>OZ005654.1:211826694-214534194 GCA_963930645.1 Salticus scenicus
TATTATTATTATTATTTTTTTTTTTTTTTTTTTTTGTCGATAGAAGTTATGAACTGTCATGTATATTCATGATTTTTTCAGCATGTAAAAATGTTATGGTCTCTAAAATATTAAACAACATGGTTATAGTTTTTATAGTTTTGAGAGTAGTTCATTCCCTTAAGGATCTTTCAATAATCTAAATAAAATTTACAAAATAAAAAGATCTTTATTTAAATTTGACTTATGATGTTTTGTAAAAGTGCTTTTTTTTCGCAAATTTTATGCATATTTTGAGCCTAAATTTCAAAATATTTTAAAATTTGCATATTTTTTTCAGGTTATTCACTGATTTTTTACTATATTCTATCATATAATGCACATAAATAGGCAATTTTTCAATTATTAAAAAAAATCACCTCCGACGGTAGGCAGGCACCTTAATGAGATCAGATGATTGGTTAGTGTACAGGGACATACAAAAGTATTCTAATGCATAACGTCTATGGATGAAATTTCTTATTGATATAGGTTAATACCTTTAGATGAACTTAACAAAATGTAATCAACGTATATATATATATATATATATATATATTATGAACAATAACATGTTTCTCAAAAACAATATGACATGAAAAGTATTTATCCGTTATTGACGAGGTAAACAAAAAGTAGGATATATTAGATCTGTCGTTGTAATTTCTTGAAGAACATTTCATGTTGCATATTTTTTTTATTTTTTTATTTTTTTATTTTATTTTTTTATTTTTTAGTGCTAGAGGCCTATTTCAGTCGGTACAGTTGTCGAATTTTTATAATACACTCTTAATTAGTGCTAGAGGCCTATTTCAGTCGGTTTATTGAATGGGGATTTATTGAATGAAGTCCCCCCAAGGCACAACTTTGACATGAGTCCCCCTCAGGCCCAACTTTGACATGAGTCCCCCCCCCCCAAGGTACCCCTATTTCAGTCGGTACAGCGTTGTCGAATTTTTATAATACACTCTTAATAGTGCGATGGGCCTATTTCAGTCGGTTTATTGAATGGAGATTTATTGAATGAAGTCCCCCCAAGGCACAACTTTGACATGAGTCCCCCCCCAGGCCCAACTTTGACATGAGTCCCCCCCCCCCCAAGGTACCCCTATTTCAGTCGGTACAGCGTTGTCGAATTTTTATAATACACTCTTAATAGTGCTAAGGGCCTATTTCAGTCGGTTTATTGAATGGGGATTTATTGAATGAAGTCCCCCCAAGGCCCAACTTTGACATGAGTCCCCCCCTGGCCCAACTTTGACATGAGTCCCCCCCAAGGTACAACTTTGACATGAGTCCCCCCCCAAGGCACACCTTTGACATGAGTCCCCCCAAGGCACACCTCCCCCTCATTGGGAAAAAGAGAAAAAACGTTGTTTTGCGGCTATAATACAACCAACGTTATTTGTTACAATATCTGCAGCTGAAACACATTGGTTTGATTTAATGAAAACTTTATCATGGAATTTAGATCGTCACGAATTAACTAAAGAAGAATTTGCCGATATTAACAAGTTTAGCAGTAGGCCTCTGGCACTAAATTAAAATCTGTCAATGCATGCTTGCCAACCATCTCATTATGAAGCGTAGTACTTTTAGTCACCGCCTTTTTTTGTACACCAGTCATTTTTTAGAGTAATTTCATTCTTATTTAATCGTAACACTATTTGGAGAGAATTGCTCTAAATATAAATTGGTGTGGGAAAAGGGGCGTATTTTCAAGGGGCGTTAACAAGTCTACGCTTATTAATGAGATGGTTGGCAGTCCTGTCAATGTCAGATTTTCATGTTTTAAATAATGAAATAATGTCGTGTCTGTATAATTTTTTTTTTTTTTTTGGGGGGGGGGGCTATATTTGAATACAAGTAACCCCTGAAGAACACGGTACTCGAGGAACACGAGTTTCGAAGAACAAGGATAACTTCCCCCGAATTACATGGTTTCAAACTACACAATTTTCAAGTAATTCTTTAAAACTGTTCAGAATTATAAGGGAATTATAACTTTTATCGTGGAATTTGAAAATTAGTTCCCTAAATGATTCCAGCGATGTGGCCAAGATGGCTAATGTAATTTTATTGAAAAAAGTGATGCATTGAAATTTTTTTTTCTTTTATTTTTACAATAAAATTTAAGATAAAACGTTTTTTCAAAACTAATTAACAAATTAACTTGATTTATGCAATACAAGATTTCTTAGAAGTGTTTACCAATATGAATTCAAAAAATAAAATTTTTAGTTTTATATTTAACAAAAATAAATAAAGTAAAAATAATAAAGAAATAAAAATAAATATAAATAAATAAATAAATAAATAAAACGTAACTTTTTTTTTCCACACTTGAAACGGAATCCCGTTTTTTGTAGTCTGGAATAACACGGTTTCAAAGAATAGGGAACCAATTAATTATATTCTTCAGGGGTTAATTGTACGCTATTTAGTGGATGTAAATACTGTTAAAACCTACTCAAACTTATTTGAATAAATTTGTTCAAATGTTGTTCAAATACATGTAGAGAGTGCCTAACGTTATAGTATACAAATAACCAATTCGTTGATCATAAAGATGTCCTGAGTGATTTCTCTATGAGAAATGATACTCACAGTCATCTGAATCCTGATCAGCCGGGATGCCACCAGATTTCATAAGAAAACTAGTAACAAGATTTTAAAAAATTCTGCAGGTAAAAAAAAAAAAAAAAAAAAAAAATCCGACAGTCTTCAATAGGTAAAAATGTGGTGCTACGTGCCTAAGGATGGGTATTTTAGGAAATAGCTATTAAATGCCGACAGCCTCGGGGACTCCTAATTTTTAAGTAACATATTTTTTACACATTCATGTACTTGTTTTAATGTTCGATATAAGCAATGATAAAGAATTATGTACTCAGAAAGGGAGAAAATTATTTTGAATTATGCTGATAAAATTCAGGGAAATAACAATTGACACAAATTATTTAATAACTATAAGCATCAAACATTTTCAACTTGATCGTTAATCAAAATAATTTGTGGAAACTTTTATTCATGAAGGAAAGAAATTATAAAAATAAACGATATGACATGATGATTGTCATTAAAGGATTTGATGACTTTAATGATTATCATTAAAGGGAAAAATTATCAGGAAAAGGCAATTGTCAAAAATAAGCTGTTATTATAAAAGTGATTAAGGAGGATTTTTTTTTTCTTAAAAATAATAATAATAATAATAATAATAATTGCTCTGAGGTAGAAAAAAAAAAAAAAAAGATTATAATACCTTTAAAGCAAGATCCAGAGCTATTTCGATAGGTGTTTTTCCTATAACCCGAGATTTTTGTACGAACTCTTCTAAACTGTCAACAACAGGATAGCGTCTCACAATGGTCAGCTGTGATACAAGAAGACTTTGAAAAACGGTCATAATAAGAAGCGATATACCAATTGTCCATGAGATCAGCAGATATCTCTCAAAACTTGATAATATGCGAGACTTTTCTTGTGAGATCTTTTTAGGCTTTATATCTAGAAAAATAATATAATTTATTAGCACACACGTTTTTTTATTACAAAATGGTAATAATAATATGCCTGAATCTTCTTCAGAAACATTACTCATAGAATGAACAAAAAATAAACGAATTTGGTGTTTTATTTATCTGTATAAGAAAGAAAAAATAGTTGAACATTATATTTTTAGTTCTAAACTTGTGTTTCATGTAATTTCTTTTTAAGAAATTAAAAAATTATCGGTAATTTAAGAAAAAATATACCAGCGTCGCATTTAGGAAATTTTTGTTGCATTTAAAGTACTAAATCCTAAATGTGATGTTCAAACTCCCTAATTGTGGTAATGCATTTAATGTACCGGAGTTACTTTAATGTTATCTTTTGTTTATGAAATACTTTATACCACATAACTATTGAAAAATAACGTGTTGTGTAACTCTATGTGTAACTCTGCCTTTGACAGTGTGTGTATGTAACTCCGTGTGTAACTTATCTTTTTTGAACAGTGTGTATATAACTCTGTGCGTGTTGCTGCTTTTTTACTAACAGTGTGCGTAACTTTATGTGTAACTAACAGTGTGTGTGTAACTAAATTTATCTAACTACGTTCCAATAACTAGATACTCCATGCTTACTTAAAATCAACTCTGCTCGATCCTTTGGCTAGCAATTTCAAACTTATCATCGCCAAACTATGCTGGATCCACCTAGAACTTTCCCAAACTCAACCAACAATTAATCCCAACTCGACGCTATCGCCTTCAATAAACTTCCTTCGGCGACATTTATTTCCTCAACTCGACGCTACATCTCTGCCTTTTTACTAACAGTTTGTGTAACTCTGTGTGTAACTAACAGTGAAAATGTAATTCTGTATATAAATAAGAGTATGTGTGTAACTCTGTGTGCACTTTTTAAAGACTCTGTGTGTAACTTTGCATTTTTACTAACACTGTGTGTAACTCTGTGTGTAACTAACAGTGAGAATGTAATTCTGTATATAAATAAGAGTATGTGTGTAACTCTGTGTGCACTTTTTAATGACTCTGTGTGTAACTTTGCCTTTTTACTAACACTGTGTGTAACTCTGTGTGTAACTAACAGTGAGAATGTAATTCTGTATATAAATAAGAGTATGTGTGTAACTCTGTGTGCACTTTTTAATGACTCTGTGTGTAACTTTGCCTTTTCACTAACACTGTGTGTAATTATATGTGGCTAACAGTATATGTGTAACTAACTCTGTATGTGACTAAGAATGTGTGTGTAACTATGTCACTTTATTAACTGTGGTTTGTGCAACTCTGCCTTATTACTAATAATGTGTGTAACTCTGTGCATACTTTTTATTAAAAACGTGTATAAATCTGTCTTTTTAAAAACAGTTTGTGTAACTCTGTGTGTACTTTTTACTAACTTTGTTTGTAATTCTGCCTTTTTACTAACAGTATGTGTGTACCATTGCCTTTTAACTAACAGTGCGTGTGTACCATTGTCTTTTTACTAACATTGTGTGTAACTGTGTATGTACATTTTACTAACTCTGCGTGTAACAGTTGTGATCTTTTTGTATGTCTGTAATCAGCGTAATTTAAAATAACTTAACGGTCTTGTATTCTATAAAAATGTATTTAATACATTGAAATAGAGGGTTGAGATGGAGGTGCCAGCCCCCTGGTACAGAATTATTTTAGTACACAGTTCTTGCTATTTTACCTCTTAATCTGCAATCTGTTTGTATAATATTGAAATCGAGGGTGAAATAAAAAGTCATGTCTGTACCACACCAGATTACTATTTATGAATTAAAAACTTTTTAAAAATTAGTGATGATTTATGTTTCTTCAAATTCTGTTTAAGAGAAGGAAGGGAGTCCCAGTATATAGCATGATTCTAGAATAGACAGTCTCATAAAATATCCCCAGAAAATTCGTCCTGGATTACTTTTTGTTAACGGCAGTAAATTCCTGAAAAAGTTTCAAAACTGTACTTATTTTTTTTAATAATTAAATTAAACTGAATTTTTTCGTTTATTGTTCATAAAAAATGCATATTACGTCATTAACAAGTCTATTTTAATAAATAGTAAATTTAAATTATTAAGTTGAGATTAATATTGAGTGAGTTCAGTTTCCCACTAGAGCTACTACACAGAGGAAAATTCGTAACGGTCTGGGTCTCACCCATAGAAGTATCCGCAGTCATCATAATTTTACCCTATAGGAGAAAGAGACTGGACATTGGCGCGCCAGCTTTTTTACGAAATCCTCCATTTTAGTGCCAGTTGCTCCATTGCTTACCATTACGCTGAGAAGAAATTTCGATTATTTTACGTCATAACTGGAGGAAAACTTGTTTATTACATTTTTAGTAGCAGGAATTCCAATCTGGGTAATATAAATTTGTATCATATATACTACACTAAACTTTTCGATGACATCAAGCAAATGGTTCGTGTACAGATACATTCAAGAGAATTAAAATACGTTATGTCTATAGGGGAAATTTCTGGTAAGTACTATGTAAGAAAGCTCGGCTATCCTAAACAAAATGGATTTAAAATTTTTCTTTTCTTTTCTTTTTTTTTTTTTATGCATAAAAGAATGTTTTGTGTAGATCGTGGTATGAAAATTTATCTAACTGTCGTTTACAGAGCTACCCAAAGTATATGGATATAGTATTAAGGCTATACAACTTGGAAATTGCTGGAAGAGTATTTAATTTTGTGTCGGTATTTTTCATAGACGAAATTTAAGTACGCAACGTGATGTTCATATACGCTATCTGCCAATAAGTATTTGGACACTTTCGAATTTAGACGTTTTGTCAAATATCCAGAAAGGTTCTTTAGGAATCCTCTCTAAACGTTGGTAGTGTAATATATATATATTTATTATACCTCATATATTTCAGAAAAAATTATGTCACGAAGAGGAAAAGGTAACCAGTAAAACATTAAACAAAAAACAATATATTTTGGAACATCCTGTAAAAAATAATGCTGTAAATACATTTTGGATGTAGCATGTGATTATGAAGGCTTTTCTCATTGTCTGTATAAATTTTTCTGGGGCTACCATTCATGGAGATATAATTAAAAAAAAAAAAAAAATCCACTTTTTTTTTATTATAATACGTAGAGTATTAGATCTAGTGCAAATATTTTTTTAGAAAATTTAGCATACTACATTAGACATAGCATACTGGAATGAGAATGCAAAAATGTTCAATATCTTACAAAATATGAGCATTTTTACTAAATAATGTTTAACTACGCATGCACTAGCTTTAAAAAAAATCATTTGCATAATTTAATAGCCAAACGTGTTAAGCAACTTAAGCAAAAACCCAAAACAAATATCAGGTAAATTCAAAAAGTTAGGAAAAATAGAATGAACAGAATTTCAGTTCTTTCAAAATAAAAAATAAAAAACTATAAGGGGTTTTGCTCACATATTATTTTGATTCAGTCAGTGTCCAGTGGTAATAGAGTGTTCGTTGATTGTAAATAAACGTTGATAAAACCCCCCATCCTCTTCCAGTTTTTTGAGAGGAACTGAAATTCTGTTCATTCTATCGCTCATAACTTTTTGAATTTACACGATATTTGTTTGCGGTTTTCACACAAGTAGGTCAGTACTTTTGGCTATTAAATTATACAAATGGAATTATTGAAAAACTTGAGCAGGCGTAGTTAAATATTATTTAGTAAAGATACTTATATTTCGTAAGATATTTAAATTTTTGCATTCTGATTGCAATATGCTGTATCTAATGTAGTACGCTAAGTTTCCTAAAAAATGGCTATGTCTGTCTGTGTGTGTGATAAAAATTTTGAGTCAACTATATCTCAGAAAATACTTTACACGTGTATTAAGTTTCTCATACCGGAAATAATTTAGGTTTCTAATTCGTTAGATCAATTTTATGTCTTCTTATCGTATATATGTATATAATACGTATTATATGTATAATACGTATTATATGTATATAATACGTGTAATGGTGGATAATGGAATCATGTGGTTGTTTCACACCAGATTTTTTAAAAATATGTTTAGAGAGGAAAGTCAGGTTTTATATCCATATATTTTTCTGTAATAGTATTTTATAGTTGTGCTATGCGAAATTAATACAATGCATCTATTCTGTGAGAGGTATCCCGTTCTTGATATAAATTCCGATATCTTCAATTTATTGAAATTTAGCCTTTACTTTCAATTAAATTTTTTAAAAAATCATTATTTTTTAAATAATATTTCACAAGAATTTATAACCCATTACCTTGTCGTAACATGAGTACTATGTACATCCACAAGTATTCCGAAATAGTGTGCTGATAGGCGTTGGTACTTTTTGAAATTCTCATAAAGAGACTGGAAGAAGTAAACACAAAAGCAATCAAAGTAATTCCTAAAGAAGCCCAAACCTTAAAGATGAGAAAGAAAACGTTTACTTATGTTATTACTTACACACCATATTTTCTGTATAAATGTATATATAATCAAACTAAATCATTCATTCATAATTAATTCTATCAATACAAACCACTTATTACTAAAACTATAAAAATTTTAAATATTTAACACCACTAGTATTATAAAATAATTATCCATTTTTACTTCCTTCTGTGTTTAATAAAAAGATGTAATGGTTTCGTAAAAATTTTCAACTTCGGGTTTTCGATGAATTATGAATTTACGCGTTTGGATAAGTCTAGGACACGATTTGACCATTTTTAAAAAATGTCTGTCTGTGTATGTGTGACAAAAATTTTGTGTCAACTATATCTCAGAAATTACTGCAAAGAATTTCATACAAATTGATAAGTGTTAATACCTTGACATAAATTAGTGCTTATCAACTTTTGGTGAAAATCGTTTAACAGATGTCGTTGCCATCGCGGTATTTATAATTTTTTAACATGGAGGTATAGGACAAAATTTCTTATAAATATTCACGATGAGAATTTCTTCTGACAAATCAGTATGAAAGTAAAAAGAATTATTTATAATAGTAATAGTCACATACAAATATATATATATATATATATATTTGGACATGCAGAAGTAACTCTTCCCCAACGGGGACAAATTTTCAATATGGATATCTTTCAACAGAACTCGTCGATACCTTTAAAATGAATGGTTGCTCCACTGATCTGTGATAAGTTAAAACAAAGTTATCGAATTTTATTTTCTTCTATATTCAATAGGAGAAGGTGTTGGATTCGTAAACTTTTCGACTTCCTGTTTCCTATGAATTTAAACGTTTTGAGAGGTCTAGAAAACCATTTGGATATTTTTAGAAAATGTCTGTCTGTGTGTGAGAAAAATGTTATTCCAACTGTATCTCAGGAACAACTCTTCCAAATTACTTATAAATTTATATATAATTGCATCTTGATATAAATTAGTACCTACCAACTTTTGGTGCTAATCGCTAAACAGGTGGCGCTGCTATACAGCGATTTCCACAATTTCAGGGTAGCTTATAACTGAGGAACTACTGCACAAAATTGCATATAAATTTATATGTAGATGCACCTTGCCTTGACATGAATTAGTGCTTATCAACATTTGGTGCTAATAGCTCATCAGGTGACACTATTATACAGCAATTTCCTCAATTTCATGGAAGGCTATATCTCAGAAACTAATGTCCAGAATTGTACATAAATGTATGTATATATATATATATATATATTCACCTTAACATATATTAGTACCTATTAACATCTGGAGCTAATTGCTCAACATTTGCCGCTGCTATAGAGTTATTTCCACAACTTAAAGCTATATTTCAGGTTCAATTGGGTATAACTGGACCAACCTTGATATGTGAAAAGGCAATTATGACACATAAGGCTGATTCGATTTGGGTGCATATCGGAGGATAGGTAGCGCTGCTATTGTGCAAATTTCCCCGAGAACGGGAACGATGTCATCTGCACGGTGAAAATTCATGTTTGTTGGAAATACCTCTGTGAGATGAAAAATACTGCATTCATAATAGAAAAAATAGTAATTAATAATTTGTACGTAGGAAGATATGGAAAAAAGTTTTGTGATCACCACAACATACTAGTTTAAAAAAAAATTATTCCCCTCTAATTTGGCTGAATGTTTCGACTATAATTTGGCAGTTTTATATCTTTGGCGGTAAACTTCTATATATATATGCATAAATATATGTATAAAGATTTTTTTAACTAAAGAATAAATAGGCTTAGTTGGAAAACGCATAATGACAAGATTCTCTTTAAAACAATATGTATATATATATATATATATATAGGGAAACGGCTACAGACCATCGTAACATAACAATATTTATTAATAACAAAAAGGGGACATTACATAACATTTAAATTGATGCATTTTACGAGCGGGAAAGCCCCGTCTGTGTTTCACACAACCGCTCCACGTCAACTCAATAACTAAACATTGGTTTACATCCAAGCGGGAACGTCTTTCCCTCGACAACGATTAAACATCTCTGATTAAAACAGGTGCGCCTCTCAGTGCGTGCGCATACAGTGAAAAAGGATGATACAAACGGTGACGTGATGACACGTGATAGGTACGTATACAGTGACATCACACAGTGGAGATGATAGCTGAGAAATACAATTTCCCATATCGGCCATCATGACCAAGCAGGCGGCCTCGCCTGAAGGTTATTAAACAACAAGAAAAAAAAAATTAAATTATACAAAAACAAAAGAAATAAAAAAAAATAAACAATATACAACACTACATAATAGAATTATAGATACAGTAATAATATAGCTGCATTAATAAAATAAAAAAAAAATGTATACATTACCAAATGGAAAATAGTATAAATATTACACTCAAAACCTGAATCATATCATCAAAATACTAAAATAAAATAAGATAAGATGTTAATATACATACAGACAAGTAGAAAAAAAATAGGTAGATAATTTTCACCAAAATAAAAAAAAATAATATGGCAGGAATTTTATAGAATGTTAATCAAAATTCAAAAATGTCTCTTATTTTGGCAAATTCAAGTTCAACAAAAAAATAGTTCATAAAATGAGTTGAAGTTCAATGTATGATTTGTGAAAAAAAAAGTTTAATTGTGCACACGAAAATGTCCAAGGAAGAGTTCTTAAAAAAAAAAAAAATAGAAAGTCTTGAAGAACTATGTCAATTAAGTTAAAAAAAAATAATAAAAAGTCCTGAAGAAATATGTCAAGTAAGTGTTTCAAAAGTGTCGGTCCAAGGTTTCAGGAATTCAGCGCATGTGCTGGTCTTGAATGGGCCTTCTACGAAGTCACACTTGACGACGTCATATGTGTCGTTTGGTTTTATTTTGGTTATCTTATATGGACCTAAAAATTTCTGTTTTAGTTTCAGACCAGGCCCGAACTGGGTGCGTTTAACTGCGACTAAATCGTTGAGTTTGAATTTAGCAGCTGGTCGTCTTCGAAGGTTATACTGCCTGCGATTTTCTTCTTGCACTATTCGAATCTGCTTTTTCGCGTCGATACGCTGCTCCTCACGTTGCCTCTGGAATGTGTTTGTAGATTCGTCGTTGAGAAGCTCCAGGATCTTGATGTCATCTTTATTTTTCATCTTGGTACCGAATAGTAATTCAAATGGTGTCGTCTTTATGCTTCTTTGAAATGTCGAGTGGAGGATTTGTTGGAGAGCAGGCACATGGGAAAACCATTTTTCGGGGTTGTCGGATGATAGTTTGGATAAGACTGCGATGATAGTAGAATTTTTATTTTCAACTTGACCATTCGATCTTGGTAAACCTGCTGTAATTGGTATGTGAGTAATATTTTGGTCGTGGCAATAGTCTTGAAATGCAGTGGAAGTGAATGCTGGACCTCGATCTGTTATGATTCTGGCGGGGTTACCGAAGATGGATCGTTGGCTTTCTCGTCGGCTGATAACTTCTGCGGCGTCTGTAGATTTTGTGGGGTACAGCCAGGTAAACTTAGAAAACGCATCAACCACAACCATAATGTGTTTATATTTTTTTGATGTAGTAGCTAGGGGACCAAGGTGATCAACATGGCATGTGTGCAGGGGTGCATCGTCTTTATCAACTGGGTGGAGGAAACCATCTTGTTTACCTCGTTTTCTAGAGTATGCACTTTACACAATTTTTGATGCAACTTTCGATTTTGTCTTTGAGGTGAGGTATATAAAAATCTTTGTTTATTAGCTCTTGGGTACGGAGTGCTTCAAAATGTCCACGCTCGTGTGCTTCTTTAATTATGCTACTCTGCAAGTGTGTAGGGACGACGAGTAAATCGACACCGTTCACTGTTTTATAAAGAAGGTTGTTTTTTATAATGTAATTATCATGGGGTGTGGACTGCAAAAGCGTTTTTAATGCGTGAACTTCTTCATCAGATTGCTGAGCTTTCAAAAGCTTCACATGAAGGCTATCTTGGATGATAAAACATTGTGGAGCTCGACTTAGAGCGTCCACATGCGCCATGCGGGAACCTGTGCGATGCTCAATTGTGTATTGGAATTCCTGAAGGTACAGAGCCCATCGTGCAATGCGGGAGTTTATTTCTTTTTTATTAAGTGCCTTGACGAACGCATCACAGTCGGTGATAATTTTGAAATTTGTTCCGAGCAGGTAGATTCTAAACTTTTTGAGGGCTTCTACCACAGCCAGAACTTCAAGTTCAAAACTAGTATATTTTCTTTCGTTATCCGATGTTTTCTTCGAAAAGTAAAAGACAGGGTGTAATTGATTATCATTGATGTTTTTCTGCAACAGGACTGCCCCCAAGCCATCTATAGACGCGTCTGTGTGTACCTCAATAGGGGAATTTTGATTAAAAATATTGAGGACTGGTTCTTGGGAAAGTAAATATTTTAATTTTTGAAATGCGGATCTTTGTTCATTTTGAAATTGAAAAGGGGTGTCCTTACGCAGAAGATCACTTAAGGGTTTTGCAATGGTAGAAAAATGAGGGATAAATTTCCTAAAATATCCTGTAAGGCCAAGAAATTTACGTACGTCTTTAAAATTTTTCAGATCTGGGTAATTTAAAACAGCTTTAGTTTTGGAAGGGGATGGCAAAAGTTTACCATTTTCTATTATGTGACCGAGGAAATCTATTTTGGTATGTAAAAATTGGCATTTGTTAAAATTTATGTCGAGTCCGTACTCGCTAGCTGTTTGAAGAACAGTTTTTAGGCGTTCTACGGCCTCAAGTTCGTTACTCGCGGGAATTACAAGATCATCCATATAAGGGAGTACTATGCCGGCAGCAATCAAGTCTCTAAAAACGGCATTTATATATCTCATGAACACTGAAGGGCAGGAACTAAGTCCGAAAGGCATGTAGCGAAATTGGAATTGACCGTTATGGGTTACAAAACTAGTGAAAGGGCGGCTCTGTTTGTTTACGGGTACATGAAAAAATCCATTACGTAGGTCTATCGTACTAAAAATTTTTGCATGTTGAAGTCGATCTAAAATATCATTAATTAGGGGGAGGGGGTAGTGATCTTTAACTAACTTACGATTGAGCTTCCTGTAATCGATGCAAACTCTGTGTTTACCATCTTTTTTTCGAACAACTACAACTTGGCTGGCATATGGGGAGGACACTGGTTCGATAATACCATCTTTAAGCCATTCAGAGACTTGTGCGTCTACAATGTCTCGTTCGGTAAAGGGTAGAAGTCGGGGTGAGTGAAAAATAGGTGTATCGTCAGTTAAAGTGATGTTAAGCTCAATGTTCGCAGTTTTGATTTTATTAGGTTTAGAGGTCGACAACAGTTTGTTAATGTCGTTACGAATATGTCGTGAAACATTAGGGCCAATATCAAATTTGGGACTATCGTCAGTGATCGTCATGATAAAATTTGGATCTGCGGTACACTCATTTTGTTGTGAAAAACTAGAAAAAGTAACACCGGTGGGTGAAATGCTAATGTTGGCTTGTTGGATGACGTCACATCCAATTATAAGGTCATAAAATGTGGACACGTCGGGTACAACTGAAATAGTTGCTGAAAACTCTTGACCGTCTATAGTAATAAAAGAATTAAAAGTACCGATAACATGTATACGCGCAAAGCCAAAACCAGTTAAGGATTTATTAATTTTTGACAACGGTGGGGAACCTATTTTTAACCATGCGGAATGTTTCAAAAGGGTTAACTGACTACCAGTATCAACCAAATCAGTTAATTCATTACCACTAATTTTAACTTGTTTACACATATGAGAAGCATGCGATTCATGTACAGTGTTAACTCTATCTCTGGAAGGAGGTCCTTCATTTGCAGCGGTTCGGCGGCAATCGGTAGACTTGTGTCCAAAAAGAACACATGCAAGGCATCTAGGGCCACGAGAACGGTTAGGACAAAATTTAGATAAGTGACCAATATCGTTACAATTGAAACAACGTAATTTATCTTGAGATGCCGGACCAATATTAAATTTGGATTCGCGAGTGAAAGCTGGTTGTGTGTGACCAGTACTGCGTTTTCGACTGTCATATGTTTGTTTATAATTAACTGAATTTCGTTGATTTAAGTGTATTGTATTAAGAGCAGTTTCATAAATACGCAATTTTTCTTTAAATTCTGAAAAAGATTTTGCTCCACAAAGAAGAATTTTTTCAGAGGGGTTACCCTGTATACCTTGAATGGTGTATTGAATTACTGAAGAATCGTCAATAATAGCGTTACCACGGTTAGCTATTTCGCGCATCGCTAAAAAATATTGCGTAGCAGTTTCATTAGGACGCATTTTTCTGTTTTCTAATTGTTTATGTATTTCGATGGATGGTATGGTATCCAAAAATTCAGAAATTAACGCGGCTTTAAATGACTCGTAAGTATTAAGATTTCGTTGCGAAAATAAAAATGTTTTAGCAGAACCATTAATTAAACGTTTAGCAAAGATAAGTTTTTGTTGATCGGTAAGACTAGGAAATAAACAGAATCGTTCCTCAATGTCATTAAAGAAATTACGAATAGAATATGAATCATTTCCAGAAAAAGTTCTACACGTGCTAGCTAGATCTCTGAGAAGAAACCAGAAATGATTACTCAAATCAGACATTGCGTCTGCAGCGTCATTCGGAGAAATATTTTTAACTTCCGTAGGGAAACTTTCGGTTTGGGTTTGAAAAACAGAAGTATTTGGAACGATCGAAGAAGGGGTTTCAAGAGAATGTGTATTTACACTGAGATCGTCTTCGTCTGACAAAAAACTAGTATCTAATGTTTTCTGAAACTCAGATAAATTAGTAAGTGCTTTAAAAATTTCTGTACATAAATTTTCCTTACTACCGACTGGTTCTAAGTGTAGCGAATTAGCGATTGATATAAAATCGGATAAATTAAACGTTTTTAAAATGTTTTCTTGATGTTTGTTGATGACGAAATCGGCAGCAAAACCGCTAAAATTTCGCATACGTTTACGCGATTGATAATCAAATGTTGTGTATCATAACAGCGTGTTAAGTAATTTTATGGTATTTGTTTTAGAATATTTCAAAGAATTTGCAACTAGCGGGAGATCGCCTAATTTAAGGGCCATTTTTAGGATGCAATAAAAATAAAATAAGGAAATCGAAGTAAATAAAAAAAAAAATTGTTCTTTTTTTTTTTTTTTTTTTAAATAAATATTGGGGAAAAAATGGATTAAAACCAGAACATATATATTTTTAGAAACAATAAATAAATATTGGGGAACAGAATATCTCTTTATTCATGCAAAGTAATTGAATATGGGGGAAAAAAATTCTTTATTTATATAAAAATGAACAAGCAAATAATTTTAAATCGGCAATAAATGAGTTTCAATTAAACTATAAAAAAAAAGTTATTTTTTTCCCTTCATTTTTTTTTTATATACTATCAAAGAGAGAAAGAAAAAAAATGCATGCCCCTACCTGACATTAAGGCAGTCCTGCGCAGCGCTGATGAATTTATTACATTGAACTATCCATCGGGGGAAAAATATAATGATGAGCAAGCACATCTATATGGAAATCATCTTTCACGTCGAGAAAAGAAGAACAATTGTAGCGTAATTGCAGAACACAAATGCAGAGAAGAAAAAAAATAGCTTCGTAAAAAATATCCAGTACGTGATGAGAGTATATAGAACGTCTATTAAATATCAGCGAGACAGTTTATCGAATATAGAATACTACGTCTAGTCATTTTATTAAGAAAAAATAAATGAAACATTCGTCTTCACGCTACTGTTTTTGAAAACCAAAAGTAGCGGCTTTCGTGATGCTAGGAGTAGAACGGGATAGGTCGAGCCCCCAAAAATATAGGGAAACGGCTACAGACCATCGTAACATTGATGCATTTTACGAGCGGGAAAGCACCGTCTGTGTTTCACACAACCGCTCCACGTCAACTCAATAACTAAACATTGGTTTACATCCAAGCGGGAACGTCTTTCCCTCGACAACGATTAAACATCTCTGATTAAAACAGGTGCGCCTCTTGGTGCGTGCGCATACAGTGAAAAAGGATGATACAAACGGTGACGTGATGACACGTGATAGGTACGTATACAGTGACATCACACAGTGGAGATGATAGCTGAGAAATACTATTTCCCATATATATATATAGATAGATAGATAGATCCAGAGATTGATATTATGCGATCATATAAAAAATTACATAGCAGAAATGGAGGGAAAAAATGTTTAAATATTTTAAAATAATTTTGACATTTCATATGTTATTCAATGTATTTACACTTGAATTAATTTTGTATAATTCAAGTACTCATACCAGGTAGGTATCTCGCAAATGTTCAACGAGCAGAGACTGAAATACAAGAAGAAACTTAAGAGCTGACGCTAGGAATATGCTGAAAAGAAAGCTGATAGAAGACTAGAAGAAACTGATGAACAATGACAAGAAAAATATAGTGCGGATGCTCTACGGACAATTGCTTGAAGATAAAATGAATTTGAACAGGTTTAAGTCAGGATGAAAAAGAAGCGATTTGAAAATTAGATGAAATTACTAACTGCGACAAGCCATTTTTCGTGCTCAACAGGCAACGGCTAGAAGAGAAGAAGAAACGGAAGATCAGGCACAAGCCTGCGTCAGGAACATTATAAAAGGAAACTGCTCGAAGGCGAGAAGAAATTATACAGCGAGATGCCAGGTTACATGCAGATGCTCAACAGACAACGACTGGAAAACAAGAAGAAACTGAAGAGAAATCTAATATTCGAATTCGAGCTGATGCCACGCGTCATATTGATACAACCTATCAGTATCGATTGCTTCCAGTTTGTTCTTATATGCGCTACACGATGATTCTACTTTTGATTATGTGTTTTAAAAGTATTTTGAGCAAATTTTAGTAAATTTTGTGTAAATTTTAGTGCGAAAAAATGGCCCAGATAATCACCTAAGATGTGTTGTTTTAATCAAAAAGTTCAGTTTCAAATTTCTGAACCGCTAGAACCTTTGATACCTTTTTTAAATTGTATAAACAGTATTTTAAGTCGGGCAACACCGAATAGACCCCCGCTAGTATTAAGCATTAGTGTGAAAGTATAAATATAAGGAAGAAGAATTTTTTAATTGATAGGGCTTTATTTGTCTTTGCCAATTACCAGAATTTTGCTCACAACAGATTAAAAAAATTATGATGCCAAATTTTTGCATAATTCATGGTATATACTAGTATTGCAATAGGAATTTTACCGCTAATCATAATAAATTTATTCACAACCTTATCATAACTTGTAATTCTAATTTATAAATATTAAAATATTAATAGTAAAAAAGAAAGAAATGAAATAGTTCTGATTGAAAAAAATCATTATTTCTGAAAACCCTAGATTTAAAAACACATGTAGCACTTGCTCAGTCATGCACAATATGCATTTACCTTAGGTCCCAATACACTGAAGTATAAAAATAATCCGCCTTCTTTAGTTTCTTTTCCAGACAGAATCGTAAAAGCTTCATAGATGATAGGATTGAGGTAATCTCCGGCTCTCATAAGAACATCATTGTTTGGTATTGTAGGATTCACAAGAAAGTCAACTTCCTACAAAACAAATCGATTAAAACTTTTATAAAATTTCAATTAAATTTTAATTTTTTATACTTAGTTAATTGTAATTGTATATTTAGTTTATGTTTGGTTAGTACATAGGTATGTACAGTCGGATCCCCCCCCCCCCACACACACACAACTAGTTTCGTCGCAAATCATTCAAAAAATATGCAGCCTGGTGCCAACAGATTAGTGATAGCGTCTAGTTTATAGGGGTATACTAAAGCCGCTATCACACGAAGTTCCGTATAAACGGCATTAGCATATAGTAACTAATAAACAGGTTTTTCATACAGTAAACCGGTGAAAAGCTACCGTTTGATGCTTTTGCCGCATGTATATTCTTCAATCACGCATTTTCGACTATTAAAATCACATACGCTAGTCATTTAGAATGAAGTCCTCCAATCAGAGAATCGCGATTCCAGAGTATCACATATCCTCATTCCTTTCAAACCTCCGAAAGGGGAATGTTCGCCAAATGTTTCGCTCGTTTTTTACATTTGTGGATTTCGTTTATGCTGAAAAATAACCCTTGACTGAGCACAAGAAAGTTGTTCGGTAGGTTTGAAATTCAATAGATTATACTTTAGAATATACAGGGTTAGTCAAAATGAATAGGACAATAAGAAAACTATTTTTAGACGAATGTATGTTTATTGTAACCAAACTACAGCTACGTATGGACAGATAAACTATCAAAGTTTTATTTGGCAACACACATGTACGTTAATGCCGCTAGGAGACGCTGTTTTCAAAATGGCGCAATCAGGCAAGGAGAAGGTGTTTTGTGTGATATTTGCTAAAACAATGTCAGTAATTACGGTCCAGCGACAATTCCGAGCCAAGTATGACAAGGAACCACCTCATCGACATTCCATTGCGAGGTGGGTAAAGCAATTTGAGGAGACGGGCTGCTTATGCAAGGGTAAAAGCACAGGACGACCACGTGTCTCCGAAGAAACTGTGGAATCCATTCGTGCATCCTTTCAACGAAGTCCCCAGAAGTCGACAAATCGTGCAGCCATGGAATTGGAAGTTCCATGAGAAAAAACTTTGATAGTTTATCTGTCCATGCGTAGTTGTAGTTTGGTTACAATAAACATACATTCGTCTAAAAATAGTTTTCTTATTGTCCTATTCTTTTTGACTAACCCTGTATGTTCTTTCCTGTGATAGCAGCTTTAGAGCTCACTTAGGGAGTCGTCTACACATTGAAACTGGTATCAACTTCAATTTTTTCAATGGCAACCCCAATTTTTGAAAAATTTTTGGATTATTTGGATGAAATGAGCTAGGAAAATGGTATAGTTTATACATTTCTCTCAATTTTGCATAAAGTTATAATTTGTCAGAATATGGGGATGCTAATGTTAATTGAATGTGACAAACATTAATTCATATCTTCGCGAAAAATTAATACATTAAAATATCATTTTTTTATGCGTTAGAATGAAGTGACCCAAGCACATTTTATGCATATTTTTGGTTATAACACATATTTGGAATTATAAAAATTATTAATAAATTCATATTTTAAAAAATTATGGATTATGACCTATATTAATTATCATCAAAAATATGGGTTTCCAAATTTAAAGTTCATTCCTAGCATTATTTTTCGAGTTACAGTGATAGTCCAATTTTTATTTATCTTAGGGGCTGTCACTTTTTATTAGTTGTGTCATCTATAACTTTGCATACGCATGATTTAAAACAGTTATTCAAATAACTTTAGATGCATACGTCATTTCTTAATTAGCTTTACTTTATATTATTTTATAAAAATTGTCATATTTCATTTACGATAATTATTTGAATGGACATAATGCTTTTCGGCCTAAGATCTTAATTTAGTTTTTTTTTTTTTAATATAGGGTTTACTTTTAACACATATTCGCTTGTAACTCTATCAAGATACAAATTAAAATATCTAAACCATACCTTTTTCCGAACCGTGCTGATCTCAAAAATTCGAATATTCAGTCAAAAAGGGATGTTACCACTCTAGAAAATGTGTGGACGACACCCAAGCTGCGTTTGCAACTTTTATAATTTATTCACAAAGTATTTTTAGCCCCGCCTCTTTTTTATTCCGGATATTTTGAAAAATGATTTTCTTCTTATTTAATCATTGTCACGTATTAAAGAGAAATAATCTACAAAATTTCTGGTGCGAAAGAAGGCGAGACTAAAAATACTTGTGAATAAATTATAATAGTTGGGAACTCTGCCCCCATGCAAAGTTTAACTATTTCATAAATAACTAGGCGTTATTACAAATCGATCGACAGGGCTTGTCACAAGGATTATCTTTCCAGTATTATTTATGACTTTAAAATGATTGTCATGTATCGTAATAAGATTTGTCAGGCACCTGTCAAATTATTTTGCAGATATACAAAGTAAAAACTGGTAAATAATACGTTTCAACACATTTGAAAAGGATTAAAAACATGTAAATATAAAATCGTACCGCGACCGCAGAGTCAGAAACTCCTGTCCGGAGGATCTTTAGTTCGATTCCAGATAGACGCAAACCACGAATTTTTATATATTTTTTATATTATTTATTTATTTATTTGAGGGCAGGAGGGTGGGTTCGAAAATTTTTACAACAGTGCCATAAATTTACAACGGTGCTGCAAATTCACAGAAAATGAGATAGTGCTCAAATTTCCAGCCTGTTATACTCTAAAATTAAAGTTTTTTTTTTTTTTTTTTTTTTTTTACAGTGCACATGCAGATAAATATAGAACATATAAAAATGATTACATGCATGCAAATAAATTTATTTAAACACACACACAAACATTTATATCTTTAAACATTCCCAGGATTCAATGTATCTGCATGTAGCATATAAATTACATTTTTTAATGCAGATTCTTATACTATATGATTTCAGAGACTCCAACATACTAATTAATATTCCGTAGTATTGTTAGCCACGCCTTCTTTTTCACACCAGTATCATTTTAGAGTATTTTTCTTCTTATTTAATCGTAATTGAATTTGGAGACTATTACTGTAAAAATTTACTGGTGTGTAAAAAAGGGCGTGACTAACAACACTACGGAATATTAATTAGGATATTGGAGTCTCTGTATGATTTGAAGAAGAAAAAGTTGAAGACGACAAGATTTTTAAATTTTTTATCCTAAATTGTACTGATTACTGATAGTTGGTGATTCCACACTGAATGGAACTGTGTCTATATATGTTTACTGTATTTCACAGCTGTTTTCTGTAGCAGCTACACTTTCATCTTTCTCTGTTAGTTTTTTTATTTTATTTATTTTTAAGTAATATTATCTATGCTGTATAATTCTATTTTTGTAAAAATTAAAAACGAATAAGTTCTTTTGCTATTCAGTATGGGAAAAATGTTCTTATAAAATAAATACCAGTGGTATTTATACTTACCTAAAAGTATTAATTATTTTTTTAATTAAAATGTTTTTTAAAGAAAAAAATGGGTCGAAGAAGAAAAAACTGAAAATGGAAAAGAAGTAGTGATGCTTCTTTTCAAATTTAAGCCACCGAAAAAGCAGAATTCAAATATTGATTACTGTTTATTCATTTGTTTAAGAACTGCAAGTCCATGGAATGCTTCACTTTACATGTTACAAATTGCTTCTTGAAATAATTCGTAATAAAATGTGTCATCACGTTGATCTTAAAATGAAGTAAGTTTGCATTTAACATTATATTGTACCTCGAAATTTTGTATCAAATTTTTTCGTTGAATTTTAGCAGGAGATTACGTGTTGGTGTGAAGCATCAATCAATTTCAGCTTACTACAACATGGTAGAAAAAGTTGTAAAGAGAAAATCATATTTGCAAATCTATATTAAATTTTTAATTTGAGATAAATATTTTGACACAAAGTGGTATTCAAGTTTAGAAAACAATAACAACTGAACAGCAGCTGGTTTTCGTAACGTTGTCGCGTTTGACCAGAATTGATACTGTTATATTAGATCACTAAACTCAAATCTCAAAGAACCCATGAACAGCACCCAATTTTTCACTTACTCTGTAATCAGTATAATTTTTAAAATATATTGGCGACCCTGATTTTAGCCCACAATTACCGTTGAAGGATCCTGGGAACGAAAGAGTACGTTTTGATAATCTAACCACAATAATTTTATTCATAATAGTTGTTTACATTTATTATGATTTCATAAGATTTTGAGCTGATAGAACTACATAATTTCCTTTTCAAGAGTACATCTTCTTTCTGCAAAAAGTGACAACGCCAGCGAAAATATTCTATTTTATTTTATTAAGATGAAAAGTTTAACTATCCCAGCTCACTAAAAGAAAATTGCCTCTTATATTTTTATTTATTGCAAGAAACAGAGAGAGATTTAATTATATATTTCACCAGCTGTAGCTGAAAGTTAAATTAATTCGTTACAAGCAGAAGAAAGGAACCTCAAAATGACTTGATTTTAAATGTTATAAATGTTTTAGAATCGCTCTTTATAAAAAGATGGGAATTGATTTAAATTTTGGGAGATAATATGTAACTTTGAATATTTGATTTTCGTTATCACAGATACCATATTCTTTTTCTTATGAAAGTCATACCTGAAGTGTCAAGAAATATCAGGTTCATACCCAAGAGAATTCAAACACTCATTACAGCAATGAAATAAAATTTTCTATAAATCACGCTTGTCAAATAATGCCAATACTTATTTTTTTCATGAAAATTTATTTTTCAATTTTTCTCAAAAATATTTTGCATATTTAGGTAAAACAAACTGCATATTTCGAATAAAAATATTTTATGTCATACGCTATTTAATTTATTGTTATCTGTGCAGCATTTCTGAATCAGTTTCGACAGACAGACCGGCAGAATTTATTTTAGTTGAATTTATACACATGTCTTCTTAGTAGTCTAAGGAATTTAGACGATTTTTTTTTCTGAAATTACCGACACACCGACAAATTTTATAAATATACACTTGTTTAAAAAACATAAGATGAACATTCAAGTATTTTACTTTAATATATATATATATATATATACTTACATTTTTGTATAACTTTTCGAGCATACCATTAAAATGGCTGCCATTCCAAATACCATACATGTTATCGTGTTGTCGAACCCATGTAACTCTGGTAAAAGAAACGATTATTAAAACTATATTACAAACACAAAGAAAAATAATATCTTAAATAAAGAAATTAATAAATATGCACGACACAACATACTGCAATTAATCAGAATACAAATAATTATAAGATAAAAAGAACTTCTTATATACCATGTTTTTAAATCTTCTATGGAATCTTATAAACGTTACCGAAGGCAGCGGAAACCCGAAACAATTGGCTAAAAGTATTAGAAAAATTCATTGCTATCGTGTTTTGAGCTATTATAAAAGTTTCAAATGGCTAGCTAGCTAGCCGGGAAGTTAGTTAAAAATCGATTGCAAGTGCTCGGCAGCAAGGTCCCGAAGCAGTTGGTTAAAAATATTTAAAAAATGCATTTTCACCGTGTTTTGAACTATTCTGAAAGTTTCAAATGTCTAGCTAGTCGGGAAGTAAGTTAAATAAATTTTCTGTCGAATCATATAAATGCTGCTGAAGGCGGTAGGGACCTGAAACAGTTCACTAAAAGTATTAAAAAATGTATTGTCACCGTGATCTGAGCTATCCTGAAAGTTTGAAATATCTAGCTAGTCGAGAAGTTAGTGAACAATCGATTGCAAGCTTTGTACTGTTAACGCTGCCGAAGGTAGCAGAAACCCGAAGCAGTTGGTTAAAAGTATTTTAAAAATGCATTTTCACCGTGTTCTGAACTATTCTGAAAGTTTCAAACGTCTAGCTAGTCGGGAAGTTAGTTAATAAATTTTTCTGTCGAATCATATAAACGCTGCCGAAGGCAGTAGGGACCTGAAACAGTTCACTAAAAGTTTAATAAAAAAAAAAAAATGTATTGTCACTGTTTTGAACTGTTCTGAAAGTTTCAAATGTCTAGTCTAGCTAGTCGAGAAGTTAGTTAAGAATCGATTGCAAGATTTATACTGGACAAACAAACAAACAAGAATCGAAGTTAATAAAAACATGGTAAAATATCAAATATCTGATGAAATAAGACTTTTTATAAAATATTTTTATCTGCGCATGTGCAACCTTAAGCAAAATTTCTTTTGTATAATTTATTAACCAAACCATTATTTTTGCTGAAACATTTGTTTATATAATCTTTAGCAGCGTATGTTATGTATAATCAATAGCATTGACTGTATATTTTATTTTGTAACAATTATTGTGTTACAATTACTGTGCTTTCACTTTTGTCTTCGAATTTCAAGTTATAAAGGTTTGTTTATTTTTGTAAGTTTATTAATTCGAATATTAATTTAATATTTTGAAGTTATAAATATAATATTCTAAAGATTATACAGGTCTACAAAAATGATGTTAACAAAATTTGATTTGATGATTTTTGCTGAAGTTTATGTTTTTTTATGTGCTGAAACCGAAAATGCTACCCGTTTTTCTCTATCACGTATAGATTTTTCTCAATACAGGGTGTTTACTGACACAATTTCTTACATATACTTTCATAACAATAGGTTGGTTGGTTGATATGGTTTTACGTCGCACTAGTGCTGCGCAATTGTAACAATAGGTATCCATGACTAATTAATCATGGAAACATACTATGAAACTTACTGTATAATTAATTATATTGGTGGAAGAGTAATGAAAGAAACTGTATATAGGTAGTCACCCTGTATTGAAAAAAATCTATACGTGATAGAAAAAAACTGGTTCATTTTCCGTTTCAGCACACCAAAAAACAGAAAGATCAGACAAAATTATCAATTCAAAATTTTACATGTCGACCTATGTTATATAAGCAATATGTTTTAATAAAAAAAAATGGTTTTAGAAATATTTTCCCCATTTCTTGATATAATACGTGATGTGCTTTAACTTATGTCCACCACTGTTTGTCGATTCAAAATGAAAATATGTGTAACCCCCCCCCCCCCCTTGGAGTTTCGCATCGTTTTATAAGTACTTGAAAACATACTTTTCTATCGATGACATCTTTTTTAATTTTAAAGATAATTGTTTATGTATTTTTTTTAGAGTTAGTCTATACATTTGGTTAATTAATTAAGCAAAAGAAATTACGCTAGTGCTTGTGCATGCACAGTTAAAAATTATTTTATAAAATGCTCATATCTCATTAGATATTTGATATTTTTGTATTCTGATTGCAGTATATTATGTCTAATGTAGCATGCCAATTTTCTTTAAAGTAATACTGCTTTGGTTTTAAAACTCTGCATGTTATAAACGAAAAACGCATGAAAAATTGTCGATGTTATTAAAGAAATATTATTATTATTTTTTTTAATATAAGTGTAATTATCATATAAATTTATATCTATAATTAAAATAAATCTCATGATCATATACTATAGCAAATATAATTTCGCTTTTTTTTTTTTTTTTCTGGGTGATTCCCAAAGAGATATATTTAGAGAATTCATGAAATATTTCATTAGATATTTGACAAAAAGTACTATATTCGAAAGTGTGTTTTCACGTCGGTGACTATAATATAAATATGGAATCCCTTGAAAGTAACATATGCAGTTTCAGGAATTCCATAACTATTTATGGAGTCAGAGCGAAGACAGACACAGACCGAAGTCTAAACACTTTGCATATTCGTTGGAAAGTGTTAATAACAATATATAAATGTAAATAATTAAAATAATATATCTGAGATAAAATAGTCATTCCAATTCTCTTGGAAATTTTAAATTCTTTTCGTAAAGATTCTTTTTATTTATACAAAATGTTGAACATCACTTTAATAACACTGCTCTGCATGAAAATCTGCCCCAACACCACTTATGCAAAATGACCTCCTGAATCCGAATATGACACCCATGTTGCCCTATTACCCACCGTTTTTTAGGGACGCCCCCCGCATATTTATAACTTTTCGGTATTTTTATGGCTATATGGTTTGTAGGGAGGAAATGATTATTTTAACTATTAATTATCTTCTGAGGGGCTACAGAGTTGGAAAACTCTAAAACGTGAACATTTGCAGTAAGGGAAAAATTTAGGGGGATTTGCCACTGAAATTACATATTACATTCATTATATTTTATTAATCAATTATCATTGCTATTTATTATACATTATATATATATATATATTGTCTTTAAGTGTTAAAATAATTCTTTTCCATTCTCCTAATCAAATTCATGGCCATAAAATTACCGGACAGCGATAAAAATTGGGTAAGGGAGTGGTATCCCTAGAAAACGGTGGATGATTGGGCAAAATGGGGGTCATATTCGGATTCATGAGGTCATTTTACATAACAATCAGTAAAAATGGTATCAGGGCTCGATTTTTTTTTTTTTTTTTTCTGCGCAGTGTAATTGTTCAAAATGACTTACGTTAAATTCATCGAATCGGTGACTGCTCGCACTATAGCTGGCATGAACCCATCGATTATTTCTCGTCCGTTTTCGTATCTAATATGAACGAAAGGAGGAAGCTAAAAATAAAAACAAACATTAAGTTTCAGTTTTAATTAGAGGTGATAAAAGTATTTGTTAAATAACCGAGATTAAAAGAAGAAAAAAAAGAAAGTGTAAATTTGTATTTCTACCATAAATCTAATTTAAAACAAATGTTGCACGTTTAATTTGTGGTAGGTGGTAGGTGCCGGGTTCAAACCGAGGTCACGCTCATCGGTCTAACTGCTTGGAGTTTTCCGATATTATCTCCAAATTTCGCGTAAATATGGGCTAGGTTCCCTTAGAAAGAACCTCCATGGAATGTATCCCATCCAGGCTTAGGTCTCTCGAGTATGCAGTTGGTTTTAAAAGCTTACAATATATAACCTCGCTTACAACTAAAATTCATGTTAGAAAAAAAAGGTGCTTTATTTCTTTTCTTTTTTTTTTCCCCCTTTTGTTTCAAAATGAGATATTTGGAACTTAAAAAAATCAATGGTTTGAAAACGAGAATAAACTATTTTTAATTTAGTCTATAATGGACTTTTCGTGATCACAATGCATAAGTAATACAATGTATAATTCATATTCGATATTTTTAAAATCAGTAATTGTATGTTTCAGTATGCGGTAAATAGCAAAAAGTATGAAGAACATTCATCAAACAAAAATGACGGTTGGTCGAAGTATTAGGTATTAAATTGTTTGTCGCAACAGATTTGATAATGTCTATAGCATTATTTGTAAACAGGTGTAATATACTAAAAATGCAAACATTTCAACTGAAAATAGAAGATTGTTTTAGAATATACATTTAGAAGACAATAAAAATCCAATAGCAAAATTAAAATGTTGTCAATGTGTAAAAAAATAAAAAATGTGCATTAAATGACTGAATTATATCTATGCATTACAGAACCTGTAATTAGTAGTGTAGGCACGAAGAAATTATTGCATTAAATGGAATATTTTTTAAATTGATCTTATATAAACCAGTTCGATTATTGAGCTAAGAATAAACAACTGTTACAGAATTTTCAATTTTACTTTGTTCTGTGTACACAAGTAGAAATAATTGGAATCGTGAAAATTTTCGACGTCCGGTTTTCGATAGATTTACACTTTTTCAGATGTCCTGAACATAAGTTAATTATTTTTAGAAAATATTTGACTGTGGTGTTCACGAACCTTTGGGGGGCATTGTATTTCACGAACTATTTGACACAATTCAGTACAAATTTATATTTGGTTGAACCTTGGAAGTTGGTTCTGATTAGATTTTGATCTATACCGCTCAGCAGATGGTGTTGATATGCTGCAATTTCTTTCATTTAATGAAAGGCTCTATCTGAGATTCTTTGGTGCATAAATGCATAAAACTTGATATGTATCAGGGAAATAATGAAACAGTATGTTGATTAAGTTTAGATGTATATCGATCGGGAGGTACCACTGCGATGCAGTTACTTAACCCCGTTTATGCTATGGCAATACCTCAGTTTCTATGATATGCACTAGATTTGGTATGTGAGACTGATATAATAAAAAACTATGTTGTCTGAATTTTGGTGCATATCGGGCGACAGGTGGCCCTGCTATGGAGTAATTTAACCGAGTTTACAGAAAGCAGTATCTCAACTTCTGTGATATATACAGGCACCAATATATGAGATAGATACTATGAAAATTATGTTGATTCAGTTTAAGTGTATATCGAACAAATATCATTGCAGTTATTAACTTTCTGCGATTTTCTAAATGAATATATCTCAGCATCTATTGGTTAAAATTGCACCAAACTACAGTCGGTAACAAAAGTCTCAGAACAATGGCAAAAATTCCTAAATAAAAAAAGTAAAGTTAATACTGTTTTGTTAAATAAATCCTTGTCGAATCATGTTCTTAGACTGACTAAGAACAGGATTCGACAAGGATTTATTTAACAAAACTGTATTAAGTGTACATTTTATATATAGGAATTTTTGCTAGTGTTCGGAGACTTTTGTTACCGACTGTACGTATGTAAAATTTTCATCGAGTGAAATTATTATGATTATATATTTATGCATGTTAACAGTTAGACGGTGCTGTTATTGCCAAAATGTCAGTGGAGGCCTCTCTGATGACACTCAAAAAGCTTTTCGGTTCTGTCTGTAACGAGATAGCGGCAGCAGAATCACCCGAATGAGTTGCAAACTAAGATAAATGTTCATGAGTCACACGGAATTAGCTGTGTGCTTTTGGATGTGAATTCTGTTTGTGGTTTGTGTACGGGGCACATCAAAGTTTTTCTTTTCGTTACGGCCTATGTGCAGAGTTTCAATCGCAATAGCAGCCGCAAAAGTCACCCGGTTGGCTTTCAAGTTAGTACACATGTTCACACCACACCATACAAGAATAGCTGTATAATTTTTGGTGTGCGCATTCTTCATGATTCGTGTGCAGGGACACAGCAAATCTTATCATTTTCTCATCATTACAGTCTATGGACAGAATTTCATTTAAACGCTTTTAAAGATGATTACACTGCATTTAACAAAATAAAATTAACATACATCATTGAAAAGTATGTTTTCTGCAGAAAAATGTATGTTTAGACTTAATAAAAAATCTACAAAACTGTACAAAAGTTTTCTGACAATGTTACGTATCCATCCAACTTATGTCAAATTTCGTACAATTATTTATGAACTACAAACAATTAGTTGTATAGCTTTTACTGGTGTATATAGTGTTTGTGGCTCCTTTACAGGGACACATAGCAGAATACCATAACAATAGATGGACAGATTTTTATTAAGGTATATTTTAACGCGTTTATGCTGCATTCAGTATAATTGAATTAAAATACATTGTTAAGTTGTTTAAAAGCATATTTTCTGTCTTAAAAAAAGGAGGGGGGGGGGGGTATGTATAGACTAAATAATTTATTTACAGGATCAAACGATACAATTCTGATGACATTTTATAATCATCCAAATGGTGTCATTGGAAGAAATACAAATGTATAATTTTTATAGGTGTAGATAAAGTCCGTGGCTCGTGTACAGGGACACACAAAACAATTTCGCACAATTACGGTCTATAGACAGTATTTCTTACAAGTGCATTTTAATATGGTTACACTCCATTAAACATAATGAAATAAACATATTAGAGTGTTTAGAAGCATCTTTGCTGTTGAAAACGGTAGGCATAGTATTAGTATTTAGTGTAAGGTAAAGCTAGGAGAGATTGCGCACATAGGGGATTGGCAGGAAGGAGTACAATGGGCGCTCTGAAACTCCAGATAGTTGTACAATATCGATAGCGGAGTGCCCACTTAAATATGCACGTTCATTACTTGACCAGTCTAAGATTAAACGTGGTTATTTTGTCTTGTTTTCAAAAATGTTTGCTTAAATTTTCAAAACCTTTTCTAGGAATTTTCATAGAATGGTAGCATTACAAAATATTTTAATTAAACGATTTCCCATGGACTCGTTTATAAATTTTACTTGTGGCAGGTGGTTGCATGAAAGTTGCATCATTTATAACAACGGGAGTAGCAATTATAGACAACGGCAGATTAGGTCAACAAACAAGAAAGAAATCATTCAAACTGAAAAGGAAATTTATTAATTCTAAGTTAAACATATTATCTAGTAACTAAATGTTACTTATTATTATCTAGTCTTGTTTTTTTCTATCTGCTTCTTCACTTTATTTTCTTTAAATAAAAATTTTTAATACTTTTTATTTATTTATTTATTTTTTTCATTTTATTATTATTATTATTATTATTAAACTAAAATACCTACATGTAATACAAAAACATTTGTTTACAAAAACCTTATACCAATGTCATTTAAGCGCAATTATCACTGTTAACAATTTAATTGTAGTTAAAATTAAGCGCAATCTCTCCGACCCATTTGCGCAATCTCTCCTACGCTATAAGGAGAGATTGCGCAAAATAGCTCTCTTTGTTTTATTAAATCGTAGTTTAATAACGAAATAGTTATGGAAATGCGTAGAAGAAGCATCACTTCAAAGCTATGCACCAACAGTTTAGCAAAAAATTAAAATTTAGATTTTTTATAACGTTTTGTTGAATTGTGTTCAAACTCTCCTAGCTATACCTTACAGGGCTACACAAATTAATTCCGCTATATTATGCAATAATGTGGCATTAAATTTGATGCAAATATTTATAAATTATAAGGAATTAACACAAAACTATGAGTTACAAGGAAATATATATACTCATATAGACACAGATAGATGCAACGGGGAATTGAGGGGACTGTAGCTCACTCATAGAAGCTACAATATCCCCTATCAGAAACGTATCTGGTTATGTAGCGAGTGAATCATTTATACGTATATGTGTTTATGAATATATATATTAATAATTATTTTAAATAATATGAAATAAATAAATTGAATAATGAGTGATGCAAATAGAACTTTGGGGTTCCTTATCTTCAGATCCACTGGTATACAGAATGATATAGAAAACAGTTTTACCATGGCCTTAACATACTAGTATTAATGAAACATTTAATTAGATTTTTTTATTTGACCTTTCTGTAGTTACATTACTTCGATAAAATTATTTAAACTGCATTCTCAATATTTAATTTACATCTGAAAATAAGTGTGCAAGAATCTGTTTAATTTTAGTGTAAATTTATGAAGTAATGAATTGAAATCTGTGAACTATTAATTGTATAAATTTGCATTGATCGATTTTCCTTTGCAACTAATTTTATTTCATATTTTACTTTTTTTATATTTTATTTATTTATTTATTTTATATATATTTTTTTATAAAACGACATTGAAATACAAATTGAAATGAAACCAGTTATTAAAATCAAAAATTAAATGTAAGTAAAACTTACGTTAGCATATGCAACTCTAACATGCGTTATCTTCTCTTCCATATCTATTAACTTGAAATTTTTATATGATGCGGTACTTATTTTATATTATGATAACAAAAATGTAAATAATTTTTATAGGAAAAATGAATTCACAAAACCTATAACGTCATTTAACTTTTTTTTTTTTTTTTTTTTTTTTTTTAAAGGTTTATTTTGTTAATATGTATTTTAAAGTATAGTTAAATATTTATAGAATATATGTTATTGCACAATATGAAACTTATTTGTTTGTCATGTTAAAAAACGTCATTTAAAAGTCTAAGTTATTTTTCCCCTTTTTCATTTATATCATGACGACATAAAAAAAAAGTTTCAAAAAGATACGTCTACAAATATGTCACTAAATAAATAATGTATATATAACGGACTTTTATATTACATTTTTATAATTTAGAACTTTTTAGAACTTTTCTGCATTCAAATTCAGCGGCTTGTTCAAAATGATTTTAAATATTCATGAAACGATTACTAATATATTTCCTATTTGATAGAAGGAAAATATAAAAAGGAAAAATGCATTAAAGACATATTACAATTTAGTATCCATTTGGAAGTAAAAATGGACATTCAATATCCTGAATTTCTAAATTTATGTTTTTCAAAACATCTAATTTACAGGTCAATTTTATTATGTTGTTTTAATTTTGCATTATTACACGGAAATTCTAACATACTTCTTGTGTGTTTGCAGATGACTCAACACTAAATCTTTTTTATAAAATTTGTTTTATTTGTGTATTTTCATGCTTAAATCAAACAAAATATTCAATGTTTCTTTTCTGTATTTTTTTTTAATCTGCTTCTTTTATTTGTTCCCCATCCTACTATAAGTATGATGAATTTAGGTAATCAGGAAATTTTTTGACCTATTTTTTTTTTTTTTTCCCAATATTTTACATGCTTTGAAGTGAACGAAAATAACAAAATTGGTATGATATTCGTCTGTAAGGTGTCTGTTAGTGGGTTAGTTTGTTAATCTGTGTACACGATATTCCAAGAATAAATCGTCGTAGCGATGTTCGACAAGTTTTTAAATATTAGTTATGATACTGGCTAGAACTTTATCGATATGCAACATTTTGCTTTAAAAACATCGTAAGTTATTTGAAATTTTACGATTTTCTTAACATGGGAGAATAGAGCCAAAATGGCACTTAAAAGTGCATTAAAAAAAAATATACATATTTATCGTAAAGGTGTCAAACCAACTTTTAAATATCCGTTATGTTGCTGGTATGAATATCATAAACTATAAAAATTCTACTTTGAAAATTTCGTTATTTGAAATTTAAGAATTTCTTATCATGTCAGATTAGGTCAAAATTTCGCTTAAATGTTCATGTTGAGAGATATTTTCCTCGTAAAGATGTCACACTGCTTTTAAAATATTATTTATGATACTGGTTTGAACACCATTGATTACGAATATTCTAATTTGAAAATTTCGTATGTTATTCGAAATTTAAGATTTTTTTTTTTTTTTTTCATAGAAGGATAGAGCAATATGTTTTACACAAACTTGCATTATGGGGATCATTGCATTAAAAATAGTATGAAGTACCATGAAAACTAAACGAAGCTGATTCCAATAAAATTAATAATTTGGGATAAGCTAAATATATCGAACTGAAAGGCTGGTAGCTTAATATGTTGGGTATTTCAATCTGTCGCTTCGAGCGACATGTGTGACTGACAATCTATCGAGCAATCAGTCAAATTCCCTTTTCTTAACATGAATATAGTCTACCTTTTTATTTTAGAAATTTATGATAACATTTATATGATGGGGAACTGGGCAGAATCCACTTATGCCAACTTGTTTTTAGTTCTCCATCGTACTATAGGTATGAGGGACTAAATACAAAGTATATAACCTATACCTTTTTCCGAATTGCTTTAATATCAGAAATTCGAATATGGAATCAGAAACGGATAATACCATTTAAAATTGATGCAAAATATAATATCTAGATGACCCCCTTGAGAAAAATTAATTTAAAAATAATATATTAATGACTAAACGTTATTACCAATCGACAGGCACCGACCGCATATTTATAAAATAATTTATGTAGAAATGAGTCGAAGGGTACCTTTTTTTATTTTATTTCCTTTCTTTTTTCTTTTTATTTGCTGACTGTACATATGGCCAACATTACCGGTGAATTTAGGATAGCGCTTTGTGTAACATGTCGAAACTTTCAATCCGTTTATCTATAGGTATATAAAATCGTTTTCCCTGAGTGAGTGAGTGAGTGAGTGACTGATTTATCATCACCCTGCCCAAATGCCTGCACAATCCTTAAGTGACGTAAACATCACTAAGAAGCGATTTTGTAAATATCGCCCCTCTCCCGTCCCAAACACACAAGGGGAGGTAGGGCAAAACGTCATTTCAAAAAAATCTTTATATAGCAAAGACAAAAGGAGATATCCTTAAATTTTTACTTTAAAATACAGCTATCACAAATACTTAAAAACCAATTTCTGGAATTTTAAAAAATTCGGCCACTAATTGGGGGAGGGGAGGGAAAACGTGATTTCACACAACCCTTTATAACTCAAACAAAAAAACAGATATATTTGAGATTTTTCCTTTGGGGGGGGGGGGGGGCAAAACGTGATTTTACTTAACCCTTTATATCTAAACAACAACAATTACAAAAAAAAAAAGCAGATATACGTGAAATTTTTGTTTTAAAATATAGCAAACACAAGTTTTTAAAAACCTGTTTCTGGAATTTTAGAAATTCCGCCCTCCGGCAGGTGGGTGGGGGTACATGTTTTCAGGTGAATAACGGGATTTCCCATAGTCATTCATACAGCAAACAAATAAACAGATATCCCTAAGATTTTTACTTGTAAATGTAGCAAACACAAACAACTAAAAACCACTTTTTGGAATTTTAGAAATTCGGTTCCTGAAGGCGGGGGGGGGGGGGGGGGGGAGCGGGAGGAGATGGCAAAACATGATTTCACGTAACCCTTCATCTTCTATACATATAGAAGAATATAACCACCACTGAGTCAACACTGCAGTGGAGATTCTGTGTAGGACTGGGTCACGAATTTCGTTCTGAAGATTGGTACTAGAGCCCTGACATCGTCTGGAAAAGGGATTTGCGAAATTCCTCCACCCTTTACTCCCTTGGGGGATGGTGACAAAAGCACGTTTGAGAGCATAACTCGTCTCCAAATTACTGCAGGTTGAAGAAATTGTTGATGGAGAGATTAGACTCAAATATACATACACACGCACAAAAAAAAAAAAAAAGAAAAAAGAAAAGAAAAGAAAGAAAGAAAAGAAAAGAAATCACCGATTTTTGATATTTTGATTGTAAGAATGAAAATAGCTTTTTTATTTATTATTATTATTTGGGGGGGGGGGGGGGATTTGCAAAATCCAGATTTTCCAGTAGAATACCAAAAAAATGGCACATAGAAGTTCAAATTGGCTGTGTGTCTTCTGGAGTATGTTTTCAAAAAACAATTTTAGATTTTTTGGATTTTTTTTTTCTTTTTTTTGTGGGGGGGAGGGGAGGGATTTACGAGGTGTCAGATTCAAGAATCCTTTTTTTGCATCAAATTTGTCCGGGGGAATCTATGGGGGCTGCATTCACGTTTTTTGGTGTGTGGTTTGGTTATTTGCATGAAACACCAACTGTGACAGGATTTTGCGAAATTTTCTCCTTCTCCCCCTAGGGTATAGGGGGCAAAAAACACTTTTCCAAACACTTTTCCACTTTTCCACACTCTGTTCCAAACTATCTCAGGACGACAATTTTTTAATATAAGTGTGTGCTATGTGTACGCAACATGCACTATAAAGGGATTTTTCGAATCTCTCCCTTTTGGGATCGGAGAAGGGGGGTAAAAACACATCTCCAATTGTAACTATCTTCCAAGTTATCTCAGAAAAGCAGCTTTTCTTTGTATGGATTGTTTATATGTGCCTAAAACAATCTATAAATGGATTTTGTGAAAGGTTCTCTCTTCCCACTTTGACGGGGGGGGGGGGGGACGACAAAACACACATTTCTAAACGTAACTCCATTAAAAATTATCTCAAGAAAGCTATTTTTTGGTATGTGGGTGTGTTATGTGTACCCAACATGCACTATAAAGGGATTTTGCGAAATATCCCCTGCCTGTCCCCTTTCAATTCGTGGGGGGAGACAAAAAACACGTTTCCGATTGTAAGTCTGCTCCAGATTATCTCAGGAATGCAATTTTTTTTTATTTTTATGTGTAGGTTTATTATGTGTGCCCAACCTATAGTATGAAGAAATTCTGTGAAATTTCCCCCATTCGGGGAAAAGGGGGGGGGGCAAAAAGACTGAAATTTTGACCGATTTTAATTATTGTTGTATTTTTTTTTAATTTTTTAATTTCATGAGGTTTTTATATTAATAAGTTATCTGTAATTTTAAGAATTCATTTAAATATAGTGACCAGCGAAGTGGGCAATGCCTGCTAGTGATGTGTGTAAAGCAACCGAATATCAAGTTTAATCAAACTTATTTTTCTCAAAGTTACATTATTGACTTTTGCTCATGTCGTGACACTTGAAGTGTAAATAAAATATTTACTTCTTTTACCATTCTAAGACAGATTGTTGGAGAAAAAAAGCCTAATAATTGTGTGTTTAGATGATAAAAATACAACTTATGTTATAACTAGAAAATGTTTTATTTGAAGTTTTTCTATGAAACCTCATAGTCTTATGAATACATGAATTATGCATGAACCAGAAAATTCTTCAACCACATTATGTATTTAGAGGAAAATACGTTATGATAATCTGATATTCATAGAAAAAAATCATAATGGTTGCAAATCATAAAATGAATATTTTATATCGAAGAAAAAGATGTTTATCAGTTTTTTTTTTTTTTTTACTTCTATTATCCGACTACCATAGGTAATGAAAGTACTGTATTCGGTCAAAAACTTGAATATGAAGTTTTTACCTGATTACATGTTTTAAGATCTCCTAAATCCATTAAAATGGTTTTCGGGAGTTGGTCAATTTGTATATGTGTGGGGAATCTTCTGACTATTATATTTTCGAAATGAATAAAGACAGAACGAAGAATTAATACAGATCTAGATGATTTTGGCAAAGGTAAACTGGAAGTGTACCGTAAGTCCGTATTTCAAATACAGTTCTATCGATTTTCTTCAAAGTTATTAACTATTAGTTGGCTAGTTCAGGAAAAATAATAGACGCGTTGTGTACGTAGATGAATTTAATATCTCAAAAGTACGTTTCTTTAAAAATTGCGTTTTTATGATATAAAAAGAAATAAATTTATTTGTACGTGAATGATAAATATATTTCTTTTTATGTCGAAAATTGAACGTGTACCAATTTTCTTTTATTTAAATTGAAGGACAAGGCAATAAATAGATATGCGAGAGGTCACCACAATCTAGAATGTAGAAAACGAGAGGGGGAAAAAAAGCTAAAAACTCCATAGAAATAGCATGGGACAAAAGCAAAAAAAAACTCACAATGTCAAGAGTGTTAAAAATAAGATCTCACACCGGAAGTAATAAAATTACAAAATTGACTAGAAAAAGACATCGAGGAGCGGGAGGGCAGGGCTGGGGCTTTATACCTATCGTCTAGGATTAATACGACTCGCCTATGTATGTAATTGTAAAAATATTTGCATATTTAAAAATCGATTATTATAAATATTGGATTGACAAGTAATAAAATAATTAAGTTAAGCAAAAATCTTCTATTCCCGAGAAAAAAAAAATCAAACCATTTAAAAGTAAGATTTAATAATAATAATAATAATCTATATAATATTTCTCTAACGTGGACCAGTTTCAACTATTTTTTGTCGAAACGATACGATAGTGGTGTAATTAATAAAATACGCGAGGATAAAAAATAATATTTATACATGAACAATATTTAAGCATGCGGACTGAGCTCAATCAACTAATAAAAGAAAAAATGACGACATTTGTTTGATGAGATTATTTTACGGAAAAATGTATTTTTAACAGTTGTTTCTTCAGAATCTTTTCTTTTGTGGCTAAAAAGCACAATCATAAAAAATATTATCAAAATAGGAATTTATTATTATTATTATTATTATCATTATTATTTATTTTATTTTGGTTATTTTTTTTATTATTATTCATTCATTTATTTATTTATTTTTAACAAAACAATATACCAAAATTAATAAAAATTCATCGCCAACATGGCGGCAAAAATTCAAAAGGCGTCTTGGGAGTCATATTAAAACCGTACTGCCTGTGGGAGTATGAAAATTGCGTCGTGAACCATGAATTTTATTTGCAAAGCTTTCTTTGAATGACTTTGGTTTCACTATTGCACAATATTAATTTGGTTTTAATAATAATTTGGCCCCTGGTAAATTAAAATTTTCATTCGGTGGTGAAATTGGTAAAACATTTATGAGTTTCAAATTTTAAAGGTAAATAAGAAGAGAAATAAAGTGCGAATACTTCGCACAGGTTTGCTAGTAATAATAATAATAAATAAATAAATAAAATGTTTGAATTAGCTATTTTTATTACATGTGTTATGAATATTACTTTCGATTTCGACGCCATTTTCATTAACTAAAACTTTTTGTAGACAATCGAACTCAGTTCATGGAGTGAACTCTTTTACATACGTTCTTACAGTTAAGTAAGTAAAAATAAATAAATAAATTTGAATATAATTCCTTTGGTTTATTTCTTAACGAGGAATTTTAATGTTTTAATGCAAACTTTAATTCAGAAAACGGGGAAAAATTCATTGAAGTATTAAAATTATGGACTTTGATTTACAAACTATTCCAAAACATTATACAACCAGATGCCGTACGATACTAAACGTAATCTTTCCAATAAAAGTATACGAACGGAGGCTTGTACGAGCGTATACAGTTATCACTTACCTTATTCCAAATTATACCTCTGGGAATTCAGAAATTTAATTCATCAACCTGGAAATTAATTTTTGATAGAATGGAGTAGAAAGCTGATTTTTACCAACTATGTGAAAAATACCAGAGCCGGCAATCGAACCCCGGGCCTTCCGTGGCCGTTTGGAGTTATGCCATATTCAAATTTGTCACTTGATACAGCTGCTTTAATGCAGACTCGGTGACCTTGCCAACGTAAATTATGTGGGAAGTGCCGAGCTGGTTATCAGCCAGAGTAGCTCAGCAGTTAGAGCATCCGCGCGTTTAGCGGAAGGCCCGGGGTTCGATTCCCGGCTCTGGTATTTTTCAGATAGTTGGTAAAAATCAGCTTTCTACTCCATTCTATCAAAAATGTACCTCTGGGAGTCACCGAGGCGGGGGAGCCATCCCCTCCGTGGAGGATCAAAATTGTGATGGCATTCCACTGGACCATCCTTAGGGGTGCGTCCCAGGCAGTTGCCAGTTACTCATTGCACAGTACTAGTGCGACGTTAAACCCAACAAACCACGTACCTTATTATAGAAGAATATATATAAAAAAAAAAAAAAAAAGAAGTTTATAACATACAAAATAGTTGTAGGTCTGGTGGTTCGGTTAGCAGGCGCTGCTTTCTGGATCCTCGGGTCCCGAATTCGAATCCCAGTACGGGTATGGATGTTTGAGATATCCTATGTCTGAGGAATATTGTGCATTTGTTTCTGTGATTTGTAATTAGGATCAATCGAGACAAAAGTCATATTGTAACTGTAGGTCTCAAGCTGCCAAATAAATGTCAAATATACAAAATAGTCTTGCCGTACTAAATAAAATACTGTCTCTAATAGTTTTTTTTTTTTTTGTTTGTTTTTTTTGTTTGTTTAATCTAAAAGAGCTTGTTTTCAATATCGATAGCAAAATTTAATATTTTGTAGCTTTTAGTAGGAAGGAGGACGTTAAATTTTTGTAAATTATTATATTAAAGTTGTGGGGAAAAAATGCACATATATGGATTGAAATATAACAATATTGAATATTTAAATTATTAATTATCAGTTTTTTTTTCTTCTTTTTTTTAACTATTATATTAAAAAATTCTAATTTTCATGTTTGTTTTATATTTATTTGTATATTCATAGCAAAAATTAAAATGTCATTTGATTCGTTCGATTCTTCATTAGCTAAATGAGTGTTAATGATTGACAACAATTTCAGCTACTCAATATATTTTCAAATGAAAACTAGTACTACGCTGTGGCTTTCACAAAACTTTTGTCTATATCTTCCTATACAAATTCCCACAGTACAAACCTTTATATAAATAAAAGTTGTTATGTGAATGTATGTGTGCATATAAATGTCTCACTTCTCCTCCCAAACTAATTTTGACCAAACTTGACGAAGTTACTGCTTTTTACTAAAGCTGAAGTACTCGTTTGACAACTCTGGCGCATGCGCACTGGTTAGTCGTTGACGGACCCCCTACCCCCCAAAATTACATGTTAGCATGATTTCTATAGTAATAATGCAGCTAGAAACTTCAGATTTAATATGTAGGCTAATTCTATGCATACATTCTTCCTATATAAAAGTTTTTAAAAAATTCGAAGTTAAAAAGTGGTGAAATGATTAAATAAATAAATAAAAAATAAATAAAAACATTCTAAAACTGCGCTTTCTTTAAAATTTCATACATGAGATTAAAACATTTTAATATAAATACGTGAAATGGACGTTGTGTCTTAATATAACCAAATATAAAATATTTTTTATAATATTAGAATGACGTCACTTTTAGAAAATCTTCCAAATTTAGTACTATCGTCATTTCTTAAAAGTCATTCGATGGAAAATGAGCATTTTCTTAAGAAAACTGCTACTCTTTAATTATGATTGTGTGGGTGGTCGGGGTGGACCTTTTATTTACTAACTATAGATTTAATTGATGCGTGTTGCCATTCCAGGGTTTTGTTTTAGAAATACATTATTTAAAAAATAGTTCACTTGTAAAACATTAATAGTAAATTGTTTAATAGGCTCCTCAAAAATGTTAATATAAACTATCGTTTTCTATTCGTTTCTTCATCCGAGTCATTTTCTAACTTTCCAAATAAACTCTTGCTCTTTTAATGTACAATCATATCTTATTATCATTAACTTAGTTGTCAAGATTAAAAAAAAGGAATTTTTAAATATTTTATCACTTATTTTATTGTACTCGCATCTTGACTGCCTACACTAAGGAAACTACTATAAGGAAACACTTTCTAATAATCTTTCTGATCATTTCTAATAATAAAGTGCTAATTCAATTATTTTGAAGAAGTTACCATTCGCTGAGAAATTATCAGCACCTGAGTCGTAACAGAAGACCACAAAAAACTATTAATTTTTACGCTTTGCTGGTTTTGAAGATTTGAATGTCAAATACGAAAAAGTCATGGTCACATTATATTGACACCGAGGAACTTAAATACATACGGTAACTTTAATTCTGTAAATGTGACGATGCGTTTTTAATTTTTATGTAAAATTTTCAATTAATTTTGTGATTCTAATATTGCATAAATTTAAATTAATGTAAATTAAATTCCAAATTTACTTTTTACATTATATTACATTAACATTATGGCAAATGTACTCGGCATACATATTTAGTTTGCAGACGATTAATGAAATCATATTAGAATATTCAATAAATTTAAATTAATATAGAAATAAACAAATCCTTGGCAACCTTCTTACTAACCGTAGATGCCGTAGATCCGTAGATGCCGTACATGAAAATTGTAATCCGGATAGAATCACTAGCTTATTTGGGGATATCGCTGACATGAATTAATTTTTATTCTTCGATTAAAAAAGAGAATTCTTGTTATAAATATAAGGTCAAAGCTTTACAAATTAAGCTCGTTCACATAATGTTAAAAAATGTCGCAAAGTAAACTCAACGTTAGCGCTTCTCCTCGTGCAGTGGCTGCGGTACCCAAATAAAAGCTGTGAAAAACCCGCCCCTATTGTGCTTTCTTTAAAAATGTTATCTCTTATGTTTTTAATGAAAACAAGAATTAATTTTAGCCCTAAATGAACATTATAGATGTGATTATTTATTTGAAATTATTAGAGTACATTTTACTTTAAATACAAAATATATTAGATGTTAGCAAAAATCTCAAGTAAACAATCACTTTATTATTAGCTAACATCTAATATATTTCGTATTTAAAGTCAAATGTATGCTAATAATTTCAAGTAAATAATCACATCTACAGTGTTCACTTAGAGCCAGAATTAATTTGTGTAAAATATAATTTTTAAATCGATCTTCTAATGTTGTAGATTGCATTATAAATACGAAAAAATTCCTGTATTAGTAATTTAAGAAGAGAATGTTAATGTGCACAATTTTCAAAATTAAAATTTTGGTTTAAAAAAAAAATTAAAATTTTGGAAAAGGAATTGCTTATAAAAAATGACTTTATCATTTATTTTATTAAAAAATGCATTATATCATGTTCGATAAAATCAATCAGACGCAGACGAAACCATTCGCAAAAGTTTTATCATCTAAACAAAATATATTTGTAATCACTTTATAACCAAATCTGTAACTAAAATAACGTTTAGGAATGATAAAATAACATTTAGGAATGAACAAATATAATATACACTAACTTGTTTTAACCTCATAACAAATCAAACGAATTCAAAATTCCATACATTTTCCCTTGATTTGTAATGAATGAAAAACTGAAAAGATTAAGATTTCAATAACTACATATCTGTACTGATAAGTATAAAGGATTTAAGTCCATATTCTTGATTTTTCAGGAGACGAAAAATAAAATTAAACTAACTAAAAACAAATCAGAAGAATCGATTAGGAAAAAAGGATTCCGTTGACTTATACCCTTTATACCATTCAGTGATTGTCAACCTTCATTTAATAACGGGAAAAAATTGAATTAAATATTTCATACCATACTTGAATGGTAAATTTCTGACTTGAACCTTTTTTTATCAATGGATTTTTTCAAAGACTAAATGACATAGACTTAAATCCTTTATACGAATCGATTGAGAATTTTTTTCTGAGTCTGACTATGTACGTAACTCAAAATCGACATTTTTGGACTTAAATCCTTTATACTTATCACTACAGATATATAAATTGTAAGAAGTATTGAAAAAGCACTTTTTTAAAATTAATCGTAAAATATATTACTTATCTTAAAATACGGAAAAATATGCGAAGTATGAATACTTCAAAAATACATGAATTTTTTCGGTCAGATGTCAATTTGTTCAAACACAAATCTATCTTAATTTTAAATGGAGCATCTTCCGAGTCCGAGTAAACAAATTCCATTCGAGCATGTGCAGTTTCAGCCTGAGTACTTCAGGTACCGCCAGCACGAGATGGCTTTATATTCGATCAGTGACGTAATCAAAACGTAACTGCTAGCTAGAAACTACGCTACGTTCCATTGGCGCGAATACGCTTAATTTGATATAAGTTTAAAGACTTTCGTCTTTGTATGTGTATCTGTCTGAAGTACAGTAGTTTTCATACAATTCGACAAATTTAAATTTACTTTAAATTCTTTCTTTCTTTCTTTCTTTCTTTTTTTTCTTTAAATTCGATTACTGGTTTAATTTAGATAGTTCTTAGCTATTCTTGATAAAAATCTGTTAGACAGAATTTATATATATATATGTAATGGAAATGTGATTTTTCTGTCAAAAGTTTGCTTTGGGAAAATAAATTCTTTTATTTTCCGAATTTTATTTATTTTTTTAATGAATTAAATCTTTAACTTTGTTTTAAATTAACACGGGTCTGTGGTCCAACCATTCGTTTTAAAATATTGACAAGTTCTTTTGAAATATTTCATACTGAAAACTAAAACTCACTTCCTGAAGGGAACTTCCCTTTCCCCTAGGGGGAAAGTGATGCTCCGAATTGTACAGTTTTTTTTCCGTATAGTTGATTATTACTATTTTGATTAATTCTTTTTAATTTCACAACGATTCGTTAAAAATAAATTATATTGAGCATATTTACACGAAATTTTGTCCTATAATGCCATATAAAAGAGCATGAAAATTCGGGATGGCAATGCCATTGGGCGATTTTCGTCATTAGTTAATAGGCTCTAATTTATGTCAAAGTGCAATTACATGAGAATTTGTATAAAAGTCTGTCTTTTAGCTCTTCAGCTAGAGCTATCACAAAATCTTTCTCTCTCACACACACACACACAGACAGATATATTTTTAAAAAAATAGTCAAATCACTTTCTAGGCTTCTCAAAATATGTAAACCCACACTCTAAAAAATAGGTTCTTAAAAATAAGTATATATTGTCTCAAAATAGGCCCGAAACGATATGTACCTAAATTTTAAAACGAATGTACTCATTTTAAGTATACAGACAGGCTCAAAAATGGGGTTGACTAATAACAATCCCGATATCCCCATGTTTGACATGTCAATGTACTCAAAAATGAGTACATGGGTTTTCAAATTTAAGTATATATTGTTTCGGGGCTATTTTGAGACAATATATACTTAATTTTAAGAACCTATTTTTTACAGTGCATCGAAAACCAGAAGCGAAAGCTTTTACGAATCCTGTACTGTTTGAAATTGTGCATATACACTGTATACGCAAGAGCATTGCTTCTCCTTGTGGGAGGAAGTCTCCTCTTCGTAGAGGGTTGTATATTTTCTATATGAGTATTTTCCAAACTCATCAGTAACTTTAAAACGAATGGCTGAACCATAGATCTGTGATAATCTGAGACAAATTTATCGACAAAAAAATTTCTAAATCGTTTTTTATGTCGTCTGCGCGGCTCAAAACTGATTTTTTTTTTGACATTTAATGTTGTACTTCTCTGAGATAGAAACTATCTGCATTCACTATGGAACACAATTTTAATAAATAATATCTTCAATAAGTAATTTTTTGCATAAATGTCTATAGAAATATATAACAGAAAGTCTTGCAATGGCTCCATCACATTCTAGTTAGTTTTATCACAGGTTTTATGTAGTATAACTTATTTTAAATCTACCATCTAGTGTGCAGTGACTATTAGTCCAGGCAACGAAGGCCAAAATTTGACGAATAGAGGAAAAAAATCGTGTAGTTTTGAAATTTTACATACTCATAGCCGAGAGGGTCATGAACAACATACTAAAAGTCCCCGCCCGTGGGGGGTGAGCGGGGGGCAGGGGGGGCATTTAAGGGGGGCACTTTTCAGTTTTTATTAAATATCTTGGAAACTGTTGCATTTAGAGACAAAATGTCAATTACAAAATTAATCTACGTAAAATTTCCTACAAAAATGTATATTACATTTTGTTTGTACGATCATTAGTTTAGAAGATATAGGGAGATGAAATAACACATTTTCTTGAAAAATTCTTTTTTGCAATAGTAAAATCAACTAAAGTGTGCAATTAAAAGGGTTCTTGTCAAATATTTTCTAATGTAAAAAACAAATGCATACATAGGGAATATGCAAGGATAATACAGCATGTTTTGTACGTTTTAAATAACTTTAAGGCTAGTAGGCGTAAGTGGTGGTTTGAGTAAAAATCCAGATAACGAAGACCCAAAATCGATCAACATTAAAAAATATAGTGTAGCTTTTAAATTGAGCACAGTTATAAGGTTAAGTTTCCTGAACAACAAACTAAAAGTCCCCGACCGTTGTGGGTGAGCGGGGGGCAGGGGGGGCATTTAAAGGGGGCAATTTTCAGTTTTTATTAAATATCTTGAAAACTATCGCATTTAGAGAAAAAATGTCAATTACAAAATTAATCTACGTAAAATTTCCTACAAAAATGTATATTACATTTTGTTTGTACGAACAAAAGTTTAGAAGATATAGGAGGATGATATAACACATTTTCTTGAAAAATACTTTTTTGCAATAGTAAAATTAACTAAAGTGTGTAATTAAAAGGGTTCTGCTCAAATATTTTCTAATATACAAAATAAATATATACATAGGGAATATGTAAGGATAATACAGCATGTTTTGTACGTTTTAAATAATTTTAAGGCTAGTAGGCGTAAGTGGTGGTTTGAGTAAAAATCCAGATAACGAAGACCCAAAATCCATCAACATTAAAAAATATCGTGTTGCTTTGAAATTGAGCAGTTATAAGGTTAAGTTTACTGAACAACATACTAAAAGTCCCCAACCCTATTCTGTGTTTTTTATTTAATTTTTTATGTTATTTGCAATAGTAATAAAAACTATATTTCGTAATTAAAAAGGTTCAGGTTAAATATTTTTTACTCACACAAATAAATATTTGTATATAAATATTTGTATGTGTGTGTGCGCGCAATGCACCAAGTTTAAAGAGTGGAAGTCAAAATATACAAATCGAAAAATTCCACTTTTCTGTAAGATATCCGTAAAATACAAAGCAACGGCTATCACAAAGGATCGCATGGGGAAGCGAAACAAAGGGTTTTTGCTAGTACTGCAATAGAACGGAGCAAATTCTCCGAATTTTTATCGTTAAAGGCTGAAAAAACATGTGGAAGATGTAACTAATGTGTAAAATGTAATACTTATATTTCAAATGCAAAGGTTAAACGATAGGTAATGGAAAGGTTTCGATAAGGATACCCCTTCGCTTTGTAATGAGTGTGCTCTATGAATTGTGAGAACGTTTGTTACATATTCTTATTTCATTTCTGTTACGTTTAGTGTGTATTTAATGTTTCTTCTGAATTTTTTGCGATTACTTAGTGTATCGATATGGCAGAAAAATGTTTAATATGTGAAAATGATATAGTGAATGATGTATGCAACATAAATGGGAAAGGAATAGATTGATTAGTAAAAGCGAGCATTTCAAGAAAAGATGGAAAAGATGAAATTTTTAGAGGTAAAAAAATGATTGTTAAATGATACTTAATAAAAACTGAAATGTGCCCCATTTAAATCCCCCCCCCCATGGTTAGGGACTTTTAGTGTGTTATTCAGGGCACTTAACTTTATAACTGTGCTCAATTTCTAAGCTACACGACTTTTTTTTTTTTTTAATGTTGATCGGTTTTGGGTCTTCGTTATCTAGATTTTTACTCAAACCGCCACTTGCGCCTGCTAGCCTTAAAATTATTTAAAACTTACAAAACATGCTGTATTATCCTTGCATATTCCCTATGTATATATTTGTTTTTTACATTAGAAAATATTTGACAAGAACCCTTTTAATTGCACAGTTTAGTTGATTTTACTATTGCAAAAAAGAATTTTTCAAGAAAATGTGTTATTTCATCTCCCTATATCTTCTAAACTAATGATCGTACAAACAAAATGTAGTATACATTTTTGTAGGAAATTTTACGTAGATTAATTTTGTAATTGACATTTTGTCTCTAAATGCGATAGTTTGTAAGATATTTAATAAAAACTGAAAATTGCCCCCCTTAAATGCCCCCCCTGCCCCCCGCTCACCCCCCACGGGCGGGGACTTTTAGTATGTTGTTCAGGACCCTCTCGGCTATGAGTGTACAAAACTTCAAAACTACACGATTTTTTTTTTCTATTTTTCCTATTTTGACTGGACTTATCCAGATTTTTACTCAAACCGCTACTTGCGCCTACTAGCCTTAAAATTATTTAAAACTTACAAAACATGCTGTATTATCCTTGCATATTCCCTATGTATATATTTGTTTTTTACATTAGAAAATATTTGACAACAACCCTATTAATTGCACACTTTAGTTGATTTTACTATTGCAAAAAAGAATTTTTCAAGAAAATGTGTTATTTCATCTCCCTATATCTTCTAAACTAATGATCGTACAAACAAAATGTAGTATACATTTTTGTAGGAAATTTTACGTAGATTAATTTTGTAATTGACATTTTGTCTCTAAATGCGATAGTTTGTAAGATATTTAATAAAAACTGAAAATTGCCCCCCTTAAATGCCCCCCCTGCCCCCCGCTCACCCCCCACGGGCGGGGACTTTTAGTATGTTGTTCAGGACCCCCTCGGCTATGCGTATGCAAAATTTCAAAACTACACGATTTTTTTCTTCTATTTTTGCTATTTTGACTGGACTATATCCTTTTAAAAAATATCGATCTTATAGTTTGTAAAAGTTGCCAGTTTTATTCTGTTAATTATATCATTATTCGTAATAACGGCGAATAACCGGTTCTATTTGACTTTTAGACAACATCTCATGATGAATTCCACATATAACAATATGACAAAATGCCGATTTTCGAACGTAACATTTCAATTTATCTTCAATCAAAAAACTTCAACTGTTTCTGATGATAAGATAAAACATAAAATTCTTGAAAAATGAAGGCTCGCCGCTAGATAACTCCTGATCACCAATTGAAATTTTATTACAGTGAAACTTGAATAATTCGAAATTCTGTATAATTCGAATTTTTTACGCGGTCCCTTGAATTTTGTATTAAAATAATGTTAAAAAATCGTGGATAATTCGAATTCTGTTTTGGATAATTCGAATATTTCATACGATTATCTTTAAAATATTACAGTAAAATTTGTTCCCGAGATTTTTCGCAGCTAAAGTGCATTATTTTTTTAAGTCTTTCAAAAGAAGGATAAGGAAATACAAGAGTGTTTCCTACCTACTGCATCAGAAGATGAACTTCGAGGGTTTTTTTCATTGAAAGTCATTGCTAATGTAGAAGAGTATATTTTTGTATCGATTGATAGGTTGAAGTCATATGCTATGATGCAAAGATTGTACTTAAAGAAGCAGTAAAAAATATCTAACTATTTTTAAAAAAGTGTTGAATAATTAAGCTCCATAGCTGCCAATATTTTAATTTATTCCGGAGTATTTTTAGCCCCGCCTTTATTTCATACCACTTTTTATTTAAAATAATAAGTGGTAATTTCTTTTTATTTTACCGAAGTTATGTATTGGAGAAAAAAATTCTACAATTAAAGTGGAGCGGAATAGAGGCGGGCTAATAGTACTCCGGAATAAATTAAAATATTGGCAGCTATGAAGCTCGTAAAAAAATATTGATTTAATGGAGGGGGGGGGGGTGTAGCAGTATTCTTAGATATAAAGTTTGTGTTAAATCTTTGATCGTAGAATTTAATCTTTTTAATTTATCTCTTTTTGACAAAATAGTATATGTAATTCGAATTTTTGGATATTTCGAATTTTTCTCTGGTCCCTTCAACTTTGAATTATCCAAGTTCTACTGTATTAGCAATGAAAACAAGGAAAAACCATGACTTCATTTTCCACATATTTTGAAAAACATAAAATAACTCAAAAGCAAAATTGAAAATCGGGTTTGCTAACAATCAAATTTTGTAAATACACACATTGTGTACAAATTTAGTGCATCTAATCCGACTACCACTTTCTATACGAAAACGTGATAACAAATATGTATAGAGGAAATTTTATTATTCATGGAGATGTTAAAGAATGATAAATATTCAACGCTTACTTTTATTTACTTGAAATATTTTTTTAGTTATTTATAAATGTAAATAATAATTAATCTCAACACATATTTTATTTTTACTCAGTGTAAAGCAAGAATAAGAAAACTAAAGTTAAAAACTAGTATGTTGTGCCCATCACAAGACTTTCTTCTATATTTTTCTATGCAAATTCACTAAAAGCAAATAATTTATTAAAACTATCATTTATTAAAATTATTTAACATGATGAATGTAAATGATTTTCATCTTAGGAAAAACTAGCACTAAATACTTAAAGAACGGCGCTTTTATTGTCTATAAATAACAACTTAAAAAAATGCGTTTTTATAATGGATATTTCACATATCAAGTTTCATACAGTTATGCCATAGAGGTTGAGATATAGCCATCCCGTTATCGATCAAATTTACAGTATAGCAGTGCCACCTATTAGCCAATAAGCATCCAAATGGAATCAGCATAATGTCTCATAATGACCTTCTCACACATCAAGCTTTGTTTGATGATACGTGATAGAACCTGAGATATCCTTTAAATTGGGGAAATCACTGTGTAGCAGCGCCACCTGTTAAGCGTTTGAAACCAAAAGTTGACAAGCACTAATTTATGTTAAGGTGCATCTACATACAAATTTATATACAATTCTGTGCCGTAGTTCCTGAGATACAGTGTTTCCTTAAATTACGGAAATTACTATATAGCAGCACCGCCTGTTGGTCGATAAGCATTCAAATTGAATCAGAATGATGTCTCATAAATGTCTTCTTACATATCGAGTTTTATACGCAATAGAACTTGAGATACAGCCTCCCCTGAAACTGCGGAAATCACTGTACAGCAACGCCACCTGCTGAGCGGTTGGCACCAAAAGTTGATCGACACTAGTTTAGGTCAAGGTGCATCTACATACAAATTTATATAAAATTCTGGGCAGCAGTTCCGGAGATACAGTTTCCACAAAATGTTGTCTCTCTTACACACACATAGACAGATATTTTCTAAAAATGGTCAAATCGTGTTCTAGAGCTCTCAAAATGGGTAAATCCGTCGAAAACCGGAAGTCGAAAATTTTACAAATCCAATACTTTCTTCTACTGAATACAGAAGAAAGTAATAAATAAATAAAAATACCTTAAAAATTCTGGAACTACGAAAATGACGTACTTATATGCTATACAGCTTGTCTTATCCGTATATGGCAAAGAAAGTACTAATTGTTTTTAGGTCAAATTTTAGAAACTTAGTTTTTGATATATTTACTTGTTTTGTGGTAACCTGAATCCGAAAATCGAATTTTTTAGCGATTGGTCACTGTATCACCTGTGTGTCCGAGTGTCTGCTGCCTTGTGTGTCTGTTTGTAAATCTGTTATCAGCCTAACTCAGAAACAAATATAAACAAATACAAGGTCCAAACTCAGTATTCTAAATCATTATCATATAGGGGTTTTAGTGAAACATTTTATTGCATTCAGACGAATAGTTCGTGTACAGGGACATTAAAAATTAATTCATCAAAATCAATTCATCTTTTAGAAGGTTCTTATTGGAGAATTTTAACATATTTGTCCCTCCTACACTATAAAAAATAGGTTTTTAAAAATAATCATATATTGTCTCAAAATAGCTCCGAAACAATACGCACTTAAATTTGAAAACCCATGTACTCATTTTTGAGTATATTGACATGCTCAAAAATGGGGTTGACCAATAAGAATCCCAATATCCCCATGTTGACATGTCAATGTACTCAAAAATGAGTACATGGGTTTTCAAATTTAAGTATATATTGTTTCGGAGCTATTTTGAGACAATATATACTTATTTTTAAGAACCTATTTTTTACAGTGTAACATTACTAAACAAAACAGAATAAACATTTATTTCCTATAATCACAAAAATATGATGTTTCATACAGAATATAGTATTAAAAACGTTCATCATTCTTTTACAGGGCCACACAAAATAATTCGGATTTTTAAGTGATATAAGTGGAAGTTCCTTGAAGTGCATTTCGAGTGGTGTTATGTATTTTTTTACTGTACTAAATTAAAGTACACTATGTAGTGAGTATACAATTTACAGAAAACATGCATGTGTACACAAAATTGAGCGAATACATCCTTTTCTATTGGAAATAATTGAAAGTGCTTTAGCATTTTCTAACTAAATTGCTAAAGAATGATAATTTATTCTTTTACTAACATGGTAAATAAAATGCTGTTTGTTGTCCAATTTCTGACGGCAAATTTTTACTGTAATTACGCATTTTGAAGCCTCCTGAATATGGCAATGAAGTTTTTAGTGGTTAGTTTGTGTGCCTGTTATCGCAGCTTAAATTAAAAAGAAATAAATTAACGATGTTTAAATTTAGTATCTTGAAGATGATATGGAGATGAAAAAGGGTTCAATTCATTTTTATTTAATGAAAATTTGAAAACTCTCAATTTATTTCGAAACCCAGTTATGTTTCCCATGAAATCCTATAGTAGCTGATTTCTTTCTTGAAGATTGATTCAGTTCATTAACACGAGTATTGATGTCGGTGAGGAACAACAATTGTTTTGAGAAATCTAAATTTTTGAGCTTTTCTTTCATTTGCGCAGCATCTATTGAAACGAACTTCAGGGATTATAAGAATTTTCGTCCTTATCCCAAAAATATCTGGAGACACTTTCCAGTGCTCTGCTCAACATCTTGCATGCTTCTCAGAAGGAAATCCCTAAATTCTGCTTCCATTTCTGGTAAAAATTGCTTTTGCTTTTGCTGCCTATGCACACGTACACTTCTATCCATTATCATATTTAAAATTTTTACTACAAATTTATAAGCTTGATTTTGTTTTACTGACTTTCTACATAAAGTTCTTCTGGGCGAATAATAAAATCATAAAATGAATTTTCAGACATTTACTCTAAGTAATCCAGTCAGTACAGATATTCCATCTACTACCACTGGTGTACAGCAGCAAAAATTGCGGAATATTTATTAAAGCCACTGATCTAAATGCTTTTTTCACAGCGATGTAAATGTTCCATTGATCCTTTGTAAGCTCTCTTTTTACTATCAATCTTAAGTTTCTTTGAAAATTCACTTATTCTGGTATTTAATTTTAAATGAAGAATCAAAGAATCATAAAATAACATCTTTCAAGAAAAGCCTATCTCGCACTAAAAGTATCACGTCTGTGGTGGGTGGGGTGAACGAAAATACGAAAAACGAGTCAAAGAAGGATTTCATGGGCGTGAAAAATAACAAGGCGGAAAAAAATCGAATTCTTGTGAATGGACTACTTTTCGTGGAAACTGAGCAAAATCAAATTTTTTCATGAAAGAATAACAATTGAAACTGGTATGGATTTTCAGAAAAAACTTTTATTTTAAATAAAATCGCATTAATATCACACAAATTACATCATATAATCGCACATCAAATTACCCAGATAATTTGATGTGCAAATTATCTGGGAAAATAATTTGCACATCAAGTTTGATGGTGCAAATTATTTTCCCAGAAGTGTTTGCAGGTCGCCAGTTGGAAACCTCTGTCTAAAACAAAAATCTAAAATTAGCTGGGTAAGAAAAACTAGTGTGAGTGCTACACTCAATTATTTGATCCGTATTCAAGAAACTTAAACGCCTCAGTCATGTGTGACGGAAAATAGTTTTGGTGGTACAAAAATAGATGCTGATTATGCGTAGCTCGTAGCTGAATCCCCAAACAGAACTTATTACTAGGTAAATTGTTTTAAACAATTACTTATCTCAATTGTTATCACAGCCATTGTTCTTTTTATCTCTTTCCTATGCTAATTCTTACTTCTTTTATAAAATAAAATGCATCAATGGTGCCTTCAAATTTTTAAATTAATTAAATAGTTTTATATTTTGCATATAACTCGCATTTATCTCCCTTAAAATATATATATATATATATATATATATATATATATATATATACATACATACAGGGTGATTTAAAAGAGTTTTTCTTATTACCCTTAAATATGACGGATGTGGCAACTATTCTAACACTGAACTATAATTGTTTGAACCTTGTTTAAGTGTGGGAGACAATTTCCAACACTGTTGGACTGTTACAACTTTATTTGTGAGGTAAAACAGAAATGGAGACGCACAACTTTTGTAATCCTGTAATTTTTTTTTTTTTTTTAATATTTAATTGAATTTTTTTTTTACATTATCATTCCTACATTACATTTATATTATCATTATAATTTTTACATTATCATTTCATAGGCTTTTCCAGAGTAGTCCTGCAAACCTCGATGAATTAAAACAGATCCTAACTGAAGAAATCTCGTCAGTAACACCAACAATGCTGCGAAGTGTGTCAAAAACGTGGTTCGACATGTTCATGTTTGCATTCAAAATGGTGGCGAACATTTTCAACATTTTTTGTGAGGAATGATAATGTAAAAAAAAATTGAATTAAATTACGTTTTTCAAAAATAAAATTATTACAGGATTAAAAAAAATGTGCGTCTCCATTTCTATTTTACCTCAGCACAAAAAAAGTTGTAACAGTCCAACAGTGTTAGAAATTGTCTCTCAAAATTAAACAAGGTTCAAACAATCATACTTCAATGTTAGAATAGTTGCCACGTCCGTCAGATTTAAGGGTTATAAGAAAATCCCACGAGTACTCTTTTACACTGATCGTGATCACCCTGTATATCAGTATCTTAACAATATATGAACATTTGAGGAAAGTAATTTAGAATAATAACATATTTTTCCTTAAAATTTTATTTTATTTCATTTTATTTTTTAAGATAAAAATGCATTTCTTTTATCGCTTTACATTCAAATCTTTCTTTTACAGCTGTCCTTCAAGTAATAATGTTTTTTCCATCATTTAAAGAAAAACAAGAGATAAAAATCATTCGGTTAGCATAGATTATAGGCAGATTCCAAATATATTAGTGTCATACCATTTTCAATTTAGAGAACATGCCACAGAGAACTTGGTTACCTGACTCTCTGTGATAAATTTTTACCATGATACAAAATAGTTTAGTTCTCCTTAACTGTAATTTATATATTACTTTGATGAAACTTTTACAACTCAGAGTTTGATTTCGTATACCAGGTGTCCCATGAGACTGTAAAAATTTTAAAAAGTCATAAAAATTAAAGAAATTGGTAGAATTAAACGCGGTTTGCAAAAAACTTATTCTCGTGAAGTTTATTTATTTATTTATTTATTTTCTTTTTTTTTTAAGGAAAAAAAATCCGTCGATAGAGGGCGCTGCAAAGATGCGTAGAGTCCTATAAATAGCACGGTTTTAACACTAACTTAGCCTATTTGTTATTTTACCTCCTATTTGCACCTACATGAAGTTTTAATTGCGATGCTGAATTGGTGGATAAAGTGTTATGGGTAAAGATGTTTTTCCTCAATTAAGAACAGCCGATTGAAGCTGAAGTTGGCGGTGTTGTAACTCGTTTGCAAAAAGCAATTTTCAGTGATGGTGGAACCATTAGAATAGGAGTTATATGCCTGTAAATATCTGAATGCAAATAAATCATCATCATCATCATCACGTTCTTGAGAAGTGCCTACGGCTGTCGAGACAGCCGCTTACCTTCACCAGAGGAAGAAAGAATACATATGGAGGGCTTGCATAATCTAGAGAGTCGGTACTAGGTCTGTGTGGGTTCCCAAAGAACCCCGGCGTGATGACTTGATGCATTCAGCAGCATGACGGAAGAGAGAGGCATTGCAGAGCCGATCTGGAAGCTGTGTGACATGTGGCAACAGAGCAAGTAGCACTAAACCTACAATTTTTTTTTTTTTTTTTTTAATAAATATAGTTTTACGCAGAATTGTGTGATTTACTCACGTACATCGCCCACTATCTGCGAAAATTTTAACTATTATTTTTTTTCTTAACGAATAATAACAATAATAATAATAATAATAATAACTCCTCCAAATAATAACTTTTTCTCACACTACGTCTAATTTTTATGAATGTCCTTCAATTTTTATGAATTTTTAAAATATCTACAGACTTACGGGACACCCGGTATATACATTACAAATTTTTCGAATTTTACTAAATAAATTTTATTATTTAGAAAATCTGCAGTGACTTCACTCGACTTTCCGAACATTGAGTAATTAACAATTTTGTAGATAAAGTAAAGAAAGAGGCGTTGTTAAGCAAACAAAAGAGAGAAAACCATAATAGTGTTTGAATATTTTTCTCCGTATATTACACGATGTTTTATTTAACGCTACTGAACTTTGAGCCCATAGATCATAATGATAAAGAAATTTTCGTTATGTCCCTGTAAAAACTTATAAATGCTAGATTCTCCAAAATGCTTATAGTTAGTGCAACAGTGATTTATAATATTCATATAAATTTTCAGCTCAATTGAATAATGCGTTTAGATGCTATCGCACTTTTAAAAATTTGGTCTCATAGGCCATAATGATAAAGAATTTTTCTTTGTGTCCCTGTAAAAAAAACTGTAAGTGCTAGATTCACCAAAATCTATACAGTTGGTGCAACTGTGACCTATAACATGTGTAAAAATTTTTTGCTCAGATTAATAAGGCGTTTAGACGCTATCACACTTTTAAAAATTTGGCCCCATAGGCCATAATGATAAAGAATTTTCTTTGTGTCCCTGTAAAAATCTATAAGAGCTAGATTTTCCAAAATCTATACAGATTAAGTATCTGTGACCTATAATATGTGTATAAATTTTTTGCTCAATTGAATAAGGCGTTTAGATGCTACCGCACTTTTAAGATTTTGGTCCCATAGGCCATAATGATAAAGAATTTTTCTTTGTGTCCCTGTAAATAAACTATAAGTGCTAGATTCACCAAATTCAATAGGGTTCGTACTATGGTGACTTACAATATACGTACAAACTTTCAGCTTATTCGAGCAAAGCGTTTAGACGCTAGCGTGTTCACTCACAGAGATACACACATACATACATACATCATCGCAAAAATGGTGAAAACGGACTCAGGGGAACTCGAAACGTATAGAAACATCAAAATCTCAAATTCGGATTTTTGACATGATTACAATACATTCCTCACTATAGTGTTTGGAAAGTAAAAATTAAATTAGGTTGATTAAAATTTAAAAAGCCAAAGCTGGCATGTGGTCACTACGCGCAAGACTGGCAAAAATATTATGTCTAGAAGCAAAAATATAACTGATAATTATGTGACAACTATCCAAAAAGATTCTTTCTTAGACTTACAACTCAAATTAAAAAGTTAAAATAAATAAAAATTAAAATAAATAAATAAATAAACATAAATATTTTTTAAAATTTAATTAAATTTGTATTTTTAAAAAACATTTTTTTTTTTAATTTAAATGCTAATATAATATGTAATTATCAGAAATATCATGTTTGAGGTATAAGTTGTTGCACATATTGAATTCAATATTGTTACCAAATTTCATGAAAATCTGTATAATTTTTCTCTAACGTGGACCGGTTACGATTATATTTTTTAGAAAAAATATGATAGCAACTTAGTAAAATACGCGAGGATAAAAAAAATAATAATACATAAGCAATATTTGAGCACGCGGACTCAGTTCAGCGATCTAAAAAAAAAAAAAAAAAAAGAAAAGAAAAGAAAAAGAAATAAAGAAAGAAAGACGACATTTGTTTGATGAGATCATTTTACAAAAAAATGTATTTTTAAAAGTTACATCTTTACAACCTTTCCAAGCGTCTTTTTAAACCTAGCAACACTTTAAAAAGGTAAACAAAATATGAACTGTTGTCATAAATTGACAAAAAATTGCAATAATAAAAAGTATAATCAAAATAGGTACTAAGTTTTTTATTTATTTATTTATTTATTTACAAAAAAATGTGCCGAAATGAACAAATAAAAAAAATTAATTTAAAGGTATCGTCAACATGGCAGAAAATTTTTAGATTACGTAATAGGGGTCCTATACAACAGCTGTCCTGCCTGAGAAAGTATAAAAATTGGGTCATCAAGCACTAATTTTATTTTGAAACTTTTCTTTGAATGATTTGGTTTAACTATCCTTAGCGTTTCATTCTACAAATCTAATAATAATTTGGCTTCTGATGAATTAAAATTTAAACTGTGTGGCAAATTTGATATAAGACTTATAAGTTTCAAATTTGAAAGATAAATAAAAAAAAGAAAGAAATTGCGAAATTTTCACATGGATTTTCTAGTAACTTATAATGTTAATTTAGATAGAATGGAGTAGAAGGTTGATTTTTTTACCAACTATGTGAAAAATACCAGAGCCGGGAATCGAACCCGGGCCTTCCGCATAACGCGCGGATGCTCTAACCACTGAGCTACCCTGGCTGATAACCAGCTCGGCACTTCTCACATAATTTACGTTGGCAAGGTCACCGAGTCTGCATTAAAGCAGCTATATCAAGTGACAAATTTAAACATGGCATAACTCCAAACGGCCACGAAATTACAATTCAGAAATTTAATTCATCAACCTGGAAATTAATTTAGATAGAATGGAGTAGAAGGTTGATTTTTTTACCAACTATGTGAAAAATACCAGAGCCGGGAATCGAACCCGGGCCTTCCGCATAACGCGCGGATGCTCTAACCACTGAGCTACCCTGGCTGATAACCAGCTCGGCACTTCTCACATAATTTACGTTGGCAAGGTCACCGAGTCTGCATTAAAGCAGCTATATCAAGTGACAAATTTAAACATGGCATAACTCCAAACGGCCACGAAATTACAATTCAGAAATTTAATTCATCAACCTGGAAATTAATTTAGATAGAATGGAGTAGAAGGTTGATTTTTTTACCAACTATGTGAAAAATACCAGAGCCGGGAATCGAACCCGGGCCTTCCGCATAACGCGCGGATGCTCTAACCACTGAGCTACCCTGGCTGATAACCAGCTCGGCACTTCTCACATAATTTACGTTGGCAAGGTCACCGAGTCTGCATTAAAGCAGCTATATCAAGTGACAAATTTAAACATGGCATAACTCCAAACGGCCACGAAATTACAATTCAGAAATTTAATTCATCAACCTGGAAATTAATTTAGATAGAATGGAGTAGAAGGTTGATTTTTTTACCAACTATGTGAAAAATACCAGAGCCGGGAATCGAACCCGGGCCTTCCGCATAACGCGCGGATGCTCTAACCACTGAGCTACCCTGGCTGATAACCAGCTCGGCACTTCTCACATAATTTACGTTGGCAAGGTCACCGAGTCTGCATTAAAGCAGCTATATCAAGTGACAAATTTAAACATGGCATAACTCCAAACGGCCACGAAATTACAATTCAGAAATTTAATTCATCAACCTGGAAATTAATTTAGATAGAATGGAGTAGAAGGTTGATTTTTTTACCAACTATGTGAAAAATACCAGAGCCGGGAATCGAACCCGGGCCTTCCGCATAACGCGCGGATGCTCTAACCACTGAGCTACCCTGGCTGATAACCAGCTCGGCACTTCTCACATAATTTACGTTGGCAAGGTCACCGAGTCTGCATTAAAGCAGCTATATCAAGTGACAAATTTAAACATGGCATAACTCCAAACGGCCACGAAATTACAATTCAGAAATTTAATTCATCAACCTGGAAATTAATTTAGATAGAATGGAGTAGAAGGTTGATTTTTTTACCAACTATGTGAAAAATACCAGAGCCGGGAATCGAACCCGGGCCTTCCGCATAACGCGCGGATGCTCTAACCACTGAGCTACCCTGGCTGATAACCAGCTCGGCACTTCTCACATAATTTACGTTGGCAAGGTCACCGAGTCTGCATTAAAGCAGCTATATCAAGTGACAAATTTAAACATGGCATAACTCCAAACGGCCACGAAATTACAATTCAGAAATTTAATTCATCAACCTGGAAATTAATTTAGATAGAATGGAGTAGAAGGTTGATTTTTTTACCAACTATGTGAAAAATACCAGAGCCGGGAATCGAACCCGGGCCTTCCGCATAACGCGCGGATGCTCTAACCACTGAGCTACCCTGGCTGATAACCAGCTCGGCACTTCTCACATAATTTACGTTGGCAAGGTCACCGAGTCTGCATTAAAGCAGCTATATCAAGTGACAAATTTAAACATGGCATAACTCCAAACGGCCACGAAATTACAATTCAGAAATTTAATTCATCAACCTGGAAATTAATTTAGATAGAATGGAGTAGAAGGTTGATTTTTTTACCAACTATGTGAAAAATACCAGAGCCGGGAATCGAACCCGGGCCTTCCGCATAACGCGCGGATGCTCTAACCACTGAGCTACCCTGGCTGATAACCAGCTCGGCACTTCTCACATAATTTATGTTGGCAAGGTCACCGAGTCTGCATTAAAGCAGCTATATCAAGTGACAAATTTAAACATGGCATAACTCCAAACGGCCACGAAATTACAATTCAGAAATTTAATTCATCAACCTGGAAATTAATTTAGATAGAATGGAGTAGAAGGTTGATTTTTTTACCAACTATGTGAAAAATACCAGAGCCGGGAATCGAACCCGGGCCTTCCGCATAACGCGCGGATGCTCTAACCACTGAGCTACCCTGGCTGATAACCAGCTCGGCACTTCTCACATAATTTACGTTGGCAAGGTCACCGAGTCTGCATTAAAGCAGCTATATCAAGTGACAAATTTAAACATGGCATAACTCCAAACGGCCACGAAATTACAATTCAGAAATTTAATTCATCAACCTGGAAATTAATTTAGATAGAATGGAGTAGAAGGTTGATTTTTTTACCAACTATGTGAAAAATACCAGAGCCGGGAATCGAACCCGGGCCTTCCGCATAACGCGCGGATGCTCTAACCACTGAGCTACCCTGGCTGATAACCAGCTCGGCACTTCTCACATAATTTACGTTGGCAAGGTCACCGAGTCTGCATTAAAGCAGCTATATCAAGTGACAAATTTAAACATGGCATAACTCCAAACGGCCACGAAATTACAATTCAGAAATTTAATTCATCAACCTGGAAATTAATTTAGATAGAATGGAGTAGAAGGTTGATTTTTTTACCAACTATGTGAAAAATACCAGAGCCGGGAATCGAACCCGGGCCTTCCGCATAACGCGCGGATGCTCTAACCACTGAGCTACCCTGGCTGATAACCAGCTCGGCACTTCTCACATAATTTACGTTGGCAAGGTCACCGAGTCTGCATTAAAGCAGCTATATCAAGTGACAAATTTAAACATGGCATAACTCCAAACGGCCACGAAATTACAATTCAGAAATTTAATTCATCAACCTGGAAATTAATTTAGATAGAATGGAGTAGAAGGTTGATTTTTTTACCAACTATGTGAAAAATACCAGAGCCGGGAATCGAACCCGGGCCTTCCGCATAACGCGCGGATGCTCTAACCACTGAGCTACCCTGGCTGATAACCAGCTCGGCACTTCTCACATAATTTACGTTGGCAAGGTCACCGAGTCTGCATTAAAGCAGCTATATCAAGTGACAAATTTAAACATGGCATAACTCCAAACGGCCACGAAATTACAATTCAGAAATTTAATTCATCAACCTGGAAATTAATTTAGATAGAATGGAGTAGAAGGTTGATTTTTTTACCAACTATGTGAAAAATACCAGAGCCGGGAATCGAACCCGGGCCTTCCGCATAACGCGCGGATGCTCTAACCACTGAGCTACCCTGGCTGATAACCAGCTCGGCACTTCTCACATAATTTACGTTGGCAAGGTCACCGAGTCTGCATTAAAGCAGCTATATCAAGTGACAAATTTAAACATGGCATAACTCCAAACGGCCACGAAATTACAATTCAGAAATTTAATTCATCAACCTGGAAATTAATTTAGATAGAATGGAGTAGAAGGTTGATTTTTTTACCAACTATGTGAAAAATACCAGAGCCGGGAATCGAACCCGGGCCTTCCGCATAACGCGCGGATGCTCTAACCACTGAGCTACCCTGGCTGATAACCAGCTCGGCACTTCTCACATAATTTACGTTGGCAAGGTCACCGAGTCTGCATTAAAGCAGCTATATCAAGTGACAAATTTAAACATGGCATAACTCCAAACGGCCACGAAATTACAATTCAGAAATTTAATTCATCAACCTGGAAATTAATTTAGATAGAATGGAGTAGAAGGTTGATTTTTTTACCAACTATGTGAAAAATACCAGAGCCGGGAATCGAACCCGGGCCTTCCGCATAACGCGCGGATGCTCTAACCACTGAGCTACCCTGGCTGATAACCAGCTCGGCACTTCTCACATAATTTACGTTGGCAAGGTCACCGAGTCTGCATTAAAGCAGCTATATCAAGTGACAAATTTAAACATGGCATAACTCCAAACGGCCACGAAATTACAATTCAGAAATTTAATTCATCAACCTGGAAATTAATTTAGATAGAATGGAGTAGAAGGTTGATTTTTTTACCAACTATGTGAAAAATACCAGAGCCGGGAATCGAACCCGGGCCTTCCGCATAACGCGCGGATGCTCTAACCACTGAGCTACCCTGGCTGATAACCAGCTCGGCACTTCTCACATAATTTACGTTGGCAAGGTCACCGAGTCTGCATTAAAGCAGCTATATCAAGTGACAAATTTAAACATGGCATAACTCCAAACGGCCACGAAATTACAATTCAGAAATTTAATTCATCAACCTGGAAATTAATTTAGATAGAATGGAGTAGAAGGTTGATTTTTTTACCAACTATGTGAAAAATACCAGAGCCGGGAATCGAACCCGGGCCTTCCGCATAACGCGCGGATGCTCTAACCACTGAGCTACCCTGGCTGATAACCAGCTCGGCACTTCTCACATAATTTATGTTGGCAAGGTCACCGAGTCTGCATTAAAGCAGCTATATCAAGTGACAAATTTAAACATGGCATAACTCCAAACGGCCACGAAATTACAATTCAGAAATTTAATTCATCAACCTGGAAATTAATTTAGATAGAATGGAGTAGAAGGTTGATTTTTTTACCAACTATGTGAAAAATACCAGAGCCGGGAATCGAACCCGGGCCTTCCGCATAACGCGCGGATGCTCTAACCACTGAGCTACCCTGGCTGATAACCAGCTCGGCACTTCTCACATAATTTACGTTGGCAAGGTCACCGAGTCTGCATTAAAGCAGCTATATCAAGTGACAAATTTAAACATGGCATAACTCCAAACGGCCACGAAATTACAATTCAGAAATTTAATTCATCAACCTGGAAATTAATTTAGATAGAATGGAGTAGAAGGTTGATTTTTTTACCAACTATGTGAAAAATACCAGAGCCGGGAATCGAACCCGGGCCTTCCGCATAACGCGCGGATGCTCTAACCACTGAGCTACCCTGGCTGATAACCAGCTCGGCACTTCTCACATAATTTACGTTGGCAAGGTCACCGAGTCTGCATTAAAGCAGCTATATCAAGTGACAAATTTAAACATGGCATAACTCCAAACGGCCACGAAATTACAATTCAGAAATTTAATTCATCAACCTGGAAATTAATTTAGATAGAATGGAGTAGAAGGTTGATTTTTTTACCAACTATGTGAAAAATACCAGAGCCGGGAATCGAACCCGGGCCTTCCGCATAACGCGCGGATGCTCTAACCACTGAGCTACCCTGGCTGATAACCAGCTCGGCACTTCTCACATAATTTACGTTGGCAAGGTCACCGAGTCTGCATTAAAGCAGCTATATCAAGTGACAAATTTAAACATGGCATAACTCCAAACGGCCACGAAATTACAATTCAGAAATTTAATTCATCAACCTGGAAATTAATTTAGATAGAATGGAGTAGAAGGTTGATTTTTTTACCAACTATGTGAAAAATACCAGAGCCGGGAATCGAACCCGGGCCTTCCGCATAACGCGCGGATGCTCTAACCACTGAGCTACCCTGGCTGATAACCAGCTCGGCACTTCTCACATAATTTATGTTGGCAAGGTCACCGAGTCTGCATTAAAGCAGCTATATCAAGTGACAAATTTAAACATGGCATAACTCCAAACGGCCACGAAATTACAATTCAGAAATTTAATTCATCAACCTGGAAATTAATTTAGATAGAATGGAGTAGAAGGTTGATTTTTTTACCAACTATGTGAAAAATACCAGAGCCGGGAATCGAACCCGGGCCTTCCGCATAACGCGCGGATGCTCTAACCACTGAGCTACCCTGGCTGATAACCAGCTCGGCACTTCTCACATAATTTACGTTGGCAAGGTCACCGAGTCTGCATTAAAGCAGCTATATCAAGTGACAAATTTAAACATGGCATAACTCCAAACGGCCACGAAATTACAATTCAGAAATTTAATTCATCAACCTGGAAATTAATTTAGATAGAATGGAGTAGAAGGTTGATTTTTTTACCAACTATGTGAAAAATACCAGAGCCGGGAATCGAACCCGGGCCTTCCGCATAACGCGCGGATGCTCTAACCACTGAGCTACCCTGGCTGATAACCAGCTCGGCACTTCTCACATAATTTACGTTGGCAAGGTCACCGAGTCTGCATTAAAGCAGCTATATCAAGTGACAAATTTAAACATGGCATAACTCCAAACGGCCACGAAATTACAATTCAGAAATTTAATTCATCAACCTGGAAATTAATTTAGATAGAATGGAGTAGAAGGTTGATTTTTTTACCAACTATGTGAAAAATACCAGAGCCGGGAATCGAACCCGGGCCTTCCGCGTTATGCGGAAGGCCCGGGTTCGATTCCCGGCTCTGGTATTTTTCACATAGTTGGTAAAAAAATCAACCTTCTACTCCATTCTATCTAAATTAATTTCCAGGTTGATGAATTAAATTTCTGAATTGTAATTTCGTGGCCGTTTGGAGTTATGCCATGTTTAAATTTGTCACTTGATATAGCTGCTTTAATGCAGACTCGGTGACCTTGCCAACGTAAATTATGTGAGAAGTGCCGAGCTGGTTATCAGCCAGGGTAGCTCAGTGGTTAGAGCATCCGCGCGTTATGCGGAAGGCCCGGGTTCGATTCCCGGCTCTGGTATTTTTCACATAGTTGGTAAAAAATCAACCTTCTACTCCATTCTATCTAAATTAATTTCCAGGTTGATGAATTAAATTTCTGAATTGTAATTTCGTGGCCGTTTGGAGTTATGCCATGTTTAAATTTGTCACTTGATATAGCTGCTTTAATGCAGACTCGGTGACCTTGCCAACGTAAATTATGTGAGAAGTGCCGAGCTGGTTATCAGCCAGGGTAGCTCAGTGGTTAGAGCATCCGCGCGTTATGCGGAAGGCCCGGGTTCGATTCCCGGCTCTGGTATTTTTCACATAGTTGGTAAAAAAATCAACCTTCTACTCCATTCTATCTAAATTAATTTCCAGGTTGATGAATTAAATTTCTGAATTGTAATTTCGTGGCCGTTTGGAGTTATGCCATGTTTAAATTTGTCACTTGATATAGCTGCTTTAATGCAGACTCGGTGACCTTGCCAACGTAAATTATGTGAGAAGTGCCGAGCTGGTTATCAGCCAGGGTAGCTCAGTGGTTAGAGCATCCGCGCGTTATGCGGAAGGCCCGGGTTCGATTCCCGGCTCTGGTATTTTTCACATAGTTGGTAAAAAAATCAACCTTCTACTCCATTCTATCTAAATTAATTTCCAGGTTGATGAATTAAATTTCTGAATTGTAATTTCGTGGCCGTTTGGAGTTATGCCATGTTTAAATTTGTCACTTGATATAGCTGCTTTAATGCAGACTCGGTGACCTTGCCAACGTAAATTATGTGAGAAGTGCCGAGCTGGTTATCAGCCAGGGTAGCTCAGTGGTTAGAGCATCCGCGCGTTATGCGGAAGGCCCGGGTTCGATTCCCGGCTCTGGTATTTTTCACATAGTTGGTAAAAAAATCAACCTTCTACTCCATTCTATCTAAATTAATTTCCAGGTTGATGAATTAAATTTCTGAATTGTAATTTCGTGGCCGTTTGGAGTTATGCCATGTTTAAATTTGTCACTTGATATAGCTGCTTTAATGCAGACTCGGTGACCTTGCCAACGTAAATTATGTGAGAAGTGCCGAGCTGGTTATCAGCCAGGGTAGCTCAGTGGTTAGAGCATCCGCGCGTTATGCGGAAGGCCCGGGTTCGATTCCCGGCTCTGGTATTTTTCACATAGTTGGTAAAAAAATCAACCTTCTACTCCATTCTATCTAAATTAATTTCCAGGTTGATGAATTAAATTTCTGAATTGTAATTTCGTGGCCGTTTGGAGTTATGCCATGTTTAAATTTGTCACTTGATATAGCTGCTTTAATGCAGACTCGGTGACCTTGCCAACGTAAATTATGTGAGAAGTGCCGAGCTGGTTATCAGCCAGGGTAGCTCAGTGGTTAGAGCATCCGCGCGTTATGCGGAAGGCCCGGGTTCGATTCCCGGCTCTGGTATTTTTCACATAGTTGGTAAAAAAATCAACCTTCTACTCCATTCTATCTAAATTAATTTCCAGGTTGATGAATTAAATTTCTGAATTGTAATTTCGTGGCCGTTTGGAGTTATGCCATGTTTAAATTTGTCACTTGATATAGCTGCTTTAATGCAGACTCGGTGACCTTGCCAACGTAAATTATGTGAGAAGTGCCGAGCTGGTTATCAGCCAGGGTAGCTCAGTGGTTAGAGCATCCGCGCGTTATGCGGAAGGCCCGGGTTCGATTCCCGGCTCTGGTATTTTTCACATAGTTGGTAAAAAAATCAACCTTCTACTCCATTCTATCTAAATTAATTTCCAGGTTGATGAATTAAATTTCTGAATTGTAATTTCGTGGCCGTTTGGAGTTATGCCATGTTTAAATTTGTCACTTGATATAGCTGCTTTAATGCAGACTCGGTGACCTTGCCAACGTAAATTATGTGAGAAGTGCCGAGCTGGTTATCAGCCAGGGTAGCTCAGTGGTTAGAGCATCCGCGCGTTATGCGGAAGGCCCGGGTTCGATTCCCGGCTCTGGTATTTTTCACATAGTTGGTAAAAAAATCAACCTTCTACTCCATTCTATCTAAATTAATTTCCAGGTTGATGAATTAAATTTCTGAACTTATAATGTTGTTGAGATAAAATTCGTGAAAGACTAAAATTTAAGAAATCGAGAAAACAACAGTTATTGATTAAAATGTTAATGAATGGGAGCATGTAGTAGCTTACTTAAACAGTCATATCTCAAGAAATATCGAGAAATTTTCTAATGCGTATTTTTTTTTTTTTTTCATATCAATCAGAAATGTTTAGAAAACAATAATAAATTTAAAAAATCATTATTTGACCCATTTAAGACTCTTTAGACCCCTTAAGTGAATTAAAGCGCAAAAGGACTATGGCAAATAGACGGACAGACAGACAGACAAGTCGAAGGTAGCATACTCATATTTAATATTTGTAGGAAAATATTAAAAACGCATAACACATCAGAAAATACAGTTTCAGCAATTTCCATTCATATCTCTCAATGTATCTGAATTTGTTTTCTTGGTCTTGTAAATCAATCATTAATGCTGCACTGATCCTATATACAATGATCTATAAAAACAAAAGTGTACTTCTGTTACTCATCATTCAGTCCATCTGACATAATAAATCGATATATTATAAGGTTGTATAAAAAAAATCTTTCGTGTTACAATATCTTAAGATATGAATTTCTTACAATATATAAAACACACTTAAAAATATTCGGAAAAGGCAAAACAGAAACACTATAAATACAAGTGTCTGAAATTCAGACACAAATGTGTCTAAAATGGGGTGTTTAATTTTAAGATGCTAAAAAGTGTATTATTTATTTCAGACGAAGTATCTTAAAAGGCACACCGTTTCACACACTTGAAGAGTCTGAAATTTCATCATCTTTGATCCTGTCTACAGTGAACATTTTTCATAAAGTAATAAATAAATAAATAAAAAGTCGCATGTTATACTATTTATTTGTGAAAAATAGATTTTAGAATCTCCTAGAGCATAAAAAAAAAGCATAAATAATTTTTGCAAGAAATTTGACCACCGACCGTGGCTGGAATCGAACCGACAACCAACAGATTCAAAGACGAACGTTTCCCCAATCATGCTACCACGTATCACGATGTATGTTGCTTGTATAACAAAACATATTGTAGTATCCGTAAAACAAATCGCAGTTTTATGTCTTTGCAATAAAACTATTCATAATAAATAAAGCTTAATACATATTATAATCTTAAATTTCATCTGTAGAGGTTTAGAGTTTCTTTTTTTTTTTTTTTTTTTTTTTTTTTGTAAAATGCGTAATAAATATGAGAAAATAGTAGACTATGGATTTTAAACAATTTTTTCTTAACTGGTATTTACAAAAAACAAATTGTGTTTATGAAAACCAAAAGAAAAAATTTTCTTTTACATTTTAAAGTGTAGGGAAATATAGCGGAAGAAAAGAATTTTTAAAACGAAAATAATCTGGTGTGTCACTCACACGACTTTCTCTTACCCTGAAATTTAATACTATAAATACAGGTTGCAGATTAAGAGGTAAGATAACGAGTACAGTTATGTAAATCTGTGTTAAACAATTGAAATTAGGTTTCGGAAGAGTTTTATATGATAATTAGTTCTGTGTGAGGGGGGCTACCGCCCCCCTCAACCCCCCGTTTCGTTAATGCACCTACATTTATATAAAATTTAATTTGGCTATTAAAAAAAAATTCTGTTTTTAAAAAATAATTTATTAAAATTATTATCTAAAAAAATTATCTTTTATGATAATGCAGACGATTTCCATATTAGAGAAGTACTGATAAACCGCGAAAGGAAGATCCCTGGCGTCATCTGCGCATGGGTGAAAAGGGCTGGTTCATTTATAAAATAGGAATGTCCGTAGTACCTAGAGATGTGTTTGTTTATGGGTATGAAAAAATTATAAACTCACTGATTGCATTTCTTTTCCTTCTTTGGACTGATTCTTGAATATCTGGTTACATAAATATTTTACGATTAATTAAAAGAAAAAAAACTGATAATATTATAAAGGGATAATTTTAGATTTCAATATAAATATTACTCAATTAAAAATAAAAATAAAAGCTTTGTCAGCATTTTGAAACTTTTGAAGTGTGTAACACTAATTTAAAAATTATGTCAATTATTATTTACAAACTAGTATATAACACCGTCAAAAATGACGGAATGTGAAATCAATTAAGGCAGTGAATCAATGAGTGCTTTGCCAGCTTCGCTGGTCACTATATTTAAAGAGGACTTTTTTCTGTGCAAGTTGTACCTGACGGGACTAATGTGCAAGTTGCACCGAACGAACAAACTATTTAAAATGACACTATTTAAAATTGGATGTTGCTTTAAATATTTGACACTTACTTTCATTTTAATATTTATTATCAAAATTCTTGAAGAAATAATTAAAATTCGTCAAACAATAACTTCTCCTTCCAAAGCTTCTTTATCGCAAAACTTAATGACATTATGTACAATACGCTTCGATTCACTACGGAGAGGTTTAAACCGAGAACTCGTACCAGATGTATGATCCATTTCTTCCAGTATAAACAAACTGTTATACAGAAAGAAATAAAAGAAAACAAAGCAGGATTATTAATGATTCTACTCATAACAGAAGAAACAAGAATAATAGAAAAAATTCCCCTCTCTCTTCCTTCTTCCTTTGCTGTGTCTCCCAGCGAGTGAGTGGAATCGTCCTGGCACTTTGCCAACCAGGGATCAATCGTCCGCGGCTGGACAGTAGTATAACAGCAAATATCCAAAAAAAGTCCATTTTATTTACAATATTAAAAAAAAAAAAAAAAAAAAAAAAAGAAAGATTTTTTTTTTTTAAGTGTTTTTTTTTTTTTTTTTTTTTTTTTTTTTTTGTTAAAAGTACAAAAAATCGATAAATTTGTTTTAAATTATCGCAGATCAATGGTTCAACCATTCGTTTTAAAGGTATTGGCGAGCTCTTTTAAAGATACCCATCATGAAAATTTACTCCCCTCGAGGGGGGAGGCGAGGCTCCTACATACACAAAAAAAAATTTCCCAGTTGACTATCTCTATTACAAAAAATATATATTCGTTTCATTTGGTTTAGTGCAGTCTATAGACGCTAAACTCTACTTACCTGCAATTTCCCCCATAGACGTAATGTATTAGAATTCTCTTGATTGTCCCTATACGCGAACCATTTGCTTGATCTTAACGAAAAGCTTACTGTAGCATCCCTATATGATACACATTTAGAATACCAAGTTTGAACTTTCTGCCACAATTTGTTCTTCAGATATGCTGATAACAGACAGACACACAGACACACAGACATTCAGACAGACACACAGACATTCAGACAGACACACAGACATACACACAGACCATTTGCTAAAAACATGATTTTCGTATTCAGGGGGACCTCAGAACATGTAAATACCTTATGGGTAAGAGAAAGTGCACAAATTGTTAAAGACTGTTCAGTTACAAATTTGTTTTCTGGGCTACAAGTTACATGCTTCGTTTATCTTAATATTTTTTGTTTTATTACATGTGAAAACTTTAAATAATAAATAAAAATTTACTTTGTTTTTTTAATTTTTAACCGAATAAAATTCGCGTCTAACAAGGAAACATTCAAAAGGTGTCATCTTCAAAAAGTATTGAAAAAAATATATGTGATTCTACTCTTCATAAAACACCAGGCAATGAAAAAATTATCGGCTGAAATTAATTACAGCGACCACAAAAAATTATCAAAATTAAGGATATTTGGCGATTTAGCGCTGTTAGGCGATACGTTTGCTAGCACCGAGATTGCAATGTACGAACAGAACCGTGTTTTGCTTTTCCGCCAAGTACTCAAAATTAATCGCCTAGCAGTGTGAAATCGCCAAATATGCTTAATTTTGATAATTTTCTGTGGTCGCTGTAATTAATTTCAGCCGATATTTTTTTCATTTTCTGGTGTTTTATGAAGAGTAGAATCACATATATTTTTTTCAATACCTTTTGAAGATGACACCTTTTGAATGTTTCCTTGTAAGTATTTTAAATAAGTTAACTACTTACATTATATAAAATAATATTAAATTTTTTTAATGTTAAAAAATTTTAAAACAGGATATGCATGCTACTTAAAGTAGATTCCATGTAGAAAATTTGTTAAGTGATACAAATGTCTGAATTTCTAAGTGTCTGTACTTTGAAATGTCTGAATATCTAAGTGCCTAAATAGTAAAATGTCTGAATTTTAGGCGTCTAAACTGTAATATGTCTTAATTTCAGACTTATCAACCTTATTCAGACACACAGCTCATTTATAAAGAGACATTTATGTGTCTTAATTTCAGACAGCACATGCATCTGAAAGTTTGCATACTTAATTGTTTCAGACATTTATGTGTCTGAATTGGCATTTCAGACATATTTCGGTCTGAATTTAAGACGCTCCTGTTTACTGTGAAGAGAGAAAACCCCATACACTTTCCATTATCATCCGTCAATTTGCATTTAAATGCTGCTGCTTCTCTATCTTTTTCGCTGTTCGATATGTATAATTCTGTTTACCAAATCTGTGTTGCAATTGCAACTTCAGAGGAGTTATTTAGGACAAAGAAGCAATTTTAACTTGGTGGTTACAGGGGAAAACTGTTCGTTATTGCATATGATTGAGAAAATTTTTTGGTCATCCTTATATTTTGAAGCTTGTTTACCACATATTAAAATATATAAATGAATTATTAAATAAATAAAAAGTCTGGTGAGGCACTCCCCTTACTTTTTCTTAATTTACATTAGTATAAGTATATTAATACAGTTTAAGGCATAATATATGAGTTGTAATATATGTGTAACAATGTATGTATTTGAACATGTCTAGTATACGTTAATTAACATTTAAAAATAAATTTAAGAATAGTTTTATTTGAAGTACATTTTTGTGCGAAGGAAGCTACTGTCTACCTCAAAGCTTTGTTTGGATATTGTAGATTTATTCATAAAATGTTTAAAGTATTTAAAAAAAGGGGTATCTATCGCGAACAAGGAGAAAATCAAACCATTTCTAGTGAAAATAGTTGAATGGGTAATAAAAACTTGGGACTTTATTACTATCAAAACGATAAAATCTTGATTCAAAAAGTCTGCATTATTAACACTTTCGTGACCGGCATACTTTTCACTTTTCTAAAACTGATTGCCGTTGAATATTGAAGGAAACTCAAGCTAGTTGCCACAAACTTTTTATATTTAAGCGTATGCATAAAAATTAAATATAATGTTTTAAAATGTTACTCTTGTAATTATCTGAAGTTTGAAATGCAGATTAGTCATATAATATTAGAACGAACCTATAATACTATCGAAGAATTAGTACCGTAATAATATTGTCGAAATAATACTAAAGTATTGTTTCCATAGAAATTCTTTAAATGACGCGAATTCGTGTCATCGGTAACCAGGAACAGGATCTGAAAAGACGTGAACTTACGTCAGCGGCAACTAGCTATAGAAGTTAAAATGACGTGAAATCACGTCACAAAAAAACAAAAATGTGTTTTTAGAAATATTCTAACGAAGACGGATGGCTGTTTTTAACATCTTTGAACCTTTTTCAGTAGAATTCTACTCAAAAGCCTGGAATTTGTAAAATCCCCCCCCCCTTAAAATCGATTTTTTTCCTTCCCCGCTTAAAAATCGAAAATTTCAAAATCGCTGAAAATGGTTTTTTTGTACAAATCTAGTCTCTCCATGTGCAATTTCTTCACCGTGAAGTAACTTGGTGCCAAGTTATGCTTACAAACATGTTTTTCCCGCATGTGCCCCTGGGGACCTAAATTCTTGCTAAGTGTCGTTGAATTTCGTCATGCCGTTCTCACGTGATACTCGAATAAAAATAGCGCTACATACATACAGGCAAAACGACCCACCCACCGACACACACACACACACACAGAGAGAGAAAAATTCCTGGCTTTATGATGTATGAAACGTGAGATATCGTAAAAATTTTTAATTCTAAGAAATTTACAGACAAAAATCTGATTTTATTAATATGAATTACTATTAATAAATTAGTCAATTTAAGTTTAAAAAAAAAAAAATCTCTCAACCGTTAAAGAGATGCATTTACAGCTACTGTCGATTTTGTTCTCATTGCAATATAATGTTTGTAGATACGTAGATAGATTGATACTCCTGTTATTTAAAGACCACTTCCCCTTAAAATTCGGCATTTTCGTGTCTCAAATTTTTCTCAGAAGATGAAATATTATTCATTAAAGGTCTATGTATAGTTGAGCAAGAACATATATATTTTTTTTCCCTCCAGATGCTTTCGAAATGGTAAAATTATTATCTACATGTACATTAAAAATATATAGAAAGCATTATATACGGAACTAAATTAACTAAATGATTATTAGTAAAAACTATAGGTATTAGAAAAAATAGGTACACTAGTTTTTTTTTCTTTTTTTTTTTTTTTTTTTTTGTTTACACGAGAGAGAGAAAAGAAGAACAATTACATGAAAAATTCATCGCTAAATAGTAACAAAAATTTAAAAGTTGCCAAGGGGGTCGTATACTAAAGGTGTTACGCAAAATGGGCTAGATATTACGAATTTTTTTCTTTTTGAATATATATATATATATGTGTGTATATATATATATATATATATATATATATATATATACATGAATATATATATACATAAATATATACTTACTGATTTTTAGAATAATATTTTGTAAGAAAAGAGTTTTAAATAGTACTTATGTATTTCAATTTGACATTGAATATGAAGATTTCTTGGATTTCATTTTTCTACTTTTGGTTTGTGTTATGCACTAGTAATATTCCTATTCAGTGAAAGGTAAAGCAGCGAATAGACGGGCAGGGTACCGCAGGAATAAATAAGTGAAACAAGTCAGGGGTACAGCATCCTAGTAATTTAAATATATCTAACGATTGCTCTGCTTAGGAAAAGATACAAGATACCACTAGATTGAGAAAAATTTCACAATCAAATCGCACTGGTATATATACACATATGTGGGTCATTCTCTGAAAAGTGGGCTGTTTTAAAAAAATAAAATAAAGTTAGCCCAAATAAAATTGCTCCATTATTATTATTATTATTATTATTATTATTTTAATTTTGTGCATGTGCACATACGTTACAGTTAATAAAAAATAATATAAACCAAACTGCATCTGATAATTTTTTGAAATAGTATTATTTTTATTAATTAGAAAATGAGGGAATGATTGTGAGGGAATGACAAATTTCTTCTAGAAACTACTTTATAAAAATATGATTAGGTTTAGTTGTATTTTCAAACACTAAATATTTATTAAAACATATTTTTAAAACTATAATAACATAAAAAAGCAAATTTGATTTCTTTTAGTTAACTTTATAATGAATGAGGGAATGACATATAATAAAAATACTGTATTTCAATCTAACGTTTGAGAGCCTTATGCAACTCATTATAAAAAGTTTCGAAAAGAACACAAAATAGCTTTTTACTTTGCTGCTATACAAATTAAGTTTGACTTATATAAAGCACGTGCTGTCATTAATGGGGTAAGTAGGGGTGTAATTATAGTTTGGTGAGGGAATGATATCTAATACCAGGGACAACAATAAAGTGTGCTCTAATTTCTTTCATTGCATAATATATAAATGTAGTATAATGGATAAATATTTATTAAAGTATGTTTAATAAATTTTCAGTTAAAATAATCTAAATATTACGTGCTTTAATGCCATAGAAACCATTTTATTTACTTACGTGTGTGAATGGGGACACAGTGAGGGAATGATATTTTGCATTTCAAAAAATATTTTAAAATTATATTTAAATTCCAGTAACCAAAGAATTACAGTTTATATGCATAACTAATTAATATTGATAGTTCTGACAGCTTTTTGTTTTTGTGATTTTAAAAATATGCCCTCAAGATTACTGGGACATGAAATGACCACTTTTCAGAGAATTACTCATGTATGAATTATCATTGCTATTATTATTTATTATTATTTTAAGTTTAATATTCGCGTGTAAATGAATTTATGCCAAGGACAAAATAAATTAATTAAATTAATTAATAAACTCATAAGTTCATTTATTTATTATTATTATTTAAATTAAATATTAAATAATTCTAAAGCTATTACAGGGATTTTATTCAATATCTTTTAACTAGTTGAAAAATAATTTTATTTAAATGGTCAATTCTGAGTCCTTGTGTTATTTTGTATCTTTTTTGGTTCTTTTCGCGTTCAGATTTCGTGAAGAGGTAGTTGGAGACACAAACATTCTTCTTTTTAATATATATGTTAAGATTTTTAAGCAAAGAGTGCTCTTTTTTTTTTTTTTTTTTTTTTTTTTGTTATGCATATGGACTCTGTGAAAGAAAGATTCTGTGTGGACCGAGAAAGTATATTTTAACGAGTTTGTAACATCATTATCCCCTTCTCCTTTCGACATGAACGATATCATCAATCAAGAGCTTAATGACTTCCTGTAAAGTTCGCGGGGCGTTCCCGATATGAGGCGGGGAAATCTGCTGAAATTGAGGTTTTTCAATTTAAAAATTAAAGTTTCTTATATTCTTATAAATAGAGATTTAATTAAAACAATTTATAAAAACATTAATAAAAAGCTTGATTTTCATGAGAAAAAGGCTCGCTATACAGATTTCAGATATTGCAATTTGTTGATAAGTTAGAGGCTAGTAAAGCAAAACAAGTGTATTTTTCGCATTTTACAGCTTAAAAATAAAGTGTTAAAAATTAAAAAGAAAAGTTTTTGTTTCACGGGTCTTCATTTTACGGTTGTAAATTTTCTATTTATGAAAACAAAATTTTAAAAAATGCATTAGGTAATGTGTAATTCTATAAACAAATTTCGCCATAGAATACCATGGGCTGTGGATGACCTTGACGATCCGTGATGCACCCCCTTAACGTATAATGCCGATGAAACTGAGGACATTGAAAAGGAACTTGATGAGGAGGATAATAAGGATGATGATGACGAACTGCCCCTAACAATATTGCAACATTTTAATTTTGATGCGGAAGAAACCGAATTCGATTGATTTGAATGAATTTTGTAAATAAATTCATTATAATCTATAATTTTCTTGTAAATTGAAAAAAGGTGTTAATCATTAAATATTACTCCAGTTTATAGCAATTTACATAGAGAAAAAAATTAATGATAAGTTATGAATATTTGCTCTTTCATTATAGGTAAGTAATTTTATTCGTTTATTGTTTATATTTAGTTGTATATTTGTTTATTATTTGTAACTTTTCCTACTTATTATTAAAATAATAACAATTAATAATGAAATTACAAACGGTGATTGCCGACCATGTGATTTTAGAAGTGCGGAGTATCTTCTAGTGCGGGGTATTTTTCGGTTATAATTATTTTTAGATAAGTTTTTTATGCTGCAGGTTATCTTCCGCCGCGGGTTATACACGCGAAATTACGGTATTTCAATCTTTTTTAGAGAGTTATCGCCCACACAACTCTTATAAAATAAATTCGACTAATTTTAAGTAGCCTTGTATATTACCTGTTACTAATATGTGCGTGAAGCAGTGTGATTAAACTTAGCACATAAAAAAATAATAGAATAAAATAAAATTAATAAAAAAACAATCACGACTTTGAAATGGATTTCCTCTTTCACACATAACACTAATATATCAGAAATATTTTGTGTAACCCTGTAAAGGAAAGATAAATATTTTTCCCCACAATATTCCCTTTAAAATATGCCTTTTGTGCATGTAAAAGATATCAATTTCATTTTGTTAAGTGCAGTCTAACGATGTGAAACTATATCTACCTGAAATTTTGCCAACTGTTGTAATATTTTTTAATACTTTTGTAAATCCTTATGCGCTAACGATTTTTCTAATCTCAAGAAGAAGTTTCAATTATGTAATATTCCGGTATAATACAGATTTGAAATATCGAGTTTGAACTTTCTGTTAATGTTAATTCTTGAATTATACTAATAAAAGTTCCCTTCTTTCACATACACACAGACGCAGACAGATCAACCGTTAAAAACCCGATTTTCGGATTCAGGTGACGTCAAAATGTGTAAATAAAGCAAAAATGCAATTCTGAAAATTCGGCCCAATCACAATACTTACTCTAGAGGTCTGCACGGGCCGGGCCGGGTTCGGGCCGAATTTTTGAATTTGCTCTCGGGCCGGGCCGGGCTCGGGCTTAAAAAAAATTTTCAGGCTCGGGCCGGGCTCGGGCTCAGTTTTTTTGTGTATATTCGGGCCGGGCCGGACCTGAATAAAATTTTCTCCGGGCCAGGCCGGGCCTGAATGAAATTTTCTCCGGCCCGTGTCGGCCCGAATCTTTTTCTGGTTTCCTCGTTAATCAACGAAAAAGGAAAATGATAAAATATTTCTTCAGTCATTTATTTTACGTAATTTTACAGGCTTGTATGTCACATAAAGTTCTATTTTGTTAAAAAAGTGTCTGTAACGTCAATTTAATTGTCTATCAGTCTGTCTGTCCGAAATCTGATTTTTCGCAAATATTTTTAGCATGCCTCGAAATTAATATATTTTATTTAAAGTAATTTTAGATGGTTTCCTATTCAAAATAGTATGCATGCCACTACCAGTTTGCGTACATGTACATAACAAAAGAAATTAGATACATTACTGTGTATAAGGGTTCGTTTCTTATGACCTGTTGAGTTTAGGTGGTATAAAGGCAAAAATCTTTCCGCTGTACCCTTTTCTCTAAGGCTCCTTTTCCGTTTCTCCAGTGGACGAAAGTAACATCATTTTTATCATGGGCAAAAGCAACTTTTCTATTGAATATGGTTGGATTAACATTAAAGTTTTGTTTACCGGAGCACATGAAAGATTCGGATACATTATGGTATATAAGAGAAAATGGTTGAAAGTGCATTTTCAGTAGTATTAACCATTTTAAATACCTTCCTATATTGTTTGATGAATGCTAATATTTTCGATTTGCCATTCTGTTTGTCTTTGTGTCTTGTCTATAATAACAAATTTCTATTATATAATTGTCTTGTAAAATTTCAGCAGTTTTGTTAAAGAGTTGTTTGGTAAGTTGTTTGGTAACTGAGCGTACTATTGTTTGTAAACAATGGTATTGTTGTTATACTATTGTTTTTATATAAAACCTCTGCAAAACACATACTAAAAATCTTTTTTATAAAAAGGCATTCTTTTTTTTCTTTTTTTTTTTTTTTTTTTTTTTTTTGTTATTTTACATATTTTTTAATCAGGCTGGGCCGGGTCGGGCCTGATTTTATCGGATTTTGTCCGGGCCGGGCCATAAACCGTTAAAAAATAAACGGGCCGGGCTGGGCCCGGGCCGCATTTTTCGACTTCATCACGGGCCGGGCCGGGTAAGTAATGTTTTCGTACGGGCCAGGCCGGTCCCGGGCCTCGAAGTTCCGGCCCGTACAGACCTCTAACTTACTCAACCGTGTATAAATAAGTAAACAAAAAATACAGGAAAAAACAGGTTCAATAAAGTATACATATATTTATTTGAAAATATCTTTCTTCTCTTTTCCGAAGACACCTTTTCTGTAGCCATTTAAATTCCAATAACAGAAATTTAAAAATGTGAATAAACACAACATAATTTTTATACTATCATAATTATTAATACATTATATTAAAAACTGTATTGAATACATTCTTCAAATTCTAGGTATGTATTTAAATCTGGGGCAATTGCTAATGAGACTAGTAGTTTAGATATTCGAAACAATATGTTTATACTAAGAAATGAAGTGGAGTAACAACGTTTTGCCATAATTCGACCTTGATTTTATTCTACTCAGTTGCTATTACACTACAGCGTCTGAAAAATTTTAGGCATAAATTACAACTAAACTAGACGTACACAAACTTCATTAACTGATGCATAAATAGGGTTTTCAAATAGTGAAAAACCTTCATGAAACTGGGACTTTTTAATTTTTTACTTTCTCTTACCCATAAAGTAAAAAAAGTATTGTTTTTGGGTCAAATTTTCGAACGCGAGTTTTTGTTATATTTACATGTTCTGAGGTCCCCTGAATACGAAAATCATGTTTTTAGCAAATGGTCTGTGTGTATGTCTGTGTGTGTGTCTGTGTGTGTGTCTGTGTGTGTGTCCGTCTGTTATCAGCATATCTCAAAAACAAATTGTGGCAGAAAGTTCAAACTTGGTATTCTAAATGTGTATCATATAAGGATGCTACACTAAACTTTTCGTTAAGATCAAGCAAATGGTTCGTGTACAGGGACACTCAAAATTATTCAAATACATTACGTCTATGGGGGAAATTGCAGGTTAGTAGAGTTTAACATCTATAGACTGCACTAAACAAGATGAAACGAATATATATTTTTTGTAATAGAGATAGTCAACAGGGGGAAAAAATTGTGTATGTAGGAGCCTCGCCTCCCCCCGGGGGGGAAGTCTCCCCTCGAGGGGAGTAAATTTTCAGGATGAGTATCTTTTAAAAGAGCTCGCCAGTACCTTTAAAACGAATGGTTGAATCATCGATCTGCGATAATTTAAAACAAAGTTATCGATTTTTTTTACTTTTAACAAAAAAAAAACTTGTTATTTTTTTTTTTTTTTTTTTTTTTTTTTTAATGTTGAGAATAAAATGGACTTTTTTTTTTTTTTTTTTGATATTGGTGTTATACTACTTCTCTAATATGGAAATCGTCTGCATTATCATAAAACATAATTTTTTTAAATAATACTTTTAATAAATTATCTTTTAAAAACAGAATTATTTTTTAATAACCGAATTAAATTCTATATAAATGTAGGTGCATTAAAAAAACGGGGATTGAGGAGGCGGTAGCCCTCCTCACACAGAACTAATTATCATATAAAACTCTCCCGAAGCCTAATTTAAATTGTTTAACATAGGTTTACATAACATCGTTATCTTACCTCTTAATCTCCAACCTGTATTTATAGTATTAAATTTCAGGGTAAGAGAAAGTCGTGTGAGTGACACACCAGATTATTTAAAAAGTCACAGAGTCTCAACTAGGATCAGAGGTGCTAATTTTCCCGTACGCCTCCAGCTAGATTTTCACATTTTAAACATTTTAACACGCCAAGAAAACCTGAAACAAAACCACGATATTAGATTTTATTGAAAATTTCCCATCAGAAAACTTAAATGGTAATGTATAGATTATTAGAGACCTATTTTTACTCAGAATAATGTTTAGCTGGAAAACTTGTTTCAACGTGTGAAAACGAAATCGTTGAAAAAAAAAAATAAAAAATATATATATATATATTAATAATGATTCGAAAGCTATATAAATAAATAATGTGAATTAGAACGATTAAAATCATTTAATTTATAGAATTTGTTGTCTAAATTATGAAAAAGTTTTCTGAACCTCTATTAAAAGGTCACTTCTCTGAAAGGCCAATTTTCTATGGCAAGAGAGGTGGCCCTCTTAGGTGAGTGTCACTGTATGTGTCTGTGATCAACGGATACGAAGATAAAATGTTTTTTAAGAACTTTCTGTACATATTTAATTCTATGGAATGAAAATAGCACAGAGAATGGACACGGTGATCTCCGAAACCGCAAGGAGTGCTAAAAAATGAAATGGTGCAAACATTAATGATAATATAGTATTATTAATGAATAATTATAAGATAAAAAGAACTTCTCATATACCACGTTTTTAAATTTTCTGTTGAATCATATAAACTTGACAATTCTATGTATTAATAAATACTTTTTTTTTTTTTATGAATTATCCCATCAACTTGCAAGAAAATGATCAAATGCGTAACAAAGAGAGTAATTATAAGACATTTTCAAACATTTATTGATTGAATGAAAGTATAAAAAAGAATGCATTGTCATCGTGTTCCGAGCTATTCTAAAAGTTTCAAATGTCTAGCTAGTCGGGAAGTTAGTTAAAAATCGATTGCAAGATTTGTACTGGACAAACAAACAAGAAAGCGAATTAATAAAAACATGGTAAAAAATATTGCAGTGTTTATTTGCCACGTTGAACGCAGAAATGGTATCACGCAGCACCCTATTAAATAGTCGTATAACTAAACTATCTATATATAATGTTCTCCCTGCTGGGGGAGGTGGTGTTTCCCTGTCGGAGTATTTCTGGTGACATCACTGCTGTGATTACACTTACCTCACTAAGTGACTAAATATAGCTAAAATTCTGATTTTAGTTCTTTTTTTTTTTTTTCGCGGAATAATTCTTGAACTCATTTTAAACCTTGTTTATTACATCATCCTTTCTACTACATCTACCTGTTGACGTTTATCACTCATTACACACTTTTCTTGACAGACTAAGAAATAGTTTAATCAATGAAAGTACGTTTATGAATCACTTTTCTTAACTGTGTGCAATAAGCGCCTTCAAATAGGTCACTCGTGATTTGAGACTCTCACACTATAATAACAGAAAAAAAAAAAAAAAAAAAAAGAAAGAAAGTCTGCCAACTCTTTCAAAGCTAATGTTAATGTGACGTTTAGACAAGCGCAAATTACTTTTCTGAAATCATGAGGAAAAAGGAAATAAAAAGGTGTCATTTTAAAGAAAGGGTCTGTCAAAGTAGTACACACACGCAAATTAAAAATAAATAAAAATATATATAAAATGAAACAAATAAAAATATTTGTTGTTGAAGTTGGTGAATTTCGTTAGTTGTGTTTGTAGAATGTTCAGCTTGGGTGAAGTGTGTTGTAGCTGATTTGAGATACTAATTAGTAACTAAAAATTGTTGATGCACAATCCGAAATTTCATTCTCCGTTTGAACAAAAATTGCTCATAATTGTCTTCTGTAACGCTCTTTTGATTAGACCTGTCTCGTGTATTATACAGATTATAATAATACACCATCACTTATTTACAAGGTTAGTCAATTTTTTTCCCCTCGTTATTCATAAATATAACTTTTAAATCTAAATGATTTGTATCATTATAAGAATTTATTCTAAATATCATTTGTTTAATATCATAATTGTAAATCAATGATGGTAAAAAATATTATTAATATTAAAGATAATAACAGTAATGGCCTACAGATGCTGTAAATAATGAGTAAAAAGTTTGAAATATTTTATAGTAATGTTAAAGTTAAAAATCTGGTGTGTCACTAACACGATTTTCTCTTATCCTGCATTTCAATACTACAAGAAAGATTGTATAATAAGTCTTAAGATCAATAGCGTAAGATCTACTTTTAAAATAATCTAAAATATGTTTACGAACAGTTTTTTTTTTTTTCATTTCTTTCTTTTTTTTTTTTTTTTTTCCTTACGTGTAATTGTGTTTGTCTCTGTGTGCGAGGTGCTACCGTCCTCCTCAACCCTCGTTCAATTACAATGCATACAATTATTAAAAAAAAAAAAAAAAAAATCAAATTTGTTATTAATTTGCCTTTAAACTTACCAATCTTGATCAAATTCTTAAGTGGCAACCTAATACGGACATCAACATATCAAATCTGATTTTCCTAGTTATTTGTTTTTGAGTTAGGCTGATAACAGATATGCATAAACAGATCGACCGCTAGAAATTAAACTTTTATAATCAGGGCACCTCAAAACGTGATATTACCAAAAAGAAAAAAAAATTGAAAATTCGAAAAATATTTTGTTTGCAATACGCGTATGAAAAATTAATTTCGCTTCCTGAGCAGTGTTGGTGGGCATAGTAAAATGTAGCAAAGCCCTTCCATCAGTTACATTCAATAGAAAAGAACGTTTAGCTCAATTTTGGATAGCCCTGTTTATTGTCTATAATCAATATGCGCTATGAACAATATTCTGCCCTTAAATTTAGTCTTACTTGAAAAACATCTAGCACAAAAGGAATTAGAATTTCAACAATTTGCAAGTATAGCTGAAATATATACAAATACTTTGGATAGCCCTGTAAATGAATGATGAATGAGTTCCTTAAAGGAATTTCAACAAAACATGCTTTTACGCGTATAATAAATTTGTTCATTCCGTTTTGTTTAAGTCAGTCTACAGGTGTTACACTGTAATTACCGGAAATGTCTCCACAGACATAAAACATTATTATTTGTTCTTGAGGTATGCTGACAACAGACAGACACACACACACACAGAACAACAGCTAAAAACCAGTTTTTCGGATTCAGGGGACATATGTAAATGCAACAAAAACTCAATTTCGAAAATTTGATCCTAAAACAGTACTTTTTCTACCATATATATGGGCAAGAGAAAGTAAAAATATTGTTAGTAAAGATTGTGTAACTTTTCTCCTTTTAAGTAGAGGAAAACCTTTGCACATTCAAAATATTAAGTATTCAAAAATATTTTTAAAACACAATTCAGAATGCCAGAATTATTTTCCGAAATAATTAAAAATATAAAAACTAACCCAGATTTATCCTTTAAAAAACAAATCTTTAAATTTTATTTTCTTAGTTTCTAGTTGTTAGACTTTTCCACGTGATTAAGAAACAAGTTATGTATTGAAAAGCTAACAAATATTTTACGTATGTTGTATAGATAGAATTTTTCTTTCTGAATCCTAGTTTTAATAATGTGACTAAAATATTTTATTTTGTAGCATGATCAAAATAATAATAATAAATAAATATTTAAAAAAAAATGCTTCAAATTTTTATTTAAAAAAATATTGAAATACTAAATAAATTTTATATCCGAGATTAAGAGCATGAAGGATTTAATTTGATATAAGACTAGCTTTAATTCGATATAAGAATAAAGATTCTACTTTATTATATTTTATAATTTATCTTGTGGAAAACCGGAATTTTTTTTTCTTTAATTATGTGTGTATTTTATTCTATTTAAAATAATATATTTATTTAATTACGAGGTCAGATTTAGATTTCTAAACCTAATCCTACGTTTCAAAAATTATTTCATTTTAAAACGATGAATTTTTTTTTACTTTCTCTTACCCATATATAGTGTAGAGAATGCATTGTTTTAAGATCAAATTTTCGAAGGGAAAAAAAAAAATCTTTCTTTCTTTTTTTTCCGAGCTTGAGTTTTTTCTGTAATCAATAACAACTTTTTATTTTGTATATGAATCAAAAAATAAAGTAATAAGTGAAAATTAAACAGAAATGCAAACGATTTTACTAAAATGCTAACGTACTATTTTAAAATTTACTTATAATTTGTGTCTTCACATGTAGCTCAAAAGTGTTACCTCATGGAACTTATTATTATTATTATTATTATTTATTGTTTTTTTTCTACTTGTAAAATATATATATATATATATTACAGTCAGTAACAGTAGTAAGAAAGCGATATTGTTAATTCTTAGAATGTGCAAGGTTAGAAACGGACAAATATTTTCTTTAATTGTTTTATACTGCAATGTAATTTTAATTATGGTGAGTATTTTTATAATCTCTCATGAGTGTTACTCACTATTTGTTCATTATTTTTACAGTATAAAAATGAGCATTTAGACAATACTGTATATTTTGTTTAGGAAGGAATAGGTCTAACTGAATTTTCATAAAAAAAATTTAGAATTTATTATAGTAAAAAAATCTTTATTAAATCTCACGAGTGTTACTCTCATGAATGTTACTTAATAAAGATAATACCTTGAAATAACAATAACACTCACGATTTAAAGTAACCAATTTATAAATAAATGTACAATTATAGATATCGCATTAGATTTAACTCATAATTATGTTTAATGCATAATTAAGAAAAACACTTTTTTAAATATTTATTTATTTATTTAAAAATAAACTATCATAAAATTCTTACGTGAAAACAAAACAGTTTAGTGTATGTTGTTTATGAGTCGAAATTTAAATCTGAAAAAATTATTTTCAAAGCACTACGAACTTTCTAATTTGCTTTTAAATACCTAGAATATTTTTATTACTGCATTTTTATTAACTTTTTTTTGTGTGTGTCTGTCTGTTCGGGAAATTTTGAAATAGATTTTAAATTAACTTCCCGATGAGTTAGAGACTCGAAATTTTAAAATTAGTTCAGAACTAGATGGCAATCTATCGTCAAGCAGTAATAAAATTAGGGGAGGTTGCGACCCTGGCCCCAATCAAAATATGATTTCAAATTTAAACCAGATGGTTTCAAACTTTCAGTTGAGTTAAAAGTTTGAATAACATGTATAAACACGAGAGCAATGCATGCTCAAAAGCAGTAATAGAATTCAACGAAATTTAGACGTTCTGGAGTATGTCAGTCGTCAATAGATAAAGTCGAACAAATAAAAGTTATATATTTAAGTAATTCTGAAGAAAACAGCAGTTTATTCAAGTTCGATGAAAATTGCTTTTATTGACTTTAAACAAATCATTCGCTTAATTCCACAGCCTAAATTAAAAATAAAAGCGTATCATGTTTTCTATCAATTTCACGAAGAAATTGGTATTTAAAAAAAAAAATTAAGAAAGTAAATGATGGTATTGTAATCTATTATCTTATATTATTAAGTGAGCAATATTTGTATATATATACATACATATATATATATATATATATATATATATATATATGTGTGTATGTATGTATATTTCACTGTTCTCGAAAACGGTAGCTCGGACAGTCACGTGATTTAAGACAAAAGTGCCCTCCGAAGGATCATTGTGCACATCGAAGTCAGATTTTCGAATTTTTCATTAGTTTTCTTTTAATTAATAAAAATGTGAAAATAAAACTTCCTCTTTCTATAATGACGCAGAATGGGAGAATCTTAGGAGAGATTTTATTGGTTTATTTGATTTTCATTGATTTGAGTGTATTTTATATTGAACTACAGCTACGTTATGAAGAATTACAAGAGATTTGATTGGTTTATTTGATTTTCATAGATTTGAGTGTATTTTACGTTGAACTAGAGCTACGTTTTGAGGAATTACAAGAGATGTGATTGGTTTATTTGATTTTTCTTGATTTGAGTGTATTTTACGTTGAACTAGAGCTACGTTATGGGAAATTACAAAAGATTTTATTGGTTTATTTGATTTTCATTGATTTGAGTGTATTTTGCGTTGAACTAGAACTACGTTATGAGTAATTACGAGTGATTTCATTGGTTTATTTGATTTTCATTGATTTGAGTGTATTTTATGTTGAACTAGAGCTACGTTATGAGGAATTCCGAGATATTTGATTGGTTTACTCGATTTTCGTTGATTTGAGTGTATTTTATGTTGAACTAGAGCTACGTTATGATGAATTACGAGATATTTGATTGGTTTACTTGATTTTCATTGATTTGAGGTAGGGGTATCCAGTAATGCTTTTTTGGATTTAACATGCGTGACAGTGATTGCTGCGGAACCCAGTTTCGTGCGTATTCAGATTCATGCATAGCGAGGTAGGGGTCTCCAGTGATGTTTTTTAGGTTTTAACATGCATGATAGTGAATGCGGCTACACCGAGTTTCGTGCGTTTTCAGATTCATGCACAGCGAAGTAGGGGTGTCCAGTGATGTTTTTTGGTTTTGACATGCGTGATAGTGATTGCCGCGGAACCGAGTTTCGTGTGTTCTGAGATTCATGCACAGCGATGTAGGGTTGTCCAGAGATTTTTTTTTTTGTGTGTGTGTTTGTTTTCATGTGCGTGAAGTGTACGTACGTGCATTATAGTGATTGCTTCGAAAACGACTTATGTGCGTTCTCTGATTCGACCATTCATCGAATAGTGACTTTTACTGTACGAATAACAACTTCAACTGCTTCCAGAATTTTCGAAGTATTAACATTTCTATCTGACTGTTTTCGAGAATATTCGTTTTAATAATAGTTTTGCTGCACAGATTCGAGAAGTTCAAAAAATGTTTGATATTGTCAAGGAGATCCCATACTAAAACTTTGAAGAAAATAGTCGCCAATCGAAATATATTTATTTAAACGTTTCAATTATTCAATTAAAAAGAAATCCTTTAAATATAGTGCCCAGCGAAGCGGGCGAAGCCTGCTAGTATATATATTATATTACAATCTATTGTGATCTATTTAATTTTTTAATATAACATAATGAATAAGTTGCAATAAATTTTGAATTTTTATCTATCTCTTTCTATATAATTTTTTTCTCTGCATAATTATAACAGAATTGTTGTCTTATTTGAAGAGTGTTACTATAGCTAAATATCAGTTTTCTATTAATAGGTTTGCTAGTACATGTACATAAATTTATTTTGCCAATTAAAACTTTTTAATTGTTCATTGTAGTTGCAATGAAAATCTATAATTTTTCATTAAATATATTTTTATTAGATATTAAAACCTTTGTTTACGAAAGAAAGTAACACTTGTGAGATAAATATCTTTTTAAATACTAACACTTATTAAAATAAATAAATTTTGATACCATTTTGACATAAACCAAGTATTTAAAATAGACTAAACTAGGTTTGTAAACTTAATTATTGATACAAAGGAATTTACAGAAATTTTTTTTTTTTTATCGGTAACACACGAGAAAAAAAAAAAAAAAAAAAAACAGTGACTTGCCAAGATTTTTTTTTTTAATTTTCTAAAATAAAAATAAATAAAAATAAAAACTATCATAAATGATCCTTTGCTTAGAAAACTATAAATTATAAGGCATTCATTCATGTAAAAGACTTTGTATTTCATGTAAGTCAAATTTTGTAAAGCTGAAAACCGCAATTCATTTGAAAATCACCCATACAGATAAAATTATATCATATCAGAATACTAAATTCATTCTTATGCCAGTTTTTTTTTTTTTTTTTTTTTTTTTTTTTTAAGAAAAAGAAAATTTATTATTTGCACTTGAAAGAGTTTCCTAACTGGATTCGACCGAAATCTGGATGTTTAAAAAGAATTTTAATATCGGAAAAACCTTTAAAAGATAGCAACATTTAAATTATTTAGTAGTTTTCTAGTGCCTGTAAATAAATATTTTATCATGCTGTATCGTTTCACTATTTTTATCTTACGACTAGTTGGCAACGCCCGCTTCACTGGTCCCTATTTTTAAATGAATCACTATAATTACTGAATTCTCAAAACTGCATTAATTTTTATCACGTGAAAAAAAAAAGACACAAAATCTGATTGGGAAAAATGTCGCACCGGGTTCTCACTGCCTTCGGAAAAAATTCCCAAAATGCTCTAACTCTTCTTTCTTTTATTTTCCCCCTTCGCCCCCCCCTCCCGTCTATCCTACTAATTTTACAAATTCGAAAATATCCGTAATCGATTTGTAAGTATCAAAAACTATGCACCAGTTTTGAATGATTTATCTCTATTTTTATTTTTTTGCCCCTCCGCTCCCCCCCTTCCCGCCTCTCCCAATAATTTTACAAATTCGAAAATATCCGCAATCGATTTGTAGGTATCGAAAACCTCTATGTACCAATTTTGAATGATCTAACTCTATTTTTTTTTTTTTTTTTTTTGCCCCTCCGCCCCCCCTTCCCGGCCCTCCTAAAAACTTTACACTTTCGAAAATATCCCCATTCGACTTGCAGGCCTCTAAAACCTATCTGTACCAATTTTGAACTGCCTAACTGTATTTCTATTTGTTTTTGCCCATAACCCCCCTCCCCGCCCCTTCTAATAATTTTACAAATTCGAAAATATCCGCAATCGATTTGTAGGTATGGAAAACCTCTATGTACCAATTTTGAACGATCTAACTCTATTTTTATTTTTTTGCCCCTCCCCCTCTCCTCTCCCCCCTTCTCGCCCCTCCTAATAACTTTACACTTTCGAAAATATCCCCATTCGACTTGCAGACCTTTAAAACCTATATGTACCAATTTTGAACGGCCTAACTGTATTCCTATTTGTTTTTGCCCCATACCGCCCCCCCTCCCTGCTGCCCCACCTGGAGGCTGAATTTCTAAAATTCCAGAAACCGGTTTTTAGATATTTTCATTAGCTATATTTTACAGTAAAAATTTCACGTATATCTGTTTTTTTGCTTGAGATATATAGGATTATGTGAAATCACGTTTTGCCCCCCGCCCCCCTTGGGGACCGAATTTTGAAAATTCCAGAAATAGATTTTTAGACATTTGTGTTAGCTATATTTTAAAGCAAAAATTTTACGGATATCTGTTTTTTTTTTGTTTGAGATATGAAAGATTTTGTGAAATCATGTTTTGCCCCTCCCCCCTTGGGGAGCGAATTTTGTAAAATCGCTTCTTAGCGGATGCCTATGTCATAGAAAGAACATTGCCACAAAATTTCATGCTTCTAGGTCCACGGGTTCGGTCTGGGCGATGATGAATCACCCCCTCACTCAAGAAGAACGATTTTATATATATAGATATTTAAGACTCATTTTAAAGAGCTTGTTCTGAAACAGCACGGTTAATCTAATTGTCTAAAAAAGTACAAGCTGACACACACACACACACACATATATATATGCTTTTTTTTGAACATTTCCAACATTGAAAATGATCCCGGAAACAACTATTTAAACTTTAAACAATACCGGCGAGAGAAAAGAAAATAAAGCAAAAACTCGTTTTCTTGTTTTCTTTTACGAATAATTTTCAAACAAATAAATATATGAATATAATATTTGCATGGCATGTTTGTTATAAAAGTCTATATACATAAAAACTTTTGTCCTGAGTGAGTGCGTGAGTGAGTGAGTAAGTGATTCATCATCGCCCAGCCCAAACCCCTAGACTTAGAAGCATGAAATTTTGTGACAATAATCCTACTATTACGTAGACATCCACTAAGAAGCGATTTTACTAAATTCGCCCCCAAGTGGGAGAGGGAGGGGAAAAAGTAATTTCACAAAAGCCTTCATATCTCGAACAAAAAAAAAAAACAGATTTTCGTAAAATTTTTACTCTAAAATATAGCTAACACAAATATCTAAAAACCAATTTCTGGAGTTGTAGAAACTCAGCTCCCAAGGCGGGGATGGAGACAAAACATGATTTCACATGCGCAAAACGGGATTTCACATAATCCTATATATCTCAAACAAAAAACAAAAAACAGATATACGTGAGGAAATTTTGCTCTAAAATATAGCTAATACAAATACTAAAAAAACAATTTCTGGAATTTTAGAATTTCGCCCCATGTGGGGCGGGAGGGTGGGACTATGGGGCAAAAAAAAAAAAAAATAGAAATGCAGTTAGACCGTTCAAAATTGGTACAGATAGGTTTTAGAGGCTTGCAAGTCAAATGAGGATATTTTCGAAAGTGTAAAGTTATTAGGAGTGGGCGAAAGGATAAAATAAAATAAAATAAAATAAAATAAAAATTGAGTTAGATCGTTCAAAATTGATACATAAAGGTTTTTGATACCTACAAATCGATTGTTGATATTTTCGAACTTGTAAAATTTTTAAGAGAGCCGGGAAGGGTGAAAACAATGGAAATAGAGTTATACCATTCAAAATTTGTACGTATAGGTTTTTGGGACCTACAAATTGAATATTTTCAAAAGGGAAAAATTATTAGGATGGACGAGAAGGTGGTATTATTAGATCATTAGGTTTTAAGGCCCGATAAATCGATTGCGGATATTTTCGAAAGTGTAGAATTATTACGAGGGGCTGGAAGGAGGCGGGCGCACGGGCAAAAATAAAGAAATTCACATAGAACGTTGGGAATTAGTACTATTAGGTTTAAAAGCCCGAGAAAACAATTGTGGATATTTTTGAAAGTGTAAAATAATTAGAAGGGCGGGAACGGTGTTCGAAGGAACACGCGCGCCGTGCGCGTGTGTATACGCTAGCGCAGGCAGTGCGGGCCCAGACCAATTATTCTCCCGATGAGAGAAGAATGTTTTTGTATTTTATTTATGTTTTTCCTTTACGATAACATAGTGATTCATTAAGAATGTCGAACATAAATGCGCGCGCGCAGCACACAACAGCTTGCTCTGCCGAAGGCAGTGGGAACACCGTGTGACATTTTTTCCGATCAGAATCTTTTTTCGCTTTTTTTCACATGATGAAAATTAATTCAATTTTGAGAATTCATTAATTATAGTGATTCATTTAAAAATAGTGACCAGCAAAGCGGGTGTAACCTGCTATAGTTATAATATGATTTTGTATAACTTTAACAAAAATAATAATTTTTAACTTATATTAATTAAATTTTCTCAAAAGTAAACTTTCGAAAAAAAAAAAAAAAAAAAAACGAAAATTTAAACAATTTTAGAAAGTAAAACTAAATGAGGAATTATGTTAAAGATGCTTCACAGATAGAGGATACATATCTCCACTACTACACAGATACATACTACTATACTACTACTACTACCTACTACTATACTACACAGATACATATCTCCAAATGTTAAATTAAAACTGAATTGTTTTCTTGCATTCTTCTTTTTTTTTTTTTCTTTTTTCCTGATTTTCTTCGTCAGTGAATAACGTTTTTAAAAATATTCATACAAACATGATAATTGGAAGATTATTGTTCGTTATATATTTATTTATTGTCATTTTTGTCATTCTAGTGACATCTCTAGCTTTCAAGCTGATAATTATATATATTTTTTACAACATTTTGTTATAAAAGAAAAAGAAAAGTGAACACAGGAATTAAAACTCTATTTTAAATTAACATTTGCAGACATGTGTGTCTCCTTCTGGCTGTGATGCATCCGATTTACCATTTAACTTTCTTTTCTAAAATTGTTTAAAATTTTATTTTCTTCGAAGGCTTACTTGAACGAGAAAATGAATTAATACTATCAGTCTAAATTTATTGAATACGTTAAAGTAACATAAAATTCGATTAATGATTTGATGATAAGCAAGACATCAAAGCATGTTCATTTGTTCACATGTTCACATGTTCATGTTCATATGTTCATTTGTTCAAAAGTCATGAGCAAAAGAAGAAAACAGGAAAAAATAGTTTGCTTTAATTTTGAACGCCAGTGTATATCACAAATCTAAAGCAACTGAGCAGAAAGGATAAATGAGTGAAAGAACATTAAATTTATGATTAGAGTGTGGACAAACGAGCAGACAGACAATTGGATAAATTGAAGTCATAATCGCTTTTAAACTCTGTTGGAAAGTGTTATTAACGCATAGTACAATTGAAAATGCATTTCCATAATTTCCAATTATATCTCGTATGCATCTGAATATGTTTTATGTAACGCTGTAAAAAGCATCATTATTAATGCTAATCCTATCATATTCCATATACAATGCGCTTTTTTTGCGTATGAATAATATATGTGCTAATTTCCTTCTGTTTTGTGTAGCACAAAAGTATTAAAATATGCTTTATTCAAAAAATAAACCTCTGTTTGAATGAATCTACTGGAATTCTCTTGGGTGTCCGAGTACGCAAATGAGTCATGCTCTTTATACCAATTTTGATAGGGAATATGCCATATTGAATATGAATAATGCATATTCAATTTAAGACATTCTAAAACAATTTAAAGTTGTTCGATTGAAAGTAGATAAATAAACAGACAGGTGGATAGTAGACAGACAAACTAAAGTCAAGCACTTTCGATATTGTTGGAAAAAGACGAAAAAGATGAAGAACGAACTCCCCTACATTTCCAAAAATAAGATCATCCGTAAACTTGTCTGGATTTTCAAGAACAAGTTTTTTTTTTTTTTTTAATTTAAATTAATGATTATTATTTTTTTTTTTTTTCGTTTCACATACACTTGCCAATAATATACTTCTATTTGCTTATGAACGAAGACACTCAGAGACTAGAGAAAGGTGTGGTAACCTTGTGATAAGCACATTTCATTCAAATTACGTAAGAGTTTTTGTTACTAATTGTAATTTAAAACTTTGCTGCTTTTTCCTCATGAGTTTTATCTCTTTGGCAGTCTGTCTACTCAATGTATGATTATGTCCATTATACGCTTAGGCATGTGTTAACACAAAAAATGGCAAAAGACATCTCAATAAGACGTAATCTTTCTTATAATGTATGTATCGAGTATTACATAAAATATTATATCAGTCATAAAATTAAAATAAATATTTCATGAAGTTAAAACAATGGGATTATTTTACAGTTGAATTAGACAAAAACGTAGGTTGCTAAGGTATTATAATGACGAAAACTTTGGAGTGATTCTATTCGACTTTTCGAACATTAAGTAATTAACGGTTCTTTAAATAAATTAACATAAGAGAAATCGTTAAATAAAAAAGAAAATTATAATAGGGTGTTTGAGTATTCTTCCCCAAACAGTATGTTGTTTATTTTATGTTATTGCACTTCAAATAATTTGACCCATAGGTCATAATGACATAGGAATTTCCGTTGTATCCCTGTAGAAATCTATGAGTACTAGATTCACAAAACTCCACAAAATTCTTTCGATGGTGAACTATAACATGTATATAAATTTAAAGCTCAATCAGATGAGGCATTTAGACGCTGTCGCATTTTAAATAATTTGAGCCCTTTGGCCAAAATGACAAAGAATATTTCTTTGCACCCCTTTAAAAAAAAATTGTAAGTACTAGATTTATAAAAATCTGTATAATTCGTGCTGCGGTGATCTATAACATACCAAACTTACCTATAACATATAAGCTGTGGTAACTTTCCGCCCAATCATTTAAAGCGTTTAGACGTTATCGTGTTCATCACATATATACACACACACATAGATACATATACCCCCGTAAAAATAGATAAAATAAACTCAGGAGATTTCAAAATACACCAAAATCTCGAAGTTGAATTTTTTTTTCATTACAATACTTTCTATACTTATGTATGTTCGAAAAGTAGAAATAGCAAAGAAATTTTATTATTTAAATCACATACATACTCTCACACACGCACACACAGATACATATACCACCGTAAAAATAGCTAAAATGAACCCAGGAGATTACAAAATACACCAAAATCTCAAAGTTATTATTATTATTATTATTTATTTATTTATTTATTTATTATTGCAATATTTTCTTTACATATGTATGCTCGAAAAGTAAAAATAGCAAAGAAATTTTATTATTTAAGTCACATACATAATCTCTCATACACACACATAGATACATATACCACCGTAAAAATAGCTAAAATGAACTCAGGAGATTTCAAAATATATCAGAATCTCAAAGTTTAATTTTTTCTTGATTATAATACTTTCTTTACATATGTATGTTTGAAAAGTAAAAATTGCAAACAAATTCTATTATTTAACTTTCTGAAACTAATATTCAAAACTTTGTGACAGCGTATTATTTCATGATATTTCATGAAATAATGCACTGAGAACTAATGCGCATAATTTCATATAAATTTATACGCATGTACACTTTAATATAAATTAGCACCTATGAAAATTTTGTTTCAAATGTATAACATGTGTAGTTACAACCCCGTCCTCTCCCCCTAACTTTTAATATGGCACTATAGAACAAAATTTCCTATAAATGTACAGAATAACAATAAACTTACAGTGCAAGTATTTTTCAAAAGAACTCGTCAATATCTTTAAAATGAATGATTGAACAATATCTGATAATTGAAAAGAAAAATATTTTCAATTTAAACAATAAAGAAACAAATAAATTTGAAAAATGTATTTTCCGAAATTTAGTCTGTAAGGCACAAAATTGATTTTCTTTCGACGTTTAGTGTTATTCATCTCTGATATGAAAATCGTCAGCCATTCATTTTGGAAAATAATTTTTAAATAAATAATAATTTTAATAAAGGATTGGTACTGCGTGTATTTGTACATATTTTTGTGTATTTTGAAAGCTTTGTGAGACACAACGTACTAGATTTACTTCAAGATAGCCTATATGCTACATATATAATAACAATAAAAACGTGTAAGACTGTTTCAGATTTCTAAAGTCAGGCAATAGTACACACGTCAAAAGCAGCAGTACAAAGAATACCATGGACTTTTTAGTAACTACTATACAATTAATGTACTGGTATTATTGAATCCGATTTCTAAATTAAACAAACAGTAAAGCAAAAGTACTTTAAAATCCTAAAATATCTCTTCAAATCAGTGATATTATCTTAAATCGTATGCTTCACGAGAAAAATTAACATCACGTGTTAACTACAGAGGAATAAAAATTATAATTAACAGATAGTCACGATTATCCTAAATTGGCTTCTTATTCTGCTGATGAATGAGTTATTTCTATCTCTCATAACATGTTGAATTTACACAATATTTGTTTAGAGTTTTTATATAAGATGCTCAAAACTTTTGGCCATTAAATTATACAAATGAAATTTTTTAAAAGGTAGCACATGCGTGGTTAAAAATTATTTAATAAAAATGCTTATATTTCGCAAGATATTTAAAATTTTTGCATTCTGATTGCAGTATGCTGTGTTTAATGTAGATGCCAAAATTCCTAAAAATGACTTCGCACTGTCTAATACCCTACATGTTATAATTTAAAAAGTGGATTTTTTTTTTTTTTTTTTTTTTTTTTTTTCAGTTTTTTAAAGAAATCGTTATATTTCCATGAATATATGTGGTAGCCTAATAAAAATTTATACAGATAATGAGAAAAATCCTCATAATCACATTCTACATCCGAAACGCATTTAAAGCCTTACTTTTTACAGGGAGAACCAGAGCATTTTGAATTTTTTTGAATTTTTTACTGGTTCCCTTTTCCTTTTCAGGACAAAACATTTACTGATATATATATATGAGTGTGTGTGTATGTGAGGTATACCATGTTCTTTACACTACTAAAGTTTCAAGACGATTTCTAAAGAACTATTCTAGATATTTGACAAAACGTCTAAAGTCAAAAGTGTCCAAATACTTATTGGAAGATAGTATATATATATATATATATATATATATATTATTTACATATTAATTAAAGAATATTTGCATAAAAAAGGCGCAAAACACAGCACTAAAAATTATGCAAAAATTATATAGTTTTAAACAGAAAGTAAAAAATAGGCGTAAGAGTTTAAGATAAGTGGGTGTGACTAATAAAAAGAAAATAAAAAATGTTAATAAATACAAAAACAACTAATTAAAGTATCAAAAAGACATTTGCAAAATAACATTTATCCGCTTCCTCTTCAATAGGTGGGAGCAGCAGAAAAGACAATTTTTCAGAAAATAAAAATAGGCCTAACAGGTTTTGGAAACATGGCGAAACTAGCATACTCCCAAAGAAAAAAAAAAAAAAAAAACGAAGAATAACGAAATTTTAAAACAGAATAAATAAATAGTGAAATGAAAATAAATGTAGCAATTATGCTTGATAAAAGTAACTCAATTAAAATAATAATAAAAAAAATATAGCAAATATACGTGATAAAATTAACTTATTAAAGGACATGCTAGCTCGCCATGTTCCCACCCATGTTCGTCATTTTATCCCTTAATCTCCAATCTGTATTTAGAGTATTAAATTTCAGGGTAAAAAAAAGTCGTATAAGTGCCACACCAGATAATTGCTTTACTATCATGTGGTGTTGCAAACGATTTGAGAAATATTTGACGCCCTCGAAGCTTGTTTAACTCGCTTCACGCGTCTTAAGCCGTAATGGCCTCTGCTCCTTCTTGTTATTTCGGTTTTATTTGTTTGGATTTTGCCTTTGTTTCATATAATTTTCTGTCTTATATCAAATATATATGTATATATATATATATATATATATATATATATATATATTCATTAATAATAAGTCATCTGGTTTAATTACTTTGGACTATCCTTCGAATTTAAAATTAACTCAGACTTTACATAAAGATAAAATCATAAACTTTCTGGATCTTATAATTCATTTCAACGAAAATCAAATTTATGTTGATATTTATAATAAAAGACAAGATTAAAGTAAATTTGCTTACTCATTTTAAATCATGCCTGCATCTCTCTGTTTTCAGAAAAATCTTTTTTAATCACTTATATCGAATCAATAATTTATGTTCTGCTAAATATAAAAGTAAAAATATTAATAAACTTATTTAGGAAACTTTACATGTGGGCTTCAGAAAAAAATTTTGTTTATTCATTGATATATCAATATCTGTTAAATATCTGTCCAAAAAAAAAAAAAAAAATGGTGAATGGGTGGGCAGATGTTTGATTAAGGAGGTTAGGTGGCGTTGATGATTGGTTGGGTGAGTGGGATGATGAATTAAAATATAAAAAAAATATTTAAAAAAAAAAGGATTGCTGCATTTAATTTTTTTTTTTCAAATATTCAATGCTTGTTTCAGAAAAGTTAAAATTATGGATCAATTAAAGTTAAAAATCTAGTTGGCATAGGTAGACTCTGCTCAGTTCCCCATCATATTTATGTTCTCATAAATTTCTAGTGCGACACATATTATAATCATGTTAAAAGAAATGAATTTGACCAAAGCTTGATACAGTGACAGAATGAAATCCCCACCTAATAGGCTATCCACCGTTCACTTCGATATATTTATCTTATTCTAATCTATTAATTTATTTTATCAGGGTCAATTCCGTTGCTTAGTTTTCATGTTACTATTTCCAATGCAATAATCCTCAAAATTCATATTTATATGAAAAATTTACAATTTCGCTATGTTGATAAAATCGTAAATTACGAATAATTTACGAAATTTTCCTATTAGAATATTTGTATTCAATCATGTTCAAACAAATATCATAAATGCAATTTTGAAGTTGTCTAATGTATTTAATGGAAGTTTATGCTCAATTTTGCCTTATTCTGACATGTTAAGTAAATCGTAAATTCCAAATGATTTACGAATTTTTTAAATTGGAAAAATCGTAGTCTATGATATTCATGTCAGTGACCAAATAATATTTTGAAAGTGGTCTGACACCTTTACGATAAAAATATTCCTCAAGATTGACGTTTATGTGAAATTTTGCTCTATTCTCCCATGTTAAGAAATTCGTAAATTTCCAATAACTTACGAAATTTTTATATTGGAAAATTCATAGTCATTAATATTTATGCCAGTGTCCTGAATAATATTCCAAAAGTAGTCTGATATCTGTACGATGAAAATATCTCACAAAATTGACGTTTATGTGAAATTTTGCCCTATACTGCCATGTTAAGAAATTCGTAAATTTCCAATAACTTGCGAAATTTTCAAAGTAGCATATTTATAGTTACGCATCAAAACTGATATTTTAAAACTGGTCTGCCATTTTTACAGTAAAAAGTTTCCATTTAATGCACGTTTAAGTGAATTGTTGTCCTATTCTCCCATGTTAAGAAAATCGTAAATTTCTAATTTACGAAGTTTTTTAATTCGAATGTTGCAAATGAATAGGGTTCTTGCCAGTGTCGAAAGTAATATTTTAAAACTGATTTGACCTCTCTGCGACAAGTTGTTCTTGAAATATCGTGTACACAGGCTAACAAACTAACGGACTAACGGACTAACGGACTAACACACTAACAGACACCCTGCAGACAGACACCATACAAATTTTGTCATTTTCGGATTCCTCACACCTGAAAACGTGTAAAAAAGTCAAAAACTCGAGGTCGAAAACTTTCACGATTACCTAAGTTCCCCATACCTATAGTATGATGGGGAATTAATAAATCTTACCTAGATTACAAGCAAAACACCTGTATGAATTCAGTTAATAGGATTCTCAAAAAAATAAAATAAATAAATAAATAAAAATAAACTAAAAAAATTAAAACTTAAGGTTAACATTAAAATTTAATTAGTTGAAAATTCATTTTAAAATTCATCTATAATAATAAAAGGAAAGGTTTGTCTGTCTGTCTGTCCGTCTGTCTATCTGTCTGTCTGACTGTCTGTTCTTTTATACGTTCAGACCCTATTGAACGCAGAAGTACAAAAATTGACATACGGATGCTCATGAGCCTTTCCGATGTTTTCCTCGAAACAGAATTTAAAAATCTTAATTAGTTTCGGAGATATCTATGATAATAAAAGGAAAGGTTTGTCTGTCTGTCTGTCTATCTGTCTGTCTGTCTGTTCTTTTATACGTTCAGACCCTATTGAACGCAGAAGTACAAAAATTCACATACGGATGCTCAGGAACCTTTCCGATGTTTTCCTCGAAACAGAATTTAAAAATCTTAATTAGTTTCGGAGATATTAATTAAAATGTTGACCCATGTCGATTGACAAATGACCAAAAATCCACGGCTTATTGCTTAAAAAGAGGCATTCTATCAGCAGACGATTTTAACCGTTGTCTGGAATAGAAACAAAACATCTGGAAGTAATTAATGTCACATGATCTTGAACTGGGGTTAAAAATTGCAAATTTCAAAGTACTTCAAATTTTATTTTTCGCATACAACACTTAATATACAACCTATTCAGCACAAAATCAACCTGCAGTTAAAATTTCATCAATTTTCATTAATAAACAAAGCAGTTGCATTTTAATTGCAAATTAAATTTTATTCTAACACGTAATCTATCTTTCAGTAGACGATAGGAGTTTCCATAGCAACAAAATACATTTGAAGGAACTAAAAAATACTTTTTCTTTTTCTTTTTACTTCCATTACCCGACTACCGTGGTATATATAGGTTTTGGGGAGGGGCCGTGCCCTTAGCGACCGTGCCCTTAGCGGAAATCCATAAACCCGTGCCCTTAGCGGAAATATTATCCCCCTCGGTGGTGTGCTTTTAGCATACGTGCCTTTAGCGGAAATGTATAATAAATTTCAAAATAAATTAATAAATAAATAAAAGAACTCTTCAATCCGCATTTAGCACTGGCTGTATTTTGCTTCAGAAGTAACCTGTCGCAAAAACAGGTATACATACTGTAGAATATCCGTTATTTGAGGGAACGGTGATCTGTAACCATATAAAGTTTAATGAATCCCAGTATTCCATACGAAAACGTACATTACTGCCATTTTATGATTTTATTATGTTTTTGAAAATATAATTAAGCATTAGACCTTTTAAAACTAAAACAAAAACGAAAAATCAGGAGGTACACATTGATTACCAGTATTTTCCAACTGTACTTACTCATTGTATCGTATAACATTCTATGTTCTCTGTCTATATTATCACACAATGGACAGACAGAAAGACAGACATATAGACTAACTGAATTCATAATCACTCTGGAACATTGTTGGAAAGTGTTAAAAATGCTTAACACAAACAGAAATGTTGCTCTTAATTTCCTACTTGCAACCCTTAATGTATTGTAACATTTTTGGGTAACTCTGTAAATCTGGAGATTAAGCATATTATAGTTTATAGAAAACATTTTCTTAGTATAATAACAATAAATGTGAATTTATTTATGATTTTTTGATGAAATTATTTAAATGTGATTTACAAAAATGTCTCCCATAAAGCGCAATGCATAGGTATTTTTTGGATGTTCATGTACACAAACCAGTGGCATAGGTTATGTTAGAGCCATTTTAAGTAGGGAATATTCAATAATGAATTTGAATAACACATATTATTAAAAAAAAAATAATAAAAGTAAATAAAAGTAAAATTAGTAAGTTGTGGCCACCACAAGACTTTCTTCTATATTTTCCTATACAAATTCACTAAGTGCAAATAAATAATTTTTATCTTAGAGAAAACTAACACTAAATATCCAAAGAAAGACAGTTGTTTTATTGTCTATAAATGACATCTTAAAAAATGCATTTTTATTACAGTTATGTCACATATTAAGTTTCGTAAAGTTATGTGCTATAGAAGTTGAGATTTAGCTTTCACATTGTCGAGGAAATTTGCAGTATGGCAATGCCACCTATTGGCCGATAAGCACCCAAATTGAAGCAGCATAATATCTCACAATGGCCTTCACATAGATCATGTTTTGTTTGATTATACGCAATAGAGCCTGAGATATAGCCTTCCCTTCAATTGTGGAAACCGTTGTATAGCAGCACCACCTGTGGAGCGGTTGACACCAAAAGTTGACAGATACTCGTTTAGGTTAAGGTGCATCAACATATAAATTTATATGGAACTCTTTGCAGTAATTCCTGAGATATAGCTTTCCCTTAAATTGTAGAAATCGCTGTATAGCAGCACCACTTGACGGTCCACAAGCATTCAAATTGATTCAGCATAATGTTTCGTGGTGGCCTTCTCTCATACCAAACTTTGATTGATTATACGCAATAGAACCTGATATATAACTTCCACTTAAATTGTAGAAATCGCTGTATAGCAGTGTCACCTGTTGAGTGGTTGGCATTAAAAGTTGATAGCGCTAACTTAGTTCAAGGTGCATCCACATGTAAATTTATATGCAATTCTGAGCAGTAGTCCCGGAGATAGAGTTACCACAAAATTTTTGTCACACACACACAGACAGACATTTTCTAAAAATAGTCAAATCGTGTTCTAGACCTCTCGAAACGTGTAAATCCGTCGAAAACCGGAAGTCTAAAATTTTAACGAATCCAATACTTTCTTCTGTCGAATTTAGAAGAGAGTAAAAATAAAAAAATCTTAAGGTATTTATGGGCGCTGGAGGCGGACAAACGGACAGTAGAATAGATAAATACACTAATTCAAATCATATTCACATTTAAAAAAATCGTCGAATAAACGTTTAATGTAAAAGAAAATGCAATTCAGAAAATGTCCAATAATAACCCTCAATGTAACTGAATATTTTTGCGTGACTCTGTAAATATAATGCTAATCATACTACATTCTATAGAAAGCATTATTTTGTGCAATTGAATAACATATTTCTATCTTCCACATGCACACCTTCTTATTTCCGCTAAGGGCACGGCTTCTTCTATTCCTCCTTCTTTCCTTTCACCCATTCCGCAAAGGGCACGTTCCGCTAAGGGCACGGTCGCTAAGGGCACGACACCTTTGGGGGGACCTAAAAAATATTTATTTTTCTTTTTACTTCCATTAACCGACTACCGTAGATAATGGAATTAGAGATTTCACGTGATTTACATGTCTTAGAATGTCCTGATTAGGTTTTCTTTTGTATCTCAGCTACTAATTAAAATAATTTCATAAGTAACACATTATTTGAAAGCTTTGTTGATTTGGAATTGAACAGTAGATTACAGAAATTTCTACCGCCAGATATTTTAAAATTTCGATATTTCAAATTCTAATTAAATTATTTTTAATACATCATTCGAAAGATATTTTAAAGTTCTTTTAAATTATCGAAAGTTTTCACCAAATTTCCACGTTTTGAGGTCTCCTGAATCAGTTTTCTTTTGTATCTCAGCTACTAATTAAATTATTTCATAAGTAATACATCATTAGAAAGCTTTTTTGATTTGGAATCGAACAGTGGAATACAGAAATTTGTACCGCCAGATGGCGCTGTAATATTTTAAAATTTCAATATTTCAATTTCTAATTATGATTAAATTATTTTTAATACATCATTCGAAAGGTATTTTAAAGTTCTTTTAAATTATCGAAAGTTTTCACCAGATTTACACGTTTTGAGGTCTCCTGAATTAGTTTTATTTTATATCTCAGTTATTAATTAAAAAAATTTCATAAGTAATACATCATTTGAAAGCTTTGTTGAGTTGATACACATTTTAAAGTACTTTTACATTATCGAAAATTGAATTCGAGATTTCACCCGATTTACACGTTTTGAGGGGTCCTGATTTGGTTTTCTTTTGTATCTTAGCTACTAATTAAAATAATTTCATAAGTAATACATAATTAGAAAGCTTTTTTGATTTTGAATCGAACAGTGGATTACAGAAATTTCTACCCCCAGATGGCGCTGTTATATTTTCAAATTTCAATATTTCAATTTCTATTTATGATTAAATTATTTTTAATACATTATTCGAAAGATATTTTTAAGTTCTTTTATATTATAGAAAGTTTTCACCAGATTTACACGTTTTGAGGTCTCCTGAATTAGTTTTCTTTTATATCTCAGCTACTAATTAAAATATTTTCATAAGTAATACATCATTAGAAAGCTTTTTTGATTTGGAATCGAACAGTGGATTACAGAAATTTCTACTGCAAGATGGCGCTGTAATATTTTAAAATTTCAATATTTCAATTTCTAATTATGGTTAAATTATTTTTAATCCATCATTCGAAAGATATTTTAAAGTTCTTTTAAATTATCGAAAGTTTTCACCAGATTTACACGTTTTGAGGTGTCCTGAATCAGTTTTTTTTTTATCTCAGTTATTAATTAAAAAAAGTTCATAAGTAATACATCATTTGAAAGCTTATTTTAGTTGATACACATTTTAAAGTACTTTTACATTATCGAAAATGGAATTCGAGATTTCACCCGATTTACACGTTTTGAGGTGTCCTGATTAGGTTTTCTTTTGTATCTCATCTACTAATTAAAATAATTTCATGAGTAATACATCATTTGAAAGCTTTGTTGATCTGGAATGGAACAACAGATTACAGAAATTTCTACCGCCAGATGGCGCTGTAAATTTTTAAATTTCAATATTTTAAATTCTAATGACTAAATTATTTCTAATACATCATTCGAAAGATATTTTTAAGTTCTTTTATATTATCGAAAGTGGAATTCGAGATTTCATCTGATTTACAATTTTAAGGTATCCTGATCAGGTTTTCTTTTGTATCTCAGCTAATTGAGTAAGACCGTTCAAAATTAGTATATGTAAGTTAATTAGGAGGGGCTGGAAGGGTGGGGAAGGAATAGGCGCGCAGCGCGCATGGGTTTGGGAACCGGTGCAATACATCCTACTTGCAGGATGTGTTGGCCGGTGCGAGTTTTTACCCGATGATAAAAGATTTTTTTAAATTTTATTTTCTTAATAATAAAAGTTTGAGTTGAGAAGGAATATGCGTATACAGCGCACGTATACCCTCAAACATGCGCGCGCAGCGCGCATGGGTCTGCGCTGCCGAAGGCAGTGGGGTCCCGCTGTGAGCTTTTACCCGATGCTAAATGATATATTTTTTAATTCCTTTTCTTAAGAATGAAAGTTTATGAGTAATAACATGGAATTTTGAGAAGTTATAAGGATGGTGAAGGAGTACGTGCGCGCAGCGCACGGGTCTACCCTGCCGAAGGCAGTGGGGACCCGGTGCGACATTTTTCCCGATGAGAAATTTTTTTTCTTTTTTTTTTATCACATGATAAAAATTAATGCAATTTTGAGAATTCATTAATTATTGTGATTCATTTAAAAATAGTGACCAGCGAAGCGGGCGTAGCCTGCTAGTTTTAAATAAACGTCTTACAACAATACAACTCATCTTCTTACAAAGTTATTTTCACAAACAATGATCTGTGTTTGTTCGTGTTTTGATTTTATTGTTTCTGAACATTAAATGAAAAATCCGGAAAAATCAGGATATTCTGTCTTTATTACATATAATTCATTTCAAGGTAATTTTTACTTTCTTCTATATGTAATATAGAGAAAGTATTGGATTCGTAAAAATTTTCGACCTCGGGTTTTTGATGGATTTACACGTTTTGAGAGCTGTAGAACACGATTTGACCATTTTTAGAAAATGTCTATCTGTCTGTCTGTCTGTCTGTGTGTGTGTGTGTGACAAAATTTTGTGGCAACTGTATCTCAGGAACTACTATACAGAATTTCATACAAATTGGTGTGTAGTTGCACCTTGACATAAATTAGTGCCTATCAACTTTTGGTAAAAATTGTCTTACAGGTTGCGTTGCCATTCCGCTTTTTCTAAATTTTTAACATGGTGATATAGGACAAAATTTTGTATAAATGTGCCTAAAAAGAATTATATTTTAGTAATCATTATGAAATTTACAAGAATTATTTATAATAGAGATAGTCAACTGGGAAAAAAATTTTGTATGCGTAGGAGCCTCGCCACCCCCTCTGGGGGGGAAGTCACCCCTCGAAGGGAGTAAATTTTCAAGATGGGTATCTTTCGAAAGGTCTCGTCAATACCTTTAAAACGAATGGTTGAACTATAAATCTGTGATAATTTAAAACAAAGTTATCGATTTTTTTTACTTTTAACGAAAAAAAAAAAAAAAATCTTTTTTTTTTTTTTTTTTTTTTTTTTAAACGAAATTTAACCAGACTTGGTATTTAGTTGGCCCCTGACATAAACTGTGGCTGATTAGATTTGGGGATCAGTCGCTCAACAGGTGGCGCTGTGATCGTATTTTTTCTAAATTTTTAACATGGACAAAAGTAGTACAAAATTTCGTATAAATGTACATAATGAGAGTTATTCTTAACCTGCGATTGTGAAATTAATATGAATTATTGATAATAGTAGTAGTTAATTAGGAAAAAAATTTGGGGCATCGCTTCCCGCCCTAGGGGGAAGTACCCCCCGGGGGGGGGGTAAATTTTCAAGATCGGTATCTTTCGAAAGGTCTCGTCAATACCTTTAAAACGAATGGTTGAACTATAAATATGTGATAATTTGAAACAAAGTTATCGATTTTTTTTACTTTTAACGAAAAAAAAACTTTGGAAAAAAATCATATATATATTTTTTTTTTAAATATTGTTACTGCGTGAATTTGTATAAGAAAATATAGAAGAAAGTCTTGTGGTGGCCACAACATACTAGTTTCTTGAAGGTTCATGTAATTATTTTATTTTTTCTGGAAAATAATTAAAAAATTTAGAATAAATTCTGTCTTTATTTCATTTCAAGGTAATTTTTTCTTGTAGGTTCGTGCTATCATTTGATACTTTGCTAAAATGCTTATCGAATACAGAAAACCTACATTTCTTGCTCAATGCTATGGGGATAGCACTTGAAAACGTCTTATAGCATTTTGAGCTTTTCAGTTAAAATTCAATTTTATTTGCTTTGGTCCAAAATTCTTTTGCTCATCTCTAAATGAAAAGGTTCTTTTCATTAATAAAAGTTCTATTATTTCCCCTTAAAATACTATCCTAAAATAATCCTTCTTTTCTTCAGCATCAAAATACACGGTCCTATATTATATTTCATCAGGTATTGTAGTCTAATAAATTAAAGTAAGTAATATTATTAATCTTAAAAATTAAATCAATTTAAGATAACTAGTTGCTTTGTTTGGCCTGTGTATGCTTCTGTGGTGATTTTTTTGACTGACTATTGTTCGTTCTCATTCTTTTCTATTATTATCAAATGGATTACATATATATGTATATATATTTATACAAGCCTTTGTCAATATATTTCTTATATTTTAATGAGAAAAAAATTAGTTAGTTCTAATGTAAATTTCTTTAGATATTGTTGCGTACTTGGGGGTTCGTGAGTTGTCCGAGAATAAAAGGCCAAACGTACAAAAACTCAGTAATTTATTCACAGAAAGTTCCAGAAAAATACAGGTCTATAAACCAAGTATCAGCTTCAATTCAAGCAGTAAACACAGCTTAAACAACAGCCGTCAATAGCAAATCCACAGTACAAACTGTATAGCAATAACACTTAAAGCAAGTCTCTCTCAAAGAGGCTCAACACTATACAAGCATTAGCGAAGCTGGCTGAGATCTGAACTGCTCTGACTCTCTGCCTTGGCGAAAAGCGCTCCTTATATACTGTTCCATGGAACCCAGATTTTTCGAGAAAACTCTAGAAAGTGGTCAACCAATCAACTTACAGCTTCCATATTTGGTATATCCCATATAAGGATTTTCTCGCCAAGGTCGCCAAAAAAATCGCCAAGGTGGGAAAAGTCGCCAAATTTGGCGCCAAATTTATTACCTGCATTACTGGGGCTTTTTAATGCGTTTTTAAGGGAAAATAAGGCTATTTCAACGCTAAAACGACTAGAAATGCACAAAATTAGCACTTTATCAACTTACTAAGCCTCTTTGAAAGAATTTATACAAAAATAAACACAATTATTTACAATTTTGTAACACTGCCCCCCTCCCAAGGACTGCACGTCCCGGGCAGTGCAACCCTTGGTCAAGTGGCGAAACTAAACAAATTTACACAATCTAAAATACAAAAACTAAGTCGCATATAACGATAAAATAGAAATACAAATCAAGTGAGAAATATTTACAAAATTCACAAATATGTACAAATATTTACAGTGCGCATGCGCAAATTTTACCAGTATTTACATTTATAATTTTAATATTACCGTTAATTGTGGTACTTGGCTAGCCTGTTATAGTGCACCACCTTCGGTTTTGATGAAGGTGTTTTAGTGATCCGCACCACTACATCATTCAGCCTTTTTAAGACTGTGTACGGTCCGTCCCAGTTGCACTGTAACTTGGGAGAGAGTCCTTTGCGTCGAACAGGATTCCACAACCAGACCTTCTCTCCTTCCTGGAACTCATGTTGTGTAGCCTTTAGATCGTACCTTGTTTTCATTTTCTCCGTTGCCATGTTAATCCGCTCCCGAGCAAAGTTGTGTACGTCCTCAAATCGTGCCTGGAGATCTTGGATGTACTCCTCGGGCGATGAAGGTGCATCGGGTGGACAACCAAACAGGAGATCACAAGGGAGACGAAGTTCACGTCCGAACAGCATCTGGGCTGGAGTATAGCCGGTGGTTTCATGGACAGCACTTCGATAAGCCAGCAGGAACAATGGCAACTTCAAGTCCCAATCTTGCTGGTTCCTTGATACTAGAAGTGAGAGGTTATTCAGGATGGTACGATTGAACCTGTCGACCATGCCGTCCGACTGGGGATGTAAGGGTGTTGTCCGGGTTTTGTCTATGCCGAGTAGTTGACACAGTCCTTTGAAAACATCAGAGGTAAAGTTCCTACCTTGGTCGGTATGAAGTTGTAGGGGCGTGCCGTTCCTTGACACCCATTGCTGCACTAGGACCTCTGCGACTGTGCATGCCTCGTGATTGGGAATGGGATATGCCTCAGGCCACTTGGTGAAATAGTCCATCACGACGAGGATGTATTTATTTCCACTGGAGGTCCGTGGCAAAGGACCCAAGATGTCGATTGCAATCCGTTCAAATGGTGCTCCCACGTTATACCGTTGCAGTCTTCCTCGACTTCGTTTCTGCGGGCCTTTACGTGCCGCACAAGCATCACAGGATTTACACCATTTCTCCACATCCTCCTTTGCCTTGCACCAGTAGAAGCGTTCCCGAACTTTCTGCAGAGTCTTCATTACCCCAAAATGGCCTCCGGTAGAGCTACTATGCAGTTGTTTTAAAACAGCTGGAATTTTTGATCTTGGTAATACAGTCTGCCATCTGAAGCTTTTCCCATCATCAGATTCCCACTTTCTGTATAATACGCCGTTTCTGATATGAAGAGAGTCCCAAAGTGCCCAATAACTTTTCGTAATGGGACTGAATCTGAAAATGTCCTGCCAGGTAGGTCTGTTGCTGGTCGTCTCCTTCAGCTGTAATATTGGCTTTACGTCAGGATCTTCCAACTGAGCTTTTCTAAGTTCTTCGTCACTCCATGGATCGGGATCTTGATCTGATGGTACTGAGACAGTAACTTGGCAGGCAACCGGATTTATCGGCAGGTATTTCTGTTCGGCTCTGGAGCAGTACTTGCAGCTTTCCGAGCAGGGTTTCCGTGACAAGGCATCTGCATTACCATGTAGAGTCCCTTTACGATGACGTATCTCGAAGTCATATTCCTGCAGGCGTTGTATCCACCTGGCAATCTGTCCTTCCGGGTTCTTGAACTGGAGCAACCACGTTAAAGATGCATGGTCAGTCCGGAGCAGGAATCTTCTGCCATAGAGGTAATGATGGAAATGTTCTATGGCTTTTACGATGGCGAGTAGCTCTTTCCTGGTGGTACAGTAATTTCGCTCTGGTTTAGACAGGCATTTACTCCAATAGGCAATGACATGTTCTTGACCATCAATTTCCTGCGACAGAACAGCACCGACACTCTCATGGCTGGCATCTGTATCAAGTATGAACTGTCTGTCGGGCTGTGGATACGTCAAGATAGGCGATGATGTTAAGGCCTCTTTAAGACGCTTGAAAGCATTTTCACATTCATCTGTCCACAGGAACTTCTGTTTGGCTTCCGTCAGCTTGTGGAGTGGTCTGGCAATATTTGAGAAACCCTTGACAAACTTCCTGTAGTAAGTGCATAACCCCAGGAAACTTCGTAGTTGGTGTACATTTTCAGGGCGACTCCAGTTCTCGACTGCAGAGATCTTCTCAGGATCAGTTCTCACACCTTCGGCAGAGATGATATGGCCGAGGTAGCTCACTTCACGACGGAACAAGTTACACTTGCCTGGATTCAATTTGAGGTTAGCCATTCTGAGTTTCTCCAGCACCTTTCGGATGTTTCGTAGATGGTCTTCAAAGGTGCACCCCACAATGATAATATCATCGAAATACACCAGACAGGCTTCATAGGAAAGTCCTTTTAGCACTGTCTCCATCAGGCGTTCGAAGGTGCAGGTGCATTACATAATCCGAACGGCATAACTTTAAATTGCCACAGTCCTTGTCCCGTGGTGAATGCAGTCTTCTCACGATCATCAGGATGTAACTCTACTTGCCAGTAACCGCTCTTCAGATCCAAAGTCGAGAACCATTAATTGCCAGCAAGTGTGTCTAATGTGTCGTCAATTCTGGGAAGAGGGTAACTGTCTTTCTTCGTGACGTCATTCAAACGACGATAATCCACGCAAAATCTTGTTGAACCATCCTTTTTCCGCACCAGTACTATGGGAGAGGCCCAAGGACTCGTTGATGGCTCGATGACATCATTGTGCTGCATTTCACTTAGAAGTTCAGTGACCTCTTCCTGTTTAGCAAATGGAAGTCTTCTTGGATGTTGTTTGATTGGAGGATGATTTCCTGTATCAATTCTGTGCTGGGTGATGTTCGTTCTCCCGACGTCTTCAGGTGTTCGAGAAAAGAGGTCTTTAAACTCTTGAAGTAGCTTCTCCGCAGCACATCTCTGTTCCTTTCCTAACTCTGCATTCTTTAGTAATTCCGTTATTAATTGTTCTGAAGACTTGGATGCGGTTGATTGCGTGGGACGGTTGACGCATGTAACAGGAGTGCAGGTTGCTAACACCTCATCCTTCTTCACTGTCCGGACCTTATCACTGATGTTTGCGACTCTCACCGGAATAGTACTCTTTGAAAGATCAACTAGAGATGAAGCTACCAGAACTCCTCTTCGGCTATTGTCTGTATTCGGGTATTCAATCAGTCCATAGCGGAAGTATTGCTTGGTAGGAGGTGTTCCTGAAACTATTGTCTCTGTATGTGGAGGGATGGAAATTTCCGACTTGGCTGTTATCTGGCATATTGGCTGAATGTCTTGATTTTCAGTGTTGAACATAGCTATGTCTTCCGAACTCGAATGCAGTTCATTATTCTTGAAGTCCAATTTAAAGTTAAATTTTCTCAGGAAATCAATTCAAATGATTAGAGGATCTCTTATATCAGCCACATATGCCATATGATGGTAACTGGCATTCCCAAAAGTGATGGTCAAGTTCATTTTTCCATATATTTTGATTTCGTCTCCGGTCACAGTCTGGAGTTTAACACAGGGCGGCGTCCAGATGATCTTCTCTTTTAGTTCTTGAGCCAGATCCGTTCTAATGATGGTCACGTTGGCTCCTGTGTCCAGAATCATCCGGCAGGTGGTGTTGTTAATTTGGCCGTAGACGTGAAGTCCATTATCGCCGCCACTCATCGATGAAACATGAAATACTGTAAATTGGGGCTCTTTAATTTCAGGCGACCTCCGCCCCGCGAGATGGCCTCCTCTTAGTTTCCCTGTAGTGATGGTGAAGACGGGTGATTTCCTATAGTTGGTCGTACAGGGCAGTTCCTCTTCACGTGACCATCCCCTCCACAGCCCCAGCACTTTATCTTCCGGTCCTTTATTTCCTTATTATTCTCCAGGCTGCGCAATCTCTTTAAGATCTCTTCGATACTTCTCTTCATTTCATTTTCACCAGCAGGCGTATCGTTTAATGAGACTGCTCTTATGGTATGGCGGTCTTTACGGGAGGCTTGTTGGGCTGCCTCTATCCTATTCGCATAGCCTAAAGCTGATTCTACGTCTCTGATGTTGGAGAGTCTCAGCGCTTTTTGAATTTCTGGATCACGAACAGCATCGATAAAGTACTGAAGAGCTAAGTCGTTTCGAGTGTCAGCATGACAGTCTGAGAATGCTAGGTGTGACAGTCTTTGAATGTCCGCTGCCAGCTCTTGCAAACTTTCGCCCGTTTTCTGGTAACGGGACTTTAGCTGGAGGCGACTATAGTCCTTAGAACACTTCTCTCCGAACCGTAGCTCCAGTGCTCTAGTCAAGACCTCGAAGTCGTTCCTTTCTTCTTTAGAAACATTTCTCAGTATCTCAGCTGCATCTCCCCGTAATGCTGCTGCTAAGTGGACTGACTTGGCGGTAGAGTTCCAGCCGTTAGCTTCAGCTATGATGGAAAACTGCGTCTTATATACATGCCAGGAGGAACTGCCATCGTAGGTACACTGTAAAAAAAAATTTCAGTATTTTACAACAAAAGGTGCTGGCACCGCGGCTGCCAGCACAGTTGCTGTAAAATTTACAAGCTGCTGTTTTTTTATGGTGCTGTAAAATTTACTGCACTTTGCTGTAAATTTTACAAGATGCTGTTTTTAGTGGTGCTGTAAAATTAACAGCACTTTGCTGTGAATTTTACAAGATGCTGTTTTAAAAAGTGTTGTAAAATTTACAGCAAAGTGTAGTTAATTTTACAACACTTTTTAAAACAGCATCTTGTAAAATTCACAGCAAAGTGCAGTAAATTTTACAGCACCATAAAAAGCAGCCGCTTGTAAATTTTACAGCAAATGTGTTGGCAGCCGCGGTGCCAGCACCTTTTGTTGTAAAATACTGATTTTTTTTTTACAGTGTAGGCAGTGATGCCAGATTGGGGATTTTGTCCCCATTTTGTGGATTTTCGAGGCTTCTGAGGACAATTTTGGGGACCAAATGTTTGTGGGGACTTTTTTGGGGAATTCTAAAATTTTTGGGGTCAAATTTGGGGAGTTCTTCAACTTTCTGCCAATGATGGCAACGTAATAATTTATCCCTACGACTAGAGACTTTCAAGAGCTTTACTCTTATTTGGGGATTTTTTTTTCAAAAATTGCCTTCATTTGGGGAAAAATCTGAGCTTAAATCATACAAAAATCTGCTTGATTTTTTTTTTCCCCTTTTTAGTAGAAATCAAGCTGGGGATTTTTTCGGAAAAAAAAAATAACCTGATTTGGGAAAATTTGAAGACCAGTTTGGGGAAATAATTTTCGACCATCTGGCATCACTCAGTGTAGGCGCCGCGCGCCATCAAACACAGAAATATCAAAAGAGAGAAAGGACGTTTGTTTGTACCTTCAAAGAAAACATGATGCTGCTAGTTGGATTAGAGTCCTGCATCGAGTCGGTAACCCGATTTTTCCCGAACCCGACCCGATCCGCGGGTCGAGTTGACTGATATTTTTTTCGTGCGGGTCGGGTTCGGATCGGGTTGACTGATTTTTTTTTTTTTTTTTTTTTTTTTTTTTGCGGGTCGGGGTCGGGTTCGAGTCGGGCTTGGTTTTCAGCAAGTCGGGTCGACTTGAGACATTTCCAAATATTTTTTACAATTATAAACATAAATTTATAGTAAAAGCAAAAACTGTTTTATTTAAGAGACAAAAATTTTAAGTTAAAATACATTTATAAAAACAAAAAAATACATATAAAAACAATTAAAATCAGACATTTCGAAACCCGTCTGGGTTTCCTCATCAGTAATTACAACACAATATGCAAACATTAAATGAACACTCAAGGAATTTAAAGGAGTACCGAATATTGAGGAGCCAGTGCGCATGCTTCATTGATAGTGCGGAGATGCTTGGCAGTGTGCCAGCTCTCAAGGAAAATACGCGATTTATAATTATGAAAACCAGAATTTAGAATTTTTATATTTTCGAAGTCAGGAATATGACCGGTTTCTATTGAATGGATTACAATTTTAGAACTATGATTGCAATTTTTAAAAGATCGTCTGTGCTCTTGTAGTCTAATTTTTGCTGTACGGCCAGTTTCACCTATATAAACATATTTCCAATTTTTACAAGGAATTAAATATGTTACACCAGTTAAATCCAGAGAAGGGGTTATGGGTTTAAAGTTAAAAAGGACGTTTTTTAATTGTTTAATTGGCCGGAAAGCAGTATAAATATTATGTGGTTTAAGTAATTTAGAAATAAATTCTGAAGGAAAACCAAAATATGGCATAGAAATATAATTGTTCTTATTAATTATTGAATTTTCATTTGCATTTTTCAGGATTTAATAAATAACGATTACCCTCTTAATTGGTTAAAACGAATTTATCGTGAAAAAATTATCAGCTTCCCCTTTCCTTCATTTCCTCCTGCAATTTCCCCCTCTACTCCAATGCAAATGAAAAAGTCAATAATTAATAAGAACAATTATATTTCTATGCCATATTTTGGTTTTCCTTCAGAATTTATTTCTAAATTACTTAAACCACATAATATTTATACTGCTTTCCGGCCAATTAAACAATTAAAAAACGTCCTTTTTAACTTTTAACCCATAAATCTTTCTCTGGTTTTAACTGGTGTAATATATTTAATTCCTTGTAAAAATTGCAAATATGTTGGTGCGCTTTAACATATATTAGCGCTTGTCAATTTCTGGTGTAAATTTTTCAACAGGTGGCGCTGCTACACAGCGATTTCCACAATTACAAGGAAAGCTATATCTCAGGTTCTACTGCGTATCATCAAACAAAACTTAATATGTGAGAAGGTGATTATGAGACATATTATGCTGATTCAGTTTGAATGCTTGTCGGCCAATAGGTGGAGCTGCTATACCGCAAATTTCATCGATAACGGGATGGCTATATCTCAACTTATATGTCATATAACTGTACAAAACTTGATATGTGAGATAACCATTATAAAAATGCAGCTTTACTTTCTTTTATATTCAATAGAAGAAAGTATTGGATTCGTAAAAATTTTCGTCCTCGGGTTTTTGATGAATTTACACGTTTTATGAGCTGTAGAACACGATTTGACCATTTTTAGAAAATGTATGTCTGTGCGTGTGTGAGAGAGAGAGAGAGATAAAATATTGTGGCAATTGCATCTCAGGAATTACTGCACAGAAATTCATACAAATTGGTATGTAGTTACACCTTGACATAAGTTAGTGCCTATCAGCTTTTGGTAAAAATTATCCAACAGGTTGCGTTGCCATCCCGCTTTTTCTAAATTTTAAACCCGGTGGTATAAGACAAAATTTTGTATAAATGTGCATAAAGAGAATTATTTTTTAATAATCATTATGAAATTTAAAATAATTATTTGTAATATAGATATTCAACTGGAAAAAAGAAAAAAAAATGTATGTAGGAGCCTCGCCTCCACCCTTGGGGGCCAAGTCCCTCCCTCGAGGGAAGTAAATTTTCATGATGGGTATCTTTCAAAAGAGCTCGTTGAACCATCGATCTGCGATAATTTAAAATAAAGTTATTGATTTTTTCATTTTTAACAAAATAATAATAATATTATTAATATTAAGTATAAAATTGACTTTTTTGGATATTTAGTGTTATACTTCTTCTCTAATATAGAAATCGTCTGCATTATCATGAAATGTAATTTTTTTAAATATTAATTTTAATAAAGTTTTTTACTGAGTGAATTTGTATAGGAAAATATAGAAGAGAGATATATGATGTACTAAGGATTGAATTGAAGCAACTGTAAAAGACAAAAAAAAAAAAAATAAATAAAAAAAAAAAAAAAAAACCAGATCTTTAAAATAAATTATATATATATTTGATATATCCTAATGTAGTACTGAGATAGCACAGGGTTCCTGTGGTCCTATAGTTTCCTTTATTTTCTCTACTATTAATTTTGTAATGCATTTTTTTTATATATATAAAAAATTGTTATATATAAATTTAATAGCAATATAATATATTTGATAACAAATCTATTGTTTGAAAAATACTGGTAGAAGTATCCTACAAGAAAAAAAAAGGGGGGGGGGGTGCAAGAGAAAGAGAGTGCTTAAGAACCCTAAAAAAATATATAATAAATTATTTAAACAAGAAAACAAATTAGAGATTCATGAGGTTACTTCAGAGCAAAGATTCACAAGTTTTCAGACACTTCCATCTGTAAATTTTAGAAGGATTTTCTTATTTAAATGCTTAAACAACCAGAATTTTTCTTAGAAATAAATATAAATTTATTTTCAATCTTGCACCACAGTGACTTGCAGTTTCTTAATTTGGTCAACCAAAGAAACTATGTGCACCAATGGTATAGAAATGCGTGACAAAAAAAGAAAAAAAAAAAAAAAAAACGCGGGATATACTGTAGTAAGTCTAAAAAATATAATGAATGATCATTTTCTTTTTCCTTTTTGCATTCTTTCGATTCACCAAAAAAAAAATAATTCTGGATAGAACGGCTTTAAACTTCAGATATCTAACAATATTTATTATTTCATATTTTTCACTATCGATATAGTCACGAGTGTAAACAGGAGATCAAATACAAATCAAAGAAAGGAAGAAATACTTTTGATCACCGTGTATCATTAAAAAGCTACGAATGGCTTCTGACTTTAACACATTGTTTTCTTTTCTTTCATTTTTTAAATATATTAATTATACGATTTTTATTTAGTAATTAATATCACATAGATTTTTATTCCATCTTTTTATAGTTTATAACTGTTTTTTATCTTTAAAAATTATGGTGTACATTTTTATGCATCAGAATTTATTTTTTGTTTATGCATTGAGTGGTTCACTTTCCAAAGAAATGCAAGATTTTCCCATGCAAAATCCTGTTTTTTTTTTTTTTTTTTTTTTTTAAGCTAAAAATCATTAAGTTTTGTATTGCAGTTAAAAGTAGTATGTTGTGACCACTGTAAGACTGTTAGACCTGTCGTCCAGGATTAATACGTCTCGTCTATTATGCACTTACCATATTCAATATTTTTTTTTTTTTTTTGGGGGGGGGGGGAATAGCACAATTATTTAGACAGGTATAATTTTTTATTTCCAAAAATTATAAACAAAAAACTTGCCAAAAACTTAATAACAAGAATGGATTTCTACAAAATTTTACAAAAGTTCCAGAAAAAATGACAAATTCTTCACTAATAATATATGTCTAATAAAAAAAGACAATGAAATTATACTACATATGAACTATAACTAAGTCAACATATAACTTACTCAGTTACGTAGGTTATTCAAAAGAATATTATTATGACTATAATTTCATGTCCATTCGAAAAATGAATATTTAATAATTTGGTTTACATTTACGTTTGTCATATAAATTTAAACACCAAGTCAAAATTATGCCTAATAGTAAAAATTCTTAAATTACGAATAAAATATTTTCTATTAAATTAATAGAAAGTAATTTTCGGGTATTTCATCACTTATTAAAAATTAATATGAAGTTTTAAAAGCAAGCAAATAAGTTAGTAACCAGAATATACTTTGAAATACTATTACTTATTATTAAGTTTTAATCTCGTAATTTTACTTGTTTCACTTTCATTAAAAGAAATTGTATTGTTAATTTTATTTTCGTCTTGTTTACTAATATTTTTTTTAACAATATGAGAAAGATAACAAACTAAAAGGTAGATGAAATGGAAACAATATCTGCAGAAATAACCATTAAAGACAACAAATAGATCAATCTTAAATCTTGAATAAAATAAGCAGTATAAAAAGAGTCATGGGCTAGTTATCAACACATGTTAAATTATTACTATCTTACGCATTATGAAAAACTTCCTAATTGAATTAAATGAGATTTTAAAATAGTTAAAACAAACTTATATAAGTAAATACACACATGTATTTAAGAATTATCAAAATTAAACACTTACCTTATTGCAAATAAATTCCAATTTTAATAATTATCTAAATACAGTTAAAATGGTTCAGGAACATTCTCCATTGTCCATGCAAGTGAACACGAGATATACTGGAATTTTAAATTGTGGAGCAGGTGTTGGAAAGATCATTTGGGACCTCTGTTGCTGACGTAAGTGGAGGCGCGAATTTTGGTTCAGAGGCTTTGTATTAGTTCGAGCAGGTGTTGGAATTAATCATTTCCGTTTTGACATATTTAATTTATAATCTGCACTACACTGAGCTAATGTTTTCTTGTGGATATATATATATATATATATATATATATATATAAGCTATACTGAAACAAAAGAATTTTTATCCTAATTTAAATTATTTATTTAAAATTTTTTACCTCTGTTTAAATTGGGATTAAAATCCTTAAAATGAAACAAAATATAGAATGTAAAATTAGATTTTCGTTTTAAATGATCAAATAAAACTTTCAAAATAAGCTCTAAGAATCTCTGCACAAATTAAGTGTAATATGAGATCGAATATGACAAGGGGCCTTAAGGGCCCTCTTCACTCACCGCCGCCGGAAGCCGAAGCTAATGTTATTCTATGGGAAATTTTTCTTTACAAATAACTTATTAAATAATAAATATTTTTAAATTCTGTTTTCACATTCTGAAAATTCCCAGCTGGTTAATTGACGGTCCTTTTTTTTTTTTTTTTTTAATTCTTTTTTTAATTCTTTTATATTTTATTTTAAAGCTGCAAAATACGAATTTTTAATATGTGAAATTTTCTCATTTTGCAAGTTCAAAATAAAATATTAAAAATTAAAAAAATACATTTTTAAAAAAACGTCAGTCAATTTACCAGTTGGAGATTTTCTGAATGTGAAAACATAATTTAAGAATATGTATTAGTTAATAAGTTATTTGTAAAGAAAATTTCCCCATCAGTGGCGGATCCAGAACTTGACTTTTGGGGGGGGGGGGGGGGGCTAAGATTTTTCAAAGTGTTATTCTAGACCAATAAAAAATTTACAATTGCAATATTCAATTGTGAATGTTAGTGTTTTTTTTGTTGGGGTTGGGCTTCAGCCCCCTAGCCCCCCCCCTTAAATCCGCCACTGTTCCCCATAGAATAACATTGGCTCGGGCTTCCGGCGACCGTAAGTGAAGAGGGCCGTTAAAGCGGTCCCAATTTTTGTTCTTATTCTGCCCCGGAAGTATACCTATTTTAATTTTTAAAATAAAGTATATGCATCATACTGTCATGCAAACATTTTTTGATGTTAGTAATTAAAAAAAAAAAAAAAAGAGAGAGAGAGAGAGTTATCTAATATCTCAAGGAATATGTTTTTATACTTATATAATTCATCAAGACTTGATGTCAAAGTGAATACATTTTAATTTGAAGTTAAGAAAATTTTATTTTTAAAAAATTAATGTGTAATCATGTAAATATTGAATATATTATGATAAATAATGAATTTTTTTTGCTGAATGACATGAGTGCAAGTTTTAGACGTTAATATAAATCTTTTGATATAAAAAAAATGCTTGGCCAACATATAACTCGAGAAATGTAATTTTATGAAAAACCTTTTAAAGGACTATACTGAATGATTAACAAGAAATTTGGTTTTCTAAAAATTAATTGTGAATCGTTAAGACAAAAGTGATAGGTGTCATTAACAGATTCGAGCATTACTTACAGCACTGATATATAGTGCTAGGATATTGGCACACGATTTAGCTTAGGTGATTTAGGTAGCATGCTGCAATATGTTTACAACTAATGCGTTTTAACGAAATATTAATTAATCAGGTACTTTTCCGTTTGTGGAGCGCAAACGAAAAATCGCCAATTATTAACATTAGAACATTTTAGAACATTAGAACATATTAGAACATTTTTGTTTTCTAAGTAAAATATATTAACATTATATCTTCTATCTGAATTTTTGTTTTACAAAAATGATGAAAATTTGGGATTTGCCCACAACTGAAGAAGATGCAATCTATTTTTTTTTTCAAGAAAAAGGTTTATTTGCAAAGAATGCAATATGCTATTTGTATATAAATAGCAATAATAATATAAATAGCAATAATATAAATTAGCGATAATATTGAATTGGCGATTTTTCGTTTGCGCCCCGCAAACGTAAAAGTACCATTAATCAATACAAAATATTAATAAAAAAAATTAATAGCTAACCTTTTTGATGAACGGGCATCATTGCTCGTTCCATGATCTTCTATCGTTCATCTGCATCTAAGTACAGAGACACAGATTTTATGTTTCAGCGCAGATGTTCGCATCTAAAGTCCACAGGAAGTCGATTTTAACAGCATTAGTGCTTGAATTTATTAAAAAAGCGCCAATGCTTGAAAATATACAACAGAAAGTGCAGGAAAAATTACAACATTTTTTTACAGTGTAGATAGCTTAATAAATTCCTGATTCTGGATTCTTCTCTCTTTCTTTTCAGTTTCCTGGGGCATGGATTCTAACTTTTCTTCCACTTTTCTCTCCAGATCTTCTTCTATTCTCTTCAGTTTACCTTCTATCTCTGAAAACCTTCCTTTCAGTTCCTGATCAAAATTTTCTTTAACTTTCTCCTCGAAACTCTGTTCTATCCTCGTAACACTCTCTTCAACCTTCATAACATTTTCTTCTATCGTCATAGCTTTCTTTTCAAAATTTTCTTCTATTTTCAAAACTTTCTCCTCAAAATGTTCTTCTATCTTTATAACTTTCTCTTCTATTCCATCCATTCTATTTTCCATCACCGTTAATTTACCCTCGATTGATTCTTTCACCGTTGAAAGCTCTCTCTTCATCTCATCTTGATTAGATTTAATTTCTTCGGTCAAACTGTCTTTCAACTCTTTTTGTCCTTCTTTCATTTCTCTTTGTCCTGTTTCTATTTTCTCTATCAATCCGGTTTCCATCTTTTCCTGTCCGGCTTTCATTTCCTCTATCAATCCAGATCTTAACTCATTCATCTGAGCAGTGAGTCCTTCTAGAAATTTCTTCATTTCTTGTTCCATAGCTCTCGTTATCACCATTCACAGACAATCCCACTTCTGACACCAGAAATGTTGCGTACTTGGAGGTTCGTGAGTTGTCCGAGAATAAAAGGCCAAACGTACAAAAACTCAGTAATTTATTCACAGAAAGTTCCAGAAAAATACAGGTCTATAAACCAAGTATCAGCTTCAATTCAAGCAGTAAACACAGCTTAAACAACAGCCGTCAATAGCAAATCCACAGTACAAACTGTATAGCAATAACACTTAAAGCAAGTCTCTCTCAAAGAGGCTCAACACTATACAAGCATTAGCGAAGCTGGCTGAGATCTGAACTGCTCTGACTCTCTGCCTTGGCGAAAAGCACTCCTTATATACTGTTCCATGGAACCCAGATTTTTCGAGAAAACTCTAGAAAGTGGTCAACCAATCAACTTACAGCTTCCATATTTGGTATATCCCATATAAGGATTTTCTCGCCAAGGTCGCCAAAAAAATCGCCAAGGTGGGAAAAAGTCGCCAAATTTGGCGCCAAATCCATTACCTGCATTACTGGGGCTTTTTAATGCGTTTTTAAGGGAAAATAAGGCTATTTCAACGCTAAAACGACTAGAAATGCACAAAATTAGCACTTTATCAACTTACTAAGCCTCTTTGAAAGAATTTATACAAAAATAAACACAATTATTTACAATTTTGTAACAATATATTGATGATCTTATAGTGTTTAACTGTAGTAATTTGTTAGACGTTTTCGCTGATATTTATCCCAAGGAATTAATTTTAAAATACACTAGTAATGAAGATATGTATATATAAGGTCATTGTGCCTAAATGCGATAACCCATAAATGCGACAAAGTGCTTCTACTGAAAATCTAAATGCATAAATCGCATACTTATGAATCATAATGGAACATACACATTTCAAGAATGGTTCGCGAAACTTTTCATTAAATTTTAAAGGTTTTTTCTAGTAGAATTTTCTTTTGCAGTAAACATTGTTCATTATGGCTTTCCGCCGTCTTTTCCTAATTGCGATGAAATATTTTCAAATAGTAACTGTAATTTTATCCTTTTATTTTTCAAGGTCAAATAACCACTGTTACGTCATGTGCTTGAATACCCTTTACACTTATCAGAAGAAAATTAAAGAAAATACTACAAATTTTTAAAAAGAGGGGTTTGAATTTTTTATCGCATTTAAGGGTCTGTTTACACCATATTCCTAAATGCGACAGATTTTATCCCTTAAATGCGGAGAGTTTTACAGTTGATATATAAAGGTAACTTTAAGCATTTTTTCCTTTTTAACACTTTCCAACAAGGTTTACAAGTGACTTCGGTTTGTCTGTCTGTCTGTCCGTCTGTTTGCCTGTCTGTCCGTCTGTCTGTCTGTCTGCGCTCTAACTCCTGTAGGGACACCCGAAAGTATTCAAAAGCATTGTGTTCTATGAGTGGTATTTCAGTAAGTCATATTTAATACCTTAACTATATAATCTTAGTGAAATTAAATCATGTTATTCAAGTTCACTATCTGATGTTTCATATATAAAATGGAACAAATATCAACACTAGTTTGTGTACAGGGACACTCGAAAGTATTCCAAAGCATTGCGTTCTATGAGAGGTATTTCTATAAAACAAATTTTAATAACTTTACTTTCCACAAAGCTTAATGAAATTGAAATATGTTATTCATATGCACAAAAGAGTGCTTTCTATAGAATATAGTATGATCAGCATTAGATTTACAGGGCCACACAAAAATATTCAGTTACATTATGAGCTGTTAATAAAAATTTGCTAGAATTGCAATTTCGTTTACATTAAGCGTTTTTAACACTGTCTAATAATTTTTATGTGTGAATATGATTTCAATTTATGTATCTGTCTGTTAGTCTGTCCATCTGTCTGTACGTCTGTCCATCTGTCTGTACGTCTGTCCATCCGTCTGTTCGTCTGTCCGCGCTCTAAATCCCGTAAATATTCATGTAATTTCTTGAAACTGATATCTGTTATTTAAGTTCACTATCGGATGTTCCCTATTGCAAAAGGAGTTAATATCTCTACTGGTTTGTGTACAGGGACACTCAAACTTTTTCCAAAGCAATGTGTTCTATGAGAGATATTTCTATAAACCATATTTTAATACCTTTATTGTACACAAATCTTAATAAAATTGAAATATGTTATTCCAGTTCACTATCGGATGTTTTGTATATTAAATGGAGTAAATACCATAACTGGTGTGGGCACAGAGACACTTGAAAGCATACCAAAGCATTGCGTTATATGAGAAGTATTTCTATAAACCAAATTTTAATAACTTTACTTTCCACAAAGCTTAATGAAATTGAAATATGTTATTCATATGCACAAAAGACTGCTTTGTAAAGAATATAGTTTGTTTAGTATTAGATTTATAGAGCAACACAAAAATATTCAGATACATTAAAAGCTATTAATAAAAGTTTGCTGGAATTGCACTTTCGTTTACATTAGGCGTTTTTAGCATTTTCTAACAATTTTTAAGTATGAATATAATTTCAATTTGTGTATCTGTGTATCTGTCCATCTGTCTGTCTTTCGGCACTCTAACTCCGGTAAATATTTATGGAATATCTTGAAACTAATATATGTTTTTGAAGTTCACTATCGAATGTCCCCTATTGAAAATGGAGTGAATACCTCTACTAGTTTGTGTACATTGGCATCGGAAATTACTGCAAACTATTGTTTTCTATGAGAGGTATTTCTATAAACCATATTTTAATACCGTTACTTTACACAAATCTTAATGAAATTGAAATATATTATTTAGTTACATTATCGGATGTTTCCTACGCAAAATAGATACAATATTTCCACTGGTTTGAGTACAGGGAGACACGAAAGTATTTCATTGTATGAGAGGTATTTCGAGAAACCAAATTTTAATAACTTTACTTTGCACAAAGCTTAATGAAATAGAAATATGTTATTCATTTGCACAAAAGAATGCTTTTTATGAAATACAGTATGATTAGTATTAGTCTTACAGTGCCACATAAAAATATTAAGTTACATTAAGAGCTATTAATAAAAACTTGCTGTAATTGCATTTTCTTTTACAACAAGCGTTTTTAACACTTTCTAACAATTTTTAAGCGTGAATATGATTTTTATTTGTTTATCTTTTTGCCCGATTGTCTATCTTTCTATCTTTCTATCTGATTGTCTCTCGTCTCGAGAGTTCTTAAATATTTTCAGAATTTTTAAAAATTGATAGAAGTTATTCAAGTTCACTATGGAATGTTTCCTATTTATAAGGAAGCTTCCAATGCTTTGCGTTTTAGGACAGATATTTTTATAAATCACATTTAAATAACTTTCTACCGTAAAAATTATAAATAAATTGAAATGTATTTTAATATTCTAAAATAATGTTTTGTATAGAATATGATATGATCAACCTTCAGATTTACAGGACTACACTAAAATATTCAAATACATTAAGGGCAGCAATTATAATCTAATGGCTGGATTTTCTTTTGCATTAAGCCTTTTTAACGTTCTTCAACGATGTCTAAGAGCGGTTTTAAATTCAGTTAGTCAGTATGTATATTTTTCTGTTCTGCTGTCTTTTGTTTGATAATGCAGGCAAAGAATATTGAAAGTTATACGATACAACAAGCACGTACAGTTAGAGAGTGTTAATAACCAGTGATTGTTCTTTCTTGTTTTAACTCTTTCCAAAAAGGTTGAAAAGCGTTAATGACTTCGGTTTGTCTGTCTGTCCGCGCTCTAACTCCCGTAAATATTTATGGAATTTCTTGAAACTGATAAATCGTATTCAAATTCACTATCGGATGTACCCTATTGAAAATGGGGTGAATTTCTCTCATGGTTTGTCTACAGGGACACCCAAAATTTTCCAAAGCATTGTGTCCCATGAGAGATATTTCTATAAACCGTATTTTGATACGTTTACTTTACACAAATCTTAATGAAATTGAAATATATCATTTAAGTCCACTGTCGATGTTCCCCATGTAAACTGAAGTAAATACCATCACTGGGGTGTTTACAGGGACATCCGAATGTATTTAAAAGCATTGCGTTCTATGGAAGGTATTTCTAAACACCAAATTTTAATGACTTTACTTTGCACAAGTCTTAAAAAAATTAAAATATATTATTCATATGCACAAAAGACTGTCTTCCATAAAATACAATATTATTAGCATTATATTTACAGGGCCATACAAAAATATTCAGCTACATTAAGGGGTATTAATTGGAAATTTGCTGGAATTGCATTTTCGTTTACATTAAGTGTTTTTATCACTTTCTATATGTTTTTAACACTTTCCAACAAACCTGAAAAGTGTTAATGACTTAGGTTTGTCTGTCTGTCTGTGCTCTGTCTCCCGTAAATATTCATGGAATCAAACAGAGTTACACATACACTGTTCAGAAAAGAAGAGTTAAACACGGAGTTACACGCTCTGTTAGAAAAAGGCAAAGTTACACAAACAATTACACACAAACTGGCAGAGTTACACACAGAGCTACATACACACAGTTAGCAAAAAATTAGCGGTACACACAGCTTTACACACATTGACAAAAAAAAAAAAAAAAAAAAAAAAAAGAGATTTACATACGGAGTTACACACACTGTTAATAAAAAGACGGAATTATACAGAGTTACATACTCAGTTAATAAAAAGGCAGGGTTACACACACACACAGTTAAAAAAAAGGCAGAGTTACACAGAGAGTTACACACGTACTGTTGATTATATACAGAGTTACACACACACTGTTAGTTACACATAGAATTACACACACTGTTAGCAAAAAATGAGTGATACACACAGAGTTACACACATTGTTCAAAAAATAAAAATAAAAGAAGAATTAAACATGGAATTACACACGCTGTTAATAAAAAGGCAGAATTATACACAGAGTTACACACACAGAGTTAATAAGAAGGCAGATGTTACACACATACTTTTAATTACATACAGGGTTACACACACACTGTTAGTTACACATAAGTATAATTACACACGCTGTTTGCAAAAAATCAGCGATACACACAGTGTTACACACACAATGTTCAAAAAAGAGGAGTTACACACACCGTTAATAAAAAGCAGAGTTACACACACTGTTAATAAGAAAGAAGAGAAAGAACACACACACACACTGTTAATTGCATACAGGGTTACACACACAGTGTCAGTTTCACATAGCGTTACGTACACTGTTAGAAAAGTTCAGCAATACACACAGAATTACACACATACACACTGTTAAAAAAAAAAAAAAAAAAAAAAAAAAAAAAGATGAGTTTCACACTGTTAACAAACAGCAGAGTTACACACAAAGTTCCACACACTGTTAATAAAAAGGAAGAGTTTCACACACTATTAAAGGCAGAGTTTACACAACACTTTATCTTCAAATAGTTATGTGGTATTAAATGTTTTATAAACTATAAAAAAAGACGAAAAATCATGCATTACGCAATGATTATTAACACTTTCCAACTGCACGTAATTGTTGTATCTTATAACTTTAAAAGTTCTGTACCTACGTTATCACACAACAAGCAGACAGTAGTTCTGAAAGGCATACAGACAGACTAATTGAATTCCTAATCATTCTTAAGCATTGTTTTAAAGTGTTAAAAATGCTTAACAGAAAAGGAAACGTCGCCCTTAGATTGTAATTCCAGCCCTTAATCTATCTGAAAATTTCAGTGTAGCCCTGTAAATCTTAACGTTAACAAAACCATATTTTATACTAAACGTTATTTTAGCAAATTAACAATAAATATCAATTTCTTTATGATTTTACAGCAGAAAGTTTCTTAATTGTAAATTATAAAAATGTATCTCCTAAAATGCGATGCATTGGCATTTTTTTGCGTGTCCGTGTACATAAAAAAGTTGTATAGGACCTATTAATGCCCTTTTAATTTAGGAATATTCAATAGTGAATATGAACAACATATATAATATTTTAAAAATTCAGAAAATATTTACGGACGATGAGTGCGGTAGACGAACAGATAGACAAATGGAGAGTCGGGCAGATAGATACGAAAATTGAAAACACGTTCAGACTTAAAAAATGTTAAAAACTGTTAAATCGCTTAATGTAAACGAAAATACAATTCCAGCAAATTTTCAATAAAAGCTCTCAATGTAGCTGAATATTTTTGTGTGGCCCTGTAAATCTAATGCTAATCATACTACATTCTGATGCATATGAATAACATGTTTCAATTTCATTAAAATTTGGGTAAAATAAAGGAATCAAAATTTAGTTCATAGTAATACCTCTCATCGAACGCAATGCTTTGAAGTACTTTCGGGTGTCCCTGTATACAAACCAGTGAAGGTATTTACCCTATTTTCAATGGGAAACATCCGATAGTGAACTTGAATAACATTTCAATTTTATTAAGGTATGTGCAAAGTAACGGTAATGAAATATGGTTTATAAAAATACCTCTCACAGAACACAATGCTTTGGAATATTTTCGGGTGCCCCTGTGACCTAACTAGTAGAGGTACACACTTCATTTTCAATAGGGAACATCCTATACTAAACTTTAATAATATGTATCAGTTTCAAGAAATTCCATAAGTAATAACGCTAATTAAAGAGCGGACAGACAAACGCACAGATAGCCGATAAACGGACAGACAGACAAACTGAAGTTATTAAAACCTTTCAACTTCGTTGGAAAGTGTTAAAAAGATTTAGAAAGTAATAAAAACGTTTAATGTAAACGAAACTGCATTTCCAACAAATTTGCTATAGCCCTTAGTATAACTGAATATTTTTGTTTGGCCCTGTAAATTTAACTCTAATCATACTTTGTTCTATGGAAAGCATTCTTTAGTGCATATGACTAACATATTTTAATTTCATTAAGATTTGTGCAAAGTAAAGTTTTTAAAGTTTGGTTTATAGAAATACCTCTATTATAACGCAATGCTTTAGGGAATGCTTTCGAGTTTCCCTGTATTCAAACTAATGATGGTATTTACTCCATTTTCAATGGGGAACAACCGATAGTAATGTTGAATAACATATTTCAATTTCATCAAGATATGTGTAAAGTAACGGTAATAGAATATGGTTTATGAAAATACCTTCCATAGAACATAATGCTTTGGAATACTTTCGGGTATTCCTGTATACAAACCAGTAGAGGTACACATTCCATTTTCAATAGGGAACATGTTATAAGGAACTTGAATAATATATATCAGTTTCAACAAGTTCCATGAATATTTACGGGAGTTAGTGCACGGACAGACAGATGGACAGACGTAGGGATGGACAGACGGATAGACAGACGGTCAGACAGACTGACAGACCCAAACCGAAGTCAATAACAGTTTTCAACCTTCTTTGAAAAGTGTTAATAACATTCAAGCAACTCCCATACATTAAATGCATTATCGCAATTAGGTATTTTGAACATCACATTTAGGATATAGTACCTTAAATGCGACAAAAATTTCCTAAATGCGACGCTGGTATATTTTTTCATAAATTACAGACATTTTTTTAATTTCTTAAAAAGAAATGACACAAAACACAAGTTTAGAACTACGAGTGTAATGTTCAACCATTTTCTCTTTCTTTTCATACTTATTTGTTTACTAAAATGTCATAAGTTTCCTAAATGCGATAAACTTACCAAAAATCACGTCGCATTTAGGCACAATGACCTTATATGTTTTAGATTTAAAAATTCATTTTATTAAGGAATCTTAGATTATTAGTCTTTAGGATAAAAAGTTAGATTTCGATTTTAAACTAGTAATTTTAATTAATTGGTTAGCTTGTATTAGTATTAATGTTTTCGCTAATTGCTAGAATTAAAAGAATATGAAATAGTTGCGACAGTCTTCAAGTTGCACTATACAATTTGTCCGAAACCGCGAGGATATCCTTCTTATTTGTCGCTGCTATCTGCAACTGTTAAAATTTGTAATGTGTTTTTTTTTTTTTTTTTTTTTTTTTTTTGGTATCTTGACGTTTATTAATTGTTTCGTTGTTTTTGATAAGTGTTTTTTATAATATATTTAAAGGGTATTATACTTATATCTGTATACATTGATGTGTAATTTTGTTAATTTCTCCTTTGGATTTAACTAATTTTTCATTCGGAATTTCGAGCTGAAGTAGATAGAATTTTTATTTCTTGATAAAATGTAGCGGACAAGCTACTTTAATATCTTGGAATATCTCAAGAATATTCTCTTGAAATATCTTATAGCTCTTCCACCTCGCATATGAGAAATCTCCTTGATGATGTATTGAATGCTTTTTGAGTTAATTAATATTATCTGTCTGGTTTCATTGTTGTTTTTTAGTTGAATTTATTTGCATTTCATTTAGGTCTACATAACTTCTAATTGCTGCATTTTATTGAACATTAAGTATCTAAATTTAGTTTTAATATCGCTTATTTTATTATCTGTAATTTTTTTAACCTATTGATATTTTTTTCTCTTTAATTATATGTCTGTGTATGCATGCATGTACTATCTCTGAAATGTCAAATTGTTTGAGGGAGATAAATGTATTTTCCTAGATATTTCTAATATACATCCCTGAATTTTGCAGATATATATTTTTTAAAAACCAATTTCATTTGAAAAGCAAAATTAAATAGGATCAATCTGTTTGAAATGCTTTATTACATACCCCAATTAAATTATAATCTGTCATGTAGAGAAATTATTTTCGAAGTGAAACTTTATTGCAATCTGGTACGACCACTTCTCAAGGAAGGAAGGCCTCTCATGGTCAGATCTTCTTATGTAATGTGTTAGAAGAATATTTTATTCTTTTGGCGTCTTTTCTTCTTTCAAAGTAATAAAATGTACTTGACATTATTCATATTATATAAAGATAAGATATAAAATAATGATTAAATTTTTTCCTTTTTTTTATGTATGCAAAGCAGGAAGAATCTTAGAGATTGATAAAAGATCTTCTAGAAAGATTTGGAGCAATGACCATCTGACAGCCTTGAAGTAGAAGTGAATTTCTTACGTCATTTTGACGTAATGACTGGCTTTGTAATGACTTCTTTAAAAGACATTCACTGAAATATGTAACTTTTACTTGGGATTACAGAAAGTAAAGTCATAAAAATGATAAACTTTATTAAGAGATGATTAAAATTCGATAATGTAATAAAAATTTGGTGGTCCCTAAAGACCACCAAGATTATAATTTAGTCGTCAAAAACATAAAGTAGCAGACAGGCAAGTGTACACTTTGAATTTTGTTTATACATATTTTAATGCATATATAAATGCTTATTTATGCGAAAACGGAACAAATACGCTAATAGTTCGACTTTTATCCCATTTTGTTCAGTTGCTATTTTACTTTCACTTCTGATAATTTTTAGGCAAAACCTACAAATATGTGGCTTTTAAAAAACACGAGCTCTATACAATATGCTACTTAAGGAAAAATATATATATGAAAATGTTATATTTCGAGTTTCTTCTAGAAAGTGAACCTATTCCTGAATCTTGGACCTTTTGAATTTTTCAAATATCTCAATTCGTTAATGAACTGTGAACTTCTCTGTGCGCTGCCTAGTAGATCGTTTTAAATTTTTTAACATTTCAATAAAGCCTAAAAAAAAAAATCTGAAAACTATGTTTCATCGAAAATTAAAAGACAGAATTAAAAAAGAAAAAAAAAATTATACAGACACGACATTATTTCATTATTTAAAACATGAAAATCTGACATTGACAGATTTTAATTTAGTGCCAGAGGCCTACTGCTAAACTTGTTAATATCGACAAATTCTTCTTTAGTTAATTCGTGACGATCTAAATTCCATGATAAAGTTTTCATTAAATCAAACCAATGTGTTTCAGCTGCAGATATTGTAACAAATAACGTTGGAAGTCCAAACTGTCTTATAGCCACAAAACAACGTTTTTTCTCTTTTTCCCAATGAGGGGGAGGTGTGCCTTGGGGGGGACTCATGTCAAAGGTGTGCCTTGGGGGGGGACTCATGTCAAAGTTGTACCTTGGGGGGGACTCATGTCAAAGTTGGGCCTTGTGGGGACTCATGTCAAAGTTGGGCCTGGGGGGGGACTCATGTCAAAGTTGGGCCTTGGGGGGACTCATGTCAAAGTTGTACCTTGGGGGGGACTCATGTCAAAGTTGGGCCTGGGGGGGACTCATGTCAAAGTTGTGCCTTGGGGGGACTTCATTCAATAAATCCCCATTCAATAATCCGACTGAAATAGGCCCTTAGCACTATTAAGAGTGTATTATAAAAATTCGACAACGCTGTACCGACTGAAATAGGGGTACCTTGGGGGGGACTCATGTCAAAGTTGTGCCTTGGGGGGACTTCATTCAATAAATCCCCATTCAATAAACTGACTGAAATAGGCCCTTAGCACTATTAAGAGTGTATTATAAAAATTCGACAACGCTGTACCGACTGAAATAGGGGTACCTTGGGGGGGACTCATGTCAAAGTTGGGCCTTGGGGGGACTTCATTCAATAAATCCCCATTCAATAAACCGACTGAAATAGGCCTCTAGCACTAATTAAGAGTGACCTTTAAAAATTCGACAACTGTACCGACTGAAATAGGCCTCTAGCACTAAAAAGTATAAACATACAGTCTAACCTCGTTAACGTGAATTTCAAGGGGGGATAAAAAAAAAAAATTCATGTTCTCAGTAATTCCTGCTATCAGTAACTAATCCTGATATAACTTAACAAATCTTGGACAGGGATTGGGGAACAGTTCATGTTAAAAATACTTCACGTTAACGAGGTTCGACTGTATAAGTGATGGAGTTGAGGTGCTTGTGACAACTGTAAACTCTGATTACACATGTCATATGTCCGACATACAAAATTCCTGGGACATGTGTTACCGTCGGTGACAAACCAAAACGCGTAAGAAATAGAATAAATCTCAAGCGATATATTTAAAATCTACTTATAAAACTTTGTTTTCACATAAAAAACTGTGAAATTTTCTTCACTAATACAGAAAAAACAAAATTTCGAATTTTAAAGAAGCCACTCTGTCAGAAAGAAAAAAAAAATGTAAGGAATTTTTTTAACTTCTGAAACAATTATTGTTGGTTAAATTTAAGAAAGAAAGTTCCAAAGAAAGAGATCTAGTGGTTCTTAGAACAGAATTCAACTTCTCATTTGAGTTATGAGCGGAGGTTACATAAAGTGTACTTCATCTACATTCTACTTAAAAGCTAACTGTCAATATCTTTCTAGTTCTCAAGAAGTAGAAAAATTTATTTGAGAAATTATTTCAAATGCATCAATTGTGCAAGACACTTTTTAATAACTTACTCTAAAATACGTCGAAGAATTGTTGGTGAAAGATGAAGAAATTAAGCAAACGCCAAAAACAGCAAAGAGGTCCAAAAATTATTTCAGGTGTAAATAATGAAACATAAACATTCATCAGAAATGTAGGCACGATTACATTATGAAGGAAACAACACAAATTTAAAATGACTTTACTACAGAACCTTAAAATAGTAAAAACTCAAAACCAGTTCTTGTTAACGATGCTCCAAACAACAACAACAACAATAAAGAAAATAATAAGATGAATAAAAATAAAATCTGTTTTAAAAGTTCTTATTAAGTAAGTGGATTTCGATTTCTTTAGGTTATTTTTATTGGCATTTTGTACATATTAAAATATATTTGTTATTCCCCCTTTTTTTAAAAATAAAATAAAATAAGAAAATAGGAAAGATGGTATTATAAAAATATTTTAGGCGACAAAATTATTGTCCATTTTTGTAATAATTTGGCAACATTTATTGATAACTTTTCTACAATTTTCTGTTTGTCACACCATACGAACCCTTTTACTGCGAATTATGTAGTTGTCACCATATTCTTCTGTGGCACTCACAAAACCTTTTCTTACTCTGTATTTTACTATAAACATTTTATACTATACAAATTCAGATTATATAAAGGTAAAATAATAAGATACGAGTAATAATGCATTTAAATGCACTTTAGATAAAATTTCAAATTAGTTTTAAACACCATTTTTATTTGACATATATGTCTGTGGGAAAGGCGTGAGAGGAGGTACTGTTCCTTAAAACTTATTTACATATTATAATCATTTTTATGTTCATTGTTAAATTAAAAAACTTATTCCGAATTACTTAGATAACATTAACCCACATTACTCTTTGAAAATTATTGCTCTTGGTAAAATATTCAAGTGGTATTCTCATTTTATCTTCAAAATATCAAATTTAAACTTCCTGTAAAAAATGTGCTTTTAAGTGATGTTGATAATAAATAGACTCACGGACACATGACAAGTAGCTTAAAATATGATTTTCGTATTCAGACAGAGGACCACAAAAGTCGTTATCAAACAAAATTTCAACTTTGAAAAGTAGACTTCAAAACAATACTTTGTTTACTGCTTGAGTATGAGTATAAATGTAAAATTCTCGATAATAATCTTTTGGAGAATATTAATATTCTCGAAAATATTCTCCTAGACAGTATTTATATTAATAATATTACTTTAAACATTTTATATATGAATTCATATCACAGAAATTAAAAATAAATATTATGGAGAAATCTAAAAATATATACATTTTAATAAACTGGACCAAATTAATAAAATTTTTACTATATTTCATGCGAGATTACTAATGCATTTGTTGAAACAAAATTTTATAAGAACAATTATCACCAGCTCGATTCTTTAAGAATGAAGAGGAAGTTACACTTGAAACATTAGGAAAAGTAGAAATATAACAAAGAAGTCGATTTATTATGCAACTAATATTTTATGTCCTAAATTTAAAAATGCCAACTTCACAATAGAAGAACAAATTAATCATTCAAAAATCAATGTTATTTGAAAATGTTGTACAAAATATGTGAAAAGAACAAATCCCATCAGAGTTAACCAAACATTGAGCTCAAGGGCAGAAATATATGTAATACAGGGGAAAAAGGGGGGGAAAGTATATATATCATTGAATGATGAATTACGTTTTTAACTGCATAAAATTTCGTTTGAAAAAAAAAACTGAAACACTAAAGTTAGTTCTTTGTTGATAAAATATTTTAGAATGGCAGTTCAAGTAAAATTCCTGAAATAAATACTCATGCATTGTATACTGAATATAACCGCACTTATAATATTTTTGTCGGTGTTTCAACAATGATGAATGAACTGTGTTTTAAAGATAAAAATAATTTATGTATTTTTCTTTAACTTATAAATAAGGAAAAAATAATATTCTCGATTATTCTCTAAATTTCAACTACAGGAGAATATCCTCCCCTCACATCTCTAAGTAGGAGGGAATAATTATCTATCTATCCATCTTAAGTAATTTTTCTGGACTTAATAAAATTCAGTAAATCACTTTCATCAATTAAATCCAATAGAAAAGAACATACTCGCGTAATTTTGGGTATCATTGTTATCTATAAATGATATAAAAACCACACAGAGTACTTAAATTTAAAACAGTAAGAAAATTGCATAAATCAACTTTAAATGCACTTTGAACATCTTTTAAGAATGTCCAATAATATATGGGAATTTTTTATTTATTTATTTATATTTATATTTTATTTTTTACCCGTTAAACGAATATCAATGTTTTTTATGCTATAAATCATGTTTATATATGTATATATACATAAAAGATACATGTTAATTTCATTATGTTTAGTGCAGTGTAAAGTTTTTAAAATGTCGACGATAAATTATCCACCACCACTTCCCCCGAGATGTGTTAGAAATCCTTTGAGTATCTTTTTTCGAGGATCGAAGGAGGATTTGACGGGGGTGCGTTTTTGCTATATGTAAACGGACCTATGTACACAAACCGTTTGATCATTCTCAACAAAAAGTTTCATGTTGTAAAATTTTCCTTACAATGCAGATCTAAAATACTGAATTTGAACTTGTTATTAATACCAGTCTATGCGTTGTGCTGATTACAAACTTATCGACAAACGCACCAGATACACGGTGGAACTTTTAAAACCCTGATTTTTATTATTCAGGTGACGTCAAACGTGTAATTAAACATCATTTCAGTTTCGATAATTTGATCCCAAAACAACACTTTTTTCTATGATATATGTATAAGTAAAAATAAAAAAGAATTATTGTTCTATATTGTCTATAAAACTGCACACGATGCAAAATTTCTTAAAATAAAAGAAAGAAAAAAAAATAGCCTTAGGACACTTGAAAGAAGAAAAAAACGTACAAGATTTTCTTGTTTTTTTTTTTCATCCATCTCCGCTTTCCACCAAATTTTGTAATTGCAGTTGATATTCCCGTCTGGGCACTAGGCAGTTTGCTGATAGTTTTTTTGACTATAAATAGATAACTTTCACTATAGCTGTATGCGTTGTGATACTTCAAAAATATCATGTCATAAACACAGAACATAATTTTTTTTTACAGCAAATACTTTACACAAAGGTTTAAAGTGAAGTGTGTGAGAAATATTTCGCTAAAACTCTTTACAAACCATAAAGAAGTAGAAATATACATTTATGAGTATAAATGAGTAAGAAAGTTATATGATATTTTTACAATATATTCATATATGAAAATTAATACAGTTCCAAAAAATAATATTAATAAAATTTCCCTTTTTAAGTGATTTAAAAATGCCTAAATTCAATTCATGAAAATGCTTGTTGAGAAAAATCTTTCTAATTTTAATTCATTCTGTATATACAATATATAATGCTAAAAATCATTTACTGCGCACATAATTTCTATAGGGTAATTAAAACATTTTCATAATAAATTATTTTTTATGCATTTCAAATCTTTTTTGTAACTAAAATTAACCCAAATAATCTTTTTTTTTTTTTTTTTTTGGATATTTCTATGCAAATCTTAATGCACAACAAGTTGAAAAATTCCTCGCAATTGTGAAAACCATCATCGTCATTCGACATTATTATTATTATTATTATTATTATTATTATTATTATTATTTTCTCTGACTCACATATAGTAGAGAAAATATTGTTTTGGGGTCAAATTTTAAAACTGAAGTTTTTGTTATAGATACATGTTTTGAGGTTTCCTGAATTGTAATTATATAAATATATATATTTTTTTCTCAGTTAAAATACAGTTTATATGTGAGCACAAAATACCCACATCTAGCTCATATAGATAGATCACATTGTTACACTGAGTAAAGAGGCGAGAAAAGAATTTAGACTACATATACATCAATCAAAAGACATCAGCTTCCATTATGTATAATAAAGAAAAAAATTAAATCCTACTGTTTTTCTAGATGATTAAATGTAAAATAAGTTTCTAATTGAGCTTATATTTTACCAACAAACTTTAAGTTTAATATAACTTTCAGTTGTTTCTGTAAAATACTATCTCGGTGGAGCTTAAGAATTGTTTAACAAACGAAAGATAGAAACCCAGGATCGACAATGAGAAAAATCTGCTAAAAACTGAAACACGTATGTAATAATAATAATAATTAAATAAATAAAATAGCGTAAAAGAAGCATCTAACAAAATTAAGTATTCTCATAAATTATTAACAAAAGTGATGAATTGGACAAAATAAAAAAAAAAAAATGAAAAGAAAGAAAATAGTAACAGTGGTTTAGCATTGTGTTTATTGTATAATTTTTAATGTCGATTACTGTATTTATTAATATTTGTGCAGATTCACGTAATTTATTACTAGGAATTCCTTGCAATAATCTTTATTTTAATTGCTAATCGCCTATTTTCCTGAAAAAAACTACTGGCATAAACTGACTAAAAAGTTATATTTTACAGAAAAAATTAATTGCTGAGTCGTAGAAGAAAATAATAGCAGGAGACTTGGCGTTGGAATATTAAAACAGGAATAAACTACTACGTCAGAAACGCCAAAGAAAAATTATTGAGGTGCATACAGCTGTTTCGGTAGCCTAAAGCGTACCGTCATCAGTGCAAAAAGAATTCTGAATCTGGAGAAGCACTCGTATATATAGGAGAGAGACCGGATTTAGTTCAACCAATAGGATTACGGAAGAGGTGGGGAGTGTGGCCAATAGGAATTAAGGAATGTGTAGCTGTGTAAACAGTAGAAAAATTAAGGAAATGTGGACTGAAACTGTGGTGCTTTCAGTACACATTTCCTTAATTTTTCTACTGTTTACACAGCTACACATTCCTTAATTCCTATTGGCCACACTTCCCACCTCTTCCGTAATCCTATTGGTTGAACTAAATCCGGTCTCTCTCCTACGAGTATATATACGAGTACTTCTCCAGATTCAGAATTCTTATTGCACTGAAGACGGTACGCTTTAGGCTACCGAAACAGCTGTATGCACCTCAATAATTTTTCTTTGGCGTTTCTGACGTAGTAGTTTATTCCTGTCGTAGAAGAAAAGCTAGAAAAAATTACTAAAATGAGTTCACGTCTGCAATATTTCTAAAAAAAGAGCCTTGCTTGGCAGTTTTATGATGTTACTTTTCATCTACGATTTCTATGGGGTTTAAATATTTTTTACCTTGATTATTTATTTCAGTGTTAGTTTCAAATAATCAAACATTGTAATATTATTTTTGTCGCCTGCAAACTAATGTAAATTCATCATAATGAAATATACTGTATAACGACGTCCCTCGTGCCTAGTATTAAGTTCGATACCAAAGGCTTGGAAAAGTGTCAACTTGTCCGACAGGTTGGGATTTGGTAAACATCCAACACGGAGAAAAATGATTCGGCGTTCCCTTATCATTATTTACTCTCAACTACAGGGGTTATCACCCCTATTTTAACATTGGACTCGTTGAGTCAGTAATTGCGCAGAAGCCCCCTGGTCACAAGAAATGTAGTTGAAGAATAACGTTGTATAAATTTGGTATTAATTTATTTATTGAATTAATTTAAATCTAAGCATTACTAAAGTTGCGTAAAGTAAACGAAATTTTTAAATATAATATAAAGACATGACGTCACATTTTAAGAATTAAAGCTGATAGATATATTTAAATTCTTTGGAATTAATGAAAGAAGGATGATGTAACTTGGCTATGACTTTTTCGCATTTAGCGTTCAAAAACTTAAAATTTTATTTTTGTTTGTTTGTTTGTTTTTCTGTTGCGATTTAGCAGATTATTTTTTGTCACTTACTTAAGTGCAAACTACTTTTTGATTTTCTTTTCCCCCAAAAGTTTTCTAGTAATTTCAGTATATGATCGAAATTCGGAAAAATTCTGAATCAGTATAATTTCTGCAATTCTGAATTATCGAACTTCGTAGTCTACACTTCAATTTAAGCTATATATACTACAAATAAATAAGTAAATCTTCTCTTTCTTATCACCGCAAAGAAAAAGAAAATTAAAAGTTTTTTCTTTTTATTGTTCATTTATTTCTAAGGTCATAGGTATTCGATATACAAGGTTCGAGAATTATCAAAAACAAGTTTCCTTTCTATATTCTCGCGTCGTTTTAGGGAGTATCGTGTTATTCGCCTTGAACGTGAAATTGAACCATCATTCACTGAACAAAATAAATTTCCTACTTACGGAAAAAAGGTGCTTTTCTTTTTCGGTTTTTACATTAGAGCGGGGAAATTTTTATTGAGTATTCTAGAATAACCAATTTATGACAATAATTTTTTTGATGAGGTGTTGTGAAATAGGCTGCTAAATTTAGGAGATATCTTACAGTGCACGTAATTGTTTTCCGTATGAAATCTTTTAATGTAGTAAGTTTAAATGTCTAGACAGTGTAATTTATAAAGCTGGTTCAAAATTAATATATTTCAGCTTTTTAAACTTTTGTGCGAGAACATTGACAGAAGAAGATAAAGAAAGAAGGAAAAGTTCATATCATAAATTCGGTAAGCTTCTTTGCCTAGATTTTTCTTCTTATATATTTTGTATGTACACTGATGTATTGTGTTGTAAGTGCCGATTATTACACGATGGCTCTAGGACTGTGTAGAGAACCCCCCGTGAATGTCTTTCTAAGATATCCTATTTCGTATTCACGCAAGTTTCGGGGGGGGGGGGACACAGACAATTCCGAAATTCCGAATGGCTAGGTCGACAAAGATCCGGCATCTCCTGCCTACCAGCTTTGAGAGCAGAATATCTCGGCTACTGGTGAGTGCTTTGTTTTAAATTTTCAAACTTGTACAGTAGAATAGTATGCTGTTGATATTACGGGTTTTCTTCACTTTGGCCAAAAGTAATTCAAACATCTTCCATTTTGAAAACTGTAGGCTATATATAATATTTAAACCGATTTTAGTCCATCTTTCGCCCCTTTAAATGCTACAAAACAGTCATCTTTAAACTGATTTTAGTCTTTTTATTGTCTATTTAAGTATTTGAAATGCGCCAAGTAATAATAATAATAATAGTAATAAGAGTTTTCCCATTTCAATACTTGCAGTAATATTATATCTGTATTTTACATTTGTTTTCTATATGTTCAACTTTTAAATAAAATAATCATTCTAATAGAAATTTTTCAAATTTATCTTAGTTAAATTCTCTTTGGTGGTTAGAAACGGTGGTTAGATTTTTCTGTTTGATAATAGCTATAAATTATTATTATTATTTTATCAGATAAGAAAATAAGTGCACTTAGGAATAGATAACTTGATTTCGATAATTTAAATGCAAATGCTAAATTTAAAAGCTTAATGATGAAATTTCGTTTAATATATATATATTATTTTTTTCCCCTTAAGTGAATGGTAAATATTATAAAAATTGTCTGTAAATTAAGCCTGAAAATTATAACCATTTGTCTAAGTATGAATTCAAATATAACACTATTAAATATATTAAAATTTCTCTAAAAGTATTTAATTTAATAAAGTAGAATATTTTTTTGAAATTTTTTTAAATGCTTCTTGTGCGAACTAGTTATTTTTCTTTTCTCCCAATTTTACATTATTGCAGTTTAACAATATATTCTAAACTTATTTAGGTATTACTTTCTGAATTGATTGAGAAGTTTGTTTTCTTAAATTATTTTTCTGTTTGGATTGTAAAAACTTGCATTAGATTTCAGCATTCAAACATAAATAAATAAAAGTATATATATGTGTTAAATTAACTTTTCAAACAGTACAGTAAGTAATACGGAAATATGTTTAGAGTATATTGTTACAATAATATGGAATTAAAGGAAAGGAAGAAATATGGATTAGTTAGCAGGGAAACTTTTAACATTTTTCAATTTTCAACTTTTCTTCAATTAAAATCTCTTCCAGAAATTTTTATTATAAGCATTGTTATATTTTAAAGTATATGTATAATAATTCGCAAAACTGTAAGACATTAATTTACAAATACGACTTACAACGTCCCCCCCCCCTTCATTTTAGTGTTTGTGATAAATTTATAGCTTTGTCCTCACACATAATGGATTTTATAAAAAAATATTATGCCTATTATTGTTTAGCTATATAATATTTCTCTAACGTGGTCCAATTACGATTAATTTTGTTGAAGTGATACGATAGTGACATATTTAAAAAGAAAAACGCGGGGATAGAAAATAATATTTGTGGGCAATATTTAAGCATGCGGACTTAGTTCAATGATTTAATCTGAAAAATGACAACATTTGTCTGAGGAGATCTTTTTTATAGGAAAATGTATTTTAAAAATTTGCATCTTTACAATCTGTGCACGCATCATTTTAAAGCTAGCAATACTTTACTTTAAATATATAAACAGATTATGAATTATTGTCAAACATTGACTAAAAAACGCAATAATAAAAAGTATAATAAAAAAAAGTACCAGTTTTTTTTTTTTTTTTTTTTTTTTTTTTTTTTTTTTAAATTATGTCAAAATAAGTAAACAAGTTAAAACGCATCGCCAACATAGCCAAAAACATCTCCTTGGGGGACCTATACTAAACAAAGTCGCCATGGGGGCCTTATACTAAAACTGACTGTCTGCGCAAGTATGAAAATTGAGTTGTCAAACATGAATTTTATTTTGTAAGCTTTCTTTGAAGGGTTTTGTTTGCACTATTGCACAACATTAATTTATTTTTAATGATAATTTGAATTCTGGTGAATTACAATTCAAATTGGGTGGGAAAATTGTTATAAGATTTATGAGTTTCAAATTTTAAATGTATATAAGAAAAAAAATAAAAATACGAAAATTTCGCACGGGTTTGCTAGTATTTTATATATTACTACTGTAAAACTAAGAAACCAATTATAGTTATTTAGACCTTTATTTATTTATTTCTTTTTATTTTTAATTCTCTTTTTTTTTATTTAAGTTATACAAATAAACATATTAAAAATCCTATCTATAATATATATATATTTAATCTAAAATGTTTTTTTTTTATGGAATATTGGAAATTTCTTCTTATTTTATCAAGTTAAATATATTTTAAATATATATATTTACCCAAGAGTGCGGATTTATTAAACATAATATATATTTTTAAGATACATGGAAGTAATCAAAAAGTGCAGTAATCGCATTTATTTAATTTATTTATTTTCACATCCTTCTGTATATAATAGAAGAAAGTACTGGATTCGTAAAAAATTTCGATTTCTAGTTTTTTATTTATTTACACGTTTTGAGATGTCTTCCCTATTCTACTATTTCTAGAAGAGGCCCATCTCGCTAAGTTTTCAATATAAGTATTTTTCAAAATATTTTGTCGGTACTTTTTAAATGAATGATTGAAACAGAGTCTGCCATAATTTGATGCAAAGTTATTGATTTTTTTCATTTTTAACAAAACGAAATAATAATAATAATAATAAGCGAGCGGAAAGAAAGAAAAAAAAAAAGCTTTTTTAAATATGTCGCCTATATGGTGAAAAATTGACTTTCGACATTTCGTGTTTTACTTTTCTCAGTTGAAAATCACTTGCTCTCCCAGTCGAAAATAATTTTGATAAATAATAATTTTAATAAGTAATTTGTTCTGCGTAAATTTGTATAAGAAAATGTTTTGGAGAAAGGTATCTTCTAGGCCATTAACCAACTAATTTCAATTTTTTATTAAAATCATATTTTAATGAAATTTTTATTTTTCCGACTGAGTGAAAATAATGCCTGGACCGGGAGTCGAACCCCAGATCTTTGACTTACAAGGTCAAGGCTCTACCAATTGAGCTATCCAGGCCGACAACCGGTCAGCATTACTCACTCAGACAACCCTTAGGCAGAAACATCTGGTCTATCATTTAGATAGCTCGACAGAAATAAGCCGCAGGTAAAGGGTTGCCTAAGGGTTGTCTGAGTGAGTAATGCTGACCGGTTGTCGGCCTGGATAGCTCAATTGGTAGAGCCTTGACCTTGTAAGTGAAAGATCCGGGGTTCGACTCCCGGTCCAGGCATTATTTTCACTCAGTCGGAAAAATAAAAATTTCAACTAATTTCGTTTTTAATTTTTTCGGGGAATGTTAACTAATTATCAAAACTACAAAAACAAAGCAAGAAATGTTGTTAATGAGTGATGTAATTTGTTTTCAGATGACGTGTTTTTAAATATGAGTTTTAGGGAAGTGGGTCTCTTTCCCCGGTTTGTTTAAGATTAATATTTTTTTCAATGTTTTCATTTAACAGAATTTCCAGACTATTTCATTAAAGAAAACCCATGATAAAATTAAGACATCATTTATATGTATATCAGATATTCTTAAAATGTTTGAAAATATCAATTAAATTAAAAAATAAACTTTCATCCATCCTGTTTAACTGCAAAGTTCATACAAAATGTAAAACATATAATAATCAATAAATTGAAAAAAAAAAGAAGGAGAAGAAAAAGAAGTTATTAATAATGCTTCTTTACGCGTTAAAATTACAAATTTCGAACTTTCGTAGTATAGCAACCTTGAATTAACCACGGGGTTAAGAAACTGGTTACGCAAAAATATTCTAATTACACAATGTATATTCTTTGCTTCAAATATATATTCATATGCATAATTAGAGATCTTTGAAACGCATAATTATATAGTTATAATATTAACAAATACTAACAATATGTATAACATTACAACTTAATGTCATAACTGTTGAATATATTCTTTACTTCTTTATTTGATATTCTTCCTTTCTTCCATTACTTCTCTTCTCTTTTCTTTCTTTCTTTCTTTCTTTCTTTCTTTATTTTTAAGTCAAATAAAAGTGCAAACGATAATAAATTTAATTTTAACCAGTTTATTGCTTAACTGTAACTGTTAAAAAAAAAAAAAAAGACAGAAAGAAAAAGATAATTTTGTTCTTGTCTTTAAGGTTCTTTTTTTCTCTTCTATAAGACCTCGTAGGCCTGGTAGGACAGGTATGCTTTATATTTTTTGAGGGGAGTTTTTTTATGAGAGAATATTTGATCACCTTTTAAAAGAATTCTCAGACCAAAAATATGCTACCAGTTTATAGTATGTGTAATAAAAGCAGAATTCCCACAGGCCTTGAAAGTCCTTAAGAAGTACTTGAATTTCATTCAGATTCTGAAGGGCCCTTAAAAGTACTTGAATTTTTTATAAAGTTTTTAAAAGTCCTTGATTTTTTTTTTTTTTTTTTTTTTTTTTTTGTTTGGGGGGGGGGGGGGGAGGGGGGAATCCCAAACTTTCAATTTGAAATCACTTCGACATTAGACCTGTGATAAACATAGAATTTGGGTTTTGCTTAAAATTGGGCCGCTGATTAAGAAAAAATCTGTGTTCTCTACAACAATGGAATGGGAAAGTTCCTTACACTCTGCTAAAATATCTTTTCATACCTGTGTAGAAAAGCTTGTTATGTTACTAGTCATTGAACACTTATTGTTATTTATCCACATTTAATAAGTATAATTCATTTAAGATCATTTTTGCAATAATTTTGGTGTAAAGTTTTATAAATGACATTTTATAAAAGATTTTTTGATCTAAAGTATGGATTTTTTTTTTTTTTTATATTTCAAACAAATTATGAAAGAACAAATATGGAAGGACAAATGGAAAAACAAATTGCGATATTTTTTATTGTGCATAATAAATATTTAATAACACTAATATTAGCAACCGTCTCGATTAAATAAAAATAAAAAATTCTCCTAAAGATATTTTTAAGTTTAAGGGTATACTTGTAATTTTAGAGGGAAATATGGTTAGTAAATTTGTAGTTGAAAGTTCAATAATTTTATCTTTAAAAAATAAACGTATCAGCTAGGAATCCAACCTACAATTTAACGTTACGGTGGCTCTACCAATGAGCTATCTCAGACAAACGTGTGTCTGATAAATTTCATTTAAGGTGGATTTCATCCACACATGGATGATTTCACATTCCTCACTTGAACATACTTGAACAAAAAACAAATGCCACACATGAAATTCACTACTCCATAATTGCCAAATTTTATGCCATTTGGCTACTGGGAAATTATAATACATTATATATATATATTTCTGTAACAGATTTCCCTGATAAAATTAAATAAAAATTTCTATCAACCTCCTACCTTATCTATTTATTTTCAATAAGCGTTTCAAAAATAACCTAATTTTTTTAGTACTGATTTTAGATGTACATGGAAAGAACATACTATGAGTAATAATAATTTAAAAATTAAAAAATAAACATCGAAGTCATCTTTGCTCTCCGAATCCATATTTACTCAGCTTAACGCAACTATAACTCTATTTCAGCAAACAATGAAACCTCATTCGATATACCTTCATTCCCCAACAAACATTCAAAACGGTTAAAAAAAAAAAAAAAAAAAAAAAAAAAAAAGGAAATGCTATTTGTTGGCTCTATAACTCTTTACTGGTGATGTTTCGCTAGGACAAGAGAAAAAATCTAGACCGAGATAACTTGGAATAATAATTTGAAAAAAAATGTCCAATCCGAGTAAACTTATGATAGTAAGGTATAAGGAGTTAAAAATTTACAATATATAAAAGGCCGAAAAGTGAGCAATTATACTAATCACACGATATTGCAATAAATTATGATTTTTTTTTTCTTTAACTTCAACATGATTATAAATTTTTAGTCAAAAAAGTTGAATAATTTTATTCGAATCAAAAAATTCCTGCGCAGAAATCAAACCTGAGATCTATGACTTATAGTGCTGATACTCTACAGTTTTGATATGCGAGACATTAAATATAAGTATTGTTAATAAATAAAAAATTTTAAGTTATGTTTTTACACTAAAAGCATAGACTACAGAAAGAAGAAAACAAAGGAGATGATAAATAATTTTGTTGCATGTCCTTAACCATTCTGCAGTTTTTGTAATAATCCTTGAAAATCTCCGAGTAAGCCTTGAAAAGTACTTTGAAAGTCCTTAAATTGTTATTCTATTTAAGAGTGGGAATCCTGTAAAAGGACATGAAAGTCAAAGAGCAGTTAAAATCAATATTATCTATCATTGATGTGATGTATAAAAATAAATGTGTGCGTAAGTTTTTAATTTTGTAAATGATTTCAGTAACTAGAATTTTTGTTCATATTGTTAAAGGGATAAAAAGGAAAAATACGACGAATTTTCTATGTATCGAATTTAAGTATATATGTATTATATATATATTAAATATTTACTATTGGAACTGCGCATAAATAATCCTAACAAAGAAATTGTTATTATGTCATTTATATCAAGTTGACTGCCGATACATATATAAATTACATGAGCTAACAGCAATAATTTTATTAGTCTAAAGTATTTGGTCGTGCTGACTAAACACATTGCAACGTAAAACAATTATGTTTTCTTATGTTTCCTTTTTGTGAATGGCAGATGACCCACAGGTGAGTCACTCCAGATTATTATGTTTTCTATGAGTTACCCTCTGTATCATTTATGCTACGTTTTTTATTTTAGCGTAATCCTCACTTGAAACAAGAGCAAACACATATCGCACCCCGGCAAGAAAAAGTGATTAAAAAAATAAAAAATAAAAAGTAGTATTTAAGAAAAATCAACTTAAAGATAACGATAAAGCATTGACTAGCATTATAATAAAACTGACACGAGTGTTTCTTAGATTGATAACTTTCGAGATAGAGATGTAGCACTTTTTATGTACGTTAAAGCACTTCGTGCACATTTTTTAATGACATAAACTCAAAATTACTATTTTTTAGAACGTGTAATTTTTCTTGCCGGCTTGCGATATAACAATGAGGGACAATACGACCAAAGATGGTATTAGAGCTGTATTATCCGAGATTAACGAGAAAATGTATTTTGTAAGAAAACAAAATGAATATTATTTCCGAAATTTTAGAAGGCTGTACATAGTTACGAGTAGTAAAGAAACACATTTATGAAATTATATCTATATTTGTAATTTCGAAATAAAATAATTACAGTTAAGTAATTTGGAGACGAAAAAATTTATATTCCCATTAAAACTGCAGAAAAAGTGATCCATGGTACATGCGGCCACAAATATGAACATTGCTGCAACCCCGCGGTGCACTACATAACCGCCAAAACAAACCTATCAAATACATTGTCAATATTAATAATATATCATAATTTCCTTTTAAATTTTTATAGTGCAATTTCATAGTAGTAAAAATTTGCAATACATATACATATGTATATATATATATGTATGTATGTATACATAAAGCAAAATCTTATTTTGAAAAAATAAACCTAAAGAAAAATTTATTCACCTTAACACGGTGAGTGCATTGTCAGCCATCGGTGGCTGACACTGAACTTTCCGTTTAGGTCGCGTCAACCACCGGTGGCTGACAGAGTCAAATATGATATGCGTAAAATATGATATAAAGCTTAAAAAAAAATTACATTGTTTTAAGTAATTACTGAAACATTATTTAAAATTTACTTAATTTGTATTTATTACAGGATTATAACATTAAGAAATTTTGTTGAAACACGGTAAACATGAAGCGTTTCTAAGCAGCACGCATGGCCTGACGGGGATTTCTTTAAGAATCCGCGTGGCGCTCAACGTGTTAATATACTAAACAAACTCATTTTTATATGAAAAGAACATTTTATGCAATTAAAACTTGGAAAGTGGCAATTAGGAATTATTATTATTCAGAAAAACAAAACATTCAACTATGAAATTCTAAAAACCAAAAACAAAAGCGGTAAGGAGAGTAAAACATGTCATGTCAAATAAAGGAGTAAATTAAACTATCTAATAATTAAAAAAAGTTGATAGTATAAAGATTGTAAATTAGCCTTGAGATCCGACCTTCCCTAACGGATAGCCACCCTTGTATAGACGAACGACTTGCGAATTGGAAGAGGTAAAAGATTTGTTGATATATTTTGCTTATTATAATGATAAGAAATTAGCTGTTCGAATAAATTGATCTTAACAAATCCTTTGTATGACCATGCCTGTATGTGGAATATATAGAATTTTTCAAAAATTTTGCCTCCAGTATCATTTCCTTATATTTTGATGCTAAACGCAAATCACAGAGTTGCATTTTTTTTTTTTTTTTAAGTATAAAATTTTATAAAAACCAGTCAAAAATTTCAGAAGATTTAATTTAAAAACTACAAAAAAAAAAAAAAAAAATATTTTGTGTTCCCTATACAAAAAAAAAAAATAAATAAATAAAAATAAAAATAAATAAATAAAAAGTATAATGATTAATCAGTTTAAAAAAAATCTTAGCAATACGTTAAAACAAGCATGGTGAGAGAATAATTTAAATGTTTTAAATTAAAATGTACATAAATGTTTTCATACGATGTCATTGTTTCCATTCGTAAATTTTGTATGACCTTTGAAAGCCGGTATAATTCAATCACACCAGAAACGTTTGCTTTTTTTCACTAGAAGTTATGTTGATATACTGGAAAATGGTTTAAATCCTCTTATTGATTTTGTCATATCGCTTAGACTATTTAAGATACATGTACCACACTTTATTAAGGTACGGAAGCTCATTTGAGTCATTAGAAAGTTTTTGTACGAGAAGTATAAAAGTTTATATCAATTTTAATTTTTAATTATTGAAAGATATATATATATATATATATATATATATATATATTGTATTATTTAATTGTTTTCATAAAATTTTGAATCTTTATTCTACCTAATTTTTCAAATTATAATATATATCTAAGACTGATATTTAAAATTTAAAGCAGCGGTCATGATTTCTCAGCAACATTGCGTATCATAAACAAGTACAGTGGGTGATCAAATTATTAGAAATATGTTTTATTTTTGCATTTTTTTTTTTTTTTTTTTTTTTTTCCTAAAAAAATACTACACGGAATTTCCCGAAATTTAAGACATACAAAGAACATTTAAAAACACACATTTTTCACTATCGATTGTGTCCAGAGTGCAATTAGGGGACCAACCACAAACTGAAGAACAAAAATACTTTGGATCACCCTGTGTCATAAAAAGTTACAAATGACTTGTAACTTTAACACATTATTGCACATATGTTATACAATATTTATAGGTTTAGTTTTGGAAATTGCACAATTATTTAGGCTGATATATATATATATATATATATATATATATATATATATATACATTTTTTTTTTTTTTTTTCAAAAATTATTAATTCAAGTTTTTTATATCTAGAACGGATTTCCATAAAACTTTACGTCACTTTCAGAAAAACTCACAAAACATTAAATAAACACTATTCTGAAGCATAAAATTCACGCGTATAATATTTGCTGAGATATGAGCATTTATAGTAAATATTTTTTATTGCGCATGTGCGAAAGGTAGAAAAGTTTTATTAAATAGATTGAAAGCTAGATATATTGGGGAACTTTTGTCAGAAGTTCATTTGAATAGAGTAAAAATTAAACAAATTGTCGACAAAAGAAAGGGCGTTAGGCATTATTTTAGGTATTTTCCAGAGTTGAAATTTCATAAGGGTTTTATCCTATGTTACATACTTAATTTGAAGATCTAATTATTTCAACACGTTGCAAAAGTTCTTTTTTGTGAAAACCCTCTTATGAACTCCCAAATGTTCATTAATAAATAAAAATATATTAAGAGGGTTTCACAAAAAAAAAAAAAAAAAAAAAAAAACTTTTGCAACGTGGTTGAAATAGTTGTATCTTCAAATTAAATATGCAGCTTGTGAAAAACCCCTTATGAAATTTCAACTCTGGAAAATACCTAAAAGCTAGCTTTTTCTTTTGTCGACAATTTGCTTATTTTTTGCTCTATTCAAATAAACTTTTGACAAAAGTTACCCAATATATCTAGGTTTCAATCTGTGTAATAACAATTTTTGTATATTTCTCGTATGCGCAGTAAAAGAATACTTACTATAAATGCTCATATCTCAGCAAATATCACATGTGTAAATTTTATATTTAAGAATAATGTTTATTTAATATTTAATAATTATTCCGAAAGTTTTATTGAAATTCGTTCTAGTTATATACAAAAAACTTGCCAAAAAATTTAATAATTTTTGAAAAAAAAATTACATTTTCCTCAATAATTGCGCAATTTCCAAAAAAATAAAGTTAAATAAAATTAAACAAATAAAACAAAAAAATAAAATAAAATAAAAATAAAATAAAACAAAATATTGTACATAGTATGTGCAACAATGTGTTAAAGTTACAAGTAAATTGTAGCTTTTTATGATACAGGGTGATCCAACGTATGTTTGCTTTTTCAATTTATGGTTGGTCCCCTATTTCCACTTTCGACTAAATCGATATTGGAAAATTTTAGTTTTTAAATGTTCTTTGCATGCCTGAAGTTGTGAGCCATTTCGTCTAGTGTTTTTTTTTTTTTTTTTTTTTTTCATTTAATTAAATCGAAGAACTGTAAAAATAAAAAACATTTCTAATAATTTGATCACCCACTGTAAACTTATCGATACATTAATTATTGCATTTGTTGTTGTTTAATAAAAGTCCTATTTTGCGAATCTTGGGGGGGGGGGGGGAAGGGGGGTAAAATAATCTGCTTTGAGATGAAAAAAAATTGATACAGAGCAAACCCTAGATTAAAAAATGATCTGAAGCACGCAAAATAACAATAAAATCATATAAAAAGTTACAGATACCTCAGCCGTATACATAAAAATAAATGTTATCAATGATTTTTTGTTTCAATGGCTATATTATTCTATAAAATGATTGTAATGACTTTTTCCTTTTTCTTTTTTTTTATGACTGTTTAGTTAGAAATATATTTATGAGATTTAAGTACAGTTGTTTCAAAGCAAAACTTATGACTCTATAATTTAAGGAATATTTAAAATGAAAGTATTAATAGGTTATTTTTCTACAAAATTGTGTTTTGATAGACTCTTATAAATAATTAATTCAGCCATTACACTGGAATCATATATGAATGTAAAACAGTTATTTATTATATGCTCATTGATGGAAAGAATATATATATACACAGGGTCGGCCAAAAGACTTTCTGAAAAAACTCAATTTTTGGTGTGGGAGACCTCATTTGGTATTTGGAAATGGGCTGTGGGCATAAGGGGCACTTTGGAGTGTAAATTTTTAAATTTCAAATATGTAGCGGGGTCTTTTGCGGTCGTGTAATTAGGCGAGGGGGTACGCCCCGTAGAACACTATTTTGCCATCACATACGAGGGGTGGGGGGTGAGTGGAATTGCCTCTCCTTGAACTGAATTCAAGAATTTACGTTCAACGCGCACAATATAATTGACTATTATAAAACCTAAAATTTGAAGACTCGTATAAAGCAAACGTTTCCTGGTCGGTTAACATTCCGTTCTTTCGTTATTGCATGTGATTGAAATATAAATTAAAAACAACCAAACTTTAAAACAGAACTCTCGTTAGGAGTTTTACACTCAGCAAGAAATGATAATGCATGCCGGTTAAAAATTTAATTTTCTAAAGTATGATAGAAAATTAGTTAAGTTACGATTATATTTGTGTTTAATGCGTCATTAAACTGGTAATGAGATTTGATACAATTTAACTTTATTCACATACAGACTTGAAACTAAATCGCGTTAGCTTTAGTCACTCTAACTTTGTCTGTATAAGTGTAATTGTTTTTAGTGCAAAGTAACTGTAGAAGTTAAGAAACCAATCGGTTGCTTTCACGCTAAAAACGTTCTTATTTATTTGAAAGTTGACACATTTTTTACTGTAGTGGCAAGGAACTTAAAAACCAAATTCAAACTTTATGGTTGTACATTTAATTGCTAATGGTACGTCTAACTTTAGCTGATCAATATCTTTCAAAATTTCTTCATTCTACCACTTCATACAATATCTCCTATAAAGTACAGGTTTTTTTTTTTTTTTTTTTAATTTCTTCTATAGCTTTGAACAGAAAATATTGAATTCATAAAATTCCAAGCTTTTAAATGTCCAAGAAAATGATTACTTTCAGAAAACGTCTGTCTGTGTTTATGTTCATGCAAAATTAGTGGAAGTATTTAAAGAGCATTATTAATTCCTGTAATTAAATAAATAATGCACTGAATATTTTATGAAATATTATATACAGTTAGACCTTGACATAAATTAGTGCTGATTAGATTTTGGCATATATCACTTGACAAATAGTGTTACTATGACGTATTTTACAATATTTGCGTGATATCTCTTCTATGTGCACTCTACGACAAACAATCTCACTAGATTTTAAATATAAGATGCTCATTACATGAAATTTTACTAATTCAATTTTGGTGTTTATCGCCCGACAGGCGTCTCCATGCCATACTTTTTCACGTTTTCATGAAGCTTTTCATCTCAACATCTATATTCTATAACTTGAAATATAGTATTAAATTTTACGTCCCTTTCACGGAATTTTTAAAATTGAGTTTTGGTAAATGTCGATTAGTTAACAGACACAGTTGACAGTGAACGAAATTCGGATCGACGGAGTAGACTTCCAAAATTGTGGTTGGAGGTCACAAAAACGGGAAGCCATCCCCTTCTGTGAGGGATCGAAATTGTGATAGCATGTCTCCGGACCATCCTTAGGGGCGAGTCCCAGAATATTTTTGAATTTACCGAGATCGGGCGAAATATATTCAAATAACATCTTTAACTATTTTTACTTTTTTTTTGCTCTACAGAAAGCATTTACTTTAATAAACCCTTGAAAAACAACATACAATCATCAGTGTCATGATTTGTTATTTTGTTTCATCATTACTTTTACATCTCCCGTTTTATTATTACCTTCTTTAAAAACAAAAACAATTTATCTATTTTTGTGTGTCAAGGTCATTATCAAAATCGAATAATACCAATGAAATGAAAGTCGATAATTAATTTTATTTACATCCTTATGTTAGATAATTGTTAATGAAAAGTTTTTTTTTTCCAGTTTATTTTGATATCATGTGTCCTTGCTGTTGTTGTAATTAGAGTAACACAAGTTATTAAAAGATAAGATATCCTCAACATTGCGTGGAATAACATCTGTTTGAGTGAAATAATACAAAGTCAAAATAAATTAATTTGAAATATATATACACTTGCTGCCGAAAGTCTGCGTACAGGCGATCATTTTATGTGTTCATTCTAAAATTACTATTGCAATCTTTCTTGAGAAAATCAGCATACCTCTCGGTGATTCTTCAAAGCTTACTGATTCATGCAGTAACAACAAAATCTACTTTAATAGGAAGTTACAAGAATGACCGCCAAATAATCGCCAATCAACACTGCCAAAAGTCAGCGTACACTTTTAAATACCTTTTAATGTGAGATAATCGCACTACGTCGTGTTTTTGTGTAACTGTAAGCTTCTACTACGATTTACTTAAGGTCTGAGATTTTGAATGTTTGTGTGATTCCATGGCAGGTAACAGAAAGAAATCAATATTGCTGAAAGAAAGATTATCATAGATCTTTGGAAAAGGGGTAAATCTGTTAGAGCAATTGCTGAAATTGTTAATAGGAGACATTCATCGATTCAAAAAGTGATCATGAACTACAAATCAACTGTACTTTTAACGTCAAAACCAAGATCCGGCCGCCTGTCTGCACTGTCGCTTCGAGAATCCCGCTTTGTAATACGCTCTGTAAAAATAAATCCAAAACTATCAGCTTCACAAATAGCTGAAAGAATTGCTGAGAGATTCCAAAAAAATGTGAGTTTAACTACAATTCGAAGAGAACTGAAAAAGTATGACTATCATGGCCGAGTAGCACGGAAGAAGCCATTCATTTCTCGAGTGAACAGAGTTAAGAGAATGGTCTTTGCCAAAGAACACATAAGTAAAACTCAAGATTTTTGGAAAAAGGTAATATTTTCAGATGAAAGTAAAATTTGTATTTTCGGCATCAAAGGTAGAAAATATGTCTGGAGGAAACCCTGTGCAGAGATAAAGAAAGAGAATCTTTTTCCGACTGTCAAGTATGGAAGAGGGTGTTATGGTTTGGGGGTGTATGGGAAGCAGTGAGGTTGGTAATCTGTAATTTATTGAATCAACAATGAATAAAACTGATTGCCTGAACATATTGAAGAGAAATCTCAAGTGTTGAGAAGCTTGGGATGAGTGATGATTTTTACTTTCAGCAGGACAACGATCCCAAGCACACGGCATACATTGTGAGGTCATGGCTGCTGTACCATGTGCCAAACCAACTCCATACACCAACCCAGTCCCCAGACCTAAACCCAATAGAGCATTTGTGGGATTTACTCGAGCGGAAAATCAGGGAGCACGAAATAACATCTAAAGAAATGCTCAAATCTGTCATAGTCGAAGAGTGGAACAAAATAACCCCAAAAGAGACGGAACAACTATAGTATTTCCCCTCAGCTAGATTTGGCGATTTTTCATTGGCGATTATGGCTAAATCATAAATCTAAAAATCATAAATCATATAGCATAAATGATAAAATCGTAAGCTAAATTATAAATCATAAAATCATAAATCCAAAATAAATAGCATGTAGTCTGCCATATTATATCGCAAACAATCCAAAAAGACATCGTTATCGTTCAAATCGGCGCCAAAGAAAAATCGCCAAATTCAGCTGAGGGGAAATACTATAGTTGTACCAAAGAGACATCTAAGTTAGTTGAATCTATGCCAAATAGATTAAGAGAAGTTATAAAAAGAAAAGGATACCGTACAAGGTATTAAGTTTTATTTACATTCCATTATTGTAAAGGTTTTTTCCAGTGTACGCAGACTTTTGATGCACACAAGTTGTGTCGTTTTTAAGTTATGAATATTTATATTATTTCATGTAACTATCAGGTAATTGTTATTTGTGTCATTTGAATTTACAATGTTACAGGAATCAATAAAAGTTGTATTGATTCATAAATACTCCATTTACTTAGTGATCGGTCCACGAATATGGAAAATTATTGTCTGTACGTAGACTTTCGGAGGCAAGTGTATATAAATATATATATATATATATATATACATACATATACATATATATGTATATACATACATACATATATATATATATATGTATGTATATACATACATATATACATATATATGCAGAATGTTCAAAAACATTATGTCTATAGGCGAAATTTCTCTTTGGTATAATTTGATATTTTTAGACTGCACTAAACATAATTAAATCCACATGTATTTTGCATATGTACAAAAGTAAGCTTCACATAGAATATAAAATGAAAATTATTTATCCTTTATTTAAGAAGCCACACAAAAGAATTCTGATATTTTACTACTATAGAAGAAAATGGCCCAAAATTCATTGATACTTGCCAATACGCTAATTAATATTTGGTAGTGCTGATAACAGACACGCATACAGATCAACCGCTAAAAACGTGATTTTCGGATTCAGAAGACCTCAAAACGTGTAAATATAACAAAAGCTCAATTTCGAAAACTTGATCCAAAAGCAATACTTTCTCTACCATATTGGTAAGAGAAAGTAATATTATCACTGAGATTATCTGGCTACACTTTCGACACGATCAACTGTATGATACGGGCATCCCAACAGTTCGTGTCGATTTTGGTCCAGATGGTGTGCATGTAATTAAACCAATAGAGATACATTTTTCTTATAAATACAGCTGTGGTACAGCTGAACGGCGTATGTTGCCAATAATTTTGAGTTGGGCATCTACCATACCACGGTAGATTATGCAGTTTTACATTTGGGACCACATCTCTTTAATGTTGGCCAAGCTTACGAGGAGATCAGTAGCGTAAAGTCACTGAAGGAATGGTCTTCAAATAGAAAAACTTGACTGCTCAAAACTAGCATGAAAGATTGGTTCAATGGTTACGCATTATATGAAATGGCTGAAATATTTTTGAACTAGATTCATTGCCATACTTAAGTTGTAAACACATAAATGTCATAACGTATAATTTCAGTTTTGCTTTAATACTAAAAGAGTAGTAAAGTTAAAATTTATAAAAATAAAAAGACCTAAGTGCCACATTACTTATAGAATAATTATTGTTTAAAACTAAAAAATAAATAAATGATATTTTAATAAAATGTAGAGACTTGAGTGTCATATTTATAGGTTAAATTTTTCTTTAAGAGGAAAAAATGTAAAATAAAATTATACTTAAAAAAAAAAAAAAAAAAAAAAAAAACCTAAAGAACACGCTTTTATTGAAATGTGAACTAAAAAGCATAAAATAATTTATAAATGTAAAGTTTTTATTGGATAGCACAAAGATGACCCACAACTTGATGAAACCTAATCCTTCAACTAAGCTTCGAATAAGAATAAACTACTAATAAAAATATAGATATATATAACTTACTTTACTTGGGGGGAAATAAAAGCGTGGAGTGCTCTACTTCAGTTGTAAATTTTTGATCGTGACTATTTAGAGAGTAATTATGAGAATGTAACTAGAGAGACCCCCCCCCACGCTTTTTTTCCATTAAAGTAAATTATACTTATCTGTATTTTTTTTTCAATATTTTATTCGTATTCGAAGCTAAGTTCAAGGACTAGGTTACATCCAATGGTGAGACATCTTAGTGCTATTCAATAAAAACTTTACATGTTGCACTTTTTAGTTAACATTTCAATAAAAGCATGTTCTTTATTTCTTTATTTATTATATATATATATATATATATATATATATATATATATATATATATATAATTTTATTTATTGCCTTCTTTTGGTCAAAATAGCCGCTGACAATGCATCCGGACGATCTTTAGACCACGTAATATGACTTCTACAGTTTCTTTTTCAAATCAATTCCCCTAATCTTCATGGAAGCATACCTAACTCACCAGTCTCTTCAAATTTAATATTTCTCTTTCTCAAGCCCTAACTCGTCAGATGATTTTCTCATAAGCCTTTCAAGAATCGATATTCTCGCAGTGCAATTGAAAAATTACTACTCTAATAAAACAACTTTATCAGTAAGAATTGATCTTTTTCTTTTAAAGGCATAGTGAAAAATAATTTTTACGACATTCACTACTGTTTTTTTTTTTTTTTAACGTTTCAAGTTTGCATAGCGGCTTTTTTTACATAGCGCGAAGAGCGCCATCTATCGGCCGAATTTGAACTATTATTTTTTATTGCAGATTTTTCCACATTTTCTATATAATACATATACAGAGCCAGATCAAGCCAAAAGTGAGCCCATTCAAGCCCTCTATCCATCATTTTCACCATGGTTTTTACCACCTTTTGAAAAAAAGCCTTAAATTTTCCCATTATTTCACCTAAAGATGCATAAATCAATAAAACATTTTTGTTGAGAAACTTTTTGTTTTGCTTTCAGAAATGAATTTTTCGTAAAGTATTGTTTTCAAGAACATTTTTAATAAAGTTTTAATTACATGTTTTGTAGACTCTCCATATCAAGGGCTCCTGTGCCATGTTCAGTCGACCCATGTGTTAATCAGGCCTTCCGCATGTTTCAACGACGTACTTCCATTAGAACGGGATCTACGTAGGTCTAAACAGGGTAACTTTAATTATAACCAGGCAGTATTTTTGTGTGCGCTATAAATATATTAATTGTAGGACAAATTTTCAAAATCACTTCAAATTATTTAATTAACTGGTAAATTACAGGGCTGGAAAATTGGGGCAGAACTCATATCAGTATTCGTTTAAAATAATTCTCTACCTTTTATATCGTTGATTTATTAAGAAGAAAATTTTGTTTCATTTAGTGTGGTATGAATTCTGCGCCAATTTTCCATTCCTAAAATTATTTTACACTGATCTGCATTTAACAACGCAGGGAGCAGTGCATACTAATGCTATACTTTTATTTGTAAACACTTGCGTTGCTTCTCAGATTCTATTCAACCGATATTATAATGATTGTAGGAGAAAAAAAAAATGACCACCAGATTTTATTGTTTTTGTCTTTATGTTCTAAGTTGCCTTGTTTTGTTTAAGGATTTCCACTTAAAAAAAAAAAAAAATGCATTATTAATTTAATATGCTTTCATTTTATTAATGCATCTGTCAAAATGAAAAAAAAAAAAAAAAAAAAAGTAATAGAATCACATCTTCCTAGAAAACTTTTTTTCCCGCTTGATTCTGGTTTGCTTAATTAGACACGACTTCAAAATAATTAATTTCTCTTCATCGTAGTTGTTTTACCGTAAATAACCTTGAATCTTGCCACATTAATGAACTTTCCCACCTAAAATTTTCCAATCTGTTAATTATAAATCTGTATTTAACTTATACAACGTATCTAAGTAAAAATTTATCATACAAAAACATTTTTAATGGATATTTAATTATTTTTTTCCCCACTCTTTTTTCCTTTGAAACATCGTTAGTTAAATGTCGAAGTAGTTTAGCTATTTACCAGACACAGAAGAAAAAAAAGTTTAAAAATATTCGAAAATTGATGCAAAGAAAAAAAAATATAAAATATAAAATACATAAATGTTTGTTTTTAGTGTAAAATTAATGACCTTTAAATGGTTAAACACTTCATAGTTTTTTCTTAAAAAAAAAAAAAAAAAAAAAAAAAAAAGTTCATAGTAGTCATTTTGTAGAACAGATATAAGTTCAAGTTATATTAACTTCATAGAAATTAATACCTCAGGCTATTTATGAAAATACACAGTAGGTATATAAAACACTCTGGTGCATAACAACCACATAACTTCCATTACCCACTATTACATGTATTATATGATCTTTTTGGATATAATGTGGTCAGAAGATATAAAATTGACCTGACAAATTAGACATCTGACAATTTTCCTGTGAGAGAAAATTGATACACTGCCTCTCCATAAATGACCAAACACTTTCAATTTCCAACAATTTTTTTTTTTTTTTTTTTTTAAATATTTCAAAAAGTACTTGAAGAATTATCTTAAACTTCAGAGGTGTGAATAACATGTTACACCTTTATCACCCTGTAAAAAGTAATGTTTGAAAAGTAATCTGGCTGTAATATGTGATTATAATGCTCCTTTTTGTTTTTTGTATAAATTTTTATGAGGCTAACCTATATATTCACGGAGATATAACGATTTCTTAAAAATAATGCAAAAAAAATTTCACCTTTTTTAGCTACAACATGCAAGGTATTAAATCCAGTGCAAAGCTATTTTCAGGAAACTTGAAACATATCATTAGACACAGCATACTGCAATCAGAATGCAAAAATATTAGGGCTGTGCCGATTAATCGGTTCGGTTAATCGATCAATGTATAGTCCCGATCAATTTTTTTTAGTTGACTCTATTAATTCGATTAAAATTTTTCAAAATCCGATTAAAATTTTCAAACTACGAATAAAAGTAAAAATGCTGTTCTGCCTACAAAATATTTTTTCACACATTTTATTAACAAAGATTCTAAGAAACATTCATCAAATAATGAAAACACAAAAAAATAAATAAATGTAAAACCTCTCAAAAGAAGTTGTTGCACTTTTGTTTGTGGAGCCTGTTGTTCTGCCCTTGTTGCAGGGCACACCCAACACGGTATTCCAGCAACTGTCTGGCCGCATGTCGCACGGCGAACTCTTAACAGCCTGACCAGATTTGACGTCCTTCCCTGGCCGGCAGTCTCTCCAGATCTGAATCCCATCGAATACCTGTGGGATCTCATTGAACGTGACATGAACCGAGGACCACTGGCGCAAACTATGGATGATCTGCGCAGCGGGGGATCCATTACTTCTGGGGAGGACCAACATTGTGATGGCATGTCTTCGGAACACCCTTAGGATGTATCCCATAACGTCACTAATTGCCCATAGCGTAGCACTGGTGCGACGTGAAAATCCACTTATCGTTTTACTCATTCATAAACTGAAAATTATATTAAAATTTGCATTTTTTAAAAAAGAGTATCTAATTTCTTATTTTCATCCTACATTACATTAAAAACAAATAGCTTTATTTAGAAACCGAAATGTGCATCGCAGAGTGTTAAAACTTTATTACATAATGTAAAATTATTTGCATTTTTGTTTCATTAGAGATTAATTTCTTTTGCACACCTATACTAATCACGGGTTATTCCTTTATTTCAAAACGAATATTAGGTGTCTGTCGGGAAGCTTCTCATTCTAAAAAAGCCATTGGGCGAAGAAACTATATCCTTAAACTTAGGAATTCCCATCATGTCTTAATAGATTAACTGTAGGAGGTTGATAAAGACAAAACATGTTTACTATGTACAAAGAAAAAAAAATAGCATAAAATCTGCATTTCTTCTTCATTCTTTTTTTTTTTTTTTTTTTTTTTTTTTTAAGTAATCAATAATATATGTAAATACTTCTCATCATAGAGAGTTTTTATGGGTATAGACTACAGTGTTTTTATCGTTATTTTTTGACGCCATTTCGAAAACCGAACATTCGTCGTATTCTTGTAGAAATGTTTAAATATCACAAGCAAATAGAGTTCAGAACAAAAGTTTAATTTCTAAAAAAAAAAAAAAAAGATTAACTAAATATTTACAAATCTATTTCAGTTATTACTTGTGAAAAGCGGTATACAGAGGATATTTACACATTTTCGTAATTGTTTAGCTCAAATTTAACTGGAAATAAAATCACTTTATTCAAGTTAAAATAGAGTTCAATTATTGTCAGCATCATTAAAAACAAGATGTCGACTAAAAATAAACAATAAGTGGAAGGCTGTATTTTAATACTCTTGGAAATCCATTCATTATATTTTAAAATTGGGCGTGCCATTTTTTTCCCCCTCAAAATTTATGCACTTAAGTGCTTGTCAAGTAAAACTGTACTCGCGATGAGACGCAGTCAGCTGCAACCAGAAAAATAAGTTTTTAAAGAGATTTATTTATGATCTTGTATAAGCCTGTATAAGTTCCCATGAGAAGTCACCCAATACAGGGGGTCGAAGAATTGATATACTTTCTAAATGACCCCGAACAATTTCGGTTTCTATTTCTAATACAGTGAAGCATCGATAATTCGGCATCGGCGGGAAATAGACATTGACGGAATACGGATTTTTTCAGATTATAGGTGTTCCGAAAATGTATATCCAAAATATCAGTTATAGCATCTAAGGAATTTTTTTTTTTTTTACTTTCTCTTACCCATAAGTTAGAGAAAGTATTGTTTTTGGGTCAAATTTTCGAACGCGAGATTTTGTTACATTTTTGAGGTCCCCTGAATACGAAAATCATGTTTTTAGCAAATGGTCTGTGTGTATGTCTGTGTGTGTGTGTGTCTGTGTGTGTGTCTGTCTGTTATCAGCATATCTCAAAAACAAATTATAGCAGAAAGTTCAAACTTGATATTCTAAATGTATATCATATAGGGATGCTACAGTAAGCTTTTCGTTAAGATCAAGCAAATGGTTCGTGTACAGGGACAAACAAGAGAATTTTAATACATTACGTCTATGGGGGAAATTGCAGGTAAGTAGAGTTTAACGTCTATAGATTGCACTGAACTAAATGAAACAAATCTATATTTTTTGTAATAGAGATAGTTAACTGGTATAAAAATTTTGTGTATGTGGGAGCCTCGCCTCCCCCCCCCCTCCTCTGGGGGGGGGGAAGTCCCCCCTCGAGGGGAGTAAATTTTCATGATGGGTATCTTTCAAAAGAGCTCGCTAATACCTTTAAAACGAATGGTTGAACCATCGATCTGCGATAATTTAAAACAAAGTTATTGATTTTTTTTACTTTTAACGAAAAAAAAACTGAAAAAAAAAATCTTTTTTTTTTTTTGAGAATACAATGGACTTTTTTGGATATTTGGTGTTATACTACTTCTCTAATATGGAAATCGTCTGCATTATCATAAAAGATAATTTTTTAAAATAATAATTTTAATAAATTATTTTTTAAAAACAGAATTATTTTTTAATAACCGAATTAAATTCTATATAAATGTAGGTGCATTAATGGAACGGGGGGTTGAGGGGGGCGGTAGCCCCCCTCACACAGAACTAATTATCATATAAAACTCTTCCGAAGCCTAATATGAATTGTTTAACACAGCTTTACATAACAGTACTCGTTATCTTACCTTTTAATCTGCAACCTGTATTTATAGTAATAAATTTCAGGGTAAGAGAAAGTCGTGTGAGTGACACACCAGATTATTTTTAATTAGTTTTAAAAAATTTATCCAAACCCTTATCAAAAACGAAAATAACTAAAATAACGTTTGAAATAAATTAAAAATTTTACAATAACAGTTATAAAACAGTAATACATATAGTTTATTCTTGTACAAATAATAATAATAATAATAATAAAATTGATATAATAACTGGCTTAATAACAAATAAGATCAGGAATTTGACAATGCTACATTCTATTAAATATGTCAGTCAATAAATTTTTCTTTTTCTCCAGTTTGTTGTAGACTGTTTAACATATGCATTTGAAAAATCCTTCAAAAAACTGCTAACTGAGATTTGATGGTCGTGTTTATTTTGAATTTGGGTATCAGGAACAGAACCGATGTCTTTTATTAATAACTTCTGGATTTGCCATTGCAAGAACAAAAATTTCGTTGTTCTTTTTCGGAATTTTTGCTATCATCCCGATAAATCTGTGAAAAATTCACGCTAGTCCATAAAACAATAAAATTAAATGAAAATCTGTTAACTTTACGAACAATTCATAAAAGTTAAGCATGCTGCGAATAGCAAGTTGAGTACTGCTACAAATTACGGGTGGAGGTACAAAAAAAAAAAAAAAAAAAAAAAAGGAAGCCGAGCAGAAAAGAAAAAAAAGAAAAGGAAATGTCATTAATGTCGGTTTATGGATGCTTCACTGTATTATTATCATTATTATTATTATTATTACTACGCACTATGTAGCTTTGATTCTAGTCATCGAAATAATTTTTTATTCAAACGCGTGATTACAACCAGAACCTCCCTAAACTACTCTTGTTTAGGAATGAACCATCTAGATCCACCCGGGGGAATTCCTGTTCATCAACTTTCTGATGTAATTCCTCATGACCATAATCTTTTTTTTTTTTTTTTTTTTTTTTGAAAATCGCCTTTCCAAATGAAAAAAACTGCAAAGGTACTCTGAATTATCTTCTTTAGAACTTACCATTTATTTATATGACGAATATTTATTTAATTTGAAAAAGAAAAAAATAATAATAATAGTAATTGCATTAAAGATAGATGCAGAGAAACTTAAGATAACCTTCATAGCTGTCAGCACTGCAGTATAAAAAAAAAAAAAAAAGAAAAAGAAAGAAAGAATTCTACTTGAAAATGGGAAGGAAAAAAGCCGATCGTTAACGAAAGGGTGGGGGGGGGGGGCACAAACATGAAACATACAGAGCAATTCTAGTTCTTTAAAAATTCTAGAATATAATAAAGTAAGTTTTAAAAGAAAATTAAGATTTAAGTTGCAGATGTAGAAAAATTGGAAATCGCAAGCCTTCTGCAATGCATTTGACCGTCGGTAGTTACCTACACCCATGCTCGGAGTAGGAAAATTCCGGACCAGACTAATTATGTAGCTTTTCGCACGACCAACCCCATGGGTATGTTCCGGACCAAACGTTGGTCCGGAATTTCCCTATGCCTTTCCACTCTACTCTTGTGAACTGAGGGGTGTTTCATAAATAAAAATTAATTCGGTAAGGATTTTCATAAGTGGTTTAACAATTTACACTGCTTAGTATTGTGTTCATAATTATAGTTTCAAAAATTACTAATCCATATTAGTGAGATTATCCAATTACTGTTGTACATTAAAATTAAAACTAAGTGCTATAATTTTCCAAAGAACTGAAAATACATTTTTAAAGAGTAAATCCTCAAACAAATATTTAAAATGTACACATATTTTAGTCTAATATTAGTCTGAACATATTTAAAATTTTAAATAGTTAAAAAAAAAAAAAAAAATAAAAAAAAATAAAATAAGGGCAAATACTTTCATTAAAAGGTTAAGATAGATTAAATAAATAAATACATATATATATATATATATATATATATATATATATATATATATATAGTTTAAAAAAAAAAAAAAAAAAAAAAAAGCTTGAATTAAATTAAATATTATTACCTTCTACTATTCATATGACAGTAGATAAACTTTTGTTTTCGCGTCAAACTTTCGAAATGGATTTATAGCTATATTACACGTTTTGAGATTCCATAAGTCGAAAAATCAGGTTTTTGATGGTTGGTTTGTGTGCTTTTTAACATTAAATGATGAAATAAATATACACATTAGTCTGAACAAATTTAAAATTTTAAATAGTTAAAAAAAAAAAAAAAAAAAAAAAAATCAAATAATAGCAAACACTTTCATTAAAAGGTTAAGATAGATTAATTAAATAAATATATAGTTCAAAAAAAAAAAAAAAAAGCTTGAATAAAATTAAATATTATTACCTTCTCCTATTCATATGACAGTAGATGAACTTTTGTTTTCGCGTCAAATTTTCGAAATGGAGTTTTAGCTATAATTACACGTTTTGAGATGCCATAATTCCGAAAATCAGGTTTTTGACGGTTGGTTTGTGTGTTTGTCTGTGTGTTTTTTAAGATTAAATCATGAAATAAATATACACATTAGTCTGAACATATTTAAAATTTTAAATAGTTTTAAAAAAATCAAATAATAGCAAACACTTTCATTAAAAGGTTAAGATAGATTAATTAAATAAATATATAGTTCAAAAAAAAAAAAAAAAAAGCTTGAATAAAATTAAATATTATTACCTTCTGCTATTCATATGACAGTAGATGAACTTTTGCTTTCGCGTCAAATTTTCGAAATGGAGTTTTAGCTATAATTACACGTTTTGAGATGTCATAATTCCGAAAATCAGGTTTTTGACGGTTGGTTTGTGTGTTTTTTAAGATTAAATAATGAAATAAATATACGCATTAGTCTGAATATATTTAAAATTTTAAATAGTCTAAATAAAATCAAATAATGGCAAAATACTTTCATTAAAAGGTTAAGACAGATTAAATAAATAAATATATGGTTAAAAAAAAAAAAAAGGCTTGGAATAAATTGTTCATTTATATTGGTAAGATAAAGTAATAAATAAATAAAATAAGCAATAAGTACAAAACTTTGAAACAACGCCATACAATGCAAGAACTCTCAAAAATTGTTTTGGTTGAAAGAAAGTACGACTCTTCGTCAGGTGAACAAAGTAGTCACATTCTGCAAACATAGCGATAACCTCAAACTACACAAACACCTACTTTGTTCATGACTACTTTTTTCGCCTGACGAAGGGTCGTGTATTCTTTCGATCTGAAACAATTGTTATCAGGTCTTACATTATATGGTGTTGTTTCAAAATTTTGTATTTATTACTTTTATTTATAAAAACATTACAGTTCTGTAGTGTTTTTATAAATAAAATAAATCACTATTTTTATTCCGTTACCCGACTACCTTAGGTAATGGAAGTACTGTATTAGCTCCAAAAATTTGATATCGAGTTTTCACCGTATTTACATGTTTTAAGGTCTCCTGAGTCCAAAAAACTAGTTTTTAGCATACGGTCAGTGTGCGTGTATGTGTATGTGTGTGTATGTATGTAGGGAACCTTCTAGCTATCATATCTACAAAATTATTAAAGAAAAAACTACGAATCTTCAGAAACTGAGGCAGGTCTAGTATACAAATGAACTTTCCAAATTTTGGTGAAAATTGGATAACTTGAAGTGGAACATCGGAAACCGTAGGTAGGACCGTAAGTCTGTTTCTCAAAAACGGCTGTACGATTTTATTTTTCAAACTCGCCATATTAACTCCCTTTTAAATGTCCTTTTGTATGTAATTATTGTTTTACAGTCAATAATTGTGTATGCCAAGTTTTGGTAAAAGTTGGTATCTCAAAAACGGCTCTAACGATTTTCTTGAAAATTATTACATAAATCCATTTTAGATATCCTTTATCATATATTATTTGGTTATTACAGGAAAATTAAAAGTTATTTCGATTGGGTAGATCAGTTTTAGATCTCGAAAAATGGTGCTTTACAAAATAACAACCATCCCCCCCCCCCACACACACACACTTATTTTTTAACTCGATATGTAAACTCTATTTTATATGTCTTTATACGTGTACCAAGTTTCTCTTTCCAGAAAATTTTTAGGTGTATACTTCGTTAGGTCATTTTTACGCCTTCTAAACACATTATCTCCAAAAAATGCATATAATACATGTAATAATGAGTAATGGAAATCGTATGGTTATTTCACACCAGATTTTTAATTTTTATTTATTTATTTATTTATTTTACCGTTTTATAAGTAAAAACTAAAAAAGAATTATTGAAATCGTACAAACCACTTAAGGCCCTCCACTGCCATCGATAGCGAAAAATATATTGCGCCCTATCTCCACCAACCCTATGTCTAATCAGAGTTTCCACTGTTTAAGGCAGCATCTGACCAACCAGGCACTTCAACTTGAGCGTTTATCGCACTGTAGGTGGACTTCTTAGGCTCCAATTTTTCCTGTTTACTGGTAGGATGTGTCTCATATTCTGCAGTGTATAAGTGCTTAAGTTTTAATTTGAGTATATATATAAGTTGACAGGTGGCGCTGCTACATTGAAATTATTCGGTTTATTTCAAGGCTGCATTTCAGCTTCTTCTGTGTGTAACTGCACCAGTTTTAACTAAGTGTACATAGACCGAATGAATGCTATTATGTTGCAATTAGCCTTGATTGTGAGAAGGCTATATCTTAGATTCTACAGTGTAAAACTGCACCAGTTTTATACTGGTGTATATCGACCGACAAGTGGTGTTATCTGAATGCTATCTTAAAATTTTCTCAGTTATTTGAATTTTGTGTGTTATTCTCCACTGTAAATAAGAGCACAACTTTTAATCTGTGTGTATTTAGATGGATTATTTTTCTGTTATATTACTTATATTTTTTATATCTTGTTTGGCAATTTCTATTTTAGAGTTGATTTTGGAATTAGAAGCATAAGAATACGGCAATGTTTAAATAAATTGTAATATAAGCATATTTCTCTTAATAATATTTTGCTGTGTATATTTTAAATTCTTGTTTTATAACTGTATTGTTATTTCATCGTAAAATGTTATTAAATCAATTGAAATTTATGTGTTTTAATTGTTGATCGTATACATATGTTTATAAGAAATAATACATCTTTAATGTATCCTATATAAATAGTGTTACGCTTATATTTTATTGTATTTACAGTCGGTAACAAAAGTGTCCGAACACTAGCAAAAATTCCTATGTAAAAAAGTACACTTAATACTGTTTTGTTAAATAAGTCCTTGCCGAATCCTGTTCTTAGTCAGTCTAAGAACAGGATTCGACAAGAATTTATTTAGCAAAACTGTATTAAGCATACTTTTCTACATAGGAATTTTTGCTAGTGTTCGGACACTTTTGTTACCGGCTGTATACTTTATTATTACTACTGCAATTGAGTTCTATGAAATCTGAGTATCATCTACACATTGATGCATGAAAGGTCATTCATACGGAAATTAAAAAGAAAGGAAAATACATTACATTATAACCAAAACCACTATTTTATGCACATGCGTGTATTAAACTAACAGTACAATACTGTATCAAACTTATGCTGCAAAACATTTAAAAAGCGAAGATCCCCTTTTAAACTTGTGACTGATCCCTCGCGTTTTACGAATCAAAAAGAAAGTTCTTCCATCCTTTCTAAAAAGCATAGGTAAATTCCGGACCAAATGTTGGTCCGGAATTTAACCATGGAATTGCTCGACTCTCCACTTTTGGTCCGGAACTTACCTACACCCATTATGCTATCTATTATGATAAAACCTTTTACGTTGGAAAAATCACCAAAATGATGGGCAGTAAAGAGAATGTAAAGCTCCTGGAAAGAAGATCCGGAAACTTATGGTGCCCAAAACGAGATAGAATGGACACAATTGACATTTGTTATATTTTTTATGAGTCAATCAATTAAAAAGGTGTAGATCCATTTACAGTAGATATGGAAGCCACAAATCATACATATAAATCATACAAAAATTTATTAATAAAGATTTGTTGAAGTGCTATCTATTTTTCATGATGAATAATTTTTTTTATATTTAGCCCTGAAATAGTAAAACTCTATAAATATGCAGTGTTTAACATCCATACGTGATGAAAACAATAGTCTAATCTGTTTAATTAAATATAATAATAACATACATTATATATATATATATATATATATATATATTTGTATCAAATATATTTTTTAATATTTCAACAATACGGTTTTTTAATTTAATTTCCTCTTCTGTAACATTTGTGAGTGTCATACATATATATATATATTGTTTATACAGCATCCTAACATCATTATATGTGTTGATTTCCAAAGTTTTCCACATTGTCTTCAATAAAAAATTAAAATTAATTTAATTTTTCAATTGTAAAATTCGTTTTGAACGTTAACTAAAAGTAAAAATAACTATTTGCAACTTACAATATACAGAGGATTTTTCAATTATCAATTAAAAAACTAGAGATATGTATAACTTAAACGTCTGTTTGATTGCAATTTACGTCTATTTATTCAAATGTTTATTAATATTTGATTGCAAAAAACGTCTATTAGTTGCAATATGTGCAACTTGCAAATTAATTAATTAATTAATCAATTAAAAATATTTTTCAAAGCTAAAATGAAATACTTTTAATAAAAGGACAGATACATATACTATACAAGCTTGTATGAGAAACAGGAAACTCATTCATGATTAATTTCAAACTATATTTACTATAACGCTATTCAGAAAAATCTGTTTTGCAAGAAATTCTTGAACGTATTAAAACTACTTGAATATGGCGGGGAAGGGTGTTGCTCGCCAAATCGTGTGCACTTTTTGTCTTTTTGCGCCAAATATTTGAAAGATTTATTTATTTATTTATTTTGTAGATTTTTTAATGAAATTCCTCCGATAAATTTGACTGATGTTGCATTACGTATGTAATTAGTATCTCTACAATCTTTTTCACAATATCCTGAGTATAAAATTTAAGGAGACCTTGCTTCTAAAGTCTTCCTTAAACAAACTGATTCATTTTTATATACTCTTTCTTAGGTTTCACTCTCGTTTTCATTTCAAATAGATCTCAAGTAGCATTATTTTTTAATTACCCTGCTTTTCTGTTATGATTAAAACTTTTTCTAATTCTTCTGCAGCTTCTTCGTGGGGGGAAAAAAAGTATTTTAAACGCGTCACAATTACAACATGGCCTAAATGTTTCTCATTTCACTAAGATGTTATTCCTCTTTAATGTGAGGTATTCAAATATGGGGATTTCTTATGGTATGTAACACTTTATTTCTAATAAATCAATCATATTCTAATAAATCATGTTATTAAATCAATTGAAATTTATGTGCTTTAATTGTTGATCGTATACATATGTTTATAAGAAATAATACATCTTTAATGTATCCTATATAAATAGTGTTACGCTTATATTTTATTGTATTTATAGTCGGTAACAAAAGTGTCCGAACACTAGCAAAAATTCCTATATAAAAAAGTACACTTAATACTGTTTTGTTAAATAAATCCTTGCCGAATCATGTTCTTAGTCAGTCTAAGAACAGGATTCGACAAGAATTTATTTAGCAAAATTGTATTAAGCATACTTTTTCTGCATAGGAATTTTTGCTAGTGTTCGGACACTTTAGTTACCGGCTGTATACTTTATTATTACTACTGCAATTGAGTTCTATGAAATCTGAGTATCATCTACACATTGATGGATGAAAGGTCATTCATACGGAAATTAAAAAGAAAGGAAAATACATTACATTATAACCAAAACCACTATTTTATGCACATGCGTGTATTAAACTAACAGTACAATACTGTATCAAACTTATGCTGCAAAACATTTAAAAAGCGAAGATCCCCTAAATGTTTCTCATTTCACTAAGATGTTATTCCTCTTTAATGTGAGGTATTCAAATATGGGGATTTCTTATGGTATGTAACACTTTATTTCTAATAAAGCTAAATCTTATTATTTTAGCCTGGATTTGAATGTTGATTGCATTTTCGATTATACAATAAAAAATGTTTTTATATTCCAGACATTTCTCCTGTGCATTTTATTTTCATTGTTTTTATTATTTTATAAAGAAATTTCGTAAATAATTGTCTAGCCATAATAAAATTTGAAAGCATCCTCGATCAATTTCTGTAAAGATATTCGAGTCAATAACATGGACAAAAATATCTCGTACTGTTTAAAATTGTTTATGTTAAAAACATTATACGAATTGTTGTAAAATAATCTTAATAATTAAAAAAAAAATTACATAAGAAAATACACAATTATAATCTTTATCTTTTCCTTTTAACAGGTTTTTGAAGAAGATATATCTGTACCTTTTGCTCTTGGTATGTAACACATATTAGTTCATTACTAAATTTTATTATTACTACTTATTCTAATCATAGCAATTTCAGCTTAAAAATTTTCCAATAATGTTTTTTTTTTTTTTTTTCTTTCAGTTTGTTTCCTATATGCAAAACATGTTATCTACGTTATATGTCTTATCTGTATGTAGTGTATATAATGCAGAGCACTTTTAATTACAATTGAAAATGAAAGTTTAGGTATACTTAAGTGTAAATAAATGTCTAATTTTTAAGTCTTGAATAGACAAATATTTATGAGGTCTTGAAATGAAAAATATTTTAAATATTTTTTCTTGTTGAGTTCTTTTTTCAAAGTTACATATTCCTTATTAAATTTTTACTCGCATTATTTTTTACTTGCACAAATAATTTTCCATTTTTTTTTTTTTTTTTTTTTTTAAACACAAATCCGAGCAATGTTTTTTTTTTTTTTTTTTTTTTTTTTTTTGTTCCCTTTTAATTAAAATTTGAAGATTTAGTTTGTTTAAATCAAAGTGAATAGCCATACGTTTATGTATTTCTAGAAAGGAATATATTATTTTTATTTAAAATTAGAATTTTTAAAATGTAAATTTAGTGCTTTCAAAAATGATTTTTGGATTACTTAGATTAGTGTCTTACGCTAAAATTCCTTCTCTGGTAGGATATGCGTGAAATATTTTACCATGCCGATAACATAATATAATTTCAATGTCTGCGATGATATACATAGGGAATAAAATTTCCTTAGCATACGAAATTTTCTCAAAAATAAGGACTACGAATAATAAGGTTATCCCAGAAATTAAAATTATCAAGGCTCTTTTGATGTCTTTTAAACTCACCGGTTTCAAAGAATTTTCAGAGTAATTTGTACATAGAGTACTTCCCTTGATTATGGGTTTGAACCATTTTCCACTAAAGTCAAAGTCAACCAATGTTGTTAAGCTATTGAAAATAATATTAATATTAATAACAACAACAACATATACTTATCTGTCAACAACATATACTATCCTTAATGTAATTTTAAAAGTTTTCTGACATCTTTACGATGAAAGTATCCCTTAAAATGGACGTTTATGTGTTTTCCCTATTCTGCCATATTACGTAAATCGTAAATTTCCAATGACTTACGAAATTTTTTAATTGGAAAATTCCTAGTCAAGGATGTTTATACCTGTATATTATATAATATTTTAAAAGTAGTCTGACATCTTTATGATGAAAATATCCCTCAAAAGGTACATTTATGTGAAATTTTGCCGTATTCTGCAATGTTAAGAAATTCGTAAATTTCGAATAATTTGCAAAATTTTCAAAGCAGCATATTTATAGTTAATGATGTTCATCCTGGCATCAAAACTAATATTTCAAATCTGTTCTTACAACCTTACAATAAAAATATTTCTTTTCATGCACGTTTAAGTGAAATTTTGCCATGTTCTCCCATGTTAAGAAAATTGAAAATTTTCGAATAACTTCTGAAGTTTTTTAATTACAAATGAATAGAATTCTTGCCAGTGTCATAAATAATATTTTAAAACTGGTCTGACCTCTCTCGATCATTTTTTCTTGAAATGTCGTGTACGCAGACTAACATACTAACACACTAACGGACTAACAAACTAACAGACATCCTATACAGATGGACACCATATTTTCGGATTCCTCACACCTGAAAACGTGGGAAAAAGTAAAAAAAAAAAAAAAAAAAAAAAAGTTCAAAAATTTTCACGATTACCTAAGTTCTCCGTACGTATAGTATGATGAGGAACTAAAAAATTATAAAAGAAGAAGCAGTTTCCTTTAGCAACATGTTTAAACAGCATTCTCCGAAAACTTTCTTCCTTAAGGAGTTAACTTACGAAACATGAATAACTTCTTATTGTCTTAACAGATAAAATAAAACAGTTTCTGCGTATTTTTTTAACAACTGTCCTTTATTTTTTTCGGAGAGGACTACTTATAGACAGGAAATCGAATTCATTTATTGCGATCTACACTAAATAATTAGTTTAATGATAAAATATCCGTTATAAAATACTTTCATAACGTCAAAAATTTATAAATCGGCAACTAATAAAAATTTCACCATACATATATACTTATGATGTAATATGACCTTCCTTGTTAGATCAGAATCATATCGAAATCTATTCCTTTATTGTTTTATTGTTTTGCTAAATGGACTTAATATCCGGTTCGCCATGAAAGTAAATTTATGTCTTTGCCCTTTATACCACACGCTCATCATTTATAGAGATTAATAGAACAATTTCGCAGCATGTATTATATAATTTTTTATTTCTTATATAACTTCCTTAAACAATAAATATGTCGCTAAATAATTATTAAAATATCTATGCATCATGTGATATTCATGAGGCAGAATATAAATTAAGATGAAAATCTCCCATGCTTTGAAGCAGTGATGCCAGATTGGGGATTTTGTCCCCATTTTGGGAATTTTTGAGGCTTCTGGGGACAATTTTGGGGACCAAATGTTTGTGGGGACTTTTTTGGGGAATTCTAAAATTTTTGGGGACAAATCTGGGGAGTTCTTCAACTTTCTGTCAATGTTGGCAACGTAATGATTTATCCCTACGATCAGGGATTTTCAATAGCTTTATTGTTATTTGGGGTTTTTTTTTCAAAAATTGCCTTCATTTGGGGAAAAATCTGAGCTTAAATCCACTAAAATCTGCTTGATATTTTTTTTTTTTGAAAAATTTTTATTTTCCCTTTTTAGTAGAAATCAAGTTGGGGATTTTTTCGAAAAAAACCCCTGATTTGGGGAAATTTGAAGACCTGTTTGGGGAAATAATTTTCGACCATCTGGCATCACTGCATTGAAGCTTTATTCATTTCTGCATACCTTTATTGCCGCAGGGGATGCCTCCATGTGGAGACTCAAAAGGATTTTGGGTTCTGTTTGTGTGTGTGTTTGTCAATCTTGCGATAGCTGCCGCAAAAATCATGCTATTTACTTGCAATTTGGTACACATGTTCATGAGCCACATGGAATTTGCTGTATAGTTTTGGGTATGTATTCCATTTGTAGTTTGAGTACAGGGACACACCAAAGTTTTTCTTATCATTACGGCCTATAGACAGAATTTTTATGTACCGCAATGCAGTCATCTGCAAAAGTTTAAGACCAGTAGCCGATTTTCAGTATTTTAACACATTCCATCATTTGTGCAGATTATTGCGTCATTTCATCTGCTAATTGCATCAGATGTATTCTACTGCTTTAAATAAAGGTGCCCGGCACGTTCATCGCCGGTTGTTTATTGGATTTTGCCGTAGACAGTGCTGTTGTGTAATTATTGGAATGAGTAAAAAAAACTTTCACTTACTTTTACAAAAATGTCAGAAATATTGACCCTGCATAAAATTGGATTTTTTTAACGTCAAATAAGTTCGAGGGTTAATGTGAGCAAGACAGCTGTGAATCAAGCTATTAGTAAATTTAAAATTTCGGGAAAATTTGTGGACCTTAAGAGTCGTTTCTTTTTCATACTTGGAGTAAGTAGAGGTTATCTTGCTGGTAATGGGGTGATAAACCAAAATCTTTGGCCAAACCTCTTGAAGGAGTACTCAAACTGACGTTGGTGCCTTTTGAAGCCAGAGAACGTCTAATCGTATTGTCGGAGGTTCTTGGTACGACCACCCTTATCACATGATCATCACGTGCACTCGTTTTTCTAAGGTGACCGCTTTTCTTAACGTCCACAAATTTTCCCGAAATTTTCATCGTCAATCAGATTTTTTCCATTTAAAAGCGGTTATCTGAAACCCACACACAAGCTAACCAAGGACACCTCTCCGCCAAAGATATCTATTCAGGCTGCCATCAATAGATAGGTCAGGATTTGACACTGCCTCAACCCCGTCTGCCAGCCACGTTTTCTTGGGCCTGCCTCTTCTTCGCCTACCCGCAGGCTTCCATTAAAAAATGAGCTTTCGGAATCTCTCCTGTCCCATGTCATAACATGTCCAAACCAAATGAGGTGTTTTTCCCCAATTTTCTTAACAATATTCTTCTCCACACTCATCATTTCTCTAATCACCTCATTACGAATTCTTTCTAATTTCGTCTTTCGAGCAGATCTTCGCCAGAAGTCCAATTATCTTTCTCTCTGTCTCTTCTTCAAAGTCATAAAAACAACCATAAAAACAATACTCTGAAATATTGTACTGTAAATGTTTCTTTCCATATTTGCAATGATATTATTGCTCCACAGAACTGAGTTCAGCATGCCGATAACCTTTCTGCCTTCTACAATTCTCCTGTCAATTTCTCTATCCGAGGAACCATCTGTTTTTACGATTGATCCTAAATATTTAAAATGATCAATAGTCCCGAAATTTTAAACGTATTAATAGCTTGATGCACAGCTGTCTTACTCCCATTTACCCTCGAGCTTATTTGACGTTTAGAAAATCCAATTTTATGCAGGGTCAATATTTCTGACCTTTTAGTAACAGTAAGTGAAGATTTTTTTTACCCATTACAATAATTACACAACAGCACTGTATGCGACAAAATCCAATAAACAACCGGCGATAAACGTGCCGGGCACCTATATTTAAAGCAGTAGAATGCAACTGATGCAATTGGCAGATGAGATGACGCAATAATCTGCACAAATGATGCAATGTGTTAAAGTACTGAAAATCGGCTACTGGTCTTACCCTTTTGCAAATTACTGTAGCTGCCGCAAAAATCCTCCAACTGACTTGAAAATTGGTAGACACGTTCAGGCTCTGTATAGAAACAGCTGTATAAATTTTTATGTCTATATTGTTTATAGACTGTATACAGGGATACGCAGAAGATCGGATCTCATAGTTGCCAACACTTTAATTTATTCCAGAATATTATTAGCCCTACCATTATTTCGCACCACTTTAATTATAGAATGTTTTTCTCCAATATATAATCACAATAAAATAAGAAAATATTACTATGAAAACAAGGCGCTTCCACTTTAATGCACATGTAAAACAGTGTTTCAGACATTTATTAGCTCAGTTGGTTAGAGCGTCATATTGAAAACACAATGGTCATGAGTTTGATCCTCAAAGACATCTGTATTTGAGGATGTATGTTTACTCTAATGCAGATAATTAATGGAAAAAATTTTATTTGCTAAAAAATAATAATAAATAAATAAATAAAAAATAGTAAAATAAAAATTTAAGTTAAAAAATAAATAAGTTAAAATTGTGGATTAAAAAAAAAAAAAAAAAGATGAAATTCTGTCTATGGCAGAATTTAATTTAGTACGACAGGACGACTTATATTTGTATTTTAACACCCTTTCAAAAAAAAAAAAAAAAAAATGGCGCTCAGTTAAATTCTTAAACGGTAAAATTGGATATTGGCATGCATTTTCGAAGTGGAACACTATAAATTGGTAAAGACGCAAAATGGCAGATTGAAAGAAATAGTTCTGTCGTACTAATAACAGTGTTATGAAATAAAGGCGGCGCTAAAAATACTCCAGAACAAATTAAAATGTTTGTAACTCTGGCATAGTTGTCAACCTAATCCGGAGAATTGTTAGTACATGATCTTTTTTCTACTCCAGTCTTTTTTTAGAGTATTTTTCCTCTTAATTCCTCTTAAATACATTTGAAAAGAATTATACTAAAAATTAAGTCGTATGGAAAAAAGGGCAGTGCTAACAATCCTCTGGATTAGGTTGGTAGCTCTGCTCTGGGATATGACCAAAGAAAATTTCTCTGATATGACAGCCAAACGTGTATTCATGAAGGTCAATGTCTCCCTGTGGTCGCTTGTCGCGAGAACGGGTTATCAGTAACAGCACTCTAGCTAAATTAATAGCAGGTGTAGCAGTAACTGCTGCCGTTTCGCACCAAATTGGGGAACCATGTGGTGTTTTTTTTTTTAGCACAACGGATCAGCACGTTGATACCACAAATTCTAGAATGAAAAGAGACCACATCAGTGTTCAGATATTCAGCGACAGTTTTGATTCTCAAAATCTATTTCCTCTTCGGAGGAACTATCATGTGCTTAAGTACTGATATGTTAAGTGATGAAAACATCAACTGCCATAAAGTTCATGAAATTTAAAGAATAACACTGACAAAGATTAAATGCAGTAACTTTAAGTTGAGAAAAACGTAAATCATACTGTTTGGATCTGTGAACTGTTCAATGATACACTGGTTCTCATTGATCCTGATAGCAATTTTTGAAGTATTTATTTTCAGATGAAATCACAAGAAGATATTGATATGAATTTACGAATCATATTTTGGTTAGTTTGACAGAAAATAAGATTTTTTTTTTTTTTTTTTTTTGGTCAGAAATGAGCTTAAAACTTCATTTTTTCAACTCCTATCTCAGTTATTTTCCAAAAAATCAAGGCCATGTGAGTGAAGAACAGGGAGAGTGATTTCATCAAGATCTCAAAGAAATGGAAGGAGGTATCAGGATCGATGAAATGTTAAGAAGTCAGCAAATTACAGATTATCGTTGGATGCTGCGTATAGTGTTCTCAAGCCCTCCCCCCCCCCCCCACAAAAAAAAAAAACTGTAAGCGGAGCTTTAATGTAAAGAAACAGAGAAGTTTAAAATGTAATATGTAAATAATAGCCTATTTTAATGCTTTTATACATAAAAAGTTTCAATTCCATTATACCCTCTGTGTCAATTCTTCAGATCTTCATCCATACTTTGTGAATAACCCTTATATGACAGGAAGAAAAAAACTAGCATAGTACATTGGAAAATATTAGAAACGCCCAAAGAAGTGAGGGGGGGGGGATAATAATAAAATAAAAGTACAATTTTGAGACCTGTACAATTGTCAATCAAGATTAATTTTTTTATATGTAGGAGTAAAATGTTTTGTATATGTATGCTCACCCCTTGAGCGAAGATTCCCTCGGAAATACAAATTTTCAGTATGACTATCTTTCAAAAGAACTCGTCGCCTTTAAAAAGAATGATTGAACCATGTATTGTAGTAATTCGAAATAAAATTGTCTCCCTTTTCTCATTTAAAAATAAAATAAAATAAATAAATAAAAATCATTTTTTACTTTTTTTTTTCTTTTTCTCGATTTTAGAGTGTAAAATACTGAGGTGACTGTTTTGGTCGAAATTATGTGAATTTGTATAAGAAAAATGCAGAAGAACGTTTTGAATCAGCCACAACATACTAATTTTAATAACTGTAATTACTACAATGAAAAATTCGTTAAGAATATTTATTATTACAATAAACTGCAGATGACTAGAAACATCTTAGTTAATAAAAACACTATGAATAATACTATATATAATTACAATAATAATTTAATACTTTGATAATACTGCTATGCTCATTCAATGTGAGTATAGAACCTCAACTTTTAATATTAAAAATCAAAAGTGTAGTTGTACACTAAGGGACAAAAAAAAAAAAAAAAAAAAAAAAAAAAAAAAAGCTGCACTACAAAAAAATTGATTTATCCTTTTTTCATTTGTAATAACTTCAAAACTAATGGTGGAAAAAAATAAAACTGTCATGTTTACATAACACCAAAGAGGTGAAATGATACCTATGTACGTTTTCGATTTAATAATTTGCATTATTAAATCGAATCTCTACGAAGTATTTAATAAAAGTCTACATAAAACTTCCTTTTTAAACGTAATATAATAAACATATACTTTGTAATCTATTTTGATTTATTATATAAAATAAACAAGTTATATTTGAAAATATGTTCGCCAGATAATTTGGCGATTTTTTTTTTTTCCGCCAAGAACGACAGATATCAAATATCTTCTGCTGCAACATATTAGTATCTTATATCAGATACTTTATTTAGACATTTGAAAACAAGTTTAACTTCAAATTATGGTAGAATATTTACCATTTTCCTTTTATTTAGTATATTAGTTTGATATTTAATGCGTAAATATCACCCTTTGAAATGAAATGTTTATGTTTACAATCAAATCTGGAAGTTTGCTATTTTTTTTTTTTTTTTTTTTTTTCGTTTTTTCATTTTTTTTTTTTTTTTTTTTTTTTGTTCTACAGTTTTGAAATTTTAAATTAAAATGTAATAAATGTGTAAATTTAATTTTACAGCAAAAATAACTCAATCTAACACATGTAGACAGTAACTTATATATAACTATCCGCGTTTGTAATGATCGATAGATGGCGCTTTCCCAACTGCAGTTGTTAGTAAATATAATAGCCACACATGTATTTATTATTGTTCTTTCTTGTTGTTCTATCATTGTTTCAGCGTGAAAGCTTTCAGTGGTGTGATAATTTTACCTTAGCCCACCAGAGGGCGAGCATTTCATTACAATCGCGGATACCCAAATATGGGAATTAAAATCGGGAGATAATTTCCGTTAATTTTTAATAATTTTTTACAAAAAAATCCAATGGACAATCCGCGATTGTAATGAAATGCTCACCCTCTGGTGGGCTATGGTGAAATTGCAATTACCATGCTCTAATTCGGCTTTCATAAGACGCCATTGCTTGCCGATGTTTAGTTTCACATATATTTATTGAATAAAAATGAATAAATCCGGTAAAAAAGATAACACATACTGTTGTGTGCTACAGTGTAACTCCAAAGGATCAAGAAATCCAGAATTAAGCTTCCATTTATTTCCAAATGACAAATTTAAAATTTCAGTTCCTTCGGCTAATGGAAGTAAAGAATTAATCAGATGATTTGAAACTAATATTTGTTCAACTTCAATTAAAAATCTACTTCCGATCGAACTTTGAATAAACTGAAATATTTTTTTCCAAAAGCAATCCATTTTCCATGATGTAATGGCGGAGAAATTATAGTAGGAATAGTAAGTAGAATAACAAAATGAACAATAATAAGTACACGTGGCTATTATATTTACTAACAACAAAAGCTGAAAAAGCGCCATCGATCGATCATTACAAACGCGAATTAACATGGGAAATCTTTTTCGTGGCTCCACGCACGGCCAGTGACGTCATCACTTCGCTTGCGTATAGTGATGCTACAAATTACTGTGTCTATGGTTTTATTTGAGCTTTATGAAATTGCCAAATTTAACAACTTTCTACTTTTAGGTATTTTTTAATGTAAAGGAATACGTGTATAATGGGGGAAAATGCATAAAAAATAAATGTATTTTTAAATACCTTCTTGACATCGTAAGAAAATAATATTTGTATTCGCACCTTCCGGCTAACCATACCTTTCGAATGATACCATTTTCAAACCTCTACTCCCATAATTAATATGTTAAAAAGGGACTACAAATTTTATGCTTGCCTGTTAATATATACACTCTTTCTCATATTTATAAGGACACTTTGTGTTTTGAAATAACTAATGCAAAAACAATTGTGAGCAAGATTATACTAAGTTCACTTAATATATCTAGTATTCTAAAAACTAAAACTACTATAATTTTTTTTAATATGAAACAAAATTAATAAAAAAAAATTATACAGACACGACATTATTTCATTATTTAAAACATGAAAATCTGACATTGACAGATTTTAATTTAGTGCCAGAGGCCTACTGCTAAACTTATTAATATCGACAAATTCTTCTTTAGTTAATTCGTGACGATCTAAATTCCATGATAAAGTTTTCATTAAATCAAACCAATGTGTTTCAGCTGCAGATATTGTAACAAATAACGTTGGAAGTCCAAACTGTCTTATAGCCGCAGAACAACGTTTTTTCTCTTTTTCCCAATGACGGGGAGGTGTGCCTTGGGGGGACTCATGTCAAAGGTGTGCCTTGGGGGGGGGACTCATGTCAAAGTTGTACCTTGGGGGGGACTCATGTCAAAGTTGGGCCTTGGGGGGGACTCATGTCAAAGTTGGGCCTTGGGGGGACTCATGTCAAAGTTGGGCCTTGGGGGGACTCATGTCAAAGTTGGGCCTGGGAGGACTCATGTCAAAGTTGTACCTTGGGGGGGACTCATGTCAAAGTTGGGCCTTGGGGGGACTCATGTCAAAGTTGGGCCTGGGGGGGGACTCATGTCAAAGTTGGGCCTTGGGGGGACTCATGTCAAAGTTGTACCTTGGGGGGACTCATGTCAAAGTTGGGCCTGGGGGGGGGGACTCATGTCAAAGTTGTGCCTTGGGGGGACTTCATTCAATAAATCTCCATTCAATAAACCGACTGAAATAGGCCCTTAGCACTATTAAGAGTGTATTATAAAAATTCGACAACGCTGTACCGACTGAAATAGGGGTACCTTGAGGGGGACTCATGTCAAAGTTGGGCCTGGGGGGGGGGACTCATGTCAAAGTTGTGCCTTGGGGGGACTTCATTCAATAAATCCCCATTCAATAAACCGACTGAAATAGGCCCTTAGAACTATTAAGAGTGACGTATAAAAATTCGACAACGCTGGGCCTGGGGGGGGGACTCATGTCAAAGTTGTACCTTGGGGGGGACTCATGTCAAAGTTGGGCCTGGGGGGGGACTCATGTCAAAGTTGGGCCTTGGGGGGACTTCATTCAATAAATCCCCATTCAATAAACCGACTGAAATAGGCCCTTAGCACTATTAAGAGTGACGTATAAAAATTCGACAACGCTGGGCCTTGGGGGGACTCATGTCAAAGTTGTACCTTGGGGGGGACTCATGTCAAAGTTAGGCCTGGGGGGGGGGGACTCATGTCAAAGTTGTGCCTTGGGGGGACTTCATTCAATAAATCCCCATTCAATAAACCGACTGAAATAGGCCCTTAGCACTATTAAGAGTGACGTATAAAAAATCGACAACGCTGGGCCATGGGGGGACTCATGTCAAAGTTGTACCTTGGGGGGACTCATGTCAAAGTTGGGCCTGGGGGGGGGACTCATGTCAAAGTTGTGCCTTGGGGGGACTTCATTCAATAAATCCCCATTCAATAAACCGACTGAAATAGGCCTCTAGCACTAATTAAGAGTGTATTATAAAAATTCGACAACTGTACCGACTGAAATAGGCCTCTAGCACTAATAATGCAAAATATTTTTTTCTCCACGTTCTTAGATGTTCATAATTATAGGGACAATCAAGATTTTTTCGTTTTAGTTAACTTACTAGCGGATGAATTACAATTGACATACGAATTTGTTAACTACTGGGCTAGATTAATTCATATATAAGCCTTCAATTTTTCTTAGACTGACATTACTGATAATTCCTCGAAAAAAAGAACGTTCATGTAGTGAAGTATGATAAATGTGTTTTTTAAGTGGAAGGATAATTTCAATCCGTCGAATTTCTAATGAAATTCGAAGATCTAAAAGTGCTGAAGGAAATATGATCAAACGTTGAACTGCTGGTTCGATAGGAGAGAGATCTGATGCAAAATCAGAGTTGTTTTACAGAGATCGAAGACTCATAATTCCTCTTACTGTTCTACTCATAATGACTACTGCTGAATTTGCTCGTAATTTTTAACGAAAGAATGGGGTTCAAATTTATGCATGTTTAAAATAATTAATAATATGTTAAAATGAATAAAAAAAACCTGTAATAATCAACAAGCATTTAATGGGGGAAAGAACGTCTGTGTTAAAGTTGAATAAAAACAACATTAAATGGTAAAATGTTGCATTTTCGGATGAAAAACGTTTTATTCTTGATTAACCAAATGGTTTTAACAGTTACTGGCACGATCTGAAGATAGCGAAAGACAAAGCAGATTTTTTAAAGGCAGATATGAATCGAGCATATTAAAGGCGGATCTATGGTTCTCTGGGGAGCTGTTTCTACTGAAGACAGAATGAACTTAGTAATTTTTTCTATTATTATGAACATCAAGAGAATATCCGCAAAATTTAAACGTGGAATTCTCATATTTTTGTTAGATTTCGGGGGGTAATAATATTTTTTTCAACAAGAGATACATTTTTGCTCTACTTTTAGAGCAATAGGAAATAGTTTGAAGAAAGAAACTTCTGCATTATTACCTTTCCCTTGGCCTAAAAGTTGAAAAAACCTTAACTTATCATATTAGAAAAGTGCATGCAAGTGGAAAGCAGTTTTAAATAGTTTAAATGTATTCAGAATATCATCTATGCTGCATGAAATGGTATTGAAACTGAATATTTAAAAAAAAAAAAAAAAAATGTATATATATATATGTGTAAAAATGTATGCTAGAGAGAATTTCTGACTGTTTCATCCTAAAAAGAGACCCCATAAAATATTAATTTAAAGAGTAACTGAAAAATAATTACTAAAATCCGAGCTGTCCTTATAATTGTGAATACCTGAAAAATCACCTTTTTGACCGTATTTAAAGTTTTTTTAAGATATAAAAACGACAAAACCTTTTAAATATAGTCTATTAATGAAATTCAAATTAATAAAAAATATATTTGTTTAAATAATAGTGTTCAGTGTTTATTTAATACAGAAAAACGGGTGTCCTCATAATTATGAGAACCAGTGTAGATAAATATTTCTATTAAAATTTTCCAATAGCCAAAAGGTGCTAAGTTTGCAACTATGCTCAAACCTACTGATTTTAAAAAATAATTTATTTTCATTGTTGTACTACACTGAATAGTTTCCTGCATCCGGTCGGTTACCCATAGTTGCCCACGGCTTACCCGCTTTGCGGATCGGGTGCGGGTCGAGTTTACATTAATTTTTGATCCGCATTTTTTTTTTTTTTATTATTATTATTATTAATTTTTAATGCTTCTCTTTTATGAATATAACCCTCTGAATGCAGGCATTTGATGCCATCCCCTTCCTCCATAGCAATTTACAGCAACATGACCCATAACAGGAGTTTAATTACAATTGTTTAAATATTAATACTCAACGTTTAAAACTTCATATGCAAAAAATATTTGCCTTCCAATGTGTGTTTGCCTCATTAATTTATTTTTATTATGCACTGGTGGACAAAATTAAAGCAACAGCATGCTTCCTCGTTTTCTTCTTTTGTACATAATTTTTAAACAAGTAAACATATGAGCATAAAATTTGGATGGCCTGTTCGTTATATAATAATATAACGAACAGGCCATCCAAATTTCGGTTAATAAACCGAATTTTATGTAACTTTAGCACAAGAATAATTTTTAAGCTAATAAATATTCATTTTTCTCTCAAAAATTAAGCTTTGGAAAAAATGAAAAATTTCAATAATTTTAGGAAAGAACACTTAATAAAAGGGATGTTAAGGATGCATTAAAAGTAGGTGAAGATGCACACACATCCATGTGTTAGATTACAACCAATTCTTTCTACCTGTATTCACTTTTCTGTTTCTTATTTATATATATATATATATATATATTTCGCATATGAATAGCTTTTTAAAAAATATACATACAAACATGAAAATTGAATAAGATGTCCATTTTAAAACTATTTATCGACATTTTTATTATCTTGGTGATGCTCATAGTTTACAAATTATTAATTACATTTTTTTTTTTTTTTTAAAGACCATTATAAAAGTAAAAGAAAAGTTAATACAAAAAGAAAAATCGAGATTTAGTTTAACATTTCAAGGCCATGTGCGTCTTTACCTATATCGAATGCATCCTTAATACCACTTTTCATTAATCGTTCTTTCCTAAAATTATTGAAAATTTTCATTTTTTCCAAAACTTACTTTTGAGAGAAAAATGAATATTTATTAGCTTAAAAATTATTCTTATGCTAAAATTACGCGAAATTCGGTTAATAATATGATAACGAACTGGCCATCCAAATTTTATGTCCATAAGTTTATTTGTTTAAAAATTATGTGCAAAAGAAGAGGAGGAGAAAACGTGTAGTTGCTTTAATTTTGTCCACCTTTGTATATTGTCAAAATATTTGAATTTTGTTATATTATACTCTGAAGTTTTGTTCATAATTAGACTAGTAATTGTCAATATAATTATAATTAATACTAGCTTAATATAAATTACACGCAATTTTTCTATGTAATATTTCATTCTTTGAAATATCTGTTCAAATAACAGTATTTTGTGTGCTAGAATTTTAATTAGTTTCTTATATAACAGAATTTTATAGCGGGTCGCGGTTCTGAAGCTGCAGGATTCGGGTCGGGTTGCGAGTCGAAAGTCCTTCTGCAAGTCGAATTGCGGGTCAAGTTTACCCAACCCTTTCAGAACTCTACTCTGAATTGTGCCATTGTAAGAATCATTTCGGCGATAAGTAAGAAATTTTCTAGAAAGTCAGTAACATAATATAATTTTTAATGTCTGCGACGACGAACATTAGATAAATTCTTCTTCTTTTTCTTGGAATACGAAATCTTCTCAAAAATGAGTATTACGATTGACAGGGCAATCCCAGAAATCCAAAGTATCAAAGCTCCCTTGATGTCTTTTAAAGTCAGCGGTTTCAAAGAATTATCCGAATAACTTGTGCATAGAGTACTCTTCTCGATTATCCGTTTGTACCATCTTCCACTCAAATCAGCATCAACCAGTCTTGTTACACTATTCAAAATGATAATGATAATAATAATAACAAACATTTGGTTGTCGAAAATTGCATTTTATTTTTAAAAAATGGTGAGGGGGTAGAAGAAAAATATGGAGTGACTCCACTTCACTTTCCGAACATTGAGTAATTCACAGTTTTGTAGATAAAGTAAAGAAAGAGGAGTTGTTAAACAAATAAAAAAGAGAAAACATAATAGAGTGTCTGAGTATTTTTCTCCATATATTACACGATGTTTTATTTAACGCTACTGAACTTTGAGCCCATAAGATCATAATGATAAAGAATTTTTCGTTGTGTCCCTGTAAAAACCTATAAATGCTAGATTCACCAAAATGCTTATAGTTAGTGCAACAGTGATTTATAATATTCACATAAATTTTCAGCTCAATTGACTAAGGCGTTTAGTCGCTATCGCACTTTTAAAAATTTGGTCCCATAGGCCATAATGATAAAGAATTTTTCTTTGTGTCCCTGTAAAAAAACTGTAAGTGCTAAATTCACCAAAATCTATACAGTTGTTGCAACTGTAACCTATAACATGTGTACAAATTTTTTGCTCATATTAATAAGACGTTTAGACGCTATCACACTTTTAAAAATTTGGCCCCATAGGCCATAATGATAAATAATTTTTCCTTGTGCCTCTGTAAAAAAACTGTAAGTGCTAAATTCACCAAAAGCTATACAGTTAGTGCAACTGTGACCTATAACATGTGTACAAATTTTTTGCTCAGATTAATAAAGCGTTTAGACGTTATCGCACTTTTAAAAATTTGGCCCCATAGGCCATAATGGTAAAGAATTTTTCCTGGTGTCCCTGTATAAAAACTATAAGTGGTAGATTCACCAAAATCTATAGGGTTCGTACTATGGTGACTTACAATATACGTACCAACTTTCAGATTATTCGAACAAAGCGTTTAGATGTTAGCGTGTTCACTCACAGACATACACACATACATACATCATCGTAAAAATAGTGGAAACGGACTCAGTAGACCTCGAAACGTATAGAAACATCAAAATCTCAAATTCGGATTTTTGACATGATTACAATACTTTCCTCACTATAGTGTTCGGAAAGTAAAAAAAAGAAAGAAAGAAAAGAAAAGTTTTACGTTAGTGAAAATAATAAAAATAACAGTTTGCTACTTATATCACATCATACCTATGCATTATTGATCATTTTATCTGAGCCTGGCATCACAAACGTGGTAAAAATGCTCATTATTATTTTGTGATTACAGATAGTAAAAAGATACACTGGGAAAAGTGCAAAATATTCGGATTTTGTAGGCAATTACGATTTTTTAAATTTTCAGTAACTGGGTGAAATATCCGTTTCAACCAGCTACTGAAAGGTTATGAAATGGATATTTCAACCAGTTATGGTCAATTAATAGTGCAGATCGAAATTTAACTAAGGAAAAAACGCAATTTTTTATTTTATTACACAAATAGCTGAATGCTTGTAAATATGTTTAATTAATACATTGCTTTCTAAAAGACATGAAAAATGTAGTTCATTAAATTCATAGCCTGTATATGATGTGTGAGATACAAAATAAACAATTTCTTATAATTCAGCGTGCCATACATGTAACAGTTTGCAAAATTTAAATAAATATATCTTTTTTTTTTTTTTTTTTTTTTTTTAAATACACAATACCATACATTTCATTAATAGAATTTGATCTTTTACCCATTCACTATATGTATATATAGATAGATATAGATAGATATATATATTAACCAGAAAATCCTCAATTCAACAACAGGCACAAAATGAAGTAATTTTTTAAGTTGTTCCAAATACTATCAAAAACACTTTTGATATATTTAGGCAAAATGTAACGTATGAAGTGTACTTTTTAACCGTCTGAGGACAACAATTTAAAAGGATGGTTATCATGTATGCTATATTTTTGGAAAACTAGATGAATATTTACTTCTGGAGGGTAAAGTATCCAGAACCTTTGTTGCAAATGCCGTAGATACGCGAAGAACGCATGGTACCAGTAACTTATTATCTGGGTCCACCCCACCACAATTTGAATGATAAAAGTGTTCTTTATAAGCGAAGATCTCAATATTGTTATTGAGATCGTTACTTTAATACTCCATCGTTCTTCTCCACGAGACCGAAACGAGAAGAACAAAATTTTCACAGAACCAAACTAGCAGAAACAAAACGGCGGGACCAAATAATCATATACCCCCTCGCCTCCCGACCGTTTTATATCGGGAATAGTTATTTTAATTACTCCATTGTCTGTCTGTTGTTGAAATGAGGATTTCCTGGTTAATAAGTAATATATCGAAGCCTCTTAAATTTCAGTATTAAAAAAATAAAAAGTTTTAAATTTTTTAAATGTTATAATACGGCTGATAATTATAACAAGTCATTCCTTTTTATAGTGTTTGATCACAAATTGATAGTAAATCCATGTTTTATCGAAGCATCCTCTACATATTAGTGTTAAAAAAATACAAAGATCTGACAAACATAATAAAACCTTTTATCATTCTCTATTTTTTAATTATTTGTAAATAATGGAATACGCGAGGGCGCTAAAAGCCAAGACTGATTATTTATGTAAAAAAATACCAACAATAAACTTATACTTGGTTTTACTTCTGAACTTAAAAAAAATTAAATGGCTAGATCTATTCATTGCATCGCTTATAATATTTAATATATAAGCATTAAAAGTCAATTGTAAGTGAAAAAATTAAAATATCCAGCAATTTTAATTTAAAATAATACATTAAGGCTACTATTTTAAACGCCGTTCTTAGTAATGTGCGATTTGGAAATCGTTTTAATAAATGAAAGGTCATGTTATACTCCATATGCGTTAATGTACACAGAAAAACATTTATTGTCGCGGCTCAGTCATAAGTCAGACATAGAACTTACGCATAATTGAACTTTTCATGAAATTCTTTCTTCAATGAAGGCTGCAGACCGATGATGAGAGGAATTGTGAAGAAAGCATTGTTAGAAATGTGAAGATTACATTTCCCTTTATTTTGAAAATAATCGCTAAGAAATGATTTCAATATAAGTGTGCCATGGAGTATGCATGTATCACCATTTTCAACTGCTTTTAAAGATTTTTCTTCGAAGACCTCATTTTCATCTATCAAGTAAGGCTCTAGTTTTTTCAATGCGTCTTCAAATACTTGAATTCCGGAATCCTAAAGAGAAATACAGTTTTATTTTACATATTTTTATCTTACAACAGAAGATTAATCAATTTCACCGAGTTATAATTTTTATTTATGATAGTAGAAAGTTGAGTTGCGAGATTAAACAAACCGACAATCGGTATTTTTAATCTTATCTTATAATAAACAGTGAGTAATCAAACTATTAGGTGTTTTTTTTTTTTTTTTTTTTTTGACATTTTTTCTATTTTCTAAAAGAAAGTACTGGACAAAAAATGGCTTTGAACTTCAGACATGTAAAAATATTTATAAATTCACATTTTCCACGACCTATTCAGTCTCGAGGGCAATTAGGGGTCAAACTACAAGTTTAAGAAAACTAGAATTGTTTTGGATCATCCTGCATCAAAAGCTACAAATGATTTGTATCAGTAAAGTTCCATGACGTCATGAAATGGTATTAGACAGGAGATGAGTGGCAACAGCCAAAAAGGAGAGACAGAGAGCGGGAGATGAGAGCGAAGGACATGTTTTAGTTCGTTCGAGAAGAATATTTTTATTTGTGTTTAAATGTTTTATATATGTTTTGTGAAGTTTTAGTAATGTGTTATTAAAATGTTTCGTCATAAAATTACGATATTTTAATTTCAAGGCCATGGCTAACTCTAATAAAATTTAAGTTATTGTTTCTCCATCATGCGAGAACACACAAATCAAAGAATTCCCCTTACTTGCGAGATCACGCAGTGACAAGGATGTTTTAACTGTATCTTAAACACATGATTTCATTTCACTCACTGTATGCAATATTTATATGCTTTTTTTTTGTGGGAATTTCCCAATTATTTAGATTTTTTTTTTTTTTCTTTTCTTCCAAAAATTATCAAGTTTTTAACAAGTTTTTTGAGGTATAACAAGAATAGATTTCAAGAAAATTTTACAAAACTTCCAGAAAAGTTGAGAAATCATTAGAGAAGTTTAAAATATTTAAAGATCATTACGTCTCGAAAAATTATGTTATATTTTAATTACACTAAAATTTGAGACAATATGCATTAAAATACACAATTAAAATATTAAAATAAAAACAACAGAAATTTATATGTTTTGAACCTTATTTTAGGCTCCTCATCAGTAAAAACATCAAAGTAAACGTCGATAGATTTCTTCTACAAAAACACTGCGTATTCGGCAGGGACTGCGCATGCTTCATTAAGAGGTGAAAAAAGTAGCTTCGAATACCAGCCCTCAAGAAAAATTCTAGAATGATAATTTGAACTTGAACAGTTAGATACAATTATTTTAGTATTGTCAAAATCAGGTAGATGGTCGGTTTCTATGGCATGCTGAACACTTTTAGAACGAATATCGCGATTTTTTGAAAAAAAATTTATGTTCGAGAATTCAAGTATGAAGGGAACGTCCAGTTTCACCAATATAAACAGAATTGCAAGACTTACAAGGAATATTATAAATAACTCTTGTACGGGAAAAGGGGGAAATAACACGTTTAAAATTAGAAAGGAAATTACGAATCATGGGATGTACTGAGCCTTGGAGGATGCCTGTGGTAATGTTTTTGTGACTTGAAAGCGTACTCTTTACGTGGATGACGGAAGACCTGTTGCTAAGGTACTGGTGTATAAGATGTGTGAGGTAGGCGGGAGTATTTATCCGAATTAATTTGTTTATGAGGCTTCATGCCATACCTTATGAAAAGCCTTAGCAACATCGAGAAAAATAGCGGCAGCTGGTATCTTCGAATTTAGGTTTTCACTGAGGAATTCCACAACACGAAGCAACTGGTGTTCTGTAGAATGTTTAGCTCAGAAGCCAAAGTGTTCAGGTATGAGTGCGTAGTTGGAGTCTTGGAGACGTTTTAAGAGGTGTTCCCAAATGATGCGTTCAGCGACTTTGCTGAGGCAAGGGAGAAGAGAGATAGGTCTAAAATAAGTGGGATTGGTTAAATTGCAAGAGGGTTTAGTTATTGGGGCCATGACAGAAGTTTTCCATAGTTTAGGGAAATAAGAAAGTTTAAGAATATGTTTAATAATATGAGTAAGAAGATGGATGGGTTTTACGTCGCACTAGTGCTGCGCAGATGGGCAATTGGCGACGGTCTGGGACACACCCCTAGAGGTGGTCCGAAGACATGCCATCACAATTTTGATCCTCCACATATGAGTAAGAAGAAGAGTGAATTTTAGTTGAAGATTTTTAATGGCAACATTAGATATTTTATCAATTCCAGGTGCTTTGCGATTTTTTGGAGATTTAATAATGTTAATAACTTCAATTGGTTGAACATTAGTATCAGGAGGGGAAGGACAAGTAGAGAGAAAGTTGTGTATTACAGAGTTAACCAGGCTGAGATGACCCATATCTGTAAGATTATTATTGGGGGAAATTTGTGGTTTATATAGGAGGATGCAAGTGCATTTGCCTTATCCTCGTCCGTATAAGGGATTAAGTTATTGTATGTAAGGGGTGGGATGGCAGTGTAATTATTATTGAAGTGCTTTTTAATTTGCCAAACAGAGTTATTTTCTGGGGAAAGGTTTGAGAGGAAGTTGTTCCACGTTTTCTGTTTTTCAGAATGAATGCAATTTTTAATTCTATTATTAAGGCTGTATATGATTCTTTTTAAGTTGGGATCGCGTGTATTTTGGTATTGACGACAAATTCTGTTTATTTTTAATCATGTGGTGAATATAATTTGTCAGGATGAAGCGTCTATTGTTTTTGAAATATTCATGAGGAGCGTGTTTTTGAGCGTTCACAATGTGTTGGTTGAGGGTGGAAACTGCAATGTCAATACCATTAGTATTATTAATTTCACGGTTAGTGAAGCTAATATTGTTAAGATAAGTTTTGTATTTATCCCAGTTGATAGCAACTGAAAGAGAAGGGATTATAGGATTAATAAAATCGATTTTGAAAGAAACGGGAAGGAGGTCGAAGCTCAGATCGGTGAGGATAGGGGAGATTTTTAGTAATTGAAAAATCAATTATAGAAGGGTGAGCATTAGTATATGGGAAGTGTGTGGATGTGCAAGGTGCATGTAAACTTAAATTTTGGTTGTGAATGAAATTATGTAGTGTTCTACCCCAGGAGGTGGTGCTGGCACAATTCCAACGAGTGATATGGGCATTAAAGTCGCCAGCGGCAAAACAACAAGCGTGATTAGAGAAGAGGTTGCTGATATTATTAATCGGGTATTGTCTAGTATGTGTTATGTTAGCAGAGGCAATAAATAAGTTAATGTTAAGGAATTTGATAACAATACCCGTGTGATCAATTTCATTAAGTGAGTTTTGTGTGTAGAGGTGGTGTGTGGTGTGATTTTTAATATAAATTGCCGTATCACCATAGAGTTAGGTCTGTCAGTGTGTTGAAGAAGAGACACCTAACATCGTCAGAGAAGCGCCTGCTCAAACAGATGCGGTTGGAAAACAAATCGCAGAGTACCACGTGGAACAGCCTATAGGAGGTGTTGTGTTGACCCCCCCCCCCTCCCGATGAGAGGTGTTGGAGCACTTTCAGAAAAGTAGATTTTTACTTTCTCTTACACATAGGGTCGAGAAAGAGTTGTTTTAGGGTCAAATTTTCGAACGTGAGTTTTTGTTATGTGATTTTTAATATAAATTGCCGAATCACCGTAGAGTTAGGTCTGTCAGTGTGTTGAAGAAGAGACACCTAACATCGTTAGAGAAGCGCCTGCTCAAACAGATGCGGTTGGAAAACAAATCGCAGAGTACCACGTGATATAGGCCTATAGGAGGTGTTGTGTTGACCCCCCCCCCCTCCCGATGAGAGGTGTTGGAGCACTTTCAGAAAAGTAGATTTTTACTTTCTCTTACACATAGGGTCGAGAAAGAGTTGTTTTAGGGTCAAATTTTCGAACGTGAGTTTTTGTTATATTTACATGTTCTGAGGTCCCCTGCATACGAAAATCATGTTTTTAGCGAATGGTCTGTGTGTCTGTCTGTGTGTGTGTTATCAGTATATCTCAAGAGCAAATAGTAACAGAAATTCCAAACTCGGTATGCTAAATGCGTATCATATAGGGATGCTACACTAAGCTTTTCATTGAGATGAAGCAAATGGTTCGTGTACAGGGACACTCAAAAGTATTCAAATACATTACGTCTATGAGGGAAATTGCAGGTAAGTAGAGTTTAGCATCTATAGACTGCACTAAACAAAATGAAACGAATATATATTTTTTGTAATAGAGATAGTCAACTGGGGGAAAAAAATGTGTATTTAGGAGCCTTCCCCCCTGGGGGGGGGGAAGTCCCCCCTCGAGGGGAGTAAATTTTCATGATGGGTATCTTTCAAAAGAGCTCTTCAGTACCTTTAAAACGAATGGTTGAACCATCGATCTGCGATAATTTAAAATAAAATTACCGATTTTTTTTTTTTTTTTTTTTAACAAAAAAAAATTTTTTTTATGTAATATTAAGAATAAATTCAACTTTTTTTTTTTTTGGATATTTAGGGTTATACTACTTCTCTAATATGGAAATCGTCTGCATTATCATGGAAGATAATTTTTTTAAATAATAATTTTAATAAATTATTTTTACTGAGTGAATCTGTGTAGGAAAATATAGAAGAAAGTCGTGTGGTGGCCACAACACACTAGTTATTTGTTGTTAGTGGATGTGCTTTACTAATAATATTTTACCATTTCCAGGAAAGCTGTTCGGGAATTGAAATACAGTACCTGGCCAAATATTAGACCATTGGCAAATTATACATTTTTTCATGTTTACAACCTTATTTATGAAGAATTTTATTAAAAAAGATATTTTCTTCATTCATATTTCGAAAACATATACATTAAGGAATACAATGACAAAAAAAAGTGTTACAATACAATACTTATTGAAGAAAGAAAAAATTAATAAATTAAATTTAACAGAAAAATCAATATTTCATATGGCCACCTTTGGCAACTAAAAGGGCTTTAACACGACGAGGCATACTTTCTATGCACGCTTGGATGGTTTCTTGAAGATGTTTATTATGATTCCACTGGTATGTTAAATATTCCAGCAACTCTACCTTATTGGTTATATTTTTCTTATATATTTCTTTTTTAAGCAACTCCCAACCATTTTCAATAGGGTTCATATCAGGCGAGTTACCAGGCCAATCAAGAACTTTTTTTTTTCCGCTATAAATACTTCGATACACTTTTGGCTTTATGGCATGGATCACCGTCATGCATGAAGACTGGTTCTTCGTCTCCAAGAAACCATTCTTGAATTTGTGGCATGAGCCTGGTTTGTAAGACTTTCAGGTATTGATCTTGTTTCATTGTATTTTTAACCACATAGAGAGAACCAGTACCTTTTCTTTATATGACGGACCACACCATGACTCATGGAGGATGTTTGATGGTGGGAACAATACAATCTCACTTGTATTTCTCGTTTGGACGCTGCCGAACAAATTTGGTTTTTTTCGGTTAAAAAATGAAAAACCGATTCATTAGAGAAGCAAACCTGAAAATTAAACAAAATTGCTTTTTATTAAATTTCTTTATATTAATTATAAATGCCAATATATCGCTGATTAAAATAAATAGCTATATATCTTTTTCCAGTCCTCTATTGTCCAATTTTTGTACTTTATTTTCCCACTCCAAGCGTTTTTTCATCATTTCTGATGTAAACCTTGGCTTGCTTGCCGGTTTCGTGGCAATGAGTTTATTTTCTGCTAAGCGACGTCTAAAAATTCTTTCTGATATATTAATGTCTCCATCTTGAACTTATTTCATTAACATGCGTAGCGGTTTCTTTCTGTTATTTATACAAATGTCTCGTATTTTTCGATCTGTCCTCGGCATCGTAATGCGATCTCGTCCACTAATATTCTTCCGTGATAGATCCAAACTGATGTTTAAGACCATTTCCTTTTTAATATTTTTTTACTGGGCTTCTGGATACCCTTACTTTTGCTACAATTTGATTTTGGGTCAGTTTAATGGCCTTCAGTAGACCATAAACCTGCCTTACTCTCTTTGGTGAAAGGTCAGCCTTTCTTCCCATCTAAAATAAAGGAGCAAAACCTTTTTATGATAATAAATGAATAAAAATGTTAAATATCTCACACGATATTAATAACAATGCAAAACTTACTTTTTGCAGCAAAATATTCGCTTCAATCCAAAATAAACAAGCAGAACAAATTTTGCATAATAATGCAAGTTTACACCTATGCCACTGTATCACAGAATAATAACTAACTTGTGTTGCCAGCTTGAAAATGTTTCTGTAATAAAGGTACTGAAATAAGCTTAAGGTAACACTAATTAAATAATAATAATTTCGAGCAGGTCAGGTATAATAAACTTCCAATTTAAAAAAAACTTTAAATATTTTCTTTGGTCTAATAATTTGGCCAGGTACTGTAAAATCCTCATAGATATATGGTAAATAATGTATGTTTTAAGTTAAATATTCATCGCTTGTTTTTTGTATATTTACACGTTTTGAGGCTTCCTGATTACCGTAGTCAAATTTTTTAACGTTTGATCTTTGTCTGTGTTTCTTAGAGTAACTTAAAACCGAATAATTTTAGGAGATCTAAATGTTATATTTTGAAGTTAATATAAGTTTGTTGCTGGAAAAGTTTGATAAAGATTGATAAGTTTCAATGAATATTGCGTGTGAAAATTGTCTGTATAATTTTAATAATAGAATTAAATTCTACATAAATGTAGGTGCATTAATGAAACGGGGGTTGAGGGGGCTGTAGCCCCCTCACACAAAACTAATTATCATATAAAACTCTTCCAAAGCCTAATTTGAATTGTTTAACACAGGTTTATATAACAGTACGCGTTATCTTATCTCTTAATCTCCAACCTGTGTTTATAGTGTTAAATTTCAGGATAAGAGAAAGTCATGTGAGTGACACACCAGATTTTTTTTTTTTTTTTTTTTAATGGGTCAATTTACACGAATAGAGAGGTAGTTTTGAGAAAACTTCTGAAATATGTAAACTGATGCCTGACACGAATTTGCATGTTTTCAAATTAATTTTGTAAATACTATGTAAATATTAAGAACATGATTGAAAATTGTGTTCAAAGAAGCTCAATGTTTTTATTTTCTCTTGTACCTCATTTTTTTAATTTTGTAGTTGGTCTTAAGCTATCATAATATTATTTTAACTTTTTACATTCTTAAATGTGTATAGCATATCTAAGGAAACAAGCTGTCCTGCAAATTAAAAGATTTTTTAAATGATAATTTCTAAGCTTTTTTTTCTTCTTTGTAATTTGTAATTCATTTAAACAGACTTACTTTTAAAATTATGTAGAATCCAGTTTGGTAAGGAGCTACGCAAATAACATCTTTCTTCTGAACAAATTCATCCAAAGAATTTACGACTGGCGTAGACCGTACAATGGTTAGTTTAGATACCAGAAGACTCTGGAATATCGTCAAAAGGACTAAAGAAATTTCAAATATCCAGATAATCATAAGAACCGGCATCACATGTAGAAGTACAGATCGTCTTTTAGTTTTAATAAATAGCCATTTATTTTTTTGAACTAGAAAGAAAAAAAGCATTTTTTTTTTTTAGTTTAGCAATACACATATTACAAATCAGTGTGAAATCTAGATTTTTATCATGACCAGAAAACTTCTTTTGTAGCAGGCAAATGTATTGTGTTGTGTATTATTAGAGCATTTTACAGTTTCAAGAGTATTAGATAAAAATCTTGTTTCCACCCAATAAAATATGAGAAACAACTCTAAAGCTGCCTTCAAACTCTGGCAACAGAAGTAGAGCGTCAAAGTCATAAATTATCCATTGTCCGAAAGTGACCCTTGACATTTTGCACACGTTCACAATGAAGGACATTACTTTTTATTGCTCTTTTACAAAAGAGACTCAAGTCTCCATCCAATTACCGCACTAGGAGGTTTGTGAGCGACGACTCCAGCGAGTGTCAACTCAAATACCACATTAAAGGAATAAGAAAAGAGGCCGCCGTTGACGCTTTGCTGAAGCCAGAGTTTGAAGACAGCTTAAAGCTTCCTTCAGATACTAGCAACATACAGAGCGTCAAAACTCATTAATTATCCAATATCCGAAAGCGACCCTTGACATTTTGCACACATTTACAATGAAGGACATTACTTTTTATTGCTCTTTTACAAAAGAGACCCCCTTCTGATGCAATTATCGCACTAGGAGGTTCGGGAGCTTCGATTGCAGCGAGCGTCGATCTCCTTAACCAGATCAAAGAAATATCAATAGAGCCGACTTGCAGATTTCTTAAGTTGCCAGTCTCTGAAAGGTCCTTAAGGTTAACAGAAAAAAAATTGCATAATAATATCTATAATGTCGTAATCATATAATGTACTCTAATTTCCTTTGAAAAAAGGCTAAAAAGTAAAAATCAAATGACTTTTGTAAAGAAAAATCTAACTTTCCGAACTTTTCATTTATTATTGTTATGCAGATAATGGACAAAATAATGCAAACACTTTCGATTTTACACGTTTTGTGGATTATTTTCAAAAATAACGATCATAATACGCAAGGAAAATAGTTTTATTTTTATTTTTATTATTATTATTATTGAATTTGAGAACGGATATCAATGTCCCCGAATTTTTGGAAAAAAATATAAATAAATTACCTTAAATTGAAAAAAATTAGTAACTTTTATTTGTGAAGTACCTGAAAAAAACTTATTTCAGCTTATCATGAGACCACGACAATGTCTCGAATGACGCAAGCAGGTAGACAAACGGAACACCAAGGCACTCATATATACGACTAATTTGAGATTAAAAGAAATTACAAACTCCACCAATCTCAGCTATTATGTGATATATTGTTTTGATTTTTTCATATTAGTCTTTTATCTTCCGTCTAATTCTATCCTGAAAATTCTACATTTCTACATGCTGTAGATGTTGAGATCTCGATATCAGTTCAAAGTAATATCAGGCAAATGTTAGTGCAATGTTGTAACAGTGATGCCAGATGGTCAAAAATTATTTCCCCAAACAGGTCTTCAAATTTCCCAAAATCAGGGGGGGGTTTTTTTCGAAAAAATCCCGAACTTGATTTCTACTAAAAAGGGAAAATAAAAAATTCTTCAAGAAAAAATATCAAGCAGATTCAAGTGGATTTTAGCTCAGATTTTTCCCCAAATGAAAACAATTTTTGAAAAAAATCCCCAAATAACAATAAAGCTATTGAAAATCCCTGGTCGTAGGGATAAATCATTACGTTGCCAGCATTGACAGAAAGTTGAAGAACTCCCCATATTTGTCCCCAAAAATTTTAGAATTCCCCAAAAAAATCCCCACAAACATTTGGTCTCCAAAATTGTCCCCAGAAGCTTCAAAAATCCCCAAAATGGGGACAAAATCCCCAATCTGGCATCACTGTGTTGTAATAATGTCTTGAAAACGATTCGGGCGATTTTTTAAAAATTAATATATGATGCTAATTTGATTTTTCTGAATCCAGTAACGTCTTTGTTTTTTCAGAAAAATTCTTTTTATATATTAAGAAGAGTTTTATATATAATTCGGTTTAAAAATAAGACTTACTACTCCGCATATAACATATTATTATACTTCAATTTTGAACGAAAAAGGTGTAGAAAGGCTTTTTAGATTCATTTTTTAAAATGGGGAAGTCTTTTATAATTTTATATATTCTATTTCATAGTTATTCGTAATAAGTTTATAATTTTTTAAAGAGAAAATACTTAAATTTTTAATGTTTTTTTTATTTATTTGATTCATGTATTTATACGTCAGGGGTTTGCTCCTTTCTGTATTATTTTAAAACAACAATATTATTTTGGTGCCATCTACCGACCCCCATGTTAAATATATAGAAGGCAAGTTTAATATTTTGTTTTTACAAATCATCGACACAGAAAACGTTTATAAAAGTTATATTTTTTACACAAATTCTTAACACTTTAATAAAATTAAACATAATTTATACGTCTCATTAATATATTAAAACCAATGTAACATTTAAAATGAGATAAAAAATACAAAAATTTTTAAAACTTTAAAAATACATTTTAATTAAAAACATTAAAACACAAGACAGACGTTTCGGCTAGAACATTAGCCCTCGTAAGTGTCAAACATACAAGCACAACATTTACAAAAATTCATAATACATTATAGCAAGATTAAATATTCAGGAGGAATAGCTTTAGCCTCGTTCAAGACAGAATGTATAAAACAGGAAATTTAAAATCAAAACTCGTAATCCATTCTCTCAATAGTGATCAAATTCCGGATTTTGAAAACTTTAAAATTTTAGTTTGTAATGTATCCCGTATTTTTCTAGAGGGCGCTTTTTAAAATGCAACATTCTGCCTTGAACGAGGCTAAAGCTATTCCTCCTGAATATTTAATCTTGCTATGATGTATTATGAATTTTTGTAAATGTTGTGCTTGTATGTTTGACACTGAGGAGAGCTAGTGTTCTAGCCGAAACGTCTGTCTTGTGTTTTAATGTTTTTAATTAAAATGTATTTTTAAAGTTTTAAATTTTTGTATTTTTTATCTCATTTTAAATGTTACATTGGTTTTAACACTTTGTTTGCACGTCAAATAAAATTACATTTTTCATTAAAAACGAGCCCCACTATCAGGCATTCCTCTAAAAAAATACTTTACCTAAAAAAAAAAAAAAAAAAAAAAAAAAAAAAGATTTTACGTGTTCGTGTTTAACACTTTATATGCTGCTGGTGTATATATATGCCAGTAACAATTACAGAATCAATTGCTAAGAATAAAAAAATTTGAGTACTGCCTAGCCAAGGATTAAAGACGGGTGATGTGACTGTGAGAGGGGGACTTTTCTGACCCTTTAAACGTATGTTTCCTTCCCTCCAGAATAATCCATTTTTTTGGCCGCGTGCCAAGGTCAGTCTTTCAAATCTGGCTTAGCAGTAATTTAATCATGAATAAGTAAAATCATTTTAATAAATAATATAACGTTTTAGAGGAACGCCAAAAGACGGAGCTTACTGTTCAAAATAGGAAAATACCCGACGACAATGTATTAAAACAATAAAAATTCAAAATTTTTGAGAAAATATTTAACTTTTTTTTTTATTATTTATTATTTATTTGATTCATGTATTCATACGCCAGGCGTTTGATCCTTTCTGTCTTATTTTAAAATAAAAATATTATTTTTGCGCCATCTATCGAACCTCGCATAAAATATATTGAAGACAAGTTTAATTTTTTGTTTTTACATATTAAATCGGAAGAACGTTCCGCAGAAGTTATATTTTTTACACAAATTTTTAAAACTAGAAAAATTCAAATTTTATTAAGAGTGAAATTTTAAAGGTTTGTGTTACATAAAACATCATACTACATAAAAAGATTAAACCTTTTATGACTTTCTGTTTTTACTACAAATGAAAAAATAAAAAAAATTGACAATCTATTTTTATCCATTTTTGAAAGTTCAAATTATATCAATCTAAACTTTTTTTTTCTCCTCTATTTTTCATTATAAATAACAAGATCAACACTTATAAAATTTAATTTAAATATTCAGCAAATATATATAATATATGCATTATTCTTATAAATTAATGAAGATAATTCTGTGTCTTTTTCTTTAATCATAGTAATATTATAGCTTTGTAAAGAAATAATTTATAAGTCAATAATTAAAAGTGTGATTATTAACTTTATTTCCGGTCACATTAATGCATTTAAATGTTATCTGGAATGGTTATGATCAGATAATTCTGGATAATTGTTTGTCTATCAAAGCAATATCCATTAATTATACATGTACAATGCACGTGGCTCAACTATTATTTCTGATTTTGTTGGTCCAATTTAATTTCACACCTCTGGTCAGTGTAGCCAAATTTAAGGAATTTTTTATTCAATATCCACCAACCAATTTTAACTTTTACGTTTGTGTAATCATTTCAAAGGTAAATCTTCCATTATGTATATCAAATATCACGCCTCTAAATTGTTAGTGATAGTTGAATAAAAGACACGACCCGAACCCGACAGGTGAATTTTACATCAACCCAAAACCCGACCCGAACCCGACAAAAGAATTTTCATCAACCCCAAAACCGACCCGAACCCGCGATAGAGAATTTTTACGACCCGAAACCCGAAATCTATATGAAGATTACTAATTCATCTAAACATCATGGAAAACTTTTTTAAATTATAAAACAACGTAAATTTTCATTATCACACAGTTGCTAAATTATTTTAAAAAGAAGTTAAAATGTAATTACTAACTGTATTAAGTTAAGTTACAAAATTAAACATCTGAGAAATAGATCAATAATAATTTTTAACCATTTATGTGAGTTGTGAACTTCAAGAGTAAAAAAAAAAAAAAAAATGTACTTCAATTTAAGTGTTAGTAATTTATGGTTTAATGCTTACATTCTGAAGGGAAAAAAAATGTATTATTCTTTATTACTTTCGTTCGATGTGGATGGTTACTTTACTATAATAATTTGGGTAACATGTGTTTGATTCGCAGTTAAACATCTGTTTTCATACGATCGCTTTAAATTCACACGATCAGCAAATTAGCTTCTTGCGGTTGCAGTTTTCGTGCATCGTTTATTTGTTCTAGAGAAGACGTTAAAGAATATAATCAGCCTTGATGGAATTCGTTTCCTAAATGTGTGTATATATTACTTTTTTTAAAATTAAATCACAAGTATTTCCTTTGTATTGCTGTATATAAAAGTGTAGATGGAAGAAAATTCAAAATTTCGTTAATATAAAAGCGAGGATTAAAATTCATTAAAAATTAAGGTATCTTAATATAAATTGAGAAATAATTTAAATTCCCAGAACGTAAAAGCGAAGTTATATTGTATTTCTGTTATATATATATTAATAATATTCAATAAAGACTTATAGCACTTTCTAACTTTCACACAATTTCTACAGAAGATCCGTGTTACATTTGTAGAAGAATAGAAAACGTATACGATTTTTTTTTTTTTTTTTTTTTTTTTTTTTTTATGCTTATACTCCAGATATGAATACGGATCTTTTTTTTTTTTTTTTTTTTTTTTTTTCAGGCGGATATCCGCGAATATGGATACGAATACGGAGCTTCTGCACATGTCTAAAATCAGTTATAGAGCTAATTATGTCTACAAATTTATGCTTACAATTGTAAAATTTTTTTGAAAGATGTTCTCAAGTCGACCCGACTTGTAGAAAACTAAACCCGACCCGAACCCAAACCCGAACCCGACCCGCAAGAAAACAACAATTGCCAACCCGACCCGAACCCGACCACCGGGTCGTGTTGGGTTCGGGTAAAATCGGGTTACCCGACCCGATGCAGGACTCTAAAACAGCCCCTAAATTTAGCAGCGTTAAAGCCGGCAAATGTTAAAAGTAATTAATTTTTAAAATATATCTCATAAAGCTTTAAAACTACTTTTTAAAAGCAAAATTTAAAAACCATATTCTACCAAGAAAATTATTATTCAGTCTTTGAAATTAAATAAATATACAATTATCACCTGGAAATTTAATAACCCCACATAAAAATTAAATTTTGCCCTAATCCAATTCCTTAAAAACCTGATTAGTCAATTTTTTCTTTTAACATAAAATGCTATTCAAACTGAGAAAAAATTCTGTAACTGACATCTAGAATCGAGATTGTGGCTCTAGTAAAAATAATTCTGTGTCATCTTTATAAATTCTAGTCCCCTTTGAAAGCGAGTTCTATGAAACCCCTATTAGAATTCTAGATTCCTATATAATCGAGGTCAAACTTATTTAAAAATCTCTGCAAATTAATGTGATTACAAGAGGCGAGTTTTAGCAACTATAATCTTGGTTTATAACCTAATGCTATAAAATCAAGCGAGAATTTCTCGCAATACAAGGGATTCAGAATATTCAGATTTTTGTTCCACCATCTAGAAATGTATAGACTAGAAATTCTCGATCATTTCGTCTATTCAGCTTATTGGCGTGCCTTATACGCATAGCTCGGAAATCTATATTTCTAGTTTAGGAATTTAGAAACTCACTACATTTTTTTTTTCTCAGTGTGGTGTGAAAGAATGGAAAATTATAATATAAGAATTACTTATAAGTTGAACTAATGTATGATATTTCTTTATTTTATATTTCTTACAAAAATTCAGTTTTTTTTACACTTTCTAAACTAGATGAAAATAGCTGATGTTTTAATTATTCCCATAATTAAAAAACTAAAAATATTCTTAAAGTTTAAGAGGTAGTGGGATTTTAGTTATCACAGAAAAAATTGCATTAAAATTCTATTTTAAATTTATTATTATTATTATTATTATTTTAATAATACATAAAAATTAATTTTTTTACGTATTTCATTTTTATGTGCTTGCATTTTTTTTTTTTTTTACTTTCCGAACACTATAGTGAGGAAAGTATTGTAATCATGTCAAAATCCGAATTCGAGATTTTGATGTTTCTATACGTTTTGAGGTCCCCTGAGTCCGTTTTCACTATTTTTACGATGATGTATGTATGTGTGTGTGTATGTGTGTATGTCTGTGAGTGAACACGCTAGCGTCTAAACGCTTTGTTCAATTAACCTTAAAGTTGGTACGCATATTGTACGTCACCATAGTACGAACCCTATAGATTTTGGTGAATCTAGCACTTATAGTTTTTTTACAGGGACACAAAGAAAAATTCTTTATCATTATGGCCTATGGGAGCAAAATCTTAAAAGTGCGATAGCATCTAAACGCCTTATTCAATTGAGCAAAAAATTTATACACATATTATAGGTCACAAATACTCAATCTCTATAGATTTTGGAGAATCTAGCATTTATAGTTTTTTTACAGGGACACAAAGAAAAATTCTTTATCATTATGCCTATGGGGCCAAATTTTTAAAAGTGTGATAGCGCCTAAACGCCTTATTAATCTGAGCAAAATATTTGTACACATGTTATTGATCACAGTTGAACTAACTGTATAGACTTTGGTGAATCTAGCACTTACAGTTTTTTTACAGGGACACAAAGAAAAATTCTTTATCATTATGGCCTATGGGACTAAATTTTTAAAAGTACGATAGCATCTAAACGCCTTATTGAATTGAGCTGAAAATTTATATGAGTATTATAAATCACTGTTCCACTAACTATAAGCATTTTGGTGAATTTAGCATTTATAGGTTTTTACAGGGACACAACGAAAAATTCTTTATCATTGTGATCTATGGGCTCAAAGTTCAGTAGCGTTAAATAAAACATCGTGTAATAGATGGAGAAAAATACTCAAACACTCTATTATGGTTTTCTTTCTTTTGTTTGTTTAACAACTCCTCTTTCTTTACTTTATCTACAAAACTGTTAATTACTCAATGTTCGGAAAGTCGAGTGGAGTCACTCCAGATTTTTTTTTTTTACTTTCTTCTATATGTAATATAGAGAAAGTATTGGATTCGCGAAAATTTTCGACCTCCGTTTTTTGACGGATCTACACGTTTTTTGATGTCCTGAACACGAATTGATAGTTTTTAAAAAATGTCTGTCTGTGTGTATGTGTGTCTGTCTGTCTGTCTGTCTGTGGTTTAGTGTTTTCACCGTATCTCACGAACCAATGAATGAAACTCAACCAAACTTGGTATATAGTTGGACCCTGGCGGGGCATTGTGCTGATTAGATTTGGGGATCAATAGCCCTTCAGGTGGCGCTGTGATCGCATATTATGTAAATTTTTAACATGGCAGTATAGGACAGATTTTCGTATTTTTCACCGTATCTCACGAACCAATGAATGAAATTCAACCAAACTTGGTATATAGTTGGAACCTGACGGGGCATGGTGCTGATTAGATTTGGGGATCAATCGTCCACAAGGTGGCGCTGTGATCGCAAAATTTCGTATGTCACACCGTATCTCACGAACCGATGAATGAAATAGAACCAAGCTTGGTGTATAGTTGGACCCTGACATGGAAAGGGTCTGATCAATCGCCCAGCAGATGGCGCTGTGATCGCATTTTATGTATAAAATTTCGTATAAATGTACATAATGAGCGTTATTTTAAACTTGTGATTGTAAAATTAATATGAATTATTGATAATAGTAGTAGTTAACTACGAAAAAAATTTTGTGCATGTGGGGGCACCGGTTCCCCCCACGGGGGGGGGGGGGGGGGGGGGGGGTAAATTTTCAAGATGGGTATCTTTTGTTTCGAAAGATCTTGTCAATACCTTTAAAACGAATGGTTGAACTATAAATCTGTGACAATTTGAAACAAAGTTATCGATTTTTTACTTTTAACAAAAAAAAACAAAAAAAATCGCAATTTTTTTTTTTTTTTTTTTTTTTTTTTTTTAACGAAATTTAACCAAACTTGGAATTTAGTTTGTCCCCGGCATTAACTGGCGCTGATTATGTTTGGGGATCAATAGCTCAACAGGTGGCGCTGTGATAGCATTTTATCTAAATTTTTAACATGGCAGCATAGGACAAAAATTCGTATAAATGTGCATAATAAGAGTTGTTTTAAACTTGTGATTGTAAAATTAATATGAATTATTGATAATAGTAGTATGTAACTAGGAAAAAAATTTTCTGCATGGGGGGGCATCGCTTCCCCCCCCTGGGGGGAAGTACCCCCCCGGGGGGGATAAATTTTCAAGATGGGTATCTTTCGAAAGGTCTCGTCAATACCTTTAAAACGAATGGTTAAACTATAAATCTGTGATAATTTAAAACAATGTTATCGATTTTTTACTTTCCGAACACTATAGTGAGGAAAGTATTGTAATCATGTCAAAAATCCGAATTCGAGATTTTGATGTTTCTATACGTTTTGAGGTCCCCTGAGTCCGTTTTCACTATTTTTACGATGATGTATGCATGTGTGTGTGTATGTGTGTATGTGTGTATGTGTGTATGTCTGTGAGTGAACACGCTAGCGTCTAAACGCTTTGTTCAATTAACCTGAAAGTTGGTACGCATATTGTAAGTCACCATAGTACGAACCCTATAGATTTTGGTGAATCTAGCACTTATAGTTTTTTTACAGGGACACAAAGAAAAATTCTTTATCATTATGGCCTATGGGAGCAAAATCTTAAAAGTGCAATAGCATCTAAACGCCTTATTCAATTGAGCAAAAAATTTATACACATATTATAGGTCACAAATACTCAATCTGTATAGATTTTGGAGAATCTAGCACTTATAGTTTTTTTACAGGGACACAAAGAAAAATTCTTTATCATTATGCCTATGGGGCCAAATTTTTAAAAGTGTGATAGCGCCTAAACGCCTTATTAATCTGAGCAAAAAATTTGTACACATGTTATAGATCACAGTTGAACTAATTGTGCGTTAAATAAAACATCGTGTAATAGATGGAGAAAAATACTCAAACAATCTATTATGGTTTTCTATCTTTTGTTTGTTTAACAACTCCTCTTTCTTTACTTTATCTACAAAACTGTTAATTACTCAATGTTCGGAAAGTCCTCCAGATTTTTTTTTAAATAATTCATAGAATTTATATTCAGCCATAATATGAAAATCAACTACAAAATTCTATTCCGTGGTTTGAATTAGTTATTGAGTCAATTTATTTGAAATCAATTTCATTAGAAAATTATTCTTTGTATCTTAAATAACAAATGAGACATAAATAAATTTACCTTTCTGGTATACAAAAATTTCTCTTTATAACTGGAAAAAAAAAAAAAAAAAAAAAATCTGGAGTGACTCCACTCGACTTTCCGAAGATTGAGTAATTAACAGTTTTGTAGATAAATAAAGAGGAGTTGTTAAACAAACAAAAGAGTGAAAACCATAACAGAGTGTTTGGGTATTTTTCTCCATATATTACACGGTTTTATTTAACGCTACTGAACTTTGAGCCCATAGATCATAATGATAATGAATTTTTCGTTGTGTCCCTGTAAAAACCTATAAATGCTAGATTCACCAAAATGCTTATAGTGAGTTCAACAGTGATTTATAATATTCATATAAATTTTCAGCTCAATTGAATAAGGCATTTAGATGCTATCGCACTTTTAAAAATTTGGTCCCATAGGCCATAATGATAAAGAATTCTTCTTTGTGTCCCTGTAAAAAAATTGTAAGTGCTAGACTAACCAAAATCTATACAGTTGGTGCAACTGCGACCTATAACATGTGTACAAATTTGTTGCTCAGATTAATAAGGCGTTAAGACGCTATCACACTTTTAAAAATTTGGCCCCATAGGCCGTAATGATAAAGAATTCTTCTTTGTGTCCCTGTAAAAAAACGGTAAGTGCTAGATTAACCAAAATCTATACAGTTGGTGCAACTGTGACCTATAACGTGTGTATAAAATTTTTGCTCAATTGAATAAGGCGTTTAGATGCTATCGCACTCTTAAGATTTTGGTCCCGTAGGCCATAATGATACAGAATATTTCTTTGTGTCCCTGTAAAAAAACTATAAGTGCTAGATTCACCAAAATCTATAGGGTTCGTACTATGGTGACTTACAATATACGTACCAACTTTCAGCTTATTCGAACAAAGCGTTTAGACGCTAGCGTGTTCACTCACAGACATACACACATACATACACACATACATACATACATCATCGCAAAAATAGTGAAAACGGACTCATTGGACCTCGAAACGTATAGAAACATCAAAATCTCAAATTCGGATTTTTGACATGATTACAATACTTTCCTCACTATAGTGTTCGGAAAGTAAAAAAAATTGTTGTTGTTGTTGTTGTTAGCTACCCGGGCTAATAACAAGCTTGACATTTCTCAGATAATAACCGTTGTCAAGGTCACCGTATCTGCAAACGCAGATGTAACGGTTATTACGTGAGAAATGTCGAGCTGGTTATCAGGCAGGGTAGCTCAGTGGAAGAGCATCCCCACGTTAAGTGGAGGGCCTGGGTTCAATTCCCGGCTCCGGCAATTTTGCATAGTTGGTACTAAAAAAAGACAATCTTATACTCCAAACTACTTAAAATGAATTTTCACAGTTGATGAGCTTATCAATAAAATTTCTAAATATTTTAAGATTGTTTAAGAAATTAAATCATGAAATTGGGTATTGGCAGGCATCCTGGCATATTGAAAGTGTGACAACGCAAAATCGCTGTCTGAAAGAAATAGTGCTGTCGTACTTTAAAAAAAAAAAAAAAAAAAAGCTCTATTCCGTAGGTTTTTGAAATAGTAAATGGTATTTCTTTCTGGAAAGAATAGGAAATATTTAAATTGAGAATACTATTTTTATTTAAAGGTGTATATGATTAAATTTATATATACCGACTATGTGAAAAATGCCAGAGCCGGAAATCGAACCCGGGCAAAATATAGCTTTTGGGGAATCTAGCACATATTACAGGGACAAAAAGAAAAATTCTTTATCATTATGGTCTATGGGATGGGCTCAATTTTTTTAAAATCGCGGTAGCGTCTAAACACTTTATTCGATTGAGCTGAAAATTTATACACATATTACAGGTCATAGGCACACGAACTATATATGCTTTGGTGAATCTAACACTTATAGTTTTTTACGGACAATGAAACTGCAAGATTTTTACGGTAAATGTCAATGGAGAAACTTTTATCAGTGTGAGAGACAAAGATGTCAAGAGAAGCGAGTGAACCGTTGTTACCGATTTCTTGCTATTCTACACTGATGACAATATGCTTAAAGCTATCGAAACTGCAGTCCGCGAATTTTTTTATTTTTGGTATTTCTAATGTTGATTTAAATTTGCTTTGCCGTATCTATTAGGCGTTAAATCAAGATTTTACAATGTAAGTTGTGACCGCGAGAATCATCTCTTGAGCACCAAGGGTTATAATAAGCTTCAGCTAGCATATGAAATACACACATTTTTTATGTTTTTTAACTCGAGTTTTGATGGCATCTTATTTTACATTTCACTCCACGTAACTAGCTATCCTAGTAATATTAGAATTTAACATAAAATCTTGATACCTTCTCCAATCATAGAAGAAACGTAAAACCAGATATACTCCAACAGAACTGTCTTCCAGGTTAATGAAGAACGCATTATCCTGAGGTGCAATGCAGTTGATATCAATACCATGACTAAAAGGGCTATTCCAATACAAGCCCACACCTGAAATCATATTTAAAAAAAAATAACAATAGTTAATGAGACTGTAATACTCAACATACGTTAATTAAAAGTTTGCCACTAAAAGTTTTCCATAAATAAAAGCATATTTCAGTTCTTGGTTATAAATTGCTTTAGGAGAATATCAAATAAAACGAATAGCACCTTTATGAATGATTCGATATATTCTGTCTTTGTTAAATAGATACCATTATCATTTCTTACAATTTCTACGCCTAGGAATTTAGATCTATTATTTTCATGCAATTCAAATACATTTTTAATTTTGGAAACAATATCTTCATACATTTTTTGATTATCTAGTTATATAATTTGCAAATGAGGTGACGATACCGGTTCTTACTCACCTTCGTGAAAAGCCATTGACGGAAAAGCAAACTTATGGCGGCCATATTTAGGCCTAAGTACTCCCATGCCGTTTGTTCAACTTACGGAAATATACACACAATCTGTTTTGTATCACATCTATTCTTATTTATTTGCTCTAAAACCTTAAAAAGCTATCCAATTGTAATGTTTAAAGCTCTAAATTAAATATAACGGATCACTGGTTATTATAAACAATTCAATAACAGATAGATAAAGTGCTGATACAATGGAAAAAGGATTAGCTTTCCGTGGTTCAACATGAATCACGTGATATGAACCAGAGTAAGAAAATAGGTTGCTATTTTTGATGCTTTATTGCTATTTTGGCATTTAAAATTTCAATTCGGCAAATTATCATTATTATTAGGTAAAATGAGAGTCCTATGACCGAAATTTAATTGTTTTTAAAATAACTTTTTTCTGATATTTCGCATTATAATAAACTAGCTGACCCGTCCGGCTTCGCACTGATGAACAAATTTTCGTTAAAGATGGATTGATATGTAAAAAATCAAGAAATATATCAGTTTATATGTTATAGTCAGGCAATATTATTAACTGGAAAGTCAAAATATAATTTTACAATTATTTTTTTTAATTAGTTGTTAAATGTTGGCAATTTTTACTTAATGCTATTTATTTATTTATTTATTTATTTCATAAAAAGAAACATTTCTTTACTCATGAATAAAAAATATTGAAAAATAAACCTATGACATGAAAATGTTTTTGATAAAATTGACGTCATAATAGCTTTAATTATTATTTATTTTTTCATTTCGCAAATATATTTAATTTTTTCCATAATTGATTATTATTTTAATAATGTATATTAAAAGAGAAATCAATAATATGAAACAATATTCGTACAATATATACTATTACAGAATCTGGTGTGAAACAACCACACGACTTCCATTACCCACTATTACACGTAATATATACAATTTTTTGGAGATATTACTTGCATTTTTTGAGATTTTCGAGTAAGAGAAACTTGATACACGTATAAAGACACATACAACAGAGTTTGCATAGCGAGTTAAAAAATAAGGGGAAAAAAATAGATAGTTATTTTTTTAAACACGAATTTCCGAGATCTAAAACTGAACTACCTAATCAGGATGACCGTTAATATTCCTGTAATAAGCACGTAATACTTGAGAAAGGTTATCTAAATTGGATTAAAGAAAAAATTTTCAAGAATACGTTAGAGCCGTTTTTGAGATACCAACTTTTACCAAAACTTAACATACTCAATTATTGACCTAAAAACAATAATTACATACAAAAGGATATTTAATAGGAAGTTAACATGGCGAGTTTGAAAAAAATCCGTACAGGCGTTTTTAAAGGAGCGCACTTGCGAAGTCTGAAATTGAGCTGTTTATAGAGGACGCCTATCAATTTTCCTGAACTAAGCAACTTTTCAATCGAAAGGGCATCTAATATATTATTTATATAGCAACTTTGAAGAAAATCATTAGAGGTGTTTTTGAATATGGGCTTAGGGTCCCATTTCTGGTTTTCGATGACCCAATTCCGGTTTTTCAATTTTCACGAAAATTTGGAAAATTTATCTGTACACCAGACCTGAATCACTTGTGAAGTTTAGTAGTTCTATTTTTATTAGTTTTGGAGATATGACAGACAGAATATTACACACACACGTGCACATATACACACACTGACCAATTGCCAAAACCTATACAATACTTCCACTACCTACGGTAGTAGGGTAATTGAAGTAAACACATACATCTCGTATTTACTACGATAATATACAGATTTTCGTATTACGTTTTCGATCGCCAAATACAAAAATCGCCAATGACGATAGATAACAAATCTATGCTTTGTTTTCAATTAAAATATTGAAAATTTTAATTAAAAATTTATTTTACCAAAATTTATTATAGCTTCTAGCACTTAGAGAGAGACAGTGTAACTTTTGATTATTGAAAGAAAAAAAAAAAAAAAAAAAAAAAAAAAAAGCAATCGGCTTTTTAGTTCTAGCGATCGTTCTCTACATATGCATATAAACCTTTCTTTTTTTTATATTAGTATAGCTATAGAGCATAGGTATATTAAATTGGTTTCCAGTCAACATAATGTAACTCAAATAATTAAATGCTATTTACATTTCAGTAATGGCTGTATGCGCTATGTATATTGAGCTACTTGCCATAACTGTTAGTTGCTAAAAATAGTCGCCAAATAAATTTAAACATCTCAATACGCAAGCGAAGTATGACATCACTGACCGCCCGTGGATGCAAGAAAAAGATTTTCCATGTTAATCGCTCATTGGATTTTTTTTTTTTTTAATTAAAATTCTAGAAGAATTATTTCCCGATTTTAATCCTCATATTTGGGTATAGATATGTATTAGTTATTGTATGCATGCGTTAGATTGAGTTATTTTGCTGTCAAATTGACAAAATTATAATTTTAAATTTCAAAGCTGTCACCCTTGGCGTTTTTTGTATTTGGCGATCAAAAACGTAATACGAAAATATACATGCCAGATGTATATTTTCGTAATATGTATTGTACGAAATATTGTTTCATATTATTCGTTACACTCTTAATGTAAGTTTTTAAAATAACCATGAATTTTAAAAGGAATTAAATTATATTCGCCAGATAATTTGGCGATATTTTTTTTTTTTCTGCCAAGGATGACGGATATCAAATCTATTCCGCTGCAACATATTAGTATATTATATCAGATACTTTATTTAGACATTTGAAAACAAATTTGACTTCAAATTATGATAGAATATTTATCCTTTCCCTTTTAATTAGTTTATTAGTTGGATGTTTATTGTGTAAATATCATCCTTTGAAATGAAATGTTTATGTTTTCAATCGAATATGGACATTTGCCATTTTTTTTTCTAGAGTTTTGAAATTTAAAATTCCAATTTTATCAATTTTACAACAAAAACAATTTAATCTAACGGATGCACATGATAACTAATACATATCTATATCCAAATATGGGGATTAAAATAGGGAAATAATTTTCCTCGATCTTTATTATTTTTTTACAAAAAATCCAGTTCACTTTTTAAATTGTTGTTCGCGTGAAAATATATTTTATTATATGTCTAAAAATAAATTAATTCGTAAATCTTTTTGGCAACAATTATAAATTAAAATAAATAATATTATAAAATAGAATTTCTTATTTTATTTTATTTTATTTATTTATTTATTTTTAAATTCCAATTTCGTTTACACACATCAGTTTAAACCACGGAGTAATAAAGACTCCGTGGTTTAAACATTGATGCTTAGATAGTATATCGTATCATATCAAATTAAATTATTAGAAAAATAAACACTTTTAATTCTATAATGACGTCAGATTTAACGTGTAAGTTTAACAATTAAAAAAGCTTTATATGAATTTCAATTTAATGCACGTGCAAATATATTTCTTTTCTTTTCACGTTGAAGTGTGTTGCTTACACTCAGTTATGTAATGGCGTGTCGGCGTATTTTGAATTAATGACTCCAATGTAGAAAAATAAACTATTTATTAACATAACGAGGAACTATCTACAAGCGAACACACTTCTCTCGTTCGAACATGGCAGAATTCAAAACAAAACTTTTACAGAGAGAAAAGTTGTAGTGCTTTTCGTGCGCTTGCAGCGCCATCTCATAAAATGCACCAGGGAGGATAGATAGAACACCATAGAGTATCCCCCCAGTGAACAAGGTGAACGATAAAATGCAAAAGTTCAATACAATAAATGCTTGATACAGTATAATATGTAATAATAACATAGTAAGTAATGCAAAATAGAAATACAATGAACAATATATAATATTAAAAAGTGTAAGATAATATATACAAAACTATATTACATATTCAGTCACCAAATGTTTTGGGAAAGTGACTTTACGTCCAGAGCGTGTAGTACGTGTTTTGTTGACAGGAGTCGGCTCTGGTGGTATTTCGAATGATTTGTTGACAGGCGTTGCCTCAGATGGTTCTTGGTTAGGAACAGAATTATTTGTCACAACAGTATCTGACCATCTATAGGCGGGTTTCACGCGATCTATAGAAACTGTTGTGTTTTTACCATTTATATCAATGACAAAATTTTTATTATCTCTGTTTATGACAAGGTGAGGTCCAGTATACGGCGGTGTTAATGGACGAGTTACTTTGTCTGATCTTAAAAATACATGTGTACAATTCGACAATGCAGGATTTACGAAAACACTAGGACTGCTATGTAAGGAAGTAGCAGTTGGATTAAGTGTCTGCATTGTTTGTACCAAATTGGAAACATAATTGGGATCAATCGTTTGGTCAATTTGTTTTTTATCAGTAATAAGATCAGAGGGTAATCGTAAAGTGGTACCATATACTAATTGTGCAGGTGTTGCATTAATGTCATTTTTAAGAGCTGAGCGCAAACCTAGTAAAACAATTGGAAGGGTTTCAGTCCATTTAGTGTGATTATGTGCCTTAAGAGCATCTTTTAAATGTCTATGATAGCGTTCTAAAATTCCATTTGACTGGGGATGGTATGCCGAAGTCCGAATGCGCTTACAGCCTAAGATATGCATAAGTTCTCGAAATAGAGTAGATTCAAAATTACGACCTTGATCTGTGGTGATAGTGACTGGGCATCCGAATCTAGAGATCCAACCATGCAATAAGGCACGAGCGGTTGTTTCCGCAGTCATATCAGGGGTCGGAATTACCTCGGGCCATCTGGTAAATCTGTCAATGATTGTTAAACAATACTGATTTCCATCTGATGGGGGAAGAGGGCCAATGAAATCTAAATGAATATGGGCAAAACGGGCATCCGTTAGGGCAAATGTTCCAACTGGTGACTTGGTGTGCTTTGTTATTTTGGCTCTTTGGCAATTAACACAACTGCGAACCATAGATTTGATATCTTTATGCATGCCAGGCCATACGAATCTTTTAGCAATTAAATTTATGGAGGCTGACATACCTGGATGTGAAAGGAAATGCAAATTTTCAAAAACTAATTTTCGCAAACTTTGTGGAACGAATGGACGGGGATGTTTTTGAGATGTGTCGCAATATAGGTCAATATCCTCAAGGGGAAAATAGTGTTTTTCTATGATCGTCTTTCTAAGATCTGGCTTTAAATTAAAGTAATGTAAAAAATCAGCACCTAAAATAGGGGTTGAAACATTACAAACATAAAAAGGGTAAACAAACTGTTTTCTTAGACCAAGATCAATAGATAATAATTTACGTTTATATACATTAATTAAAGTACCATTAGCTGCAACAAATTTTTGAATTGGAATAGACATTTTGTCTATTTTTGATGCTGGAATTAATGAACAGTCACTTCCTGTGTCCACTAAAAATTTTAGATTACTTCTTTTATCTCGTACAAAAAGGCGACGAGAAGTGGAAGGCGAGGCGTATGTCGCCGCTACTCCTTGCCGTAGTCGTTTCCCGCGGAAAAGGTACAGGGAGGTACGCACTTTTTAGCTTTAGAGCTAAATTTCTGATGATACCAGCAAAATTCTTTATTAACTTTTGGGCTTTTGTGCCGAAAATTAGATCGAGATAGTGAACGAGAATGACTTCTGGAACGTCGCAATGAAGCCACTTCTTCTCTTAAAAGTTTTAATTCTTTTAAAAGTTCGGAATCAGCACTCGAAGAATTAGTTGTACTAACAGCACCTACCTGTGGTGGAGATACATCCAAAATTTTATCAGCTATTTCGGCAGCTTTAATGGGTGTAAGGTCTTGCACTGATGCTAAAATAAACTGCGCATTTGAAGGCAGTTGTTGCAAGAATAGTTCGAGCAAAAGAGTGTCGGATACCTTATGGTTTTCAGCTCTTCTCTGCATGACGCGAAGTAGTTCTGACGGTTTTCTATCCCCTAGTTGTTCACCAGCTAATAATCGGCGAATTTCCTGCGATTTTGTTTCACCACAACGTTGAATTATTTCGTCCTTTAAGTTTTTGAATGGATCGAAATTATCAGGTGAAATTATTACGTCACGCACAGTCATTGCAATTTCTGGAGGTAAATTCGCAACACAATAGTTATATTTTGTTCTAGAATCCGTTATTGGTTTCGGCACAGCTAGTTGAAATGTTGATTCTACCATCGTGAACCACAGGGCCGGGTCCGTAGGGATGAATGCAGGGATTTTCACTGCAGCTGTTTCATTCATGTTGAAAACAGAAACGAAAACACTTATAATCCAAAATAAGAACAGTTTATCCGGGTCACCACTGAAGTGTGTTGCTTACACTCAGTTATGTAATGGCGTGTCGGCGTATTTTGAATTAATGACTCCAATGTAGAAAAATAAACTATTTATTAACATAACGAGGAACTATCTACAAGCGAACACACTTCTCTCGTTCGAACATGGCAGAATTCAAAACAAAACTTTTACAGAGAGAAAAGTTGTAGTGCTTTTCGTGCGCTTGCAGCGCCATCTCATAAAATGCACCAGGGAGGATAGATAGAACATAACGTCAAGATATTTTAAAAACGAAATGAATATGTAAATGTTTCTTTTATGTTGGCAGCAGCTAATTTTTTTAATATTTCATTATTTCCATTTCTGTTACGGCTTCTATGGGGATTTTAATTAAAATGCTCAGATTTTAAACTAAAATTTATTTTATCAAAATTAAGTATAGCCTATAACAATTTGGCATACTGTAGCTTTCGGTCAGTGAAAGAAGTTTTTAAATCGGTTCAGTAGTTTCAGAGATTACCCTCCACAAACAAACAATTTTTTGCGCTTTATATAATGATATAGATAGATAACAAAATAATATTTTTTTTCATCGTTTCCTAACAAAGCTTAAAAGTGTTCACAGAGAAAAGTTAAACTTTTAAAAGAGCTAAATTTAACAAAAATAATAATTACTCAACTATTTTTAAATATTTTCTCGTTTAAATTTCGACTACACGAAAATAAAAGAAGTAAAATGAAAATTAAAATGATTTAAAAAAAAAAAAAATTAACTGCATAAGTAAACAAAAAACATTAGTGGTTATGATTTTTGCCAAGAACAATCTTCAAACCGTTGCCATAGAAACTTATTGAAAATAAGTTAATCACTAAGGGAGCCTACGCATAGATGATTCATGTCACATATCTCATCTTGGACCATGTCAGGGTTACCATCATAGAATAATAATAAAGGAAGAAGGAGCATAAGTGTTTCTACATAAGCTGTTGTGTTGCCACAACAAACAGCGATATTATTATTATTCTATGGCCCTACTTTAAGGTTTTGAGTAGCAAAAGTAGCTTTCGCTGGCATTTCACTAGAAGGGGTTTGTAAGCATTAAGAGTATTGCCGTGCTCCTTCTTCTTATTATTATTCTATGGTTACCATTTATCAGTCTACTTTATTTATCTCATTGCTAAAAACAAACCACTGTTGCCATTCAGAAAATACAAATTCCAAATGGACGACTCTTTAATTACGATGAACCACTCTTTGAGCGATTCATTAAAAAAACTTTTAAAATATTTGTAAAAGCATATTAAAGTCTTTAAATATTTTTATCAAGCTTCATTGTTTGTTTACATTTATAATGAAGTAGGCTTACGACATACATACAAAAATACCTACATAGGAATACATAATACATATAGAAGTATTTTCTATGAATTAAACTAATGTTAGTAATTTTAATGATTTATCTTCATTGAATTTCATGAGTATTCATCACGCTTTTATATAAACAATACAGAGAATAGTGAACTTTCTTATTCAACCTCCGCACATTTGAAGCTGAATTTAATGTATTTCTGTGAATGATTTTCTGTTGATTAAGAATTGCAGTAGCTTTCTTATTTTATCTTTCATCTGTGCATATTTCCAATTAATAGTTGTAATGGACAATATTACTGTGACGTCACTGTAGGTAAAATTAGAGCCCCTTAAATAAAATATACAGGCCGACGCATCACCGCCATTTTTTTGCCTCAGCAGAGGGCAGCATGCCCGCTTGGCGTCTTTACCGCTTTCTTGTGATTTTAAGAAATCTTGATCTGGAGCTACGATCGGTCAACAAAAGCAATAAGCAACAATAATATTCCTAACAACACATTTTTTTCTCATTACATTATCAGGATATCCTGTGGATGTATTGGAAATAAGATGTGTTAATAGGGCTGTTTCTGTTTCTTATACAAAATGTTGTCAACACTCAAATACACAGTAATAAAAAGTCTTCTTAAATCGATTTATCAATATTAATATAAATAATATGATTAAAATGACACATTTTTCTGTATTTTTACATTGACACAAGTGTGAAATACAAAGTAAAATATAAGTAATGTTGTTTTATTCTTTTCAAATTATCTTACCGAAATCTGAACATTTTATATTCTTTTCTTGATGATTATAGCATTTTATCGTTAAACAAATCTTATATCGTACTTTATATACCTAAAACTGTGAAATATACTAAAAATAGTACTCTAAAGTTACACAAGACGATAAAAGTAATGACTACCGCATATTTATCAATGAAACGCACTGGATACATGTGGCAACCCTAAGGCAACAAAATGCCTGCACGTGGCCGATGTTTTGTAAACAAATTAGATTCAAGATGTCGTTTTATTGTTACGCATAACATTTTCCAGTCTAAATATTTCTCCAGCGAAACCATAATAATCAGATATCTGTTCAAACAAGAACAAAAGAGAAATGTAAACAACTGAATCGAATGGTAAAGTTAAGACTATTCCATATCGTAAAATCGCAGAACATTTTATATACACACGCACGCACATATATATATATATATTCACTTCTTTGGAATTCGAAATTACTCTCGCTTTTCTTTCATTCATTTTTGTCTCTCCCTCGTATTGCGAAAAAATGTCTTTATTATTATTCGATAGTAATAAATGATTGTTTTCTTTTCTCTTAACAGAAATTTCTAAATTAGTTATTTCATTCTTTGTTAGGTTATTGCCCGTTTTTTTTTTTTTTTTTTTTTAACAGACTCATTATGGAATGATTCAATATCCCACGCAATTTTTTTTTTTCCAAAAAATGAGCTGCCTTTTTACGATTCATTGACTATACAAACACCTCTCTTTGACTCTCTTTTTCGTTTCTAAATCATAAATTCTATAACACTTTCTTTCTCTAGAATATCCCAACATTTCCCACGTTTTCCTGGAATTTCAAATTTATTTCTGAATATTTTGGAAATATACTAGTAATCAAATTTTTTTAGCTAATTCAATTTAGGCTTTTTACCTGTCCATAATTCAAGAGGTATATATATTTTTTTCCCTTTAAGTGGTGTTACATTTGACATCTGCGTACTAAAATTTATACCTTTAGCTCAAAATTACAATGCTATTTGACTTTCATATATTGTTCAAGTTCTTTCTAACAAAACGTGATTCGCTCATTCTGCTTTTTCGTTACTTTCGCGATTATAAAGGAAGGGTTTTTTCATAAAATATATCTGAATTAATAAAATAATTGACTAGTTTTTCATTTAAAAATTTTAGGCCATTATCCTATTTTAAAATGCATCGCTCGCTACGCCTCACAATAGATATGAATGTTAATGTTAAATCAAGTTTTGCCCAAGACCTCCCTCCAAGACTTCCCTCTGAGAAGGACCGAATTCCTAAGATATCTGAAATGTTTTTTAGATTGGTTGGTTGTAGGATTTAACGCCGATTCACTACGCTAAGGTTCTAGGCCTGTAGGTGGAACGCCCTCCGTGGGGGTCTTTCTAAGAAGTCCTAGCCCGTATTTATGCGAGTTTCGGAGAAAACCACGGAAAACTCCGAACGGCTAGATCTATGAGCGCGACCTGTTATTGAACCCGGCCCCTCCCCATCTACCAGCTTTGAGCGCAGAACCACTGGTGGGTTTGTATTTTAGGTCTTTGAAATAGTTATATTTTAAACCAAAAGTCTTACGGATATATTTTTTTTTTTCCTTTCAGACATAAAGGGTTCTGTGAAATCTCGCTCTGCCCTCCCTCACCCCCCTTATGACGAATTTTGTAAAATCTCTTCTTAGTGGGTCTATCATGTAGGTGCAGTGGTTTAGGCTGTGCGATCGAGAATCAGTTGCTTACTCACTCACAAGAAATAATTACGTGCACACACACGCACATATATATATCATTTTAAAAACTGAATATTACAATTTAAATCTTTGTAACTGTTCTACTAACTTTTTAATTACAATTGCATCAAAATGGAATCTCTGGCTTTTACTACCAGCCTTATTTAGGTTAAAGTTTCAAATATAAAATTGATGTTTTTCCCCTTTCTGTCTTTCCTACACCCACTCAAAATCAAAAACAATCTCATATAATACAAATGGACACAACTCCAGTACAATGTCCACTCCAACCGCATCATATCGAATTCCCTCTCAGCTAAATTACTTTAAATAAGATTCATTATAAACATAATATAATTTACTTTAGGTTGAAAAACACTGAAATACAGAAAAAATCCTCCTTCCTTCTTTTCCTTTCCCGAGAGCATCGTTAGAGAGTCAAAGGTTATGGCATTCGTAAAGTATGATGGATCTTCAGCATCTGGCCAATAAGGATTTGCAACTACATCAACTTCCTGAAAATAATATATATATATATATATATATTGAAAACCTTTTCAAACATTGAATAAGATGAAACAGAAAAAATACATAAAATACAAAAGAAAAAAGATTACGAATATCAAGCAACCTTAAATTGAAACATGCAAATTCATTACGTTTTCAAGGGTATAGAATTAATATTCCATGTAAAATAGGTGTTATTTCTGTCTTGTTGTATGCAAATTGCTGAACATTTACAGCAAGCTATACCCAATAACACCCCCCCCCCCAAAAAAAAAAAGGAAAAGTTTGAACTGAAAGAATAATATGTTAAAACCAAATGAGAATCAAACTTATTTGAATTCAAGCAGCAATTACAAAATTTTTAAATGAAATACTAATAATAATAGTTAAATGAATTACCAGTAATAATTAATGAAACTAAAGTTTACTTTTACATTACACATGAAAAACTAGTATAAGTAGCTTGATCACTTAAACAAACCTGTGGCTGTATACAGTTAAAGTCACAGTTAATTTTTGGAATCGTATTAAATAACTGAACGATTAATTTATCTTTAAAATTGTATTTGTCAACTGAAGGATAAAGTTGAGTGAACTGTTTGATTTTTAATAATTAACCTAAAAGTGATAATTTAAAATTAAATTTTGATTAAAAATTGAGATTAATTTGAATTACGAAAAGTCGGAAACTCAAGAGTGTCATTTTGTGAAACATAAAATCAAACTAGTGAGTAAGTAGCGCCATCTGTTGGAGTGTTGAAAAAGTAATGACCTTATTTTATTATTATTATTATTATTATTATTATTATTTGTGTGTGTGTGTGTATGCGTGTGTGTGCTGAATAAAATCTAATCAAATGCTATCATTTAAAATTCAATTTAGAGTTAATAAAAGAACACAATACAATATGTAATTAAAAATTAGGTTAATTTTTTAATTAATTAATTTATTTATTTATTTATTTTATTTCATATATATATATATATATATATATATATATATATATATATATTATTAAATGTAGATTTCATAAATGTTTCCATGGTCAAATTAACTAATTTGAAAGTCAATAATATAATAATAAAAATTGTTTATAATTATCAGTTTTTTTCTTTTTAGAATCTATAAAGCAAACATTTATATATATATATATATATATATATATATATATAAGAAAAGTGGAAGATAACAAAGACTTTACAAAGAAACGAAACTTTACAAGTTAGTTATTACTTTTCGAACATACATAAAGAACATATGTAAGGAAAGTATTGTAATCATGACAAAAATTCGACTTTCAGGTTCTGATACTCGTATACCTATAAATTTTGAAGTTCCCTGAGTTCATTTTTGGTAGTTTTACGATGATGTATGTGTGTGTAAGCGTGTGAGAGAACACTATAGCGTCTAAACGTGCTGTTCGAATGAGCTGAAAAATGAATACATATTTTGTAGGTCACCATAGCACGAACCCTATTCATTTTGGTGAATTTATAGTATTTATACAGAAACAAAAAGAAAAGTTCTTTATCATTAGGGCCTATGGGCTCAAATTATTTAATGCGTGATAATGTCAAAACGCCTAATTCAAACAAGCTGAAAATTTATACAAATATTATAGGTCATCGTTGCACGAACTGTATAGATTTTGTTAAATCTATCCCTTATAGATTTTTACAGGGACACAGTAAAAATTCTTTATCATTATAATCTATGAGCTAAGATCTTGAAGTGCAATAGCACAAAATTAAACAAAGAAGAAAAGTACTCATCATCCTATATAATTTTCTCTTTTGCGTATTTAACGATTTATTTTACTTTAGTTAATTTATACAACCGTTAATTACTTAATGTTCAGAAAGTCTAGTGGAGTCAGTGCAGATTTATTTATATAATGTTTTCAAAAGCACAGTACAAATAAATAGTTTTGAATATTATTTATTTTTTCTAGAATCATATTCAAAAGCCTGATGGAATGTCCACTCCATGGACTATCCCTAACAAAATTTTTTTAATTATGTTATTATTTTCAGGCTTAAAAATACACTTTTAGCAAAAACTTGGTTTAGGTAGGACAAAAATATAATGAATAAATTTATTAATTAAATTTGGAGTTCAAAATCTAATTTTTATCATTTAATTAATTAGTATGTGGACGACAGTTTTAATCTGAACTGTTGTAAAAATCATTTGAAAATTTGAAAGATTTGTTATCGGAAATTATCACTATAGAGATATACTTTTACTGATTGAATTTTGAGCAGTATGTACAGTCGATAATAAAAGTATCCGAACACTAGCAAAAATTCCTATATAAAAAAAGTACATTTAATACAGTTTTGTTAAATAAATACTTGTCGAATAATGTTCTTAGACTGACTAAGAACATGATTCGACAAGGATTTATTCAACAAACCAGTATTAACTCTACATTTTTTACATAGGAATTTTTGCTAGTGTTCGGATACTTTTGTTACCGACTGTATCAATTTCAGTCTAAAGTTGTTAAACTTTTCTTGCCTGCAATTTCGCATATAGTTGTAACTTGTAACTTTTTTCAATAATTTTGTGTATCACTGTACACATAAAATATTTGTCGGATTTCATGAAAAAGTTTCATACAGCATCCCCATATGATACAAATTTAGAATACCGGGGTGTGACTTCTTACTCATAGTTGTTTTCAGAGATACGATAGTAGTATACCCCCAATTGGTGATACGAAAGTGACGTCACAGGTGGGCGTGGTACCTGTCAATCAAAAAGGGGTGTGGCCGGAAGTGACGTAAGGTTGAGCGGTTGGTTGGTTTTTTACTCGTGAAAGATGACGGGGTATTTTTGATTGGTTGGTTGCTTGCTTCGTCGTAAAAGATGACGAGGGTGTTTTTGATTGGTTGGTTCGCTGTTTCTTGATCAAGAAAGATGATGGGGGATATTTTGATTGGTTGGTTGATTGGTTGATCATGAAAAATGACGGGAGGATTACTTTTGTTTTTTTGCGTCGGCAACACTTGATATTAGTTACGGAATGGGGACTTGTAAATTTTTCACGCAGATTTTTTTACTCGCGAAACATGACGGGGTTGCTTGGTTGTTTACTTCTGAAAAGTTGGCAGGGTGTGAATTTGTTGTTTTTTGTTGGCAACACTTGATATTAGTTTCGGAATGGCGACTGGAAGTGGGGGTATACTACTAGCATTACGCAAAACAGGTTAGGTTTAAAACGTTTGCAGACGTTGTTATGTTTTATGTCAATGTTTACAGCTGTAATGATGATCTGTAGTTGAACATGCGTTATAGGTGAAGCTGTTTTACGAAAACAAGGGGAATGCTTCTGCTGAAGTTCGTAAATTTCGTCGTATAAAGAACCTACAGCATGGACCAATGTCTACTAAAGGTATTCGGGCCATGATTAAGAGATTTGAAGGGACTGGGAAATTAAGAGTTCAACCTGTAAGAGACCGTAAACCTGTCACACCGGTTCTTGTTAATGCTGTCAAGACAGCTGTTGCCACACAGTTACAGACATCAGAGTTTGGGAGCAGTAGCGCAGTGCAGTTTCTCGACAGACAGGCTATTCTTACAGCACCTAAAAAGTGCTCAAAAACATAATGCACTACTTCCCATATAAGGTCCACCATACCCAAGAGCTGCTTGATAGGGACAAGCCACAACGTCTCTCATTCGTAGTCAGTTTTCTCAACAGAATGACTGTTGATCTTTCATGGCCTTGGAATATTCTGTGGAGTGACGAGGGTCATTTCTACATCAATGGGACAGTCAACACACAGAATTACAGCATTTGGGCTGAGGAAAATCCGTGGATGCACACTGAAATTCTTCTACATTCTCCAAAGTTGACTGTCTGGTGTGGATTCATGGCGACATTCATCCCTGGGCCATTCTTCTTTGAAGAAATAACTGCATGTGGTCCTGTCAAATGTTCCGTTACGGGCCGTAGGTACCATGACATGATACAAACGTTTATTGTGTCGCAACTACAGCAAAGGCAGGTCCTTATATCGACCATTTTCATGCAGGATGGTGCACCCCCACATATCTATGAGTCCGTGAAGGCGCTATTGCTCCAACACTTCACAGACGAACGTGTTATTAGTCTCTTCGTTCGTAATCCATGGCCACCACGTTCGCCGGATCTTAAATCCTTGCGATTTCTGGTTATGGAACTTAAAAAGTGTGGTGTATCGTGGAGGTATTACGACGTCGAGTGACTTAAAGAACTCTACAACGCTCATGTGCAAAGCATCACAACTGATCAGTTACGATCTGTTGTTGAACACATTGTCCCTCGACTTGAAATTTTACAGGTGAATGCGGGTGGTCACATGGAGCATCTTTCCCTACATTATGCTGGACATGATTAACAACTGCTCCTCTTGTACAATTTCGTCAGAATCTGTTCTTGTTTCTGCAAACTGAACTTTTTTTTTTCTCAAACAGCGTACTGTTATTTTTTCCTTACCTTTATTTAATGTGGTTCGATGACAAGGTGATCTGAAACTAGTCAATAAATGTTAATAATGTTTCTGTATTCCTCTTTGGTCGTTTATTGTGTTAAATTTAATGTTTTTCCGGAAAAGGTGCCCTCTGGTGGACATTTTGGAACTTTTTTTTTTCGAAATTCCGTGAACTCATCTCATCTATCTATATATATAAAAGAGCAGAGTCTGTCTGTCTGTGTGTGTGTCTGTGTATCTGTCCGCTATAGAAACCTAGGCCGTTTCACCGACCGGGACAAAATTCGGCACGGTTAATGTTTACGACCCGAGAAACACAACGCCGCAAGCGATTTTACAAAATTCGCCCCCCAAGGGGGGAGGGGGGGGGGCAAAACGTAACTTCACAAAATCCTTCATATCTCAAACAAAAAAACAGATATCCGTAAAATTTTTGCTTTAAAATATAGCTAATACAAATGTCTAAAAATCGGTTTCTGGAATTTTTGAAATTCGGTCCCCAGGGGGGGCGGGGGGGCAAAACGTAATTTCACATGCGTAAAACGTGATTTCGCGTAATCTGTAAAAAATCGCATAATTTGTAAAATTATTAGGAGGGGCGGTAAGGGGGGGCTATGGGGCAAAAACAAACAGAAATACAGTTAGGCCGTTTAAAATTGGTACAGATAGGTTCAAGAGGCCTGCAAGTCAAATGGGGATACTTTCGATTGTGTAAAGTTATTAGGAGGGGCGAGATGGGGGGGAGGGGAGGGGGGGAGCAAAAATATAAAAATAGTGTCAGATCGTTCAAAATTGGTTTATAGAGGTTTTCGATACTTAGAAATCAATTGCGGATATTTTCGAATTTGTAAAATTATTAGGAGGGGCGGTAAGGGGGTGGGGCGGTAAGGGGGGGGGCTATGGGCAAAAACAAATAGAAATACAGTTAGGCCGTTCAAAATTGGTACAGACAGGTTTTAAAGGCCTGCAAGTCGAATGGGGATATTTTCGAAAGTGTAAAGTTATTAGGAAGGGCGAGAAGGCGGGGGGGGGGCAAAAAAATAAAAATAAAGTTAGATCGTTCAAAATTGGTATATAGAGGTTTTCGATACTTACAAATCCATTGCGGATATTTTCGAATTTGTAAAATTATTAGGAGGGGCGGTAAGGGGGTGAGGCGGTAAAGGGGGGCTATGGGCAAAAACAAATAGAAATTCAGTTAGGCCGTTCCAAACTGGTACAGACAGGTTTTAAAGGTCTGCAAGTCGAATGGTGATATTTTCGAAAGTGTAAAGTTATTAGCAGGGGCGAGATGGGGGAGGGGGAGGGGGGGGCAAAAAAATAAAAATACAGTTAGATCGTTCAAAATTGGTATATAGAGGTTTTCGATACTTACAAATCGATTGCGGATATTTTCGAATTTGTAAAATTATTAGGAGGGGCGGTAAGGGGGGGCTATGGGCAAAACAAATAAAAATAGAGTTAGGCCGTTCAAAATTGGTACAGATAGGTTTTAGAGGCCTGCAAATCGAATGGGGATATTTTCGAAAGTGTAAAGTTATTAGAAGGGCCGGGAAGGGGGGGCAGAGGGGCAAAAAAAAAATAGAGTTAGATCATTCAAAATTGATACATCGAGGTTTTCGATATCTACAAATCGATTGCGGATCTTTTTGAATTTTTAAAATTATTGGGAGGGGCGGGAAGGGGGGAGGGAGCGGAAGGGCAAAAAAATAAAGATAGAGATAGATCGTTCAGAACTGGTGCATACAGGTTTTTGATACTTACAAATCGATTGCGGATATTTTCGAATTTGTAAAATTATTAGGGCGCTGATATATATGCATTCGCCCGTGTGCATCGCGCACGGGTCTACGCTGCCTCAAGAGAAACACAATTTTCTGGCAAATGCGAGATGCCTTTGCCATTTTTGATCTCACAACTTTCTGTGTTACGTACGTTAGCGTAATCACAGCTGTACTAGATCATTGCTCGACCGCGGCGTAATCTAGTCGGGCCGTGGCGTAGCGTAATGTACACATTCTATTGGAAATTATTTAAACCAAACTCACATTCCTGGACAGCATGCCGATTAGTCCTTCTGTGTGGTCTGTACCATAATCATCGTTAGGCTCTCTTATCCATTGCAATCTACAAGACGAAAATAAAATTTTCAATCAGTTTTTAAAATAATCATGTGAATTCAAAATGATAAACTTGATGAAAAAAAAAAACTTTTTATGTTATAAAAAAATTAGACATATTTATACAAATCATTCTATAAATATTTAAAAATTTTACTTATCTGAATTCTTTATAAAATATTCTGGCGTGGCACTAACACGACTTTCTCTTATCCCTCATTTCAATATTATAATGACAAAATGTAGATTCATGCTGTTATTACACACGGCAAATTTTCGCACAACTTTTGAGCCGATTGTTAATTTGAGCCAATTTTGTTGGCTCATATCGCCTCAACTCTCAGTGTAATAGGAGTTAGCAGAACAAATATTTTTTTTCTGGCTAGTCATAAAAAATTGTTTGTACGAACAATTTCTCCTACGAAGATAAACCAGTAAGAAGAAAGCTCGTTATATGCGCCGAGAAAAGATGGGGCCGGCGACGTGAAGTCATTCATCGTTCTCTTCTTTCTACCACGAAGACTTTGTTTCGACCTCGGAAAAGAGCGATAAATATCGCCTTGACATATATCGAATACCGTGCAAACCAGTTTCTTGGACGACCTTTGACTCAATCTTTGCAACCTTGTTTCGAATTTCGGTTTCCAGAAATTGGAACAAAATCGGTTCAAATGAAAGTTGCATGAAAAGTTTCCGTGTGTAATAGAAGCATAAGAGGTAAAATACGCAATAGTACTGTATAAAACCTAAGTACTGTAATAAGCCTACGTTAAGAAGAATCCAAACTAGCTTTAGGAACAGCTTTGTTTCACAAATAATTCTGTGTGAGGAAGGTTATCGCCCCCGTAAGCACGCGTTTAAATGTAATATCTATTTGGAAGTATACTTCTAAATAGAATTCAAGGCTGTTATTAATTTTGTTTTTATTCCAAATTATTCACTCTACTTTCACCGCACTACTCCTTGAAAATTATCAATCTTCATCAATTTTTTCATATAGCAGCATCATATAAAGAACTTCCAAATAGAACATTTGAATTATGTGTAATTATTTGTTTTTAAATTACGCTGATAACAGACATGCACAAAAATCAGCATTAATCAGGGAAGCTCAAAACACGTTATTATACAAAAACAAGCAATGAAAATGTAACGTAAAAATTATATTATTTACTGTAAGGGTATGAGGAATTAATTTTTATCCAATAAGTAGAACGTTTTCGCTTAGTTATTGATAGTCCTGTATGTCTTCTATAAGTTATGAACACATCCCATTGTGTAACTCAATATATTGTTTTATATTAATAACACACAACACAACCTGAAATGCATGTCTAAGAATTTTCAAGTATAGACGCACTATATTCTAATTCTTTTGGGTTGCCCTGTAAATGAATAGTGATAGATTTTCATACCATATTCGACACGTTTCAGGCTTTAATGCATATAAAAAACATGTGTTCATTTTATTTAGTGCAGCCTATAGATGTTTAAACTCTACTTACCTGCAATTTACTCTATAGATGTAATGTATTTGAATTCTCTTAGATGCCCCTGTTCACGATCCATTTGCTTGATCTCAACGAAAAGTTTAGAAATAAAGCTATATTTGTAAGAAACAGAAGCTTGTTGAAAGATACACTGTAAAAAAAACTTATATGTTGTGGCCACCACAAGACTTTCTTCTATATTTTCCTATACAAATTCACACAAAACAATATTTAAAAAAAAAAAAAAGATTTTTTTTTTTTTCATTTTTTTTTTTTTTTTTTTTTTTTTTTTTGTTAAAAGTAAAAAAAAATCGATAACTTTGTTTTAAATTATCACATATTTATAGTTCAACCATTCGTTTTAAACGTATTGACGAGACCTTTCGAAAGATACCCATCTTGAAAATTTACCCCTCCCCCGGGGGGGGGGATACATCCTCTTAGGGGGGAAGCGATGCCCCAAATTTTTTTCCTAATTAACTACTACTATTATCAATAATTCATATTAATTTCACAATCACAGGTTAAGAATAACTCTCATTATGTACATTTATACGAAATTTTGTCCTATACTGCCATGTTAAAAATTTAGAAAAAATACGATCACAGTGTCACCTGTTGAGCGATTGATCCCCAAATCTAATCAGCCCCAGTTTATGTCAGGGGCCAACTAAATACTAAGTCTGGTTAAATTTCGTTTAAAAAAAAAAAAAAAAAAACAATTTTCTTTTTCTAAGTTTTTTTTTTTTTTTTTTTTTTGTTAAAAGTAAAAAAAAAAAATCGATAACTTTGTTTTAAATTATCACAGATTTATAGTTCAACCATTCGTTTTAAAAGTATTGATGAGACCTTTCGAAAGATACCCATCTTGAAAATTTACTCCCCTCGAGGGGGGACTTCCCCCCAGGGGGGGTGACGAGGCTCCTACACATACAAAAAAATTTTCCCAGTTGACTATCTCTATTATAAATAATTCTTGTAAATTTCATAATGATTACTAAAAAATAATTCTCTTTATGCACATTTATACAAAATTTTGTCCAATATCACCATGTTAAAAATTTAGAAAAAGCGGAATGGCAACGCAACCTGCAAGACAATTTTTACCAAAAGTTGATAGGCACTAATTTATGTCAAGGTGCAAACCAATTTGTATGAAATTCTGTGCAGTAGTTACTGAGATACAGTTGCCACAAAATTTTGTCACACACACACACACAGACAGACAGACATTTTCTAAAAATAGTCAAATCGTGTTCTACAGCTCTCAAAACATGTAAATCCATCAAAAACCCGAGGTCGAAAATTTTTACGAATCCAATACTTTCTCTATATTACATATAGAAGAAAGTAATAGCGGTAGTTTTTACAGCAAAATGTGCTGGCAATATGGGTGCCACGATATTCTGCTGTAAAAACTGCCGTTATTTTTTACAGTGTAGCTTTTACTGTAAATTTAAATATCCGGTGTATAACTGATTTAACAAACCTGCGCGTTATACTCCGGAAAATACGACATATCATACTTTTTGGAAAAAACTTTCAAATCTATTATTATTATTATTATTATTTTGTGTGTGTGTGTAAACGCTATATACATTTAAACGTTAGTTTTAAAGATATTTGATTAGAAAATTTACGGGTAACAAGAAGTGTGCTGCTTTCATTTCAAAACGACAACAGCAATATTAAACAAAAATTGTCTAATATTGACCAAAGAATAATTGTCTATAAATAATAACTTTGGAAGTCGTCAGACCTTTAAGTTTTAAGCTAAATCATGTGAATTCGCCATTCATAATGTAAGTTTTTTAACAATTCTATTTTAAGAGGAATATAATTAAGGTAACTAAGAAAGCTGAGCGGTCCTAGATTTAATTCCCGGCAAGGGATAGGAATTTTTTTTTTTTCTTAATACGTAAAAATTGTTTCAAATAAATAATTTTTTAAACGCAATATTAAAAATATTAGCAATTCTTTTTTTTTTTTTTACTAATAAGGAAAATATAGATAATTAATTCAATTTTTTTTTTTTTTTTTTTAGTTTTTTATTTATTTATTTATTTATTTATTTTCTAATTGAAATAAAAAAATTTTAAAAAGTGCTTATGCTTCGATATTTTTTTTAACTTTTAATTATAGTCATTATTTATCAGAAACTATTATTATTATTATTATCATTAATCTCTTTTAATATTTTGCTAAAAGTAAGGGTATGTAGATACAAACAATAATTAAATAAATAAATAAATAAAATGCTTAAGCTAATTTCGTAATTTTTTACTTTCTCTTACTCATAAGATAGATAAAGTATTGTTTTGGGGTCAAATTTTTGAAATTGATTTTTTGTTATATTTACACATTTTGAGGTCCCCTGAATCCAAAAATCATGTTTTTAGCGGTTGGTCTGTGTGTATGTCTGTGTGTTATCAACATATCTCAAAAACAAATTATAGCAGAAAGTTCAAACTTGTATTCTAAATGCGTATCATATAGGGATGCTACACTAAGCTTTTCGTTGAGATCAAGCAAATGTTTCGTGTACAGATACACCCAAGATAATTCAAATACATTGCGCCTATGAGGGAAATTGCACTTAAGTAAAGTTTAACATCTATAGACTGCACTAAACCAAATGAAACGAATATATATTTTTTTATATGCATATAAACATATTTCATGTAGAATGTGGTATAGAAATCATTCACTGTTCGTTTACAGGGCTACACAAAAAGAACTAGATTATAATGCGACAATATTTGAAAATTTATGGAAGTGTAGTTCCGGATAGGATTATATTTATGTGCACCATGTGATGTGTACATAACTTTCAGACGATATACAGGGTTGCCAATATTTAAGCCATAACATTCTTTTTTGTTTGTTAGTGGAAGTGCTTTACTATAATATCCTATCCTATATCATATAATATTTATCATGTCCAGGAAAGCTGCTCAGGAATTGAAATTAATTCCTCCAAGCCATATGGTCAATAAGGTATTTTTTTTAAGCTTAATATTCATCGATTGGTTTCTTGTATATTTATACATTTTAAGGCTTCCTGAATACCGAAGTCATATTTTATAATTTGATCTTTGCCTGTGTCTGTTATAGAGTAAATTAAAAACAAATAATTTCAGGCGATCCAAATGATGTATTTTGAAGTTAATACATTTGTTACTATAAAAGTTTGTTCAAGATTGATAAGTTTCAAGGACTGATGCGTGTGAAAGTTGTCTGAAAAAATTTAAATGAACATCTGAACTTAATAACACATTTGAACTCTCTACAAATGTAGGTACAATAATTAAACGGAGAGTAAATACGGAGAGAACGGGGGCTGCTGCCCCCCTCACATAGAATTATTTGTGAAATAAAGCTGTTCCGAAGCCTAAATTGAATTGTTTTAACATAGGTTTACATAACAGTACTCGTTATCTTAACCCTTAATCTCCAATCCGTACTTATAGTATTAAATTTCAGGGTAAGAGAAAGTCGTGTGTGTGACACACCAGATTATTTTTTATTATTAACTTAATTTAATAATAAAAAATAAGAAAGAAAAAGAAACATTTTTTTTTCTTTTTCAGTTGAAATAAATATTTAAAAAAGAAAATGCTTGATCGTTTTTCTGCTTTTGAAAAATCATTATTAATCAGAATCAGAAATTAAACTTTAACCTGAAATATTTTTCTTCTTTATAAATTATTTATTTAATTCCTTGTTATTGAGTATGTATGTATTATTTAATTTACTAATTATTTTCTACTTCATTCTTAATTAAATTTACCTTTTTTGCTTCAATTAAAATAAAAAAACACTTTAAAAATAGGCATTTAAAGTTTAAGATTTAAATGGTAATTTTTGAAATATATATATATATATATATATATATATAACTGATACAAAAAAAGCTAAATTTAATTATAAAGTAGAAAATAATTACTAAATTAAAATTTTGAAAGGACAATTATTCACTTTTAACAAATATTTTACATATTTTAAAAAAAAGAAAGAAAGAAAGAAAAAAGGACTCAATGAGGATTGAACCCGGGTACTCTTAGTCTAAAATAAAACGAGTCACTGGTTACCTTACTAAGGTTTTCCTAAACTACTTATTACACTGTCCTTAAATTATCATTTTTACAAATTTTTCATTATGAACGACACATTGTTTAACCTCTGGTTTAACTTGGGATTTATGGCTCTGAGGACTTCAGATTTGATTATTTTCCGAAAGTTATTCTTTAGTCTTTAATTTTAAGCTTATTTTTGCTTTACTGAGGTTAAAGCAACAGATCTAATTAACTCGTTAACTTTATAATCGAATATCTGTAAAACAAATGATTAAATGTGCATAGTGTTCACACAAAAAATTAATAATTTTGAAAGTTCTTTTTAAAAAGTATAACTTATGTACATAATTTTTGCTTTTTAATTCACCAGTTTTTATTTAAAAATGGCTGACAATGTTGGCTCGTATTCACTTTAAATCATTATTTGCCCATTGTGATTGGTCAGTTAGTATTCGAAGCGGAGGGATACTCTCGGAGGAAGGATAGATCCTTCCTCCGAGGGGATACTCGCAGTTTGGCTTCCGCTACCGGCTTCCGATTGGATCATTCGCTGCCTATTGTATTACTAAGGCAGAATGAATCAAGTAATTTTGCCTACTACTATGAACATGAAGAGAATATCCCCAAATTTTTAACTTAGATTATTGTTAGCTTTTAGAGAGAGAGGGGGGAGGGGATGTATATATATATTTTTTAACGACTTTTTACTCTCTATTTGGAACAGTAAAAAAGTAAACAATGGTTTTAAGAAAGAAATTTTTGTGTAATAACCTTTCCCGTAACGTAAACGTTGAAAAATGCCGAACTTATCATAGTAGAAAAATGAGCGTAAGGCAATTTTAATTCATTTCCAGGTATTGAAAGTATCATCTATGCTGTATAAAATGGTATTGAAACTAATTATTAAAAAAAAAAAAAAAAAAAGAAAAGAAAAGAAAGAAAGAAAGAAAAATGCCAGACAGGATGTCTGACTGTTTCACACTAAACAGAGGCCCCACAAAATAGTAATTCAATGAATAACTGAAAAAAAATGATGAACAATCATGCTGTCTGTATAACTGTAAACGCGTGAAAAAAATAAATAAATAAAAATGGCCCTATTTCAATTTTTTTTCAGAGAGAAAAACGATAAAACTCTAGGAATATCGTCTAGTAATGTAATTCAAATTAATAAAAAATATGTTTATTTCTATAATAGTTTTCTGTGTTCAGTTAAAATAGAAAAACTGGAGTCTTTATAATTATGAAAACCAGGGTTGTAGAAGAGTATACATGTATTTTTAGTAATATCACAGCAACAGCACGTATGTTGAAACTATATGTGCTAATGTTCTTTCTCATTCATTATATAAATAAACCAATTAAAAAAGCTGTTTTAATGCAACATTCAAATTCAAGGATACACAAAAACAAACTATTTTATGTTTTCGATTTAAAAATAAAGCTATAAATATAGTTTTAGGAATTTTATTAAAGCTATTGAAGATGCTAGAGAGTGCATTTTCACTTACTTTAAATTCATTGCTTCAGCTATTCTTCGTATTATTTCCGGCATAAACCCTTCTATTATATCTGTACCATTTTCTTCGCGTATTTCTACGTAGGGAGAACGCTTAAAAAGAATAAAATAAGAAAAGCATGAATTACTAATATTATTATTTAAATTAAAAAAAAAAAAAAAAAAAAAAAAAAAAAAGGTGCAGGAAAATAGTAAAATTAAAATGCATTTCCTTATCCTTGCCGTAAATGATCATGAAATTTCGAATGTATAAATAGCAAGTTATTGAGAAAATATTTGGACTCGTAAAGAACATGCTATATCTCATATATATTTCAGCAAAAATTTTGTCCCGAAGACAAAATGGGGATAACTAAAAAAATTAAACAAAAAACCCGAATGTTTGCACTGTAAAAAAAAAAAAAACGGTAGATTTGCAGCATAATATGCTGGCAATTTGGGTACAAGAAGGGGGGAAAGTTACAAAGAAGTAATTTATTGCTTTATTTAACAGCAGAATTTGCTGTCAATATGGGTGCCAGCATATTTCGCAGTAAAAGCTTCCTTTTTACTTTCTCTTACCCATAAGGTAGAGAAAGTATTGTTTTTGGGTCAAATTTTCGAACGCGAGATTTTGTTATATTTACACGTTTTGAGGTCCCCTGAATACGAAAATCATGTTTTTAGCAAATGGTCTGTGTGTATGTCTGTGTGTTATCAGCATATCTCAAAAACAAATTATGGCAGAAAGTTCAAACTTGGTATTCTAAATGTGTATCATATAGGGATGCTACAGTAAGCTTTTCGTTAAGATCAAGCAAATGGTTCGTGTACAGGGACAATCAAGAGAATTTTAATACATTACGTCTATGGGGGAAATTGCAGGTAAGTAGAGTTTAACGTCTATAGATTGAACAGGGGAGCAGCCCACGCTCACCGCTCGAAGAGCGGTGTTGAGCGCTTCCAGAACCGAGGTTCACGTGGGCTGTCCCGAGAAGAACCCCTACAGACCTGCCTGACGTTTATTTAAAAAGCAAGAGGGTTTTACATAGGCATCGCCAGGCATGAAGCCTTACCGCGACAAGGGACGATGGAAAACAACATAGAAAGAGTACATGGTCATCGCTTGGCTGAAAGCCACCTCGCGACATTGGGCGATGATAATTTTAGATGGATTGTGCCAGGCCCTTTAGGCCTCTCGCGACAGACGGCACTAGATGAGTTTTCACAACTCTTGATGTGTACTAGAGAGTTCAAGTTTGACTAGAATAGTTCAGATGATACAATTAGATGACAACATGGGTGACAGTATTGCAGAACAACTGTGCAGAAAACTGATTTTGCAGGGTAATTTGGGTAACAGAGGAGAGAATGAGAGAGTTAGGATTGTTGATAATTTAAACTATAGAGTTTATTTAGTTTTTAAGAGAGGTTTTAGTAAGAGGCTTCCTTGCAAACAGATTTTTGTTTTGGTGAAGGGTATTTTGAAAAAGGGTGGGAGGATAAGTAGCTTCATTTGGGAAGAAGATTAGCTGCCAGTGGGAATAGTTATTAATTAGTCAAATTGGTTATGTCCATTAAGAGGGAGTAAATATTGTTTAGTTTTTTAATTAACAGTTTTCTGGTTAAGATATTATCAAGCCAATTATTTGGTCTTGGAGAGGGATTTCTGAAATGGAACTGTTGAGTTAGGGGGCAAGAGAAATAATAATGTTCGGGAGTTCCCTCCTCACCGCAGGGACACAGGGGAGAGCGTCGGCGATGAAACTTGAAGAGGTAGGATTGAAAGGGGCCATGGCCTGTTAAGAAAGCCGTTATGGGAGGAGTTAGAGTCCATGAATTTGTTGAAACCTGTGGGATTAGGGAGAAGGTATATCTACCCTTCTCGGAATTTCGCCACAGGTCTTGCCATTTTAAAATGAAGATTTGTTTCAGTTTTAATTTTACGTAGGAGGGAGGGGCAGGAGGAGATGGTTCTTTTACTGAGAATTCTGTGGCTTCTTTGGCCAGGGAATCAGCAAGTTCATTACCGACTACTCCCCTGTGGGCAGAAACGTGTGCCAGGGTACAGTTAAGGTTAGGGTTCATTAGAATTTCTTTTATTTCCAGGACTTGTGGGTGTCTGTTCCGATGGCGAGCAATGGCGAGCAGGCTCGAAAGACTATCACTATAAACACTTAGTTGTTGTTGTTGATTATGATTTACGACCGCCCAGTCTAGGGCTTTTTTAATTGCGTAGAGTTCTGCTTGGAATACTGAGTTGTAGTCCTCGAGCCTACCCGCCCACCGATAGGCTTCGCTGTCGCCTTCAAGAACACAGAAAGCTGAGGCAACTCCAGCCTCGGTCTTAGAGCCATCCGTGTAGATCGCCACCGGGACAGAAGGTGAGAAGCTATTTTTTGAACAGTTTGTTATTAGAGGAGCTACATCCAAACCTGGGTGAATTGCCCAACTGCAGGTCAGGGGCTGGATGGGAGTTTGGGGAAAGACTATGTTAGTGAGCTCTTGGTCGTTTAGTTGTAGGATTTTAGTTTTAGTATAGGTTTGGGCGACCTGCAAGTGGGCATGGGGAATCCCAGTGATAACGGTGAGGGCATCAGTGGAGATGGTTTTATACCCTCTTGCAATTTGCAGGAGGAAAGGGCGTTGAGCGGAGTCAAGCGAAGCTCTGGCGTCAGATCTTAAGTGACCTCCCCAGATGCCTGCCCCATAAGTTATTATTTTTTCAATTGTTTGATACCATATTTTAAGGAGAGAGGTGGAGATACCCCACCTCTTTCCTACCATCTTAGTTGAGTTGTGGTAATGACTTAGTGTTTTGAGTTTAAGGTCCTTTACATGGGGCAGCCAGTTGAGGTGTCGGTCGAAGGTTATTCCCAGAAGCTTCATGTGATCAACATGCTGGACACTGATACCATCATTCCGCATCTTGGGATTTCTCTTTTTTAGGGATCTGGGGAAGCCAAAGTTAGGGCCTTGGTTTTAGATGGTGAGAGTTTGAGGAGCCTGCTAAATAAGGAGCCTGCTAAATAAGGAGAGTGCTTCCTGGGCCTGGTCCTCCAGATCCTTCCTGATACGGCCCGTGAGAATCAGGGTGAAGTCGTCCGCATAAGCGAATGTCGTAAAGCCCTCAGAGTTCATGCGCTTTAGCACGCCGTCAGCTATGAGATTCCAGAGAATCGGGCCGAGGCACGAGCCCTGGGGGCAGCCTTTAGTTTGGGGAAATTCTGTGTTTCCCTCGCCCCAGTTAATGATGATTTTCCTTTTTGAAAGGTAGGAGCGAATGACTCCAGCCAGGTTCCCCGGGCAGTTGAGTTCCTGTAGTGCTTTGTGAATATGGGGCCACTCTACATTATCAAAAGCACCCTTAATGTCCAAAGAGATGATGGTGGTGTATCTAGAGGCATTACAGCTTACGGCGCAGGAATCTTTAATGGCTTGTAAGGCATGTTCGCATGATCTGCTCTCTCTGAACCCAAATTGGTTTGGATGGAGAAGTTGATTTGTTTCTAGGTGATAGTTAAGCCGGGTTACGATTAATTTCTCGAGCAGTTGTCCTAGGGTAGGAAGGAGGCAGATCGGTCTATAAGATGTGGGCTCAGAGGGGAGTTTCCCTTGCTTCAAGAAATACACCACCTCACCTCTCCGGAGAATTTCTGGGAAATAATTTAGTCTGAGGCATTGATTGGTCCATAGTAGGAATATTTGTGGGATAGTGTTATGAATGTTTCGTAAGATTTTAAAATCAATGTTATCTGGACCTGGTGCTTTATTAATGTTGAAGCTGTAAAGAGTGGATTTAATCTCGGACTCCGTGAAGGGAACATCCGAGGGAGCCGAGAAGGAAGGTTCTTGAAATAGTGGGTATTGTGTTTTGGGGAATAGAGTGCTAGTTAGGAATTCCAGGTTGTTGCGCTGGGAGGAAAGAGCTGGAGGTCTTTCTAGTTTCAACTCTGTGGGGGTGAAAAACTTGCTACTATAGAATTTTTGAGCGGTGCCGAATATTTGTGTTTGAGTGGAGCAAAATTTTTTCCATGCATTGTGTTTAGTGGAATTGATTTGTTTTTTGAAGTTGGCCGAATGCTGTTTGATTTTTAGTTTATGTTGTGGTATAAGTGTGGGGTCTAGGTATTTTAACTGTCTTTTCATTGCTGTCAATTTGTTACGCATGGTGCGGAGCTGGGGAGTCCAGAAGGTATAGGTGAAGCGACGTCCCGACTTTTTCAGCCTGAAAGCCGAAGTGGCAGCAGATTGAATAGCGGCTATGAAATTTAATGTGAAGTTTTCTAGTTGGTTAGTGTCCTTTATTGAGCTTAAGTTTTCCAATAGGGGGTGAGCGAGGTTTAACATTAATTTATTGAATTTATTAAAGTTTCCGCGTTTGGTTGCGAAACGTTTTGATTGGGTTATGGAGGGTTTAGAGTTAAGGGAGAAGGTGATATAGTTGTGATCGGAGTTATTAAAGATGTCCAGGAGTGTCCAGTCATTCACCCTGGCATAGGTCTTGGGGTTACACAATGTGAAGTCCGGCCAGCCCTGGGCATCGCGCTTTTGGAAGGTTGGTGCTGAATTCTCTATGTTAGCCATGCAGATGTTGTTGGACGCGATGAATTCAATGAGGCTGCGACCTCTGATGTCCTCAGTGGGTGAGCACCATAGGGGGGAGTTAGCATTGAGGTCGCAGCCGCAGACAAAAAGTGTACGTTGAGAGATTAAGTGCTGCCACTCCAAAAGACAAGCCTCAAAGTCCGCAGACGGGGTGGCGTAGGCACTTCCAAGGGTCAGTTCACCCTCCCTCGTGGTTAGTGTAATGAAAACACAATGTTCCCCAGTTAAAAGGTGTGTGAAGTTTAGGTTGCTATTTGTGATTATGATGTGTGCTGTATTCTTTTTTGAGCTGAAACTAACCCAGGAAGAGGGGAAGCCATACAGACCACTCCCAACGGTGCAGTAGGCATCCTGCAACAACCCGATATCTATGGAGTTTTTCTCCATGAAATCCCGGGCCGTCAAGTTAGCCGCCTTGCACCCGTTGAGGTTGATCTGCATGAATTTTAAACTGTTGAAATTGTCTGTGGATGACGAATTAGGAGAGGATGTAGACTCTTGGGAAGGAGAGGAGAGAACTTTGGGTTTTTTCTTTCTTGATTTTGCCATTTAAGAGAGAGAAAAGAGCGAAAAAAAAAAAAAAGAAAAGGGGGGCAAAGAGGGAAATGAAATGATTTACCCTTGTACTCCTTGAGCTTCTTGAGTTTGACCGAAAGGACCCGATGGCATAAGGTACCGCTGGTTGCCTTCATAGTAACAGTTTGGTGCTAGGTTGGAGCTTCCTTCTCTGAAGAAGTTAGAGGATTGTCCTTGTTGGGAGGCATTCTGGTGTGGCATGAAGAGTGAGAAAGGGTTGAAGAGCCAGGGGAAGGGACTTGGAGGAGCTTGGAGACTTGTTGACTGCCTGCTACGTTGCGGTCTGGAGTTTGAGTAGAAGTTAGATTGTCTAGTTGCGCTTGCATTTGCTGACTGTTGCATGCGGGGTGGTGGTTGGGTGTTTTTGGAGTCTGTAACATTGAACTTTTTATCCAGTGCTTCTCTGCACCTCCTATATTCCTCGTCGTGAACCGGGCAGAAAGGAGAGTATGCAGGATGGTTCGAGTTGAGGGGGCGAATGCCCTTGTTTGCGTTCTTTAGATTTACCCTGGCACAGTTTATACAGCTGGGCTGTTCCTGGCAGTTGTTGTTACGATGCTTTTGAGCACAGTGTGAGCAGTAAAGTTCCTGATTACAGTGTGATGGGGTGTGCTCAAAACTTTGGCAAGTTGAACAGCGGGAAACCTGTGTATGTGGCTTTATCATACACCGCATTAGGCCTAGTGGTAGAAATTTGAGTTTTATTATGGCTTCAGCGATGGGGAGTGGTGCTTGGAAGATGCAGTTGTTAAGTCCCTGCACTTTTGAAGGAGACTGTCTGATGAGCTTTAGTGCGGAATTAGTGGATTGTGTAATGTAGCCCATATCTTGTAGCTCTGATTTGATTGCATATTCGGACAGCTCCTCTGGGACTCCCAGGACGATGAACCTTAGTTGTGGGCTTGGCTTCGTCTTGAAGGTGAGATTTTCTGTGAGGGCTTGGTTGCTTGAATAATCCTGGATCAGGGTTTGCGCTTCTTCCTTGGTATTGCAGATGATATCCAAGGAGCGTCTGTAGGTGTTGTATTTTATTATTTTAGCTGCCGTTGCAACTCTTGTGTTTCGCATGAGCTTTAAGATTTCAAATCCGCTTAGTGTAGAGTCCTTGGATGTGATGTATATGGTGCTTTGTGTTTTGTTGTAAACGTTGAGGGCTTTGGAATTGTTGCTGAACGACGTTAATTGGGGAGGGCGGCTGGTTGGAGTGGTGTGATGGTGTGATGGTGTACTGAATGGTGAGCTTCTTCCAGAGATGGGAAGGCGGGGTCTGAGGCTGCGATGGGCTGTTCGTTGAGTGCAGGCTGTGCTGGGAGTAGAGATGTAAAAAACCCGGGAATTTTGCTTCTGGGGAATAAACATGGGAATTTTCGGGTTTAAACCGGGAATTTTGGGAACTTTGGAAATTTTGATGGGAAGAAACTAATGTTCAGTGTTTAGATTTAATTTCACTTCTTTTAGGTGTACCAAACAACTTGTTTCAATATCATTTTTATTCTATTTGCTTAAATAAAAGTGATATCAACAATTACGTGATTATTTTACAGAAAATTCTAAAAAAAAATGAACATTTACGTTATTGACAATAATAAATGATGAAGTTTTGCCTGCCTATTTAAATAACTTTAATTTTTTTTCTTTTTTTTAATGAATACCATAATAAAATATGTTATAAAAAATAATACAATGAAATTAAATTATGGTAAAAATACTTTAAAATTATTAAATTTTATTATAATTCATCGAACAAAATTTCACATTCGTAGATGAAATTTTGTTATAATCACTCAAAGAGCACGGGGAACAAAATCGAACATGAGTTCTTCGTTTATTAAGGATTCAAGCAATATTTTTTTAATGCATTAAATGAATACATAAAATATTCAATAGCTAATAATTAATAATTTGGCTGTTATTTCTTTCTTCGTTTATGCTTTTGCATATTAATACTGTTTAAATAATTAATTAAAATAATATTTCCCAGTGTAATATTATTGATTGTTTTAGTGAATGCAGAATATTTTGAAGCATTTTTGCTTTATTTTTGAAATAAAATGTTGAAGATATGCATCTGAAACATGCGATTGCGATTAAAAAAAAAAAATGAAAAAAAAAAGAAAAAATGAAAAAGAAAGAAAAGAAAAAGAAAGTGTTATATTGAACTCAGTGTGTACACAGTCAGAACTAAAATATAAATATACGGCAATAACAGAGAATAAGTCTATTAATTAATGAAATTTGAAACTTGTACTTTTTAAATTTATAGACGTTAAAAGCACTATTTAAAAATTGAAAGATCATAAAAAAACATCTGAATGTGAGGTAACATTTTGAAATGCCTTAGAACATCTCTAATGTAAGGGGGAAAAAAAAAGATAAATTCGAAATTTGTAAAAACTTTCAAAATTCCCTTCTCAAAAAACCGGGTTTATTCCCTGGTTTAAACCTGGGTTTTTTCCCCGCTCACATCTCTAGCTGGGAGGACGTTTTCATTAACTGGTTGTTGCTGTGTGGAAGAGGTTGAGGGAGAGTCGTTGGCTTGTGGGTGAATGTGTTTTGTGATTTTTCTAAGTATCTTGTCTTGCTGGGCTGAGATGTGGTCGAGTTTCTCATGGACTTGTTGTTGGTGGTTCTTTAGGATGTCCTGTAAGTTTAGCGTGTGTTGTGGTTCGGAATCTGGATCTTGGGGATTAGTTGATGTGCTGTTTTCTGCTTGCGATTGAATGCTGGTGGTTGGTGCTTCTTCTGTAGATGGTGGTTCCATGTTCGTGTAGGTTTTGAGTCTGGCCATCTTGTGAATCGATCTTATTCGCAAGAAGGCTCTGTTGAGTAAGGCCAGAGGTGCTCTACTACCCTTGGCTCGGACTGTGGCTATAATTTCCATTGCTGCCTTTGTGACAGCGACTATGGATTTGTATTCTTTAAAGTCTTTGCGCTGGTTAAATGAGTCCTTTGATGGGGTGCTGTTGGTTTTCAGGAATTGTTGAGGAGTCATCTGTGAGATCTTCGATTTTTTCTTGCGATTCTTACGGGTTTGTGAGCTTGTCGAACACCCTGATTTGAAGGAGTGTGTAGAGTTGTCAGATGAGGTCGAGGAGTCGGAGGCATCATCCTGATCCTCATTGTTATCAAGCACTGCAGGGGCGGCGGAAAGTGAATTTTATTGACCGGGCCTGGAATATTGAAGCATGATCAATGGCGCACCACTGGGGGGGGGGGAGGCTAAGGGGGATCGAGCACCCCAGACCAAAACGACACATAAGAATAATATTTTATAAAAGCTTTATTAGCAAAATTTTATTTTTAACTTTGTAATCAGAAAAAATTAGGCGACACTTCGTACCGATTTCTCTTGTTCGTTGCATAATGGGCACATACAAGGTTCAGCATTTGCAGTTTTTGTAAAATTAGTGTTATCTTCATCTCTACGAGTATCATCATTGTTTTTATCAAGTACAGTTTCTTTTTCTAAACTTGTAATCGGGGAGTTTGAAGACACTTTAAAATATGACTCGATTTTTTGCCGTTTTCAAGAACTCATTTTTACAGGTAAAAAAAATAAATATGTAGTTTAATTAACCAAAATGCGTTTTTAGTTGGAGCACAGGAAAAGCGTCTTCCTCGTTCTCTCCCTAGATTTGTAACTGGACTGAGACCATAGAAGCCACTGAAGGAGAGAGGGGACTTGTCACCCCAAAAATACGGACATAAGAATAGTCGTCTCTGAAAGGGGAGGGGGCGGGAGCACATTCAGCGGCAAAATTCTACTTTACCTCATCCCCCGAGGCGCGAGTGACTGAGACTGTAGTAATGGGTATTGCACTTCTCACCTGAAAATTCATATATAACAAGGAATAATACAACACACAGATGAATGGGGATTCCAGGAAACTTGTTAGCAATCCCTGCTTTCCAGAGAGTAAAGAAAACTGGCTTACTAATCCTTTTTCTGCCGTCACCAGCCCCCCCCCCCCGCACACACACTGTTATCCTTTCAGGAATGTCGTATCTGTAGAGAAATAGATTGCAACAGCTATTAGACGTATTATAAGCGGCAACCAGAGAGTTATCCTGCTATGTAACTCTTCATCTTCTTTTATTATCAAGTCAGGTCAGAAAGGATACAGTACAAAAAAAAAAAAAAAAAAAAAAAAAAGACAAAGCTAATGCCCGGGCCCGGGCCCGGTCGGCCCGGGCAGTTCCGCCGCCCCTGAAGCACTGCATCAAGTTCTTCTTCTGAATCCGTCATCTTTCAATCTTACGGAGCAGAATGGCAGGTTTGAAGATAGCCTTGAAAAAGGCTTTTTGAGTTTTAGATTCTGTTATCCAAGGAATGAAGTGGGTGGAAAAGATTCTGATTTGAACAATTGAAGTGAATTAACGGAGGAGGCTCGCCGGAGCCCTCGTACCATACCATATTTGTGGGAGAGATTAAAAAAAAAAAAAAAAAGGGCAAGCAAAAACCAGGAGCCTAGACTCCCGAGAATAAATAAGAGAAAATGTTTTTAGATTTGAGAAAGTTTAGTTACCATCCGACTAGGGCTTTAGAGGAAAAGAAAAAAAAAATCAGAGGGGGGAGACCCAAGTGGTTAAGGAACAAACCCGACACAACACTACAAGCAACAAAACAACGAAAAAAAAAAAAAGGGGGGGGAGGGGGGAGTGGTGGCGAACACCAACAGCTACTAGGACAGTAAACTTCGAAAGGTATTCTGTTTTTAATTTTAATTTTTTTTTTTTTTTTTTTTTTTTTTTATCATAGAAGAAATTTATTCTCAATAAAAGCATAGGAATTAGTAATTAAGAAGCAAAACTGCATTAATTTGCTAAAGTTATGAAGTTAAGATTGCATTTTATTACGTTTAATTCTCTGCAAAGTACAAATATGTTTTAAATATTTTGAAAATTTTGAAAATGTATCTAAAAGTGGCGCCATCTGTAGGGTCGGATTTTAGTTAATGCGCACAAACTATTATTATTTATTTATTTTAATTTATTTTAGCTAAATGTATTAATAGATTTTATTAAATATTTTAAATTAATATTTTTATAAGGATACAAATGAAATTTATATTCAGCTGTACACTAAGTTTTTTATTTATTATTATTATTATTTTTTTTTTTTTTAAGGTCAAAAGTAAATGAGTAAATAAATAGAACGATAAAAATGATTATTTTATTTTAAATTATTTTTTTTTCTTTTTTTTTTTTTTAAGATCGGGAAAAAAAAAAACTTTCTCTTCTTTTTTTTTCCCCTTTTTCTTTCATTTTCTTCTTTTAATTAATAAAGTATTTAGAATACCAACAAGGTATTTAGTATTACATGTACTTCTTTAGTTTTGAAATCAGAATTCATCTTAAAAATTGTTATTTTGATGATCACAAAAGAACAAAAGTAAAAAAAAAAAAAAAAAAAAATTGGGGGGGGTTAAAAATTAAATGCATAAATAAATAAAAACTGTAATTATTTAAATGAATAATAAAGAAAAAAAAATGAAATATAAATAAATAAAAAATTATTATTTTTTTTTTTTTCTTAAGATAAAAAATAAATAAATAAGTAGGTTCCCCTTTTCTTTTCTTATTGTTTTTTTTTTTTTTTTTCTTGATAAAATTACTGTTAAGAAATTGTTTAAAAATATGTTTAAGGAATTCGCGGGAAAGTTATACGAACTTCTAACTTAAATTAATTAGAAAAATGAGGGGAATTAAAACATAAAATAAAATGAAGAAGGTTACATAATAATTAAAAATCAATGAAAAATATAGATGGCGCCACTATTTTTCTTATTCAGAATTATTTTATTAAAGTAATTTTATCTATCATAAATTTAATATGGTAAAATAAACAATTTAAAATACTGAGAAGAAAATTTTGTTTTCAAAATACAACTAGAAATCTCTTTCAATTATTCATATTCATTTATTCGCATAAAACGAGAGCAATATGGTAAATTATTACTGATTTAAGCTAAGTATTATAGTCAGTGGAGAATCATTACACCATAAAAGATGACAACCAATCAGCAACGTCGAACCGCATCCCCGTCCGAGTCCGAGCAAAGGAAGCAAACTTGCATCCGGGGATCAGGGGTGGCGCCAGAAGGGGGGCCGGGAGGGCACAGGCCCCCCCGTCGGGGAGTTCGTGCCCCCCCATCGGGGCAGATTCTCAAAATCTGTCGGGGAAAAATACCCTTTTTTCCCCCTTTGTTCAGCAGCAAAATAATTTTTTCCTTTTCATCATTCGGAGTTTGTCTTTCTAGAGAAGTTTTTTTTCTTTTTTTCAGAAAAAGTAATGGCATGCAACTATTTTGTTTTGCTAGCATTGATATACTATGTATTCCTCTTCTATGTCAGTTGGTGGGAACGACAACAGGAAGGTAAAAAGCGGCGAGTATTATTACAAGGATTGACCCATTCCTTATCTATTCCTTATCTTCTAAAATCACACTTGCTCTGTGAAGAAGTCGCTTTTTTATTGCCTATTATCCAGCTCTCTTTGAAATGGACAAAAAGCATGTAGGCTACGTTTGTTTCCATTTCCCTTTTTGTCTGTGAACAGCAACTGGACCACACACACACACATAAGGTTTTTTTTTTTTTTTTTCCCTGGAAATTTTTAAGAATAAGATATCTCTTTAAAAAGTACATCGGAAAAAACAATCTTAATCCCCCCCCCCCTTAATAAGAACAAAAAAGAAAGAAATTTCATTCAAATAGATCACGAAAATATAATTTGCATATTGATTTAAGTCACATTTCCTTTAATTCTACTAATTCTTATTCAGGATACTGTTTTGAAATATTGCGTGTCTATGTCGGCTGTAGGTGTAGGGAGGATCATACATTCAAAGAAAATATCTAAAAAATAAGATGAAAATGTGTCGCTTTTGCTTTAGAACTTAAAGACAGCTTTAACAATGAGAAATGAAATAAGTAAAATAATTGAGACCTTTTAATAAGATTTGTTTTTTGCATTCTATTTCTAAAGAGAAAATTCTTTTAACTTTTTGTGAAATTTTATAACGATAATTTGTTTAATATCTGTCAAATTCAAAGCATTAAAATATTTCCGTGTAATTAAGAGTCGTTTTAATAATTATATGAAATTAAAATTGTTATATTTATTTTACATCGCTACACTCTGCATCACCAACAAATTAAAAATTTATTTATCTTTTTAAAATTTACTTTTAATTACTTTTTGCTAGAGAGTCAGGGAACAAAAGAGAAGAAAAAAAAGGCAATCGGGGAACAATACAAATTTTACCGATTTTTAATGCTTGTTTCTATGAAAATCAAAAATTTCGGAAACAGTAAAGAATGTTCTTGCTCTATTTTATCAATTCAGCCGCTCATATTTTATTATTATCTTCAAAAGTCATATTGCAATTTTTCATTCAGCAATTTTTTTTTTTTTTTTTTTTTCATAAAAAAAATATCCCCTCCGTGGAAGATCAAAATTGTGATGGCATGTTTCCAGGCCATCTTTAAAGATAGGGTGTGTCCCAGACCGTCGCCAATTGTCTATTGAGCAGCACTAGTGCGACGTTAAAACCCAACCAACCAACCAACTATAAAATATATTAATGATTATGAAATAATTCAGCCAACGACTGAAACATCTGTTGATTCAATTTATAAATGTTAGAATAGTGAAAAACTACCTCAGAACTTGCAGTGCAGAAAGCAGGTTGCAAAATTTGATGATTTTAGGGCTTCACAGTGCAAGATCAAAGAAATTAGATTTAGAAAGAATAGTAACAATATTTGATAAAACCTATCCCAAAAGCCGAATTCAGTTACAATAATACGTAAATGGATTTTATATTTTATATTTTAAATTTAAATTTAATGTGTATGCAGGAGATTCCCAGAAATCCACACAAATTGGAAAAAAAACTATGTGTATTTTGGAATTTTCTGAAAATTAGCATTTATGAAACGAGATTTTGATACTGTAATGCATAAAAAATGAGGAAAAATACAAATAAGTATGCTTGGAAAATAATTAACATAATTAAAAAATTAAAGAGAATAAGCAACTTAGTAAAAAATATGCATAAACTGAAGTTTAATTTAATTTTTTCTTGAATTAAGAAATTAAAATTTATCTAATAAAGATACAAAATTTTACACAACATGTGATACAATATAAGCTTCTATTACAAGTATATTACCTTTTATTACTTTAAAAATGTCAATGCAAAGTGGCCTGAAAGGAAAAAAAAATCACATTTTAAATTATTTTAAAAATATCTTAAAACTCAATAATTTTGAAATGAATTGAAAAAAGTTTGACTGTGAACTCATATTATTTTTAACCAATTTTTAACTCTTGCCAAAATCGGTTTACAATTCAAGATTTTTAAAATACTTGTTTTTCAGCTCCAACTCCAATGCAAAAAAAAAAAAAAAAAACACGGGATTTATAATCTAACATGATTTAAATTCGGAAGATTGCAAGCTCGCATGTCTTAGCCGAATAATATGAAAAAATCTGGAGTGACTCCACTCGACTTTCCGAACATTGAGTAATTAACAGTTTTGTAGATAAAGTAAAGAAAGATTAGTTATTAAACAAACAAAAGAGAGAAAACCATAATAGAGTGTTTGAGTATTTTTCTCCATCTATTACACGATGTTTTATTTAACGCTACTGAACTTTGAGCCCATAGATCATAATGATAAAGAAATTTTCGTTGTGTCCCTGTAAAAACCTATAAATGTTAGATTCACCAAAATGCTTATAGTTACTGCAACAGTGATTTATAATACTCATATAAATTTTCAGCTGAATTCAATAAGGCGTTTAGATGCTATCGTACTTTTAAAAATTTAGTCCCATAGGCCATAATGATAAAGAATTTTTCTTTGTGTCCCTGTAAAAAAACTGTAAGTGCTAGATTCACCAAAACCTATACAGTTAGTTCAACTGTGATCTATAACATGTGTACAATTTTTTTGCTCGGATTAATAAGGCGTTTAGACGCTATCACATTTTTAAAAATTTGGCCCCGTAGGCATAATGATAAAGAATTTTTCTTTGTGTCCCTGTAAAAAAACTATAAGTGCTAGATTCTCCAAAATCTATACAGATTGAGTATTTGTGATCTTTAATATGTGTATAAAATTTTTGCTCAATTGAATAAGGCGTTTAGATGCTATCGCATTTTTAAGATTTTGCTCCCATAGGCCATAATGATAAAGAATTTTTCTTTGTGTCCCTGTAAAAAAACTATAAGTGCTAGATTCTCCAAAATCTATACAGATTGAGTATTTGTGATCTATAATATGTGTATAAAATTTTTGCTCAATTGAATAAGGCGTTTAGATGCTATCGCACTTTTAAGATTTTGCTCCCATAGGCCATAATGATAAAGAATTTTTCTTTGTGTCCCTGTAAAAAAACTATAAGTGCTAGATTCACCAAAATCTATAGGGTTCGTACTATGGTGACTTACAATATGCGTACCAACTTTCAGGTTAATCGAACAAAGCGTTTAGACGCTAGCGTGTTCACTCACAGACATACACACATACACACACACATACATACATCATCGTAAAAATAGTGAAAACGGACTCAGGGGACCTCAAAACGTATAGAAACATCAAAATCTCGAATTCGGATTTTTGACATGATTACAATACTTTCCTCACTATAGTGTTCGGAAAGTAAAAAGGAATACTGCTAGCACGCAAAAATTGAAATCTTAATGCAAAATGACCTGAAAAATTACATTTTAATTAATTAATTAAAAAAAAAATCTATCAAACAGAATTTTACTAAGAACTATCCCGATTAAATCAGCCTTTATTTATTTTATTATTATTATTATTTTTAATAAGGGGAAAATTGCATTAAAGACGATCTATTCGTTTGGACGTTACAGTGCCTCAAACACACAAAGGCTTCAAACTTATCATAACCCCCTCTTTCTTATCTTAGTCGGTGTTAAAAATAATACGGAAGCACTTAAAAAAAACCAGACAAACAAACAAAAAAAATATACCCTTGTATATTTGACATAGCGGATAGACACTGACAGGAAGGTGCATGGTGTTAAATATGCCTGTAAAAATGTTTCTACATATAGTGCCCCCCTGTCGGGGAACCGGTGCCCCCCCGTCGGGGAATTTCTGACGCCACCACTGCCGGGGATAGGCAAGTACCTGTACATGAAAACTTGTAACTTAACAGAAATGCGCAAGGCACGTGGGGAAAACAAATTTAAGAATAAGCTATCATTTATTGGGTATTATAAATAAATATTGGCAAAATACGTAATTGAGGGTCAGCAATGGTCTTCAGGTCGTGATTGTGGACTGGAAAATATTCCGTTTTTAGGTTTTAGAGGGATTTTAAATGTAAAAAGCATTCTAAAATAAAGTTTTTAAAATAGAGAAAAGCAATCAGCCATGTTGAAAGCCATTGCTGAGGGAAGCATAAGTTATTAATTATTATTTATACATTTTATCAATGAACCACTTGGGCTAGAAATTTATGAATGGTATCAAAAGACAGATAATAACTTTAGGAAAAGAAAATGGTAAACGCACGAAACTCGGTTCCGCAGGAATCACTATTACGCATGTTAAAACCAAAAAAAACATCACTGGGCACCCCTACCTCGCTTTGCATGAATCTGAAAACGTACGAAACACGGTTCCGCGTCAATCAATATCATGCATGTTAAAATAAAAAAAGCATCACTGGACACTCCTACCACGGTGTGCAGTGCATGAATCTGAAAACGCACGAAACTCGTTTTCGCAGCAATCACTGTAAAGCATGTTTAAAAAAAAAAAAAAAAAAAAAAATCACTGGACACCCATACCTCAAATCAATGAAAATCAAATAAAACAATCAAATCCCTCGTAATTCCTTATAACGTAGCTCTAGTTCAACGTAAAATGCACTCAAATCAATGACAATCAAATAAAACAATCAAATCTCTCGTAATTCCTCAAAACGTAGCTGTAGTTCAATGTAAAATGCACTCAAATCAATGAAAATCAAATAAACCAATCAAATCTCTCGTAATTCCTCATAACATAGCTCTAGTTCAACGTAAAATACACTCAAATCATTGAAAATCAAATAAACCAATCAAATCTTTTGTAATTCTTCATAACGTAGCTCTAGTTCAACGTAAAATACACTCAAATCAATGAAAATCAAACAAACCACTCAAATCTCTTGTAATTCCTCATAACGTAGCTCTAGTTACACGTAAAATACACTCAAATCAATGAAAATCAAATAAACCAATGAAATCTCTCGTAATTCCTCATAACATAGCTCTAGTTCAACGTAAAATACACTCAAATCAATGAAAATGAAACAACCCAATCAAATCTTTCGTAGTTCCTCATAACGTAGCTCTAGTTCAACGTAAAATACGCTCAAATCAATGAAAATCAAATAAACCAATCAAATCTCTTGTAATTCCTCATAACGTAGCTGTAGTTCAATGTAAAATACACTCAAACCAATGAAAATCAAATAAACCAACCAAATCTCTCCTAAGATTCTCCATTCTGCGTCAATATAGAAATGGGAAGTTTATTTTCATATTGTTATTAATTAAAGGAAAACTAATTAAAAATTCGAAAATCTGACTTCGATGTGCACAATGACCCTTCGGAGAGCACCTTTGTGTTAAATCACGTGACTATCCGAGCTACCGTTTTCGAGAACAGTAAAATATACATATATATATATATATATACAAATATTGCTCACTTAATAGTATAAGATTCATTTGTATCTATAAATAGTACATAAATTCAGAGAGATATAAAAGTTTCTTTAAAAGATTTTTTTTTTCTTTTAACTGCCTTATATACATATATATATATATGTGTGTGTGTGTGTATAACAAGCAGGCTCTTCAACTCAATGCAATGCCATTTGAGGAAACTTGATTTAATACGTTAGACACAATATACTACAACCAAAATACACACACACAAAAAAAAAAAATCTTGAGTGACTCCACTCGATTTTCCGAACATTGAGTAATTAATGGTTCTTTAGATAAAGTAAAGTAAAAGGAATCGTTAAATAAACAAAAAAGAGAAATTATAATAGGGAGTTTGGGTATTTTTCTTTATATAGTACATGATGTTTAATTTAACGCTATTTTACCGAACACTTGGATCATAATAATAAAGAATATTTTGTTCTGTCCCTGTAAAAACCTACAAATGCTAGATTCACCAAAATATTTATAGTTAGTGCAACAGTGACTTATAATATTTATATAAATTTTCAGCTCCATCGGATAAGGCATTTAGACGCTATCGTACTTTAAAGTTTGAGCCCATATGCCACAATTATAAAGAAATTTGCATTTTATCCCTGAAAAAGAACCATAAGTGCTAGATTTTCTAAAGTTCATAAAGCTCGTGTGACGGTGACGAACAGCATGCATATAAATTTTCAGTTCATTTGAATAAGGCGTTTAGTCGCTGTCGCACTTTAAATAATTTGAGCCTATTGGTCTTAATGATGAACAATTTGTATTTTTGTCCCTGTAAAACTCGTTAAGTGCTAGGGTCACCAAAATCTATATAGTTTGTGTGATGGTGGCCTATAACTCGTATATAAATTTTCCACTCCAACGGATAAGGCATTTAGATGCTATCGCACTTTAAATAATTTTACCCCCATATGGCCATAATGATGCAGAATCATTTGTTGTGTCCCTGTAAAAACACTAGAAGCGTTAGATTCACCAAAATCTATTCAGTTCATGCAACTATTACCTATAATATGTGTATAAATTGTTTGCTCAGTTTAATAAGGCGTTTAGACGCTATCGCACTTTTTAAAATTTGGTTCCACAGGCAATAATGATTAAAAAAAAAGTTCTTTGTGCCCATGTAAAAAAAACTATAAGTGCTATATTCTCCAAAATCTATGCAGATTGAGTATCTGTAACCTATAATATGTGTATAAATTTTTTCCTCCATTGAATAAGGCGTATAGATGCTATCGCACTTTTAGATTTTGGTCTCATAAGCTATAATGATAAAGAATTTTTCTTTGTGTCCCTGTAAAAAAAACTATAAGCGCTAGATTCATCAAAATCAATAGAGTTCGTGCTACCGTGGTTTGCAACATGCGTACCAACTTACAGCTCATTCGAGCAAAGCGTTTAGACGCTAGCGTGTCACTTACACACATACACACACACATACATACATACATCATCGTAAAAATAGTGAAAACGGACTCAGGGGACATCAAAACATATAAAAACACCAAAATCTCGAATTCGGAATTTTGGCGTGATTACAATACTTTCCTTACATACGTATGTTCGGAAAGTAAAAAAAAAAAATTGAAAAATCTAAGTATATTTATTGAATAATTTTTAACTGCACATACGCGAGCACTATCAAAATTACTTTTTCATAATTGAAAAAAAAAAAAAATCCGGAGTGACTCAATTCGACTTTTCGAACACTAAGTAACATGCAGGTCGACATGCAAAATTTCGATTTTATAATTTTGGCTGACCTTTATGTTTTTTTTTTTTTTTTTCTTTTTTTTGGTGTGCTGAAACCGAAAATGAAGCCAGTTTTTCTCTATCACGTATAGATTTTTGCCAATACAGGGTGCCTACCTATACAATTTCTTTCATTTCTCTTCCACCAATATAATTATATGGTAAGTTTTATAGTATGTTTCCATGATTAATTAATCATGGATACCTGTTGCTGTGATTGCGCAGCACTAGTGCGAAATAAAACCATACCAACCGACCTATTGTTATGATGGTATATGTAAGAAATTGTGTCGGTAAACACCCTGTATTGACAAAAATCTATAAGTGATAGAGAAAAACGGGCTAAATTTTCGGTTTCAGTACATCAAAAAAGTTAAATTTTGACAACATCATTTTTGTAGGCCTGTGGTAAACGTTAATTATAATTAACGGTTGTATAAATAAAGTAAAAGATGTCATTAAATAAACAAAAGAGAAAATTATAATAAAGTAAATAAGTATTTTCCTCTATGTAGTATGTTCTTTAAATTAACGCTCTTGTCCTTCAAATATTTTGAGCATAAATCATAATGATAAAGAAATTTTCGTTGTGCTCCTGTAAAAATCTATAAATGCTAGACTCACTAAAATATATACAGTTCGTGCGACGGTCAACTATAACAATTATCTAAAATTTCAGCTTAATCGAATGAGACATTCAGACGGTATCGCACTTTATATAATTTGAGCCCATAAGCCACAATGATAGAGAATTTTTACTTTCTTCTATATTCAATAGAAGAAAGTATTGGATTCGTAAAAATTTTCGACCTCGGGTTTTTGATGGATTTACACGTTTTGAGAGCTGTAGAACACGATTTGACTATTTTTAGAAAATGTCTGTCTGTCTGTCTGTGTGTGTGACAAAATTTTGTGGCAACTGTATCTCAGGAACTACTACACAGAATTTCATACAAATTGGTATGTAGTTGCACCTTGACATAAATTAGTGCCTATCAACTTTTGGTAAAAATTGTCTTACAGGTTGCGTTGCCATCCCTCTTTTTCTAAATTTTTAACATGGTGATACAGGACAAAATTTTGTATAAATGTGCATGCAGAGAATTATTTTTTAGTAATCATTATGAAATTTACAAGAATTATTTATAATAGAAATAGTCAACTAGGAAAAAATTTTTATATGTGTAGGAGCCTCGCCACTCCCCCTGAGGGGGAAGCCCCCTCGAGGGGAGTAAATTTTATGATGGGTACCTTTCAAAAGAGCTCGCCAATACCTTTAAAACGAATGGTTGAACCATCGATCTGCGATAATTTAAAATAAAGTTATCGATTTTTTTCATTTTTAACAAAAAAAAAAAAAAATGTAATATTGAAAATAAAATGACTTTATTGGATATTTAGTGTTATACTACTTCTCTAATATGGAAATCGTCTGCATTATCATGGAAGATAATTTTTTTAAATAATAATTTTAATAAATTATTTTTACAGAGTGAATTTGTATAGGCAAATATAGAAGAAAGTCATGTGGTGGCCACAACATGCTATTATTTGTGTCATTGTAAAAAGACTATAAGTGCTATATTCTACAAAACTGATACAGCTCGTTTGAAGGTGATCTATAACATGCATATAAATTTTCAGCTCCATCGGATATAGTGTTTAGACGCTATCGAACTTTAACGAAATTGAGCCGATAGTGCATATTGATGCCCTATAGGCATAATGATAAATAATTTTTCGTTGTCTCCCTGTAAAAAAACTATATGTGCTAGATTCACCAAAATATATTCACTTCGTGCAACAGTGACTTACAGCATATGTAGAAATTTTCAGCTCAATTCAATAAGGTGTTTACACGCTATCGCAGTTTAAAAATTTTTGACTCATATTAGACCATAATAATAAAGAATCTTTCTTTGTGTTCCTGTAAAAAAAACTATATTCACCAAATTTTATACAGTTCGTGCGACGATGAGTCATAGCATGTGTATAAATTTTCAGCTCATTCGAATGAGGCATTTAGACGCCATCGTACTTTAAAAATTTTTGGCCCATAGACAATAAGAACAAAGAATTTTTCTTTCTGCCCCTGTAAAAAACCTGTAAGTGCTAGATTCACTAAAATCAATAGAGTTCGTGCTATGGTGACCTATAACATGTGTACCAACTTTCAGCACATTCGAACGAAGCGTCTAGGCGCAATCGTGTTCACTCACATACGTACACACATACGTCATCGTAAAAATAGTAAATATGAATTCAGGTCACCTCAAAACGTGTAGAAACACAAAATCATAAATTAAGATTTTTGACATGATTACAATACTTTCCTCACTATAGTGTTCAGAAAGTAAAAATATGGATAAAAACCCTTTATCGTTTACCTGCTTTTATTTTTATTTTTATTTTATTTTTGGACTGAGAGAGAAAGAGAGGATGTGAAATTCAGTTTCTGGATAATAACTTTTTGAATTTTTACGATACTTTTTTGGAGTTTTCATATAAATAACCAAATGCATTTGGCTAATAAATTTTACAAAAGAATCTTATAGGCTTGCGTTCTGCATGTTATAATAAACAAATCTGGAGTGACTTCACTCGACTTTCCGAACTTTGAGTAATTAACGGTTTTGTACATAAAGTAAAGTAAGAGGAGTTGTTAATGAAACAAAAGACAAAATTATAGTAGGGTATTTGAGTATTTTTCTCCATATAGTACACGATGTTTAATTTATCGCTATTGTACTTTGAGCCCATAGATCATAATGATAAAGAATTTTTTGTTGTGTCCCTGTAAAAACCTACAAATGCTAGATTCACCAAAATGCTTATAGTTAGTGCAACAGCCACTTATAATATTTATATAAATTTTCAGCTCCATCGGATAAGGCATGTAGACGCTATCGCACTTTAAAGTTTGAACCCATATGCCACAATTATAAAGAAATTTGTATTTTGTCCCTGTAAAAAGAACCATAAGTGCTAGATTCTCTAAATTTCATAAAGTTTGTGTGACGGTGGCCTATAACATGTATATATATTTTCAGTTCATTTGAATAAGGTGTTTAGTCGCTGTCACACATTAAATAATTTGAACCCATAGGCCATAATGATAAACAATATTTATTTGTGCCCCTCTAAAACTCTGTAAATGCTAGAGTCACCAAAATCTATGCAGTTTGTGTGATGGAAACCTAAAACATGTATATAAATTTTCAACTCAAACTGATAAGGAATTTTGATGCTATCGCACTTTAAATAATTTCACCCCATAGGCCATAATGATACAGAATTATTTGTTGTGTCCCTGTAAAAAAATTATAAGTGCTAGGTTCACCAAAAACCTATACAGAGCGTGAAACTGTGACCTATAATATGTGTATAAATTTTTTGCTCAATTGAATAACGCTATTGCACTTTTAAAAATTTGGTCCCATAGGCCATAATGATAAAGAATTTTTCTTTGTGTCCCTGTAAAAAACTATAAGTGCTAAATTCACCAAAGTTTATACAATTCGTACTACTGTGATCTATAATATGTGTATAAATTTTTTGCTAATTTTAATTAGGCATTTAGACACTATCGCACTTTTAATAATTTGGTCCCATAGGCCGTAATGTTAACAAATATTTCTTTGTGTACCTGTAAAAAAATTATAAGTGCTTGATTCACCAAAATCAATGGGGTTCGTGCTACTGTGACTTAGAACATATGTACCAACTTTCAGCTCATTCGGGCAAAGCGTTTAGACGTTAGCATGTTCACACACATACATACATACATCATCGTAAAAATTGTGAAAACGGACTCGGGGGACCTCAAAACGTATAGAAATATCAAAATTTCAAATTCGGATTTTTGACATGATTACAATACTTTCCTTACATATGTATGTTCAGAAAGTAAAAATCTGGACCATAGGGCATAATGATAAAGAATTTTTTGTGGTGTCCCTGTAAAAAATCTATCAGTACTAGATTCACCAAAAGCTATACAGTTCGAGCAACGGTGACCTTTAACACGTATATAAATTTTCAGTTCATTCTGATAAGGCATTTAGACGCTATCGCATTTCGAATAATTTCAGCCCGTAAGCCATAGTGATAAAGAATTTTTCGTTGTGTCCCTGTAAAAAAACTATACATGTTAGATTCACCAAAATTTATGCACTTTTTGCAACAATGACCTATAGTATGTGTGTAAATTTTCATTTCAATTGAAAAAAACGTTTAGACGCCATCGCAGTTTAAAAAGTTTTGGCCCATATAGACCATAACGATAAAGAATTTTTCTTTGTGTCCCTGTAAAAAAAAAAAAAAAAAAAAAAAAAAAAAACTATAAACGCTAGATTCACCAAAATCAATAGGGTTTGTGCTGTAGTGACCTATAACATGCGTACCAAATTTCAGCTCATTCGAACAAAGCGTTTATATGTTATCCTGTTCACTCACATATATACACACACACATACATCATCATAAAAATAGTGAATATGAATTCAGGGGATCTTAAAACCTGTAGAAACACAAAAATCTCAAATTCAAATTTTTGAGATGAATACAATACTTTCTTCACCTATAGTGTTCGTAAAGTAAAAACCGGACACCTTTTTTTTTTTTTTTTTTTTGCTTTTACCTGAAGAAACCTCTATATCTTAATGACTATGTGTTGTATTCATATGCAGGTGAATACAGATAATTAAAAGAAGCCTCATAATCACATACTATACTATAGCTACAACGTATTTCAAACATACCTTTTATGGCAATCCCAAATATTTTGTTTTTTCTTTCAGTTTGTACTGGGCGCATTCTTGTCTTCACAAAAAAAAAAAAAAAAATTGTTGAAATACATGAGGTGTAGCTTGCTTTTACACGCCTAATTATTAGTTCCATTACCCGATTACTGTAGGTAATGAAAATATTGTATTCGGTCCAAAAATTCGATACCTAGTTTTCACTTTATTTACACGTTCTAAGGTACCCTGAGTCCAAAAAAGTAGTTTTTGGCAATTATGGTCACTGTGTGTGTGCATGTATGTTTGTGGGGAATCTTCTGTCTATCATATATCCGAAACTAATAAAGATACAACTACGAAACTTCAGAATTGATGCAGCTCTGGTGTACAGATGAATTTTCCAAATTTTGGTGAAATTGGAAAACTGGAAGTAGGACCGTAAGTCCGTATCTCAAAAACGGCTCTAACAATTTTCTTCAAAGTTGCTATATAAACATTCTATTAGATGTCCTTTCGAATGATATAGTTGGTTAGTTCAGGAAAATTGATAGGCGTCATGTATAAACAGCTCGATTTCAGGTCTTGCAAGAACTTTCCTTTAAAAACGGCTGTACGGATTTTTTTCGAACTCACCATATTAACTCCCTTTTAATAAATATCCTTTAGTATGTAATTAATGTTTTTTGTTGAGTGTGTCAAGTTTTGGTAAAAGTTGGTATCTCAAAAACAGCTCAAACGATTTTCTTGAAAATTGTTACATAAATCCAGTTTAGATATCCTTTCTCATTTATTACGTGGCTATTACAGGAAAATTAACAGCCCTTCTGATTAAGTAGGTCACAGTTTTAGATTTCGGAAACTAGTGTTTCAAAAAAAAAATCTACAATTTTTTTTTTTTTTTTTAACTTTTTAACTCACTACGTAAATTTTGTTTTATGTCACAAAAAGGTAAAATAAGGAAGTAAATATACAATGAACGGCAAATAATTTTCTAATTTGAAATTTTAAGCGTCACAGTGATAGGGGGGGGGGCGTTTTCCTCTAGAACGAATAAGTTGCTATTTTATTAATCCCTAAACTACAAATGTAAATTTCCGAGCTAGGATAAAAAGTAAACAAATTAGCTGAATAGACGAAATGATTGAGAATTTCTAATCAATACTTCTTTAGATGGTGAAACAATATTATGAATATTATGTATTCTTTGTATTGCAAGACATTCTCGTTTGATTTCCTAGAATTGAGTCTTGAACCAAAATTATAGATACTAAAACTTGCCTCTTGTGTTCGCATTTATTTGCAGAGATTTTTAAATAAGTTTGACCTCGATAATATAGGTAAACGCTCTAGAATTCTAATAGCAGTTTTTAGAACTCGCTGTCAAAGGGAGCTAGAATTTATAATGACGACATGGAACTATTTTTACCAGAGTCAAAATTTACTTTCTAGATGTCAGTCACAGAAATTTTGTTTTCGGTGTAAGTATCAATATTTACGTAATTGTAATAAACTCATGTTTTGGGTCATGCTGCTTTAAATTACTTCGATGAAAGAGAATGCCATCTAATCTCTGTCTCCGGGCGATTAGATTCAGAAGATAACAACAATGAATATTCTTCGGGGAAGGGGGGGGGGAATATTTTGGGGATAGACCCGCGAGTAAAATAATGCAATTTTAACCCGCGGGCACCCGACGCGATGCAGCTGGACATTTAAGGCAAAAGAGTGTATAACAAGTAAAATTATTTTCAAGAAAAACTTTTTTTTTTTTTTTTTTTAATCTAGCTTTCTGCATGTTCCGCTCATGAACCCCCGAGAGAGGGGGGCCTCCCCCCGACTCTCTTCCATTATTAATCCTGGGAGGATGGGGGGGGGGGGGGGTCCGCCCGCCTATCCGCTGCTTTGACTTTCACTGTATAGGAATATTAATAGTTCATAACACAAGACAAAAGCAGAAAAATTTTATAGCAATCTTCATATTGAAAGTCAAATTGAAATATTATATACATAACATTTAATACCACTTTTTTTTTTTTTTTTTTTTAAATGAAATATTATACTAAAAATCAATATTTTTTTTTTACAGAACAGAAATAAATTCGTAATATAAGGACCATTTTGCGTTACAGCTTTAGTATATAACCCCCTTGGTGACTTTTAAATTTTTGTCACTATTTGGCGAGGAATTTCTTGGTATAAATGCTTTTTTTTTTTTAAAGTCTAGTAACTATTATTTTTAATGCCTATAATTTTCATCATTGATTTGTGTGTGTGTGTGTGTAATTTAGGGCAGTACATGATACTCTATATATATTTCTAATGTACAGCTAGGTAATAATTTTACGCATTCAAAAATATCTGAAAAGAAAAAAAGTTTATTATTATCATTATTAATTTTTGAAACAGCTTTAATTTTCAGTTCACTCTTACTTCTTAAAATAACGAAGGATAAAATGTGCTCGATTCTCTATGAGAATTTTAGGTAATGAATTTTTTTCGTGTCATAATTAGAAATATGATATGTATCATAGAAATTTCTAATTCTGTAATGTTAAAAGATTATTAATGCAAAATTAGAAGATGCTGCCATTTATAAATGAGTTTGAATTTGACTCTAAAATATTTTCTAAGCCAAAATATATCCGAAGTATTTTAAAATACGTTTTTTAAATTTAAAAAAGAAAAAAAAATGCACTCTAAAGACAAAAAGAAATTCATTCAATTATACAGACACGTTATTTCGTTATTCACAAAAAAAAAAATAAATAAATAAATAAATAAATAAATAAAATAAACAACATAAGAAATTGCCAGTAAGAAATTTAATTTAAAAAATAAATAAATATACATATCTGCAGACGGCAAATTACAATCCTAAATTCATGTTTTCATTAAAAATATCTAAGATAACGCTTTTTATTTATTTGAGACAAATTTCTTTGTTAGCAACAGCAACATTGACTTTTCTTTTTTTTTACCATGGATGCCATTTTATATTCTCTGGTAATTGTGGCATCATAAGAATGAAAGAACAACGATTTGGAGAGACTATTTGCATATTGGCAAATAGAATACCTTTATTAACCCGACTATTTTAATTTACGTTAATTAAGATGATAGAAATTTTAAACCAACTTAAATGTTTTCCTTGGAGTATTTGGCACTCAATGATACCTCTCATGATGCGGAGGACTCTGCCGTTCGTGAGGAGATGCGATCGCAGACAAAAAAAAAATTGACGCCAGCGACAATAACTTTTTTTTGTGTATAGAGATACAACTAATGGGAACGCTACTAATGTGTGAGTAATAACTTTATTACTCTTTAAAAAGAAACATGAGAAAGATTTGTAGAAAGGATCAGTAAGTATCTGGAGTAGCTCCACTCGACTTTCCGAACATTAAGGAATTAACGGCTGTTTATATAAATTAAAGTAACAGAAGATTGAAATCAACCAGCTTAATTGAATAAGGCGATTAATGCTATTGCACCTCAAATAAATTCAGCCCATAGGTCATAAAGATAAAGAATTTTTAGTTGTATCCCTATATTTATTATCATTATTATTACTTTATTTTATTTTATTTTCATTTTATTCTCATTTTATTTTTAATTTTTATGAACTTTTTAAGAAATCCTCTAACGTTACCTGTAATAATAATAATAATAATAATAATAATAAAGTAGCATCGCTTGTGCTCGCATATAACAATTTCCTATAGTTTTAACATAAGAAATTATTCCTACGGTAGATATTATTTCTATAAAATTCAAACTATATAACAAAATGCAACCAACATCGTTGCTTTCTTTACTCTATTCTATTTTTTAAAACAATTTTTATAGATGCCACACGCACCACATAAACTTTAAATTTTACATCTACTTTTTAAGATAGCACGCGATCATGTTTTATATAAAAATTAAATCATTAAATTCATTTTTTTACTTATTTTTATTTCATTTTGCATGCGCACTTTTTATTTCCTAATTCAAAATTATAAAAAAAAAAACTTTTTCGATAGTGTTTGTTTCGATACTGATTATTATTAATTTTCTTTTCTTTTCTTTTACTTTCAAAATAATAATAATAATAATAATAATAATAATATGAAATTCTGGCAAAAGCAGAATTTAGTTTAAGACGGAGGACTATTAGTTTTTTTTTTTTTTTTTTTTTTTTTTTTTTCCAATTATAACATCGCTTTCAAATTATTCAATTATATTTTCGATAAATTTTAGATTTCGATAAATGTCCAACTATCGAAAAATGATACCACAAAAATTCCAGATTGAGACTAATAGTCCTCAGTCCTGAAAAAAAAAAAAAAAAATGTGGAGGTCTAAGTGAAAAAATTAACTGACAAGGAGCATTTTGAAATTTATCGATTACGTAATAAATTTAACTGATTTCTTAATTAACTATAATGTGATTGTTAATTTTAACATTGTATTTCTCCTCCACAAATTATAGTACATGAAATTGTAACTTTTTGCAATATTAGAATTATAACTGTAGACTTTTTTATTATTATTTTTGTTAAGTTCAGTGTCGACTTAACGAGTTAATTTATCCCACACATTGATGAATACAGTGTTAAATGTAATCCAATATATATAATAAATTGAATACTTGCAAATGCATTTGAAAAATGCTGGTTTCAAAAAAACAATTTATACTTACTACAGCATATGCTACTTTTATAGTTTGCATTTTGCTTGATAATACCATGGATATTTAAGGACTCCGAAAAAAATTTCTTTTTTGTGAAATTTTACATTTTATAGTAAATACAATATAATATCTGCTGCACTGCCTTTAATTTCAAAATCACATGTCTGACAGGTCTAAAATAAAAAGAAAAATATTTTTCAGAAACAATGAATTAATTCAGATTTAGAATAAAATTTCTTTTAACTATAAGAAGACGTCTTATAACGGAAATTTTGTAGTAAAGCACGTCTTGGAAAATTATGAATTAGAAATCAACTAGAAATATCATTCCTAAAAATATGAAAATTTTCCGCATTATGGTTCGTAAAACACATTACAATAAAAATGTGATACATTATACATGCATTATTAAAAAAAAAAAAAAAAAAAAAAAAAAAAAAATCGATATTTAAATTCAAAATTAGCTCACATGTGCAAATACTGTCGTTAATGAAGTACTGATTTAAATATTAATTTTTAAGCCTTAATGGAACTATAACGCTCTTGAAAATACATTTAACTTTTCTACATTGTTTTGAATACTTTTGCAGATTACATTTTGTCCACTTATCTCTAATAATTAAAGAATAAAAGCGCGTTTCAATCTTCTTGGGACACCCTATATATATACCGCTTAAAGATTTCCTGTCAGTTATAAACTTTGGCACGGTAATTCCATATTTATATAACGAAGCATTTAAATTGTTTCTTCTAATGTGCATGACAAACCTCATTATTTTTTTCTCTCTCTCTCTTCCCATTATTATTATTATTATTACAAAACAGCAATCCATCATTGCTTTGACATTATTAACCCTTAAATGTCTATCATTTTTCACTCAAACAGAATTCTTATTCTGAAAATGAATTTGATTTTATTTCTCATGCAGTACAATTTTTGTTATTGTTGGCATAGCTATATGAAAATAAATTATGTCACTCTTTATTTTTCATTTCTTTCTGTCAGACATTCCATTAACATTCTGTCAGAAGGAATCTTCTAGAACAATTCAGATGCCAGTTTTCGGATATAAAAAGCGTCTACTTTCTGTTTCTTTCTTTTTTTTACTTCCTTATACAAAGTATAAGGAAGTATAGTAATCCCGATTTGCGAAATGGATTTTGCATTTCACATTGCTCGAAAACGAATGATAGCTGAATGTTGCCAATTTATACGTGTGACTGTCATGATGTCTAGTTGTACACCTGCAAGTGTCGTCTTAACACGAGCTCTCGTTTTAGAGATATAAGGGACTTTACACGATTTTTCGTGACGTCTGTATGTATGTGTGTCTGTGTGTGTGTGTGTGTGTGTGTGTGAGTATGTCGCATAACTCAAAAACGGTTGGACGTAGAAAGTTGCGAATTGGTACATAGGTTTGTTATAACATCTAGTTGTGCACCTCCCTTTTTGGAGTTTGTATGATTTTCCGTTTTGGAGATATTTAGGAAAATTAGGTTCATAATGGCCAAAATGTATCAAAAAACGGTAATAACTCAAAAACGGTTTGGACAAATCTTGCAATTTAACTGACTTCTCGACTAGCTAGAGATTTAAAACTTTCAGAAGAGTTCAGAATGCAATAACAATGCCTTTTTTTAATACTTTTAGTCAACTGTTTCTAATATCTGCTGTCTTCAGCAGCGTTTATGTGATTCAACAGAAAATTTATTTAACTAACTTCTCGACTAGCTAGACATTTGGAACTTTCAGACTAGATCAGAACACGGTGAAAATGCATTTTTTAAATACTTTTAGCCAACTGTTTAGGGTCCCTGCTGTCTTCGGCAGCGTTACCAGTACAAATCTTGCAATCGATTATTAACTAACTTCCCGACTAGCTACACATTTAAAACTTCAGGGAAAACTCAGAACACGGTGACAATGCATTTTTTAAATATTTTTAGCCAATTGTTTTAGGTCACTGCTGCCTTCGACAGCGTTTATATGGTTCAACAGAAAATTTATTTAACTAACTTTCCGACTAGCTAGACATTTGAAACTTTCAGAATAGTTCAGAATACGGTGAAACTGCATTTTTAAAAATACTTTTAGCCATTTTTTTCGGGTCCTTGCTGCCTTCGTCAGCGTTACCAGTACAAATCTTGCATCGGTTTTTAACTAACTTTCAGAAAAGCTCAGAACACGGTGATAATTCATTTTTTAAAATATTTTTAGCCAACTGTTTCGGGTCCAATGTCAATGTTTTTTAACATTATGTATATTTCTAAAAGTGTATAAGGAAGTCATGTGGTGCCCACATCAGTTTTTTTTTTTTTTTTTTTCAATATTTCAATACGGTAGGACTCTGCAAAAATTCATTAAACGAAATAAACCCCAATATTACTTAAAATTCTCACAGAAAACTTCAACAATTATGATAGAAACGCTGATAAATTATAAAGTGATTATGATGATAAATTATAAAGTTGAGGAAAATGTAAAATCACATTTATTTGCGAATGTTATTATATTTGATTTTCTTAAAAGGCTCACTAGTACATTGTATGACTAGACTATAACAGATTTATAAAAGCAGGCAGCCAATTCTAAATATGACATTTGTAATAAATAATATACATATATATATATTATTTTTCATAATATTTCTTAATTATACTTCAAGAATGAAGTAATTTATTGTCACTGCATTATTTAAAAAAATATTATTTAAAACTAATTGTATGAATATTATCAAATAAAGAATAAAATGCCGATTTTTATTTCACTTTATTTTTTTATTCTAGTGTATAATATATTCACATAAAATTTTATAAAATGAAAAATAAATACAGTGAAACCCCGATCTATCGTTCCCGCTTTTTTTTTTAGTACATCGTTTTATTAGTTCCCCATCATACTATAGGTATGGGGAACTTAGGTAATCGTGAAAATTTTCGACCTCGGTTTTTTGACTTTTTTACACGTTTTCAGGTGTGAGGAATCCGAAAATGACAAAATTTGTATGGTGTCTGTCTGTAGGGTGTCTGTTAGTGTGTCAGTGTGTCAGTCCGTCAGTGTGTTAGTCCGTTAGTTTGTTAGTCTGTTAACACGATATCTCACGAACAAATGATCGCAGAGAGGTCAGATCAGTTTTAAAATATTACTTTCGATACTGGCAAGAACCCTATTCTTTTGCAACATTCGAATTAAAAAACTTCGTAAGTTATGAGAAATTTACCATTTTCTTAACATGGAAGAATAGGACAAAAATTCACTTAAACGTGCATTAAATGGAAACTTTTTACTGTAAAAATGTCAGACCAGTTTTAAAATATCAGGTTTGATGGCGGAATGACCATTAGTAACTATAAATGTGCTACTTTGAAAATTTCGCAAGTTATTGGAAATTTACGAATTTCTTAACATGGCAGTATAGGGCAAAATTTCACATAAACGTCAATCTTGAGAGAGATTTTCATCGTAAAGATGTCAGACTACTTTTGAAATATTATTTAGAACACTGACATGAATATTAATGACTATGAATTTTCCAATATAAAAATTTCGTAAGTTATTGGAAAATTACGAATTTCTTAACATGGCAGCATAGAGCCAAATTTCACATAAACGTCAATCTTGAGGGATATTTTCATCGTAAAGATGTCAAACCACTTTCGAAATATTATATAGGATACTGGCATGAATATCATGGACTATGATTTTTCCAATTTAAAAAATTCGTAATTTTTTTGGAATTTACGATTTACTTAACATGTCAGAATAAGGAAAAATTGAGCATAAATTTCCATTTTGAGGATCATAAATACATTAGACAACTTCAAAATTACATTTATGATATTTGTTTGAACATGATTGAATACAAATATTCTAATAGGAAAATTTCGTAAATCATTCGTAATTTATGATTTTATCAACATAGCGAAATTGTAAATTTTTCATATAAATATGAATTTTGAGGATTATTGCATTGGAAATAGTAGCATGAAAACTAAACAACGGAATTGACCCTGATAAAATAAATTAATAGATTAGAATAAGATATATATATCGAAGTTAACGGTGGATAGCCTATTAGGCGGGTATTTCATTCTGTTACTATATCAAGCTTTGGTCAAATTCATTTCTTTTAACATGATTATAATATGTCTCGTACTAGAAATTTATGAGAACATAAATATGATGGGGAACTGAGCAGAGTCCACCTATGCCAACTAGTTTCTATGGTCCCTGCACAAACTGTATTTAAATAATGCTAGCAAAACCCGCAAGTATCGTTCTTCAAAAAGTCATTTTCCCGCATTCATCGTTGTAAAAATTTTCTTCTGACCAAAATGAATTTGAAAATCAAGTGATTCCTTATGGCATTCAAACTTGAATTACTTCTTTCAACCTAAAATAACTCTTTTTCTCATTTCCATGGGGAGAATCAAAATTGTGATGCCATGTCTCCAGACCATCATTTGAGGTTACTTCAGCATGGCAGGAAGTAACCTCTCCAGTAATCCAGAAAATTGTTTCGTGAAATGCGGTTACGTGGGAAATACCAAACAGAATGGTAAGAAAATGATGATGCTATAATGTAGATTACGATGGTTGTGTGTAACAGAGGATGCGTCTGGTACAAAATTTAGTAATAATATTTGTATTAATCAAGAAGCTACGACTTACGATATGGGGTATCCTAAAGCATAGAAGAAACGTGTGATTTAAAAAAAAAAAAAAAAAAAAAAAAAAAATTATACAGACACGACATTATTTCATTATTTAAAACATGAAAATCTGACATTGACAGATTTTAATTTAGTGCCAGAGGCCTACTGCTAAACTTGTTAATATCGACAAATTCTTCTTTAGTTAATTCGTGACGATCTAAATTCCATGATAAAGTTTTCATTAAATCAAACCAATGTGTTTCAGCTGCAGATACTGTAACAAATAACGTTGGAAGTCCAAACTGCCTTATAGCCGCAAAACAACGTTTCTTCTCTTTTTCCCAATGAGGGGGAGGTGTGCCTTGGGGGGGACTCATGTCAAAGTTGTACCTTGGGGGGGACTCATGTCAAAGTTGGGCCTTGGGGGGGACTCATGTCAAAGTTGGGCCTGGGGAGGGGGGACTCATGTCAAAGTTGGGCCTGGGGAGGGGGGACTCATGTCAAAGTTGTGCCTTGGGGGGACTCATGTCAAAGTTGTACCTTGGGGGGGACTCATGTCAAAGTTGGGCCTGGAGGGGACTTCATTCAATAAATCCCCATTCAATAAACCGACTGAAATAGGCCCTTAGCACTATTAAGAGTGACGTATAAAAATTCGACAACGCTGTACCGACTGAAATAGGGGTACCTTGGGGGGGGGGGGGGACTCATGTCAAAGTTGGGCCTGGGGGGGGACTTCATTCAATAAATCCCCATTCAATAAACCGACTGAAATAGGCCCTTAGCACTATTAAAAGTGACGTATAAAAATTCGACAACGCTGTACCGACTGAAATAGGGGTACCTTGGGGGGGACTCATGTCAAAGTTGGGCCTTGGGGGGACTTCATTCAATAAATCCCCATTCAATAAACCGACTGAAATAGGCCCTTAGCACTATTAAGAGTGACGTATAAAAATTCGACAACGCTGTACCGACTGAAATAGGCCTCTAGCACTAAAAATAATGGCGAAGAAACAGAGGATAATTTTCACCCTGATGACACAATTATGGCGTTCGAAAATGCACGAACTTTTATATAAGCACGTGAAATTACAGAAAAGGACCAGAAAAATAATGTAAATCTGGAAGAATTCCTGTATCTATATTAATAAAATCAGACTTTTGTCTGTAAGTTTGTCGGAAACAAAAAATTTTGCGATATCTTCACGTTTTACACCCCATGAAAGCCGAAAATGACTTCAGAAAATTTTGCCTGTGTGTGTGTGTCATCGTGTCTGTATGTCGCGTTTTTTGTCCGGGCATCACTTGAGAACGGCTGGACGGAATTCAACGGCGCTTAGCAAGAATTTAGGTCTTCATCCAACTTAAAATTATGTCTATCATTTATCAACTTTTCAGAAATTCCCCCCCCCCGTTCCCACCTGGGGGGTAAAAGACTAAAACACGTTTGTCCGGGCATCACTCGAGAACAGCTGGACGGAATTCAACGGCGCTTGGCAGAAACTTAGGTCTTCACCCAACTTAAAATTATATCTATAGAAATTTTCAAAATTATGATTAGTGTTTAAATTGTGGGTAAAAAACGCCTGTGCATGCGCCATAAATATTTTTTCACTAAAACGCGTTGAATGAGAAAATAAAATATAAAAATAAATTTTTAAGTTAAAGACTTTTTTATTCGCGTGATTCGCACTACAAATTATGAAAAGATTGAAATGAAGTGTTGCTATCTAAATTCCATACTTTAGTTAATTTTAAAAAATCTAATTGTCGTATCGAAAAACTGTTTGCACCCCAGGATTGAGAAAAATCACCCTTTTCATTTGGTACTGAATTCGTAACGATAGGTCTGATATTTCTAATTTATTTTTCCCTTTTTCCGTTTTTCCGTTGCCACTTAAATTTCACACTTTAGTTATTTTTAAAAAATCTAATTGTCGCATTGTAAAACTGTTTGCACCCCTGGATTCAGAAAAATTGCCCCTTTCATTTGGTATCAAATTTATAAATATAGGTCTGATATTTCTAATTTAGTATATAATACTAATACTAATTTAGAATAGTTATTATTTTTCCGTTTTCAACCCAGATTCGGTAGAAGGTTTTATATTTATATATACGCATTTATATATTTCTTTATTTTCCAGAAATAAAATAAAATATTTTTAATTTCACGTGAATAATAATAAAAATTAGAGAGAAAAATACCTACAAAAGTTGGTGATTTTTTTTTTTTTTTTTAATCAGGAATTTGTATGTGGCTAAATATTTTCATAGAGATATTTGGCATTAGTTTAATATTTGTATTTAATTAAGCAGTACTTTTCTTTCCTGCAGTAAAACAAAATTTTTTGTTGTTATTATGTACCTTATGAGGTTCTTTTATGTCCTCCCCTTAATTGTAAATGATTATAATTTGGATTTTATTAAGATTTTTTATTTTTATTTTATAAATATCAGAAAGAAGTTTTTATTTTATTTTATTTTATTTAGTTATTTATTTATTTTGTGTATGGAACAGCTTTAGTATCGGATCCCTTTGGCAAAATTTGAAATTCGGCACCGAAGTAGCTCGGACGTTTCTCGCCAAGATCTTTAATTGCACAATTGAGATAGCCAATTCAGTTCATCGCAGAAAGGGCTGAAAATATTTAAAGTCACCAAAGGGGTCCCATACTAAAGCTGTGCTTTTTCCCTGTAAATAATTCCAATAATTTACAGTCCCGGTAAATAATTTACAGGGTTGCCGGAATGAACATCAGTAACTATAAATATGTTACTTTGAAAATTTCGCCAGTTATTGGAAATTTACGAATTTCTTATTATGGCAGTATAGGACAAAATTTCACATAAACGTCAATTTTTAGAGATATTTTCATCGTAAAGATGTCAGACTACTTTTGAAATATTATTTAGGATACTGGCATGAATATCATTGGCTATGAATTTTCCAATATAAAAATTTCGCAAGTTATTGGAAATTTACGAATTTCTTAACATGACAGTATAGGGCAAAATCTCGCATAAACAGTGGCCGATCCAGAACTTAACTTTTGGGGGGGGGGGGGGGGGCTAAGATTTTTCAAGGTGTTATTCTAGATTAAAGAAAAGATTACAATTGTAGTAGTCAGTTGTGAATGACAGTACTTTTAGGGGGGGGGCTTCTGCCCCCTAGACCCCTTTAAATCCGCCACTGCGCATAAACATCCATTTTTAGGATATTTTCATCGTAAAGATTTCAAACAACTTTTAAAAATATCATTTATGATACTGGCTTGGACATATTTGACTACGAATATTTTATTTTGAAATTTTAAGTTATTCGAAATTTAAGATTTACTTAAGATAGCAGAATAGAGCAATATTTCTTAAGCTGCTATCACACGAAAGAACATATATTCTAAAGTATAATCTATTGAATCTCAAACCTACCGAACAACTTTCTTGTGCTCAGTCAAGGGTTATTTTTCAGCATAAACGAAATCCACAAATGTAAACAACGAGCGCAACATTTGGCAAAAATTCCCCTTTCGGAGGTTTGAAGGGAATGAGGATATGTGATACTCTGGAATCGCGATTCTCTGATTGGAGGACTTCAGTCTAAAGACTAGCGTATGTGATTTTAACAGTCGAAAATGCGTGATTGAAAAATATACCTGCAGCAAAAGCATCAAACGGTAGCTTTTCACCGGTTTACCGCATGAAAAACCTGTTTATTACTTACTATGTGCTAATGCCGTTTATACGGAACTTCGTGTGATAGCGTTATGGGGATCATTGCTTTGGAAATAGTATGAAACTGTGTGAAAACTAAAATGTGAAACTAACTCCAATAAAATTAATTTGCAAATTAGGATAAATTAAATATGTCACACTAAACGATGGGATGTCTGTTAGGTGGGGCATTTTAGTCTGTCACCTTGTCAAACGATCAGTCAGATTCATTTCTCTTAGCATGATTATAGTGTGCACTGTAGTTAGAAATTTATGAGAACAAATATATGATGGGGAGCTGCGCATAGTCCATCTGTGCCAACTAGTTTTGTTACTTACTAAGTTGCAGTTATAGAATGTTCAATACCTATGCATTGAAATAAAACAATATAAAATTTATTGGAATCTATTTAAATTTAGAAAGTAAAATTCAACATTTGTTGAATAAATTTGTTGAATATAAAATATTGAATACCTATGCATTGAAATAAAACAATATAAAATTTATTAAAATTTATTGGAATCTATTTAAATTTAGAAAGTAAAATTCAACATTTTAAACTTTACAAAAAGGTTTAAAATGCCTCCTGATAACTAATTTCCAATTGTTTCCTTCCATGAAACACTAAATTTTAACAGTTTTAAACTTATCTTGGTATTACTTAAGGGATTCACTGATATTTTAAAATGTTTTTATGTTGAAAAATGGCATGTATTGCAAATTTTAAGCATTCAAACATAAAAGTAAGTAAAAAAAAAAAAAAAAATACTTATCAGTGAATCCATTAAATAATACCTAAATATGTTTAGAAAATACTGTTAAATTTGATGATGCAAAAAGGAAGTAAAAAATCATGTAGCATTTATAAACTAAATTTCAAAATTTTGAATTTTACTTTATAAATTTAAATAGTTTCTGGAATATTTAGCATAAATAAGTTTAGTATTGTTATACTTCAGTGCATATGTATGCAAAATTTTATACTTCTAAGACGTCTAACGTTCATTAAAAGTATACTATTTTAAACTGTACAAAGCAATGTTGTGAGAATGTGCATGCAAAATATTACCAGAAAGTTTCTGTAGAACTGACCGAAGTTACAGGTGTATTGAAGTTTTTTTTTTTTTTTTGCCCCCACACAATTGAACATCTTCCTGATGGACATGTAAGTGTCTATAATATGTTCGATTGGAACGATCTGATCTTAGATCGTAGTTGAAGTGCGTTTGAAAGTTCAGAAAACGTTCCGGTGGTACTTATTTAGGGTTGGGTTGTGGGGAGGGAGGCCGATTGACTGCATTAGGGTCCTAAGCCTTAGGGGAAGTGCCGTCCGTGGGAGTCTTTCTAGGGGGTCCTAGCCCGTATTTACGCAAGCTTATTTAGGAATAATACGAGCATGCTTTACAATGAGAAAAGAAATTTAAATGATTCAAAACATAAGAATAATTCAGTCGAACATATTTGAAACTATTAATTTGAGAAAAATTAATAATAATAGTACCAAAAAATAAATAAAAAAAAGAAGAAGAAGAAGAAAAAGAAAGAAAGAAAAAGAAGAGAGAGAGAGAGAGAATTTTTAATGAAAAATGCGAAAAGTAATAAATTAGAGCCACAAAAATTATAAAAGTTATTTATAAAGTACTTATAAATAAATAAATAATAGAGAGGAACAAAAATTACTTGCCTTCTAAAACAGCATTTTCTATAAAAATGTTCTATTACACCTGCTTAATTTCAAAGGTTACAATATATTTTTTGAGACAGAATCAAAACAGGTGGTTATCCTAGTGGTGGTAATATATTCTTCACAGCTTAACGTGTTCAAAAAGGTTTCCATTCTAATATTTAAATATAGATCATAATCGAGTTTTACATCTATTAAATCTTTCATTTCAAAATTATCTTTCGTTAAAAAACAAAACAAAACATGTAGTTATGGCCATTTACAACAAATTTAAAATTATGTTTGCGTTGAACTATTAGTTAGATGCTAATGCATTTAACTTGTAGTCTTATTGTTTCGGGAAGTTTATACATAATACATGAACTTCAGTACTATTTTTTTCCCCCTTTCTGTCAAATGTCATTTGTGCAAATCCCATGCATTACTTTATTGTTTTGGTTTACGTATGTCTATATAAGAATTTATGCATATGTTAGGTTTTTAAATTTGTTACAACTAATCGTAAAAAGTCAAACTCGACTAAAAATATGTTTAATGATGTATCACATTCACGCAATGTAACTGTAATTACCATCTACCGTATTAAAATCCGGTTATGTCTCTGGCTATCTCCTCACGAACAGTTGAACGCAGAAAAACGTAAAAGGTACCAAAAGATGCAAATTAAATTAAATTTATCAAATTAGTTAAACAGGTATTATTATTATTTAAAAGGAAAAGAAAATTACCACAGCACTGGCGTTTAAAAGTAATAAGGTACATAACTTTGAGTAAACACTATAAAATGCAAGAACTTGCAACAATTGTTTTGGGTCGAAAAAAATACACGACTTTTCGTTAGACGACTAGTTAGGTATTAATTATACTAAGAAACTAGTATGTTGTGGTTACCACATGACTTCCTTCTATATTTTCCAATACAAATTCACTCAGTAAAAATAATTTATGAAAATTATTATTTAATAAAATTATCTTCTTGGTAAATGCAGGCGATTTCCATTCTAAAGAAATAGTATAATACTAAATATCTATAAAGAAAGCCTTTTTTTTTTTTTTTTTTTTTTGCTCTATATGACATCATAAAAAAAAATGCGATTTTTTTTTTTTTTTTTTTTTTTCTTTGTAAAAAATGAAAAAGAAATCGATATTTTTATTTTAAATTATCAATGGTTCAATCATTCGTTATAAAGGTATTGGCGAGCTCTTTTGAAAGATGCCCATAATGAAAATTTGCCTCCCGCATAAGGGGGACTTCCTTCCCTGGAAGAGAAGTGATGCTTCCACACACATATATATATATTTATTTACCAGTTGAATATCACTATTTATAAACAATTCTTTTTTAATTTCATAATGGTTGTTAAACTATAATTCTCTTTATGCACATTTACACGAAATTTTTTCCTATACCGCCATATTAAAAATTTAGAAAAAGCGAGATGGCAACAACCACCTATTGGATAATTTTCACCTAAAGTTGATAGGTACTAATTTATGTCTGGGTGCAACTACATACCAATTTGTATGAAATTCTGTGCAGTAGTTCTTGAAATATAGTTGTCATAAAATTTTGTCACATGCACACATACACAGGCAGATTCTTTCTAAAAATGTTCAAATCGTGTTCCACACCTCTCAAAAAGTGAAAATCCATCAAAAACCCGAGATGAAAAATTTTTACGAATCCAATATTTTTTCTATTGTATATAGAAGAAAGTAAAAAAAAAATTATACCGTTTTCATCTAGAGTGAATAAGTATTAATTTTCTGAATCCCTAAACAAGAAATATAGATTTCCGAATTATGCTTATAAGATAAACCAATGAATTAAATGGACGAAATGATCGACATTTTCTAGTCTAAACTTTTCTAGCTGGTGAAATAAATATCATGAATCATTTGTATTGCGAGAAATTCTCGCTTGATTTCCTAGAATTGGGTCATAAACCAAAATTATAGTTACTAAAACTCGCATCTTGTGTTCACGTTTATTTGCAGAGTTTTTAAAATAAGTTTAACCACAATAATATAAAAAAAAACGCCTTTAAACAACGAATGCAGAATAGAATGTTCTTAAAATTTATAAAGATGACTCGCCTCATTGTCACTTAAAACATAATTTTTAATTTCACGGACACATTACGAATGATACACAGCACACAACAGAAATAACTATTTACAAAATAAATGAAACATTTTTGGTTAATTGGCTAGAGAGCCACTGCTACATATTTGCACACCGCAATACCACACTTCTAACTAAAACAAAAGTTAAGTTCTCTTTTTTGAGTGAGTCACGTGACATAGTTCGATGGTAGGGGGGAAAATTCACAAATAGTATTGCGCAATACTCGGAGCTCTGAAAAGTTGTTTTTTTTTAATAGTCAATGTTAAAGAAGAAAAGGATAAATCTGATGGATCAGTTTTTTTTCCTTTACAGACTTCCCCTCAAGCTGTGTACATCGTCCTCGGTATACAGCTTGCTTTTCTGGGGGGTTGCTTCCTAGTGGGCACAGCAGGGCGTTTGGGCAACTGTTCTCGTTGTTGACCACCTTTCCTACTAGTTGAGGTTGTAGTATTCGTCGGTCGACCTCTCCTTTGGATCGGACGAACAGGAGTAGTGTCCTGACCTGTATATGGTTGCAGAGCGGATACATGGTAATTCCCTATGGGAGTAAAAGGATTATCTGTAGTACTTAATGTATACGAAACTGGTGATCTCTGTGATAAAATTGTATAAGGGCCATCGCGCCTCGGCATGAATTTGGAAGTTCGGTTTTTTCTAGAGTCACTAATGGGGTGGGTATTAACCCATACCTTGTCACCTTGCTTGAAAGAAGGAGCCTTTTTAAATTTTCTGTCTGCATAGCGTTTATGCTGGTCTTGTCTTTCCTCAATTCGATCTCGAACTTGTTTAGTGAAATTGGCAAATTTCTTCAAGTACGGTGTTATTTCGGGAACGAAATTATCATTGTGAACAACACTCCGGAAATCATGCGCAATATCATCGGTAGTGCGTAGTTCTCGCCCAAACATGAGATATGCAGCTGTCTGGCCGGTTGAATCACATTTTGCTGTGTTAAGGGCAAATCTAATTATTGGTAGCTTCTCACTCCAGGTAGTATGATCATTCCCAACCAACATGGCCAGACGGGGTTTTAGATCTCTATTCTTCCTTTCCACAGGGTTTGCCTGTGGATGATAAACCGGAGTTAGGGTTTGTGCGATTCCCAGGATGTAACAAACTTGTTGCATTACAGCACTTACGAACTGCGGCCCGTTGTCGCTTATTACCCTTCTAGGCAAACCATACCTAAGGAACACTTCCTCTATTAGAGTGATCGCACACTCTTTAGCAGTTGCGGAAGTTAATGCAAATAGTTCCACCCATTTGGTGGCACAATCTTCTATGATGAAGATCCATTTCTTTTCATTGCTTTTAGGTAAAGGGCCGAATAAATCAATTGAAAGGGATTCAAATCGTTGATTATAGATCGGTGTTTGTAATAAGCCAGATGGTTTCTGGTTACTAGGTTTATAACGACAACAATCGGGACAATTCTTGATATATTCTGTAATATATCTTCGCATACCAGTCCAGTAGTACCGCTTTGCGATTCTATCGAATGTTCCTTCAATTCCGTAATGTCCAGCTGAGGGTGCATCATGATGCTCTTTTAACACTCTTTCTCGCTCTTGAACCGGGACTACTAATTGCGCTTCTTCTGATTCTGTTTCGGGAGAATATCTATATAAAACGCCTTGATTCATCAAGTAACCACGACTACTCCAATTAGCGAAATCTTCATTCTTATCGATACTTTCCAAAGACTCGATAATTTTCTTTATATCTTCATCTTTTAATTGTTCTTCTCGTATTTCTCTTGGACTTCGCGGAGGGATATCTATTGAAATTGAACAAATTTCACATTTACCTTCTTCGTGTGGACAGAAAGGTCTGGACAACATATCAGCAACTACATTAGCCTTACCAGGCACGTATTCTATCTTCAGGTTGAAGGATTGTACCTGTAGTGCCCATCGCGCGAGGCGACCTGTTGGAGACTTTAAGTTCATTAACCATCTAAGAGGTTGATGGTCGGTTGCTACAGTGACTTCTTGACCGTCAATATATGCACGAAACTTGTCCAAAGCCCATACGATGGCTAAGGCCTCTCTTTCAGTCGTGGAGTAGTTTCTTTCGGCCTTTGTGAGTAATCTACTTGCATACTCAATCGGATGTTCTTCTGCTCCAGTGCCTTGTAACAAAACTGCACCAAGGGCATAGTTACTAGCGTCTGTTCTTAATATATATGGTTTAGTTGGATCATTTTGACTGAGAATGGGTGGACTCATTAGAAGATGTTTTAGGGTTTTGAAAGATGTTTCTTGTTCTTTTCCCCAAACCCAAACAGTGTTTTTCTTCGTCAAATTAGTCAAAGGCCTAGCAACTTCAGAGAATTTTGGGATAAACCTTCTATACCATGAGCAAGTTTGCAGGAAGGACTGCAGTTGCTTTACATTCTTTGGAGCCGGTATTTCTTGAATTGCAGCAATTTTATCAGGATCAGCTTCAAGTCCTTTACTAGTAATGTAATGTCCCAGATACTTTACACGGTTACAAGCGAAATTGCATTTTTCACGGTTAGCGTGCAATTTAAATTCTCGTAATTTCCTAAAAACTGCACTCAAATTATCTAAATGTTCATTAAAAGTTTCAGACAAGATGATAATATCATCTAAATAAGAAAGGACTAATATGTTCTTTAAAGAATTCCTAAAATTATCAATCATACGTTGAAATGTTGATGGGGCATTCTTGAGCCCGAAAGGCATTTTCCGGTATCGGAAAGTTCCAAAGGGACAAATAAACGCAGTTTTGTCACGGTCCGCAGGATTTACTTCAATTTGGTGGTACCCATTCCTTAAGTCAATGGTTGACATAAAAGGGGTATGTTTAGCTTCGTGAAGAAGATCATCAATTCTGGGTAATGGGTATTTATCAGTCTTTGTAATAGAATTTAGTTTTCTATAATCTACGCAAAGTCGTACTTGACCATTAGGCTTAGGTACTAATACCACCGGTGAAGCATAAGGCGATTCACATTCTTCTATTGTTCCGCTAGCTAACAACTCATCTAGCTCTTTCTTCAACATCTCTTTCTTTGCTGGGGACATGCGGTACGGCGGTACTGCGACAGGAGGACTACTTCCAGTGTCAATATAGTGTTGAATTTTATTAGTCGGTTCTTCCCCTGGTTCAAAGATATCTTCATATTCATTCAATAAATTATTCAGTTCTGACCTTTGTTCATCAGAAAGATGGGCTCCTTCATTTTCTTTTAACATAAGCTCGTTAACTTCAGCAGAATATACTGGATTTTCAGACGGCCTGAAATCATCTTCACTGAAATCAAATTTCTGCTTTGGATTATCATGGTAATACCATATATTATTTCGAATATCCAAAACGATTCCAGCAGTACGCAAAAAATCATTTCCCAACAATGTTCTGTTATTCTTTGCAGTAGGTAACGCCAACAAAGTTATTCGGAAAGATCGTCCTTCAATTTGTACATCTACTTCGGCTGAATAGATTTCAGTTTCTTTTTGGAGACCATCAGCTAACGTTACATTCATACAAGTTTTCTCAAATTCTACACCTCGTTTTGTTAAGAGGTGATATAATGTTTCACCAGCTATAGTGTGACTGGCTCCAGTGTCAGCACACACTATTCTATTTATTCCATTAATTTTTACTCTTATAAGTGTCGACTGAGGTTCTTCGATAGATAATGACTGAAGGTGAATAGTTTTGAACTCAGCTGAACTTTTCCTAGAAGAGGGGGAACAGGCGGAGCATTTAGCCTTAATGACACCTGGTTTGCCACAACCATAGCAACTAACACGTGGTCGATCTTCATTTTTCGTATAATCTCTCGATGACGCAGTTTTAGGATTTTGGGGGTGATTTCTTGAATTTTGGGAAGTATTTCGATGTGGGAATTTAGGGGATTCCTTTCTAACATTTTTATTTCTTACTAGTCTAAGTTCTTCATATGAATCTAGTTTATCGGCAAGTTCAAGAGGATTGTTCCACTCGCTCCAGTGGTCCAAAAAATGCTCTTTGTATTCGGGAGGAGCTTTCTTTTTTATTTGATCTGCCAGTATTAAATCTTTTAACGGAAACTTTAGATTCTTTAAGCCACCCATCAAAATAGTTTTGCAAATCAAAATAAAAATCTCGCCATGTACTTTCTGGACATTTACGGTGTTGGGCAAAAAGTTGTCGAAACTTCTCAGCACTTAATTTAAAACGTTTTAAGAGAATTTCCTTAACATTATCATAATTCTGAGCATCATCAACTGATTCTTTTGCAATTAATTTGGCCACATCAGTTGGCAAAAGACCTACAAGATATACGACCCACTTTGGTTTTGGTACCTTCAAAAATGTTAATTGTTTTTCAAATAAATCTAAATATAAGGTTATATCAGCGGTTTTCGGATCGAAATTTGGGATTAATTTGCTTATTTCTAATTTTGGCATGCTTGTGTCTACGGAAGAAAGGGCCATGGTAGGTAATACTGCATCAGGAGCATTACTAGCTTGTGCCTGTAATTTGGTTTTCTCTAGTTCAAATAACCTTTCATATTCTTTTTCTTTCAGCGCAAAATCTTCTTTTTCTTTCCTATCCCGTATGATGCGATTCAAACATTCTTTTGTGAATTCAGCATCATAATCTGGACTTTCCACTATAGCATTTCTAATGTCTAAAAGTTTTAAATTTTCATCTATTTTTATATCTAATTCACCCGCTAATTCAATTAGATCTGTTTTTTTCCCTCTAGCCATATAAGACATGATTAAACTGAATTTTAATAATTTAAAATATATCTAAAAATGTGCAGTACGCGAATGTATATAGCCCAAAATATTTTATATAAATCACAGAGATCACCAAAATATATATATATATATATTATTGTTATATGTTAAACAACTTAAATTGACCAATTTATTCAATAAATAAATTCAAGAACTAAAGCAATAAAGGACATATAAAAGGAAATAATAACTCTTTTAACCCCTATTTTCAAATAATTATTTCAAAGTAAATAGAAATACTCTTCCTGAAACATTTCTGAGTAATTGAAAATACAAGATATTTCAAATTGATGTACAGATTCCACCAAAATTTTATTTTTAATGCAAATGATAAAAATATAATTATCAATTCAACAAAATAAACAAGATCTCTATTTAATATATCTTTATTATAAACAAATCTGTGTAAAATTAGTTTTATTCAACAACAACAAAAAATTGTTTATTCATTCTTTCATTATTATTATTATGTATTGTGAGTTGCTTATTATTTTATAATTCGTAAATGTGTTCAAGAGAAAATAATATTTATTCTATATTCATTTATCAGAAATAAATCTGTTCAATAAGATCAAAATATTTATACAACAACCTTAATTTAATCTTTTAAAGTGTCATAATTAATCATAAAGTAAACAAAAACTTTTTCTTTTCGCTTTTACTGAAAGCGATTACGCAATAATAATGAAAGTTCACTTGTTTATTTTTCCTTGCAAAATGCAATGGCGCCAAAAAACAGAAATGTTGTTCTTAATTTATTCTAAGCAACTCGATGCTATGATTTACTTAATTTATTTTTCTATGTTAGAATTATATTAGAATATATTTTATTTTACATCAATACACCATTATTTCAACTTATTTCTTAAGAAATAGCATTCTACAGTCTTGTTTTTAATTATCAAAATCTTAATATATCAACAATTATGAATCAAAAATAACTTACAGATACTAAAGGAAACTGGTATGCAAATATAATAAGATCTGGGCGATCTAAAATTCGTTAAGATCAGGATGATCGAAGTAATCTGTTAAACATATCTAGAATTAAGATTCTAAGAAATATCTAATCATTGATTAGGATAATCAATATTTCCAAGTGTTAACTTATTAACACACTCTGTACAATGCCCAAATTCCTTTAGCTTCTGTTCAAACAATCATCAAATAAATATTAAAATTTACTTATCTGTAATTATTTTCCATTCTATAGCCGCCGACATCACTTAGTCATTCGGCCCAACGTTGGGATGCCAATTTAAACAACGAATGCAGAATAGAATGTTCTTAAAATTTATAAAGATGACTCGCCTCATTGTCACTTAAAACATAATTTTTAATTTCACGGACACATTACGAATGATACACAGCACACAACAGAAATAACTATTTACAAAATAAATGAAACATTTTTGGTTAATTGGCTAGAGAGCCACTGCTACATATTTGCACACCGCAATACCACACTTCTAACTAAAACAAAAGTTAAGTTCTCTTTTTTGAGTGAGTCACGTGACATAGTTCGATGGTAGGGGGGAAAATTCACAAATAGTATTGCGCAATACTCGGAGCTCTGAAAAGTTGTTTTTTTTAATAGTCAATGTTAAAGAAGAAAAGGATAAATCTGATGGATCAGTTTTTTTTCCTTTACACGCCCTAGAATTTTAATAGGATTTTTTTTAACTCGCTAACAAGGAAAACTATAATTTATGAGGATGATATGCAACAATTTTTTCTAGAGATACAATTTGGTTCCTAGATGGACCTCACCAGTGCCGAGCAGTTCTAAATTCAAAGCTGGAAGACAGGTATAGTGTCGATTTTGATTGGAAGTGCCGATTTTTGAGTTTTTACACGTTTTGTGTTGTGAGGAATCCGAAAATAACAAATTTGGCATGGTGTCCGTCTGTAGGGCGTCTAAAGTGGGTTAGTTTACCGTAAATTCTGGTAGATAACCCGCAGGTAAGATGTGCCATTTCTCCACCAGAAATTTTATTTAATAGAGAAATCTATACTTTTTCGAAGAAAGAGCTCATACAAATATAAATTTATTTATCAATTGAAATTTCTGGTGCGAAACTGGATTATATAACCTGTGGGGTATCTACCAGAAATTACGGTAGTTTGTTAGTATGTTAGTTTGCGTACACGATATCTCAATAACCAATGGTCGTAAAGAGCTCGGAGATTTAAAATATCCTTTATGACACTAGCAAAAACCCTATTTATTTACAACATTCTACTATATAAACTTCGTAAGTTATTCCAAATTTACAATTTTCTTAACATGAGAGAATAGGGCAAAATTTCACTTAAACGGGCATTAAAAAGAATATTTTTATGTAAAGATGTCAGACCAGCTTTTAAATATCGATTATGATGCTGGCATGAACATTATGAACCCTGAACAGTCTATTTTGAAAATTTTGCAAGTTATTCATTATTTGCGATTTTCTTAACATGGCAGCGTAGGGTAGGATTTCGTTTAAACGTCCATTTTGAGGGATATTTTCAACATAAAGATGCCAGACTGCTTTTAAAATATCATTTTTGATACTAGATTGTATAACACTGACTTCGAACATTCTAATTTGAAAATTTCGTAAGTTATTCGAAGTTTAAGATATTCTTAGTATAACAGAATAAAGTAATATTTCACATAAACTTGCTTAATTGGCATCATTGCATAGAAAATAGCATGGCATATAAGTAGTATGTAATATAGTAATAGTAGTAGTAGTAGTAAATAGTATGTACAAACTAAACCCCAGAACTGACCCCAACAAAACAAATCAACAAATTAGGATTTGGTAACTGTATCGAACTGAAAGGTTGGCAGCTTATTAGGTTGGGTATTCCAGTCTGTCACCGTGTCGAGCCATCAGTCAAATTCATTTCAATGAATAAATTCTCCCCTGTAGTAGAAATTTATTATAGCAAATATATACACTGAGAAAAAATTCTATAACTGACATCTACAATAGAATCTAAATTGAGACTCTAGAAAAAATAGTTCCATGTCATCCTTATAAATTCTAGTCCCCTTTGAAAGCGAGTTATAGAAACTCCTATTAGAATTCTAGAGCGTTGTTTGCCTATATTCCCGAGGGCAAAGTTATTTAAAAATCTCTGCAAATAAATGCGAATACAAGAGGCGGCTTTTTAGCAACTATAATCTTGGCTTATGACCCAATTCTAGAAAACCAAGCGAGAATTTCTCGCAATACAAAAGATTCAGAATATTTAGAGTATTTAGAATGTTGTTTCACCACCTAGAAACGTGTAGACTAGAAATTCTCGATCATTTCGTCTATTCAGTTTATTGGCGCATAGCTCGGAAATCTATATTTCTAGTTAAGGGATTTAGAAAATGACCACTTATTCATTCTAGATGAAGGCGGTACATCTTTTTTTCTCAGTGTATGATGTTGAACTGAGCAGAGTCTACCTGTGCCAGCTAGTTTCTGAATTTTGCAAAAGTAATTCACGTAAAGGATTTTTTTTTTTTACTATTTTTTCGGTTTTAGTGAATATAAATTTGTAAGAAAAAGTAAAAAATACTATGCAGCTTTTTTTTTTTTTTTTTTTTTCCTTGTAGTACCTATGTAATATTTAAATAAATATCTTCAAAATATTTTACTTTTTTTTCCACAAAATTACATTATTGCAATTTCCAAATTACCCCTTTTAAGCGTTTGCACTGGAGCTTTGCTTTGTTAATCTCACGTCTTATCTCTTTTTATATGTTCATAACCTTATTTTATTTATTTATTTAGTTAATCATTTATATTTAAAATAGAAAACTAATGATAGGTAATAAAATACAACAATTCTTTAAAGACTTCCTGTCAGTTATAATCTTTGGCATGGAAATTCCATATTTTTCAGACGACGAATTAAAATTGTTTCTTCTGTTGTGACAAATCCCCTTCATGCTTTTTATTTCTCTCTTTTGTAATTCTTACAAAAGAACCATTCATCATTATTTTGACATTACTAACCTTTATACATCTGTCACTTTCACTCGAATAAAATAATTCTTATTTTCTGCTGGTGAATTTTATTTTACTTTTTATGCAGTACAATTTTTGTTGTTGTTGGCATAGCTATGTAAAACTAAATTAATATGTCACTCTCATTTTTCATTTGTTCTTGACAGTTATTCAAGTGGTATTTTGTCGGAAGGAACCGTTTAAAACAATTCATATGAAAGCTTTCGGATATAAGGGGTAAGTTTAATTTCTATTTATTGCAAATTTTTAATACTATTTAAGACATAGTGCAAATTAAGAGTATGGTAGACAGGGTATGGTGGATATTTTGTTTCTAAATTATGATCTCTTAAAGCTATTAAATGTTTCATATATATGCATTGAAAAATAATAATATAAAGTACATTAAAAATTTCTCTAAAACTTTTTTTTATTTAATTAAATAACACTCAAAAGTTTTCGCTTTTTATTATTATTATTATTATTATTGCGACAGGCTATTTCTATAAGACAGCGATTTTGCGTGTCACCCTTTATTGTAGTACACCTTAATTGAACGTGCAAACATTTTTGCTTTTATCTAAAAAGTTAAAGCTAAAAGTTTATCATTGTATCTGTCTGGATTGTCAGTCCGGATTATTAGATTTTATCAAAAATTGGTACTTTTATTGGTACATTTATTGGTACATTTTTAAGTCAACCGGATATTGGTTCAAAAGGTATTAAATAAAAACCCTATTGTAACTTTAAAATTAATAAAAATAAAAATAAATTATGCTAAAAATAAATAAATAAACAAATAAATATTTTTATTTTTGTGTCGAAAAAAATGTGAACGTGCAAACTTTTTTTTTTTTTAATAATAATAATTAAAATAAAATTGAGAAAAATCGTACTAAAGAAATGAGACAGCTTCAGTATAGAACGGTATATGTTATGCATTAATATTATTATTTATATATGTTGAAAAAAAAATTAAAAGTAAAGTTAATATGTATGTATATTATGATTCCAGAAAGATATGATGTCATCAGTTAACTAAGAAATTTATTTAAAAATATTTTAAATTAACATTTTTAAATTACTGAAAAAAAAGTTTCCAAAATAATGATGTCAATTTTTAATAAATTAAAATAAATGGAAAGGACTTAAATTTGATTTTAAAAAAATGGAAATTTCTAAAAATAAACAAATTTTGTGATATAAATACGTCTATTAAAAATTTATCAAAACTATAAATATATATATATATGTGTGTGCATTGAAAGATTCTATGATTCAGGAATCAAAAATAAATAAGTAAATATATTTCTCGTCAAGATCTTTACTTACGCAGTTCAGTTGCGATAGCCATTTTAATTCCCCGCCAAAATAACTACAAAAATTTAAAAGCTGCCAAGGGACTTTTGTGCTATATACCAAGGAAATTTTAAGAAATGAATGTAGTAACCGATGATAGGGGATGAAACACGTTACTGCTGGCTTTTATATAGAAGAACAGATTAAAATAAATCCTGTCGTAATAAATTAACGTATGTTTTGTGAAAAAATTTATATCTATTACTTATAAAAAACAAAAATAGGTTAAATTTCTTGTTTGTTTGTTTGTTTGTTTATTTTTGAAAAAAAAAAATTAAATACTTCATGCATTTTTTTTTTTTTCTTTACCTTCGATTTTACATGATTATGTTTACAATTCTGAACATATTCTTTGTGCATTCATTGATAAATCAATTTTCTAAACTGATTTTATATTTAAATGCTAAAATGTTAATGCAATTTTTTAACATTCAAACATAAAAACATTTTTTTTTTAATTAACATATGAATCCACAAAGCAATACACAAATGTTTTTAGAATATATTAGCTACAGTAATGTAAAATTGACGTGAAAAATTAGAAACTATGGCATGCAACATTTCAAATGTTTTCCGGAAATTAACATTTTTGATTATTATTATTATTTAAATTGTTTTTGCAAATATTTAATATATTTAATGATGTTAAATAAGTATAATAACATTAAGTATGCATACATAAGTAGTTTCAATACGTATGTATGCAAAATTTAATAAGTCTAAGATAAGGTGACCATACGTCCTCGAATTTTGACCTTTTTTATTTTTAGTCTAGGCTGACCAGATCAAAATACCTTTATAATAGAGAAGCATAAAACACTGCTACAATTATCAAATTATGGATGCATTTATTCATTCCTAATAAGGACTAAAAATAAAGTGTTACTGATTAATAATTTAGTTTCTACAATTTTTTAAAACTTAGAAAAATGCCTTCAGAAAAAAGGGCGTCGCCATTTGTCCCCAGGAAATGGGGACGTTTGGTCAGTATATTTTAGTCCCCAAAAATTTTTTGACTATTTGGGGACACTAAATGTCCCTAAACTGAAATTGTTACTTGAATGTTACTCGAACAAATTATTCGTATACAGGGACATGCAAAGGTATTCAAATATATTACGGCTATGAACGAAATTTCTGATAGGTACACTTTAACATCTTTAACCGCAAAATGAAATCAACTTATAATTTTAATATGCATAAAACCATGTTTCACATAGAATATATACAAAAAGCATTTATCTTTTGTTTACAAAGCCACACAAAGTAATTTTGATTAGTGCTGTGTTTGGAAATAATTCAAAATTAACTCCGAGTTATTTATTTATTTAATTATTATTATTTTTTATATTTTTTTTTAATAAGGAAAATTTAAACTTTCTGTTGAGGGCATATGTAATTATTAGAAAATACTCAGGTCGGATGTACAGTGGCTGTTATATTACGTCTATCAACGAAATTTCTGATAAGTACACTTTAACATCTTTAACCTACTCTAAACAAAATGAAATCGACATGTAATTTTAATATGCATAGAATCATGTTTCACATAGAATATATACAAAAAGTATTTATCTTTTGTTTACAAAGCCACACAAAAGAATTTTGATTAGTGCTATTTTTGGGAATAACTCAAAATTCACTCCAAGTTATTTATTTATTTATTTTTTAATAAGGTAAATTTAAATTTCCTGTTGAGGGCATATGTAATTATTAGAAAATACTCAGGTCAGATGTACAGTGGCTGTTATATTACGTCTATCAACGAAATGTCTGATAAGTACACTTTAACATCTTTAACCTACTCTAAACAAAATGAAATCCACATGTAATTTTAATATGCATAGAATCATGTTTCACATAGAATATATACAAAAAGTATTTATCGTTTGTTTACAAAGCCACACAAAAGAATTTTGATTAGTGCTATTTTTGGGAATAACTCAAAATTCACTCCAAGTTGTTTATTTATTTATTTTTTAATAAGGTAAATTTAAATTTCCTGTTGAGGGCATATGTAATTATTAGAAAATACTCAGGTCGGATGTACAGTGGCTGTTATATAACGTCTATCAACAAAATTTCTGATAAGTACACTTTAACATCTTTAACCTACTCTAAACAAAATGAAATCGACATGTAATTTTAATATGCATAGAATCATGTTTCACATAGAATATATACAAAAAGTATTTATCTTTTGTTTACAAAGCCACACAAAAGAATTTTGATTAGTGCTATGTTTGGGAATAACTCAAAATTCACTCCAAGTTATTTATTTATTTATTTTTTAATAAGGTAAATTTAAATTTCCTGTTGAGGGCATATGTAATTATTAGAAAATACTCAGGTCGCATGTACAGTGGCTGTTATATTACGTCTATCAACGAAATTTCTGATAAGTACACTTTAACATCTTTAACCTACTCTAAACAAAATGAAATCGACATGTAATTTTAATATGCATAGAATCATGTTTCACATAGAATATATACAAAAAGTATTTATCTTTTGTTTACAAAGCCACACAAAAGAATTTTGATTAGTGCTATTTTTGGGAATAACTCAAAATTCACTCCAAGTTATTTATTTATTTATTTTTTAATAAGGTAAATTTAAATTTCCTGTTGAGGGCATATGTAATTATTAGAAAATACTCAGGTCGGATGTACAGTGGCTGTTTTATTACGTCTATCAACGAAATTTCTGATAAGTACACTTTAACATCTTTAACCTACTCTAAACAAAATGAAATCGACATGTAATTTTAATATGCATAGAATCATGTTTCACATAGAATATATACAAAAAGTATTTATCTTTTGTTTACAAAGCCACACAAAAGAATTTTGATTAGTGCTATGTTTGGGAATAACTCAAAATCCACTCCAAGTTATTTTTTATTTATTTTTTAATAAGGTAAATTTAAATTTCCTGTTGAGGGCATATGTAATTATTAGAAAATACTCAGGTCGGATGTACAGTGGCTGTTATATTACGTCTATCAACGAAATTTCTGATAAGTACACTTTAACATCTTTAACCTACTCTAAACAAAATGAAATCGACATGTAATTTTAATATGCATAGAATCATGTTTCACATAGAATATATACAAAAAGTATTTATCTTTTGTTTACAAAGCCACACAAAAGAATTTTGATTAGTGCTATTTTTGGGAATAACTCAAAATTCACTCCAAGTTATTTATTTATTTATTTTTTAATAAGGTAAATTTAAATTTCCTGTTGAGGGCATATGTAATTATTAGAAAATACTCAGGTCAGATGTACAGTGGCTGTTATATTACGTCTATCAACGAAATGTCTGATAAGTACACTTTAACATCTTTAACCTACTCTAAACGAAATGAAATCCACATGTAATTTTAATATGCATTTAATCATGTTTCACATAGAATATATACAAAAAGTATTTATCTTTTGTTTACAAAGCCACACAAAAGAATTTTGATTAGTGCTATTTTTGGGAATAACTCAAAATTCACTCCAAGTTGTTTATTTATTTATTTTTTAATAAGGTAAATTTAAATTTCATGTTGAGGGCATATGTAATTATTAGAAAATACTCAGGTCGGATGTACAGTGGCTGTTATATTACGTCTATCAACGAAATTTCTGATAAGTACACTTTAACATCTTTAACCTACTCTAAACAAAATGAAATCGACATGTAATTTTAATATGCATAGAATCATGTTTCACATAGAATATATACAAAAAGTATTTATCTTTTGTTTACAAAGCCACACAAAAGAATTTTGATTAGTGCTATGTTTGGGAATAACTCAAAATTCACTCCAAGTTATTTATTTATTTATTTTTTAATAAGGTAAATTTAAATTTCCTGTTGAGGGCATATGTAATTATTAGAAAATACTCAGGTCGCATGTACAGTGGCTGTTATATTACGTCTATCAACGAAATTTCTGATAAGTACACTTTAACATCTTTAACCTACTCTAAACAAAATGAAATCGACATGTAATTTTAATATGCATAGAATAATGTTTCACATAGAATATATACAAAAAGTATTTATCTTTTGTTTACAAAGCCACACAAAAGAATTTTGATTAGTGCTATTTTTGGGAATAACTCAAAATTCACTCCAAGTTATTTATTTATTTATTTTTTAATAAGGTAAATTTAAATTTCCTGTTGAGGGCATATGTAATTATTAGAAAATACTCAGGTCGGATGTACAGTGGCTGTTTTATTACGTCTATCAACGAAATTTCTGATAAGTACACTTTAACATCTTTAACCTACTCTAAACAAAATGAAATCGACATGTAATTTTAATATGCATAGAATCATGTTTCACATAGAATATATACAAAAAGTATTTATCTTTTGTTTACAAAGAAACACAAAAGAATTTTGATTAGTGCTATGTTTGGGAATAACTCAAAATTCACTCCAAGTTATTTATTTATTTATTTTTTAATAAGGTAAATTTAAATTTCCTGTTGAGGGCATATGTAATTATTAGAAAATACTCAGGTCGGATGTACAGTGGCTGTTATATTACGTCTATCAACGAAATTTCTGATAAATACACTTTAACATCTTTAACCTACTCTAAACAAAATGAAATCGACATGTAATTTTAATATGCATAGAATCATGTTTCACATAGAATATATACAAAAAGTATTTATCTTTTGTTTACAAAGCCACACAAAAGAATTTTGATTACTGCTATTTTTGGGAATAACTCAAAATTCACTCCAAGTTACTTATTTATTTATTTTTTAATGAGGTAAATTTAAATTTTCTGTTGAGGGCATATGTAATTATTAGAAAATACTCAGGTCGGATGTACAGTGGCTGTTATATTACGTCTATCAACGAAATGTCTGATAAGTACACTTTAACATCTTTAACCTACTCTAAACAAAATGAAATCCACATGTAATTTTAATATGCATAGAATCATGTTTCACATAGAATATATACAAAAAGTATTTATCTTTTGTTTACAAAGCCACACAAAAGAATTTTGATTAGTGCTATTTTTGGGAATAACTCAAAATTCACTCCAAGTTGTTTATTTATTTATTTTTTAATAAGGTAAATTTAAATTTCCTGTTGAGGGCATATGTAATTATTAGAAAATACTCAGGTCGGATGTACAGTGGCTGTTATATCACGTCTATCAACGAAATTTCTGATAAGTACACTTTAACATCTTTAACCTACTCTAAACAAAATGAAATCGACATGTAATTTTAATATGCATAGAATCATGTTTCACATAGAATATATACAAAAAGTATTTATCTTTTGTTTACAAAGCCACACAAAAGAATTTTGATTAGTGCTATGTTTGGGAATAACTCAAAATTCACTCCAAGTTATTTATTTATTTATTTTTTAATAAGGTAAATTTAAATTTCCTGTTGAAGGCATATGTAATTATTAGAACATACTCAGGTCGCATGTACAGTGGCTGTTATATTACGTCTATCAACGAAATTTCTGATAAGTACACTTTAACATCTTTAACCTACTCTAAACAAAATGAAATCGACATGTAATTTTAATATGCATAGAATAATGTTTCACATAGAATATATACAAAAAGTATTTATCTTTTGTTTACAAAGCCACACAAAAGAATTTTGATTAGTGCTATTTTTGGGAATAACTCAAAATTCACTCCAAGTTATTTATTTATTTATTTTTTAATAAGGTAAATTTAAATTTCCTGTTGAGGGCATATGTAATTATTAGAAAATACTCAGGTCGGATGTACAGTGGCTGTTTTATTACGTCTATCAACGAAATTTCTGATAAGTACACTTTAACATCTTTAACCTACTCTAAACAAAATGAAATCGACATGTAATTTTAATATGCATAGAATCATGTTTCACATAGAATATATACAAAAAGTATTTATCTTTTGTTTACAAAGAAACACAAAAGAATTTTGATTAGTGCTATGTTTGGGAATAACTCAAAATTCACTCCAAGTTATTTATTTATTTATTTTTTAATAAGGTAAATTTAAATTTCCTGTTGAGGGCATATGTAATTATTAGAAAATACTCAGGTCGGATGTACAGTGGCTGTTATATTACGTCTATCAACGAAATTTCTGATAAGTACACTTTAACATCTTTAACCTACTCTAAACAAAATGAAATCGACATGTAATTTTAATATGCATAGAATCATGTTTCACATAGAATATATACAAAAAGTATTTATCTTTTGTTTACAAAGCCACACAAAAGAATTTTGATTACTGCTATTTTTGGGAATAACTCAAAATTCACTCCAAGTTACTTATTTATTTATTTTTTAATGAGGTAAATTTAAATTTCCTGTTGAGGGCATATGTAATTATTAGAAAATACTCAGGTCGGATGTACAGTGGCTGTTATATTACGTCTATCAACGAAATTTCTGATAAGTACACTTTAACATCTTTAACCTACTCTAAACAAAATGAAATCGACATGTAATTTTAATATGCATAGAATCATGTTTCACATAGAATATATACAAAAAGTATTTATCTTTTGTTTACAAAGCCACACAAAAGAATTTTGATTACTGCTATTTTTGGGAATAACTCAAAATTCACTCCAAGTTATTTATTTATTTATTTTTTAATAAGGTAAATTTAAATTTCCTGTTGAGGGCATATGTAATTATTAGAAAATACTCAGGTCGGATGTACAGTGGCTGTTATATCACGTCTATCAACGAAATTTCTGATAAGTACACTTTAACATCTTTAACCTACTCTAAACAAAATGAAATCGACATGTAATTTTAATATGCATAGAATCATGTTTCACATAGAATATATACAAAAAGTATTTATCTTTTGTTTACAAAGCCACACAAAAGAATTTTGATTAGTGCTATGTTTGGGAATAACTCAAAATTCACTCCAAGTTATTTATTTATTTATGTTTTAATAAGGTAAATTTAAATTTCCTGTTGAGGGCATATGTAATTATTAGAAAATACTCAGGTCGGATGTACAGTGGCTGTTATATTACGTCTATCAATGAAATTTCTGATAAGTACACTTTAACATCTTTAACCTACTCTAAACAATATGAAATCGACATGTAATTTTAATATGCATAGAATAATGTTAAACATAGAATATATACAAAAAGTATTTATCTTTTGTTTGCAAAGCCACACAAAAGAATTTTGATTAGTGCTATTTTTGGGAATAACTCAAAATTCACTCCAAGTTATTTATTTATTTATTTTTTAATAAGGTAAATTTAAATTTCTTGTTGAGGGCATATGTAATTATTAGAAAATACTCAGGTCGGATGTACAGTGGCTGTTATATTACGTCTATCAACGAAATGTCTGATAAGTACACTTTAACATTTTTAACCTACTCTAAACAAAATGAAATCGACATGTAATTTTAATATGCATAGAATCATGTTTCACATAGAATATATACAAAAAGTATTTATCGTTTGTTTACAAAGCCACACAAAAGAGTTTTGATTAGTGCTATTTTTGGGAATAACTCAAAATTCACTCCAAGTTGTTTATTTATTTATTTTTTAATAAGGTAAATTTAAATTTCTTGTTGAGGGCATATGTAATTATTAGAAAATACTCAGGTCGGATGTACAGTGGCTGTTATATTACGTCTATCAACGAAATTTCTGATAAGTACACTTTAACATCTTTAACCTACTCTAAACAAAATGAAATCGACATGTAATTTTAATATGCATAGAATAATGTTTCACATAGAATATATACAAAAAGTATTTATCTTTTGTTTACAAAGCCACACAAAAGAATTTTGATTAGTGCTATTTTTGGGAATAACTCAAAATTCACTCCAAGTTATTTATTTATTTATTTTTTAATAAGGTAAATTTAAATTTCCTGTTGAGGGCATATGTAATTATTAGAAAATACTCAGGTCGGATCTACAGTGGCTGTTTTATTACGTCTATCAACGAAATTTCTGATAAGTACACTTTAACATCTTTAACCTACTCTAAACAAAATGAAATCGACATGTAATTTTAATATGCATAGAATCATGTTTCACATAGAATATATACAAAAAGTATTTATCTTTTGTTTACAAAGAAACACAAAAGAATTTTGATTAGTGCTATGTTTGGGAATAACTCAAAATTCACTCCAAGTTATTTATTTATTTATTTTTTAATAAGGTAAATTTAAATTTCCTGTTGAGGGCATATGTAATTATTAGAAAATACTCAGGTCGGATGTACAGTGGCTGTTATATTATGTCTATCAACGAAATTTCTGATAAGTACACTTTAACATCTTTAACCTACTCTAAACAAAATGAAATCGACATGTAATTTTAATATGCATAGAATAATGTTTCACATAGAATATATACAAAAAGTATTTATCTTTTGTTTACAAAGCCACACAAAAGAATTTTGATTACTGCTTTGTTTGGGAATAACTCAAAATTCACTCCAAGTTATTTATTTATTTATTTTTTAATAAGGTAAATTTAAATTTCCTGTTGAGGGCATATGTAATTATTAGAAAATACTCAGGTCGGATGTACAGTGGCTGTTTTATTACGTCTATCAACGAAATTTCTGATAAGTACACTTTAACATCTTTAACCTACTCTAAACAAAATGAAATCGACATGTAATTTTAATATGCATAGAATCATGTTTCACATAGAATATATACAAAAAGTATTTATCTTTTGTTTACAAAGCCACACAAAAGAATTTTGATTAGTGCTATGTTTGGGAATAACTCAAAATTCACTCCAAGTTATTTATTTATTTATTTTTTAATAAGGTAAATTTAAATTTCCTGTTGAGGGCATATGTAATTATTAGAAAATACTCAGGTCGGATGTACAGTGGCTGTTATATTACGTCTATCAACGAAATTTCTGATAAGTACACTTTAACATCTTTAACCTACTCTAAACAAAATGAAATCGACATGTAATTTTAATATGCATAGAATAATGTTTCACATAGAATATATACAAAAAGTATTTATCTTTTGTTTACAAAGCCACACAAAAGAATTTTGATTACTGCTATTTTTGGGAATAACTCAAAATTCACTCCAAGTTACTTATTTATTTATTTTTTAATGAGGTAAATTTAAATTTCCTGTTGAGGGCATATGTAATTATTAGAAAATACTCAGGTCGGATGTACAGTGGCTGTTATATTACGTCTATCAACGAAATTTCTGATAAGTACACTTTAACATCTTTAACCTACTCTAAACAAAATGAAATCGACATGTAATTTTAATATGCATAGAATCATGTTTCACATAGAATATATACAAAAAGTATTTATCTTTTGTTTACAAAGCCACACGAAAGAATTTTGATTACTGCTATTTTTGGGAATAACTCAAAATTCACTCCAAGTTATTTATTTATTTATTTTTTAATAAGGTAAATTTAAATTTCCTGTTGAGGGCATATGTAATTATTAGAAAATACTCAGGTCGGATGTACAGTGGCTGTTATATCACGTCTATCAACGAAATTTCTGATAAGTACACTTTAACATCTTTAACCTACTCTAAACAAAATGAAATCGACATGTAATTTTAATATGCATAGAATCATGTTTCACATAGAATATATACAAAAAGTATTTATCTTTTGTTTACAAAGCCACACAAAAGAATTTTGATTAGTGCTATGTTTGGGAATAACTCAAAATTCACTCCAAGTTATTTATTTATTTATTTTTTAATAAGGTAAATTTAAATTTCCTGTTGAGGGCATATGTAATTATTAGAAAATACTCAGGTCGGATGTACAGTGGCTGTTATATTACGTCTATCAATGAAATTTCTGATAAGTACACTTTAACATCTTTAACCTACTCTAAACAAAATGAAATCGACATGTAATTTTAATATGCATAGAATAATGTTAAACATAGAATATATACAAAAAGTATTTATCTTTTGTTTGCAAAGCCACACAAAAGAATTTTGATTAGTGCTATTTTTGGGAATAACTCAAAATTCACTCCAAGTTATTTATTTATTTATTTTTTAATAAGGTAAATTTAAATTTCCTGTAGAGGGCATATGTAATTATTAGAAAATACTCAGGTCGGATGTACAGTGGCTGTTATATTACGTTTATCAACGAAATGTCTGATAAGTACACTTTAACATTTTTAACCTACTCTAAACAAAATGAAATCGACATGTAATTTTAATATGCATAGAATCATGTTTCACATAGAATATATACAAAAAGTATTTATCGTTTGTTTACAAAGCCACACAAAAGAATTTTGATTAGTGCTATTTTTGGGAATAACTCAAAATTCACTCCAAGTTGTTTATTTATTTATTTTTTAATAAGGTAAATTTAAATTTCTTGTTGAGGGCATATGTAATTATTAGAAAATACTCAGGTCGGATGTACAGTGGCTGTTATATTACGTCTATCAACGAAATTTCTGATAAGTACACTTTAACATCTTTAACCTACTCTAAACAAAATGAAATCGACATGTAATTTTAATATGCATAGAATAATGTTTCACATAGAATATATACAAAAAGTATTTATCTTTTGTTTACAAAGCCACACAAAAGAATTTTGATTAGTGCTATTTTTGGGAATAACTCAAAATTCACTCCAAGTTATTTATTTATTTATTTTTTAATAAGGTAAATTTAAATTTCCTGTTGAGGGCATATGTAATTATTAGAAAATACTCAGGTCGGATGTACAGTGGCTGTTTTATTACGTCTATCAACGAAATTTCTGATAAGTACACTTTAACATCTTTAACCTACTCTAAACAAAATGAAATCGACATGTAATTTTAATATGCATAGAATCATGTTTCACATAGAATATATACAAAAAGTATTTATCTTTTGTTTACAAAGCCACACAAAAGAATTTTGATTAGTGCTATGTTTGGGAATAACTCAAAATTCACTCCAAGTTATTTATTTATTTATTTTTTAATAAGGTAAATTTAAATTTCCTGTTGAGGGCATATGTAATTATTACAAAATACTCAGGTCGGATGTACAGTGGCTGTTATATTACGTCTATCAACGAAATTTCTGATAAGTACACTTTAACATCTTTAACCTACTCTAAACAAAATGAAATCGACATGTAATTTTAATATGCATAGAATAATGTTTCACATAGAATATATACAAAAAGTATTTATCTTTTGTTTACAAAGCCACACAAAAGAATTTTGATTACTGCTATTTTTGGGAATAACTCAAAATTCACTCCAAGTTATTTATTTATTTTTTTTTTAATGAGGTAAATTTAAATTTCCTGTTGATGGCATATGTAATTATTAGAAAATACTCAGGTCGGATGTACAGTGGCTGTTATATTACGTCTATCAACGAAATTTCTGATAAGTACACTTTAACATCTTTAACCTACTCTAAACAAAATGAAATCGACATGTAATTTTAATATGCATAGAATAATGTTTCACATAGAATATCTCGTCCGATAAGTGAAATCGAGATGATATCGTCAGTGAAACGACAGTAAGTCCCTCCCTTCGAAATGACATAACAACGAAGGAGGAGTTACTTTTAGCTTCTTCTTCGCATTTTTTAACCAATAAAAAAATAGAAAACTATTTTCCAAGATTCATAGCGAACATTAACTGTAATCGGCTTCGGATCGCACCTCCGTGTTGTTTGTTTATTGTCGAATTGTTTACAAATTGCATGCGTTTATTATTTTAATAATAATAATGTTCTCCTTCTAGAAAAGGGAAAACATTGTTTATGTAATGGGCTTGGGGGTTCCTAGATGTACAAATTATAGAAGAATAGATGCAATCAAACTTAAAAATACACTATTTTCTTAGATTTAAAATTAGTACTTTTAATTACAAACCTTTTTAGATACACTTTTTCCTTGTATTTAACATATTAAAGTATTTATATTTTTAATATAAGATGTAATTTTTTGTGTGTGAGTGTGTTCAGTCTTTATTGCATTTTAACAATGCCATTGAGCCTATTTTAAAGCATGAAGCATGCAAATTTTCTTTCATTGGAATGCAAGAAGAGAATGTATTTAAAGTGACTGCAAGAAGTAAATGTATTTAAACTTTGTCAGTCTCAATAGAAACAATAAATTGAAAACAGACTTTTTTTTAATGATCATTAGTTGATTATGAATGTATCGTTATCTTAATTTACATATTGCACTTTTATTGCGTAGAAGTTGCTAAATAACATTAATACTTTAAATTAGCCATATTAAAGAAAATATAAAATGTATGGATATGAATACCAAATTGTTGCAATATGTATGTTGCTTGTTCACTTCTTTTGTTTTGGTTCAGTTTTGATTTATCGTAGAGTATCATAAATTGTAATGAAGAGAATTAAGAAGGAATAGAGATAAGTTTTAAGAATTAATTAAAAAATTACATTTATTAGAGCTAGTAAATTTTATTGCTCTTATAATTGAACTTAAGTCATCAAAGGATGACATTTTAATGATGATTTTCTTTTTTATATGTATTGCTTCTGATCAAATTGCTTTTCTTTGATGTGTTTTCTTGTTTGGTTATATCGCTGAAAAGCTCCCTTTTGTATGCTGCCAGTGAGGGTTACTATTCGGAACGGTGCCATCCAGGCGAATTCCAGAAAAATCGCTACGAGGTGGGTAAAAGTAAATTTCCCCCTGTGTCAGGCGTCAGGCCCTCCCCATTTACACAATGCAATTTTCGTTATGTAACACCCAACCATGTTGAAATTTAAAATTTCATAAATATCTGACAGTGAGCCAACTACCAACTGCACTTCTTTAATTTATTTCCATTTAAAAAAATTATGAACTGCACGCAGATGTGCAAATGCCTCATGCTTTCTGAAACTCCTGCTATGAATTAGGATCATCTTTCTTAAAGTAATGAAATAGAAAAGGAAAAGATATGATAGGGATGCACCGAATATTCGGTATTCGGCCATACTACCGAATATTCAGTTTAGTCGAATCAAACTATTCGACTAGCCGAATATTAAATTATTCAGCTAGTTGGAACGTATAAAAATTCAATTTTTAAAAAATTTTTAATTATTTGAAAAAAATTTGTGATTTTTAATTATAATTAAAATTTTCAGAGTAATTAAGAAATATAATAACTACAGAACTATGGATAAACACCATAAAATGCAATAAACTTGCAACTATTGTTTCGGGTTGAAATAACACACGACCCTTCGTCAGGCGAACAAAGCAGCTACGCGTTGGTAATAAGGTGCGTTGCCGCTTTGACTGCCACACTCGTGCCTACTTTGTTCACCTGACGAAGGGTTGTGTGTTATTTTGACCCAAAACAATTGTTGCGAGTTTTGAATTTTATGGTGTTTATCCAAAGTTCTGTAGTGATTACTTTAAAACGCCAGTTCTGTGGTGCTTTATTATTATAATTAAGAAATAGTTTATATTTAAAGGAAAACAATTATTTCATCTAATTTCAAGTAACATTAAAGAAAATTATTAGCTACATTAATCATAACAATTAATAATGTCTAACAAAAGTTGTCTTTATCAATAACAGTATAACGATACTTTTCTAAGTTGAGTTAAGAAAGAACGTACATAATTCACATGATTACAATTCAAGTTACAATCTAGGAAACTTCAAGAGATCAAAAAAAGGTCGGATCCAAATCTGGCAAGAAAAATGACACAAGTCATATATTAGCAGTTTTTAACTTGTTACTAAAAAATGTATATGAAGTGCCCCAACATGCACGAACAGTATCGCATCTCTATCTCACAATTTATTCACATGAGAGTCAGAGACATTTACAACAGTTTTGATATAGGTTATCCAGTACGTTGTCACTTTTAAATTGATTTTTCTCAAATGCTGCATTTCTGTTTTTCACTTTCTCTTACCCATAGGGTCGAGAAAGTATTGTTTTAGGGTCAAATTTTTGAATGTGAGTTTTTGTTATATTTACATGTTCTGAGGTCCCCTGAATACGAAAATCATGTTTTTAGCGAATGGTCTGTGTGCCTGTCTGTTACCAGCATATTTCAAGAACAAATAATAGCAGAAATTCCAAAGTCGGTATTCTAAATGGGTATCATATAGGGATGCTACAGTAAGCTTTTCGTTGAGATGAAGCAAATGGTTCGTGTACAGGGACACTCGAAAGTATTCAAATACATTACGTGTATGCGGTGAATTGCAGGTAAGTAGAGTTTAACATCTATAGACTGCACTAAACAAAATGAAACAAATAGATATTTTTTGTAATAGAGATAGTCAACTGGGAAAAGAATTTTGTGTATGTAGGAGCCTCGCCTCCCACCCTGGAGGGGGGGGGGGGGGGAGTCCCCCGCTCGATGGGAGTAAATTTTTATGACGGATAACTTTCAAAACAGCTCGCCAATACCTTTAAAACGAATTGTTGAACCATCGATCTGTGATAATTTAAAATAAAGTTATCGACTCTTTTCATTTTTAACCAAAAAAAAAAAAAAAAAAATTGAGAATAAATTAAACTTTTTTTTTAAATATTTAGTATGATACTACTTCTCTAATATAGAAATCGTCTGCATTATCATAAAAGATAATTTGTTTAAATAATAATTTTAATAAATTATTTTTTAAAACAGAATTATTTCTTAATAACTGAATTAAATTCTATATAAATGTAGGTGCATTAATGAAACAGGGGGTTGAGGGGGGGCTAATTATCATAATAAAACTCTTCCGAAGCCTAATTCGAATTTTTTAACATAGGTTTACATAACAGTACTTGTTATCTTACTTCTTAATCTCCAACCTGTATTTATAGTATTAAATTTTAGGGTAAGAGAAAGTCGTGTGAGTGACACACCAAATTATTCTTTTTGGAGTGGGTGCAACAAGATATTGTTACTTAAGAAAGTTTGTAAGTTTATTAAGAAGCCAGACAGTTAATAATTTTCTTTGACTGTGAATTCAGCATTACACCACTACTTATGTTTGGTAATATTTCCTAATATTTTTCTACATTTATATAAACCATAGTTTCTGAATAGTAGTTTTTTTGTAATATTTTTTTCATAATTAACACGTTAATCGCCATGTCAGTCATATGTGTCTGACGCATTTTTAACTAGGAAATAACCCTAAAAGGAATATGATATACGCCGAGTAATTATTAACACGTTAATCGCCATGTCAGTCATATGCGCCTGACGCATTTTTAACTAAATTGTCTAATAAAGTTACCATGGCCCATGTGAAAATTTTTCTGATATTATCGTGGCGATTAACGTGTTAAAAAAATGAAATATTACTAAATGTAAATGATATTACTGAAAAAGTTCACAAAAAATTAGCTGATTGACACTTGAATATAAGTAAATCAGCCAGCCGAATACTCGGTATTCGGCCGAATAGTTACTATTAGGTTTGAAAAATATTCGATATTCGGTTGGCTGAATATTCAGCCAAAACTGCTATCCGGTGCATCCCTAATATGAATATTTTTTTTTTTTCAAATGTATTTTTTGAGGTGCTTGCATATTATCCTCATGCCACTAAGTAATCGCCAATTTTTAAATATAAATAATATGGTAAATTTATAATTAACTAGCAGGCTTTGCCCGCTTCGCTGGTCATTATATTGAAATTAATTCTCAAAATACCATATCATTAATAATAAAAATCATTGAAATCAGTCAAAATCCAAGTTAAAGTTCTCGCTACCTTCGGTAGCTACCTCCTAGTGCTTCACTCTGATTGGTCTCTGCTCACGCGTAGATTTATTCAGAGATCAAAATTCTAAATTCATCCTTTTGGCTTTTAATTATTTTATGGAAGATTATTTTTATGTTTTCCTCATGTTTCGTTGGAGGTAAGCATTGGTTGCGACCAAATGCAGGTACTCCGAAGCACTCACGTTGACGTTTAAAACATGTTTTTTCTCCCACCCCTCATCCTGGAAGGGGGGGGGGCAGGAGAATTTTCACAAAATCCCTGTATAGTGCATGTTGGGAACATATAACCAGCCAGCACATAAAAAATCGCCTAAGATAGTTTGGAGCAGAGTTTCGCATGGAAACATGATTCCCTAAACCCACCCGCAAGGCGAATAAGGTGGAATTTTACAAAATCCCTTTATAGTGTGCGTCTTGATTACGCATAATCAATCGACATATCAAAAAATCGTTATCCTCAGATAATTTGGAGCAAAATTACTCTTATATTCGTGTTTTGCCTTCCCCCTCCTTTAAAAGGGAGGGGGGAAGGAGAAATTTCATAAAATCCCTTTACTGTTTGTGTTGTGGAAGCATAAACAACCCACGCATAAAATTCAATTTTGCTGAGATAATTTGAAGCAAAGTTATACTTGGAAACGAGTGTATTGCCCCTTATGCAAAATTTCATTATAATGGGTGTTGGAAACACGAAAATAAGCCACACACTAAAACTCGTGACCTCAGCTCCTATAGATTTCCCCGGACAAATTCAGCGCTAAAATGTGGCTCGAATTTGTCCCCTCGTAACCCCCCCCCCCCAAAATCGAAAAAAAAAAAAAAAAAAATGAATTTTTGGAAATATCCTGAAGGTTCTTGGCGGTTTTCTATATCTTTGTGCTATTATTGGTAGAGTTTTACTCGAAAATCCATATTTTTCTAAATTTGCCTCCGAAAATTGTTTTTACCCCTCCCCCCCCCCTCTTAAAAATCCCAAATCGCAGAAAATACTTTTTTTGTACTCAAGTCTAGTCTCTCCCTCTGCAATTTGTTCACAGTGAAGCAATTTGGAGTTGAGTTATGCTTATAAAGGGGTTTTTGCCTTCTGCCCCCCCAGGGGGGGGGGAATGAAAAGATATTTCACAAAATCCTGTCTTAGTGGGCGTCAGTGTCCTAAAACCAACGTGGTTACCAAAATTGGCGACTCTTATCTTCCATAGAATCGCCACGACTGTGTTGAGTCGGTGATTAGTAAGTTTACTCTTATATATATATATATATATATATATATAACTGTTTGTAATTTATTTTTTTTGTACTGATACATTATTACATGTATCTACGGTACTGTACAACACCAGTTACAATAGTACTTAAATGTACTAATAAATTTAATTGTATTTGACTGAGTATAAATCTCAAATTTACAATATTCGATTCCGTAGCAATTATTATCACGAGTGTATATATGTAAGCTTCACGCATATGAAAAAAATAAAATAAATAAACAAAAAAAAAGATAAACTATGGAGGAAGTTCGAAGGCATTTTCGAAGTGGAACACTATAAATTGGTAACGATACAAAATACCAGATTGAAAGAAATAGTCCTGTTGTACTAAAAAAAAAAAAAATATTGTGTGCTGCTACCATATTTTCTATAAATCTAAAAAGTGTGAGAAAATCTTTATTGTAGCAATCACTTTCAAGCATGTTTGTAAGCTACATGCACGAGAAAATTTAAAAAAATATATATCACTTGTATTGCTACCCCAGTGGCAGAAACACGGCGACATAGTCGCGGACACAGAAAAACGGCTTGCGGACAGTTTTTGTCTGCACTGAGAAAAAAATTTGTCTGCAACTTTCGGATAACAATTCACTTATAAAAATTGCTGTATCAAAACTAAAACTTGTATTATTTATATTGTGTTGTATCAAACATTGCTATAAAATATTTAATAGAATGAGATGAATTGAATGAATACAATTGTTTATACTATATCGTTTTGTAGTAAAATTGTATTTGTGTATTGTTGCACAAGACCACCACTGATGTTAACCCCCCCCCCCCCCCCCATCAGCTTTCAGTCTTTTTGAGTGTAAGCCATTTTCAGTTTCACCCCTGATTACATGCAAATTTTGCAGACAGATTATGAAATTTTAAAAGCCTGTCACAGACAACTTCAAAATTTTCTGCCACTGGGATGCCACTACCTTATTGTGTATGAATTACAAAACTCGGTTCTGTAACAATTACTGTCATGCACATATGTACTCTTTTGCACACAAAAAAAAAAAAAAAAAAAAAAAAAAAAACAGCCTTCACTGTTTGCCGCTACCTTGCAGTGCATGAATCTAAAATATGCAGGAAAATCCATATTACAACATTCACCACTGTGCACATATGCACACTTCACTTCACACACATAAAAAAAAAATCACTGGGTTCTGTTACCTTGCTGTGTATCAATCTCAAAATGCACAAAAATCTGTTTTGTAGCAATCACTATCATCAGGGTTCCCACTCAATTTCAAAAATAAAATTCCCTTACTTTTCCAGGTCTATTTTTAGAAAATTCCAGTCACAAAATTTGGTTCGTGACATAAAAAATAGCTCACAGTATAAAACAAAACATAGCTTGCAACATAAAAGACGATATAGTAATGTGACTTGTGATATAAATTGAATGTTCAAAAAGCATTTTCCAGGTTTATATCATCATTTTTCCAGGTTTTTGAGCAATATTTACAGTTTTCCCTGACTTTTCTCAGTAATTTCAAATTCCCTGACTTTTCCGGTTTTCCCTGACCCATGGGAACCCTGTATCATACATGTATATACACTTCATGCACACAAAACACAAAAAAATCTAATTCTATTATACATGATTTTTCATGCTTAATACTGTTCTATTAAATAAATCCTTATAAACATATTTAAAATATACAACCTTTTATTAACTTCATGTCTTTGAGACATGAAGTTAATAAAATTTTGTATATTTTATAAGTTAATAATGTCTGTGAGAGATGGTTAATAAAAGGTTGTATATTTTAAATATGTTTATAATAAGTGCTTCATGGTATATTTTTTTTGAAAATAAATCCTTGTCTAAGAACATGATTCAAAATGACTTATTTAACAAAACAGTATTAAGTGCAGTATTTATTTGCTGACGACTGTAATATGAAATTGTTGTCAGTAAAGAGAAATTATATTAGTCATTCGAAAATAATTTAATTGCTAACAACTGTTGTGTGAGTATGAGTGATTAAAAATTTTCCGAAGTTAAAATGAAGGAAATATATTGTTATAAGCAACAATTTTATGCCATATTTATATTTTTATAGAATGTGGTATTTAATATTGATGAAATAGATATAAATGGTAGATGATGAAAAAGTTTGTCACTTAAAGACATACCAAGTATTTATTATTATTACTATTAATGCATCTGAATTAATTTGAAATTTATGTTAAAGTAAATAAAGATTATCTAGTGTCTATTAGAAAAATGTTAAAATCGAAAACAAACTTGTCCTGATAAAAATACAATGACGATTAGAAAGCATATAACAATTCAAAAACAATTTGAAACCATCGGAATTTTCATAACTATTCAGACAGAGAGAGAGGAAAAAAAGCATAAAATATCAATGTAATAAGGAAAAGAACTGAGAGGATGAAGTAATTATTTATGATAGTATGTAGTTATGATTTGGGACGGTTTTATTTCGTTGCAGAGAAATATCACAATTTCTTTATCCAGACTGAATAGTTTGGTGAATCTCACATCTGGAAGATCAATTTCTTAAATAATTTCTCGGAATTCCTCTATTTTGCTCGACATTCATAGAAATTACGTAGACGCCATATTGAAAAATGCTTCTACAATTCGCTTTCGACAACGTCTCGCCAACACAGTAGGCTTCGTTTTGATAACGAATGTTTACTTTCGAGACCGTCTCGAAAAATGTGGAATAAAGTAGCAAACTGAGAAAACGGTATTCAGGTTTCGTTTTGGTACGTCATTGTGACGTCACTCTCGATCTCGAGATGATCTCGATGCGAATAAAGTAAGCCCCTAAAGTTGTATCTAAAAAGGGTGTGATATCCTAAAAGGGTGTGAAAGGGAAGGGTGTATCAAACAGCCCAATTCACAGCGCGGCCGAGTAGAAAAGTGAGTGAGACGTGACGTAGCCGAAAGGCAATCTCTACTCCATCGCTATTCTCGGTAGTAGGAGAAATTGCTATTCTGGGGCCCGATTTCACTCGCACACGAGTCGTATCAGCTGATCGATAAAGCAAGCGAGAAGGCGTCCCTAAAATGACGTCAGTGTTACCGATTATGATAGAAAACGTAGCGATATAACCAATAGGAAAGGTTTCATCGGAATATTGTTTGTAATCAAAAGCACGTGCACGTTGTACATACTGCGTAGTTGTAGAAATTCAATCGTAGACATGACAGTCCGTGTTTGTTCTAATTCGTCAAGTTTATGAATTAAATAAGTTCTTAATTTCTGACTGAAATATTATTGTTATATGTATGTGAATAATGAATATTTTGTCACATACATAGGCATTAATTATTCAGTCATTTGCAAATTGGATTACCATTTCTTCTGAACATTTTATGTGGAGTATAAATAGGTAAGGACTTAACATTTGATTTCTAAATATTTCGCAGGATAGTATAATACTTTTTTCCTGTTTTCCCCATTACATTATATATATGTATAAATAAAAATTTTAACACACAAACTTAAGAATTTTCCATAATTTATAATTAGCATGGGGAAAATAAAAACTTTAGATATTTACTACACATGCACAAATTATTTAGGTTTCTTCAGATTTTCCTGTACCTTTTATTTTCAGATGAATATTTACTTTTGCCAAGTTTTTCGATGACTTCAATATTTCCAAACAGAGTAATTTGTTATTCAATGTCTAAATATTCAGCTTCATTATTGCCAAACATAGTAACTTTTTGTCATATTTCTAGCATTTAAAAATGTGCAATCACTTCTTCACTTATTTATTTTCAAGAGATATTTGTTAAAGAGCATAAAATCTATTTTGAATAGACATAAAACCAATAAACACAATATATGTATATATATATATACATATAATACTTGGTGTGGACACTAGATGAAATCATTCTATACCCATATTTATAACATTTTTATACACAACTCTACATATTACTATATACATGACAAGCCAACAATTTTTCGTCAAATGCAACTCTTTATAGTAATATCTTTACAGTTCAAAATACTAAACAGAAAAATTCTGTTTTAAAATATTTTTTCTCTTTAATCAGATGAAAATTATTAAGTCTTTTCACTATTTAAATTAAAGAAAAGAATATATTTCAAATATCCCAAATATAATTCTTTATTATTTACTAAAAGTATTCAGTATCATATATTACATTTAGCAATGCTGAAAGCACCGAGTGAAACCATATTTCTCTTAACATAGTTATAAAAATTCCTTTAAGCAAAATCTTGTATAAGTTATCAAAATAGAAATAAAAGTCACTAATTTATCTAAGTATATCTTATTATCCTACTATGGTGCTTTACTTTTTTAATACCAAAGCATCACACAAAATATGATGTCATTTTTAAGACCTATATTTGAATTTCTTATAGCCATAAAGTAGCTGCGTCACAAACTTTTAACCCATTAAGGGTTTTTTGTATTGATAAATAATACAGAAATATATCAGTAATTTTTCTTACCTATTTGCAGATTAATAAAGCGAATCATAGTTTAGTATTTTTCTTGGATCCAGTTTTTTTTTTTTTTTATTATTCATATGAGATTTTAATGATTATTTTCAGATGATTGAATAATGCATTACATGTGTGTCAAAATATTTAATTCTACATACATAAAATAACTATTAAGTCAAAAAACAATCAAAATAATATTTAAATAGATTGATCAGCAGGTTTATTTATGAAATTAATGGCCTTGATCATTTCGACATTAAATGTTTTTCACAAGAGAAGCATTTAAAATAGAATGGAAGTTTATTTAAAAATAAATAAATAGCTTTGCAGCCTTATTGTGTATTGATAGAAACTAAACACATTAATTTAATTTGAAATTTAAAGTCTCATACACACTTTAATCATTTGGAATTCAAATTAACAAAAATCTGCACTTAAAGAGGGAAAAAAGTAAATATACATGTATAAACAAACCTATTTTTATTTTTTGAGTAATAAATATGAAATTCTGTACAAGATGAAGTTTAGTTCAGTATGAAGGACCTTTTTCAAAGTCTATAATTCTAGACAAAAGCATGAAATAACTCATAATAGTGTTTTGCTCCTTCTAAATAGTTACTATATCTATTTCTTAAAATGTTATATTACAATTTTAGTATAGGATAATCTTGGTGACTTTTAAATTTTTGTTGCCATTTTGAGGATAAATTAAAATAGCTGTCACACTTGCGTTTGTATAATCTTGGCGAGAAATATTAATTTTCTTAAACCATATATATATATTTCCTTTCACGTAAGAAAAAATTGGATGCATTATTTTGAAAGTGGGAGGAATCAACTTGTTTTAACTTTTTAATAATTTTGAAGTTAAACCAGTGTTTTTTTATTTAATATTGTTTGAACTGAAAAATAAGCATTACTAGATTTTGATACCAAGTTTTGTAGTGATCAATTGAGCGGTGTAGTTTTGTATAGAGAATTGAAATTTAACAAAACTTAAAAATTGTTTGATTCAAGGGGAGTAATGCAAATTTCCACAATGCTAAAATCACTGTCTAAAAACAATAGTCGTGTAATGCAGTATCAAGATAACTAATAAATAAATGTTCCAACTTCCATTGACCAAAATGAAATTTCTTCTAGTACTAACATTACCGCTGTGTACAAGTTTGTCAAAAGATTATTGTAGCAACTGTTAAGACAGGTGCCAATACTTAGATATTTATCCCATTTTTTTCTCCCCAGAAAGTGATAAATTGCTAAATATTAGCACCTACGTGGATGAAACTGCTTAATATTGAAAAGCGCTGAAAACAACTATTTGGGATGCAAAATAAATGACCTATTATAAAAAATATCTATTAAAACCTATAACAATGATATTTAGAGAGTTGTTGTTAAAACATTATAAGGCAAATTAAACATTCAAAATGAGAAATTTCTATAAAAACAAAATAATCGAACATGAAATTGAGATACAACATAAGTTTGAAAATTTGGTTTGCATGATTTACAAAACAATTTGCATGTCTGTTTATCTCTTACATTCATTGCTTGTATGAAAGTAGTATGCATATGTTTTTATTTAATATCTTGTATCATTAAAAAAAAAATATATATATCTTGTTATGATGGTAAACTTAAAAATTGTTTAAGCATACTGCTGTTTATTTATTTAAAATTTCCAAAAAAGTTAAAATGTGTTTATGACTCGGTTGATTTTTTTAAGATGACAGTAGTTGAAAATTCTTTATTCATAGTTTTTTCACAATATCCATCAAATAAACATCATTCATAAAACATAAACATAACATTCATAACCAACATAACATTCATAAATAACAAACATAACATTCAATATAACATATCAAACATCATCCATGCCTTTCTTTGAAAATTTCAATATTCTCGAAAGATGCATTATAACCAAAACATGCGATCTCTTATCATTATAAAGCAAGCGATTTATCGCCAAATGTGACCTTTCACAACAACCTCAAGATTTTGTTATGCAACATAGTGTTTCATAACAAAAAGTGTGTTTCAAGTTTTGTGTACAAAATCTATTTTAAAACACAATTTTCTCTTTGATTAATTGAAAATTGATAAAGTCTTTTTATTTCTTAAATCTGAAATATGTATAAATTTATGGACAAGTTCAGTATAATACATCATTTAACAAGTTTTCAAAATTGTAACCAAAAGTCACCAAATTGACACTTTAGCATTTTTAAGCCATTTGAAAGTTACCTATAATTGTGTTTTTCTCTAGATAATTGTCTATGTAAATATTTCTTTAAAGTATAATATATTATCTTTATATATCACAAAACATAATGAAATTTATATATAATTCAGAGGCACAAAAACACGTTTTCTAATGAATAAGGTGTAATCAGCATTAATGATTGATTTACATGTTTATATAAAATTAATCAAGTACATTTTTAAAAAAAAGTAGAAAAATTTTAAAGAGCATTTTTTTTTTTTTTTTTTTTTTTTTTTTGTTGTATTGAAATAAAGATGAGAAGTTGGAGGTTTAAAAATGTAACAAATGGATACAGATGCAAAGTGTTTTATAAATCATGCAAACCACCTTCCCCCCCCCCCCTTCTTCTTTTAATTTATTGAAATTTGAATTTTAAAGCAATAAATTTTGTAAATATGAGTTTTGCAAAAAATTTAATACATGATTACTTAATGCAAAAATATTTAATTCTCCTTACTTACTTACAGCTTAGTGATACACATATTTTCATCCCAAAAGAGGCATAGTATAATGTAGTATCCAGTAAAGATAAAGGACTGAATTGATACTGCTTATGAATATGGCAAAATTTTAAATATCCACATTCATAAAACAATATCCATTCAGTCTAAAAAATGAAATTTCACTTTATTTTCATTAAAAAAATCATGTTGAAAACTATAAAGTTAAAAGTTAAAATAAATAAAAAAATAATATTAAATGATTATTTTCTTAAAATACGCAGTATAACTTCCCAAAATAATTGTAAATCTGTCTCAAATTTCTTTTCAAAAGAGTCAACGCACACTTCTCCATCGCTTTTCTCGGTTCTCGCCGGTATAGAAGCAGCCGAGTTCCCGATGCAAACAAACGAGACATTTAACACAACGATGGAGTAGAGAAAATTAAGACTACTATATAACAGGCTGAATCATTCGCCGCCATTTGTACGTCAAGTCCGTCATTGCTAAACTTAAGATTACTATATAATAGTCTTTTATAGTATCATATATTAATCTTATATGGTAGTTCGTCACTGCCAAACCTAAGATTATTATATAATAGTCTTATATAATCTCGTATAATAGTCATATACAATAGTCTTAGTTTTAGCAATGACGGACTTGACGAACAAATGGCGGCGAATGATTCAGCCTGTTATATAGTAGTCTTAGAGAAAATGAACCCCAGAATTGCTATTTCTCACTCACCGGAAACGCTGACGTCAAAATGACGTCAGAGATGGGCGTTGTCACTGCCATTTCTCCGCTCGTACGTACTGTGAATCGGCCTGTAAAAAGGGTGTGAGGGAAATGAAAAGGAAATCTATGCAGGAATTAAAGTTGAAGTTAATTTAAAGGTTGGAGGCTAAGTAATTAACAAAAGTTATAAAAATATTCATAATTTCAAAATTCCCAATTTTGTCTTAAATTCCCAGGTAAAAAAACCGGGTTTTTTCCGGGAAAAAACTGGGTATTTTGAAAGCCCTGCATCTCTACCGATGGACAATGGGTTAACCTTTTATCCAGAGGACCCAGGATCAAATCCAACCGGTCGACAAAACAACAAGACAAATTCAACCTCCCCTCCCCCCCCCCCCCCTGCTTACGTTTGGCCATTATGAAAACAACAAAATTCGCAACAAACTGCAAAATTCATTGGCTTTTGCCATGCTAATGGAATATCTATCTTTATCTCCATGGTTTCCACCTTTCGCGATAACAGAAAATTACTTAACTGTAACTTTTAATATATTTCGTCTGCTAAGTGAAAGTTTGTAATCCATGCCTTCAGTGGTTTTGTCGGTTTGAAAATTCCCCACAACGAAGCCAGTTTTTCCAAACTTTTCTGTCAGAAGAATGTTGCAAAATTGTCAACATGTTGTTGTTTTTAGTTGTTATTTTAAATCAAATTTGTATGGGAAATTTCGACGTTTATGGTGTGATATTTACATTTTTATTCCATGAAAGGTATTATAGATCTTTTTTTGTTGTTATTGTTGTTCAAATGCAGTACTATGCGTTTTAATTTTTTGTATTTATTTTAAAATTCGTACTCATATTCTTCATTAATAATAAATGAAAAAAATTGTTTAAAAGTCTTATCCTTGGATTTTTCTTCAGTTTATTGAATTGGGTAATTATGTTTTCTGTTAGCATATTTGTTTAGGAAACATGCTGATGATATTACATAACTTTATATTGCCTATGTGATATCTGTCTATTAAATTTTTAATAGGCCATCGTACTCAGCATATATTTTTCCTAAATAAACCAGGCATGTTTAATGTTTAGAAATTTTGAGTAACAATTTTTTATCTCCTTTTTTTTTTTAAATGAAAGCTTAGATATTTCTTACCAAACTTTGTCTAAAAAACATCTTTTCCATTACAGCATGGATATAAAGAGTAACTAATGGATGCTTCTGTTCTATGAAAATCATGAAAAGCTTTCTCTCTATTACCAATATAGTATTAGAAATTGAAATTCTCCTGGTAAAGATGTGAATGAGCTATGATTTATTTGATTTCGTGGTGAATTTTAGAAAAGTAAACAAACTAAGATACTTAGGTGAGATTTAACAGCTTATTTATAACAAATGTATTTTATTTTATTTTGTTTCTAGCATTTTAATTTGGTAAAAGTTAGCATAACTTTATGATTTAATTAAGATTTAAAAATTAATTTATTAAGATCAAGGAAAAGAAAAAGAAAAAGAAGAATCATGGTATTTTCTATTTCTGCACTGATATTTGACTATTTCTTTCATGACCCCTGCAATAATTTGACAAATAATGTTTAAACATTTAGCTAAAGTAGAGGCATCCTTAAAAAATGATTGTAATAAATTGAAATAATATAATACAAAAGGAAGGAATATACCTTCGTATAAGCCGCACGCTATATGAATCGAAGTGTAATGTGTAAAAGTTTATCATAATGTTTATTGTAAGTTACTCATTTCATAATGTTTATATAATTAAATTTGTATAGTATTTATCATATAAGTTCATCATACTGGCAATTAATTGCTGGCATGCAGTTATTATCAAAGTACCTACAGAAAATTGTATGGCACCAGTAATAATAAATTCAAACTAAATAAATATGTAAATATGTGATTTATTATTTGTTACAAATATATTGATTATGAATTGCATGAGGAAGAAAATTTCTAATGATTCAATACTCAAATAGCACTATTGTTTGCTGTCACCATGTGTATAAGCTGACAGATGGCATGATAATCCACAAACAGAAAATACAAAGAAAAAGAAGGGGGAGGTATAATATAATTTTGTAGTTTGGCCATTATGTTTATTTTCATAATGTACAATGAAGTGTAACCCTAAACAAAATAATTAAATGATATAAAAAGTGTAAGTTATTAAAAACTATAAATAGTTAAAACAGTTACAAGAAATCAGGATATTTCCTATCTATCCATTGTTTGATGTTATCAAAATAAACAAACTAGTAATAGGGAAGTATTAAAAATTGATTGAATTTGAAAAATGCATATTGGATCATGTTGTGCTTATACATACCACACCAGTGAGAAAAATTAAAATGCAGAAACAGAGCAAAATTTATTATTGACCTGTGAATAGGAGTATAAAATTTTTATTTATTTTCTCTCATAAGTGCGTAAAGAAACTGAATATTTGAAATTTAATTTTATGCATAGTTTCAAGCTTTTTCTGTTTTTGTATATTGTTCTTCTATATATCATTTTATTCATTTTCTTTTTAAATCATGAAGTATTTATATTGAAACAATGCTTTAATTTTAGGGGAAAATGCCTGCTTTGATTCACTTTGGTCGAAAATGGTTGCTTGCTTGTGATGATTTAGTTATTCCCTCTATTATAGAAATTATCTTAAGAATACCCTGGTAAGATGTTTAAAAATTTATAATGTAGCAATTTTTAAATTAAGTTATACACCAATTACAATTTTAAAAAATTCAAGTTTTCTGCCAACTGTCTCTTATATTTCCTTAGACTAAGGCTGCACAATCTTTTTGGCTGGTGGGCCACTCTCGCTGTTGAGTGGGACATCAAGGGCTACAGACTAAGCAATATAAAAGAATGAAATTCTTCAGACGTATTCGCTGTATAATATATATATGTGTGTGTCTGTGTGTGTGTGTGTTTAAATAATGTTTCTTAAAATATATAAATATATACATAAAATTTTTATAAAAAAATTTCAATCAGCGAGTCAAGTGAATCTCAAAGTGTAAAAATCATAAAGTTATTGAATAGTAAGCAAAAGAATTAAATAAGATTTAAATCATTATCATATAAAATACAAAAAAGGATAAATAAAGTAAATAAAATGTATGCTTTGCAGAGAGAGAGAGGGAGAGAAAAAAAAAAAAAGGTTATATTGGGAGTCTCAAAAACAACTAGAAAAATGTAAAGGCCGATAGAGGGTACCAAAACAAGCAGTTTTATGTGTAGGTTAGTGGGTATGAAAGTCCCGCTTTGAGGTACTAGATGGCACTGGCAAGATCTATAAGTGAAAAAGCTTCTATGGTTTTAACCTTTTCCTTATGTGTAGGATTATCGGAATTCCAAGCAAAAATGTGTTTAAGAATACGGGGTTGGTATTCCCAGACAGCACATCGCCTCCCCAAGATATCTTCAAGATGTCTTCTGGATGAAAAGACATCCCAGAAACGTCCTTAAGATGTACTGTGGATAAGTACCCCATGCTTTAGGGGAAGAAATGTTTGAGATGACAATAATACCAACTCCATATTCTTAAACACATTTTTGCTTGGGATTGCGGAAATCCCACCCATAAGGAAAAGGTTAATTGTCATTTTCCACATGAATCTCAAACAAAATGTATTGCGTCACCTTCCTGTTCTGGCATAACAGAAAGAATATGGTCTGCAAAAATCTTAATAAATTTAATGAGGATTTGGCTGCTAAACTATTATGATAACAACAAAGGACATAGTCAAGGAAAGGAACACTTGTATTGTAGCTTAGATATTTCTGAATTAAGTAAATTTTTGTTTTTGACCCTTTAAACAAATTACGAAATCAGCCTTAGCCTCCTACATATGCCCCTGCTGATAGCCTCTGTAGTTACGTCCCTATTAGCAATCAGCTAAACTCTCATAATACTTACCAGGAACAACTGAAAATCTGTGGTGTGTCTTAATGTTTTTGGAAATGTAACCCCAGTACATGCACGACCAATGAAAATCTTGGTTTGTTCCCTACACATTCTTTTAGCTGCTGCCCCACTTCTGTTTGCAACTCCATAAATCATAAATGATCGTCATCATTATTGAGATCGGACTTTTTATCAGTTTTACAAAATAATAAGAATCCACCCTTCTTATATTTCTTTTTAATGTCGCCAGACAGAATTCAACTCACTGCACATTTAAAGTTTTTTAATAGAAATTAATTACTATTATAAATTTACACTTCTTCATCATTAATTTTAACACACATAAAAGAAAGATTTTTTTTTTTTAATGAGGTAGGGGGGGGAGCTTTTACTGACTGGTTGTTAGATTTTTCAGATTTTAGTCTTCTCAAGTAGATAAAGATACAGTCACTTACCAATAGATTAGTCCATGATTTTTCCAATAAAAAATTAAGGAACATACTGGTGAGTTACATTATTCAGAAATAGAATGGAAAACTTAGCTCTCAAACAGAACTATGTATATAAACCAACATTTTCATCCCCCCCCCCCTCCCAAACAACAACAACAAAAAAGTTTTTATAAATGCCAGTTTTGCAAATGCAACAAATAAAACTTTTTTCTTTCTTAATTTTTCATTTTTTCTCTCCTGCTGATGATTAATGCGAGCTAAAATGTCTGTCCTTCAGTGGGCCGCAAACTGATGGCTAGTGGGCCGCATGTGGCCCCCGGGCCGCAGGTTGTGCACCTCTACCTTAGACTTGTTTGTTTGTGAATATCTGTGTCTGCAGCCAATGATCAATCATTAGTCTTATTCTTTTTGCAGCTTTGCACTTGTACAAATCTTTATCCAAATGAAAAGCTATCTTTTACACTCATGCCCTTCCTTCCATTCTTTTTACTCCACCAGGATTTGAAGGTTCTGTTCTCCAAACTGGTAGATGGAAGATACTACTGGGTTTAAACCGAAATTACACTCATTGGCCTGCCTGTTCAGAGTTTTCTGTGGGTTTCTCTAAAACTCATGTAAACAGGAGCTAGGTTCCTTAACAAAAGTCTCTTACTTAGAGCATCGTATTTGGGCCTAGGATATCATATACACATAGTTAATTAGCTTTTCTCCAAAACCCCAATACTCTGTACTTTTTTTTGGGTTTAAATTGTGCATTTTCTATGGTAATAGTTTTCCTGTTTTATTTTAGTTTTTGTTAAAGGCTGTTCATTCTGTCAATATTTTCTGTGAACACATTGTCATTTTAAGACAATGTTAAAATTCAAAATTATTTCATAATCTATAATAATGAAAATAAAATTGTTAATAAAAGATTATTATTATTATTTATTTATTTATTATTATTATTATTATTATTATTTTTTTTTTTTTCATTTTCTTTTTTTCGCTCTTTTTACATTTTTAATGTTCGTTAGTGTATAAAAAAATTAACATTCATGCAAGTATTAATTTAACATTTTGCTGGTACCTTTAATGTATGTTTACTATAATTATTTCATGTAGGTGGATTGCATCTGTAATCATAGTGTGGTTTGATACTTCAGGATGCAGTGTTGATAATTTATATATAACAAGTCTATTATATGTTCTTTTTGGTCATCATCTTCTGGTAGCATGTGTCTGTATTGTAGTAGTCATTGTGAGTTCCAGAGGTGCAGTATTGCAAGTATGTACTTTTTGTATTGGTATGCTATTGTAATAGTACAAATATGTTGTTTAAATGTTTCTTTGTAAGATGGAAATACAAGAAATTATTCTAAAATCTGCAAAACACTTCATTTTAAGCTGTGCAGATATTTGAGAGTGTACTGTACATGTAAAATTGATAATTGTATGTAAGACAAATTCAATTAACTTTGGGTATAAACAATGTGTATACTTATGTAACTTTGCTTTAAATAATTTAATAAATATATTATGAATAATTTGAGGAAAACTGAATATAAAAAATGCCTTCTCTCAACAGAAATTCTTAAGCAAATTATGTATTACATATGACAGATTCAGAATTTTTCATAATTTTCTGGACATAAAATATTGTTTGTTACACATTCATAAAAAAATTATCTTTATTGTTTATAATTAATAGAATTTTTAATTACAGGCTCAAAAAAGAACTCTTTTGCCAAAAATTTTATATGTAAAATGTGTTACTATTCTTCTTGACATTATCATAATTGGATATGGCACTTGGCTTCTTTTTCAAGACTGGGAACTTTGTTTTCAATGGAAAAGTTTTATAGAGGTTTTATTTTATTTCTTTTCTCTTAATAATTTCAAGTTTTGTTTAAAGAAAAATTTATATATATATATATATGTAATGAATTATTAAACGTAGTAAAAGCCAAGCAACAGATACAAGATCACTAAAACCACATAGGCCAATAAGAATGAATATTTTTCGAGTTGGAGAAGCTCAAAAATGTGAAAAAAATTCATCAGGGGAGACCTTTTTCACCCTTGAGCCCCAATGTATGATTTCATTCACTAGTGGCTATAATAGCAAATCACTAGCAGACTATCGTACATGAAAATAATTGAAATAAAATTTAAAGTGGAATAAACTATTAAGTTCAAAATAATGGAGACTCTAACAGAAAACAACCATAATAAACAAACAATACTCACAGGATGATACATTTGGAGTCACATAGATTAAAACATGCAAAATAATTCAGTGGTTTAGTTGTTCGAAGAGTAAAACAAGCAAAATTCAAGGTTTAGTGGTTCATAGCTGATAAAGAATAATGAAACTATCCCTATTTTAAATTTGTCTACAGACAAAACTATTGTTGAGAAAGTTCTGAAATTTTGTGTAGGACGTGAAGAAGGTATGAGAATTTTTTAAAGTGAATAAAAAAAATTAGTTCAGATTTTTCACCACCAGAGGCATTTTTTAACAAATTGCACATTTAGCATATATTTATAATAGTTTACAAATTTTATTACAGTAACACATGTCCAACATAATGGCCATCATTGTCAGCTGCTATCTGGAATCGTAAGTAAGCATATTCCACAGCTGACCGTAGTGTGTTCAGTGAAATGTGATGAACATGTGAAATATTGTCTTTAAGATCCTAGGTAAAGTTCTTGGATTATCATGACTTACCGGACTTTTCAAACTCCCCAAAGCCAAAAGTTGCATGGATTGATGTTTAAGGACCAAAAAGGCCACGGATCAGGAAGTGTGTAATTCATAAAAAAAGAAGTCCCTTAGTGGCACAAATTTGAACTAATTTTTTGTTTACTCGAATAAATTCCCATACCTTCATTATGTCCCACACAAAATTTTATAACTGTCTCGTCAATAGTTTCGTCTGTAGACAACTTTAAAATCGGCTCATTTAATTTCAAACACCCTGTTTGTGTGTGTGTATATATATATATATATATATATATATATATATATAATGTAATTTTACAATCTAATCAAAATGTGAAAGTTTATGTCATTGACTGTTTTAAGATTTTTCTTTTACACCAGGGTTTGAAAGGTCTTTTAGAATGTTAGACATCAGACTAGAAAACTTAATAACCAGGAAAATATATGCAGCATGTATAAATGAAATGTATATAATATGCAAGAGCTATTTTTTTTTTCAAGGTCCGATTGGTCGTTAAAGGAAAGCTTCAGGGAAAATCTGCTAGGTCTGTGCGCAGACGTCTTGTGTAGTATCTCTTGTTGGCCCGGGGAATGTGTCGATTCACAGTTGTCATTTCTGAGTATGTAGGGAGCACATAAACGAAAAATAGTCTCCCACCAAATGTGAATTGTGTTCAGTCATCCAATTTCTGCATGCTGAAGGAAGCAATGCAGCTGAAATTCATAGACGAATGAGTAAAGTGTATGGTGAAATGTTCATCCGTGACAGCGACAGCAAAGTGTGGCAATTGTGCAGGAACTTTGATGCTAGATGCACAGATGTTCATGATCATCGGTGACACTCTCTTCCTTCCCTGGCCACCTGCATCATGAACATCTGTATGTCCAGCATCAAAGTTCCTGCACCATTGCCGCATTTTGCTGTCACTCATGAACATTTCACCGTACACTTTACTCATTCATTTATGAATTTCAGCTGCATTGCTTCCTTCAGCATGCAGAAATGGAATGACTGAAAGCAATTCACATTTGGCGAGGGACTTAATTTTTCGAAGCATGTTTATGTGCTCCCTACGTACTCAGAAATGACAACTTAGAATCGACACATTCCCCGTGCCAACTAGAGAAACTATGCAAGACGTTGGAGCACAGACCTAGCGGATTTTCCCCGAAGCTTTCCTTTAGCGACCAATCGGACCTTGAAAAAAAAATAGCCCTCATATATATGTACACATTATTTTATATGTTAACTTTATGGCCATTTACATGCTTAACACAATTAGTTATTTGAAATACCAATTATTAATAGCTCTTTCAGGGTTAGTTATTTAGCCTATTCCATTTAAATTTATCATGACTAAGTTTTGTAAGTTGTTGATTTCTAATCTGCTTCTTAATTTATTTTTTGTTACATTCATATGATCGACAAAATTTGCATATTGAACAAAAAAAAAGAAAGAAAGAAAGGCTGGTTATGAAGTATTGGATTATTTCACTACAAAATAATAATTTCTGCTCTTTTTTTTTTTTTTTTTTTTGTTCTTGATTGTCAAAGGGCAAAATCTTTTTGCCATTGGTCAACAAAATTTAGGTGTAATCTAAGCTAATTTCTTAAATGCATGATCATTCTTTTCACTGATGATTGGTAAAATAGAAAATTATTTCATTGCTAATTGACTATTTTTGCATTTTTTCTCAAAATATGTGACATTCTTCTTGCCTGTTAATGAAATACTGAATTGCTTCATTGTTAAATAAAAAAAAATTATGTTTAATCGCCACTAATTGCTTAAATACACTACAGGATCCATTATTCATCAACTGCAGGACCAATCCGATTCCAGTTATCAGAATTTTCCAGATTCTGAGCCCCTGTCGAAAACAGAAATAACTCTTATGAAAAAGTTACCATCCCCCTGCCCATTACTTTAATAACAAAATAACTTATCCATAAGTTGTACTGAAAACTTTAATAATGCATTAGAGAAAAAAAAAAAATGCATCTTATCCTTAAACAAAATTACTATAATAATAATGAGAATATTAGCAAAAATATTTTATTTCTTGCTTTTAATGCTTCAAACATATCACTTTTTTTTTTTTTTTTTAATTCTTAGGCTTTCCCAATAATAAAGTTTCTTGAATTTTAATATAGACATAATGTCATCACTTTTGTTCATTCATTTCATTTCTTTCAATAAACTTAGAATGCAAGATAAAAGATAGTGGCTATGTTTTGATACAGAGTACCCATTAATGATTTGTTATGTGGTGATGTGATTTGGTGTATTAACACTTTTTTCTGATAACTTTTTCATTTTCTTATCTCAGAAATTTTTTTTTGTTATTGCGCTGGTCGCTTGTATGCTTATAGTATTGGAGAGAATTTTTTTGATATTTTTTGAAAGAATGTGGTTTTGTAACCATTTTTTTGAACTTCACATTTTGGTTAAGCTTTGATATAAGGCACCCACTGGCGATTTGTTACATGGTAATAAGATTCTGTGTACTGACACTTTTTACTGGTAATCTTGTAGTATCGGAATTTTTGTTTTTGATTTTGCGACAGATGCTGTATTGTGTTTATCATATTATAGGATTAGTTCTTTTTTCTCTACAGTAGAATGGGGTTTTAAAGAATTTTTTTTCTTTCTTCAAAGCGGGATGCTCTAAAAATATAAGGAAAATATCAGTTTTAAATAAGAAATATTTTTAAAAATTGCTTATTTAATCAGTCTGAAATTCTGAAAAAATGCTGTTTTCCGAACATTCCGTTTTTTGGGATGCCAGATAAGAAGTCTGATACTGTACATGGTATTTCCATTTGCAGTTTTTTTTTTTTTTTTTTTCTTTCTTTTGTGAAATCCTTAAATTTTGTGCATGATTCTCATCATTATGCCCTAAATTTCAAGTTCTGAAATGACCGTTTCATTATTTTCAATAAGGGATTCAATAGAAGCAACATTATTTAAGTTGTCAACAGCTGTTGAAATTTTACTATTGTCACCATCACTACATGACATTATAAAAAAAATTATCAATAGAGTACATTTTATTTTAACTTGATCAACAGAGCACTTTATCTTGCAAAAATAAAAGTAAAATATCTCAAGTTATTCACTATAAACATGTTTATTTATCACAAAGTGATATTTTGCCCATGAAAATTTTATGTCTTTGTATTGATGGTGCTTGTATGTTGCATTTTTTTTTTTTTTTTTTTTTTTGAGATTAAAGGTCAGTATACCAAAGAATATGCACATGTTGGATCTAGTTCACTTGTGCTGTGCAAAAAGTTATCTTTCTTTGAAATAAATAAAAATTTTTGAAATTCAGTTGCACGTTCAGAAATTGTATTCATTGTGGTGACTTGGTGACAGAAGCTTTTCAAACCTTATTTTACATTAACTATGTTTTAACATGTTATAAACAGTTTGCTTGTATTATAAATAAATTGTATAATATCAAATTAAAATTCATTTGTATTCTTTACTTATGTAATGCAATATGGATTAAATTGTAATATTTTTGTTTTTTTTTAAGAGAGAGAGATTGTGTACTTAAGATTTGCAGTTAATAGTTGTCAGTTCATATCCATAACATTGTTAATTCCACATTGTGAGGATAATTTAGATTTCATTTTCTTGCATTTAAGAAAAATAATACAGTTGAAACATAAATAAGATACAAAGCACTTAAACTGAAATATCTTTTGGCCAAATTTATGTAGTGTACTGTTTTGCAATAATTGTATAAAAAGATTTATTTGCCAATAGGAAAACACAGAGCCTAAAAACACCCTTAAGCCGCTATCAAACGAATAATCATACAATAGTCTTTAGAACAAAATACCTCATAAACAGGTTTTTCATGCGGGAAACGATCCAAATATGCCGTTTGATACAAATTGTCGAATGTATGTTCGTCAATCACGCATTTTCGACTGTTTAAAGCACATAGAGTAGTCTTTAGAACGAAATCCTCCAATCAGAGGATCGCAATTACAGAACACCCTCTATTCTTTTCCCTTTTAAACATCCTTGAGGGAGAATAACAGCCAAATGTTGGGTCCGTTGTTTACATTTCTGGATTTCGTTCTTCCGTTTGTGCTTAAAAACCCCACTGAAGTCGTTTGGTCACTTTTGAGCGACGATAGCTTATATTTTAGAGTATATAGTCTTCCGTCTGATAGCACCTTTACTGTATAATAAAGAAAGATGCTTTAAGCCATAATCACTCTCAAACCTCATTCATTCTCTCTCTCCCTCCACCCCCAAATATGCCACTTTTGTTCTGTAATCTTGAACTACAAAAAATTGTACTCCATCTTCTAAATTTTGAAACCACGAGTTATTTCTTTAATAGTATATTTGTAATTCCTAAAGGGAAAAAAAAAATATTGTGATTCATCATTGGTTACTTAAATTAGTTTTGAATTTTATAAGTATAAAAAATGATATCAATGATAGTTAATAAATTAGATTTAATGAATTATTAGATATCAGCAAATGATAAACCAAATAAATATTGATCTATTTTTTCTTTCTTTCTGAGTATTTTTAGCATAGTTTTCTATTATTTTAGGCATCTGTAGCATTTTCATGTGTATGCACCATAGCAGTCAGTATTGGAGTTTCTCTGAGTTATAATTCTTTAGGATCATCTATTTATTGGAAACCAAGTAATAAAGTTAATTCTGAACAATTATTTAAAAAAGCAGAAAGTGCATGGCGTTTAAGGTATAATATCAGATTTCCTTCCTTCCTTTTTTTTTTTTTTTTTTACTTTTGTAAATGTGCTATTCAATATATTTGCATTTCAATATTAGATTTTAGAATCATTCTGTTTATCAGTTACTCTGATAAACTTCATATTTATTTATGGAGAAAACTCAAAACAAAATCTGCTAAGACATTTTTTTTTTTTTTTATCAAAATGCAGTTTTTACCTGTAAAGCTGCAGTAGAATACTTTTCAATGTTCTGTAACTAGTTTTAAAATATTAAAAAATGTTCTGCAAGACACATATATGCAGTTTATAAAAGTTTACACTCATCGTGTTACTGGTATTCAAAAAAAGATTAATGCATATTGTACAATTTGTTTTGCAGTAATACATATTTATATCAGAAAAAACATTCAATAAAATAAAATTTAAAAGTACTTTTACCAGAATCTGTAATTAAAAAAATAATAATTTCAAGGCATTGATATAGAAAGCATAGTAGTATATACTTAGGGGTAAGGTATTTGACTGAACTGCTACAATAATAGAAATAGAATTAAAAATTTAGTTAAAACACTAAAATAAAAGCATCTTTTATATTAATTTTCTCACTGATTCATATTCTGAAGGAAGTCCATTGGGAAATATAAACATTCTTTTATCATTTGTTTCATATAAACTTAATCTCTGAGAGTCTAGCCAGATTTTACAGGATCCTATTTCTGCAGGAGAAATATATAATTTTGTGAAAAACTTCAATCACTTTGTTGTGTGCCAAAAAATGTGTTATTACTGTACACATCATTAAAATATTTTCTTTTATCTGCTCAAACAGACTATTATTTCACTGCAAAATGAACATGATTTTGCACATGAATTGTGTGGTTGAGAAAAAATAAAATAATTCATGAAGCTCATAACCCAAATGTATGTCTGTGTGTATATATATGCATATATATATATATATATATATATATATATATATATATATATATATATATATACGTACGTACATATAAAGCATATATATATACATACATATATATAAAGCAGTTTTCAGAGTTTTTGCAATGTTGAGTAGTTTCATCCCTGTGATAAGCCAAACTCTTCTTATATTTTCAGTATAAAAATATAAACTGTATTCAGATATAGAAAAATAATAAGCTGCTTCGACTGTTGTAACATCTAATTAAAAATAATATCAATACAAGTTGCTATAACCAGAAATTAACATATTTTCTTTGTCTCATGCTTGATTCAGCTTTAATTTTGATTTTTTTTAGTTCAGTAATATTACACCTATGTTTTAAATGTATAGATTTTAATATTTGTTATGTAACAAGTGAGAATATATATATATATATATATATATATATATATATATATATAATTTGAATAATTTATTCCTTTACAACACTCAGCAAATGAAAGATAGATGAAAATACCAACATATGAAATTTTAAATGAGATATATTTCGAATAAAATTATTGTCACGATGATAATTTAATTTAAGTACACTGAGTAGTAAAAACATGTTAAAGCACTTACGCAGAAAAGAAATGACACACATAACACATAAGCCTAACGATGAGATAATTTGAATAATCCAATAGAAACATTCATCAAATAATATAAATGGAAAGAGACGAATTAACCAAAAGGATCTGTTAAAAGAAAAGAGAATTCATGAAATGAAAAATAGAATTTTAAATGCTGAAAACCAGAAATGATCACTTATCAGGAAACTTGCATTTCTGTCAGCATTATGCGAGATTTCGGATCGCTGTATAGTTAATTCAAGCAATATACAACTCAAGTCTCTATCTTGCAACAAAACAAAGTAAAAAAGGAAATTAGATTAAACAGTAACACAACCAAAATTGAAAAATGGAATAAGTATTTTTAATAAGTTCACATGTAACCGATTCCAAACAGAGATAGTAGAAATAAACAGGTTGCCAAAATGAACATTAGTGAAAAGAAAAGATTAAAAGTAAAGAAACGATTAATCAATCTAGTTGCTTCTGAAATGAAATAAATGAATGCATTAAGTGATAGTTATTAATCTTTAAAATTTAAAAGCTAAAAACACTATTAAAAAGATGATATTTAACAGGGTTAGTTAATTTTAACGTTAATCTTTTCTGTTTTCAGTTTAGATTTAACGTTCAACGTAACGTGAGCTAGCGCCATCTTACGTGAAAAAAATGATTTACTATTAAGTATTATAGAAAATGTATGATCTGACTTCCAATTTTTACTTTAGTTTAATTTTTATTCTTAAGCAATCTCATCAAAAGGCCAACAAAACAAGTGATGATTAAGACATTATGATAATGTTTATTGGTTAATATTATTTTATTCTTTTTTGTGTAAATAAATTGAACCTCATTTTTATATTTAATTTTTTATTAATAATACTACTAAAATCATTTTTGTTTTGCATATTTGAATTTATATCTGCATACTTAAGCAAGAAATGTATTTTAAATTATATTGTATAAAGTAAATGTGCCATTTTTATGAAAATTTATTGGGGGGGGGGGGCTTTTTTTACTTGAGTTTGTATAGGAACTTATACTATCTATGTGAATTTGAAAAAGTTTCAAATTTTACAAAAGTTAGGCTAAACTGAGAAGAGGAATGTCACTTTTATTTTCAGTAAGAAACTATTTAATAATAATATGAGCCATACTTAAATAATTTTAAAAATTCATATTTTTCTATATTCTAATAACTTAAGAATGCATTTAAAAGTTTTATAACTTTTATTTTTAGAAATTTTGAAAGATTTATTATAGTAAGGAAATTTTATTTATTAATTATTATTTTAATAGAAATAGTCAATATTTTTAAAATGTAAAATATATTGTATGTTTTAGATTGAAACTTTTCTGTTGTTGTGCAGATGTAAATAAAGAAGAAAATGATTGTATTTTTTCTGAAATTTCGTCATTTTTAGCCACATTTTTAAGTGTAAGTATTTTATTTTATTTTATTTTATTTTTTCTGTGTATTAAACTTGTTAATTATCAATTTAAACAGTAAGATGGTTCATAAAGTTACTTCACTAAAAAAAAAAAAAAAAAAGTATCAACTCTTAACACAATGAGTGCCACACGAATTCTTAAGGAAATCCCATTCAGGCCATGCGCGCTGCTTAGAAGTGTGTTATGTTTACCGTGTTTCAATAAAATCCATTAAAATGCCTTATTGATATAATTCTATAATAAATAATTATGTAAATTTTAAATAAATTGTCAGTAATTACTTAAAACTATGTAAATTGTTTAGCTTTATATCACATTTCACACTGTCAGCCACCAGTGGCTGATGTGGCCTAAACGGAAAGTTCAATGTCAGCCACCGACGGCTTACATGGCGCTGAACATGTTAATAAGAAAAATCTTCTTACATTGTTAAGTAGGCATAATATTTTGAAATTCAAAATCAAACCTGAGTTTATACTTTTATGAGTTTTTATTTAATCTTTTTTTTCTCTCTCTTCTAAATAACATTAATGTTAAAGTAAAATTGTATGTTCTATTCTATTCCATTTTTAGGACATAGATCTGACACCTACAGATATTTTAGCTGGTTTGGTAACTGTTAGCAAAAAACATGCTATTGAAAAAAGAAAAATTAAACAGCCATGTCACTCAGATCCTGTTTTAGGTAATTATTTGTAATAGTCAAATTATTATTATTAATGTTACTAAATATATACATTTTAAGAAAGTTTCAGTTTAGTTAAAAGGAGGACAGTGCAGCAGCTATAGCTACACAAAATGTTTGCTTATCAAATACAAAATAGTTTTAATAATATTTTTTTTAAATTATTCTGATAATACTAAGATTTTTTAATGATTTTTTTTTTTTTTTTTTTTTTTTTTTTTAACAACAAAAAATCTCTTATGATGATTACTATTATAATATTTCAATAACTGTAAAGCAAAAATATTTTTCCATTGAACTTAAATCTAGCTTGTCATCATAGTTTCATGCCTTACCATACAGTAACAAGCTACATTTGTTCATGTAACTAAAGTTACTACTGATTACAAAATAATTAAAACTCACAAACACCTTTATAATTTCATTAATATTAAAAATGCGCCAATGGACTGGCGTTTATAAGTAAAAAGTAAAAATCTTTGAACAAACACCATAAAATGCAAAAAAAAAAAAAAGCTTGCAATAATTGTTTCGGGTTGAATAAAAACATGACCCTTTGTCAGGCAAATAAAGTAGGCACTAGTGCTGCAGACAAAGTGGCAACACACACCTTGCTTCTTGTCTGCAGTACTAGTGCCTACTTTGTACAGTTTAAAGATGTAAATTATGAATTCTTAGCAATTCATAATTTTGAATAGCGATTTCTAATTTCTTAAAAAAGATTTTTCTTCAGTTAAATTTAACTACTTCATATATGTATGTGTGTGTGATTTTATTTTATTTTTTATTTTTTTTTTTGTGTATATAGCAGCCATACCAGCTCCATCTTGGATGACAGTTGAGAATGCTCTATATTATCTCAGAATAGCTAAGAGTACTTACGGTTGGGCAGCTTTTTATGATCCATTATATCCATGCAACCTATGTACTTTGCTATCACCAACCAGGTAATTTTCTAACTCCTATATTGTTCTGTCCTATGATTTATATCAATTGGATAAGGTTTCTTTTTTAATAATCATTAAGTTTTTGTTTTATTGTCTTAAGTTTTCGATAATACATTTTTAACAAAAAAAAGTATGTCGTATAATTGTTCATTTTAAATTTCTTTCAGCAGATTTAGTGTTTCCTATTATAGTATTTTTTTGAATTAAAATGAGTTGAAATTTATTTGAAGATCTCAAATCTCAATGTCATTATAAAGTGATTTAGAATATCAACTGGTAACAGGTGGTGAAACTTATTTTGAATGTTTAATTCTTCTTATAATGTATTAATAAGCCTCTCCCAGCCATTCACTCTGCGTCCATTAAGCAGTTTTCAGGGTTTTTGCATGTTGAGTAGTTTCATCCCTGTGATATGCCAAACTCTTCTTATATTTTCAGTATAAAAATATAAACTGTATTTAGATATAGAAAAATAATAATTAATAATATAATAAGAACTTTTATAATACTAATGTAATAACTTAATCATGTTAACAAAATTTGGTGACCTTTTTTTTCGTGCCAAAGAAGAAAGTTAAACGAAAGCTATTAATTATAGGCATGCATGCAATTTCTCAATTGTCACTTTTTTTTGCGAAAAAAAGCATTAGAAACATTAAATTAGTCCTCCCATTAATTTATGCATACAAAATGGAAATTTTTATAGTTGAAGCTGCATGTAGATTTGCATGCAAAAATATTTTTTCTCTTTTATATATTGTTTTATGAAAATAATTATGCTTTTTCAATTGTAACTAAAAAATCGACTGATATTTTAACTGCAAAAAATAAATATTGATTATTTAGGTACGACCAAAATTGTTCGATTCCCACCATCCAGTCATATTCGATTCCTACCATAATCGAACTCCGCACTCAATGACACTTTCGATTTAATTATTTTTATCTCAACTTTACTTTTTTTCTGTTCAACAGGTACGAACATCTCAACTCTACTAAAACAGAAACCGCAAAAAACAGTTTAAGAAATGTTCTTTTTTTTTCATCCGCACGGTAGCTTGCATGCTATCTTTCGCATTATTCGCAATTATTACTTCACATTATTATCTTCGCATTATTACTTGCATTATATTGTTTATGTTAAATATTCAATCGCAATGTTTTATCACAACTTATGTCTTCAACGCATATCAAATCTGTGTATTGTATGTTTAATATAGTTTTGTTTTGTGAATGAAATAACGAGTATTTATTGTTATCTTCACATCACGTTACATAACATTTTTTGGAGGCACCGGCGAGATATTCTGTGTGAATTTTGGCTAGCTTACAAATTGGGATATCCAAGAGCAGCTTTTAAGGTATAAAACAGATAAGTACTTATTTTCCTATTTTACAAGTTTGACTTTGGTTTTTCGCATTACTCCATTACGTAGTAATGGCAAACAAAAAGAACAATGACGATGACAGTAATGAAACTGTTGCTTTAGAAGATACTGAAAAAATAGCAAAACATTATCGAGGCAGAGCGAAATCTGCGCTTACTAGAATTATGAATTTCATAAATAATGAAAATCAAATTTTTCAAAAACATGATCTCTTAAATAAACTTGAAAAGATTGAAATTATTTATTCTGATTTTGATAAAGCCGATTCTGAATTACCTGATGAAGTATCAGAAATAGAAGAATTTGAGTTAAAATATTATGAAACCAAAGCCAAGCTTAAAAAAAAACTTGAAAATTTATCTGTAAACCTGCAATCTAATGTTTTAAATTTTCAAAATCCATCCATTAACACAAATGCTATATCTAGTAATTTTCGATTGCCAAAATTAAATATTTGCCCGTTTAGCGGTAATTATAAAGATTGGATGTCTTTTAAGGATTTGTATATATCATTAGTTCACGAGAATGTTAATTTGTGTAATGTACAAAAATTCCAATACCTAAAGGGTTTATTAAAAGATGAACCGGCTTCTATTATTAAACACATTCCAATATCTGAGAATAGTTATCTAGAAGCCTGGGAAAAATTACTTACTAGGTATGATAAGAAAAAACAAATTATTTCTGCACTTATTAAAACCTTTATGGATCAACCAGCTTATGTAAGATATCAGATACTTCAGATGAAGTGAGTAGAGGATTAAAGACTATTGACACTAAAGCTACTCAAAGAGATGTATGGTTAATTTATATTTTATTACAAAAACTTGACCATAAATCACGTGAAAAATGGGCACAATATTCGGCAAAAATTGTCTTTCCTACTTTAGAGATCTTTTTACAATTTATTAATGATAAATGTGCATCTATGGAATTATGTAATGAAAATGAGAGTAAAGAGAATGAGTGTAAACAAAATAAAGATAAACAATTTAAGTTATCTAAGTTTCATTCTAACTTTAATTACAAATGTATTTTATGCAAAACCAATAATCATTTCTTGTTCAAATGCTTTAAATTTAAAGAACTTCCTGTTAAGGATAGAAAACAATTTGTTAGAAAGAACTCATTATGCAGCAACTGTTTATCTAATAAACACTCTCTCGCTGAATGTAATTCCACTTATACCTGTCATTTTTGTAATGCAAAACATCATTCTAGTATATGCGATAATAATTTGAAAACTTATACCGCTTCGGCTTCATCTGCTGGTAATAATTTTGAAAATTCTGAGAATCGTACAGCATATATCAATTGCAAACAAGTACTCATAACCATTCTATACAAACATCTTTCGCTTTACTTCCTACAGCTAGCGCTTATATTTATGATTCAATGGGTCAGAGACATGTGATAAAAATTTTATGCGATTCAGGCTCTGAAAGTTCTTTTATCACTGAATCATGTATGAGTATTTTAGGTTATGGGAGAAAAAATGCAAGATTTCCCGTCAAAGGGTTGACAAATTCAAAAATTGCAATAACTAAAGCAATACAGACATTAATTTAATTTCTATTCACGATTCCGATCTCAAGTTATCCATGCGAGTTTTTATATTAGATAAATTAACAGCTCCATTGCCATCAGAGAAAATAAACAAAGAACATTTTACACATTTAAAAAATATGCAACTGGCCGATCCCAAATTTGAAATTACAAGTAAAATTGACATGATTTAGGGATCTGATTATTTTTTTTCTATTTTACTTCCTGGTCAAACAGTTTGTACTGAAAATGGTTTAATTTCTCAAAATTCAATTTTTGGTTTTCTCGTATCCGGAAAATTACCTGAATCTCAGATCTAATTCGATTTCAAATTTACATATTTACGAAACTAATATTGACATTGAGTTAAAACGTTTTTGGGAATTAGAAGAAGTTTTTAATCCAAGTGAGAAGTTACTTTCGCCCGAGAAACAGTTTGTGGAGTCACATTTTCAGGAAAATTATTCAATTAATCCAGAAGGCCGTTTTGTGGTAAAATTACCATTTTATAAATGCAAATCTGAATTATGTAATACAAAGCCCACTGCACTTTCCCAATTATATGCAATGGAGAGGAAATTTTCTGAAAATCCGGAATTTGAACAACAATATAAGGATTTTTTATATGAATATGAACTATTAGGACACGTGGAGGTAATTACTCGGAATTCGCTAAATATTTCTCAAAGGGAACAGTATTTCCTACCTCATCACGCAGTTATTAAACCTTCTAGCACTACCACTAAATTAAGAGTCGTTTTTGACGGTACCTGTAAAACTTCTGATGGTAAATCATTAAATTCAGTTTTGGGTATTGGCCCTAAATTATAACGAGATATTTTTGAGATCTTACTTAATTTTCGATTACCGGAGATAGTTTTTTCTGCAGACGTGGAGAAAATGTACTGCCAGGTTTTAATTTCTGAGGACGATCAAAATTATCAAAAAATCCTTTGGAGATACAACCCCAATGAGGAAATAAAGGAATATAAATTGAAAACTGTTACATATGGCCTTGCTTCAGCATCCTTTTTGGCCACTAGGACTAGGTGCATTAAGCAAATCGCTCTAGATTATAATAAAAATACACACGTCTCGCGTACTTTGTTAAAAGATATATATATGGATGACTTGATATCTGGTTCAAACTCGGTTAATAGAGCAATATTAATTGCTAAGGAAACTGCTAATGTTTTGCAAGAACATGGGTTTCATTTGAGAAAGTGGAATTCCAATTCAAATGAATTCCTTACGGAATTTCGAGAAAATTGCATCACAGATACAGATTTTAAAATAATACCAAACAACAATGAAAGTTCTAAAGTTCTAGGGCTTTACTGGAACTCTTTAGCAGATGCATTTATTTTCAAAACTGCACTTACATTCAAGCCACCACTAACAAAAAGACGCATTTTGTCTGAATCCGCACGCATTTTTGATCCTCTAGGGTTAATTTCACCTTGTACAGTAGTGTTAAAAATATTTTATCAAAAGCTGAGGTTAACAAAAGGAGACTGGGATTCTCCTATTCCGCAACAATTTGAAGAGGAGCTCATTAAATATGAGAATTCATTCAATAAAATTAGCCAATTTTTTGTTCCTAGATGCGTCACACTTTCATCCGATAGTACATTTGAATTACATGGTTTCAGCGATGCGTCAACACATGCTTACGCCGCTGCAATCTATTGTCGGCAGACTCATGATAACAAATCAAAGGTCTCACTCTTAGTTGCCAAAACTAAAGTAGCTCCTATCAAGCAAATTTCCGTTCCCAAATTGGAACTTTGTGGTGCTTATTTATTATCTAAGTTATTTTGTTCAGTCTTCAAAATATTAGAAAATTATAATTTTGACATTTACGCATGGACAGATTCAACAGTTGTTCTTTCTTGGTTATTCGCACATCCACATAAGTGGAAAACTTTTGTTGCAAATAGAACCTCACAAATATTAGATGTTCTTCCCACAAAACATTGGAGACACGTTCCATCTAAAGAAAACCCCGCTGATATCGCTTCTCGGGGCATCAATCCTAAAAGTTTACCTGAATGCAACTTGTGGTGGAATGGCTCAAGTTGGCTACTTTTGGATCCTACACATTGGCCAAATGACGCACCTAAGTCTAAGGAAATCCAGGATCAAATTTCGGCTGAAAAGAAAGCTGATCCCATTTTGTCTTACCATATTGATACATCTAATGATCTTTATAATCAACTATTCGATAAATTTTCTTCACTTTTTAAAATCAAATGCATTCTGGCATATTGCATAAGATTCATAAATAACTGCAAGTCAGCAAGTAAAGTTCATGTCTCAACAGATGATTCTTGTTCCCCTCTTACATGTAGGGAAACTAAACACGCCGAAGAGAACATCATTCAATGGGTACAAAATAAATACTTTCACGAAGACTTAAAACACATCAAGAATCAAAACATTTTGTCTAGAAAAGTCATTTACACTCTCTACACCCATTCATTGACCAGAACGGTCTGTTACGGGTGGGAGGGCGCTTACAAAATGCTCAATTATCATTTGACGAAAAACATCCGGTAATATTGCAGTCTAAACACAAATTGAGCGACCTTATTATACAAGAGAAACATATTGCACACTTGCATGCAGGACCATCATTGTTATCCCACATTATAAAATAGGCATATTGGATCATTGATGGAAAAAGATTAATCAATAAGCTTGTTAATAAATGCGTGAAATGTTTCCATTTCAAAGCTACTTCTACACCCCAGCTCATGGGAAACTTACCACCACATCGAGTAAATCTCGAGCGACCTTTCTTTGCATGTGGTGTAGACTATGCTGGTCCAATGTATATAAAATTTAACAAGGGTCGTGGCTCTAAAACAAAAAAAAGATACATAGCTTTATTCATTTGCCTTGCTACAAAAGCAGTACACATCGAAGCTGTCAGCGATTTGACGACTGACGCATTTATAGCTGCCTTACGACGTTTCAGTGCTAGACGTGGTTCACCTAGTCATATTTACAGCGATAACGCAACCAATTTTGTTGGTGCTAAAAGGAAACTCTATGAAATAGAACAAATGTTGTCTTTACCAAAAAACGAATGCGTAGCACATTATTTAACACAAGCCACAATAGAGTGGCATTTTATTCCTCCTGCATCACCTCATTTTGGAGGAATTTGGGAAGCTGCAATACGTTCCTGTAAATTTCACATTAAACGAGTAATCGGTGATACACGGTTGACATTTGAGGAATTGAGCACTTTATTAACACAGATTGAATCCTTATTAAATTCACGTCCCCTCTTTAGAAGTACTGATTCTGATACAGACTCTATTAATGTTCTCACCCCATCACATTTTCTTACAGGTGATGTCATGCTTTCACCTGCAGATGAACCATTATCCTGTAGCAGGAATCTCAAGAACCGATGGCAACTGGTGCAAAAAATGAGACGAGATATTTCTAGGGCTTGGAAAAAGGAGTATCTCAGTTCTTTGCAATTAAGAAATAAATGGCAACATCCTGCAACAAATATCAAGGAAGGAGAATTGGTGGTTATCATAGACCACAGCCGCTCACCTTTATCCTGGCCAATTGGTCGAATTACAAAAGTTCACACCGGTAGCGACGGACTGGTCAGAGTAGTGTCTATAAAAACTAAAGACTCTGTTTTTAAAAGAACTGTTAACAAAATTGCTTTTATCCCTTTATATAGGGACTAGCGCCCTGATAGGGTGGGAGTCATGTTCGATTCTCACCATCCAGTCATATTCGATTCCTACCATAATCGAACTCCGCACTCAATGACACTTTCAATTTAACTGTTTTCATCTCAACTCTACTAAAACAGAAACCGCAAAGAACAGTTTAAGAAATGTTTTTTTTTTCATCCGCACGGTAGCTTGTATGCTATCTTTCGCATTATTCGCAATTATTACTTCACATTATTATCTTCACATTATTACTTGCATTATATTGTTTATGTTAAATATTCAATCGCAATGTTTTATCACAACTTATGTCTTCAACGCATATCAAATCTGTGTATTGTATGTTTAATATAGTTTTGGTTTGTGAATGAAAGAACGAGTGTTTATTGTTATCTTCACATCACATTACATAACTAAAATAAAAAAGCAATTATATAGCAATCAAATTAATTAGCTGTTCACCAGAACAGAATAACCTATTCAATTATAAATTTTAATGTATGTAGCATTTATAGTTTTTTTACAGGGAAACAAAGAGAATTTCTTTATCATTCTTTTTATTATTATTTTGTTAAACATGTTAGTCTTTAAAAAGCGTTGGTTTTATTTCTGAAATTAAATATGTATATAGAGAATAAATTTCTCTTTTTTTTTCAATTATAATTATGCAGTGTTATGCACTTTTTTAATTTATTTTCAGTTTGGTAGTGGGTGATTATCTATTGCTACAACTAATTGTTCGTCGTTCTCATTTATGTAGTTAAGACATTCTTTTAATTGTGCATTGATAAGAAATACTTTTCTTATTGAATTTTATTGCTGTCATATTTACATGCAATATTCATTCTTTTTAGATGTTGTTTAGGCTTATTTCAGCAACAGAACTCTACAGAACATGGTGACTGCTGCTACTGCAACTCATCTGCTGTCAAAAAAATTTCAGGACTTCCTGATTCTGATATCCTATATGCATCATTTTCAAACTCTGTATATGTGCCAGCATTTATCATTGCATTTGATCACAATAGAAAAGCTGTCGTTATTGCCATTCGAGGAACGCGTTCATTTTCTGATTTAGTTACTGACATTGATCTGGATGAAATGAGTTTTCCTTCTGAAGTCTCGTCTAACAAATTTACGTGCCATAGAGGAGCTTTGCGAAGTGCCTTATTTATTTACAAGAAACTCAATGAACTTCAAGTATTAAAAAGTGCCTTCCATGAAAATCCTTCTTACACTCTTGTTTTAACTGGACATAGTTTGGGAGGTAGCATAGCTGCTGTTCTTGGAATGCTTCTTCATTCTGAATACCCATCATTGCAGTGTTATTCTTATGCACCATTAGCTGCGCTCTCTGCTGAAGCCATTCCAAAAACATTCGATTTTGTTCTCAGTGTGGTAGTGGGTGATGATCTAGTGCCAAGATTAAGTGCCTATTCATTTAAAGAACTTATTAAACAAATTTATTCATCATTGGAAGAAACTCAACTTCCCAAGGTAAGTATTTTGATACAATTTTGTGTAGTAGAAATTATTAATCTAAACTTTTACGAAATGGCTAAAAAATATTGATGTGCTTGAAATATATATATTGTAATTTAAGTATTGTAAATAGTTTAATTTCAGTAAAAATACATAAAATCTTATTTGGTATAATTAAAATACATTAGGTATGACTAATAGAAAAATTTAAACTAATGGATCTGTGAATCAGAAGCCTGATCATCCATTATTAATGCTTTACATTAACTTGTTTTGTGAAAAGGTACATTTCTGTTGTGTCTGTTCTAATGAGATATATTTCTGAAGGAGGGTGCTATGCACCTCAACTTCTGTTGAATACATTTATATATATATTTTTTTTACTCAAAATGAGCTTAGCATACCAAAAATATACATTAGTAGTTATCACGTATAAAACAGAAGTCATATTTTTAAGCATCTTGATGTATGTTAAATACATTTGGTTAAATATAGCATAATAATGATCAAAAGTATATAAAATAAATGCTGTTTGTAGAACAGAAATACATCAGAATTATTTTGTATGTCTCTGTACATGAACAAACATATATACACTAAAAAATTATACAGAGATAATTCTATATACTCATAAATATTTGTAAAAATTTCCATTTAATTGGATGATTACATAGTATATTCGAATTCTTTTGTGTAGCCCTGTAAATAAATGACTAGTTCTATACCTATACCTAACATCTTTTTTAAAGGAACAATGCTTTTAAGTATTTTCATAACATATATTAATTTCATTATGTTGAATGCAATGTAACCATGATAAAATGTAGTTAAAAAAAAATACCATTCATAGATTGTACTAGTATGAAATTCATTGTGTGTCCATATACACAAGCCGGAAACACAATATACACTAAAAACTGCACAGCTAATTTCAAGAACATTTGTATCAAATTTGAGCTGAGTTGGGTAACTACGTGGCAGAATAAAGTTCTTTTGTCTAACCTTGTAGATTAATAGTCTATGTTCACTTTTTCTATACATACTTTTAACATCTTAATGATGTCCATTATGTTTAATTAGAGATGTAAAATTTCCAGAAATTTTGAGGTGGTAGAAAAAACCAGTTTTTTTCTGGAAAAAATGGGAAAAATTGAATTTTTACAAATAAAAATAGGGTTTCTTAATAGTTATAATATCTTAGAAAATATAAAGTGTTAAACATTTAAAAATACATGCAATCCATATTATTTTTTCTTAACAGAAATATACAAAAAGACTATTAAAAAATGAGCCTTTCCGTTTCACAACTGCCAGTACCTTTCTTTGCACAAAACACCAAAAACTAGTCACATCATCATTCAACCATTAATTTTGCATAGGGTGTGCATTCCTGTGGAATGTTCATCTTCCAGCATTGATACGATGAATTTAGATTAGAATCAAACCTACAAAATAATTTTTTTTCATTGACCCGAACCTGATTTCTTTATATCCGAAACCCAAAAACTAAATAAAATTTAATGATTCATCTGAAAATCATGCAAAACTTTTAAAGTTATAAAATAAAATAAATTTTCATTGTCACAGAGTTAGTAAATCATTTTAAAAAATTTTAAGTTACTGATAAATTAAATTAAAAATTTGAAAATCTGAAAAGTGGATTAATAATTTTTAACCATTTATGTGTGTAGTGTACTTCAAGAGGCTTTAAGTTTAGTTTATATATATATATATATATATATATTTGATTTTTCTTTGTTTATTACCTTTCTGCGATCTGTATGTAATAATTTGTGTACACATATATTTAATAATGAGAATATGTAGTATGTTTATAATTATATCAAAAAAATTTCTGTTTATTATGATAAAATATTTTGAAAGATTTTCTCAAGTCGATCCGATTCGTTGAAAACTTAACCTAACAAGCAGGAAAAAAATGCAGTCAATTTAATCAGAACCTGACCCACAAGAAAAATAAATCAGTGAACCCAGCCCCCAAGAAAAAAATTCAGTCAACCTGACCCATAGGAAAAATAAATCAATAACCTGAACTGAACCGAACCTCACATGCAAGAGAAAAAATTTAGTCAACCAGACCCAAACTTGGTTGCAGGTGAGGCTTGGGTAAAATTGGTTCATTGGATCTGATGCTGGACTCTAACTTCATTTTAATCACAAAGATAATATAAAAGTTTAATTTAAAGTTAATTGAACTTCAGAAATTTAAAACATTTTATTATTGATTTATTATTTTTTTTTATAAAATAAAAGTTATTAACTCAGACGTAAAGGACATAAATCAAGTAGGTTTTTGCACATATATTTTTTTTAATTGTGAAATAAATTTTTTGACAGAAAGTAGTTGCTCCGTTTTTTTTTTTTTTTTTTTTTTTCTTTACTGTATTTCATTCTTTTTCTTATTTTATTGTAACTGTTCAAAAACATATATACAAAATACCATCCTATATCCTTTTTTTTCTTAATATGTTTCTCATTATCGTTTAATCAATATATTCTTTTCAGGTGTCATAAATCACTTAATGATTCACCCAACCAAGGCTGACAAGAAAAAAAAAAAAAAAAAAAAAAAAAAACAGCCTTGGACCGACAGCAGCTGCCTTATCAGTTAAGAAAGGGGCAGCATTGTACAGGCCCAACTTGACGGGTCCATTTCTACAGTATTTATTCTATTAGAACAGCGGTTTGACAGATTTGGCGACGAACTTTTTTATCAGCATAAGCACGCCATAATTTATCTTTGGTAGGGCACAGAGATTCTGGCCCTTTAGAACAAAACTATAGGGAAAAAAACTGTCTCCTAGAAAATATGATAACCTGGAAAAAACTTGGCGCTTTTTCCGTTTCTTTTATTTGTATGATTTTTCGGTGCATTTTTTTTTAAATTACATATTATAGTTTTAAATTCTAGTGTTTACAAATGAATTCTCTCTCTTGATAATTAAAAATATTTTTCTAAATTAGCGTTTAAGATAAAAGCTCTTAATTAAGAATTTGAGACATCTCTGTCTGAAGTATTTTGAATTTAAATGAAAAAATGGAAAGAAAATGTTCAACTGCGATATTTTTCTTCAGATTGGTATACTATAACTTTTATGCAAATAAACTATATATTTTTTTGATAAATAAATAATGGATTTATGTGGCTATATGGATTAACTATCTGTATAAAAATGGAGCTTATTTTTTTTTTGTTATTTTTTTTTTATGATTTTTTTTTTTTAAATACAATTTGATATAATGTTTTTATTATTATTATTATTTAAAGACGATAGACCGTCTTTATTTCTTTATTTATCACATCCTTAAAAAAAAAAAAAAAAAAAAAAACTCTATTTTTGTTTTTTATTTTATTTAAGAATCAGTCTCCAATTCTCAACAAACATTATGCATAAAAACAACATGAAATTGTATCAAAAAGTAAGAATAATCATAATTCAAAAATTTTTAAATTTCATTTTTCAATGAAATATCAAAATTTAAACTGTGTTTTCTCTAAATGCATATTTTTATAATTTTACGCATGTAAATTCGAAACTCGTAAGAATAAGGGTAGGGTATTTAATTTTAAATAGATTTTTTTTAGATCATTTTCTCTTAATTGAATGAGAAATTAAAAAATTTAATTTAAATTGTTTAAAATTATGCTCTTAAGGGCCCTCTTCACTCACCGCCGCCAGAAGCCGAAACTAATGTTATTCTATGGGAAATTTTTCTTTACAAATAACTTTTTAACTAATACATATTTTTAAATTCTGTTTTCACATTCTGAAAATTCCCAGCTCTTAAATTGACGGACCTTTTTTAAAAAATTATTTTTTAAATTTTTTATATTTTATTTTGAAGCCGCAAAATACGAATTTTCAATATGTGAAATTTTTTCATTTTGCAATTTCAAAATAAAATATTAAAAATTAAAAAAATACATTTTTAAAAAAGGTCCGTCAATTTAACAGTTGGGAATTTTCTGAATGTAAAAACAGAATTTAAAAATATGTATTAGTTAAAAAGTTATTTGTAAAGAAAAATTTCCCATAGAATAACATTAGTTTCGGCTTCCGGCGGCGGTGAGTGAAGAGGGCCGTTAAAGTGAGAAACATGGTAGTTTTCTAATATGTATTTGCATTACATTATTCATGACTTTCTAAATTTCAATAAATTCTTCTTATAAATTTATTAAGGTTTATTTTATTTATTTTTTAAGATAAGAAACATTAATATAACAATTGAAATGATTATTATTAAATTATTTAGGGGTATAGTTCGTGCAAACTAAAAAAAAAAATTACATGTAGTGTGAAGAGAGAATTAAGTGAAAATTTTAATGGCATTTAAAGCCAGTTGACTAAAAGTAGGTTCTAGATATGGGGGTGTATTCTCCCTAGGGAGTTTTTCTAAGTGATGCCTAGTTCGTATTTATGCGAGTTTCGGGAAAACTCCAAATGTATATATCGACGAAAGCGACATAATATAGAATTCGGCAATTCCTATCTACCATCTTCCAGATATTTAAATTTTGATACTCCATTGATCAGAAAACTTCAGAATTTTGCAAGTGAAGTCGTAAAACATTAATTTCTGATTTACGCAGTTTTTTTCATAATGTTAAATTTAAGATTTGCTATTAAAAATAAATAAATAAAACTAAAAAGAAAAAAAAATATCGAAAAATTCACGCTTTATATACCTCCTAAATAATGTTTGTTTTTATGTCTGAACAATGAATATTATATTACACACCATACGATGGGTCGGGCCCCACCTGTAAAAATTTGCACGAGCCGCCACTGACTATAATTAAATAAGTCTAAGGATATATATTCAAGATAAAAGACTGAAGTATAAAAGAACTCTAAAAGAAGAATGAGTAATTTCAAATGAATGTGATGGGAGGGAGGTCATTATAATACTTAAATATTTCAGGATTACCATTTGATTATATGGTTAAAACTTTATTTTTTAAATACAAACATTATCAGAATCAGTGTTTTCATGTAAAATACTGAACAGGAAAAAATATTTCAAGAAAAAAGCATCGTGTATCATCATAAATCTGATCCATTTTTTAATAGAATTGTCACTTGTGGTGAGAAATGGATTGATTATGACAGTTGCAAATGTTCAGCACAGTGGTTGAACAAGGATGAATCACCAGAAGACACTCCAAAGGCTAATAATAAAATATGCAAAAACTTAAAGAAAAACAGCCTAGATTTGTCAGCAGATCGACTCCTGTCTTATTGCATGATTATGCTAAACACTATGCTGCACAAATGACTGTGGCAAAACTACAGGAATTGGAGTTGGAACTTATCACTCTGCATACTTTGCAGACATAAACCCAACTACCACTTCTTTTGCAATTTAAATATTGTTTTATAAGAAAAACAATTTAATTTTGACAAAGCTGTAAAACTGGCCTTCCAGGAATTCATTGACTCTCATCTGCCAGGGTTTTATACACCGTGGGCCTGAAGAACATGCTGCTTAAAAGACTAAATGTGTAGATAATATGGGTGCATACTTTGATGAATAAAATAATTCCTTATATTTATAAGTTATCAACCAACTTTGCCTTTTTTTTCTACAAATTTCATCCTTGACGACCTAATATATTTTTTTCTTTTTATGTAATGAAAAACCATATTTATTTTTATTAAATTTCTGATGACTAACATTTATTTTTAGTACAAATTATTATCCAGTGCTTTCTGGGGATATGTAATGAAAAGTCTGAAATTGTCTAAAAAAAGGATACAAACAAATGAAGTACATGAAAACAAACAAGTTGATATCAAAGATGAATCTCCAATAAAAGTAAGTTATGTCTGTATACATTTTTCTATTTTTGACAAAAATTCTGTATTGTTTACACTGTATATTTAAATAGTCAGAGAATCATTTTAAATAGTCCTTAAGCCATAAGAGTGTTTATTTCAGGAAAATTTTAGAAGTTACAGACATTTATAACAGCCATAAATCATCTTGTATACTTTACAATCAACTAAACCATTAAGTTAACATCTATTAATAATTCAAAATATACAACCTTTTTAATTTCTTCATGTTATACTGTCGACTAGTTTCGCTTGGGGCACCCCAGCTTGGTTTCCGACGGCACGGTGCTTGAAGTTTTTTGAAACTGTTGTTTCACGCCTCCTTCCTCTCTTTTAAAAACTCGGCGCCATTGCTGGTTGAGTAGAGCCCCATCGTTGCCATTGCAATTGTTAAAACTCGATAAAATTTCTACGTATTCTCTGATAGCAGCGTAACCGTGGTTATAATAATTGGCAAATTTCTTTACTTGCTCGAATTTAATATTAATTTCATCGTTTTTGTTTACCTGAGTTGATGCAGTAGTTATTTTTCCGGTGGTTATATCGTGGCTATGTTCCTTAATACGTGTTTTAATTTTTCTTTTTGTTTTTCCTATGTAACACATTTCTCTACCTTGACTATTAGTATATGGTATTTTATATATTCCTGCGGTTTCCAAAGGGTCCATTTTATCTCTTGTATAATGGTATAAATCATCTTGTATAATATATCTTATGTAAAAGAATAGAAAAAAAAATTTCTATCATTGACTGTCAGGCAATTCATCTTAAAAGCTGTGCCAAAGTTTTTTTATGAATTATTAATTCATAAAAAAACTTCTTTTAAAAGTTTAAAAAAAAAAAAAAATTTGAAGTTGACTCGTAACAGTTTCTTCTGACATAAATTATTTGGCAGTGTGGATTTAAATATAATCAGACACGCTTTCTATAGAGTTCTAGTTTATAACTTTAAATGTTAATAGAATTTTAATGAAAGTTGTTAGAATTCTCTAGAACTAATAGTTTTTCATCAAGTTTATGAAGTTTGTCATTGAAATCTTTCAGATGATGAAATATCATTTGTTTTCAGTTAGAGTTGTAAAATTCTCGAGAATAATCTTTCTAGGAATATTCTTGAAAATATTCTCGAGAATATTCTCCTTGAAGGGAATAATCAAGAAATTTCTCATAGAAGCTATAATAGTGGGTAATTTTGAAATGTGTGCTCTGTAGAAGTATTATATAATTTATGTGCAAGTTTAGAAATTTATAAAATTGTGCTTTTAATAAAATAATCAGATTAAATAAACTTATTTAGTTGTAGATATTACAAAAAAAAAAAAAAAACTCTTCAAGACTAAAAGATAAAATCTTATGAATTATTGAACATAAAATCTAGTGATAACCCAAGTAATAAAGTGACAAACCATTAAATGAGTTTTTTTTTTTTTTTTTTTTTTCATTAAAGGCACTTATTTTTAAAGGGTGAATTTAATGAAAAATATTTCTAATTATTTATGCTTTTGCTTTAAAATGTTTTACACTTATCTGTATGAAATAAAAAATAATAATAATTGTTTGACACCTACTGACACTATTCACAGTTCAAAAAGAAATTGGTTGTGTATTGAAAAAAGGGAGAAATTAACATATGTAGCTCACAACATAAATTATTAAAAGCCAAAGACAGGGCCCGACTAACAAACTTATTTTCCCTAGTGATTGTGATGTCACAGACTGAAAAAAACAATGATTAGAAGAAAATATTTGGATGTTGGCAATTAGAGTGCCTTTATTAACATTACATTTTTAATTGATAATTTCATTAATTAAGGTGCTAGAAATTTCGAAAATAAACAACACAACACTATTATTATTATTATTATTAAGAATAGAGTGATTGTTTAACTTGATGTAAAACTGCTGTACTGTTATTTAACATGAGAATTTAAATTTACCTTCACTTCATTATAAAATCTATTGTCAACTTAAAAAAAAAAAAAAAAGGAAATATTGAGACATCTGACCTATTTGAATAAATATATATTTATAAATAAATTTTTATATTTTAAATTGGAATAATTTATGTGAAAGAGATGCATAATATATAAACATAAAAAAAATAATTAATCTTCTAAGTACAAGTAGCTTCTTAATATACACTTGAAAATTTCACTGTATTATATTTATTGATGATTTATGTTTGACTGTTAAACATTTTGAATGAATAAGTTTATTATATAATTTCAAGAAATTCTAAAGAATAATATAAGTGCCTTTTTTCTTTTTTCAGGAAATACAACTTGATTCAATACTAAAAGAAGCTCACTTATATGCTCCTGGACGAGTACTGTATTTTGAAAGCTCAGAAAAGTAATTACATCTTTACTGTTAAATCTGAGTCTTGTTCATGTAAATTATACTTTTTTTTTTTTTTAACTAAATTATATATATACACTAAGCGACAGAAAAAAAAGCTGCACTTAGATATTTTTCTTTTCCCTTTTTGCAACCGCCAATTTTATAATTTAAAAAGCAAATTTTCGAACAGATTTTATTACATCGCCCTCCACGTACACTTTAGGATAGAGCCCAGTGTTAAAATAAAATGCAACTGTCAGAAAAATTATAATTTTAAAAAGTATTTCAAAAATGACAAGTATAAGGCATTTAACGATGCCACAAAAAGTATTAATTTTAGAATGAAAGTAAAAAAATATTTTAATACGTGAGATGGCAAATTAATTAAATGTTAACGAAATATTCCTGAGATGATTTTTAAGAAGATATAAAATTTTTTGGCTGTTTAAATGGAAAATGTGTCTTTAGGCGGCCATGTTGCCCATCCAAGTGAGAGGATGGCAAGTTAAGAAACAAAAGTTTAAGAAAAATTGACTTAGAAAAGATTTTTAAAAAGTGCATAGCAAAATAATTTCTTCAAAAACAGTGAGGGAACTATTAAACAAAGTATGTTAAAAACCAGAAGGTCTGAAAAAAAAAAAAAGTCGTTACTAAGGGAAAAAATTAAAAAACAAGATTTCAGTTGACTAAAAATGAAAAAAAAATTATCCCTTAATTATTATGCCGAACTGGTTTACTCTGATGAGTCAAGTTTATTTTATTTCGGGCTGATAAAAAAAAAACTAGTAAGATGATAAAAATGTGATCAAATTGTTGAAAATTGCATTCATAAAACAGTGACACATTCTCCATACCTTATGGTACGGAGGTGCATAAATTTTTAATGAGTCGGGCAAATTTTTATGCTCAAGGTATCAATTAACTCGAAATAAAATGTGGCCATTATAAAAACGCCGCCTGACAGACTATTTTGAAGGTATCTCAGACTTTCCCGCAAGCAGAATTTCAAGATGATATTGCACCATACTAAAGGGTGTCTGTGGTGCATTTATTCGATACAAATTGTTAAAACTACCTATCCTATCTCATGAGCATCTATAATTCTGTAAGCAATCATATTTTTTTAACTTTAAGTTAAATCTCACAAAAAATATCATAGAATTTCTTTTTCATCAAACTTGGAAATAACCCTAATCTCAATTTGCTCGAAAATGTTTAGTCTATAAAAAAGGCGAGGATTAAAAAATTGCATTCTACAACTCTGCAAGGACTAGAATTTTTTTTTTTTTTTTTGGATATTTGGCTCAGAGAAATTCCTGATATTTATATTATATATACAAATGAAATTAGATAATGGTTTTATCTGTATAATAATATTTTATTCACAGGTCTAAAGAACATTTTCAACAATCTAGATATAACACTAAAAGATAAAAAGCATTAATATTTTAGAATTGGTGAAAGGAAAATCTAATTTATGAAAATACACAAATTGTTAACAATTCTCAGAAAATGAGGACAGTTTAAAATGAGGACATCTGGTCACCTTGCATTAGATTCGACAATGTATTTTCTATTTATTTTACAAACCTGTGTAAAGTTTTGTGTGACTAAATTAATTTAAATTAAATCCATTTTTTATGCAATGTTTTATTAGTCAACTTAAAATTGCGGATTTTAAAAAAGTGACAACACGCGAAAGTGAGAGGGAAATGCTGAAATTTTTAGATTTTTAGAAGAAGAAGAATTTTTAGAAGACCGTAATTTTTTTTCAACATTTTGTTTTGTTACGGTTTTATGTACACTTAATTTCGTTAAACCAAAGTCTTAGTGACTAAGAAGGGAAAATGGAGTTACCATTATAAAAACTTTGACTGACGGAAAATCTCAGGTTATAAAAATTCGTCTAAGTAAAATTTCAGCGTATGAAGGGGCGGCAAATTCAAGCTTGCCTGAGGGTGACAGAGCACCTTGCGATGGCCCTGATGGTAACATCAGAGCTGCGCTACCTAATTTTCCATGTTTGCTCCTCACTAGTGCTGGGCGATGTTGAAATTTCTTAAATCGATATATCGTTCATATAAAATACCGATATAAGGATATATCGATTTAATGCAGTGTTACCAAAAGTGGTCAAAACGTTCTCTAGACTACTCAAAACGTGTAAATCCATTGAAAACCAGAAGTTAAAAATTTTTACAAGTACTTTCTTATAATGAATACAAACGCAAAAATCAACAATGGACCATAGAAAAATTATTTTAGTTTAACCAAATTAAATTATTTCTCGAAATTATCTTAATCACAGACATTTACTTTTTTACTAAAATAAGGCCTTTGAAAAAATCAGACTTCTGATAAAGATATAATGTTTATACTAATTATTATAAAATTATTCATTATTTTCCACAGTTCAAAATTTACACATCGCAACACAGTATAATTAATATAGCACAGTTTTCTTTTATCACAAGTTATAGAATTTCACATTGACTCGTGCCGTGACTTTTGCGAGTAATCTTCAGACTATTTAAAAACACCCCAATTTATTATTATTATTATTATTTTAACTAATTAATAAATTCAGAATTTTATTATTTCTTATTACTTTTTAATCCATTAAAATTTTTATATTCCCCACTTACATACGAATGAATTGCAAAATGGCATTCAGCAGAAAATTGCTAATTAATAGAACTTCACACATGATATTAAATTTTTATAGTGCCTTGTATCCCCTGAGAAATATAATCCTTAATTAAAATATTCTAAAGTACAATTTCTTAAAAAAATTACGAGATTTTTTTTTTTTATTGAAGATTTAAAAATTTTACATATTTTAGATTAAATTACAGCAAATACAGAGGCTGTTCACACATTTTTTAGGCGATTTTATTTCGCAGTAAGAAAAAATCGTTTGCATGGAGAATTTTATTTTTACAACAGTTATATTTTTGGAAGTTTTATTTATCTTCTGATATTTAGAATTTTTGTTTAGATGCAAAAATGCGCTTTTAAAATGGCAGTGGATGGAAGGATAGGTTTCTGCTCTTTCCAAAGATAGTTTTTAGTGAAATCTTTATGAAAAGCATTTATCAGGAGAAAAATGGAAAAATGTTGCAACAACAGATGAATCTTGGTTCTATTTAAGTGGTTGCAATAAAAAAAGGTCAATTTATTATCACAAAAAAGGGGGGGGGGGAATTTGCTACATGGCTCAAAGCATCAAAAAGAAAGTTTTTCTAAAGGATTTATGATTGCTACTGGTTTTTCATACAAGCGCAAGATAAAAGCAAAAAAATGTGACAAAAATGTCAAAATCAACTCTAAATACTCTCAAGAACATATTTTAATTCCAATTTTTAAAAATGAAAATCCAGATTTTTATCCACAATGCTATCAATTCGTTGAACTGTATCAAGACAAAACAAGCAGCCACACATCACAATCCGCAATTGCTTTTCTGGAAAAAAATGTAACAAAAAATGGGAATTAAAACCATACCCTTCACTGACATTCCTGCTAAATCTTCTGATGTATCACTGTTGGATTTTTGTGTTTTTCGACTCTTAAAATCAACATTATCCAAACACCGACCTACAACGCTTTGTGGACTCTGGAAAGCCGTTCAAAAGGAGTAGAAAAATATACCTCTTCCGATATTATAAAAAGCATTATTATCATAGAAATTATGATGTAGAATGTTAGTTAAGAACAAGGGCTATCAAACTGAACAAATAAAACTCGAAATATGAGTAAAATTGCTTCAGTACACTCCATCAAAATCGTGTAAAAAATGTGCAAACAGCCTCTGTACTACAAAATACAAAAAGATTTAAATAACTATAACTCAGTATAGAAAAATAAAATTGGTAGAAAGAACAACAATTTAGTGCATTGGAAGGAAAAAAAAAAAAAAAAAGCATCAACTTTCACCGTATTTAAAATTATTTTTAAATACCCATACTATATGCTGTTAATAACTGACTTCGAAATAAATAAAAATTAGACATTTAAACATTAGAATAATCATATCTAACTTAGATAATGTCGTTGTTTAAATTATTTTTGACAATATGACAATGTCATATTGTGTACTGAAATTAATGAAAAAATATTAATTATATAAAATATTCATAAGGAATAGTTAATTCCCTTATCTAATAAACAAAAACTGGGGTTTCTTATTTTTAAATTATAGGAACTGGAACTATAACAAAAAATAGCAGAATAAATACTAATATTGATAAAATAAATCTCCAATAATCAAACGAATTTTGAATGAATGAATAAATCTCATTTCAACTAGTCAATGTATCAGAATCGGTTTTCATTTTGCTAGTGCGCACGCGTTTTGGCTCGAAAGAATGGTCTTAAACCGATATTCTCTTTTTCCCAATGCGCCTGCGTAACACTAAATCGAAACGGCACTTCACTCTTCATGATTTAGCTGTCTATAAACCGAAATCTTTTTGAATGAATATCTGGCATTATTCCAACTATATTCAATCGGGATTTTCATAATTTAGCTGTCTATGACTGTGCAGTGCTTTAAACTAAACCGGAATCCCTTTGAATGAATAATGAATAGTTACCTGGCATTATTCCAACTTTATTCATTTGGCTTAGCCTGGAATCCTACGTTCGCGTGTTCGGATGTTTCTACATCGATATTTTATGGAAGATGAAATATTTAAATCGGATAAACGATATTAGCGTTAAATCGATATTTTAATTTACATCGATATAAAGCCCAGTCCTACACCATGCCACTTGCACTCAAACATTCCTATACAATAAAAGATTTTTTTAAATAAATGTACCACTGTTGAAAATTTCATTCTTCAAATATCTTTATTAGTGTAGAAGTTAGACATCCTTTATTTATGAAGTAAAGAAATGAATTGTGACCTGAGTGTTTCGTATGTGAATGTTATGCGTATCCATGTTCTCTACATTCCCTCCAAGCTTATACCATGAATTTGGAATCGCCCTGTATACACAAAATTTGAGGATGATTCAAGAAATTGCAAATAAAAAAATTTGCGGTGACACCACCCAACTTACCAAACATTAAGTTATTATCAAATGTATAAATAAATTAAAGAAGACAAGTTGTTAAATAAGCAAAAGTGAAAATTATAATAGGATGTTTGAGTAATTTTCTCCATTGTTTAAATTTACTCTATTGCACTTCAAATAATTTGAGCTCAAAGATCATAACAATAAAGAATTTTTCTCTGTGTCCCTGTAAAAATTTACAAGGGCTAGATTTACCAAAATTGATACAATTCGTACGTCAATGACCTATAGCATGTGTATAAATTTTCAGCTCAATCAAATAAGGCATTTAGACATTATCGCAGTTTAAACAATCTGGGCCCTTAAGCCATAATGATAAAAAATATTTGTGTCCCTGTAAAAAAACTAAAGTGCTAGATTCACGAAAATCTATGTATTTCATATGACGGTGATCTATATTATGTGTATTAATTTTTGGCTCAATCAAATAAAGCATTTAGATGCTATCGCACTTAAAAATATTTTGGCCTATAGATCATAATGATAAAGAATTTTTCTTTGTGTTCCTGTAAAAAAAAAAAAAAAAAAAAACTATTAAAGCTAAATTCACGAAAATTTGTATAGTTTGTGTGACGGTGACTTATAATATGTGTATAAATTTACAGCTCAGGCGAAAAGTATTTAGACACTATCACACTTTAAAAAATTTGGGCACATAGGCCATAATGATAAAGAATTTTTCGTTGTGTTCCTGTAAAAAAACTATAAGTACTAGATTCACCAAAATCAATAGGGTTCGTGCTATGGTGACCTATAATATATGTACCAAATTTCAACTCATTCTAATAAATAAAGCATTTAGGCACTATCATGTTCACTTATACACATACATCAGCGTAAAAATGAACTTGGGGGACTTTAAAATGTACAGGAACAGCAAAATCTTAAAGTCGAATTTTTGACATGATTATAATATTTTCCTCACATACATATGTTCAGAAAGTAAAAACGTTGAGGGTAATTTTATATTACTTCTAAAAGCATGGGATGAAAGTTTTTTTCCCCCTGCAATGTGGAGTGTTTTCTCTTAATAAATTATTTATATACATTAATATATATATATATATATATATAATAAAGATGATCTATTAAGCATAGTAGAAGCCAAGCAACAGATACAAGATCACTGAAACACCAATGACCAATAAGATTTAAAAAAAAAAAAAAAAAAAAAAATCATCAGTGGATGAAATACACTAATGTAAAGAAACCAGATCTATTAATTAACAGCCTGCAAAACAAACGAATCAATAAAGTAAAACAACAAATCTTAACTTAAAACCATAAACTTATCAAAATTAATGAAAAAACAACCCAAGAAACACAAGATAGGAAGAAGGAGGCAGGCGGCAAGACTTGTGACTTGCCTGTGGGGTTACACTAGTTTTACGCCGGCAACACTCCCCCAGCCTGCCACAACCAGAACAGGAACCATATGGATTTAAAAAAGCAAAATTTCAAAGCAGATGAACAACAATGAAACCACGAAGCAACAATGAAATTCACCTATTGATCACATTGTGTTTAACAGTATAATTAGAACATTAAATATAGTTGACAACTCAAAAAGGAAGAATCTGAAATTTTATTGGAAAAAGAAAGTTTGCATAGTAATACAAAGCAAATGCAACAAGCCTTCTACTTTTTTTTTTTGTAATTTAATTTCACAAACCCACCCAACCATCCAGCCTTACAACACCACCCCACCTCCGTAATCAAACATCTGCCCACCCAATCGCCACCTTTTTTATTGTCTTTTATTATTTTATAATTTTTTTGTTGATATACACGAAAGTGTACACAGTTTTTTTTTTTTTTTTTGTACTGACAGAGACATGGTTAAGGATATAAAATAGAAAATACAAAGTTTTTAGGAAAACCCATTTTAGCAGTGGCTGTGATCAGTTTATTAATATTCTTGTTTTTAAACTTTGCAGAGCATAAATTATTAATTCGAAATAAATGGTTAATGATGATGTTTCTAAATACCGAAAGATGCAGACATGAATTAAAATGTGTAAATAAGTTTACATTAAAACTAAAATCTTGCCGTTTGTCATAGATATCTGTGTAAAGTTTATTACCATCGATGATTATTTTAAGATCTAAAAAGTTAATTGATTGATTAGTTAGAGTATTTTGAGTTAGCTTTAAATTAGGTGGATAATTGAAGGAAAAACCATTTTGTGAGTTCTTGTTGAGATAAAATACAATAATATCATCGATGTAACGATAAAATCGAACATCATCATTGCAAATTTGCTTTTCATAATAATAAAGATAGAGATCTGCCAAAATACTGGAGCTACAACCTCCTTGTGGGATGCCTAATTGTTGCAAATAGATATCGTTGTTGTGGAAGATATAATTATTATGGATAACAAAGTTAAGAAGTGTTTTAAATTTTTCTGCTTTAAAATTGTAAGGAAGATTAATTTGAGCTTAAAATTCTTGAAAAAGACTGTAAATGATATTACTAAGATCTGATAACTCAATATTATTAAAAAGATCTTGAAAGTCAAAAGTCATAATCTTGTCTATTGAATCGAGCGATTTGATGTATTGAATTAATTGAAAGCTATTTTTAAGACAGTGTAAATTATCAACTTTGCAAGTACATTTGTAAATTTGTTTTAGAATATCCAGTAGAGCTTTATTAGCATTGTTGTTATAAGTGTTACACCCAACAGTGGCAGTGCGAAATTTAATTGGAGATTTGTGAAACTTAGGTATGAGAACTATATAAGGATAATTAAAGTTATTGAAGGGAAGTTGAAGTAGTTTATAGTAATTATGTATTTTTTGGTTATTAATAATAAGGTTATTATTAGTTAAACTGAAGATGTTACTATTAGTATATGTATATATACATATATATATATTTCATTTAAAAGGATGTGCATAATCAACTAGGAACTTTGCTTCATGACTTCATTTTTTCAGAAAACAGCAAACAAATATGGTTGCCGATTTTAGGAAAATGTTAAGCAGGGCTAATTCTATTCCGAAAAATTAAGGCTGTCTATTCTGAAAACATTTTATTGTAAAGAGTTTGTTTCTAATACATAATAAAACATTTTAATTTTTAGTAATAAGTTTATATTTGAAACAAAACAGACACATACATTTATGATATTCCAGTTAATGTAACACCTTACTTTTCCTTGATGAGAAATGTCTTGCTTCAAAGACCTTTATTGAAAATTCTTTGATCTGTAATATGCTATGCCAATATTCAAATATGAAAGGTCATGAAATGTGTTCAGAGTTTCTCAGAGAAGTTTCATGGAGGAAGAGAAAGAAATAATGCATTTTTTTCTTTTTGTTGCCTCTATATGATAAAAAGTGAGACTAATGATAGGGAAACAAAATGAATAATGATATGTACTCACCAAACATGGCAAAATGGTATCTCAGCTTTGCCAATCTGCCTGCATATCTTTTCACTGTTTCATTTCCTATGTTTTAAATTTTAATCATTAGAAAGTCAAATCAAACCCTTGTGTCAAACAAAACAGTTAGGCGACGTAAGGTTCCAATTTGATGTATGTTAGACAGAAATGAAAAAAGATTTTGAAATTAAATTATGTACATTTAGCAGATTAAGTAGTAAATAATGATGACAAAGAAAACAAATTAAAATGCACATCTACACTCAAAAACAAGTTATGGTCTGTCAAAACCCTAAGATAAAAGTTATGATAAATTAAAAAAGATTGCTTTATTTTACTGCACAGAATTAAGATTTTAATTAACTAAGTGAATAAACTAAATTTAAGATAAACATCATTGAATATTATTTCTTTTACTTTAAGAGCAAGCATTCTATTACTTATGAATGTAATTTAAAAATATGTGTAATAACTTCCTCACAGTGTGAGTATATTGATTGAATTTGAATAAAAGATTGTCTTGTAATTCAGAACTCATCATTTAACATTGTTGTATGAAACAGAATTTATGCTATTTTTATTATTCTTGTTTATTTTCTCTTTTTTTTTTTTTTTTAGGAACAATCATTCATGGGTTACAGGATTTTATTTTCAAAAAATCTTCATAAGTCCATCTGTGATAAAAGATCATCAGCCTCACCAGATTCAATTACAACTTGAGAAATTTAAAAATGCCAATGAAAGTGACAATCAAAAAATAATCTGCCAGTCTGAAAATGTATAGAAAAAAATAAATAAAATAAGTTATTTTTTAAAATTTAGAAATCATTTTGTTCTTTATAATATAACACATATCTAAAATAAAATTGAAAATGCGATTGGCTCTTGTGACTCATATTTGTGTAAGTAGCTATTAAATAAATTTAAAAAACTTGATTATCAGTATAAACATTAAAAAGAATAAAATTATGTGATAATTTATATTTCTGTAATAATATAAATATTTAACAGCAGTTCAGCATCAGTCATGGGTGAAAGTAAAAAATTTTCGCTAGACTGAAGTATATATATATATATATTTGTAATATTGGGTATAAACTCATATATAATGTATGTAGATATTCAAAACATGCATTTCCAAGGGTTACATTAATAAGCTTAAGTATGAAAACTTATGCTTGTTAATGTAACTAACTAATGTAACTAATGCTTATTAATGTAACTAACTGCTTATTAATGAAACTAACTCTTCAAAATACCCAAACTGAATTTCCTACAATTATTTATGTAATTGTGTATTTAAATATCTTATCTCAATATTAAGGTGATGTCTTTATTTTTAATAGTTTACTTAAAAAAAAACCTTTTTTAAGATTGGTTTCATCAGAAAAATCACCCATTTGTGCTTAGTGTCCCAAAATTAGGATGCGTTTGTATTTTTATCTCTATATTTAAAAAAAAAAAGTTACTGTCACTGGCGTCAAATTTTTTTGTCTGCGACAGCATCTTCTAACGGAGGGCAGGGTCCTTCGCGTCATGAGAGGTATCAATGTGTTCCGAGTACTCCAAGGAAGACATTTCAGCCACTTAGAAATTTTTATCATTTTAATGAAAGAAGTTATCAACTAAAAACGACAAGTTTATGAAGGTACTCTGTATGCCATTTTGAAAAAAGTTTCTCCCAGTGACATTGTTCTTCTGTCATGAAGTCATTTTACACGAGAAAATTAAAATATGATCCATGGTTGTACGTAGGTAGGTAGGTAGGTTGGATTTAATGTTGCACCAGTACTGACTATGGGTAATTGGCAACGGTCTGGGACGCACCCTTAGAGATGTTCCGGAAACATGTCATCACAATTTTGAACTTTCACGGAGGCAATCCCCCTCTGCTTTGGTGATCCTCAGAGGTATAGTGGGGATGGGAACATGGAGGACTTTGCTACCACGACAGATTTTATGTGCACCAGCCACCATTAGTGTGCACGATGGTCTTTGGCCGGCTCAAGTATCGAATCGGCAATCTTACAATTATATGCTCAGTGCTTTACCGTCTAGGATACCGCTGCCTGAAATCATGGATGTAAAAAAGAAAAAAAATAAATATCAACTTTTTTTTCTCTATTTTTAGAAAATTAATCTTCTTACACGGGAAAATTAAAATATGATCCATGGTTGTAGGTAGGTAGATAATTAGGTAGGTTGTGATTGACGTCGCACCATTACTGTGCTATGGATAATTGGCGATGGTCTGGGACGCACCCCTACGGATGTTCCAGAGACATGCCACTACAGTTTTGGTCCTACACGAAGGGGATAGTTCCCCAGCTTCGGTGGCCCCCAGAGGTATAATTTTGATGGGAATATGGAGGATATTGTGGCCACAACATATTCTACGTGCACCAGCCACCATTAGTGTACACAACGGTCTTTGGTCTGCTCGAGAACCAAACCCACAATCTTTCAATTACGAGCTCGGCGCTCTACCGGGGCCAGTGCGAGAATACTAAGAGTGGTTTTAAAGGGCCTGCTCCAAGGTCTGAGTGACGTCACACAAGTGATCTGACCACCTGCCCCGGAGTGAGAGAAAATTTCATTGGGGATCTTACTTTTTCAGAGTTTCTAACTCGTTAGAACTTAAATTTATTCAGTATAAAAGATGATTTAAAATGGACATTCATTTATTATAATAAAATATAACTATAGTTTTAATTTTTACTTTTAATGAAAAGTTTGATGTACTTAAATGCTGATAAAGTAAAGTAAAAATGATATAACATCAGACCATCAGAGTAAAGGTTTTTAACTTTCATTCTTTATTATTATTATTAACATACTTTTTAAGTCAATACTATTGTTATTACTCTAAATACTAACAAATTATTTTAGAAAATAACACTTTATCATGCTTTTAATTTTTGTTAAAGAGATTTAGAATCTAAGTTAAACAGCTGTCTCAGCGTCATGCATTTTCTTTCTTTCTTTTTTATTTTTAAAACTGCATGGCTTTGGAAATTTTCTAAACAATTAATTAACAAATTCAGAAAACTGTCCTCTGTCCTTCCAAATCTGAAATTCAAAGTAGAAGTTTGAAAAATAAAATAAATAATATTAAATAAAAAAATGCTATTGCAATACTATTACTACTAATAATAATAAAACTTTACATTAGAAATTTTAAGTCAGACAGTGTGTGACCTTTTCTAGTGCAGACGACAAGTTTCTACACTATTGTTGACAATTGTTTACGTGGAAGGAGGATCTTTTAGGGGCCCTTGCCTGAAATATGCGTGTTTCAGAGAAAACCAGGGAAAATTCTGAATTGCTAGGTCGAGTAGCACGATTAGGGTTCTAATACGGCACTTTTAGTCAAACAAAATAGTAATAATGAGGAAAAAAGAAAAGAAAAACTTTACAAATCTAAAATTTTTTTTTATTTATTTCATGGTTGAGTGCCAAAGGACCTGCCCCTTTAGCCCTGCCCATGCCCTCTTTTTGTCCTATAGGACTAGGCGAGGAGTTAGTTCCTAGTTAAAATACTTCTATGCATATAAATAAATAAAAAACATATAATACAACACACAGTACAATATATAATACAATCGAAAAAATAAATGATACTTAAAAATATTAAATAATTGATGAATAGAATCAATGTTCTGCATCAGAATCCATGTCTTGTTAATACTGAATATTCCTTTTTTACCACTAAAATTTTTACTGTCATTTTTAATTTTCGTATAGTTATTCAACAAAATATTTGCTATTCCAGGTAAGCATTGCTTAATAATATAGTACAAATCATTTCCACAAATGCATCTATTCGAAAAATCTATTCCTAATATTTCTGCTTTTTCAACTGTTAATTGCATAATTAGTTTTTTGGGCTCGGATAACATTAAAAAATCATTTTCATGTTTGCTGCTTATTAACTTATTAAAAATTTGAAAACAATTTACAATCATGAAAATTAATATGTCTTGTGGCCATTTAAGCCTATCTCTATCACATAAAAATAAATATTCATAAACACCAGGAGAACAATCTGCGTCTAAAATTTTATCTTTCACTATTTTTGAAATACATTCTTTGCAATTCAATTTGTTTGATACTTTAAAGGCAATATACCCTGCAATAAATATTGAAACTGACATAACTTTATCTGTGATTTCAATATCATCTATACTGTTGAAAACATCATAAAAATTTTCTGGAACTTCTACATCATCTTTAACTTCATTAGACAGATTATATATAAAATCTTTTAACGTAAAATCACCGTGTTTTTCTGAGTGCAAACTTATTACACTTAAAATTTTTAGTTTTTTTTTTTTTCAGCTTCCATTTAGAAACAGTAGTATACTCTTTTTCAGTATCATAATTTGATCTGCACTGAGGAGCACAACTCTTCTTTCCCATAATTCTCTCCCAATGAAAACTGCAGTGTTTAAAATTCACAAAAAAACATATATCAAAATAAGTATTAACGAAAAAGTATACATAACATAATCAAAAACAACATAAGACAAGCAAACGCAAAGGCAAAAGGAAGTTTCCTTCTTCTTTCAAGTCAGATCACATTGTTGACGTCATCGGCAGTAAAAACTGGTCAGGAGCAGGCCCTTTAAAACTGCTCTGAGCATCCTCGCGATGGCCCCGGCTCTACCGACTGGAATACCGTGGTCCAGATTTAAGGAAGGTTGTAAAAAAGAAATAAAAAGGGTCATATACTAAAGCTGTAAAAGCAAAATGGTCTACATATTATGATTTTCTTTCTATTAAAAAAATATATATAAATATTATATATTTCAATTTGACATTGAATATGAGGATTTCCATAATAATCTTTTTGTCTTGTAATATGCACTATTGATATTCCTTTTCAATGAAAGAAAGCAGCGAATAGGCAGGCAGAGCTCTGCATGTGTTAATAAGTAAAGTTACTCGGGGAAGAGGTGAAGCCTCCTTCGGGGGTTGGTGAGCGGAGCAAGCAGGGGGCAGAGCCCCCTAGTTGATTAAATAAATATTTCAATTTTTTTTACATTCATTTTACACCATTTACTATAATTAACCACTTCACTGGCTATACCAAGATAACTTAGGGGGAAATTTAGCCTTTTACTCACAACAGTAGTCAGTAAAGGGGTTAAATGCAATATTGAGGAGAAAAAAAAATTCAGGCACAAATTGATTAAATAAAGTGCATTCATCGACTACAACCTGCTTATGTCTTTACAAATTACATTCTACACGCAAAAATGTTGAAAACTTTCATAACATCATCATTATGGGCTCGATCATTATTTTTTTTTTAAATCTCTGTGGCAGTAGGTCATTCATAATGGCCAAACCTTTGTATTTTTGGTCATTATGAATGTAATTTTCTTATCTCCAAAACAGAAAGTAAAAGAAAGACCAAAAAGGGAAGTGTACAATTAGATTTTATAACAAACCTTTTTTTTCAATTTTTAACATTCTACCGTTTTTGTGTTATGCAAGATACACATGCACACACACGTACAGATGTCAAGAAAAAACATGTCAAATCGTAAATATTTCTACAAAGGGATCTCATGTCAAGACCAAAGTTGGAGGTGTACAATTTAGATGTTATGACACCGACAGTCACAAATATAAATTTGCAGCATTCTATGATCATTTGTTTTAGAGCCATGTGAGATATAAAATCCATTTTGTAAATCAGGATTACATTATACTATGTATAGGGAAGTTAAAAGGAGTTTGAATACTTCAGATTGATTTTTCCATATTCTTTTGTTCATATTAGAGGTGCTTCAAACGTTTGTCATTTTAAAATTTGAGTAATAAAACCTAAAGTCCTTCAAAACAGGGTGTAAATGATTTTAATCAAATTATTAAAAGCATGATTTAAATCAAACAATTAAAAAAAAAAAAAAAAATCATTCATTTTAATCAAAAAAATAATTTTTGTGGGTTTTTTTTTTTTTTTTTTTTTTTTTTTTTTGTACATTTTTCTAAGGTTATTAAATTCAAATATAAACAGAAAAGTATCTCAAATTCCACTCACATACTTCAACATTTTTATTTCCTATATCCATTTGCTTTTATTTTGGATTTTTTTTTTTTTTTTTTTTTTTGTGTATATTATTCTATTTATCAATCTTTCTACTATAATAGGATATATACACTAACTTGTAAACTATTATTGATTCACAATAGAATCCTATTTCTATTTTACTAGTTTATTTCAAACTTAATAGTTTGAATAACTTACATATGATTCCAGCCATGATAATTAACAAACAACAAAACAACAGCACACACAGTGAACTTGGAGTGGAAGTAGTATTGTTAGTTGAATTGTTAGTACATATTGTTAGTTGAAGTGTATATTTTTGGTAGAAGTTGTAGTGCTAAATTTTACAATTAATTATACATTTACAAATACACCACTAATCAAGTCTGGATTAGAATAGAATAGGATGGATGGCAACTTGAATTTTTCATTTGTTGAGTGTTTGTTAGGGGACAAAGACATCTTTTCTTATTGAGTATGTTCAGTAGAACGCCTCAGATGGATCAATTTGACTGGTCGTGACGTCACTGATCCAAGGAATAGTCTTGGATCGGTCAAAAACACTACTGAACGATTTGGAACAAATCTCGCAGGATTGGTGCAGCGCCATCTACCTAATTTGACCTTTATCAGCCGGTTATTTATTGTATTGCTGTTGTTTATTTTGCCTGGATTTTACATACGTAAAATGCTGAACTATATTATGTCTTTTTTTTTTCTGTAAAAAAGATCTTTTCTGTAATAATGATTTTTCTTTTTACTTATTAATGTAGGCTTACTTTTGTATTCTGCTAACATAAAATAAGAAGCTGTTAAATGATTGTATTTAAATTACTGATATCATTTTGGTTATGATTTTCCCGCATTCATTTATAAACAATTTTAATCATGAAAATATTAATAATATTACATTACATTGTATTTACATTTATTTTTAAAGGAGCAATGTGGATTCACCGCTCTTCTTTTTAAGTAAAAGGATAATTTTCATTCTCTTCAATTTTTTATTATGAACAGAAATGTACAACAGAAACATATTTGAAAAAAAACAAGAAAAAATTAAATCATATAAAATATGAAAAAATCCCTTTTCGACAAGCTTAAAGGCAAATGTAGATTCCTTTACGTTGTATGGAATTACAATTTCAACTTGCAATTATAATATTAACATTGGGCCATTTTGGCACAACTAAATTTCAATTTTAATTGTTACGAATTTAGTAAATTGTATGATTTGGCGATGAAATTTGTGACTTAGCAATGAAATTTGTAATTTTGCGGCAAAATTTGTTAGCTGATGATGAAATTTTTGACTTGGCGACGAAATTCGTTATTTGACAAAAAAATTTGGCAAGCTTGGCAATGGAGAATGGCATCTTTGGCGTCATATTTTTTTTCCCACGCGAAAACATATCTTTTCCCAGACCAATATCTTATTTCCACAAGATAAAAAGTCAAAGGAAGCTGTAACGTATTGCTCTCAATTTCAATAGTAAATTTTAAATTCTTGCATAAACCGGCGTTCTAAACTATTCACCACAAACGATATTTTTACCAAGACTAACGTATTATTTTAATTTTATATTTTTAAATGATTAATTAAAGCTGTTACCATGGTTTTTATATTTTCAGTGATCTTTTTTATTATCGTTTGCACGTGACGTAAGCATCAGATTATAAATTAAAGCTATAAAAAAGTCGGCTTCATCACAATTGATGAAAAATCCTTTTTTAACTTGTAACTTTTAAGCAATTGAAGCTATCGAAAAAGTTTAAATACAACAATTGTTCTTTAGGGTAAGGTGGTAATTCGCCTGATTTAAAGTTTTTTCCTATTTTCAATATTAAAGAAATTATGGGCAAATGAAAATTTCCACCGCCTTTGAGATGGATACCCTGTGTGAGTGTTCACACATATGTTCTTTAAAAGTTTATTTATTTATTCAAATTTAATATATAACAAAAAGAGGGATTAATATAGGTAATAAAAAAATCTTTTTAAATTTATGTTATTCAATTAATTATATAGAATTTCCCGTTTTCATTACAAATAAAAAATGTTTCATTTAATAGCGTTTCTTTGTCTTTTAATAGTTACAACACATTGCTCTCTGAATAAAATAAAGCAATTTTTATATTGGGGTTTTTGAAAAGTAATTTTGTTTATACTTCTTCCCCGAAAGAATTAAATCATTTTAGCTATAATTATTTATTTTGAGAATGTAATTCAAAAGTCGTTACCAGCATATTTCTAGCATATGTAGCTATTAATAAAATGAAAAATAGTCATTTCAGTTCACATTTATTATGCTTGTGTTTACATTAAAAGCCATCATTACTTTTCGAGCAGATCATTATAGTTCTAAAAATAGATTTCTAATGGATATTCCCCGCCTGTATGGCGCCTCTGAAAACAGTCTGTTTTTGTACGTTGTATGACTGACACCTGGCGCAGATTTTTAATGCCAAGTCGATCTGATTTTCGTAACGACATTTTACATTCAAAAGTTTTGTATTAAAATATATTGTAAAGACAAAGAAATACCTTGGCATTCTTTTGGCTGAATTTTAATGATGCCAACTTTTTCGGGATGCACTTTTTACTCTGAGACTGGCACAGACCTCAAATAATCTTGGTTTGAAAAGGAAGTAATTTCTACGACCTTCCTCCTCTCCTCCCGTCCCATTTACAGTATGGAATTTGTTATTTTTAATCAGTAATGTAGTAGATTTATGAAAATGACTTTTACCATAATGCTATTAATAAAGGACCTGTTCAAGTGATTGCTTTCTCTTACTTTACCTGCAAAGTAATTTTCTTTCAGCATTTTAAGTAGTTCGTCATGGCCTAACTATAGTGGATCTGGGTGTGAGTTATCAACATTACATACCCCATCTACGAACTCGACTGAGATTTTTACTGTCCTGACAATATATCCTGAGCAGGTTAAATTTAAATAAAAATTACTCCAGTTATTGTGTTCACAACTTAACATAGTGTTGCGTACTTGAGGGTTCGTGAGTTGTCCGGGAATGAAAGGCCAAGCTTACAAAAATTCAGTAATTTATTCACAGAAAGTTCCAGAAAAATACAGGTCAATAAACCAATTATCAGCTTCAATTCAAGCAGTAACCACAGCTTAAACAACAGCTGTCAATAGCAAATCCACAGTACAAACTGTATAGCAATAACACTTGAAGCAAGTCTCTCTCAAAGAGGCTCAAGAGCAATGCAAGCACTAGCGAAGCTGGCTGAGATCTGATCTGAACTGACTGCCTTGGCGGGAAAGCGCTTCCTTATATACTGTTCCATGGAACCCAGATTTTTCGAGAAAACTCTAGAAAGTGGTCAACCAATCAACTTACAGCTTCCATATTTGGTATATCCCATATAAGGATTTTCTCGCCAAGGTCGCCAAAAAATTCGCCAAGGTGGGAAAAAGTCGCCAAATTTGGCGCCAAATCCATTACCTGCATTACTGGGGCTTTTTAATGCGTTTTTAAGGGAAAATAAGGCTATTTCAACGCTAAAACGACTAGAAATGCACAAAATTAGCACTTTATCAACTTACTAAGCCTCTTTGAAAGAATTTATACAAAAATAAACACAATTATTTACAATCTTGTAACACTGCCCCCCTCCCAAGGACTGCACGTCCCGGGCAGTGCAACCCTTGGTTAAGAGGCGAAACTAACCAAATTTACACAATCTAAAATACAAAAACTAAGTTGCATATAACGATAACATAGAAATACAAATCAAGTGAGAAATATTTACAAAATTCACAAATATGTACAAGTATCTATATACAAATATTTACATTACGCATGCGCAAATTTTAACAGTATTTACATTTTTAATTTTAATATTACCGTTACTTGTGGTACTTGGCTAGCCTATTATAGTGCACCACCTTCGGTTTTGATGAAGGTGTTTTTGTGATCCGCACCACTACATCATTCAGCCTTTTTAAGACTGTGTATGGTCCGTCCCAGTGGCACTGTAACTTGGGAGAGAGTCCTTTGCGTCGAACAGGATTCCACAACCAGACCTTCTCTCCTTCCTGGAACTCATGTTGCGTAGCCTTTAGATCGTACCTTGTCTTCATTTTCTCCGATGCAATGTGAATTCGCTGCCGAGCAAAGTTGTGAACGTCCTCAAATCGTGCCTGGAGATCTTGGATGTACTCCTCGGGCGATGAAGGCGCATCGGGTGGACAACCAAACAGGAGATCACAAGGGAGACGAAGTTCACGTCCAAACAGCATCTGGGCTGGAGTATAGCCGGTGGTTTCATGGACAGCACTTCGATAAGCCAGCAGGAACAATGGCAATTTCAAGTCCCAATCTTGCTGGTTCCTTGATACTAGAAGGGAGAGGTTATTCAGGATGGTACGATTGAACCTCTCGACCATGCCGTCCGACTGGGGATGTAAGGGTGTTGTCCGGGTTTTGTCTATGCCGAGTAGTTGACACAGTCCTTTGAAAACATCTGAGGTAAAGTTCCTACCTTGGTCGGTATGAAGTTGTAGGGGCGTGCCGTACCTTGACACCCATTGCTGCACTAGGACCTCTGCGACTGTGCATGCCTCTTGATTGGGAATGGGATATGCCTCAGGCCACTTGGTGAAATAGTCCATCACGACGAGGATGTATTTATTTCCACTGGAGGTCCGTGGCAAAGGACCCAAGATGTCGATTGCAATCCGTTCAAATGGTGCTCCCACGTTATACCGTTGCAGTCTTCCTCGACTTCGTTTCTGCGGGCCTTTACGTGCCGCACAAGCATCACAGGATTTACACCATTTCTCCACATCCTCCTTTGCCTTGCACCAGTAGAAGCGTTCCCGAACTTTCTGCAGAGTCTTCATTACCCCAAAATGGCCTCCGGTAGAGCTACTATGCAGTTGTTCTAAAACATCTGGAATTCTTGATCTTGGCAATGCTATCTGCCATCGGAAGCTTTTCCCATCATCAGATTCCCACTTTCTGTATAATACGCCGTTTCTGATATGAAGAGAGTCCCAAAGTGCCCAATAACTTTTTGTAATGGGACTAAATCTGGAAATGTCCTGCCAGATAGGTCTGTTGCTGGTCGTCTCCTTCAGCTGTAATATTGGCTTTATGTCAGGATCTTCCAACTGGGCTTTTCTAAGTTCTTCGTCACTCCATAGATCGGGATCTTGATCTGATGGTGTTGAGACAGTAACTTGGCAGGCAACCGGATTTATCGGCAGTATTTCTGTTCGGCTCTAGAGCAGTACTTGCAGCTTTCCGAGCAGGGCTTCCGTGACAAGGCATCTGCATTACCATGTAGAGTCCCTTTACGATGACGTATCTCGAAGTCATATTCCTGCAGGCGTTGTATCCACCTGGCAATCTGTCCTTCCGGGTTCTTGAACTGGAGCAACCACGTTAAAGATGCATGGTCAGTCCGGAGCAGAAATCTTCTGCCATAGAGGTAATGATGGAAATGTTCTATGGCTTTTACGATGGCGAGTAGCTCTTTCCTGGTGGTACAGTAATTTCGCTCCGGTTTAGACAGGCATTTACTCCAATAGGCAATGACATGTTCTTGACCATCAATTTCCTGCGACAGAACAGCACCGACACTCTCATGGCTGGCATCTGTATCAAGTATGAACTGTCTGTCGGACTGTGGATATGTCCAGGGCCGGCTCGACCATATAGGCAAACTAGGCGATGGCCTAGGGCGCTCAAATCTAGAGGGCGGCACAATCCAGGCAACAAGATCTATTTTATTTATTACTATCTAACGGCCTATTAGAATAGATAAAATGTAGTCTTGGAAACACAGCACTCATGTTGTGGGAAAATTTTAAAGACTTACAATCTTTGTCTAGAAAGGACTAAAAGGTACAAGTCTGCTGCTATGACTTGGAAATATTTACTGAGTTTTTTCTTGGCGTGTTTTCAATTGGACATGTAAAAATGAAGTAAATGGATAATCCTCGAATTGACTTTTCAGGGCATGAAAGTCAATCTAATTTATCTTAGGAGAAGCGCTAGAAAAAGAGTCACAAACAACTGGCTTGATTATACTATAATAACGATATATTTATTTCAGAAACTTACAATGTCGAATTGAGTTTTGAAAACAGTCTGTCATTAACTCTGTCCATCTAATTGTTAACAGCTTTACATTATACCTAAAAGTCAGCGAGTCATTATTTAATGGGGCTGTACTTTATTGGAACTATAAAGTTTTGACTTTCCATTCAAGGGTCTAAATTGTACATCATGTTTTATCTCATGAATCATCCCTTGCACATCTTTTATGTTTCAGTCTTTCCTTTGTACATCTTTTCTTATTTTTAAATACTTTCCCCTTCTTTTATTTCTGGAGGGTAGGAAAGTGAGTTTTATGTCGCACTAGTGCTATATATGGGCAGTTGGAGCTTTTAATTTCTAGAAACTTTGCTTGAATTGTCTTTTCAACTGTAATTTTCGTAAATTTTATCTTTTTCTCAAAAATTTCTCTCGCTCTTGCATATTTTCTTGAATTACTTTAACTTTTCAATGAATCTCTTCTTACATGGCTTCTATTTTATCCTTAACTCCTCTTGTCAGGGTTTTAGCTATTCTCTCAATTCATGTTGTCTAGCTTTCATCTTCTTTTATCCATCCTTCATCTCTTCATGCCCGATTTTCATCTCATGTTGTGCTGCTATCATATGATTTTGTCCAGCTTTCAATTCTTTTAACAAGACAGTCTAAGCTTCAAGTTCTTTCATGTCTTTTGCAATACTTCTAGTCAAAATCATTAAGTGTATCTGACTTACATCAGGTGCCAAATCAAATGTTACGAAACAACGGCTTTCTTGTTCAAGAAAAGAAGATCGTAAATGCACACATAGGTTCAAATTGATTAATGAGCTTTATTTAACTCATATTCTCAAAACAGTCCAGCAAAACTGACAATTCAATGAATATTCTCGAAACAAACAAATAAAACTAGGATTTTAAAGAGTATTTTTGAAATAGTCCTATTAGACTGTTTCGAATCCTGGGGCAAGCAGTCACTTGCATCACAAGTAAAGTAAAGAGCATTAATTACATTACACTATAGAGCAGGAATTTCACTTATTCAGGATCAGGAATGATAATCAAATGACTGAAGCGCAATCTCTATGAGACGATTGCTCAGAACAATTCTGAATACAATCGACTTCTCGAGAGTTAATCAGCCTCGTTTTAAATTCTTGACTACAAATGGGAAAATATCGGGTTAACTCTGGGCTAAAATGTAGCTGGAATATCCAGAACTCGGCTTCTATTGAAATTAGAACATCGAAACTTTGGCAACTCGAAACTACCATTTTTTACTGAATACTCATCAATTTATCAAGGTCGACTTTAATAGAAATGTATAGATTGTCATTTTTGTTTCCAGTTTAACTGTAAATTTGCTTTTGCTGCAAGAGCACATTTTATGAACCGAAGAGGTTATATTGGCACAATGTTGAGTTTAATGATTATGAAAAACTGACTTTTTTTTTTTTTTTTTTTTTTTAACTTTGAGTGTGTTTTGCAGGCAAAAGATATTTTTTGATTCGAATTTTCTCAGTTGCTCAGCTTGAAAAGCAATTTTACCAGGGTATAGCAATCGAAAGAAAAAAGGATTACTTCAGATTACCTTTGTATACACGTCTGACGCAGATGATTGATTGAAAAAGATTATAAAAGTAGAATGTGTATAAGTATTACATTATTATTTCTTATTACTTTTTGTTTTATATTTACTTTATATACGAAAAGTTATAAATATTTTAATTTTATAATTTTGAACTGACATAAACAGGAAAAAAAAAATAATAATAATAATAAGATTTGAAGGAAGCTAGCTCTAACTAGAAAGAAGTTTTAGCTCTTTAGACTAGGTGACTTTGTAGGGGCTATGCATGGGGGCTTTTTAGAATTTTACAAAGTGAATCTGTTATAGTTTCTTTTTCTAGTAGCTCAACTTAGTAATAAAATGTGAAATTTCGTTTTCAGTACAGTTGATACTTGAGACTAGCTGTTAACAGAAAAAAAAAATTTGGGAGTACAATTTTGTAAGAGAAAATTAGAGAAAAAATATCATTAGCAAAGCAAATTAGGCTCATTTGAAAAGTTATTTTCGTCCGAATCCTAAAGAGACACTATCAGGATAATAATTTGAAAAAACAAAAGATTTTTCCACCTGAATCTGAATAAGCAAAAATCTTGCTTCATCTTCCAAAATAATTAGTAAATAAACAATAGTTTGATATGAAAGAAATAAAGATTGAGGCTTTGATAAACAGAACATGGAAAATGCTTCCGGTTTCCCTTTGAGTTTATGTATCCTTGCAATGTGAGAAAATTCTGTGGGTAATCTGGAGCGAATAGATGACATGACTCTCTGACGTCATTCAAAGTCCTGACGATTTTCTTTTATTTAATCTGTAGGAGTCTTCTTTTAACCCACAAACAGTGGAATGTAGCCTATCATAGCACAGCTTTTTCCCACAAACATTGAAAGCTCCGCCCGTTCTAGTTGTCCATTCTCGACGAACACAAGCCAGATCATGTATAAAGAATGTTAATTTCCTATTAGAAAATAAGTGAAGAAAGTTTTCGTCAGTACATAACAAAAGACGACGCGCCAATGGTGAAAATGTGACCCAAACTCCACTACTAATGCACTACTAAATACAAATTTTTTTTCTTGGAAACTGTAAAAGTGATTTCGGATTTGATAAACAGGAGGCATTTTCAGAAGAAATTAATATTGCGGTATCATTCCCATCGGAGTCAGAGCCAGCCCGATTACTAAAAATGAAAAAGAAGTTTAATTATGCAGTCAGTTGATAAATCAACAAGTGATGCTAAACACCATTTTAAGATTAATTTTTATATTTCTTTTCTTGATACAGTAAGAAATTTGGATGAGAAGTTCAAACAGACCAAAAAGATAAATCATGTTTTCTGATGCCTTTCTAACGATTGTGGGTCATAAAAAGAAACTTTCAAAGTTATTTTGAAATTATGTAGAAGATTAGGGGATTATTTGACTCGAGGAGACTCTAGGGATAATGATGAAAGTACACTACAGGAAGTTTTGAATAATTTTTTGTGAAAACGAACTAGTACATTGCGTATTGAATTTAGTAACAGCAATAAAATTGTTGCTTACACTTCCTGTGTCTGTGGCCAGTGGAGAACCCAGCTTCATATAATTGAAATTAATAAAAACTTACCAGCGTTCTATAGTGACGTGAGAACGATTTGTAGGACTATCACCATTATCAACAGATCAAGATGAAGCTGAAACAATTCAGTTGAAAGATATTGTTTCTACTACCGCTAAAAGTAGCGCCGAAAAAACAATAATATGCAATATGTAATAAAAATAAATAGTTGATTATTTTTTACAGTATTTGTATGTGTATATTTGTCTGCGTGTCTTACGTTTTAAAAAAATTTGTTTTAATGGGGCGCCATGAAAATTTTTCGCCTAGGGCGCTAAATTTGCTCGGGCCGGCGCTGGATATGTCAAGATAGGCGATGATGTTAAGGCCTCTTTAAGTCGCTTGAACGCTTTTTCACATTCATCTGTCCACAGGAACTTCTGTTTGGCTTCCGTCAGCTTGTGCAGTGGTCTGGCAATATTTGAGAAACCCTTGACAAACTTCCTGTAGTAAGTGCATAACCCCAGGAAACTTCGTAGTTGGTGTACATTTTCAGGGCGACTCCAGTTCTCGACTGCAGAGATCTTCTCAGGATCAGTTCTCACACCTTCGGCAGAGATGATATGGCCGAGGTAGCTCACTTCACGACGGAACAAGTTACACTTGCCTGGATTCAATTTGAGGTTAGCCATTCTGAGTTTCTCCAGCACCTTTCGGATGTTTCGTAGATGGTCTTCAAAGGTGCGCCCCATAATGATAATATCATCCAAATACACCAGACAGGCTTCATAGGAAAGTCCTTTTAGCACTGTCTCCATCAGGCGTTCAAAGGTGGCAGGAGCATTACATAATCCGAACGGCATAACTTTAAATTGCCACAGCCCTTGTCCCGTGGTGAATGCAGTCTTCTCACGATCATCAGGATGTAATTCTACTTGCCAGTAACCGCTCTTCAGATCCAACGTCGAAAACCATTTATTGCCAGCAAGTGTGTCTAATGTGTCGCCAATTCTGGGAAGAGGGTAACTGTCTTTCTTCGTGATGTCATTCAAACGACGATAATCCACACAAAATCTTGTTGAACCATCTTTTTTCCGCACCAGTACTATGGGAGAGGCCCAAGGACTCGTTGATGGCTCGATGACATCATTGTGCTGCATTTCACTTAGAAGTTCAGTGACCTCTTCCTGTTTAGCAAAGGGAAGTCTTCTTGGATGTTGTTTGATTGGAGGATGATTTCCTGTATCAATTCTGTGCTGGGTGATGTTCGTTCTCCCGACGTCTTCAGGTGTTCGAGAAAAAATGTCTTTAAATTCTTGGAGTAGCTTCTCCGCAGCACATCTCTGTTCCTTTCCTAACTCTGCATTCTTGTGTAATTCCGTTATTAATTGTTCAGAAGACTTGGATTCAGTTGATTGCGTGGGGCGGTTGATGCATATTACAGGAGTGCAGGCTGCTAACACCTCATCCTTCTTCACTGTTCGGACCTTATCGCTGATGTTTGCGACTCTCACAGGAATAGTACTCTTTGAGAGATCAACTAGAGATGAAGCTACCAGAACTCCTCTTGGGCTATTGTCTGTATTCGGGTATTCAATCAGTCCATAGCGGAAGTATTGCTTTGTAGGTGGTGTTCCTGAAACTATTGTCTCTGTGTGTGGAGGGATGGAAATTTCAGAATTGGCTGTTATCTGGCAAATTGTCTGAATGTCTTGATTTTCAGTGTTGAACACAGCGATGTCTTCCGAACTCGAATGCAGTTCATTATTCTTGAAGTCCAATTGAAAGTTAAATTTTCTCAGGAAATCAATTCCAATGATTAAAGGATCTCTTATATCAGCCACATATGCCATATGATGGTAATTGGCATTCCCAAAAGTGATAGTCAAGTTCATTTTCCCATGTATTTTGATTTCGTCTCCGGTCACAGTCTGGAGTTTAACACAGGGCGGCGTCCAGATGATCTTCTCTTTTAGTTCTTGAGCCAAATCCGCTCTAATGATGGTCACGTTGGCTCCCGTGTCCAGAATCATCCGGCAGGTGGCGTTGTTGACTTGGCCATAGACGTGAAGTCCATTATCGTTAGCTCCAGCCGTTAGCTTCAGCTACAATGGAAAACTGCGTCTTATATACATGCCAGGAGGAACTGCCATCGTAGGTAGATAGCTTAATAGATTCCTGATTCTGAATTCTTCTCTCTTTCTTTTCAGTTTCCTGGGGCATGGATTCTAACTTTTCTTCCACTTTTCTCTCCAGATCTTCTTCGATTCTCTTCAATTTACCGTCTATCTCTGAAAACCTTTCTTTCAGTTCCTGATCAAAATTTTCGTTAACTTTCTCCTCGAAACTCCGTTCTAACCTCGTAACACTCTCTTCAACCTTCATAACATTTTCTTCTATCGTCATAGCTTTCTTTTCAAAATTCTCTTCTATTTTCAAAACTTTCTCTTCTATTCCATCTACTCTGCTTTCCATATCCGATAATTTACTTTCAATCACTCCCTTTACTGCCGAAAGTTCTCTCTTCATCTCCTCTTGATTGCATTCAACTTTTTCTTGGATTGACTTAATTTCTTCCTGAACTTCACCCATAGTGTCTTTCAACTCTCTTTGCGATGTTTCCATTTTCTCCTGTACTACTTTCATTTCTTCAGTCAAGCTGTCTTTCATTTCTCTTTGCGATGTTTCCATTTTCTCTTGTGCTGCCTTCATTCCTTTCATCTCTTGACTCAGGCTATCTTTCATCTCTCTTTGCGATGCTTCCATACTTTCTTTCATCTCTCTTTGTCCTTCCTTCATTTCTCTTTGCCCTTCTTTCATTTCATTCATCTGGGTAGCTAAGCTTTCTAGAAGTTTCTTCATCTGTTCCTCCATAGCTCTAGTTATAACCATTCACAGACAACCCCACTCCTGACACCAAAAAATGTTGCGTACTTGAGGGTTCGTGAGTTGTCCGGGAATGAAAGGCCAAACTTACAAAAATTCAGTATTTTATTCACAGAAAGTTCCAGAAAAATACAGGTCAATAAACCAATTATCAGCTTCAATTCAAGCAGTAACCACAGCTTAAACAACAGCTGTCAATAGCAAATCCACAGTACAAACTGTATAGCAATAACACTTGAAGCAAGTCTCTCTCAAAGAGGCTCAAGAGCAATGCAAGCACTAGCGAAGCTGGCTGAGATCTGAACTGAACTGACTGCCTTGGCGGGAAAGCGCTTTCTTATATACTGTTCCATGGAACCCAGATTTTTCGAGAAAACTCTAGAAATTGATCAACCAATCAACTTACAGCTTCCATATTTGGTATATCCCATATAAGGATTTTCTCGCCAAGGTCACCAAAAAATTCGCCAAGGTGGGAAAAAGTCGCCAAATTTGGCGCCAAATCCATTACCTGCATTACTGGGGCTTTTTAATGCGTTTTTAAGGGAAAATAAGGCTATTTCAACGCTAAAACGACTAGAAATGCACAAAATTAGCACTTTATCAACTTACTAAGCCTCTTTGAAAGAATTTATACAAAAATAAACACAATTATTTACAATCTTGTAACAATAGGAAAAAGCGTTATATATATATATATAATAATGATGATGATCTATTAAGCATAGTAGAAGCCAAGCAACAGATACAAGATCACTAAAACACCAATGACCAATAAGATTTTAAAAAATTTTATCAGTGGATGAAATACACTAATGTAAAGAAACCAGATTTATTACAGCCTGCAAAACAAACAAATCAATAAAATAACACATTAAATCTTAACTTAAAACCATAAACTTTATCAAAATTATATAATCTTTCGAACGGAGGGGTGGTTTTGGGTTCTGGGTGTCATGATCTGTGAAGACATGAAGAAATTTTCTAGAAGTCGTGTCATGAGAACCATTGCAATAGGTAGATCTCCTATAAGGAATCTACCTAATAGGTTGTATGGTTAATATAATATGTAATACAATAGTTAATATAACATGTAAAATGCAAACATTGCTTAATTTTATAGCTATTTTATTCCGGTCTGTTTTATTTATTAAATTTACTAATTCGCATATTAAACTTATTTTTGCCAAAACTAAAAATATGCGGAATGACTTTAATTCATTTACTTATAGTTAACTTATTATTACTACTATTTTAAAGTTAAAAATACAATAGTTTTCAAACTTTTGTCAATGTGAACGAAAAGTTCTCACATCTTAAATAAAGCTTGTGTCTTAAATAAAGTGTGTGAAAATTGTGTAAATTGTTTTAATTTTATGATTAAATATTACGTTCATTAATAATAGGAATTACGTATCAAAAATAGTTATTGTGTAAAAGATCTTTTTTACAATAAATAAATGGATAAGTAAACAAACAATTAGATAAATAAATAGAATATAGTTTAGCATTTCATGGAATTACGCACCATATTTTCTGCAACAGGAATAATGCACATAAATAGGTATATCAGTATTCATAAATAATTAATTAAACAAATATTATAAGCAATCATTAAACATCAATAATGTCAAAAAGATATGTTGATTCTTTAGTTTTATGCTGCGCAATGTCAAACAGAGTCAGGTTTTCATCCTAATGCGCAATGGATCAATCACGTGACCCAATGGAAAAAGAAAATTTTCTGGGCTCTTTGATCCACAACCAGGAAGATCAGTCCATTCCACTGAACGCTTTGGCCCTGAATCAAATGACCGGTTGTGGATTAAGCCACTAACTGAACACTCTCTTTAGCACCAGTGACGGACTGGGTTCCAAAATACTGGTTGCCACGAGATATAGGCGGCCCACCAAAATTGGGGCAGGGAGGATGGTCCATCACGTCTATAATGTTGTCATTTAATTTTTATGTTGAATTAAAACAATTTCCAACCAGATAAAACAAAAGGTTTAATAAATGTAATTGAATATACATAAATTAGAGTACCTGTAATTCAAATGTGAAATGTTCGAGTATACAGTTAATAATATTTTGTGTGTGCACATTTATTAGGAAGACATTTTGTTGGGGCAAATTTTTAATAAAATATTTTATAGTTGGAACTAGGAAATGCTTCCCATGAAAAGAAAACAGATTAAATCATAACATACTTCCAATTTTAAAAATATATGATTTGAAGAGTCTTTTGTTCTAGACCCTTCCTCTTAAATTGAAAATATGGGAAATTAATCATCCAAAAAAAGGATACAATCTAAAAATAATAAACTTTTTTTGTTTTTATCTAAGTGTAAAAATCTAAGATAAAAAACCTCTCTAAAAGTTCACATCTATTTAAGAACCGCCTCTTGTAAGGGTAATTTTTTCTCGTTCTCAAAATTTCCTTTTGGATTTTAATACTGATTTACCTGGATTCAATGCCCATAATCAAATGCATATCTCTGTTAAGGGTCACATTTTGCTAGAGCAGGTAATATTGTTTAACTCTTGATGTGAATTGACCAGTTTTGTATGTAACTCCTTTCAAAGAACCCTCTTATTCAAGGCCATAGCCAAAAAAAAACTTGAGGGGCTTCAAACTTTAGTACACAGTTTTGAGTGTTAAAAAGGTGACATTTATTGTAAAAGAGAACAATGAGTTAATACAATCGATGAAAACTTTTTCCTTGAAGCATGAAAAGCTGCCCATGAAATATCTAAATTTCCCTCTTTTCTATCAGTGGTAATATGATCTAACTAATCCTGTGCCATTTATTTTCCACTCAGATCCAATTTCTGAAATTGACATTTCGAAAGAAGTGGTCTGGTTTGCTTTTGGAACAATTAGTTTGATAGAAGAGATCTTTTGTTACAAGATTTCTTTGTTACAAGAGATCACTTTTAACAATTTCACGAGGCTCACCAACTTTTCCTTTCTCAGGGACATGAAAAATAGAAACTGCTGTTCCACGGAATGATTATTCTGAAGTTGTACTACAACAATTAGAATCGATGATGTTGTGCGCACCAATGACAAAATGACCGTGAAGCAAGTTTGAGGGGCATACGACACATTCTTCTTGAGTTCTGAGAACCTTTAAGAAGTAACACTTGCTGTTATCTCCCGAATTCTGTTTAGTAATATTGAGAGGTCTCTTTCATGCATGACTTCAGCTATTGTATAATTTCGTGCTAATGGAATATGTGGTTCATGAATTTTCTTATGGTTATGACGAATAACGTTGCCTCTCAGAATACGTTCACGATGGTTGAAAACTGTTAATTGGCTGATAGTCAAAACATGCTAAGTTGCTCAAGTTGCATTCGGTACTGAAGAGTAACCATGAAGTATATAACACACTAGAGCCAGAAGTTCTGGAGGTACGCTTGCAGTTTGTTGATCATCCTACCGGTGACTATCAAAAGTAATTTTCTTATGGGTTATTACTTTTCTAATTTATTTGATGAATCTTCCTCATGCAATAGCACTATCATCAAGATTTTCAGACTGAACATTTTGAAATATAATAGCATCATCTCGATACAGAAAGTAATCTCTGATTCAAAGTTGAGCTTTGAGTTGTAAGAAGCGATCGAGAATTCTCTCACGTAAACGAGTAGTATGTGTATTTGGAAGGTCTTTACTTTCAATGCCCAGAAGATTTGCTAAACTATTTGTATATTGAGTTTTATGATTAGACATTTTGAAAAGAATTCAGTGCTTCCACATTCAAAGGCCTGGATTTTTTCTCTTACAAATTCTGCAACAGAAGTAAAAGCCATATACTTTCACAAATGGACCTGACCTCTCCTTTTTTTACTTCAATTGATGGTCGTAGGCAATTTGTTAAATATATATAACACTTTGAATGATACTTTGCTTCTTTAAAAAGTAAATCTGTATGCTTGAGGAATGCTTAACGTTCAACATTATTTGTAATTTTGGTGCATTTCTTAAGTTTATCGTCTTACAAAGAAGCAACTTTATACAAAAACCACCGAGTAGTGTCCTTCCCATTACATATGAAACATATTTCATCTTTCATTTTAATAGATAATGTTGTACGGATAACAAACATTGCTTTTTTTCATTTGAATCTAATACAGATTGTGGTTTGTCCTGGGATGACATACTGGGATGATCAATGTTTACGTTTCATTGCCATGTCATGTTTTGATTTTTTAAAGTTAATGGCACATATTTTGTGTTTTATTTTTTCTAAATATTCCTTTTATTTCTTAACATTTATTTAAATTTTTGAAATCTAAACCAAAAGGCACTGTACCGATAGTCTGAAATTACATTAAATTTTCTGAAAACTTCCTGTTCCCACTCCAACGAGTGATTCAGAAGTATATATGGCAAGACAAATCAATTCTTCATGTCTATGTTTTTGACATAAGCAACAAATGGCCGTTGTGAGGAAATTTGGATTTAACCATCTGACCGCCGCTGACTGATATATCCGGTCACTGAGCTGTTTTTTTCCACAATACAACTTATAATTCAAAATTATGGAATTTTCACTTATGGAATTTTAGCTTGTTTTCCAAGTTTGATGGTCGTAAATAATATTTATAATGATTATAATCCTTACACAGTTACATTTTCTATCGTAAGTTGACATAAATATACAGTAAGACCCCGCTTAACGCGGGGGATACGTTCCATCAAAGTAGAGCGTAATGCGAAACAGCGCACGCACAATTTCAGGGAATCCCCGTACTGCTGCGAGCAATTTCGGGGAATCCACAGGGGAAATAAAAGAGCACTAAACCGAAACAGCGTTAAGGGGTTAGGGGTAGTCAGAGACACGAAAAAATGATAATTTTCAGTAATTTTTTTTCGCTATTAAATCATTTTATTTTACAAAAGTAATAATATGGCATTATTATACAATGTTTTGACTTGAAGTCACGAAAATTTGAAAAAAAAAAATTTATAATTTCCAAAGTTATAGCTGTTTCTGTTGACCCAGTCCAAAAAAAAGGTCCTTGCGGTGACAATGTTAAGTCCTTGGAGATTCATCTAAAATCAATCGGATAAGAAAAATTAGTTTTATAAATAGATAATCCTGGGCCTGATCGAAGCTTTTTTTTTTTTTTTTCCAAAAATTAAAAAAATGGCGGACTCAGGAAATTTTTTTCTAAATTTTTGGGAAAAAGTCAACAGTTAATTGGTCTTAAAAAATCGAAATTTTTGAAAAAAAAAAAATCCTTCGATCAGGCCCGAGTTTATTATGTATTCTAAAAGCTGTATAAATTTCATTAAAATCTACTGAGCGGTTTTCAAGTTACAGTTGTCACCAGTTCAAAAAACATAGTTTTGAGAAAAACGCATTTAAAGTTTCGCACTAGATTTACGTACAGAAATACGAATTATTTAATCACTTACACTGAGTCATCTATTCCTGGGCCATATAATAGTTCTTCAGCCATTGTGGAAGTTTCCAAAACATCAATTTGCCGTTGCCTACGAAGCATTCTGCCTTCCCGAGTGTTGTCGTTGGCGCGCTGATCTGCCACTTTCACACGTGCAGCATCCTTTTTTTTTGCATACTGATGGGAATTAGACCCACTCGAAAAGTAATTATCGGATCAACTTCAAATTTTCAGAGAATATTTATAAGATATTACACTTTAAGAAAATGCAAAAAAAAAAAAAATTTGATTTTTTGAAAATCCTGACTACCCCTAACCCCTTAAGCGGGCTTACTGTAAATTTAGTGCATCGAAAAAACTATTCAGGGAAAACAACATTACAAATTTGCTCTTTTCAAAGGTCGTCATATGGTTAATATGAATATCTACCAGCCACAAACGCATTGAAGCCATTTTCAAAAAAAATTCAAAACAGTTCAATCTGAAACAAATAATGTTCAGGATTTAAAATGAGAATAACATTATAATGAAAAAAAAAAAAAAAAAAAAAAAAATCAAGATTACAACAAAAACCAACAAATTACAAAAATGCCTCCTAAATAATTGATTTTTTTTTTTAAGTTGCACAGAATTTTAAACGTGTAAAGATAAATGTAATAAGACAAAAGTGTCTTTTATACAAAAATAAAAGAAAATAATCGAAATCGGGCCATTAAAACTTAAAATACAGAAAAAAAAATTATCAGTGCTACTACACGGCGGATGATGGCGGCTGAAGAGCTTTGATAAGTAGTGTGAGTGTCACACCATACAATATTCATAGATAAATGTATAGAAGTTAAAAAGTATCTTATTCACAAGGTATTAAAAGAAATAAAATTGAAATCGGATCATTAGGAGTTCAGATACAAATCAATTAGCACCCCTATATGGCAGCTGACGGCTGCCAGCTTTAATGGCCCCCATAGGGGTGTTCTGCACAGATCTTCAAGTGGCTCCCTATCTGGAAATTTATATTTTGGCATGAACTTTGACCACAGAAGGTGGCATATTCCAATCAAAAAGTGCAGCTTTTTGGCTTTTTTTGTTGTGTACCCACACGTATTAAAGACCCTTATTCATTCAAAAATGATGTTAAATTCATCAATTTCATCTAGGATATAAAAGAATTTTTAAAAACAAAATTGCTGCAAAAAAGAATTTTAAATTAAAACTAATATTAGTGACTTATTACAATGCAATATAAAACAAATAATGTAAATTTAAATAATTAAATCCATTTCATTCATAATTTTTGCAGGAATTATGATTTTCTGAACAATTTCTAATAAAAGGCAACCTGTTTTAAGTTTTTTTTTTACAGCATTGTGAGTGGCTTTCTTACAAAGGTTTCAGCATATTACTTTTTTTAACACTTTCCAACAAAGTTGAAAAGTATTTATGACTTTAGTTTGTGTGTCTGCCCACACACTAATTCCAAGAATTCATAGAATTTCTTGAAACTGATATATGTTGTCCAAGTTTACTATGCGATGTTTCCTATTGAAAGTAGGGTTGCCACTTTCAATAGTGGCAACTAATAAACTTTATCTACAGAGACACCAGAAAGAATTTCAAAGCATTGCATCCTATGAGAGGTATTTCTATAAATCATATTTTAACTCTTATTTCCAGCAAATCATAATGAAATTAACATTAACAATACATATGCACTGAAAAAAAAAGGCTTTCTTTAGAGTGTAGTATGATTAGCATTAAGATTTTCAAAGCCAAAAATATTTAGTTACATTAATGGCTATAATTGGAAATTGCTGGAATTGCATTTTCATTTGCATTAATTGTTTTTAACATTTTCTAACGATGTTCAAGAGTGATTATTATATCAGAGCTGCCAACCTTGATGGGAAAAAAAACAGGAGATTTTACATAATTTCAAGGGAGAAAAAGGGAGATTTTACATAATTTCAAGGGAGAAAAAGGGAGATTTACGGTTTCGTGGAGAAAAACAAAACAAAATTATTTTATTCAATACATGATACTTTTTTAACTAAAAAGACCTAATATAACTTTTGTTTGATAATTTATATTTTAAACTTATTGGGGAAAAACAAATAGTTACAAGTTCATTAACAAAGTCTAAAAATAACTACATATGTAAAGAATTTTGAACCCCTATATCGCTTCAGTTGGTTCTAAAATCTAATAAAACAACTGGATCAATGTTTTTATGAACATTGATCCAGAGTTTTCCCCAGATAATTTAAGGAGGGTGTTGCACCTCGCCTGATCTTTGTTTAGAAGAAAAAAAAAAAGAAACACTTTGCCCCAATATATCCCCCCCCCCCCCCATTACTGCATTTGTAGAAAATAACCTAAATGCTGTTTTAGGTTATTAGGTTTAGGTTTGTTACAGACTTTTTTCTTTTTGTATGCATATTTATTAGGGATGAAACGAATAGTGATTTTCCCGGATATCGGATATCCGGAGCTCTTCTGCCTGCCGGATACGGATATCCGGACCGGATATCCGTCGGATATCCGGCATTAGTTTTGTTTTTTGTTGTGTTGTATATTTCTTTTCTTTTTCTTTATTTTAAAACAATAAAATATAAACATATTTCATATACTATTCTTTTAAAAACATTTTAAATATATTTATTTAATATTCTATTTATTTGTGCAATATTGCCATGAAGAATAAAATTTTAAGCCTAACATACTCATTCCTACACTTGCAATTTTTGGTGAAAAGCACAATCACAAAAAGATAGGTTTTATTCAGAATTATAAAACTAAAACTTATTATTTACATATTTTTTACAATACTATTATAAAAAAAATGAAATAAAATATTTTACTAATATAATCACAGTTGAAGGGTTATTTTCACATGAAAACTAATATGTTGTGGGCATCACAAAACTTTCTTCTACATAATTCTATATAACAGCGCCACTTACGGTTTAAATCGTATAAAAGTTTAACCATAGCTTCTCACAATAAATATTTTACAGAAGGAGTTTATCAATTTTAATCAACAGATGCTGAGATATACGCTTGTGAAAAATCATAATAGAAGCTCCACCTGTCGGCTGATATACACATAAATAAGGTCAACATTTGCTTTCATAATGGTTGTCTTATATATCAAGTTTCATGCACATATGCCATAGAAGTTGGGATTAACTTAGCCTATTCATTGGGTAAATTGTAGTGCAGTATTGCCACCTGTTGGCCGATATACACCTGAAATAAATCGCAATAGTGTTTCACAATGGCTGGTTCTCTCACATACCAAGTTCTATGCAATTATACACAATAGAATACGCGATATAGCCTTCCCCTTTTGGGGGGAAATTTCTGTATTGCAGAGCCACCTACTAGCCAACATGCACCTAAACTGAACCAGAATAATTTCTCATAATGCCTTTTCAACATGATGAAGTTTTGTGTAGTTACATGAAATAGAACCTAAAATATAACCTTCCCTAAATTGCAGAAAGCACTGTATAACTATAACAGCACCACCTGTAGAGCGATTGGCACCAAAATTTGATAGGCACTAATATATGCCAAGTTACATGTACATATATATTTATATGAAATTCTGTGCAGTAGTTTGAGATATAGCCTTCCTCTAAGTTGCAGAAATCGCAGTATGGCAGCACCACCTGTTGAGCCATTTGCACCAAAAGTTGGTAGGCACTCATAAATTTATATGTAATTGTAGTGCGCAGTAGTTCCGGAGGTACAGTTGAACAGAATTTTTGTCACACACACATAGACATTTTTTTTAAATTGGTCAAACCAGATTCTGGACTTCTTAAAATGTGTAAATCCATTAAAAACCAGAAGTTGAAAATTTTTATGAATCCAATACTTTCGTTTGAGACATTTATAAGAAAGCATAAAAGAAAGACATAAATAAACTAAAAGCTTCAAACTAGTATATTATGGCCATCACAAAACTTTCTTCTATATCTTTCTATATAACAATGCTACATGCTGTTTAACATGCAGAAGAAGCATAATCATAGCTGCTTACAATAAAGATTTTAGATATTGAGTTTAGTGCAATTTTAATCAAAAAATTTTGAGATGTAGCCATGTGGAGAATCACAGAAGGTGAGGAACAGTTGCCACCTGTTGGTCGATATATACCCAAATTAAGCCAACTTTTATTCTCATATTATTTTTATCTTGTTTATCTCTTAAATTTTATAGGTGTTGAGATTTAGCCTTACTATTCACAGAGTAAATTGCAACATAATATAGCCACCTATCAACCAATATGCACCAAAATTGAATCAACATGATGTTTTATAAAAATGACCCTTTCCCATACTAAATTTTTAGCAATTATACACGAATGAATCTCAGATATGTCTTCCCCATTCATGAGAAAATTGCAGCATAGCAGCGTCACCTATTGGCCATTATGCACAGAAATTGAATGAACATGTTTCATAATAGCCCTCCCTATGACACACTTAGTTTATTTTTTTAATTATACATAGTATAAGCTGAGATATAGTCTTCCTTTAAATGGGAGAAATCACAGTATAGCAGCACCATCTGTTGAGTGATTTGCACCAAAAGTTGATGGGCACTTTTTTTTTTGGTAAGATGCAACTATGTATAAATTTATATGAAATTCTGTGCATTAACTCTTGAACTGCACAAAATTTTTGTCAGATAGACATTATCCAAAAATGGTCAAATTGTGTTTTGGTTCCCTCAAAATGCGTAAATCCACCGAAAACTGGAAGTTGAAAATTTTCACGAATCCAATACTTCCTTCTATTTAATATAGAAGAAAGGAATAATTCAAAATGAATTTATACTTTTTACTTATTTTATATTCTGTACAAATAAGAAAGAAAATTTTACATTAGTTATTAAAATGCTTTAAGTAAGTGAAGTTTTTCTGCAGTACAAAATTAAAATCTTTAAATAACTGCTTTTTTTTTCCCCCTTATGAACAATATGAAAGTGAAAGTACAGACTTTCTGAAAATTTAAATATGTACTTAATATTATTATTATGTACATGAAAAAACTGAAAATGAAAATTACTATGTAAATGAAAATTACTTATGTTATTATTTGAAGTAATTTTCATTTTTTGGGATATATCTATGCAACGCAACAGGGAATTCTAAATTCAGGTGCTTTAGTAAGATACTCCATTAGAAATGCAAATTTATATAAATTGGAGGGTTTTTTAAAAAATCCAAATCGAATAGATAGATGGCGCAACTAATGCCAGGTTTCTGCTAGTATAAATATATGGTCACAAAAACAACAACTTTATTGTGTATGAAAAACTGGATTGTAAATAAACAGGTTCTAGTCAATAAATGCACATTATTTGACTCATTCTCGAAACAATCTAACAACTTTAACATCCAAGACTAACAATATTACTAACAATCTAACAACATATTAGCAAAAGACATGAAAACAGAGTTATATATACACTGCAACTGCAGAGAATAAATATCATTTGTTCAGGAGCAACAATGAACAGATTTTTATTGTTATGGGGAAGATTAGGGGGGGAAAAAACCTAGCTAACTCTGTACAAAATTAAAATAGGGCTTCTATATTTCTTAGACCTGAAGCTACTTTTGGCTAAATTTGTTTGCTAATGATTCCAAAATCGATTTTCGCAGAAGCCAACTTAAAAACCAAAAAAAAATTCATTTACAAGTTACAACTGATCTAAAAAAAATTAAAAAATTGTCGCAAAATTTTCATGTGATGGGAGTTAAAACTTGAATTTTCTCCTTCGGATATCCGTCGGATATCCGGCTTGAAATTGCCGGATATCCGTATCCGGTGTGCTGATATCCGGTACCCCGCCGGATATTTAAAACTCAGCCGGATACCGGATAGTTACCGGATATCAGTTTCATCCCTAATATTTATAACTAAATTTTTAAATTAAGTGTTTGGATTTTAAATGCCAAATGTGTCCTTAAAAATTCATATCGCCCTCAAGAATCTAAAAAGTTTTTTTTTTTTTTTTTTTTTTTTTTTTAACTGGCAGTACCCTACATTTTTTAAAACCAGGGGGGAAATGATTGAGTCTTTTGTTGTAGAATGAGAAAGTTAATTGGAGAAAGGGATTTTTTCCTTCTTTTTTTTTTTTTTTTTTTTTTTGGGGGGGGGGGGGGGGGGAAGGGGAGGTGGGAGTCAAACGATAATTACATGAGTGTAAACTGTTAAACTTTCTACTTCTTTATAGGCTCTAGAATCTAATAAAGCGATGGAGAAAGAATGAGAAACAAAAGAGTTCAAAAGAGCATTTGATCACCGATCACTAGTTGGAGATAGGAAAATATGGAGGAGAGGGGGAGTTAAAAATAATTACGTAAGCGAGAAATATTGAAGGATTCTGTTTCTTTAGAGATTCTAAAATCTCATAAAATAAATTTTAAATGAATATCAACATTTATGTTGTGGATGCAGAAAGATTGTGAATTGGAAGGCCTTCATAAATCTGAAAAGATGGCACTTAAGAATTGTCCAAAAATTAGCGTTTTTAGTTCGATTTTTCGAAAATAGTAGAAAAACGGGAGAAATACACATTAAAACGTAAAAACGGGAGATAGGGTTAAAAAGCGGGAGTCTCCCGTGAAAAACGGGAGAGTTGGCAGCACTGTTATATGAATTAGTCAATATGTTTGTCTTTCTGTGAGCTCTAACTTCCGTAAATATTCATGAATTTCTTGAAATTGTTGCACGTTCAAGTTTACAATGGGATATTCCCAATTTAAAATGGGGTAAATAAAAGCACTGGTTTATGTACAGGGACACCCAAAAAATTTCAAAGTATTACGTTCTGTGAGAGTTATTTCTATAAATCACATTTTAATACTTTTATTTTATACGAATCATAACAATATCAAATCATAACTACACAGAAATTTTGTGAGTAATCATTGCTGTACGTATTTATTAGGTTTTTTTTTTTTTTTAAAGATTATCCCCCTCCCCAACAGACACTTAACTATGTTTTATGTTTTTAATTGCAGTTCCTACTAATGTATTACAATTGCATGTGCACCTGTATTATTAAAGTTTTTTCTTTTTCGATAAGTCTTTCAAAATTTCTTCATACAATAATTATAAATAAATTATTGCAACAAACCTTTAAGTTTAAAGCTAAATCATATGAATTCACCATTCATAATGTAAGTTTTTTACCAATCCTATCTTAAGAAGAATATAATTAGGACAACTAAGAAAGCTGAGCGGTCCTAGATTTAATCCCCGACAAGGGATATTGATTTAATACTTTTTTAAACGCAATTTATTTAAAATATTAGCAATTCTTTTTTTTTTTTTTTTTTTTTTTTTTTTTTACTAATAAGGAAAATATGAATATTTAATTCAATAGTTTTAAAAAAAAAAAAAATGTTTTATTTTATTTATTTTCTAATTGAAATAAAATAATTTAAAAAAATGCTTATGCTTCGATATTTTTTTTACTTTTAATTATAGTCATTATATATCAGAAACTATTATTATTCTCTTCACATACTCTTACTTTTAGCAAAGTATTAATATACAAACAATAATAAAATAAATAAATAAAAATGCTTAGATTAATTTCACAATTTTTTACTTTCTCTTACTCATAAGGTAGAGAAAGTATTGTTTTTGGGTCAAATTTTTTAAATTGAGTTTTTGTTATATTTACATGTTTAGAGGTCCCCTGAATCCAAAAATCATGTTTTTAGCGGTTGGTCTCTCTCTCTCTGTGTGTGTGTGTCTGTCTTATCAGCATATCTCAAAAACAAATTATAGCAGAAAGTTCCAACTAGGTATTCTAAATGTGTATCATATAGGGATGCTACACTAAGCTTTTTGTTAAGATCAAGCAAATGGTTTGTGTACAGGGACACCCAAGATAATTCAAATATATTGCGTCTATGGGGGAAATTGCTGTTAAGTAAAGTTTAACATCCCTATAGACTGCATTAAACCAAATGAAACGAATATATTACTTTCTCTTATCCATAAGGTAGAGAAAGTATTGTTTTGGGGTGAATTTTTGAAATAGAGTTTTTATTAAATTTACATGTTTTGAGGTCCCCTGAATCTAAAAATCATGTTTTTAACAGTTGGTCTGTGTGTCTGTCTGCTATCAGCATATCTCGAAAACAAATTATAGCAGAAAGTTCAAATTTGGTATTCTAAATGTGCATCATATAGGAATGCTACCCTAAGCTTTTCGTTGAGATGAAGCAAATGGTTCGTGTACAGGGACACCCAAGAGAATTCAAATGCATTACCTCTATTGTGGGAAATTGTAGATAAGTAGTTTAGAATCTATAGACTGCACTAAACCAAATGAAACAAATATATATTTTTTATATGCGTAAAAACATGTTTCATGTAGAATATGGTATGGAAATATATCACAGTTTGTTTACAAGACTACACAAAAGAACTAGATTATAGTGCGACAATGCTTGAAAATTGATGAAAGTGTATTTCAGGTTGTGCTGTGTGTTATTAATACAGGATTATATTTATGTGCACCATGTGGAGTGTACATAACCTTCAGAAGATATACAGGACTGTTAAAGTAAATTAAAAACAATGCCTGCTTTTCCTGCGGCTTATTTCTGTTGAGCTATCTAAATGATAGACCAGATTGTTTCAGCCTATAAGGTTGTCTGAGTGAGTAATGCTGACCGGGATGTCGGCCTGGATAGCTCAGTTGGTAGAGCCTTGACCTTGTAAGTCAAAGTTCCGTGGTTCGAGTCCCGGTCCAGGCATTATTTTCACTCAGTCGGAAAATTAAATTTCAATAAATATGATTTCCTTCCACAGTTTATTGTGTGATTTTATTAAAAATTGTAAAAACAAATAATTTCAGGCGATCCAAGTGTTGTATTTTGAAGGTTACTAAGAAAGTTAGATCAAGATTGATAAGTTTCAAGGAATGCTGCATGTGAAGGTTGTGTGGATAATTTTAAATGAACTTTTGAATTTAATAACAGATTTGAATTCTATATAAATGAAGGTACAATTACGAAATTGCCCCCCCCCCCCACACACACACATAATTATTTATCAAATAAAGCCGTTCCGAAGCCTAATTTGAATTGTTTTAATAATAAGTACCTGCTTACATAACAGTACTTGCTATCTTACCCCTTAATCTCCAATCTGTATTTATAGTATCAAATTTCAGGGTAAGAAAAAGTCATGTAAGTGACACACCAGATTATTTAATATACTGAAAAAACTGTGCAGTGAAAACATTACAATTTTGCAGTTTAATTATTTCCAGTTAAAATTTAAATTCAAAATTTAGTTTTGATGTGCCATTTTATCATCTTGTGTAATCAGTCTACACTAGTTTCCAGTTTCCTTAAGTTAAGCAACAATCTCTTTTCTTTTCTTTTGCACTTCCAATGAACATAAACATGCAATCTCGATGACATGTTTGTTATAAAATTATTAATTGAAATTCATATAACTCTGATATCAGGAATAACTGATATTAATTCTTCATCTGTGAATTTTTCTTAAAAATTTGTGTTTAAGAAAGGAAGAAAAAATAATGAAAGGAAACTTAAAAGGAAAATAGTACTGAGAATGCTTCAGAATTAAACAATAACAATGATATACACGCTTCTAAATGTTTGATTACAAGAGTTTTTTTTTTTTTTAAATTAACTTTTCTTTTGTTTCCATGACAGACTTTTTTAAAAAATTCAAAAATTAGTAATTTTATAATGAACACCGCATTTAAATTTCATGTTTGTATGTTTATTTTTAAAAAGTGATTTGTAATAAAAAAAAGGGGGGGGGGAATCATTGGAAAAGATTAAAATATATACACATATATATACAATTTTTGCAAATACATGGATGAAGTATCTGTAATACATACTTAATACCATCTCTTACTTAATTTTCTTAGCTAAACTTGTGTTAGTATCAGTTTTAAAATTATTCTTTAAGTTAAAAGTAATATAAAATGAAAGTAATAATTTGATTAAGACCATGCCATCCAAATTTATATGAATACATTCATCTAATTTTTTATTTTTTATTTATTGCAATAAAATTGGGATAATTATATACAATAAAAACATTTAAAATATGAGAATACAAATAACATAAAATTATACATTTTGAGAGCCCATTTAGCTCCTCAATCAGTAAAGATATCAGAAATCAAAGCATTGAGACAGCTCTAAGGGAAGAAAGAAAGGAAGTTTTATACTTTAACCCCTTCCGTACCAGCATATGTATATGAAGATTACATGCAAAACCAGTTTTCACAAACACAGCTATACACATACATATATTCCTGCAATACCATTTTCAGCGGCAACGTTAGAATAATGAATGGATATGGATCCACTGGTGTTTGTAGAGAATCAGGCCATGTATCCATACGTGGACCCACTGGTACAGAAGGAGTTAAGTTGCTTCCACATTTTGCTTTCTCATGTCTTTACTGATGAGGAGTCTGAGTGGGTTCAAAACATATAATTTTATGTTACGTGTATTCTCATATTTTAATATTTTAAATGTTTTTATTGCATATAATTTTCTTAATTTTATTTTTTTAAGAAATTGCTAGATGTTGTGATTTATAAATACTTTAATTATGTTCATTTATTTACTACTGACAATGGCATTATTCATACGGTCAAAGACAAGCAAATAAGCTTAATCGTGACTATCCTGGTCTTCGCCATAAGGAGCTTTTAAAGCTTAACATAAATGGTTTGAGAAAGATTATTGGGCTTCTTACTGGTCACTGTACCCTTAAGAGGCATCTGAACATTATGGTTGTCAGTTCTAATCCCATTTGTCATGGTTGTTGTTTAAAAGAGGAGACTGCTCGGCACATTTTATGTGAGTCGGAGGCCTTTTTTTTGCTCACAGGTTTAAGCATCTTGAATGGCATCTCGTTGAGGCTTGGGAGCTGCTGAATATTCCTGTCAGGTGTCTGCTGAACTTTACTTGAGCTACGAGACTTTTCTCTTAAGGATATGTTTGGGTACAATAGACTTCTGGTCGATGTGCCTAGCTCTCAGTGTCCTGCTGAGAGCTGCCATCCATATTAAGTCATGTACATTTACTTGTACCGAAGAAAGCAAGAAAAGAAGTTGTTTCTCAATTTTTTGAAACAATGTACATACTTAAAAACTGTATATATGTATTTGAACTTTTAATTTATTCACACAAAGTTTTTAAGAAAATGATCTGACACATTCTACATTAAAATTTATTTATTTGCTGTTATGACTATTCGAAATTGACATTTAACAATGCATAAGCATCATCTTAAATTATATTTTCTACTGTAATAAATATGTAACTTTTTTAATGCAAAATAATTAAAATGTTGCAAAAATATTTAACAGAAAATAGACAATTTTACATTTTATTTGTTATGCATATACAGTAATTCAGTTTTCTTTTAAAGAATATTTTTTTAGCAATTTGAATAAAGGAAAATAGATATTTAAACACTTTATTTTACACACACACAATTCATTCTTCAACGAGATATTTTGGTTAATTTTATAATTCCTACAATATAATCCACCACTAAATGTTTACTTGATATTCCACAATTAACACACCATATTTTAATTTAGCATATACTTTATAATTTCTGAATCTACACTGGGATAATTTTTATCTATATTCATAATGTTCATACATAAATGAATCATTTAAACTTCATTGTTACAGAACTGCATGCAGATGAGAAATTATATTATGTAAGTAAATATTAGAAAATAAAAAAAAAAATAAAAGAAAGAGAGAAGAGTATCTACTATAAATCTGCCTCAATTAGAACTAACTGTATGAAATTTTTTATTTTATATATTTATTTTGTATACAATGCATAGCTGAGGTACCACAATTTTACAATAGAAAGTAAAATTAAGATACGGGAACTGGGCAAGCTGAGTCTCTTACCTTAAAAAGGAATATATACATATACGAATATATGAGTCAATGCTGTCTTATGTCTAAAAGTGAGTATTGCATTACATATTTTAAAAAAATTATAAATACCATACCCCACCGTTCTAATTTTATACTTACATTGGATATTATTATAAATCTAATACTTTCAACAACAACAAAAAGCTATTAAAAGAATAGAAAAAACTTAAAATCATAATTCTAGTAGTAATTTACTTAAAATGTCAGATTTATCACATACGAATTTTAACAAAAGTCTTATTCTGGAGGTAAGGGCAACTGTTTGAGAAAAAAAAAACTTCAAACAAGTGACATATTAAAAATAAAGCTATGAAATGAATCATGCATCTTTAAAAACGACAGGTTACACACACTAGTTTGTAATTTTGATTGGAAAAGTTTGATTTTTGTCAAAGTATTAATAACTATTGATAAATATAATAAAAGTGACTGTTAAAGAGATTTTCTGTTGAAAACAATTATCTCATTGCAAATAATCAATCATATTTTCCAATAACAATTTTAAGAATGTTTCAGAAATAGCTGTTCCACCTTTTAACAAAATTCTCATACAGTTTGAGGATTAAACAGTCAAATAGGATGCAAAGTTTTTCAATAAATATTACCTCCAGCTTCTTCAGTACTTTACCTTCTTAGAAACCTTTTTTCTTAAAATTATTAATTATCTTTTCAAAGTCTGACGCCTTTCCACCATACAGAATAAATTAGCTAAGTTTTCATTACTTCTGTGCTATTGAAAGTCAATTCTTTTATAAATTACTTACATATATTTTATGAAATTTTGTCATGCAGTCATATCTGAAGAAATTCTTATCTAACATTGCAATTATTATGTATACCATATCGATGTATGAAAAAGCCTTGCATAGAAATGCAATTATCACGGGGCCATCAAATTTACTGAAAATAATTTAAAAGTTTTATTAGTCAAAACTTGCTTGAATGTATTTAAATTAAAAAAAATTTTAATTACTAAATATAAGATAAAAGTGTAAGATTAATTTCTCATTTGAAAAGGGATACAAATTCACCAAAGCTCAAACATAAAATTCTACAGAAGTAAAACAAGTAGAACTTTGATAAATATACATGAATTAATTCAATATTTTACTTCATTTTTTAAATTGATTCATAAAATTACTGCAAATATAAAAGAAATTAAAAAAAAAAAAAAAAAGAAAAAGAAAGAAAAAAAGAAAATGGCTCTAAAAATTAATAATATTAATTTAAACTTGAAAACAGCTAGATAAATAAATCTAAAGCCAGCACAATATGTCAGCTTATTCAAAAAGTAGCTAAAAATAATTTAACTCCTCTTGGTTATTTTCTACAAAATAATGATTTCCTTTATTATTTATTTATTTATTTTTATAGAAATGACAAAACTATATATTTCTATTTTTGTAAAATTTTAATTTTGAAAGTGTATATAAGGTAAAGACACTAGTGCTCATCTCCCCTAAAATCTGCACCAGTGTTCATCACCCTCACAAAAGACATGCTAAAATAACCGTTAATTAACATCTACGAATTTAAATCTGCTCGAACTAGATTGTCTGGTTCATAGATGTTAATTAACTATTATTTTAATACATCTTTTGTGAGGGTGATGAACACTGTTGCAGATTTTAGGGGTAATGAGTACTGGTGTCTTTCTCTTATGTTATTCAAGAAAAAACAAATCAAAATAAACAACAGCAAATAAATTACAGTTTGAGAAAGAATTTTTCATTCTTGAAGTTGTTTTAGGAAAAAGAAAAGCAACAAATTTCAGCTCCGCTTCATTGTTTAGGTATTAATTTTTATATTCTTTTCAGAAAGCACAAATTTTGCATTTAGGCTGAATTGAATCTTCAAACATATAAGGAAATTATTATGCTTTTTAAATTTATACTGAAAATTTAAGTAAAAAAAATTAGAACTAAATAATATATATTTAATATAAAAGTTATTGCTGAAAATGAATTTTACTTTATTTATTCATTCATTTAACTCAAAATAGATAAATTTAACATGCTAATACTATTTAAAGTATTAATCTGCTATCAAATTATTACATGATGAACTTTCTCATAACGCATCAAGATAGACTATTTTAATCCTATAAAGAAATGCATTAGTGCAATTTTGATATTATTCAGAATCATTGCCTCTTTTATTTTGACATAATTGAACATTTAAGTCACTAACACAAAAAGGTGGAATAAGGAAATTCAAAAAAGAATGATAACTATCCTTTTAAAATTTGGAGGGGAAAAAAAAAGAATACTTTTAATGCCTAATGCATTTCATACATATACTTTATTCCATTTTTAATTTTTTTAAATGTAGTTTATCAAGTAATTTATTTATCTATTCAGGGTTCCCACTCAATTTCAAAAATAAAATTCCCTGACTTTTCCAGGTCAATTTTTAGAAAATTCCAGTCACAAATTTGGTTTGAGACATAAAAAATAGCTTGCGGTATGAAACAGAACATAGCTCGCGACATAAAAGACAACATAGCAACGTGACTTTCGATATAAATTGGATGCTCAAAAAGCATTTTTCCAGGTTTTTGAGCAATATTTACGATTTTCCCTGACTTTTTTTCGTAATTTCAAATTCCCTGACTTTTCCAGGTTTACCCTGTTCTCCCTGACCCGTGGGAACCCTGCTATTGATTGTTTGTAAATCAATGACTGTAACACAGATTTTAAAAGCCTAAAACTAAGTCATCTGGTAATAATAATAAATCTCCAGGTATTTTTAATAAAAATACAAAAGAAAAAAACTATTTAGAGAAATTCAAAGGTAAAAAGGATCTGGCAGTGACGCATGCTAAAAGAAGTAACATGGTTGAAATGATTCAGACACTGACAAAGAGTTGATAATAGTTATTAATATAGTATAAAGCCAGCCCTATGATACTATGAAATGGAAAAAAATCACATGAACAGCAAGCTATTTATTAAAATATTTACCAAGAAAATACTTAACATGTAAAATTATATTGTTTAAATTGTAAAAGTTTCTCAAAAAACATGTAAAGGTTTGTAAATATGACTTTTTCCCTCCTCGAAAAATTCTGTCAATGCAAGGTATGAAATGAATATAAAATATGGTTTATTGTCAAACTCTTATCTATTTTTAAAGAATGTGAAAGAGAGTAACTGAGATGCACAAAATGTTGTGAATAACAAGAGATGGGCTTTTAAAAAAATGACAATGTTGTAAAACATTGAATGTGTTGCAACAATATTGCGAGAATATAAATTGCATTTGCAACATTAACATTTTTTAAATGAAGAATAGATTAATTATGGTACTTTTAAGTATATTTTATTCATATAAACCAAGAACATAATACATATTTGATCAATAAAAAGAAATTTTCAAAAGTATTATAAAACTTTTCATGTTCTGTCCTAAATTGTGGAAGTTATAATAACTAATCTGTTTCATGCAAAAAACATTTTGATGAAAATATTATTATTACTATTATTTTTTTAAGTACAAATAATCCCCCCTCCCCCCTTAAAATTAAAAATAAAATAAAAATAAATAAATAAAAAAAGAAGAAGAAAGAAAAGAAATTGTGAGCAAATTTTATGGAGTATTTAGAAGACTAAAAAAAAAAAAACCACTTCTTAATTTCAGATTTTAGTTATTCAGTTCACTCTCTCTCTCTTACTTTTTTGTGTAATTTTAATGCAAAAATATGTGCAATAAAAAAGAATTACGTAAGTTCCCTATATTTACAAGAATATAGGAAATAAAATTACTTTAAGAACTGTCAGGATATTTTTAGATACAAAACCTACTTAGGTTTTTTTTTTTCTTCTTCTTCTTCTTTTTTAGCATAATTAAATATATTCTTAAAGTATATAAAACATTTTTTAATTAAAAATGCATATTGATCAAAAATATATCTGTAGTATTCAATTTGTGGTGATATGAAGACTTCAAATTATTCATATATTTAAGCTTCTTAAAAAGACTTAAATTGTGTGAAGTTTTGAAAAATACTCAGCACAAAACTTACTCAAGCCATTTTATTTCCATTCAGGGAAGGGGGGGGGGGGGGGAGCTAAGCAATTTACTTGCATTTTTAATGTAACTGGTTTTTACTATTGTTTAACAACAAAAGCTTCAGCAAAGAAGTTATCGATAAAATAACATACTATATATATTGACTTTTTTTTGTAGCACAAGTAGTTCATTGTTCTTTAAAACATAAGCAGCTGTTGTCAGCATATTCTTTTGGTACTAACATTGTTTACCTAAACACATCACACTATTTTCTTTCAGAAAAAACTTGTTACACAAGATGAGTGTGAATGTGATTTAACTAATGTAGCACAGATACTAAATAAAACTATTTCTCGACAATAAAAAAATGGTTGCACAAATACCTTGTGACATTTAAAATATGATTCAACAATTCACATAATTACTAACTATTAATAAATCAGTGTAACGAAGAAACAGAATGCTTCATTCAGAAAATAAAATTAATATAGTTTGAAATTAATATAAATTTCTAAATTCACCACAATTCAATTTACTGAAGATTTTACACTCAGCTGGGTCCTAAATCTTCCTTCTCAAATATTAAAGCATGTGCACTATACGTACACACACATTTCATACACACATCTATATATACATATATACAAATCATATTACAGAATACAATATGTAATCTTTTTAGTTCTAAACTATGGCAATATAGTGGCTCATTTTAATTAAAACTCAGCTATACACCTTGATGCAATTGGTTAGAAATTAAAATAGAAAAATCTTTTGAGATTTCAATTTTCTTAACAATTAAGAAAATTTATTATTTAAGAAGAGAACCTCGTAACAAAATTACTGAAGTCTCTAGTCACCACATGGAATGGCTAACAAATGTATAATTACTTACTGAAAATTAAATTTTCCCTTTCATATTAATAAACATTGCCACAGCTTCAATGGTTAAATGACTTTTTTTTTAAAAAAACAAAAACATAACAAAAACAAATGCATATTACAAAGACTCAAGAGGATAGGCCGAAGAAAAAATAAAATACATATCACACATAGGAATGAAATATTCAGAGAATAAAATGATGATTTTGATAACTTTTGTAAATGCATGAAACTGAAAATGAAAAATTAGAAATGCAAGCTACATATCCATTTACAATACTATACATAAGGAATATGACTAATTTATAATGTGCACCATAATCAAGGTGAAAGATTTTTGTTTTTCTTTTTTCAAGCGTTTATGAAATGACTGCAAAAAGCAGTTTTGCCCTCAAGGAACATAAGCTCAAGTTCAACCCTATGTACACCTTCTCTTATATAGAAATACGGGTCATGTCCTTGAGAAAAATCTGGTCACTTCATAAAGTCACAGTAAAAGTAATTACCTAATATATTTGTCATACATAATTTAGTTACATCTGAAGGGTTTTTTTCTCCTTCTATGATGAAACACAGTTCAAAAAAGTTATGTACTTGGTTCACTCTTTGGCCTCTTAATGTCAATGTTATTTTCAGTGCTATTATCGCAAACGGATGAATTCTCAAGCTCACTGCTGGCTGCAAATACTCTTTTAAATGGTTTTGCCATGGCTTGAGAGCTATCTTCAGAAAGAGGTTGAGGAGCAATAAAAGAACCACTGCTAAAGAGACTTGAATTCTTTTCGTCTGATACCATAGATGGAGTGACAACTGTCAGTACATTTGATGAGAAACCAGTCATAGCTGATGGCGGTGCTTGAACGATAACTGTGGCTTGAGAAGAAGGTTGGGATTCAGAGGATTGCAATTTTTGGCCACACAATAAAATACGTGGTTTTGTATTTGCAATCATGCTCTGGGTGATTGATTTATCTGAAAAAAAAAAAAAATACAAACATATTAATAAATTGAATTTTAAAAAGATTAGAGTGCATATATAATTTCAAGAAAAATCACCCATTTTCAATTTTATTTATTTATTCATCTTTTAAGAACTAAAATTTTTATTTGAAAGCAAAATGACATTTTGACACATATCAGTCAAAATGGTTTTTGTGTGGCATGTTCAAGAAGAAATATACATATTTACTTATTCTTCTGATTAAGAGAAAAATTAGTAAACAAAACTACATATTTGAATCACTTGTTATTTAAATTGAGTTATCGTGAAATATCACAAAAATACCTGCACTCTTACCAAGAATTTCAAAATTATGAAAAGTGTTAAATTCTAGCTTTTGAGTTAAATTAAATACCTTGAAATTCTTCAGCAGCTTCGGTCAGGATTCCGACTTTCTTCCGAATTGCTTACTGGATGACAAAAGGCTGCTTCCTTTGGCCTGTTTCTCCGATATTAACAACTAGTAAATTTTGATTGGCTCCAAGATTTCCACTATTTCACGTTTAATTGCATAATTAATTACAATTATTGCTGCTATTCAATTGCGCAATAAACATATGCTCAAATATATCCCTCTTACAAGTCAAACTATAAATTAAATAATCAAAATCTGTAAAAGAGCTCACTTTATTAAAAGTTTAGTAAATAAATTATATAAAAACTGAATTAAAATATTTAAGCGTATCGAAAGCGGATAAAAACTTAAATTTACAATGAGAATCCTCTATAATGAAGGAACATCCAATAAAATAAAATCAAAAGCTGCAAAAATGAATATAAATATTTCAACATTCAACAAAACCCAATAGACACATTTTTTTAGCTTATCCATAATAATAAAGACTCCATCTCCCTAAAAAGCACAGGAATATATAAGATAACATATCAAAACAAAACAAAAAATAAAATTAGAACTTACATAGGAATGACCAAGAGAAAAATAAGAAAACTGATTAAATTCCAAAAATAATAATAATACAATAAACTAACCACTGCCCTAACTTAAGCCAATAGAAATTAAAATATAAATATTGGCTTTATAAACACTGAAAAGCTCGCTGATTATAACAATCATAACTATGCAATTAATCATGAAACAGTGGAAATCTTATTGATAAATGCATATGGAAAGAGGTAGAGCCAATGAAAATCAATATAAGATGGCGCTACATGTTAAGATCAGAGAGACAGACCAAAGGAAGTGGCACCAGTCATCCAGTAAACAATTCTAAACAATGTTGGGACTCTGGATCCTGACAGAAAGTACTAAAGAAGAATGTCAAAGAATTTAATTAAAATGCTTTTTTGTGAAAATTTGTACCCAGTTTTTTTTTTTTTTTTTTTTTTTTTTTTTTTTTAATTATTATTACTATTAATGCAATAAAATTTTAGGCCACAGGTCTACTCCTTTGAATCTGCAACTTTGTGTTATTTTCAATTGTATAGACCATAATCCTTCTTTATTTAGTCTGGCATAAAGTTAAAACAATTTATTTTTTAAAAAAAGGAAGAAACTTCATACAATACACTATCTACATATTTAGAAAGCAAAGCAGTTTATAGACAAGCTCGGAAAGAAAATTATTTCATAATTATACTTTATTTTTGGCCTTAAATAAGTTTTTTACCAATAGATGTTCAAAATTTAGTTTTTATGACCACAAGTACTATCATTTAGTCATAATTAACAATTTAAGAAAAGGACTGAATGAAGAATAATTTTTATTAAATCTGAAGAAATTTTCATGATGATTTAGAAGCAACCTATCTATATATATTTAAAATTCAAGGCTGCTTTCCGGACAATCTGCAAGAGAAAACTATTCTATTACATTACTTTACTTTGACTTTAAAAGCGTTTTGTCTATATATATGTTTTATTTAGTTTTTGTGACTACAATTATTGTAAATTTGGATATATTCACTCCCAGTTTATTTAAATGAATTTTCATGGTTCTTGAATTTATGAATAAAAATTTCTAATTAAGGAGAGTGTCCAGGTTTGTTTCCCTATTTTTACTTTCTCTTACCCATAAGGTAGAGAAAGTATTGTTTTGGGGTCAAATTTTCGAACGTGAGTTTTTGTTATATTTACATGTTCTGAGGTCCCTGAATACAAAAATCAAGAGTTTAGCAAATGGTCTGTGTATGTGTCTGTCATCAGCATATCTCAAAAACAAACTATGGCAGAAAGTTCAAACTTGGTATTCTAAATGTGTATCATATAAGGATGCTATACTAAACTTTTCGTTACGATCAAGCAAATGGTTTGTGTACAGGGACACTCAAAAGTATTCAAATACATTACGTCTATGGGAGAAATTGCAGGTAAGTAGAGTTTAACATCTATAGACTGCACTAAACCAAATGAAACGAATATATATTTTTTGTAATAGAGATAGTCAACAGGAAAAAAATATGTGTATGTAGGAGCTTCGTCTCACCCCTGGGGGGGAGGTCCCCCCTCGAGAGGAGTAAATTTTCATGATGGGTATCTTTCAAAAGAGCCCGCCAATACCTTTAAAACGAATGGTTGAACCATCGATCTGCAATAATTTAAAACAAAGTTAACGATTTTTTTACTTTTAACAAAAAAAAAACTTTGAAAAAAAAAAACTTAGAAAAAATAATTTTTTTTTTTTTTTTTTTTTTTTTTTTTTGAGATATTGAGATAAAAATGGACTTTTTTTTTGGATATTTAGTGTTATACTACTTCTCTAATATGGAAATCGTCTGCATTATCACAAAAGATAATTTTCTTAAATATTAATTTTAATAAATTATTTTTTAAAAACAGAATTATTTTTTAATAGCGGAATTAAATTCTATATAAATGTAAGTGCATTAATGAAACGGGGGGTTGAGGGGGCGGTAGCCCCCCTCACACAGAACTAATTATCATATAAAACGCTTCCAAAGCCTAATTTGAATTGTTTAACACAGGTTTACATAACAGTACTCGTTATCTTACCTCTTAATCTGCAACGTGTAGTATTAAATTTCAGGGTAAGAGAAAGTCGTGTGAGTGACACACCAGATTATTTTACATAGTTATGGTAAAAAAAAAAAAAATCAACTTTTTCTCCAATTTGTCTAAATGAATTTTCATGATTGATGAATATATGAATAAAAAATTCTAAGTTACTTATTGATTTTTTTTGCGATAGATAATCTGTCATTAGCTACATTTCTTTTGTAAACTCTTATATAACATTTCTTCATTGTTTTCAGTGATATTTTTCAATGTTAAATAGTAATTAATTTATTTATAGCCTCATTACATGGATTTGTCATGTTTACATTTTTCTTGATTGAACTTCTTGAATTCTTCCTATGGAAAAAGAGCATTTATTCAGAGACTCCAACCTTCCAGGAAGTTTGTCAGTAGTCCATACGTACAATATACACGACATTTTACGTCATTCAGTAATATACAAACCAAATCTTTGCATAAAAATATGTAGTAGCAAAAGCACTGTAATAAAATTTAAACCAACTTTAAATTAAGCAAAAATACTTGCTTTTGGTATTTAAAAATGATCTTTTGAATGAAGTAAAAAAATAATAAACTATTTAGGCAGGTCTCAAGCAGTTCTAAACAAACACAATAATTTAACTGATTGAACTAAAAAATTAGTTATGCAAAAATGTGTTACTTAATTATTCTTAACTAAAAGAAATATACTATAAATAATTAACCAATTAGTACCAATTACTCAATGCCTAACAAAAATTTATTTTGTTACAAGACTATACAAAATAATTTTGAGAGAATAAGCTAAAATGCCTAAAATTGCTTTTTTACATAAAATATATTTTTAAACAGGTGAGGTTTTAGTTTAAAAAATTAGTTAACTGTGATGCTGGTTACTAAAATATATTTATAAATTTAGTGAGTAACATATATTTTAAAATCAAAATATTTATATGTATTTTTCAGTTTGAAAAGGTGTAATGAAAAAGTGATTCAATTCAATAACTATGGTATTAAAAAAAAAGATTTCTTATTTAGGTTCAGGTTTACTCGTTTACTTTGAATTCACTTTCAAAGTTGCTTGTTTAGCAGCCTTGAGTTCACTGTGGGTAAATTGCTTTGAATAACACATTTTATATTTATATAATAAAATACCTTAAAAACATCCTTTTAAATGACTTAGCATATTAATTTTGGGCACAGCCGTACCCATCTTCAGTGCGGAAAAAACGTCGCTCTCCAGTAGATCTTCATAATTTTTAGTATTGTGGTTTCCATGCTTTCGCTTCACTTCACTTTCGAGTTCAGTTTATTTTCTTGTAGTAACTGTTGCCATCCAGCTGGAATGATGTAGTGCTCTCGGTCGTTGACGGCTTGATTGTTAGATATTATTTCGATGGCCTCCCGTTTTAGTGCATAGTTATGGTTGTTATATGGGGCTATTTTATTAATATTAATGGAATTAATGTTAATCAATTAATTCCATTAATTAATCGATCATTAATTAATTAATGTTAATTTTATAAATGAGTCTACAACAATACAATGTACAAGCATTTTCATGAATCTATCACCAAGGTCAGGCAATACGAGCAAAATTTTGCCTGCATATGTCAAGTCTTACAATTCATTTTTATTCTACTTCTGCTGAATCTGCAGTTTAATATATGCTTGAATAAAAGGGTGTTTTTATTTATTATTTATTTATTTTATTAATATTATTCAATTTAATTGGCATTTAACTTTTTATAATATATTTACTTTTCTAAAAAGAAAAAACATTAATTAAAAAAGGTTAAATCTTTTTCTGGGATCCCCCCCCCCCACACCCACCCCGACTTTATATGCTTTTGTTGCAATTTTTTATGCAAATCATGAACTGTACAGATAACAAATGTTTTAATTTTGCCACATTAAGCATAAAAAGTAACAGTGTTATTTGAGAAAATATATATTCATTCTCACTTTCAGTTTTTACTCCATTTGTATGGGAACCATTGATCAATATTCCATTTGTAATTATTGTTTGCTCTGTAATTGGCTGAGATGGTGGTGTAGATACTACTTCAACAGTATGAATACTACCTAAAACAGAAAAAAGCAAATAAATAAATAAAACATCAAGATAGAAAGCTTCTGCAATTAATCTTAAAACATTTTAATTAGTGTTCAGAAGTTTCATGTTTCAATTCTTAAAAAAAAAAAAAAAAAAAAATGTTTTTACATTCTGGGTTTACATTAGCAGGTGAGATTGCAAGAATCTCACTATATTTAAAATAATAATAATAATAATCCCACTTATATTAATTGCTTTGAAGCCTGTGATCCTCTGTTTTTAACTTATCTAGAATTTTTTGATTAAAAAAAAAAAAAAAAAAAAAAGTGAAAAAATTAAGTAATCATTTTAAAATAATTCTTAATTCTATAGTTCTGTTAAGAGAATATTAATATTATATGAAGAAGTGTAAATTTTTTAACAAACAGCTACAATGTGTGGCATCTAAAGATTGCATTTTTATTAAAATAATTTTGGTTATTCCAGTTAGTAACCGCACTTCTGTCGAGCATTCAAAATCAAATTAAAAGTAAATTTTGAAACTGATTAAGAGATAAGAACTTGAGCAATTTCTCCTGCATCACAAAAAAAAAAAAAAGAAAAAAAAAAAGAAACAAAGAAAGAAAATGTTATTTAACTTCCATTAACATTTACTTGATTTTTACTTTCTTCTATATGTAATATAGAGAAAGTATTGGATTCATGAAAATTTTCGACCTCCGTTTTTTGATGGATTTACACGTTTTGGGATGTCCTGAGTCCTGAACATGAATTGATAGTTTTTAGAAAATGTATGTCTGTGTGTATTAGAAAATGTATGTCTGTGTGTATCACGTTTTTTGTGGATGCTGTATCTCACAAACCAATGAATGAAATTTAACCAAACTTACTATTTTGTTGGTCCCTGACATAAACTGCCGCTGACTACATTTGGGGATCAATCGCTCAACAGGTGGCACTGTGATCGTATTTTTTCAAAATTTTTAACATGGCAGTACAGGACAAAATTTCGTATAAATGTACATAATGAGAGTTATTTTTAACTTGTGATTGTAAAATTAATATGAATTATTGATAATAGTAGTAGTTAACTAGGAAAAAAATTCTGTGCATGTGGGGGTCATTGGTTAGAAAAAATATCGTAATTTTTTTTTTTTTTTTTAAATATTGTTACTGAGTGAATTTGTATAGGAAAATATAGAAGAAAGTCTTGTGGTGGCCAGAACATACTAGTTTACAATTGTTTGATTTGCGTATTTGTAATTCTTGAAAAAGAAATATTCAATATTGTAAACTATGTAATTTCTCACTTAAATTTTTTGTCAGAGTGAGAAAATACCACTTACAAGGGAGGGTCACCAACTGTTCAAAAGGTATTTATACATGTTATATATGCTCTTAAAGGTCTCACTGAGCTGATAACGAAAATATCCATTTTATCGGCAAATGCACCCCCTAGCGTAAGTTATTACGAACTAAAGATTGTAAATTACAGATTCCACAGTAATGTACTTTTAAGAGTTTCTATCATTATAATCAGCTTTGTAATAAATTATTATTGTAAATACGACTGTATATATTGTTAGTAAAGTAATTTACTGTTGATTGGTTATTTTTTTGCAACATTAAATTTTTAAGTACTAAAGTATACATGAAAAATATTAAAAAGAATAATGTAGGAAAGAAATATCTTTATTTATTCTTAATAAGAAAATTTCAAATGTTTGATTTATTTCTTACTTTTATTGTTGTAAAAATGAATCTATTTTAATTATTTATAAATTATATTCATATAATTTGATATAATTAACTACAAAGTGAGAAAACTAGTTTATATATTACAAATATAAGATATGCAATTACATACAAATAAATGGTATTTAGTGGTAATGGTATTTTACGATGAAACTTACTAAACACAAAGTTATTCTGCAATGTGAGCAGTGAATAAATGACATATTGTGACAAGTTGGAGAGGAACAAGATACATTTGGAAATTCAAACAGTAGTTCTCTTAAAGTAGGAAAAGATATTTGTTTTTTAACAGTAAAGCCACCTTTGTACCAAGCATATAAAAAAAAAATCATAATGAAGCAATCAGCTTGAAACTGGTTTAAAATCAGACTATGAGTTTTGATTATTGTTTTACGTTCTAGAATATCGATTGATGAATTAGTAAGAAAAACTTCTTCGATAACACGTTTAAAAAAAATCCTTCCAATGATGGAACAATTTAAATCTAATGGTTGCATAAAACCAGTTGAACACTTTGGAAAAACATGGTGTAACTTTTTTGCCAGGCAAATCATAAAGATGAGAATCTGTTTGAAAATCATAGATGAGAATCAGAATTTAAAATGTCCATTCAATAAGTTTGTAAGAACATAATTATAAAGCATTTGGCAACATTACAAAAAAATGTATATATATTGATAAATTAATGCACTACTACACAGCTGAGCACCAGCACGTGTATCTATTCTTCAAAATATTCATTTGATAAACGATACGCCGATGTTTTTCAAACTCAGGCAGCAATTCTGACTTAGGTCACCTTATGGTCTCTGGTTCTCAGAGTGACTCAGAAAGTTAGGACATTGTCATGATCTTCGTTAAATATAAAAAAAAAAAAACAGAGAAAGACTTAAAAAAAATTGCTTTAATTATAAAATTGGCATTGTTGAAAATTTTAGAGAAAAATCTTATATAAAAACATAATTATATTTTTTTAAATCATTTTTTAAAGCTAATTTCTAATGTGGGGAAAAAAAAAACTTTTTTTTTTTTTTTTTTTTTAAATGAAAGCAACAGGAAATACAATTAATTGCCTAAATAAATAAACAGCAAAATTTCGATTAAAATTTAAGGAAATCAAATAGATAAAATTAATCGCATCATATCTTGTAACTGGAGAGTTAGCTGAAAGAACTCAATATTTCTTTATTTGCTTAAAATATCTGAAATTGAATTGTACTTGAAAAATCCTATAGTGGGTGTTACATTTAAAGTTAAATAATAACAATAATAATCTCAAACTTCCAGATTAATTTTTTTTAATAGAGGATTACATCCATTATCCAATACCACCAACTGTTAAAAAATATAATTTTGTGTTTGCAAACTATGCTTAAAAGTCGAAAAAATCAAAAATCAAAAGAATTTTGACGAAATGAACCCTTGCATGGTCTGAGCCATACCTTACTTGTTACCTTGTACAGTCGGCAGCAAAATTATTGATGCACTAGCAGTAATTTCTATTTAAAATATGTGCAACCTAATACTATTTTCTTAAGTAAATATTTATCGATTCATGATCTTAGTCTTATACTGTTTATAAAAAAGTAAGTTCATGATAAAAATTAGTGATCAAACTAAAGGGGGAAAAAAAGGAAAAGAAAAATATGGATGTGTACTTCAATAATTTTCTGCCGACTGTATGATTTTTCTGCCACTAGCAGCCAAACCCCATATTATTCTAAATAGAAATTCGCTATGATAATTACCTCTGTTTTTTTTTTTTTAATTATTATTCTGTTAACTTTCAGAAAATTCACAATTGTTAAATTTGTTCTTGTTTTTCAAAAAGTTATGTTTTATTTTGAAATTATAAAGTGAAAAAAAAAAAAAAAAAAAAAAAACTTTTTCCACTTTGTAACTTCAGTATGAAGTATTAAAAATTAAATAAATTTTGAGAAAAACAAAGACAAATTTAATTTTCCTAGATTTTTTTTTTTTTTTAATAATTCTGTTTTTATTATAAAATAATAATAATAATAATTCACATAAAATTTTTCCCTATATAATAAAATGGGGTTCAGCTGTTGGCAGTGATATGTGAGAATCTCTGACAGTTACAGAACATTCACAGACACCTTTTTTATATAGATTATTCAACCATTATACATACAAAACAGTCATTAAAAATTATAACTTTCTAGCTTTATACATGTTTAATAAACCATTAAATCATAATTTCTGTCTTTTGTTTATTAATTTCTTTTTGAATTTAATACTAATGATTCATACTTTTCTTTGAATAGTTTTATTTATTTGTAGCTTTTAATGTATTTAGTTTTATTTTACAAAACCTTCGTAATTTAGAAATTGAAAATTTTCCGTAAAACTCACATTCCTACGTACAAGTGAAAATAAATGAGCAGCAGTCACACACAGCAGCTCATTTATTTGTATGTTAAATTAGAGTAGTGATTGGTATATAAAAAAATAAATAAGTAAACATTATCGTGCTACACAACTTTATTATACCTCTCCCCTGATAATATAACACTTTCGAAAATATCTTCATCCGACTTGTAGGCCCCATAAACCTCTACATACCAATTTAGGATGGTCTAACTCAATTTCTAATTTTTTGCCCCCTTTGCCCCTTCATTTTTTTTTACTCAGGACACCTTAAAACATGTGAATCAGGGGAAATCTCGATATTGAAGTTTTGGGCCGAATACAACACTTCCGTTACCTACAGTAGTTGGGTATTGGAAGTAAAAGAAAAAGAATTATTTTTACCTTCAAGTGTATTAGTTGCTATAGAAACTGGCATTCTATTTTGAGATACATTATGTGCAGTGTTGCCAATTTAGCAGAATTTCTGCTAAATTTAGTGGATTTTTGAGACAATCAATGGAAAAAAATAAAGGTTTAGCGGATTGGATTTTACATTGCACTGGTGCTACACTATAGGAAATTGAAGTTTTAGCAGATTTTCATGTGCACTTTTAGTGGGAAAAAAAAAGTTTGTGTTGGCAACACTGATTTGTCTTAGAATAAAATTTAATTTGAAATTAAATTGCAAATTTTTTGTTTATTAACCAAAATTGATGAAATTTGAACTGCAAGTTGGTCTTGTGTTGTACAGGCTGCAGGGCTTGAAAAATCTCAAAATTTTAACATGCCCTATCGGGCATGTTAGCCTGGACAATACATGCCCGAATGAAATTTTTACATGCCCAAATATCTTAAAATGCATATTAATAAAAACATTCACATACCTAGTGAGAAGAATTTAACGGCATTATATCTATACTGACATTGTTTATTTCAATTTAAGTAAAAAAGTCTTAGATAAGATGCTGTATTTTAAAATTAATTTAAGAAATTTATTTTTGTTTAAATATTTGCCTGCCTAGCCAGACATGTAAGAAAAAAAGTACATGCCCAATCTAAATTTTTACATGCCTCGAGCATGTCGGGCAATATAATTTTCGAGCACTAACAGGCTGTATATTTAGTTTTGTGTGAGTGAGAGAAAAATTGAAGAATTATGTTTTCATTCCATTCCCTGGAGGGAGACAATCAGCTGTGGAGTTTAAGATTCTTGTGATTTGTTAACACCGAAATTTTATACTTTAGTCAATTTTAAAAAATCTAATTGTCTGATTGATAAGCCCTTTAATCCGTGGATTAAGAAAAATTGGCCCTTTCCATTGTTACCATATTTGTAACAACTGATATTTCTAATTTATTTTCCCCCTTTTCCATAAAAATGTCTCTTTTTAAGCAATTAGCCGTGGATTTTTGGTCATTTTTCAATCAACATGGGTCAATGTTTTAATTAATATCTCCACTAATTAGGGTCGGGTTGTTTAGCAAATTAGATAACAATAAATTCTCAGTCCAATGACACCTGTCCGAAGTCCACGCGACAATTAGGGCCGGAGTTTATCGTGTTTTAGTGGCAGCGTGACAGACAGAGGTTCACAGCCTATAATATGCACTACTTCTGGTCCTATAGTCTGCACTAAAAACATCTTTGACTATATTAACAGGCTGATTACTTTGATAGTTTGTAGAATATTTAAATATTACCTTAGTTTTTAAGGAAAACTATTTCCTACAGTTATTAAAACTGAAAATTATCATAAATTAATCTAAAAATATATCAAACAAATGGAATTACCTGGTGAACCTGGTGTAGTATGACTAACTTGTATATCATGTGTAAGTGCAATATATGCAGGCTGGGTAATAACAGCTGGTGTAGTTTGAGTATTAGAATCGGATGCAGAGTCAGCAGGATTATCAGAAGGTACAGGACTAGGTTCTCGAGACAAAGAATCAGGAGTTACCAATCCACTAACACCACTATGACTTGGTGATGCTGGAGCTGACCTGGAAGTTTAATAAGATACAGAATATAAATTACATATCTTACAGATGTAAAATAAAATTTTCTTTATACAAATTTTTTGATTTTGTATTCTACATTTTGAAATATGTATTGTTGAATTCATATTGAAACTGCTTTTTATTATTATTTATGAAATTAACAACAATTAGAAGCGGAAGGGCCAATTACTTCAAAAAATGTGAGTCTTGAAATTCTACTACAATTGAGGAGTTGGCTGGAAATCATGCTTTTTTTTTTTTTTTTTTAACAGTGTTCTATTAGAGGTAAAAATTGGATGAAAATTTTTCACTCTTTTTCAGAAAGAAAGTGAGAACAGAAATACACTTCCGATTTTTTTTTTTTTTTTTTTTTTTAATTATTATAAACTGCTAATGATGCCTACTTTTATAGCTGTTTCGGTAACATTTGAATTTAATCACATTCAACTACTTAAATATGTAATTTTTTTCCCATCATTGAACACTAAAATAGGCAGTTATTGCTCTGATAACTGACAAACTTTTAGGCTATTCTTTCAAAGTTAATTCCTAAAATACATTAAATGATTATTTAACTAAATATCGACAAATTTCCTTTTCTTGTGTATGTGCATTTCGTTGGCTGATTAGTGAAATACATATTTTTCTAATTCAAATTCTTTTACAACTCTTTTAAATCAGAAGAAGTCAGCGAAGTATCCATTATTCTAAGCTTGCTGATTTTTGTAAAAGGTCCTTTCAAGACTGCAGATTTTTATGAAAGGCATTATTGCACAAAAAATATTTCCAAATAAAACTTCACCTTTTTAATGGTAACCCTGAATACAAAATTCGAAGTCCTATCAAGACCTAAAAATTCTTCACAGAACTGCATGTATGTAAATGTTATACTCAATGAGTTATTCAGCTTTAGAGCTTCGAGTATTTATCACTAATTCAGCTAACTGAAAGACTTGGTTAAAGCATGCACCACATACAATTCATATTGTTACGATAATTAAAGAGTTCTTTCTTGAAAAAGTCCTTAATTGTTTTAAGTTACTTCAGCCTTTTCCTGCAGCATTTTTTTTTTTAAGGATAATAGAATTGCTGGTGTCTTGTTCAATATAATTCAATTGCACTTTCAGCAGCTTTTTGTCCTCCCGTATGAGAGATTTTCACTGTCACAGTGTTTATCATCATCACTAGATTCACTTTTTTTTTTTTTTTAAATGATAATATTGACGATAATTTCACTTGCAATCTCTTGTTGTTTGTCAGCATTTATCCAATCCTATATATCCTCTTCATTGATTCTCTCAGATAATATGATATTGGGAGAAAAAAAAAAAAAATAATAATAATAATAATAATAATAATAATACTATTGCCACATACCAATTCGTCATGACTTGAATGACAGGGAGCATTTCAAGAAATAATATTGCTTTCCTTAGAATATTTTGATTTCTTAAAAACGTGAACAAGCTCAGAATTTTTTTCTCTTTAATTTTAAAAATGAAAAATGTAGAAAAAAAAAAAAAAAAATCTTAGAAATATTTAATAGCTTGGTTGAAGCAGAAACCTCGACAATCTGAGTTTTACTGAACTTTCAAACTATAGGTCTGGGCATGGCTCAGCAAGGAATAAAAATATAGACTAAGATTAGAGGTAAAAATAAAAATATATACGCTCAGGTCATCCAAGAATAAGAACAAATATTAAACCTTTGTCCGGTCTGATTGAGTTTAAGTGATTTTAAGCCTGGCCTTGCATGACCCATTCAGTCATTTGCACAGTATAACATATTTATTTTTATGATTATTATGTTATTTGTTAAATAACTGATTTGATACTGATTGGACTCAATAATATGAAATGCTTCATTTCAAAAAAAAAAAAAAAAAAAATAGCATATTGTGAAAAAGAAATAAGAAGTTCATTACTTAAACAAAAATAAAATAAAACACCAATAAATAACTATTTACAGAGATAAGAGTAGGAAATTGACAAAAAGTCTGAAAAATATGTGAAGAACTCAAAGATACGATAATTTCTGCAATTAAAGAAGGAATGAATTAACACAAAATTACACTTTTTATAAGCAAAAATGGAGAATATATGAAAATAAATTGTTTAAAAACATGTGAAAAGAAAGAAAATTAAACAAAATAAAAATATTTAGAAAGAAACTAATCTGAAGAAAAGTATGAAATTCCTACAAAAGTCTGAAAACTCTCATCTCTGTATTTAATAAAAAAAAAAAAAAAATCAACAATACCTAGATGACAAACCACCATATGGTGCTCTAAAGCAAGGGACGCCTCTCTGTCTTCTACGACGGAAGGCTTGCTCAATAAGTTTGGACTCGGACTGAGAGTCAATTTTCCAAAAGCTTCCTTTTCCGGGTTCTTCTTGAGGTCTTGGAACTTTTACGAAATGCCGATTAAGTGATAAATTGTGACGAATTGAGTTCTATAAGGAAAATTAAACTTATTTAAAGCTAAAAAACAACAACATACTAATATTTTTTGTACATGTAATAAATAATGTCACTGATATTTTATTTTAAATAAGAAAGACTAGCATATAAATTTTTGCTCCAGAATTTTCATGTAGAATTAATTATTTTTCTTTCTTAAATGCATATTATAAACTTATGTGTATATTAAGAGAAAGATAGGACACTTGCGAAAATATCAAGAATTTGTAGTCTATAATGTATTTGCATTACATGATTGGTAACCACGAATAATGTGTGACAAACTAATAAGATTACAAAAAAATAAAAATAAATAAAAATATTACAAACTGACTAAATTAGAGCAATTTTATCTCTTTTCACACACATATAAAGATATGTAGTTATACAACTACTTACTATTTTGGTTATACTACTACTTACTATCTGTAAATCTGAAGATGATTAGATGTAGATGTAGCATGATTTACATTAAATTAAATGAGCTACTTTTAAACCAGTGAAGATGCTGATTTTTTTTTTTTTTTTTTTTTTTTTTTTTTATCAGTTTTAAACAAGGAAATGGATCTGGCCTATCTGGTTGAATTTTAAATATCCAAAGGAGGAAAATTAAAGCTTAAAATACCCTCAACTCAAATAAAAACTAAATTTTGAAAATTGAATGCATTAGCCCATTTTGAAAATAATGAATAAATTTTATTTTAATTCGTTGGAAAGTTATCAAGAGTGGGTTAAGGAGTATCGTGTCAGGAGTAGGTGGAGATGCCTGAGGAATCATGGAACTTATAACATTGTAGAACAAATTTTTAATGTGCAACAATGTACTAAACTGAGCATAAGTTTCAATTAGTCTTCTTCTTACTAAACTGCATATGAGCTAAAATGCTGACAATATTAACAAGCACTGTAGTTAAATATGAGCCATCAACTACAAAGCTGCAATCTTTTCTTTTCTGTACAGATTTTTTTTTTTTATCAATGGTACTATTTTTTTTTTTTTTTTAGAAATTTAGAAATTCTAATACTTATTGCTTTATACATAACCAATTTAAATTCTTTAAGCCTGGAAATGCCACACAGAACCAAATTCAACAGCAATATTTATTCTTACTGTTTCCTGTATTTTTATTTTTTATTTTATGAAATAATTTCGACTGATTGGGGAAATTATGAATATTTTCTTGAGAAAAATTAAAAATAAATGTAAGTCTAAAATAACAACTTGCTACTTTGAAATGTTTATAATTTCAGAGCCTCCTAAACTAAATGCCTTCCACATGGCTCGAAAACTTGGCAACAAACAGTACAAGAAGAACATAGCCGGTAGATGGCACTTGATACCGTACATAAAGTTCTGTTTATAAACCACTATTCAATTGAGTTTCAATTTGTATTTTATTAATTTAACAGATGTGAGAGAGTTTTTTATGTATCATGTTAAAAGACGAGGTACATAAACGACATAAATAATTAGTACAGAAATACCAACTCTCCGGATTTTTGAATACCAATACTTTTTCACAGAAACATTCTTTTTATTTATTATCGTAAATTCTGTGATTAAGACGAGGATAAATTTAAAAGAAATTATGATATAAAAATTCGAAGGGTTGACAACTCTGTTAGTAAGTTCGATTTAACAAATAAAATAGTTATGCTTATTTCAAAATGAAATGAAATTTTTATTTATTTATATTGATGTAGGAATACAGAGAAATAACTTGTTCTTAGTTACTTTGAAGTAACTAAGAACTTTTTGAAATGAATTAACTTATAAACTTTAGTAATTTATGAATAAAACTACAAAATACTCCATTACAAGAAAAAGATTGATTCATAAATTTTTAATACCACTGTTTTTTAAAGACTTGTGTAAATGCGTATAAAAATTTGATTATCTCAGTGAAATCGAAACAAAAATGTTGGGAATATTTAAAAGAAAAAATAGATAACTTTTATTTCTGCTTTTGTTCTTTTTAAAAAAATTAAGCTTTAAGATTCAAAATATTTCTTTTATTAATAATAAAATGTTTATATATGTTAAAACAAAGTTTTATAAAAAAATTTAATATCTTCTTGACGAACCTCTACTTTAAGTAGTAATTTTTCTTTTGTTAAACCAAAGGCGGGACGCAGAATATTATTAATAATAATAATAGTAGTGTGACGAGTCCCACGGAACACACAGTACTCCTTCATTATATATATATGTGTGTGTATATAAATTCGTAATATTCAATATAGATATATACATATAATACATAATTTTAGATAAGTGTATAAAAAACTTCTTGAAATTTTCAATATTAGGAGCAATTTTAAAGCACTATTGTCAAAGTTATTTTTACTGCATCTCATACTTAAATGCCCTATTAATGATAACCATAGCAATAATATATGTCATCTAATTTTGATGAAATTCATAAGGCCATATATAAAAATAATGGAATGAAATGCACAGATGATTTGTAACCCAAATCTCTTTAAATAGCAAACCTATATCCAGGAAAATTTTAAAGCTGTAAATTATAATCTAAATTGAGAGTTCAATGTATATATACACATACAGTTACAAAAAAATATATGTCACAATATTTACCTCATTATTCTACAAGCACTCAAAAACATTTTCAACAGCTTTTCTTGGTGTTTTTAAGCGTATCTTAGTGATCCAAAACAAACGAAATAGATATTGTAAATAATTTTCATGCATTGTAAATAATTTTCCCACTTGTTTGTTTGTCTTTGATTTAATAGTTTATTTTTCTTAAATTAATATTATTTAAAAAAAAAAGAGAGAAAGTGTTTATTACTCACACAACTATATTGTACCTTTCATTCCATTACTATACAGATAAATTGCTGATTAAGTTGTAAGATCAATAAGGTAAGATAATAAAGTTAAGTCTATTTTAAAAATAATTTCAAATATGTTAGAAACAATTTTATTTGACATATAATTTTGTTGCAGGTGAGTTAACGCCCCCCTCAGTCAAGGCTGTTGTTATTTTGCTTTTAAACTTACCAATCTTGATCAAATTTTTCAGATTGAAACCTTATACAAATTTTAAAATACCAAATGTGAAATTCTTGCATTGATTTGTTTTTAAGTTATTCTGATAACAAATATACATATACGTAGATCAATTGTTAAAAACTGGACTTTCATATTCAGGGCCAGGGAACCTCAAGTCATGATATTATTCAAATGGACAACTAATAGAGTGTTTACATAGCAACTTTGAAGAAAATCGTTGGAGCTGTTTTTGAGATAAGGGCTTACGGTCCCACTTCCGGTTTTCCAATTTTTACCAAAATTTGGGAAATTCATCTGTGCACCAGACCTACCTCAATTCTGAAGTTTCGCAGTTCCATCTTTATTAGTTTCGGAGATATGATAGTCAGAAAGTTCCCCACATCCATACACTCACACATACGGGCTAATTGCCAAAAACTTTTTTTTGGACTCATGAGACCTTAAAACATGTAAAAAATTTTCAAGGCTGTTATTAATTTGTCCTTAAATTTGCCAATCTTGAACAATTTTTTTCAAAATGAAACCTAATACGAATTTTAAAATACAAATGTGAATTTCCTGCCTTTGTTTTTAAGTTATTCTGATAACAAATATGCACATAGATCAATCGCCAGAAACTGAAAAAACTGATTTTTGTATTCAGGGAACCTCAAAATGTGACTTTATTCAAAAACCTGAGTTGAAAATAGAACTTCAAAAAATACTTTGTTTACATAAAAGGTATGAAAAATTAATTTTCCTTCCTCAGCAGTATTCGTCAACATAGTAAACCAAAATCATAGCAAAGCACTTTCGTCAATTGCATGCTATAGAAAAGAACATTTAGCTTAATTTTGGGTAGCCCTGTATGTTTTCAATAAACTATGTGCACATCAGATTGTGCACTTAAATTTAGTCGTATATGAAAAACACTTAACACAAAATGAAATACACTTTCAGCATTTTCCAAGTATATCCGAGTTAGAGAAAACCGGCGTGCACAGACCAACTACTAAAAACATTATTTTTCGATTAAGGAGACCTCAAAAAGAGTAAATATAACACAATTTTATTTCGAAAATGTCTATCAGTTTCAAAAGCATAGCCTCTCGGAACTGGTGGAGCTAATAAAGTCTTAAATAAAATTAAAAAAAAAAAGCTTGGTGAGAGAGAAAACTTATACTCAAGAAATCCTTAATTTTAAAAAATTAAATCTTAATGGTTAATTTTTTTTTTTTTTTTTTTTTGTGATGGACTAGACACAACAGATTGTTCTCTTGTCCAATTTTTATTACTGAATGTTAATTTATCTCCTTAATGTGCTGGTCTATCTTTCTTATAAATAATATAAAATTTTTAATTTAAGAAAATAATTCACACTTAATAAGGTAAAAATGTAGCATGAAGGACATGACAAAAAAAAAAAAAAAACATGATTTTAATAATTTATCATTATAAATTAATTATTCTAAACTGAAACTCATTTAGTTTAGAGATTTTAGTTTATATAAACGAGACTTTCTTCTGATATCTAAATTTTAAAAATGTTTGAATTTTTTATTAAATAAATACATAAAAAATAATTTAATAGCGTGATAAACCTGCCATGTTTTTGCTTATTTAATTTTTGTTTTTTAATTAATAATATAACAAAAGATGTTATTTATTTGATACGTTCCATGTATTTCATATCAATAAAATTTAAAATAATTGCATTAGTTGAAAAGCTAAAATATGGTCTTGTCCACTTTCAAAGGAAATTAAACCCAATATTTTTTAAATATTTGAATATTTTATTGAAAATATTTACGATAAACCACTTACACTTTATTTAAAAAAAAAAAAAAAAAAAAAAAAAAATTCAATTTTAGACTTAAATTTGAAATTAATAGCTAAATTTTTAGATGAAAAACAGAGTATCTATGAAACAGAAGAAAATTGTTGCTCTGTGTAGGTGCTGTCACCTAGCCGTAGTTTTGTTTTCTAAATGTTGCCTAGTTTAACATTAAAATTTGCCACGCGCAGAAGGCATTTAGTTTAGGAGGCACTGATAATATACACCAATAGCTGTATTTTTATGTTACAGTGTAATACTTATTATCTTAAACGCTTATTCCACAGAATAAATGGCTTTGTATAACAGAAAAAAAAATTGTGTTTTGAGAAAATTTTTGAGGTCTGAACAATTTCTGCACCCCTGGTATCTTCATCTTCAGGTCTCAAAAAATATGGAAGACCTATCTCAATTTGGAATGCAGTTAGTTAGGTTTTTCCAGAATGGTCTGTAGATTTTCCCCTAATATTCTCTCATGAGTATAAAAAATAAACATTGATTTGTTGATTGCTGTTCCTAAACAAGTGATATCCATGCTCTGTAGTGCATACTACTCTGTTTTCAGAAATTTTGTTTAATGGATAATAGTTTTGTTAAATTGTTTCGAGAATATGAGTCGAATTAATCAGACACCAAAAGACAAGAGATTTTGTTTGATTTGTAGTGAAATAATCCTACATTTTGAGAATCAGCTTCGAAAAAAGCACAAGTTTTATAAATTTTCTTTTACAAAAATGAGTTCAGATTAAATAAAATATAAAATTCGTCAATATTTTTTCTTTTTGGGAAAAAATTAGTCTCTTTCTTCTCTTTTCATTAAAACATGATCAAGTAAAAAAATATAGAACGCTGGACAGATTCCTGTTAATAATTTTCAATATTATTACACATCACATCTTATTTAAAAAAGCATTATATTAAAATCTAATAAAACAAAAGGCATGGTATTAAAATCTAATAAAACTGAAATTATAAAGTGACACATAATGGGTTAAGAAAAAAAAAAAAAATGCTAAAAAATAAGTTACCTGCCATCCCCGATCAGCAGTTCTGTAAAATGGATAATGTTTTGTGATATATGAATAAATCTCATTTAGTGTAAGTTGCTTGTCTGGAGCAGATGATATGGCTTGAACAATAAGCTGCGCATATGAAAATGGAGGCTTCTGATCATCTCTTCCAACTGGCTCAGTAGTAACAACAGTTTCTGTGACCAGGGATACTTGTGGCTGCTGAGGTTGACAAACTGAATTGACTGCAGGTGGAGTCTCAACTTTAATTTTCTTTTCTTCTGAAGATGCTGCAACAGCATAAACAGCAGCTATTTGCAAATCATTACCAAAATTTCGCCGATGAGAGCCCCCTCTTGGGCTTGTTGGACAAGAATTTGCAGCACTAAAAAAATAATATATAATTAAAAATTAAGAACATTTTAGATTATTTAAAAACTTGTTACAAATCATTAAAAGTATTCTACTATGAAGCCAGTTTTATTTGTTTATTTTTATTTATTTATTTTCAAAAAAACATTTAATTAGCATTTCAGTTTTCTGGTAAGTACCATTCAATGTCTGTTATTTAAACTATAACTTTTAAGTTCTATATTAGTAACAATAAAATGAGAGAGAAAAAAAAATAGTTTAAAAAATATTCAAAGAAACACCTAATTGTTCCAGTAGGTGATGGAATAGGGCTTGAAAAGTTTCCTTCATTTTCTGGTATACTGATGCGTAATGGAGCCATTGGTTTACAAGGTGATTCTGGCACACGAGTATGAGAGGGTGGATTATTTTCATCTATTAATGACTGAAACATAATCTTGATGGCTGTACTTGGAAATCTGAAAACACACCTGAAATAGAAGTACATAAGAAAAACATTAAAAATAAAATAAATTAAACTATAATAAATAACTACTAATTGATAATAATTACCTACATAATTTACAAATAACAAAATATTAAATTTATAAACAACAAATAAGCATTGTTATTGTTATATGTAGCAATTTTAATAAAATATGAAGATTTTTAAAAAGCAATTTAGTAAACTTCAATTATACTTACCTTATGATTATTGTGAGCAGGGTTGGTAGGTTTTTGACAGTTTAAACCAGGGTTGGCAGATTTTTGACACGTGACAGTTTTTGACGGTTTTAACCATGGTTTAAACCGTCATGTCAAAAACCTATATTTATAATTTAATTGTCGTATAAAAACATAGCTTAATAAAATATAGTTCATAAAGATTTTTTGAAAAGTAAATAGATTGATGTTCTTTTAAAAACACATTGTTAGGCTAGGCTTTTAAAATTTTATTATGAATTATTTCTATGTTCATTCAAAATATGCTGTGATACTTTTATATATTATTACAATTACAAAATTTATTTACAACTATGCTTAATATAGCACACATGTTAAACTTAGTTATGTGATACTTTAAAAATATAGTTGTTTTCAATGAGATATTATTTATAAGTATGTTTTAAAAGGTAAACATATTAATGCTTTTGGAGAAACATTATTATAACATTTTGATTAATATAAAAACAAAACTTTAGGCTTCTAAAAATTTATGATTTATGTATAATTGATAGATCATTTTGATTGACAAATCATTTTATTTGCAATACAACATTGCATAGTTAAGTTTTTTTAGTATTGTGCTTTTAGTATTATGTATTTATTCAGTAAAATAAAAAAGCATAGCCTAATATTTTGTATTTAAATATTTTATAGAAAAATATAACTTTTTTTTTTTTTTTCTTTTTTTTTAATGACTGCTGATATTGCAAGTTTTTAAGAAAAAGCAATAATTCTGAATGTTAAACAAGCTTGAATTGTATCTGAAATTCTTATAATTACCGACACGAGAAACATGAATGTTTTCTGGACATGTATAAATTGTAATAAGTTTAATATTTACCAGCACAGATTTTTTTAAAAATTATTAGTCTAAGCTGTAGGGCCCACCAGCGGCCAAGTGGTACTACGCTCAAAGCTCGTAGACGTGAGGTGTCGGGTTCGATCCCAGGGCGTGCTCATTGGCCTAGCCATTCAGAGTTTTTCATGTTTTTCTCTGAAACTTGTATAAATATGGACTAGGACACTGTAGACAGACCCACATGGTAAAAGTCAAGACTCGCGGTTGCCACTCGCCACGTGGCGACCTAATTTGAAAAAGTGGTGATAAAAAAAAAAAAAAAAAATCGCTCTAGTCGCCAATCAGACATGCGTTTTTTTCGCGATTTCACGAAAATCTGTGACCCTCCCTAATTTGCGGAATTTTGCGAATTAACTTCTGCTTTAAAAAAAAATCGCGGATATCGTCCGTTAAAAAAAAAAAAGAAACCCTATTAACGATCGACGATTAATTTTGCTACGGAAACCACCCAATTCATAATCTTTCTCCATCCACAACATAAATGTCAATATTCATTTTAAACTTGCTTAATGAGATTCTAGAATTTATAAAGAAATAGAATTGTTAAATATTTCTACCTCATGTAATTTTTACCCCTCCCCCCATTTTCTTATCTCCAACTAGTGATCGGCGATCAGATGTTTTGCAGAATTCTTTTGTTTCCAAGTCCTTCTCCATCCACAACATAAATGTCAATATTCATTTTAAACTTGGTTTGTAAGATTCTAGAAGTAGAACTGAAAGAGTTTAATATTTCCTACCCATGGTAATTAATTTTTACCCCCCCCCCCCCCCCGCCCCCACACACACATCTCCAGATAGTGATCAGTGATTAATTCTAGAAACAATAGAGACACACATTGCTCAATATTTCTCTCATATGTAGTCATTTTTAAACTTCATTACTGAACTTGATAAATCTACTTATTTTTTCTCAATTAAATTAAATATTTATATTTAATATCTATTCCAAAAGTTTAAACAAGGGAAAAAATGTAGACTAAATTTTCCAGGTAGGAAATTTTTTTTCTAAATCCATTTAATACTCAGTTGTATTTATGCATATTAGAAACTGATAATTAACTACTGTAGCATTTTTAGATATGTATGATTAATGTACATAAATAAAAATCATATATTTGTTTGATTTTTTTTTTCCCTTGTTGACATGGAATTTTAATAAGGTTTTATGTGGATAAAAAACTTATTGCAATAATATTAAAGAATTGTTTTGTGCTGATGAAAAAAATCCTGAAATTTTTAATGTAGATAGAAAGCTATAAATATACATATATAACTGTTTAGGTAGTTAATTTATTAAAAGTGACATTAATGTTCAATCAATTAACTAAACAATCATGTTAGCAAAAAATTTTCAGCTAATTTCTAATTTTAGCAATCTCATGTCTGTTAATATAATTAAATCTCGGATAATATACCAAAAAAGTCCCCCCCCCTCCCTTTTCCCCCATACTGAAAATAATTTTGTTTTCTTCTAATGCTAATCACATCTATTTTCCATATGGAGATGTCACACTATGTAAAATTTATCAAATGAATAAAATTTTTGTATTTCTCTTTCAATAAGACAAAGTAAATATTCTTGCAAAACACAAATTATGTATGAGAAATAACATTATTTTGTTAGTGTGTCATCATTATAGCCTGCTGTTTTCTGTATCAAAATGAAATTAATACTTAACTTCTCTTAAAATACTAATAAGAATAAAATCATAAACACTCAAAGAAAATTCAAACGAGATCATATCTTCTCTCAAAAGTCGAATCATTTTATAATGATTTGATTTCTCAGCCAATTTTGTCTTTCTCCCACCTGCTTTCATTTCAGATATTGAAAATTTTAAACTCGAGAAGTATGAAAGTTAAAAAAAACAAAAAATATTTATTTTCAAACAATATTTAAAGATTTTTTTTTTTTTTTTTTTTTTTTAAATCTGTGGAAGTGCATATTTTTTTTTTTTAATTATTATTAAAATAATACAATAAAGACCACTATTTCATAATTTTTCGACCACATCATATGTGTTTTATGCCTTTATATGTATATAGAATATAGAAATATATTTTTTAATTATGTGTGTGAATATCAGGTATAACGTCGACTCGCGAGTGGCCACTGAGTTAAACATGTCCAGTGGCCACTTACAAAAATTGTAAGTCTTGACCTCTACCACACGGAGGGCAATACCTCTTAGGCCTAAGACACTAAAGTAGTCAATCACCACACCAAAAACACCAATCAAAACACCAAACACCAATAGTCCAAGCTATAAACAGGTACAAATATTTATACAATCAATAATAATAATAAATGTAGATTATAAATATAATTATTTTCAAATTCATATTAATTTACTGCCCACATATGTTTCACTTAAAGAAAAAAAAAAATCCAGTATTTCTGTGTTTTTATGGCTTATTAATATAAATAAACATAAACAAAAAAAAATATATATCTATGCATACTTTGTTTATATTTATATAAAACATAATAATAATAATAAACATTATATTAATATAAAACTAATATAATATAAAACATAATCATATAACAACAGCCTTAACTAAAATAAATCAGGAAGAAAATATAGAAATCGATTTTAAAAATTACAGAAAGCTAGCTAACTATAATAATTATTTTTATGCCGCAAAACGCGAAACCGTCGAAATTTTAGCGAATAAGGAATCATGCAATACCGACCAAATGGAGATCGACGCAAGGTGGCGCGATATCCTGGAGAGAAGAGAAGAAGAGAGAATACATAACCGCCGAGCAGCAATGGTTCACAGAAGCGTAAATACCTGAAGAAGGCTGTGTGGAACAGCTGAAAGCGCTAGTTGAAGGTAATTTTTAATGGATTTTTAGTGTTTTTAAAGTTTTAAGATGTTTTTACCTCTTTTAAATCGTTTTAAATATGTATATCGTGTTTTTTTTTTTTTTTTAATTCTATGGAATTCAGTGCACACTCCTGATTTTAATTGTTTAGTATTTAACGTATTTTATACAACTGGTCAAAATTAAACACATAAATTAATAATAAAAAACGGAAAATAAAACATTTGAAACTTGGTTAGAGAAAATAATTACTTTAAATATTATTCCACACTAGCAAGCTACGCCCGCTTCGCTGGTCACTGTATTTAAATGAATTTTCAAAAGAATTGAACCACCATTTATTTTTTATATCATATTATGCATAAAAACTTTAAAATATATATATATACCTACATTGAAATCGTTCTAAATCTCACTTTGGGTACCTGATGCTTTTGTCTCCCGTTCTTTATACTATTATATTAAATAAAATATTTCTTCCGTTTTGCTTCCACGGAGGATCAAAATTGCGATGGCATGTCTACGGCTCACCTCTAGGGGGTGAATTACAGACTGTCGCCAATTGCCTGTTGCGCAGCACTGGCCAACCAACCAACCATACACTTGTATTGCTGCAATGCTCTATGGACTTATGTGAATGATTCTCATGAATGAATCAACAATTGTTTACATATTTAATGGATTATGTATGGGAAATAAGTATGCTGTCATTTAAAAATTGCAGCTCTTAGAACTTCAAAACTGATAACAATGTACTGCAAGAAAAAAAAAAAAAAAAAAAAAAAAATCGAGATCTGATACCATTCTTGCAGATTCTTATCTAAAATGACCTCGTGAATTCGAATATGACCACCGTTTTGCCCAATCACCCACCGTTTTTTTTAGGTACACCCCTTCCTAGTGTTCATGTTATGCATTTTTCAAAGGGTGCCGCGCCCTGCCCTTTTTTTAAGTGAAAAATGCGCCCTGCCCCTAAAGGGCAAAATTAACGGTCGCCACCGGCCACATGGCGACTAAATAAAAAATATGGCGATTAAAAATTATGCATCGATCGCCACTAAAGTCGCCACTTTTTGTTATCATTAAAAGATTCTAAAAATCGAGTGACGATAGGTAATTAAAGCCTTGTGATTTCCAATCTATATCCATCCATGGCATAAATGTCAATGTTCATTTTAAACTTGCTTTATTATATTCTACAACCTATAAAGAAGTAAAATTGTTTAATATACCTCACTCATATAACTTTTTAAACCCCTCCACCCCCTTTCCCTCCCCCTAACTATCTGTGATCATACAGCTTATAGAAAGCTTTATAATTTCTAATCATTCTACATTTGTCGCAAAAATATAAATATCTATTTTAAACTTTCTTTATTAGATTCTAGAATCTGTAAAGAAGTAGAATTGTTTAATATCTCTTACTCATAATTCTTGTAATCCCCCCCCCCCAACGATTGGCAATCACATGCTTCACTGAAGCCTTGTGATTTACAATCTTTCTCCATCCATAACATAAATGTAAATATTCATTTTAAACTTTCTTGATTAGATTCTAGAACCTATAAAGAAGTATATAGATGTATTCCCCCCCCCACACACACACACACATGTGCACTCCATTTCAACTAGCAGTTAATGCAAAGCACAATCTTTTTCCATTATTATCTCCATAGTGTTTAGTGTATATTTAACCCATTTAAGATATTTGACAAATGTGTGCATTAAAATTTGATTTGGCTTAAATGTGTATTTTTAAAAAAAATTTGTATTTGCTTTCTTTTGAGTAGAAATCTTCCTTTTTCCGTCCCATTTTAAAGTAGAAATCTCCCTATTTTTAAAGCTACAAGTTTGGCAGCTAAGTAAATTATTTTTAATGAAACGGCTAAGTTTCCATATCTATACTTTTTAAGAGGAAATATTTTAACTCTATTGAAATGAAATCATTTTAAAAAGTATATCTTTAGAAATAAGAAAAAATAATAAAACTACTAACTGTATTTACACATGACCATGTAAAAGGTTGTTATGATGATGAATCAGCTAATTCATTTACTAGAAAATATCAATGTGAACTGTGCATGATAACAGCTTATTTCATTTAAATAAATTGAAATAATAATAATAATAATAATAATAATACTGAATTATCTGAAAGATAAAAACTTTTGCTGTTATTATTACAGCCCTAAGCAGATTTTAATTTAGGATGTGCAGTTTAGGATTTTTAAAAGAGCATAATTGCAAATTACAATTTCAGTGTCCCAGTGTTAATTTTATTATTATATGTATTTCTTATTTTCATATTTTTCTTGTGGTGATTATACCGCAAAATGGTGACAAATCTTTTCACAGTCTGAAAGAAATAGTCTTATCATGCGAAAAGTGGCCACTAACTTAAAAAAGTGGCTACTAATGAAACTGACAGTACCGGCCACTGGCCACTAATGAATTTTCCCAGTTTTGCCCTTTACCTGCCCCTTTTTTTAAGGGAAAATGCGCACTTCACTTTTTTTAATTGAAATTGTGCCCTGTATTTTCTCATCTGCTATATTGCTATTTTTTAAAGATATTTTAGTGTTTTCGATCAGATATAAGATTGAATCAGTATGTCGTGGCCACCACAAGACTTTCTTCTATATTTTCCTATACAAATTCACTCAGTAACAATATTTAAAAAAAAAAAATTCGATTTTTTTTTTTTCGTTAAAAGTAAAAAAAAAAAAAAAATCTATAACTTTGTTTTAAATTATCACATATTTACAGTTCAACCATTCGTTTCAAAGATATTGACGAGACCTATCGAAAGATACCCATCTTGAAAGTGATGCCCCCACATGCACAAAATTTTTTTCCTAATTAACTATTATTATTATCAATAATTCATATTAATTTTACAATCACAAGTTAAGAATAACTCTCATTATGTATATTTATATGAAATTTTGTCCTATACTGCCATGTTAAAAATTTAGAAAAAATACGATCACAGCGCCACCTGTTGAGCGATTGATCCCCAAATCTAATCAGCACCAGTTTATGTCAGGGTCCAACTAAATACTAAGTTTGGTTAAATTTCGTTAAAAAAAAAAAAAGTAATTTTTTTTTTCTAAGTTTTTTTTTTTTTGTTAAAAGTAAAAAAAATCTATAACTTTGTTTTAAATTATCACAGATTTATAGTTCAACCATTCGTTTTAAAAGGTATTGACGAGACCTTCCGAAAGATACCCATCTTGAAAATTTACACCCCTCGAGGGGGACTTCCCCCCAGGGGGGGGGGGGGCGAGGCTGCTACACATACAAAAAAATTTTCCCAGTTGTTTATCTCTATTATAAATAATTCTTGTAAATTTCATAATGATTACTAAAATATAAGTCTCTTTATGCACATTGCACATTTATACAAAATTTTGTCCTATATCACCATGTTAAAAATTTAGAAAAAGCGGGATGGCAACGCAACCTGTAAGACAATTTTTACCAAAAGTTGATAGGCTCTAATTTAGGTCAAGGTGCAACTACATACCAATTTGTATGAAATTCTGTACAGTAGATCCTGAGATACAGTTGCCACAAAATTTTGTCACACACAGACAGACAGACATTTTCTATAAATGGTCAAATCGTGTTCTACAGCTCTCAAAACATGTACATCCATCAAAAACCCGAGGTCGAAAATTTTTACGAATCCAATACTTTCTTCTATTGAATATAGAAGAAAGTAAAAATTAATTTAACATTAAAAAACTCAAAAATCCTAATAAATATAATCGCTAAGCTTATTGTCTAAATTACTTCAAATTTAGTATCCAATTGTAAAAATTTTTCTACAATCTAGAAGTCAAAATTGTGAATTCGTTTGAAATATAAATTTTAACATTGTTCCATGTTTACATGTGTAAATGAATGCTAAGTACATTCTTAATAAATAATTAAATTAATATAGACATGAATCCAAGAAGGATAGTACCAGCTGTGTTTCTCTGTGAATTAGGTGATGAGATAGATGAGTATTCTCTTTTTATTTGCATTTATTTCATTTTGTTTGTTCATTTAGTGGACTGTACATTTTATAAACCATTTAGTGAGTGGGAAAGAAAGTGCCCTTTCGTTTATCAATATGTGCCTTTGTACAAACAAAAAAGTGCCTTTTTTTTTTTTATAAATCCACCCTGCCCTTTTTTTTAAAAAAAATGTGAGCACTACCCCTCCCTCATTTTTATCATTGTTTGGTAATTTTATACCCATCAGTTTGATTTGGAGAGGAACGATGATTATTTTAACAGTTAAATGTCTTCTGACCTGAGGAACTACGTTAGAAAGTTCTAAAACACGAACATTTGTAGAAAGAAGGAAATTTGAGGGGATTTGTGCCCAGAAAACAAAAGAAAATTAATAAAAACAATCGGTTTCTGTTTCTTTTCTTTTTTGCAATATTTCTCTTGTTTTTTACATATTCCAGCTTGCCATTCTCTTACCAAAACACCCCAAATAATAAAAATTATACAGTGAAATTTTTTTCAAAATGTTGAAAAGCCCTAGCAAAAAAGTTTGAATGATTCACAGTACGATGTTTGCTTTCAATAACTCCCATGTTAAATGTTTTGGGCAGTAAAACACGAACAGTAAAATATCCTCCTTTGACACGTGTTAAAGATCACCTCACCACACAAGATCACGACCATCAAGAACACCATAAAATTCACTCTCTTATCGTAAAACATGTACTAAAGGTACATAACGAGTGACAACTACAATAATAAAAGCAATGATCTTTAACACGTGTCAAAGCAGGAGATTTTACTGTCCAAAACATTTAACTTGGAAGTTATTGAAAGCAAACGTCACACAGTGAATCAGTCAAACTTTCTTGCGAGGGCTTAGAGACTTTACTCCACTCACTAATATTTTGAAAAAATTTTCACTGCATAATTACTTCCAGTTAGTTCCCCATCATACTATAGGTATGGGGAACTTTAATCGTGAAAATTTTCGACCTCGTTTTTTTTACTTTTTTACATGTTTTCAGGTGTGAGAAATCCGAAAATGACAAAATTTGTATGGTGTCTGTCTGTAAGGTGTCTGTTAGTATCTCAGTCCGTTAGTTTGTTAGCCTGTTTACACGATATCTCACGAACAAATGATCGCAGAGAGGTCAGACCTGTTTTAAAATATTACTTTCGATACTGGCAAGAACCCTATTCATTTACAACATTCAAATTAAAAAACTTCGTAAGTTATTAGAAATTTACAATTTTCTTAACATGGGAGAATAGAACAAAATTTCACTTAAATGTGCAATAAATGGAAGCTTTTTACTGTAAAAATGTCAGACCAGTTTTAAATTATCAGTTTGGATTCCGGAATAAACATCAGTAACTATAAATATGCTACTTTGAAAATTTCGCAAGTTATTGGAAATTTACGAATTTCATAACATGGCAGTATAGGGCAAAATTTCACATAAACATCAATTTTGAGAGATATTTTCATCGTAAAGACGGCAGACTACTTTTGAAATATTATTTAGGATACTGGCATGAATATCACTGATTATAAATTTTCCAATATAAAATTTTCGTAAGTTATTAGAAATTTACGAATTTTTTAACATGGCAGAATAGGTCAAAATTTCCTACAAGCGTCAATCTTGAGGAATATTTTCATCATAAAGGTGCCAGACCACTTTTGAAATGTTATTTAGGATTCTGACATGAATACCATAGAGTATGAATTTTCTAATTTAAGAAATTCGTAAGTTATTTGGAATTTACGATTCTCTTAAAATGGCAGAATACAAAATTGAGCATAAACGGCTATTTTCAGGATCATAAATATATCAGACAACTTCAAAATAACATTTTTGATACTTGTATGAACATGACTGATTACAAATATTCTAATACGAAAATTTCGTAAGCTATTCGTTATTTAAGATTTTTATCAACATAACAAAATTGAAAATTTTCCATATAAATATGCATTTTGAGGATTGTTGTATTGGAAATATTAGCATGAAAACTAAACTACGATATTTACCCTAATAAAATAAATTAATAGATTAAAATAAGATAAATATATCGAAGGGAATGGTGGATAGCCTATTAGGCGGGGATTTCATTCTGTCACTGTGTCAAGCATTTTTTCAAATTCATTTCTCTTAACATGATAACTATGTTAAGAGAATGTCCAGTTCTAGAAATTTATGAATATATATATATGATATGATGGGGAACTGAGCAGAGTCCACCTATGCCAACTAGTTTTTATTATTTGGGATGTTTTGGTAAGAAAATGGCAACTGGAAGCTGGAATAAATAATAAAAAAAAAAAGAGAAGGGGGGGGGGGAAGAAAGAAAGAAAGAAAGAGAAAATAGTTGTTTTTAATTTAGATAGAATGGAGTAGAAGGTTGATTTTTTTTTTTTTTTTTTACCAAAAAAAAAAAAATCAACCTTCTACTCCATTCTATCTAAATTAATTTCCAGGTTGATGAATTAATTTTCTGAATTGAAAAATAGTTGTTTTTATTGATTTTCTTTTAGTTTTCTGGGCACAAATCCCCTCAGATTTCCTCCTTACTACAAATGTTTGTGCTTTAGAACTTTCTACCTCTGTAGCTCCTCAGGTCGAAAGACATTTAACGGTTAAAATATCATAGTTCCTCTGCAAATCAAACTCGTGGGTGTAAAATTACCAAACAATGATAAAAATGAGGGAGTGGGTGTATCTAGAAAACAGTGGGTGATTGGGCAAAATGGAGGTCATATTCGGATTCAGGAGGTCATTTACATAAAAATATGCTGAAATGGTGTCAGAGGCAATTTTCATGCTGAGCAGTGTAATTTTTAAAAAGTTATTAATTATTCTTTAATTTTAGACTGTTTTTTGTTTAATATTAGACTTATTTTAAGATAAAAGCAATCGACTGATATTGCTCTGTGAAACTTTGCAATGTAATATCTTTAAATCTAATAACTTGATGTATATAGTGTCCTCACAAAAAAGGAAGAGTTTTTAGAGCTCTTCTAAAAAAGTATCACATGCATGCAGTATCTTTATATAAAAAATAAAAAAAAATCATCCGCTTTTACTTTAAAAAAAAAAAAAAAACTCAGACCTTTTATCACCAAAGTAGTTAAATCTAGGCCAATCAAAAATAGGAGTGGCCCACTCAGATGTGTTCTGCCGACAAACTCTTTGCTTTATTTATATAGATTTTATTTCATTTCACGATATAAATAATATAATGAACGAAGCGTTAAGATTCGGCATATTTATTATTACCATTTCAACTGTTCAAATGTTTACTACTCTTTGAAAATTATATTTAGTATTTGAATAATTCAATTAAAAAAAAAAAAAAAATCATTTTATTACCTTGAATGTTTTATAAAATATAGCTTTATTTTCAGAATAAAAAAATTCTGTATAGTAAATATTAAGATCATAAAACAACATTCATTATTTAAATTTGTTTTATCTATTCAGGCATCTCCAAAAAACTATTACGCTATCTTATGAAATAATAAAACTTAAATTTAAATCATTTAAAAATCACAAATATATATATCCTTAAAATCACTTTGAAATTAAATTTCATTATGAAATCAGTCTTATTTATAATTATACTAGCAGACTTTGCCCGCTTCGATGTTCATTATATTGACATGAAGTCTCAAAATACCATATCATTGATGATAATAATAATAAAATCAGTCAAAATCTCGATACCTTCGATAGCGGTTTTCCCCCTCGCCACACTTCCCAAAATCCCTTTATAATGCATGTTGCATACACATGCCTAACCCACATATTAAAAAATCGGGATTCTAAGATTATTTGAAGCAAAGTTATGTTTTAAAACGTGTTTTTTAGCCCCCCCCCCCCCGGCCCGGCCCGCTCTTAAAGGAAAGGAGGGGAGATTTTGCAAAATATCTTTATATTATGCGTTAGATACATAACTGACCCACACATGGAAAATCTCTAATTCATAAGATAATTTACTGCAGAGTTACACATGAATACATATCCCCCCCGACCCCTTAAGGGGAGGTGGGGTGGAGTTTCACAAAATCACTTTGTAGTGTGTGTTGAATACGCATAAGCAGTCCACAAATCAAAAATTGCTATTCTAAGATAGTTTGGAACAGAGTTATGCATGGAAACATGTTTTTAATCCCTCCCCAACCCTCAAGGGGTTGATAGCATGTAATTCCAAATAATCCCTTTGTTGTTTGTTTGTGTTGAGTACACATAACCAATCAACCTATAAAAAATCGCTTTCCTGAGATAATTTGGAGCAGAGTTACTCTTTAAAACGTGTTTTTGCCCCCCCCCCCCCCCCCCGAAAGGAAAATTTCACAAAATCGACTTATATAGCGTGTTGGGAATGCATAACCAGCCCACAAATAAAAAATCGTCTAAGATAGTTTAGAGCAGTTACGCATGAAAACATGATCTTGCCCCACCCCCAAGGGGGATAAGGTTATTTTTACAAAATCCCTTAGTAGTGTGCGTCTTGAGTACGCATAACCAATCGACATATCAAGAAATCACTATTCTGAAATAATTTGGAGCAAAGTTACTCTTAAAAGCATTTTTTGCCCCCCCCTCCCCACCTTTGAGGGAGGAGAGGGGGAATTTTTGTAAGATCCCTTTATAATGCGTGTTGGGAATGCACAAACAACTCATATGTAAAAATTAAGCTTACTGAGATAATTTGAAGAAAAGTTATGCTTGGAAAGATGCTTTTTGCAACCCCACCCCCAAGGGGGGGATAGGACGGAACTTTACAAAATCTCTTTTTAGTATGTGTCTTGAGTACGCATAACCAATTGACATATCAAAAAATCGCTATCCTGAGATAATTTGGACCACAGTTACTCTTATAAGCGTGTTTTTGCCTTCCTCCGCCCTTAAAGGGGAGGGGGTGGCACCGGGTATTGCAAGCGAGAACCCAAAGCGAGCTTTTCACCGATTTTTTTTTTTTTTTTTTTTTTTTTTTTTCATAAAGCTATATAGAAAAGAGTTTGCCAGCAAAGCCGTCCAAAATTGTTTAAGAACTAAAAATATTATTCAACAATTTGCCGGGAGACGAAAAAAAAAAAAAAATTTGAAACTCATAAATATTATATGAATTTCACCACATAGTTAAAATTTTAATTCACCAGTCACCAAATTATTATTAGAACCAGATTAATATTGTGCAATAATGAACTAAAATCATACAAAGAAAGGTTTTGAAAGGTTAAAAATCATAATTGACGACCCAGTTTTTATACTTCCACAACGCAGTACTGTTTCAGTACAGGATCCCTATGAACAATTTTTAAATTTTTATTGCCATGTTGGCGATAACTTTTTATTTATTTATTTTAGCATTAAAAATAAATAAATAACGGTCAATTATATGTTGGTTGTTCACGTGTTTCAAGTGCCCAGAACTTGCATGTGCTGGCGGAAAATAATAAGTCGTTTAATGTTGTATACAGATCGGTATTAGAATAAAAATAAATTGTATATTTCTCCCGTAGATCTTTCAATGAGCTACAAATTTTTTTTTAGTATACTTTATCGGAGTCTGTTTTGTCCGGCACCACAATGATAAGGTTTCATTACATTACATATTATGATCAAACCGTAAGTTCCCACACATAACATCAAAATTTCCATATGAACGAAGTCGCGGGTAACAGCTAGTATTTACAAATCTAAAAACGTGGAGAAAAAATATTTTGCATTATTTTTTATTAATTTTGTTTCATATTAAAAAAATTATAACAGTTTTAGTTTTTAGAATACTAGCTATTATTAAGTGCACTTAGTATAATCTTGTTCACAATTATTTTTACATTAGTTATTTCAAAATATAAAGTGTCCTTATAAATATGAGGAATGTATACTGTCCATTACATCTCCTTAATTAAAAATAAATTTAAAATTTTAAGTAATAAATATTAAAATTTTAGTTCAACTAGTTGTATGATTAAAAGTCTCACCTTTTAACTATCAATCAGTATACTTTTAGCAGAGCTTCTTTTTTGAAAGTCTTAAGATGTAATAAATATAATTTTTTTGTAAACAGAAATCATTGGCATTCACAGGAAACACATATTTTTCTAAAAATTATTTTTAATCATGAGTGACATATAAACTAAGCACTTTTTTTAGACTACAATTTTTTAATTTTCTAAATGAGACCTTTTCATTGTTTAAAGTAATACTAAGAAGTGCAAAATTTGAAGTTTTTGACGGGACAGTTCAAAAAGTCAAAAACTACCACGTGTCAAAAACATTTGTAAAAATTTAGCATTATCAGTAATATTTTAAAAAGTTGAATGATATTAGCAAAAAAATATATATATATCATGCAATTTTTAAATATATTTTGGGTAGCCTTAGAAGCCTCTTAGATTCGGCACTGCTAACAATAACAAATAATTCCGTTGAAATAATTTATAACCATGAAGTTGATTTAATTAAAACTTTATAAAACATACAACCTTTTATTACTCCATGTTTTCAAAATTGTTGAACTAGTTTCTTCTGGGGCGCCCCAGCTTGATCACCAGAATCACGGTGTGTGAAGTCGCTCGAAACTGATGTTTCTTGTTTCTTCCCTCTTATATAGACTCTTCGCCATTGGCGGTTGAGCACTGCCCCATCGTTGCCATTGCAGCAATTGGAACTTGTTAAAATTTCTACGGATTCTCTTACTGTAGCGTAACTGTGGTTGTGGTAGTTGGCCACAGTTACGCTACAGTAAGAGAATCCGTAGAAATTTTAACAAGTTCCAATTGCTGCAATGGCAACGATGGGGCAGTGCTCAACCGCCAATGGCGAAGAGTCTATATAAGAGGGAAGAAACAAGAAACATCAGTTTCGAGCGACTTCACACACCGTGATGCTGGTGATCAAGCTGGGGCGCCCCAGAAGAAACTAGTTCAGCAATTTTGAAAACATGGAGTAATAAAAGGTTGTATGTTTTATAAAGTTTTAATTAAATAATTCCGTGTTGAAGTAATGAAAACACATAAAAGTTTATAATTGCATAATTTTTTTTTATAAATCTACCCCCACCCTCTTACTTATTGATCACAACAGTAAACAGAATTTTCTTAAGACATTTTATAAAATTCAAATTTATCAGAAAAAGTCTTTGCAAAATTTTGCTTCTTTGTGTTCTTTTGTTATTATTATTTAAAAAAAAAAAAAAAAAAAAAAAAAGATTCTTTCGTTTAATGAAGCTTGAAATTACAAAACATTGTAAGATAAAAGAAAATTTCACATATATACTTATATATAATGATAGATTAATGCAAATCAATTATTTATTTACAAATTTTACCTATGTGCTGCTTTACACCCTTTAACTGTATACAGCTTTTATGCATGCTTTTAGCACACAAAAATAGAAATAAAACTAACCAGAGGTACAAACTTACAGAAAAAAAAAAGCTTAGCCACATTAATGACTTTAAATATTTCATAGAAAGTATCAATTTTTTTTATTGTACCTAACCTAAAGCTGTAAAATAATGGCCCTTTGTAAAAAGTATAGTGCATTGAAATGAGACACATTATAAACGTCAATATTTATTTATTATCTAGTTGACCAATTAAGCCAATTCAAAACTGTGCGGAAATGTCATGATATACAGATGGCATTTAATTATTTTACTTTTGTCATTTCGACTATTATTTTGAACGGTTAAACAAAAAAGTACAAGAATATTCGATTAACATTGTCAAGGGTGAAACTACCTAGCTTGCAAAACCCTGAAAACTGTTCCTTGCATGCAGAGAGGAGAGACTTATTAATGATATATCATATGCCTACCTATATTAAGTGATACCTGCAGACTTCATAATGCATTATAAGGCAAATTAAACGTTCAAAACGAGAAATTTCTGTAAAAACGAAGTATTTTAACATGAAATTCAAAGACAGTAAAAATTTCAAAAACCCTGAATTCAGGGGCAGCCCCTGAAAAGCTTCATCCCTGCATTGTATTAAATAAAATACTTAAAATGGCAAGCATATTAATAACTACTAATGCAATAGCGATCACAGCATATCACAATATATTACATTTGGCCTAAAATTTTTATTTTATATTCAATAGGATAGTAGTAAGTGTCTAAATTTGAATCTGAACGACATGCTAATTTTATTTTATTATTATTATTTTATTTTTTTTTTTTGGGGGGGGGGGGGGGGGAGAGGAATTATCAATACAATTATATAACATAAAGAAAAAAAAAAGTGTTAAAAAAAGCATATACAAAACTTGTTACGCAAAATGTAAACACTGAGTAGTCTTAAAATAAAACGCACTTAACACATATGATCATTTTTGATCAATTCCACAGCATAACAGAAGTAAACAATATTCTATAGAATGTCTGACGCAATTATTTCATAAGGTAGTTGAAATAAATTACCAATTTATCATTACGATAAAGATTCTCGAAAAAAAACTGTGTAGAATAATGGGGGGAAAAAAAGGGGGGGGGGAGAATTTGTAAACAAACACCATAAAATCAAAATTTAAAATGGAACATATTGATTACATACGCACAACGCCATTTTGTAGTGCCTTACTGCTGTAAACACAGCGCTCCAAATAAAATTAGGTATATTTAAATTTAAAGGTAAAATGTCTAAAAGTCATATCAATATATACATATATTTAATAATATGAGATTTATATATATATACCCACTATATCAGTAAATTATTGATTTATATGAAACAACAAAAATAAGTAAATAAACCTGATAAACGTATAATTTGATCCGATTTATTCAAATAAACGAAAAATATTTGTTATATTTATCAAATTGAATTAAAAAATACTTCAAACAATAATAAACATCAAACATAGTATTAAAAGTCTAAGTCTAAATAATGTGTGTAGCCCGTAAGCCTTACATGTCGGCAAATGCACGAGGATAGTTTTTGTTTACATATTCTTTAATCAAAATACTGAAAAACAGGAACCGAAATACTATCAATACTTAATATGACATTCAATAATACCAAACATTAGAATGTGTAAGTGCATCCTTGAAGGGGTTTTAATTTTTTGTAAACAAAAAAATGTAAACAAACAAAGTTCGGCAGACTTCAAAAACGTGGGTGAATATAAACACGTTTTAGGCTTAGGGTATACTCACGTTTTTGGAAGCGGCAAAGGATTTGCGCCTTTTCTTTGAAATACACCATCAACAAATACTCCATTCTTTCCATTGCATGTCATATAGAAATGTGGACTTTCAAAAGTTATTTCTAAATGTTTTCTAGAGATGAAACTGGAATGACCCATGTTTACATCTACTTCACCAACACGACTATTGCGTCCTATAGTGATCCGGTTTTGTCTGATCATATACTCGAATTCTCGACCTTCTAATCTTGCGATAGCTGCACCTTTGGGTTCTGGACTCCATTGCACTTTAGAAGGGCTTGCCGGTGCTGATTTTAATGCTAAAAGTGCCCAAGCATCACTATCTGAATCCTTTTGAGAATTCGCCATAATAATCCGAAGATCAAAATGGCTGCCTTGGCAGCTACAACATTCGACCCGTAACTACCGTGAATAAACACAATCAATGAACACACATCGTATTTCCAGACCGCAGCGAGGATATACTGTTATCTCATTGGACGCTATTTCTAAGCAGAAAGGAATGCTTCGCAGTAGTAAACAATTCGAATCAAGCTGCGCATGCGCAGATAATGACAGTATAAACATTGAAAATAGTTGTCTGTCTTTTTGCAAAATGTAAACATTGGTTGGAGCATTTATTTTATTGAGTACTTCCGATCATAAATAAATTATAAAACAGATCAATTTCTTTTTTTTTCTCTCATTTAATAACAAAAACATTTAAAGTCGTTTATAAACTCTTTTGATAAGAAGGAAACTTACTGAATTTTAATTTTGATCCCGGTATTAATAAATATATTCAGGCATTTTTTTTTAAAGTAATATAACGTCATTAATAACGTTATAATTATTTTTTTAATTATTAAAATTTTTGTAGTAACTGCCATATATAAATAATACTCATTTTCTTATGTCATCATCTTTAAAATATATCTTTCAAAATGTCATTAAATATTGTGTTTCTATATTTAGTTAGAAGAAAAAATAGACAGATTGGAGTACACAGATGTATAAATTATCGTTAAGTAACTAGCACGGAGTAAAAATGAAATAATTACAAGATAAAAAGAACTTTTTATATACCATGTTTTTAAATTTTCTGTTGAATCATATAAACTTGACAATTCTATGCATTAATATAAATACTGAAAAAAAAAAAAAAAAAAAAAAAAAAAATTATGAATTATCCCATCAACTTGAAGGAAAATGATCAAACTGCAATAAAGAGAGCAATTATAAGAAATTTTCAAACATTTATTAACTGAATAAAAGTATTACAAGAATGCATTGTCATCGTGTTCTGAGCTATTCTAAAAGTTTCAAATGTCTAGCTAGTCGGGAAGTTAGCAAGATTTGTACTGGACAAGCAAACAAAAAAGCGAGTTCATAAAAACGTGGTGAAAAAGACAGTTAATTCTCATAATATTGCATTGCAAGAAACCTATGCTGCACTAAACGTACGTTTTTAGGGGACAATTGACATTCAACAATTTTTATTCTCTTTTTCTCTTTGTTTTCATGCGTTTTAAAAAGCACAGAGTAAGATTAATTCTTACTCCGTGTTGAAAAGCATATTCAAATTCCGACATTTCGTAAAAAATCGTCACCGTGAGGTGTATGAGAAATAGTTCCACGAGTAAATTCCGTAGTTTTCACAGATTCTGTGTTGCGCTCTCCCTATTTTTCATATTTTCAACTAGCCAGCTTCGCCCGCTAGCGGATCACTATTTTTAAATGAATCAATCACTAATGAATTCTCATAATTGCTTATTATCACTCATAAACTTTTATTCAAAAGACTTAATTCGATCTAAAAATATTTTTTAATTTGAAAGAAATCGATCTACATAATCCTTCTTGAATAACTTCGTTTTTAAAAATGAAATTGTATTAATTTTGCTTATTATTACTGCGCCCATTTTTAAAGCAAGCATTAAATCTTATGCAAAATCATAATTAATTTAAACGAGGTACTTTAAATTGAACTATTCCATATTGAATCATTATTTCGTTAATATGAAAATCAAATTATAAAGAAATACCGCCGATTCTACTATCCTACCTACACTATTTCTACTTTGGTGTAATAAATTGAAATCAGATATTTATAATACTAATTAATCACATTTGATTCTTTATTGGTAGCAGGTTACCTCTAGGGTCATATCTGATACTCGGTACCTCTGATACGGAATTCTCCTAAAGGATTATATAATACATTCACAGCGCAGAGTTTCACTTTTTCGATTTTAAGGATAGAATGTAAATAGGCTGGTCGCACCATTTCTGAAATCCAAACACAATAAAAATCGATTATTCGAATGCTAATCAACCGAAACACCAATTAATCGAAAAGTTTAAGTCATTAAATTCAAATTTGCGCGCTGTGTACTTTTGGTGCAGCCACAAGTGTTGTGACGCTGTAGCACTTTCTTCTACAAACCAGTTTGTTCCTACAAACCAGTCTACGTGATACAAAATTAGTTAACCAATTTTCGATTTCATTATCTACAGTTTTATGAAAGTATTATTCGACCACGATTCACGTGGTACCGTGTACAAAAATAAAATTAGATTTCGTGGGGGGAATAGGTAAGTCAAGTCTATTAGGCGATATCTAGTCAGACTTTGGAAAAGCATAAGCATTTGAAGCTATTATAAAAACGCGCTTTTCATCGTTCTAATAAAGGGAGACGGAGGGGGAAAAAAGGGGAATATAATGCGTTTTATTTCCATGAATTGACCTTCATTGGCCATTTTCCGAAATTCTACGTTATCCGTTGATACGTATTTATGAGACAAGAAAATAGTTTTGTGTTTACTGTCATAGTTTATTGGTTTCATATTGTTCATCTATTACACTTATTTATTTTTCTTTACTTTCTTTTTTTTTTTTCCCCTTAAATGTTCGGTTATCCGAAAAATCATTTATGGGATACATTCTCGAGATCCGTATTGTTTCAGATAATAGGTGGTCTACTGTTCAAATAATTATGCGAAATCATAACAATAGATTTTTCGGAAATATTTTTGATTTAGCATTTGTTTTAGGATTTTTTACTACCTTATAGAAAGTATAAGGAAGTATTGTAATCCCGATTATCGAAATTATTTTGCATCTCGCATATCTCAGAAACGAATATTCCTAGAATGTCATAAATTTCTATTTGTCACTGTCGTGGCATCTAGTTGTACACCCAGGCCCTGACTAACGGCAGGGCATACGGGGCAAATGCCCTGGGCCCCCCTACAGGCGTATGCAGAAATTCTGAAACCTAAAGAGCTCTTATGCCACTGCAAGGGGGCCCCCCAGAATAGGCTTGCCCCGGGGCTCCAGGTAGTCTAAGTCGGGCCCTGTGCACACCAACACCACCAACTTTGGTCTTGACACGAGCTCCCGTTTTAGAGATATCTGAGATTTTTCTTGACGTCTGTATGCGTGTACGTGTCTCTATACGTGTACGTGTATGTATCTCCCATAACTCAAAAATGATTGGACGTAGAACGTTGAAAATTGGTATGTAGGTTTTTTATTACATCTAGTTGTGCACCTCCCTTTTTGGATTTTCTATGACTTTCTGTTTAGGAGATATTTAAGGAAATTATATGCTTCATGGCCAAAAATATGAAGGATTTGGCCATTATATATGACCTACCTTCATAGAGATCTCAAAAGAAGCTAATGATAAAAGCCGTAATGATATTGTTATGAAAATTTTCGACATTTTTGCGTGTAGAAAGTAATTTGTAAAGACATAAGCAGGTTCTAGTCGACGAATGCATTTTATTTAATGTATATTCAGCTCGTAAATAGAGGCCATAATGATATTTTTATGAAAGTTGCCAACATTTTTACGTGTAGAACGTAATTCTTAAAAACATAAACAAGTTCTAGTTGACAAATGGACTTTATTTAATGAATAATAAGCACGTAGATAGATCCTGTAATCATATTTTTATGAAAGCTGGCGACATTTATGCGTGCAGAAAGTAATTTTTAAATACAGTCGCTAACAAAAGTGTCCGAACACTAGAAAAAATTCCTATGTAAAAAAAGTACACTTCATACGGTTTTGTTAAATAAATCCTTATCGAATCATGTTCTTACACTGACTAAGAACAGGACTCGACAAGGATTTATTTAACAAAACCGTATGAAGTGTACTTTTTTTACATTGGAATTTTTGCTAGTGTTCGGACACTTTTGTTACCGACTGTACATAAATACGTTCTAGTCGATGAATGTTCTTTATTTAATGGATAATCAGCCCACAAATAGAGCCCGTAATAATATTGTTATGAAAGTTGTCGTCCTTTTTGTACGTAGAAAGTATTTCTTTAAGATGGTTCTAGTCGACGAATATACTTTATTTAATGAATATTCAGCACGTAGATAGAGCACGCCACGCAATTATATTTTTTATAAAAGTTGTCCAGGGGCCAACTGCCAAATTATGTAGACTGTGGGCCAAATGAACAGTAAAAAAAATTTGCGTTATTGGTGCTAAATTTTAATACTTCAGGAAAAATAGTGACAAGGTACATATGATGACAATGAACATTCATCTAAACAAATGATAGAATAGTACAAAAAATTATACGGTACACAATTTGGTCCAGAAAAATCTCAAAATATTGCTTAACTTTTGGTCCATAATTTTTTTTGTTTCAATGGAGGCTATACTTCGCGAATTTGCTCGCAGTTTTCACGTCGGGTGCTTTGCATTTGAAATCTGTGAGCTTTTAGTTTTTCCTGACTAGTGATTTGCCATAAATACGAGAAAAAATCTGCATTTAAGCAATTAAAGATACTTATATTAGAACGTTCCATTCTCTCAATTTTTCGAAAACAATTATTTTTTGCAAGGAATTAAAAAATAATCTTCACGACAGTGGAACAAGAGTAGGGCACGGTATATGAACCCTTAATGCTATGTGTAAAGGGCATACCTATTCTAGTTAACATCAAGAAGTAAACAGCGAAATGTTTATTAATACCCCCTCTTTTTCTAATGGGTAAGGTTGGGTTGGGTTGTGGGGATTAAAGGTCAATTGACCGCACTAGAGTCCCAAATCCGAGGGAAAGTGCCCTCGAGATCTTTCTAGGGGTTCTACCCCATATTTACGTAAGTTTCGGAGAAAACCATGGAAAAGTCCGAACGCTAGGCCAACGAGCGCAACCTGGGTATGAGCCCGGTACCTCATGTCTATCAGCTTTGAGCGCAGAACCGCTCGGCCGCTGGTGGGCCCCTTTTTCTTAAGGGAAAATATCTAAGTTTTTAAAATATTGTAATATTTTTTCTTCTTCTTCCTTTCTTTCTTTTTTATTTTCTCTTACCCATGTATGGCAGAGAAAGTGTTATTTTTTGATCGAATTTTTGAAATGGTATTTTTAATGTATTTGAACGTTTTGAGGTCTTCTGTATTCGAAAATCAGGTTTATAGTGGTTGTTCTGTGGGTGTCTGTGTATATTACCAACATATTTGAAGAACAAAGCTAAAGAAAATGTGCAACAGAGTGCCCTAGAGTTACTGCACGAACTTAACTCTTATGGGCCAGAATATATATCACATTATAATAGCTTACAAGTATGCATGAATCCTTTCATGCACGCAAATGCCTTGTGGATTTTTTCTTTTCTTTTTTTTTTTTTTTTCAGTTATGAAAATAATTAAGTCGATTGCGTTCTTAATTTGGACAAGAACACTTAAAAGATTTTATTTATTTTTGTACGTTAAAAGGGCCTTAATTTTTGGTAATGATAAAATAATAGACAATCTAGCTTCATCTTCTAAATATTTAAGTCAGTGTTTAAAAAAAAAAAAAAAAAAAAAAAAAAAGTCTACTAAATTGATTGTCAGTTTTTCATGGTGCACGCGATTAAGATGATAGATATTGGTTATAGCTGCCAATTTAATATCGAACATAAATAATTTTCATATCATTATTTACAAATATTAATCTTCATCCTATTTAATTCCATATAAATATTACAAAAGAGTACTATAAAAAAGTAATGATATAAAGAATGGACAATCCGTAATAAATTGACACTTATAATCTTTGTTGTACCTGAACCAACCTCCTTCATTGATACATAATTTATAATTAACTTACAAAGGTTATTTATTCAAGTGAAATTTCCTGTGGATCCATATATAATGATGCTTCAAATTTGTGATTTATAAAAGTGTGTCCAAAAATTAAAAATTGTATTTATCTTTTAAATGTTCTATAAATGTCCTTTTCTTTTTCTCCTTCTCTCTCTCGCTCTTTCTTCTTCTTCTTCGTTTTTTTTTTTTTTTTTTTTTTTTTTTTTAAGGCTTATGTTCAAAATTATAAAAGCTTTTATCATTTCAAATTATTCATAAATCTCATTCATATGTTTTATTTTTTATTTATGACATTAAAAGGATTTCAAATCGACGCGCTGAAAATTACGTTTCTAAGTTAATTCAGTAAACAAATAGTATTAATGTTGACACCTAGAGATTTCAGTGTGTCATGATAAGGTTAACTATATTGCTTCTACACTTTAATTTAAAGGTTTTAGACCACTTTTATATACAATGTGATTATATCACTATAGAAAAAATATTGTCTAGTTCAAAATTTTATACTTTCTCTCATATGGCAAAGAAAGTACTGTTTTTAGGTCAAATTTTCGGAAGTTAGTTTTTGTTATATTTAGATGTTTTAAGGGCCCCCTGAATACGAAAATCATGTTTTAAGCGGTTGGACTGTGTATGTATATGTTATTAACATATCTCAAAAACAAACTGTAGCAAGAATTCGAATCTCGCTATCTTAAATCTGTATCATATAGGCACTAAACTTTTCATTGAGATTAAGTAAATGGTTCTTGTACAGAGACATCCAAAAAAATTCTAGTACATTACGACTATGGGCGAACTTTTTGATGGGTATACAGTTTAATATCTATAGACTGCATTTGCATTTATTAATATGCATGAAAGCATGTTTTGTGTGGAATCAGCTATACAAATTATTCATCATTTGTTTACAGGGCTACCCGAAAGATTTAGAATATATGTGGGACTACGTTAGGAATTGCTAGAAATGCATTTCAGGTTGTGCTGTGTGCGATTAATGTAGGACTATATTTACGTGCACAATGTGATGTGCACATAATTTATAGATGGCATACCGATCAACCAATAATTAAGCAAAAACATTATTTTCTACTAAATGTAATGTGCTTTATTCTATTTTACCATGTCTAGGAAACTGCTGAGGAATGCAAATTAATTTATCAAATCCACGCGATAAGTAAAGTATTTTTTAAGTTAAATTTTCAGTATTTGCTTTTTGTATAATTACGCTTTTTGAAGTTCTTTGAATACTAATGTCAAGTTTTATAACGTTTGATCCTGTATGTCTGTTATCAGCGTACGTTAAAATTACTTAACAGCCTTGAATTCTATGTAAATGCATTTATTATTTTCAAACGAAGATTGAAGGGAGGCGGCAGCCCCTTTCACAGATTTTTGCTAGTATACAGTTCTTGTTATTTTACACCTTAATCTGCAATGTATCTTTAAAATATTGAAATGCAGCAGTGTTGGGCCTAATTGATTAAAAAGTAATTGAATTACAATTAAATTACAATTATAATTATTTTACTGTCAATAAATTAACAAATAATTGATTACAAATAAATTGAATTGCTTATTCAATTTATTTGTAATCAATTATTTGTTAATCGATTGAAAAAAAAAAATCAGAATTATAATTTAATTGTAATTCAATTACTTTTTAATCAATTATGCCCAACACTGAAATGCAGGATAAGAGAATCTCGTGTAATCAAATTATTGGCGTAATTCAAGAATTATTAAATTTTAAACACCAGATTGTATTTCTAAATATAAAACTTTATTAAGTAAAAGAGTTCAATTTCAATAATAAAATCACATTCATCATTTGTTATAATTTTATTTTATTTTTACCATATATACAATTCGTATTTATCAAATAAACTAGTACGTTGTAGCCACCACAAGACTTTCTTCTATATTTTCTTATACAAATTCACTAAGGACAAATTGTTTGTTAAAATTATTTTTCATGATAATTGCGGACGATTTTATCACAGAAGAGTATACACTAAACGCACAAAGAAAATCAATTTTATGCAATTCAGAAAATATCTCAGGAAATGCTTTTTTTTTTTTTTTTTTTTTTTTAATAACTAAGTATTTTTACTTTCCGAACACTATAGTGAGGAAAGTATTGTAATCATGTCAAAAATCCGAATTCGAGATTTTGATGTTTCTATACGTTTTGAGGTCCCCTGAGTCCGTTTTCACTATTTTTTTGTATTAAAAATGAAAAAAAAAACATAACTATGTTTAAAATTTTCACAGATCTATGGGTCAACCATTCGTTTTAAAGGTATTGATGAGTTCTTTTGAATGCTACACATATTGAAAATTAACACCCCTAGGGAGGAGGAAGCGATGCTCCTACATGCACATGATTTTTTTCCAAGTTCATTACTACTATTATCAATAATTCATATTAATTTCAAAACTATTCGTTAAAAATAACTTTCATTATGTACATTTCTACGAAATTTTGTCCTGTACTGCCCCGTAAAATTTTTTGTAAATAAATATGATGGCAGCGCTACCTGTTGAGCGATTGATCCCAAAATGGATTCAGCACCAGTTTAGGTAAAGCTGATATTAAATATCAAGTTTGGCTAAATTTCGTTCATTGGTTTGAGAGTTACAGCGTCCACAAAATTTATTATACTCACGCACTAACACATAAACAGGAAGACAGATTGACAGACATTTTCCGAAAATGATCAAATCATGTTCTGGTCATCTCAAAACGTGTAAAACAATCGAAAAGTTTCACAGATCCAAAATTTCATTCTTATATATATATATATATAGAAGAAAGTAAAAACTAACACAAAATTTATTTGGCTTTTTACTTTTATATTTATATTTTATTTTATATATGTGTAGATTATAATGTGAAAAGTTTCAAATTATAGTTTGCGATTAAATGTATAAGATGCCATAAAGATCACCATCATACGAAGGTGTAGGTGTAGGCGCATTAGGATCCAAGATAGGAAGTAACCTCCGTGGGGTCTCGGGACCCTAGCCCGTATTTACGCAAGTTTCGGAAAAAAAAAAAAAACATGTAAACTCGAAAGGGCTACGTCAGTGAGAGCTATGTGGGATTGAATCCAGCACGTCACGTCTACCAGCTTTGAGAGCAGAACCTCTCAGCCACTGATGGAGCACACCATCATCCGAAAGAACTCATTAATATGAAATTATTCTGAAAAAAAAAAACAAATAAAAAAATATACAACTTTACATTTTAACATAATTTATTTGGCTATATTATCTTTGATGCTATAACTGAATGTATTCTGATATTTTTAATTTAGAGCTCAGTAATTACCTAGAAAGTAAATTAAACTCGTTTAACATTACCATCTGCATCAATTTATTAACATACAATTTAAAATAGTTATTGTTCACCTCCCTGTAGTCAATTCAGAGAACTACTCTCATAATTAAAAAAAATAATTATCGATTTAAATATGGCCTTATTGAATTAATTTTTTGTCATTGAATATCATTTACATTGTAATTTTAATACTGTTGTGAGAACTTTGTACTGAAAATATATTTCCTGAAGATTCAGAAATGTATTCCATTAACATTCTAGCGTTAGTCTTCTGGAATATACTGTATCAGGGGCTGATCTATGGGAGAAGAGAAGAAATCGATCCCAATTTCAAACATTTATTAAAATATGTTTGTATTTATAAAAGTTACATTAATGTGGAAGGTTAAGTAAAATGCTGTAAAATTACAAATTTATTAAAAAATAACTGGGTTTCTGTGACTCTACTTTGTGCCCTGATGGGGAAGGCTTCCTTATATTCCATTATGGAGTAAGTGGTCCAAAATATCTTGTAGCCGGGTGGACCAAATTGAGCCAGTCCGCCCCTGGAGTTGTTGACCTGTTTCGCGTGTAAAAAGTAATTCTTTAAGACATAAGCAGGTTCTAGTCAATGAATGCACTTTATTTAATGAATATTCAGGAAACAGTTAAATAAATCTCTTTTTTGTGCCACACAAATTAAAAATTAATGAATATTCTCTAAACAATCCAATAAAACAGTCATTCTTACTACAGAAATCAAATAAACATTGTTAAATTAAATTCACTACAAAGCAGAAATTTTGCTAATTCACCAGTAACCGAAAATTTCGAAGTCTGATTGGAATTTGAATTCATCGAGAGTATTGTCAGAGAATTTTCGAGGTAATGCTGCTCTAGAAACCAATGAATCACTCCGAAAAATTCCAGAACTCCCCTCCTATTGTAGCTAGAGCTTCCAAATTTTGGGAACCCTGTAATACCACTTTCCGCCATATTTGAATGCCTAATTTGACGCGTAGTCAACGTCCATCTTTGTAGAAATGAAAAATCTACCATCTGTTTCCACTTTTACTGTAATACCGTATAGAAAGTAGCACGTAAGCAAGTTCTAGTCTACAGTCATCAATAATCACTCTTTTTTTACAGTTATGTAATTAATTTATAGAACTTTCGAAGAATTTAATTCTGCGCTATAAACCAGTGAATCTTTTCGGAAAATTCCAGAACTCTGTTCTTATTGAAGTTAGAGTTTCCAAATTTTGGTAACCCTAAACTACAATTTTTCGCCAAATTCAGTCACCAAAATTGATGCCAAGACCAAAAACTTGGTTAAAAACTTGGCGGCTTGAAGAGATTAGCGATCACGTCAATCAATTCATAACAATATGTATACTCCAGTAGGTATATAAGGAAATCCTGTAGTGTCCACATCAGATTTTTTTTTTTTTTTTTTTTTTTTTTTTTTTTTTAACGTCTGTTTCAGTATTTCTTTTTTACTTTTCTTTTGTTAATCTTTTTATTTTCAGCATTGGTTTTAATGTTATTTCTGTTAGATTTTCCCGTTTACACAACAATACTCTTTAAATAATTATTCGCTTCACCCTCACCCCTCCGTTCGCATAAATAGAAGATATCTTTAACAAAAATATCTTAAACAAAAAACAATTTTGACAATAAAACATTGCGAGTTATTTTTATTTTTATTATTATTTTTTTTTCCTTCTTTCCGTATAATAATTTTATGTGATTTAATAAAGTAAAGGCTATTATTTTTGAATAACTGTACTGAAAAAAAAGTGTGGACTAGAGGCAAAGAACCTGTAATGATAAAAACCTCCTTAGAAATGAATGTAAATGTAAAGACATCTTCTAGCTTTTTTGCTAGAGGTCTGCACGAACTCCGGCCAAACACGAGGCTCGTATCCGGCCGGAAATAGTTCAAATTTACAAACGGACGGCTGACAAAACTAATTTTCAAGTTTTTAGGGCTGTGCCGACAAAACAAAGGCAAATTTTCTAAAGGGCCGGGTTGACAGAGCAAAGACGAATTTCTGATCCGGTCAGGCCGATAAAACTTTAAAATCATTTTTATTCCAAGTCGGAAAAATAAATCAGATTTTTTCCAAAAATGAAAGTTGTTTATAAATTTGTGTACAATGTAAAAACTTTGTAAATGGGAAAAATTAAACAGATAGGTATTGCAATGAGGGCACATCATATTACAATTACTTCATATAGATATTAGATATCATTCCTTTTTTTTTCTTTTACCCCAATCTACTAAAAGTTAATCCTTCTTATCTCTATAGTTCCATGTTAAAGTAATGTTAAAACAGTTATAGTTATTATGGACATGTGCAAACAATTGAATGAAACGGGATAACCTCAGTCTTAAAATCACTTCTTATATCAGACCAGCCCAGGTTCTTGCCAAAATTTTGTTTTTATCTGAATTTCGGAACGAGCCTGCCAGTGGTGGATCCAGAACTTAACTTTTTTTTTTTTTTTCTGGGGGGGGGGGGGGGGCTAAGAGTTTTCAAGATGTTATTCCAGACCAATGAAAAATTTACAATTGTAACATCCAATTGGGTATTTTAGCGCTTTTGAAGGGGGCTTCAGCCCCTAGCCCCCCTCCCCCTTAAATCCGCCACTGGAGCTTGCCTTGGTTTACATCTCAGCTCAAAAAGGTTATTGCTGTTAAGCTGTGATAAAAAAAAAAAAAAACTGTCTTTCGTAACCTGTAATAAAGTAGAATAACACTTCTCGATATTATGGGATGTAGTTATAGTTGCCCATAAACAAGCATGCACGCACGCAATCTTGCATTTGCATTACACATAAATTATGAAATACGTCTACCATTTGCAAGGGAAAGAAGGAATAGCCATTGTGGGTTGAAATTACTAAAATTTGCAGGAGACAAATTTCGATTCCAATTGCTTTATTTGTTATTATTATTATTATTTTACGGCGGGAAGGCCGGGGACTATATTGGGGCTATATATCTCAAAATATAGCCACTAGGAAGCTTTCTTCTATATTTTCTTATACAAATTAAAGCAACACAAATTGCTAGTAAAAAATATTTTTTATCAAAATTATTTTCCATGATGAATGTAGACAATTTTCATCAAGTAAGAAGAAGTATAACACTAAATATGTAAAGAAAATCAATTTTATGAAATTCAGACATTTTTCTAGATTTTTATTTTATTTTATTTTTATTTATTACCATTTATTATAACAAAAGATGAAAAATGATCCAACAAATCGGAATTGACTATTTAAATTAAATTATTTCAATGGGCTCTTCCCACCTGACGTCAGAGGTCACATGATAGAGGAAAAACAAATAGCAGACAAAGTCTTGTTTATCTATAGTGATTGCTGAAATAACATATTTTCTATTCTTATTTTTGATCAATCGTATTTAATCTATGTTATTTTTTTATGCATCATTTTTAATCCATTTTATATCATTATTCATCCTCTTTTGTTTGCTGTATACATTTACAATCATCATTTAGTTTATGTTTGTTATTGATGTTCATGAAGAACATGTTCAATAATCTGATTTTTGGTACTTAAATCAGTGACAGTGCAATATCGTACTGCGTAAATCCATTTAGACCAGTAACTAAGTTAATTAACTTGTTGTAACACCTTTATGCAATGAAATTAAATGAAAACATTTTAAAATTTCAAATTATAATCCATAAACATTCCACAAGAAGCTATTATTTATTGCTAGATCAGTTAATGTTACAGTTACACTACAATATACAAAAATCGATTCCAGGGCATTTAGCACAACTTCCTCAAAAATTAAGGGACTTTAGGGACCAAAATGTAAAAAAAAGGGACTTTAGGGACCTATTTATTTTACGTGTTCTGGAACATATATACTATTTTTTTTTTCCCTATGATTCCCTACCATGTGTAACCCGAGTAATACCTGAAATCAAGTAATTTAAAAATATATACTGTCAATATCAAAATGTAAAAATATATAGAGATACCTTAAGATAAGATATACCATAACATGGGGCTTGGGCCCTTTTATCTTTGGTAGTTTTAAAGAACGTTTACTGTTTTTTGCGATGCAAAATGAAAAAATGTCAGATTTTACGTTTAAATGAATTTTTATCTGTCAATGAATTAACTGTCCTCAAAATTTGCCATTATAAGTCAGTGTGTTGTGCATGAATGTGTGTGCCCCTTTCCCCGGGGAGATCTTCTCAAAGAATTGTTAGCCTATATTTATGCGAGTTTTTCAGAAAACAGCAGAATTTTTTAAATAGCTGTGCTATTTGAAAGTGTGACCTGAGTATGAATCTGGAATTTCTCCTTCCCCTTCTTTGAGAAAAGAATCTTTCAACAACTGATGTGGCTTGCTGCTTTAAAATTCATTTTTGTATAATTGCAACAGCCTGTATTTTGCATGGAAAGCAATAATTATGCTGTATGTAACAGTCATGAACTTCTGCAAATAATTAAAAAGTATATGTCTGCTTTATTTGAAGTTTTACACAGATGCTTTCAGGCCAGGGGCCCGGCTGCCCTTAACGCTTGTGTGATAGTCTACGAAATAAAAAGAAACTAACGGAAGAAAATAAAAAGTTAATAATTTAAGAAAAAGGAATGAACAAAACCACCTAAAATTTAAAATCACGTACCTAATACAGCCCGTATACTTAGCAAATTTAAAGATCGTAAGAATTACTCTAAATTTTACAAAACAGTAAATAAAAGAGAAAGTCCAACTTTCCTTCAGAATATATATGAAACAAATTTACCGTGAAATCCTCCTCCCTTCAAATAGCTTAAGTTCCACTGGCAACTTTATAAGAAAACTAAGGGAAATTAAAATTAATGAAAATAGCACTATTGTGAATTTTGATGGCATTAAATTGTTCCCATTAACTAACATTAATAAAACTATAAATAAAATAACGAAAAAAAGAATTATAGGTAAAACTAAATCAGCACAACACTAATAGCAGCAAACGACTTAATTCTCAATGAAAATTACTTTAGATTGAAAAACAAATTTTACAAATAAAATAAAATAAAATAAAAAAATTTAAATTAAAGACTTTTTCTACTAGCTTGATTCACGCTAAAAGGTATGAAAAGGTTAAAATGAAGTGTTTCCACCTAAATTTCATACTTTAGTTAATTTTTAAAAAATGTAACTGCCGTGTCGAAAAACTGTTTGCACCCCTGGATTCAGAAAAATCGCCCCTTTCATTTGGTACTGAATTTGGAATGAGCCACGTACTTTTTAAAATGACTGAAATGAATTAAAATGAAGTGTTGCCACCTATATTTCATGCTTTAGTTAATTTTTAAAAATGTAACCGTTGTGTCGAAAAACTGTCTGCACCCCAGGATTTAGAAAAATCGCCCCTTCTATTTGGTACCGAATTTGAACGATAGGACTGATATTTCTAATTTATTTTCCCCTTTTTCTGTTTTTAACCTGGATTCAGCAGGTTTATGACAGAGAATGTAGGCTAAAAAAATAATAACAAAAGAAAAATTAATCTTACATTTCCTATTGGTCACATGTGCTAGAAATTCCAAATAAAAATATAACTTTTTTTTGTTGTCACCTAAATTTCATACTTTAGTTAATTTTAAAAAATTTAATTGTCATGTCGAAAAACTGTTTGCCCCCTAGGGTTCAGAAAAATCGCCCCTTTCATTTGGTACTGAATTTGTAACGACAGGTCTGATATTCTAATTCATTTTCCCCTTTTTCCATTTTTAACCTGGATTTGGCAGAAGGTTTATGACACAGAAAGTAAGATAAAAAAAAAAAAAAAAGTAACTTAAAAAAAGAAAAAAGGGGGTTGGGAGGGAGTCTCAATGGGATCTCACTATTCAGGTTCATCACTGAATTAAAAATTAGTTTAACGGAAGAAATAATTTTTGAAATTTTAAAGATGAAATTAAATGTTGGTTTAAATATGCCGATGATGTTTTTGCTGTCATCAACAAAAACGTAAAAATTTAAAAAACACTAGAAAAATTAAATAAAGTAAACCCTAAAATCTGAATAAAATATGAGAACTTATAAACGATCTAAATAAAATATGAGAAAAGCTGGTTATAAGAAAAACCTAGAGCGTAAACAATATAAAGAAAAACTAAATAATTAACTCATATTGAAAATGAATAGAAACCAAATGAAAAATATAGTACAGCAATTTCATTTAATAAAGGTGCACCCAATAAGTTTAAAAATGAAGTTTCAAAACTAAACATAAATAAAAATATTCCCACTAAACCTAACAGATATTTTCCAGCATATCAGTAATGACAAAAACCCCCATAAACCCCTTAGAAACTGCAGGCATTTATGAAATAAAATATCAAACAGAGGAAAATACAAACAGGTATTACATAGCTATGAGCTATGATTAAGAGGAAAGTAAAAAAAAAAAAAATAGGATAAAAGAACATGAAACTGACATTAAATATAATAGAGCTACTACAGCCCTAACCAAAAATAATACGGAACAAAATATAAAAGTAGACTTTAAAAATGTAAAACAACTAGCGACTTTCAAAAATCTTACATGTGCAAAAAAAATCACAAAACAAAGAGATTTTAGCCAAAGTGCAGTTGCAAATGTATGGAGACCAATAGGAGTATTAACCAGAGATGGCTACTTACTCTGCTCGAGAAATCGAACAAGAGAAGAATCAGCCACTGCAATACTCAACCATCACACAAGCAGCAAAGACGGTGATGTGAATTGTTCATACATGCAATACTTACCAAATGTAATTCAGGGTTTATGAAAAATGGGATGATACAACAGAATTATAGAGTCTCAGTACTGAGCTATAAAAGTGTCATGAATCAATGAAAATCAATGAAGTCTCAATATTAAATAAAATTGCACCCTATACCACAACTCCCAGTTGTCAGACCATGCAACAGAGAATAGTCAAGCACAACTGTCACATTTTTAATTTATACCATAACAATATTAGTAATCACTTTTTTATTCATCCCTCTCCACTCCATTTTTTTTTTTTTTTTTTTTTTTTTTTAACTGATTTTCTTATTTAATTGTAACTACATATTGGAGAAAATTATTTTACAAAAAAAGCGGTGTAAAAAAAATTTGACAGGTACTAATAATGTTACAGAATAAATTAAAATTGTGGCAATTTTGAGTAAAGTGAATATCTAACTATTAACTCGGATGTCTACAGATATGTCTTTGGTGGTCATCAGGGTTGAATTTGTAACTGGGCTCATTACTGAAAACAGTTTGTTTCCTGATCAATTGCATACAGTGCAGCTGTAATGGTTCTAGTACTATGCAACAGTGAGGGACAGTCAGCAAAACGGTCTTTTTAATTTTAGCCCCAAAAGCTGATTCGCTGAGTTATCTATGAATAATAGTGTTCTTGTTACACATCAGATCATTGGTCGTTAAAAGTTAATCATTTTAATATTATAAATTATGTGCCTACACGATTTTATCACATTCGAATAATTTTTTGGGCATAACTAAAACTCTTATATGACTTTTAGTGGAGGGAGAGAAAAAAAAAAAAAAAGGACTTAGGGACCATTTTGCCAAAAAAAGGGACTTTTAGGGACCTGAAAAGAGTTAAGGGACTTTTAGGGACTTTAGGGACCACACTAAATGCCCTGCGATTCTTATAGGTAAAAATAAATAAACACATAAAATGTTTTTTAAAAATTATTAAATTTACAAATACAATTATTCTACTGTTTACAAATGCACAATATTACTTTTATTTTATTTTATTTTATATTAAATATTAAAATTTTTGTTCTTAAGAACAATATTTAATTGAATTCGATTCTCAGAATTCGGTTATTCGTTTTCCTCTATCACGTGATTGAGCAGACGACGGTGGGAAGAGTCCATTGCTTAAAAACAAATTAGCTAAAATCCTCGTAAAAGCTTTAAAATTTAGTAAATATTTAATATCAAGCTGATGCCAATAAAAAATAATAAATCTGTACACTTCATTTACTTATTTATTTCACTTTTTCTTGACCTAAAAAGAAATACATTTATTTACACGTGCATAATAAAACGAAATAAAATATTATGAAAAATTAAAATTACAGAGGCTAAAAAATTCTGTTATATAATAAAACACAATGTTTGTTTGTTCTTGTTTTGCTATAAGCTAAACAAGAACGAAAATCATGTGGTTCTCATAGATTGAAAACACTTTCCAACTGTACAAATATACCCGTGATACCCGTTGAAACGTTAAACTTCAATATAATCTCGATGATACATTAAAAATCATTTTGTTTTTACTTAAGAAGGAAGAAACTCGCAAAAATTATTTTATGTATTTTTTATTTATTAAAAAAAAAAAAAAAAAAAAAAAAAAAAAAAGACATAATAGGTTGCTTTTCTGTATCCCCAATGTAGTGAGTACCAGACCTTTGCCAGTCATTGTGTAGTATTAGTACAATGTAACACCCACTCAAGACTCAACTCAAATCACCCTACCCTTCCCCTTTTAGGAAAAAGAATCCTGAATTTTCGCTGATGTCTAGGTATTTGTGTTTTTCACATTTTTAAGCAAACAACTTAAAGAGATATTTCCTCCTTTTCTTTGAAAAAATATGAAGGAATATGGGGAAACTCCCCCTCCCCAACCTTTCTTTCCTTGGAGAAAAAAAATTCTCAAATTCCAAAAGCCGTTCTTTTTAGGTATTCGTATTTATTACATTTTAAAGTAATAATCCAATGAATATCTGATTTTTTTCTTTAAGATATGATGATAGGATGTGTGAAAACCAGATTTGCTCCCTCCCCCCTCCCCTCTCTTTCTCGAGGAGAGGGGTAATTTATGAAATTCTGAAAATTGGTTTCAGAATACAGGGTCAGGTAGGGTACAGTGGGTATATAAGGTAAAGTGATACATTAAAAAAAAAAAAAAAAAAAAAAAACTGTTACATATTTAAAATAATGCATTGTTTTTAATTTTTACTTTGTCTTACACATAGGGTCGAGAAAGAATTGTTTTAGAGTCAAATTTTCGAACGTGAGTTTTTGTTATATTTACATGTTCTGAGGTCCCCTGAATACGAAAATTATGTTTTTAGCGAATGGTCTGTGTGTCTGTATATATTTATATAAATTTTCAGCTCCATCAGATAAGTCATTTAGACGCTATTGTAGTTTAAAGTTTGAGCCCATATGCCACAATGATAAAGAAATTTGCATTTTGTTCCTGAAAAATAACCATAAGTGCTAGAATCTCTAAAGTTCATAAAGCTCGTGCGACGGTGACGTACAACATGTATATAAATTTTCAGTTCATTTGAATAAGGCGTTTAGTCGCTGTCGCACTTTAAATAATTTGAGCCTATTGGTCTTAATGATGAACAATTTTTATTTGTGTCCCTGTAAAACTCGTTAAATGCTAAGGTCACCAAAATCTATATAGTGTGTGTGATGATGGCCTATAACTCGTAAAAATCTATATAGTGTGTGTGATGATGGCCTATAACTCGTATATAAATTTTACACTCCAACGGATAAGGCATTTAGATGCTATCGCAAAATATTTTTACCCTATAGGCCATAATGATACAAATTTATTTGTTGTGTCCCTGTAAAACACTAGAAGTGCTAGATTCACCAAAATCTATGCAGTCCATGCAACTATTACCTATGATATGTGAATAAACTGTTTGCTCAGTTTAATAAGGCGTTTAGACGCTATCGCACTTTTTAAAATTTGGTCCCAATAATGGCAATAATGATTTAGGCAATAATGATACAGAATTTTTCTTTGTGTCTCTATAAAAAAACTGGAAGTGCTAGATTCTCCAAAATCTGTACAGATTGAGTATCTGTGACCTATAATATGCGTATAAATTTTTTGCTTAATTGAATAAGGCGTTTAGATGCTATCGCACTTTTAAGATTTTAGTCCCATTGGCCATAATGATAAAGAATTTTTCTTTGTGTCCCTGTAAAAAAAAACTATAAGTGCTAGATTCATCAAAATCAATAGAGTTTGTGCTACGGTGACTTGTAATATACGTACCAACTTACAGCTCATTCGAGCAAAGCGTTTAGCCGCTAGCGTATTCACTCACGCACATACACACACATACATACATACATCATCGTAAAAATAGTGAAACCGGACTCAGGGTACCTCAAAACATATAGAAACACCAAAATCTCGAATTCGGATTTTTGACATGATTACAATACTTTTCTTACATATGTATGTTCGGAAAGTAAAAATGTACATCATAGAATGCAGTGCTTTGCTTGGGCGTCCCTGTACACAAACCAGTGGTAGTATTTACTCCAATTTAAATGAAGAACTTCTCATAATAAACGTAAATAATATGTATAAATTTCAAGGGATCCCATAAATATTTATGGGAGTTAGAACACTCACAGACGGACAGACAGACAGATGGGCTAATCGAACTAATAATCACTGTTAAACATTATTAGAAATTGTTAAAAACGCTTAATGAAATCGAAAATGCAATTCTAGCAATTTTCGGTTACAGCCCTTAAAACATCTGAATATTTTTGTGTGACTCTGTAAATCTTAATGCTAATCGTACTGTATTCTACAGAAAACATTTTCTTTTTGTGTATAATTAATGACAATATCATTATGATTTGTGCAAAATAGAGGTGTATTAAAACATGTAAACTTATGGAAATACCTCTCATAGAACTCAGTGCTTTGGAATTATTTCGGGTGTCCCTGTACACAAGCCAGCGGTGGTTCTTAATCCATTTTCAACTGGGAACATCCCATATTGAACAAGAATAAAATATACCAGTTTCAAAAAATTTCTATAAATATTTACGGGCGTTAGAGCGCGGACAGACCGACAGACAGACAGATAGACAAACCGAAGTCATAAACTCTTTTCACCTTTGTTGGAAAGCGTTAAAAACACTTTTCAGCTTTGTTGGAAAGTGTTAAAAAAGATTTACCAAGATGATTATGTGATAACTTATAATAGACAGATCTCCAAATAACTATGCTATTATATGTAAACAATATTACAAATCTTTTTTAAACAGCTCAATATCTAATAATAATAGTTTTTATTTAACTAAAAATACAGTCGTTGTTAATAGAAAAATTCATAGTCATTATAAAGTAATTAAACTTCCTTTTAATAATTTTAATTACTACACTACTCTGACCGAAAATCGGCACCCAATACCATTCATGCAAGTTCTATGTAAAATGACCTCCTGAATCCGAATATGACGTCCATTTTGTCCCACCACCCACCGTTATTAGGGAACGCCCTCCCATTTTTATATTTTTATCATTGTTCGATAATTTTATGGCTATGAATTTGATTTGGAGGGGGGGGGGGATTATTTTAACTATCAAATATCTTCTGAGAGGCGAAAAATTCTAAAACATGAACTTTTGTAGCAAGAAGGAAATCAAGGGAGGGGGGGGGGGGGATTCGCCACAGAAAATTGAAATTACAGTTATTATATTTTATTATATTATTATACCTAATATTTTTTGTGTTTTTAAGTATTGAAATGATCCATTTCTACCCTCTTAATCAAATTCATGGCTATAAAATTACCGAGCAGTAATACAAATTGCGAGAGAAAGTAGCGTCCCGCGAAAATGGTGGGATATTGAGCAAAATGGTAGTCATATTCGGATTCATGAGATCATTTTACGTAGGAATCAGAAAGATTGGTATCAGGGCTCGATTTTTTTTTTTTTTTTTTTTTTTTTTTGCTGTGCAGTGTTATCTATATCTTGTACTCATCCCTAAGTTTCATAAATTTCCTTTTAAATTTAGAACAATTTTTACTATTGGCTGTAATACGTAAAATAATAATGCTAATAAACTGCTACTCGATATTCTGAAACAAGTTTATAACATTACTTCTAAAGAAAATAATGTTCACTACCTTAAAAATAGTTAACAACTCATTAATCAAATAAAAAACTCAAAACTGTTAATAGCATTCTTATTTATGACTTTCAATATCTGTTAATACTATTATATCGACAGATCTCTATCAAATTATAAATGATCTTTTCAATAAATATGAAGATCAAATTAAATTTCCTAATAACTTTAACTAGTATCGCCCAGTGGTCGAAACTCGACCATTTTTTTTGCAAAGCGAGGCAAAGCAAAGTTATTGCCTTGTCCTAAACGGAATGCAATTGCAACACAGCTGCGGCAATTGTTTGCCAATATTCACTCTAACTGAATCAGCAGAGTTTTACTTAATATAACTATTTCTCTCTGTAAATGTTAGCCTTTCCTGAAATGAGAGAAAATCGCAACGTGAAAACGCCCCTTGTTGTGTGATACAGCCCAGAAGCTAATAGGTACCATGTCAGACCAAGGTCCAACCAAGTATCAAATTCTGTTAAATTAATTCGATTGGTTCATAAAGTACAGTGTTTGAACCAAAAAAAAAAAAAAAAAAAAAAAAAAAAAGATATTTTTTCAAAAATGGTCGAATTGAGTTCGGGAAATTTCAAAACGTGTAACTTTATCGAAAACCGAAAATCTAAAACATTTCTGAATCTTATATTTTCTACTTATATATGCAGAGGAAAGAATAATAAATCCACTTTTTAAAAAATAAAAATAAGTAGTCAATTTCACTAATTTCACTTAATTAAAATGCAAGGAAATCTCAAAACCTGTAAATTCATCGAAAACCGGAAATCAAAAGTTTTTATGTATCTTCTACTTGCTTCTTCTACCCACAAAAGCTAGCAATAAAGACACTTTTTTAAAAAATAAGTAGCCAATTTCAGTTAATTGAAACGTAAAGAAAGCTCAAAACATGTAAATTCAGCAAAAAACGGAAATCGGAATTTTTTCCGTATCGTCTACTTATACATGCAGCAGTTAGTAACAAATCCATTTTCCTTTTATTTAGTATATTAGTTCAATATTTATTGTTTAAATATCACCCTTTGAAATGAAATGTTCATGTTTATATTCGAAACTGGAAGTTTGCCATTTTTTTCTGGAATTTTGTGATTTTAAATTAAAATTTTATCAATTTTACAGAAAAAATAACTCAATCAAACACATGTAGACAGTAACTTATATATAACTATCCGCGATTGTAATGAAATGCTCGCCCTCTGGTGGGCTAAGGTGAAATTACAATAAACATGGTTTAATTCGAATTCCATACAGCCGCCATTGCTTGCCGATATTTAGTTTCACATATATTTATCGAATAAAAATGAATAAATACGGTAAAAAAGATAACACATACTTTTGTGTGCCACAGTGTAACTCCAAAGGATCAAGAAATCCAGAATTGAGCTTCCATTTATTTCCAAATGACAAATTTAAAATTTCAGTTGCTTCGGCTAATGGAAGTAAAGAATTAATCAGATGATTTGAAATTAATATTTGTTCAACTTCAGTTAAAAATCTACTTCCGATCGAACTTTGAATAAACTGAAGTATTTTTTCCAAAAGCAATCAATTTTCCATAATGTAATAGCGGAGAAATTATAGTACGAATATTAAGTAGAATAACACTAATGGAACACACGTGGCTAATGTTTACTAACAACTGCAGTGTTCACAAAGCGCCGTCTATCGATCATTACAAACGCGGATACCCAAATATCGGAATTAAAATCGGCAGATAATTTCCGTTATTTTTTAATAATTTTTTACAAAAAATTCAATGGACAATTAACATAGAAAATCTTTTACATGGCTCCATGGACAGACAGTGACGTCATCACTTCGCTTGCGTATAGTGATGCTACATTATACAAATTACTGTGTCTATGGTTTTATTTGAGCTTTATGAAATTGCCAGATTTAACAACTTTCTACTTTTAGGTATTTTTTAATGTGAAGGAATACGTGTATAAAAGGGAAAAATGGGGGAAAATGCATAAAAAATAAATGTATTTTTAAATACCTTCTTGACATCGTAAGAAAATAATATTTGTATTCGCACCTTCCGGCTAACCATACCTTTCGAATGATACCATTTTCAACCCTCAACTCCCATAATTAATATGTTAAAAAGGGACAACAAATTTTATGCTTGCCTATTAATATATAGATGCTGAAATTTTTAAAACTTCTTAATTTCATAATATATATAATAATTATATCTTACATAATAATCTTATCTATTTACAAGTGGTAGGAATCCCGCAAGGCGGATGCAGCTTTTGTGTGTTGGCTGATCTTTATCTTTATTATTATGAGTGCAAATTTAGTCATGACAATATTTTACTTTATTGATGATATAATTATTTTCCACTCTAATAATAAGTCCCTCTATTCATTTACATTAGATTATCCTTCTAATTTAATTTTAACTCAAACTAAACATAAAAATAAATCAATCAACTTCTTAGACCTTAAAATTCAATTTAATGATAATAAATATATGATAAAAGACAAGATATATATGATAAATATATATGATAAAAGACAAGATTTTGGCTTAAAGTAAATTTGTATATAGAAATATCATATTCAATCTCTTGTTTCGAATAAATAATTTAGGCTCAGCAAAATTAAAAAAAAAAAAAAAAAAAAAAAAAAAAAAAAAGAAGGTGACAATAAAAAGATGGAGGATGAGTGATAAGATGTTTGATTAAGGAAGTAGGGTGTTGTTTGACTGGATGGTTAGGTGGGACGTTGACTTAATTAAAAAAAAAATCATGGAAGCTTTGTTCCATTTATTTCAATTGACACTTATTTATTGACCATAAGCTAAATTTTTACCTTTAAATTAGAAAGCTTTATGAATTTATTTCCGGTGAAACACTGTTTATAGTAATTGCAGGTTATATTGTTTTTTTTTAATGTTGCTTTTTTTTTTTTTTTTTTTCAATGTTGGTCACTTTTTGTGTATTTTATGTAATACAGAGGCTGTTCGCACATTTTTTAGACGATTTTATTTCGCAGTAAGAAAAAATCGTTTGCATGGAGAATTTTATTTTCACAACAGTTATATTTTTGGAAGTTTTATTTATCTTCTGACATTTAGAATTTTTTTTTAGATGCAAAAATACGCTTTTAAAAAGGCAGTGGATGGAAAGATGCGTTTCCGCTCTTTCCAAAGTGAGTTTTTAATGAAATCTTTATGAAAAGCATTTATCAGGAGAAAAATGGAAAAATGTCGCAACAGTAGATGAATCTTGGGTCTATTTAAGTGGTTGCAATAAAAAAAGATCCATTTATTATCACAAAAGTGGAGAATTTTTTTTTTCTTTGTGGTTCAAAGAATCAAAAGAAAGTTTTTCTAAAGGATTTATGATTGTCACTGGTTTTTCATACAAGCGCAAGATAAAAGCAAACGAAATGTGACAAAAATGTCAAAATCAGCTCTAAATACTATCAAGAACATATTTTAATTCCAATTAAAAAAAAAATGAAAATCCAGATCTTTATCCACAATGCTATCAATCGGTTGAACTGTATCAAGACAAAACAAGCAGCCACACATCACAATCCGCAATTGCTTTTCTAGAAAAAAAATGGAACAAAAAACGGGAATTAAAACCATACCTTTCACTGATATTCCTGCTAAATCTCCTGATGTATCACTGTTGGATTTTTGTGTTTTTCGACTCTTAAAATGAGCATTATCCAAACACCGACCTACAACGCTTTGTGGACTTTGGAAAGCCGTTCAAGAGGAGTAGAAAAATATACCTCTTCCGATATTATAAAAAGCGTTATTATCATAGAAATTACGGTGTAGAATGATTGTTAAGAACAAGGGCTATCAAACTGAACAAATAAAACACGAAATATGAGTGAAATTGTTTCAATACACTCCATCAAAATCGTCTAAAAAATGTGCGAACAGCCTCTGTATTACTTGTCTAAAAATGAAACCTTGCACTTTTTAACTCAATGTTAGGGTGGTGACTCCTGATGTATTACCTCTACATTCTGAGCAATTTATTTATTTATTTTATTATTATTCTTTTCTTAATTTACTATTAAATTATTTTATTTTATTTTATTTATTATTCAAATATTTGTGTCTTGCTCCATATACAGTTTTCTTTTACTTTCTTCTATATGTAATATAGAGAAAGTATTGGATTCGCGAAAACTTTCGAACTCCGGTTTTCGATGGATTTGCCTATTTTGGGATGTACTGAACACGATTTGATAGTTTTTACAAAATGTCTGTCTGTGTGTATTACGATTTTTGGGGAAACTGTACCTCAAGAACCAATGAACGAAATGTAACCAAACTTGGTATGTAGTTTGACCCTGACATAAACTGGTGCTGATTAGATTTGGGGATCAATCGCTCAACAGGTGGCGCTGTGATCGCATTTTTTCTAAACTTTTAAGATGGCAGTATAGGGCAAAATTTCGTATAAATGTACATAATGAGAGTTATTTTAAACTTGTGATTGTAAAATTGATATGAATTATTGATAATGGTAGTAGTTAACTAAGAAAAAAAAAATTGTGCATGTGGGGGCATCGCTTCCTCCCTGAGGGGAGTAAATTTTCAAGATGGGTATCTTTCGAAAGGTCTCGTCAGTACCTTTAAAACGAATGGTTGGACTATAAATCTGTGACAATTTAAAAATAAGTTATCGATTTTTTTAACTTTTAACGAAAAAAAAATTTTTTTTTAAATAATTTTAATAAATTATTTTTACTGAGTGAATTTGTATAGGAAAATATAGAAGAAAGTCATGTGGTGGCCACAACATACCAGTTTTTTTTTTTTTTTTTCTTTTTTTGTTTTGTTCATTTTGTTAAGGCCAGTTCAAATAGAAAACTTTTTATTTAAAACTCCTTCTTTTTATGTTTCTATATGTTTTGTGTTTTCACTAGAATTAATTTAAAATGAGTATTCTATTTTTCAAATCTAAAAGTATGATGTGGCCACCACAAGACTTTCTTCTATATAATTTTATTTTACACAAATTCCTGCAGTACAAATTATTTATTAAATTGTTAAATTATTTTCAGTGATAAATGCAGACGATTTCTATCTGACAAAATTATAACACTAAATGCCGAAAGAATGTCAATTTTGTGCCAATATCAGAAGAAATCGGATTATTTTTCAAGTTTTTTTTTTTTTTTTTTTTTTGTTAAAAAAGGAAAAAAATAGATAAATTTGTTTTTAATTATCACAGATCTATGTTTCAGTTATTAGTTTTAAAGGTATTGACGAGATCTTTCGAAAGATACCCATATTGAAAATTTACACCTCCGGGAAGGTACTTCACACACGGAGGGGAAGCGATACTCCCACATGCACAAACATTTTTTCCTAGTTTACTACTCTTGTTATCAATAATTCATATTAATTTTACAATCGTACGTTAAAAGTAACTCTCATTATGTACATTTATACGAAATTTTGTCCTATACTGCCATGTTAAAAATTTAGAAAAAAAAAAAAAAAATGGGATCACAGCGCCGTTTGTCGGGCGATTGATCCCTAAATCTAATCAGCACCAGCTTATATCAGGATCTAATTAAATACCGAGTTTGATTAAATTTCGTTCACTGGCTCATGAGATACAGCGCCCACAAAATTTGTGATACACACACACATACATTTTATAAAAACAGTCAAATCACGTTCAGGATGCCTTAAAACATGTAAATCCATCGAAAACTGTAGTTTGAAAATTTTCACGAATTCAATAATTTTTTCTTATATATATATATATATATAGAAGAAAGTAAAAAATGCTGGTCAAACTGTCTTTTCTGGGTTGTGGCAAATTGTTGATCCGTTTATTTTTCATTCTTATTGTTATCATAATATTAATATATATATATATATATATATGTATGGGAGGGACACATTCTCCCTCTCTGCTTTACGTGGGCGGAAGGACGAATTCTTGAAATACAAAAAACGGATTTGTGTTCTTTCACATTTTAAAGCAAGGAACTTATAAATACTGTGGTGTGCAAATTATTAGACTCAACGCAGACATCTCTTTAACTTGTTTCTTTATTACTTTCATCTATATGTATATATAGAGAAAATATTGGATCCGTGAAATTTTTCGAACTCCAGTTTTCAATGGATTTACACGTTTTGGGATGTCCTGAACACGATTTGACTGTTTTTAGTCTGTCTGTGTGTATCACAAATTTTGTGGACGCTGTATCTCACGAACCAATGAATGAAATTTAACCAAACTTGGTATTTAGTTGGACCCTGACATAAACTGTGCTGATTAGATTTGGGGACCATTCGATCAACATGTGGTGCTGTAATCGCATTTTTTCTAAATTTTTAACATGGCAGTATAGGACAAAATTTCGTATAAATGTATATAATGAGAGTTATTTTAATCATGTGATTGTAAAATTAATATGAATTATTGGTAACAGTAGTAGTTAACTAGGAAAAAAAATTGTGCATGTGGGGGGCATCGCTCCCCCCCCCCCCCCACGGGGGGAGTAAATTTCCAATATGGGTATCTTTCGAAAGATCTTATCAATACCTTTAAAACGAATGGTTGAACTATAGATCTGTGATAATTCAAAACAAAGTTATCGATTTTTTTTTTTTTTTTTTTACTTTTAACGAAAAAAAACTTAGAAAAAAAAAATCTCATTTCTTCTGATAATTGCAAAAAAATGACTTTCTTTCGGCATTTAGTGATATAATTTTGTCAGATAAAAATCGTCTGCGTTTATATTGGAAAATATATTTGATAATTTAATAAACAATTTGTATTGAATAAATTTTGTGTAAAATTATATAGAAGAAAGTCATGTGGTGGCCACATCATACTAGTTTTTTAACGACGATTTCAGTTTTCAAATTTGTAGGGTGTAAAGGACACTTCGTACCTCAAATATTTGAGGGAAAGATTTGTTCCGGAAGCGAAAAGGAGTCCAGTAACAAATTAAACAAAAACCAGAATGTTTAGAATCATCCTGAAAAAATAATATTTAAAATTCATTGTCGCTATATATCATGTGATAATGGAGCTTCTTTTTAATTATCTATATGAGAATAGCACGTATATTAATGGTGATATAAAGGTTCTTTTAACAACAACGAAAATATTTCAAACTTTTTTGTTTATAACATTGTAGGGTTTTTAAACCAATGCAACGTCATTTTCAGAAAACTTGACGTGCTACATAGTGTACACAACATGGTGCAATCAGAATATAAACTTATGAAATGTCTAGTGAAATATGAGCACTTTTACTAAATAAATCTGAACTGCGCATACATAAATGTTAACAAAATTTCTTTTATACATAATTTATGTTTTTTACAAATGTTTTCAGTTACTCTTAAAAATTATGCAAATATCCTAAAAATTCAGAAAGATAGTGGTGATAGAATGAGTTAAATTTCAACTTCTTACAAAATAAAATAATCTGGTGTGTCACTCACACGACTTTCTCTTACCCTGAAATTTAATACTATAAATACAGGTTGGAGATTAAGAGGTAAGATAACGATGTTATGCAAACCTATGTTAAACAATTCAAATTAGGCTTCGGAAGAGTTTTATATGATAATTAATTCTGTGTTCAACCCCCCGTTTCATTAATGCACCTAGATTTATATAAAATTTAATTCGGTTATTAAAAAATAATTTATTAAAATTATTATTAAAAATAATCATCTTTTATGATAATGCAGACGATTTTCATATTAGAGAAGTAATATAACACTAAATATCCAAAAAATGTCCATTTTATTCTCAATATTAAAAAAGAAAAAAATACGATTTTTTTTTTTCATTAAAAGTAAAAAAATCGATAACTTTGTTTTAAATTACCGCAGATCGATGGTTCAACCATTCGTTTTAAAGGCATTGGCGAGCTCTTTTGAAAGATACCCATCATGAAAATTTACTCCACTCGAGGGGGACTTCTCCCCCAGGGGGGGGGGGGGAGGCGAGGCTCCTACATACACAAAATGTTTTTCCCAGTTGACTATCTCTATTACAAAATATACATATTTGTTTCATTTGGTTTAGTGCAGTCTATAGACGTTAAACTCTACTTACCTGCAATTTCCCCCATAGACGTAATGTATAAGAATTCTCTTGATTGTCCCTGTACACGAGCCATTTGCTTGATCTTAACGAAAAGCTTATTGTAGCATCTATATATGATACACATTTAGAATACCAAGTTTGGAATGTCTGCTACTATTTGTTCTTGGATATGCTGATAACAGACAGACACACACACAGACCATTTGCTAAAAACATGATTTTCGCATTCAGGGGACCTCAAAACGTGTAAATATAACAAAATCTCGCATTCGAAAATTTGACCCCAAAACAATACTTTCTCTACCTTATGGGTAAGATAAAGTAAAAATTTAGGGAGTTTTATCCACATTTTTATTTTAAATCAATGTGCAATATAGTGTCGTTAATTGATTTAAAATAAAAATGTGAATTAAACCCCATAGTGTTTTGTTTTTTGGTCAAAAATTGAAATTTAACTAATTCTATCGACGATATTTTTCTGAATTTCTCAGATGTTTTTTATTTTTATATTTTTTTAACAGTAACCTGATATTGGCTGATAAATTATGTATAGGAAATTTTGTTAACGCTTGCGATTCACAGTTAAAAATAGTTTAATAAAAGTATTTGTATTCCATAGTAATTTAATATTATTATACTCTGATTGCAGATTGCAATATGATGTTAAGTTTTCTGAAAATGACGTTGCATTGGTTTAAAAATCCTACGTGTTATAAACAAAAAATATTCGAAAATTTTTTTTCGTTATTGTTAAATAAAACATTATATTGCCATGAATATACGTGATATTCACATACAAATAATTATAGTTAATTATAACAAGGAATGTAATTGCATGTTACAGCGAAAACAAACTTTAAGCATTTTATTTTACAGGGTGATCCCAATATTTCTGCTTTTTGATATTGATCCTTTTTTTTTTTCATTCGGGACTAAACTTATGCTGAAATATATGACGTATAGCCTGTTCTTTACATATCAGTATCACAAGTTTGGAAACTGAAATAGGGAAAAGTAAATACATAAGGCAAGAGTATGTGAAATTTCTATGTTGAGTCTAATAATTTGCATACCAATGTATATATATAAATATATACATACATATTTTTTCTTTTCTCTGAACTGCGAAGGGATAGTAGTGAAATAATATTGGTTCTGCTGCAGGAGGATGTCATGATGTTGGTTGCGTTATGAGTAAACAGAGCGTAATACTCTGAATCACCTATACATATCTGGTAGTTATAATAGTGAAAATTAAAGCATAACTATGTAGAAATTTACAGAATTATCGATATACACAATTGAATAATTGCGTTATTTTTAAGTTTTTGAACAGAGTATAATTACATAATCATGTTTTTCTTAAAACTCGTATAACGTTAATTGTAAAAATAATGTTTAAAACTCTATCTACCTAAAACACCATTATTTAATAAAAAAGCGCCACAAAACTGGCGTTGTAAAAAATATTACTTACAAACTTTGAATAAACACCATAAAATGCAATAAACTCGCAACAATTGTTTCGGGTCGAAAAAACACACGACCCTTCATCAGGCGAATAAAGTAAGCACGAGTGCTGCAGTCAAAGCGGCAACGCACAAAATCATTTAAAATGAAAAGAAAAACTTTATAAAGTAGAAAGCTATTGGTGTGAGTAGAATTGTACAAGAAAACAAGAAAATAAATAAATGAGTGAGATTAAACATATAACAATCTAAGGATATCAAAAATTAAACGAAAATCTAAGTTACGTTAGTAATTTCCAAGCATCAGAGAAGAATGGAGTGGAAGAAATATAACAAGATTTTTCGAATTTTTAAATATGTAAAATGCTTCATGAATATCCAAATGGGAGGAACAGACAGGAGATGAAATTATGTTAGTTTTGGAAAAATCAAAGCGATGACCTTGAGACCAGCAGTGGGAAGCAATAGAAGATTTGGTAATCTCTTCATTACGAACATTCCGACGTTGCTCATTTATTCTGTATTTCAAACGCCTCCTAGTTTGACCAATATAACCTAAGTTGCAGGACGAACACGGAATTAAATAAATTCCAGAACGGTTTTCGGTGGGAATGGGATCCTTAAGAGAAGATAATTTTATTTTATTGACAGGTTTGTAAATAACTTTGAAACCAAACGGTGAAAGAATTTTAGAGATTTTAAAAGAGAGTGAAGAATAAAAAGGTAAAACAACTGGGATGAGACTGTGATCGTTTAATTTGGGAGCAGAACGTTTAGGATTCTTAAATTTATATAGAGCTTTATCGATGATAGATGGGTTATAGCCACGAGAGAGAGCAAGAGATCTTAAATAATTAATTTCTTTCGAAAGATTAGACGAATCAGAACAAATGTGTAAGGCACGATAAACATAAGTGTAAAAAGCAGACATTTTTTGTTGAGGGGCGTGGTTAGAGAGAGCATGCGGCGGCAAAGAGACTTAGAATGATTTTCTAAAAACAGTAGTTGAGAAACAATCCTTTTCTTTATTCACAAGAACGTCATGGAAAGGCAAAGAGCAATCCTGTTCAACCTCAAAAGTGAATTGAATGCATGGGTCAATCGAATTGACCAAAGAAAGTAAATTGGACAGATCGGCATCAGGATCAGGGGAGACAAGAACGAAAGTGTCATCCACATACCTAAACCAGTGAGGAAATTTATATACACCGAAGAGTTTTTCTTCAAAATAGTGCATATAAATGTCGTAAAGTAAAGGAGAGAGAGGACTACCCATGGCCATACCATCATTTTGGGAATAATAAGTACCATTAAAAATGAAGGCAGTTTACTTGATACACAAATGAACTAAAGGAGGAGCTTGTAAATTTAGTTCATTTGTGTATCAGGCAAACTGCCTTCATTTTTAATGGTACTTATTATTCCCAAAATGATGGTATGGCCTTGGGTAGTCCTCTCTCTCCTTTACTTTGCGACATTTATATGCACTATTTTGAAGAAAAACTCTTGGGCGTATATAAATTTCCTCACTGGTTTAGGTATGTGGATGACACTTTCGTTCTTGTCTCCCCTGATGTCGATTTGTCCAATTTACTTTCTTTGGTCAATTCGATTGACCCATGCATTCAATTCACTTTTGAGGTTGAACAGGATTGCTCTTTGCCTTTCCATGACGTTCTTGTGAATAAAGAAAAGGATTGTTTCTCAACTACTGTTTTTAGAAAACCATTCTCAGTCTCTTTGCCGCCGCATGCTCTCTCTAACCACGCCCCTCAACAAAAAATGTCTGCTTTTTACACTTATGTTTATCGTGCCTTACACATTTGTTCTGATTCGTCTAATCTTTCGAAAGAAATTATTTAAAATCTCTTGCTCTCTCTCGTGGCTTTAACCCATCTATCATCGATAAAGCTCTATATAAATTTAAGAATCCTAAACATTCTGCTTCCAAATTAAACAATCACAGTCTCATCCCAGTTGTTTTACCTTTTTATTTTTCACTCTCTTTTAAAATCTCTAAAATTCTTTCAACGTTTGGTTTCAAAGTTATTTACAAACCCGTTAATAAAATTAAATTATTTTCTCTTAAGGATCCCATTCCCACCGAAAACCACTCTGGAATTTATTTAATTCCATGTTCGTCCTGCAACTTAGGTTATATTGGTCAAACTAGGAGGCATTTGAAATACAGAATATGTTCGTAATGAAGAGATTACCAAATCTTCTATTGCTTCCCACTGCTGGTCTCAAGGTCATAGTTTTGATTTTTTCAAAACTAACATAATTTCATCTCCTGTCTGTTCCTCCCATTTGGATATTTCATGAAGCATTTTACATATTTAAAAATTAGAAAAATCTTGTTAATGATATTTCTTCCACTCCATTCTTCTCTGATGCTTGGAAATTACTCACGTAACTTAGATTTTCGTTTAATTTTTGATATCCTTATATTGTTATATGTTTAATCTCACTCATTTATTTATTTTCTTGTACAATTCTACTCACACCAGTAGTTATATTTACTTTCTACTTTATAAAATTTTTCTTTTCATTTCAAACGATTTTGTGCGTTGCCGCTTTGACTGCAGCACTCGTGCTTACTTTATTCGCCTGATGAAGGGTCGTGTGTTTTTTCGACCCGAAACAATTTTTGCGTTTATTGCATTTTATGGTGTTTATTCAAAGTTTGTAAGTAATAAAGTACCATTAGTTTAACCCATGGGCGTCGGCACAATGGGGCAAGGGGGGGGGGGCACTTGCCCCCCTCTGGAAAATTCTAATAAGCATTTCTTTCTTTAACTTTAAAACTATGCTATCAGAATTTTATTTTTAAAAAAAATATTTTTTCATGTTGTGCCCCCCCTTGAAATTTTTTCTGGCGACGCCACTGGTTTAACCCCTTCCTTCTCGCTCCTGTGAAAATGACGGGGTGAGTTTTCACTCTCTATTTCTCGTGCTCGTAATATTTCCAGGCTGGAGTGTTCAAAAGTAACACAGTAAAAAATTTAAAAACAAACCATTTCTGATGCCTGAAAATTTTTATTTCTTATTTTATACTCTAGATGGAAGTAGCAGACTACATAAAATGTAATTGGCGATAGTAATTTATTTTAAACTGCCAGCTATATCCAATTATAATATTCGTAATACTTATTTTATAATCTTAGCTCACTTAGGCTTTTAAATGCACGTGTTTTGTACTTTGCGATTTTTTTTTTTCTTTATATTATGTACATTATGTAGTCAGAATCAGAAAGTGACTCGGATTCTAATTTTAGTATAAATGCATCCGAGAGTGATTCGGAAATAAGTGGTTATTTATAAAATTCAAATTTCGAATCTAAAAACAGTCTATTATATGTATAGTGCTGTATTATACCATTATACGTAAAATTCTTTTTATAAAATTCTGTTTGAATATTTAAAACACATATCTTTCATTTTTTTTTTTTTTACTTACTGAAAAAACCAACATTCGGTCATAATAACCCTGATTCTTGGTTTTTCTGCAAAATGAAATTTTCTTAATATCAAGCTCAAAAAAATTCCAAAAATTAAAAATGAATGCATGTATTGTTCATACACTTTATTTTATATAATTTTCTTGAATAAAAAAAATAGGCACGTTTTTTGCTGTTTTTTTGAAAATTACGAGATAGTTAAGAGGTTTAAAAGAGTATAAAAGAGAATATATGGAAGAAATGTTATTAATTTCTATATTACTTCAAGAATTTTGCATTAACATTAGAAAAAATATAAGGAACATGTAAATAGTTTTTGTACGCTTTTTTAAAGTTCAAATATGCGACTTCTATGTACCAGTGGTACATCAAAGTACCACCACAAAAAGTTGTCGTTAATTATTATGATAAGGTGATATTAATTTTTATTGCATATATCGTTAAAAAATACTTTTAAGTAACTAAACAAATAGATTTAGAATACTTTTTTTGGTCTCTCATTGGCAAATGCACAGCTTAGAGTTCAATGGATTTCACTCATGTGTATAGATGGCCAATTTTTGTACTCTGGAAAATTAGTGGCGGAAAATGGAACATCATACCCCCCCCCCCCCCACAAAAAAATAAATAAATAAATAAAAATAAAAAAATAATAACTTTGTTAAAATTGAGAAAGTGCTTACTGATTCTGCCAAATCTAATCTATTATTTTCTGCTAAATTTGGTTGTTAATCTTGCCAAATTTATTGCCAATGCAGATTTTGGCCTTGGTGTCGAATTCGACAACCAAATTTGGTGAAAAATTGTAGTTTAGGTTTGCCAAGTTTGGAAGCTCTAACTTCAATAAGAACAAAGTTGTGGAATAATTCATTGGTTTCTAGTACGGAACTACCTTGCAAATTCTATAAACTACTGATAAGACTCCCAATGAATTCAAATTACATTCAGGCTTCAAACTGAAATTTCTCTTTTAAAATGCAATGCATAGTTTTGACTTAATAAACTGTAAAAGAGAGAAAAAAAAATCCTTTTAAGAATATAGGAATTTGTTTAGGCATTTAAAGAGTTTTCCTTAATCATATACAGCACCCACTGCTTAAAAAAATCAGCCACTTAATACGATCAAATTGTCAGGATCGGAATCAAATCAGGACAAACTACTTTTAAAACTGCTGCTTAATAAAATCAACATCACCGGTTAATGAAATCATAAAAATTTCACCAACAGCAAAAATGCGTATTTATGAGAAGCTAGAAAATAAATTTTAATTTTCAGAGGTTTTTTTTTTTTCTTTTTTTAAGAAAATACAGTATGCCACTACATTATCTTTCTTAGAAAATTTTACATTCTGCAGCATAAGTAACAAATGTTCTGTTACGTTTCCTAGTAACAGATTCATGGAATGCATTTTCCTAAGTGCAATAGTAAGTTACAAATCTGGTTTGATTGATCAGTGATCATATTTTTCTCTCTTTAACTATTAAAAGAGAGTTTTTAGTTCTTACATTGAAATAACTAAGAAACAGAATATATATAAGATTTAAACTTGAAAGAAAAGCCCGGAATTTTGAAAAGCGTGGTGATTTTCCTTAAATGTAACCAGAGCATCAAAAATTAGATTTTTTAAGTTTTCTTTATGCAATTTACTTAATATTGCTGCACAAACTATAAAGAATGGAAATATGAAGTGCAAGCAGAATAGAGTAGGAAAAGTTGACCACTTCTAGATTTGTTAAGGAATGACAAGTTAAAGAAAATTCCCAACTCTTTTGCAGTTTTGTGTGAAAAACCTGAAAAGTTCGCATGAATGATGACAGGGTTCATACTCAAATGGGGAAAAAAATTCCCCAAGTTTTCCAGACAATTTTTAAGAAAATGTTAGCGACATATTACAAGAAACGCTCTTCTAGAGAGGACAAAATACATCTACTTCCACTGTATGGTGTTATATTACTGCCAATCATGATAGAAATTTAGGTAGAAATCATTGTTTACAAGAGTATTTTCACAATACTTTATCATTTGAATTTTGATTTGAAGCTAAACAAGAAAAATGTAATTTGACAGAAAAAAAATATTTGATTTTCCAGGTTTTATAATTGATTTTCCCTGACTTTTTTTTTTTAACATAATCCAAATTCCCTGAGTATTCCAGGTTCCCCCCCCCCCCCCCAAGGTTTATGCAATATTTGCAATTTTTATTGACACTTTAATTACATTTATCACTAATTTCAATTTCCATGAAGTCACCCTCATAATTCATGAGATCTGCTTTCTATCTTAGATTTTAAGTTTCGTTAATTTTTTTTTTATATTAAAGACTCATATTTTTATTTACTATTTCTTTAAAACTGCTGTTCTTTTGAAGTGTAAGCTTTCAACAAGATGTTTTCTTTTATGATTTAATATAATATAAGGCCATTTTATCATGCCAACATACATAGCATTTAAGTTAAAATAATTATCACTTTCTTCTATATTCAATAGAAGAAAGTATTGGATTCGTAAAAATTTTTGACCTCGGGTTTTTGATATATTTACATGTTTTGAGAGCAGTAGAACACTATTTGACCATTTTTAGAAAATGTCTGCCTGTCTGTGTGTGTGACAAAATTTTGTGGCAACTGTATCTCAGGAACTACTGCACAGAATTTTATACAAATTGGTATGTAGTTGCACCTTCACTTAACCCGTTAGTAGTCGCTAGTTGGTCGATTTGCCGCCCATCCTTCAGTTTTTCCAGATTTTTTTATTCAATAGCCACCAAAAATTTTTAGAAGTGGCATTTGATATACATAAAACGCGAATAAAATCTATTTAACGTCGATCACATCACTTCTTAAAATTATTGGTGACAGTTAAATAAAAAGTTCGCAATCTGTAATAGGTGGCGCTGTCGATAGCGACTACTAACGGGTTAAATTAGTGCCTATCAAATTTTGGTAAAAATTGTTTTACAGGTTGCATTGCCATCATGCTTTTTCTAAATTTTTAACATGGTGATATAGAACAAAATTTTGTATAAATGTGCATAAAGAGAATTATTTTTTAGTAATCATTATGAAATTTACAAGAAATATTTATAATAGTCAACTGGGAAATTTTTTTTTATGTGTAGGAGCCTTGCCCCCCCCCCCCCCTCTGGGGGAAGGGCAGGCCCCCTTCGAGGGGAGTAAATTTTCAAGATGGGTATCTTTCGAAAGGTCTTGTCAGTACCTTTAAAACGAATGGTTGAACTAGAAATCTGTGGTAATTTAAAACAAAGTTATCAATTTTTTTTTTACTTGTAATGAAAAAAAAAAAAAAAAAACTGGAAAAAATCAATTTTTTTTTTTTTTTAAATATTGTTACTGAGTGAATTTGAAAAAAAAAAAAAAAAAATAGAAGAAAGTCTTCTGGTGGCCACAACATACTAGTTTTATTTATAATCATGGCAAATGCACCCTTTTTTTTTTTTTTTTAAATATTACATGTTCCCGTATTGTTTTAAATATTACATGTACCTCGAATATGAAATTGTGAATTTATTTCCAATTGTTTTTCCCTCCCAAGATAAAGTTTTTTGGACAATACATATTTTTTTTTCACCTTCAATATTACATTAGTCTCTTAATTTTTAATTGTTTTCGTCAAAATAAGATTATTCACATTTTAATATTGAAAGGTACTTTATATGATTTACATTATAACATTATAAGAAAGAAGGAACTTTCAATATCATATCCATCTGTTAATGTGATTTTATATAAAAAAATTACTTGCCTTAACTTATTTTAAATGTTATATTCGTTTGATGGAATCACCCTATGTACATGAGGTTCCTATGATTAAATGGCAATATTGACAGTAGTGCTTTTTGCTTTTTTTAAGGTATGAAAAAAAAAAAAAAAAAACACAAATATGCATAAAAAATTTATTTTCTGGCAAATACAATTAGGTGTCATACAAAACTTTGGAAGATAATTGCATAGTTCTGAAGTTGTTCACATATACATGAAATGTTTTCCTTAAATAAAATAAAACCTAGATAAAAACAAAATTGCTACAATATATACAGCATAAAAAACCCCATGACAACCAAGATAAAATATATAATAATTAAATTATTACATTGTGACTGAAGGTGCATAATTTCTTATGTGTTTGATGAAATAGATGAATAAAATAAGTGATTACAAACAAGTAATACTGAATAAGCATATTATTCTATAATAATAAAATTAATATAATTATATTTTATCTGTTTGGAGAGAAATTCTGTTGAAATTTTTAAACTAAATATAAAATATTTTCTGTCAAAAAAAAAAAAAAAATTCTTTTTTAAGTCCAAAATTTGCTCAAAATATCTTATAAAATCTATTTCTGCTAATGAAACTGAGAGTGTGAGAAAAAATATGTATATATACATGTAATGAATGTAAAAAAATATATATACAGAATAAAAGAAATACCAATAAAATCATATGTCAGCGAGCATTAAATAGCAAATAAAAATATTTTATGATTATTAAAATATACTGAAATATCTTTGCTCAATTATTAATTTTTATATGTGTTTCTTAATTAATTTTACAACTAAAATTTTGTTCTTATTTTTATCATTATAACTTGCTTTTATTACAGTTACATAGAAAACTTAATATTAAATCTTGATAAAATAAATTAGATAAATTGCTAAAATTTTTGGAATAGATTTTAAAACAGTGCATTATTTTGGGAATACAATTTATCAATTATAAAAAAAAACTTCATTATTAACTTAAATCAAAACAAATACAATTAACAGACCAATCATAATTGACGGCAAAAATTAAGGCAATTATTCACTACTGAACAATTCTTTTATAGTATTAAATATGAAATTACAGTGATCTTCTCACTTATATGAGATTCTAGGGACTAATTTAAAATCAAACTTATTCGTGAGTGATACACATATACAATTCTTATTGTTTAATAATTTATACACAAATATTTAACAAAAAATTATTTAGAAATATCATAGTTAAATGAATAAAACATATAAAGGCTACACCACAAAATTCAATTATTTAGAATCGCCTCTTTTTTTTTTTTTTTATAAGAATGAAAGCTTATATCTTGGGTATATAATTGATTCTGCATATTTCTAAAAATTATTTCTATACCATGATACAAATGTATTTTTAAAATTCTTTCATAAAATGGGTGAATTTTTAACTTTCCCAAGTGAAGCAGTTTTTAATGTAGAGTTTACAGTAATGTTTATGTGAAACCTATGGAATAATATATTTGCATCCTCATGCCATAACTGAATAGTAAAAAGCACACATAATCAAGAAACAAATAAAAATCTGAGGCCCCTGTACAGAAAATAAAGAGATGAATTTGGTGTATTTTATATGTAACAAAAAATTAAATTTGCATTTTGCACAGTTCTGGTTGATAATTTTTCACATTTTGGCAGACTTTCATGTTATTTTATATTAATTTTTTATTTCACCCAAATTTTTGACGCTATCTCAGAAATTCCCAACTCTCCCTATGGATATCTAACAAAGGTTATAAAGCAGTTTTAATTTTTTTTTTAAAGTTCTATCTGTTACATTGCTTTAAGAGTAATTTTTAAACCTATCCAGAAGTTTTTGCCTGCCCCCCCTCCCTTTTTACAGCAATATATATATATTTGTGGTGGTGGTGGCAATACAAATGACTGACTGACAGCCATGATAATCCTCCATTCCAGCAAAAACATCTTTTTTACTCATCTCGAACATTTTATACAAAATTTAATCATCTGAAATTTTTCTGTTCATAATTTTTTTCTTTTTACTCTCTATCAACAAATTGTTAATACTTTATATATTATGTATTATGATATAATACAAATTAATGCCTATAAAGTTTGAACAATAAACTAAAAATAAAGCAATGAAAATATAAACATTTTCCTGGAAAAAAAAAAAAAAAATTACAAGATAAAAAGAACTTTTTATATACCATGTTTTTAAATTTTCTGTTGAATCATATAAATGCTGCCGAAGGCAGCAGGAACCCGGAACAATTGGCTAAAAGTATTAACAAAATTCAATGCTATCGTGTTTTGAGCTATTATAAAAGTTTCAAATGGGCTAGTCAGGAAGTTAGTTAAAATTGATTGCAAGCTTTGTACTGGTAATGTTGCCGAAGGCAGCACGGTCCCGAAGAAGTTGATTAAAAATATTTTTAAAATGCATTTTCACCGCATTATGAACTATTCTGAAAGTTTCAAATGTCTAGTTAGTCGGGAAGTTAGTTAAATAAATTTTCTGTTGAATCATATAAACGCTGCTGAAGGGACCTGAAACAGTTGACTAAAAGTATTAAAAAATGTATTGTCACCATGTTCTGAGCTGTCCTGAAAGTTTCAAATGTCTAGCTAATCAGGAATCTAGTTAAAAATCAATTGCAAGATTTGTACTGGACAAACAAACAAGAATTGAAGTTTTTTTTTTGGTTATAAATCAAGAATAGATATAGTATTAGTGAATGCTTGAAAATGTTATTTGTAATTGAATATCAAGTCAGAATAACAGAAAGAGCCTTTTAATCAGCTAAAGATTATGAAAGCAGCCTTTATAATCACACTGACAGACAAAATTGGCTAAAATGTTAGAAGTTTTAAAACATCAACTAGACTTATGAAATATTTCTAAATTTTCTGTCATGTTTTATAATCTTGATTAAGTTGCCATACCTAAAGTCAAGAAAACTATGTGCTTCTGTAAAATGTATTGGATGTAATAGAATCTAAATTTATTGAGCTAATTTAATGAGTAAGTATGAAAATATGCAGCAGCTTTAGATCTACCTTTTTAAATTAAATATTTTGCCTGTAGAAAGTAATCTTATTATAAACGGTCAAGCAATGTATAAGCAATTAAGTATTTTTATTCTTTTTTTTAGAGTGCCGAACCTGAGAAGTACTTAGGTATAATATTGCCTACCAAGCAAAGATACATTCCTAACCCTTTGCGGCGCAAGGTAGTTCGAATCATTTAAATTATACTGCCACCGGAATTCACGAACAAAATTAAATTAAAAGAAATTTTGAAGTTTAAAAAAAAAAAAAAAAAAAAAAACGGCCTTTTCTGTTATAATATAAACGTAAATTTTTGGTAAAAAATTTCTGGGGTGAGTTTTTGCAGCTGGGAGGTGGTTTTTCACACTTATACCACCGAACGTTAAAGGGTTAAAAAAATTGTGAGAAAAAATAAAAACTTTATTCAAGCAAGTAGAAAAGCATTTACTAGCACAAACTGGACAATGTAGAAGTTATTGCATTGTATTATATCACCTATTTTACACCTTATAAATGAAACAAATTTTCCTTAAAAACATTAAACTTATTTTCAAGTTTTAATGCAAGACTTATTATTATTTTTATCTTAATTATAAGAGCAAAAATAAGTGATAAAATTATATATAACATAACATTCTTCAAAATAAATGTTAAATAAAAAAATTATTATTATAAATCTTATTCTACTACTACAGGGGAATCCTTGTTCTAATGCTGATATAAACTAGAATTTTATTAAGAGGCAGCAGGTTTGAATTCCAGTTCATGGTAGTTCAGAATTAACTTTAAAGCACTGCCTTGGCATGAAAAAATGACAGAAGGGTGACAAGCCAAATAAAACTGACAAGAATCAGTTATTTCTGACTGTGAGAGAAAATATTCTATAAGTAGTAACTAACTTTAATTGTAAAATTGCTAAAAGCAACATAATTAATAGAGATGATTTTAATTGTTAATTTATTTACAAAAAAAAAAAAAAAAATTTTTTTAAGTACAATTCCTTAATATTGAGCATACTTATTTACACAGAAAAATGACAAATAGTTATAAAAATGAATTTTTCATCATACAGATTCATCCATATAAAAATCTGTAGCAGAAGTGTACTATATCAGATTAAAAGATCACTATAATATAGCATTTTAAATGTATAATTATGCTTAGTAAAACACGAGTAACTACATTACAAAACAGAATACTTGAGTGCAATTAAAATTCCACTGTGCATACATAGCAAAATAAAGATCTGTCAGTTTTGAAAATAATTTTCACTATAAAAAACAACTGCTAAATATATGACACATACAAGACAAATATCTTACGAACATACAAAATATTATATACTGAATATTTCTTGCATAGTTATTGAGTAAGTTAATTTCTGAAGCTTTTTTTTCAAAAATTTCATGTGTATTGCACCTTTTATCACATAACACATTTAGAATATCTTATACCCTAGGGATAAATTAGTGATAACATATATATATATATATTAGAAGACTAATAATGCTGTATGGATAAATAACATACAAATATGTTCAATTTATGGAATTAGTGGTATATCAGCTGAAGAGAAAAAGATACAAAATCAAGATAATTTAAGGGGGTTTGTTTTATTGAGAAAAACAAAAATTGCAAGCTTCTCCATCAACACAATTTTGAAGCATAGACAAGCAATTGCACTAACACAATTTTGTCAAATTGGTGTTTTTAACTTTTAGGAAGAAAAAGAACCATACAAAAAAAAAAAAAAAAAAAAGGTTATTTTTAGGCAAGTTTTTATGAATAATAAATATTTTTGTCATTTAATGAAGTCGTTTATAATTTCTGCAAGCTTTTGAGAACAGAGCATTAGAAATACTGTAGTATGGTAAATTTTTTATCAAGAGATCTCTGTATATAACTAAGGGTACATCTCGGTATTTTCTGAAAATAAGGGTGCATTTTTAAACCTTTAACTACCATGAAAAAAATTGCCACATAACTACTGTAAGAGGTTTCTCAGACCACAAAGTAAAAATGTCAATATAAATTCAATTAACTTATAAAATAATTTTTATTTAAATATTCATCTATTTAAATGTTTCTTGTAGTTTTGAGGAAGCAATTCCGTACTTTGTATAGGAGTTATTATATAAACGTTTAAAATAGGAATATGAAAAAATATGTAAATTATTTACTGGAAATATTTTACTGCAATAAAAAAAAAAAAAAAAAAAAAAAAAAAAAGTTGTGTAGCAAAAGTTACATTGGAAAAAATATTAATTATTTCCTAGGGCTCTATTAATATATTGTAACAAATATTATTATTATTCACTGAAAATATGAGTATTATTACATGTGTAAGAGTATTTCTTTTATTTAAAGATTTGAATTTATATTTTTTTTGTAAAAGTGTTTCTTTTCTTACATCCGTATATGTGCCCCCCCCCCCTTTTTTTTTCCAAGCAGCACTTTGGCTCATTTTTTCTAAGTATCAGCATTCTGTCCTTTTTCAAAACTATTGGGAACTCTGCAATGCTAAATAAACAGCAAAATCTCCCAATAATTTTCAAAATATGATAATCACAATAAGCTATGTTAAAAAATATCAATAAAATATAACTGTTGTTGAAGCATAACTAATTTGTTAAAAAAAAAAAAAAAACATGCAAATCTTTCAAATTATAAAATGATAATTTTTAAATTATAATTATTAAAATATTGATTGTATAATCCAAACATATGTAATTTAAAAACATTATATTGAATCTCACACATAATTACTATTAACCTTCCATGTTAATTTTTAGTAAATTTAGTTATTAAACTGGAGTTTTATATTCTCTTTAAGTATTATTATCCAATAATTTTGAACTAAATATCATAGAATATCCAATCAATATGGAAATAATTTACAAAATATAAAATAAATTTTAAGCTTTTTAAATTTATTGCAGTGTTTAGAATTTTTACCATACATATATACTTCATAAAAAAAAAAAAAAAAAAAAAGCTTAAAATTAAGAATATAAATTTTAATATGCATAAAATAATTTTAAAAGTTTAAATATACTTTTTCACTTGCATATGCAAATTTCAAAATATTCTATCAAACAAACAAAAATACACTATTTAGGTACTTTTTAAAATAATAAAAACATAATATAAATAAGAAATATTCAATTTTTAACGTACACAAACATCAAACCGTCTCAATTATATATATTAAAAGCAAACACGTTTTATTTATGAGACAAAAAATTTTTAAGTTAAAATACATTTAAAAAACAAAAATTACATATAAAAACAATTAAAATCAGACGGTTTCCTCATCAGTAATTACAACACAATATGCAAACAGGACATTAACACTCAAGGAATTTAAAGGAGTACAGAATATTGAGGAGCCAGTGCCCATGCTTCATTAATAGTGTGGAGATGCTTGGCAGTGTGCCAGCTCTCAAGGAAAATACGCGATTTATAATTATGAACACCAGAATTTAAAAATTTTATATTATCGAAGTCAGGAATATGATCGGTTTCTATTGAATGGATTACAATTTTAGAATTTTGGTTGCAATTTTTAAAAGTGTTGCAATTGTGTTGTAATTACTGATGAGGAAACCCGGACGGGTTTCGAAACGTCTGATTTTAATTGTTTTTATATGTAATTTTTGTTTTTTAAATGTATTTTAACTTAAAAATTTTTTGTCTCATAAATAAAACGTGTTTGCTTTTAATATATATAATTGAGACGGTTTGATGTTTGTGTACGTTAAAGATAAATATGGATCAACTTACTGCAAATTGTTGCGTGTGTGCTCTAGGAATTCCTGCAAAATTGTTCGTTTATTATGTCAAAAGGATTTTCTTAGAAACTGCAGACGGCATAATGTTATTCCACCCTCCTTTAAAGTTAAATCGTTAGTGAATTCAACTAAGGGACACAAGATTGCTTTCCATTCAAGTATGAAGTTCATTTCTGCTGCAATATCATTATGTTCTGCAAAACTTAAATCTGCACGTAATACATTACATTTTAATCTTCAACATCTAATTAACTTTGTTTCGAATGCCGATGCTTGTTTAATCCTTGACTTTTTGTCTGTTCAGAGTATGTCACGTAGAGCTACGCTTAAATCAAAATTGGAAGAAAAGTTTGAAAAGTTATTTTACAAAGAACTACGTTTAAAGACAGTAGAAAGGAAACCCGATATAAACTGGGTTAAGAATTTGTCATTTAGAGTTTTATCTGATACTGAATTGACTATTTTGAATCGTGGAATGAATTACGCTATTGGAAGTAAAAGAATTGACATCCCTAAGGTTCTTGCATGTGTTGAGCCCTTCATTAGCTAAACTGGATCCTGCTATTACGCATCCACTTCATACTGAAATCACCAAAACTCTTAAAATGTAAAGTGCATTCAAAATCCCAGTATTATACTGATGATTTCGCTGTTTTAAAACCTCTTTCTAAAGATGATACGATAATCTTTACAAAAGCTGATAAAGGCCGGCTCCTAGTTATTACGGATAAATCAGATTACATTGACAAATGTTTAGAACTTTTAAATGACCTATCTACATATGCTGTTTTAAATAAAGATATCACTCCTTCAATACAAAATAATCTTAATAAAATGATCAGTGAATTAGAGAAAAATAATCAAATAGATAATGTTACAGCTAAATCTTTAAGATGTTATATTGGTATGGCTCCCAATTTTTATGGGTTGCCAAAATTACATAAACCTGGTATTCCATTTAGACCTATAATTGATTACTCCCGTTCTCCTCTTTCTAACCTTGCTAGATTTATTTCGTCATTGCTTAAACCTCTTACTTTAAATTCACCCTTTAGTTTAAATTCTTCTTTTCAGTTTGTTTCTGAATTAAGAAAATTTAATGCCCCCCCAAACTGTATGATTTCTTTAGATGTTGTTTCTCTTTTTACTTCCATTCCTATTGAATTTGCTTGTGATATTATAAGAAAAATTTATCCTAATGATAGTACTCATTCTACTCTTAATATTGAATCAATTCTTAAATTAGTTTTTTTCTGCTTATCTTGTAATTGCTTCAAGTTTAATGATTTATACTATAAACAAATTCGTGGCACGCCTATGGGCTCACCTGCTAGTGTTTGCATAGCAGAAATAGTTATGCAGTTTTTGGAAAATAAAATAAATGATAGTTTAAATGATAAAATTCCTTTTGGCGAAGATACGTAGATGACATTTTTTTATTAATTGAAGAAAAACATATAAATGAAGTCGTTACTTTTTCTAATTCGTTATGCCCAGAAATTCAATTCACTTTGGAAATAGAACAGAATAACAGTTTGCCTTTTCTTGATGTTCTCGTTGAACACATTTCGAATTCACCTAGCATTTTTCAAACTTCTGTTTATCGTAAGGCCACATTTACAGGTCAATATCTAAATTTTCATTCCGCTAATCCTAATTCGCATAAAATTGCAGTCTTCCGAACTTTGGTCAATAGAGCTCTTTGGTTATGCAGTAACGAGACACTTTTTAAGTTGGAAATTAAAAAAAATTTCCAGGATTTAATAAATAACGATTACCCTTTTAATTGGTTAAAACGAATTTATCGTGAAAACATTATCAGCTTCCCCCCTCCTGCAAATTCCCCCTCTACTCCAATGAAAATGAAAAATTCACTTATTAATAAAAACAGTTATATTTCTATGCCATATTTTGGATTTCCTTCAGAATTTATTTCTAAATTACTTAAACAACATAATATTTATACTGCTTTCCGGCCAATTAAACAATTAAAAAACATCCTTTTCAACTTTAAACCCATAACCCCTTCTCTGGATTTAACTGGTGTAATATATTTAATGTAAAAATTGCAAGTCTGTTTATATAGGTGAAACTGGCCGTACAGCAAAAATTAGACTACAAGAACACAGACGATCTTTTAAAAATTGCAACCAAAATTCTAAAATTGTAATCCATTCAATAGAAACCGATCATATTCCTGACTTCGATAATATAAAAATTTTAAATTCTGTTGTTCATAATTATAAATCGCATATTTTCCTTGAGAGCTGGCATACTGCCAAGCATCTCCACACTATCAATGAAGCATGCGCACTGGCTCCTCAATATTCTGTACTCCTTTAAATTCCTTGAGTGTTCATGTCCTGTTTGCATATTGTGTTGTAATTACTGATGAGGAAACCCGGACGGGTTTCGAAACGTCTGATTTTAATTGTTTTCATATGTAATTTTTGTTTTTTAAATGTATTTTAACTTAAAATTTTTTTGTCTCATAAATAAAACGTGTTTGCTTTTAATATTCAATTTCATTACAAAACACAAAAGAAAAGACAAATACATTAGACACAGAATGACTGTTTTTAGAAGTGCAATAACACATATGTAATTTTGTACTTTTTATACTCTGTCAAAACCAGAGATTATTTTCCTTTGGAAAAAAAATTATAATTCTTTTTAGAATTTTTAACTTAACAACAAAATAAAATTTAAAAAATAACTTTCAATAAAAACAAAAATCTAAAATGATTGTCAATTCATAGATAAATATGCATATTTAGATACGTATAAAATATTGATGTATAAAAACCAAATTAAAATAAAATTTATAATGAATTTTCTTCACTTTCTTTTGGTAAATTTTCAGCATTTTCTGCATGGAGTCTATCTTTAAAAAATCCTGAACTAGTGTCGCATTCTCGTACAGTAACAGTAAGATGATTTTTTGTGACATCAGTAATTAAAACATGGTCTACCAGAGGATTTTGTTTTTTCCAAAATTCATCAGAAAGAGGAGAAGTCTCGGATAAATTGATTTCTCCAGCAAACTCTTCCAAGTTTTCTGAAGTTTCTTGGATATTAACTGGTACAGAAGAATTAACATCCTTATTATCATTTACAATTTCTGCTTTATGCTTCACATCTGAATTTTCATCTCCTTTGTTAACTGCTGAATCCTCCAATCCATTTTGGTTATCTACATCATTAGTAGTGGTAGTTTCTGCAGAGATTTCGTCACTCGATTTATTTTTTGTAGTCTTTGGAAGTTTAATTTCTTTACCTTCATTAAAGCTAGTTCTTGAAAGACTGGAGTTTGAAGATTCAGAATTTGCTTGGGTATTATTTTGTGTAACTGTAGAAGTTGTTTCTGGTAACTCATTATCTCCAGCACATTCAGATGCAGATGATGAATTGGATGTAGGTATATGCCACTCTGCACTGCTTTGAGAAGAGGGACTATTTTCCCATGTGTTTTCAGCAGAGTTTGAAACACTGAGTTTTGGCACTTTCAATGGAGGCTCTGAATTAGAAGAGACGTTATCAGGTGGATTTGGAGTACTGTCTGTAAGGTTACTTTTTTCATCATTGCTGATATTAGATTGCCAAGTGTTATCGTTGTTCAAAGTTTGCTGCCTATCGTTAGAATCAATAGCATCTTGATCTAATGAATTGGTAGATGCTTCTTCAACTGCAGTTTGGTTTTCACTAGATCCAGGTTCAGTGTTGTATTGAGGAGTATCAAGAGACTAAAAATGAAAAATATTGCAAATTTACATTCAAAATCAAGAATAGAAAATTTTTCGAAAAAATTAAATTAAATAAGAATTTAATGCAAAATTCATGTTAAGCAAATCAAAAATATATCCAAACTACCATTAAGAAATAGTTAAACATCAAAATAAACTTTTGTATGATATAAAATACATAGTCATAAAATAAAAGTAGAGTTTGTCAAAATTCATTTCAGTGTTTATACATCTTAATTTTGTAATTATATCGTATTTGAACCCACATTGTTAATCCTGATTATGAAAATTCAACCAATCTTTTAAATATAAAATAACCCCTGAATTAATAGATTTTAAGAAATTTAGTATCTAACGAAGAATCAAGATCTTAAAATTTATATCAGAGTTACCCCCAGACAGTTTCAGGATGGTGCTGCACCCCACCAGCTTTTTAGTTAAAAAAAAAAAAAAAAAATAGCACCCTTCTTGCCTTTCATCTAAAAAACAAATTACACCCTTATTGTCTTTTGCAGAAAATAACTTTCCAAAGTCAAGATAACAGGGATGAGAGTGAAAAATGGACATGGAAATATGTGCATAACTGATAGATATTTCAAATTTTTGCAATAAAAGAACAAAATACAAGAAATCATTCTTTCCAAAATCAAATAGTGAATATGTGTAAACCAATGTTCAAGAACATGTCAAAACAAAGTGAATTAAACAAAAAATACAAATATTTTGAAATAAAAAGATCTGAAAATTACTTTTATAATTTTAAGAAAAGTCTGAGGAATCTCACCCCTGAGATAAATGGTATAAATATAGAGCCATTGTGAATGATGATCAACATTCGTTCCTACACTATTAATGTAATAAGCATTGTTTTTTTTTTAAGCATAGGGGAGACTGGGATTAGTTGCATAGATTTTAGTTTTTTTTTTTTCTAATCTTTTGGACAATATTTAGAGAAATTCTAGTGATTCTTAGATGATTCAGAAAGTTTAACTCTTTAGTTACAAAATTATGTATGAAAAATAAATGTTTAAATAACCATCCCCCCCCCCCCTAACATCTACGCTAACAAGCCTCGTATTTATGGTTAGTTGGCATACCCACAGGGGTGATTTGGCATAATGTGATATGGATAGATACTTAGGTAGAAAATAGTAATTTGAGGAAAAACATTTTTCCAAAGCAATTTATTTAAATATTTCGAGAAAAATTTCTGATTAAATGTACAAACAAATAGTAATTTCACCAAGAAAAATAAATTTATTATAGTACCTATAGTTATTCAAGCAGAATTAGTTCACTACTTGAAATGAAACATGAATGCAGGATTTGCACAATTTTACTTTGGTTGTACAAAATTGAATCATTCTAGTCTATTTCCATTTTCCCTTTTCAATATGGTGGCAATGTGAAACTAACTGCCATCGGTGTCATCAATTTTTCTAAGATACTGATGAAATTGGTATTTGACCAAAACCAATTCATTTATTATGTATACAGGGTGGTCAGGAGGCTGCTGATTTTATGGCAGATTCATTGTTAGAGGATTCACCTTTTGCCATCTTTTTCAGGTTTTTTAGGGTTTGTAGGTACTTTTGAATAAAAAACACCTTCTTTCGTCATGACAGGAGGCTGATGAAAACTATCTTGTTGAGGTTCTTTAGTCTTTGAACCATCATCAAGGAAAATATGCCTTATATATGTTATTGCTATACCAAGTGGTTCCATATCTAACTATGAAACCATACCTATACCTAACTAAAACTAACCCATACCAAAATACAGTACAAAGCCAAAAATCCAGACAATTTTGGCTGTGTTAATCATCTTTTTTTTTTTTTTTTTTAAGCATAAATATATCTAAAAAAAAAAAAAAAAAAAAAAAAAAAAAAAGAACCAGGAATGTATTTTATTTATTATTAATCTTCAAAACCGGCATTTGCAAAGTCTGGAAGAGGAGGGAAAAGAAAATTATAATAATAGTAACAATTCTTAAGCATTTATCTAATTGAGAGCTAAATTCCATATTCTATTTCAATTATGCCCAAACTTTTAATTAAAAAAAACTAATACTTGAAAAAAAAAAAACAGAAATGGTTTTTTTTTTAATTTATTTTCTTATATTGTAACTTGTACTAATTTCTGCATGCAAATATTTCATTAAATCTTTTGTTTTCCAAATTTAATTTATAATCTTATTTATTTTTATTTATTGTTATAGTTGATAAAAAGAATATTACAGAATATGTTTAAAAATCGTAATATGTTATTTTTTACTTGAATTTGCATGTTATCTAAGTACTTAACCCAAAACATGTTTTTTTTAGACATGACCAAAAATCTGGAAAATCTAAAAATTCAGAATCGCTGCGGTCCTGATGATTCTCCAGATTTTCGGCTTTGTACTGTATCTTATTTTACTTGTCAAACAGCCAAAGAAAAAAAAAAAAAACTTTAATTGACTTTGGAAAGATATTATTTTCAGGAGTTTATCTACAAAAATATCGGGTATGAAAATGAACTCTTCAAAAAAAGTCTATGTTAAAAACACACCACTCACAAACTCAGCAAATTTCAAATGGACTTTTCAGAAAAATCAGACATTTTAAAAAGTTCCTTCCAAAATTTAGATGAGACGATTTATTAGATTAACAGTTGAATTTTTTCTAAAAATGCAACAAGTCTAAAAGTTCTACTGTCCACTGAAAAGAAGAGTAAAATTTTAATTTTTAAATCTATTCATGAATCATTGGCGTGGTTACTTTCTTAATGTGAAGTAAAGTCTACAAATTAATAAGCATACTTAAAATTTTCAACAGTAAAAACCAGTGAACTTTACACCACTAAGAGGAGGTAGATTTTTGATAGAGTATGAATTTATAAAAAAAAATATATATATAATCAAAAATATATCAATTCACAGAATTTTTTCTATAAATAGTAATATTTTTTAAATAAATTATTTATCTTTCAATTGAAAACAAACGATATGTTGAGATTATACCAGGGTTGCCACTCAAATAGGAGAATGAAATTCCCTGACTTTTCCCAGACATGTTTTAAGACAATTCCAGTCTCTAGCGATACATTGTGCATTGGCTGTGTTGAGGGCAAAATAATTATGGTACCACTTGAAAACACAAAAGTTACATATTACTTTGACTTAAAGAGAGACTGCCCTTCAAGGGGGTCCTTCCGAGAGGTCTTAAAAAAAAAAAATGGCGAAAGCTAACAACAACAACAACAAAAAAAAAAAAAAAAAAAAAAAAAAAGGACTATGTTGCAGGAAAAATTAGTTTTTTTTTTTTTTTTTTTTTTTTTTTTTTTTTTTTTTTGGGGGGGGGGGGGGGGGGGGGCAAATCATCATATGAAATTCCCTGACTTTTCCAGATTCTGGCTAAAATATTCAAATTCCCTGACTTTCATGGTCAATTTTCAAATTCGCTGACTATTCCAGGTTCTCCAGGTTGCGTGGCAATCCTGTTATACATATTAAAAGCATTAATTTCAAATCCCAAAAATAAAGAAAATACAGTAGGTGCCGCTTAATGTGATCACTTTGGGACAGATACTATTTGATAACAATAACTTAAACAACAACATAACAATAAACTAAAAGTATCAAGAAATACAAAATTTTACTTTTACGACGTATTAAGTAACATTTATTTTTGGAGCTACAAATTTAAAGATAATGATCGATTTAAAAGCTATATTGAACAAATCGTTAAAATAGGTCAATTAAATCTTTACGTTTTTTTTCCACAGCTAAAATGCTTGAATTGTAAGTGCAAATGGGCAAAGAGAAAAAATTCAGCTTACAATTCATAAAGAGTTACTGGAATGAAAATAATTCCCTCCCTCCTCACACACTTTTAAGAGCGATGGCACAACAACGGTGAATTTCCTGCACGTGTAAACAAGAGAGGCCTTCTATTCTTTTGGGGATTCTCCCTTTCATTTTATACTTTGCAATTTTTGTTGACTGAATGAAAAAAAAAAAAATCTGAAAATGGCACTTGAAAGTGATAACAATAAATGGAGGCGTTGATTACAAAAACCGATTTTTTTTTAACATGTGTTAATATACAAGTGTTCAGGACTTTATGATTCTGATAACATTATCTGCAATCACATTAAGCGGCACCTACTGTATTGCCAATGATATTTAATTAACTGCTAATTTTTACACTTCTTGCAAATTTTGCTTTATTTAAAAAAAAAAAAAAAAAAACATAATTGTTGATCACCGAGATGTTAAATTCTCATTGCATTTAGAAATTAAAATGTTCCAGATTTATCACATGATGAGGATCGAAATTCAGTTTATTTTCTTATGTGACTAAAATATGCTCAGAATGTAGTACGCTCACAGTATTACCATACCTGCCAACATAGCTTTAAAAAATCAGGTTCATTCTTGCTCAGACCCTTAATGGGGTTCATAATTTTTTTTTTTTTTTTTTTTTTTTTTTTTTAACATAATAAATACATTTTTTTGAATTCAAAATTCTGAGCATATAGAATAGAAATATTTACAACAGCTTATAAAATTTTCATTAAAACATTTGCATAATGTGGGAGGTCAAAGAGGTGGTTTTTTGAGAACCTTCAGAAAAGTAAAGCACAAAAACTAATGCACTGATCTTATTGAAATTTTGCACACTTCTTCAAAATAGTATTAAATAGTGTTTAAACAAAGTTAAAAAAAAAAAAAGATAATTTTGAATTTTTGGCAGAATTCTATTCAAAAACAGTATAATTTTTAGTATATTCTACCCCACATAAATAGCCTTGTAAAATTAGGTGTAAGCGGAGAAAAGAAAAGTTCTTCATTTAAGCACTAGTCAGTTCTATTTTGAAGAAGTGTGCAAAATTTCATGTTTTTCTTTTTCATAAAGTTTTATTTTTTTACACTTTTGTGGATCTCATAGTCTCTCTCTAAAGAACAACAGTTATATCAAAATGCATCAAGTTTTATTATAGCTAAAATCTTTTATAGTCCAACTTCTGCAAATATTCCATAATTGTAGTATTGAATTTTCATTAAAATAATGCAAATGGTTATAATAGGATTACTGTAAGTTGACTTTTTTTTTTTTTAGAATGAACATTACATCTAACATCTCTTTTCCTACAATCTCTCTCTATATAAAGGACTAAGAGTTTTTTTTCTGTAAGTCCGTGGCTGGACGCAAGATGATTGGCTAAGAGAGATTTTCTTCTGTTTGTCTGTGTGTTGTTGCCACCAGCTTTTCATGCTTTAGTTAATTTAAAAAATTGTCACCAGCTTTTCATACTTTAGTTAATTTAAAAAAATCTAACTGTCCAATCAATAAGTTAAACCGACAGAATCAGAAAAAATGCCCCTTTCATTTGTATACTTGCAAACCAATTTTTATAAAAAAAGGGAAGATTTTTGTTGAAAAACCAGAAGATTTCATAAAAAAAGGGAAGATTTTTTTTTTCTTTGACGTATTAAACAATACAGTTTTACAATTTTAATATTTTGAAGCAATCTATAAAAATGTTTTACTATAGGTTGATTATACTCAGGGGGGGAGGCAGCTAGGGGCCGGGGCACTACTACATTAAGCAATTTCATAATTTTTTCCTTAACATAAAAAGAAATATAATAATAATAATATAACTGCAATAACTTTTATATCCACATAAAACCTTAATAAAATTCCATGCCAACAGAAAAACAAATTTTTTAAACAAATTTAGAATTTTATTTTTGTGTATGTACATTAATCATACATATAAAAAAAAGTGGCAGTAGCTAATTATCAGTTTTAATCGTGCATAAACCCAACTGAGTATTAATTTTCTTAAATTGATATGGGAAAAATTTTTCCTACATGAAAAAAATTTTCTTCATTTTTTCTTCCCCATGTTTACACATTTTGTATAAATATGACAAACAAGTATTTAATTTAATTGAGGAAAAATAAACAGATTCATTAAATTCAGCAATAAAGGTCTAAAAATAATTACATACATCAGAAATATTGAGCACTTCCATTGCTTTATTGTTTCTAGAATTGATCATTGATCATAATCCGGGGAATACAAAAATAATTACAGAGTAAAAAATATTAAACTCTTTCAACTCTACTTCTAGAATCTAATGAAAGAAGTTTAAAATTAATATTTATTATCATTTATGTTGCAGATGGATAAAGATTAGGAAACAAAAGACTTCTGCAGAACATTTGATTGCTGATCACTAGTTGGAGATAAATAAAGGGGGGGGGGATAATTACATCAGCAAGAAATATTTAACAATTCTATTTCTTTACATGTTCTAGAATCTCATAAAGCAAATTTGAAATGAATATTGACATTCATGTTATGGATGGAAAAAGGTTGGGAATCAGGGGTTTTCGTAGAACATTTGGGGTTTCTTTTTAAAATGAACGATATCCGCGACTTTTTTAAAAATGGAAGATTTCATCATCTGTCCGGAAGACACGCTAAAAAACCGGAAGTCTTCCGGGAAAACCGGAAAAGTTGGCAAGTATGCATTTGGTACCTTATTTGTAAAAAATTTTGATTAGATTTTTTAAAATTAATTAAAATGTGAAAATAATAACCTGGTAAAAGCTTTAAATGTGGACATTTAAAATTTTAATTGTTGCTAAAAAGAAATGTATCTATCTATCTATCTATCTATCTATATATATATAATAAAGATGATCTATTAAGCATAGTAGAAGCCAAGCAACAGATAGAAGATCACTGAAACACCAATGACCAATAAGATAAAAAAAAAATATATATATATATATTTTTTTTTTACCCAAACATAAAATATGTTTTCACGTGAAAAATAAAAATTATAAAATATTTCAGATGAAAATTATAAAATATCTAGTGTGCCGTTACATTTTAGTAAAATAATTCACAAAAATATCCTTGAATGGAGAACTTTTGGCGTGAAATTTTAAAATCAAAGGAAATAAATCATTTAAAAAAAACTGCCTAGACATAATCTAATGCAGCTTCTTTTTTATTTGATAATTCAAAATCAGCGTATCTTGCTTTTGGATTTAGTACTATAGATAAGAAAATGGGCTGTTATAAATTACCGTACAGTATACCAAATACCCAGTTTTTTAAAAATCACTTTGTTCAGTTTTGAATAAAATAAAAATGAGAGCAATTTTTTACAATTACAATTTTCACCTTATATATTGTATAAAAAAATGCTTTCCATTATTATTTTATTTTATTTTACTGCATTTAGCTTTACACCCTTTCATTTAATTTTTTAAGATTATTATACCTAGACGTTTTTCTTCTGCAAGTTCTAGATTTTTTTTTCTTTGTTCACACATAATTTTTAATACAGCCAGTCACACATAAAGCATAACTAGAACCATCTCTGAAGCAAGATTACATTTAAAATAAATTGAATTAAATTTTTGAATTTTTTGGAAAGGGAAAAAAATAAAAATCAACTGGTTTTTATGGGAAAAAAAACAGTTGGTTTAAACCATGCCAACCCTAAAAACAGTATGTTGACTTCATTTAAACACAAAACTGATTTTTCAATACCAGTTTGAAATGCAATACATACTACATTTGTAAGGTGTCATGCCATATTATATTTGTATAGTTGATTGTCTGCACTGGATAGCGTCTGTAAGTAACTGTAGGATGCTGTTAATTTCAAATGGCAATAAAACGCGCAGCAACAGATTATGCTTAAGCCGGGTCAAGGGCGACAAAATTCTTTGCCTATTAAAATCTTAAAAACAATTTTAACTTTGAAAACAAAGCAACTCAAATTCGAAACAGAAAAGTTTTTAATCAATGATAAAAATTTTAAAACCTAATCTGCTCTCCCTGAATCAAAGATGTTTTCATTTGATGAGTTGAATATTTTGTTAAAATAAGTATGTAATGATTTAAATATAAAATATCAAACAAAAAACTGTAAAGAAACTATTTATAAGCAAAGCAATTTATCTATGTATGAATCTAAATTTCTATATTGCTCTGTACAAATATAAATGCCATGTCAGTCTATTCTTTAGTGATTAAAAAAAAAAAATTCCCCACAACCACATTGGATCATTTATCTTTTAATTATATATTAATTATCATACGCATGTTGCACAGTGATTGATATATCTAAGAATATATTTCTCTTTAGTTGTATTACATTAATTACTATTTATATATAGTATTTCAAAACATGGTAGAAGACAACATATTGAAATGGGTCTAGCTCACAATCTAAGTTAAATCCACCTCTGAGTAGCTATTTAAAACATATTTAACTAAAAGTAAAAAGCTTGTCGAATAGGAAAAAAATATATTAAAGTTTCTGCATTGGAAAAAACAATTTATTGTGTTCTTAAGTATCTAATAAAAACTATTTTTATTATATACATTAAATAAGAAGAAATACCAAATTTAATGTAGAAGAAAAATATATCAACCTATAATAATATTAAAAAAGACATACCTGTCTTTCTCGTTTTCCCCGTGGTCCCTTTCTTGGAGTATGCTCTTTTCTTTGGCTAAAATAGTAAATGGAAAACTTAAATATTTCATACTTTTAAATGTACATTTCATTATGTGTATGTGTAAAAAACTTATTTTAAAATGGGATAATGATAAAGCATAAAAAGGGGCAAAATTTTACCCATTAATCATGCAGACATTGGTAGATTCCTGAAATCGATCCCAGACATATTCGTCAAAACTCCCTAGCCATAGTTACTAATTCTTGCACCATATTTTTACATGTTCTATAATGACACACCTTAACAATGGAAGAGATTATTTCATTAGTTTATTTGGGGTTCTGTAATCATTTGGTTTCTAATGGAACAAATTTTGTTTTTAAAGAGGTGTAGGTTGAGTGGGTTTTATGTTGAACTAGAGCTATGCAATGAATAATTAGCTCAATATATTAATTACTTTGAATTTCTTATTCTAAAATTTTATTAATTGAAATTAATTTATTATTCAAAGAAATTTGTTAAAACTTATTAAAGTTAATTGGAGATTAAAATTTATATTTGTTGTAAATTATTAAAATAACAGTAAAAAAAAATTATCAATGTCAATGAGTAAAATTTTTCTTAAAATATATCTTTATGAAGTTAAACAATTGTTTGTGCTAACATATTTTATGGACATCAAATATTTTTTAGATTGCCATGTGGTAGATTTATATCTTTGGTTGGAGAAAATCTAATTCAGCGATTTCCTTGACACATATCAAACCTGGTAAAATGAAGGCTTTCTATATCACGTATTAAGTTGCAACTTTTCATGGTCTGTATAAAAGTGCAATTTTTAGCCAAGCAAGTAATTAAAAAAAGGTAAAATAATCATAAAACATATTTTTAAAAAGTATAAAATCGCTTTTAAAAACACGTAGATAAATTTTTTTTATTAAAACCAAACACAAAGCTTTTCGCTATTATCAAAATAACATCATCAGGTGTACTTAAGTAACATAGTAGCCAGCAATATATAATTGAGAAGTTCAATACAGTTAAAGTTAAAAAAGTTCAGTCCAAAAAAGGTCACAGGAACTACAAGGCAAAAAACTTGGAGGAAAAAAAAAAAGGATTTCACTACAATTTTCAATAATTTTACGAGCACCACGTCTTCCATATTTTATGAAGAGATGCAGTGTCCTTGGAGTTAATAACTTTATTGTATTTGATAATATTTATTGCTTCTGTCATTAGAAGGTCTTGAAAGTCACGAGGGGCTGAAATTACTTCGGCCTTGGTCCACAGAGGAATAGCTTCAGGGTGCTCGTAAAGAAGTTCAACTAGAATAAAGCTTTTTTTCTCTTTAACAATTCGAATGTGTTCATTTATTCTTGCTTTAAGCGTACGTCGTGTTTGACCAATGTAGTAAAAAAGTTCATTATATTTAACCCTTTCGCTACCAGCGTCACATATATGCGACAATCCGATTTTCTCACCTGAGCCCGGCGTCACATATATGTGACGGGTGTTCATTATCAGTTTGTGATAATGTGTCACATATATGTGACGATGGGGCTACCAAAGGAATCACAATCTATCTATAGCCCAGTGTCACTTATAAGTGTCAGTTTGCAAAATAGCTAATTTCACTTAGTTAGAACGTTATAGATACATTCCACAAAAATAAATGACAATTGATATCATATTCAAATAATAAGACGCCTTGGCTGTGGTGGCAGTTTTTCTCCTGAGGCTCTGGTAAGCGAAAGGGTTAATAGGGATTTTATAAACCCCGCCAGTAGGTTTGTTGATATCCCGGTCATTAACAACTAAGTTTTTAATAGTACAGGGGAGGGGGGAAGAGAAAGGAATGAGTAGATTATATTTACGTAGAATAAAGTGCTTAAAATTTTTAAATTCATTACAGAAAGGTAGACTATTCCTGATGATGCTATTTTGATAATAGCAAAAAGCTTTGTGTCTGGTTTTAATAAAAAAATTTTATCTATGTGTTTTCAAAAGTGATTTTATAATATACATATATATATACAGTCAACTCTCAAAAATCTGCAACCCTAAAATCCGCATATCATTTCCAATGTAAACAAACATTGTCACAACTGATTTGTTGATTAGTGGATTGCAAAACTTCAACTGTATTAAGAGGTAAATCAATTATTAACTGGTGCTGATGAATCACCAATCACTCAGCATATTACAGAGAAGAAAATGATAATATAATTATGTATAATTATCAAAAAATAAATTATATTAATTTAGAGGAAGAAGGAGAAAAACAGTTTCATGAAAGATTTTCTCACAAAAGATAAATATTCAAACTTTCTCATAGCACAAACTTATGTGATTGACCAAGAATTGCTGACTTTTTTGCAGGTTGTAGAAAAAATGTATGAATATTCTTACTTAAACTACTATTGATCAGACTTTTCAAAAATCTAGATAATTTGTAACTATAATATGATGTATAAAAATTGCTCTTTAAATTAAAATTTAATGAAATATTTGTACTTTTATTAGGCACACTTTATTTCAGCATTGTATGTATAACAAATAAATTGTTTCTTAAAGATTTTCTACTTAAATGCGGTTCTTAGATGTAAATAAAAGAAATTACTCTAAAATCTGCAAAATTCAGAAATCCACAAAACACTTTGTTTTAAGACGTGCGAATTTTTGAGAGTGTACTGTATACCCCGTGGCAGAAACACGGCGACACGGCGACAATGTCGCAGAAACAGAAATGTTCTTGCAGAAAGATTTTACTTAAGTCAAATAAATTTTGCCATTGTGTTAAAAAAAAAAAAAAAAAAAAAAAGAGTGAGAGAGAGAGAGAGAGAGAGAGAGAGAGAGAGAGAGAGAGAGAGAAAAACTCAAAGAATGGTTTATACACTGTTCTGTAGAACAAATTTTCGTTTCTGCAGATACGAGCGCCTCAATCCTGAATAAGGAGAGGAGATAAAGCGGATTAACTCACTTGGGTTAGCTTTGATACGGCATGCATTAGCGATTCGTGATGTGGTCATATGATTCGATGTATCGACACTTTTCACTTGTAAACTCTTCACATCGGGACTTCATTTTTGTGTCTCCGAACTTTGTTTTCGCGCCGCGCCTGCCGCTCGTGTCGTGTGTATTTATTATATTGCAAAAAGATGTTTTTTTTTTCGAAAGAATGTGGTGATTTTTTTTTTCTTTTTTTTTTTTTGTGGTGACTGCATCCAGTGATTTTTTTTTTTTTTTTTTTTTTTTTTTCTTTTTTTAGTGCGTGATTGCTGCTATACCGATTTTCATACATTTTCTGATTTACGCACGACAAATTAGTTGCATCTAGTGATTTTTTTCTTTTTCTTTAATGTATGCGAAGCGTGCATACGTGCGTGCTAGTAAATACACGTAATTTTTTTTAAAGCTGCATTAATTTTAATGCTTGGTTCAAACTATACAATACATTTCACAAATATATACAGAAATAAGATTATGGGGAAATTCGTAACGTCTGTAGTTATATGCAAAATAAAAAATGAAGCTTCAAACCTTGCTTCAAAAAATAGAAAATTAAGAAATTAATCTTAAAAATATTTTATTGATATTTAGCATTTTATATGTAGTAAAATATCTTAGCAATAAATATTGATGGGTATCTTAAGTTATAAAATTGGTAACTTTTCTTCTTTACTAATCATTAATTATTTTAATTGCGATTAAAATTCTTAGCTTTAAATTTTGTTGTTTAAGCTTATGAAGTCGTTAAAAAATTTATTAATTTATTTTACAAAAATACTCTTATCATTAGTTTCTACAGCTTGTTCATTTCATTTTTTAAACATTTGAATTTTTAAAAAATGTTTATTTTTTTAATTGAAATATTGCAAATTAGATAGTTATTTTGAATAAAAATCAAACCAAAGGTTTTTTTTTTTTTTTTTTGGTAAGCAAAAGGAATTTTATCTAATAGTTGTTTTGAATAAATACTAATTAAACAGCAAATGCTTTTATTTATTTATTTTTATTTACTTATTTGTAGACATATCAATATCAAATATTATTTAATTGATATGTATTTATTTCATTCATCTGTAATCATTATTTTCTATTATAGATTTTATCCATGAAATCTGTTACATTTCAGATTTCAACATTTCGTTAAAAATTAAATATTTCACTTGCATCAATCATTATGAAAATATTTTGACTATGCTTTGTCTATAACTGTGTTACTTAGATCTTGTATTCTGTTTTACTTTATGTATTTAAATGATGGTATAATTATACATTCTGACTTCTTTAATGTCAAATCACATTTTTTAGATTTCAAATACACATCTTTATGCTACTTGTATATAATACAAAAAGTGAATCTTGTGTATTAGAATGTTATCGTGCATCTTTCTAATAATCTCAAAAACTATAAATGTTGTAAATTATTTATATTTCATTATGATATTCAGTATTCTATATTAATTTTTACTTTTAATTTGTTGTATTTTAATTTTGAGTTCTGTATTATATTTTATGTTGTTTGGTTTGCACCTTATGAAATAAGTGCATTTGTGTATTTAAATATATTTAATAAAAAAAAAAAAAGTAATGAAATTTTAAAAGTATTTGTAACATTTGTTTCATTTAGACATTTCATGATTTAAATGCCTTAAAAAAATTTGCAGATTACTTTTGATGTGTTACTGCATTTTATGGTTTGAATTCATTGAATATTTTATAAACAATATTAATGTGAACAAAAAATCTGAAGCAATTAAGATCAATAGATTTATTTTCACCTTTCTTTAAAAAAAAAAAAAAAAAAAAAATATTTTCTTGCAATAGTGCAGATATATGCGTTTGTGCCTAGTTAAAATTTAAATACATTTGTTGTACTGAATATTATTTACTATTTAAAAATAATTTATTTTGAATTCGCAAATGTTAACTTCACAAACTATTCCTGCAGAAAGATTTTGGTGTTGATGAAGCTTGTCGCAGAAAGCATAATAAATTTCTGCCACAGGGACTGTATATATATATATATATATATAATGTGTATGCATGTGAAATGCTTTCTAATTTTAAACTTTCAGTAGTTTTTAATTTTAACTAAATTATAAAACAGTTTTAAAATCAATACATTACAAAAATCGCGAATTTAAACAAATATTGAACCCAAAAATTAGTATTAAAAACAGCTATTATCCAAAACATAGGTTATAAAATGTTCAAAAGCCCTTGTTATAAAAACATTTGGATACAATTTAGTTTAGGAGTCCACTTATGTTTGGCGTATTTCATGTTGACGCGAGCGTGCTAGTTTGCCAAGGACAGAAGACTGAGAAAGTGAGAAAGAGCACTTTTTGTGTTATGTCATCTGTTTGGGAGCGAAAGTTTGAAGAGAATGAATAGAGAAGTGTGTTTACGTAGGTATTTTCAGTGTTTCATCATTTGCGTACGAGTATTGGGCAAAATAATGGAAACACTCATTTTTTTTTTTTTTTTATATCTTGAAAAATACTTCATGTGTTGTTCTTGAATTTTTGAAATAAATAAAACATGCCTTTCCTCATATATTTCAGCAAAGAGTTTGTCATAAAGGCCATTAGGAGACAAACAACAAATCTAATAAAATAAGAAGTATTTGCGATTACCCTTTATCTGGAAAAGCATCGATTTACCTGCAAATTTTAGATGTGGTTATAAATATATTTTATATGTGTGTAGAGTTTTGTGAGGATAGCTCAAATTATTAAAATATTAACTGGAAAAGATTTGTCCATTTAAAGAATTAAAAATTAATTACATTTTTAATAATTAAAAATAATCTGGTGTGTCACTCACACGACTTTCTCTGACCCTGAAATTTAATACTATACAGGTTGGAGATTAAGAAATAAGATAACAAGTACTGTTATGTAAACCTGTTAAACAATTCAAATTAGGCTTCGGAAGAGTTTTACATGATAATTAGTTCTGTGTGAGGGGGGGCTATCCCCCCCCCCTCTCAACCCCCCGTTTCATTAATGCACCTACATTTATATAGAATTTAATTCTGTTATTAAAGATAAAAGTTTACTTAAAATTATTACAGACAATTTTCACACGCAACATTCATTGAAACTTATCAATCTTGATCAAACTTTTCCAGCAACAAACTTATAAAAATATACAACATTTGGATCTCCTAAAATTATTCGTTTTTATGTTACTCTAAGAGACACAGATAAAGATCAAACGTTAAAAAACTTGACCAAGGTAATCAGGAAGCCTCAAAACATGTAAATATACAAAAAACAAGCGATGAATATTTAGTTTAAAACATACATTATTTACCATATCTCTATGAGGAATTTATTTCAATTCCCGAACAGCTTTCCTGGAAATGGTAAAATATTATTAGTAAAGCACATCCTCTAACAACAAATAACTAGTGTGTTCTGGCCACCACAAGACTTTCTTCTATATTTTCCTATACATATTCACTTAGTAAAAATAATTTATTAAAATTATTACTTAAAATTTATTCTCAACATTACATAATATATATATATATATATATATATATATATTTTTAAATGAAAAAAATTGATAACTTTATTTTAAATTATCGCAGATCGATGGTTCAACCATTCGTTTTAAAGGTATTGGCGAGCTCTTTTGAAAGATACCCATCATGAAAATTTACTCCCCTCGAGGGGAGACTTTCCCCTCCCCCAGGGGAGAGGCGAGACTCCTACATACACAAAAATTTTTTCCCAGTTCACTATCTCTATTACAAAACATATATTTTCGTTTCATTTTGTTTAGTGCAGTCTACAGATGTTAAACTCTACTTACTTGCAATTTCCTCCATAGATGTAATGTATTTGAATACTTTTGAGTGTCCCTGTATACGAACCATTTGCTTCATCTCAACGAAAAGCTTACTGTAGCATCTCTACATGATACATATTTAGAATACCGAGTTTGAAATTTCTGCTACTATTTGTTCTTGAGATATGCTGATAACAGACACACAGACCATTCGCTAAAAACATGATTTTCGTATTCAGGGGACCTCAGAGCATGTAAATATAACAAAAACCCACGTTCGGAAATTTGGCCCTAAAACAATACTTTCTCGACCCTATGGATAAGAGAAAGTAAAAAGAAATATTTACCAGTGCTATGGCATAGCTGCCAACCTTCAAGAATCAAAATTAGGGAGATTTCACACACAACATAATTTCTAACGTAAATAGAATATTAATAGAAGATGCAAATAAATGGAAATTTTTGCAGTATCTAGAGGCTTTCTCCTTATTGCAAATAATGAGATAAAAAAATAAAACAATGAATTTAAAATGCTACTAGATTATATTAAATTCTAATCATACTCTAATTATACATATACACACATACATTGATTTGGGAAAATTTTTCCTACCTGAAAAATCTACCGTAATTTCGCGCGTATAGTCCGCGGACTATGTGTGTTTAAAAAGCAAATTTTTTCACCCGCGGACTATACGGTGGTGCGGATTATCTGCTAGTTATTCACAGTTCAAATCCTCAAAATCAGAATTAAACATGCGAATACTACGAACTGCCAATTCTGACGATCAAATATAAACATAAACAAAAGAATAAGACACAAAGAAAACATGGTATCGGTAGTGAACCATGGAGCATAAAGCAAAAGATCACTATTAGGATAGCACGCTGCTGAATATGCCTGTACTGTTATTTTTTTAATTATGTTCGCAAAATATCGTCGAAGTTTTCCTGCAAAGCAATACTAATGACAAACTTTGAGATAATCTTCCAAAAAATATATCTCCTAGTGCTGAATCACATACAATCAGCCATACTGCATTTCTAGTAGGAAAGTAAAACTCACTCAATGATTCAACCGGGAATTCCGATAGAAAATGTAAACATCAACTTTAAAGGTTTCTTTTAATGCATAATTTTTAAAATATGGTTTATTAATAATATGTACTTCTTTTCTTTATACTATTTATTTTAATAGTGGGAATGCTTTAATATATTCATATAAAACTACATAATAGTAATTTACTTGCTGTTTTCTTGGGGTTATATTTTTCTCCCGCGGACTATACGGTAGTGCGGACAATCTGATGATATCTAAAATAATTTTTACGTAAAACTTCACCTGCGGACTATACGATGGTGCGGACTATGCGCGCGAAATTACGGTAACTCTATTCCCCCCCCCCCCCATGTTTACACATTTGGTATAGATATGACATATGCATACTTAATTTAAATGAGAAAAAATAGATTCATTAATTTCAGCAATAAGGTCTAAAAATAATTACATATGTGAGAAATATTGAGTTTCTTTACTGTTTCTAGACTTGATCATTGATCACTATCTGCAGATGGAGAAAGGAGGAGGGGGAATAAAAAAATAATTACAGAGTAAGAAATATTAAACTCTTATAATTCTATTTCTGGAATCTAATAAAGCAAGTTTAAAATGAACATTATCATTTATGTTGCAGATGGTTCAAGATTGGGAAATAAGACTTCTGCAGAACATTTGATTGTCGATCGCTAATTAGAGATAAATAAAGGGGGTGGGGGGAGGCATAAAATAATTACATGAGCAAGAAATATTTAACAATTCTTTTCCTTTACATGCTCTAGAATAATATAAAGCAAGTTTGAAATAAATATTGACATTTATAATGTGGATGGATAAAGATTGGGAATAAGGAGCTTTCGTAAAACATTTGATCACCGATAGTTTGCTGAAAATTTTGTAAAATTTCAGAAAATTCGGGAGATATTAATGTTTTTCGAGAGTTTGGGAGATTGTCTCAAAATTCGGGAGTCTCCCGAATTTTTCGGGAGAGTTGGCAGCTATGCTATGGTATTTTCAGAATTTGTGTGCTTTTGATTATCTTTTTAAAGAGAAAGAAAGAGGGTGGGGGGGGGGGGATTAAAGTATTTCCTCTTGCATGTTTTTGTATTTTTAAAAAAGCTTTTATGACAATAAATAAAATTAAAATTATAATGAAGCACTTTACACATGATTAATTAAATATAAAAACCTTAATAAATACTTCATATTTCATCGTTAATATTTTTGGCTGGGCGCCCAGCTCTTTTCAAACGATCTTCATCTGTGGAGGATTTCTATAAGTTGATTCCACATCCGGTTAAGAGCCATTGCGTCACATGACATTTTAAAAACTTGTGCTTTATTTTTTATTTGCATAAAGCATTCATACATGTGTCAGTAATTGCTCCAATATGTAATTTCATGCATTTTTCAGATTCATGCACAGTAAAATAGGCGTATTCTCTGATGCATACAACTGACTGCTGCAATATGAAATTTTATCAGTTTCTGAGATCTTACATTTTGAAGTAGGGATATCCAGAACATTTTTTTCTTTTTATACATGCAATATTACTGATTGCTGCATTACAGAATTGCATGCATTTTAGAGATTTATGTATTTCGAAGCAAAGGTAACCAGTAATGTTATTTCTTGGTCTCCTAATATATTAAGCGTGTGTGTTGCTTTTTCTTATGCCACTCAGAAATTCCGAGTCCCGGTAGTGGAACTACCCGGGTTTAAGGCAACAGGGGAGCGCCTTCCATTTTTCAGAGGAGCGCCACGTGGGAGGAAGTCTTGCATAATTCAAAAAGTTATGCTTTAATAAATAAACTAAATGTCACATATTTACCATTACGTATTAAAGAATTAAAGTAAAATAATAATAATAAAAGTTATTAATGGAAAATTACAAATAGGTGATATTGGCAATTATAATGAAGTGTGATACTGTTGCTATAACACTATTTTGAGACAGATTTACAGACAATTTTAAAGAAAAGTAAACAACAAGAAGCAGAAACAGTGCAGCATGGCAGCGAGTGCTGCAAATTTTTTGAAGCTCTGCAGATTAATTTAACGTCTCAAAAAATAAATGTCAATCTAATAAATACAAATATAACTTACATAATCTATTTGGATTACTGTACTTATTGTATATTCTTGATTTTTTTTGTAGAAGCAAATTTTACATGTCTTATGAAATGTTAATACGTTTTGCGATACCAGACTTTGTCCGCCATTCCTGGATAGCAGACTTTTTTTTTTTTTTTTTTTGCTGCAGACATAAACAGAAAATTCTGCTACTAGGGTAAAAAATAAATATAAAAAATTGAAAAGCTTCACTGATCCGGCGGACTACTAGAATTTATATTTTACTGTTTTCCGTTAAACGTTTGTGCGGTTCCGGACCAATGGACCACTTAATTTCGAGCCCTGCATATGCATATAAATGTATAAGCATATACATTAAACATAATGAGCAGTAAAAGGAGTATAAAATATATTAATAGATAAAATAATTACATCGATGTCAATGTAACTTTCAAAGCGAATGAGATGAAATAAATCAAAAATTCTACTTAAAGTTCTAGATGGACATGACATTTAAAAAGCAAAACAAAAGAGAAACTGAATAAAATATCAGTATTATTTAAATGCCTACCTGGCTTCAAATGCTTCAAGAAGTCGAACATCTAAAATATTTTCTTCTGGCTCCCAAGTATTATATCTATAATGAAATGTTAAATCAGCAACAAGAAATAAAATTAGGCCATGTTTAAATTAATAAAAGAGTAAAATTTAACAGACAACGTAAACAACTAGGCCTCACCTCGTACTCCATCCCCGCCACTTAACTAAATACTCAACACGTCCCTACAAGGATATAAACCATAATAAGTAAACATATTAATAAAATACACAAAATTAACAGGAAAAAGACAAACCTTTCGAATGCGTTTCTTTTGAATCCATTCAGCAGCAAACACTCTCTCCCCAACAGACGACAACTCCATTTTTAATTATTGATGATGATGAAAAAATCGATTAAGGCCCGACACATAAACAGAACCATTGAGCTAGTTTCAGACAGATTGATGCTAGTCATGAATATATGGTGAACACAGGCTAAAGAATCAACTAGACCGGGCAAGAGCAACACCTGCTCGATTAATACAAAGCCTACGGACAAATCTGGCGCGTCATTGTTCGAGGTCCCAAATGCATCACTATTATTTTTCTCCTCGACAGGACTTCGAAGCTGAAATTATGTCCATTGAAAAATACATTTTTAAAATACAAAAGGCCAATATTTATTTAATGAAAGAATTTTTATCATAAATTTCATACTTAATTTATTTGTTTTTCCTCATTTTACTATTATTAAATGAATTTTCGTTTTTATTGCGCCCTCTTAAATTATATGTACTACATTTCTGTACTATTTTCTACCTATTTTTAGGAATTTATTTAAAAAGATTTTAAACATTTCTATTAAATATTTTAAAATAAATTTTTAAAAACATTTATTAATTTAATAAATAAATATGGTTGTATGGAAATATATATTTATTATATTACCATAAAACCCTTTTAAAAATTAAATGTCATCCTAGATATTTTTACTTATAATAAGAAAATCTTTATAATAATCAATATTCAGGAGGGAAAAGTAAATGATAAATAAACAATTAAAGCATTACATGACTTTTTAAAAGACCAAATTTAAGCAATTTATAAATATTTTAAAAGAAATATCTGGTTTATTTAACAATGTATTTATTTATGTATTGATTATTATTATTTTATTAAAAATAATTTGTATTTTTAAACGTTTAAAAAATAATTAGAAATTTATATTATTTATTTTTACGGAAGATTACTATTTGTTTAAATTTACGTCAAAATATAGTAAATACCAGTTTATTTGTATAAAATTATATTTTGCATGAAATAGTTTTAAGTTTAAATAAAAATAAAATTTTTAATAAAATTATAGTAAACTCACTACTATTTTACATTTTAACTTGTTTGTTTTTTAATTCAAATCAAGTTGCTTATATTCATGATTCTTTAATCGAAGAAAATCCTAATATATTTTATCACAATTCACTCTCCAATAAAGTTTCACTAATAATTCGTTTTTAAATTAAAAATTAATAATAAATGAAAAAAACAGATAAATTAAAATAAAATATTTTCTTTTTTTCTCACAAAACACTGTATACTTTTATATAGACGTTTAAAGTTATAAACATTCTTTATTCGTGTTTGTATATTTGAATTTTAAATAAAACATTTTTCTAAAGAAATATTTAAATTCACTGATTAATAAAATCTTTTTGTAAAAAAAAAATAGAACCGACTCCAAAATGGAACTACTGTTCAAACAACTAAATATGAAAGAAAATTGGCAGAAAATGGAACTGTGAATTGCGCCTAAAAGTATAAAATAATTTCCTGCACCAAACAACTTATAACACTATAATTAATCATAACTTTTGAAGTCGGCGCAAAATTAAATAAAATTTAATTAATTTTTAAAGGTTTGTCTTTAGATCGGTAGCAACAAATGCTGTTGTCTCGAATGATCCACTTTCATATTTCCTTTATTATTTTATCACTGTATACAATTGGCCCATTAGTAGCATCTACATAGAACAGTGGACATTCTTCACAATTCGGTATTTATGTTTCTACGAAGTTAGAGTTTCCTTTGCAATTTTGGTATAACTTTCATAACTATCATCCTTGATGGCTTTTGGATTTGGCGATCAAAACGTGAGGCAAAAATATACACGCAAGATGTATATTTTCATAATATATATTGTACGATGTGTTGTTTCATATTCTTGATTACTCTCTTGATATACCTTATCAAAATAATCATGATATCCCAAAGAAATTAAATATGTTTGCCAGATAATTTTGCGATTTTTCTTTCACCAAAGACGTCAGATACCAGCATCTCCGCAAACTTTTGCTGCTTACGAAATCTTATTTGTTTTCTTGAATCAAAGTAGTTCTCGGCTGCGTTTTGCAGGTAACAATGTGAGATGTGTATTTTGAATAGGATTTGATTTTTGTATTGAATAAAGATATTAATTTTTATTTAATTTTGCGGCGACTTCAAAAGTTATGATTAATTGTAGTGTTATAGGTTGTTTGGCAAAGGAAATTGTTTTATAATTTTAGGCGCAATTCACAGTTCCATTTTCTGCCAATTTTCTTTCATTTTTAGTTGTTTGAATAGCAGTTCCTTTTTTGAATCGGTTCTATTTTTTTATAAAAAGATTTTATTTTTCTCTTTTCAGTGAAAACTTATTTATATAGCAGAGCATCAGAAGACGTTGGACGGAAGTTTCACCAATCCCAACGTCCAAGAAAAGTGACATTACTCAAAAAACGGTTTATGTCACTGAAAAATATATGAAATGCACCTAATGTGAACAAAAAAGTTACATCTCTATCCAGAAGGTTATCCACTCGAGAGACATTTGTGCCAGTTTTATTATAGTCAAGTTATTTTTAAGTTCATTTTTCTCAAATGCTGCATTTTTAAGTTGTGTTACTTTTCTTGCCTTTACCGGATATGAGCAAAAAACTATCTATTGAACGAACATACGTTAAATTAAAAAGTCTTTAGAAATGTAAAGAACGGATACGCTGTATTAGTAACCGAAAATTTTGTTAGGCATATATAATGAATTTTTCAGTGAATACGTGTCACCCGCTGCGCTGGAAATTGCGCAGCGTAAAGTTCAAACAAAGAGCAAAATATGCATTGCAGCTGACGGACAGAAGTTTCAACATCGATACTTACGTACTGCTTTTCCCATGTAGCTGCATGCGTTCAGCAGTTAGAGTGAGAACAGACTTTTGTGAGCATCCTGTAATTTGTTTATATCTTAATGAAATCATAATGAAACCTATTTCAGGCCAAGATCATTACGACAACAAAAAAAGTATTAAAATTAAATCATCTCTTACGAAGTTATAAGCTAACAAATTTCAACAACAACAATGAGAAACATGGTTTGCATTGAGTACCTCTTCCTTTATGAAGTCGGTTTAAAACATCTATGCGTTAATCGATGTGACCGCTTACAATAACCATACTTTGAATTTTACATAGCATAAATGTCACCCGCTACGCTACAACATATGCAATGTCGTTCAAGTGTGCACAAAATAGGAAATTGTGAACAAACAAATGCACGTTTTAAGCGTTCTGTTTTTAGCATTAATGTGTAAACTATGTTTGCGTACTACATCGATGATGCTCTGCAATTTTATAATTCACTTTTTTCCCCTGTCTTGAAACGTTTCCGAGGTAGGATCGCTAACTCCACTCTTTACCACCAGGTGGCGCTTTAGGCGGTTGAATCGTTCAGCACATATCTACTTTACTATACCTACATACCACTTTTATGACAATAGCTGCAGCTGTTCAGCAGTTAAAAGAGCCGGGACTGACTTTTTTGGGCACCCTGTATTTTCTTTTGATCGTAAAGATCTTGTCATGGGACCTATTTCAGACCAAGACCGTTACAATAAAACAAAAAGTATCAAAATCATATCATCCGTTCAGAAGTTATAAGCTAACAAACAAAAACAAAAAACATACGCTTTGAATTGAGAACCTCCTCCTTTTTGAAGTCGGTTAATTAGAGCATCTCTTACGAAGTTTTAAGCTTACAAACACCAGCAACAGCACGTTTGAATTAAGAACACTCTCCTTTTTGAAGTTGGTTGAAAACGACTTTGCGCTAATCGATGTGACCGCTTAGAGTAGCAGTACTTTGAACCACAGAGTATACGTGTTATCCGCTACGCTGCAAAGTGTGCAACGTACAGTCGGCTGCAAAATTATTCGAGCACTAGCAATAATCCTTGCCAAAAAAAAGTACACTTAATACAGCTTTGTTAAATAAATCCTTGTCGAGTCATGTTCTTAATCAGTGTAAGAACATGATTCGACAAGGATTTACTTAGCAAAACAGTCTTAAGTGTACTTTTTAAACATAGGAATTATTGGCTAGTGCTCGAATAATTTTGCAGCCGACTGTAGTTCAAGTGTGCACAGTGTAGGGAATTGCGAACAAACAACTGCACGTTTTAAGCGTTCTATTTTTAGCAATAATGTCTAAAAACTGTGTTTTCGTAGTAAATCGATGATGCTCTACAACTTCGTAATTAACTTTTCTCCCGTCTTGAACCGTTTTTGAGACAGGAGCGCTAATTCCGCTGTTTTTCACCAGATGACGCTTTATTTTCTTTAGATTGTAAAGATGTTATAATGGAACCTACTTCAGACCAAGATCTCTACAACAAAACAAAAAGTATCAAGTAACCGTATTTTGAACTATATAGCGTATGCCTCACCAGCTACGCAACAACGTGAGCAATGCAGCTCAAGTGTGTATAGTATAAGAAATTGCGAACAAAATTGCACGTTTTAGCCTTGTATTTTTAGCAACAATGTCAAAACTATCTTTTCGTACTAAATCGACCATGCTCTGCAATTTTATAATTCACTTTCCCCCCCTGTTTTGAATCGTTTCCGAGATAGGAACGTTAGCATGAATGTCTAAACTATCTTTTTGTACTAAATCGGTGATACTCTTCAGCTTTGTAATTCACTTTTTCTTTAGAACCGTTTTCGAGATAGGAACACTAACTCCGCTATTTTCCACCAGGTGGCGTTGCAAGCGGTTTAACCTTGTACTGCATGGCCACTTCGCTATACTTACATACCATTTTTATCACTATAGCTGCAGCCGTTTAGCAGTTAAAAGAGTTGGGACTGATTTTTTTTGGGCACCCTGTATTTTCTTTAGATCGTAATGATCTTTCAATGGCAACTATTTTAGACCAAGACCTTTTCAACAAAACAAAAAGTTACAAAATCGGAGCATCCGTTCAGAAGTTATGAGGTAACAAACATAAAAAAAACATACGGTTTGAATTGAGAACCTTCCTTCTTTTTTGAAGTCGGTTAAAAAATATAAGAACATAAAAGTATTAAAACATAAAGTATTATAACTTTAAAGTTTTAAAACGTATGTCATTGAGAAGGAATTCCATAAATCTTTAAGAGTGCTAAAGAGCGGAAGGCAGACGTTCGAGATTACTAAAACTATATGAAATTAAAGATATTGTTTATAGTTATAATATTAGTTATAGTTTATAGTTATAATACAATTTATTAAATTACACTGCACATGGGCAACATTATTTCATCATATAACTGATAACATAAATGAAACAATTATAATAGTATATATATATATATATATATGTGTGTGTGTGTGTAATTTGAAAGCAATAATTTATCCGCAATTCAAAACTAGTATGCTGTGGTCATCACAAGACTTTCTTCTATATTTTGCTATACAAATTCACTAAGGGCAAATAATTTATCAAAATTATAATTTATTAAAAATAATAATAATAATAATAACACGATTCAAGCAAATAGTTTTCATCTTAGAGTAAACTAACACTAAATATCCAAAGAAAGACAATTTTATTATCTATAAATAATACCTTAAAAGATGCGTTTTTATTATGATTATCTTGCATATCAAGTTTCGTACAGTTATATGCCATAGAATTTGGGATATAGCCTTCCCGTTATCGAGAAAATTTACAGTATAACAAAGCTATCTATTGCCCGATAAGCATCCAACTTGAATCTGCATAATGTCTCATAATGGTCTTCTCACATATTAAGTTTTGTTTGATAATACACAATAGATCCTGAGATATAGCCTTTCCTTAAATTGCAGAAATTGCTGTTTAGCTGCGCCACCTGTTGAGCGACTGACACCAAAAATTGACATACTAATTTATGTCAAGGTGCATCTACATATAAATTTATATGCAATTCTGTGCAGTAGTTTCAGACATATAGCCTTCCCTTCAATTGTGGAAATCTCTATGTAGCAGCGCCACCTGTTGGTCGATAAGTATTCAAATTGAATCAGCATGATGTCTCATAATTACCTTCTTACATATCAAGTTTTGTTTGATTATACGCAATAGAACCTGAGATATAGCTTCTCAATAAATTACGGAAATCGCTGCATAGCAGCGCCACCTGTTGAGCGGTTGACACCAAAAGTTGATAGGCACTAATTTAGGTTAAGGTGCATCTACGTAAACTTATATGCAGTTTTGAGCAGTAGTTCCGGAGATAGAGTTGCCACAAAATTTTTGTCAAACACACACAGAGGCAGAAAGACATTTTCTAAAAATGATAATATCATGTTCTAGAACTCTCAAAACGTGTAAATCCGCGGAAAACTGGAAGTCGAAAATTTTTACGAATCCAATACTTTCTTCTGTTCAACATTGAAGAAAGTAAAAAATGAATCATGAATGATTTAGTTTAAATTAACTCTAGTTATACCACTTTTAGTGCTCACAAAAAACATGTATTTAATAATAAAAGACTTTGAAATCATACCACATATGAACTATCATTAAATCAATATACAACTGAAACAGTTACATAGATAAAATGGAAAAGAATATTACGGTGGCTATAATTTCATGGTTGATCAAAAAAGGAATGTTTATTAATAATTTGTTTTACATTTGCATTTGTTATGTAAATTTGTGTTTAACAGTAAAAATTCTTAAATTACAGACAGAATATTTTCTATTGAATTAACAGAAAATACTTTTCATATATTTGGTCAACTACAATTAAAAAATTAATCTATATTTTTAAAAGCAACCAAATAAGTTAGTAAGCAGAATATACATTCAAGTAACATTTATTATTATTACTACATTTTAATCCCGTAATTTTACTTATTTCGCTAGTAATGAAAGAAATCACATTGTTACTTTCATTTTTGTCTTGCTTATAACTACCGATATTTTTTTAGAAATTAGGAAAGGATAACGAATTAGATGAAAAAAAACTATATCTGTAATTATAATCAATCATGAAATCAATCAATGACCAATCTTAAATTTTTAATGAAGCAAGTAGTACAAAAATAGTCATGTGCAAGTTTCCAAATGTATGTTAAATTAGTACTAATCTTATGTATTATGAAAATTTCATATTAGATTTAAATATAATTTTAAAATAAATCAAACAAATTAAAATAAGTAAATACATACACGTATTTAAGAATTATCAAAATAAAACATTTACCTTATTGGTAATGAATCCAAATTTCTATAATTATCGGAAGAAAAAGTCTAAGTGGTGCAATAAAATTGCCCATCGTCCACCAAACTGAACCGAAGATATACTGGAATGTAAGTTGGTAGCGCAGGTGATGGAAGGACCAGGTGGGAGCTCGGTTGATGGCGTCAATCGAGGCGCGAATTTTCGTTCAAAGGCTTTGTATTAATCGAGCAGGTATTAACAAGAGACATCCTGTCAAGCAGCCACAATCTTTGAGCAAAAAGACACCGCTAAGCATTAAGCACTCAGATAATGCCTGAAGGCGGGACTCGAATCGTTAAAATGAAGCACAAAAAGTAAAAATAAATAAATAAATAAATAAATAAATAAACAAGATTAAAATATATATATAATAATAAAGAATATTCTGCTTACATCCTTTACAAACAGAATTTAACTTACAACAGGCCTTATTTTATATAACAGGAGACTTGGCGTTGGAATATTAAAACCCGAATAAACTACTACGTCAGAAACGCCAAAGAAAAATATTTGAGATGCATACAGCTGTTTCGGTAGCCTTAAGCATACCGTCTTCAGTGCAAAAAGAATTCTGAATCTGGAGAAGTGCTCGTATATATATTAGAGTGACCGAATTTAGTTCAATCAATAGGATTACGGAAAAGGTGGGGAATGTGGCCAATAGGAATTTAGGAATGTGTAGCTGTGTAAAAAGTAGAAAAATTAAGAAAATGCGGATTGAATGTAAAATTTCCAACAATCAGACAAATAGGGAACAGCGAAATCACAATTTACATGGTTTTTAAAAATTTTATAAACATGAAAAGCTTCAAAGAAATCGAGTTCATGAATGGATTTAGGTCTGCAAATTATTTTCAGGTAGCATTAGGTCTGCAAATTATTTATCAATGAATTAAATTTAAAATTATGATTTTCCTCCCAGCAATGTTTAGAAATAGCCGATTTATTGGTTTCTTGTTTGCGGACGTAATTCGTATGCTCTTTCAGACGAAATTTAAGACTACGTTTAGTTTGGCCAATATTTTTATCGGGCTTAATTTTTTTTTTTTTTTTTTTTTTTTGTTGGCTCGGGCTCAGTATTTTTTGTGTGTACTCGGGCCGGACCGGGCCTGGAGGAAATTTTAAGCCCGAGCCCGGCCCGGCCCGGCCCGAATCTTTTTCTAAATTCCTCGTTAATCAACGAAAAGGGAAAATGACAAATACCTTTTCAGTCATTTATTTTACATAATTTTACAGTCTGGTATATCACATAAAATTTTATTTTGTTAAAAGATGTCTGTAACTACAATTTAATTGTCTATCAGCTTGACTGTCCGCGATCTGATTTTCCGCAAATATTTTAAACATGTTAAGAAATTAATATATTTTATTTAAAGTAATATTAGATAGTTTCTAATTCAAAATAATATGCATGTTATTACCATTTTGCGTACATGTAACAAACAAAAGAAATTAGATACGTTACTGTATATAAGGCTTTGTTTTCTATGGTCTGTAGTGTTTATGTGGTATGAAGGCTATAAAAATCCTTCCGCTGTAACTTTTCCTCTGAGGCTTCTTTTTCTTTTCTCCGGGGCACTGGATGAAAGTAGTATCAATTTTAGCATGTGCAAAAGCATCTTTTCTATTGAATATGGTTGGATTAGCATTAAAGTTTTCTTTACCGGACCACATGAAAGATTTGGATACATTACGGTATATAACAGGAAGTGGTTGAAAGGGAATTTTTAGTACTATTAAGTATTAACCATTTTAAATATCTTCCTATATTGTTTGAGGAATGCTAATATTTTCGATTTGACTTTCTGTTTGTCTATGTGCTTTCTGTACGTCTGTAATAAGGAAATACCGTTTATATACAAATATCTTGTAAACATTCAGCAGTCTTGTTAAAGAACATTCAATTGCTTAGCTATATAAAACCTCTGCAAAACACATACTAAAAATCTTTTTCGTAGAAAGGCATGTTTTTTTTTTTTGTAATTTTACATATTTTTGAATCGGGTCGGGCCTGATTTTATCGCTTTTTGTCCGGGCCGGGCCGTACACTTGTAAAAAAGAAACAAGCCGGGCCGGGCCTGGGCCGAATTTTTCGATTTCATACCGGGCCTGGAAATTTCGGCCCGTGCAGACCTCTAATACAGGGCTGCCAATATTTAAGTCATAACATTCTTTTTTATTTGTAAGTGGAAGTGCTTTACTATAGTATTTTACCATGTCCAGGAAAGCTGCTCAGGAATTGAAATGAAGTCCTCATAGCCATATGATAAATAATGTATTTTTAAAAAATAAATATTCATCACTTGGTTTTTTGTATATTTACACGTTTTGAGGTTTCCTGAATAGCGAAGTCAAGTTTTATAGTTTGATCTTTAACTGCGTCCGTTAGAGTAAATTAAAAACAAATAATTTCAGACGATCCAAATGATGTATTTTGAAGTTAATACGTTTGTTACTAGAAAAGTTTGTTCAAGATTGATAAGTTTCAAGGAATGATGCGTGTGAAAGTTGTCTGAATAATTTAAATAAACTTTTGAACTTAATAATAGATTTGAATTCTATATAAATGTAGATACAATAATGAAATGGGGGGGGGGGTTGAGGGGGATGATAGACTCACATAAAATTATTTGTCAAATAATGCTGTTCCGAAGCCTAATTTGAATTGTTTTAACATAAGTTTACATAACAGTACTCGTTATCTTAACCCTTAATATCCAATTTGTACTTTTAGTATTAAATTTTAGGGTAAGAGGAAGTCGTGTGAGGAACACATCAGAATACTTTCTTTTTCTTTATTGTTATTTAAATTTATTTTTTAATAACATTCACAGAAAAATTCTTTGATTAACTCTCATTTTTATTACAAATATATCTTGTAACATGGGAAAGTGATTCATAATTTGAGTTACGTATGATTTTATTTCCCTATTTTCTTATTCAAAGAATTTCAAAACGTGTAAATATAACAAAAGCTGAATTTTAAAAATTTCATTCTTAGAAAAAAAATATATATATATATATCTGTCGTATATGTGAGTAAGAGAAAGTAAAAATACTGCTTGTATTAACATATAATTAAAATAAGGAAAAAACAAAGAAAGAAACTCTTAAGAGAGGTTTCTGTATTCCCTCTTTCCCCTTTCCCCTTTCCCATGTAATCGTACGGGATTTTCGTTGTTTAATATTGTAAGGATATCTCGTTCACAAATGAAGTTTTTCGAATTCTGTTTTTCTTAAGGAGCAATATTTTCAATAAATAAATAAAATAAATACAGTGAAACTTGAATAATTCGAACTTGTTTAATTCGAAATTTTGGATAATTCGAATTTTTTACTCAGTCCCTTGAATTTTATATTAAAATAATGTTAAAAAATCGTGGATTATTCGAATTCTATTTTGGATAATTCGAATTTTTCATTCGATTTCTTTTAAAATATTACAGTAAAATTTGTTCCCGGGATTTTTTCTTAGCTGAAGTGCATTATATATCTTAACAGTCTTTCAAAAGAAGGATAAAGAAATACAAGAGAAGCCCCTAGCTAGTGCGTCAGAAGATATGGTGAATATACATGAACTTCGAGGTTTTTTTTAAATTGAAAGTCATGCCCAGAGCTGCCAACCTAATCCGGCAAATTGTTAGTACCGCCCCATTTTCTACACCACATAATTTTTAGAGTATTTTTCTTATTAATTCATCGTAGCTACATTTCCAGAGAATTACTCTAAAAATTAATTGGTGTAGAAAAGAGGCGGTACTAACAATTTGACGGATTACATTGACAGCTCTGCATGCCTAATGTAGTAAGTAGATTCTATTTTTGGATCAAGTCATATGCTGTGACACAAATATTGTACTTAAAGAAGAAATACAAAATATCTGACTGTTTTTAAAAAAGTGTTGAATAATTAAGCTCGTAAAAAATATTGATTTAATGGGGGGGGGGGAGGGGGGTATAGCAGTATTCTTAGGTATAAAGTTTGTGTTAAATCTTTGATTGTAGAGTTTTAATTTTTTAATATCTCTCTCTTTTTTTTTTTTTTTTTTTTTTTTTTTTTGACAAAATAGTATATGTAATTCGAATTTTTGGATATTTCGAATTTTTCTCTGGTCCCTTCAACTTCGAATTATCCAAGTTCTACTGTATTTTATTTCATTAAGCATTCTTAAGGCTCTAATTTTCAGTCTCTAAAAGCAATATTTAAACTTAAAGAAAAAAAAAAAAAAAAAAAGGCCTCCTAAGCTAAAAGGTGACATGTTCAAAGAATGGAATTCAAATAAACTGAATTCGGAACGCTTCATTTTTGAATAAGGCATCCTTGTAATACGAAGCAACACAAATCCCATTGGATTACATGGAAATGAAGAAAGAGAGAATCTGATTACCAACTCCTCATAAAGGAAGCATTGAAGTCAATTTGTACGCATTCCTATTAGAAAATTCGCCTCTAAAAATTTTAAAAAGAAAACATAATTGAATTTTTAGTTTAAGACAAGCAATTTAATGAACGGTATCGATGGGAAGTCATAAATTCTGTTACGATTTGTCAACACATAAACATTAAAACAAGAAATGTAATACTATAACAATAGTGCACATATTTGCATAATATCGCTTTTAAAAGGTTTTCATTAAATGAATTCAATAAAAAAATTATGGAGTGAAATGAGAGCATCGACTTTTTCAATAAATATAGATGACAGCCATCATTTTCATTTTAAAAATGGACGTTTACTTATTTGCCTATATACATCGTGGCCATAATTAAACTGACAGTGTTTACAGTGTTCTGTAGAGTGATTTAAATTGCGCGAATGGCGTCAAATTTTGTAGGATGATTTAACAAGACGGGGGACGAAGGACTGCACTGAAACATATATATATATATATATATATATATATATATATATATGTCAGTTCCAAAAGTCACCGCTAGGGGAATATGTGGCACTGTGTAAAAAAAATGAGAGTTTTAAAAAACGCAGAATCAATATTGAAATAAAATTACATTTTATTTAGTACATTTAACAATTTAATTCAAGTTCAATGTGGTAACAATTTTTTAAAAAGCGAAAAAAAAACAGATCAAACTTCCCAAAGCTCGAAGTCACCGATCATTTGAGGCGACGATTGAACAAGTCCTCAATAAGTGAAATTTTACTGATACAGAAACTTTATCACTGTTTATGTAATTTTTTCGCTTTTTAAAAAATTGTTACCACATTGATCTTGAATTAAATTGTTAAATGTACTAAATAAAAGGTAATTTTATTTCAATATTGATTCTATGTTTTTTAGAACTCTCATTTCTTTTACACAGCGTCACATATTTCCCTAACGATGACTTTTGGAACTACTATTTTTTTTAGTGCAATCCTTCGTCCCCCGTCTTGTTAAATCATCCTACAAAATTTGGCGCCCTTCGCGCAGTTAGATCACCGTACAGATCACTGTAAACACTGTCAGTTTATTTATGGCCACCCTGTATAGGGTGATAATTTTCCTTAAAACATATTATTTGAATTTTATCTTAATGTTTAAAAAGTCGAGTGGAGTCACTTTAAATTTTTTATATTACTCTTTATAAATAAGAATAAGAATTTATACAAATTTCATAAAAAAAGGAACGTTTAATTAAATATATTTCTTTTGTAACTATTTTCATCAAATCAAAACCATGGTGAAATGCCGTGATATACAGTTGTTAATGAAATGTATATGACATTCAATTTTTTAAGTTTTATTATGTTGATTAGAAATATGGTTAATTTAAACTAAACTAAACTAGTTAATACCTGTCAAAGCTTGATGAATCAATGATACATAAATGGGCAACTTAAATCTTACCACGGCATAAAGTTTAAAACATCCCTGCTTTAATTATCTTTTGGTTGGGGGGGGGGGATTTCATGAAATTTCAACATAAAAGATTTAAGTGTTCTCCAAAGAATAAAAATAAATCCCAAGATTTTCCTAATTTTACTCTAAATATGATCAAAATAATGTCAGTAACAATTAAAAGAAACACAAAATTTATGTAAATTATGGAAAGAAGTATTATTTCTAAGTAAAATAGTATCAATATTTGTGATAATATTTACTAAAGGATCATACATGTAAATTATTTTCCTAAAAGTATATTTTACTACCTCACTAACTCGACTAATGATCTGCAGAGTTAGAACTCGTCTTACTTATATGTACTGTGCAAGTTGTTGCTCTTATCGTAAAATGAAAGAATGCAAAGATTTACTATGAGATTGTAATTATATTAACTTATTATCAAGGTAACAGATCATAGCTTTTCGACAAAGGAAATGAAAGACAAAGATTTCATTCAATTGCAAAATGTATCATGAATTTAAATTTGTCTGAGTATTTCGTTTTTTTAAGTGTATATAACTTTGTATTAACCCGTTAGTAGTCGCTATAGACAGCGCCACCTATTACAGATTGCGTACTTTTTATTTAACTGTCCCCAATAATTTTAAGAAGTGATGTGAGCGACGTTTCTTCGATTTTATTCGCGTTTTATATACCGGGTGATCCAAAAGTCAGGACAAACTTTAAAAATGAATAATTCGAAAACGAATCAAGATACAAAGATACGGTTAGCACCAAACGGATGGAAAATAAGCCGGGTTTTGTGTGGCAAAGAAAAAAAAAGTAGTTCTGTTGGTGACCAACAGATGGCGCTGCCGTATTTCTGATGTAGGATTATGCTAAGCAACAAACGATATAAAAAGGAACAACTACAGCAGGTAATGATAGTCGAAGCTTATATGCATCGAAATATCGCATTCTCAGTCGCTAATTTAATCACGCATGGCCTCCAAGATCTCCCGATCGGACACCCTGTGACTTTTGGCTGTGGGGATTCTTGGAAGTCAAAAGTGTACCGCGATTAACCGGCATCACTAGCAGCACTGAAAGATGCCATCCGCCAAAATGCGTCTGCCATAACGCAAGAAATGCTACTAAATGCAATGAACGATGTGGTGAATCATCTCACAGCTGTACTTCTGAATGATGGACATTGAACAGTTACTGTAGTAGTACTAATTAACTGTAATTAAGCTGACTTATAAGTTGTCAACATTTTTTTTTCATTTGTAAATCATCTTTTGGTGAAATAAAACGCTATAGCGCCATCTGTTGATCGTAAACAGAACTAATTTTTTTCCTTTGTCACACAAAACCCGGTTTCTTTTTCATCCGTTTGGTGCAAACCGTATCTTTGTATCTTGATTCGTTTTCGAATTATTCATTTTTGAAGTTTGTCCTGACTTTTGGATCACCCGGTATATCGAATGCCACTTCTAAAAATTTTTGGTGTCTATTGAATAAAAAAAATTGTCAACACTGAAGGATGGGCGGCAAATCGACCAACTAGCGACTAATAACGGGTTAAGTGTATTATTAAGTGTATTTTTATAACTTTGATTCTAATTTTTCATTCCCGTATTTGTAAAACTATTTGGACTTCATCCAAAATATTAATTCATTGTATTTTAAAAATGAACTGCAAATCGTCATTTTATAATTTGTTTTTTTACTGAAATAAAAAGAACACAATATTTTAATTTATAGATAGTTTCATCAAATCAGTTTTTAAAAATTATTAAAAATTAATAAAATTAAATGCTTACATTTAATGACAATATCTAGAAAGTTATTCCTTTCAAATATTCCACACCAAGCATCGATGATATTCCATTTCAATTTCAGTATAAGTGTTTTGGCTATTAGCTATTAATGTAAAACCTATACTTTCATAAATAAAATATTCTTTACCTTTCTTTTAAAAATCTTAAAAAATAAATAAATAAAAAATAAAAAGAAATTCTCAGAAGGATTTATTTATTTATTTATTTTAAGGTTTATAAAAAATATATTTTTAAAATCACATAAATTTATAAGGTAAAGTAATTTCATTTAAAATACTTTCAAAATTGATATATTGCCAAGTTTCAGGCTTGGTTTTATTTTAAAAAGTGACAGCAACAAAGTGTTTTTTTTATTTTTTATAAAAATAATAATTAATATTGTAATCAATTAACAAAAATTCATAATTTGTTTAAAACAACAATGGCTAGATGATGAAATATTTAAACTATCCATTGAAAAAGTCCTAAAACAGAACTGAAATTCGTAAAATATGTGAATATATATATATACAAATTTATTAATATTATAAAAATTATTGATTATATATCATTTATATTATATATATATATATATATATATAGTGTGTGTGTATGTGTAACGATTTATTAATATATATATATATATATATATTTAATAGCACTAGGGAACTCTGCCCCCTGCTCGCTCCGCTCGCCACCCCCGACTTGCTTTGCTTATTCACCCTTGTTGGGCTCTAACTGCCTATTCGCTGCTTTGCCTTTAACTGAATAGGAATATTAACAGTGAATAACGCAAGACAAAAGCAGAAAAACATTATAGAAACCACTATATTCAATGTCATATTAAAATACATAATATTTAATACCACTTAAAAAAAAAAAAAATAGAAATATACTAAAAATCAATAATTTTTTTTAGAATAAAAATAAATTCGTAATATCAGGACCATTTAGCGTTACAGCTTTAATATATGATTCCCTTGGCGACTTTTTAATTTTTGTAACTATTTGACTATGAGTTTTTTAGTATAATTGCTTATTAAAAAAAAAAAAAAGTACCTAAATGTCGCGTGCTTTTTGAGGACCAGAATTTTTTCGTTATATATTATAGTTAAGCGTTTAATTTGGTGATATTTTTTACATTTACATTTGTATTATAGCAAGTTTTTTAAAAAAAATAGTAACTGAATTTAGGCTTGGTAATTTGATATCCAAAATAGCATTGCTTATGATTCGGATTATTTATTCTTTTCAAAATTATCATCCTTGTAACAGTTCATAGCACTACTTCGCAAGAATGTCAAACAAAAAATTTACATTAAACTTTTTCTTGAGAAAAAGTTTCTAATACATATATATAGGGGAGAGTTCCCCAAAACGGGATAAGCGGGCAAAACGGGATATTGAGCCTCAGATCTTGACTGGTGGGGCGACCTCGCGGGAGAAAGGCTAAACTGGTTCCCGACCGCTATGACAGCATTCTCAGTTGATCTCTCAACGCTAGCCACGTGTTTCGCAAAGAAATATTTTTTTATAGTTTTCAAGTGAGATTTTTATTTACTTTGTACTTTTTTCGACTGCAGAACAACTATCCTTGTGCTTCTCCGTCCTTCGGAACAATTCCGGTAAGTACTGTGTTTTGTTCATAGCTCTTTTAACAACAATTTCATGTATTTAAATATTGCTAGTGAGTGACGGTTCAGGGGTCAGCCATTTATATTGTCAAAAGCATCACGGTCGGGCAAAACGGGACACTTTTGGGGTGCCCAAAACGGGATAAAATTTTGATGTGTCCCGTTTTAGCCGACCATTTCCATTAATGTTTTGGCAATGTGTTTAAGTTATTTTAATTGAAATAAGTAATGAATTACAATATGTATAATCAATTACAACAATTTATTTTAATTTTAAATAATTACATTTTCGAAATAAAATAATTTACTTTACTTTTGGGGTACAAGTAATTGGCCTGAGTTATGTACAAAATTTAGTTATAGGTTAAAACTGTAAGTCAGAAAAATGTTTTGAGCAAAAATTTATATTTTAAATTCAAAAAAGTTGAGTTTTTTTAAAATCTTTTTTAGGGGGGCGGCTTATACAAAGATAAACCAGAAAACCACACGTTGTGCGCACTATAATATTATAAAAACATAAGCTAATCACAACTAAACTTTGACCATATTTTCTGGCAATTTTTAAAAAGCTAATAATTTATTTTGGTTTCAGAATACAAGATGCCTTGCAATTATCAGCGAACTTCATCTAGAAATAGCTGGGACGAGCAGAGCATGGCTGAGGCTGTTCGAGAAGTTTTAGAAGGGAGGATGGGTTTTCTGAAAGCTGCCCATTCATTTAATGTCCCCAAATCTACACTGGAGAGAAAAGTGAAAAAAAGCTCGCTTAAATGCTTTGACACCAGAAGTGGCTGCTGTAAAAAAGCTGGGCAGGTTTGAAAACGTCTTTACTGCAGATCAGGAAAAAAGCTAGTTCAACATGTACTGATATTAGAAGAAATGCTCTTTGGAATTACCCTAACCGACTTGAGAATCCTAGCTTTTGAGTTAGCTGAAATTAACAATATTCAGTACTGTTTTAACACCGTTAAAAAAATGTCGGGTAAGCACTGGTTGTACAATTTTCTTGGAAGAAATAAAACCCTTAGTCTGAGAAACCCTGAAGCTACATCGATGGCTAGAGCAAAAGGTTTCAATCGCGTTGCCGTGAAAAAGTTTTATGATGTATTGGCCTCTCTCTATGAAAAGTATAAGTTTGCTCTCAATGACATTTACAATGTTGATGAGACTGGGATTCTCACAGTTCCTAACAAACCTTCTAAAGTTCTTGCATTGCGAGGTAAAAAGCAAGTGGGAAGTTTGACATCAGGTGAGCGAGGAGTCTTGGTCACAGTAGAAACCTGTGTAAGTGCTGCAGGGAATTATCTTCCTCCCATGTTTGTCTTCCCCAGGCAAAGGGAAAACCCAAGGCTAATGGATGATACTCCACCGGGCTCTTTCGCGGCATACAACAAGACTGGCTGTATAAACAAGGAATCATTCATTGTGTGGTTCAAGAAATTCGTTCAGATAGCACAATTTTTTCTGTGCCTCGCAAACAGACAGACGAGCACATTCTTTTATTAGTACATATTTATATAGATATTAAGTTACCTTTTTAGCTTTAAATAATAATAATAATAAGTAAAAATGTCTCTGCATTTGCATTTAAATCGATTTTATTGCTCTTAACTGCAAGAACAAGAGAAAAACAGTTTGCTCTATGCACTGTAATCTGGTTGTTTACAAAAATCTTCAATTGGTGAAAATGACATTCGCAGTCAATTTCGACAAAAGTTTTAAAAATCGAACATTTAATAGAACCTTGTTAACGGTTTGATTCCCCCCCCTCCCCCCGCCTTTTCAGAAATAAGACGATTTCGTTTTCACTCTTATACGTACTTCCTGTGAATATTTTAATGAAATACGACATTTTTTTTTTCCTGACGGGGAAAAAAAATCTACTACTGACTAAGAGGTTCTGCTTTCGAAGCTGGTAAACAGGAGGTACCGGGTTCGAACCTTAGTATAGCTCGTTGGTCTAGCTGTTTGAAGTTTTCCATAATTTTCTCCGAAACTCGCGTGGATACTATCCCTCTACTGATACCCTTTATAAAAATCTCCACGTGGGCGTTCGACCCAGACCTAGGACGTTCTCAAATCAATCGGCCTTAAACCCAAAGACACCACACTCACCGCCACATTTTGACAAAAGGGTTTAATATTCATCGTAACTATATATGAACCCAAAGTAATAGCGTTGTGTATTAATTTTCATTGCGCTCAGACGATAAAACAACTTCTGTTAAAAAAATAAAAATAAAATAAAATAAAAATGAATAAATAAATAAATAAATTTTATTTTATTTCTATTAACGTTATATTTATTTTTTCAGAAGACAACTTTTAAGTTTCAAAATATAACTTTACTGCTTAAGTGTACGTAAGTATTGATTTTTTTTTTTTTTTTTTTTTATAAAATAAGAATTTTAGAGAGGGGCTGAAAGGATTTAGAGGGTTGGGTTATGTTCGGATTGCTACCTTTACTGTCATCTTTTTGCACATCATTAGACCGGGACATCTTTTCCGAACATTTGAGAACCGGAATTCAAATCTGCCGCCTCGGAATTGAAAAGAAAGTCTTAGATACAAATATAGACTAAGTCTCATCGATGGATGAAAGATATCACATACACTTAGCTGAAAAGTATTATGACTTTTGGATAATTTATATATATATATATATTAAAAACTTTTTCAAACATTGCAGTAGATACAAAAATTTTCCTCTTATTTAAATTTAGAAAATTGTTACGAAGCTTTTAAAAAATACCAGTATCAAAATTCGCAACATTTGATAGTTATGCATGTCTAGAAGCTGTTATGAGTCGTATAAGTGAGAGTTACAAATTTATAAATATTATTTTTAATCTCTCAGAGGTATGGAGAAATACCTAGTTTTCGAACGCTGATAGTCTTACTGTTGTAAAACAGCATTTACAGGCAAGTAGGGTTCCTTGTGATAAAAACTGTTGATATCTCGTCACAGAAAAGACCTTGAAAATAAATCCGGCAAAATTTATGGCGAACCTGAAGAGAAATGACTAGTTTAAAAAAAAATCAACTTCGAAGTTATACTATTAATATATAAGGAGTAACCTTTCAGTTGAGTCATGTTTTTTTAGATGAATACGTTTACAGAGATTCGGAGTGCGATTCCACTATAAATATCTGTCTGTTTAGCTTTCTTATGCGAATGTTAATCGTTGCTTTCCGTTCCCCCACATCTAACACACAAGTTAAAAAATCAATTAACCTAAGTTGGTGAAAATTCATTCAGTTCTTCATGGGGAGAAAAAAAAAAAGCTTCTAAATTTGTTTTAAAACTAATATCAATGATTTTATTCCATATTATAAAATAACCCCCCCCCCTTTTTCTTGGGGGGGGGGGGGGTAAACGATTTTTTAAAGGAAGATTTCCTTTGCCTCATCAAAGGAGCACATAAGTAAAGGATCAATATCTCCATCAGAATTTGTTTAGTATACTATATATATTGAAAACCTTTTCAAACATTGCATTATATGAAACCAAGTATCCCATGAAGAACTAAAAAATATGAAAAATCTTTCTTTTTCATTTCAAATGTAGAAAAATTATTATATTTCATTCTAAAATAAAAAAGAAAGAAAAAAAATTAAAGGAGACTAATGTGCAAGTTGTACCTGACGGGACTAAAGTGAAAGTTGTACCTCAAGGGACTAATGTGAAAGTTGTACCTCACGGGACTAATGTGCAAGTTGCACTGAACGAACAAACTATTTCTTCAACGAAAATGCCTACTAACCCTGAACGTAGGTCTAATACAGTAAAACCTCTCTAAGTTGGACACCTACGGTTCCAAGAAAAAGTGTCCAAATTAGAGAGGTGTCCAACTTATAGGGGTTAGACATAATGTTAATGGATACATTCCGTTCCGAGAAAAAGCGTCCAACTTAGAGGGATGTCCAACTTGAGAGGTTTCACTGTATATCGTATCATATTATACATCGTATTTATCGTAATATAACTCAATACTTATTTCGCTTCCTTCTTCGACTCGTTTTAATACGCATTTTTTTATATGCATGAGCAGCCCCCGAAAAACAAAAACATTAAATCATTAAATTCATTTCTTTACTTATTTTTATTTCATATTATTTCACGCGCACTTTTTATTTCCTAATTCAAAATTATTAAAAAAAACTTTTTCGATATCGCTTGTAACGATACTGATTATTATTAATTTTCTTTTCTTTTTCTTTCAAAAAAAAAAAAAAAAAAAAAAAAAAAAAAGATTTTGATGAAATTCTGGCAAAAGCAGAATTTAGTTTAGGGCGTTTTTTTTTTCTTTTTTCAAATTATAACATCGCTTTCAAATTATTCAATTATATTTTCGATAAATTTTAGATTTCGACAAATGTCCAACTATCGAAATCAACAACGCAAAAATCCCAGATTGAGACTAATAGGCCCTCAGTCCTAATAAAGATAACGAAAAAAAAAAAAAAAAAAAAAAGAAAAAAAAAAAAAAAAAATCAGTATGTGGGGAGAATATTATCCATATGGATTCCCGTTGATCATAAAAACCAAAGTTGAGATCAGGTGCACCTTCTGATCTCGAGTGAAAAAGTTCTGAAACTGTCGTTCTCGCTATATGTATACACTTTCTTCTATATTAAATAAAGTAATGGGTTTCGGTTTTCGATGGAGTTGTATGTTTTGAGATATCTTTAACACGATTTGACCATTTTTTGAAAATGTCCATCTGTTTGGATGTTGATGCGTCTGACAAAAACTTTGTGGCGTCTCTGAATCAAGAACTAATGAACATATTTTCACGAAAAGTCTGTACCTCGACACAAATTGATTCCTATTCATTTTTGATGCATATTAATCAACAAGTGGCTCTGTCGAGCCTTTTTTCATAATCTTTAATATGGCAGTATAGAATGAAATTTTGTAAAAATGTACACAAAAAGTTTTATTTTTAACCAATCATTGTGACGCTAAACATTTTTTATTTATTTATTTATAATAGTAATAGTTAACCAGAATACAATTTTTGTATATATAAGAGCATCACTCACCCACCCCCTCCCCAAAGCCATGTAAATTTTTAATATGAGTATCTTCAAAAGAACTCGTCGATACTTTTAAAACGAATGTTTGATTCAGGCATATGTGATAATGTGCAACAAAGTTATCAGTTTTTTTTTTCATTTCTAACACACACACACACACAAAGAGAGAGAGAGAATGTCATTGTTGACTTTTTTTTCCCTCTCGTTTTTATAATATAAATGCAGTAGTGACTGACTCTGTTGGGATCAAAATTACATGAATTTGTATAAGAAGATATAAGAGAAAGTTCTGAGATGATCACAACATACTAGTTTAGTTTATAAAAAAGAAAACATTAGTAATTTTCAGGGCCTATGCAAATGTACCAGTTTACATCATATAATAGTACTCTTATGGCTGGTCTTGCGATATGAGTTATATATTATTTTTATTTATTTTATTTTTTGTTTGCGCATATCAGAAAGAAAGTGGGAGGTGTGTCTAGAATTTAGTGCTTCAGAGTAAATTCATTGAACCGTTCATTTCTTCTGCGTGGAACTGATAGTTCACATCTTTATTTCAGTGAGCTCTATATTGTGTGTGATATTTATTCGTCTAGCATTTTTGTTATCGAAAATGTGATAATGATTCTGCCCATCTTATCAAACTCTGAGATGCAATCAATGAAGAGAAAGAAATAAACAATAAAAAAATAAAATAAAAAATCGTAATCCAATCAAAGAGGATATTACGCCAGAAGATAGTGCCGAAGTTAGGTGAACTCAGACCAGACGTCACAATATCTGCTCTGCTCAGGGGAAGGTCAGAAGAACTTGTTCTTGTTCTCACTCAGGGAAATGTTTGTTGATATTCAGGGATTTGAAGCAAGCAAGAAGGGGTCAAACCGGTTTTCAGAGATTTGTAAAAACTGACAACTGCTGAAAAGACAAAATTAAATTGGCGGGGAAAAATAAATGACAGGCACTCTGTGAATTGCATCAGTGAAAGAAGTCGCTATAACACTTGCTTAGGTAAGTACATAATTTTTCCTTATAAAGTTTCTCCTTTAAAAACTAGGTACTTGTTCTACTTGTACTATGTCTGAGATTATTTTCATCAGTTTTCAGTTACTAAGCAACGATCCAGTAAAGTGTGCAAACTGTAAGATTACGTTGTTTGTTTTGAGTAGCACAAAAGCACGTGTTTTTCCCCTCCCTGCATCTATCCTCCGGAAAATTTCTCCTTTTATTAGCGCTGCAAAAGTAAACAATTTTGCAAGATGGGTTGCAAAATAAAGCTTTTTGTACGCATTTTACGTATTTATCACAATGGGAATAATTAAATAAGCATTGTGATCTACTGAAATAAATAAATAAGAAAATAAAATGAAAATTTATGTATGTAGGAAAAGAAGGGATATGCTTATACACAATGTAAAATTACAGATTGTATAATTGATAGTTCTATGAATTGGTTTTTCGAGGGGATTTGAAATTTTAATACTGAGCTTTGCATGAAACGGAGAGGAAGATAGTTTCTGTTATTTGTATTTTTATACATTTAAACAAAATATATAATAAATATATCCTTTATTTGCTAATTACAAATTTTATATCTTTAATTTTTGTCAATAATGTAAATATAGTAGTAGGATTTTCATTTGGAAGACATTTTGAATATTCACTTATGAACGTAAAAATAGCTAAATTAGTTGTTTTATACACGTTTAAAGACGTCTTTTGTGAATCTGTAAAAGAATTAATGTAACTGAATATCTTATATTAAAGCCCCAAGTTTTGTTTGCGTATTTTTTTAATTTTTTTAATTTTAATTTTAATTTTAATTTATTTTTTAATATTAAACAATACATATAAATGATTTTTTTCCCCGTGAAAGACTGTATCCAGTTTTTTTTTTAATATTATAAAATGAGATATGAGATTGAATATATATTTAAATTTAATTATGATCCTTCGTATGTTTAACTGAAAGAATTTTTCTAAAATGCATATTTTTCGTATGGAAGTACATATAAATTTTAATAAAATTGTTTTATTAAGACTTACTATGGCCTTGCTCTAGAAGGGACACACGATCGTTCGAAATCGAAAAGGCCCTTGAGCTAATAAAAATAAGGATTAATTGTAACTGATTTGTTTTACTTTCCTTCATCTTCCTCCAAAAAATCGTGCTTTAAAAATTTTCTAGTTGTTTACAAGTTTTTAGCTAAAATTACATTAATTCAGTTTAAATGCTCTTGCACCCCAACCTATTGCTATATTTTTTAATTTCTATGCATACCACTTCTCCATTTTCTCTGTTTAAATTTTTTCTGGTTATTTTTATCGTATGATATTCACTGCTCCGAGTGCATAGGAATAGTTTCTTTTTTCCGCGATACTGTCCCTCGAATATTAGGGACAGTGAATATTTCTGTCAGACGATTGTCAAAGGTTTGTAATATCCACTGTAAGATGTCTGTAAGTTGGACGTCTGCTGGATTTTTCAGGAGACGAAAAATAAATTTAAATTAACTAAAAACTAATCCGAAGAATCGATTAAGAAAAAGGGATTATATTGATTTATGCCATTTATATCATTCAGTGATTGTCAACCTTCATTTAATAAAGGGAAAAAAATGAATTAAATATTTTATACCAAAGATTAATGCTAAATTTCTGACTTGAATCTTTTTTCACAAATGGATTTTCTCAAAGACTAAATGACATGGATTTAAATCTTTTATAACAATCGATAGAGAATTTTTTTCTGAGTCTGACTATGTACTTAACTCAAAATCGACATTTTTGGACTTAAATCCTTTATACTTATCAGTACAGAAATATATATGAGGGTGGTCGAGAATGATGAAAATTATTTTTCGATGAATCGATTAGATTTTGTAAAATTAAATCACACAGGCCAATTGTAGTTTGAAAAGTCATTAAACAAAGTTTAATAAATAAATTTAATAAATCCAGTTTATAAACCTCTTCTTATTTATTTATATAAATATCATACTCTGTTTTGAACGTACGTAATAAACTATAAGTATAGTCTGATGTAAGTAAATTAAAATGCATGTAATAAAAAAAAAGTAAATTAATTAATAAATAAAAGTGATGTAACTAAATTAAAATGCATGTAATTAAAAAAAGTAAATAAATTAATAAATAAGTGATGTAACTAAATTAAAATTCATGTAATTAAAAAAAAGTAAATAAATTAATAAATAAAAGTGATGTAACTAAATTAAAATTCATGTAATTAAAAAAAAAAGTAAATAAATTAATAAATAAAAGTAAACTTTCTTAGAATTCATAGGAAGGTGCCAATTACAAACCTGAGATGCGCTTGCCGTCCTAGCCGTTCGGAGTTTTCCGTGCCTTTCTCCAAAACTTTGGTGAATAAGGGCCTTATAAGGCATTTTTATTATTAAAATTGAATTATTACTTGACAAACTGGCAACTTTTTTTTTTTTTTTGTATCTGTCATCATTCGCGCAAACCATGAATGACGACTTGCACAAAGTTAAATTCATCTACTAGCGGTCAATTTTCAACTTGTAAATGTGAAAACATGACCAAACCTTCACAGGATCTTAGTATTTATTGTAAATTTTGAATACTGCTTAACATTATCAATTTTAACGAAAACTTTTTAAATCTTTTTACGTTTATCATTGACGGAAATACAAGTGTTCTACTGATAAAGAGCATCTCTTCCGATGATTGACAAATGTCTGAAATGTTATCGTTATTTTACACAACCTATTTATTTAGAGCAGTGGTTGCAAATTGGTGGTCCGTGGATTGCTAGTAAATCTGCAAAAAAATCTGGTCATTATACTTAAAAAAAAAAAAAAAAAAAACTATTATTAGTAATTACACCAATTGTTTGTGTTAATTTTAGTTTAAGAATATTTATAATTACTCATATTTGCCCAAGAACTTCCATTTAAGGAAATTTTTCACGACACCACATATAATGGATGGCTTTGATGCTAGGTTTAAACCGATTTCAGGCTTCGCAACATTCCTAAAATTTTACGTTCATTTTATTATATTGTCACCACTATTTTAAAATAATAATTTTTTACATAATATTTTGCCATTTAAATCTTTCAAGGAAAAAGAAAAATTCTCTTTGAAGGTAGTGGTGACAATATAATAAAACACATGTAAAATTTTACGGACGCTGCGAGACTTACGATGATTGCGTGAAGGTTCTGGGCTTGGGGGTGTGCCCTTCATTGGGTTTTTCCTAGAAGTTTTAACTTATATTCACACAAGTTTCGGAGAAAACTATGGAAAATTCCAAACGGTGGGCCACCGAACGCGACCTGGGTTCGAATCCTACATTTAATGAATTCATAATTATTAACAAAAATAGATTAAATTATGAATCCTTCCCTGCTTAAACAAATGATGAAAATAATAAAGGTAGTTTATCATGTATTATTCAACTATAATTCTAAAGCTATATTTCTGTTCATATCAAGATCTCATTTTTCGTCTCTCTCTAAAAAATGAATATCTATCATTCTGTGAAAAAGCAATAAAAATCTAACACAAATTTAAACATATTTATTCGAAAAATTTAATCTATTCAAAATAAACATGTATATAATATCTCTCTAACATGGACCAGTTACGATTATTTTTTGTAGAAACGATGCGATAGTGACTTAATAAAATACGCGAGGATGAAAAATAATGCTTAAACTATATATAATTATACAATTATATATTACAATATACAAATTTCCGAGCGTCATTTTAAACCTAGCAATTGTTTAAAGGTTTAAATATGCACTAAAAGTTGGAAATAAAAGTTTAAATATGAATTTTTGTCATAAATTAACTATAAAACGAAATAATAGAAAGTATAATCAAAATAGGTACTAAGTTTTTTTTAAATAAAAACTATGCCAAAATGAATAAATTAAAAAATAAGTTAAAAGGTATCGCCAACATGACGGCAAAAATTTTAAATTAGCCATAGAGGTCCTATACTAAACTGTCCTGCTGGGGAAGTATGAAAACTGGGTCATCAAATATGTATTATATTTTGAAACTTTATTTGACTGATTTAGTTTAACTATCCTTAGCGTTTCATCCTACAAAAACTAATAATAATTTAGCTTCTGATGAATTAAAATTTAAATTGGGTGGTGAAATTGGCATAAGGCTTACAAAATTAACATTTTAGAGGTAAGAAAAAAGAAAATAACAATAATAAATTGCGAAAATTTCGTACGGATTTGCTAGTTTGTAATAATTTATATGAAATGGGTTTACTTCATATTTATAAAATGTGTGTTCTTTGATCGTTGTGTTTTGTTAATAAATAATATTAACGATAGTGGTCCTTTCGATAGAATATTATGAATTTAATGATCTTTGAAGGCTAAAAGATTCGCAGCCTCTGATTTCGAAAACTTTCGAATTAAAAAAAAAAAGAAGTTCGTATATCTTATATTGATTTAATAAAAATAAATGCAACTTTTCGTGGTTTGTAACTCATTTTCTGCCAATAAAAATAATATGGTGTGATATACGCACTACTTTTGTCTCAATCTACATTTTAATAAAAATTACTACAAGCTCCACCAGTCGCCGAGAAATTTTGCTCCCAAAACTGGTAAACGGGAGACGTCGGATTCGAATCTAGATCACGTGTATCGGCCCAAGCCGTTCGGACCTTTCTGTGGTTCTCTCCAAAACGCCTAATTAAGTTCTAGGATTTCTAAAAAAAAAAAAGTCCCCAGTGGAGGACCATCAACACCTACGTCTTTCGCGAAGAAAAATACGCTTAACCTCAACACCGAATTACTAAAATTTGTGCAAGAAAAATAAGTATTGAATTTGTACACTTCTAAAGTGTATTAAAATTAGTTGAAACTTATTTTAGATGCAGGTTTATTTGGCACAAAATGTTATATGTCGGGACGATGGACCCACCTCCCCCTCATCCTCATGTTTGAATATCTCTGTAGCTAAATTCACATAAAATGTTTTTTATTTAAAAAAAAAAAAAAAAAAAAATTACATTTATTCAAAGAATTCTCACAATTTTTTTTTTTTTTACAATCTTTGAAACTAATTTGACTAATTTTGGTCGGGTAGTATATTGACTATAAATTCTAAATACATCACGTTATGCGTTTAAATTTAGCGCAGTAACGAACAAACCGATAACACAAGTTAAAATACACTTCAAGCAATTTCAAAATAGAACCCTAATATATCCCAATTCTTTTATGTGGCTCTGTAAACGAATGGTGAATGCTTTATGTATATTCTTTAAGAAGCATGCTTCTATCCATTAAAAAAAAATATATATATATATACATATATATATATAATTACGTTTACGCAGTCCCAGTGCACGAACCATTTGTCTTATCTCAGTAAAAAGTTTCAAGTACTATCGCCACCGGATACAGATTTAGAATACCTAGTTTAAACTTTCTGTAATTTCTGTTTTTGAGTTTATGCTAATCCTAGATACACGCGCACGCACAAAGAGATACTAATACATACACCAACCAGGGTTGCCAAATTTGGTCCTTTTTTATTCAGTAGTCACCAATAATTTTTATTCGTAACGTTTGACTAATCACTTCGAAGATTGATAGTGTATTATGTCCTATGTATGATTGTGTATTATGTATGATTGGTAGTGTATAGTGTCACCACTTCTCAAAATTATTGGTGACTATTGAATAAAATAAAAGGCCAAATTTGGCAACCCTGACACCAACCACTAAAATCCTGGTTTTTGGAATTCAAGAGATCTCAAACAGATTAATTACAATGAAATCTCAGTTTTGAATGTCTGACCCAAAATCAATGCTTTCTCTACCATATATGAGTAACAAAAAGTAAAAAGCATGAGTAGATTCACAGTTGGTCTGTATAATTATTTATTGTTTCTTCATGAATAAAAATGTTTGATTACTAACCTCCCCACCCCCTTTCTTTTCCTTCCTTCCTTTCATTTTTTTTTTTTTTTTTTTAAATATTTTATTGATTTTTAATATTTATTTCGAACTAATTTTATTATTAATATAACTCTATCTTTTATTTTTAAGATTTAAATTATTGAGGGATTGGGGATTAGATTACTGGGTTTTGCCTTTAATATTTCTATGACTAAGATATTTTTTAATTTCATTAATCAATATATTTTTCAAATTGCATATTTTTTGTTTTGTATTTCTTTATTTATTCTTTTGCACAATTCTTAAAGCAATAAATAAAGATGTTTAAATTAAAAAAAAATATTATCTGCATGTAATAATAATAATAATAATATAATAATAATTACTTTTGCTTTAAAGATATTTTTATTTATGATAAGTTTATAACAAAATATTGTAAAACAAAATTTCAATTCCTTAAGATGTTGTTTGAAATTTGTACAGCATTTATAATTTATTACAATGTCGTTATTTAATAAAAAATATTACCAAGGTGTGTATATATATATATATATATATATATGTATATATATATTTAGCTTTTAGGACGGAGGACAATTAGTTTCAGTCTGGTGTTTTTGTAGACCAGTTTTGTGTAACACCAAAATGAATTAGAAATATCAGTCCTATCGTTACAAATTCGGTACCAAATAAAAGGGGTGATTTTTCTGAACCTAGGAGTGCAAACAGTTTTCGACACGACAATTAGATTTTTTAAAATTAACTAAAGTATGAAATTTAGGTGGAAACACTTCATTTTAATTCATTTTCAGCCATTTTAAAAAGTACATGGCTCGTTACAAATTCGGTACCAAATGAAAGTGGCAATTTTTCTAAATCTAGGAGTGCAAACAGTTTTTCGACACGACAATTAGATTTTTTTAAATTAACTGAAGTATGAAATTTAGGTGGAAACACTTCATTTTAATTCATTTCAGTCATTTTTAAAAGCACGTGGCCCAGTTCTACGGTTAAAAAATGAGATAAAAATAAATAAAAATTTTACAGATTGAAATAATAGTCTTCCTCACTAAACTGAAGTCTGTCCTTGACAGATTTTTTTTTTTTTTTTTTGTATTACAGCCATTTAACTTGAATGTTTTTAAATGTAATATTGTTTTGCTTCACAAATATGAATCATTTTCTAAAAATTTTCGTCTTTAAATTCGTCATATGACTTTTTAGAATCTACTTAATTCATATAAATTTTATAATATAAAAAATAAATTCTACTACATTTTTATAATTTCAACAGAAATTAACGGTCATCTTACTTCCATTTTGTCATTCATACATCACAATCAACATTATTTCTATTTGTTAACCTTGTACCTTAATTTTGGCGTGTTTTGTGACGTTTATGTATTAACAGTTGGATTTCAATTAATGTAGTCCGGGCATCATTAATAATTTAAACCATAAAAACATGTCAAGAATTTCTTAGATTTAACGTCAGTCGTGAAACTGGGGGAAAACCACGGAGGCAGATGAAATTGGTTTTATATACACAAACAATTACGACCATCCATGCTCTTTTGTTTTAACTTGTTTAACATTTCAGTTTATGCTGCAATTTCATTAAAATTTATTACCACATTCTAGAAATGTACACTTAGCATAGCATTCAATTAGTAATTTAATGTCTGAAGATGGGGAAAATAATGTTACCTCTTTTCTTCTTTTATAAATGTGGTTATGTTAATTTTAAATCTTACGAGCACCTGTAATCATTATAATTCTTTGTAACTCATGACAGCATTTTAAATTTAAATTACTAATAAAAATGATAGTAACAAAAAAGAAAGCAATAACATCATTTAGCATAGGAGCAACATTCAGGGTCGTATTATTGCATGGGCGATTCGGGCATTATACCAGACCCCCCCACCCCCCACCCACCCCACCTCCTCCCAAATGTAAAACCTTTCCACAAAATCTATCATTTTAATTTTTTTTTTTTTTTTTTAAATTTATTATTATTATTATTAAGTCTATATATATAACGGAAATTTAAAAAGTACGTTTTCAAATTTAGATGTATTTTTAGCATTTACAATTAGTATTATTATTTGCGTTTTATCGTTTTTTCTTATAAAACTAGGTGTTTTTTGCTTTCCTAGCGGTTGAACTTTCCAATAAACCTATTTCCATATTCGGCAAACCAAAACAGTGACAAAATGTCGTGATAGATAACCAATAGTGAATAAAAGACTGATTATTTAAAATTCGTATTATTAAAATAATGGAAATCAAGTAATAAAATATGATTCGAATTTAATTATGCATGAAAATTATGTAACTTCCATGTAAATTCATGAAAATCATTGCTAGTTTATTTGTCGAAAGGATAATACCATACCCCAATTTATTTATTTTTTTACCTTTTTTTTTTTTTTTACTCTACCTGAATCTGATAAAGGGACCACATTTTTTTTCCGGCTTGAATTTATCATCATTTATATTATTTTTAATATTATTAAATATTTATTATTTATTATAATTATTTAAACTATATATATATATATATATATATATTTTTTTTTTTTTTACATTTTCCTTTAATTAGCTAAACGTTTTATAGCAGTGGCCGATAAAGTACACCGCCAGATTGCCAATTGATGGTCCTTACATTACATTTATTCTTTTAAAGTATCTTTTATTCTTTTTTTCATATCACAAATTACAAAAAAAAAAAAAAAAAAAATCTCAGTACATTTTTGCAATTGTGACATTTCCTACCCCACCTGTTAAATCATCGCTTTTCATTATTTCATTATTCCTCCAAATCAAGGTAAAAAACTGATTTTTTAAAATTTCAATAAATTTTAGTAGCATTGACGTCAGTTTTGAGCGTTAATTTCGAGAAACTTGGGATTTTATTATTAATGACCCCCTGCCCCAATGTTTGTTTCCTTTGATATCATTTCATATATTTTTGAATAAGATTGCAATTACCTGTGATTAAGGGGTGGTAGGGTGGGGGGGGGGGGGGGGGGAGAATTCTAAGCCTATTTTTTCTTTTCTGTTATAAAATTCTGCACAAAACAGAATTTAATTTAGGACGACAGGACTTACAATATTTTATTCTGTTCTTCCATATAAAGGCATGCAGGAACTGTATTTCATTCCCTAGCATCAGTTACTATATTCATTTCTTAAAATTTCTTTAGTATAACTTTAGCTTAGGAGCCCCTAGACTGATTTTAAACTTTTGTTGTGATTTTGTAGATGAATTAAAATGGCTATCACAATTGCGTAAGGAAAGATGGCGAGAAACGTCCGAGCTACTAAATGCCAAATTTCAAATTTCACCAAGGAATACTGTACTAAAGCTGTTCCATTTCTTTAGCACGAGTTTTCTCAATTTTATTTTAATTATTAAAAAAAAAAAAAAAAAAAAAAAAAGTAAAAAGAAATATATCTATTTATTCATTTGTTTATTTTTGGTATTAATTTTTTATTTTTAAATAATTTTAAAGTTACAATGGGGTTTTTATTTAATATCCCTTTAATCAATTATCCGACTGAACAAAATAAATAAATAAATAAATAAATAAATAAAAATAAATAAAAAATAAAATAAAATAAAATAATAATAGTAATAATAATAATAATACGGCGTTAGTTAAATTTTGTTTTGTTTAATAAGTGTACCAATTTTTGATAAAATATAATTAGCCGATCTAAAAATCCGTACAGATACAATGACAAATATATTTAGATGAAAACAAAAACGTCTGCACGTTTATTCAAGGTGATAGATAATAAATGGTAACGGCGACAAAATCCTTGTCTGAAAGAAATAGTTCTACTCGACAAAAGAAGAAAAAAAAAAATATATTCTTATTTTGAAGATATCTTACGGAAAAATATGCCTGTTTAAGATATCAAGACATATAGCTGCTAAGTTTTTTAATTTATTCCGGAATGTTGTTAGTTCCGCCCTTTTTTCACACCGTAATAATTTTAGAAAAATTTTCTTCAATATATAACTACGATTAAATATGAAGAAAAGTACGAAAAAAGGGCGGGGCTTAACAGCATTCCGGAATAAATTTAAAAACTTGTCAGCTATGCAATACTAATGTAACAGTCGAATGTTTATTATTATTGACAATATCTACAATGTGTTGTGTGTTGAGAGTTTATTATGCACTGTTTTTCTTTCAAAATAATAAGTGCAATATTTTAAGTAGTATATTTCTATGAAAAACAAAGTATACTGGGTGAAAATAAGATGAGTAGAAATATGCTTTTTATGAGACCAATGCAAGAGTTGCTGAGCATTATGGAACATGCGATAGGTGAGAGGAGGGCCCCAAAATGTCTTATGTTTTGGGGCCTAACGTTGTCATTATCGGGACCTGGAAACACTATACATTTTTTCACTACTGATAGAAGTTGTACTGTATTATACCATAGATATACTAATAAATAAATGAATTAACATTCTTTTTACATATGACAATTTCAATAAATATCGGAGTTGTTTATCTTCTGTTCTTTATAATATTAATAATATTTATATCGTTGGGTAAAATATTTTTAATAAAAATGGCCTCGAAAATTAAAACTTGTATTTAATATATATATATATATAATAGGATCGTTCTTTCAAAAAAAAAAAAAAAAATGTCATTCCTTTGACTAAATTACATCAGTATTACATTTATGCTTAAATTTATAATCCTGCAGGTCTTTAACCAATGCATATTCTGTAAATTTTGAAAATATTTAAATTCTATTGTATGTAAATTAAATTGGAAAAAAAAACTTCTGGAACTAAAGAATTTATTTGCTTCGAAATGGAACAAAACGAATATTGTTCATACTGAATTTATCTTGCCTTCCTTTTTTCCCCCTGCATGAATTTCTGCATCACTGATTTATAGCATTCGATCTTGGCACGTTCTCCAATTTTATTTTGATTGTTTCTAAGTTAGTCGACTGGCACAAGTGGAGTTGTGTAAATACGACCCTGAACTTGTGGAAGTCATTGTAAAATGGGTCTTGGTAAGACAATCTGTTAAATTTACTTTTGTTTTAAGATTTGATTTTCTTCGTATACGTTTGCATCTCCCGTAAAGATAATTCAACAGCAATTTTATTTATTCACGTTAAAAATATTTTAGTACTAGTTTTTTTTTTTTTTCTTTTCTTATTCCAAGAAAAAATTATCGTCTGCTTTATTTTTCTTTTAATAAGTACGGGGAAGAATGTTTCATGTAGATTCTTTATACATATATTCATAATTTTTATTATTAATATTGTTATTATTATTATTATTTATTAAATATAAAAATTTAATGCAGATAAAACTAATTATTTTCTAATCATTTTAATATTTTTGCATATTTTAATTTGTGAAAATAATACTTTTATTTACGAAAACGTATTAATTTATTTTAAAGCATTATAATGAATCACTTTCAACGAAAATTAACTACTTTCCACTATTTTCATAGAAACTATTTTAAATTATGAGTTTCCACACAGTAAAGAAAGCCAAAAAATTTAAAACGGCAGCTTTTTAGAATGATTTGATAAATAAATAACTTTCAAGGCATTCATGTTTCATATAAGATAAAAACTTTCTCATGTTGATATAATCGTAGTAGAATGGGACAATCAATCGACTAATGACTTAAAGCAATGTGAAGATGGTGGAGAACTACTAACTATATCTACTACAGGTAATATAATTTTCATTGAACAGCCTTTAATAAACTTCCATATGCATTCATAGTTATCTAATTTAAATATTAATTTTCATTATTAAATATTGTATCATATTTCCTCAAATTTTAATTCGAATATATATAAAGAAATGTGTACAGAAATATGACTCATGTTTTGTAAAAAAATGCACATTCTATCATGTTCGATTGTAAAAGTATCATATTAATGTTAAAATGTAAAGAAAATTTTTCTTTTATTAAGTTTTTCATTCTGCGCACGCTGCGAATAGATCATTTATAAAATTATTTAGAGGATCATATTATGTATAATGACTAATGCACTTGCTTTTTTCGATTCTTTTTTTTCGTCTGATAAAGGGTCTACTCGAAACAAATTTTGAGTGTTATTTTAAATTTATGGTGTTTGCTTACGGAGTTTTTATTCAAATTTTCATCCTCATTAAAGACCTACTTCCACGCAGTTTTTCGTAATTTGTATTATATATCCCCTTTATATATATATTCTAAAACTGAATTATTTTAAAAAGATAATGGGCATTTCCATTGAGAAAAATAAAAAACTTATACTTTATGGCAAATTTAAGTTTTTTTCCGAGTTTTCCTCCTATATCCGGCGTTTATATTTTTAAATGTTTGCTAAAACGCGATGTGAAATTCAAAGAAAAATTCTAAATTGCAGAAGGTTTATGAAATTTGGATATCATTTATCTAATACTTTGATTTAAACGGACTCTTTAACCTTGTCATGAGCAATTTAGTTATATCGAAAATAACAAGAACTTACGAGCAAAGTTGGAAGAAAAGATGTTAATGATTACCCGCCCCCCCCCCCCCCTAATCAGCTAGAAAAATAAAATTCTACTGACTCAAATTCCGGAATAAATTCTTGATGTTGGTAATCAAAATTATATTTGAATAATGCATCTCACAATCCTTGAAAGTGTTAATTCGGGTTCCACTACTACTCCCAGGGATTCCACTTTTCCTTTGAAAGGCGGATTCCCGCTTTTTATAATTTTTTTTTCTGTTCACCTCCTCTAAAACTAACTATCGGTGATCAAACAGGACATCGAAGTCATGCAATTTCCAGTCTTTCTCCATCCACAACATAAATATCAATATGCATATAAAACTTGCTTTTTCATATTCTAGAACCTTTAAAAATATAGGAATGCTAAATATTTTTCATGTACATAGTTGTATTGCCCCCCCCCCCCCCCCTCCCAAACCCTGCCTTAAAACTAGCAATCGGCCATTAAATAACCTAACGAAGCTCTGCAATTCTCAATCTTTCCGCATCCATAACATAAATATCACTGTTCATGAAAAACTTGTTTCATTAGATTCTAGAACTTATAAAGAGGTAGAAATATTTCCTTATATGTATAATTATTTTGTTTTAAGTTATGTTAAAATATTATTGATTTCCATAAATACAGACTTTGGATAATCAGACATATGTGCAGACTATGGTTTATTTAGAAACTTTTTAACTATTTTTTTGTGATAAATCATCATTCTTTTACATTGCTTAAAATATTATAACCTTTTGACTGCAAAGTAACTATTTTTCCACTTTATTATGTTCAAATTATATTTTATATATTATTATACTTTATATATTAACTATTTTATTGTATATTATTTACAGAATTCGCGTATAAATATACGGAAATTATTGGAAATTTTATTTCTCGCGTGATTTCCGCTTTTTTAACATTTTTTGAAGGTCATCCCTGTACTGTACTCCTCTCCAGGGCCCGATTAACTTTACAACTGAAGGGAAGCACAAATCCATCTGGAGAGCTCCCACTCACTGCTTGGTCTAAAACTCATGCAAACATCTCGAAAAATTTATAAATTTTTCATTAAAATTTGTAATTTACTGGAATTGGGGAAAATGTACACAAGCAAACTCGCATATTATAAGCACCAAAATGTAAATTTGTGAAAGCCTGTATTCACCTCAGTATATGAAATTATTCCATTATAAATTGCATGTGTAAGATTCTTTAGCATATTTCCTATATCGCCTAGAAATTATAGTTATGCAGTCAGGTCTACTGTGACTTTTCATAATCAAACAATGTTTTCAGACCACGAGATTTCAATTCGTGGCCCATTTTCAGCTTAATTTGGGGCCTTTTCAAAATTTTCCACAGGAAGCACGTGCTTCTCGTACCTATTGGATAATCAGGGCCAGTTCCTCTCATTTTATGCAATAAACATAAACACTGTGTATCGGTAAAAAGTAACTTTCGTTTTGAGCCGACCTACAACCTCCCCACCCCCAATTGTTTTTAAATTATACAATTGTACCTAAATCATTAACGTTTCTGTCTTAACTAAATAAAGAGAGGAATACAGACCGTGACTTTTTTTTTTTTTTTTATGTTAAACTACTATTGTCTGATCTTATTTAATAATGTAAAAAAAAAAAAAAAAAAAAAAAAAATCTCATAAAATGTTATCGAAAGGAAAGGACTTCTCTTATGTAAATCATTATTTAAAAACTGAAATTCTATTGAAATCGTTTATCGGAAATGAAATGAGATAAATAAATAACTTTGCATACTTGAAAATTTATCAACGTTCCTTTCAAGAACAATTCTTAATCGCTAATGCGATCTCGGAGGTCGAAAGCTCAGCTTTTCCTATCTAATGTCCCAAAACCTCCATTCGTATTCCTTACGTTTAAGTTAATTAGAGGTCATCAGGAATGTACATTTTTATTGTCATTGAGGATTTTCCTTTTTAATTCACCATAGATATAGTTTAAACCATGCTTATGTGAATAAAAGGTCACGTTCTCCGGTTAAGTGCGATATTTCCTGAAGGCTTTTCTATAATAGCTGAATTAATAGTTTTTCTTCCTTATCCTTTTAGCAGTGAGAGTAATAATTGTATATGGAATGCTGTAAACGTCTTATTTTAAGTCTGGTTGATTTTGATTGATGTTTTGATCGATATACGTGTTTCTATATTATATCACGGATTTCCTGAACCACAATAACAGTAATGCTCCCTTCATTTTTTTTTAAAAAAGAACTTAAAAAAAAAAAAAAAAAAAAAAAAAAAAAAACATTGAAAATTCAATTTTGAAATTGAACTTCAGCAAGAAAGGTGACAAGGGTAAAAACAAACAAACAAACACACACACACAAAAAAAAAAAAAAAAAAAAAAACGAAATATGCCAATGAAAGATACGTATAAGGTGTCCCAACTAGTTCAAAAAGCGTCACATTTCTATCTCGAAAATTATCGACCTGAGAGGCAGTTGTGTCAGATTCATTGTAGGCTAGTTAATGCTTTATCGTATTCTCTAGGTTGATAGTAGTTTTTTTTTTTTTTTTTTTTTTTATGATGCATTTTTTGAGTTGTGTCACTTTTTTTCGCCGGGTACGATATAACAAAATAATCGTAGGTATACTGGCCTTCTTTGGCGAGTATACTTTTTAATATTTTCAAATTTAAAGAAGAAAAAAAAATGTAAATTTAAGATTTATACTATATGTATATTTGACAGTATTTTTTATTGCTTTCAATTGTCTTAAAAAAAAGTAATGTCATTTATAAATAGAAACACTGCTACCGTATTTTAGTGAGGATAAGCCGCGGGCTATATTAAAAAAAAAAAAAAAAAAAAAAAAAAAAAACATTGATTTTTGGGGACTGCGGCTTATCTACCAGTGCGGGCTATCTAATGGTAATGCCAAATTTCGTCGTCAATACTTCTTGGAATAGTCGATATCCCAGAAAACGGAAGTTTAGTATTCGAGTTTCTCGAGCACTAATTCACGCTTATTTCACGCTCTTATTTATTAACTAACAATCTCTTATTTTGATTAATTTGCATATAAGTCTGGAGTTCACCATCTTGTTCCCTTGTTTTAGATTCTTTTTTTATCGAATTTGTATACTGGCTTTGTTTTATTTTTTTCTTTATACAGTGTTTTTTAAAATACTTTATTGCTTTTATTTATAACTAGCAGGCAACGCCCGCTTTGCTGGTCCCTATTTTTAAACGAATCACTATAATTACTGAATTCTCAAAATTGCAACTCATGTTTTTTTTTTTTTTTTTTTTTTTTTAACTACACCCATTTCCCATTGATTCCAAATCTTATTTATTAAAAGTAAAAATTCATACATTAGGATTAATGTAAATATTTTTTAAAAGAACTCTGCAATATCTTTAAAATGATTGGCTGAACCATGTATTTGTGATAATTCGAATCAAAGTTATCGATTTAAAAAACGCACGCTCACACATAGAGACGAAGGAAAAAAGAAAGTTAAAAGTGTATTATCTAAGATATAATAGTTTCCTGAGATGAAAATCGTCAGCATTCATCATAGAAAATAATTTGATCTTCGGGAATTTGTATAAGAAAATATAGCAGAAAGTTTCGCGATTACCGTAAAATACTAGTTAATTTTTCTATTTACATCTATCACTGTTCAGGGAAAAAAAAAAAAAAAAAAAAAAAAAAAAATGGTGTGGCACTCACGTGATTTTCTCCTACCCTGAAATCCAATACTATAAAGACAGATTGGACTTTAAGGAGTAAGATAACAAGTACTTTTACACAAACCTACATTAAAAACAATTCAAATTAGGTTTCGGAACAGATTTATTTGACAAATAATTCAGTGTGAAGTGTGTGTGTGGGGGGGGGGGGGGGAGTAAATCCCCTCTCAAACCCTCGTTTAAATACTTATCTACAATTGTATAGAATTCAAATAATTAAATTTAAAAGTTCATTCCAAATTATTCAAACAATTTTCCACCCACACTATTCCTTCAAACTTATCAATCTTCGTCAAACTTTTCAAGAAACAAACTTATATTAACTTCAAAATATAATATTTGAATTGTCTGAAATTATTTGTTTTTAAGTTACTCTGATAAGAGATATAGACAAAGATCAAACGTTAAAAAACTGATTTCAGTATTCAGGGAACCTCAAAACGTGTAAATACATAATAAACAACTGCTGAATATTTAGCTTAAAAAAAAAAAAAAATTATTTACTGTATGGGTATGAGGAATAAATTTTAATTCTTGAGCAGTTTTCCTGGACATGGTAAAACATTATAGTAAAGCAGTTTCACTTATTACATTCAATAAAAAAGAATGTTTTCGCCTAGTTGTTGGCAGCCTTGTATATCTTTTAAAAGCTACACACACACCAATCCTATATTAATAACACACGGAACAACCTGAAATACACTTCCATCATTTTTCAAGCATTGTCGCAGTATAATCTAGTTCTTTCGTGTAGCCCTGTAAACGAACAGTGAATGATTTTCACACCATGTTTTATATGAAACATGCATTTAAGCATATAAAAAATATTAATTTCCTTTGGATTAGTGCAGCCTATAGACGTGTTAAACTCTACTTACCTGCAATTTTGCCCATAGACGTAATGTATTTGAATTCTCTTGGATGGCCCTGTACACGAATCATTTGCTGGATCTCACGAAAAGTTTAGTGTAGCATCCCTATATGATAGGGATTAAGAATACTGAGTTTAAACTTCCTGCTACTATTTGTATTTGAGCTATACTGATAACACACACACACACACACACACACACAGAGAGAGAGAGAGAGATCAACCGCTAAAAACATTTTTTTCGTATTCAGGAGACCTTAAAACGTGTAACTGTAACAAAAAATCGATTTTGATAATTTGAGCCAAAGTCAACACTTTCTCTGGTAAATATAGGGTAAGAGAAAGTAAAAAAACTACCATGAAGATTCCGCTAATGTTAGAGAAATTGATTACTGTTGTAAATGCGGTAATTAGTCTGGGTATTTTCACAACACTGTATGTACTTTGACTATTTATAATTCAGTTTCGTACATGGACTTTTGAAGATCTACAATAATACAAAATTTCTTAAACATATTTCTTAATATGTCTGTTATCTACACTTTCTTTTTTTTACAACACTTTTTAGCGAAACAAAAGAAAAAAAATGGGTTGCTCAGTTTTGAAATGTTGCTAGGTTGAAAACATTTTCTTTTGAAATAGCATCACGATTGCACAGTAATCTTTTGCAAAGTTTGTCGCGAAAAAAAATTGTATAAGGAAAGAAGAAGTCCCCCCCCCCCCATATTTTTTTACCTCGCTAAAGAAAAGTCATTGCAACAGTTAAAAAAAAAAAAAAAAAAAAAAAAAACTCCAATAATTTTAAATTGAAGCTGAGAGGTTTCTAATCTTTCGATAAAAATTATTACGATAGGCCTTTTCACAAACTATATCAGTAACAATAATAATGTAGGTTACACTGTATGAAATGTAATGTTTAATATATATTTTATGTATTTATAAATTATGCATAAAAATTTGCTGTGGTGCTCACACTACTTTCTGTAGACATATTATTGTTTTACGTGTAAAATTCAAGGTTGTATTGGAACAGTTCCAGTATATTGTAAAAACATTTTAAAATAGTTTTAGAAACAGTTTTATCTGACTAAAATTATCGCGTGAGAAGCTACTCCACCTCTACCTCCCCTCCTTTTGGAATATTGTAGCTACATTCACAAAACGCTTTAAAGTTGTTATTTAATTTTGAAATTTATTTCAAATTATTTGGAGAATTATTGTCCACATCATAATTTGATGCTTATACGATCAATGTTTAGTAGCCTTGTATATTACCTAATAGCAGCAGGCTATGCCAATAATTTAATTAATATTTAAACAAACAAAAGAAAAAAATATTATTATTATTTTATTTATTTATTTATTTTTGTATATATAGATATATATACACACACATTATTTTACAAAAAAAAAAAAAAAAAAAATCTGAACCTTGCTTTAGGTTTCCGCTGGCTACGACAACGTATTTCACGCCCATCTGGCTCCCGCTTTTCATTGACTGCAACGAAGTCTTCCCTGATACTTTAATTTACGTATTTATTGGATGATAGGTAAAAAAGCCGCTGTTGTTTAAGAACATCGATTTTAAAGATGGCTATATCTCAGCATCCATTAAACATTTTAGTTTTGATACTATGTACTTTATAGTCTTCTCTCTTTCTACTATATTATCATTTGATTCCAATAAATACAATGAACGGGGGGGGATTCTCTTTTTAAAGTAATCAATTAATTAAATAAAAATAATAAGTTTTAATTAGACAGAAAATTTAATAAGTCATGTTACCTTTTCGTTATGTTACCATTTATTTCCGATTAAAAATGAATAAATAAAACTTTCCGTTTCAAAGGTATTAAATAAATAATTGAAAAATAATTGGTGTAACAAAAAAGAGTAAGTATGAGTGAATTCAATACGGTTTTTTTTTTCTCTGTTTTTGCGTACTAATTAAAAATAAATTAACATACGAACATGAAATTTGGATGACGTATTCCTTATCAAATAATTCAATTTTATATCAACACGGGAAATAATTTTTAGATTAATATTAATTCATTTTTACTTCCTTATACAAAGTATATCTCTTAAGTTACAAATATCGTTAAAGTAAACCAAAATTATTTAACCTTCTGTCGTCGTGCTAGTTATAATGTCAGTACAACTAGTACCTCCAGCAAATTCAAGCTAAAGTCCGCTCCACTTAACTTTCCAGTATTACTACTGTTAATTCACAGAAAGTTAATTTCTCACTCTAAAAAACCCAGTAAACAACAAAACTGTGCTCTCTTGTCGTTGCAATAGCAATTCGGTCAGTACAACAAGAACCCACCGATTCAATAAGCTACCATCCACTCAGCTTCCTCTTACTTAGACTACAGTACTTAGAAAGCCTCAATTCTTAATTTCTAACAATAATCTACCAACAATCTTCAAATATTAAATAACTAATTTTATTAATTATTTTATTTTAATTATCATTATTATTTTTTTTAATGAGGGTGTGGCGGTGTCTGATCCTCGTTAATCTGTGCTGCACCGTCAAGTGCTCGATGGGGTCGTTTAGCAGTCATTGGGCTACCAAGGCGGGGTACCATCCCCCCGTGGTGGATCAAAATTGTGATGGTCCCTCTTTCTCTTCTCCATTCGGCCTCCCTGCGCATAGTAATTTCCCTCCCAATTAGGTATATTTAGGTCTTGTCACTTCAAAATCTTCTAAATTTTCGCTATGCGCCTAAAAACTTTCTTTCATCCCCCAGTGGCTTCACGTATTCAATTTTTTTTTTTTTTTTTAATCTTATTGTTCCTATCTCGTTCAGCTTCTCTTTCTTAAATCTTAAGTGTTGTCCCTTTCTCCTTTTCAAATGGCCTCCACTTTTGGTTTTAATTATTGTGTGCACTACTACCTTTAGCGGCTCCCCCAGCAGTTTTTTTTTTTCCTCCCTCCCTGCCTAAATTCAAAACTGTTCTAATTTTTGTTGTATTCCGGTTATTTCGACTCTCAGCTAGTAAGTTCACTTTTTCCAAATTCCATAGCACCCAAGAGCGTGTCTGTGCGTTTCCACCGTGGCTATCTTGGAGGGTGTGGTGTGCAAGTCGAGCTATGTGTCCAAGAAGCAAAAGTCGCTACCCTGCAATTCCTGAGCTCTGGTGTTCTAGTCATATTGCTGCCCATAAGTGACGTAGAAGTTCCATCTAGTTCCCGATGATGATGGATGAAGTCTGAACGAAGAATCATCGGACACAGCTCGTTCTATTTAGCGATTAGATTACTGTCTGGTGTAGGCAGCTTCCATGCGGTGATCTGGCGATTTATTCGCTCCGGCGGACGGTATCCAACCCGTTAAGCTTGGCCGAGCCCAGGCAGGCAGGGGCCGTCCAAAGATTTCTAAGAAAGGATTGGAATCCCGATTTGCGAAATGGATTTTATATTTCGCATAGCTCAAAAACGAATCATCATAGAATGTTGTAAATTTATACGTGTGACTGCCATGATGTCTAGTTATACACCTGCAAGTTTCGTCTTAATACGAGCTCTCGTTTTAGAGATATCAGCGACTTTACACGATTTTTCGTGACGTCTGTGTGTGTGTGTGTGTGTGTGTATGTATGTCGCATAACTCAAACGGTTGAAAACGGAACGTTGCAGTTTGGTATATAGGTTTGTTATAACATCTAGTTGTGCACCTCCCTTTTTGGTTTTTTTCTGTGACTATCCGTTTTGGAGATAGATATTTAAGAAAATTATATTCATAATGGCAAATATACATGTTAGCCATTATACACTAAGCGACAAAAAAAAAAAAAAAAAAAAGCCGCACTTGGATGTTTTCCTTTTCGCCTTCTACAACCGCCAATTTTATCGTTTAAAAAGCAAATTTTGGAACAGATTTTACTATGTTGTCCTCCACATACACTTTAGCTTTGTGTCCAATGTTAAAAACAAAATGCAATTGTCAGGAAAATTGTAACTTTAGAATTTATTTCAAAAACGGTAAGAATAAGGCAGTTAACGATGCTACAAAAAGTATTAATTTTTGAATGAAAATCAAAAAATATTTTAATACGTGAGATGGCAAAATAATTAAATGTTAACGAAATATTGGTAAAAGGGTTTTCAGCAAGATATAAAAATTTTTGGCCGTTTAAACTGGAAATTTGGTTTTAGGTGGCCACACTGCTCATCCAAGCGAGATAACCGTAAGTTAAAAAGCCATTGCTTATAAAATCGGTTTGTATTACATTTAGAACATAAAAGAGCTTCAGAAAAAGTGTATAGTAGCATAATTTCTTTAGCTACAGTACAACAACTATTAAACAAAGCAGGTTTAAATGACAGAAAATTTGAAAAAAATCCATTCTTAGTGAAGAGAAGTAGGAAAGAAAGACCTCAGATGGCTAAAAAAATTAAAAAATGATTAGTTAATTATTGGGCTGAACTGATTCTCTCTGATGAGTCAAGTTTAACTTATTTCGAGCTAAAGAAAACAAGCAGATCTGAACACGAAAATATGACCGACTTAATGAAAATCACACTTTTAAAACAGTGACACATTCTCCGTACATTATGGTACGGAGTTGCATAACTTTTCAAACACTCGGGAAAGTTTTTATGCTCAAGGGATCAATCAACTCGAAATAAAACACAATCTGCATAAAAGTAGTGCCTGACTGACTATTTTGGAGGTATCTTGGACATTTCCGTAAACAGCATTTGAAGATAATAAGGCACCTTACTACACGGCGTCTGTGGTAAGTTTATTCACTTCAAATTGTCAAAATTTCTTATACATTCCCATGAGAACTTATAAATCTGTAAATAATCATATCTTTTTTCACTTTAAGTTAAATACCACAAAGGATATAGTAGAATTTCTTCTTTACCAGACATGGAAATAGTCAAAATCGCGATCCGCTCGAAAATGTTTAGTCTATAAAAAGGCGGGGGAGAGGGAAAAGGATTCGAAATTTGCAGCCTATAACTCTGCCAGAAGTAGAAACAATTATTTGTGATAATTGGCACATTGAAATTTCTGAGATTTATGTTAAACACTGTATAAAACTATGCCATTGCGCAGTAATGCAGTAATTCCATATAAAGGTGGAATTAACCCAATGCAGAATACATATTTTTAACAAAAAATTGCTTAGATCTAACAAATGAATAGTTTTATTTCATATATTAAAATATAACTTGTTTATTTCATATAATAAATCATAATAGAATGCAAAGAGTATGGTTATTGCATTATGGTCAAAAAGAAAGTTTTATGCAGATTTTTAAAAAATACTTCGTAAAGTGCAATGAAGCGAATTATTAAATCGAAAATATATATAGGTATCATTTCGTACCTTTGGTATTATGCAAACAAGACAGTTTTTTTTTTTGTTTCAAACATTAATTTTAAAGTTATTACAAATAAAAAAGGTATAAGTCATTTTTTCTGCAGTGCGGCTTTTTTTCTGTCGCTTAGTGTATATGACCTACCATCATAGAGATTTCAAAATAAGCTAATGGTAGAGCCCGTAATGATATTATTATGAAAGTTGTCGACACTTTTGTGTGTAGAAAGTACTTTGTAAAGACATAAGCAGGTTCTAGTCGACGAATGCATTTTATTTAATGAATATTCAACCTGTAAATAGAGCCGTAATGATATTTTTATGAAAATTGTCCACATTTTTGCGTGTAGAAAGTATTTTTTAAAGACATAAACATGTTCTAGTCGATGAATGCTCTTTAATGAATATTCAGCACATAGATACAGCACGTAATGATACTGTTATGAAAGTTGCCGATATTTTTTAGTGTAGAAAGTAATTCTTAATATATAAGCAGGTTCTAGTCGACGAATGCACTTTATTTCGTTTTAGTATTTGTCATTTATAGAATTTTCGTAGAATTTAATTCAGCGCTATAAACCAACGAATCTTTTCGAAAATTCCAGAATTCTGTTCTTATTGAAGTTAGAACTATCAAACTTTGGCAACCCTAAACTACAAATTTTCGCCAAATTCGGTCGCCAATTTCGACGGAAAATCGCGAAAATTGATGCCAAGACGAAAATCAGTGTTGGCTACAAACTTGGCGAATTGGCGAGATTAACGATCAAATTTAGCGCAAATATTGCGTCAGGGTGGCCAAAATTAGTAAATCCTTTCTCAATTTTAACTGAATTAATTGTTTCGGTAAAATGTAGCGTTTTTCACTTCTAATTTTCGGTAAAGAGAACGAAAGTCATCTATACTCGAATGATTTTCATTAAACTCTAAGTTATGAATTTGCCAATGAAAGATTCTGTAATAAGCCATTGCTGAAAAGACTAGTATGTTTGTTCGGCGGTATATATAATTCAGTTATCATGACTTTTGGAATTGGAGTAGCAGCTTTTTTTTTTTTTCTTTTTGTTGGTTGGAATCTGCCTGTTTATTTACAAATCAGTTACCTCACACAAAATTGTCAATGTTTTCATAACAATATGTATACTCCAATAGAGGGTAAGTTTTGAATAACTTTTTAAAAAATATATATACAAAAAATATACATTTAAAAAAGGTATATACAAAAGATATATATCTACAAAATGTTATGAGGTGTTAGTTATAATATTACTTATTTTCCTTATTGACTATTTTATTATTCTTACGATGTTCATGTTTTACAATTTAATATTTATTTGTTTTCCAAAAAGTACCTCATGGAAGTTAAAGGAAAATTAATAACTGGAATAAAACCATGTTGTAATTTAACATTTGGGGGCATGCATCTTTACCTAACTATAAAGTATTCACATTACCATTTTTAATTTAGCTTTCGTTAGAAAATTGTTCATTTGTGTTTTGCTTTTTTCAAACACAGACTTTTAAGGAAAATTAGAGATAAAAAGTATATATCAGTTTACAAATTATTTCTTGTGTTAAAGTTACATAAAATTCATTTATCCATTTAATAACGACCATGTCATCAGTGTTGCTAAATTTAGGGAATCTTTTGTCCAACTACCACCAATAATTTTGAGAAGTGATAGTTGATATAGGATAATGGACAAATAACCTTCGAAGGGATTAGGCCACCGTTACAGTTAAAAATTTAGTGGTGGATATTGAATAAGAAAGTTCCTAAATTTGACAACAGGTCATGTCATCTAAATTTCATATCCACATGTTCATTGTTTAAGGGTCATATTCATTACCTAATGTATTATTATTATTTTTTAATTCCTTTTTCATATTCAGGAAAATCACAACGGTTAAATTACTCGTAGTATTCGTTTTTACTTATTTATTTTTAATATTTTATTTTCGAGTTAAAAACTAACTAAAGGCATTTTTTGTATTTTTCTTTTTCTTTCTTTCTTTCTTTCTTTTCTTTCTTTCTTTTTTTTTTTAAAGCTGAAAAATAAAATATTAGAAATTTTTGAAAAAAAAAAAAAAAAAAAAAAATTCTCGAAAACAAGTACGACTGATTTAACTATTGTGAATTTTCTAAATATGAAAACGAAATTTAAAAGAAATATGTTCGGTAATGAGTAATTTGTAGAAACAAATTTCCCCATAGAATAACATGGGCTTTGGTTGTCGACGAGATTAAGTATTGTACTCTCTTATGAGTTATACGCAAAAAGAGAAAACGAGAAACCAGATTGCTACTTAACTTTTAGAAACTAGTGTAGTATTACGTTAAATAATATCAATAATAATAATGAATAGGAGTGGATTTACCGCGCTTTTTGGCAACGCATGACTATTATGTTAATTAAAAACGACTTTGCTTACACAACATAAAGCAGCCATGTATTCTTGTTGTGTACAATACTTAATTTAGAAGTTTTGGAAGTGGATTTTATGCGCATAATACTTATTTCAGATAAACACACCCAAACAAAATACATAAATTTCTCGGGAAAAAAAAAAGCATTATATTAAAAAATCCTATTTGACCATTTTTAACAAAAAAAAAAAAAAAAATCAATTTTCTGTTTTTTATTTGGTTTTAAAGAATAGACTTTTAGCTTTCTAAAACACCTTTACTTTTATTTGTACGATAATTAGAACCGAAGCTATAGCCAATTAAGTAAACCGGAAGTGAGATTCTTTAAGACAGGAAGTGCTCGATCTTGCCAGTTGAAAGAGCTGGCAATAGGTAAACATTGGTAATTAGGCTTGATTTCACATTTTTTTTAAATTTAAATCATTCCCCAGGTATTTATTTATTTTTCCCAACAAATAATTACACATTAAGTAAAATCTTTAAATGCGTTTTCTGAAAAACTATATTTTTCGATTTTTGTGTATGCGATAAACCTGATTTCTCCAAAAGTTTTCAAGTTATTTCTATGAAATTTCTTTACAGTATATAACAGATTTCCAGTCACGCAATGAACTAAAAGATAAGTTCTATGTACTACTATTTTGAATATTTTACATGTGTTTATTTTCTAAAAAACAGATTTTTTTTCGGAAAAATCGGTATTTTTTTCTGTTAGTTGCCATATTTCAGCCAATTTTAAGAATATCTCTTAACTTTTAGTTCAATGCACAGATAAGAGTCATATCATTATGTATTTCAATGGATATTGAATTATATTAATTTTTATCGAGTATATGAGGTTTGGCGTAAACCTGAAATTTTGCTCATTTTTTTACACAACATCACCTATTTTTTTGCAAAATAAAGAAATATTTGTTTAAAATGTACTATTTTTCATCATTATATGTCCGTTTATAACTAAAAATATAATTACTTAATGCATAGTCTGCTGAAAAAATTAAAGCTTTTATATTTGTTCTCAGGGTTCAGCTTTTCCTTCTGTAAGATACGAAGTAAAAAAATGTTTCTTCAAATGTAAGTTAAGTTGATATTAAAGAAATTACAATAAATTAGCAAATCTAATCCACTAAAAATGACTTTCCCCTTCTTATTTCGCTTTTCTACTTGAACTCTCTTTCAAATGCTCTGCACGTACGTTTCATTTTTATTTCTGTGTCATTGAAAAGGAAAGTTGTTTTTTTGCAGTGCGTGTTTGAATAACACTGATAATGCATACATTTGCATCTAATATTAGTATTCAAAATTTCTACTTTATTTTAATTTTTAATTCTAAATATTTATTTTGGTTTCAGTTTAAGTGATTTATATTTTCTCTTACGTTTGTTTTGCATTTTTTTTTTTTTTGATGACTGTGGACTATTAGTCACAATCTGAGATTTTTGCGGTGTCATTTTTCGATAGTTGGACATTTATCGAAATCTAAAATTCATCGAAAATATAACTGAATAATTTGAAAACGATGTTATAATTAAAAAAAAAAAAAAAAAAAAAAACTAAAGTCCTCCGTCCTAAACTAAATTCTGATTTTGCCAAAATTTCATCAAAATCATTTTTTTTTTCTTTTCTTTGAAAGAAAAATAATCATAATAAGTATTGAAACAAACACTATCGAAAACTTAAAAAAAAAAAAATAATTTTTAGTTAGGGAATAAAAAGTTCGCGTGCAAAATGAAATGAAGATAAGTAAAAAAAAAATGAATTTAATGATTTAATTTTTATATAAAACATGATCGCGTGCTATCTTAAAAAGTAGATGTAAAATTTAAAGTTTATGTGGTGCGTGTGGCATCTATAAAAATTGTTTTAAGAAATAGAATAGAATAAAGAAAGCAAAGATGTTGGTTGCATTTTGTTATGTAGTTTGAATTTTATAGAAGTAATATCTACCGTAGGAATAATTTCTTATGTTAAAACTATAGGGAATTGTTATGCGAGCACAAGCGATGCTACTTTTTTTTTTATTATTTAGTTCCGTTTTTATTTATTTATTTATTTTTTCTATTAGGTTATTTTGAACTTTTAGATGTCACGATGAAAATATTTCTAGAATTATAATCAGTTTTTCTCCTACATTTAGAGTTTCCAAAAAATATGGTTGATACTTTGCAAAGGATTAATTATTAATAATTTTATTTAGTTTTCTTTTTCTTCTTAAAGATGTAGTAGAATTTCACGAGTCTCCCGTTTACGTGTATAGTTCAGTTATATACCGTTTTTTCAAGGTCTCCGCATGAAAAAGAGAAATGACAAAAATAAAAATATTTTCATTTTTAATATGTTTATAACTATATTTTTAGTTTCATACTTAAAAATAAATAATAAAATATAGGCATTTTTCTTTAAAGGAAAAAAAAAAAATTTTTTTGTTGTACGTTTCTTGAATTATAGCAAACTGCTAGCTAATAATGTCTATTCAAATTTTTAAAATCGACATAATATTGATAGTAATAATAAAATAAAAATATAAATAAAAATAAAAAAATAAAATAAGATGATAAAGGTCAAAGAAAATGGAAATTTGTTACTATTTTGTTAGAATTTGCATGGGGATATAATTTCATCAGTATATGTTATGCATTTTATATTGAATGACTCATAAAAAAGCTGCAAACCAGGATTTTTAAATAACCTAAAGTTTTCTCTCTTTTACAAATCAACTTAAACCTTTTTCAGAGTTTTGCGCAGAAATTATTATTTTATAAAAGGTAACACCCTCTCTCGTTTCCACAGATGTGTAGTCAAACAATTTTTAAGGGTAGCATAACATCCTTGAAATATATCCTTTCGAATAATAATTTTATTTTAATCATAGAAAAATTATTCAAAAAAATTATTATTTAAAGTAATTGTAACTAAATTAATGATAAACAAGTATCGCTCAGTGATCGAAACTCGACCGCTTTCAAAATAAGATTAAATTGCAACTTAACAGTGCCACTTGTTTGCCGATATGCATTCAAACTGAATCAGCAGAGTTTTACTTAATACTAGAAATCCTAAGGATTTCTATTTAATACACATCTCTAAGTTTAGTACACTGTGCTGTCCTGAAATGAGAGGAAATCACAATGTGGAAGCCCCCCCCTGTTGGGTGATATAGCCCAAAAGCTAATCGGCACCAATTCAAACCAAGATCCAAATATCAAGTTCGGTTAAATTAAGTACATTGGTTCATGAAGTACAGTGTTCGAACTCAAAAAGACAGATATTCTCTAAAAATGGTCGAATTGAGTTCAGGAAATCTCAAAACGTGTAACTTGATCGAAAACGGAAATTAAAAAATTTTCTTATACCTTCTTAAATATGCAGAAGATAGAATAATATTCACTTTTTTAAAAATAAGTAGTCAATTTCAGTTCATTGAAATGAAAAGCAATCTCAAAAAGTATAAATTCATCGAAAACCAAGTCGGTCTAGTAAACTTTTTAAGAGCTTCATCAATAATAGAGGGGCTAAAACCTCTTTTGATAGCAACAGACTTTAAATAATTAAGTTCTTCTTTAAAAGAAGTGCCAGAACAAATTTTAAGGGCACGATACACGTAAGTGCAAAAGGTACCAGTTTAATGTTTAGCCGGGTGATTTGAATTGGAAGGGATGGAAACAGAAAATGGTTTCCTCTATATAGAAGTTTTAAAAGAAGAATCGTACCTAGTAACTAAAACATCAAGGAAGGGAAGTTGATTACAATTTTCTAGGTAAACTGAATATGGAGATCAACAGAATTAGCAATTTGTAGAATGGCAGAAATGTCAAAAGGATTTTCAACAAGAATGGAAGTTTCATCTACGTAACGTAACCAACATTTTAAATTTAACATCTTTCGTAGTTTTTCCTCGAAATAATGCATGTAGATATCAGCAAGAATTGGAGATAAAGGATTACCCATACTTAAACCATCACATTGTTTAAAAAATTTGCTATTAAATTCAAAAAAAGTTTGTGAAACCTATGAATATTTTATCTTTATGTATAAATTACATCATAGTATACTTCATAGTATATTTAATAAAAAAGTGTTGCTCGTGTGCGCTCACATAAAAAACTAGTATGTTGTGGCCACCACAAGACTTTCTTCTATATTTTCCTATACATATTCAATCAGTAACAATATTTAAAAAAAAAGTACGATTTTTTTCTAATTTTTTTTTTTTTTTTTTTTGTTAAAAGTAAAAAAAATCGATAACTTTGTTTTAAATTATCACAGATTTATAGTTCAACCATTCATTTTAAATGTATTGACGAGATCTTTCGAAAGATACCCATCTTCAAAATTTACCCCCACCTCCGGAGGGGTACTTCCCACCCAGGGGGGGGGGTAGCGATGACTCCACATGCACAGAAATTTTTTCCTAGCTAACTATTACCATTATCAATAATTCATATTAATTTTAGAATCACAAGTTAAAAATAACTCTCATTATGTACATTTATACGGAATTTTGTCCTATACTGCCATGTTAAAAATTTAGAAAACATGAGATCACAGATTGATCCCCAAATGTAATCAGCACCAGTTTATGTCAGGGGCCAACTAAATAACAAGTTTGGTTAAATTTCGTTAAAAAAAAAACTTTTTTTTCGTTAAAAGTAAAAAAAAATCGATAACTTTGTTTTAAATTATCACAGATTTATGGTTCAACCATTCGTTTTAAAGGTATTGACGAGACCTTTCGAAATATACCCATCTTGAAACTTTGCACCCCGGGGGGAACTCCCCCCCCCCCCCCAGTGTGGGGGGGGGACCGATGCCCCCACATGCACAAAATTTTTTTCCTAGTTAACTACTACTATTATCAACGAGATCTTTCGAAAGATACCCATTGTGAAAATTTACTCCCCTGGGGGGGGGGGGTACTTCTCCCCCAGGGGGGGGAAGCGATGCCCCCCCATGCACAAAATTTTTTTCCTAGTTAAATACTACTATTATCAATAATTCATATTAATTTTACATTCACATGTTTAAAATAACTCTTATTATGCACATTTATACGAAATTTTGTCCTAAACTGCCATGTTAAAAATTTAGATAAAATGCGATCACAGCGCCACCTGTTGAGATTTTGATCCCCAAATGTAATCAGCACCAGTTTATGTCGGAGACCAACTAAATACCAAGTTTGGTTAAATTTCGTTAAAAAAAAAAAATCTAAGTTTTTTTTTTTTTTGTTAAAAGTAAAAAAAAATCGATAACTTTGTTTTAAATTATCACAAATTTATGGTTCAACCATTCGTTTTAAAGGTATTGACGAGACCTTTCGAAAGATACCGATCTTGAAACTTTGCACCCCGGGGGGGGGGGGGGGACGGATGCCCCCACATGCACAAAATTTTTTTCCCAGGTAACTATTGCTATTATCAACGAGACCTTTCGAAAGATACCCATCTTGAAAATTTACTTCCCCCCCCAGAGGGGGAACCGATGCCCCCACATGCACAAAAATTTTTTCCTAGTTACCTACTACTATTATCAATAATTCATATTAATTTTACAATCACAAGTTTAAAATAACTCTCATTATGCCCATTTATACGAAATTTTTTCCTATGCTGCCATGTTAAAAATTTGCATAAAATGCGATCACAGCGCCACCTGTTGAGGTATTGATCCCCAAATCTAATCAGCACCAGTTCATGTCAGGGTGCAACTAAATACCAAGTTTAGTTAAATTTCATTCATTGGTTCGTGAGATACAGCGTCCACAAAAAAATGATACAGAAAGACAAACAGACATTTTCTAAAAACTATTAATTCGTGTTCTGGACATCCCAAAGCATGTAAATCCATCAAAAAACGGAGGTCGAAGATTTTCACGAATCCAATACTTTCTCTATATTACATATAGAAGAAAGTTAAAAATAAGCCAAGTCTCTAAAAATGGGAGAATTTTGGCCAAATACGCAAAATTGTGAATCTTTGGACCCCTGTTACCAAACTATTACTGGATTAATATATAAAAAAGTATCTATTGAAACTTAAAATATATATGTTCTAAAATAATTAAATGCATAAATTTCACATGTGTGATCAATTTGATATTTTCTTCAATTTCAGGGTCAAAAACTCCCTTATGGACCCTCATCCTTTCATATATTTCATTAAATATTGAGTTGAAATTAAATGCAGATTTATATAGATATAATAGTAATATATTTCAATTTTATATTCTACAACTTTCATTGGAAAGAAAGAAAAAAAAAAAAAAAAAAAACTGGAATTATTTTTTCAACTAGCCGTTGCACTTTATTCACAAGAATCGCAGTTTATTGTAATATTTATTTGCCTTCAGTAATTTCATATTTCATAACATTCTGTATCTAGAATTAAAAAAATAAATAAAAATTATTCTACTGTTGGACTGGGTCGCAAACCACTGATTGAGAAATAACTTCTTAGAAAACATTAAATAGATACCTGGCTAATACGGATGCAATATCAAACGCAATATGCATTTTAATGAGCTAAAAACTTATCATTATGTCGTATCATCGTAACAAGAAAAAGCAAAATAGTAAACACCGATAACTCCTCTTCTACAAAAGCGCTACTATCATATAATCTATGTAAGTATAAAACCAATTATTGCTACGTCATACCAGATATTCTGTACCGCAGTTTGCTCAATATGATTAAAATAAATTAATATTCGTTAATATTAATTCATCTATTAAGTTATTCTTATCACTTTATATTTTAGTATAAATTATAGGTAAATGCAATATTATTAAAATATAAAGAATATTTATTGGCTGTAAACAATTTGATCTTAAAATCGAAACTTTAAGGAGCGATACTTTTGTTGTGACTTCTGTTTCACTTTGCACATATAACAATAAAATATAAATTTCTATTTATGCTTCGTTGTTATAGATATGTTCTATTAAACATGAATAAATAAAATTATGAGGTTCCAGTTTCTAAATTTACAGGGTTAATACGCAAGTCTTGTCGTATATCGTAAAAATTCAAAAAGATTTCGTCCATTAGAAGAATTTGATTTCATATTGAATAAAATTTAAGTAAAAAATCATTTTTTAAAGTAAGAAGCTTTTTATTGTGAAGCCCTAAAAAGCATAAAATAAAATGTATTCTGGCAAAGACATGCTACAAAGAAATGAAAGTTTCAACACTAAGAAAATTTTAGAGAAAAATATAGGTACTTTCCTTTTGCAAGAGATGAAAATTTTTGAATGTTCAAAATATTTTAAAAATCTTTCGAGACCAATATTCTTAGATATTAGTTTTTGTAAAATCATTCATTAGGCCAGAAATCTCAAATGTCTCGAAAGCTTTTTAAAATATTTTGAACATTAAAAAATGTTCATCTCTTGCAAAAGGAAAGTACCTATATTTTTCTCTAAAATTTTCTTAGTGTTGAAACTTTCATTTCTTTGTAGCATGTCTTTGCCAGAATACATTTTATTTTATGCTTTTTAGGGCTTCACAATAAAAAGCTTCTTACTTTAAAAAATGATTTTTTACTTAAATTTTATTTTTTGCTTTTTAGTTACAAAAAAGGATAAAGCTTCTTAAGAAAACTAATTAAAATTTCTTAGGATATTTTGTAGACAACGGAAGATTTTCGTTTATCAATTGACATTTTTTTCCTATTATTTATCAGCAAAAAAAGTACTATATTGTCTTTCGAGGACCGAATCCAGGACCATCGCGTTATCAGCATGACGCTCTAACCAAAAGTCTAAGAACTGTCAAGAAAAATCATAGAACATTCTAGAAATATCTAACAAATACTTATACAAAAGAAATATTATTTTCGAATGCTTTTTAAAATATTTGGAATATTTAAAATTTTTCATGTTTTGCAAAAGTGCAACATCTATATTTTTCTTTAAAATTTTCTTGTTGTTGAAACTTTTATGATTTTATAGCATGTCTCTGCAAGAATAAATTTTAATTTTAAGCTTTTTAGGACTTCACAATAATAAAAAACTTTCAGTGTTATTTTTATTTATTTATTTACTTAATTATATTTTTATTTAATTATTTATTTTTATTTTTACTGAATTTTTTATTTTGTACGTTTAGTAACTCAAAAAGAAGTTTCTTTAAAAAACTATCAAAATTCCTTAGGACACTGTGTAGGCAACGAATGATTTTCTTTAATCAATTTACATAGTTTCTATTAATTATCTGCAAAAAAGTAACACATCGGCTTGCGAGGATCGAACCCACGAGCATCGCGTTATCACCATGACGCTCTTACTAAATGCGCTAACAAGCGACGAAAAAGGTTGTTTAAATTTACGTTAAAGTGGAGGGGCCTTCTTTTTCAGAATGACACAAAGACACGATGATAAAAATCCAATTTCAATAAAAAGCTTCTAAAAGAATATATATATATATTTAACTTTATATTTTGTGTTTTTTAGTATCTAAAAAAGGCTTCTTTAAAAAAACTCTTCAAAAATTCTTAGAATACTGTGTAGACAATAAAAAATTTTCTTTTATTAATTGGCATATTTTCTATTACACATTTCATCTGTAAAATTTAGCACATCGATCCTTCGGCTATGGAACTCACCACCATCGTATTAGCAACTTGACGCTCTAACCAACTGAGCCAACGAGTGACTATAAAGACTGCTTTAAAGTTGAGGTGCCTTATTTATTAGCGTGACATGAAGATGCGATAAAAAAAATACAATTTCAATAAAAAGCTTCTAAAAAAATGTTTATTTATTTCTTTATTTTTATTTAAATTTTTATTTTGTGCTTTTTAGTTACTAGATAAAAAGCTATTTAAATGAAATCTTCAAACATTATTAGGATTCTGTGTACACAACGAAATATTTTCTTTTATCAATTGACACTTTTTCTATTAATTATTCGCAAAAAATAACACCTCGGCCCGGCGAGGATCGAACACACGACTCTCGCACTATCAACATGACGCTGTAACCAGGTGATTCATTAAAAGATAAAATGAGTTGCTTACAATTTTTTTTTTAATATATATATATATATAATGGAAGCGTCTTGGTTTTTTAACGTGACAAAAAGCCGATGACAAATCCAATTTCATATAATAGTAATATATGATAAACATATATACATATAAAGCTTCTAAAAATATTTTGTTATGTATTTTTTACTTAAAACATTTTATTTTGTGTTTTTTTAATATCTAAAATGTTTTGTGTTTCCTAATATCTAAATAAATAAATAAATAAAAAAAATGCTTCTTAAAAAAATTCCTCAAAAAATTATTAGTGTAAGCAACTAAAAATTTTCTTGTATCAATTGACAACTTTTCTACTAATTATCTGCAAAAATTAACACGCTGGACCTTCCGGGAATCGAACTCATGACCACCGCGCTACTAACGGAACGCTCTTACCAACTGAGCCACAGAACTACAAACGAAATAGCTTATATTTACTTTAAAATGAAGGCGCCTTGTTTACTAGCGTGACACGAAGACACGATGACCAAGTCAATTTCAATTAAAAACCTTCTAAAAAGAAGCAAAATGCTAAAAAATCTTACTCAAATTTGTATTGTGAATCAATGTACTCCCTTTAACTCAACTTTTCTATCGACAATATCTTTCTTGAATTATCACGATTTTTTTTTTTGTTTTTTGTTCCGAATTACTGTATACATTTGACTAATAAACTATGCAAACGAAATTTGGTTAACTCTTGCCCATGCGCAGTTAAAAAAAAAAAAAAAAATAGTATACATTCTCATATTTCAGATATTTAGTATTTTAAAATTCTGATTACAACATGCTGTATATGGTGTGCGCCAAATTTTCTAAAAACGGCATTGCAGTGTCGTAAAAATTCTGCATGTCATAAGCAAAAAAAAAAAAAAAAAAAAAAAAGATACGAAAAAATGTCAATGTTGTGAATGAAATCTTTATAGTTTTAGGAATATATACATGCTATCCTCATATAAATGAGTATATATAATCAAAAGAAACATCATAAGCTACAGCTACAGTGCCTTTCAAGCATAATTCTGTACTGATAGTATAAAGGATTTAAGTCCAAAAATGTCGATTTTGAGTTAAGTACATAGTCAGACTCAGAAAAAAATTCTCTATCGATTGGTATAAAGGGTTTAAATCCATGTCATTTAGTCTTTGAGAAAATCCATTGGTAAAAAAAGATTCAAGTCAGAAATTTAGCATTAATCTTTGGTATAAAATATTTAATTCAATTTTTTTCCCTTTATTAAATGAAGATTGACAATCACTGAATGGTATAAAGCGTATAAACCAACATAATCCCTTTTTCCTAATCGATACTGCTGATTAGTTTTTTGTTAGTTTAACTTTATTTTTCGTCTCCTGAAAAATCAAGAATATGGACTTAAATCCTTTATATTTATCAGTACAGAATTTTTCAGGACGATCCCAAACATTATATTTTTGTTTATTACTACTATTATTATTCTCGGGCAAAACTTTCACTGCAATACATGAGGTATAACGCTCTTGTTTTTACCCCTGGCGTTCCGAGAGAAAGTATGAACCATTTCATAGACATCCCACAAAATTTCTAAATTTGGAAGTGTACCTTCACTTATGTTCGTAACCAGTGTTGCCAGATTATGCGATTTTCTTATTTAGTAGTCAACCAATAATTTTGAGAAGTGATATTTGGTATACACAATAGCAAATTAATGTTTGAAGTATTTAGATAACCACTACATTAAAAATTTAGTGGAGGATTTTGAATAAAATAATCTGGTGAGTCACTCACACGACTTTCTCTTACCCTGAAATTTAATACTATAAGTACGGATTGGAGATTAAGGGTTAAGATAACGAGTACTGTTATGTAAAATTATGTTTAAACAATTCAACTTAGGATTCCGAACAGCTTTACTTGACAAATAATTCTATGTGAGGGGGCTACGCTACCGCCCCCCTCAACCCCCCGCGTCATTATTGTTACTACATTTATAGAGAATTCAAATCTGTTATTAAGTTCAAAATTTCATTTAAAATTATTTAGACAACTTTCACAATCATCATTCCTTGAAACTTGTCAATCTTGAACAAACTTTTCTAGTAACAAACGTATTAACTTCGAAATACATCATTCGGATCGCCTGAAATTATTTGTTTTTAATTTGCTCTAACAGACACAGGCAAAGATCAAACTATAAAAGTTGACTTCGGTATTTAGGCCTCAAAACGTGTAAATATACAAGAAATCAATCAATGAATATTTAGCTTAAAAAATACATTATTTACCATACGGATTTAAGGAATTAATTTCAGTTCTTGAGAAACTTTCCTGGACATGGTAAAATATATGATGTAGTATATTATAGTAAAGCACTTCCACTAACAAATAAAGAAGAATGTTATGGCTTAAATATTGGCAGCCCTGTATATCTTCTGAAAGTTCTGTACACATCACATGGTGCATATAAATATAATCCTATATTAATAACACGCAGCACAACCTGAAATACACTTCCATCAATTTTCATGTATTGTCGCATTATAATCTAGTTCTTTTGTGTAGCCCTGTAAACAAATAGTGAATGATTTCTATACCATATTCTACATGAAACGTGTTTTTACGCATATAAAAAAATATATATTCGTTTCCTTTGGTTTAGTGAAGTCTATAGATGTTAAACTCTACTTACCTGCAATTTCCCCCATAGACGTAATGTATTTGAATTCTCTTGAGTGTCCCTGTACACGAACCATGTGCTTGACCTCAACGAAAAGTTTAGTGTAGCATCCCTATATGATAATCATTTAGAATACCAAGTTTGAACTTTCTGCTATAATTTGTTTTTGAGATATGCTGATAACAGGCAGACACACACAGAGACCAACCGCTAAAAATATGATTTATAGATTCAGGGGACCTCAACACGTGTAAATATAACAAAAATTCCATTTCGAAAATTTGACCCAAAAACAATGCTTTCTCTACCTTATCGCAAAATCTGGTAACACTGGTCACGACTGTATCTTCTTATTTAAAGAAAAGAAAAGAAAAATCTTTCAACTACGTTTTACATTTGGTAATTTATTAGTTAATTACTTAGATTCCAAGGATTATTTTTCTGAACAATAATCAATACACAATAACCATTACCGAAAATTGAAACCATCGATTTTTTTTTAGTTTTGTAAAAATAATAATAATAATAATAATAATTAATGTTTGAGGAACTGTAGAATATTATTTTAAAAGTATTTCACAGCTTACTACATTCTATAATAACTATCTAGATTCTAGGTATATTTAATTGATCGATTTTAATAATTTTCACCACCCCTTGTACCCTTAACTACCAATTACGATACTATAATAGAACTATAAATTCATTAAAATTGTGCGAGATATAGCGACATTTTATGTTTCTAAGCTTTTAACCAATAACGTTTCCTACTTTTATTAAAAAATAAATAAATAATAATAATAAATAAATAAAAGTTTATAACTATCTCAATTTCGCAGTGTTTACAATCTATAAAATTCATTACAAGATTGCTAAGTAGTGATAGTGTAAGTATGTTTTTAAAGTTTAAATCTATTTCAAAGTTTATCATTCTTCTTTTCGATAATTTTTGAGAAAAGTAACTAAGACTGGTTCATTTTCCAATAGCAAATATCTTACTTTATTTATACTTTAAAAGATTCCTGTCTATTTGGAACATGTAATTAGCATTTCGTGAATGGAGTTATGTAATTTTTGTTGCTTTGTGAAAAGAGAAAATTTCATTTTTCTTCATGTTGACTGTGTTGTCACAGAAATTATCCGTCACAATACGAAAATTGCGGAATCCTCTCTACGCTTTGTGATTTTAGATGAGTGTTTCCTTGAATTTAATCGCTTTGTCTCTTAAATTAGAGGGTATATTCAACTTTGAGAAACAGTGTTGGTCAAGGACTAAGTTTAAGATATTTGAACATGGAATAATAATATAGGAATAGTAAGGATAACTTCCACTTTTTTCAACTGAAATAATTCTATCATATGATGTATTTTATGAATAAAACAACTAAAACCCCAATATGCATTAAATTACTAAAATTTTAACCTATGTACCGATATTTGAAGTAAACTATTAGTTAATACGGGTATATAATGCATTTTTTATTGGGGAAGGTTAGTTTCTATAAATTATTTTTAAATTATAGTAATATATACAAATTAAAACCCGAATAAACTACTACGTCAGAAACGCCAAAAGAAAAATATTTGCGATGCATACAGCAGTTTAGGTAGCCTCAAGCGTACCGTCTTCAGTGCAAAAAGAATTCTGAATCTGGAGAAGTGCTCGTATATATAGGAGAGGGACCGAAAGTTCAACCAATAGGATTACGGGAAAGGTGGAGTGTGTGGCCAATAGGAATTTAGGAATGTTAGCTGTGTAAACAGTAGAAAAAATAAGAAAATGTGGACTGAATGTAAAATTTTCAACAATCAGATAAATAGGGAACAGCGAAATCACAATTTACATAATACATCACAATAATCGTTGAAAGGTATTTTCACTTCGAAAAGTCAGAACGTATGTATTAATTTTTGATGCGTTAATCAAAGTTGTCAAACTAAATATCGTTAGCCTTCTCGCGGGCCGCAAGAAACTACGCGGTGGGCCGCATGCGGGCCACGGGTTGGCCACCCCAGGACTAGCCAACAATAAAACTAACACACAACTGCTTCTCAGGATGATTTGCGACGCTTTTCGTGCACATTAAGGACTTCATACACATTTTTAATGACATAAACTTAAAACTGCCATTTTTAATTGTGCCGCCTTTTTTTTTTTTTTTTTTTTAAACCGGAGTGCGTGTTGTTTTTCTTCGTTATTCAAAGTTTTAATTGCCGTTTCCGTATCACTTACCATAAAAAACAATTGACATCAGAAGTTCGATGAAGTAAAGTAGTAAAAGTAAGCTGGAACTAGTTCAATAAATTTAATTTAATTGCATTTTTAATTGCAGTTTTGTTTGATGAAAATCAGAAAAATAGATTTCAGGTTTTTCATAGATGGTCTTGGTTTAATCATAAAATAAAAATTATAAAAATAATTAATATGATAAAAATGCGAATATATTGAAAGCTAAATCTATTTTATAAGAAAATTTATAGTATTAACTTCATATCTTAATGTCTCTAAACAGTTATTTCTCAATTTAAGCAATGGACGACGAATATAAATCCCAGAGGTATACGTGTTTTGTAGGTCTAATTAACTGAAAGTCGTGTAATCTGGGGAATCTAAATTTTCAAGAAACCTCTTTTAAAACAAAATATTTCAGCTGATATTTCACAAATAGTCATATTAGATTGTCTTTTCTTCATGTAAAAACAACTAATAATGTAATAATTAAAATGTTTGCAGTAATTTTAAAAGCTTGAGTCTTGATTTTTTAAAGACTAATGAAGCATACGTAAAATCCCATAGTCAGCCACGGGATGGTATAAATCCATGGTTGTTCCTCCTCTCCGCAGAAAATAAAAAAGCTGCAACTATGCGAATTTTTACTCTATATTTACTGGCAGGGTTCCAAATCTGTACTGGAACCTGATCTCGCCTAAAGAGCGTTATTTTAAAATTACAAGTTTCCGATTCGTGTCTTATTTAAGACTACAATTTTTTAATTGAGAATTTTAATTTATTCATTAAGGAATTATCCAAAAGATTTAGAATATGTTGAAGTGAACTGCACAACTTTGGTTTGGAAATTAATCAATTAAAATACACCTGTTCTACAGGTGTATTTTTTTGTACTGTATTTTATACTATTTTTTTTTTTTTTTTTTTTTTTTTTTTGTAGGCTGTATTTTGAAGAAATTATAAGGAACATTAATGGGTTCTGCTGATTTTTTTTCTTTAAACTGCTTTTGATAATTATTGAATAGGATGAAGTTACTGATCAGGATGAAGGAAAACTTTTAAAATAAAATAATCATAATTCATAGCATAATAAACAAAATTGTCGTCGGGGAAAGAAAAAAAAAAAAGTCAATAGAACAGAAATTTGGACAATTTCAATACAAATTGCCTTATTTGAAAATATTGTTTCTCTAATGGTTCTTAATGTTTTTATTTTCCTTTTAATACTTCTTATTTACATTCATCGAAATTTCCAATGATTGACATCTGGCTTATTATTAAGCCACATTTCCTTTATTTTCCTATTTTTCTCTGCACTTTTTTTTTTTTTTTCTTTAACAGTCCTTTTGCATCATCAGCAAGGAAAAATATTTTCAAGGTTCTGCAAAATTTGCTTAGAATTCAAAACTTGTAAATTATATTGAAAATAAAAAAGGACAATTGACAGATTGTTGGTAATATATCCGTTTAGAATTCGTATATAATCCTTCAGATGCAAAGGTTGTTGTTTAAAGTTACTCTCAAAATAATTTTTATTTTCATTTGATACTTCTTTATTGAAAATAATTTCAGAGATAACATTTTCATAAAAAATATCGGTATGTCCATAAGCTTCCCTGTTTTATGACTCACGTGCTGTAAAGAAAATCAAATGCTATACAGAGAAAAATAAGAGATAAATAAACGTTATTTTTCTCGAGATTTTGTTTTAGTTTGGTGAGTTTTTATCCTTTCTGTATTTGACTTTATTGGTTAGCATACATTGAGTAGTTTTTAACCAGATTTTAACAGCAAATTTATTTATTTCTTTTATATATGCAAATTACGCTATAGTATTACTAGGCCTAATGTTCGGTACAGGGAGATTTATAGGGATTTCCCTGGATCGATAAAAATTTACCTGTTTTCTAGTCCCAATCGTAGATTATATTTCCAGACCTATAAATCCTCTAGGTGTCTTACTTTCAGGATATAACTGTTAAAATTTTAATTCTAATTATAAAAATTGAATCTTCGATTACTAATAGAACCTAAATTCATCTCATTTTTCAATATCATTTACCCGTATGGTTTCAACCAACAAGTATACTAGAAGTCTATTTTGGCTTAACAAAGTTTGTAACAAGTAATTATAACAATATTTATTCTCGTTTAAATTTTATGCAATTTCAAAAAAAAAAAAAAAAAAAAAAAAAAAAAAAAAACTTCTAGAAATAAACGTGGTCTTAGGAAAAACAAATTTAAATCTATAGACTATGATATAAGTAAAAATTCAATTTATCAACTTGCTGCTTCTTACAATCTAAATTATAAATGGTTAGAAATTTGAAAATTTATCTTTAAAATAAAAAAGAACATTTAATTAATGTTTACTTTAAAATTTTTCAGAAGTACAATTATTCTAGACAACTGTTTGACACATTTTTTGGCATTTTACATTATCGTGCAATCATGCAATTTTCAGTCTATTATTAATAATGAATATAATATCTTCCCTATTAAAAGTGTATCTATTCACAAATCTTTTAAGTATCCTCTTACTTTAGGTCGGCGTACCTTTAATTACAATATTTTTTCTAAAAATACACCACCTTCCAATATTGTTTGTTACTGTAATGACCCTAATTACAAAAAATATGTTGACACCCCGCATGTACTACTTATTACGGGTGATCTTAGTATAGTGAATGATCTTTATTTATATAAACTTATGAATTATAGCATTAAATTTAGACTTCTTACAAAAAGTAACATAAATCAAATTTTAAGATGCCTGCCTACTTTTAAAACGCAATTTTCTGTCAAACCTCCGATTTTCTATTTTTGGGATAGTATTAAAGCCTGACATTTTAGCTTTTTAAATCAGTTTGAATTTTGTTTCTATCTTGCTTAGAACTTGAGTTACAGGCATTTTTATATTAGTCACTCACCAGTTTTTGAAACCACAGTGACCGTAAATGACCCGTAAATGTTTGTTTACATAAATGTTTTACTCAATATAAGCATCAAAATTTGTTACTGAATATAAAATGAATTTAAAAAAGAAAATAGGAAGCTTTGAAATAAATCAGGAACTTATTAAAATTATTTTTTGTTTGATAGGTAAAATCTTGTTTTTAAATTTGTTTTCTGCTTTTTCTCAAAATGAGATTTTTAGCATTTTGCTTTATCCCAAAATATCATAACTTCAAAAGTTATAATTGAAACGTTATGAAACTTTGATAAAATACTCTGGAGGAATTGTTTTAGGGATTAAAATACTACAATGAATCTAGCCAAATTATTTTTTTGTTTTTTTGTCGATAAAAGTTATGAACTGCCATGCATATTCATGATTTTTTCACCATGTAAAAATGTTATCTTCTCTAAAATATCAAATAACATGGTTATAGTTTTGAGAGTACTTAATACCCTTAAGGATCTTTCAATAATCTAAATAAAATTTACAGAATAAAAATATCTTTATTTAAATTTGACTTATGGTGTTTTGTAAAAGTGCTTTTTTTTTTTTTTTTTTTTTTACGCAAATTTTATGCATATTTTGAGCCTAAATATCAAAATATTTTAAAAACTGCATATTTTTTTTTTTTTTTTTTTTTTTTTTTTTCAGGTTATTCACTGTTTTTTACTATATTCTATCATATAATGCATATAAATAAGCAATTTTTCAAAAAAAAAAAAAAAAAAAAAAAATCACCTCCGACGATAGGCAGGCACTTTTTAAGTCAATTTTCTCTAGATTTAGATTTATTTATAAAATTGCAATTGATTATAACAAACCTTTTAGAATATTTCAATGTTTGGAAGATTAATGATTTAAAAATCCTAAAAAATCAGCTTACTATTCAATCTAGAGTTTAAATATGAAAACTTTATAAATTAATCTATCAGTCTATTACAAAATAAATTTATTATTACTTATGTAGATAAATCACCTAATAATTATGTCATTATTTTTAAAGAGATGTATAGACAGATCTTAGACAACTCTATTTTAAATAATATTTTTAAGCAAACCACCTTAACAACTGAAATCAATAATAAAACGATTTTAAGCTTTCATAAATTATTAAAACTCAAATGCAAAAATTTCAACTAACCATATATAGTTATTATTCCTAAATTTGATAAAACCCCTGTAAAATTTCGCACTGCAACTATTGGTTGTAACGCTTTTAATAAAGTTGCTTGTAATCTTCTATCGAAAAATTTAAAAGAAATTTATAGCTTAACTTTAAACTATAACAATAAGCATTGTGTTAAAAATAATTTTCAACTCCTTCATAGAATTAAAAAATTTAAACATATTGCAAACATTAGTATACTTGATTTCAATGATTTATTCAATAATATAGACATTCATGACTTACATAACACCATGTTAACTCTTTTTAATGAGTATAAGCATAGTATTAAAGAAAAATATCGTTTCACTAGTTTAAAACTTTACTAAATTTCATATTACATCATAATTTTATTCTATACAATCACAATATTTACCAAAGTATTAAAGGTATTCCACGAGGTGGTTCTGCTATTAGTTTATTATCTGATTTATATCTTTATTGTTATGAAAGAAATTTCTCTTTGTGTAATGACTTAATGTTCTACAGATATATTGATGATATTATCGTTTTTTGCTTTAATGATAGCAGTACTAACACCTCCATAGATAATTATCCTAATAGTCTTTCTTTAACTGAAAATAAAATGAAAAATAAAGAAATAAACTTTCTAGATTTTAAAAATATATAATGACAATAGAAACTTAGATTTCGATATTTTTGATAAGAGAAAAGAATTTTCTTTTAAAGTTAATTTATTTACTCATTACAAATGATGTTTACATAAAACTATTTACAAAAGTATTCTCATTAAGTAGAAATTATATTCAATAATACATCAACCATGAAAATTCCTTTAATCTTTCTATTCACTCCAATCTTTCTAAATTCTCATTAACTTTCTATATAGAATAAAACATCTATGTTCTGATAAATACAAAAATAAAAACGTTAAATCTATCTATTTACAGGCTAGACTTCATGGTTATTCTAAATTTCTAGTAAATTCAATAATTAAATCTTATTTCTAATTTCTCCTAATCCTTGTTATGGTGTTTGCATATTACACACACTCATACATACTCGGAAAAAAAAAAAAAAAAAATCTTATTGATTTATTGATTTTAAATTTAACAGTTAAATCTAAACAACTTCTAACTTCTAATAGTTTTTAATACTTCATTATTAACTGCCAAATTAATTTTAAAATTAGTAATAATTATCAAAAACTTAAAAAGAAAAAAAAAAAAAATTACTTTTAGTATGAGGAATTTAATTACTCCGCCTTTCTAAAAATATTTTCTCAGCTTTTGTGTTTTAATTAATAACTGTTTTTTTATGATCGTAATAGAATTTATAAATAACGTAAAATTTATAATTTTAGTATAGTTACCTCTAAATTAGTCGTATAGTTTCTTTTGATTTCATACGTATCAAACTGAAAAATTGATTTTAAAACTAATATCGTTTGTTTTGTTTTTTGTAATATTTTCAAATAACTCCGTAAATATAATCAAAATTCAAAACTGAGACTAATTTTAAAATATTTCCTTTATTCTCAGTTAAATGGACAAGGCCTACGAAGTGGACTATATTTTACACATCATCAGAACTCGTCAAAGTAACATATTTTTTGAAATATTTTTTCAGTAATAATGGAAACCTGGATAAATAAATAAATAAACCGTAAAATATCACACAGTGCAGAAACAAGAAAATATTACAAGTTTTTATGTTTTGAGAGGGCACAGCACGTCAAATGGAATTAAAAAGGGAAAAATTCGAATCACTAGAGCACAACTTTTTTTCAAAGTTAAAGGGTTGCATGGTTTTCGAAGGATTAAAAGAAAGCATGTTTTTTAGTACGGAGGACTATTAGTCTCAATCTACGGATAAAACGTTGTTGCCAGTTTTACGATGGTTGAACATTTATCAAAATCGAAAATTTATCGAAAATATAATTGAATAATTTGAAAGCGATGTTACAATTTGAAAAAAAAAAAAAAAAAAAAAAAAAAAACCCTAATAGTCCTCCATACTAAACTAAATTCTGCTTTTGCCAGAATTTCATCAAAATCCCCCCCCCCCCTTTTTTTTTTCTTTTTGAAAGGAAAAGAAAAGAAAATTAATATAAACAGTATCGAAAAAGTTGAAGAAGCCCTTTTTTAGACAAAAATACATAATTTATTTTAATTTTTAATTGTTGCCAAAAAAGTTTACGAGTTGATTTCAAATTTTTTTTAAATAAAAAGAAATTCACGCGTAAGTATTAAATTTGATATTAAACTTGCAGGGTAAAATTGACGTCATTATAGCTCCGAAAGTTTTTATTATTTTTATTACTATTATTATTAAAATTAATTATTTCTTTGATAGAGCATTAGCTTAGGAGCTTCTTGGTGGCTTTTAAATTTTTATTCTCATTTCGTTGACGATTTAAAATGGCTATCGCAATTACATAAGTAAAGACTTTGGCGAGAAACGTCCGCGCTAATTCGGTGCCAAATTTCAAATTTCCCGAAGGGGTTCTAAAATTTTTGCACGTTCTTATTTATTTATTTATTTTTTAATAAAATAATTTAGCTTTAGAAGTTAGAATTTCTAATTTTATTTGATAAATAATATTCATATATTTAAATTGTAAAGGAATAAGTTATTAATTCCTAAAGAATACGTTTTGAATTTCCGAAAGATTTATTGAGTAGAGTAATTGGATGATTGAGTAGAATACTATTAGTCTCAATTTACGGATAAAACGTTGTCGCCAGTTTTATTTATTATTTATAATCTACTCATTCATCTTTCATGGCTTTATTCTACATATATTGATGAATGTATAATCATTTTTTATATTACACATCATCACAATTCAGAATTCTGCGGTGTGTTCCAATCACTTATCTTTTCTTTTCCTTTTAATAATAATAATTCAGAATTTTGAGCATATACAAGAGCAACATGAAAGACAATATTTTATAAAATTTCCATTACAAAATTTGGAAAATTCAGCTAATTGGACGTGATTTCCGGAGATCTTTCAGAAAAGCGGAGGAAGTTTAATTCATAATTGTTTTTTTTTTTTTTTTTTCTAAAATTTAAAAACTTTTTTTTTTTCCTGTTAGTACAAAGTATAGCTCGTGCTTGAACAAAGGATTAATTTTTTTTTTTTTTTTTAATTTCACTTTTTGGCGGAGTTGCATGTAAAAACAGTACAATTTTCAATAATTTTTATAACCCACTTAGAATCTTTTAAAATTAGTTGTAATCGAAAAAATAAAATCTCTCCGTTCAAGCACGAGCTATACTTATCTACTAACAGATTTCTCTCTCTCTCTCTCTGTCTTTTCTTTTATATATATATTTGCATCCCCCCCCCCCCAAGATGAAAATAAAGACTATATATACTTATTTATTTATTTTTGACTCATGAATCATAGAATATTTCGATACGTCGTTTTTAAAATTTTAATACATTTTTAATAAGTCATGTTTATTTCATAAAATTTGTTTACTTTCAGAATTTTCCCATTTCTTTTATTAAAATTAAGCCTTTTCTATTTTATTTTTATTTTAGAAACTAACTTTTTTTTTCAGTAATTTAAAAATGTTTATTATAAATATTTTTAAATAAATTTCTTAGTAAACTAATCACGTCAAATCCTTCTGAAATTGTAATAATACATGCAAGTTAAGTTTACTTTTTTTTTCAATATATAATAATAATAATGCATAGTATGTATCGTTCTATACTGAAGCTGTTTCATTTCTGTAATACGATTTTTCTCAATTTTATTTTAATTATTTAAAAATAAATAAATAAATAATAAAAATAGAAAATGTTTACATCCCCCCCCCCCCCAACATAAGAAGAAATATATTTACTTGTTTATTTATTTGTTTTAGGCATTTCCCCCCCCCCCCCCCCTTTTATTAATTTAAAGTTACAATGAGGTTTTTATTTAATATCTTTTGAACCAATATTCAATTGAATTAAAAAATACGGTGTTAGCTAGATTTTGTCCTGATTAATAAGTTACCAATTTTTGATATAAAATCTAGTAATCCGGACTAAAAATCCGGACAGATACAAACTTTCATCTTTATATATTCAGATGAAAACAAAAATGTTTGCACTTTCATTCAAGGTGGAATACTACAAACGGCGACAACGGAAAATCGTTGCCTGAAAGAAATTGCACAACCTGTCGTACTTTGAAACTCATGTAACCCTACAAGCATTATTATTTATTTATTCTGTAATGTAAAATAAACATTCATCCTGTATTGAAAAAAGAAGAAAATAATTTAATACAACAAAAATTGAAAGTATTTTTTAATGTCGATTGGAAAATAGTCATGCAATACAGCGAATATCATAACATTTTAAAATATATACATATAGAAATGAATTTTGGGCCAGAACAGATGCATGTTATGCGTATCTTGAGCATAAAACCAGAATATATGAAAGAATTAACATAATTAAAAGGAAACAATGAAAGAAAAAAAAAAAACTACCATTTTAAATTTTAAAAAAAATTTCAACCCGTTTAGTCATTAAAAAAAAAAAAAAAAAAAAAAAATAGTGATACAATGTTAAGAATCACTTCTCCGTGCATGCATCTCGTCAAACTACTCTTATAAAAAGAAAGTTAAAAAATCTTCCGAGAATATGATATTTAAATGTACAGATTACTTAAGAAAAAAAAATCTACTGAAAATCTATCGGAAGAAAAAAAAAAGAGTTGTTCTACTGAGACATTTTGTTTTTAAATTTTTAAAATAAGCTATCTTTTAATTTAATGCCCAGTTTTCCATTTTTATTTATTTATTTTATTTAAAAACGCAATATGTAATATGTGTATATTAAAACTTGTTATACAAGGTATGTATATTATATAATTTGGAATTTTGGATTTTTTTTTTTTTTTTTTTTTTAATTACAATGCAGATAATATTAGTTAAAAATACCACTTTTAAACACGTAAATATTTTTATTAAAAACTATACTTTCATTAAAAAACATTATAAAAATTTTACAAATATATTTAGTCTAAGCTTTTCGCCCAGCTTATCTGGGCATCATCAGGACATATTAAAAACAGAAGTTTGACAAATGCAGCACAAGACATTCATTATATAATAAAAAGTCACAGTACAGTTACAGTTAATTTCGATCAGTCCTTAAGTTACAAAAGAATCTTTTATTAGTTGAAACTTTTTAGGGTCATCATAGAGCTAGTAACTATGATTCTACATGGTATCCCTATCCTCAACTATATGCAAGTTTTTTCCATACAGCATGTTGCTCTATGATGACCCTAAAAAGTTTCAACTAATAAAAGGTTCTTTTGTAACTTAAGGACTGATCGAAATTAACTGTAACTGTACTGTGACTTTTTATTATATAATTAATGTCTCGTGCTGCATTTGTCAAACTTCTGTTTTTAATATATCCTGATGATACCCAGATAATCTGGGCGAAAAACTTAGACAAATATATTTGTAAAATTTTTATAATGTTTTTAATGAAAGTATAGTTTTTAATAAAAATATTCACGTGATTAAAAATGGTATTTTAAACTAATTTATACAATGACACGTGGTTTTAAATATCTCTTTATGAGATGTGATTTCCAATGCAGATAATAGTTGTGACGATGATGATAGATATTTATCTATATAATGTAATACAACGATTTTATTTAGAAATGTTTTCCAAAAAATAAGCGTTGATTTCCTTTTTATTTTCTTAGTGAAGAATTTTTATAACCTCATTTCTAGCTTATCGTAGTTTTAATAATCTAAAAGAAAGGCAGGGAAGGGGGAAAAAGAAGATAAATCTTTATTTACTTATTTTTTTATTTTTTATTACAACAATATATTGGGGGGAAAAAATGGCAAAAGAATAAAGGAAATAAGTAAAGGAAAGGAAATACTATACACATTCTCTGTCGCTCGAATAATTACCGTCTGTTTGATTTAAGATTATTCCTAGATTTTTTTTACAATAACCAGATCTTTAACAGTTCATTATGAATTTTGAAAAATACTTATAAAAAGAGTTCATTTCTATTCATAATGGTGAATACAGTATCATAGCTATCAATTCTTATAGAAGTCGCTTATTCGAATACAGATAATATCAAGGTTCAATGAATTATTTTCAAAAGCTACGTACTTTTAAAGACATATAGTTTAACCCTTTAAACTGTTGTTAGCGGTCTCACAGTAGTTTAACCTGAATTGTGCTTTCTTGCTGATCACAAACACTGACATTCCTTTGTAATCGTATCTGTTCATTTTCGAAAGATCATCCTTCAGTTCGTAAAACTGATTTCTAAGACATTTAAAGAGATGAATATTTGAATACATTTTTTTTTTTTGTTTGTTTTTAATATTATTAAGTTAATTAAATTTATATTCACATTTTGACTAGGCAGTCAATTAACTATATGACAATTTCGGTCACAGTAGTTAAATGTTAAGAAAATTTTTATTGTTATTTCATAAATAAATTTTATACTATGAAAATTCTCGAATAAACTTTCGATTATGCGATTTAAAAATAATTGTTTGCAATAGTAAGTGCAATATTTACTTCTCTTTTCTTTCTTTCTTTTTCCTTTTCTTTCCTTCTCCCCGCCCCCCCCCCCCTTTTTTTTAAATACTAGGTTAGGTGCTCCAGTGATTGGCATGCTCCAGTAATTGACATCTATCCCGAAATAATTAATAAATAAGAAAAATAATAAAATCATATATTTTACATATAAGAATTTTAACATTTTATGTCAAACACTGGAGCATACGGTGCTAATAACTGGTAAAATGAATAACTAGCAGTGTCAAAGTTCACTAGAACATAGGGGGCCAATTACTGATAAAATGAAAAACTGGCAGTTTCAATTACTGGAACACTGCGTGGGTGTCAAATAAAAATTCACGCAAAAAAAAAAAAAATAATAATAATAATAATTGTTATCAAATGTATATATTTCAACATATATGGGATTCTGAATGTCTTTCATGCCAAGATTTCTAAAAATATTTTCTGATGACTAGAACATTAAAAACATCAGAGATTGCTCTAAAAGTGTCAATCACTGGTGCACTTACCCTACAATATATTTTAAACTCGGTGTGTTTATTTATATATGTGTGTGGGTCAAATCTAATAATTGAATTTTCACCCACTTAATATCTCATTGAGCTAAAAATTTGCATACATGTATAACTTTGATGACAATATATGTAATCAAGTAATAACGGACTTAGGGAAATCGGCCTGGTCACCCAGGGCCCCTAACTACAATTATTATTATTATTTTCGAATTTTAACCCACTTTGTATCGTCCGATTACTGCTCACTACACGAGGGGGTGATGTCCCATCCCCGGTGTGTGTGTGAATTTTCCATATGAGTATTTTTCAAAAGAACTCTTCAATACCTTTAAAATGAATGATTGAACCTGTATCTATGCTAATTTGAAACAAAATTATCGGATGTTTTTTTCATTTTTTACAACAAATAAATAATAAATAAAATAATAAAATGTTTCTAGGGCAAAACTGACTTTTTCATTATTTAATGTTATGATTGTATGAGATGAAAATTGTCTGTATTTAACATGGAAAATAACTTTGATAAATAATAATTTTCAATAAATAATTTGTACTGCGTGAATTTGTATAGGAAAATATAGAAGAAAATTTTGTGATGGTCACAACGTACTAATTTGCAATAATTTTTCTTTCACATTTCTAGTAGTAGTGACGAAACCTTTAGTTGTTATGTAGTAGTTACTTCCTATGTACTAGTTACGAAATCTGAAGTTGTTACAAATATTTTTTCTTCGGCGAAATGGGCTCTCGTACACGCATTTTCAACACTTTTTCTAGAGCCCAATTTTCAGCTATTATCACCATTCAAGATGTCAACAATGCTCACAATTAGACTTCGAAATACCAAAGCATTTTATCGCCTTTTTATTTTTAAATTAAATTGGTGTATTTTTAATCTCAAGTAATGATGAGGAAAACACGAATTTTCCTTTCCCTTCAAAGTAGTATATGTGCTTTTTCTAGTGCATCGGAGCTTGAAAAATGTGGAATGGTCTACTGCCTTAGAAATTTTTTCCTAAAAACGCAGAGCAGAGAAAACATAGCTCTTGCACGTTGAAAATTCTATTCGTTTTTTCACATAATACCATATGGATATTATCGGAAAAAGAATTTTAATTGGAGAAAGAAGCTTTTGGTAAGTTATTATATCCCGCACAATATTATTTTCAAAATATTTTTCTTGGGGGGGGGGGGGGAGTACATTTCCGTATAGGTTTCATAGAAATTTTATTTATTTTTTGGTTACGTGCTACTTCCGAGGTTGTGATTTGTGAACCGTGCTATTTGCGAACAGATCTTACACCTGGCAGCTTATTCCTTCCCCATTTCAAGATAAGGGGGTATCGTGCCAGAGAGCACTGTCATAATTCCCTAATCGATAAAGGGGATTAGCTACTTTTGATAAAAGCTGCCAGTAAAAAAAGAACGATTAAGTGGGACTGTGAAATTTCATCATTCTCATTTTTATTTGAGTAGGCTCCCTCTTTCGTTCAAGATAAATTGGTAGCGAAAGCGAACGAACAGCTTTTAGGCAAATCTCTTTTATATTTCTGCTAAGATACATGATTATGTTGTGTGGATAAATGTATATGGATGCTTTTAATTTGTATGAAAATACATTGTATGCGTGTATATATATAAATTGTGAGTGCATGTGAAATTTTTTACACCGTAATAGTGAAATTAGATATTTCAATTATAAAACTATTGTTAAAAAAAAAAAAAATCTATGACTGACATACACTGATTCATAAGGGGGAAGGCATATGTTTTCTTAATCCCTTTACAGTTGACTACATACATGCAAGAAAAAAAAAATTGTGTCATATTTATTGCTTTTATAAATTATCTCTCGGACAAAAATAGTGTTATTTGCATATGCATATTGTATAACAGGTCCTCATATATAACTTTTTTTTTTTTTTTTTTTATACATGTGTGTATTTGCACGTCAATTTTTATTTATGTATACATTATTTTTATTTATTTACATCAAGTTAATTTTTATTTACATCAAGTACTGACTTATCATTACAATAATCATACATTATCAAGGAAGACTTGAATTAATAAATATTTGCATTTAGAAATAAAGCCTTTTGCAAGGCAAATGTAATGAAAAATTTATTATGAGTTGTATATTGTTGTTGTTTATATACAATAAATGTAAACAAAATATGACAGAAAACAATAACCATTAGAAGAAGAATGAGCAACGGCCACAACGGCTTATAAAAAAAATAAGCAAGCGAGAAATAAAATTTAATGGGAAATCTTTGAAAGATTTGATTAATTAACATGTTAATTAAATGATAATAATGTAAATGAGATTTTAGACCATCTGCAAGTTAAGAAATATTAAGGATATTAAAAATTGTGTTAGGCAACATGTCATATTGTACTTTTAAAGACATTCGTTAAAATGAATTTCAATTTGATTCAATAATTTAACTATTATCTTAAACATCTTAATTAATAACCTTACTTTTTAAACAATATACTTATTGTGATGTTATTTTAAACTTATGTTATACATGAATTATATTTCTAACCTTTATATTAAAATTAAAATAGTTATTTAAATCCATAAATGTTGCATAATAATGTTAATAATTTATTAATATTATTTTATGCTGTTATACTTGTTTCATATTTGTTATCAGGGTTGGCTGGTTTTTGACGGTTTAAACCATGGTTAAAACCGTCATGTCAAAAACCTCCTTGTCAAAAATGTCAAAAACCTATATTTATAATTTGTCATATAAAAACTTAGTTTAATAAAATATAGTTTATAAAGATTTTTTGAAAAGTAAATACATTGATGTTCTTTGAAAAACACATTGTTACAACATTTTGATTAATGTAAAAAACAAAACTTTAGGCTTTTAAAATTTTATTATGAATTAGTTTTATGTCCATTCGAAATATGCGGTGATACTTTTATATATTACTACGAAATTTATTTGTACTGTGCTTAATATTGTATATGTTAAACATATTAATGTTTTTGGAGAAACATTATTATAACATTTTAATTAATATAAAAATAAAACTTTAGGCTTCTAAAAATTCATGATTTATAAATCATTGTTAGATCATTTTGATCGATAAATCATTTTATTTGCAATACAACATTGTGCATTTTAATTTTTTTAGTATTATATATTTAACCAGCAAAATAAAGCATAGCCTAATATTTTGCATTTAAATATTTTATAGAAAAATATAACTTTTTTTTTTTCTTTTTTTTTTTTTTTTTTAAATGACTGTTGATATAGCAAGTTTTTAAGAAAAAGGAATAATTCTGAATGTTAAACAAGCATGAATTGTGTCTGAAATTCTTCTAATTACCTTGAAACAAGAGAAATAAGAACGCTCTCTGGACATGCGTAACTTGTAATAAATTTAATATTTACTCATACAGATTTTTTAAAAATTTATTATTCAAAGCTGTAGGGCCTACTAGCGGTCAAGTGGTTCTACGCTCAAAGCTGGTAGACGTGAGATGCCGGGCTCGATCACAGGGCGTGCTCATCGGCCTAGCCATTAAAAGTTTTTCATGGTTTTCTCAGAAACCTGCATAAATACGGGCTAGGACCCTTTAGAAAGACCCCCCACAGAGGGCACTACTCCTTAGGCCTAAGACCCTAGAGTAGTCAATCAGCCTTTCCCCCAAAACACCAAACACCAACAGTCCAAGCTATAAGCAGGTACAAATATTTATACAATCAATAATAATCAAGCGATAAAAATTTATTAATAAATGCAGATTATAAATATAATTATTTTCAAATTTATATTGATTTCTGCCCACATATATTATGTTTTACTTGAAAAAAAAAAAAAAAAAAAAAAAAAAAAACTCCAGTATTCCTGTTTTCATGGCTTATGTTAAAAATCTTAAGTAAATTTGGAATTTTAAAATTTTATAAATATTAATATAAATGTATGTATTAATATATTAAGAAAATGTACCTAATTTAATTGTTAAAAATTATGTATATATATATATATATATATATTATAATATTTTATTAAATACCTTTTTAACTATTTTTTCTAATTATAATAATCCTTATATATATCTACCCCTATTTATATATATATATATATATATATATATATATATATATATAAGATAAACTTTTAATATTAAAATTATTTTAAAACAGATTCTCCCCCCCCCCCCCCCCCCATTGAAAAACGAAACATTACCATTAAGCAATCTCAATCAATTCATTAGAAATATATTTTTTTTTTATTAATTAAGTTGTTTATCTAATCGTTTTAGTTAATTTAAACTCTTTTTATTTATTTAATTTCATTTTTAAGCATTCATAGAATTTTTCTTTTTAATTAAAAATATTTAAAAATTGGTTTTTCAATTAAAAGCTCAAATAGTTCTATTAAACAAATTAAGCATTAAAAATTTTCACATTTGATAAATAAAATAGTTTTTAATAATTTTTTTAAATACTTAGAATATATACATATACACACATACGAAGTATTTTGAATACAGATTAAAAGCATCCAGCATACACATTTATCAGCGCATATAACGATCAATAATCATGTTTAAAACACAGGTAAATTAAAAAGATCTTATCAGCTTATCTATGACCAGAGAGGGGACATACCCAAATCAAAATGAGAAGGGTTGACTTTCAAAGTCCGAATATATCATTTTTCTTCCAGACAACTTCTAACAAAAACAGTTAATCCCTTCATAGATGAGGAGAGGGGACGTGGGCTCTCCGGGAGGGGAAAGAAGTGGAGGGCAAGCTAACAGGTGTTCCATTCGGAAAATGCACGATAATCCCCTATTTCGGAAATTGCACGGTCATAGTATTATAAGAAAAACTTGCTATTAATACAAGTTATTGTGTTTTATTTTTAACAACTAGTTGTTTTTTATAACAATATTGAGAAGTTACTATTTATGTCTCAGTATGCAACAGTTAAAAACAATGCAAGTACATTACTAAAATATACTATAAACACTGTCGTTATTTTTGTTTTGCTTAAATCCAAAATTGTTTTCTGCTTAGATTTTATTATTATTAGGAATTGTTTATGTTTTTTTTTTTTTTTTTTTTTTTTTTTTCTTTTTCTTTTTTTAAATAAATCTTCTGATAACTTATAAAGTAACGATAAATTAGAACTTTGATATGATTAACAGTTAACGGCCCTCTTCACTTACCGTCGCCGGAAGCCCGAGCCAATGGTATTCTATGGGGAAATTTTCTTTACAAATAACTTATTAACTAATACATATTTTTAAATTCTGTTTTCACATTCAGAAAATTCCCAACTATTAAATTGATGGACCTTTTTTAAAAAAGTATTTTTTTTAATTTTTAATATTTTATTTTTAAGCTGAAAATGGAAAAAATTCACATATTGAAAATTCGTATTTTGCAGCTTCAAAATAAAATATAAAAAATTAAAAAAAAAAAGAAAAAAAATTGAAAAGGTACGTCAATTTAACAGCTGAGAATTTTCAGAATGTGAAAACAGGATTTAAAAATATGTATTAGTTAATAAGTTATTTGTAAAGAAATATTTCCCATAGAATAACATTAGCTTCGGCTTCCGGCGGCGGCGGTGAGTGAAGAGGGCCCTTAAACACCTGCTTTCACGCTGTCATTTTAAGTATAGATAGCATATTAGTTTTCAGAGTGCAATCTTTGTGCATTTTTATTTGTTCTAGTGAGAGGATAAAGTATAATATAATTTGCCTTAAAGAATCTAACTCCCAAATGATTTATTTTATATTATTATTATTTTTTAAAATTAAATCGCAATATGTTTTTCTTTTTTATATCCTCTATGTGCATAAGTGTGAGTGGTGAGTAATTCAGGATTTCGTAGCGTAAAAGCGAGAATTGAAATTCATTATAAATATAGGAAAAATAGTGATCTTAAAAAAAAAAAAAAAAAAAAAAAGTAAATTGGAATGAAAACATAAATTCTGGGAACGTGAAAGCAAGATTATATTGTGCATCTAGGTTAAAGTTTCTCCGAAGAACTGTAAAATAAATTTTAACGCTTTTTTTCCTCTTAAATGCTATTATTAATAGTATATTATTTTGCTGCAATGGCAGATGCCTTGTTACATATTGTTACCTATTTTACTGAAATAAACTGGCCTTAAGTTAACCGGTGCCGAGTTCGAGTCTCAGTTCAGGTATATTCGAAATCCACTTTAAGTAGTAGGTTGAGGTTGATGATTAGCTTTAGAGTGCAAAAATGGCTGTTGAGCAACAAACTGACCCACTCAGCATTTCTTCATTATGAACAAAATTAAGAAATAATTTGTTGCATACACAGACTTGCCAAATTTCCGGATATTTGAATACCAGTCAGTTTTTATAGAAATATCTACTTTATGTTTTAAAGAAAATTCTGTGATTAAATAAGCCCGAGAAAACTTTAAGGGAATAGTGGTATGAATTTCCCGGATTGGTTAGCAGCTCTGCATTCATCCATTCATCTGCAGTTCTTTTTAAAGTGAAGATTAATGAAAATTTTGTTAGATTACACCATAAATTAGTATTACAATAAAGAGTTTTTTAAGTTTCATTATTTTAAACGAGATCGCTTGTTCCTTTTCTTTCATTCCAATTCTCAATCGGAAAATTTTTAATGTGAACACGTGTTATACATATTGAAATATGTATACAACAACAATGTAATTAAGCGGATATTTTAATTTCAGATTCAGGTGTAGTGTTACCAGCTGTAGGGATTTGTCCCTAATCGTAAAAACTTTTAACAGTTTTTTTTTTTTTTTTTTTTTTTTTTTTTTTTTTTTTTTCAGGATGTACGGACAAATTTTGAATTCGTAGGGACTTTGTGTGGCATTTTTGCAAGATTTTTCATCAAATTATGCATGGATTATGTTAAATTTTCCACTTTTCTCATGATTTTTCACTAAATTATGGACTTTTATCGCCAGTGTAGGGTCATTTCGAGTTATTAATTAGGGGCATGTCGAAATTTGAATTGACAACACTGTTCAGGTGGTCAAAATCAATCACTTTTGCAATTCCTCTAATTAATCCGTTTAGGAAAAAAGAAATGACCAAAGTAAGTTATTAAAAAAAATTAAAGTGGTATTATCTGTTGAGGCAAAAAGTATTTCAACATTTAAAGTAATAAAATCTTTTATAGATAAGGGGGAAATTTATCTCGTGTGGCACTCACATTACTTTTTCTTACACCCTACATCAATACATTATTGCAGTTTTAAGGTGAAATATAAGTGGTATACTGTATTTGAATATTTGCGAGATACGTTAAAACCAATTTTGTTTGACACACATTTCTCTGTAACCCCTCCCCTACCCCTTTCAAATCTTCTTTTAAATATCGTAGCTACATTCATGAAATATTTAAAGCTGCTATTAAATTAAAAAAAATATATATATTCAGAGAACTTCCTGCCACACCACCCATCGAAACTTATTGGACAAATTTTGAGCACCCTTGTATGCCATTTATAAATTAAATATGCACTAACCAAATACTGTATTTCAGTTTAGCCCAGAAAAAAAAAAAAAAATCGTCACATAACCTGAAATGCACTTTGAGCAATGGCGAAGTGATGGAAGCAGCGCTTCCCTTATTAAAGATTTTGAAATGTAATCCCAAGTAACGTCGCCTCATCGAAAGACTGAATTGATTCTTCGTCTGCTTTTGGAAGCGCTTCCATAGTTTTCTGAACCATGTCTCGCCCCTGACTTCGAGCTATTTTAAACTATAACCCAAACCCAAATGTATCAGAATTCTTTTATGGGACTCTCTATACTAAACAACTTATGCTTTTCATAGAGTAATCTGAGAAATGTTTTTATGCATATAAAAAGGAATGTCAATTTAATTTTATTTTGTGTATGTCTGAAGATGTACTTAAGAGGTCACTGTACCTAAGAGAATAACAAGTATTTGAATAATTTTGTATTCCCCTGTAGACGAACCATTTGCATCATTTTAAGTAAATAAATAAAAATAAATAAATAACAGCTTTATCATATCATACAGATTTAGAATGCCAAGTTTGAATTTCCTGCTAATATTTGATTCTGAGATAGGTTGAACATACTCAGACTCAGAGTTAAAAACCTGTTTTTCGGCTTCACGGGATCTCGAAACGTGTAAATATAGAAAAAAAAAAAAAAAAAAAAAAAAAATTCAGTTTCGAAAATTTGACCCAAAAACATTACTGTCTCTATCATATAAAGGGTACGGGAAAAAAAAAAAAAAAAAAAAAAAAAAAGAAAAATTCGTATGTGTATTTAATTTTCAGGAGAAAGAAAAAGTTTTTTTTAAAATTTACTCAAGGCTGACGAGTGTTTGAAAAACACTAACTTCAAATATACGATCACTAGACGGAAGCATTCAACCTGTGAGTTATGTAAAGGAAACTTGAAACGAAAAGGAAATTTCTTCACAATTTGTCAAGTTTAGTTTCCTTTTAGATTAAGATTTACAAAAAGAGAAGCGTAATAATTTGATTAAATTATTGTACTAATGATTTTTACAACCGAGTGATTTTTTTCAAGTGATTTTAGCGATAAAGTAATTATTATCTTCATCGCGTCGGAAAATGTTTGAAGATCATGAGACAGACATACCGTAAATTTATTGTATTAAATAATTTAACTATATAATACTTTGTTTCTTCGTTAAAGTTTTCAAGGCGATGATAAACAGAAGGCTATTCAAATAGGTATTGTAGCTTTAACCTAGACAGTGGCATTTCGGGATACTGAAAATAAAAAAATAGAAGAAGATGATGATTTTTTAATAAAGAAATATAAATTAGATATCATGCAGTATTGTCTGGTTAAAAAGTGATGTAAATAATGTATACAGGTGCTAAGTGGTTTCATTTGTCTGGCATACCGGATGATTCAAAATAGATGATAAAGTGATCATCTCTTAAACTAATAAAGGTATAAACATACTTCCAATTACAAAATTGGTGCACATTAAGAGTAGATTTCAAATATGACAATTTTTTTTTGTACAAGGGGCTGTATACATAATAAAGTACGAAATTTAATTTTGATCCAGTCCCTCCAATCATATGACTTACATTTAGAAAAATATTCTCCTTGCTCTAATAAGAAAAAAAAATCATCTTTCTAAGTGAAAATCTCGCTGAGTTATTGCAATTTGAAAATGATGACTTATATTACTTTATTTTCAATTTTGGCATCTATTTTTCGATGCCAAAGTGCTCGCTTTAGGAGGTTATCTATGAGATGATAAAAATTAAAAAAAGATCATTTATTTTAAAATAGCAACGAAAATCATTCAAACACATGAAATCAACAGTTTTAAGAACTTAATGCAAATTTATATTATTCTGTATTGTTAAAAAATTTAATAGTTGAATTTATTAGGGGTCACATGCAAATTAAAACACATTAAGAGAGGAAGAATCAGCATATATATAGTTACGTTCATCAGTGCCTGACTCTGTCACGCTTTAGGTTTAAGAGATTTCCTTGGATTCTGTCTGTGTGTGAACACAAGTTGCCACCTAACTTTCATGCTTTAGTTAATTTTAAAAAAAATTAATTGTCCGATCGAAGAGATAAATAAAGTGCGAAAATTTCGCTCGGGCTTGCTAGCAAATGAATTATTTGAAGTGAGAAATAAATTAAATGAAATGATAATTTTTCAACGGGTGCCTTAGTCGCCCTACAACTAACTAGTATTAAAAGAGTAGCAAAACCATGTGAAATTTTCGCAGTTTATTTCTTTTTAACACTTTCCATTATGGTTGAAAAGTTTTACGGACTTCGGCTGTTTAACACTTTCCAACAAGGTTGAAAAGTGCTAATGACTTCGGTTTGTCTGTCTGTTCATCCGTCTTTCTATCTGTCTGTCCGCGCTTTAACTCCCGTGAATACTCATGGAATTTCTTGAAACTGATATATGTTATTTGAGTTCACTGTCGGATGTTCCTTATTGAAAATGAAGTGAATACCTCTGCTAGATTGCGTATAGGGACATCCGAAAGTATTCCAAAGCATTTTGTTCCATGAGAGGTATTTCTATAAACCATATTTTAATAACTTTAATTCACACAAATATTAATAAAATTGAAATATGTTATTCAAGTTCACTATCGGATATTTTCCATAGAAAATGGAGTAAATACCACTACTGGTTTGTATACAGGGACACCCGAAAGTATTTCAAAGCATTGCGCTCTATGAGAGAGATTTTTGAAAAACAAATTTTAATTACTTTGCATAAATCTTAATGAAATTGAAATATGTTATTCATATGCAAAAAAGAATGCTTTCCATATTGTACAGTACGATTAGCATTAGATTTACATGGCACACAAAAATATTCAGTTACGTTAAGGGTTATTATTGGAAATTTGCTGGAATTGCATTTTCGTTTACATTAAGCGTTTTTAATACTAACAATTTTTAACTGTCAATATGATTTCAATTTGCGCATTTGTCTGTCTGACTGTCCATCTGTCTATCTGTTCGTCTACACGACCCCAGCGATCATGAATATTTCCAGAATTAAAAAAAAAAAAAGGTATATGTTATTCAGGTTTACTATAGAATGTTCCCTATTTAAAAAGGCTTTAATAGGTCCTCTACAATGCCAATGCATTGCGTTTTGGGACAAACATTCTTATAAATCACATTTAAATAACTTTCTGCTGTAAAAATTCTCTTTTAGTACATTTATTCATAAATTTTATTTGCTAAATTATCAATTAGTATTCTTGTGTGTATTCACTCGTTGAAAGAAGGACATTACAGGTTAAAATAACCGTCTTTCCCTGAATGAAAATCTCCCCCCACGCTGATCAATCTATGTCTTGCAAAAATCTATAGCAATTACAATTTCTCACTTTTGATACAACCTCTTAAGACTTGGCGAAAACTACTGGAATATTCAAATTGCAATAACTCAGCGAAATTTTCACTTAGAAAGATGATTTTTTTTTCTCCTTTCCGTTAGACCGAGGAAAATATTTTTCTAAATGTAAGTCATATGATTGAAGGGGCCGTATAAAAATTAAATTTCGTATTTTAATATGTATACAGCCCCTTGTACAAAAAAAGCCATGTCTGAAATCTACTCTTAATTTGCACCAATTTTGTAATTGGAAGTATGTTTCTATCTTTTTTAGTTTACGCGATAATCGCTGTATCATCTATTTTGAATCACCCGGTATAGTATAATATCCTACGGGAAAATCGGGGATTTATCCGAAGCTCCGAATTTGAAGGGCCCCAAACTGTTACCAATGTATTTTTTTAATCCTACAGGGTTAATTTTTTTTTTTTTTTTAGTGCGCGACAAAAATATATAGGTTGTAATTAGTGATCAGAAGATAGGGAAAACTTATAAAAATAAAACCAAATTTTACGGAAAAATCAACTTTTTAGCTCAACGTATCGTATGTGGAACATACATAAAAATATGATTTACTAATACGTTTACTATTGTAATATAAAAAAAAAAGAAAGCTTACCTCTGCAAAATATACACTTCGTTATAACATACAGTATTTTTAGTTCCCCATCATACTATAGGTATGGAGAACTTAGGTAATCGTGAAAATTTTCGACCTCGGTTTTTTGACTTTTCTACACGTTTTCAGGTGTGAGGAATCCGAAAATGACAAAATTTGTATGGTGTCTGTCTGTAGGGTGTCCGTTAGTCCGTTAGTTTGTTAGTCTGTGTACACGATATCTCAAGAACAAATTGTCGCACAGAGGTCAAATCAGTTTTAAAATATTACTTTCGACACTGGCAAGAACCCTATTCATTTGCAACATTCGAATTAAAAAACTTCGAAATTTACGATTTTCGTAACATGGGAGAATAGGACAAAAATTCACTTAAACGTGCATTAAATGGAAACTTTTTACTGTAAAAATGTCAGACCAGTTTTAAAATATCGGTTTTGATGCCGGAATGAACATCAGTAACTATAAATATGCTACTTTGAAACTTTCGCAAGTTATTGGAAATTTACGAATTTCTTAACATGGCAGTATAGGGCAACATTTCACATAAACGTCAATTTTGAGCGATATTTTCATCGTAAAGATGTCAGACTACTTTTGAAATATTATTTAGGACACTGGCATGGATATTAATGACTATGAATTTTCCAATATAAAAATTTCGCAAGTTATTGGAAATTTACGAATTTCTTAACATGGCAGTATAGGGCAAAATTTCACATAAACGTCAATTTTGAGAGATATTTTCATTGTAAAGATGTCAGACTACTTTTGAAATATTATTTAGGATACTGGCATGAATATCATAGACTATGATTTTTCCAATTTAAAAAATTCGTAAGTTATTTAGAATTTACGATTTACTTAACGTGTCAGAATAAGGCAAATTTGAGCATAAACTTCCATTTTGAGGATCATAAATGCATTACACAACTTTCAAAATTACATTTATGATATTTGTTTGAACATGATTGAATACAAATATTCTAATAGGAAAATTTCGTAAGTTATTCGTAATTTACGATTTTACCAACATAGCGAAATTGTAAATTTTTCATATAAATATGAATTTTGAGGATTATTGCATTGGAAATAGTAGCATGAAAACTAAACAACGGAATTGACCCTGATAAAATAAATTAATAGATTAGAATAAGATAAATATATGGAAGTGAACGGTGGATAGCCTATTAGGCGCGATTTCATTCTGTCACTGTATCAAGCTTTGGTCAAATTCATTTCTTTTAACATGATTATAATATGCCTCGCACTAGAAATTTATGAGAACATAAGTATGATGGGGAACTGAGCAGAGTCCGCACCTATGCCAACTAGTTTTTTTTTTTTTTTTTCCCCCGAGTCAAAACTGTTCAATAACTATTCTTTTTTATTTTTGAATTCAGACAAACGACTAACGTATCACTTTCATTCAAATTGCGCACTGAGTGCACTATAACAAAAACACGAACGACATCTTTAGGTAAAGATTCGTATTACTACATTGCTGAATGTCAGTAGCTTCTATCAAGATGTCAAGAGATGTCGCTACTAATAGTTTTATAGCTATAGGAACGATTAAAGTCGGTGTTCCACATATGGATCTGTGTGCCTTGTAGGGTTAAATATGAGTTTTTACTCTGCTATTATTATTATTATTATTCCTATTGTTATGTAAATTACCCTAAAGAACTGGGTCAAAATTTAAATAATTGCTGAAAAGTCAGTGTAGGCCTTCTCAACGAGGCTCAAAAGGTTCTGGTGTCTGTGTATGCTATGATAACGGCCGCAAAAAAGCACCCTAATTGCAATTTGATACAAATGTTCATAAGACACACAGAATTAGTTGTATATATATTATTTGTGGTTCCTGTACAGGGAATTTTCATTGGTGTATATAATGTTTGTTCCTCATGTACAGAGATAGACAAAAGAATTTCGAACCATTATGATTGATACAGACATTTCTTTTGGCTAAATTTTAACATAATTACATTTCATTCAACAAAATGAAATTATCATACATTATTGTATTGTTAAAATCATGGTTTCTGCAGAAAATACTATGCATTGAAATAGTGATTAGTGTTAAGGGTTATTGACAAAGTTAAACAAAAGTATTCCATTATGTTCTGTAATTATCCGATTAACTGAAAAATTTGTATATACATAAAATTACGCAGAATTATCTGTATAGTTTTATTTATTTCTCTCTCTCTCTTTTTATAATTTAATCTTTGTAGACTGCGTATAGTGACATACAATAGTATTTCGATATACTATAGTTCATATATGATATTTAATTTAAATGCATTTTAATACCGATACTTTGCATTAAACATAAATAAACATACGTTATTAAAATTCTTAAAAGTATGGATTCTGCAGAAAATAGTAGGCATATAGAATTAGTAATTGGTTTACAGGACTAAACGAAAGAATTCATTTACGTCATGTAATCATCGGATTGATTGGATATTTGGTACAAATTGTAAATTATCCCTAAAAAAAGGGTTAAATTGAACGCGCGTCATTTGGTAATTATATTAAAACACTTTTATTTAAAAACTGCTCATTGGAAAAGAGTAATAAAAATCCCTGATGATGCTTTACTATTTAATAGCAAAAAGCTTCGGATAAATTTTTTAACATCTTTTAAATAAAATTTAATTTTACGTGTTTTTAAAGTGTTTTTAATATAATTTGGTACAAATATTTATGAATTACACAGAATTAAATGAATTCCATGTAACAAAAGAATTACGTTTTCATCAGCAGACGACAGCATTTATTTCAGGGTGGTTAACAACCGGCAAACATGGAAATCAGGGGAAAATTAGGGAATTTTGTAGTACTGGGAATGTCAGGAAAAGATGAGGGTCTATAACGGGGTTTTTTGTTCCTGAAATTGATGAAAATATCAGATTGATCACAGGCGTGAAATTTTTGCATTTAAATATTTTAGAACATGTGTATTTTAAGTTTCAACCAATATTAATTTTAATATTCCAGTTATTGTCTTCCCCAAGGGTCCAAAGATTCACAATTTTGCATTTTTGGCCAAATTTTTCCCATTTTTAGAGAGTTGATTTCTAGAGACGTAACCTATTTTTTTTATATGAGCACAAAGGATCAACACTTTCTTATCGAAGTATACTATGAAATATACTATGACGTAAATTACACATAAAGGTAAGTGTTGCTCCGCTGCGCTCGTATAAAAAAGGTTAAAATTGAAAGAAAAACATAGCATTGATTACAATGAAAACATTGCGTACACTGCTACTTCTCAATGTTTTGAAAGAGATATTACTGATAATAGAATCTATCTAATCGAATTCAATTCTACTTAAATTTTACTGTTGCACTAAATATTCTTTAAAAAATATTTGTCTTTTTTTTTTTTTTTTTTTTTTTTTTTTTTAATCTGTGCAATTTATATCTTGAACTTCTTCCAATGCGGAAGTCGAATCTACGTTGGTTGGTTCGTTGGTTGTTGGGTTCCCGTCGAATTTTGTGACATCTGGAAATCTGTAACTCCACCTACGACGTTTCTTTTGTAATCTGCATGCTACAATATTTCTTAAGAATATACCCAATATTCGTCTTTTTACAATTAATGTACAATGGATATACATGTTTGATTAGAAACCTTATAGTTATAACTTATATTCTTTTGTAATTTAAACATAAATACAGAAAATCCTGTTCTAAAATTACGTAACTTTCAACAAAAACGTCTAGAGGTGGATCTTATATCTTATACTATTAAGTGAGCAATATGTGTATATTTCACTGATCTCGAAAACGGTAGCTCGGACAGTCACGAGATTTAACACAAAGGTGCCCCCCGAAAAGTCATTGTGCACATCGAAGTCAGATTTTCGAATTTTTGATTAGTTTTTTCTTAATTAATTAAAATGTAAAAATAATAACCTTCTAATTTCTGATAAAAAAGCCATTTAAATTTTAACATTTTATCCATAATTTAATTGTTGCCAATTTTTTTTTCGAGAAAATAATAATAATAATAATAATAATTAAAAAAAAAAAAAAAAAAAAAAAAAAAAAACGTACATTTATTTAAAATGAGGAAAATAAATAAGAAAGATTAGAAAATAAATTAGAAATATCAGTCGCATCGTTACAAATAAGATAGCAAATGAAAGGGAAAATTTTTGTAAATCCGATGCATTAATAAACAGCTTATCAATCGGATGATTAGTTTTTTCTTAATTAATTAAAATGTGAAAATAATAAGTCATTTAAATTTTAAAATTTTATCCATAATTTAATTGTTGCCATTTTTTTTTCGACAAAATAATAATAATTAAAATAAATAAATAAATAAATAAATAAATAAATAACGTACATTTATTTAAAATGAGGAAAATAAATCAGAAAGATAAGAAAATAAATTAGAAATATCAGTCGCATCGTTACAAATAAGATAGCAAATGAAAGGGAAAATTTTTGGAAATCCGATGCATTAAACAGCTTATCAATCGGACAATTAGATTTTTTAAAATTAACTAAAGTATGAATTTTAGGTGGCAACAGCAGAAGATTGTATGGAAACCGTTAGGAGAAAAAAAATGAAAAATCTGCTTCACATTAAGTCACATGAATTTTAAGTGGGATTAAAAATTGCAGTTTTCAAATTCTTTTAAATTTTCTCTCACGAACACAAAAATATAATATACAGCCTGTACCCCACAAGACCAACTTGCATTTCAAATTTCATCAATTATTTTGGTTAATAAACAAAAGTTATTATTATTATTTTTTTTTTTTCAAATCAAGTTTTATTCTATCTTCGAAAAGAATTATGTGATCATAGATATAATAATATATATAGATCTATCATCCCCATATTATCGTGCAAAGATTTCTGATGCTGAAAAAAGAGTTTTGGAATCAGCCATTAAGTGGTATTGAAGGAAAAAAGTAAAAAAAGAAGAATGAATTTGAAACTATATCTGGAGCTTTTCATTCACCTTTAGTAAATAAATTATTCATGAATTTTATTTACTAAAACATTCGTGTGTATTCCCGTGTGTATTCACTCGGGGAAAGACTGCCATATTTTGGTAGAATCGCCGTCTTTTCCCAAGTGAAAAGGAATCACTTTTTTCTCCCCAATCATCAATCTATATATTATTACTATATCATGTATGTGATACGATACATTAATAATTTGGGTTTTAAAAGTTTTTTTAAATAGATTATTTAAACTCTATGAACCATATTTTTATTTTATCAGTTTCATTAACAGATCCTGCTGGGCGATTTTTTAAATTTTGGTGTTGAAGTACACCGAACGTTTTTCGACAAGAAATTTAATATAGCAACAGCCATTTTAATCTAAGTAGCGCATCGAATATATAAAAACATAAATGATTTATTTTTACACAAAATTTACAGAACAAATGCAGTTTTAAAAATAGGAAATTTATTTCAACAAGCACTATTTTAAACCTATTTTAAATAGATTATTTAAACTCTATGAACCATATTTTTATTTTATCAGTTTCATTAACAGATCCTGCTGGGCGATTTTTTAAATTTTGGTGTTGAAGTACACCGAACGTTTTTCGACAAGAAATTTAATATAGCAACAGCCATTTTAATCTAAGTAGCGCATCGAATATATAAAAACATAAATGATTTATTTTTACACAAAATTTACAGAACAAATGCAGTTTTAAAAATAGGAAATTTATTTCAACAAGCACTATTTTAAACCTAAAAACCATTAAAAATAGAAGCAGAATATAAAGGATTCTTATGTATAAACAAAAAAGAGTATGGTAAAATTATTAGCAAAATAGTCTTCCCCTTTTCATACAAAAAAAAAAAAAAAAAAAAAAAAAAATCCATCGCTAATATGGCGACAAAAATTCAAAACCCGCCAGTGGAGCAACATAATAAAGTTGTGCAACACGATAATGTTTACCTATTTATTTATTTTTTTTTATATAATAATCATTATGCTAATTTATCATACAAATAAATGAGCCTCGTGTTACTGCACTTGCACGCTGTCGAACAGAAATATTTGAAAAATTCAAATTAATATTTAAATAAATAAATAAAAATATGTTTAATGGAAAATATATATAACCATAAAAAGATTAGTTGTCTAAAATATGGCAGAAATAGCGCTCATAGCATATTGTTACAAGGTATTAAGTCTTATTGTTACAATGGATTAAGTCTAAAATGGTGACAAAAATTCAAAAGCCGCCAAAGAGAACTATATTAAGGCTGTACTATCAGGTTTACAACCCATGAATTATATATAAACACAAAAAATTAATTGTCTCATGCGACAGACGTAGCCGGTCACAGCATATTGTAATATTTGGCGTGAAATTGCTGTCATTTAATGATTGATTGGATAAACAAAATAAACATATGAAATAACGTAAAAGCAAATATTATGTTGTCTAAACCCAGTTACATTTGAGTCCAGTCCGAGTTACATGTGAACAACACGTATAGTGTTGTTGACATGTAACTGGGATTCAAATATAAAAGGGAAACTCCAATTTTTTCGATACTATCTATTTCGAAACTGTTATATAATAAGCACCTAAATGGAAGCTCATTGGTAAACTATTGTCGCAGGTAATAGGGACAAGCGACCGAGTTGCAGTGGATGACCAAATCGCTGCCGAATGCAGCAGGGACCTGGAGCGAACTTTTGAACAATTTCAGTAATTTATTTTATTTTATTTTTATAAAGCTATATAGAAAAGAGTTTCCTTTAAATTTAGTGGCCAGCGAAGCGGGCAAAGCCTGCTAGTTTAACATTATGCAAACAATGACTATGAGAGGTCTACGCCGCATTGACACTTTTATGTCATATTTCATAGCAGTTTTACTGAAATTTTGGAGTTAATTTGCATCATTTCTTATTTATAGTGGTCTAATCATGCATATAATGAAATAGAAACTTGAAATTCCTCAGGGCCAAAAAACTCTTATGGAGCCCCCATCCTTTGATTGAAATTAGCAAAAGTCAGGGAATTTTAACTAATTCTTGTGGTGGAGGGGAAATCACAAACTTCATTTACACCAAGGAAATTCTAGACAAAAAATGTTAATTTATAAAATATTGTGCCAAAGTGGAAGAAAATGATCTGGAAAAAGTCAAGGGAATTTACCTTAATTTGTCCTGGAAAAGTCGGGGAAAATCAAAAAGATCAAATGCTAGCCACCCTGTATTTATTTTAGTATAGTATATTCATTATTATAATATATTCAACATTAGTATAATAATAGTATAATACAACAACATTAGTATAATTCAGCATTAGTATAATACATTCAACAAAATAACTTTAACATACATAGTTAACATGCTTAAATGCATGAATTTTGTAGAAAGTAGTAAGTATATATTTAAAATATAATTGTTTACAGGGCTACACAAAAGAATTCCGATAGGTTTGTAATGTGTATAGTTAACAGTAAATATGCTTTTTAGGTTTGTTATGGCACATTTTGGGAAATAAAGAAAACCATATATATATATATATATACATATAGTTTTTTTTTTTTTGGGGGGGGGGGGAGATGAGGGAAGTGGCAATCCCCATCCCTCAGAAACATATTTTGTTACATAGCTATTTGATCATTTTTTACCTGTACTAATAAAAGAAAGTGTTTATCTGACTATCTGTCAGGGTGGCGATTGGTCAGAGAAAGGGAATCATGGAAAAGTCGAGTTTAAATGAGTTAAATATGTCATGGAATAGTCAGGCAATTTCCCGTGAGGTCAGGGAATTTCAACAAATTTTGTGGAAATAAGATATATTTGAAAGCTCTTATTGTAAATTCGTAAATTGATCGCTAATATTGGGAATTTTTTGTAAATAAACAACCGTAAGTCAGAGAAAAGTCAGGGAAATTTCAATTAGATTTTTAGAAAGCTTTAGCGCATGCGAAAAAAAAAAAAAAAAAACTTTGGTAAATAAATCCGCACAGAATAGGAAAATTTTGTAATAGTTTTACATTTCAGATATCAAGGAAGCTTGAAATTCTTTCGAAATGTAAAATAAATTTTATTTTCTCAGTTTAATTTTTTTTTTTTTTTTTTTTTTTTTTTTTCATGTCATTATTATTATTTTTTCATGTCGAGTGTTCAGCACTCGTGTCTCCTTTGTTCGCCTGACGAAGTGTTATGTTTTCTTTCGACCCGAAACAGTTGTTGCGAGTTCTTGTGTTTTACGGTGTTTATTCAAAGTTTTGTACTTATTTCCCAGAGGTTGTAATAGATACGGTATCTTTTGAATGATTCTGTAAGCGAACTTTAAATGAATTTTTAGTGTTCACCCTACTGTTATTTACTTTAACAATATGTTTGAATCTTGAGTCCGTAGGAGTCTAAGTTAAGGAAATTTTAAGAGATACAATGATGATCCTTTTCAGAAGGTATCCTATTATTGTTAACTTCAACAACATACATGAATTTTGAATCTAATCTGTATGAGACCGTAATTACCGTAATTGAACTTTAAAGGCTATAATGACCAAGGCGTTGAAAAATGGTCATTGCCTAACAGTTTAAAATAAATATAATAAATAAATATAATAAACCTAAACACCTAAATATAATAACACCAAACACCAAAATATAATAAATAAACCTGAATATAATAAATTCATGTAATCTGCGGCCTGAATTTTGAGCATGTTGAATTCTGCCACGAAAGGTGCGCCTTTCAGTAACTTTGCGCTCTGTGGTAAGTATAGGAAGAAAATGATTTAAATTGCTATAAATCGAAAAACAATTTATATTTTTACATAACAGATTTCTAATGAATGCTTGTGTCACATAGTAATACGACGATACTTGTGTCCGATTTTTCGCCTAATGAATGATCGTGCTTATTTTTATTTATTTTTGATTTGAAACAATTCTTGCATTTATGATGTTTGCTTGTTTTCTTTAATTTAAAAAACCAGTTTTTTTTTTTTTTTTTTTTTTTTTTTTTTTTTTTTTTTTTGCGAATTTTCACTGCATGGTGTTTAAAAACCTGCCCTACATAATTATTTTAAATTAATTGCTGAAATTAAACTTTTGTACCATAAGAATTAACAATTATAAAACAGAAACAAATCTAGAAAAGTCGTTATCTCTCGCCTTGCCAAGTTAAAACAAACGTCAAGAGGGGAAAAAAAAATATATATATATATATATAATATATACAAATAAAAACGCAGAAAAGTAAAACGCGAAAGGCTGGCTCTCAATGTCGACAAGAGTTACTGTGACTTTTCTGTTACCTATATCGTATCAGAATTGCCAACATTTTTATTTATTCCGGAATATTTTTTCCCCCGCCTTCATTTCATACCACTTTTTTAAAATAATTTTTTTTCGTATTTTAATGTAGTTTTATATTGGAGAAAATTATTCTATAAATAAAATGGTGCGAAATAAAGGCGGGGCTAAAAGTGCTCCGGAATAAACTAAAATTTTGGCAACTATGATCTTAGCCCCACGGCCTCCCCGACCTATGGTTTTTCACATGTGTTGAAGATGAATCATGCCTATTTTTAAGTAGATCCAAATGAAGGGGACTTAATGGCATTTGTTAAATGTGAATTTTGTCGGTTAATTTCTCCTCAAGATTAACAAATATAGCGCCTAAAGACCTGCATCGATTGAGCCAAACGCTTGCATGAACATGCCTGCCGTCCTTCATTAGTGCCTTTGGATTAAAAATAAATAAATAAATAAAAATAGGTCAGTCATAGTATATAGGCTAGTTATTCGCCACTAGCGAGTACATTGTTGTAATCCTCTGCCTCCTCCCCCTCCCCTGCCTCAAATAAGAAGAAAGAGATAGAAGAAAAAAAGAAAATGGCATGTTACAGAGAACACGTTTTACAAAAACGTGTATATATATGCGTACATATAAACAGAATTATTTTATATATTTCAGATTTTTTGTTTGGTTATAACTCATTTTGTTTTTTCTATAATTGAAGTTATCGTTTAACCTAAGTTTTAGGCTAAATGTTTTTAGTAATGAATCGTTTAATTTAACTTTTGCATTAGTAAACTGAAAATTTCTTTACACATTTTACTATACTAATCTGTAGATAATTTATTTATGTTTGCAAAAAGTTCTCAATCTCAATGTAAAGAAACGTATACGAACTCCAAAAGCGTAAGTTCATTCAAAAAAAAAAAAAAAAAAAAAAAAAAAAGCTGAAAAATCTTTTCATGTCACATGTAAATATTATTATTCTCATCATATTCTTTATGTTATGAAATCAAATGCAGATTCATGATGGTTCAGATTATGAAATCTAAGTTTAATATGTTCCTCTAAATATGTTTCTTTCTGTTTGAATATGAAAATGTGCATTACGAAAAGGCCCAAATTACATATTAATGAGCGAATTTTAAGGTTGGCTGTTCTAGATGATAGAGAGATTACTTCACGTTTCGTTTTTTTTTTTTTTTTTTTTTTTTCAATTCTTTTACGACTTTCTCTTATCAGGTCATGGAATTGAAAGAAGTTATTCGTACCCTAGCGAAAATGAAAGTACAAAGTTTTCTTATGCTATTAATTCCTTTTCTCAAATCATTTCCTATTCAGTATTCGAATGTTGTTTAGAATGTCTGTTTTAGTCACCTTTAAACATTTACTGTAGTTTATTAGTGAAATATTCTTTTTTTTTTTCTTTGTTCGAAAGGAAGTAAGGTATATTAAAAATTTAGATTGGTTGCAAGTAGTACAGGATTGAATGCTAAGTAGAATCCCAAAATTCTGAAACATTACAAACGAAACCAATATTTTTTCTCCCCCGTCATTTATCCCATTGTTCATATATCTACACCGCCAAAAGGCCTAATTTGGAATGTCTTATAAAAATTTAAAACATATGTCTATGATATTCTATCACAAATACTTACCTGTTAGTAAAATAATAAAATGTTTTCTATCTTGTATGAACAATCAATAACACTTCGAGACTATTTCAAATTCTACACATTTACAAAACTGATTTAATAAATTTTAAAAGACAAAAGTATAAAACGTCCTACTGTAACAACCTAGCTCATATGAAAGTACAAAATAAAGCTCCTCTGATGTTTTGAGACAAAAACATTCAGATTCAATCTATACTCACTCATGAAAATTCCATCGTCGATTTATATCGGTCGACTGAAAAATAGGCAAAATCAGTTAAAATGAAAGAATGCAAAATAAATAAATAAATTATTAATAATAAAAAATCCAGGGGAGGTAAAAAGGAGCAACACCTTTTTTATGTGGTTTGTAAACAATTTTGTTTTAAGGTCATTGGGAGAAAGGGGATCATGCTTTCATGAAACCCGTTTCTCTCGCAATATTAAATTATTTAAAACAATTTGCAATTTTTTTTTTTTTTTTTTTTTTTTTTTAAATTACAAAAGTTAAGAGAATTTAGATCCAACTTCAAAATCAAGGGAGGATATCCTCCCCCCCCCCTTCCTTCCCCAATCCTCCCAGTGCCTATGACTATTCTGCTCATGTTGGAGGTTAAAATTTCTGTCTTCAAACGCTTTAATTCACAACCCGATTTGACATCTCTCTATATATTGAATTTCGAAGTACTGTATTATTTCCCTGAATTCTAACTAAAAATGATATAATCAATAAGCATTTTCAATGTTACATCATTTATCACAATTGTTAAAATAGTTATTTAATGGGATATTGATTGAAGATAATATGAAAAGACTATAGAAATTACTATATCAATTAACTGAACTTGAAATTTAAATTAATTCAAAATAAATACGTTTAATTTTGGCGACTTTTGGATCTTTTATCGAGTTACTTTCTATATCTGTGTGATTATAAAAAATGAGAAACAGATTTAAATAGGTCTTTTTTTTTTTTTAAGTAATGCTGTAAAACTTACAATAATATGTAAATATACTACTTTTGAATAATGTTTAGTTTTACTTAAGTACTTTTTTTTATGTAAGTAAATTTACTTAATCAGGGGTGAAACTTTTCAGGAGCTACCCCTGAATTCAGGATTTTTGAAAATTTTGCTGTCTTTGAAATTCATGTTAAATTATTTTGTTTTTATAGAAATTTCTCCTTTTGAATGTTTAATTTGCTTTATAATATACTAAGAACTCTCAAAATATCACTTTTAAAAGGTAGCCATATTATGTATCATTAATAAGTCTGCATGCAAGTAGCAGTTTTCAGAGTTTTTGTATGTTAGATAGTTTCACCCCTGCTTAACGTAATATATTGTTATTTTGCTAAACGTCTCATTTTTGGAACAGATCCTATACATGATACGTGTAATAAAGTTTCTGTATTCTGTTAATATATTCAATACAACTGTCTGCGTTGTTTATTTATTTTATACATGCATAAGTACTGTGAATTAATTAAATTTCTAAAGATAATCGTGTTATATAATTGGCGATTCTGCGGTAGAAACTACCAACTAAAGTATTTTGCAAATTCCCAGTCAAATTTATTTATAATAAATGAAGCCGTATTTTATATTTTTAAGTTTATTGAATATCACTGTATTTTATTTGATAACTAATAAGACATTTTATTTATTCATTTTATTTATTTATTTTTTTAATTTCTTCGATCTTTGTGGTATTTTTCAATGTGCAGGAATAATTTGAATGAATGTATTGAAACAAATTATTTTCAGCCAATCATAACCATATGTTTTATTTACGCAGATCAACCACTTAGAGATGAAGTTGGGGCATCTGTTTTCCTGAATATCCAGGACTGAATGAACGGCTCCAAAGATGCCTGGAATGAGAGTGTTTGGGAAGCGTTGCGCCTTAGCGACGGACGATTTCTTCTTTATTGGAGCTGTTGATTCGATAATTTTCCTGCCTTGGCAAGTCTAAAATTTATATTAAATTCAGTTTTATACAACAAACTTTCCAAGAACATGACATTTCATACATATCAAAGCATAGATATCTGAATCTTTTTAGGATCTTCCACAGAACTTTTTGAAAAATTTTCTGTGTCTGAATTTCACATTAAATTGTATTGTTTTTATTTCTTATTTTGAATGTTTAGTTTGCTTTAAAATGTATTAAAAACTCTCCAAATAACACTTATTAATATTATATCATATGGATATTATTAAAAACTCTTATTTATACCTTTAATAAATCTTTTCTCACCATTCATTCTATATACAAGTAACAGTTTCCAGGTTTTTTGCGTATTAGGTAGTTATTCCCCCACTCTGTAAATGAGGAAAAAATAATTTATAGACGTAATCTGTTAAGAATGGAGAATGAAAATTTTAATTACGAAGTTAATTTAACAATTGAAAAATGGTTTAATCTTAATGGTTTAATCTTAACCATACTGGAAAAAAAAATAATAATAAATAAATAAATAATAATCTGGTGTGTCACTCACACGACTTTCTCTTACCCTGAAATTTAATACCATTAATACAGGTTGCACATTAAAAGGTAAGATAACGAGTACTGTTATGTAAACCTGTGTTAAACAATTCAAATTAGGCTTCTGAAGAGTTTTATATGATAATTATTTCTGTGTGAGGGGGGCTACGGCCCCCCTCAACCCCCCGTTTCATTAATGCACCTACATTTATATAGAATTTAATTCGGTTATTAATAAATAATTCTGTTTTTAAAAAATAATTTATTAAAATTATTATTTAAAAAAATTATCTTTTATGATAATGCAGACGATTTCCGTATTAGAGAAGTAGTATAACACCAAATATCTAAAAAAAAAAGACCATTTTATTCTCAATATTTAAAAAAAATAAATACGATTTTTTTTCTAAGTTTTTTTTCATTACGATAACTTTGTTTTAAATTATCGCAGATCGATGGTTCAACCATTCGTTTTAAAGGTATTGGCGAGGTCTTTTGAAAGATACCCATCATGAAAATTTACTCCCCCCGAGGGGGGACTTCCCCCCCCCCCAGGGGGGGGGGAGGCGAGGCTCCTATATACACAATTTTTTTTCCCAGTTAACTATCTCTATTACAAAAAATATATATTCGTTTCATTTGGTTTAGTGCAGTCTATAGACGTTAAACTTTACTTACCTGCAATTTCCCCCATAGACGTAATGTATTAGAATTCTCTTGATTGTCCCTGTACACGAATCATTTGCTTGATCTTAACGAAAAGCTTACTGTAGCATCCCTATATGATACACATTTAGAATACCAAGTTTGAACTTTCTGCCATAATTTGTTTTTGAGATATGCTGATAACAGACACATGCACAGACATGCACACACACAGACATACACACAGACCATTTGCTAAAAACATGATTTTCGTATTCAGGGGACCTCAAAACGTGTAAATATAACAAAATCTCGCGTTCGCAAACTTGACCCAAAAAACAATACCTTATGGGTAAGAGAAAGTTAAAAAACAATACTTTCTCTACCTTATGGGTAAGAGAAAGTTAAAAAACAATACTTTCTCTACCTTATGGGTAAGAGAAAGTTAAAAAACAATACTTTCTCTACCTTATGGGTAAGAGAAAGTTAAAAAAAAAAAAAAAGGCAAATAAAACTTTTTTTTTTTTTCAACTTTTGAAATATTTTCATCAGAAATGGAAAGTGTTTATCACTTTTGGTTTGTCTGTCCGTCCGCGATATACGTCTCCGTAAATTTTTTCGTAATTTCTTCAAACTAATGTATGTTATTCAAGTTCCCCAAGACAATGGGAAATGTTTCCAAGTAATAATGGTATGAATGACATGGCTGGTTTGTGTGCAGAGACATCCAAACGAATGCCAATGCTTTGCATTCCATAAGAAGCATTTTTATTGAGTTTTAAATTCCTTTTTTGTTTTCTAGCATTAAAAAAAAAAAAAAAAAAAAAATCTCTTGCAAATAAATATTTTGGGGAAAAGACAGGGAATTCTGCAGAAAGCTACCACCTCACTCTATTTATAAATATTCCAATTGTAAAATTGTACATCTTTCCATTGGCTTTTTTTAATTCAAGAGGTCAAGAATAAACACAAATCAGAAAATAATTTACCCAGTTTTAACTTGACAAAAATTTCTTTAGCCAAAACAATTTCCACACATGCTTCTTTTTTTCCTAAATATAGGCAGATAACTTTCAGCAACTGCTTTCTTCAACAATATTTTATCTAAGTTCGATTACATAAACTCAAAGTCTAGTAAATATTTAATCTTGATACAAGAAATGTTACTTTCAAAATTAGATAATGCGTTCAATGTTCTTTTATTATTCTATTTACATTAAGAAGGTGGTAACAGATTGTGATGGAGACCTTATCAATAAAAGCATATTAATTGTGTTAGAGAACTAATTCTATTTTTATATCATGTAATAAATAATGACAATAGTATAGTTCTATTTTCATACCCTTATTGTAAATTTATTGCTATCAAAAACGTATGATAATGCAATTAAAACTGGTATATGGCCATAATAAAATATTTTCTACTATATTATTCCAATAGATACTTCTAGAGTACAATCATTTTAGTATCATATTATGAGTATTAGATATAAATTTAATCTACTTCAACCTAATGAAATCTTATCAGTGGCGTAGATAAAGAAGAGTGTTTGGGGACAAAACACCCCTCCGAAAGTTTTTGAACATTTCGTATTATTAGCACTAAAAAAGAAACTAAATTTTCATAATATAAATTCGAGTCAATCATGGAAGTGAAATTAATATGAAACCAATCGAATTCATTAAAATAAACTGAGATAACGATATTCGAAGGGACAACAACGAAGGTGTAATCTATGTACCTAAACGAAAGTACCAGGTACTGCGTGTGTTATTGCTTTCACACTGCTCTCATGTCTGCGTGAAATAGTTAAGCACAGCTATGATAAATAATTGTGCTTAATTATTTCAAAAAAAAAAAAAAAAAAAAAAAAAAAAAAAAAAATACACGTTTTCTGCAACTTATGGTGTTAGCTTAAAATTTTTTCATGCATTAACCTAAATTTGAAATTTGAAATCAGTGCAACAGTAATGATGGTCCGATTCTTGGTTTAGTCATGCTTGAACTTCTGCTGCTGTGGTCATATGAAGTTAGAATAAGATCCACATTGAATCAGATGCAGTCCTAATTTCTGGCATTGCCATAGGTATCGGAATATCTAAGACATCGCAAAAACCTTCCAGGATTTTAGAGATTCCAGTGATTCCGTGGAAAGTCTGTATGAATACTTGTGATCGAAATTTAGAACACCTTCTGCATACTCCTGCCCCTACTGTAAATTTGTTGCATTAATAATGATTCCCCGCGTAGAACCTACTTATCCAGCTATTTTGTAAACCAATCCTAGAGACGTTGAGGTTGGGTGGGTTTGACTTCGCACTAAAGGTATGTAGTTATGGGTACTATTACGGTAAAGTACGTACTATTAAGGATGTTTCCCAAATCATCGCCAAGTGTTCTGCGACAAACCGTCACATTTTGATCTTATACGGAAGGGATGGCTCTCCTCTTTGCAGCATGACGTCTTTCACGTGAATTTGATAACTTGAGGGAACATAATTAACGAGAACACAGTCACGCCAATCTCTCAGACCCTACGTAAAACAATCATGAGGAATATAACTCTCTAAATACCAGTGGCCTCCATATTCCCATCCAAATTAAACCTCTGAGGGTCACCAAATGTCTCCGGACTATCCTTAAGGGTGAATTTCAGACAGTCATCAATGCCCATAGTGTAGCACTAGTGAAACATAAAATCTACTCATCCTCAATCCTTTAAATTCTGACCGCAGTTATGCTATTTCAATGTTGATGTTTCAATAGGAACCTAACATAACCAATTAGGCCAAAATAGAACCCAGAACCAAATTCGCGAATAAAAAAACTTATAATGTCTCGAGCTATCTCAAGATTCAAGTAAATTACCATTTTGTTCCGCCTTCTAAATTTGGAAAAGCGTGGGAGCCCTCCTCTCCGCAAAATTTCAAATTTGTGATAACATGCCCCCTTACCACTCCTAGAAGGAAGTCCTAGATCGCCGCCAATTACTCAATACGTTGTTTTAGTGTGACGTTAAAAACACTCAAGTCAACTCAAAATTTGTCAGATTACAGAGTTGTGTCCACTACTGGATATGACCTTAAAAGTCAAATGAGCCAGTAGTGGACAGGGCTGTCCACTACTGGTACCGAAAAATGTCATCATGACCAGTAGTGGACACCCATAAAAATACTATATGCTAATAAAAGATTTAAAGAAACAGCACAATAAATGAATTCTGCATATTTATTTTAGTCATTTGAAAGCAAAAGTTAGAAGAAATCAGTCAGTTGGTTAAATGGGCTTTACATCGCATTAGTGCTATGCAATGGGCAATTGACAACGGTCTGGTACTCACCCCTAGAGGTGGTCCGGAGACATGACATCACAATTTTGATCCTACACGGAGAGGATGGCTCCTCTCCCCGCTTCGGTAACCCCCAGAGTTATAATTTTGATGGGAACATGGAGGACATTGCGGCCACGTCAGATTTTACGTGCACCAACCACCATTAGTGTGCACGACGGTCTTTGGCCGGCTCGAGTACTGAACCCGCAATCTTCCAATTACGAGCCCGGCGCTCTACCGATTGGGCTACCGCGGTCTCCAGAAGAAATCTGTCAAAAATAAACAGAGGCGAAAAGCAAACAAAATTTTATTTCTTTATTCAAAACGATAAGGAAAAATGGCAAAATCACAAAAAGTGCACATTTCTAAAACTGATGACCGGAATTATTTGTAAGAAATTAATAGTAGAGGACTATAACTTTCTTCCTGAGCATTGCTCGAACTTTCAGAAAGATTAGAAAGCTTATTTTCCGAGTTTAAAAAGTGTCCACTACTGGTGCTTTTACTTCATGTAACAGTAAAATAAGATTAATATGATAATTTATTGTGCAAAAATGTGTTTATTTATATAATGTTTTTCAAGTATATAATTTTCTTCTTCTTCCTTATTTTATTTATTTATTTTAATCTCATTCCTGTGTATGTGTTTTATTTCCAGGTTAGCATGGATTCCTGTTATATACGCTTCATATCTTCGCGAACGCAACAATTGTGAACGCACGACAACTCTATACCTCACCGATGTATCTTTACCGTCCCTTTGTATTTTATTTTTCTGTAATTGGTTCGTGTCTTGTCTGTTTGTCATTTTCAGCGTCAAAGGCACCATATCAAAGGTGAGTGCTGATGAGAAAAGTTTTAAAGTGCAATGGACAGTTTATTCTAATTGTGTTTATGTAATATATATATATAGATGGATAGATAGTGTAACCACGTTTCTCGCGTGTAGCTTTGAGGACAATTCCAAAGGCTTGGAGGGATGCCAAATTGACCAACAGCATGAGATTTAGCAAACATCCAATTATTTGACGTTCTCTTATCCCTATTTTCTCTCGACTACAAGAGTTACCACCACTATTTTAACACTGGACTCTGAGTTAACATTTGCGTAGAAGCTTCCATGGTCGTAAGAAACGTGGTTAAAGAATACTAGGTGATTCTACTGTCATGAGACAAACTTGAAGGAGAGGTAAGAACATCCCGAGGATTGAGAATCGTATAAGAATACAAACGTCATTTTAACCCTTTAAGAACTGCATGTTTTTGTTATTTTTTTAACAATAACATCCAAACAACTCCGCTTACTTCTACTGTGTAAATTTTAGAATCTCGTATACTTCATTATTGTCGCAAAGTCATGCACGATGTTTATATTAATGCAATCGGTGCGATAAAATATATCGATAAAAAATAGAATTATTATTACGTATACGTATTTATTTATGTAAACAAGTAATTATGTTAGCAAGTAAAAAATTAAGAGGAAAAAGAAAAACAAATGCAACATTCGAGTGCCGCAAGAACATTTCTAGATTTTATTAAAACTTAACGAAAAACATCCGCTTCTTAAAGGGTTAAACTGATGTTTACGGTCATGGGTTCCTATACGAGTTTCAATCCCTGTGACATTCTCCACCTCTCATCAAAGTTTTTTTTCCATGATCGTAGAATCGCCCTGTGTATCTATGTATATATTATTATTAGTTATTCAAAGAAAAAGTAAAAACTAGTATGTTGTGCCCACCGTATGACTTTCTTCTATATTTTCCTATACAAATTCACTCAGTAAAAGTAATTTATTAAAATTATTATTTAAAAAAACTATCTTCCATGATAATGCAGACGATTTCCATATTAGAGAAGTAGTATAAAACTAAATATCCAAAAGAAGTCAATTTTATTGCCAATATTACATTAAAAAAAAAAAAAAAAAATTGTTAAAAAGGAAAAAAATCGATAACTTTATTTTAAATTATCGCAGATAGTTGGTTCAACAATTCGTTTTAAAGGTATTAAAGGTATTGGCGAGCTCTTTCGAAAGATACCCATCATGAAAATTACTCCTCTCGAGGGGGGACTTCATCCCCGGGGAAGGGGGGTGGCGAGGCTCCTAGACATACAAAAAATTTTTCCCAGTTGACTATCTCTATTATAAATAATTCTTGTAAATTTCATAATGATTACTAAAAAATAATTCTCTTTATGCACATTTATACCAAATTTTGTCCTATATCACCATATTAAAGATTTAGAAAAAGCGGGATGGCAACGCAACCTGTAAGACAATTTTTACCAAAAGTTGATAGGCACTAATTTATGTCAAGGTGCAATTACATACCAATTTGTATGAAATTCTGTGCAGTAGTTCCTGAGATACAGTTGCCACAAAATTTTGTCACACACACACAGACAGACATTTTCTAAAAATCATAATCTAAATCATAAGATCAAAAATCCAAAATAAACAACATATTAGGCTGCATATTATATCGCAAACAGTCCAGAACGACATCGTTATCCTTCAAAACGGCGCCAAAGAAAAATCGGCAAATTCAGCTGTGGGGTTATACTAAAGTTATACCGTTTATTGCCCTCCGACTCCGAGAAGGTGTGTGTGTATGGGGGGGGGGAGGCGGGAATTTCAAACTTCGTGAAATCCAGTTACAATAAGTGCCGGATGCAAACAAACAATTTACGCACCAAATTTCGTGACCACAGAAGTCTTTAATAGAAAATATTATAAATAAATAAATACAAAACGCACAGCTTTAGTATGGGAACCCTTTGCTGACTTTAAATATTTTAAGCCATTTCTGCGATGAACTGAATTGGTTATCTCAATTGAGCAATTAAAGATCTTGGCGAGAAACGTCCGAGCTACTTCGGTTCCGAATTTCAAATTTTGCCAAAGGGATCCAATACTAAAGCTGTTCCATATCGAATCTGGTTTGAAAACGGAAAAAGGGTAAAATAAATTAGAAATATCAGACCTATATTTATAAATTTGATACCGAATGAAAGGGGCGATTTTGCTGAATCCAGGGGTTCAAACAGTTTTTCGATGCGACAATTAGATTTTTAAAAAATAACTAAAGTATGAAATTTAAGTGGCAACGGAAAAACGGATAAAATGAAAAATAAATTAGAAATATCAGACTTATTGTTACAAATTCAGTACCAAATGAAAGAGGTGATTTTTCTGAATCCTGGGGTGTAAACAGTTTTTCGATACGATAATTAGATTTTTTAAAATTAACTAAAGTATGAAAATTAGATGGCAACACTTCATTTCAATCTTTTCATAATTTGTAGTGCGAATCACGCGAATACAAAAGTCTTTAACTTGAAAAATTATTTTTATATTTTATTTTTCCATTCAAAGCATTTTAGTGAAAAAATATTTATGGCGCATGCGCAGGCGTTTTTTACCCACAATTTAAACACTAATCATAATTTTGAAAATTTCTATAGATATAATTTCAAGTTGGATGAAGACCTAAGTTTCTGCCAAGCGACGTTGAATTCCGTCCAGCCGTTCTCGAGTGATGCCCGGACAAACGTGTTTTAGTCTTTTACCCCCTAGGGGGGGAACGGGGGAGAATTTCTGAAAAGTTGATAGATATAATTTTAAGTTGGGTGAAGACCTAAATTCCTGCCAAGCGCCGTTGAATTCCGTCCAGCCGTTCTCAAGTGATGCCCGGACAAAAAAAGCGACATTCGGACACGATGACACACACACACACACACACACAGGCAAAATTTTCTGAAGTCATTTTCGGCTTTCATGGGGTGTAAAACGTGAAGATATCGCAAAATTTTTCGATTCCGACAAATTTACAGACAAAAGTCTGATTTTATTAATATAGATTACACATTTTTTAGTATAAACTTTAGAAATATCACTTAAAGAATAAATACAATTAAACTGAGCTGTTAATTTAGTCAAATTTTTAAAATTGTGTTATTTCAATAATAATAATGAAATAAATGTGTTAGATTGTGACATATCGTAGAATTTTTCTATAACATTTAGCGTATTTTAATGTTCATTTATTGAAATACTTTGATACAAACATACTTGCACTCTCGATCAATCAATGAAATTGCTCCTGTACATGTACCAGCAAATTATTATTTTGACACAATTATTATTTCGTAAGTGTGAAAATACAGATTTTAACGTAAACGTTACAAAGTGATTCTAATACAATAGATGCGAAAACTAATCTATTTCCGAACATCAAATTATGTCCTATTTAACAAAACTTTATTTTAGATGTCATAAAGAATCTAATTATCGTTTTATTACTTTCCAGTAAAATGTTAATTTTTCTGTGAATTTCGTATCGCAAAAATTGACCTCGAAATCCAAATTGATAATATAAGATTAAGATTTCGAAAGAAATTCTATGAGAATTAAATTGATTTATCGAGTCTTAAGAAGTTGAATAAAAGCATACGGAAAATATTATATGTTTGTACGGAAGAAAGGAATTTTACAGTTCTGTCAGAGAATAGTCTGAAGTAGAGGTCTGCACGGGCCGGAATTTCGAGGCCCGGCCCGTTTATTTTTTGCCAGTGTACGGCCCGGCCCGAACAAAAAACGATAAAATCAGGCCCGACCCGGCCCGATTAAATAATATGTAAAATAAAATGCATGCCTTTCTATGAAAAAGGTTTTTAGTATGTGTTTTGCAGAGGTCGAAGCAATAGAATCTTCTTTAACAAAACTGCTGAACTTTTACAAGATAATTATATATAAACAAATGTTCATTATTACAGACGTACAGAAGGCTCAAAGACAGACAGAAAGTCAGACAGACAGAAAATATTAGCACTCATCAAACAATATAGGACGTTATTTAAAATGCGTTATTACTACTAAAATTGCACGTTCAACCATTTCCTCTTGTATGCCGCAATGTATACGAATCTTTCATGTGATCCGGTAAACAAAATTTTAATAGTAATCGAACCATATTCAATAGAAAAGAGGCTTTTGCACATGCTAAAAATGATGCTACTTTCATTCAGTGCACTGGAGAAAAAGAAAAAAAGAGTCTTAAAGAAAAAATTACAGCTGCAGGATTTTTATAGCTTCATACAACCTAAACTCTACAGACCATAGGACACAAAGCCTGCTTATACACAGTAACGTATCTAATTTCTTTTGTTTGAACATGTGCGCAAACTAGTAGTGACATGCATACTATTTTGAATTGGAAACCATTTAATATTACTTGAAATGAAATACAGGGTGTTTATAAAGTCCCGGACCCATTTTGATGTTTAATAACTCATAAAATAATAAAGATAGATTAAAATTAATAACATAAATGGTTAGATAGACTCAAAAAGTTTCATGACCCTTGTCAATGAACTTCCACGTGTGCCCCCTTCATCGCACGGAGAATATCAAGTCGATAGTCAATTTCACGCCAGGTAGCGGCAAGCATGTCTGAATTAACCACATGCATCTGAAATTATGAAATTAACCACACGCGCAGACGATATTTACAAAAGTAAAGATATTCAAACCTGAAAAGAAAATATATGAGTTATTCCATCAATAAATGCCATAAGTTTGTTTATATCTTCATTATTTTATGAGTTATTAAACACCAAAATGGGTCCGGGACTTTATAAACACCCTGTATATTAATTTCGAAACATGCTAAAAATATTTGCGGAAAATCAGATCGTGAACAGACAGATTGATAAGCAATTAAATTGAAGTTAGATATTTCTTAACAAAATAAAATTTTATGTAATATATCAGCCTGTAAAATTATGTAAAATGAATGATTGAAGAAATATTTTATCATTTTCCTTTTTCGTTGATTAACGAAGAAACTAGAAAAAGATTCGGCCCGACCCGGCCCGGCCTGAGTATACACAAAAAAATTGAGCCCGGCCCGGCCCGAGAACAAATTGAAAAATTCGACCCGGGCCGAGCCGGGTCGTAAGCCCGGCCCGTGCAGACCCTCTAGTCTGAAGTATGAATTCTCGAGAAAAGGCTTATCTCTCACGAATTATTTAACGATTTTTTTTCCTTTTTCGAAAAGAGTTTAAAAATCTAAAAAGAAATGCTAAAATACTTTAAAAGAAATTTTTATTAAATAACGCCATACAATATTAACAAAGACACTACGTATATTTCTGATCGAAATAATATAAATCATTCTTATCAGGATAGGATATGCAATGAAAACCTCACCAGAGTAGAAAACAAATATAGACAGGCCCTGTTTTTTAATACAAGTTATTCTTAGTGATATATTCATAGAGCATTTATGCTAATTGTTTTAAAGTATGTTTTTTTTAATATATTTATAAAGCAGTTAAAAGCTATTTCATTTACGTCTATAGCTAATTTTTCACTACACTTATATCTACAATCAATAATTAAAAGGAAATCAATCTTTGGATTTAATCGGTATAATGAACGATAAATATATATCTCGTTTAAATGATATGAGGGGGAAAAAATCTGATAGTTTAGATTTCAAGAAATTTCTTGATGTTTCTTTCTTATTTCACTTTATATATAAATAAATTTACAAATTTATGTCAATTCTATTATACTTTTGATGAAATAGAAAGCAGCACAATCGAATTATAATTTTTGTTTTACAGCTCGACGTTTTTTGATTAAAATATACCAATCTTTTCTCATTTTGTTGTGCGATTCTACTAATTGCGGGTGTTGAAAATTTGTTATTTTCCAAAACTTGTTCTTATAACACTACAAAATTCGAACCAGTTATTTAAAACTAACAAACTTTCAAACACTCCGATCATTCTGCTACAGATACGCCGAAATTTTACCGACGTTCTGCATTATATGATATAAACAGAAATACTATAAGTCAAGATTAAGGCTAATAAAAATGGAAGTTGTGCTACAAGATTACAAACTAGTATTTTTTTCACACAGTAAAAATAAATGAATAAATAAATAAAACTTTAAAAAAGTAAAATTTATTTATTTTTCTTAAAAGGACATAATATGTGGAATCGTTAAAAATTTCCACAAAATTAGTGTTGATCCACTAATGGCTGAGAAGTTCTGTTCTCGAAGCTGGCATACGGAAAATGCTGGGTTTGAACTAAGTTTGATTTCATCAGCCTTAGTCATTCTGAGTTTTCCCTGGTTTTTCTCCGAAACTCGTGTAAATACAGGCTTGGACCCCCTACCACGAAGAGCATTTCAACCAGGCTTAGGGCCATCGAGTTGTCAATGATTTTAAAGCCTGTACCACCACAAAACCAGTATAGTGCCCTGCTATGATTGTTAAAAAATCTGGAGTGACTCCACCCGACTTTCCGAACATTGAGTAATTAACAGTTTTGTAGATAAAGTAAAGAAAGAGGAGTTGTTAAACAAACAAAAGAGAGAAAACCATAATAGAGTGTTTGAGAATTTTTCTCCATATATTACACGATGTTTTATTTAACACTACTGAACTTTGAACCCATAGATCATAATGATGAAGAATTTTTCGTTGTATCCCTGTAAAAACCTATAAATGCTGATTCACCAAAATGCTTATAATTAGCGCAACAGTGATTTATAATATTTATATAAATTTTCAACTCAATTGAATAAAGCGTTTAGATGCTATCGCACTTTTAAAAATTTGGTCCCATAGGCCATAATGATAAAGAATTTTTCTTTGTGTCCCTGTAAACAAACTGTAAATGCTAGATTCACCAAAATCTATACAGTTGGTGTAACTGTGACCTATAATATGTGTACAATTTTTTTGCTCAGATTAATAAGGCGTTTAGACGCTATCACACTTATAAAAATTTGGCCCCATAGGCCATAATGATAAAGAATATTTTTTTTATCCCTGTAAAAAAACTATAAGTGCTAAATTATCCAAAACCTATTCAGATTGAGTACCCGTGACCTATAATATGTGTATAAATTTTTTGCTCAATTGAATAAGGTTATCGCACTTTTCGCTATCGCACTTTTCAGATGCTATCGCACTTTTCAGATTTTGGTCCCATAGGCCATATTGATAAAGAATTTTTCTCTGTGTCCCTGTAAAAAAACTATAAGTGCTAGATTAACCAAAATCAATAGGGTTCGTACTATGGTGACTTACAATATACGTACCAACTTTCAGCTTAATGGAACAAAGCGTTTAGATGCTAGCCTGTTCACTCACATACATACATACATACATACATACATACACACACGCACATACATCACCGCAAAAATAGTGAAAACGGACTCATTGGACCTTGAAACGTATAGAAACATCAAAATCTCAAATTCGGATTTTTGACATGATTACAACACTTTCCTCACTATAGTGTTCGGAAAGTAAAAATTAATCTAAACTGATTAAGACTGCTGAATTCATTTTCATGACTAAACTTTGCCTTTTCTTTTATATCATCCGATAATAGTCAACCGTCACCGTCAGGTCAATAGGCAACTAATACGCTTTGTTCACTATTTCAGAGCTGCCAACATTTTAAACTTTTAAATCAGAATTGACACCGGTATTTTTAAATGGAATATGTTATATATATTTTCGACGATTAATATTACCGAAAACAGTTATAAAAATTTTTCGGTTTGAAGTCTACCTTGAAAATCGTGAGACTTGGCACCTATGCTGTAATAGTTATTATTATTACTTACCGAACATATATATGTAAGGAAAGTATTGTAATTATGTCGAAAATCCAAATTTCAGATTTTGATGTTTCTATACGTTTTGAGGTCCCCTGAGTCCGTTTTCAGTATTTTTACGATGATGTATGTATGTATGTGTGGTAGTATGTGTGTGTGTATGTGTGAGAGTGAACAACCTAGCGTCTAAACGCTTTGCTCGAATGAGCTGAAAATTGGTACGTATATTGTAAGTCACCGTAGCACGAACCCTATTGAATTTGGTGAATCTAGCACTTACAGTTTTTTTAAAGGGACACCAAGAAAAATTCTTTATCATTATGGCCTATGGGGCCAAATTTTTAAAAGTGTGATTGCGTCTAAACGCCTTATTAAACTGAGCAAAAAATGCATACACATGTTATAGGTCACAATTGCAATAACTTTATAGATTTTGGTGAATTTAGCATTTACAGTTTTTTTTATAGGGACACAAAGAAAAATTCTTATCATTATGGCTTATGGGACTAAATTTTTAAAAGTGCGATAGCGTTTAAACGCCTTATTCACAGTTGAGCTGAAAATTTATCTGAAGTGAATATTATAAGTCTGTTGCACTAACTGTAATTATTTTGGTGAATCTTAGCATTTATAGGTTTTTACAGGGACGCAACGAAAAATTCTTTATCATTATGATCTATGGGCTTAAAGTTCAGTAACGTTAAATTAAACATCGTGTACTGTATGGAGAAAAATACTCAAACACCCTATTATAATTTTCTCTCTTTTGTGTATTTAAACAACTCCTCTTACTTTACTTTATCTACAAAACCGTTAATTACTCAATGTTCGAAAAGTCGAGTAGAGTCATTCCAGATTCCTCCCCCCCCCCTTATATAATATCGTTCATGTTCCTATAACGAACAGTTAGATGTTAAATGTTTATGATAAAAAATTTTCATGATGACCTAAGCTCGCACCTCTCGGTTTTGAAAAAATATCTCTATTCCACCTTATTAGATTTTACAACCTGTTACGTTTGCATGAGTTTCAAAAGGTTAGTTTATATTACACAGATAAATAGGCACAATGTTTTAAATATGTTTTTCTGGAAAAATTATGAACATTAGGTTTCCTCTATCCGTGGTGAACAAATTAACATCCGTTTTTCCTATTAGATCATGAAGTTTTATTTCCTTCCTGAGTTCATCTTCAAAACTTCCTGGAGATAAGAGACTTCTTCGTTACTATCTTGAATATGTATCATCGACGATCATTTTTTATTAGATTTAGTTTACGTATGAAAAATGGTTATGACGTAAATGAATTTCTATGTGTTTTTTAATTACTAGAAAGCTACTTTATGGCAGTTACAATTATAGACGGAATTGTTATGAATATATTTACGTCATTTGAATCCATATATTTAGACTTATATGGGAAACAAGCAGCTTCTACCCCCTCCCCCTCCTCGTTCTTGCACTTCGCTTATTTCCTTTATATCACAATCCTTTATTATGAAAATTTAATATATTGATGAAAAAGACTAACAGGTGCATCTGGATTTATGCATAAGTTGTTTCTGACAGTTCATTTCGAAATCTTTCAATAGTTTATAATTAAATATACACTTGAGGATCAGATAAGCTTATAGTGAAAACGAAAATTAATCCTAGGGTATTAAAAATGTTAACACAAGCAAGATATTTTAAATTACAAAAGTGTATGGACACCAAATGAAAAATTGAAAATTTGCCAAAAATAGTAAAATCTGGTGCTATAACATAAATAAATTTATATTATAGGGGTAACCGGGGTAATTTTTAGACAAAGTAAACTTTCGTTATGAAAAAGGGTTTCTTTGGATATAGTTAAAATTTTATATTTTTATATTATATGAATTATCTTATCAGAAAACTCAATCAATGTCTTTGTAAATAAAGAAAATTAAAAGAATAAAAATTAAAACGTGTCTAAGAATTACTCCGGCATAGGAGAAATTCTTAGAAATGCACGGGGTAATTATTAGACACTGTATTTCTATGTTTTATGAATAGAAAATAAGATTTTTACAAACAGCTCTAGTCAGTCAGTATTTGGTTACATTGTGTGCTTCAAATAGGGTAAAATAATTGGCAATTTAATGCACACACACAAAAAAAAGTTACATGTTTTGATTTCCCACTTTATAACATTTTATAAAAATCAGGGAAAACATGGCAATAACTAAAAACGTAGTTTAATTATTAAATCTGTATGTACTAGATACTAGGTCAGTTGTGGCGATAAAGCAGAATTAAAAATTAAATTAACTCAAAAAACAGACTTTACTAGCATGAAGTTATTATCCATTTTAACTTGAAATACAACTTCAATTGCAAAAAGTCTGTACGCCAGTTTTTGATTTTACAACTTCAATTATTTTTTCTTAGTTCATTCACTAAAACATCCTTATGGAACTTCTTAAGGGTTCTATAAACGTCAGCAATTTAATCATTGCTTGAAATTTTAAAGGAATAAACAGAATCTGTCTGAATTGGATCATAAAATAGATTCAGGAACTTTCTCAAAATCTGGTACTGAAAGTCACCAAAATTTGTTGTCCTCATACCATTTCAAAAATTTCAATTCCAGATGCTCTTTTCATTTTCTTTAAGGACCCTCCAACACTTTCCCAATATAATATAGAGTTTCATAATAAACAGCAAAAAACTTATCACTAGCAAATTATTTATTACATTTGTTAATTGTAGCTTCAGTTGATGTTGAAATTTTGGTAAGACATATTTTTTAATATTAATGGTAGCATCAGAGTTGCCTATCAAACTGATGTCAGAGGATGCATCACTGTGAAAACTTTCATCGTCTGAAGAACTTCCAGATTCTTCGGGGACAACTTTTTTTTTTTTTTTTTAAGTGTTGTTCTTTTTGTTTAAGAAAACATTTTTCCCTTCTTTTTTTTTTTTTTTTTTTTTTCATATAATCATCAGATGTTATAACTGCATCCATATCTATTATCATCTTAAAATGTTTTCGTTACTAATACCTTACTGTAAGGATAAATAAACAACCTAGTTCCATCTTCAGAATAACTTTCAAGTTCTTTCACAAAAAGTAAATAAAGACATCAGATTATAGTTAACAAGCTAGAATCTGTATATTCATTATAATAATCTAATGTTTTTAACTGTAACTTAACGTTTTTGTTCACTTGAGTTTTACTTTATTATGAATTGTAAATATAATAGTTTAAGTTATCTGATTTTTTAATGAAGTACTTACAGTTTTGTAATATTTATTTATTTATTTTTAAATTGTGCCTAATATAATCAATGAATGGATAATCAATAGTAACTGGGCTCTTTAAATTAAATACTATTTCTTACATTATATTAAATTTACCTTTGACTAGAACATATAAAAAATAATTTAAACCTATTTTTTCATTGTCTAAGAATTACCCCAGCATGAAACAATGCAACAATGCCTTTTAAAAAGGCCTATACTCATCTCAGTTTATGAATATTGCAATTTTCTTTTAGTAAATTTGAAGGTAATGAATTTCTTCCTTAATACCATTTAGAATCTGAAACTAAAGTAAATAAATATACGCAATAAACAAATTTGAAAATATTGAAAGCAAAAGTTGATAGGTAATTTTTCCGAGACATTTTTCCAGTGAAATAGAAAACTTGCTAATGTTTGGATTACTGCTTAGAAAACTTTTATACAATGAGAAAAGACATTTAAAAACTTAAATTCAAATAAAAATTAATAGCTTTTAAACACCAAGTGCGTCTAAGAATTACCCCCAAAGTTTCGTGTCTAAAAATTACCCCGGTTACCCCTACAGCAAAAGAGTGTTGTGTGCACTCACGGTAGGATTTTTGTTAAAGATGTCATATCTGCATTTATAGTTAGTTTTCACAGCCGCACAAAATTTTTTATTCCATACATTGCAAAGATATACATAAATGATAGTTTGAATTATCCTAATATATTTCAGGTAAAATTTCAAATTACTAGAAAAGTCAACTTTTTTTTTTTTTTTAACAATTTAACAACATCTTAAGATTCATATAGGAATAAAAGTAAACTTTTGACAGCTTCTACTAATTGCCGAAACGTCAGTGGAGGCCCTCTGTTGAGACTCAAAACGGTTTTGGGCTGTGTCTGTGTGTCGCGCGATAGCGGCCGCAAGAATCCCGCTATTGACTTGTAATTTGGTACACATGTTCGTGTGCCTCACAGAATCAGCTGTATAGTTTTGGGTGTGTGTTCCATTTGTAGTTTGTGTACAGGACACGCCAAAGTTTTTCTTATCATTACAACCTATGGGAGGAATTTGTATGTACTACGATAGCGGCCACAAAAATCACGCTATTGATTTGCAATTTGGTACACATATTCATGAGCCCAACGAAATTAGCTGTATAGTTTTAGGTGTGCATTCCCTTTGTAGTTCGTGTACAGGAACACGCCAAAGTTTTTCCTATCATTACGGCCTATGGGAAGATTCTTTATGTACCGCCATAGCCACCGCAAAAATCAAGCTATTGACTTCCAATTTTTGCCGAAACGTCAGTGGAGGCTCTCTGTTGAGACTCAAAAGGATTTTGGGTTACGTCTGTCCGTCTGTCTGTCGTGCAATAGCGGCCGCAAAAATCACGCTATTGACTTGAAATTTGTTACACATGTTCATGATCCCCACGAAATTAGCTGTATAGTTTTGGGTGTGCATTCCATTTGAAGTTCGTGTACAGGGACACGCCAAAGTTTTTTTTACCATTACGGCCTATGGGAAGAATTTGTATGTAACGTGATAGCGGCCACAAAAATCACGCTATTGACTTGCAATTCGGTACAGATATTCATGAGCCCAATGGAATTAGTTGTATAGTGTTAGGTGTGTATTCCATTTGTCGTTCGTGTATAGGGACACACTAAAGTGTTTCTTATCCTTACGGCCTATGGGAAGAATTTGTATGTACCGCAATAGCGGCCGCAAAAATCCTTCGATTGACTTGCAAATTGGCGTACACGTTCCAGCTTTGCATATAAGTAGCAGTATAATTTTTATTGCTATATTGTTTATAAACTGTGTACAGGGACACGCCAAAATTCTTAACATTACGGCGTATAGGGTGAATTTCGTTTAAACGCATTTTAATATCATTACTTTGCAATGAAAAAAATGAAACTAGCGTACGTGAGTAAGATGCTTAAATTTATGTTGTTTGAAGAAAATATTTGCTCTTAAGCTTTCTAATTAATGTACAGGACCTCACAAAAGTGTTCTGACAATGTCACGTAGTCATCCAAACGATGTTAAATTTGGAACAATTATTAATTTTAAACGCAAAATAAGATGAAAAATTTTTACTGGTGTATACAATGTTTATGGTTTGTTTACAGAGACACAGGAAAGAATTTCGTAACATTAGAGCCTATGGGCAAATTTTTATTTAAGCGCGTACTTTAAGGCGTTTATGCTGAATTGAACTTAATAAAATTAACATACATTATAAAAATGCTTGAAATCATGTTTACTCTTAAAAAAGGTTATGTATAAACTAAATAATTTATGGGACCACACAAAATAATTCCGACTATGTACTGTAATCATCCAAATGATGTCAAATTAGTTTGAAAAAACAATGAGCTGTAATTATTTAGGTTTATTCTTATTATTGGCGTTAATAATGGCTGTGGCTACTTTTCCAGGATACATAAAAGAATTTCGTACTATTACGGTCTATAGTCGGTATTTTTTAAAAGTTTATTTTAACATGGTTACACCCGATCAAATATAATGAAATTTTATTAGAATTTTAAAAGCATGTTTTCCTGTTGAAAATTGTGGCCATAGAATTGGAAATTAGTTTAAAGGTTACGCATAATGTTTCTGATATGCTATGTATTTTTTTTTTTTTTTGTAGGAAATTTGGTAGTTATGAAATTTGGTATTTATGAATTTCAGGGAAATAATACAAGACTGTCGTTTATCAAGAATGCATATTGTTGCATACATGGGGGGTTCGTAAGTTGTCCGAGAATGAAAGGCGAAACTTGCAAAAATTCAGTGATTTATTCACAGAAAGTTCCAGAAAAATACAGGTCTATAAACCAAGTATGAGCTTCAATTCAACCAGTAAAGACAGCTTAAACAACAGCCGTTAACAGCAAAAATACAGTATAAACTGTTTAGCAATAACATATAAAGCATGTATCATCCAAAGAAGCTCAATGCAAAGCAAGCATTTGACGAAACTGACACAGATCTGAGACTGGCCGCCTTGGCGTAAATAATGCTCCTTTTATTATACTTTTCTATCGGACACAGACTGTTCTGAAAAATTCTCGTATCACATCAGCCAATGAGATTAGAGCTTCCATATTTGGTATATCCCTAATAAGGATATTCTCGCCAAGGTCGCCAAAAAAAATCGCCAAGGAGGGAAACAGTCGCAAAATTTGGCGCCAAAACCATTTTTTTTTCTTATTGGAGCTTTTTAATGCATTTTCAAAGGAAAATTAGGCTATTTTAACGCTAAAACGACTAGAAATGCACAAAATTAGCCTTTTATCAACTTACTAAAACTCTTTGAAAGAAATTATTCAAAAATAAATGCAATTATTTACAATTCCGTAACACTTTATATGATATAGAAATAGGTATACAAAGAGAGATACAGCGGGGGTTGAGGGGGGCGGCAGCCCCCCTCAGGAATGTATCTGATTATGGTAACAAGTCGATCGAATCAATATATATATTATATAATAAGGAATAAATAAAAATGGTCTATTGAATAATGTCTGATGCAAACAGGACGTTGAGGCTCCTGATCTGCAGATCCACTAGTATATATTATAGCAATGTAAAATAGAGAAAGAGAAACGAATTTAGACAATGTGGCTGTAAAATTTTCAAACAGTTTTGACAGCGTAACAAAATATTCATCCTGAAATAAGAAATATAAGATAACTTTTGCTAAAGACAAATCTGAATAATGAATTGATTATATTTAACCCGCCTTAAAACCCATTCTCTTTCAGAAATTTTTGAACAAAATTTTAGTTATTACAATTCCGCACTGAAATTGGCCGGCCTATAACATTGTCAAAAAGTGGTAATACTTTTCTGCAAACTGACCTTCTAAAATGCTATTGGGGTTTATTTATTGACGATTAAAATTTTCTTAATATGTGATCTCAAATTTTACTTTATTATTAGCACGACAGATCGCACTATTTCTTTCACACAGCCATTTTGCCGTTGCTACTATTTTGACTGTCTACCTTGAATGAACGAGCAAACATTTTTGTTTTTATCTAAATATATAAAGCTGAAAGCTTGTCATTGTATCTGTCCGGATTGTTAGATTTTATCAAAAATTCGTACGCTTATTAATAAGCACAAAATCTAGTTAGCGCCATATTTTTTAGTTCATGATTCAAAAGATATTAAATAAAAGCACTATTTTAACATTAAAATTAACAAAACATAAAAAGAAACAAATCGATGTCAAAAATAAATAAGTAGTTCTTTTTTTTTTTTTTTTTTTTTTTTTTTAAGTCCAAATAATAATAATAATAATAATAATAATAATAATAATAATAAAAAGTGCAAATATTTCTTTTTCAATGATTAAAATAAAATTGAGAAAAATAGTGCTAAACAAATAGAACAGTTTCAGTATAAGAACCCCTTGGCGAAATTTGAAATTTGGCACCAAAGTAGTTAGGACGTTTCTCGCCAAGTCTTTGCTTTCTCAATTGCAATAAACCAATGCCTTTATATGGAAGAATACATTAAAATAATTAGAAGATAAAAAGAACTTTTCATGTACCATGTTTTTAAATTTTCTGTTGAACCATATAAACGCCACCGAAGACAGCGGGGACCGGAACAATTGGCTAAAAGTATTAAAAAATTCATTGCTATCGTGTTTTGAGCTATTATAAAAGTTTCAAATGGGAAGTTAGTTAAAAATCGATTGCAACCTTGATCCCGAAGCAATTGGTTAAAAATGTTTTAAAAATGCATTTTCACCGTGTTATGAACTATTCTGAAAGTTTCAAATCTATAGCTAGTCGGGAAGTTAGTTAAATAAATTTTCTGTTGAATCATATAAACGCTGCCGAAAGCAGTAGGTACCTGAAACAGTTGACTAAAAGTATTTTAAAAATATATTGTCACGGTGTTCTGAGCTATCCTGAAAGATTCAAATGTCTAGCTAGTCGGGAAGTTAGTGAAAAATCGATTGCAAGCTTTGTACTGTTAACTCTTCCGAAGGAAGCAGGAACCCAAAACAGTTGGCTAAAAGTATTTAAAAAATGCATTTTCACAGTGTTATGAACTATTCTGAACGTTTCAAATGCCTAGCTAAGCTAGTCGTGAAGTTAGTTAAATAAATTTTCTGTCGAATCGTATAAACGCTGCCGAAGGCTGTAGGGACCCGAAATAGTTGACTAAAGGTATTAAAAAGTATTGTCACTGAGTTCTGAGCTGTCCTGAAAGTTTCAAATGTCTAGCTTGTCGGGAAGTTAGTTAAAAATGGATTGCAAGATTTGTACTGGACAAACAAACAAGAATCGAAGTTAATAAAAACATGGTAAAAAGTCCTGTTGTACTAAATTAAAGTCTGTTTCGTACAGAATTTTATGTCTACTATTTAGAAAACAAAAATTGGCATGGGTTTTTTAAAAATTATTACCATGTTTTTATTAACTTCGATTCTTGTTTGTCCGGTACAAATCTTGCAATCTATTTTTAACTAACTTCCCTACTAGCTAGACATTTGAAACTTTCACAGTAGCTCAGAACCCGGTGACAACACAATACTTCGAAGTCCGATTTTCGAATAGTTTTCTTTTAATTAATTAAAGTATGAAAATAATAAGCTCTTAATAGCAATAAAATAGCCATTAAAATATAGCTATCATTTTATTGTTGAAAATAAATTAAAAAATAAATAAATAAATAAAAAGAGTTCATTTTCTTTCGACATAAAAATAAATACATTTAATTCAACGTGAATGTTAAAAAATTATAAAAAGTTAAATTATGCATCTCACAAAAATTGACGTCATTATCACTTTAAAAATTTTATACACGAATGTAAGGGCGTGTATCAGTGCTTGTATGAGTGTGTAAGTGCGTGTCACGAATATAAGTGCGAATGTAGTTCACAATGCTAATATACGCTGTTCTAAAATGAGTAATATTTTATTTTTAAAACCAACTTTTGTTTTCACTATTATTATTATTTCACTGAACTGAGTCCGCGTGCTTAAATATTGCTTAAATATTTTTTTTTATCCTCGCGTATTTTATTAATGATTCATCAGAAAATTTAAAAACATGGTATTTAAAAAGTTTCTTTTATTATCTTATAATTATTTTAATTTATTAATTTCCAAACAAATGTTGTGCAGTTCACTTCAACGTATTCTAAATCTGTTGGATAATTCCTTAATGAATAAATTAAAATTCTTAATTTAAAATTTTTTATCAAATAATTATTATTATAATTTATTTATTGACTTTGCAGCCCGAGCCTAGACGTCATGTCGTTTCATTAGTGTATGTAAAACTCCTCATCAGTGTTTTGGACATAGCATGTGCCGTTTTAGGTACAGTCATTTTTGTAAATAACTCATATTGTGACATCATTGGATTACCAATTTTAATTAAGGTAAGTTCGAACTGATCTAAACAGAATTTTTTTACTACTCATTTTTAAATAATAATAATATAATTACCTATTATTATATTTTATGACATGTTTATTATTGTTAGATTTTCTCTAAGGAGACAATGGCGTTGAAATTAATAATTTTTTATTTACATTCTATCTCTTCCTGTGTTTCCTTATGTTTTTCAGTGAAGATTGGTTAAAGACAACATTTAGGGGGCCGGTAACAAATTGAGCAAAATCAGTAATGTTTGTGATCACCCTGTATCGGTAAGTAAACGAAATGATCGGTAACTTTAGAATATGTTGATATTGACCCAGTACAATTTGTGGATGAATTTGTGTGACGATAGCATGTTAAATAACGGAGATATAAGCATCTACTTTAAAACTCAAAAAAAAAAAAAAAAAAAAAAAAATCAACATGTTTTTTATTTATAATATACAAAGTTTTAAATGAAAATTATTCCTACTTTCAGATAAATGGAAAAACCACTTTTGAAACAATATACACTACAATCGGAATACAAATATTTTAAATATCTCATGAAATATGAGCATTTTTTATGAAAAACTTTTTCACTACGCATGCACGAAAGACCGAAAAAATTGGTTGAAAGCTAGATATATTGGACAACTTTTGTCAAAAGTTCATTTGAACAGAATAAAAACTAAGCAAATTGTCGGCAAAAGAACGAGCTAGATTTTAGGTATTTTCCAAGAGTTGAAATTTCATAAGGGGTTTCTCACCATTTCACGTAATTAATTTGAAGATCTAATTATTTCAACCACGCTCCAAAAGTACTTTCTTGTGAAAAACCCTTTATAAACTTGTAACTGTAACATATATTTGTTTATTTACTATGATTTGTAAGATTATAAGGGCTTTTTCACAAAAAAAAAATTTGCAAAGTTGTTGAAATAATTGGATCTTCAAATTAAAAACGCGACATGTGAAAAACCCCTCATGAAATTTCAACTCATGTCTAGCTCATTCTTTTGCCGACAATTTGCTTAATTTTTACTCTATTCAAATGAACTTTGACAAAAGGGGCCCAATATATCTAGTTTTCTAATTTCTAGTTTTTCTAAATTTTTTTTTTTATCGTTTGCACATGTGCAAGGAAAACATTTTCCATAAGAATTTTCATATTTCATGAGATATTTAAGATATTCGAATTCCGATTGAAGTGTATTGTTTCAAAAGTGTTTTTCAATTTATCTGAAAGTAGGAATAATTTTCGTTTAACTCTGTACATTATAAATATAAAACATGCTGATTTTTTTTTTCTTTCTTTGAGTTTTAAAATAAATGCTTATATCTCCGTTATTTAACATGTTATCGTCCCACAAATTCATCCACAAATTGTACTCGGTCTATATTTAACATATCCTGAAGTTACGGATTATTTCGTTCACTGAACGATGTAGGTTGAACACAAGCATTATTGATAATGCTCAATTTGTTACCGGCCCCCTAAATGTTCTCTTAAACCAATGTTTATTGGAAAACATGAAGAAGACCCAGTTCTTTAAATACCCAATGTTTGGAAACATTTCACAGAGAGATAAGTTTTTACATTAAAAAAAAAAAAAAAAAAGATCGTTTGCAAACTTTGCTAAACTTCTGAGCAGGACAGTATAAATGCAAAATTGCTGCTATAAATTTTGAACGACCTTCTGTATTTTCTTTTTCTACTAATTGCACAACGATATTGAATACATTATTATGCACACTTGTGATTATTGTAAAAACAAAAATTTAGCCGAATTTTCGCTATTCACCAGAAGCACAGTTTGAAACATACAGCATCTTAAATTGGAAGATATTTTGATTTTTGTTTTGCTTAAAAATATAATTTATTTAACACTTTGAGTGCCATGGCTATCATATGTGATAGCCAGTGGTGTTTCCGTTGGGACACTGGCTATTACATATGATAGCCATGGATTTTCAACACTTCGGTCCTTGTCTATAAAAACGATATCAGTTACATAAAAATCGTACTGGAGTTTGATTGTTGGAGAATGAGAATCTCCCCATGTGTTGCAAAATGAATCAGATTGAAAAAAAATCTGGTGTGAAACAACCACACGACTTCCATTACCCACTATTACACGTATTATATGCCTTTTTGAGAGATAATGTGATCAGAAAACATAAAAGTGACCTAAAGAAGTAGAAACATAAATTTTTTCCGGTAAGAGAAACTCATAAAGACATATAAAACGAAGCTTACATAGAGCGAGGTAAAAAATAAGAGAAAAAAATGGTAGAGTTATTTTTTGCAACACAAATTTCCGAGATTTGAATATGACCTACCTAAGCAAAATGACTGTTAATTTTCCTCTAACAACTACGTGATACATAAGAAAGAAATGGATTTATATAACAATTTTCAAGAAAATCGTTAGAGCCGTTTTTGAGATACCAACTTTTACCAAAACTCAATTATTGAAAGGAAAACAATAATTACATAAAAAAGCATATTTAAAAGTGAGTTAAAATGGCGAGTTTGAAAAAAATCCGTACAACCGTTTTTAAAGGAACGCCTTTGCGAGGCCTGAAATTGAGCTATTTTTACAGGACGCCTATCAATTTTCCTGAACTAACCAACTATATCATTCGAAAGGACATCTAATAGAGTGTTTATATAGCAAGTTTGAAGAAAATCGTTAGAGCCGTTTTTGAGATAGGGACTTACGGTCCCACTTCCGGTTTCCGATGTCCCACTTCAGGTTTTTCAATTTTCACCAAAATTTTGAAATTTCATCTGTACACCAGACGTATGTCAATTCTAAAGTTTCGTAGCTCTATCTTTATTAGTTTCTGAGCTATAATAGCCAGAAGATTCTCCACATACATACATACACACACACATACATACATACATACACACTGACCAATTGCCAAAAACCACTTTTTTGGTTTCAGGGGACCTTAAAGCGTGTAAATAAGGTGAAAACCCGATATCGTATTTTCAGACCGAATACATTACTTCCATTACCTACGGTAGTAGGGTAATGGAAGAAATATTTATTTTATGTATAATTAATTTTATGTCGAAAAAAAAAATACAAATTTCACAACAGAATTTTCCGGCACCGTGGTGAACATTTGCAATTTTGGCTTGGCAGTCAAAGTGTTAATGATATATTAATATGAATAATGATATATTAATATGAATTACTGTGAGGTTACAACAGATTTATTATTTAACACAAGATATAACACAAGGAAATTCATAACTAATTTTCAATCACATTCAAAACATGACTTGAATATACTTTCATGTATATGTCAAATTAGGAATGTTTTCTTTTTCTTTTCAGATATTTTAAAATGTTAGTTCTGCTTCAGTGATAATAAGTTTTAAGTATTTTATAACTCTGATTCTACTTTGAAATAAATTTTTAAAAATCAATTTTTCAGTATGAAAAAAATCCCCTTAACATTCACTTTCTTCGATTTTTTTTTTTTTCCTAAGAAACCAACTTGTTGCAAACACTTAGTTTATCTATATATATTTCAAATAAGATAAAAAGATTTGCTTAAAACTGAACCTTTATCAATCAATTGATCTGCCATCTTGGTTACAAAATGGTGGCCATTTGAAATCTTTTCATCATAACTTCCGATATACCGAATCGATTCATACCTAAGTTGGGCACATTTATCTCAGATATATTGTGGATGAGTTTGTTGGCTAACTTAATCCGCCATTTTATTTTCAAGTGGCAACCACTTTATATTTTCAAGCGCGCATAGAAAACATATTTATGAACCGGTTTGCTTTAAACTCGAAAAACATAACTCATATCAAAGTAACAAACAAAATTGTTTAATACTCTTGTTCTACTCTCTTGCTTCAAAATGGCAGCTACTTGAAAATTTCCCATTACAATAACTTCCTAAAAACTAAATGATTTCGAATAAAGTTAGACAGTGTACTTATTTCAGAAATAGATGATTTCGTTTGCCAACTTGATCTGCAGTCTTGTTTCCAAGTAGCTCACACTTGCAATTTTCAAACTTTTGGGGGAAAAAAATTATTTGCTTTAAAACAATTTGCTTTAAAACGTGGTATCTGACCTAGTTCATACATAGGTCTCAACCAAGTTTATTAATAAACCCGAAGTTGCGAGTAGATTTAAATTTGCCGACTTGAATGCTTTCCGTTAACCAATAATTGGTTAATGGGTATTCGGATAATAGATGCTTTACTACGGTTTAAAAAAAAAAAAAAAAAAACTTTTTGTCATCATAACTTGTATTTCTTTTTTATATAAATGGCAAATATTTTTCTTCTTTTTAGGTGACTACTATTTTTCTATGGGTAGTAACGTTTGTAAGGCTGTTTTTAGTGATGATTTTTTATGATTGGAGTTCATACAAAAACAAAAAAGACAGAATTCAAAAAGAATATTTTACTCACGAAGTCAGAAGAGGTACGATGAAGCGATGGAATTTCAGGTAAATCTCTTTCTCTGCAAGTAATTGACCGTTATTGAAGTTGGAAACAATAAATTATAAATTTGTTTACATAAAATTTATCAAATTCATTGAAAATTGTAAAACTATACTCCAGCTTCTTTTTAGTGTGAATGCGTAAAATTTTTAGTTAAGATGTATGTTCATTCGCAAAAAATCTTATATATATAATTATGATTCTTACATACGTTCGTTTCATCTTTCTTAGTTCCCCATCATACTATAGGTATGGGGAACTTAGGTAATCGTGAAAAATTTCGACCTCGGTTTTTTGACTTTTTTATACGTTTTCAGGTGTGAGAAATCCGAAAATGACAAAATTTGTATAATGTCTGTCTGTAGGGTGTCTGTTAGTGTGTTAGTCCGTTAGTCTGTTTACACGATATCTCACGAACAAATGATCGCAGAGAGGTCAGATCAGTTTTAAAATATTACTTTCGATACTGGCAAGAACCCTATTCATTTGCAACATTCCAATTAAAAAACTTCGTAAATTATTAGAAATTTACGATTTTCTTAACATGAGAGAGAATAGGACAAAAATTCACTTAAACGTGCATTAAATGGAAACTTTTTACTGTAAAAATGTAAGACCAGTTTTAAAATATCAGTTTTGATGCCGGAATGAACATCAGAAACTATAAATATGCTACTTTGAAAATTTCGCAAGTTATTGGAAATTTACGAATTTCTTAACATAGAAGTATAGGGCAAAATTTCCCATAAACGTCAATTTTATGGAAAGATATTTTATGGAGAGATATTTTCATCGTAAGGATGTCGGACTACTTTTGAAATATTATTTAGGATACTGGCATGAATATCATAGACTAGGATTTTTCCAATTAAAAAAATTCTTAAGTTATTTGGAATTTAGGATTTACATAACATGTCAGAATAAGGCAAAAGTGAGCATAAACTTCCATTTTGAGGATCACAAATACATTAGACAACTTCAAAATTACATTTATGATATTTGTTTGACCATGATTGAATACAAATATTCTAATAGGAAAATTTCGTAAATTATTCGTAATTTACGATTTTATCAACATAGCGAAATTGTAAATTTTTCATATCAATATGAATTTTAAGGATTATTGCATTGGAAATAGTAGCATGAAAACTAAACAAAGGAATCGACCCTGATAAAATAAATTAATAGATTAGAATAAGATAAATATATCTTAGTGAACGGTGGATAGCCTATTAGACGGGGATTTCATTCTGTCTCTGTATCAAGCTTTGGTCAAATTCATTTCTTTTAACATGATTATAATATGTTTCGCACTAGAAATTTATGAGAACATAAATATGACGGGGGAACTGAGCAGAGTCCACCTATGCCAACTAGTTTTTATTATTATTTTTTTTCCATGCAAGTTTGGTCTCACTCTACAATATTTGCTTAAAATGGCTACTATAATATAAAATTTTGCATTTTTTTCTTATTGGAGTGTGTAGTGATCCTGATGACAAAACTCTTCAACTCTTGAGAGATTTTTAGTTATTTCAATAATTTTAATAAATTTGTTATTTGTTATTTGATGCATTTATTTATTTACTGTTAAAGTTTGATATAGATTGGGACTTTTATTTCTTATCAATTTGTGATTCATTACTCGCTATTTTTTTAAATAAATTTATTGTTTTGTTTTGTTCAAGTGTGGTCCTTATTTTGTTATATAGGATACTCGTTAAAAACTAAACCCGACTCGACCCCGATCCGCAAGAAAAATATCAGTCAACCCGAATCGATGCAGGACTCTAATCTAAATTAAACAAAATGTTGATTGTAGTAAGGAAAATTTTATATATACCTTTCATATATTTATTGTAGGACAGACAAAATCAGGAAGATTTGAAAAATACTTTTTTGGATTGCCAAACATAAAGAAATATCGAATGAATAAACTTATATATATATATACAGTAACAGCCGCTTAATAAAATCACTGGTTAATAAGATCAGCTGCTTAATCTGATCAAATCACCAGGACCGGAATCAAATCAATACAAACTACTTTTGAAACCGCCGCTTAATAAAATCAGCATCGCCGGTTAATAGAATCAAAAATATCTCCTCAGCAGCCAAAAATATCATTTATGCACACTAAAATTTTTTTTTTTTATTTAGATTGTCATTTTTTTTTTTTTTTTTTTTTAATTGAAAAAGAAATTAAAGCACAACAAACCCTCCGTTATTGCTCGTTCTGGAAGATTTTACACTTGCAGCACAGTTACAAATTTACATTTCGTAACAATTTCAAGGAATGTATTCTTCAAAACGCAGTAATAACATACAAATTTGATTTTAAATGATTTTTTCTTCCTTCTAATTATTAGAAGGCAATTTCTAGTTCTTATTTTGAAATTACTATAATTCATGAGGTTTAAACGGAAAGATTTTAAATTTATAAGAACAGCGGGAACTTTTGGTAAAGTAATGATGATTTTCCTGTAACGAAGTGCAGGGGAACTTAGAATGCGTTTAATTTACTTATATCGAAGAAACAATTAGTTAATTATCTACCAAAAATTAATTGATATTGTTTACTAATTCCATTATTCGTTAACTTTTGAAGTTTCTTCCGAAATTCAGGGAAGTAATACCTTTTCCTTAAGCGCAGGAACGTTCGCCAGATATAAAAATCAGCCGCTTAATAAAATCACTTTAGCTCAGAACGAATGTGATTTTAATAAGCGGCGGGAACTGTATATACATATTAAATACTCCACAAATTCAAAATTATTTAGTATTTTCAAAAATTATTCTCACATTTCTACTCCTATTGGCACATTTTACTCAAAGAACTTCTACTCTATTCTATATTCTTTGATTTTACTCATTGGTTGTGGCATCCTATCAGTGAACAGTGTATTCCATTACTGATGAATTTATTTTAGCCTTTAAGAAAAAATGTGTGTATATATATTGCATGATATTTTGAATGTTTTTGGTTACATGAATTATAACATGCTGTTATGCAATATATGATTTGAAAGGAATTTCATATATATATATATATATATATATATGTATGTATGTGTGTAGATTCAACAATTGTTACAAAATATTTAGTTTGCTTTTATATTTTATGCAGGTTTCAAGCTCTCTTTCTTTGGTGCACAACTCCATCTGAAGCTAGAAAAGAAGCTATTAAAACGGCATCAGAATTAATGGCGTTGCTATCTTGTGTAAGTAAAAGATTATTTCTTATGGAAATGCAATCTGCATAAATAAGGGCATGTAAAAGAAGAATATTTAGCACTTAGCAAAGACAACAACAACAAAATTCTACGATTTTTTTTTTTTTTTAATTTGTATTTAAAAAAATTTTCTTTGTTAAGTTAGATTCTTTTTGAAATTTATAAGACTGTGATAAAATATTAATTTTAATCAACAGAATTTAGTAGCTATTTAAGGCATAACAGTTTTTTACAAAATTACTCCTTTAAAATTCACTACATATTTTCTTTTGAAAGTCACAAAACTAATTTCAAAAATGGCTGTTAGACACATAGCTGATCATAAACATGTAAAAAGAAAAGAAAATTAGCATTTTTACTTTTCGAGAAATTTTTTATTTGAAACATCTGCACATTAACTCGATTAAATTCAAATAATTAATAAATAACTTTGTAAATGAATCCAATAATTTGCAAAGACTTGCAACAGTTGTTTCAGGTCAAAACTACAGCTCAGCCTTTTTCACCAGGTGAAAAAAAAAACCATGCGTGACTGCATCATCAAAGCAGAAAGATGCACTCATGCCTATTAAGAGATTGAATGAGACTTCTGCATATGCTTCCTCTGAAACATCATTTGTTATTTCGGTGCAGTGCTGCTGTCTACTGAACCGAGAAGAAACAAAAGTTTATAAGTCGATTAAAACAAGGGGAAAATATTGATTTTTTTTTTTTTTTTCAGGAAGGGGGGGGGGAGGGGTAAGAAAGAAAAGAAGTAAGTTAAATATTTGGTTTTAGTGCGAAACCTATAAAAGTTAAGGTTAATAAAACATGTCGATTGAATATTCAATATGTTTAAAAAGATTGGCATTTTTAGTGATAAAATACAATCTAAATTATCAGTTGTAAAGAATTATACAGAAGGTTATTCGCACCTTATGGGGACTATTTTAAAAACACACTTTATTGTTAAAGGGTTTGTAGCTACATAAGTGCTAACTTGTACGGTTTTTTAACACCAATATTTATTTGTAAAAAATTTCATGAAGTTTAATCGCAGAAAACTGCTAAAAAATATATTAAAATTTTCTGTTAAAAATTTTCGGTTGTAAAAAAACGTACAAGTCTGCAGCTATTTGCTTCTGTCTGTTAGCCTCAATTCTTGAATGTAGTTCTGTTTTTTTTTTTTTTTTTTTTCCTCTCCTAGTAAAAATAATTTTTTTCGTAGAATTGCCCTGTTAATTTTAATCTGTTGCTCTGGTTTCTTTTTACTAAGTGTGTTCAGTGTTCTTGGATGTCATTTATTAAAGATAAATTCCAGGAATCGAATTATAAAGGGAGATTACAGTTAAAGATATAGAATGAGAAGTACCGTATATAAACATAATTAAAAAGTTCGAAATAATTTTATTCGATGTATATTTCTATGGGGGGGGGGAGAGGGGGTGTTGCCTCTTTAACTTCCATTTGAATATAATACCTATATTCCTAAAAAAAAAAAAAAAAAAAAGACTATTATGAAATGTAAAAGTTTATATCAAATTATTCAGACAAACTTTCACACACGTCACTCTTTGAAACCGGCCAATCTTGGTCAAACTTTTCTGGTGGAATTGGATCATTTGATCTATCAAAGGTGAACTTTCTGCAATTATTTATATTCAAATTATGATGATAAAAACATAAACAGATATCAGCTGCTAAATATTGACTTTCGTATTCAAGGGATCTCAAAACGCATACTTATAGCAAAGTATCAGCATTAAAAATTGGACTCCAAACAAGACTTTCTCTACTGTGTAGGCAAGAGAAAGTAATTAACATTTCTAAGCAAATTTTCTGAATTAGATAAAATTCAAAAAAGTGCATCTATCAATCATGTTCAATAGAAAAGAATGTTTGCGCTTTTTTTTTTATAACCATGTATATTATCTATAAATTACACACATACCACATAGTGTTTGCTCTTAATGGCTAGGTTTATGGACCCCAGTCAAATTGATAGTTAAATAAACACACGTATATTCTTAAGAAAAGCGATTAATTTAATTTAAAAGCAATTATATTCTGACTTAAAACAAGTTTATTAAATCTGTTACAATTGCATAAATGAACACAAACTTATTTAACCTAAAAAAATAATAGTAAAGTTTATTGTAATTTTATTTATGAAGTCCGACATCAGTTAAAATGACGGATCCCTTAAACCTAGTGTTCAGTTTAGCACAGTAAAAAAAATAAAATTAAATAAAATAACTTGAAATGCATTTCCAGCCATTTCCTAAGTAACAGCCTTCATATATTGTAATTATTTTTGTGATCCTGTAAACGAAAGGTGAATGGTTCTGTACCACATTCTATATGAATCGTGCTTTTATACATAATCTATATATATCGGGCGTCCCATAAATCTGTAGACATTTTAAGTAATCATAGAAATTGAAGGAATTTCATAATTATTTGCGCAGTACAAAGTTATTTAAATAGGATTTATAAATGAATTACCAGTTTGAGGAAGGGAATAACAAGCGCAAAAAAAAATCAAAATTGAGTTTTTTTTTTTTTTTTTTTTTTTAATTCGTTTTGCGTCGACTCACATGCTAGATAAAAGAAGAGAAGGAAAACCACTTATAACGTACAAACAGGTATCAGAAATATTCATAAGTTTGATTTCTTCAATGCAATCACAATTTTTGGAGTCCCAAAACGTAAAACTCAAAAATTCGATCAAATTCATATTAACCTCAACAACAAGTAGTTCCTGATTAAAACTTCCAAAAAAAAAAAAAAAAAAAAAAAAAAAAAAAAAAATTCTGGATTTTAGTGCAACAAATTTCCTTTTTTGATTTTACTAAATTATGTTTTACTGATTTTGGATTTGTTTCCTTCTTTAATCTGGTGATTCAAATATACTTCCCATAAAGCGCAATCTATTGGCATTTTTTGTGTGCTCCTGTACGCAAACCAATGGTGCTACATATGCCATTTTAAATGGGGAACATACGGTGATGGTGAATTTAAATGATACATATCATTTCGAAGAAATTATGAAACCGTTTACGGACGCCAGATACACATACAGACGGAAACACTGACAGATACATTAATTCAAATCAAAATAACTCTTGAATATTGTTATAAAATGTTGAAACGCAAAATAAAACTGCAGTTGCACCATTTTCCAATTGTAGCCTTTAATATTTCTGAATATTTTTGCCTGGCCTTCACAAAGTAAATGTTAATCATACTATATTCTATATATATATATATTTGTACCTATATCAATTTTATTATGATTTGTACAAAATAAAGTTGCTAAATGTGGTTTGTAGAAATATCGCTGATAGAACGTAATGCTTTGTAATTCTTCCCGGTGTCCCTACACATAAACCAGTAGTTGTACTAACTCCATTTTCAGAAAGGAACATCCTATAGTGAACTTAAATACCGTATACAGTTGAACCTCGTTAACGTGAATCTCAAGGGGAATGACATATTTGTTCATGTTATCAATAGTTCATGCTCTCAGTAACTCAAAAATTAATCTTCATTTTGATGAGAATTGCGGAAACAGTATATGTTAAAAGTAATTCACGTTAACGAGGTTCGACTGTATTAGTTTCAAGAAATTCCATTAATATTTACGGGAGTTGGAGCGCGGACAAACAGACAGACAAACCAAAGTCATTTCAGTTCTGTTGAAAAGTGTTAAAAATATTAAAATATATGTAAATGCTCAATGCACTTAGGTATTTCAAAATTTAAGACATTTGTCTTGTACTCTAACCTATCACTGAATACCTGTAATTATGGCACTTATACATGATCTTTATACGAGCTCTACCTATAATAGAACCGGCCGAAATTACGTGACTGACATGCCTCGTTATTTCTGTACAACAACTCAATTTAAAAATGTTTCGTGTCGAGTGGTTATAAAGAAATATTCAAAATTATCAACTTTGGTGCTCTAAAACCAAGTCTAGGCACTGTGACAGGTGACAAGACTTGAATTTATTACAATAAACTAGAAACAGAACAATGGATTTTTTTGTGCTTCAAAATAAACAAAATTCGACTAAAGTTGTTTAAGAAGGAAGTGCTCAAAAGAAAGAAAAAAATGTTTTTATTATCATTTTAATCCCGTCACGTGGTACCTGTTGTTATTGGAGTTTTTAGAAATAGTCAATGATAGATTTTTCCAGAGCTACAATGGTGAACTCGGAAAATGAAATATTCAATGCCACAACATCTTTCGCGGTGACAAGCAATTTAACATGCTGCATTTCAAATTCTGGTATATTTGATAAAGAAAAAATTGTTTGATAAGTCACTTTCCTTATTTGTCTGATTCGGCGCATGATTTATTTTCTTCCTTTTCATCAAAAATGAAATGTGTAATTACCGATTTAGCTGGTCAGAAGAAACAGTTGAAGCTTATAGATGACACGTTTCTGCCGTTCATACTTTTGAATGGCATAGGCACATAGCTGTTTTTAGATAGCTTTATTCGAGTGAAAAAATGTGGACTAGAACCGAAGGCAAATATTTTAATAAAGCAGTGCAATACCTTATTTCAATATGTAAATTAGTATAATGTTTAAATATCCTGTATTAGCCTCAAATAATGTCTTGATTCTCCATTTCTTTTAAGATCACCATTCATATGCTAAACTTTGCGTAAAATACAGAAAGGCAAATTTTATGATAGTTGAAAACTTCGGTTATTATTACACACTTCATAACATTTCTAAAAAAAGCTCGATTAATAATGGGGAGGGAGAAAAAATTGAGCTTAAAATAAATTTTTATACGTTTTTGTGGAATATTGAATATTTTGCGATTCTTCCTATGTTGTGATTATATTAATATTTGTTTGTAGTAGTCATTGTAACATTTACCTCTCTTTTCTTTCACTTTTCTTATTTATTTATTTTTAGTACATGGTTTTATTTAACTTGGTATCTTGTTTCTATCTTGGTATCCTACACACATAAATTCATTTATGTGTGTAGGTCAAATCTAAGAACTGAATTCCCCCCCTCTTCCTATCATCCGATTGAGCTGAAAATTTGCATACATGTTCAAATAGTAACAGCCTTGGGGGTGAGGTATGGAGAACCTGAGCCCCAACTCTAGTTCAAAATTTGTTTTCTAATTTTTACCCACTTCCTATCATTCGATTGAGCTGAAGTTTTGCGTACATGTATATTATCCACATCCGTTAAATTGGAGCTTTTAGTACGACGGGACTATTTTTTTCAGACAGCGACTTTGCGTTACTACATTTTCAGTATGCCTGCCAAAATCCAATTTTATTATTTATTTTCTTAAGCTATCTTAAAATATTTAGAAATTTTATTAATAAACTCATCAACAGTGAAAAATCATTTTAAAAGTAGTTTGGAGTATAAGATCGATTTTTTTTTTTTTATACCAACAATGTGAAAAATGGCAGAGTCGCGAATTGAACCCAGACCCTCCGCTTAACGTGCGGATGATTTTCCACTGAGCCACTCTGGCTGATAAGCAGCTGGACATTTCTCACATAATAACCGTTACATCTGCGTTTGCAGATACGATGATCTTGTCAGCAGTTATTATGTGAGAAATGTCCAGTTTATTAGCCAGGGTGGGCTAAAAACTTTTTTTTTTAGTAACAAGATTGCAATATATAAATTAGTTCTGTCGTACTAAATTAATTTCTGTCAAAGGCAGAATTCTTTCTTTTTCTTTTTAAATTAATTTATGTATTATTATTTTTTTTTTCTTTCTTTTTTCTTTTTTTTTTTTTTTTACCAATACATGGTAAAAAAGTATTGTTTTAGGTCAAAATTTCGAAATTGATTTTTTTTAATACGTTTTGAGGTCCACTTAATTCGAAAACCAAGCTTTTAGCGGTTTATATGTGTATCAGTCTGTGAGTTTGTTATTAGCAGAACCCAAGAACAAATATCACAAAAAATCCAAACTTGATATTCTAAATATGTATCATATGGGATGCTAGCTTGAAGGTTTTTATTGAAATTGAATAAATAGTTTGTGTGTACAAGATCATACAAAAGTATTCAAACTCATTATCTACGAGTGAAATTTCTGGTAAGTACAGTTGAACAATTTTACACAGCGCTAAACAAAATGAAAGGAGCATTTATATTTTATGCGCATAAAAGCACAGTATAGGATATAGTATGAAAATGTTTCACCATTCGTTTACAAAGTCACATGAAAAAATTTCGATGTATTAGTACTGTATTTGGAAATGACTCGAAATACATTTCAACTGTTGTTACGGATTTCTTCTTTTGTTCCTTTCTCAGTTTAAGTACATTAATTGGCTCGTAAATAATTTGTAAATAGTATATAGACAACTCAAAATTAGACCAATAAGTAATAAATTACAGAGAATGGTTTGGACGACGAATCTGCGAATAATTCGAAATAAATTTTAAAACTTAATAAAAGCTTCAAATGCTTTATGAATGTAGCTATAATATTTAAACGTAAGGGGAGGGATTAGCCTCCTCATACTGAAATTTTTATCAAGTAAAATTGTTGATTGAATTGAACTTGAATTGTTCACATACAGTTCCTCTTACGTTACATTTTAAACTATAATATGTTTACAGTAATGTAGGTTAAAAGAGAAAGCAGTATGAGTACCACGCCAGATATTTTAAAATAAATTTTTCCAGTCAGAATAGTAGTAATAGGAAATGAAGCTACACAGAGATATAATTTTAAAGTCTTTTTCTGCTGTTATCTCACCACCACAATCACAAATTAAAAAAAAATATTTATAAAATAACATGTCATAAAATAAAACAAGTACAACGTAAATCTTCAAATTGCTGACAGCTGTTGTGGCAATACGCTTTCTAAACGAAAAATATCACTGCAGATTAAGAATAAAAAGTTTTGTATTTCAAATATGAATGAGGAAAATTCACAAGATAAAACAAAGAAATGAAAAAAATCTATATCAAAATTGAATTCTATGAAAGCTGCATTCAGGTTAATGTTCAAAAGTCCATTGCATAAATTCACAAAAAAAAAAAAAAAAAAAAAACTCTCTCTCTCTCTCTCTCTCTCTCTATATATATATATATATATATATATATATATATAAAGTGAAAATAAGTGATGAATAGCAGAAAAAAAACCATTTTACCCTACCAGACCTATTTCTAATTTTTCAGGATTTAGATCTAGTAGCATCTGATGTAATTGCTGGTTTGTTTCTTTATCGCCAAAAGTGCCTTAGACGGTGGAAAAGTGAAAAATTAGCTATAAATGGAGCACCGCCCATCAGTAAACCAGGTTAGTCTAAGCTTTTAACGGCTTTTTATTTTATTTTACTTTCCTTTTATAACGGTTGTAAATCCACTTTAGTGTATAATTTCTATTTGTACCCATGTTAAATAATTATGAACTTAATTATCATCACAAATACATCTAGCATACACTTAGGGTGAGTCCCAATGTCCTTTAAAAAATACCAGTGCTTCAAGCGATTTGGGGATATTATTGAAATTCTTCAATAATTTCTCTAATAGTTAAACAACGACCATTAACCATCAAATGTCTAATTTAGTGAATATTTTCTGTATTAAATAACTGGGGTGGTCTTTTAAGCTTTTATTTCGAGTATTCAAGAAGATTCAAATGATCGAGCTAAACAACATCCAAATAATGAAAGAACTTCAATAACCTCCTTAATGCTGCACATAATTCAGATTAGTTCCCCCCCCCCCCCTTCCCAATTTAATCTTGTAGAACTCTTATTGCTTCATATTTTAAAGATATCTCATACAAAAATGGATTTTCTAGAATTCTGTTTTTTAAATATTACTCTTTGAACATGCCGCCTTTTAGATTAGTGAGCAATATTAAATAAATAAATATTTCTTTTAGAGATTTAAAATTAGTCTTAAATTTATTTAATAAAATATTTTTTTTTCTTTCAAAAGTTCCTTACTAAGGCGACGTGCGTAAGTAATATTAAGAACGAAAAAGAAATCGAAGAATTTCATTTTTGAATGAGATAGCCTGCGAAGCAACAGAATCCTCCTAGAATTGCATAGAAAGGAAGAAAGGATGAATTTGATTGAATCAGTAAGACTCATTCTTTCTTCTTCCCGTATAATCTCATGGGATTTTTGTTGCTTCGTATTTTAAAGATATCTCTTTCGAAAATGGAGTTTTTCGAATTTTGTATTTCCACTCTCGGAGCATCAGTCACCTTTTATTTTAGTGAGCAGTTTAAAAATAATTATTAAATATTTTACTTCTTTAAGTAAACTCAGGGCTCCAATTTTTCAATTCGAAAAGAATTATTGGAATTTATTTTTTAAAAATTCACTCACTTACTAAGATAAAAGATGACTTGTTCGAAGAGTGAAATTCAAAAACTTCATTTTTTAATGAGATATTCTTAAAACACGAAGCAGCAACCAATCTCATAGGATTATATAGGAAGAGAGAAAAGGTGAATCTGACTGATGTGTGTAGTCTTTATGTTACGTGCCGTTCATTATATAAAAATGTTTTTCTTTAAGATAGCAAAAATATGGCAGGTAACATTATTAGATTTTATTGAAGACGAATGAACACACACTGTCAAAATGTGTCCCGAACATTCATAATTTTCGAAGTTTTTATTTATTTTTTAATCTGCATTAACAATTAAGGAGGAATTCATATATTTTATTAGCATTCTTGAATTTTTAAAAAGGAACAATTTTATTTTCCAATATGTTCAATTTCTTAAACTGTTATACTACATTTTATTAAAAAAAAAAAAAAAAAAAAAAAAATATTATGATTGATTTCCCCCCCCCCCCCGCATTCAGCACAATCTTTCAGAGTTTATCCAATATTATCAGTAAGCCGCTTATAAAGAGTTTGCTTTAAAAATCCAAATGCACAGTAATTCATAGGGTTGACACATCGAGGTGAGAAGTTTTAATATTATAAAAATAAAAAATGACAATACAAATGCTGAGTTAAGTATAATTTTGCGATAAGTAATTGTCAATTTTATATTCAATTGTATTTTCTCTCCCCAGATGGTACAAAACTGGAGCAATTTCCTCCTGACAATATGAAGGAATGGATGAATTTCCAACTCGCTAGTCGATATTTTGATATAGGTTTAGGTGTATTTGGCTGGCCGTGGTACATGTACAGAAATGCAAGCTGTGGATGTTGTCATCTAATAAAAAGACTTATGTAAGTAGAAAGCCTAAGAGTTTAATTAAGGAATTCCCATGATCTTAATAAATCTCAGTTACAAAATATAGCATAATCAACTAGTATGATGTGGCCACCTCATGACTTTCTTCTATATAATTTTACACAAAATTCATTCAATACAAATTATTTATTAAATTATTTTCCATTATAAATGCAGACGATTTTTATCTGACAGAATTATATATATTTCTAAATGCCGAAAGAAAGTCAATTTTTTGCAGTTATCAGAAGAAATAAGATTTTTTTCTTTTTTTCATTAAAGAATAATAAAAAAAAAAAAAAATCCAAAAATTTGTTTTAAATTATCACAGATCTATAGTTCAACCATTCGGGTTAAAGGTATTGATGAGATCTTTCGAAAGATATCCATATTGAAAATTTATTCTCCCCCCCCCCCCTGGGGGTGAAGCGATGCTCCCACATGCACAATTTTTTCCCCTAGTTTACTACTACAATTATCAATAATTCATATTAATTTTACAATCACATGTTAAAAATAACTCTCATTATGTACTTTTATACGAAATTTCGTCCTATATTGCCCTGTTAAATTTAGACAAAATGCGATAACAGCGCCACCTTTTGAACAATTGATCCCCAAATCTAATCAGCACCAGTTTATGTCAGGGTACAATTAAATACCAAGTTTGGTTAAATTTCATTGATTGGTTCGGGAGATACAGCGTCCACAAAATTTGTGATACGCAAACGCAGACAGGCATTTTCTAGAAACAGTCAAATCGTGTTCAGGACATCCCAAAACGTGTAAATCCATCGAAAACTGGAATTCGAACATTTTCACGAATGCAATACTTTCTTTATATATACATATAGAAGAAATTAAAAATGGATTTGCTTTTCATTTTATTTATTTCTTTAATATTCAGTAATATTCTAAATAATAAGCTAGAGAAGCGGAAATATTTATAATATTATGATTAATCTGATACTGTAAATTAATATTACATTTTTCTTCATGACATTTTTACTTTCCGAACAGTATAGTGAGGAAAGTATTGTAATCATGTCAATAATCCGAATTTGAGATTTTGATGTTCCTATATGTTTCGAGGTCCCCTGAGTCCGTTTTCACTATTTTTACGATGATGTATGTATGTATGTATGTGTGTGTGTATGTATGTGAGTGAACACGCTAGCGCTCAAACGCTTTGTTCAAATAAGCTGAAAGTTGGTACGTATATTGTAAGTCACCATAGTACGAACCCTATTGATTTTGGTGAATCTATCACTTATAGTTTTTTTACAGGGACCAAAGAAAAATTCTTTATCATTATTGCCTATGGGGCCAAATTTTTAAAAGAGTGATAGCGTCTAAACGCCTTATTAATCTGAGCAAAAAATTTGTACACATGTTATATGTCACAGTTGCACCAACTGTATAGATTTTGGTGAATTTAGCACTTACAGTTCTTTTCAGGGACACAAAGAAAAATTCTTAATCATTATGGCCTGTAGGACAAAATTTTTATAAGTGCGATAGCATCTAAACACCTTATTCAATTGAGCTGAAAATTTATATGAATATTATGAATCACTGTTGCACTAACTATAAGCATTTTGGCGAATCTAGCATTTATAGGTTTTTACAGGGACACAACGAAAAATTCTTTACCATTATGATTTATGGGCTCAAAGTTCAGTAGCGTTAAATAAAACATCCTGTAATATATGAGAAAAATACTCAAACACCCTGTTATGGTTTTCTCTCTTTTGTTTGTTTAACAACTTCTCTTTCTTTACTTTATCTACGAAACTGTTAATTACTCAATGTTCAGAAAGCCGAGTGGAGTCACTCCAGATTTTTATTGTTATAAGACAGATCTTTCAAGAATTATCTAAATAAATGTACATATATATTTATAAGCAAATTCTTGTCCAAAAAAAAAAAAAAAAAAAAGGACGATTGAGGGAAAAACGAACATTGATCACTATTAATCTAGATTCGCAGTCATATTATTCAATCAAAAATATTGTTTAATAACTAGAGCATTTAGGTAGATTTCTCAATTAGCTTTATCTTGATCTGTAAAACATGAAAGCAGGGTGTAAACTGCCATTAGTCTTTTTTGGCACTTTGCTTAAAGATATATTGTATTATACTAAATTATGTTGATAAGAATTCCACTAAAAAACTAAAAGAGGATAATTTCATAAAATATCTCTATATAATGACCTCTAATTTTTATTCAAATATTCACGGGCAAAAATTACGAAACCTCTAAAAATATCTAGAATCATTATTTAGTTAGTATATTTGGATTTAATTTCAATTTGTAATAGCTGAATTTAAATGCAAAAATATCTAAAAGTACTTCACAACTTAGAATTTGCTTCATAGAAGCCTTCTCAGCCCTATTATGCAATAATCTACCCCTACTAATTACTGCCTTTTTAAATCGCTTTTTCATTTTGCGCATGTGATATAGTTGCTTCTTTTTTTTTATAGTTTAAACTGAAATATAGTTTCATTGATTAACCTTTTTAAATCACAAATACGGATACTTGTTAAAATTGTTAGTGAACAAAAGAAATAGAAAACAAAACTGGGGATAACCAAGTTAAGAAAAAGAAATCAATACTATTCAAAGAATGAAATTAACTTTGGAAAAAGCAAGAATACTACTTGTGCATTACCTAAAATGCTAAAAAAGCTTTTTTGCCAGGTTAAACCCTGCATGGAAGTTTTGAAAACATGGAAATATTCCACGAAATGTAACTCCAAATTTCGGAATGATTCTGATACTGCATGCCGGTGAGGAATTTTGCAGCGAACTTTCATTATTTGTCGTGATTTTATTATTTATAAATAAGCAAAATCAGGGCTCGACTTGGAATGAAAAACTCTATTTTTTGACTTAATACAGGGTAAGTGAATTCTTGGTTCTAATTTGTAAAACAAATCTTACTGTGTACGATCATCCTCTTTCGTGTTCGTGCGCGAGTGAACGTGTGTCTGTGTTGTAAAAATTTTGTTCAGTTTCATGTACAACACCATTTAGAAATAATTGGATGAAAATGATTAATCTCTCTTACAGTTGCTGCTTCTCTTATCGTCGTTTCTCAAAGAATGTACTTGGGGATAACTGTTGTGGTTGCAACTTAGCTGGTCTTCAAGCAACATCCGGGCTACCTTATGAAGATTTAATTCACGTGAGTTTCGTTGACAGAGTATTTGAAGTACCCTTTTACGTTACTTACGATCACGAAACAAAAGCCATCATACTTACTGTTAGAGGTACCATGTCTGTAGACGACGTTTTAACCGATGTTTCTGCAGCTTTTGCTAACATGGACGACCAGGGTGTTCCACCTGGTGCTCTATGTCATCATGGCATACTTAGTGCTGCAAGGGAAATCAGGAGAAAAATATTTGAAAACGACATTTTGGAAGCAGCTTTAAAGGAAAAACCAGATTATAGTCTTGTTATTACTGGACACAGTCTTGGTAAGTAAAAGTTATCACACTAATATTCGTTGCAAATGTTTTTGTAAAGATTATTTATTCCTGTGTGATTATTATTCTCTTCCTTTATTTATCATTATTAATAATCTTATCGAGTACATAATTCGTTTATGCTAAGGACCAATTACTGACTTAGTCATTTTTCATTTTTGTCATAGTTGGAAACATTCATATATTCCTCTCAAAATTTACAATTACAAAAAGCATTTAAATTTGCAAACGATCATTGATATTATATCTGCTTCGATATTTTCTTTCTAAAAATGTTAATAAAATCAGCTCTCTTAATGAACTTTTAAGGGGATTATTAGCACATTAGTACTTTTAAGGGGATAGCGGACTTTACAACGGCCACCATCACCTAAAGATTCTGCTTGATTTATATACTCATAAAATTAACAAACTTTGTTGAAGCAGATTCTGTAGTACTTTCTATTACGAAAACACAATTAATTACCATTCATTTAACTATATTAGTACATTCTGTTTGGATTTTAGTTTTAAAAAGTTGAAATTAAGACTCAGGTGTAGTATTTTCCTTATAAATAATTGTTTCAGAAGGAGGATACTCAAGCTGTTATAATTTGATATCCTCTTATCCTCGCAAGATAACCTTTTCTGCAATGAAACAAATCGGTCGTTTTTTTTTTTTTTTTTTTTTTTTTTTTTTTTAAGATACAGGCTAATAAATTTACCCCATATGGTACAGGCTAGAGACCGAAATATTAGGTGTTACGGTTTAGGCCAATTGACTACGCGAGTGTCCGGGCTTGCGTGTGTACCTTCCATAGCAGTCTTTTTGTGGTTTTCTAGCCCAGATCTGTCCAACCCGAAACGCTTGGCGGGCCGCATTGGAAATTTCTTTTATTTAGGCGGGCCTCAGTGTATGTACGTATGTATGTTTTTATGTATGTTTGTGAATTTATGAATCATGTATGTATGTACTGTTTACGGGAGAAGAGAGCGTAAAGATTTAGAGCAAAATACATTGATATTAAATTTTAATTTATGAATTAACAATAGAACTGTTAAAAATTTATGATTGTATATTAATAACCATAATAAAAAAGAATGAATAACAGATTTTAATAATATTTTTTTTTACAAAAGTTGTGTTGTTTCTTTATTTAGCAATAGTTTAAAGGTATTTTTACCTCGAAAATATGATTTAATTATTTAAGCTAAGTTCTCAAACTATAAATATCGTTAATTTATTCGCGGGCCTCAAAATACTACACGGCGGGCCGAATGCGGCCCGAGGGCCGCGGGTTGGCCACCCCTGTTCTAGCCCATAAGCACGCAAATATTTGGGGGGAAATCTTAGGAAACTCGAACGACTCTGCCGACAAGCACAACCTGGTTTCAAAGCCGGCACCATCTGTTTACCATCTCCTGAGAGCAGAAGCCCTCGGCAATAGTGGATCGTAATATTACTTTGATGTTTTAAAGTAACTGAAACTTATCAAGAGAAGTGCTCAAAACTTTCTTTCTGAACATGTTTTGAAAGGCTATCATTTGAGATAATATTTCATTTTTTGTCTTCCCTAATTGGCATTAACAATTCCATTTGAAATATTGGAACCTAATGAATAAAAGAGTGATCAGAAAAGAAAACCTTAGCCAAATACAGATTATTATTCACTGTTACCAAGAAAAAATAGCTTCCTATTCCAAATAATAAAAATGAAACTATGGACCTGTATGAACGATAGAAAATAACTAAATAAATATAATAATAATGCGGTTATAGTGATGCTGATAATTAAATTCTAATAAACTTAAAAATACAAAACAGAAAAATAGATCAATGAAAAAATTACAAAACAAATTAAAATTAAAGTAATGTAGCGCGCCTATGCTACGTAACCTCAGCGCCCCCTAGCGACCCGTTTGGCTGAGAGACCCAAGAAGAAAACATTCAGAGACCCCCAGGTTTCCAGAGAAGGAAGTGCATGCAACGTGTGGTCGTTGTTAGCCGAAATGGCCCACGACCACAAAGTAACAGATATTGTAGGGCGTCGGACTCCTTATTTCTACAATTTCAACTTACCCCTTTAACTTACCCCTGTAAATAAATTCAATTTATGTGTTGTATATTTAGTGTGTAACTTAAAATGTAAATAATAAATAATGTTACCCTAAATTAGCTTCATTTTTGAGTTCCGCACCTTACAGTAATGTAAAATTCTCAACGAACTGATTAAGCGATCGAAGTTGAACTATACGTGTAGGTATGAAATATTCTATTATTATATCTTCATGATTTTTTTTTTTATAAATCGCAAATATATCTTTTAATATGTTGGGAGTATACATTCACACATATCTAGAAAATGGTGATTCTCCTAACGTTCATTTTTCTTTTTCAAATTTATCATCGTCTTAATTTACTTACGTTGAGTATAGATTTTACCATGCGCGGTTTAAGATAGTTTTGATGATCCTCCTTTTTTAACCATCTAATAAAACATTTCGGAATTTTTACTACATACTAATGAGATAAAACTATATTTTCTTGCAAAAAATAAAATATCTTTTACTTTTCAGGTGCGGCAGTTGCATCCATTCTGACCGTTCTCTTGAAAGTAACTTATCCAGATGTACGGTGTTATGCATTTGCTCCTCCTCCTACTATAAACAAAGCTGCTCTCCCCTGTACTTTTGATAATATACTTACTATCGTATATGGAAACGACAGTGTAGTGTACTTAAACTACGAAAACGCAAAGAATATGGTTATTGAAATGGTCAAATGTCTGGAGGAATGCGATTTACCAAAGGTATGTTGCATTATTTTTCTTTATTTTTATGCTTATACAGGGTGGACAAAATTGAATGATTACCTCGATTTTAGAACATTCTTACTTTTTAAGCTTGATTCATACTTAGAGCGTCATGAAGCGTCAAGGCGATTCTATTCACATTTCCTTTGATGTGGGGTTTGGCAGCCGTTAGCATTATGCTAACTTTCACATGCGGCAGAACCATTTTTCTGACCCTGACAACTTTATCGTCACCTCCTGCAGTGATAATTGGCATGGAAAACTTATATTTCTTTTGTAAAATTCTATAAGAAGCAATAAAAATGTCATGGATTGTCCAGTCCATATGTCTAAAAATTTAAGGGTCACTTTCCTATGACTAATAATTTACTACCATTTGCCGCGCGGAAGTGTAAACCCAGTTTTAGTGATTACAATGATTTTGATTTTCTTTTGACGTACGTTGGACCAATCATAAAGTTTTTTCTTGATGTCTGAAATTAACGTGCAGTTACATCACTAGATGCGCTGTTGCTGTGTACTTTAGAACATAACTTCTGTACCAGAAATTGTGCAATATGCCGTGCGATTTTCCGGGACGAAATTGCGGAAAACGATATAGTGGAAGTTTTGAACTCATTGTGGCAAGCAACCATACCATCATATGCGAAATTGTTAAAAATTTGAAATAAAATTTTTTTTAGAACAGGTACAGTCGAAGTTCTGGAAGGCCAACATCATTTATGAAGACTGTTGTAAAGATTCGTGTAGCCTTCATTGCTTCACCAATAACATCATTAACGTTCTACCGTTTTCGGCTATTTCGTCTCATCCAACGACACAACACGCTGTGTATTTTCTTCTGTATAGAAGCCATATTTTTAGATTAAACAGCAGCAGCTCCTCCAGGTGTTGCACCTGCATATTAACTTCAGACACGAAGAAAAACACGATTTATCCAGCTTATCTGCAAAAGAAAATTAAAATCAGTGCAATCACTAAAAAGTAAGACTGTTGTAAAATCCGGGTAATCATATTTGTGTCCATCCTTATTATCTGTGGCTAACTTAAAATCCAAATAATACAAAGTATTTTTTTTATCTATTAGTACTAAAATTAATTTTAAAATAAGCATTACGATTTTCAATAAAAGTTACCAATTTTTAGACTTTGTATGACTTTTCATTTCTGTTATTAATCAAAAAAAAAAAAAAAAAAAAAAAAAAAAAAACACTTACTTTTAACCGTACTATAATCGTCTCTTATACAAAAAAAAAAAAAAAAAAAGTCAGAGAAAAATAATATATTATGAAATATTTGAATCTTTTTAGAATCTCCATAGTGGATAATTTACATTACTAATTCAAAATAAAGATGTTAATAACAGGAAATATAATGACAAATGTGGGGAATTTTTGCGAGTTTTCCCACAAGGTAAAATAATTATTAAAAAAAAAAAAAAGCATTTACGAAACAAGAGGTAAAATAATTATTCTAAAAAAAAAAAAAAAAAAAAAAGTGTTTGCTGGGATGTTATTTTATGGAGAATTTCCCCCCATTATAACTTATTAACTAATATATATTTTGAAATTTAGTTTCCACATTCAGAAACTGCACAACTATTAAACAAGTCATCGCTTTCTAAAAATCATTTTTTAAAGTTTTTAATTTTTTATTTTAAGGTTGTAACATGCGAATTTTTTCATTTTTGAGCTTAAAAATGAAATCTTAATCAATTTTTAGAAAGCGATGAATCGTTTAATAGTTATGAATTTTCGGAAAGTGAAAACGGAATTTAAAAATATGTATTAGTTAACGAATTATAATGGGGCAAATTTTTCCTTAGAATAACATTGGCTTCGGCTTTTGGAGACGATAGGTAGAGAGTCCTCTTAATATTACACTTTTTAAAAAATAAAAGCATTTTCGCATGCCAAAAAGTATTTGCACACAAAAATTTGACTGTTAAAAAAGGCATTAAATATGAGCATTATACATATATACAGCACATCAGTCCCGCAGTACATTAGCCTCTCACATTAAGGGCCCGCTTCACTCACCGCCGCCGGAAGCCGAAGCTAATGTTATTCTATGGGAAATTTTTCTTTACGAATAACTTATTAACTAATACATATTTTTAAATTCTGTTTTCACATTCTGAAAATTCCCAGCTGTTAAATTGGTGAACCTTTTTCAAAAATTATTTTTTTATATTTTATTTTGAAGCTGCAAAATACGAATTTTCAATATGTGAATTTTTTTCATATTGCAATTTCAAAATAAAATATTAAAAATTTAAAAAATACATTTTTAAAAAAGGTCCATCAATTTTTAACAGTTGGGAATTTTCTGAATGTGAAAACAGAATTAAAAAATATGTATTAGTTAATAAGTTATTTGTAAAGAAATTTTCCCCATAGAATAACATTGGCTCGGGCTTCCGGCGACGGTAAGTGAAGAGGGCCGTTAAAGTCACATAATATATTAACTGGAATAGGGATTCGGCGGAATTTTCGTTGTTATGGCGCCTAAAACGTGTGAATTCTCTGTAGCTACCCGTGAGAAGATTATATTTCTTAAGAATTCTGGATTAAGTTATCGAGAAACAGGTAAAAAATTAAATTTAAACTTTTCTAGTAATCGTTATGTAATTAAGAGGGAAAAAAAACTGGTTCCACAATAAATAAGCCGCGAACTGGGCGTCCAAGAAACAGGGGCCGCTTTACAATTTTAGCGGCCCTAAGCAATAGATTTTTGGCGGCCCCCTCTAACAGATATTACGCCAGGGCAGCTTATACACTCCTTCTCATATTTATAAGGACACTTTATATTTTGAAATAACAATGTAAAAATGATTGTGAACAAGATTATACTAAGTGCACTTAATATATCTAGTATTCTAAAACCAAAACTGCTATAAATTTTTTAATATGAAACAAAATTAATAAAACATAATGCAAAATATTTTTTTATCCACGTTTTTAGGTGTTCATAATTATAGGGACAATCAAGATTTTTTTCATTTTATTTAACTTACAAGCGGATAAATTACAGTTGACATGTGAATTCGATAACTACTGGGCTAGATTAATTCATATATAAGCCTTCAATTTTTCTTGGACGGACATTACTCATAATTCCCCGAAAAAAAGAACGTTCATGTAGTGAAATATGATATATCAATTTTTTATGTGGAAGGATAATTTCAATCCGCCAAAGTTCTAATGAAATTCGAAGATCTAAAATTGCTGAAGGAAATGTGATCAAACGTTGAACTGCTGGTTCGATAGGAGAGAGATCTGATGCAAAACCATAGTTGTTTTACAGAGATCGAAGACTCATAATTCCTCTTAATGTTCTACTCATAATGACTGCTGCGGAATTTGCTCGTAATTTTTAACGAAAGGTTGAGGTCCACATTTGTGCATGTTTAAAATAATTAATAATATGTTAAAAGGAATAAAAAACCTGTAGTAATCAATAAGCATTTAATGGCGGAAAGAACTTCGTCGTTAAAGTTGGATAAAGACAATATTAAATGGTAAAATGTTGCATTTTCGGATGAAAAACATTTTATTCTTGATTAATGAAATGGTTTTAACAGTTACTGGCACGATCTGAAGATAGCGAAAGACAGAGCAGATTTTTTAAAGGCAGATATGAATCGGGCATTTTAAAGGTGGATCTATGGTGTTCTGGGGAGCTGCTTCTACTGAAGGCAGAATGAATTTAGTAATTTTTTCTATTATTATGAACATTAAGAGAATATCCGCAAATTTTAAACGTGGAATTATCAGATTTTTGTTAGATTTTGAGGGGTAATAATATTTTTTTCAACAAGACTTACATTTTTGCTCTACTTTTAGAGCAATAAAAAATAGTTTGAAGAAAGAAACTTCTGTGTTATTGCCTTTCCCATGGCCTAAAAGTTGAAAAAAACCTTAACTTATGATATTAGAAAAGTGCATGCAAGTGGAAAGCAATTTTAAATAGTTTAAATGTATTAAGAATATCATATATGCTGTATGAAATGGTATTGAAACTGAATGTTAAAAAAAATGTATATATATATACCAGAGAGAATGTCTGATTGTTTAACCCTAAAAAGAGACCCCATAAAATATTAATTTAAAGAATAACTGAAAAAAAATTACTAAAATGCGAGCTGTCCTTATAATTGTGAACACCTGAAAAATCATTTTTTTACCATATTTAAAGTTTTTTAAGATAGAAAAACGATAAAACTTTTTAAATATAGTCTATTAATGAAATTCAAATTAGTAAAAAATATATTTTGTTTAAATAATAGTGTTCAGTGTTTAGTTAATATAGAAAAACAGGTGTCCTTATAATTATGAGAAGGACTGTAGATTTCATGTGACCCCAGGTAAATTTTCTCACTGTGATCCTTCCCCCTCCACCCCTCCTCCTTTACAAAAGAGAAAACTACTATATTAAGATTCAACTTATTCTAATATTGTAAGTTAATATAAATTTAAATAACATTTCTTTTTTTTTTTCCGTAAAAATTGAACTGGATCCGGCATATTTAGCAATAAGAAAAAATAAACAAGTTGAATCAAACCTTTAGTTTTTCTACCTGATTGTGCTAAACGTTCAATTGGGAAAATGCCTTAAAATTTCTGTTTATACTAATCTCCATTCTCTACATGACATTGCACGTTTCGATGTACAATGAACATGGAACTACTGCACATAAATACTATTATATCTGTACATGTACTCATATACCATGTACAGCTTGCACTATGAACTGTTTGGCCGAAAATTTGAGTAAAAACTATTACAATGGAATGAAAAAGAAAATTTTCGCATGGCCAGAAGAAAAGGGAATTTGAAATCTGTCATTCCCTCACCATTGCTTAGCTATCAGAATGCGGCATCGCATCACAAAACAAAGTGAATCTATCAAGTTCTACATTTTTACCACCGACAAAGTTCAAGAGTGAATAATAACAATATTAAAATATTAGATTTTTTTTTTAATTAGTTCTTATTTTTATTATAATTTTAATCATTCCATAATAAATGATAATTTTACATTTTACATTAAACCAGATGATAACAAGAATTCGTTTCATTTTTTAAACAAGAACGAAAAATCATTTGGTTTGCATAGACTATTAATATTTTTCAAATGTATGTACTTGTTGCCTCGTTTAACCTTTAATGTACTTTGCTTACGTTATCATACAACGTAAAAAAATACAGACAGGCAAACTGAATTCATAATCACTCCAAAACATTGTTGAAAAGTGTTAAAAAACCTTAACGTAAACGGAAATGCAGTTCTAACAATTTCCAATTGTAGCTCTTAAGCTCTTATAATGTGTTTGAATATTTTGGTGTGATCCTGTAAATCTTAATGCTAAACATACCCTATTTTATATATATATTTTAATCGTATAAATAATAAATCTAAAATTTAATACGACTTTTGCAGTATAAAGTTTTTTAAATGTGATTTATAAAAATTCATCTCATAGAAAGCAATTAACTGTCATTCTTTTGGGTGTCCCTGTACACAAGCTAGTTATCCTATTTCTACCATTTTTAATAGCTACGGCCGTGCTAACAAACCGAGGTCGTCAACATTTTTAACTTTTATTGAAAAGTGTTAAAAAAGCTTTCCCCTTCACTTTTGCTTGAACCTTTTCCTTAATGCATATGGGAAATAAATTTTTTATTAATTCATTTCTTAGTGGATTGATTTATCAGATGAAATTTTACGCTAGGGTCCAAGGCCTATCGGTAGAATGCCCTCCGAGGGGGGGGGGGGTCTTTCTAAGGAGTCTTAGCCGGTATTTACGCGAGTTTCAGAGAAACACACGGAAAATTCCGAACGGTTAGGTTGATGAGCACGACTAGGGATCAAACCGGGCACTTCCCATCTACCAGCTTTGAGCGCAGAACCGCTCGACCACTGGTGGGCCTGTGATGCTGATCAAATTAGCGTTTAATTTTTCTGTATGAAGGTAAAGCCTTTTGCAGAAAAGATTGATCTAAAGTCAACGCATGAAACATATTTTCTAGCAGTGTTGCCAGATCTGGCGGATTTTTTATTCAATAATCACAAAAATTTTGAGAAGTGACGTATTTTAAATATATTCTAAAGATCTTTCTGAAATCTGAACTATTTTCTGACTTGTTTACGAAGTTATTTTTTTTTTTTTTTTTTGCAAATGTATAAAACTTTCATGAATTTTTTATTTAGATATTTATAAATTTCATAGTGTTTTTTTATCTATTTTCTTATTCTTAGTTCTATTATTTAGTTGATTATGGATGAATTTGATATAAGGAGTTGGAATTTTCTGCTGAATGAACTTAAAAATGAGGCCGCCATGCGAAAGTGTCAAACGCGTTAGTGATGTCAAGTAAAAGGGCTTTGAATTTTTCAGATTTAATAAAACTATCGCGAATAAATTCTGTTATTCTGATGGGTGGTGGAATGTTTAGGTCTAAAAACAAATTGTTCGGGTTGAAATTGCAAACAATTCAGTCCCTCATCATAATTTTTTCCATCTAATTTGAAAAGATTTAGCTTTCATTCATTATCGCAATACAAATCAAAGAATATATTTGTTAAAAAACAACATTTTAGTACCTTAACCAGAGTATCTAATTTTTATTCTCAACTGCAAAAATTCATCTTAGAAATTTTTGCAAAGTTTTACTTTAATAACGTAAAGAAAATTCTTCATTTATTTCTTCTATTTGAAACTTAGTCACAAATTCTGGTGGTAGTTTGTTTTAAATGTGCGAAGTTTCCTTGCCCCTGAAAGGGTTAAGGTGTTTTTATACAAACTTAATATCCTTAAAGAAGGTTACTTTTAATTTACAATTGAATATACATATATTCCTTAAAAGAGGAAAAAAAAAAAAATGAAAAATTGATTAATGATTTTCGTTTTTCTTTTACCGATTTCCCCCCCCCCCCTTAAATTTTGGGCGGTGTTTCAATTTTTTTGGCGGCCCTAGGCGACCGCTCAGGTTCGCCTGATGGTAAAGCTGGCCCTGCCAAGAAAGTTAGATGTCAGGCAAAGGAAAGCCATCATAAAAGAATCTTCAATGAACCCTTTTCTAAGTGCTTGAGAATTGGCTGTTTATGTAGCTTCAACGTCGAGGACAATAGTTACACCACAAACAATGAGCCCCTTGGAAAAAAGATAATTTGTGAGATAATTTGTGTAATACTGCTTTGAAATTAGGAATTCTTAATTCATATTTTTTCCAACAGGATAACAATCTAAAGCGCACTGTGTACATTACGAGGTTATGGTTGGTATATAATGTAAAAAATCAATTGCAAACGCCATCGCAATCACCAGACCTTAATCTAATTGAAAATTTATGGCATATTTTGGATATGAAAATAAGGAAAAGAAAATTTCTAACAAATCAGAGCTTAAGCAAGATCTTAGGGAAGAATAGCTGCAAACCAGCAGTGAAACTTGTCACAAATGAATTGAATCTATACCCAGACGATTACAAGCTGTAATTGAAGCATAGGACAAAGGACATGCATACTAAATATTAGCACTGTTTTTAACTTCTAACAACTATTCTGCTTAGTTTTCGATTTAAAAGTAGTTTTGAATTATAGATTCATTTAGAAATTTCTGGTAATGCGCTTTATATATATTTCTTCTTTTGTATAAAAACAAATAAGTTGTGGGAATACTGTAATATATATCTCTTCTGCTTAAAATCAATGAAAAATCGATTTAGGTCTTCGTGCTTAGCTAGATTTATTTAGAAAGAAGTATAGTCCTGAGTAACGATATGTATTATAAAAGTAAGCTGTTAATAATTAAACAAGTTAAGCATTAGCTGCATTGTTAACATTTGTAAGCAAAATTACAACATAATGCTAGAGATTTTAGGTACAACATATAATATTAATTGCACTTTTTTTTTTCTCCAGTTCAAAATATTTCTAAACTGTAAAAGCCCTTCTGACAATAGTGATGAAAATGGTTATACTGATGTTCCAGATGTGAAAATGAATGGAAACGGAGTCAAATATCCAGCTGTAAATGTAAGTTTGTACTGTATCTCTCTTTACTTTCTTTCTGTTTCCAAAAGCTAATGTTTGTGATTATATCAGAGAACGTTATAAAATATGCACACCATCATTTGTTTTTAACAAGTTACTTTTAAAGGTACCCGTAAGAACTGGATACTAAATATCTAATTCCATAAGATTAATTTGAAATTTCAAACAGAAGTCAGTTCACGGTTCAGGAAGATATTATGTGCAAAATTTTATTTGTATGCCTAAAACCGTGAACTTTTGAAATCAAAATTGACAACATAATGTGTTTTATATATATATATTATATGAAATTGGATTTGTCATCGCGTTTACTGTCACGCTAAAAAACAAGACGCTTCCACAAAAAAAAAAAAAAAAAAAAAGTAAGCAATTCATTGTATCTCTTAATGGCGCGCGGTTGGTTAGAGCGTCATGTTGATAAGGCGAGAGTTGTGTGTTCGGGCCGAGGTGTTAATTTTTGCAAATAATTAATAGAAAAGGTGTCAAAAATTTTTTTTTACTTAAAATTTTATTTTATCTCATTTAAAATGAATGTGACTTAAAGTATAGATTAAAGCTGTAAAAGTATTAAAGTCAGTTTTTAGCCCAGGGCAGAAATCAGGTAATTGTCGCCAGATATAAATAACCTTCCATACAAATTTCTATTTTAGGAGATTTGAACATACACTACCTTTCCATAAATGACCAGACACTTTCAGTTTCAGATATTTTGTGAAATATTTAGAAAATTTTTTCACGAATTATTCGGAAACTTTGGGCAAGTAAAGAACATGTTATAAGCAAAAGTTTTGTCCCGAAGACTAGAAGGGAACCAGCAACAAATTAAATAAAATTCAATGTTTGGGATCACCCTGTAAAAAAAGTAAGGCTTGAAATGCGTTCTGACTGTCCGTATCATATGATTTTGAGGCTTCTTCTTCTAATTATCTGTATAATTTTTTATGAAGGTACTGTGTATAATCATGGAAATACAAATGTTCCCTTAAAAAATTGGAAAAAAAAAAAAACTTCCAGAATATTAAACCCAGTGCAAAGCTATTTTTAGGAAACTTCACATATTACATTAGACACAGCATACTGCAATTAGAATATAAAAAATCTAATGAAAACTATGCATGCGCAACCATTAAAGAAATTTCGTTTGCATAATTTATTTCCAAAAGTATTGTATCAAAAATTATACCTCCGGGGGTCACCGAAGCGGGAGAGCCATCCCTTCCGTGGAGGATCAAAATTGTGATGGCATGTCTCCGGACCACCTCTAGGGGTGTGTCTCAGACCGTCGCCAATTGCCCATCTGCGCAGCACTAGTGCGACGTAAAACCCAACCATCCATCCAAAAGTATTGAATTACTTATATGAAAACCACAAACAAATGTCTTGTAAATTCAAAAAGTCATCTATTGAATTTTTCTCAAAGAAAGCTAAATTGTGGATTTTACTCAAAATTCTATTTTCATTCAATCACTGATAATATAAGTGTTCGCTGACTGTAAATAAATATTGATAAAAACCCCTGTCATTTTTCTTTTGTTTTTAATATATTATTGCTCCAAAACCATAATACTTCTTTTTTTTTTTTTTTTTTTTTTTTTTTTAAAGTCTGAATTATATAAAATTTATATTTGAATAACAATTGTTTTATTTCATTATTTTCTATCATAATAGAACTCGGCTGACGAAGAGTTGGGTTTCGAGAAAAGTACATCATCTACGCCATGTGTGACAGAAAGTTTGTATGTTGCCGGTACCATTGTTCATATTAGACAAGCCGAAGATGGGTAAGATTATTAAAAACTTTTGCTATCGTAAAATAAAATTATAAATTATATTTCAACTGTAATTATTAAAATATTTCGAACTAGGAAAAAAATAGTAATTTGAAATAATTACAGTTGAGATTTAGCTGAAAAAAAAAAAAAAAAAAAATGTCTAATGTTAAAAAAATCCGGAATAAAAAGTCTGTTTTGCACAATCTATGCTTTATTTTTTTTAATCATTATTTTTTTAATTAATCATTATGAAAAATTTTTCTTTAAATATTTGCATTATCTTGTTACTACAAAAGTTTGAAAAATTGCATATGTAGAATAGTTTTCCTCTTTGGCCTGGTACGCCGAAGTACTGCTAACTTCAATCTCTCTAAAATAAATAGTTAAATTAGTAATTTATTGATTAATATTAAATTATCTTGAGTACTTCGAAAGCTAACCCTTTCACTACCAATATAAACTGCCTTTGGGACCAGTGCTGCCAGATTGAAGGAATTCTTTGTATTTGATATCTACCACTAAATTTTAAATGCCTAATAACTTCGAAGACTTCTTTGTTAGATGTTTTCGGAATGATTATACAACCGTTGCAATTAAAATTTATTGGTGGATATTCAATAAAAAAACTACCTCAATCTGGCAGCATTGCTTGGGACGTATATGTCCCAGTGGTAGTGAAAGGGTTAAAATTGAATCTTTTCTAACACGACTGCTTTTCTTTTGAGGAATCTATACAAATACTGCTTCTTTCTATACTTGAACTTACTAAACAAAACTGGAATTCCCTTTAAACTTAAAAATGGAGTTATCACCGAAACTGAGCGTCTAAATGAGATCATCTTTAAAAATCACAGACATAGCTTAAATGAGATCCATAAGCGCTTTTTAATTCTTCGTTGATTTTGCACCGAAACCAAACATTTAACATCTTTTAATGAAACAATTTTTCAATACTTTCCCGTTGTTTTAATCAATTTTTAAACTTTAGTCCCTTTTCCTTTTGTTACATAGCAGTTCTACTCCGAAAAAAAATAATAATAATAATAAAATAAATAAATAAATAAATAAATAAATAATAATGTTTCAGAGGAATCCATATACAGAAGTCATTTTAAATTTCTTAGTAATCATGAATGCCTTTTGCTGCCTTTATGTGTTTAGTTTATTCGCTTGATGAAGGACCATATACCATTATTTTGGTCTGAAACAACTGTTGCGAGTTTTTACGATTTAAAGTGTTTACTTGCACAGTTATTTAATAAATTAATCATTATTTGAATTATATCAGGTTGATATGTAGATATTTCAAACCGCAAGTTTCTCGGAAATTAGAAATACTTTTTTCTTTTTATGATCAGCTATGTATTTTATGATCAGCCATGTATTTTATGATCAGCCATTTTAGAAACTAGTTTAGTAATTAAAAAAAAAAAAAAAAAAAAAGATGTGGAGTGAACGTTTAAGGGTTAAATTCTAACCTAAGAAATGTATACAATACTGACTTGTAATCTCACGAAAAATAAAGGAATTTAGTACGAATTTAAAAACGGACTGTAATAAAATTTTCTTAACTTCTGGAATTAAAGCTTTTCATACGTTTTCTTCCTTTAAAAAAAAAAAAAAAAAAAAAAAGAGCTTAATGAAGATGTTATTCTGACAATTCAGAAAATTTTGAAAAATTCAACAGTAAAAAAAAATAATAATAGCTAAAAATCATGTTCGTATATTTCCTGTGTCAATGAGTGCGTTATTAGAACCCTTTGATGTACCAGTAAAAGTATGGCACCCAAAAGAGACCATCATAAGATCTTTCACCTATGAATCTATTTTTTTTTTTTTTTTTTTCTTTCTTTCTTTCAAAAGTATCACTTAAGGGGACTTGGCACTTTTGACTTGTCCCTACTAAAGGTTTCATATAAAAGCTTATATTTCCATTTAATATTTATAAATTGAACAATACTAGATTTGTTCAGCAAAATATATATTTTACTAACGATTCTTATTTTACATTCAATTTTTACAAATCTGCAATCTTTAAATTGCATTTTCTGAAATTGTATTTTTTCATGAATCCATGATCTTCAAAACGCTAAAACGTCCAGATATTTAAGATAAGACAATAGGTTTTTTTTTTTTTTTATGTTTAATAAAACCTATTTGAAACAATTACAAGATAAAAAGAACTTTTTATATACATGTTTTTAAATTTTCTGTTAAAGTATATAAACTTGACAATACTATGTATTAATAAATACTTGAAAAAAAAAAAAAAAAAAAATGTTGAATTATCGCATCAACTTGGAAGAAAATGATCGAATGCGTAATAAAGAGAGCAATTACAAAAAAATTTCAAGCATTTATTAATTGAATAAAAGTATTAAAAGATTGTATTGTCATCATGTTCTAAAAGTTTCAAATGTCTAGCTCATAGGTTCCCAACGTGGGCGATAACGCCCCCTTGTGGGCGTTTTAGGCTTTCAGGGGGGCGGTAAAAGACCAAGAGAAAATTAGGGGGCGTTGATATGGCACGGAGGGGCGTTGGAAGATTAACCAAATATAGTCTAAAAAAGACTAGATCATCTCAGAAGAAGAACTAATAGAACTCACGACGAATGAGGAATTAAAAATAAAATTCAAGAATTGCTACCAAGAATTTTGGCTGCAGAAGTCGATTTCGCAACTGTATTCATGATTATGGTCGATTGTTCAACGATTTCTGATAGGATTCCCATCTTTATATTTAGCAGAACCTGGATTTAGTGCTGTAACAACATTGGCAACGAAATAGAGAAATCGGCTCCATGTTACTGAACGATATTTTTAAGTAAAATCGAGCCTGATATTAACAAGCTCCTTAAAATGCATCAAATTCAGCCTCCTCATTAGTTAAGTTAGAAATTCGATGTTTTTAAATTTTAATAAAAATATTTTTTAATATAATGCGCAGAGCTGCCAACCTAATCCGGCAAATTGATAGTACCGCCCCTTTTTCGACACCACTTAATTTTTAGAGTAATTCTCTCCAAATGTATTTACGATGAATTAAGAAAAAAAATACTTTAAAAATTTATTGGTGTAGAAAAAGGGGCGGTACTAATAATTTGCTGGATTAGGTTGGCAGCTCTGAATGCGTTTTGAATGTTCTCTGAAACTGTCAATTTATTTACTTAGAAAGCAATAGTTTATTATGGATTACTTCGTATCATCAAAACACCTACCTGTCCTTATAACAGGTAAGCTAAAACTTTTATTCCTCTTTTTTAAATAAAGAAGAAATTCAGTAGCGTTTCAATTCCAACAATATTCTATCTGTTAGTAATTTTTTTATTTAATTCTTGTTTCCACCATGCATTATGTACGTTCTTATTTCTCTGGAGTGGGAGGGGGGCGGTACCGAAATATTCACTACAAAAGGGGGCACCAGTTCAAAAAAGGTTGGGAACCTATGGTCTAGCTACTCAAGAAGTTAGTTAAAAATCAATCGCAAAACTTATATTGCACAAACAAACAAGAAATCGAGTTAATGAAAACGTGGTAATATCTTTAAAAGGAAAATTATTAAAAATAAAAATATAACAAGAATCTTTTTTTTTTTTTTTTTTTTTTTTTTTGCAAAATTTTTACATAGGCATGCATTTTTTATTTATTTATTTATATATTTTTTATTATTTTATTTATTTATTTATTTTTGTCTGAGAAATTAATTAATAAATTTCTAAATCTATCCCTAATTCTTTTGTAAGTTCTGGTATCCTAATCCATGGTTCTGTTGAATACCTAAAAATATATATTAAGTCTTTTCTTACATATCTGTAGAAGTTTTAGCATTTTGTAGATCATGAATTCATGAAAAAAATGCAGACTGAAAAAACGCAATTTGAAGACTTCACATCTGTAAACAAGTCCTTCCGGCTTATTCGGAAGGGTAGGTTGATTTCTTTTTCCTTATCAAGCAGCCGTCATTTTGATTCAAAATGGCGGCTACAAATTATTAGTGCACTTGGTAGAAATATTGATGTAGGCTACGCACATATGGAATTTTAAGCAAATCGGTACAGAATTTAAAATTTTCAAGTGGCCGGTGCTTGGAAACAAAATGGTGGGTTAAGTTAACAAATATATGAAATGTATTTGTGAGATAAGTCTACTCTACACATATAGTTCGATTTAATTCAAAATCTCAAAAGTCATCGTGTTGAAAAATTAAGTCACTGCCACTTCTATCAAAATGGCAGAGAAAATTGCTCATCTAAGAAATTGCAAATCTGAAAATATTTTTTTTTTTTGTAGAAATTCTTTCAAAGAGGCTTAGTAAGTTGCTAAAAATGTTAGTTTTCTGCATTTCTAGTTTGTTTTAGCATTAAAATAGCCTAATTTTTCCTTAAAAACGCATTAAAAAGATCCAGTAACGCAGGTAATAGATTTGGCGCCAAATTTGGTGACTTTTCCACTATGGCGACTTTTGGCGAGGAAATACTTATTATCGATATACCAAAGATGGACGCAATAACGTGATTGGTTCACGAGTTACGTGAATTTTCTAGATTTTTGTTTGAATGATAAATCCAATTTTCAACTTTGATTTTAATTGTTTAAGTATTTCTAAAGTTACCGTGATAACAAATTTTCAAGTGGCCACCACTTGGAAACAATACAGTGGAATAAGTTGCTCAGCAAACACATCCAAGATATTTGAAGCATAGGTTCACTGTCTAACTGGTTTAAATCAGTGCCGTGTTTCAAAAGTTATTATTATGGAAAATTTTCAAGTGGCAGTCTAAGTGGCTGCAAGTTGGAAACAAAATGACAAAACAACTTGCCCATTGAAATCATCCAATATATTTGTATGATAAGTTCATTGTCCACTTCTAGTTTAAATTAAATCAGTATTTCAAAAATTATCGTCATAAGAAATTTTCAGGTGGCACCACTTGTAAAAAAAAGTGGAGTGAGATGCCCAGCGAACTTAAGTGAGATATTTGAATGATAAATCCACTACCCAAATTTGATGCGAATTGATTCTGTATTACTAAAGTTACAATAATGACAAATTTTCAAGTGGCCGCCACTTGGAAATAAAATTGCGGATCAAGTCACCAAGTGAAATTATCCTATATATTTGAACCGTAAGTTCACTATCCAACTTTTATTTGAATCAGTTTAGTATTTTAAAAGTTATCGTGTGGCATATTTTGAAGTGGCAGTGTGATTTCAAGTGACTGGAACTTAGAAACAAGATGTCGGGACAAGTTGCCCAGTGAAAACATTCAAGATAATTATATAATATGATAATATCACTGTCCAAATTTGGTTCGATTTGGAGTATTATTTCAGAAGTTATCGTGATTTTAAATTTTCAAGTGGGAGCCTGATTTCAAGTGACCCCGCTTAACTTAAGATATCTGCCTCTTTATTAAAAATGGCGAATATAGTTTACTAATAAACTTCATTGAGATCCTTACGTGGTCTGTATTTACATCACAATTCAAACAATTTCGGAATACGCTTTTTACAATTTAAATTTGAAATTTTCAAGTGGTCTCCACTTGAAAACAAAATGGCAGTGCAACTTGGTTAACAAACTCATCTAAGATATTTATAAGATAAGTTAAGACGCTGTTCAAATTTGGTTCCATTTGGAGTATTATTTCGGAAGTTATCATGGTTTTAAATTTTCAAGTAGTGGCCTGATTTCAAGTGGTCCCGCTTAACTTAAGATATCCGCCACTTTATTAAAAATGACGGATAAAGTTCATTAATAAAGTTATTTGAGACACTTGTATAATCTATGTATCTATCAAAATTAAAAAAAAAAAATCGGAATACGCTTTTTACAATTTGAATTTTAAATTTTCAAGTGGTCTCCACTTGAAAACAGAATTGTGGAGCAGCTTGATTAACAAATTCATCTAAGTTATTTATAAGATAGGTTAAGATACTGTCCAAATTTAGTTCGATTTGGAGTATTATTTCAGAATTTATTGTGATTTTAAATTTTCAAGTGGTAGCGTGGTTTCAAGTGGCCCCTCTTAACTTAAGATATCTACCACTTTATTAAAAATGACGGATAAATTTCATTAATAAACATTGAGACCCTTATGTGGTCTATATTTACATCAAATTTAAAACACATTCGGAATACGCTTTTTACAATTTGAATTTGAAATTTTCAAGTGGTCTCCACTTGAAAGCAAAATATCGGAGCAACTTCGTTACTAAACTCATCTAAGATATTTATAAGATAAGTTAAGACACTGTCCAAAATTGGTTCGATTTGGAGTATTATTTCGGAAGTTATAGTGTCTTTAAATTTTCAAGTGGTAGCCTGATTTCAAGTGGTCCCGCTTAAATTAAAATAGCTGCCACTTTATTAAAAATGGCGGATAAACTTCATTAATAAACTTCATTGGGACCCTTATGTGGCCTGTATTTACATCAAAATTCAAGCAAATCTTGCTTTAAACATGCTTTTTACAATGTCGGTTTGAAATTTTCAAGTGGCTGCCACTTGAAAACAAAAAGTCGGAGCAACTTGGGTTATGAACCCATCCAAGATATTTATAAGATTAGTTCACTGTCCAAATTTGGTTCGATTTCGAGTATTATTTCGGGAGTTATCGTGATGACAAAATTTTCATTATAGATAGATAGATAGATAGATAGATATAGATAAACGAAGTGATTGCAATAGGTCGATTTCTAAAGAAATCAACCTAAAAATCTTTCAAAAAGAATTAATGGCTGAAAGAAAATATATTTTATGTTGTTAATCCCAAGTACTAAAGTCGTGTGCTGTACCAATTTATGAAATGAGGTTTGAATGCTGTGACACAGATCTTTAAAAGAAATCATTCCTCAAACTTAAGAGCGGACAATACCTAATCTTGCCGACAGCCGTGGCCCATGTTATTCTATGGGAAAATTTGTTTCCATATTTACTCATTACCTAATGAATATTTTTCAATTCTGTTTTCATATTCAGAAAATTCATAAGCGTTGAATTTGTACTTATTTTCCAAAAATTGATTTTTTAAATTTTTAGTGTTTCATTTTGCTACTAAAAAGTGAGAAAAATGCACTTTGTGAAAAATCGCATTTTTGACCTCAAAATTTAAAATGTAAAAATTTTTATTATTATTGTGAAAATGAGTATTAATTTAACGTTAATGAATTTTCTGACTGTGAAAAAGGGATTTAAAAATATAAATTAGGTTATGAGTGCGGGAATTTTTTTTCCCATAGAATAACATGAGCAACGGCTGTCTGTGGGATTAGGTGTTGTCCCCTCTCAAGATTTGAATACTAAATTTGTGCTACTTGAAATAAAGGAAGGGGAGAGAGGATGATCAATGATGACAGTTTTTAAGAATTTCTTATTGATATGCCGTATAGATTGCGTAATTTAGGAAAATTGCGTGGACATTTTGAGTCGGCAACTTTCGTTTCGGGGTTTCTTTTCATTTTTACTTACTTTGTAGAGAAAGTATTGGATTCGTGAACATTTTCGAACTCCCGTTTTCGATGGATTTACACGTTTTGGGATGTCCGAAAGACGATTTGTCTGGTTTTAGAAAATGTCTGTCTGTGTGTGTATATCACAAATTTTGTGTACGCTGTATCTTACGAACCAATGAACGAAATTTAACCAAACTTGGTATTTAGTTGGACCCTGACATAAACTGGTGCTGATTAGGTTTGTGGAACACTTTAGCATTTTTTCTAAATTTTTAACATGGCAGCATAAGACAAAATTTCGTATAAATGTACATAATGAGATTTATTTTAATCGTGTGATTGTAAAATTAATACGAATTATTGATAATAGTAGTAGTTTAACTAGGGAAAAAAAATTGTTTATGTGGGAGCATCGATCCTCCCCCCCCCCCCCACTGTGGGGGAAGTAAATTTTCAAAATGGGTATCTTTCTAAAGATCTCGTCAATATCTTTAAAACGAATGGTTGAACTTTTGATCTGTGATAATTTAAAACAAAGCTATCGGGGTTTTTTCTATCTTTTAACGAAAAAAAAAAAAAAAAAAAAAACTTGGAAAAAATCTTATTTCTTCTGATTTGCAAAAAATTGACATCTTTCAGCATTTAGTGTTACTATAATTCCGTCATATGAAAATCGCCTGCATGTATAATGGAAAATAACTTGAAAATTTAATAAATAATTTGTATTGAATAAATTTTCTGTAAAATTATATAGAAGAAAGTCTTGCATGCGTCATTTGGAAAAAATAAAAAAGAAGTCCGAAAAAGATTAATTGTTTTGATTAAAGTGACGCTGTAGCAATTATTTTCATTCGCTTTGAAATTGCCTCTATAATATACCAAAAAACCGCATTCTATGGCCTTGAAGATGTTGATTTATTCAAATAAGCTTTTTCTTTCCCTATGATTTATTTATAGATCATTGTCAAAAATTTCCCTTTTGATGAATTTTTTTTATTCTATTTCTAATTTCCCCATGGAATCATCGTACAGAGTAACAACTAACAATTCTTCAAGTTTATACTATCTAAAGTTTCCTGTCTGCATTATGAAGTAATCTGGTTTTTCCTTATTTTTTAGATATGTATGCTGCAGTAATTGCTTTACCTCAATAAATGTCTTTTATTTTATTTTTTTAACAAGATAATTTATTTAAAATGCATATAGGTTATTTGTATTGTGCAACATACAATTTATTTCAATAAATTCTGGACACCTTAACATTAAAACAGTCCAAAGTAAAGAGTTGATATTTTTTTTTTTTTTTTTTTTTTTTAAACTACTTTCTCAAATTAGTTCATATTTGATGCAAAATATTTTTCAATTGTAACTTTCACTTAATGTTTTGTTTTTAAATGAAATAAATTTAGAATTTTTCAGAAAAATTCGGAATCTAAGGAAACCATTTAAATTTTCATGATAAAGCTAAACTCGTTAGTTACACTAATAAAAGTTCTCTCTTTCTACATTATCAAACTATGTGGATTTTTATTATTTTAGATGATTTTTGAAATTTACGTATAGGGTGAACACACCAGTAATTGACCACTTAGTGGAAATATTAAAGTTTTTTCGAATTTTTTCTATGTTTTTATCAACATAAAAGAATTAATGACTGAGAAACATTTTTTTTTTTTTTTTAAATCTTTTCTACAATTAATGTTGTTTACAATAGTAGTTTGAAAATGAGATTTTACCTCTTACATCCAGCAAAGACTATGGTCATATTGGTAACTAACCATTTCAATCTCTTGTTTAAAAATTGCTTCACTTAAAATCTATTGGTAAAAATATATATTTAAATCATATTTCAATGCACACACACACACACACACATATATATATATATAAAGGTATTAATGTATGTTAATAATTAACACTAAGCTCTGTGGGCAATGGCCCACCAGCGGCCGAGCGTTTCTGTGCTCAAAGCTGGTAGATGGGAAGAGCCGGGTTTAATCCCAGGTAGCACTTATCAACCTAGCCTTTCATAGTTTTTCTCCGAAACTCGCGTAAATACGGGCTAGGACCCCCTAGAAAGACCCCCAACACACACACACATACACACACGGAGGGCTTTCCACATATAGGCTTAAGGGCCCTCTTCACTCACCGCGGCCGGAAGCCGAACCTAATGTTATTCTATGGGAAATTTTTGTTGACAAATAACTTATTAACTAATACATATTTTTAAATTCTGTTTTCACATTCTGAATATTCCCAACTGTTAAATTGACGGACCTTTTTTAAAAAATTATTTTATTAATTTTTTATATTTTATTTGAAGCTGCAAGATACGAATTTTCAATATGTGAAATTTTTTCATTTTGCAATTTCAAAATAAAATATTAAAAATAAAAAAAATACATTTTTAAAAAAAGTCCGTCAGTTTAACAGTTGGGAATTTTCTGAACGTGAAAACAGAATTTAAAAATATGTATTAGTTAATAAGTTATTTGTCAAGAAAATTTTCCCATAGAATAACATTGGCTCGGGCATCCGGCGACGGTGAGTGAAGAGGGCCGTTAAGACCCTAATGAAGTCAATCAGCCTTAAACGTTACAACCGACCAACTCTTTGGACAACATTGTCTTTGTAATTGTGCCATGTTAACTTCGAATCAAAACATCAGTTGCTAATGGAAATAGTAACCGTGCAATTTTACATGTATTTTGGTTATGTATTCTACCAATTAGATTAATAACTTTTCCTCATTAATTCTTGTTTTTTATATTTTTGTGCATAAGTGGTTACTTACTGGTCTGTGTCTGTGATCCATTATCGAAAGGTCAACCTAACTGCAGTTATTTCCGAAAAATCAAAGAGAAATACAATTACTAATTACGTCGCATATTACTTCATTATTATTATTTATTTTTTATTTTTTAATCAAGATAGGTAATAAAATGTACATGGGCGCTATTTATTGTATTACACACACTTCCTCAGAATAAATTCTGAATAACTGAAAACATTAAATACTTTTAAATTAGTGGGTAATAAAAATGCTTCATTTTATTTAATTTATTTTTAATTTATTTAATTTATTTCTATTTTATTAAATAATTACACAATGCGAAATATTTTTCAACTATAACTTTCTCTTAATGCTTTATTTTTTAATGATATGCATTTAGAATTTTTCAGGATAATTCAAAAGATAAATATAAAAAAAAGTAGTGTAAAAACACCGTTGTGGACCCTGTACCAGTAGTGGACACTTTTAAATTTAATCTCTGAAAACAAGCTTTCAAATTCTTGCATAAATTCGAGCAATCTCCCGCGTTTGTATTTACAATCCTCTACTATTAATACAATCTTAAATTACCGATATTTCAAGCCATCAGTTTTAGAATAATATTAGTTTAATTAGAAATATTTGTATTTTTTCTGTCATTTTACCTTTCTTTCTTGCAGTTTTGGATAAGGAAATACAGTTTTGTTGCTTTGACTATGATTATTTTTAATTGATTTCATGTAACCTTTGTTTTCATATGACTAAAATAAGTATACTGAATTCATTTATTGCGCCTAATTTTTATTTTTGTATTAAAATGTATTTTTATGGGTATCCACAAAAATGTCAGTAGTGGACAACCCTGTCAACTATTGGCTTACTTATTGCGCATTTTAAGTTCCCTGAAAACAATTTCGACTATAAAAATGATTCAAATTACCATTTTTCACAGTAAAGGGATGTACAGAAAAAGTTAATTGATATCGAGTACTGGTTATAGTTACAGTCTCTAAAAATAAGAATAGTAAACAAAAAACAACCGAAGCCGCACCTCATTGTGTTTTGTTTGCGTTACAGTAATTTTATGTATACGTGTCTTTGATTTTAAATATTTACATTTTAATGTTTTGATTTATTTCAATGTTAATCTTATTCAACTTAATATTTTAATATATTTTCATTACATTTTTACATAACTGCCAACTTGTACTTTTTTTTCTACCGGAAATTTTTAATAGAAATTTTTAGCAGTTTTCTGCGATTAAACATGATGAAATTTTTTGCAAGGAAATGGTGGTGTTAAAAAACCGTACAAGTTGGCATCTATGTATTTTTGCTATCTATAAACTAAGGTAAATGTAAATTTCTATCTTACTTTTATAGTCTGCAAACTAATGTAATGTGCAGACATTATGAAAATGAAGTTTAATTGTTCTAACTATTATTTTCATTAAGAATTTCCTTTAAAAAATTTGTTTTGAATAATTAGATTTATCCATAAAACTTAATCGGACAGCAGCAGCTTCAATTTAAAATATATTTCTGAAATTTGCTCGTTATTATTATTTTTTAATTATAACTCATATATGAGCCTTGAGTGTTCCTGCTTTCTGAAAGTTTGAGTAAACCCCCTACTCCTTAACGGATTCGCCCATTTCCGCATTGGACCGGACGATTATATTTCACATAATACTTAATCGAACTGTACTAAGTTCTTAAATAATTACATAATTAATACACTGCAGATTTTTACTTTTTTTCCGCTTTTTGTGTCTACTGGGTGATACTTAGAGCCAGATTATGGCACGGGCACACGGGACACTGGCCCAGAGCCTTTAAATTTAGGGGGCCTCACTTGCAAAAGCTGGAATATAATAGCATAAATTTTCAAGCAGGGTGTCTAGTCAAAACAAAAGCTGATTAAAACTATCTAGATTACATTAAAGAGCTTAAACATTTGTTAAATTTTGTTTCTAATCTCCGAAACTAAGATAATGTTTATATTTGTTGAACAATATGCTTTATTCCGCTTAAAACTAATGATTTTCTTATGGGTTGATAAAAAACTGGAGAAATAGAACGTATAACCGAAGAAGAAAATTAAAAAAATCTACTACACAGCATAAATTGCTTCAAACAAACAAACAACAACACACACACAAAAAAAAGATATATATATATATATTTTTTTTTCCCGGAAGGGGAGGGCATTTTGACAAGCTCTGTAAAGCAGGGGATGGGGGTGGGGCTCCAAATAGCATCAGTACTCCGGTTTTTCAAAGGGAATTTATTTATTTATTTATTTTATTTTATTTTTTTTTTTATTTATTTTTTATTTATTTTTTTTTTTTTGGGGGGGGGGGGGAGGCACTTTGGCAAGGTTTGTAAAGCAGGGTGGCTTGAAATAGCCTCAGTTCCCCGGTTCTTCAAAAAGCATAGTCGGGTCCTGGTGATACCCGTAAATACAAATTAACCTTTATAACTTGCTTCAGCCAGACAATAAGACAGAATTAAAGATAACCTATGTTAAATTATTACACAAAAGAATGAAAAAAAGAATTTTTTTTTTTTTTTTTTTGTATAAAAATTGATTTAAAGTGAAGCTTTATAAATTTTACTGTCCCATCGATTTAATTCATCAAGAAAACTTAAATAAATAGGTTAAAATAATCGAATTTCAAGGGTAAACTTTTGAAATTCGTTAATTTGATATGCCTGGTAGTTAAAGCACTCTTTTCAGGGGTCACAGCGTTCCTACATTTTTTGCCTGCGTTTTATTTTATTTTCACGATTTTTTATATATAATTTGTTTTATAAAAGTTTTAATGACTATGCCAAAAAATACAGTTTGAAAATAGTGGTAACAAAATAATAAAACGCCCGTAAAAATGTAAGGATCCTTGTAAAGGGGAAAAATTATTGAAAAAAAAATATGTATATATATATATACACACACACCCCGCGACAAAAAGATAGATACAAAGGGTTTTTTCTTTGATTTTTCATAAAATAACATTATGCATATTGTGCTTATCATTTATTATTATCATAAAATAACACTATTCCCGGACTAATTTTTGTTTTAAGACTAATTGAGAAAAGTTTTAGGACTAAAATTTTTCTAATTTAAGACTACACACCTCGACAAAAAGATAGGAACAAAGTTTTTTTTTTGTTTTTTTTTTAATTTTTGAATATGAATATTTTGAATATGATTCAAATATTTAATATGTTTTTGATATGAGAATATTTTGTTATGATAATAAATGATCATCACAATTTAGATAATGTTATTTTATGAAAAGTTTAAAAAAAACCCTTTGTTCCTATATTTTTGTCGCGGAGTGTAGTCTTAAATTAAAAAAATTGTAGTCTTAAAACAAAAATTAGTCCAGGAATAATGTTATTTTATGATAATAATAAATGATAAGCACAATTTAGATAATTTTATTTTATGAAAAATCAAAGAAAAAACCCTTTGTACCTATCTTTTTGTCACGGGGTGTATATATATTACTTAAAATAATAAAGTTTTGACAAGGGAAAAAATTATTAGAAATAATTTTATGAGAAATTTCATAACATATAGATATGAGGTACAAAAATTCCCTTTTCCGCTTCTCTCTCTCTCTATATATATATACTTTTTTTTTTTTTTTTTTTTTTTACTTATATAAAATTTTATTCTTAGGAGAATAAACCATGTCTCGAGAGATGGCCAACGTATATGGAGAACTTTTCCAAAATACCTTCTCATGAGGTCAAAATCGTATTTGGGATTCAATTAATTTTAGGAAGGAAATTTTGTAAAATGGAGAATCTCAAATCATAGTATATGATTTAAAAAGTTTTTTCAAAATTTTGTACTCTTTCTTCTTTAGAATTAGGCTAGAGATTATCAATTTCATTAAAAGGTGGATTTTAAAACACATTTACGCATTTTTTTACGACAGGACTATTTATTTCAATCTACGATTTTGAGTTATCGCTATTTGTAGTGTTCCACCTTAAATGTGCCAGAATACCTACCAATATCCAATTTTACCATTTAATTTCCTAAACAATCTGAAAATATTGTGTTAAATCTGCGGGGGGGGGGGGGGGGATAAAAAAATAAAAGTTTTCAAAACCTACTGGTAAGTGAGAAATTCATCTTTGATTGCATGAAAAACACAATTACCGATTTCGGTATCCGAGACCATAACCATTCATAAATGGAATGGCTTTTGATTATTTGTTAGCAATATCTTCTGAATATTTGTTGACGACATTTTCTGGATATATATTAATGACGACTTCTTAATATTTGTTGGCGATATCTTCTGAATATATATTGATGGTGGCTTCTGAATATTTGTTGGCTATTTCTTCTGGATATGTATTGATGATGGCTTCTGAATATTTGTTGGCTATATCTTTTCTGGATATAACCAACAAATATTCGAAATTTGAAATTTACCACCGAAGTAGCACGCCAAGATGTTTGCTTACGTTTCTCGCCAAGATGTTTACTTACGCAGTTGCGATCCCCATTTTAATTTATCGCAAAAATGTCAACAAAAAAATATATAATATAAATATAGATAATATAAAAACAACCAAGGGGCTCCTATGCTAAAGCTATACCAAAGTAATTTTAAGAAATGAATATAGTAACCAATGTTAAGGTATGGAATAGTGTTACTGAATGCCTTTACATGGAAGAACATATTAAAATAAGTCCTGTCGTACTAAATTAAATTATGTTTACAAAGAATGTAAGCAGATTATTATTTTTTTCTAATCTATTAGCATTTTAGTATTTATATTGAACAGGAATCTTCAGATACAGGGATCTCAGGACATTTTCCTCACCCCCACCCCCATCTCCCTCTTTTAATTGGAATATCTCAATATCTGTTTCTACCTGAAGTTGTTTAAGTTAAAAAATTAATGAAAATTTCGTAAAGAGGTTGTTAACATCTTAATCTGTATAACATTTTTTCAACTTACAATCATATATTCTCTGACAAACGATACTTTAAAATTTCATGAAAATAAAATAAAGTCAGTGCTTAATGTAACTGTTATCTGATCTGTTGTATCATTAATTTATCGAACTTAACATTACAGATATCGTATCAAACTGACCGAAGCTGATGAATACAAACCTCTGTCATTTCGACCAAATATGATTTTTCATCATTTCCCTCAAAACGTTCAAGCTTGCCTGCGTCACATAGGAAAGATGCAAGTGATCGACTCCAAAGCACTCCTGTATCCGTTGGAATAGGTTTGTATAGTTATGTTAATTTATATTTGATTTATAAAGAAGTTTAGTTTATATATGAATGAACATATTGTTAGTCGCATAATTTATGTAATGTTGCTATCAAAATACATTCAGCTACATCATTTTAATGTATTATATTTTAATAGCATAGTGATGTGTATCCCTATATATAATTGATGCTATACGCAAGTTTCGAAAATTTATTTTGAAAAAAATCCTACACATTATAATGATCCTCTCAAAATGAAGCAGTGCCATTTGTTGAAAGATGTGTATTAAGACTTAATGAGCTTACTTATTATAATGTATTTTATCTCGCTCTATATGTGAATTTTAGTCCCATTCTATTTCGGGTTCGACTATTACGTACCGAAAAGTTCTCTGGTTTTCTCCGAAACTTGGAGAGCCTCCGGGCTTAGGACCCTTTTGACAAATCCCTACAGAATGCATTTCACCCTGCCCTAGGATCTTCGCATAGTAAATCGGCCTTAGCCCTCACACCCTCACCGCCACCATTTCTAAGGACCATTTCTAAGGAATACTAGCCTGTTTTCACGTGTGTTTTGTTAAAAAAAAAAAAAAAAAAAAAAAAAGAAAAGAAAAGAAAACTCTTAACGTTTAACCTGACGAACAGGACTTGGAATCGAAACCGGTAAAAATTATGGCAAAGCGGTACCAAATTTTAGGCGATATATACGAAAATTAAATCAGCTGTATTTATATCTAGGTTAATTCAAATAAGTATATATGGGATAGTTCTTAAATTAAAATTCACAATATTTTTTACTACACATAGATAGTCAAAATTACATTAAACATTGTCTTTTTTTTTATGGAACTGTTTTCTGATCTGTTGTATCATTAATTTACCGAACTTAACATTACAGCTATCGTATCAAACTGACCGAAGCTTACATTATAATGGAAATAATCAAAAATATTTAGGACATCCCAAAACATGTAAATTCAGCGAAATTTGGAAATAGAAAATTATTACGAATCAAAAAAAGAAAAAGAAAGAAAGAAAGAAAGAAAAACATTACTCTCAAGGTTTATTTGATAAACGTATGATTAATATATATATATATATATATATATATATATATATATATATATATATGAAATCCATTGAGATTGCTAAAATATATGTTTAATATAAGTGAATAGTAAATTTTAAGTCATACTTAGATCAATATCCCACATCTTTTTTCATATTTCTCTGTGTAATATAAATTTAAAAAATGTTAATTTAACATAATGAAACTTTTTAAACGCACAAATATGAAAATATTTATTTATTTTTTTTTTTTTTTAATTTTTTCTAAGAAAATAATGAATTTGATGAGAATGTGCCTAAGTAATAACAATAATATTGAGCTACGTATATAAAACTTGAATGTAAAATATTTTCAATTTAAACCTTAGTCACTCCGGTTTCTAATATGACTAATTAACTCCTTTATTCTTCCTTTTAAATAGGGGATACAAAATAATTGAATGAATTACTTAGTGCAGTATTGGTAAAACTAATAAAATTAATGTACATACGCTGTTATCGACTAAAGTACTTGATCACTTTCGAATTTAGACGTTTTGTCGACTATCTAGAGAAATATATTTGATGGCTTCTCTTGAAACTTCAGGAACGTAAAGAACGTGTTATACCACGGATTCTTTATTATATTTTATAAAATATTTGTCTATTTGTACGCATATTTTTTAATTATATGCCCAAACTGTGAACAGGAAATCAAAGACCGCGTGCGTGCCTTGGCGGGCACAGGTAGACTACAATAATCTCTGTCTACTCGTATTTTAGGCTTCACTTTTTTTTTAAAACTAACTTCCCTACTAGCTAGACATTTGAAACTTTCACAGTAGCTCAGAACCCGGTGACAGCACAATACTTCGAAGTCAGATTTTCGAATTTTCGAGTAGTTTTCTTTTAATTAATTAAAATATGAAAATAACAAGCTCCTAATAGCAATAAAAATTGTCATTAAAATATTAGCTGTAATTTAATTGTTGCCAAAATAAATTCACGAGTTCATTTTCTTTCGACATAAAAATAAATACATTTAATTCAACGTGAGCGTTAAAAAATTGTGAAAAGTTGAATTATGCATCTGGCAAAAATTGACGTCATTATCACTTTAAAGATTTTCTATACATTGATAAAGTGCTAATGTAGTTCATGATGCAAATATATGTTATTCTGAAAGGATTAATTTTTAATATTTTATTTTTAAAACCAACTTTTTTTTCTTAATTCAAATTTCTCATAATTCTTTAACCATGGACGTACACTATGGACCGCTCACGCTGTGTTATCAGAATGGCCCCATTTTGGTCGCCTTTAGATGATGGCGCTCGCATCGACTGCCTTTCCACTTCAGACTTGAAAGAGCGCTTTAACGCGAGAATTAAATGAAATAATGTTAAATATCTCGAATAAAAAAACATATATCCGTAAAATTCTCTAAGTCCGTGTCTTTAACCAATCACATTAGAACGTCCATCTTTGGAATATCGATAATAAGAATTTTCTAGCCAAAAGTCGCCAAGGGCAAAAAGCCAAATCCATTACTTGCCTATTGGAGCTTTTTAATGCGTTTTAAAGGGAAAAGTAAGCTATTTTAACGCGGAAAAGAGCTAGAAATGCAGAAAATTGACATTTTATCAACTTACTTAAGCCTCTTTGAAAGAATGTATACAAAAATAAATACAATTATTTACAATTTCGTAACAATACGAAAGTTGATCAAGTGCTAATGTAGTTAGTTCTATAGCTATGATTCAACAGAAAATTTAAAAAGTTTTGTTGGTTTATAAAAAGTTTTTTTTTTATCTTATAATTCTTTTATTTAAAAATTTCTGTTTTTGATTTGTATGTGATCCCTATTTTCACCGAAGGAACAGCCTTTTAAGTGATAAATGCGTAAATTAATTTTTCTTTCTCTATATCATAATTCAGTTGGTTTTAAAGACAGAGTTTTCAGATTTTTTTTCTAAAAGTCTTAATGGATTAAAATATAAAACTTTTTACTTGACCAAATTTGCATTGTATGTCGTGTAAAAATTTAAAAAGCGTAACTTTTTGAAAAGTAACATGCGGATATTTTTCGTAACGTAATGATTTCCTACTTTATTTTGAACATTTTTTTCAATTTACATTACTCACTTAACTCTAACGAATAAAGAATTAAAGTTATTTCAATTTTTTGGGACACTCTGTATATACATAATTAAATTATTACAATTCAGAAAATTTAAAGCTGTTTAGAGTAAAAGCGAAATAATTTTTAACAAGAGCGAACTGTAATTAGGCTAACAATCAAACCTTGGCCTTGACTGAGTTGGCATTTACTGACTAAATTACTAACTAAATAAGGGGGGGGAGGGGAGGGGAAGATTTTTTTTTTTTTTTTTTTTAAGAAATTTTGTTGTTAAGTCTAAAATTTTAGTCACTATGGTGACTTGGCATTAAGTTACATAATAAGATAAAATTGAAATACTAAATGAGAAAATTATTATTATTATTATTATTTTAATAAATAGTTACCTTGAGTTTGATCTCGCAGTTTTGGAGCTTATAATATTTCGTTAACAAAAGTGTTTATTTGAATTTAGTTTACTAGAGCTAAGCTAGATTTACCATTATCAAGTAAAAAAAAAAAAAATAATAATAATAATAATAATCGCCAAGTCTGAAATTTTAGTCATTATAGCGTTATTGCATTAAGTTGCATAACAAGATCAAAAGATACACTAAATAAAAATTATTAATTATATTTAAATAGTTATGAATTTGATGTTTCTGCTTTTAATTTTATGCCGGCATTTTCTTATATTTTCTCATTCTTTTAATTTTAGCTCATCAAGTGATCTGTGATTTGGAAAAAAAATTTAAAGTATCTTCTCAGGTTCCTCAAGAATAATTTGAGGACAAAAATACATTCCAAGCTTCAACCAAAAGATATCTTTGGGTTCAATTATGATATCCTGGTTCACAGAATTTTTTTTTACCTTACATTTTTTCAGGATTACCCTGTCTGCCATAACAGGGTTACAAATCTTCAACAAAAAGTTTTTTGTTGTTAAACAAAATGTAATCATAATAATTTGTGTTTTAGTATATGTCAGATCAATATCTGACGAGCAAATTTATGTACATTTTAATTGGGACAAAAAAAGAAAAAAAAAATCAATTTTTAAAATCATTTTGTAAATGAACTAATTTTATATATGTCTTGTATTTTATAAATTGATTTATTATTGTATATTGTGGTTGTAATGAATATATTATTTATTTATTTATTTATTAAAAAAAAAAAAAAAAAAAAAAAAAAAAACATTCCAGTAAAATTCATTTTAAGTAGGGAGTCACATTATGATCCAATTTGTTTAACCTTATGACACACCTGTTAACACATGTTACTTTATGCAGTTCGAGTGTAGATTCTTGTACTGTCTTATCTAGAACACATTAAATGCATACAGTCGGTGCTATTCTTCAGTAATGATCCCCAAACAATAGTGATTAATACTTTAATTTATATTTTTAGTGGCTATTTATTATTATTATTAGTCTTTTTTTATTTCTGTTCTGTTCATCGATTATTGACCATTTTACATATAATAGGCATATGATAGCACTTAGAAAAATAAAATAACATATAAAAAGAATTATTTATACATTCATTTAAAGTTTGTAAAATCTGCACAGTTTAAAGCAGGTTTTGGAAATTGGTGTAAAAGTAGAATAATAATGAGTCTGCATATATTGAAAATTGAGCGATTTTCATTTCAGAGAAGTGTAACGCTAAATGCTGAAAGTAAGTCAATTTTGTGACGACATTTGAAAAAATGCTTTTTTGTTCAATTTTTTTTTTTTTTTTTTCCCCTAGTTAAAAGTGTAAAAAAATCGATAATGTTTATTTTAAATTATTACAGATTTATGATTCAACCATTCTTTTTAAAGGTATTGAAGAGTTCTTTTGAAACATACCCATGCTGAAATGCATGGTGGGGTTACGGCCTCACATAGGGGAACAGGAAGGAGTGATGCTCCTTCATGCACACACATTTTTTCCTAGTTTACTACTACTATTATGAATAATTTATATTAATTTCACGATAATTCGTTAAAAATAACTTTAATTATGTACATTTACATGAAATTTTGTCCTATACTGCCAGATTAAATATTATGAAAAATAAAAGTACAATGCCGCACAAAATGATTACAAAATGTAATCCGTACCAAATGTCCAACAAAATAACAAGTTTGGTTAAATTTCGTTTATTGGTTCGTGAGGTACAACGTTCACAAAATTTGTGATACACATACACAGACAGACTGACAGACATTTTCTAAAAATGGTCATATAGTGTTCAGGACATCCGAAAACGTATAAATCCAGCGAAAACTAGAGGTCGAAAATTTTCACGAATTCAATACTTTCTACTTATATAAATATAGAAAAAATTAATAAAAATAAATGTATGCAAGTGTATGTAATATATTTTTTAATTTATCACACTTTTCCAAACAACATGCTGTTAAATTAAGGTTGCACGACAGTCAGATTTCCCTTCCTTTCCATGTTACCCTATGGGATTTTTGTTCCTTCGTATTATGAAGATATTTCGTTCAAAAATAGTTTTTCAAATTCTGTTTTTTGAACATGTCGCCTTTTTGATTAATGAATGATATTTTTTTTTTTTTTTTAATTAAATTTAAACATTTTATTTCATTAGGTAAACTCGGGACTCTTAATTTTCAGTACCTAAAAGAAATATGTATTTGTTTTTAATTATTAATTAAGCTAAATGTGGTATCTTCAAAGAATGTGAATCAAAAAATAGAAATCGAAAAACCATTTTTGAATGAGATATCCTTATAATACAAAGCAACTAAAATCTCACAGGATGATATAGGAAGCAGGGACGTAGCAATCTGAAAAATCATGGGTGGGGCTCAAAAAGTTTCATTTAAAAAACGCGTCGAAATTAATCTTAGAAAAATCAATTAATAATTAGACGTTAATTAATATTCCCTAATTATAAGTATTAAATGTCACTAACTATAAAATTTATAAGACATTAATTTTGGTTTTAAATCGGTGATTGTTTCATTTGACATTAAAAGGAAGTTTCGTAATAATCAAAAAAGGTGGGCTTGACCCCCCTGAGCCCCTGCCTTTCCTATGTTCCTAGGAAGGAAGTAAAGAAGAAGGGGGTGTCTCTATATAGAGACTTAAGGGCCCTCTTCACTCACCGCCGTCGGAATCTGAAGTTAATGTTATTCTGTGGGAAATTTTTCTTTGTAAATAACTTATTAACTAATACGTATTTTTAAATTATGTTTTCACATTTCGAAAATTGTTAAATTGACGGACCTTTTTTAAAAAATTGTTTTTTTAATTTTTTATATTTTATTTTGAATCTGCAAAATACGAATTTTCAATAAATTAATTTTTTTCATTTTGCAATTTCAAAATAAAATATTAAAAAATAATAATAATAATAATTTTTTAAAAAAGGTACGCCAATTTAACAGTTGGGAATTTTCTGAATGTGAAAACAGAATTTAAAAATATGTATTAGTTAATAAGTTATTTGTAATGAAAATTTCCCCATAGAATAACATTGGCTTGGGCTTCCGGCGACGGTAAGTGAAGAGGGCCGTTAACGCCCAAAGATTTTGATTTGTTTTTATGATATTTACATTTAACTCTTATTATCAGATAAATTTGTTGAATTAAAAACATTAACAATCCTTTAAAAAAAAAAAAAAAAAAAAAAAAAAAAAAACTGTTGATAAGTTTGAAAAATATTCGTAATATATTTTCTTTATAATTGTCTGTTTAAATTTTTATTGTCTCAGATTTCAAACGCAATGTAATTGCCAATTTTTATAAAATATCTGAGTATATTTTTTAAAATTATGTATTCTAATTTCAAAACCACATATAAAGAAACTAACACTAAACCTACCACAATGTGTCAAACGACCCATTTTAAACTTTTGCCAGAATTTCTTCCAAATAACATTATCACATCGTCCATGTTTTATGTACCAAATTGTGCTAAATAATATATTTTTGCTATATATAGTAATATATATAAAATTTTAAAGATGGGTCGCTTGACCCACTGTGGTAGGAATAGGTATACATGAAGTATCTGTAGGTTTAGTGTTAAGGGATACATTACATGCATACTGCGGCTCACATAAGATCTCTTAATTATTATCATTATCTGCTTAATGATTAAGCAATAAAACTTAAGCATAAGATAATTATGATATAAGCACACTGTTTATCTCTGCGTAATAAATGCATTTGGAATTTTTTTTGACACATGTTATTGTATCCTATCTAAAAAGTTTTTTTTATAAATTTGCATATCTTTTCTATTTTCATTTAAGAAATGGCATTTTAGGCATTACCGAAAAATGGTATGTCAATCTGTTTTCTGTGTCATAATTTTGTTTCTTTTAAGGTACAGTTATCTTGAAAGGAAGCTAAAAGCTTTTTAATTAAAGAATTTGCTTATAGGAGTTGTATATAACTTTAAAGAATGTAACTTTACGGTCAAATTTATTATTATTATCGTAATTGTATTTCCTGCCTTGATATGAACATTTTATATTGTCCACTTATCGCTAACAGTTAGAGAATTAAACAGCATTTCAATCTTTTTGAAACACCCTGTATATTAAGCAGGCTTATGATCTTTGTATGTGTTAAGCTTTTTGATACTTTTGTGTTTTTCTTAGAATAAAATGGTGGTTGTGCTGAGTGTTTCTTGGAACTGTTCATGAAAATCTGCATTCTAAAAATGCATAATTTAAAATGTCTGTGATAAACTGCGATCAAAGTACTTACTTTAATTACATGATCACAAAACAAAATTATTTCAGTTTTACAAATAGTTATGTAACATTCTGAAGAAAATAATTTTGTATTTAAAAAAAAAAAAAAAAAAAAAAAAAAAAAAGCTGTACAGTACAATTTAAAAATGTTAAAAAAGATTTTTTTTTTTTTTTTTTTTTTTTAAATTTATTTAATCTTTAAATGTGTAATATTTCTGTGCATTTGTTATTTATTTACTTTATTTTATTTTGTGTAAAGCAGATAAAAGAAGCCGTTGCAATGTTTAATTTTACTGCATTTTTTTTTTTTTTTCTTTTAGAAATGCATTTTAAAAGAATTATATTGCTAAAAAATATGTTTTTAATCTGGAATTCTTAATTAAGTATTGTAATTTTAAAAGGAATTAAAGTAATTATTATTATAGCCAAATATATATTGCAATTGCAACTATAAACTGTAACAAGTTTTCACTTTTAGACGAGTGAGAATTATTATGCATTTATGATTGCCTTACAAAGAATTGTATAATACATTACGTATTCTTGGAAAAAAACTTAATTATTTCTTTTTATATTGTACATATATCGTTTTGTTATGCAGTCACTAAAGACTGGTATACTGTGATTATGTTGTATCTATGACTATTTCTTACTTAATAAAATGAAAGTATTTCAATAAAGTTATGTTAATTTAAAAAAATTTCTATTATTAAATAATATGGTGTGGCACTCACAAAACTCTCTTATTCTGCATTTGAATACTATAAAGATAAATTAAGATAGCAAGTACGGTATATGAATGCTACAAACGGGTGGTCTACCTAATAGTTTCTGTCACGATGACTGAGAATTTGTCTTTTTAACGAAGGCTTTTATTATTTGTTTAAACAATCCAAAATCCAAGTACATTTTATACAGTGCAGCGAGGCCAAAAACTCTTAGAAGCACGTTGAGAATTACAATGACTGTTCGAGAGATGTTATTACCGGACTGGAGTGGAAATAAACATAATTTTACTGTATAACAGCTACTTGAGACAAATGATGTTTTCACAGTGCAGTCACTTTTAAAATCCTAATTTCGGCGCTTACTGCCAGATGTCTTCAACTCATCCTATACCTTTTAATTGGTTATTATTTTCATGATTGACACTTAGCTTGATCCCTGATATTCAAGATTAATTAACATATAAAACGTCCATCAAAAAAAAAAAAAAAAAAAAAAAAAAAAAAAAAAAAAGGAATCGCGTTAAAATCAGCAAATATTGTATCGAAATTAGTCCATTTTATCTCTTTTCACGTTATGAAGTTTCTTGTAGTGAAACACACTTACTACAACTACAGAGGAAATTTATAATTTAAAGTTATCAATTTTAAATAATATTTTTTTAGAATACCATAAAAATATTAATTTAAAATAACAAAACAATAATTTAAAATTTTAACTCTTTCTATCCTCAAATGAATATACTTTTAAAGCAATTCAAAATAATTTTAGAAATGGTTTTATTTGACATATATTTCTGTGTGTAACCTACCCCTGAACCCCTTCTTCCCGTCTGAATATAATACTACACTACATTTATGATTTATATATATATATAAGTTGTTAGTACATTTAAAAGTTTATTCAAAACTATTTAAGCACAACTTTCACGCACATCATTCTTTGAAAATTTCCAAGTTTGGTGAAAATTTTTAAGTGGTATCCTAATTTGTTTTTTGGAATACCAAATTTATATTTCCTGCAATTATTTGTTTCACAGATAAAAGACATACACACACATCAACTAGTAAAAACTTGATTTTCGTTTTCAAAAAACTTCAAAACGCATAATTATAGAAAAGTAAGTGTTGAAATCGGACTTCAAAAATATTCAGTCTACCATATAGGTATGAAACAGTAATAAGCAATATAATTCCTGAGCAAAGTATCTAGACTTGGCAAAATTTTCAGCACTACCATCAATTACATTCAATCAAAAGAAAGTTTTTGCTTAATTTTGAGTAGCCCTATATATTGTCTATAAATTATATATACTATGCAATGTACTTAAATTTAGCATAGTATGAAAAAAACCTTTTGAAAATGCTTTTCTAGCAATTTTCTTATATAGCTGTTTCTTATATAGCTGCTCTTATATAGCTGCTCTTATTTTCTGAATAAATCTATACAGTTCTATACAGTTCCCTTAATATATCGTAGTTCTTTTGTGTGGCTCTGTAAAAGAGTTGTGAATGATATTCGTATCATATTCTAGGCGTAACATGTTTTTATACATAGAACAAATACATGCCTATTTCAGTCTGAAGATGTTAAACTGTACTTAACAGAATTTCTGCCCACAGATGTAATGTATTTGAATCCTCTTGGATACTCCTGTACACGAACTATTTTTATAATTTTTACTTTTTTTATAATTTTAATAAATTATAATCTGGGACTCGAACCCAGAACTTCAACTATAATTTTTTATAGGGGTCGAGTGCTTTAATAATTTTTCAAGTCGACTGTAGTTCGCTAATAGTACTGTATCACATTGTTCGTGATATAAGTATGGGAGAACAATCAGATTAGACAATTAAAACAATCATCTTCTCTACACTTCATGGTTGTATTTTTATATGACCGTTGATTAAATGTACTCGCTCCTAGATGGCAGACGTAATGGCCGAAGGTGATAATTAATAAATTTTTTACTTACAGTTTTTCCTTGTGCAGTTGGAGCAATTTTTATTATACCTTCACAATCATGACACTTGTCCTGGGAAAAAAATGCCTTCTTGGCTAATTGAGTCAATCATACAACGGAATTGATCTAACGAACACTTTAATTCCTTTTTAAGAAGATAAAAGGGGAAGAAATTGTAGGAGCCGCTTGAATGAAATTAATCAGTCATTTTATTTGTTTTAGTTAAATTGATATTAGGGAATCGAGGGGCGAATGCCAAAATATATACATCGCTGGAGCGATGTTTTCTTACGACTGTTCACGCCGGTAGCTTGGGTGGGAATGAGACGCTCTGCGGGCTTCTGGCCAATCACGGCGCTCCTTTCAAAAGGTGTTCTATTTTGATCGTCAAAAACATGGACGTCGGCTGGAATCTTTATTTTTTAAAGGAAAAATAATGAGAATTATAAGAATTATAAATTTAGATAACTTGCGTAATATTTACATTACATAAATATTAATATTGTTATAAGTTAATTATAAAATCGGAGCTGTTTAATTTAAAATTTGAATAACTAAAAACGTAAAGAAATAATACTTTATTTATTTATTTAGGGGATATGACCGTTAGTTTAAAAAGGGGAAAAGTATAATTTTTAAATAAATTTAAACTCTAAACGGACAATTTAATTATTGAATTATTTCGGCGGGGTATATTAAAAAAAATGTCATATTTACGATACGACATACACCGGCCACCCAGGAAAAAATTTTTGCAATAAATTTTTGAAATTTAAGTTAAAAATTTAAATTTATAGCGGAAACTCCTACTCTTGTGAATTTTTGTATAGGAAAGATAAAAGGTTACAAAGTAAGGTGTTTCCACCTTGTACATGACAGGTAGGACAATTACCCTCCTGTTGTGTTTTTACATTCAAAAGATTTTCTGATAATAATACAAAATACGACATCAAATTCTGTCATTCAGTAGAATTTTATAAGTAGGATTTACATTATCCTGAAACCTGAAAAAAAAAACCATAATGTCCTAATAATAATATAGGTTTTAATTTTTAAACAGATATTTTTGTTTACTTGATTAATTTCTGGAGGCCTCCGGAGGTGATGCATAAATTTAAAAATAATGTCTATGGCATCAAAATCATTTATTCATGAAATTTCATAATTGTAAACCTAGGTATTATGGTGAGGTACACTTTGTATCACTCCCATATTTGGACCAACATCATGATGTATATCTATATATGTATATAATACTGTATTTTAAAAAAAACCAACTGCAGTTTTAATATAATCAGGTCTGATTTAAGTAAGTATGAGAAATATGTTCTAGAATACCATAATATATCATCAACCATAAAAACAATTATAAGACATCAACAAACAAAACACAAAATCCTTGCAACAAGTATATGGGATTTTTTTTTTTTTTTTAAGGCATTGGAACATAAAATAGTTTGAAGTGTAAAAAAAAACTTTGGGAAATATTTATATATATATATATATATATGAAATTGTGATTTACAAACAATAACCATTATTGCAGATACTTTATGTCACATTGGCACATGACATTAGGGTCTACAAAAAGTAAATAAACAACAAGTGAGGGTATGGGGTAAAACAGAGACTAAGGGTAAAGGGTAAAATAAGGACCTTGGGATATGGTAAGGATAAACAACCATTGCGGGTTGGGTAAAGATAAAAATAAAAACGCAGAGGGGTTGCGCAAAGGGTAAAACAAGTAATGAGGGTAGGGAAAGGGGTAGAACACAAATATAAAAATAAAATAAGGGTAAAATAAATAGGGTAAAGATTGGGTAGTGTACACATAACAGTATAGGGCCAAGGGTATAATTAGGGTAAACATATGTAAACAAATAAACAATAAACAAATGAAAGTTTCAATAAAATACTCTTTTGGGTAAACATTGTAATATTTGGCATTTAATTTGACAGTTAAAAGTAGGAAAGTTATTGCATTAAAGATATAAGCAATCATACTAAATCAAATAAACATCAATATTGTGAAATGGATCCATAATTTCAGTAAAGTTTAACAATTAATAAGTAGCAAAATTTTGCATAACCATCATTAATTATCATAAGGAAATGATTTTCTACAAAGTTTCCTAAAAAAGAAACATAATTAGCTATTAAAGGACATTTGTTTTACATTGAAGCAGATTGTTGTATTTCAGGATGCGAAGAGTCTTCAGGAAAAAGAGAGTTCTGTATTAATAATAAAAGTTTCTGAAAAATAAATTTATAGTTTTAATAAAAGTTTTTTTTTTTTTTTTTTTTTTAAAGTTGTCATTATTTATTGGTGTTGCAATCACAGATACATATCTCACATTTTAAATTGGTGTTGGACATCACAAGTATTTTTCACCAGCAAAATTTATACCGATGATGAAAGAAGCGAGAAACAGTGGAAATGGTACCTATTTCACTGTTTTGCCTTGGAACGGAGGTTATATCTGTGTCCGCTAACTGGTAAGTTGTTATTTCTAGTTGCTTTTATTGAAATCTGTTTATTAGCATTAGAAGTTGAAGCTTGTGGGTCGTTCACAGCATCTGGTGTATTATTTGACGGTTGTGAAATTGCTATATCTGTCCTGGGTTGACTGTTGTTATGTTGCATATCTGACTTCCAGAAAAATTCTTTCCTTTTGGGGGCTAGTAGGAGTCGGTTGATATGGACTTTTTGGATGGGGCCTGTAGGTTCTTCCAGTACTTGTATCTTGTACAGTACAGGTGAGCATTTTTCTATTACCTGATATGGCCTATGGTCATAAGCTCTTTTGAACCTATTGGATTTATCCAGATAGACAATATCTTCCACTTTTAGGTTTCTTAATTTAAATTTTTGGTTTTGGGTAGGATTTTGGAGGTGTTGGTAGTTTTCAAGGTTAGTTTGTACATCCTGATATAATTTATGTAAATTTTCCATCAGTTTATAGTAATCTTGATGGACGTCTAAACGTTGAAAATAATTTTCAGGGGTAAAATTTCAATAATAGTTGACATACTTCTGCCAAAATGAACTTTATTGGGCGACATCTTAATAGTATTATGAAACGTGTTGTTATATATTGACTCATGAATTTTTACTGCACAAAAGAAATCATACCCCTCTTTCATAAGAGCTTTGATTGTAGATTTAATAGCATAATTTATGCGTTCGCTCACCGCATTCCCTTCGGGATGACTTACTGTGGTGTGCTTTAGTTTGATTCCTATCATGCGATTAAATTCGTCAAAAATTTCAGCTGTTAGCTGTTTTCCGTTATCGGAAAGAATCAGCTCCGGTCTTCCGAATGTGGTGATATAATCGAAAATTGAGTTAACTGCATTCATTGCTGTGATGTGTTTCATAGGGAATAATTTGATATGTTTGCTAAAATGGTCTATGACTGTAAATAAGAAAAAATTATTTTTGAACGGTCCCACGAAGTCAATCGATAAAAATTGACCTGGCCTTGTGGGTATTAAATTGTCCTGTAGAGGTGCTATGGGAACCATTTGTGGTTTTGTGGTGAGGCAAGTATGGCAAGATGTTACGTAGTTGACAGCATCTGCATACATTCCACGCCAAAAATATTTGTTCTTTAATGTACTAAGAGTCTTTTGGACTCCATAATGGGTAAAGTGGCTAAGACGAAGACATTTCTCCTTTAGAGCTTCTGGTATAACTATTTTTAGATTCTGTTCATCATTAATTGGTACATATAACAGTAAATTTGACTTAGGGCATATAATATAATTCCTGTATCTTGATTTGGTATTATATAATCTTTCTTTCTTGATAGATTGTATGTATTTCCTATTGGTTTGAGCTTCTAAAATTTCTTCTAAGGTTATGTCATTATTTTGTATGTTTATATTGTTAAGTACTTCGTCGTTTGGGTTATCTTCATGGTGTGGTAAAATTTCTTCTGAGTGGATAAGATTGGGATTTTCATTGAGAGATTCTGTAGTATTATCCAGTGGTGTTTTAGATATATAATCGGCTAAAATATTTACTTTTATAGGTACGTGTTGAAAAATGAAATTGTATTCCTCGAGCTGCATTAACCATCTCGTGATTATGTCAGCTGGAGAAGTAATTTTTCTTGTTTTATAGTGTTTTAAGGGTTTGTTGTCTGACAAAATGACAAATTGCCTACCATAAAGCATGTATTTGAAAGCTATAATGCCCTTTACTATCGCCATGAGTTCTAGTTTAAGTGCGGGATAGTTCCTTTCTGATGGTTTTAATGTTTTAGCAAAGTATGCAACGGGAAGCAATGTGTCATCTTGCTTCTGCATCAACACTGCACTGAGTGCTACATTTGATGCATCCGTGTTTAAATAAAAGGTGGCATTATAGTCAGGTTTGATTAGAAAAGGGCTATTGAAAAATATTTTCTGTAATTCGTTGAACGCGTTGTCTTCAATTTCTGACCATTTGAAAGATATTTTTGGAGAGGTCAGCTTTATGAGAGGTTCAGTTAAATCTGCGTATTTAGGTATGAGACTTCTGTAGAACCCACAGAGTCCAAGGAATTTCTTTACTTGTCTTTTAGTGTGAGGTCTTGGGAAACTTTTGATTTTTTTAATATTGTTGGTGATAGGGTATATTTTATGGTTTTTAATTTTAAAACCTAAATATTCAACTTCATTTTCAAAAAATGTGCATTTCTTTAGGTTAAGGGTTAGGTTATGTTTTTGTAGAACTTTTAGAATTTTTCTTAATTTAAATAGGAATTCGTCGAAATTATTTGCACCAATGAGAAAATCATCCAAATAAACTTCTATTCCAGGGAGATTAACTTCTTGAACTATAAGGTCTGCTCCTGCTTGGAATATCCCCGCATTTTAAGTCCTTGGGGAAGTCTTGTGTATCTAAATGTTCCCATATGGGATGTGAAGGAAATTTGATCACGATATTCCTCCGGCAAATCAATCTGGTGATACGCCGAAGGCATATCTAATTTGGCGAAAAACTTAAAATCTGAAATGTTCCGAATTATAGTTTGTATCTTGGGGAGTGGGTAGGATGAATGTTGGATGACAGCATTAATGAGACGAAGGTCCAAAGTTGTCCGATATTCTATTTTTCCGTTTATTTCTTTCTTTTTCACAAGGATCATGGGGCATGCCCATGTGGCGATGTTTTTTTCTATTATTCCTGCCTCCAGCATTTGGTCTATCTGCTTTTTCACCTCTCCCTGTAGGGATTGAGGAACAGGAAAGGGGAGGGCTTTGATGGGATAGTCCGTTGTAAAATTTATTTTTGGACGGACTATATCGGAGTGTCCCAGAGAATTAAGTGATCCTGAGAAAGCTTTGAAATTATCTTCTAGGGTGGACATAAGTTGTTGTTTTTGGTTTTTGTTTAGGTGGTCAAGATTAATTTTTGTATTTTTAAATTCTTCCTTCCTTAAATTAATGATATCAGTTGAAGGGATAATTGTATTAATGGAATCATTTGAATCTTGGTTGTTTTCGGACAATATGTGTTCTTCGTCTGTAAAAATTTCTAAATTTCCTATGACTGTGTTTTTCTTTATAAAGGTGTTTTGCTCTGAATTATTTTCAATAATAATATATAGAACTTTTTGATACATAGGGTTTTCCGTATTTTCCTCATCTTGAATTGTGAAGTGATAAATGGCATCATTAATTATGGTATTTTGAGGAATGTTCGTAGGTGTAAATATTAAATTTTTCTCTATGAGGTCACCATGTATATTAGTAATATGCTTTAACATATGTGATTTCGTTTGCAGGTAAATGGCAATATTGTGAAATTACGACTTCTGTTGAAGGATCAGTGATCACTATTGTTTCAACAGGGTTATTTTCTAATAATGATTTTTGCTTTGGTATAAAAGGTTTGGCATTTACATGATTAGTTAAATCATTACTATTGACGCTTTTAGATAATGTATTTTCATCGGAAATGACATTTATGTTTTCCTCTAATGGAATATTTTGATTTGGAATTTCGTTACCCTGATCACTAAAATGTAGGATCTCATCTTTGTATTTACAGAATCCTAAGTGAGGGAATATCAAAATGTTGAATTTTTTTTATAAATTCATAACCTATTAGCATGTCGAAAGGCGAATTGTTTGATAGATTTGCCAAATAAAAGTTGTGCTTGAATCTAGATTTCCCAATATTGAATGATAAATTTATACAGCCAGAAAATTTAACTTGCGAGTTGATTGTAGAAACTGACACTGGGCGTGTCGTCAAATTTGTGTATTTAAAATTTGATTTGTTGTTATCAAAGAATTGTCTTGATAAGACAGATAATGAGCTGCCTGTATCATAAGACATTTGGCTTCTTGTTTGCCAATAATTGCAGTTACTGTTGGTATAATGGAGTTTGGTGTTGACACGTTTGCGATAAAATTGTTCGCTGAAGAAAGATTGATTCGCTGACTTTCCAGCACTCCAGCCTGCTGGACGTCAGCTACACATTTGGGTCATATGTGATTTAGGGGACATTGGGAGTAAAATTAGCATTAAGGGGGGAGGGGGTTTGTAAAAAGGTGGCACTGAGGTGCACTGTGTCCGAAAATGGAACACAGCTGACACCTTACACCTCCTCGATTCCCATTTTTATAATTAGAAAATGTGCTCCTCCCTCTGTTTCTTGTATTTTGAAAGTTTGGATTAAAGTTATTTTGATTTTTGAATGAGGATCTTTTTTGTCCTCTCCAGTTCCTGGATTTGTAGTTAGAATCCTTAAAATGTTGAAATTTTTGTTTCCGAGAATACTCTTTATTTTTCGAGTACTTGGAATCCAACTGTATAGAGTTGACAAGCTGTGACAACTCGTCGCTTTTTGTTGAAGTAGAAGGTTTGTTATTGTTTTCTAAAATGTCATTTGTTTCGATGCATTCTTGTATCAGAGTTGCTTTCTTGATTGCCTCGTTGTAATCCTTAATTTCCGCTTCACGGATTTTTAAACGAATGTAAGATGGCAAAACTTTGACTAATTTATTGAATTTAATTTCATTGAGTGTTTGTTGGTCTTTAATATTTATATAGGCTTTTTGTGCCAAAATATTTAACCGATGAGTTAAGTTTTCTATGGTTTCTCCTTCTAGCATTTTAAAATTTTCAAAGTTCAGAATATGTTGGGCATCTGAAGGGGGTTTGAAAAAAGATAAAAGTTTATTGAATAATTCTTCAGAGGTAGGTATTAAATTTTTCGACCTCTTGTGTTTGTATGACTAGGTCAAGTGCCTTTCCAATTAATTTGGATTTAGTAAAGAGCAATGTATATCTATCAGTCCAATTGCACAAAGTTGCATTTTCTTTGATTTGAGAAATAAAGAAATTTAATTTGTTTGCATCTCCATCGAAGTTTTGTATATTAACAGCCAAGTTATTTGATTGATTATTATTAGTTACTGTATTATCTAAAGTAACAGGTGCGGCGATCGCCGGTTGTAATATCGGCATAGCAGTGTTTGCCGCTACTACGGCATTACGGGCTTTTCGCCCCCTATTTCTATTACTATGCATGTTAAATTATAACTAATTACAAAATATATCTCAAACTATTACTATAAGAATAAATATATATACGTTTCTACACTTAAATTTTTCAGAACGTAAGCATTTTTTCAATTATTGTGATTACTCTGGTATTGAAGGCATTCTATTTCACCGTACAGATCGTAACGTTTTTTTTTTTTTTTTTTTTAAACAAACATAAAAATACATCTTATTCATTACGTCTGCCTGCGAGAGAGATTTCGGCACCATAAATATCACATTGTTCGTGATATAAGTATGGGAGAACAATCAGATTAGACAATTAAAACAATCATCTTCTCTACACTTCATGGTTGTATTTTTATATGACCGTTGATTAAATGTACTCGCTCCTAGATGGCAGACGTAATGGCCGAAGGTGATAATTAATAAATTTTTTACTTACAGTTTTTCCTTGTGCAGTTGGAGCAATTTTTATTATACCTTCACAATCATGACACTTGTCCTGGGAAAAAAATGCCTTCTTGGCTAATTGAGTCAATCATACAACGGAATTGATCTAACGAACACTTTAATTCCTTTTTAAGAAGATAAAAGGGGAAGAAATTGTAGGAGCCGCTTGAATGAAATTAATCAGTCATTTTATTTGTTTTAGTTAAATTAATATTAGGGAATCGAGGGGCGAATGCCAAAATATATACATCGCTGGAGCGATGTTTTCTTACGACCGTTCACGCCGGTAGCTTGGGTGGGAATGAGACGCTCTGCGGGCTTCTGGCCAATCACGGCGCTCCTTTCAAAAGGTGTTCTATTTTGATCGTCAAAAATATGGACGTCGGCTGGAATCTTTATTTTTTAAAGGAAAAATAATGAGAATTATAAGAATTATAAATTTAGATAACTTGCGTAATATTTACATAAATATTAATATTGTTATAAGTTAATTATAAAATCGGAGCTATTTAATTTAAAATTTGAATAACTAAAAACGAAATGAAATAATACTTTATTTATTTATTTAGGGGATATGACCGTTAGTTTAAAAAGGGGAAAAGTATAATTTTTAAATAAATTTAAACTCTAAACGGACAATTTAATTATTGAATTATTTCGGCGGAGTATATTAAAAAAAATGTCATATTTACGATATGACATACTGTTAGCAAATTCTCTCCCATTATCACTTTGCAAAATACTGGGCGCACCAAAAATTGCAAAAATATCCAAAAGCACATAAGCTACTTCTTCTGCTCTTTTGCTTTTAAGAGGTCGAAGTTGAATAAATTTAGTAAGATGGTCTTGGTATACAAGTATGAATTTATATTGATCATCAGCTTGTGACTGCATGTCAATTAAATCGACTTGACATCTTGAATTCATATTCTTACTTAGTATCGGTCTATCAACTAAACCTTTTTTTGGCACACTGTGTTTTCTTCGCAGGTCATACATAAATTTAGATATGTAACAATCATTTCCCTTGTAATGTTTTTATACTTTGAATTTAGCTCTTTTTGCATACGGTTTCGACCACCGTGCCCAATTGCTATATGTGCATCATGTAGGAGTTGAAATATCTCTTCCCGATGTACGTAAAATCTTATCTGCTCTTTACCTTCCTCTACAGGAACTATCAACTTTTTCTTCTCTCCAATAGTCTTTACGTCACACCTACGTAAACACTGATAATCCTCGGGTTTTTTATTTACCACTTTGCTTCTAGATGTTTTAACCTTTTCTATTAACTCCAAGTATTGTGGCTTTGTGAGAATTTGTGTATTCTGAGCTTTGGATGAACATAATTCATCCAGACGTTCATTAAAACGATGCTTCATGTCACTGACATTAGTTACTAACTGTTCCTGCATTTTATTTTATAGAAAAATCACTAACACTAAATAAATAGAACCCAAAGTCAATTTAAGACATACATCAATAAGCATTTGTCGCACATAAGCTAAATAACATCCAAAGACAACCGGAAAACGTAAATAACGCGACGCAAGCCACAGGTACCGGCACAGGCGACAAGCGACTGAAAATGAATGCTGATTGGCCAGCCAGAATCGCACCACACTAGAGTAGGGAGCCTGTATATTGAGGGAGACGACAAGCAGAAGTAAACTTACTAATACGCATGCGTCGCCGCAATTTTTTTTACCAGATGAAGAGAGCGTAAAAGCTGAATGGGGTTGTTATGTTTACAGAATGTCGAAAGTTATTGCCACTTTGGCGACGGTTGCGTTTTTCCGCATCCTCGTTTCATCTTTGAATGAAAACTAGCTCCATAATTGTATATTTAATTTACTTCAAATGTAATTAAAATTCCGTCTTATCAATAAGAAAAAATAAAAAATGAAAAATAAAACGAACTTTTTTACGAAAAAAAAAAAAAAAGTATTATAATTAAAAAGTATTCATATTTATCTGTCTGTTGTAAAAACGTGGTATTAATTATTTGACCTCTCCCTCTTTTTTCTTTCTTTAAAAATAATAAAATAATAATAAATAAAACTCAGATAAAAACATTTATAGTTGAATCATATTAACTATAATTATATTTTTATTACTACATTTTTGTTTATAAGATAAAACTAATAATAATAATAATAATGCATTTGATAATTAGAAAAAAAATCTCTAAAGTTTTTCTAAAGTTTCTTTAAAGTAAAAAAAAAAAAAATATTTTTGACGATATTAAAAAATTAATATTGTTATTATTAAAGAAATAGCATGTACTAAGATATTTCGTTTTCAGTCTGTGTTTTTTACTCTTAAAATAAATGTATGCCTCTCCCCCCCCCCCCTCCCTACTCATCTCTCTTCTTCTTCTTTTTCTTCTTCTTTCTTTTTTTTTTTTTTTAAGTTGTGTTTAACGAATTATCAACATCAGTTTAAATATTTTAAAAACATTTTTTCACGCATGAAAATAGCTTATTATAAGAAAATAATTATATTTCCAATTTATATCATAAATACCCCCCCCCCCATGAAAAGAAATAGTGGTGGGGGGGGTGGCATTCTGACAGCCTTTTGTTTTGTGACTGGAGTGATAGAGTTAACCTTGAAACAAGAAAACAAATTGAATAATGATAATTGAAATATGCAATACAATTATAATATGGATAACAAATATGTAACAAGGAATTTGGCAAGTTGGAATACTGCTGAAATATATCAATGAATTAAACAATATTAACATTTTCAAATAAATTTAAAAAGTTTATTAATTCGGTTTTTCAGTCTGAATGCACTCTAATTTTCGCGCATCCTTATAATTATAAAAGTGGCAGTTTCTGTAAACTAACGCTCAAAACGGATGTCATTGCTGCTTGAATCTATTTTTTTTTTCTAAGTTATTTATTTATTTATTTATTTTTTAAGTTTAATTTAAGAGAAAAAAAAAGAAGAAGAAGAAGAAAATGATGTCACATTTACAACAATGTACTTAAAAGAAAATAATAATAATAATAATTAAAAAAAAAAAAAAAAGTCCGTGGTTTTAAGTAAAATGTATTTTGAACAATGCCTCTAAACTTTTCATTACTTATATTAGTAAAAATTTAAATTAATAATTTTTCAAAAAGCAAGTATTTTTTCAGATTTCAGTTTTTTAATATATTTTGATTTTTGATATTGAGATTTTATTAATAATAATTACAATTATATAACTTCTTATTTTAATTAAAAGTTAATTTAACAATTAAAAAAAAAAAAAATGAGCATCAATATCTTTTTTATATAAATGAATAACAGAAAATATAAGACAAATATGAAAAATGTCTAATATTATTTAATATGAATATAAATCTAAGGAAATGCCATAAAATAAATTAAAGAGATATTTAAAAATGTAAAACCTTTTAGTAATAGACGCTATATTCTTTAAAAGGGCCGATGTTTAAAAATTACGATTTGGCGAAAATAAATATAGCCAGTAACTGCTCAAACATCGCCAACATGCTCTCATGCAGCAAAATGACACTTCTTTCTTATTAAAACACATTTAATAAGTTGTAAAATACAGTATGAAAACTTCATTGCTTGTAGCATATTTAAATTGCTGTTTAGGGTAGAAATATTTTAAGAAAAAGTTCGTAAACATTATTTTAAAATATTGAAAACGAATGCGAATGGTGATCAGCCACAAAAACATGCTAATATCTCAAAACTAGACAGGATTTTCTGCATAAAAATCAGTCAAAATCAAAATTTAATGTCACTTAAATAATATTCTAGTAATAAAAATTGATATCTTAATTCATTATAATAGAAATAAGCTTTTGTTTCTGAGTTGCTTCTCAACTCACTGTTATTCCAATTGCCGAGAAACTGGAAATAGCCCAAGGCGGTAAAAAACAGGTCATAACCAATGAGATGTTTGCTCCCGCATGTCGTCTCCCTGAGTATACAGGCTCCCTACACTAGAGCCCCTTAAATAAATAATAGGCCGGCGCATCACCGCCATTTTTTTGCCTCGTAAGAGGACAGCATTTCCTCTAGGCGATTTTATCGCTTCACTGGCGGTTTTAAGAAATTTTCATCTAAAAATAAAATCGGCCAAAAATGATACGCAACACAAGTAATTTGTTTCTGTTTCTTAAATAATTCATAACATTGGAAGGGGCAGGGGGGGGGGAGAGCGTACCAATTAAAATTGGAAAGTTTTTTTTTTTTTTTTAATTAATTTTCTTTTTTCTTCCTCGTATATATATGATGGAGAAAGTATTATTTTTAAGTTAAATTTTTAAAATTGAGTTTTTGTCACATTTACACTTTTTAAAGTCTACTGAATCCGCAAATCATGTTTTTAGCGGTTAGTCTGTGTGAAGAACAAGTAGTAGCAGAAAGTCTAAAATCGGTATTCTCAATGTCTATCATATAGGGATGACACATTTATACTTTTCGTTGAAATCAAGGAAATAGTTCGCGTAGAGTAACATCCTAGAGAATTCCAATATATTACGTCTATGGAGTAATTTCTGATAAGCACATTAGAGGTCTGTACGGGTCAGATTTACGGGCCGGGTTTGGGCCGAATTTTTTAATTTGCTGTCGGGCCGGGCCGGGCCGGACTCGGATTCATTTTTTTTGTGTATACTCGGGCCGGGCCATGAGGAAATTTTTTATGGGCCATTTCGGCCCGAATCTTTTCTAGCTTCTTCGTTAATCAACGAAAAAGGAAAATGATAAAATCTTCAGTCATTTATTTTACATAATTTTACAGGCTGGTATGTCACACACACACACACACACATATATATATTATAATAGCAGGAGACTTGGCGTTGGAATATTAAAACAGGAATAAACTACTACGTCAGAAACGCCAAAGAAAAATTATTGAGGTGCATACAGCTGTTTCGGTAGCCTAAAGCGTACCGTCATCAGTGCAAAAAAATAATTCTGAATCTGGAGAAGTACTCGTATATATAGGAGAGGGACCGGATTTAGTTCAACCAATAGGATTACGGAAGAGGTGGGGAGTGTGGCCAATAGGAATTAAGGAATGTGTAGCTGTGTAAACAGTAGAAAAATTAAGGAAATGTGGACTGAATGTAAAATTTCCAACAATCAGACAAATAGGGAACAGCGAAATCACAATTTACAAGGTTTTTAAAATTTTTATAAATATGAAAAGCTTCAAAGAAATCGAGTTCATGAATGGATTTAGGTCTGCAAATTATTTTAGCTGAATTAAATTTAAAATTATGATTTTCCTCCCAGCAATGTTTAGAAATAGCCGATTTATTGGTTTCTTGTTTGCGGACGTAATTCATATGTTCTTTTAGACGAAATTTAAGACTGCGTTTAGTTTGGCCAATATATGATAAACCACACTGACAGGATATACTATAAATGCCCCAAGAATTATGCATATCAATAGGATCTTTTAACTGAGAAAAGGTGAGTTTATTGGAAGGCGAAAATATTATTTTAAAATCATATTGTTTGAGAATTTTAGCTATGGTTTGACTGGTTTTAGAAAAATAGGGTAAAACAATACTGATATTAGAAGTGACTGATTTAGTAGACGAAATACGAGGGAGTTGTAATTTTTGGATAGCTTTGTCTATAATGGAAGGATCATAACCTCTGTCAATTGCGATGGCTTTCAGGTATTTAATTTCAGATTTAAATAAAATAGGATTTGAACAAATATTAAGGGCACGGTTTACAAAAGTATAGAAAGCAGCCATTTTTTGGTTAGGTGGGTGACATGAACGCGCATGGGGAGGAAGGGAGACTGCAAAATTTTTACGATAGACAGTGGTTGAAAATCCATTTACAGTGCGAGAGACGAGGGTGTCAAGAAATGGAACCCTTCCATTTCTTGACACCCTCGTCTCTCGCACTGTAAATGGATTTTCAACCACTGTCTATCGTAAAAATTTTGCAGTCTCCCTTCCTCCCCATGCGCGTTCATGTCACCCACCTAACCAAAAAATGGCTGCTTTCTATACTTTTGTAAACCGTGCCCTTAATATTTGTTCAAATCCTATTTTATTTAAATCTGAAATTAAATACCTGAAAGCCATCGCAATTGACAGAGGTTATGATCCTTCCATTATAGACAAAGCTATCCAAAAATTACAACTCCCTCGTATTTCGTCTACTAAATCAGTCACTTCTAATATCAGTATTGTTTTACCCTATTTTTCTAAAACCAGTCAAACCATAGCTAAAATTCTCAAACAATATGATTTTAAAATAATATTTTCGCCTTCCAATAAACTCACCTTTTCTCAGTTAAAAGATCCTATTGATATGCATAATTCTTGGGGCATTTATAGTATATCCTGTCAGTGTGGTTTATCATATATTGGCCAAACTAAACGCAGTCTTAAATTTCGTCTAAAAGAACATATGAATTACGTCCGCAAACAAGAAACCAATAAATCGGCTATTTCTAAACATTGCTGGGAGGAAAATCATAATTTTAAATTTAATTCAGCTAAAATAATTTGCAGACCTAAATCCATTCATGAACTCGATTTCTTTGAAGCTTTTCATATTTATAAAAATTTTAAAAACCTTGTAAATTGTGATTTCGCTGTTCCCTATTTGTCTGATTGTTGGAAATTTTACATTCAGTCCACATTTCCTTAATTTTTCTACTGTTTACACAGCTACACATTCCTTAATTCCTATTGGCCACACTCCCCACCTCTTCCGTAATCCTATTGGTTGAACTAAATCCGGTCCCTCTCCTATATATACGAGTACTTCTCCAGATTCAGAATTATTTTTTTGCACTGATGACGGTACGCTTTAGGCTACCGAAACAGCTGTATGCACCTCAATAATTTTTCTTTGGCGTTTCTGACGTAGTAGTTTATTCCTGTTTTAATATATATATTATGCCTGTAACTTCAATTTAATTGTCTATCAGTCTGTTCGCGATCTGATTTTCTGCAAATATTTTTAGCATGTCTCGAAATTAATATATTTTATTTAAAGTAATATTAGATGGTTTCCTATTCAAAATAAAATGCTTGCCACTATTAGTTTGGCACATGTACAAACAAAAGAAATAAAATACGTTACTATGTGCCCTTACTGTGTATGTTACTTTATGTCCTATAGTCTGTAGAGTTTAGGTGGTATGAAGCGATGAAGGCTATAAAAATCATTCCGCTTTAACTTTTTCTCTAAGGATCCTTTTTCTTTTCTCCAGGTCAATGGGTAAAAGTATCATCATTTTTAGCATGTGCAAAAGCATCTTTTTAATTGAATAGGGTTAGATTAGCATTAAAGTTTTGTTTACTGGATCACATGAAAAATTCGGATACATTACAGTATATAAGAGGAAATGCTTGAAAGTTCATTTTTAGTAGTATTAATCATTTTAAACACCTTCCGATATTTTTTGATGAATGCTAATATTTTTTATATGACTTTCTGTCAGTCTTTCTGCCTTCTGTATGTCTGTAATAATGAACTTCTGTTTTTTATAATTATCTTGTAAGCATTGAACAGTTGTGTTAAAGAACATTCTATTGCTTAGCTATATAAAACCTCTACAAAACACATAATAAAATTATTTTTCATAAAAAAGCATGATTTTTCTTTTCTTTTTTTTCTTTTACATATTTATCAATCGGGCCGGGTCGGGCCAGATTTTATCGTTTTTTGTCCGGCCCGGGTCGGACCGTGCACTGGTAAAAATAAACGGCCCGGATTATTCGATTTCGAACTGGACCGGGCCTCAAACAGACCTTTAAAGCACAGTATAACATCTCTAGGCTGTCTTAAACAAAACGAAATGAATGAATAAATAAATAAATAAAAATAGAAAAAACATGCATAAAACCATGTTTTTTGTTGATTGTGATATGGAAATGCTTCATCATTCGTTTACAGGGCTACCAAAAGTATTTGGATAGATTGGGGTTATACTTGGAAATTGCTAGAATTGTAATTCATTTTGTGTTAGATGTTTTTCATATAAAACTAAATATAAATACACAATATTGTTTATAGTTCTTATTATATTGTTCATAGACAATATACAGAGCTACCCAAAATTGAGCTATACTGTAAACAAAGAATTCTTTAAAGTTCTATTTTCATTTTTATTTATTTACTTATTTTTTTTTTTTTTTTTTTTTTAAGTATAATAACACGATTTGAGTTGCCCTGGCAACGAAAGTCCAATTTTTAGCGGTTGATGTGTATTCATATTTGTTATCAGCATAACTTAAAAACAAATAACTGAAAAAAAAAATTTTTTTTTTTCATACTACTGTGTTATATCGCTTTCATAACAAAACTTAAAAAAAAAAAAAAATAAGTTGCAGTTTTAAAGGAATTAAGTTAGCAGTCATTATTAATATGAATTTATGTACATTTACGTGATGTATATGTAATATTAATATACAGACGTTTATTTCAATTTAATGCATTTTTTTTTAAGTAAAAAAAAAAGTATGAATTTTTTAATTTTTCCCCCCTAGAAAGTAGACATAAATTGTAATATGAAATAAATATCTCAATAAAAAGTAATCTAAAAATAGAACAAAATAATTAATTAATTAATCAAAAGTTCAATTAAAAAAAATATATTAGGTGTTTGCATAAATTCGTGCGGTTTTTTATTGCTTCATTTCATAAAAATACATCAAATCAAATGACAATTTTTAATCAAAATATTCTCCATTACTTTCTACAACCTTTGCCCATTTTTCGAGTAACAAATGTATATTACGGCGATAGAAGCTCTCGTCTTTGAAGGCAATAAAATGATCCGATTCCGCACGAACGTTTTTGCAACGACCTAATGCTATCAGGACACGGAAACAAGACAACTTTGGCGAATCAAAAAAACGTCGCCAAGACTCTACAAACACACAGTAAAAAAGCGTTTATTAAAATAATTTATAGTTATTAAAATACATATTTAGATTTAAATAATACTTTTTTTTTTTTAATTTTTTACTTTATAAATGTCAGAAATGCAAAGAAAAGTATAAGTGAATAACAATAAAACTTACTATGCAAAGCTGTGCATTAGGTCTGGCCGACAATTCGCTGCCCATTTTCTCCTTCTTGCATTATCTGAAGGAAACCTAAACATTTTGTATCCTTTTCTCGAGTGTTTACAGCAGTTTATCGCTGAACAACCTCCCATATTGCAGTTTATTTCACTAAAATTACGAGAAGACGGCGGAAACAATGGCTGCCGTTTGTTTATCACGCTGGGTACATGCGGCAACCCTAAGGCAAAAAAATGTCGGATGCGCCAGCTCGTATATATAGGAGCCTTAGCTTGACCATATCAGGATTTCATCTTGCTGACGAGTGTAATTTCACAGATCAACGATGAAATTGTTTTTCTTCAAGGTGATGTGTTTTTCTGGGGTATTTTTGAATGCTGATTGAGAAAAAAACTATTCAAAAATTTTCATCACGTACAGTTTTAACAAAAAAAAAAAAAAAAAATGGGATTGTTTGAACTTTAATTTTCAAATTTTTAACTCCTATTTAAATTATTTCCCGGTAAATCTGGGTGATGTGAGTGAAAAATAAGGAAATCAATTTCACCAAGACATTAAAAACTAGTATGTTGTGGCCACCACAAGACTCTCTTCTATATTTTCCTATACATATTCAATCAGTAACAATATTTAAAAAAAAAAAAAAAAGATTTTTTTTCTCTCTTTTTTTTTTTTTTTTTTTGTTAAAAGTAATACATATTCAATCAGCAACAATAGTTTTAAAAAAAAAATCGATTTTTTTTTTTTTTTTTTTTTTTGTTAAAAGTAAAAAAAAAAATAACTTTGTTTTAAATTATCACAGATTTATAGTTCAACCATTCGTTTGAAAGGTATTGACGAGATCTTTCGAAAGATACCCATCGTGGGGGGGGGGGAAGCGATGCCCCCACATGCACAGTAATTTTTTCCTAGTTAACTATTACTATTATCAATAACTCATATTAATTTTACAATCACAAGTTAAAAATAACTCTCATTATGTACATTTATTCGAAATTTTGTCCTATACTGCCATGTTAAAAATTTAGAAAAAATACGATCACAGCGCCACCTGTTGATCTATTGATCCCCAAATGTAATCAGCACCACTTTATGTCAGGGACCAACAAAATACCAAGTTTGGTTAAATTTCGTTAAAAAAAAAAAAAAAAAAAAAAAAAAAAAAAAAAATCGCAATTTTTTTTTCGTTAAAAATAAAAAAAATCGATAACTTTGTTTTAAATTATCACAGATTTATGGTTCAACCATTCGTTTTAAAGGTATTGACGAGACCTTTCGAAAGATACTCATCTTGAAACTTTGCCCCCCCCGGGTGGGTACTCCCCCCCGGTGGTGGGGGGGGAACCGATGCCCCCACATGCACAAAAAATTTTTCCCAGTCAACTATTACTGTTATCAACGAGACTTTTCGAAAGATACCCATCTTGAAAATTTACTTCCCCGGAGGGGGGGGGGGACCGATGCCCCCCCATGCACAAGATTTTTTTCCTAGTTACATACTACTATTATCAATAATTCATATTAATTTTACAATCACAAGTGTAAAATAACTCTCTTTATGCCCATTTATACGGAATTTTGTCCTATGCTGCCATGTTAAAAATTTGCATAAAATGCGATCACAGCGCCACCTGTTGACCTATTGATCCCCAAATCTAATGGGCACCAGTTCATGTCAGGGTGCAACTAAATACCAAGTTTGGTTAAATTTCATTCATTGATTCGTGAGATACAGCGTCCACAAAAAAAATGATACAGACAGACAGACAGACAGACATTTTCTAAAAACTATTAATTCGTAATCTAGACATCCCAAAACATGTAAATCCATCAAAAAACGGAGGTCGAAAATTTTCGCGAATCCAATACTTTCTCTATATTACATATAGAAGAAAGTAAAAATGTAGAGAAGATATAAGGGACGATGGAGTGTTAACATGTTAGCAGATTATTCTTGAATGCTGCATAAAGAATCCCCCCTTCCTCTCCACACAGTGATGCCAGATGGTCGAAAATTATTTCCCCAAACAGGTCTTCAAATTTCCCCAAATCGGTTTTTTTTTTTTTTTTTTTTTTTCGAAAAAATCCCCAACTTGATTCTACTGAAAAGGGAAAACAGAATTTTTTTCAAAAAAAGAAAAGAAGAAAAAATATATATATATACACTGCATAAAAAAAAGTAGACGGACACTTCTTTACAATTTTTTAAAACCCCGTCTTTGTTTAATAGGAAACGTCAATTAAAATTCTTTAGCATATTTATACTTATCAATCTTCATATTTTTGACAGACAAATAAAAATATTCAATTATTTATAATTTTAATGTAGGGAAATGCAATATTTTTTAAAAAAGTAGACGGACACTGGTCAAAAACTGCAATTATCTAAGTGGGTGTTTCTTGTGGAATACCAGTTTTACATGTATGTGCATGTACATTTGGCATTTTGCCAATTACTAACGTGCTTGACAAGATGGTTTTACGTAGTTAAATTTCTTGGAGATGAATGCGCCATGCCACGAGGAATTCCTCTAACTGATTACCAGAAAGGACAGATTATAGCGCTGAAAAATGTTAATAAAGGAGTCAGAGAAATTAGTAGGCTAGTTCTAATAAGCAAAAGTAGCATCAGCGATTTTCTACGTGCTCCTGAAGCCCATGGCGTAAAGAAAAAGAGTGGCCGGCCAAAGAAACTTTCGCTTAGAGACCAAAGAAAAATTTTTACTGAGCTGAAAAAAACTGGAGCATCAATTCCCAGAGTTCGAATAAGCACAGGAATTACTAACGTAACTTCTCAGACAATTTATAACTACATTAAGCACTCAGAGCTCTTTTATTATAAGAAGTGCTCTGATAGTATAAGAAGAGCTTCATCATCCATGCTGGAAGGATCACTACGTGACAGAACGCCTACAGTGGGCTCAAAACCATATGTCTTGGACTACAGAATGGATATCTGTAGTTTTTTCAGATGAGAAAAAAATTAATTTAGACGGCCCAGATGGATATCAATATTATTGACACAGTTTGGAGAAAGAAGACAAAGTGTACTCTACTCGGTGGCTTGATGGTGGTGGCGTGATGGTGTGGCGTGGCTTGCTGTTGGCTATGGTGGAAGGACAAATTTAGTGTTCCTAAGTAAGAAGCAGACTCACAAAGATTATATTGAAACACTAAGCAGTGAGCTTTTGCCATTTGCGTGTGATCTTGGAGGAGAAAACTGGATTTTCCAACAAGATGGAGCGCCAATACACACCGCTAACAACGTAAAAAAATGGTTTCATGAGAACAACTTCAATGTTTTACCCTGGCCAGCCAAGAGTCCGGATATGAATCCTGTAGAAAACATTTGGGCTATACTTGTTCATAAAATTTATGAGGGTGGATGCCAGTAAGAATCAATTCACCAGCTCAAAGAAGCTCTTACAAACATTTGGGAAATTTTCTCTCAAAAAAAGATTCAGAATATCATTGATTCGATGCCTAACAGAGTATACGAACTTATTAAAGCAAATGGGAGACGAACCCCTTACTAAAAACGTTTTATTTTAGAGATACAAGATGTGTCCGTCTACTTTTTTAAAGAAAAATTACAGTGGAAATATGCACTATTTTTGTTTCCTGAATTTTTCTACTACATAATTCAAAAGGATTGAATCTATATCGAAAAAATAATAATATATGATGTCTCAAGATTATAATTATATTAGAGAAATGAACCTCATATCTCTAATTAAAGAAATAAACGGCTTTAAAATATTACAAGTAAGTGTCCGTCTACTTTTTTTATGCAGTGTATATATCAAGCAGATTTAAGTGGATTTAAGCTCAGATTTTTCCCCAAATGAAAACAATTTAAAAAAAAAATCCCCAAATAACAATAAAGCTATTGAAAATCCCTGGTCATAGGGATAAATCATTATGTTGCCAATATTGACAGAAAGTTGAAGAACTCCCCAGATTTGTCCCCAAAAATTTTAGAATTCCCCAAAATTGTCCCCAGAAGCCTCAAAAATCCCCGAAATTAGACAAAATCCCCAATCTGGCATCACTGTCCACAAGGCCTTCAAGCCGTGTGCAAGGTAAAAAGTTCTAAAGGGAGCTTCGATGTAAAGAAACACACTTTAAAAATGTGTAAATAATATCCTATTTTAATGTATTCAATTTCGTTATAGCCTCTGGGTGAATTCTTCCGATTTTCATCTTTACCATGTGGAAACTCCTTACGTTATAGGAAGAAAAGACAGTCATTTCTGAATTCAGCGTATCAAAACACACTGAAGACACGCAGTGCAATGCAGCAAAAAAATTGAAAAGTACGATTTCGAAGATCTGTGTTATTTTATTAAAATAAGGTATATATAAATGATTTAAATCTAAAAAATATCAAACAAAAAATTGTAAAGTAAACATTTTGCGGCATTGCAAATTATGAAACGATTTAATTTCCATATTTTTAAATAAAACTAATATGTAATGTTTGTCTGTTCTTTAGTAATTAAACTAATGTGATATGCCCATCATTAAATTAAACTTTCTTTTATATCATCTTATATAACAACAGTGCCACACACCAGTTAACAGGCACAAAAATTTAATCAATATAGTTTTTTACAGCAAAGACATTAGATATGCAGTTTGGTAAATCTAAAAAAATCCATGCGCCCCATGGAAACTAAACAAAATGAATTCTCGAGTTAAACAAATTAAACAAAAGGTTACTCTTTTTCCTTTGACTTCTATTTCAGCATGAATTTTATCAGTCGGCGGTATGAAATTGTAAACTTAGGCAATTAGACGTAAATTAAATAAGATAGTAGAGAAATGGTTGCGCTTTTCTGAAACAGAATGCAAAACCATCACTCGTTTCATTACAAGAAAGCACCACAGAGCTGGCCTTTAAAAGTAAATGGTACAAAACTTTGAATAAACACCATAAAATATAAGAACTTGCAACAATTGTTTGGGGTCGAAAGAAAACTTGACCCTTTGTCAGACGAATAAAATTATTAAGCACGAGTGCTGTAAACAAACTTTTATAAAGCATTTTATGAAAGAAGAAAATATGTAAGTAAATCTATATTAATAAAATCTTGTCTGTAAATTTGTCAGAATCAAAAAATTTTGCGATATCTACACGTTTCACACACCATGAAAGCCGAAAATGACTTCAGAAAATTTTGTCTGTGTGTGTGTGTCATTGTGTCTGTATGTCTGTAACGCTATTTTTGTCCGGGTATCACTTGAGAACGGCTGGACGGAATTCAACGGCTCTTGTCAGAAACTTAGATTACCCAATAAACAACCCAACTTAAAATTATTTCTGTCAATATTTTCGAAATTCCCCTCCGTTCCCTCCTGGAGGGGGGGGGGGCAAAAGTAACTACGCCCCTCAACAGAAAATGTCCGCTTTTTATACTTATGTTTTTCGGGCCCTGCACATTTGTTTTCATCCGTCTAGTCTTTCAAAAGAAATCAATTATTTGAAATCTCTTTCTCTTTCTCGATGCTATAATCTCTTTGTTATCGATAAAGTTCTATGTAAATTCAAAAATCCTAATTCTGTTTCCAAACTGAACAATCACGGTTACATACCAGTATGGTTTTACCTTTTTATTCACCACTTTCTTTTAAAATTTCTGAAACTTTTTCACCGTTCGGTTTTAAGGTCATTTACAAAGGTCATTAAGGTCATTTAAGGTCATTTAAATTAGCTTCTCTTAAAGATCTTATTTCTACTTAAAACTGTTCTTGCGTTTATTTAATACCCTTGTCATCGTGGAATTTAGGTAATATTGGTCGAATTAAGAGGTGTTTGAAATATTGAATAAAGGAGCATCATCGCAATGTTCGTAATGAATAAATTTCCAAATCTTCTACTGCTTCCCACTGCTGGGATTTGTAGTCATTGTTTTGATTTTTCTAAAACTAACATAATTTCCTCTCTTATCTCTTCTTCCCTTTTGGATATCCATGAATCTTTTTACATTTTTAAAAATTCGAAAGATCTTATTAATGATATTTCTACCACTCCGTTCTTCTCTGATACCTGGAAATTACTCACATAACTTCGGTTTTCGTATAGTCTAGTTATTTTTCAGATTTTCGATTTTATTTTATAATTTTATTTATTTGCATATTTTCCTGTTTCATGGGTGCGTTGTCGCTTTGTTTTCAGCACTCGTGCCTACTTTATTCGCCTGAAGAAGGGTCGTGTTTTCTTTCGAACTGAAACAGTTTTTGCGAGTTCTTATATTTTATGGTGTTTATTCAAAGTTTTATACCAATTATCATACGTTTCGTCAGTCAGTCATAAAAAAATGATTTTCTGTATTTGTTAAAAAAAAAAAAGAAAACAAAAAAAAAAACCCATTTGATTGACTATTTGACTCGCTATATATATTAAAACAAGAACGAAAAACCATGCGGTACGCATTGCTTATTAACATTTTCCAACTGTACGTACCTGTAGTATCGTATAACTTTCAATCTTGTTTGCCTACGTTATCACATAACGAACAGAAGGACTAACAGCAGACAGAAGGATTGAAAGGCATAGAAATAGACGAATTGAATTCATAACCATTCTTAAACATTGTCATTAATTGTTGAAAATGCTTAACACAAATGGAAATGCAGCCTTTAATGCATCTGAATATTTTAGTGTAGCCCTGTAAATCTGAAGGTTAAGCATATAAAATATTATTTTATACCAAACAAATTTATTTTTATTTTATTCCTTACATTTTATTACCATACAAAATATTATTTTAGCATCTTTTCAACAAATGTCGATTTCTTTATAATTTTTGCAGTAGAAAGTTATTTAAATGTGATGTATAAAAATTTCTCTTCTAAAACGCAGTGCATTGGTATTTTTTTGAGTGTCCCTGTACACAAACAAGTTGTACAAGACCTATTAATACCATTTTAAATAGGGAACATTTCACAGTGAACTTAAATAACATATATGATTTTTTAAAAATTCTGAAAATAATTACGGACGCTCGAGGCGGGCAGGCGGACAAATAGACAGATGGGCAGTTGGACAGACAGATGCACAAATTCAGTTCATATTCACACTTAAAAATTGTTAAAAACGTTTAATGTATGTATACGAAAATGCAATTCCAGCAAATTTCCAATAATAGCCCTTAATGTAACAGAATGTTTTTGCGTGGCCCTTTCAATCTTAATGATAATCATACTATATTCTATAGAAAGCAGTGCATATAAATAACGTATTTCAATTTCATTAAGAATTGTGCAAGTAAAGTTATTAAAATTTTGTTTACAGAAATACCTCTCATAGAACGCAATGCTTTGGAATACTTTTGGATGTCTCTATGCGCAAACCAGTTGTGCTATTTACTCCATTTTCCGTTATAAAAAAAAAAAAAAAAAAAAAACTATAGTGAACATGAATAATATATTTCAATTTCATTAAGATTTGTGTAAAGTAAAGGCGTTAAGATATGATTTACAGAAATACCTCTCATAGAACATAATGTTTAGGAATACTTTCGGGTGTCGCAGTACACAAACCAGTAGAGATATTCACTCTATTTTCAATAGGGAACATCCGATAGTGATCTTGAATAACGTATATGAATTTCAAGAAATTTCATGAATATTTATGGGAGTTAGAGCACGGACAGACAAACCGAAATCATTAATACTTTTCCACATTGTTGGAAAGTTTTAAAAAGAGCAATTTTCAAAAATTCACCTTAGTGAAAGAATATTATTTTCAGAGGTTTATCTAGAGAAAATTCGGGTTCAAAAATTGACTATTTATTCCCAAAAGGGCGATTTTAAAGGAATTTTCTCAATTATCGTTGAACTTAAAACAAACCCTATAGAAAAAGCAGCCGATGTTTAAAAGCTTTCCCGTTAACGGAAATTATCGCAGCATAACAGCGCCACTTGACATATAATATGCATCCAAATTCAATCAGCATAATTTTTTATAACAACCATCTCACATACCAAGTTTAGTGCATTTATCTATCATGAAATTTTAAATATTGCTTTCCCGTAAACAGATTAAATTGAAGCATAGCAGCGCCAACTGTCTGATGATACGCACCCAAATTGAATCATAATGCTTTTCATCATAGTACTAATAAATAAATTTTGGTGTACTTTTACGCTAGTAGGATAAGCTGATATTTAGCCTCTTCTATAATGAGAGCAGCATAGTATCGCTACCTGTTGGTCGATGTATCCCAAATTTCTAAACAGTATCGATTTTAGTCAAGGTTTTCAACCAAATATAAAGTTTTACTGAGTCCACAAAATTTTGGTAACACACAGAGAGATTTTTTCTAAAAATGTTGAAACTGTGTGTTCAAGGACATCTTAAAACGTGTAAATCCGTCTAAAAACCACATATGAAAAATTTTCATGAATTCAACACTTTCTTTTTATGCATGTAGAAAGAAGTAATAAAAATTTTTAATTCATCTTCTATAATCATACGTTAATAATTACTTTATTTATTAACAGAAAAATGCCAACCCTGATGATGCTAGGGTTTCACAGCAAAGAGCTCTAATAATTTATTATTTAATGTAAAGTTTTTTTTTTTTTTTTAAGTATGTCAAAGTGTCTTTTCTCATAAATTTTAATCATATCTTTGTTAGAGAAAGCATAAAAACTAGATAGTAATTCTTTCTTAACTGTATTGGAAGAATTTATTTTTTAATTATTATAAGTTTAGTATTATTTGCAATGTTGCACAGTGTATCAAAGAAAAATAAAATTTCTCTAAGTTTCATTATATTTATTGTTATTATAAAATATAAGTACAATTTCAAAACATGAAGGGGGCGTCAAATGAAAATGAGCCAGGCGCAATCAAACTTAAATCCGCCTCTGATATTTAGTATTGATAGTGTCCAACTGTAGACCTGTTAACTATGCTAGTTTATCCATAATAGTATTAGGCCCCGCCTTTTTTAAACACCAGAATAGTTGTAGAGTAATAGTTAGCAATATGTTCTCATGATTAAATAAGAAGACTATTGCTCTACAACTATTCTGGTGTGAAAAAAAAAAAAAAAAAAAAAAAAAAAAAACGGGGCTTAATACCATTACGGATAAATTAGCATAGATAGCAGGTCTACAACTGTAGCAGAGAACGGTTAATTTGGCAAATAAAATAAATAAAAATAGATTCAGAACTACAATGGAACAAGACTACCTTTCTTATTTATCACTTCTTAGCATACAGTGAATTACTCGAAAGCTGGATTCCCCAAATATCATTAATGATTTTGCGATGGAAGAAGCTCAAATAATTTCTTTACTTAAGAAAAATAGTTTCAAATATTTATCCTTCATAGTGTAAAACGTTGTCTGGCAAAAGATATTTTGCAATAAATTTACTTAAACTATAATATTTTGTATTTAATCTTAATTTCAGTAACATAAGCATCATCGTAGTTACAATGTCGTCTTTCAATGCGCTCTTCAGTTACCGCCTATTCTTTAAAAGATATTAAAAATATCTGATAAAAAAAGTTTGAAATGTTTATGTTTTTAATATTATGATTGCCTTTATAGAAGAATCCCTCCCACATCCTCTACAAAAGCCACTAAGCGTAGGGGACCTCCACATATTTCAATGCAGCCCTGGTAATTATTGAAAAGAACTGCTAGTCCTTGCATACAACAGCATGAATCTCGTTAATCCATTAACCGCCAAAACTAGAAAAAATGATTTTTTTTTTCTAAATACAAACTATAATACTCATTATTTTGATCATATATAACAATAATTTAAAATAAAATTATTAAAATTAGTCTTATCTTACTAAATACAGGGTGTTGTATTTGTACAACTTCAGTGGAATAAGAGTATAGAATGAAGACAAATAACTGTTTACGGAAATTTCCTTGCGGGAGTATAAACCAGCAAACGCTACAGATGACTTAAAAAGTAATTATTTTATCGTGAAACATTTGTTTTTACAAATTTTGTAAACTTATTCAAATATGATGATTTTCAAAAGTTTTAGATTGATTAGTGCTTCAAGTTTGAAATTTATTTTTAAATATAAAATTATTTTTTTCACATCAATTTTTTTTTTTTTTTTTGTAATAAAATAAACATCTATCCTTTCCTTATTTAAAAACAATACTTAATATAAAATATATTTTATACCTATACTTAATATAATTTTATATATTTTACTGTAAAACGTAATTATTTCTAGTGTTGCGTTCACGCAACACCAGCGGGTAATGACTTAAGCGAAAAATTGTGTGTGTAGCGAGCGCATGAGGTTTTCGTTGGTGCCTCAGTCTTCAGCAGATGTTAACAAAGTGAGAGTTCTAAAAAGATTGTGAGAACAGAAAGATACTTAAAAAAAAAAAAATCGGGATTAATGTTAATTGCTAAGGATGTCTAATTTTACAGATAATTGATACAATTTGAGTTTATAATCGCATTTAATTGCTTAAATATATCGATTTTTTTTTTTTTTTTTAACTGCCGATCACTGACATAGGCTGCTATTGCACTGCAAATCGATGAAAATTTTTTCTTGTCTTTTTTTGTTCCTTCAAAACAAGCTTATTTACCTAATTCAAATTTTTCTGGTGTTTCACTGTAGAAATATAATGCAGCTATTCACCAAAATATGCAATTTTCTTATCCACATTTTTTGAAATCTTGGATAACAAACTTATTCAACTTCTGTGGAGGGTCTGTTTAAATTTGCTGATTTTTACGAATGGTCTGTCTTTAGACCAAATATTTTAATAAATTGGCCCCAGAAGAGTGCGTGAATTTCTCGCAATGCTAAAAATTTTATGCGAATATATATATATATATATATATATATTAGATTCTCGCGCTTTAGTGGTAACCCTGGTAGTCTATCGAAATTTACTTCATTAAGCATTTTAATTCCTATGATGAATATTAATTATTTAAAATATTAAAACTGTTAAGTCATACTGTGGTATAACTTAATTTTTAAGTATTATTTCGTACTGCTATTTCAGCGCGAATCGTGTGTGTATTTTCCGTAACTAACTTATGTGATTAACTACTTTAATTTTTAAGTAAAGAGTACATTCATTACATAATACATTAAAACTGTTAAGTCATACTGTAGTATTATTTTATTTTTAAGTATTATTTCGTAATAAATGTGCGATTGTTAACCAATCATTGTTGAACAAAAGCAATAGTAACTTGTGAAGTATGGTGACGGCGGTAGGAGGCACTCCTAAATTTACTAAAGGACTTAACTGTCAACCGTGAAATGTAAAATAGATAAAAAACTGCTCATTGGAAACATCTATTTTGATCCCTGATGATGCATTGATTTTTCAAAGCGAAAAGCTTTGGATAACTTTAAAATGATTTTAAATAAAGTATAATTTATAGAAAACGTATTTTTAATCTTAATAATAATTATTAGAAGCTTTTTATATGAAATTGACTTTGTCATCGTGTCTTCGTGTCACGCTAATGAACAAGGTGCCTCCATTTTAAAGTAAATATAAGTTGCTCAGTTTGTCGCTCCTTGGCTTAGTTGGTTAGAGCGTCACGTTAATAATGCAATATTGACGAGAGTTCGATCCCCGAAGGTCCAACTTGTTGTTTTTTACAGATAATTAGTAGAAAATGTGTCAATTGATAAAAGAAAATTTTTTGTTGACTTCACAGTATTTTAAGAATTTTTGATGAGTTTTTTTTAAAGAAGTTTCTTTTATAGATATTAGAAAACGCAAAATATTTTAAATATTAAAAAAACTCAAAATAAAAAGTTTTAAGTAAATAATACATTAATAAATATTTTTAGAAGCTTTATATATATATATATATATATATACAGGGTTTAAACTGCCGTTCGCTTTTTTCGCATTTTGCGAAAGGATATCGTATTTTGCGAAAATATGCCAGAGAGAATTTCGCTAAAAAGCGAAAACAAGATGATTTCACAAAATTTCTCAACATAAAAATCTCTAATTTAATTAAAATAATCCCTGGCAAAAAATTACGAAACTACTAAAAAATATCGGAAATTGTTTCATTTATTTAGTATATTTTGATTTAATTTCGATTTTCAATGGGCTAAGTTTTAATGGGGCCGCGCGAGAACAAACAGCTATCGTCAGCTTAAACGAACGAGCAATCTCGCATGGCCCCGGTTTCTTTTTGGAAGTCAGCTTTGAAGACAGTGCGAATTTCGCCGATTAGCGGCAAAATATTTATATTTTTCGCGGATCGTTGTTGATAAAATTCTTTATTTAAAAAAATATTGAGTATTTCGGCAATCAAACATAAGTAGAAGCCATTTTTTGTTTTCGATTTGTGACAAAGGTAATCGCATATTTTAGAAATCAATCTTAAAATGTCGATTATCGGCAAATTAATCACGATTTTTCTGGAATTGACATTGATAAAAATCCTTCATTTCAGAAAATATTGCGTATTTCGGCATTTAGAGAAGAAAAAGCAGGAATTTTGAGTAATTAGCCATGATTAATTTTTTTTCTTCCCAAAAAACAGATTTCGGCAGCAGATCACGAAAATGATGCGTATTTCGGAAATTTTATATCAAAAAAGAAATGTTGAATTACATTTATAGCTTTGAAAATAGAACGAATTTGGAATAAATAATGAATTTGGGGAATTGGCGGCAGAAAATATAAATAATTCTGTAATTAGATGCTATTAATCTGCATTTTTCTTTCTTTCTTTTTTTTTTTTTTTTTACAGCAGTAAAATAAACCCATATTTCGGCAAATAATCGTGAAATAATCACATATTTGGAATTAATGAAGAAAACATTTAAACAAGCAGCAGATTAGGAAAAACTATTGAATGAATTTCTCAAATGCCTTATTGAAGGAATTAAGGGAATGGTTTGGAGATATCAAATAAACTATTCTATTTAATATGCTACTTTCAAAAATATTTGTGAAAATAATAGCAATATAGATATAGACTGGAATAGATGAAATAAAGAAAATTTCAAAAATAGTCCTGTATACAAAAATACATTTATTGAAAACCAAATGTTGTCTGAATGGAACGTATTCAAAAAGTAATTAGAATCAGATGTATAGACAACACTTTTTACAATTTACAATTTCTAAATGAAAATGAAATGCATGATGAATATCCTTTGTTATGCTCTATAGTGGAATATGCTTCGAGCTTACCTGTACACATAGCAGACTGTGAAAGAGCTTTTCCTCAAATGAATTTAATAAAAACAATTATAAGAAATCGTTTAACAACAGAAATTGTAAGTCGATTACTTATGATAAATGTAGAAAGACTTCCAAGCAAAGAATTCAATTTTCAAAAAGCTTTCAAAAATTGGTGTTCTTCAAAGCCAAGGAGAATTGTACCATAAGCCTATTTAGTTTTAACATTTGTAATGCAGCTAACTGGATTTAAACCACAATATTTATTTAGAGGTGAAGTCATGTATTTTAGTTAAAATTATTTTGAAAAAATTGAATAATAATATTTTTTTTCCTCTATGCAGAACAATCATATCCCTCATCAGAGGAAAATAGTGTGTGTAAAATTTATGTATGTAAAAATAAAAGTAGCAAATTATAATTTTAGATTCAAGTTCTTTTTTCCCCTTAAAGTATTTAAGTATTTTTATAAACCCTCCCCCCCCCCCTCTTCTTTCCCGAAAAGAAAAAGCTAAAGTACTTTTGAAAAAGCTAAAATACTAATTGGTCATTTTAGCTAAAATGCTAAAGAAATTTTTTCGCCAGGTCATACCCTGTATATATATATATATATATATATATATATATATATATATATATATTATATGAAAATGGATTTGTCATCGCATTTTCTGTCAAGCTGAAAAACAAGACAATTCCATTAAAATATATATATATATATGTATATATATATATATATATATATATATATATATATATATGTAAGCAATTTGTTATATCTCTTAATGGATCAGTTGGTTAGAGCTTCTTGTTAATTTTTGCAAATAATTAATAAAAAGTGTGTCAATTAGTAAAAGAAAATTTTTCGTTGTGTACACAGTATCCTAATGACACTGTTCGGCATGAAAATTGTATCTGACACCAATTCAGCATATTCTTGTGAAAAAATAACCTCCTGAATCCGAATATGACCACAATTTTGCCCCATCACCCACCGTTTTCTTGTTACGCCCCTCCCCCATTTTTATCATTGTTTGGTAATTTTATACCCATCAGTTTGATTTGGAGAGGAACGATGATTATTTTAACCGTTAAATGTCTTCTGAGCTGAGGAGCTACAGAGGTAGAAAGTTCTAAAACACGAACATTTGTAGTAAGGAGGATATTTGAGGGGATTTGTGCCCAGAAAACAGAAGAAAATCAATAAAAACAATCAGTTTCTGTTTCTTTTGTTTTTTTTTTCCGCAATAATTGTCTTATTTTTTACATATTCCAGCTTCCAGTTTGCCATTTTCTTACCAAAACACCCCAAATAATAAAAATTATACAGTGAATTTTTTTTTTTTTTAATGTTAGTGAGTGGAGCAAAGGCAAAAAAGTTTGACTGATTCACTGTACGACGCGACGTTTGCTTTCAATAACTCCCACGTTAAATGTTTTGGACAGTAAAACATGAACAGTAAAACCTCCTGCTTTGACACGTGTTAAAGGTCATTGCTCTTATCATTGTAGTCGTCAGTCGTTATCTATCTTTAGTACACGTTTTGTGAAAAGAGAGTGAACTTTATGGTGTTCTCGAAGGTGGTGATCTTGTGCGGTGATCTTTAACACGCGTCAAAGGAGGATATTTTACTGTTCATGTTTTACTGCCCAAAACATTTAACGTGGGAGTTATTGAAAGCAAACGTCGTACAGTGAATTAGTCAAACTTTCTTGCGAGGGCTTTGAGACTTTACTCCTCTCACCAACCTTTTGAAATAAATTTCACCGTATAATTTTTATTATTTGAGGTGTTTTGGTAAGAAAATGGCAAACTGGAAGCTGGAATATGTAAAAAAAAAATAAGAAAAATATTGCGAAAAAAAAAAAAAAAAAAAAAAAAAAAAAACCAGAAACTGATTGTTTTTATTGATTTTCTTTTGTTTTCTGGTCACAAATCCCCTCAAATTCTCTCCTTACTACAAACGTTCGCGTTTTAGAACTTTCTACCTCTGTAGCTCCTCAGGTCAGAAGACATTTAACGGTTAAAATAATCATCGTTCCTCTATAAATCAAACTGTTGGGTATAAAATTACCAAACAATGATAAAAATGGGGGAGGGACGTAACAAGAAAACGGTGGGTGATGGGGCAAAATGGGGGCCAGATTCGGATTCTAGGAGGTCATTTTACATAAGAATCTGCAAGAATGGTATCAGACACAGAAAAAAAAAAAAAAAAAAAAAAAAAAAAAAAATGCAGAACAGTGTAATTTTTGAAGTTTTTTAAAATAGTTTTTTATCTAGTTACTAAAAAGCACAAAATAAAAAATTTAAGTAAAAATCAATTTAAAATTTTTTTTAGAAGTTTTTTAAAATTAGAAACTTTTTATTGAAATTGGATTTCGTTATCGCGTCTTCGTATCACGCTAATAAACAAGACACCTCAACTTTAAAGTAAATGTCAGCGGTTCTTATCGTCGCTCGTTGGCTCAGTTGGTTAGAGTGTCAAGTTCAATTCCCGAAGGAGCGATGCGCTAAATTTTGCATATAATTAATAGAAAATGTGTCAGTTGATAAAAGAAAATTTTTCATTGTCTTCACAGTATTTTAAGAATTTTTTAAGAGTTTTTTAAGCAGCTTTCTTTTAGATACTAAATAGACAATATAAAAAGTTAAGTATAATATATATATATATATATATATATATATATTTAGAAGTTTTTTATTGAAATTGGATTTTTGTCATCGCGTCTTTGTGTCACTCTGAAAAAGAATGTACCTCCACTTTAATGTAAATTTAAACAACCCTTTTCGTCGCTCGTTAATGCATTCGGTTAAAGTGTCATGGTGATAACGCGATGCTCGTGGGTTCGTTCGTCGAAAGTCGATGTGTTACTCTTTTGCAGATAATTAATGGAAACGATTTCAATTGATAAAAGAAAATCTTTCATTGTCTACATAGTATCCTGAGGAATTTTGATAGTTTTTTTAAGAAGTTTTTTTGAGTTACTAAAACACATAAAATAAAAATTTCAGTAAAAATAAAATAAATAAAACGAATTTCAATTGATAAAAGAAAATCTTTCATTGTCTACGAAGTATCCTGAAGAATTTTGATAGTTTTTTTAAGAAGTTTTTTTGAGTTATTAAAACGCATAAAATAAAAATTTCAGTAAAAATAAAATAAATAAAATAAAATAAATAAAATAAAATAAATAAATAAAAATAACACTGAAAGTTTTTTATTGTTGGGAAGCCCTAAAAAGCCTAAAATAAAAATTTATTCTCGCAGAGACATGCTATGAAATCATAAAAATTTCAACAAGAAAATTTTAAAGAAGAATATAGATATTTCACTTTTGCAAAAGATGAAAAATTTTCAATATTCCAAATATTTCAAAAAGCATTCGAGGATAATATTCTTTTAATATAAGTATTTGTTAGATTTTTCTAGAATGTTCTATGACTTTTCTTAGACTTTTGGTTAGAGCGTCATGCTGATAACTCGATGATCCCGGATTCTGTCCTAGAAAGACGAAATCGTACTTTTTTGCAGATAATTAATCGAAAAAATGTCAACTGGTAAAAGAAAATCTTCCGTTGTCTACACAATACACTCAGAATTTTTGATTATATTTTTTATGAAGCTTTTATTTTTTAACCGACTTCAAAAAAGAAGGAAGGTTCTCAATTCAAACCGTATGTTTTTTTTATGTTTGTTAGCTCATAACTTTTGAACGGATGCTCCGATTTTGATACTTTTTGTTTTGTTGAAAAGGTCTTGGTCTGCAATAGGTCCCATTGTAATATCTTTACGATCTAAAGAAAATACAGGGTGCCCAAAAAAATCAGTCCCAACTCTTTTAACTGCTAAGCGGCTGCAGCTATAGTGATAAAAAGGGTATGTAAGTATAGCAAAGTGACCATGCAGTACAATGTTAAACCGCTTGCTGCGCCACCTGGTAGATAATAGCGGAGTTTGTGCTTCTATCTCGAAAACGTTTCTAGCGAAAAAAGTGAATTACAAAGTTAAAGAGTACGATCGATTTAGTACGAAAAGATAGTTTAGACATTCATGCTAGCGTTCCTATCTCGGAAGTGGTTCAAGACAGGGGGGACGGGGAAGGGAATTACAAAGTTGAAGAGTAGGATCGATTTAGTACAAAATGATAGTTTAGACATTCATGCTAGCGTTCCTATCTCGGAAGCGGTTCAAGGTAGGAGAAAAAAGTGAATTATAAAATTGCAGAGCATCATCGATTTAGTACGAAAAGATAGTTTAGACATTAATGCTAAAAACAGAACGCTTAAAACGTGCATTTGTTTGTTCACAATTTCCTATTTTGTGCACACTTCAACGGCATTGCACATGTTGTAGCGTAGCGGTGACATTTATGCTGTGTAAAATTCAAAGTATTGTTACTGTAAGCGGTCACATCGATTAGCGCATAGACGTTTTAAACCGACTTCATAAAGGAAGAGGTTCTCAATACAAACCATGTTTCTCATTGTTGTTGTTGTTGATGAAATTTGTTAGCTTATAACTTCGTAAGAGATGATTTAATTTTAATACTTTTTTTTTTTTTTTTTTTTTTTTTTTTTTTTGTCGTAATGATCTTGGCCTGAAATAGGTTTCATTATGATTTCATTAAGATATAAACAAATTACAGGATACTCACAAAAGTCTGTTCTCAGTCTAATTGCTGATTGCATGCAGCTACACTGGTAAAAGCAGTAAGTAAGTATCGATATTGAAAATTCTGTCCGCCAGCTGCAATGCATATTTTGCTCTTTGTTTGAACTTTACGCTGCGCAATTTCCAGCACAGCGGGTGACTCGTATTCAATGTAAAGTTCAATATATATGCCTAACATAATTTTTGGTTACGAATACAACGTATCCGTTCTTAACATTTCTAAAGACTTTTTAATTTAACGTATGTTCATTCAATAGATAGTTTTTTGCTCATATGCGATAAAGGCAAGAAAAGTGACACAACTTAAAAATGCTGCATTTGAGAAAAATCAACTTAAAAATAACTTGACTAGAATAAAATTGGCACAACTGTCTCTCGAGTGGATAACTTTCTAGATTGAAATGTAACTTTTTTGTTCACATTGGGTGCATTTCATGTATTTTTCAGTGACATAAGCATTTTTTGAGTTATGTCACTTTTCTTGGAAGTTGTGATTTGTGAAACTGCTGTCGAACGTCTTCTGATATTCTGCTATATGAATAAGTTTTCACTGAAAAGAGAAAAATAAAATCTTTTTGTAAAAAAATAGAACCGACTCCAAAAAGGAACTACTATCAACTAAAAAAAAAAAAAAAAAAAAAAGTATGAAATGAAACTGTAAATTGCGCCTAAAAGTATAAAATAATTTTGTTCGCCAAACAACCTATAACACTACAATTAATCATAACTTTTGAAGTCGGCGCAAAATTAAATAAAATTTTATGCCTTTTTTCAATACAAAAGTAAAATCCTATTCAAAATACACATCTCATATTATCAGCTGCAAAACGCAGCCGAAAACTACTTTGTTCAAGAAAACAAATAAGATTTCGTGAGCAGCAAAAGTTGGCGAAGATGCTGGTATCTAACGTCCTTGGTGAAAAAAAAAATCGCAAAATTATCTGGCAAACATATTTAATTTCTTTGGGATATCATGAGTATTTTGATAAGGTATATTAAGAGAGTAATCAAGAATATGAAACAATACTTCGTACAATATATATTATGAAAATATACATCTTGCGTGTATAAATTTTGTATTACGTTTTGATCGATAAATGAATAAGCCACCAAGGATGATAGTTAACAAAGTTATACCAAATTTGCAAAGGAAACTCTAACTTCGTAGAAACATAAATGCCGCATTGTGAAGAATGTTCACTGTTCTATGTAGATGCTACTAATGGACCAATTGTATACAGTGATAAAATAATAAAGGAAACATAAAAATGGATCATTCGAGACAACAGCATTTGTTGCTACCGATCTAAAAACAAACCTTTAAAAGCTAATTAAATTTTATTTAATTTTGCGCCGACTTCAAAAGTTATGATTAATTGTAGTGTTATAGGTTGTTTGGCGAACAAAATTATTTTATACTTTTAGGCGCAATTTACAGTTTCATTTCATACTTTTTTTTTTTTTTTTTTTTTAGTTGATAGTAGTTCCTTTTTGGAGTCGGTTCTATTTTTTTACAAAAAGATTTTATTTGTAACTAAAATGCACAAAATAAAATTTAAGTAAAATATCGTTTTTTAATGTTAGAAGCTTTTTATTGTGAAGCCTTAAAAAGCGTAAAATAAAAATGTATTCTGGCAAAGACATGCTAAAAAGAAATGAAAGTTTCAACACTAAGAAAATTTTAAAGAAAAATATAGGCATTTCCCTTTTGCAAGAGATGAAAAAATTTTAATGTTCAAAATATTTTAAAAAGCTTTCGAGACATTTGAAATTTGTGGCCTAACGAATGATTATACAAAAACTAATAACTAAAAATATTGGTCTCGAGAGCTTTTTAAAATATTTTGAACATTAAAAATTTTTCGTCTCTTGAAAAGGGCAATACCTATATTTTTCTCTAAAATTTTCTTAGTGTTGAAACTTTCATTTCTTTATAGTATGTCTTTGCAAGAATAAATTTTTATTTTACGCTTTTTAGGGCTTCACAATAAAAAGTTTCTAACTTAAAAAAATGATTTTTTACTTAAATTTTATTTTATATTTTAGGTAATACTTAAGCACGAGGACACAGTTCATTCATCATTTGATCCTTTTATGGAAAAATGCATTTTTAAAAGTTGTGTTTTTATAATTTTTGAGAGCGTCATTTTAAATCTAGCAATATTTCAGAAATATAAACAAAACATGAACCATTGTCATAAATTGATTAAAAAAAGCAATAATAAAAAGTGTGATAGAAAAAAAAAAAGTGTTATTATTATTATTATTATTATTATTATTTTAACAAAAAAAAGGGGGGGGGGGCAAAATAAATAAATTAATTAATTAAACTGCATCGCCAACATGGCGACAAAATTTAAAAATCGCCATGGAGGTCCTGTATAAAGCTTTACTAGTGACGCATTCAGAGGGGGGGGGATAGGCTGCAGCCCCTCCCAAAATTTTCATGATTTCTGGACACTATGAAACACTATCGAATTTAACTCAGCCCTCTCCGAAATAAAATTCTGGATACACCGCTGCTACAGTCTGGCGAAGTATGAAAATTTGGCCGTCACACATGAATTTTATTTTGAAACCTCTTTTTAAATGATCTACCATTAGTATTTCACCACACAGTATTAATTTAGTTCTAACTATAATTTTACTTCGTATGAATTAAAAATAAAATTGGGTGTAGAAATTGGTATAAGATTTGAGAGTTTCACAATTTAAAGGTAAATAAGAAAAGAAATAAAGTGTGAAATTTTTCTCACGGGTTTGCTAGTTCAATAATATCTTTCCTTCTAAGTTTGGACCCATCAACGGGCGAGCAATTCTGCGCTCAAAGCTGGTAGATGAGAAGTGCCAGATTCGATCCCAGGTCTCGCTCATCGACGACCTAGCCGTTCGGAGTTTTCCGTGGTTCTCTTCGGAACTCGCGTAAATACGAACTAGGATCCCTTAGAAAGACCCCCCATTGAGGGCATTCCCCTCTATAAGCCTAGGACCCTAGCGTAGTCGATCGGCAACCCTACAACCCTTCTAATTTTGGTCGTGGATTCTGGTTACTTTCAATATGCTATGAGAGTAATTGTCCATGGAAGGAAGGGTTAAAAATTACATTATTTAGCAGAATGATTATACATATTCGAGATGATCATTTAAATTTTCTCATCAGCACAGCAATTGTAAGTTAATAAATATCAACAAAGTAATATTCAATTCAACTTCTTTTCTAAACTCTCCTGACTTGAGTCATCCGAGAAGGAAACATGTCATTTTTGCGATTTCTGAGCCTTTAGAAAAATCACTAGTAATGTACTTTGTCCTTTTCCGTCCTTTTCATTTTTTTTTTTTTTTTCATTATTATTTAATTTAATGAATAATTAAAAATGTATAAACAAAATGCACAGAACTCAAATCAAATATTCCACATATTTTTTCAGAATGATGATCAATAATTATTTGGTGCTGCCATCTATGATTACACACTGGCATTTATAAATAAAAGATGGCAGCACCAGATAATCATTGATTGAAAGACTGAAATGAATATATACCTGGATTTCTCAGAAACAGTGAGCTTTAATTTTATGATTTTTTCTGGAACGATACATAACATTATTATACATAAATACAAAGAAAAAAAAAGATATAAGCTCACAGCTTACGATGTATCACATAGTTCTAACATAAAACAATAAAAAGGATAGTAAAATGTGATACAACCAACTCGTCATAAGAAGGTGTTGGTCTACAAACATGGAACTCATTGATTGGATATTTCATTGAAAATTTGGGTATGTAAAGATAAATTTGAATATGAGTGTATATTGCATATAAATAAAGTTTAGACTAATAAGGATGCTAAAAGTTCTCCAAGCGAGTTGCCATCGATTGGACCTATAGTGAAATCTATTCCTATGGTGTAGAAATCTGTATGGCCCTGAGCCCCACCCGGTCCGGTCCTCGGGGGCCGAATTTCTCCATTTGGTCTCGGGCTAGACAGGCTCGAGCTTAATAATTTTTTCCATCTGCTGGTCAAGCTAAGCTCGGGCTTATTTATTTATTTATTTTTGTGTATAGTCGGGCCGGACCTGTATTATTATTATTATTTTTATTTATTTATTTATTTAATTAATTAATTAATGAAGAAAAGTGAATGATAAAACGTTTCTTCAGTCATTTATTTTACATAACTTTATAGGTTAGCATGTCACATGAAATTATGCTTTTTCTAAATATCTGTCTGTTCGCGCTCTGATTTCCGAAAATATTTTTTGCATGTCTTGAAATTGATATATGTTATTTAACACGTTCATGCCGGTGTGACCCACCGGTGGGTCACAACTACAATCGGCAGAAAAGTATCCGAGCACTAGCAATAATCCCTGTCCAAAAAAAGTACACTTAATACTGCTTTGTTAAATAAATCCTTGTCCAGTAATGTTCTTAGACTAAGAACATGATTCGACAAGGATTTATTGAACAAAACAGTTTTAAAAGAGGCCTCTCCACTTATCGTCCCCAGAAGCCAGAACCAATGTTATTCTATGGCGAACTTCGCCCCATTATAACTTTTTAACTAATATATATTTTTAAATTCCGTTTTCACATTCAGAAACTTCACAACTATTAAACAATTTATCGCTTTCTAAAAATTATTTAAAAAAAATTTAATATTTTATTTTGATGTTGTAAAATGCGAATTTTCACAATGTGAATTTTTCATTTTTGAGCTTAAAAATGTAATCTTGAAAAAAAAAAAAAAAAAATTTTTAGAAATCGATAAATTTTTTAATAGTTGTGAATTTTCGGAAAGTGAAAACGGAATTTAAAAATATGTACTAGTTAGTGAATTATAGTGGGGCAAAATTTCCCATAGAATAACATTGGCTTCGGCTTTCGGAGACGATAGGTAGAGGGTCCCCTTATTGGAATTATTGGCTAGTGCTCGGATACTTTTGAGTAGACTATGTAAACAAAATGCGCCGTCGTGAATGTGTTAAAGTCACAATGTTTCCTATTCAAAATTGTATGCATGTCATTACTAGTTTGCGCACATGTACAAACAAAGGAAATTAGATACGTTACTGTCAGTAAGGTTTTATGTCCTAGGGTCACTAGAATCAAGGGACTCTGAAGGATACAAAATTATCTTTTCCATTGAAAATGGTTGGATTAGCTTTAATGTTATGTTTACAGAATTACACAAAATAATTCGGATACATTATTATGAGATATAGGTTCGAGTAGATGAAAGTATATTTTTAGTAGTATTAACCATTTTAAATATCTTCTTACATGAGACTTGTTGAATACTGATATTTTCGGTTTGACTTTTTGTCAGTCTGTTTGTCTTCTATTCATCCATAATAATGAATTTCCGATCCGATTATATAATTATGTTCTAAAATATCAGTAGCTTTGTCAATGTCTATATAAAACCTCTGAAAAATCGATAGTAAAAATTTTTTGCACACAAATGCATGCAATTTTTGTTGTTGTTTTTCTTCCTTCTCTTCCTGTCTCTTTTTTCTTTTTCTTCGTATTCTTTTTTTTTTTTTTTTTTTTTTTTTTGGGTGGGGGGGGGGAAGGGGGGCGAGCCAGGTTGGGCTTGGCTTTATCGGTTCTCGCTCATCGAGGCTGGACCCGAGCCGAACTTTCAGATGTCATACCAGTTCGGAAAGGGCCGAAAAAGCAAAGCTTTCGAATGGACCTTGACGGACGTGGGCTTCAAAATTTCGGCTCGTGCAAATCTCTAATATGGTATAAGGAAGCTTTCCTACGAGCATGTAGCCTAGTATTTTCTAAATATTTGAAAACGAAAGTATCAGAGCATGTTCCATTTTAATAAACTCAGCTTTAACCCTTTAACGTTCACTGCTTAATTTATTTTGAAAGTTCCGATGCTAATTTCAAAAATGGTTATTAGACACATAGCTTATCATAAATATTTAAAAAAGAAATGTATATATATATAAATTTTTAATTTTCGTCAAATTTTCGGTTTGAAACATTTATCTGCAGGCCCTGACTGACGTCAGGGCATGAGGGGTAGTTGCCCCGGGTCCCCCTTTTGGAATGGGTCTCCTATTCCAGACATAGCTCCCTATGTCAGTGAATTTGAGATTTTAAAGTGGCCTCCACTTGAAAACAAAATAGCGGAACAACTTGGTTAAAAAAAACATTCAAGATATTAAAAAGATAAATTCGCTGTCCAAATTTGGTTCAATTTGGAGTATTATTTCGGAAGTTATCGGGATTATAACTTTTCAAGTGGTAGCCTGATTTCAAGTGGCTCCGCTTAATTTAAGATATCCGCCCCTTTGTTAAAAATGGTGGGTAAATTTCAATAATAAACTTGGTTGAAACCCTTATATGGTCTATGTACACATCAAAATTCAAACAAATCCAGCCTTAAATACTCTTTTCACAATGTGGATTGGAAATTTTCAAGATGCCACCACTTGAAAACAAAAAGGCAGAGCAACTTGGTAAACAAACAAATCCAAGATATGTATAAGGTGAGTTCTCTGTCCAAATTTGGTCAGTTTGGAGTATTATTTCTGGAGTTATCGTGATGACAAAATTTTCATTATATATGTATATATATATATATACGTATGTAGATAGATAGATAGATAGATAAACGGAGTGATTGCAATAGATCGATTTCTGAAGAAATCAACCTAATAGTGCTATCTATTCCGACGCAAAAGAATTCTTTTTTAGCAAAAGCAAAATTCTTTCCTAATAAATGGAAGATTTGTTGAAGTTTTTGATAAATTGATAATTTTATAATGCTCAGAAAAAAGGAGAAATAAATCAGGATAAAAGAGACTAGAAAAAAGTCCCAAAATAAAGGAGTCTTCCTTGAAATAAGGGAAAGTTAGGAATTATGGTATAGTGTTGGAAGATTGTTTGCATTTTATCTGTTTAAAAAGAGTCTCTACTATTAAATATGCATTTATGTTGCCATAAAAAAAAAAAAAAAAAAAAAAAAAAAATCTTGTGTGACTCCACTCGACTTTGCGAAAATTAAGTAATTAACGGTTGTAATGAATAAATGAAAGAAAGACGAGTCATTAAATAAACAGAAGTGAAAATTATAGAAGGATGTTTGAGTATTTTTTTTTCCAATGTTTACTTTTACGCTACTGCACTTTAAATAATTTGAGCCCATAGATCATAATGATAAAGAATTTTTGGTGTATCCCTGTAAAAATCTATTAGGGCTAGATTCACCAGTCTATGCAATTCGTATGACGGTGACCTATAATATGCGTATAAATTTTCAGCTCAATCGAATAAGGCATTTAGACGCTATCGTACATTTAAAAATTTGTACCCATGGACCATAATGATAAAAAATATTTCTTTGTGTCCCTGTAAAAAAAAACTATGAGTGCTAGATTCAACAAAATATGTAGAGTTCATGCCACTGTGACCTATAATATGTGTATAAATTTTCAGCTCAATCGAATAATGCGTTTAGACGCTATCGCACTTTAAAAAAAATTGGACCCATAAACCATAATGATAAAGAATTTTTCTTTGTGTCCCTGTAAAAAACTATAAGTGCTAGATTCACCAAAATCTATACAGTACGTGCGACATGGACTTATAATATGTATATAATTTTTTAGTCCAGGTGAATAATGCGTTTAGACGTTATCGCACTTTAAAAAATTTAGGCTCATAGATCATAATGATAAAGAATTTTTCTTTGTGTCCTTGTAAAAAAAGTATAACACTAAAATCTCAAAGTCGTATTTATGACATGATTATAATACTTTCCTTACATATGTATGTACGGAAAGTAAAAATACGATTGCATATTGGTGTAACAGAAGAGAAAATTAATCTGAATGAAAAGAATATAGGGGTCTGCTCTGCGAGAATTTCTCATTCCTAAGTTGTTCTGCCAATGCTGTGAGGATATTTTCGGAATACTAAACTAGAGGGGGTTATTTACTAGATACAGGGTTTTTCACAGATTAAAAGCCGTAGCTATTAATCTACAGAAGGACGTCTGACAAAAGTACAATTAGCTAACTGTACTGTATTATAGTCAGTTAATTCAACAAAGATATGACTTTATCATAATGTCTGTTTGTTGCGCGGTATTTGAATAATTTGGCACTGATTCGGTTTGAAACACTGATCACAATCATGTAATATCTGGAACTTGGTTCTGAATTACTGATTATTAACACTTTCCAACAAAGTTAAAAATCATTTAAGATTTTGGTTCGTTCGTTTGTCCGTCTGTAATGTATCTTTTATTTCCGCAAATATTTTTGGAATGGCTTGAAGCAAATATATTATTTTGAGGTTCACTGTGGGTTCTTCCTTATTGAAAATGGTATGAATTGGCTTATGTACAGGAACTCACAAAATAACTCAAATTCATTAAGGTCCATGAAAAGCATTTCCTTAAAGTGTTTTACCAATTTATTTTGTACCACACAAAACTTAACTAAATGAACATACATTATTAAGATGCATAAAAGCTTGTTTTCTATAGAATATTCTATGATTAACATTTAGATATCCGAACTACACAAAAATATTTATATATATTAGAAAATATAAGTATAAATTCTTAGAGGAGCATTTTAACCTTCCAGCGGGCGCGCAAATTGTTTTGCACGAGCAGGCGCGTGTCATATTTTTTTCGATAGAATACTTTCTTCTCGTTTACGCTGTTACAAATGCGATATATTTCACAATACTAATGCGAGATTGATTAGAAAATAATTTTTACATATCAGTGGAAAAAAAAATCAACTTTAATAATAGCTGAAAACAGAAAAAATATATAGAGTGAGAGCAGTGTAAAGATTATTCCATATGTCGTAAAATTTGCTCAGGCGCGCCCGGTGAAAGGTTAAGTTGCGGTATTTATTTGTAACACTTTCAAGTATTTTGACAGAGCAAAATGTATTTATGATTGTATCTTTGATTGATGAATCCCAGCCAACTTGACGTATGTTCAGAGACAACGTTAGTAAAATATGCCTAGCGTGCTTGGAACAACTTCATTGAAAATTCACCACATCTTTCTCAGACACTTGCTTTGAAATCGCATGAACAAATTCGTTATATTCATAGCCTGCATGGACATTAATCTGGACATGGATCCAGTGGAATGCAGCTAAGATCCTCACTCCACTAAGCTTCACCAAATCTTTACATAAGCTACAGATCTGTGCTTTATCACTAGGTCGTAAAGCGCCTGCAACGCTATTCTGGAGTCAGAATTGACATTCATCTCACTAACTCACGCTCGAACAACATCTAAAACCGCCTCCTTGATCACAACGTCCTCGGATGCGAAAACTCTGCTGTCACTCGGAAATGGGATTTACAACTATATCCCCTCGAGAAATTACAAGGAACGTTCTGCTCATCTTGCAATCCTCTATCTTGGATCGGCCGATATAGTACATAATTGCGTGTTTGGCATGATGTCCAAAGTCCGTATGATCCTTCCGAAATGTTCTCGCCTTGAGCTGTACTTCCAAATGTTGACCGTTTCCGCAAAGAGGTTGGTGAGGTGACAATACATATAACTCTTTCCATTAGGATTTAGGTCAACGTAAGCTTTCTCTGATTTAGCACGCTAGTGCAAAGGCATAATCTATGACAAAACTTTTAAAGCGTTCTTTGAAACCATGCTGTAGCATTTGATCACATCGTAGACCTTATACAGACAAACCACGTATCCCCCTAATTATCTGTCCATAACGTAAACTAAGTTCTCTGGAAAAATGGTAACGAGATGCGAACCTGGAGGGGAAGAATCAACATTATGCTATTTTTACATGGGAACGAAAGTAGTTTCGAGTTTTTAATTTTTGTATTGCACATTAATTTTGTATTGTACCTTTTATTTTAGGCATTCAGATTTAGACATGGTTGGAAGGTTAAAATTTCATAGATTAGTCATATAAAAAAATTCTTTTATAAAAAATATGTTGTCAGAGATTTTTTTTTTTTTTTAATTCTTATATAAAGGGGAATGTCTCCAGTTGCGGGCATGGTTTCGATTTTGGCTTATAACTTTCGATAGAGCAGATATAATGCAAACATAATGAATACCAATGGGAAGTAGAGTCTTTAGATAATGTTTGATGAAGTAACTGTATTGATTCCGACAGTGAGAAAAAATTTTATCTCCAATTTTGTGAAGCAGTAATTTCTAGCCACAAAATTTTTTTTGTACCCGGTTGTGGGCGCACCTCTAAAATCCGCTAAAAATGGGAAAATAATAAGAAAACCACCATAAATACAGAAAATAACAAAATTTATTTATTTTGTAAGGATTTAGTGGTCAAAATAACAACCAAAAATGGCAATTTAAAAAATTTTATTCGTCATCTTCTTCGTCCTCCAAATCAAGAGTGCAATGCTTGCAAGTAAAATAACTTGCATGCATATTGGCACACTTGAAATGCACCAGACTGTCTCATTGGTTGCATTTGATTGGTTGGCACTTGTTAGGTGGGATGGCAGGTACTCCAAACAGATGATACAAAAATAGACATCATCATCAGATGGTGGAGACGCCTTCTTTTTTAGCGCGCTTGTCCGACAGCGCAAGTCCGCAGTTTGACATGTGGAGTTGCCTTACATTTTAAAGGCTTCTTTTGGAGGGACACGGATGCTGTGAGGGCGTCCATATTCTCGGGGAGTGGAGTTTGTAGGTTTCTTATACACTAAGACTAAGCAATCCTTAGCGGTTTTAACCAGCGCATTAAAATCTATTTCTTTTGGATGGGTTTTTCCGGGGTTGACATGGCTAAAAATGTATAAAAGCACTAATAAAATATGTTATGTTTACATAAACGACCATATTTGACAATTTGTAAGTCAAACACACGCTTTAAATGAAAAAATGGGTGCCCACAACCGGGAATGGCAGCCATTTTTATAATGACAGAAAAAACAGTTTTCTGTTCATATTTTGGCAATATTCGATATTGCATCACAAAATATAATGACTATATTGCATGAATATACCTTACACTAACATTTTTTAATTAATTCACTTCGATTTATCGTACACTTTAAACATTCACAAATTACTTTTGTGTTGCTTTTTTTTTTTTTCAATTTTTTATGCTTGTGTTTTACTAAGCAAATGCATCTATTCACTTCAGTGTTAGCGCAAAAACTGTGTACTGTCAAAATACAAGTTTGGCAGTATTCAAATCCTCCATATTTGCTTTCTGTTCAAAAATATGGTAGGGTGCCCATACCCAGAGAATGTCCATAACAAGAGAAATTCCCGTGTATAAAAAAAATGGACTTTCTTATAGAGAAATCTCCCTCAAGTCCAGGTCACGTGATTTTCAGCGCTTATCACAAAGGTTCAGATCTATCTGCATGAGATCTGTGGATCAATTTAGTAGTGCATGATAGGAAGTAAATAAAGGACAGATTCCCTGTGGAGGAAAATTCCGCGAACATCACTACGGTTTTTTGGTAAATGGGCAGGGGCACCTACTTTTGGCGATAATCGCGTTTTCGATAACTAGTTCTTGGGATTTTGCATGTTTTAAAGGGTTCGTCCCTCGTACCATCAAAACCATTTTTTCAGAAAAAAATTATGAAATTATTATAAGAATATACTATAAAACGCTGAAATAAACTCTTTGAACGTATCACTGTCAAATTGAAGAGCACGTAGCACAGAAACTCTGTGACAGGGGAAGGTGAAGGAAACCTGCTTATTACCAGATATGAGCTGCGTACATAGATATAGTAATAATATATAGATTGATCATTGGGAAGAAAAAAGTGATTATTTTCACTTGGGAAAAAACGGAGATTTTACCAAAATATGGCCGTTTTTCCCCGAGTGAATATATACGAATATTTTAGCAAATAAAATTTATGAATAATTTATTTACTAAAGGTGAGTGAAAAACTCCAGATACAGTTTCAAATTCTTTTTTTTTTTTTTTTTTTTTTTCAATATCACTTAATGGCTGATTCCAAAACTTTTTTTTTCGGCATCAAAAATCTCTGCCCGATAACATGGGGATGATAGATCTATATATATTACTATATCTATGGCTGCGTAAAGTATTAATTTTTTGGCTATCTCAATTTGAAACGAAGTTAACTAGATTTTATCCAGAATGATCTATAAATTTTTAGCTTCTGACATACGCCAATTCACTACTATATAACAGGTTGAATCATTCGCCGTCATTTGTCCGTCAAGTTCGTCATTGCTAAACCTAAGACTACTATATGTATATAAGACTATTATATAGTTGTCTTAGGTCACAGATTATTATACAGATAGGACACTCCCGTATATTCTTCGGTAACCAAAATTTGACTGCAACGACCCTATTGTCAACGGCTGTAAGTTTCTCAAGCTCTCCAGCTTACGCAATCGCTCATCTTATTTTTATTGTATCTATGTTCATTGTAATATTAGTGCAACGTTAAACCCAACATCCAACCAACTAACCATTGTATCGATGTTTACATTTGGCAACTTTGTTATTGTTTACGAAATTGATTGTCGAAAGGAATTTATTTTAAGAAGCAAGTACTAAATATTAAGCAAATAAATTTCGAAAATATATATATAAACCAGAAATATTTTTTTCATTTTAAAGCATTTTCTATTATTTAAACCAAGCAATGTTAAATATTTAAGATTTTATTCCATACTTCTATTTCAGCATTACAGTTTGTTATATTAATTGTACATTTGAACACGAATGTGTTTGGCAAAATTTATTTTCAAACATAATAAAAATTAGTTTTATTTCTTAGAAAATAGCTGTGAGTGTTATGATTTTGTGAATTTAAAAGTAGTAGAAAAAGTGAAGGAAAGAAAACTGCACATACGTTTTCGTTTGGCAACTTTATTATTGTTTACAAACTTGATTGTCAAAAGCAATTTATTTTAAGAAGCAAGTGCTAAATATTAAGAAAATAAACTTTGAATATACATAAAATAAAAACATTTTTTCATTTTAAAGCATTTTGTATTATTTAAACCAAGCAACGTTAAATATTTAATGATTTCATACTGCTATTTCAGAATTACAGTTTGTAATTTTAATTTGTACTTGAATATGAATATGTTTGACAAAGCATATTTTTAAACATTATAAAAATTAATTTTTATTTCTTAGAAGAATAGCTGTGAATGTTTTGAGGATAATTTTGTGAATTCAAAAACAATAGAAAGTGAAGAAAAAGAAAACTTCCCATACTAACCTGCTACTAACTACTCGCGAAATAGAAAAACAATTTTCGATCAAAGATGTTATTCATGCAGACTTAACACTTGTAGTTCTCCTCTGTTGACACTAGTGGTGCTACTATATTTCCGGTTCGCGTTTTAGCTTCTCAGGGATGGAACACGGGCGCAGAATTCATACCGGAATCTGTGTAAGAAATTTCTCTACCTATAATATCGTTGATATAAGAGGTAGAAATTTTTCTTACATTGGTAGTGGTATGAATTCTGCGCCCGTGTTCCATCCCTGCTTCTTCACTGTCCTATCTGTATGATAATCTGTGGTGTCTTAGGTTTTGCAATGACGGACTTAACGCTGAAAAGCAAAATTGTTCATCATATAATGAAGAAGGATTTATAAAAGAATAATATACACCATAGAACTTCTACTAAATTCTTAAATATAAATTTAGCTAATATTCTTTAAATTCAGTTAATAATAAAAAAAAAGGAAACAAAGAGAAAGTTTGTCCCCTTATATTATTTATTATAAGAAACGAAAACGAAGCGAGGTATGTTGAGGTGATTTGTTGATTACATCGTGCTCATTCTATATTCAATAAATTTCCTTAAGACTTCACCTATCACATCAATTAGATTTAATTTTTTTCTTTCCCATGTAATTCTATTGGAGTTTTATTGCTTTGACCTATAAAGATATATCATTCAAAAATGAAGTTTTACAAATTCCATTCTTTAAATTTATCGTCTCACCGTTTATTTTAAAAATGTATACACAGGATGTCCTAAAAATGTTGATACGCGATTTAATTCTTTACCGATTAGAGATAAGTGGGTAGTTGAAATTGCAAAAGAGTTCAAAGGAAACGTTACCATGTGGACATAAATATTTTCCCACTATTTTTCAAAAAATTACAATTCTTAAATTTTTATACAACTCTTCTAGACAAATGTTGTCAATTAGGAAGTTTTTATTCTTAACGAAACAATATAATTACAAAAAAAAAAAAAAAAAAAAAAAAAACATATCTTTAAAATTGAGTGAGTTATACTTAAATGAAAACTGAACTCTATGAATGAAACAATAGGTCAGATTTCAAATGTAAATTTGTAACATAGTATAAAAAGGTAAAATATACAATAAAAGTTACATTAAAATAATTTTTGCGTGTTTAATACAGATTCGCGCATTTCATACATTTTTACATTCATACATTCATACATTTTTAAAATAAACGGTGAGACGATAAATTTAAAGAATGGAATTTGTAAAACTTCATTTTTGAATGATATATCTTTATAGGTCAAAGCAATAAAACTCCAATAGAATTACATGGGAAAGAAAAAAATTAAATCTAATTGATATGTATATTTCTACTTTTTCAAATATGAAGCTTGGCATATTCTGTTTGAAGAAATTGAAATGAAAAATAAACGTATGTAAATATGCCATTTATTTTCAAATAATTTATCTTATTTTTCCAAACCAACGCTCTAATAAACTAACTCACATTCACATATGATAGTGTTTGCTTTCATTGAATTGTAATTTAGCCATTCCAAATGTTTATAGTATTCATATAACTTTTAAAATCCGCATAATGAAGTGCTGGCGATTTCTTTTTTAGTTTATTTAATTATTCTCGTTAGTACTGTTTTTTTCCCCCCCTCACTACAAAATAATACGAAAAAGCATAATAATGCCATAATGAAACTTACATTAACTAGACTTAAAGATCTTGAAGATTTTTACTTATTTTGTGAGATTTGTATTTTTTTTTTTTTTTTTTTTTTTTTTATTATTATTTTAAAGATAAAATTCTTAAAACAAAAATTTTTAATTAAAAATTTTGAACGTTCGAAACATATTAAATTCTAAAAGTATATTCTAGATATTTATTTAGTTATATTTGTATTCGACTTTAAAAGCAATTACAAGTACTTTATAAAATACATTGTATTAAAAAATATATCGATCTATTTTTATGCGTTTTTTTTAACTTGTGTAACCCAGCGGCGAGAAATAAAATAAATCTTTTTCGGACAACGTGTATAAAATATTTTTATGCACGTTGTCCGAAATAAAATATTTTTATTTCATTAAGTCAGGTCTTTAATTTTCTATATCGAAAATAAATATTTATTTAATTTTTAATTGCTTACTGTAATAAAAGGCAACATACTACAGAAAATAATGAAAAAAAATACCTTCCTTTTTGAACGATATTGGATCATTCTCATATAAAACACCATTAGATTGCAGGAGACGAGAGTACACTGCATATCCACGCACTAATAATTCTACCTTTATTTTCACCGGGAGCAGCGCGAACGCAGTCCCGACTACCAAAAATTATGCGCCCCAACCAACCGCTTTTTGCGGAAGTGGCAGTCGTCAGCAAACCGTTGTGCAATGGAGAGCCTCCGACTGAGAGAGCCCCCTTGTTGATCAAGGCATCTCAGGCGCCAAGTAAGTATGAAAGTCATCGTCACTAGCAATAATGATTTTCCTCAACCTTTAAAGAATTATTGGTGTAAATAGTTTTTACTTTTTTTGTTTTCTTTTTTTTACATATCGACTTACTTAAAACCTGAAACTAAGCTTATTTTAGCTTAAATCTTAATGACACATAAGAGCAGAACTTTACTGGTTTACTTCATTAAAAAAAAAAAAAAAAAAAAAAGAAAAGAAAAGAAACAGTGTATAATAATATAAGATATATATTGAAAGAGAATAAATTTTCAAATTAAATTTTCCTGCTTATTATTATACTTTTCAGAAACAAACGCTCAGAATTTGCACTTAATTTGCTTTTTTTACAAATGAAATTCTTCATCAGTTGTCTATTTTAGCTTTGAGGTATATTCAATTGAGATATAATGCCTAAAAATTCGCTAAAATAGAATCTAAATATTGATAAAAGTCATGGGTCTAGCAGATTTTGATAGACTCCTCCCACCCTTTTCTCGTTACTACATTTTTACTCACACTTAAATATAGATTTCTCGAGAACGGATTTATAAGGGGTAACAGTTTGAGTATCAAAAATCATGTTATATTATGCTTTCTCGAATAAACATAATTCAATTCATTTCTATTATTACACTATTGGGATGGTTTCCCGGTGAGAACGAATATTTAAATTCAAATGTGGCAGAGAGACAAGCTCCCTCCATAAATTTCCAAAAAAGATTTTCTTCAGTAAGAAAATGAACCAACAATGATGGAACTGCATGTCTCTGTTTCATGTCCTGTTGAAATTTCGAAACCTTCATCATCTAACATATTTTCGTGTGTCATGCTTGAACAGGTACAGCTTTTCCTGAAGCAAAACCTCGTACAAAAACTACTCAAAGAAAGTATGTGGCCGAAAACCAGGAAGATCTAGAAATTTAAGAGACGTTCCAGAAAAAAAAAAAAAAAAAAAAAAAAAAAAAAAAAAAAATGAAGAAAAATATGCTATTAGAATATATCCCAAAGAAAAACAAGAGAGAAAACTTCGGTGTTTTATATTAAAGCAAGATCATGATAATTATTATATGATAAATAATTGTGTTACTTGATATTGTTTCTTTTATAAAATATATGTTTATTTTCTATTCATTACAAAGTGAAATATAATTTTAACCCATGTCGTTCGTATGTCCCTTCTGAATGGACATTAAATAATCGAGCCACGCCTTAAGTTGTTCCTCTGCAAATGAAAGGTTATTTTTCTAAAACGTGTAACTATAGGCTACCTTTCGGCGACCGGAAAATTTTAACAGAAAGATTCATTTTATTTAATGAAGTAAATTAAAACAAATTATTACAATTTTTCGGTAGCCAACAGGTAGTAAGTTGGAAACTATACGTGTGACGTCTTAAAGGAACTCCAAAAGGCGTGTCTTACGGAAAATATGCCGAGCGCAGAGGGTTAAGGGAATGGCCCTAGCTACACTGAGGCCCTACGTACAATGAGATCTGGCCCTAGGTACAATGTGGTCTGACCCTAGGTACAATGAGCATGTTGTACCTAGGGCCATGTGTGAAATTTATTTAAAAACCTTCTATTTGTTGGAATTCATTGTTTTAAGTGTTTATATTAATCTCAATTAAAAGAAATTAGTTCTAAGATATCTGCATATCCGTTTCATGATTTTTAGCAGGTCAGGGGCTCTGCTTTTGGGAACTGAAAAAAAGCGGCCCTAGGTAAAATGAGGTCTGGCCCTAGATACAATAAGGGTGTTGTACAGTCACCCAAAAAAAAAACGCCACCCCCCCACCTAATTTCGCCGTAAATTATCGTAGAAACATTTGACTGGTACCGATCGATTTGTAATAACGTCTAGTTTATAACGGTATAGTTAAATTTTGCCTAAGGGGTCGTCTACATATTAAAACTGGCATTAACTTCATTTTCTTCAACGGCAACCCCTATTTTCGACTTCATATTCAGATTTCTGAGATCAAGGCGGTTCGAAAAACATACCTATTTATATACCTTAAATCAATTTTAAATAGAGTTACACGTGAAAATGTATTAGGGGTCCGTCTATACATTTAGAAAATATAAATCACGATCTACTACCCAGTATATATTATTTATTAAGTTTCACACCGGAAAAAAATTTCAGAAATGTTAATTATAAAATAAAAAAAATGACTAATTCACAGAACTTTCTGAGTTAGTTTATGAATTAAAAGATTTTTATTGGTTTCTATTGATTAAACATCAGATAGTTCACTTCATACGAAGAAAATTAAATAGCTTGAATAGATATTAAAATATCTATCAAAAGAAAAAAAAAAAAAAAAAAAAAGATGAATGGTTTTAAATTTGTTTGAAAATTCAAAATTATTTTAACTCAAGCTGCCGTATAATTGATGAAACGGCGGCACTCAACCTGGTTCTCACGGCCGTTTCACAGTGACAATGGGAGTTTGTTTTGATACTGCAGTACTTTTATTTTCTTTAATTGACTTTTTTAAAATATTAAAACAGATTTTTTTATTTTTATTTATTTATTTTTTTAATTAATTATTATTATTTTTTTTCATGACATTATTAAAAACTTTTACATAAATCTCCACGATATTCTTTTGCTTTTATATTTTATAATGTGTAACAAATTAATATGCAAAATAATAAATCCTACTACTTAATGGGATGTTCTAAAATTCTACACTTTAACACAGATACCGAAGTGGACGGTGGGTGTAGAAAGGCTGACTACCTTTAATCTAAATCTTCACTTGAAAAGGTCAAAATGTTACATAACTCTTTTTTTTTTTTTTTTTTTTAAGGAAAAAAGAAGAAGAGAAGGAGGAGAAGGAAAGATCAAAACGAATATAAAGCATATTAAACGTTAATACCCTTTAAACACTGGAAAAAGGCGGGGTTTTGTATTGTGTGTCATTTGGGAGCTGTAGAGTGCCAGAAAATTACTTTTTGTAATAAAACTTTTTATTTAAAGGGTATTTAAAGCAGCATTATATTTAATACATAGACTATTCAGAAAAAAAGTACCATTCATCTGGTTCATGAAAAATAAAGAACATTTTCTGGCATTGCTCTAAGTATATACATTCTTGTCAACCTATCCCGGAAGACTACTGGTCCCGCCCTTTTCCGTACATTTTTTTCACATCAGTCTTTTGAGAGCCGTGTCAGCCATCGGTGGCTGACACTGATATTTCCATTTAGGCTAAGTCAGTCGGCAGTGTAAAATATGATATAAAACTACAGAACTTACATAGTTTTAAGTAATTACTGACAATTTATTTAAAATTTACTTCATGTTTTTTTTTTTTTTTAATAGGATTTTTATAGGATTATATCGTTAAGGCCTAATGGGGTTTATTGAAACTCGATAAACATAACACGCTTCTAAGCAGCACGTGTGGCCTGAATGGGATTTCCATAAGAATTCGCGTGGCGCTCAATGAGTTAATCGTAAATGTATTTGAAGTTAATTACTCTAAAAATTAAATTGTGTACACACAGGGGCGGGAACTAACAATGTTACGGGTTAGGTTGGCAAGTATGCAAATATATTTTGCTTGATTCATAAAAAATTATAACACATTTTCTTCTGTTTTTTTTAGTATTTTGTGTTTATATCTCTCATTAAAAATAAATACAATATTCATATATAAACATTTCCATACAGTAATGTATATAAACATATTGATTAAAGAAGATTTGTTGATATTATATAATTATTCTTCTATCTGTATAGTATATTAACACAAATATATTATGTAAATTTCGCAGCATCGAAAAACAGCAACATAGCTTCCATATCAAGGCTTAATGTAAATAGGACGTAAGCGTACTGTAGCTAGTGTTGAAATTTGAAAAAAAAGAATAACAGTGGGCTAAAAATACGCCGGAATAAATTAAAATGTTCTTTATTCTGGTTTTAGTCAGGTGATATCACTCGTGCTAAATAGCTGGATCCGCCCTCTCTTAAGCTCAGGTTCAGCTCATCATAAAAATATTGTTTTTAATATCTGCCGCGCCAAAATGTTCAAAACATAAATGCCAATTTTCATATATTTTGAAATCTTCCCGTTTCAACTTTAAAAGCATTTAGATTAATTTATTTTATTTTGAATTTTTAAATTTAGACGTTTAAAGTCTTTTAAATGAAATTTCAGGATTCTGTAAGATCAATATCTATATATTTGAAAGTAATAAGACAATTCCTTTGTTTTAAATTTTTATTCCATAATAACTGTGACTTTGATTTCGTGATTAGGAAATTGAAAATAAATACTATTGAGCTATGTTCCAATAATAGATCTTATAAACTTAAAAAAAAAAAAAATAAATAAAGCAATTTTTCACTATTTGATTCTGTATTAAAAAACTTTTAATAGAAATTTGATATTTTATTATGTTACATTATGGGATAGAGGCGGGGCTTCTTTTCTTTTGAAATTCTTTCACAATCCCTCGCCTACATTGTGATAACTTTACAAAAATATGCCAATTTGTATAATAAACATCGAAATATTGCTTAGGAAACAATAAAAATAACATAAAGGTAAATTAAAATAGTTTTTCGTCAAATTATATACAAACATTTACTTATAGAGTATACAGATTATAACAAGTGACGGCCCCCTAACAGGAATAAAAAATGAAATATCACTGTAACTCAAAAAATAATGTTAGGAACGAGCTGTAAATTTGGAAACCCATGTTTTTGATGATGCCCGTTCTATTCGTGCAAAAATTAACATAGGTCATAATTCATAATTTTTTCAAATATGAATTTATTAATAATTTTCATAATTCAAAAAATGTTTTTTTAGCAAAAAATTGCATGGAATATGTTTGGGTCACTTCATTCTAACAAATAAAAAAAACAGAATTTAAATATCATAATTATTTCGGAAGATATGATTTAATGTTTGTCACATTCATTTAACATTAGCACCCCCAAACTTTGACAGCTTATAACTCTATGAAAAATTGAGCGAAATATATAAACTATACCATTTTCCGTGATGATTTGATCCAAAGAATTCAAATAAATTATAAAAAATGGGGGTTACCATTGAAAAAAATGAAGTTGATGTCAGTTTTAATATGTAGACGACCCCCTAAGTAAAATCTAACTATAACAATATAAACTAGACGTTATTACAAACTGATTGGTACCAGTCGCATGTTTCTACGATAATTTACGGCAAAATTAGGTGGGGGGGTGGCGTTTTTTTTTTGGGTGACTGTACCTAGGGCCATGAGAGAAGTTTATTTTAAAACCTTCTATTTGTCAGGATTTATTATTTTACGTATTTACATTAATCCCAGTTGGAAGTAAATAATCCTAAAGATATGTAAATATCAGTTTAATAATTTTAAACCGGTCAAGGGTTCTGTTTTCGGCCATTGAAAAAAAGCGGACCTAGATACACGGGTCTCCCCTATATATTGTTTACATAATTAAAGGTTATAAATGGTCAAGTTAGTGATTTTTTTTTTCTTAATTGGTTAAGTAAAAGATAAAATTTCTTAAAGATAAAATAATTTCTGTAATAATGATACTTTTGCCATCCAAATTCCGGTATTTTGTTTTATTACTTAAAATAAAAAAAAAAAAGAAAAAAAAAAAAAAACTTTTTATTGTATTTTTTTATTGTTCAAAATTAATTGTAAAATTGCTGTTAATTTGAGGTTCAAGTTATAACACTTCCAGATCATTTTCAATTGATATTTCTTGAATATACATTCTAAAATTAAAAATGGTTTGAACTAAGAAGTTTTGTTTATATAATTTTGAGACAAATTAAAATAATCATCTAAAATATTTTTCAAGCTTTCAGGGATGGAACACGGGCGCAGAATTCATCCCACCATCAATGTAAGAAAATTTTCTACCTCTTAAATCGACGATATTATAGGTAGAGAAATTTCTTAAACCCATTCCGGTGTGAATTCTGCGCCCGTGTTCCATCCCTGATGCTATCAGGGATGGAACACGGGCGCAGAATTCATACCACTATGAATGTAAGAAAATTTTCTACCTCTTAGATCAACGATATTATAGGTATGAAAATTTCTTAAACAGATTCCGGTATGAATTCTGCGCCCGTGTTCCATCCCTGTGCTATAGTAAAATTTTCGTGTACATGCTATTTACAATAGCAGAGATTAAGTTCATGAGTGAAAAAATCGTGCATTTGAAACTATTAGATAGTTCTCTAAACTCCTTTTAAATTGTTTTCATATAAATATGTTCAGATTTTGATACCTAGTAATTCCACGAAGAGTTGAGAAGTTTACAAAACTACACATTTTTTCTCGCTAATATTTCTAAAGAAATTGAATAAATCTTAAAAACTATTAAAAAAGTGAGAGAGAGAGACTAATACTGCTTTTAATATGTAGTATTTTGTAGACGAAACTTATAAAAAAAATCGCTAACTTTTTGAAAGAAGACATTAATTTATGTTTATTGGTTTTTGATATAAGGCGATTTCTTTGAATTTTTGGAAAATGCAGATAAAGGCGAACATTCATCCCTCTCCCAAGTCCTACACACACAATGTTAAAACAAACTGGCACATTTGGTAAATTTCAAACTTAGTTGGCAAAATTCTTAAACACTTTTCAGTCAAAAACTATAATATATTTACAGATTCTAATTTTGCATTTCTTTCCCCCTCCCCTTTTTTACTTTATTCTATATTCAATAAAAGAAAGTATTGGATTCGTACAAATTTTCGGCTTCCGGTTTTCGATGAATTTACACGTTTTGAAAGGTCTAGAACACGATTGGACGATTTTTAGAAAATGCCTGTCTGTGTGTGTGCGTCAAAAATTTTTGGGGACTGTATCTCAGGAACTACAGCACAGAATTACATGTAAATTTATATGCAGATGTACCTTGACTAAAATTAGCGCCTACGAAATTTTGGTATCAATTTCTCAACAGGTGGTGCTGCTAGGCCACAATTTCCACAGTTTCATGGAACTGCTGCACGAAATTGCATATAAATTTATGTGCGGACGCACTTTGATCCAGATTAGTGCCTTTCAACATTTCGTGATCATTACTCAACAGGTGGCGCTGCTATACCACGATTTCTACAATTTCAGGAAAGGCTATATGTCAGGAACTACTGCACGAATTTGTATATAAATTTATATGCAGATGCACTTTTTCATTAAAATCACTAAAGAGGTAATATAAAGAAAATTAATATCTTTCAATCTTCTCTTTTACTTCCCCTTCCCCTATGCATATACTAAGTGAAAATGGTAACAATTTCATTGAATGAAATTGCTAAAAATATATTATGAAATAATTCTTTAAATTTATTCTTTGATGTTTATTATTTTTGCGATTTGCAAATTGCATAAATGCCCTTTTTTTCCTGGGCCCTTTTTTCCGGGTGCCCATTTTTCCGGGATCCATTTTGCACAATTATTCTCTTTTCTGTTCTTTTCTTCTTCTACTTTCCTTTTTATATTTCAGACAGAAATATTTAATATGAGTTTGAGTTTGAATTGCTTTTTCACGCTGAAGTTCGTGAAAAAAACGAGTTTCGCTCAACTCAAGTTCATAATTTAAAAAACGAGCGAATTTCAACTCAAAACTCAAAATTTTTGAGCTACGCTCATGAACGCGTTCGTGCACAACACTGGGAATAACACACTAACAGACACCCTACAGACAGACACCATATAAATTTTGTCATTTTCGGACTCCTCACACCTGAAAACGTATAAAAAAGTAAAAAAAACCTAGGTCGAAATTTTTCACGATTACCTAAGTTCCCCATACCTATAGTATGATGGGGAACTAAAAACCTGGAGTGACTCCACTCGACTTTCCGAACATTGAGTAATTAACAGTTTTGTAGATTAAATAAAGAAAGAGGAGTTGTTAAACAAACAAAAGAGAGAAAACCATAATAGAGTGTTTGAGTATTTTTCTCCATATATTACAAGATGTTTTATTTAAAGCTACTGAACTTTGAGCCCATAGATCATAATGATAAAGAATTTTTCGTTGTGTCCCTGTAAAAACCTATAAATGCTAGATTCACCAAAATGCTTATAGTTAGAGCAACAGTGATTTATAATATTCATATAAATTTTCAGCTCAATTGAATAAGGCGTTTAGATGCTATCGTACTTTTAAAAATTTGGTCCCATTGGCCATAATGATAAAGAATTTTTCTTTGTGTCCCTGTAAAAAAACTGAAAGTGCTAAATTCATCAAAATGTATACAGTTTGTGTAACTGTGACCTATAACATGGGTACAAATTTTTTGCTCAGATTAATAAGGCGTTTATACGCTATCACACTTTTAAAAATTTGGCCCCATAGGCCATAATGATAAATAATCTTTCTTTGTGTCCCTGTAAAAAAAAAACTATGAGTGCTAGATTCTCCAAAATCTATACAGACTGCATATTTGTGACCTATAATATGTATATAAATTTTTTGCTGAATTGAATAAGGCGTTTAGATGCTATCGCACTTTTCAGATTTTGGTCCCATAGGCCATAATGACAAAAAAATTTTCTTTGTGCCCCTGTAAAAAAACTATAAGTGCTAGATTCATCAAAATCAATAGGGTTCGTGCTACGGTGACTTGCAACATGCGTACCAACTTACAGCTCATTTGAGCAAAGCGTTTAGACGCTAGCGTGTTCACACACACATTCATCATCGTAAAAATAGTGAATACGGACTCAGGGGACCTCGAAACGTATAGAAACATCAAAATCTCAAATTCGGATTTTTGACATGATTACAATACTTTCCTCACTATAGTGTTCGGAAAGTAATGAAAGAAAGAAAGAAAAACAGCAATGGGAAAATCAGTTAATATTCTCAAGTTTTATATTTGTAAATACGATTTATGTTAGCATCATTGATCCAGTTTTACAGGACGTTGGATACAACAAATTTTAAAACATTCAATACATCTCTGAGTTTCGATATCATTTAATGTTTATTATTAACCCTTAAACACATCTTACATAATAATTTCTCATGTGTGCGCACTTAAGACAACAATAAAGGAGTAGAAGTAACAATAAGTTTCAACTACAGGAGCCGTTCCGTCAATACATTGTAGGATACGTGCTTCTAGTTTTAATATTATGTAGGGACAGCGCGTACGCAGTCCCTGCTACCAAAAATTATGCACCCCAAGCAACCGCGATTTGCGGATGTGGCGAACGTCAACCTCTCGCTGTGCAATGAGAGGTCTCTGCTCGGGGGAGCCTCCTTCGTGATCAAGGCATACCCCAGTGCCAGGTAAGTATGTCTGATAGGCACTAAGAGAAGAGTATCTTACAAAGATGCTCGGTACAGAAAACGGTGTTGAAAGACTTTTTGATATAGAAGTATTTGTAGAAGAAAATTAATTATTATATGGTAACTGTTACAAAACTTTTAAAAGTTTCTAAAAATGAAAGTAAATCTTGGTTAAGAAATACTTTTCATAAAAATTATTTATTATTTAGATTTCGATATATTGCCACTGCCTGTATCAGCAGACCTTTCTGTATCGCCACAACATAGTGTTTTGAACGTAATTCCCCCCCCTCCCCCCTAAATAAATAAGAAAGAAAGGAAAGTTCATGCAAGTATTTTTAATTATAAGTTTGATACATATAAAATTTCCAAATAAAATTAATTTAATCTTCATTAAATTATACTTATACATATTTTAACATTATCATTTTTTATTGGTGGCCAGTTTTTCAATTTAGTCGAATTAATTATATAAAGAAATGTCAAAATAAATTTAATCATTACATCCCTCCCTTTTTCCCTCATAACTCTAAAAAAATTTAAGAGGTTAATTTTTTAAATAAGTCATTTAACATAAAAAAAAGAAAAAGATAAAAGATAAAAGATAAAAGAAAAAGAAAGTAAAAATATTTTTATAGTTTAAATTCCTCACTTTTAGTTCTTTACATTAATTATATGTATGAATGGCAAAATACATAACTTCTAAAAGAGCATTTGCTTTGTATGATATTTATATTACGACAAAATAAAAATATTGAATTATTATATCAAATTTTAGTTTACTTAACTAACACACTGCATGAGGAAACGTACTTTTACATTTTCAGCAATCTGTCACTAGAGCGTGGGGTTACGAAAGTACGTTTTTCGAAAAATGAGCCCAGCCTACTTTAACAAATTGTGGTGTTTTTCCCCTATTTTAAAAAGTAAGCCCCGCCAATAAGAAACTCATCTGGCATTCCTCACGAAAATACGCCCACTACAACTACATGCGTTGAACAGTATACATATATGTATATATATTGCGTTGACAAATAAAGCTGATTATTGTTTATATTATAATTTAATTTATAAATCTGTTATTTTCGTATTAGCTGATTTTATTTATTTATTTTTTTTTTTTTTCCCTACCGAAACAATAAAAATACTCATATTTTTCTATTAAATTGTCAGTTAACAAAAGAATAGCTTAATATTTTTTTTTTCGCCTTAAACGATTTCAAATGAAAATGAATCCTTGTATTTAAATAGGTTAAAAAGATTTAAAACACAGGGGTGGGTTTTTTCCTACTATTTAATTGTCCTGCTCAATGGCAATGCTATGAGTGTGAAATATGCCACGCCTTCTCCTTCAAATAACAATCAAAATTATGTTATGTATTTGTAGGGTCATTGCATGAAATTAGAAAAAATATTTGTTCAGTAAAGCCATATTTCATTTCATGAGTAATTTTAAGACTGAAACTAAACCAGTCATACCAAAGTCAAGTAATTCTTGGATTGAAGTAAAAATTAACCCCCCCCCTCCTTCTCTTTACCCATATATAGTTTTCGATTTCCCCTATGAATGGCAAAATACATAACTTCTAAAAGAGCATTTGCTTTGTATGATATTTATATTACTGACAAAATAAAAATATTGAATTATTAATTCAAATTTTAGTTTACTTAACTAACACACTGCATGCGGAAACGTACTTTTACATTTTCAGCAATCTGTCACTAGAGCGTGGGGTTACGAAAGCACGTTTTTCGAAAAATGAGCCCAGCCTACTTTAACAAATTGTGGTGTTTTTCCCCTATTTTAAAAAGTAAGCCCCGCCAATAAGAACCTTATCTGGCATTCCTCACGAAAATACGCCCACGACAACTACATGCGTTGAACAGTATACATATGTATATATATTGCGTTGACAAATAAAGCTGATTATTGTTTATATTATAATTTAATTTATAAATCTGTTATTTTTGGATTAGCTGATTTTATTTATTTTTTTTTTTTCCCTACCGAAACAACAAAAATACTCATATTTTTCTATTAAATTGTCAGTTAACAAAAGAATAGCTTAATATATTTTTTTTTTTTCGCCTTAAACGATTTCAGATGAAAATGAATCCTTGTATTTAAATAGGTTAAAAAAATTTAAAACACAGGGGTGGGTTTTTTCCTACTGTTTAATTGTCCTGCTCAATGGCAATGCTATGAGTGTGAAATATGCCACGCCTTCTCCTTCAAATAACAATCAAAATTATGTTATGTATTTGTAGGGTCATTGCATGAAATTAGAAAAAATATTTGTTCAGTAAAGCCATATTTCATTTCATGAGTAATTTTAAGACAGAAACTAAACCAGTCATACCAAAGTCAAGTAATTCTTGGATTGAAGTAAAAATTAACTCCCCCCTCCTTCTCTTTACCCATATATAGTTTTCGATTTCCTCCCCCCCCCTCAATATTTACACGGTTTGGGATTCCCTGGATCCAAATACATAGGTGCCAACTTCTACGGTTTTTTAAATTCACTATTTCTTTGTAAAAAAATTTCATCAAGTTTAATCGCAGAAAACTACTAAAATATATACTCAAAATTTCTATAAAAAATTTCCTGTAGCAAAAAAACGTACAAGTTGGGCAGCTATGTAAATATTTAGTTTTTAGCTGTTGGTTTGTGTGTGAGTCGGTTATCAACACAAATGAAGAACAAATATTAGCAAGAAATCCAAACTAGGTATTTTAAATTTGTGACACATGGGAATGTTAATGGATACTTTTTAATGGAATCGGTTAAATAATTCGTGTGTATAGGGGCATCCAAGAGAAATCAAATGCATTACGCCTGGTCTATAATAAAAATTTTAGATTTTTTTAAAATAACGTTTAATAATTTTAGACTACACAAAGCAAAGTGGGAAAATATATATATATATATTTACGCAGTAAAGGATACTGTATCTAAGGTATAAGTTTTAGTAAATATGAATTTTAGAGTTCTTTTAGATTATTTACTGCATAATTAAAAAAAAATATTTTTTTTGCATAAGAGCAAGTTTAGTATTGGATATGGCAGGAAAATTTCCACTATACGTTTATAGAGTACCACAAACGCAAATGAGTTATGACTGTGTGTGAAAACTGCTAGCTTGAAGTGCATTTCAAGCTTGTTTGCGTACTGTGCTAAATTTAAGTACAGCATAAAGTAGCTATGTAAATTATAGATAACACACAGGATTATACAAAATTAACAGAATTCATTCTTGTCTATAAAATATAGTTGAGGAAACCTGCTGTATTAAATTTTATTGAGAACACGAAAATTGCTTAGGAATAATAACTACTTCCTGATCCCCATATGGTAGACCAAATACAAATATAGATTCCAAGTTTCAACGTTGAATTTTTGTTATAATTGCATGTTTTGAGGTGCCTTATATGAAAATAAATATTTTAGCGTTTAATCTGTATATCTCTTGCATAACATAACTTAAAAACAAATAATTATAGAAAATTGAAATTAGATATTTTGAAGATTGTATAAGGTTGTCACATTAGTAATTTTCGAGGAGTAGTGCTCGGAAAATTTGTTTGAATGACTAATTTATTTTTGTTTATAATTTATTTTTGTTTATTTATATTTGTTTGAATGAAATTTGTTTGTCTGATGTTATGAATAAACTTTAAACTTAATAACAGTTTTACTTATGCATTTATTTATTTTTAAATAATTTAGTTACTATATTTAATTGGTGATTGAGGAGGTGGTAGCCCCCCCCCCCCCCACACACACACACACACTCACACAGAAAAATGTGTCAATTAAAACTGTTTCTACAACTGTTTTTACAGTACGTTCGGATACAGTACATGCTATCTTACACTTTAATCTGTAATAGTATTCAAATGTAAGGAAAGAGAGTGCCATTCCAGATGATTGTTTATTATTATTATTATTTGTTTATTTATTTTTATCACGAACACACGAACTAATTTTTACAAAAACTGAAAATCGGCTGTAAAAAGCGATTACGAGTTCACAATCAAAATCGTACAGTTTGGTTATTAAGAAAATATTTAATGAAATTCATTTTCCAGGCCGATCTGCAATCATCTGTTTCGTCAGAGTGTGTTGTCTCATTCGACAAAAGTCGGTTGTGGGAGGTAAGTAACGTGATTACAGAAGGGGAGAATAAATCGTTTTATTTTTAATGCGAAATTTCGCCGGATTTTAACAGGGCCGCGATAGCCCAGTCGGTAGAGCGCCGGCCTCGTAATTGGATGATTGCGGGTTCGGTACTCGAGCCGGCCAAAGACCGTCGTGTACACTAATGATGGCTGGTGCACATAAAATCTGCCGTGGTCGCAATGTCCTCCATGTTCCCATCAAAAATTATACCTCTGGAGGTCACCGAAGCGGGAGAGCCATCCCTTCCGTGGAGTATCAAAATTGTGATGGCATGTCTCCGGACCCCTCTAGGGGTGTGTCCCAGACCGTCGCCTATTGCCCATCTGCGCAGCACTAGTGCGACGTTAAACCCATACTGTAGTAGCTACGTAATACATGCAAAGGACATCTAGAAAGTGGTTTGTGTCGCAATCTCAGCTTCTATAGTGCACATTATGCATCAAATTTTCTGTTTAAGATGGTTATTGTGAAAAAGTATGTCGATTTAATTATTGTGCATATCTGCTTATAGCTGGTACTATTCTACTGTAATTTTTTCTATTTATGGGAATTTTTTCTCTTAACTTCTCTTGTATATAAGCACATCAAAATTTATATATGAAAAAGCTCAAACGAAAAGCTACGCAGGATTAATTTGAGTGCATATCGGCTGAAAGGTAGTGCGTTTATGCAGCATTTTTCAAGTTTTTGTGTTATAGACTTTTTTTCGTTGAATCACGACATAACAGCCTTCTTGTACTACGAGTATTACTGCAATATGTATAAACAAATTTATTAGCTTTAATTGCATGAATGCTACTAACTTAAAAATTTAACAGTGATTTAAAAAAAAAAAAACATTTTTTTTTATTAAAGAGGCTAAATTAATAACATAAAAAATTGTAACATTTTTGCTCTAACGATTTATAACAGTTTATTTCCAATTTTCGTAAAATTTCTGCGAAAGATCCGTATTAGATCCGCTGATGAAAAAAAATGAATCCGGATATTTTTTTTCCTTACGCGGATCCTGATAGGGATACGGATCTTCTTTTTCTCACGGATATCTGTGGATATGGATACGGAGCTCTGGCATATGTCTAGCTCAAAATTTAAGCATACTTGAAAATACTTCAAAACTAAACAGATGTACATTAAATGTAAATACCACAAAATATGCTGCTTTTGTCGATAGTTGCCACTCCTGAATAATGTCCAATTTTGGATTCTGAGAACGGTATCCAAAAAAAGTCCGTCTCGGTCTCGAATGAATTAAATACACTGCTGTATAAATGTGGTAAAATCAGATTTAATTTCAAATTGATTCCGAAGCATTGTAAGAAACCGCCCTTTTTTCACTCCACTTTATATGTGAAAGATTTTTGAGATTTTGGTTGAGAGAAATTCAGACTCGTCCGTTACTATTTATAAACTACCATATTGATCGATAGGAAATGTTTACTTTTGTTTTCAACCAAAAGCTCGAAGGACAAGCAGCATCTGCTAAAAAGAAAATAAGTTGAAATAAGAAACTCCGCCTACAAATGTAGTGAATAATGCAGCAACTAATTGAGCTTGTCATCCGATTTAATGCCATAGTAACTTCATGCGTCTAGAGCTCGTCGTTTAAATGCGAATGGGTTAATCATTAAACGTAAGTTCTCACATCGTCATATCACAGCATGTCATATTTTGTTTTAATAAGTAAAGAATCACGAATTGTACTGTGTACATTTGACTAACTTTTCTTTTAAAAATAACGGACAAATGGCGGCGAATGCTTCAGCCTGTTATATAGTAGTCTTAGCCAATTCGATAAAAGGAACCATTTGTTCTCGAGTCAGTTAGTTGAGTTCAAATCTCTCAGTTCGTCATTTACAGACTACGTGACAAACATTTAATTACTGTTCTTCAACAAGCGATATTTGTGGTTTATGGTATATGTAACGTTGTCTCTGTTACTTTTGTGATACAAATAATAGTTTTATTATAGTTTATTTCGTGATTAGTCGTTTAAAAAATTGCATCTGTCGACTGGAATTGGTCAGTTTATTTGCAATTCATTTTTTTCTCTCGTAAATGTTTTCATACCAATAGTAATAAATTTCTTAAAACATCAACTTTAGTAGACATCGTAATATATTACAGCTTCGTGGAATAATCCTGTTACATAATTCTTGCTACAGATGTGAAAGTTTTCTTTGACATTAATAAATGAATAAACTACCTTTTCTCTTAACACTAGAAGCGCCAAAGCCGTCATTTTGACAGCTTTCGCTCTCTAATCTTCAGTTTCAGGTGCCTTCATCCGCTGGCGTATTACATGCTTGTGGAATCACACTATATCGCCAAAACTAGCAGACTAGAGTGAAATTTATTTTATAGTCGTTGATTTGTTGAGTGGGTTTTTACAGCGCATAATGGACAATCGGCGACGGTTCAGGAATCACCCCTAAAAAGTGTCTGGAAACATATCATCATTATTTTGATCTTCCCCGCAGAGAATGTTTTTTCTCATAAGTTAAAAATTATTTCACTTTCTTTGAAAGTACTAAATATTTATTTTTGTTTGGCTAACCAAAGGTCCCAAAAATTTCTTGGGTTGGGTTTGAAGTTCAATGAGTTTTATCTCTCAATAGTTCTACACTATGGGTAATTGGCAACGGTCTGGGACTCACCTCTAAGTAAGTGTAGTCCGGAGATATGCTATCACAATGGACAATATCCGTATTCTTGGGTTCGAGGCTAAATCATACCCAACATGGGACTTCTGATTCTCCATTTCTCTATGAATTTTCCTCTAGGATACAAATATTTCCCTATAGAATGCAAACATTTCCCCGTAAAACACAAATGTAAATATTGTAATTCAGTATTTTCCTCTGTAATAGTCACGTGTCAAGGGACGTACAAGGGGATACGTAACGCGGATAAAGTCCATTTTGATCCTTTATGGAGAGGATATTTTTCCCACTTCTGTTACCCCAAGGTATTATTTTAGATGGAAACGTAACTTAAACTACTGCATCCAACAACACTATAATCGGCAGCAAAAGTATCCGAGCATTAGCAATAATCCCTGTCTAAAAAAAGTACACAATACTGCTTTGTTAAATAAATCCTTGTCGAGTCATGTTCTTAGTCAGTCTAAGAACATGATTCGACAAGGATTTATTTAACAAAATAGTATTAAGTGCACTTTTTTTATATCGAAATTATTGGCTAGTGCTCGGATACTTTTGCTGCCGACTGTATCAAAGCCAAACGACAGAAATCTTTCCAAGGTACGAGATTTTCTACGTAACTTAAGTCAGACCCATAACAGAGCTTTAGTGCATTTGGTGTTAAAGAAAATCTCTTTATATAAATTCCTATAGCAGATGATATTTTGTAGGTGAATATGAATGTTTAAGTAAATTATGGAAGTTTAATGGAAAGTATTCAAGTTTTTGGTTAGTTGGGTTTAACGTCGCGCTAGTGCTGGGCAATGAGCAATTGGCGATGGTCTGGAACTTATCCCTAAGTACAGCGTCTAGAATAAACAGTGTGGCAATCGCCTATAACCGTGATGTTAAAATTATGCTACAAAAATTAAGCTTACCCAGATGTCGCTGTGATCGAAGCTATTGCTCAAATCGAAGACCTGATTGGCTTTTCCTAGTTTCGTCAGTTTAATCACGTGATCTAAGCATATAATTAATCAATAGGGAGTCTTGGTTTTGTTGTGACACTAGCTTCGATTACAATGACATCTGGTGACAGGCTTAATTTTTTTAGTACAATTTTATTCGCCGCTTTCCACACTGTTTATTCTAGACGCTGTACCCTAAGTATCAAGTTTTTGGATTTTCATTTGTGTTGTAGTGTAATTTGGTAGCAGTTATTTCGATAAATCTACGTGGAGATAATGAACGTGTATGCGAAATATTTTAGAGGTAATTTATATATATTGTATATTGATGGTGACTGATGCACGTAAAAGCTCACCAGTTGCGTACATTGAATGCTGTATTGACAGTTTTCACACTTATTTGCAATTGTTGTACATTGAAATTAATGTTTTGATCGATCTTTTTAATTTAAGTTGAATTTAGAGTACTTTGATATATTTAAGGTAAAGACACCAATGCTCGTCACCCCTAAAATCTGCACCAGTAGTCGTCACCCTCTTAAAAGAAGTGTTAAAATAAGCGTTTTATAACCTGAATGAATTTGAATCTACCCGCACAAATTTCTCTAAAGCCTTCTGCTTCTTATAACATAAAAAGTTCGATTTCAAGTATTGGGGAAGAGTAGGGAGAAGCAAAATAAGTGAAGTAATACGTTAAATTACAATTGGATTGAATCAACGTACAGCAAATGACTAAGAAAAGATATATGCATTTTTTGATATATTTTGTTGTTTGCTGTGTTTGACATTGCTCATAAAGCATTGTATTTAATGTGTATGAAATGTAGATTACGATTTATGTGCAACTTTTTAAAATTTGACATAATATAAAGATTTTTAAGGTATGACGGCTACTGGTGCATATTTTGAACGTTTTACCAGTGTTCGTCAGGGGTGACGGACACTGGTGTTTTAATATTTTTAATAACTGGGTAACATTTTTGATTAAAAATATTATATTTTCGTTTAGAATTATGATGGTATAATTTTTACTTTAATTGGACTATCGGCACCAATAGTCGTCAGGGGTATTCGTAAATGTAAACAAATGTATTTAAACCTCAAGAACGTGACCTGTATTACACTTGTAACTTTTGTATAGCTTGTTTAAATAAAGTCAGTCATGATACCTTTAATTCACTAAGACTGACTTTAAACCACCTAAAATTTTTCATTGTATTTTGCTGGAAAAATTAAACAATGGCACATAAACATATTTAGTTATAAAGAGCTTTTTCTAGTTTTCTGCTATATATTTTAGAAAAACTGACTTGATTACTCTATACATCTGTCTAATGTATTTTAAATTTTTATGATGCCATGCTTTTGCAAAGATGTATTTAAGTGATGTTTTAAAGTTGCTCCATACTAATTAGTTACAAACTACAAATACTGTTTAAACACTTTTTCATGCATTTTATGTAAGTTTTTTACTGACCGTGATAATTTAATTTTAATTTATATGTATTTCGAAAATGATAAAATACAAAGGCTTAATTTCATAATTAGCATGACTGTGAGTCGGTTCAAAATTATGTTAAGGCTTTTTGTCAGATCAGATGCAGGTGACTAAAAATTTATGTAGAAAATATTAAACACTAAAAACATTTCTTAAGCAAGTTTTCTATTTATACATGATATTAATTACGTAAGATAAACAAATAGTTAAAATGCTGATCAGAATTACTCTGTTGACTGTTGTTCTTAAATAATTAAAATTGTAAGATACAGATCTATAATATTTGATAACATTAGCTTGATGTATAGAATAATACTAGCAGGCTTTGCCCCCTTCACTGGTCCCTATATTTAAATAAAATATGAAAAAAATCCATATCATTATCAATAATAATAATAAATAAATAAAAACATTTGAAATCAGTCGAAACCGCAGTTAATGTTCCCGCTCTCTTCTGTAATAGCTTTCCGTCCCGCAATATGATGATTGGCTTCTACTGCCTTTCGGCATAGACTTAACCGTCTTTTACCCCCTCCCCCCGCCTCTCCCACGGGTAAATTTAGAAGTTTAGCGAAATTCCATCAAATTACATATTGCATACTTTTAACCAACACCCACACGTCAAAACTCGCCTTTCTGAGTTAATTTGGAGTAGAGTTGAGGTTAAAAACGTATTTTTGGTCCACTCGCCTGCGGGAAGAGGGGAGGGGTAATTTTCCAAAATCGCCTTGTAATGCGTGTTGGGTACACACAACCAACCAATACATAAAAAAATCCCCTCCCTAAAATAATTTGCAGCAGAGTTAAGCTTGAAAACATTCTTTTTGCCACCCACACATAGACGAAAGATTTCCGCAAAATCTCCTTATACTAAATATTGGATACATATGACCAACTCACACATCAAAAAACACCTTTGTAAGATAACTTAGAGCAGAGTTATGCACGGAAATATATTTTTGCTCCCCTTCCTCAAAATTTGGTCGGAAAGAATTACGCAAGATCCCTTTATAGTATGTGTTGGGTACTCATAACCAATCAACGCATCAAAATATTGCTTTCCTGACATAATTTGGAGCAGAATTATTCTTGAAAACGTGTTTTAGCATCTACTCCACACTTAATGAGAAAGGAGAAGCGAAAGATTTCGCAAAATTCCTTTATAGTGTGTGTTAGGTACGCATAATCAACCCATACGTTTAAAAAATAATTGCAAGATAAAAAAAAACTTTTCATATACTATGTTTTTAAATTTCTGTTGAATCGTGTAAACGCTATCTAAGGCAGAGAGAACACGAAACAATTGACTAAAAGTATTTTAAAAATGCAGTGTCACCGTGTTCTGAACTATTCTGAATATTTCAAAAGTCTAGCTAGTCGGGAAGATTGATGATCGGGATGAGTATATGATTGCTGAATCATATAAACGCTACCGAAGGCAGCGAGAACCCGAAACAATTGACTAAAAGTATTAAAAAATGCATTTTTATCGTGTTTTGAACTATTCTAAAAGTTTCAAATGTCTAGCTAGTCGGGAAGTTAGTTAAATAAATTTTCTGTTGAATTATATTAACACTGCTGAAAGCAACGGGGACCCGAAACAGTTGGCTAAAAGTATTAAAAAAATACATTGTCACCGTGTTCTGAGCTATTCTGAAAGTTTCAAATGTCTAGGTAGTCGGGAAGTTAATTAAAAATCAATTCCAAGATTTGCACTGAACAAACAAACAAACAAACAATAATACGAGTTAATAAAAACAAGATAAAATTAATCTTACTGCGATAATTTGGAGCAAAGTCACTCTTGGAAACGAGTTTATTGCCCTCTTCCCTCTGCTTTAAGTAAAGATATTTTTGAGGACGAATAAAATTTTGAGAACTTTTCTTAAAAGCAAACAATTTTCAAATTATTTTGCATATGAATTTGTTTTATTCGCAATATTTTGAATTTTACCATTTAATGTTTTGTGTTTTAAACCTTGAGAATGGATTTCGGTTCTAAGTATGTGCCTAAGATGTTTTGTTTCATTACATTTTGTAAAAGCGCAAGTAAAATCAAACTATTTAGCAAATTGTTGTGTTTTGTTTACATGACGATCACTGGTGCAAACACCTGACGACTATTGGTGAAACTCATTTTTCAAGTGACGAGCACTGGTGCATTTTTATAGGTTCAATTTTTATTTTTATTTTTATTTATTTATTTTTTTTTTTTTTAATTGGCTTAATGTACTGAAAATTTGAAAAATGTCTAACAACAACTAGAAGAATCAGTGTATAAAATAGACCAAAGTACAATACTGAAACATGAATACCACATAAATACCACGCGAAAAAAACAAAAATTTTAAAAATAAGGCCTTAAGATTGACGAGCACTGGTGTCATTACCTTACCTTAAATTTTTTTTTTTTTTTTTTTTTTTTTTGTGATCTTGTACTTTTAAATGGTTGTTTGTGCACGTATCGACATATGTAGCATTTTCTTTTATTCGCCGGTCTACGGGACGCGTATCTCCGAAATGTTGGCGCGTACAGAACAGATTGGCGCATTTTCGTAGCTAACGCCAAAATCTCTCTACCGCAAAGCAACCCTTGATTCTACTTCATTCCGCATTCGTGAAAACTTCAATCTTTTTTTTTTCTCCCTCTCAGAAGAATAAACTGCTGAAACTGTGTGTTAATGAGATTTAGCGTCGTTATTTTTAAATAATATACTTAATGTCTAAATTTAGTAGGAAACCTTCACCTTTTTTTTTTTTTTTTTTTTCTAATTATTTATTTAATTTTTACTTTTTCTGATCCATAAAAAGAGTAGAGAAAATATTGTTCTTAGGTCAAATTTTAGAAAAAAAAAACTATTTTTTGTCCAATTATTTAATTTTTACTTTTTTCTTAATCCAAAAAAAAAAGTAAAAAAAAAAATTACTTTTACTATTTTTACTTTCTCTTACCCATTAGTTAGAGAAAGTATTGTTTTTGGGTCAAATTTCCGAACGCTAGATTTTGTTATATTTACACGTTTTGAGGTCCCCTGAATACGAAAATCATGTTTTTAGCAAATGGTCTGTGTGTGTGTCTGTGAGTGTGTCTGCCTGTTATCAGCATATCTCAAAAACAAATTATGGCAGAAAGTTCAAACTTGGTATTCTAAATGTGTATCATATAGGGATGCTACAGTAAGATTTCCGTTACGATCAAGCAAATGGTTTGCGTACAGGGACAATCAAGAGAATTCTAATACATTACGTCTATGGGGGAAATTGCAGGTAAGTAGAGTTTAACGTCTATAGACTGCACTAAACCAAATGAAACGAATATATATTTTTTGTAATAGAGATAGTTAACTGGGAAAAAAATGTTTGTGTATGTAGGAGCCTCGCCTCCCCCCCTGGGGGGAAGTCTCCCCTCGAGGAGAGTAAATTTTCATGATGGGTATCATTCAAAAGAGCTCGCCAATACCTTTAAAACGAATGGTTGAACTATAAATCTGTGATGATTTAAAACAAAGTTATAGATTTTTTTTTTTTACTTTTAACGAAAAAAAATTTAGAAAAAAAAATCGTTTATTTATTTATTTATTTTTATTTTTTTTTTTTTCAATATGGCAAAATAGTGCAAAATTTCCTTTAAAAATCCATTAAGAGAAATATTTTATCTTTAGGATATCACATCACTTTAAAAATATCATTTATGTTACACCTCATAAAGTATAAACATTTTAATTTGAAAATTTCGCAAGTAATTTAAAATTTAAAAATTCTTTAATATGACAAAATAGGAAAACATTTTACGTAAACTTATGTTTTTGTCTTAATGCATTGGAAATAGTGTTATCATCTCGCATTTGAAATTAAAGAACGAAAGCACGCCTAATAAAATTAATCAGCAAATTAGAATAAGTTAAATGTATTGGATCGGATTGAGATTAGCCTAGTTAGAGGGGCATTTCAGTCTGCGACTATGTTAGTTTCCTATCATATACTTTTTAACATGAAGCTTTACAGAATGTTATTATGTTCGCTCATTTCATCAGAACAAATATATGATGAGAAATTGAGCAGAATCCATCTATACCGACATGTTTCTTTTAGGAAAAGGTTGTAGATAGATTATGCATATCCTTATTACCTTGTTTTTATAACACATTACGATTAGATTTTTTATGACTACTGAGAAGGAACAAATAGAATAGCACTAACAAAATCTTGACCGTTTCACTTTTTAACTATGCACGTTGGAAGGTGTAAAGATTGAGATGTCTAAGAAGAAAATTATATGTAGAAGGTTTTATGAACTCTAACTGTGGAATTTAAAACAAAATATCGATATTTATTATGATTAAGATATTCTTAGAAAAATACATAATAGTTAAATATATAGTGAAAATTCAAGCTCTGCATAATAAGATAAATATTTTATAAAGTTAAGTCATACATTTAAAATAATAATAATAATACAAAATAATAGTTAAACAGAAATAGGGTAAGTGCACCAGTGATTGACACTTTTAGAGCAATCTCTGATGTTTTTAATGTTCTAGTCATCAGAAAATATGTTTAGAAATCTTAAGTTAGTACATATGGCATGAAAGACGTTCAGAACCACATATATGTTAAAATATATACATTTGATAACAATTACATTTTTTTATAAATTTTATTGGACACCCACTCAGTGTTCCAGTAATTGACACTGCCAGTTTTTTATTTTACCAGTTTTATTTTACCTATGCTCCAGTGTTAGACATAAAATGTTAAAATTCTTATATGTAAAATACTATATGATTTCATAATTTTTTAATTATTTCCGGATAGATGTCAATTACTGCTACTGGAGCATGCCAATCACTGGAGCACCTACCTACCCTAGTTAAAAAATAATATAACATTTTTAACTTACCGATTTGGACGGTGGAGAACTCTGTATACAATCCAATGAGTATTGGTTATTCGACCAAACACTTTGACAAATTTTTCTGCTTCCTTCTCACATGTTAAATTAGATCTTAAAGTTAATGCATTGTCATTATTAGAATGTATTATTATATGCAGAAAACTGCCTTTTAACTTTGAAATAATGGTGTCAGCTTCGGGACGTCTCCTTGTTGGCGCGATGTTTGAAGAAACGCGCCAAGCGGCGCCGCCTTCTACTGATTTTTTTTTTTTTTTTCCCGCAGGGAGAAAGCTCGGCGCTTCTAGTGTTATAATAAGTAAATAAAACTAATCTTACTAACTTTTCCAAAGTCCCATCGCAAAAATTTTAACTTTTTTCAGCTGCCTAAGAATTCTCCTCATTAGAAGCCTAAATTTTGTTTTTTATTAACTGCTGCTCTCTGTCGCGTGGGATTTTATATCCGGCAGCAAATGTAATTTTTTTTTTTTGTGTGTGTGTTTATGCAATAAACAACGGGGGAGACTTAACCTCTAGAAACGGGCTCTTTCAAAATTTCACATTGTTATGTGACATTTGTTGTCAGAGCCCCTCTTTGAAGGTTAAAATCGCTCAAAACTGCTACATAGTGGTGAGCGGCCTCCTTCCGTCTTTGAATCCTTTGAATGAGTAAATAAAATAGAATAAAACAAAAGCAGAAAATATACACAATCAGCATATTTCTATTTAATTCATTTTATTAATTAAAAAAAAAAAAAAAAAAAAAAAAAAAAAAAAATGAAATACTTCACCTTATGTGTAAAATTAATTACCGTTGACACAATAAATATTTTTGTTTTATTTACAAAACCGTTTCAACAGTACTGTTTCTTTAAACAGTACATAAAGACATCATCTGTTCTTTTTAATAAATCTGTAATGTTCACTGTAAGTATGACTATGTTGAGCAATGCATTCGACGACTTCTTTATCACAAGTACAAACATTCAATTCACAATGAGATTCATCTCCTGAAAAAAAAAAAAAAAAAAAAAAAAAAGCTAATGTATTACACAGAAAAATAAAATAAAATAAAACAGTTATAATTAGCACATAATCAACAAAACTTCCAATTTGTTTTTAAAAATTTCTGAGACAGTTAATATTATAATTAATTTAAGTCAACAATTAAGTTGGTGAATTGCGTTAGAGGAGTGTTTTAAGAAAATGATAAAAATAATTTGGGCTGGTACTCATACTTCTTTCTTTTACTCAATATTACTATAGATTATTACAGTTTAAGATATAAGATAAGATACTGCAATATAAGATTTAATACTGTGGTATAAAGTGTAAGATAAAATAATGTAACATAAGATTTAACATTGTCATATCAGGTGTAAGATAAAATACTGCAATATAAGATTGAATACTGTGATATAAGCAGCAAGATAAAATACTGCAATATAAGATTTAATGCTGTGATATAAAGTGTAAGATAAAATACTATTATATAAATTTGAGCACTGTGATATAAAATGCAAGATAAAATATTGCAGTATAAGATTTAATACTGTGGTATAAGGGGCAAGATAAAATACTGCAATATAAAATTTAATTGAATTTTTTTATTTTTCCGACTGAGTGAAAATAATGCCTGGATCGGGAGTCGAACCAGGATCTTTGACATACAAAGTCAAGGCTCTACCAATTGAGCTATCCAGGCCGAGAACCGATCGGCATTACTCACTCAGACAACCTTTAGGCAGAAACAAGCAGAAATTAGCTCAACAACCTTTAGTCCTTTAGGCAGAATTTAATAAAAAAATTATAATAAAATTTAGTGCTGCAATATAAGGTGTAACACAAGAAGTACTGTATTTGAAATTTCCACTGTATTTAAAAAAAAAAAAAAAAAACAATTTAGGATAGTTTTTGGAACAATTTTATTTGACATATATTTCTGGCTACAGTCCCCTCTCAACCCCCTACCCCCCAGTTTAAATATTTCAGCTAGATTCATTAAACATTTAAAGTAGCTAGTAAATTAAAATAATAATAATAATAATAATAATAATAATAATAATAATAATAATAATAATAATAATAATAATAAATAAATAAATAAATACATTATTTAACGTATTTAAAGAATTTCTACCCTAACCACTCATTGAAATTTAACAGATTATTTTTGAATAGCCTTGTATATTGTTTAATCTAAAGACCGTATACGAATGAAATAGTGCACTTAAATTTAGCACAACAAAAAACAAATCTATAACACAACCTGAAATGCCATACAAGCAAAAACTCACGTGGCTTTCATTTAAGACAGATGAGTTAAAAATTGTGAGGCTGACAGCTCGCAAATTTTAAAATACAGGCATGAAAGTGCAAATTTGCCTAAAAGTTTGAACTTGCATGGGATACAAAATTATCGAAATGCAATGCAATTTTCTTTTCTTTAAAGCGAGCTATTGGCTCATTTTTATTATTAGTACTATTATTATTTAATACCGGTGAAATGCAGCTGCAATTCGGCAATTTGTTGGCAAAATAATCACATACTGTGGGAATCAACTTTGACAAAGCAGCAAAGATATGAGGTTTAATTGCTGTATATTATTACATCACTGGTAACAAGGAATATGAGAAGAGTTAGCATAATTTGGTACCCCCAATCCTATAATTTTTTGTTACAATTTCTCATCGGATTTGCAGAGATCTTAGAAACACCCAAGATGACATTCTGAAAGGAGCATTTCAGACTAAATTCTGAAACATTTCCTGCCTTAAAATACCAATACAAAGTGAACTGGGGGGGGGGAGGAATGCCATTTTAATGAATTTAAAAAAAAAATCTGGTGTGAACAACCACACGACTTCCATTACCAATATTACACGTATTATATACATATTTTGGAGATAATGTGATCAGAAGACATAAAATTGACCTAACGAAGTAAACGACCTAAATTTTTTCCGGTGCGAGAAACTTGATACATGTGTAAAAACATATAAAACAGAGTTTACATAGCAAGTTAAAAACCAAGGGGAAAAAAAAATGGCAGCGTTATTCACCTATTTCCGAGATCTAAAACTGACCTACCTAAGCAGAATGACTGTTAATTTTCCTGTAATAACTATGTAATACATGAAAAAGGATATCTAAAATGGATTTATGTAACAATTTCAGAGAAAGTCGTTAGAGCCGTTTTTGAGATACCAACTTTTACCAAAACTTGGCATACTCAATTATTGACTGGAAAACAGTAATTACATTTAAAAGGGTATTTAAAAGAGAATTAATATGGCGAGTTTAAAAAAATCCGTACAGCCGTTTTTAAAGAAACGCACTTGCGTGACCTGAAATTGAGATATTTATGCAGGACACCTATCAATGCCCTGGGTCTGGGTGGAGTCAGCACTTGCTCGACTCTCTCTCTTTTATGTCAAGCAGGTGTTGGTGCAGTGCCCTCCATAATCTTTTTAAAGGGTCCGTATTTACAAGAATTTTGCAGAGAGCCATGGAAAACTTTGAATAACTAAACAAAAATTCATACTTATAAAAAAAGCTCCCTTTTTTGATCAGGTGTTAAAAACTGCCAAGACAAAAAGTGCTTAATGCAATGCAAGTTTAAGATAATGAAGCAATAACTACAACCCCTGAAAGAAAAAATATGTAGTGACAAAGTCTAACACAAGCATTTCAATTATAATGCAGTGTGTATTATGTTTGCTAAGACAGCTTTAGATAATTTGCTTATTTATTTGAACTCCATTTGCTACAACTGTATCCTTGAACTGGAATCGATTTCTAGTAATAACTAAATTCAGGTTTTGGTGAAAAAAGTGACACGATTTTTTATAACCCTGTTATTAAATAAGCAGTTATTAAAAAAAAAAAAAAAAAAAGTAAGATAAAAATAGGAACGAAAACATAGTGATTTGAGTTTTTATTTGAATCAATATCGTAAAAATTGTTTAAGAATGCAATTTCATTGTTAGTTTAGAGCGAAGAAACGAATGTTTGTTAAACGCTTTTGTAATAATAATAATAATAATAATAATAATATATTAAATTGCGTTGAAATTACAAAAAATATTGTTTTCTAAACATAATTTCATTTAGCAAACGATTCCTATTTTTGATTCTTTCTCTCTCTTTCTCTTAATATATTTCCAAATTCATAGATTCTGAAAAAAAGTTATTTCTTACTACACAAAATTCAAGGTGGTCTACAATAAATGGTGACTATACTTTTTTTTTTCTTTTCCTTTAAAGAATAAACTCTGAAAACAGAACTCTGGTCTGAATAAATTAAAAGAAAAAAGAATGAAAACAAAACAAAACAAAAAAAACATGTGATTGCAGAATGAACAATTGTTTCACATTTTTAAAGAAAAATAGAGTGGCTTCATTCGACTTTCCGAACATTTAGTAGCTATCAGTCTTATAAAACAAATTTGAATCATCAAATAATTCACAATTCAGTAAATAATAAGAAGTGAAAAATATAATAGAATGTTTAAGTATTTCTCCTCGAGTTTGAATATTTGTACATCGGACAGTAATGAATGCGAATTCTTTTGTGCGTCCTTGAGTAATACATTTTAAGCAATCATTTTTCATTAACGACTATTCTGCTGCACAATTCTAAAACGTATAAACGTATTTTAGTTTCTTTTAAATAATTTAATGAGCTTCGTATAATTAGCTCTAATAGGGCGTAATACATGTAAATTGTTTCACACTTCCCTGTAAAAGAACTATAGACACATTATATACAGAAATAATTACATTTCTTATAATGATCATTCATTGAGAAAGTGATGTAAAATATATCAATTTTTTTTTTGTTATGTTTTAAAAAATTTAACATTATTAAAACAAACTTCAATAAAAAAAAAAAAAAAAAAAAAAAAAAAACTATAAGTCAATGTAGATTTTATATGCTAACACACTTTAAACAATTTGAATCCTAGGCTGTAATGATAAAAAAAAATTTTTTTCCTTTTCTCCTTTAAGAAAACTATACAAGTCATTCACTCATCAAAATCTATAGAGGTTGTACGAGAGTAACTTTTAATACACCTACCGACCTTTAATTGAATGGAATAAGGCGTTTGGTGTTATCCAAGTAGCATAAAAATATTGGCCTACCTACCTATATTTGCAGATATTTTGCACGTCACTGAATATCATACGTCATACTTAATATATTTATTGATATTAACAGACATAATTTAAAATACTTACCATAAGAAAGCATTTAAAAGAATTATTTTCATTACTTATAACTATTATGATCCAAAAATAGAATTTAAAAAAATAAAATTTTATGATTTTTTTTTTTTTTTCTTTTTAAGAAATATAACTTTTCAGTGCTTTATTTGAAACTAGCAGACTTCGCTCCCTTCACTGGTCTTTATGTTTAAATGAATCACTTGTGTAAATATAAAATCTAAAAAAATATATATAATTCTGAAACAAAATTCTTATGAATGCAATACAATCCTTGGTATCAGTCGCTGTTGTCTTCGACAGCATCTTTTCTGCTTGTCATATACCGGGGTCCGAGACCTCAATACCCGCGGCAGTTCTTTACTCGGTTTAAGAGAACTATATATAAGTCATTCACTCATCAAAATCTATAGAGGTTGTGCGAGAGTAACTTTTAATACACCTACCGATCTTTAACTGAATGGGATAAGGCGTTTAGGTTACTTAAGTAGCATAAAAATATTGGCCAATGGAGGGCATAAAAATAGCATAAAAATATTGGCCTGCGCGTTAAATCGATTAAAAGTGAACCCCTACGTCATGAAAAGGACCAGCTGTCACCCTAGCACGTCACCCTAGTAAGTCAACCTAGCACGAACCCTATTGATTTTGGTAAATCTAGTACTTATCATTTTTTTACAGGGACACCTAGAAAAATTCTTTATTGTTATGGCCTATGGGTTCAAATTATTTATAGGGCGGTAGTGTCTAAACCCTCAAAATAATTCAAATAAACTAAATCTGTATAATTATTCAAATAAACTGAAAAGTTATACAAATGTTATAGGTCATCGTCACATAAACTGTATAGATTTTGGTAACTGTAGCCATTATAGATTTTTACAGGGACACAAAGGAAAATTCTTTATCATTATGGCTTATGGGCTCAAATTATTCGTGTGCGATAGCGTCTAAATACCTTATCCGATTGAGCTGAAAATTTTTATACATATTATAGGTCATCGTCGCACGAACTGTATAGATTTTGGTGAGTCTAGCACATATAGATTTTTACAGGGATACTAAAAAATTTCTTTATCATTATGATCTACAGGCTCAAATTATTTGAAGGGCAATAGCGTTAAATTAAAAAACGTACTATATACAGAAAAATACACAAACACCCTATTATAATTTTCTCTTTTGTTTATTTAACGATTTCTCTTACTTTTATTTATTTATACAACAGTTAATTACTTAATGCTCGGAAAGTCGTGTAGAGTCACTCCAGATTTTTTTTTTTTTTTTCTTGCCATCTAAAACTTTCACTTATTCCAAATGAACACTATTATAACTACTAAACACTACTTATATGTGCACTTTCCTACCGAAAAGATATGTTTTAGGTGGTTGCACTATCCTTGATGATGAATAAAAAGGGGGTATTACTCTATTTTTATAAATATGTTGAAATCATTTTCCTTTTGGGGTCAATTTAAGTTAATTAAAAGTTTCAAATATTTTTTTATTTTATGTTTTAGTGTTTATAATTTTTATTTTAAGTAGCATTTTCTTCAAAATTTTAATATTTTTATTTATTGAAAAATTATTATTTTAAAGGGCATCCGTAGAGCACAAATTAACACCTTTTAATTGCTTTGTTAACTATAATAATTCTTACTCTGCTATTACTCCTGTTTTTCCATTAGACAGAATAGACACGAGCCTAGGTGCCCCTTAAATATTTGTTTTAAAAACATTTTATTTATTTATTTATATGTTTATTCCAATTTAAAATTTAGTTGAAAATGCTACTCTTTTTACTTCCTTATACAAAGTATAAGGAAGTATAGTAATCCCGATTTGCGAAATGGATTTTGTATTTCACATTGCTCGAAAACGAATGATCGCTGAATGTTGCTAATTTATACGTGTGACTTTCATGATGTCTAGTTGCACACCTGCAAGTGTCATCTTAACACGAGCTCTCGTTATAGAGATATAAGGGATTTTACACGATTTTTCGTGACGTCTGTATGTGTGTGTGTGTGTCTGTGTGTGGGTATGTCGCATAACTCAAAAACGGTTGGACGTAGAAAGTTGCGAATTGGTACATAGGTTTGTTATAACATCTAGTTGTGCACCTCCCTTTTTGGACTTTCTATGATTTTCCGTTTTGGAGATATTTAGGAAAATTAGGTTCATAATGACAAAAATTTGGCCATAATGTATCAAAAAACGGTAATAACTCAAAAACGGTTTAGACAAATCTTGCAATTTAACTGACTTTCCGATTAGCTAGACATTTGAAACTTTCAGAAAAGCTCAGAACACGTTGACAATGCATTTTTTTAAATATTTTTAGCCAACTGTTTCCGATACCTGCTGCCTTCAGCAGCGTTTATGCGATTCAACAGAAAATTTATTTAACTAACTTCCCGACTAGCTAGACATTTGAAACTTTCAGATTAGATCAGAACACGGTGAAAATGCATTTTTTAAATACTTTTAGCCAACTGTATAGGGTCCCTGCTGCCTTCGGCAGCGTTACCAGTTCAAATCTTGGAATCGATTTGTAACTAACTTCCCGACTAGCTAGACATTTAAAACTTCCGGAAAAGCTTAAAATACGGTGACAATGCATTTTAAAAATATTTTTGGCCAATTGTTTCGGGTCACTGCTGCCTTCGGCAGCGTTTACATGGTTCAACAGAAAATTTATTTAACTAACTTCCCGACTAGCTAGACATTTGAAACATTCAGAATAGTTCAGAACACGGTGAATATGCATCTTTTTAATACTTTTAGCCAACTGTTTCAGGTCCCTGCTGCCTTCGGCAGCGTTTATATGGTCCAACAAAAAAATTATTTAACTAACTTCCCGACTAGGTAGACATTTGAAACTTTCAGAATAGTTCAGAACATGGTAAAATTCCTTTTTTTAATACTTTTAGCATATTTTTTCGGGTCCCTGCTGCCTTCGTCAGCGTTACCAGTACAAATCTTGCAATCGGTTTTAGCTAACTTTCGGAAAACTCAGAACACGGTGATAATTCATTTTTTAAAAATATTTTTAGCCAACTGTTTCGGGTCCAATGTCAATGTTTTTTAACATTATGTATATTTCTAAAAGTGTATAAGGAAGTCATGTGGTGCCCACATCAGATTTTTTAATAGAAGTTTTTGTTTCTATTCTCGTTCAGACTCCCTACAATCATTTCCAAACATACATATTTTATAATAGGATGTTTGATGTTTTCAGCCATTTTCGTGATTTATTGCTAATTGGTTTTAATTTAGGAGAAATCAAATTAAAAGGGACAAACAGACGTAAAAAATTTTTTGTGAATAATTTGTTTTTTAAGATAAATAATTTTGTGAAGGGTCCCAACTTTGTCCTAAATAGATCCCGAAATTATGTATTACGGGTATATCCTGTAATACATAATGTAGAGATATACGAGTAAATTTATATGTGCTTTATAGTGCTTTACTTTCACAAAGTGAATTCCCGAAAAAAATGTCACCCTATCAGAGACCCTCTATCCTGACTACCTAACTACTACCCTAGTCTACTTCAACTCTGGATAATTTGTCACCTTAATCCCCATTATTTATTATTTATTTATATATATATATATATATATATTTTTTTTTGGGGGGGGGAGATGGGGGTTACTATTTTTTCAAAACACTAATTTAATAATTTTTGTGTTAATGGAGAACATCAGGAAAATTGTGCCTATATTCCAGAATTTTCTAAATTGGGCCCTGTATACGTAAATAAATAAATAAATGAATAAAATAAAAAGTATAAAAAAAAAGTAACGTTGATCGTTCCCAAGTTTAGATAACGAGATCATTCAAATAGCTCTGTGTATATCATCACATCGAATTTACAAGAGCATATATTTCACGAGAGAAACTTAATTATTTACCTTGTGACGGAGACACATGAAGAAACTGATAGACACAGATTAGAGTATATCTATGAATATAGACTGCTTTTTTGCTTCGATAAGCGTAATAAAATCGATAGCACCCTTTGATTGTGCACTCTTTTCTTGTTGTGTCCCCACCAGAAAAATTACACGGATTTTGTAGATTAACAGAGATAATTAATGCCAACAGCGTAATTTTTTTCTTTTTTCTGTAATCCAGTCCAGATCAACAACCCAATTAAAAAATAAATAAATAAATAAATAAAATAAAATAAAATAAATGTGAATTATTCCCTTTGCTTGCTTGCAGATTTGTTTGCGCTTAAAATTTGGGACTTAACCTGCACTTAAAATATAAATATAAATAATTAAAAAACATAAAAGCAACCTAAGCTTGTTTTTGTTTTCTATATAATAAATGTAAACTTCTGTTAAAAGCAGAATTTAGTTTAGAATAACAGGAAATTTTTTTTCATTTTCATTTTATTTGTCTATATAAAGGCATGCGGTAACTGTGTTGTGTCCCTTAGCAACGATTACTGTATTCATTGCTTAAAATTTCTTTCGCACTATTTCTCTCAATTTTATTTTACACACACACACACACACACACACATATATATATATATATACAGTAAGACCCCGCTTAACGCGGGGGATACGTTCCATCAAAGTAGAGCGTAATGCGAAACAGCTCGCGCACAATTTCAGGGAATCCCCGTACTGCTGCGAGCAATTTCGGGGAATCCACAGGGGAAATAAAAGAGCGCTAAACCGAAACAGCGCTAAATGAAACAGCGTTAAGCGGGGTCTTACTGTATATAACTAAATGCAACAGGAAAGGGGAAAAAAAGGATAAATCTTTTTTCATTCATAATAAATTCATAAAACATAAAAATAAATATATAAATAAACTGATATTTTATCTTAAAGCACAGATGTGCGCACTTTCTGCACATCTTAAAGAGTTAACAGGAAAAAAAAAAAACTTTTCAAGGGGACGGAGAGTCCCATTTTTACGATACTATGCAGTATAACTTTATGTATTTTTTTCTTTTGATGAGTTTATTGGGGCTGGCTGCACCACTACTTAAAAAACACAGTAAATTAGAATAAATCTTCTATAAATAGTACAAAGAACATTCCTATCTTATATTATAATGTACTGTTGTTTTAATAATAATATTTAAATTAAAAAAAAAAAAAAATAATAATAATTTTATTCACACTAATTTCTAGGAAAACAAAAATCGAGAAAAATCGATGTTTAAATTGTTTTTCTTTGATATCTTTTGAAACTGTTGACATTGAGTGTCCTTTACAAATGACCGGTTCATTTGATTGTTCTAAATAATATAATGGCTGTAAAAGTTGAGAAACGCCACGGCGATTGTCGTGACTTCCCAAAGTAGTCGTCTAATTATTCCTAAAAAGGCACGCAACGTATTAAATTAAAAGTCACTTGTTTTCGTTAGATAATATTTCCTCGTAATTCTATGACTGGTGTCTCTTGAATAATGTCCAACATAAATTATTATTATTATTTTTTTTTTTTACTTTCTTCTATATTTATAAGAAAGTATTGGGTTCTTAAAAATTTTCGGCTTTCGATTATTACATTTTTTCCTAATACGTCTAGATCAAAAATTAATGCACAGAATTTCACAAAAATTTGCATTTAATTGCATCTTGACAAAAAATGGTATCTACCAAAGAGTGGTGCATATTGCACCAATGAATGGTAAAATTTTAGCATGGAAGCACAAGACAAAATGTAATACAAATGTAATAAAGAATATTATTATTTCTTACCAATCAATTAAAAAATTAAAAAACTAAGTTATTTATAATAATAGTGATAAACTATTTTCCTATCTATAGAAACATTTTTTTTTCTTTTTTAATCAATTACTTAAATTTAAATCACTAGAATTTTATTTATTATTATTATTTTTACTTTCCGAACACTATAGTGAGGAAAGTATTGTAATCATGTCAAAAATCCGAATTCGAGATTTTGATGTTTCTATACGTTTTGAGGTCCCCTGAGTCCGTTTTCACTATTTTTACGATGATGTATGTATGTGTGTGTGTATGTGTGTATGTGTGTATGTGTGTATGTGTGTATGTGTGTATGTCTGTGAGTGAACACGCTAGCGTCTAAACGCTTTGTTCGATTAACCTGAAAGTTGGTACGCATATTGTAAGTCACCATAGTACGAACCCTATAGATTTTGGTGAATCTAGCACTTATAGTTTTTTTACAGGGACACAAAGAAAAATTCTTTATCATTATGGCCTATGGGAGCAAAATCTTAAAAGTGCGATAGCATCTAAACGCCTTATTCAATTGAGCAAAAATTTTATACACATATTATAGATCACAAATACTCAATCTGTATAGATTTTGGAGAATCTAGCACTTAAAGTTTTTTTACAGGGACACAAAGAAAAATTCTTTATCATTATGCCTATGGGGCCAAATTTTTAAAAATGTGATAGCGTCTAAACGCCTTATTAATCTGAGCAAAATATTTGTACACATGTTATAGATCACAGTTGAACTAACTGTATAGATTTTGGTGAATCTAGCTCTTACAGTTTTTTTACAGGGACACAAAGAAAAATTCTTTATCATTATGGCCTATGGGACTAAATTTTAAAAAGTACGATAGCATCTAAACGCCTTATTGAATTCAGCTGAAAATTTATATGAGTATTATAAATCACTGTTGCACTAACTATAAGCATTTTGGTGAATCTAGCATTTATAGGTTTTTACAGGGACACAACGAAATTTTCTTTATCATTATGATCTATGGGCTCAAAGTTCAGTAGCGTTAAATAAAACAACGTGTAATAGATGGAGAAAAATACTCAAACACTCTATTATGGTTTTCTCTCTTTTGTTTGTTTAACAACTACTCTTTCTTTACTTTATCTACAAAACTGTTAATTACTCAATGTTCGGAAAGTCGAGTGGAGTCACTCCAGATTTTTTTTTTTTTAAGTTAGATAAGTGAGTAAAATGATAAGTCTTACCACAAATTATCGTATCATTGTCTATTTTCCAAGAATACTGCACCACGTGCACTTGTTGATTAGAACATCTGCTTTCTGATTTGCCGTAGCATTCATCGTGTATTTTGCAACATCTATAAAAAAATTAACATCGGAATTATTTTAAAAGTAGTATTTAACAGAAATCTATCTATCTATCTATATACGTACATATTAAAATGTTTCTAAAATCGTCTCTTAATTGTTTATTTTCTCATTGCTGGTTTATATCTTTTGTTTCGGGAGCAATATGCAAAGATTAATTGTTTCGACAACTAAACATCAGTCTTCTAAGGTAATTTCAACTTGGTGAAAATGTATTCTTATTGGTCTATGTGGTTTCAATGATCTTGTATCTCTTGCTCGGCTTTCACTATTTTTTAAAATATTATTAATAACTATAATAATAAAAAAGATGTCTGTCTGTCTGTGCATCTATACGCAGGCCCTGACTAACGGCAGGGCATACGGGGCAAATGCCCTGGGCCCCCCTTCTGGAAGGGCCCCCCCTACAGGCATATGCAGAAATTCTGCAACCTAAAGAGCTCTTATGCCACTGCAAGGGGGCCTCCCAGAATAGGCTTGCCCCGGGGCTCCAGGTAGTCTAAGTCGGGCCCTGTCTATACGTTCAGCCACTACTGAACGCAGAAGTACAAAGTTTGACATGAGGGTGCTCAGAAGCCTTCCCGAGTTGATAGTGAAAACAGAATTTAAAAATTTTAATTAGTTCCGGAGATATAAATTAAAACGTCGACCAATGTCTAATTAAAAAGCGAGCGGATCGTAATTTTCGCCCTTCAGCGTGTTCCTCAAAAGAGAAAGCAGAGAGAGAAAAATTTCGCGGGTTTTTCTAAAGCGATCGCTGCCGATCTGTTGGAAATATCGAAAATACACCTGTACCACGAGAAAGAGCATTTATTACCGATTCTTACGGTACAATTTTTTTTTTTTTAAATACAGTTTTTTTTATATTTTTTAAAAAAAAGTTCTAAAAAGGGTCGAAAATTTCTCTTTTTCTCGATCGTCTTTTTTGAAACGCCCTGTACGACCGAGTAACTGTTCCATTTCTTAATAACTGGTATATTTGGAAAGGACATTTAATCCTCTTTCGAACCATATAAACATTTTTACAAAATAAGGATTAGCGATCCATATTTTTAGATTTTACAAAACATCGATTTTTTCACAGAACATTTTATAACTCAAAAGCGTTTAAAGATAAATCATTTCTTTCTTCCTTTCTTTCTTTTTTTTTTTTTTTTTGTATATAGATCTTGCTTCAACAATTCAATTCCCAAAAGATTGAGAGAAAATTTCAAAAACTGAATGAGTTATAATTTTTTTAATTTTTAGTATCCCTGCAGTTTTCGATGAAATTCTGAATCGACGTTTCTGAAACTCTTGCGTTTGTCGTTCGAACAACAGTGGGGTTTTTTGTTACCATGGCAACTTCGCAGACGATATTTTGAACGAAAGAGAAAAGTGGAATTCGAGATTTCACCCGATTTACACGTTTCGAGGTTTCCTGATTAGGTTTTCTTTGGTATCTCAGCTACTAATTAAAATACATCATTTGAAAGGTTTGTTGATTTGGAATTAAACAGTTCTAAAACCGGGATAAGGCGCCGCAGGCGCCACCGAGCAGGACCTTGCTGAAGTCAGAAATTTGAAAGATCATAACATGGTGAGCGAACCGGTTGTTTCAGATATTGAAACTGGAAAAGTTACAGGGGTTACCGAGCGGGAATTTACTGAGATTAAAATTTTCAATTAAGCTATTTTCACTATATGTCACTAAGCTGTTGTAAGACCTGAAACGGGAAAAAGGCGCCGCAGGCGCTACCGAGCGGGAGTTTCGTAAAGTCGAATTTTTCAAGGATCGAGAACCAGCTGGTCGCCAAAGGCGGCTAGTAATATAATATAATATATATATATATATATATATATATATATATATATATATTATGCAAGATAGAAACTTGTGTTGTATATTGCTTGAAATAGCTATACAACGATCAGAAATCTTGCATTTGCTGACAGAGATGCAAGTTTCCTGATGAGATCATTTCTGGATTTCATCATTTAAAACTCTATTTTTCACTTCATGAATTCTTTTTTCTTTCAACAGTTCCTCTGGTTAATTTATTTCTTTCAATTTCTGTTATTTGTTGAATGTTTTTACTGGTTTAATGGATTATGCAAATTATCTTATCGTTAGGCTTAAGTGTTATGTATGTTATTTCTCTTCTGCGTAAGTACTTTAGCATCTTTTTACTACTCAGTGTAATTTAATTAAATTATCATCGTGACAATAATTTTATACGTAATACATCTCATTTCAAATTTCATTGTTGGTATTTTCATCTATCCTTCATTTGCTGAGTGTTGTAAAGGAATTAAATTATTCAAATTATATATATATATATACATATATATATAATTTATTTGATAAAAAAGAAAAGAATGAGAACAAAGAATAGTCAGTCGAATAAAGCACCACAGAAACATACATAAGACAAACAAAGTAACTGTTTTCTTAAATTGATTTATTTTTTTAATTTTAATAATATTACTTACTTTAATTTATTAGACTACACAACATGTTGAAAAATTTAATAAAGAACCGAGCATTTTGATGCTGTAGAAAAGAAGGAATATTATAGGATAGTATTATAAGGGGAAATAATAGAACTTACATTAATGAAAAGAATCTTTTAATTTCAGATGAGCAAACGAATTTCGGACCAAACCAAAATAAGATTGAATTTTAATTAAAAAGCTCAAAATGCTATAGGACTTCATCAGGTGCTATCCCTATAGCATTGAGCAAAGAATTGTAGGTTTTCTGTACTTGGTAAGCATTTTAGCAAAATACCAAATGATAGCACAATCCCAGAAGAAAAAATTACTTTGAAATGAAACAAATGAAATAAAGACAGAATATATCCTAAATTTTTTGAATTATTATCCAGAAAAAGTGAAATCAAAACACTATATATCCAACAATAAATCTATCTGTAATAACAAGTGCGATGAAACATTGTTTTAGAAAATACTTATTAAAATGGGTAGAAGTATTTTTTCATTTCAATATTGGGGGATTGACATATCTTATAACAATCATAAAAAGTTATCTTCATATTTTAAAAATACTTTTTTAAGATAGTCTTTCTTTTCTTCTTTTTTTACTTTCTCTTACCCACACATAGTAGAAGAGGTATCGTGTAGGTAACTCTATTCTATATGTAACTCTATGTGTCTCTCTCTTCAGCTAATCACACCGTCATTTCTTCAGCTAATATTTAAATACCCATTTGTTTTAACTAAAAATGTTCCGGTAAGCATAATACTGCATACAGTGTATGTATGCATGCTCAGCAGGCAATGTTCTAACCATAGATGTAGTAATTTATATAGATCTATCATCCCCATGTTATCATACAAAGATTTTTGATGCCGAAAAATTTTTTTGGCATCAGCAATTGTAATAGAATAGAATGTTGATGAATTTTCACAATGTCGAAATATTGCGTCTTTTAATTCTAATAAATTTATGAAAAGAAATGGGATAAGTTATCATAAAATTATATTAGAGTAAATTATGAAAAATATTTTTTATAATCAGTTGCTTTGTTATTATTATGAAATAAAACTGTTTTTGGTTTTTAATGGAATGCTTTTTTTAAAGTTTGATATTTTTTAAGATTTTACATTAGTAAGTAATATAGAATTTTCAAAATTCTTTTAAATATAGTTAGGAGCGGCGCAGGTAAAGAACGTTAGTTTTAGCATATAAAAAGAGCTTAACTTTAAATATTAACTAAATTAATAAATATAGTAAAAAAAAAAAAAAATTAATTTGAAATTGTATCTGCAGTTTTTCATTCACCTTTAGTACATAAATTATTCATAAATTTTATTTCTAAATTATCTTTGTGTAGTCACTCGGACAAAGACGGCCATTACAGTCGGCAGCTAAAGTATCCGAGCACTAGTATCCCTATCTAAAAAAGTACACTTAACACTGCTTCGTTAAATAAATCCTTGTCGAGTCATGTTCTTAGTCAGTCTAAGTGCATGCTTCGACAAGGATTTATTTATTAAAACAGTATTAAGTGTATTTTTTTTTTATATCGGAATTATTGGCTAGTGCTAGGATACCTTTGCTGTCGACTGTAACTGGTCAAAATTACCGTCTTTCTCGGAGTAAAAAAGAATCACTTTTTCTCCCTCCATGATCAATCTATGTCTTATTACTATATCTATGGTTCCAACAGATCAGAACTAGTTTTCTGACTCAAGTGGGAATAATTTTTTTTTAATTTATATAAAAATCATGTTTTTTTTAGTTGCGTCACTCTAATTATAAGTGTACAAATTATTTCCTTGTCCATTAATAATAAGAATTTAAATAGCATTTCAAAAGAGCTTCACCATGAGTGTATTTTATATGCACGTTGTTATCAATGTGCTTATTTAAAATAATTCAAGCGTAAATACACAACGAAATACCGAAGTGTTCTCCAAAACAACCTTAGAACAGACTTTATTGTGATAAGTTTCAAGGGTTTCAACTTGTAGCAGCTATATATCTTGCAAAAATAATCTTGAGATTAATCATTAACAAGAAGTGACACCAAAGTCCCCGGGAAGAAAAAAAAGCAGTCCAATTAAGTTTTTGCCTTTGCATATTTCAGGAGAATGCTTTCATTAATTATTACACAGGTCTGAAAAATAAATAAATTAATAAATAAAGACACTTTCCTGAACAGAATTTAATTTAGGATCCGAATTCTACTTTAGACATATAGGTTTTTCCTCTTCGCGTATTTGTAAATTCTTAGATTCTGTAATAGGATTTTTTTACATTAGTTATAAAATTTCAAATTTATTTGAGTTTTTATGCTAAATAAAAATATAATTTTTGTTTGATAAGGGCTATTTATTTAGGCGGATTTTTTAGGGCTATATTGCTGTCGGGTTAATTTGTCGGAACTGTTTTTGGGGGGCTATTTTGTCGAGGTTATTTTGTTTTGGGGCTATTTTGTCATGGCTGTTTGTCGGAGCTGTTTTTATAAATGTTATTTGGTCCATGGGCTAGTCGAGACTTTTTTATCGGCGCTATTTTGTCCACTGGCAAATTTTATCGGGACATATATTTCCTCGGGACTGTTTTATCCTGCGGATCTTTGGTCGAAGATTATAAAACTAATTTAAAAAATGGTGCTAGAAAATCTGAAGAGTTGGCAGCTAAACAAAATGGTGTGTTGCAAATAATGACGACATTTTTCCCCCTGTCGAAAAAAAAAAAAAAAAAAAAAAAAAAAAAAAAAAAAGGTGTGTGTGTGTGGGGGGGGGGGGGGATACTCCGATCAAAAATAAATAAATAAAATAAAACAAAAACAAAATTCCTAAGCCTATACGACAGAACAGATTTACTTTAATTTATTCTTCCATATAAAGGCATGCAATAACTGTGTTTCATTCTCTCGCATTAGTTACATATTTTTAACATAGAAGCCCGTTTGTGACTTTTAAATTTTTGTTGTGATTTCGGCGGTGAATTTAAATGACTATCGCAATTACTCAAGCAAAGATCTTGGTGAGAAATGTCTGAGCTACTTCGGTGCCGAATTTGAAATTTCGCCAAGGGTTCTATACTGAAGCTGTAGCACGGTTTTTCTCAATTTTATTTTAATTATTTAAAAAAAAAAAAAAAAAAAAAAAAAAGTTTGCTATCAAATTTTTGAATTTTTATCGAGCAGTTTTGAAATTATGCGAGTGAATCACAGAATTTTTCGATATATAGTTTTTAAAGTAATAATATTTTTTTTAATAGTCAAATTTAATGTCACAAAGTTTGCTTACTTTCAGAAATTTTCATTTCTGTTGTTAAATTTAAGTCCTTTCTATTTATTTTAATTTGTTTGAAATTGGCCATTATTATTTCAGAAACTTTATTTTCAGTAATTTTAAAAATGTTAATTATAAATATATTCAAATAAATTTTTAGTTTACTAATAATATCATATTCGTCTGAAATCGTCATAAAAACAGGCAAGTTTAATTTTAATTTTTTTTTTTTTAACGTGTATAAATAATAATAATAATGCATAATATATATTGTTCTATAATAACATTTATTTATTCATTTTTTATTTTATTTTTTATTTATTTTACTTTTACATTGAACTAAATATATTCTTTCTCATAATTAAACGCACATTTCCTTCATGATATATTTACCATTCTAAAGTTCACTCTTTTTGCCTGTTTAGCTCATTCTTCTTTTTTGATGCCTCTCTGAAAACGCTTTCGCTTTCACCCCTTTCCTCCTATTTTCAATTTTGTGTTTATTCTTTTAAAGCTGTTCCATTAAAATAATAATAAATAAATAAATAGATAAATAAATAAATAAATGTTTCTACAGATTCGATATATTGGTTTGAGATAGTGTAGAAAATTAAATGGTAAAATTGGATATTGGTAGGTATCCTGACATATGTATGGTGGAACACAAAATCGGCAACAACGCAAAATCGCAGATTGAAAGAAATAGTCCTGTAGTACTAAAAAAGTGAAAGAAAGAAAATGTTTTCAGCTACATGAAACATTTTTGAAGATGCTGAATCCAAAAATTATCTCCATTTCTGCCTCTCATGAACGCATTTTCTGCAAAGTAATCGGGGTTTACATTTAAAAAAAAAACACTATTTATTTATTTACTTATTTATTTATTTTTTTTTACATTGAACTAAACATATTCTTTCTCATAATTAAATAAATAATTCCTTCATGTTCACTAGTTTTTGCTGTGTAACTTCGAATACAGCTTTTACTGTGAACAATAGGATAACAGATTCCATGTTTTCACGCAAAATTAAACGAAAAATATGAGCCCCCCCCCCCCCCCAAAAAAAAAAAAAAGGAAGGAAGGAATAGAAATAAAGGAAGGAATAGAAAAGAAAACGATGTGGTGTAATGTTTTTACTATTCCTTTCGCTTTAAGTGAGTAAATATCTATTAAAAACAGTAAAAAATAAATCCTATGTAGATTTTTTTGTTGCAGGCCTCTGTTATTGGTCCCAGTTTATCATTGTAATTCCACAAAAATTTCTAAGCCACGTAAAATATATATATATACTATATACATATGTTGTGGCTAACACAAGGCCTTTCTTATATATCTTTCTATATAAATTCACGCAATACATGATATTTATTAAAATTATTATTTATCAAAAGTTATTTTCCCTCATAAATAAAGGCGACTTTCATCACATAGAAGTATAACACTAAATATCGAAAGAAAATCAATTTTATATACTATACAGAAAATACCTTATAGAAAATGTAATTTTTTCGTCCAAGTCCCTTAAAAAATAAAGTAATAACAATAATAACGATAAATTTGCTTTAAATTATCACAGATCATTGATTCAACCATTCGCTTTAAAGGTATTGACGAATTCTTTTCAAAGGTACCCATATTGAAAATTTCTTTCATTGATTCTTGAAATACAGCGTCCAATAGTTCTTCCATAAACACACAGGCGCACAGACATTTCCTAAAAATAGTCAAATCGTGTTCAGGATATCTAAAAACGTGTAAATATATCGAAAACCGGAGATCGAGAATTTTCACGAATACAATACTTTTTCCGTATATATGTCGATCAAAGTAAAAAAAAAAAAAAAAAAAAAAAAAAAGAAAAAATGTAATTGCTAAATCTTAAAGGGACTTCGACTTGGCACTATTAAAAGTTTCATATAAAAGCTTATATTTCCATTTAATATGAACTATATTAAGTTTTGTTCAATACAATATAGACAACAATTCTAATGGTTTTTAATACATTTTTTACTGATGTGAAATCTTTAAAATGCGTTTTCTCACTTTGCAGTTTTCCATGAATTCATGATCTTCAAAATGCTTAAACTTTTAATGATATTTAAGAAAAGACTTATATATATATATATATATATATATATATATATATATATATATAAATGATAGATATCGTAATAAAATTTAACCATAAAATTTAGCAGTTAATAGATGCAAAACAATACCAACACAACAAAAATAGAACTGATTTTAACTTATGTAAGACACACAAAAATATTCGATACAGATAACGAACCAATAATTGACAAAAACAATTTAAATTACTTACGCCGACATGAATGATAATAATAAAAAAAGAACCATTAAACTTAATGAGAGAGAAAATAACTAAAGGACCGCAGAAATAATAATTGGATAAAAATGCTTAAAATTAGAAGTAAAAACGCGTCAGGGGGCATGTACTTCATAAAGCTGTGAAAGATGCATCGATTTCGTAAAACAATACAGCTAATTATAGCAATTTATATTGTTCCAGACCCAATCGAGGCAGCAAAACCAATTTGAATGAGAAATTAAATTATTAAATCAGATCATCAAGGAATCCTTAGAGAAAACTAGAAAAAAGCAGAGTAGCCACATGTAAAACTTTTACACAAACTGGAGAATAGGAAGATGCCAACAAAATATTGAAATTAAAAATAAAAGCCTTGCAAACATCCATTAATCGATAAAACATCCATTAATCGTCTGAGTTGTTTCATTAACGATTAAAATCACTTAGTAATTATTTATTGAGTTAGTGAAATTTTAGTTTTAAGTTAGTTAAAGTTTAAACTAGTTAAATTTTAATTTAAATTGTACCTAAATCAAAGAATATTAAAACTTTCATAGAAAGGAAATTAATGTTAGAAAACATTAAGTCAGCAGTGAGAATATATATATATATATATATATATGTATATATATCTAATGTTTAATAGAACCTACTTAAGGCTCCTGCCTACTGTCAGAGGTGATCTTTTATAATAATCGAAAAATTGCATGTTTATGTGCATTACGTGATAGAATAGAGTTAAAAACAGCGAATAACATGAAAAAATATGCAAAATTTAAAATATTTTGATATTTAGGCTCAAAATATACATAAAATTTGCCAAAAAAAAAAAAAAAAAAACAATACTTTTTTAAAACATCATAAGTCAAATTTAAATAAAGATATTTTTATTCTGTAAATTTTATTTCGATTATTGAATGGTCCTTAAGGGAGTGAACTATTCTCAAAACTGTAACCATGTTATTTAATATTTTAGAGAAGATAACATTTTACACGCTGAAAAAAATCAGGAATATACATGACAGTTCATAACTTCTGTCGACAAAAAAAACAAAAAATAATTTAGCTAGATTCATTGTAGTAGTTCAATCCCTAAAACAACTCCTCTAGAGTATTTTGTCAAAGTTTCATAAGGTTTCAATTATAACTTTTGGAGTTATGATGTTTTGCGATAAAGCAAAATGTTAAAATTCTCATTTTGAGAAAAAGCAGAAAACATAATTAAAAACCAGATTTTACCTATTGAATAAAATATAATTTTAATAAGTTCTGATTTATTTCAAAGTTTTTTTTTTTTTTAAATTCATTTTATATGAAGTAACAAATTTTGATGCTTGTATTGAGTAAAACATAAAACTTGCGAGTGACTAAACTTGCGAGTGATTGTAACTCAAGTTCTAAGCAAGATAGAAACAAAATTCAAACTGATTTAGAAAGCTAAAATTTCAGGTTTTAATACTAAACCAAAAATAGAAAATCGGAGTTTTGACAGAAAATTACATTTTAAAGGTAGACAACTTAAAAGAATTAAGGAAGAATTTTGCAAAATCTTTAAAATAAAAATATAAAAAATAAAAATATAACAAAAATTATTTTTATTTATTTATTTATTTTCATTGACATACACTTTTTAATTATTTTTTTTCTGAAAAAATAAATATTATATTTCAAAATCCATCCCTAATTGTCTTAAGTAGATTCTATTAATTATCACAAAAAAAAAGTCGTTTCTTAAATATCTGTACAAGTTAGAGCATTCTGAAGATCATGAATTCATTAATTTTTTTTTTTTTTTTTGCAAAGTAAGGAAACGCAATTTAAAGATTTCAAATCTGTAAAAAATGTATTAAAAATCGTTAGAATTGCTGCCTGAATATATATTTGAACAAAACCTAATATAATTCAATTTATAAATATTAAATAGAAATGCATATAAGCTTTTATAGGAAACCTCCAACAGTGAAAAGTCAAAGATGCCAAGTCTCCTTAAGAATCGAAAGCAAAGTACATGCAAATAAATGTTAACAGTAAACATTAATACATGAAAATGCTATCAATAAAACGTAATAAAAGTTCAAGGAAAAACACTTAATGTCTGGCACTTTTATCTGGCCTTATTTTTTTCTCGCCTTAAATAATGTTATACGAGTCAGGAATTTAAGTTGCTTAAACTCTTCGTTGCGTATTACAAATCTGATGAATGTTGAAGAACGCTCATGTATTTCTTCTAAAAAAATATTCTTAATAATAAGGGAAAATATTTTATTGTAGGAATTACGATACGGACCTTTTTTTCTCTTTTGGATTATATAAAAAGTTTGGATTATAATTTTCAATGTCTGATTTTTATCTATAGACGTTTTAAATAAATATCTCTACACGATTTGTATTAAACGATATATATATACATATATATATTCATCAATAAAGCAAAAAAGCAGGGGAATTGAAATCAGTACAAAGAAATCGATACACAGACGAAGAAAGCAAGCTCACTGGATTAAAAATGAACTTCAGCAAAACAAAAGTTATGTCAAATTCCTTTGTTTCTCCTCTGAAGATCACTGTTGATACGTATATGAATTAGAAAAGGTATGCAGTTATACTTATCTGGGACAAGTTCTTACGATGAACGGGAACATCATGGAAGAAATTAACAACCAAGTTAAACTTACACGGAGAATATTCGGAAGAAATAGCGTTATATTCAAAAACGACCTCCAATTTGTTTGAAAAGAAAAGTTTTTGGTCAGTGCATTTTGCCTGTTTTAACTTATGTTTCATAAACTTGGACATTAGCATGTAAAGCTATTCAAAAACTTCAAACAACTCAGAGAAGCATGGAGAGATGCATGTTAGAATTCACCCGAAGAGACAGAAAGTGAAACACTTGGATTAAGAAACAAACCAAAGTTACTGATGTTTCTGGAGTCAAGAAGTTAAAATGGTGCTAGGCTGGGTATCTCGTAAGAAGAAATGGTGATAGATGGAGCACCAAAGTTCTAGTTTGGATACCAAGAGATAAGAAAAGACCAAGAAAGAGACCACTGTATCGTTGGAAAGATGAAATTGTGAAGTCTGGACGAGCAGAATGGAGAAGAATTGCAGAAAACAGGACAGTTTGGAATCACCTAGCAGAGGCCTTCCTCCTGCAGTGGATAGATAAAGACTGAAATTGATGATGATGATATATTCATTAGTCTGATACCTTTTCTCATAAGAAACTTTAGCATTATAAGGCAGTTATATACGTAAAATTACAATGCTATAGAAGCGAATGAATGTTTTAAAATAAACGAGACTATGAATCTAGAATATAATTTTTGAACACATTTAGCGTATAAAAGTTAAACTCTCAAAGAAGCAATTTAACGAATAGCATGCTATTCCAGCTTACGCGTATATGATTAACTTTTACACATTCTTCACACTGGAAAAAAATTGATAATCCTAAAATATTTGTTATTGAGATTTATTATAATAATAAAAAAGTAAAAATATATTTTATATTCGTAGTTATTTCATAAGGTCACACAATAGAAGGAATATTTGAGATTAGGGAAAATGTTGACTATTACAGATACTTTTTCTTTGCTGAAGAAAACTATTTTAAATACAGTTTCATGTGTTTTATACTCATTTAGCTTATAGATATTTATATATGACTAGTATTGTGTTGTTTTTTGTACAAGTAAAATTTAAAAAATTTAATAAACATCTATAAAAGTACCATTTATATAGACTGCGTGCCTGTGAAGCATATAAAAGATAGATAACATACGCAGTGAAAGTTCACATCAATTCAGGAACCTCCTCCCATTAGGCTCGTATTTCCAGGTACTAAATTTTCCACATCAAAATTAAGTTGATGGTGGACTTTCAAAATAAAAACTATGTTTAAAAATCTATTACTTAAAAAAGTTAGTTTCGTATAGTCTTATTTAGAGGTGAAAAATTCCATATTAAAATTAAAATTAACATTCACATTATAATGTATTAAAATATTAATTAAAATTAATCATTAATTGTTAAAATTTAATATGCTACTTGCACATTAATTTTTGACTTCTTGACTTAGAATCCCAAATTCATTTTTTCATAGGTAGTATAGATGATTTTTTTTTTTTTTTTTTTTTTTTTTTTGGGGGGGGGGGGGGGGTGCAAAATGTAATAAACTTTTTTTTTTTCAAAATTTTAAAGTTATAAAAATCAAAAATGGAAAGTTGTAAATAAGTTTTGTGCTATGTTATATAAAAACCTCTAAATGTATTTTCATGAAGATTCAACAAAAAATAAGACGCACATGAAACTTGGCGGAATTGTATAAAAATTAGTTTTGAGAAAATTATGTTTAAAGATTTCATTTTGCAATAGATTCAGTATTACTTTACAATTATAAAACGCCTATAACTCAGCATAGAGTGATGGGAATTGAAAAATTCTTTTTGCCACACATAACACTATTATGTAATTTCATATTTTAGTAAAATTGAAACTTTTAATTTTTAGTTCAATTTTGCCATTTTAAAAGTCCACCGTCGCGTCGCTCTAATACTAATTTAGACCCATTTAAGGCCATACAATTGTACACGTCTTTTAGGGGAACGTCAAATTTTGCTAAAAGCAGATGATTTTGTTTTCCCTTTGACTTGATCTGAGCAATGCCCACCCTATGAGTGAAGTTAATTTCCATTTGTGTAATAATGATCTGTGAGTAGCGAAAACAAATAATAAGTCATGTTTCTGAAAGTGCCTGTCATATTGGCTTGATTTTGCGCGATCCGAAAAAAACTGAGTGGATATTTTCAATGAAACTCACTTGAAAAAAAAAAAAAAAAAAGAAAGAAAGAAAGAAAAACCGCAAGATAAAACCCTCATTTAAAACTACGCTTTCATTTAACTTATAGTAAACATATAAATATAAAACAAATATAACACACATTATTACAACATGGGCAAAGATTTTTCAAAAATATTGGTGATTCTCAAATTGCTCTATAGAACAAAATCTTGGAAAAGATCTTCATGAAAAATAATTTTCAGTGCTAATTAATAGAGGGACAATAATTCAAAGCATTTGATGAAAATCTATTGAATTAACAAAGCAACATTAAATAATTATTTAAATCAAGCTTTTTTGTTGTAAAAAACAGATAAGCAGAATTTTAGAATATTTAAAGCACATTTTATTATACATATATATATATATATATATTAATTTCTTTATAACTTCATCAATAAAAAAACTTTAGAAATTTTAAAATTAAATTTTTTAAATTTTGGCTTTAGTGAATAATTAAGAATTATTTTTTAAAATCGTCTTATTGATAATATACTTCATGTTAAAAATATATGTATAAATAAATAAATAAATAAAAATTCTTCAAAACTTTGAAAAAAAAACCCCAAAAATCCTTGATAAAAAAAAAAATAAAATGATAAAAAAAAAAAAAAAAAAAATAAGTAAAAAAAATAAAAAAAATAAAAAACCTCATAAAACCGCTAAAACTCCAAAAAACCCTGATAAAACCCACTGGACTGGGTTTTTTCCAACCTCGATACTTAGCGAGAAATTTCACGCTTTGAAAGGAAAATTTCGTGATGTTGACTTTAAATGGCAAATTAAAGATACTAAGTCTAGCAAAATTAAAAAAATTAAGTGCTAAAATTAGCATTTCTTGCCAGGAAACTTTAATGGTAATGTGTACATTAATAAAGATTATAGTTATATTATAGAGACCTCTTTTTTGTCCAAAAATGATGCTAAGCTGATAAATTTAATACGGCATTTAAATTAACTCTTAAAAAACAAAATTATTGTTAAAATGTTATTGAAATTTAAACAAATTAATACCAATCATTATTAGAAAGCTATTTAGACAAATAATTAAATCCCTTTAATTTCTAAAATCTGTTGCCCCTGACTTAATAAATTCTGACCAACCTCTATTTAAAGATCACATCTCTAAAGAGCCGATTTTCTATGACACGATAGGTGGTCCTTTTAAGGAGGTTTCCTTGCACTGAATTCCTATACCAAAATAATTTAAATTATAATTATACTCTTAGTATTGAAAAGTGTTTCGCAGCCTTTTCATGATGTGTATATTTATTTATTTATTTATCATTTGAAATAAATTGAGATAAGCTTTAAACTAGATTATGTTAATCAACGAGCTCTATATCTCATCTCTTGTAACAATACTGAACGCGAATTCCTCAAATCACACAAAATTAAAACTTTTTACTCGGGTTTGAGTTAATGAAGAACAAATTTCACTATCGTTTAGTAATTGGTATAGTGTACATTATTACTCACTCGTCAATGAGGTCGATGGGCTTTCCTTGTCCTCCGTAACCGCACCAATTCCCATACGGGATGTAATCGCTGGGGTCGAGGCCAGTTACCAGATCGAACATGTCGGCAAGGTCTAGCAGATCACGACGCCGTCGAATCGGATCTAAAATCCCAAGAAAAATAAAAGTTATGTAATGGTGTCACAGTTTTGATATCAAATATAACTTAACCAAGACAACAGGAGAAATTTTTTTTATAACTCCAATTAGATCTTCTTTTTATAATTTTTTATAAATGTATTTCGTAGTAAATGAACCCGATGATTAATACAACGTATAGAGTTGAGGGCATCAGCAAACGAGAATTTGCCTGCTTAGATTTTTCACGGGACGCGAACAAGCTGATATTCAAAGGGAGAGGGTGCCACATTCACCAGAAAACGGCAGTTTGTGGTCATGAGGGACTTACAGACTGGTAGTGTTTGACATGATCAAAATTACTTAAAGCAACACATAGAACAGAGCAGGGGCAGGCAGCAGGCTCAACCAAGTGGGATTTTGATTGAGGCAGAATTTTTAGAGATCGCGAACCAGCTAGTTGTGGTAGGTGGCTATTTTTTGTAATAATAAGATCGTTCTTTAATAGGACTATATTTAAAAAAAAAAAAAATCGCCAAAATTAATATTCTACAAATGGATGGTCTTTGTTTTCTTTTCTTTTCTTTTTTTAAATCTTAAATGCCTATACTATTTATTACTGAAATCTTTGAGTCTTGGTCAATTGTAGTGATTTTATATGCATATTATTGTCTCAGAAACAATTCATTACACATTACTCTGCTGCTATAATAGCTTTTGATAAAGATATAGCTATTTTTCTGGGGAAATTTCAAAGTTATTTTTCTACAATGATTAACTTTTTTAATACTTTTGCTTTATATAATGCTTCACTTCCATATGTAATTTTTTATTAAATACAATTATTTATTATATACTTCTACGTGTATAATAAATTTAATAAATGATACATGATTTACGTGATACTACGTGATTAATACAGTACAAATCATTTATTAAACTGATTACTTATTAAAATTATTTTTATGATGAATGCAGACTATTTTCATCTCAGAGACGTATAATACCAAAGAACGTCAATCTTATGCTCTGTAGACGACATATTAATTTTTTTTTTTTTTTTTTATTGTTAACAATGAAAAAAAAAATATTGATGACTTCGTTGAAAATTATCACATATCTATGGTTCATTCATTCATTTAAGAGCATTGACAAGTTATTTTCAAAAATACTAATAATAAAATTTGCACCTCTTTGTGGGTTACTTTCTCGCACCCAGGAGCGGGGAGGGGGCTGATGCTCCTACATGTACAAAAAATATATCCCTAATTAACTATTACTAATATAAATAACTCTTTTCTATTTCATAATTATTCATAAAAAAATAAGTGAATATTTATGTAAAATTTCGTCATATACTGCAAGATCAAAAATTTAGAAAACACGGAATGGCAACACCAACTGTTGGGCAACTTTAAACAAAAATTGCTAGTCGAAAAGTTGGTTCACTAATTAAAACAGTGTTTTATTAGTCTGTCATGCGGCACCCTGTATAAGGGAAACTTTGTCCCAAGGTAGCTTCCGAAATCCTGAACCAATTCAAACTATATGTACGCAGTAGACTTTTCTTAGAAATGTGTTGTACAGTTTCATTGGCCAATTTAATCAATCATTTTGTTTCAAAATGGCGACCATTTGAAAATTTTAAACCCTTATATAAATGTATTTACAAACCGATTGGTGTGAAACTCGGCACATACATAGCCCATAACAAGATCTCAATTCCGTTTATTAATCAACTACATCCACCATTTGTTTAAGAATAGCGGTCACTTGAAAATTTTACTCGCATAAAAAAGTATTTATGAACCGATTTGCATGAGGCTTGGCATGTTATGTACATAGCTTATATTGAGGTTTGAATCAAAATCATTGTTTAATCTGAACTGTCATCTTGTTTCCAAATGCTAGACACATGAAGATTTCGAATTTTAAAAAAATCGACATTTTTAGAGCAGTTGAAGTTTAAACGATGCAGCAAGTACATACAATTGGAAAGTGTTTGTAAACACAAACCACGCTTATATACAAATATATAAGCGTCAATCTTACCAAAAAAAAAAAAAAAAAAATAGACCAAAGTTATCACAGAAAGTTTTATATTAAGGAACAATCTATTTTAATTTAAAATTCTAATTGATAGAACTAAGAAAATCTTAAATTTTATACCACTTAGATGGTGCGCCATGCATTTAGGGCTAAATATAGCTCCATAAATGTATCAGAAACTTTCGCATTGCTAATCACATAATTTAAAAAAAAAACTTTGATATTATTTATATCTGGACATTATGGATAGCAAACTGTTTTTTTTCCACTCTCCTCAGTGTTTAGTAGTAGTAAAAGTCTGAATTTAATATTGGATTTACTTCACTGCGTTGCTATAAAATTTATTAAAAAGTTTTGAAACAATCGTGGCAAAAAATTCATAGAAATATTTTAAGCATGATTAGATACAGATAGGTGACAAAATAATGTGAACAATTTCGCTTTTTTACGTTTTGTCAAATATCTTTAAGAAGTTCTTTAGGAATCGTCTTGAAACTCTGGTAGTGCAAAGAACATGTTATACCTCATATTTTTCAGTAAAAGGTGTGTCATGAAAAGGAAAAGGAGACCAGTAAAAAATTAAACAAAAATCAAAATGTTTTGGATCACCCAGTAAAAGGTAATGCTTTAAATGCGTTTTGGCTGTAGCATGGGATTATGAAGACTTTTATCATTATCTGCATAAAAGTTTATGAGGCTACCACGTATATTCATGGAGATATAACGGTTTCTTTAAAAAACTGCAAAAACAATTTCCACTTTTTTAATTATAACACGTAGGGTATTAGACCCAGTGCAAAGCTATTTTCAGGAAACATGGCCTACTACATTAGAAACAGCATACAGTAATCAGAATGAAAAAGATGTTAAATATCATACGAAATACGAGAACTTTTACTAAATTTTTAACCACGCATACGCAAGGTTTATAAAAATTTCATTTTCATAATTTAATAGCCAAAGTTATTGAGCAACTTGTATAAAAATCCCAAACAAATATTGTGTAAATTCAAAACGTTACGAGAGATAGAATGAACAGCATTTCAGTTCTCTCAAAATAAAAGCTAAACAATAAGAGGTTTCACTTACATTTTTATTTTGATTTATGCCCACTGATGTTAGTGTTTTCGCAGATTATAAATAAATATTAATAAAACCACCTAAACATCTTTCGTTTTTTTTTTTTTTTTTTTTTTTTAGAAGAACTTAAATTGTTCATTCTATCTATCGTAACGTTTTGAATTTACATGATATTTATTTGGGGTTTTCATATAAGTTGCTCAATATCTTTGGCTATTAAATTAGGCAAATGAAATTTTTATAAAGCTTGCACATACGTAGTTAAAAATTATTTAGTAAAAGTGCTCGTATTTCGTAAGATATTTAACATCTTTTTCATTCTGATTGCTGTATGCTGTGTCTAATGTAGTATGCCATATTATTTTCTGGAAATGGCTTTGCACTGGGTCTAATACCCTACGCGTTATAATTAAACTACTATGTTGTGGCCACCACAAGACTTTCTTCTATATTTTCCTATACATATTAACTAAGTAACAATATTTTTAAAAAAATTGATAACTTTGTTTTAAATTATCACAGATTTATAGTTCAACCATTCGTTTTAAAGGTATTGAAGAGACCTTTCGAAAGATACCCATCTTGAAAATTTGCCCCTCCCCCCCGTGGGGGTACTTCCTCCCAGGGGGGGGGAATCGATGCCCCCAAATGCACAATTTTTTTTTCCTAGTTAACTACTACTATTATCAATAATTCTTATTAATTTTACAATCACAAGTTAAAGATAACTCTCATTATGTATGTACATTTATACGAAATTTTGTCCTATAATGCCATGTTTAAAAGTTTACAAAAAATGCGATCACAGCTCCACCTGTTGAGCGATTGATCCCCAAATCTAATGAGCACCAGTTTATGTCAGGGTGCAACTAAATACCAAGTTTGGTTGAATTTCACTCATTGGTTCGTGATATACAGCGTCCACAGAAAAACGTGATACACACAGACAGACATTTTCTAAAAGCTATCAATTCATGTTCAGGACATCCCAAAATGTGTAAATCCATCAAAAAACGGAGGTCGAAAATTTTCACGAATCCAACACTTTCTCTATATTACATATAGAAGAAAGTAAAAAGTAAAAATTGTTTTTGCAATTTTTTAAAGAAACCGTTATATCTCCATGAATATATGTGGTAGCCTCATAAAATTTTATGCAGATAATGAAAAGTCCTCATAATCACATGCTTCAGCAAAAACGCATTTAAAGCATTGCCTTTTACAGGGTGATCCAAAACATTTTGATTTTTGTTTAATTTTTATTGGTCCCCTTTTCCTTTTCATGACACAACTTTTACTGAAAAATATGAGGTATAACATGTTCTTTACTCTACCAAATTTTCAAGATGATTCCTAAAGAACTTTTCAAGATATTTGACAAAACGTAAAAAAGTGAAAGTGTTCACATTATTTTGTCACCCATCTGTATCTGACTGTCGGAAATAAAACACTTTCAACTCTTCTAGATAATATTGTAATTCAAGTGAAAAACATTGCATTTTTTAATCTGGTCCGAAAAATTCCGATAGAAACTTCTACGAATATCGATTATTCACTAAAAGGACATTTCTTAGAAAAACTTGATTTTGAAGAAGGTGAAATAACTGAAAAGATATCGGACAATGATCCTGAAGCAGGTTGGCCGACCTTCATATTCACATGAAATATCTGCGTCATTCCTGTGTTTTTCTTTTTTTTCTTTTTTCTTTTTCCCTTTTTTTTTTTTATTTAATGAAACTCCAAAAACAAGATGATATTAAATGAAAATTATAATCAAAAACCTGACTTCTAAAAATTTACTTCTTGCCATATATTTTTACAGTGTCAGAAGAGTAAATTTACTGGCAAATTTTAAAATATTAATGCAAATAGCTTTTTCAAAAATCATACTTTAATTAGTTAAAAAAAAAAAAAAAAAAAGTCTGCTCAACAAGTATTCATTAAAAGTAGCTAACAGCCATCCCAATTAAATCAACGTTCTAATAAAATAAATAAATAAATAAATCAGCTGCATTGAAATCGGTCAATTTCTTTGTGAACTGTAATGCCATAGACAGACCCCCGAATACAAAGGTAGACGAAGGGTTAAAACTTATAACAAAATTCTTTTTGGGTCGGGGGTTAAAAATGGTACCAAAATAATCAATGTCATACATTTAATAAGCGATGAGGATAATAAATAAAGTAAAAAAATATTTAATTGTTATTTTGCTATCTTCGTCGGTGTCGTACTAAAATCGGTCGTGCGAATATCGGTTCGTGTGAAAATCGGTCTCATTGCTCTTTCTCGTGGTAAAAAAATCAATATGCTCTCGATCTTCCTTTTCAGATCAGTTTGGGAAAAACAAATCTCGTGTTTGTTGGCTAGTATGTAAAAGAGCTTTTGACGAATGGAGAGACGTATTTCTCTGACAGTACATTCAAAAGCTGCTCCAAACAATTTTCACAGTTATACATCATGTATGTCGAATGTGGTACACGGCATGTAAAACTAACGTATTTCCAGCAATTTCTGTATTATTACTTGATAATCGTGAAATAGCGTATCGCATTTCATTCAACAAACGAAAGATTGGTGCGTAGAATGACGTCCGTCTACAAGAAAGATAAATTTTTAATCATCAGTAATAGATACAATGATATTTCTCGGAACTTACAAATCTGGCTGCAATTTTCTTTTTACTCAATCTTTAAGGAGATATGGAAGGCATAATAAGAAAGCACCACATAATTGGCGTATTAAAGTAATAAGTACAGAACTTTGAATGGACACCATAAAATACAATAAATTCGCAACAATTATTTCAGGTCGAAAGAACACATCACCCTTCGTCAGGCGAACAAAGCAGGAACGAGTGTTGCAGTCAAAGCGGTGTGTTGCCGCTTTGATTGCAAAATTAAATACAAATATAGGCATAAAACAAACAAATATCTAACTTTTGGTAAAATGTTTTAAAGAAATTGTTTAAGTGTTTCGTTTCACATAAAAGGAAAATAATTTGGCGATACACGAATGAAGAAAAGAAAAAAAATTATGACATTTGACAAGCGCCTCAAAAACATAGGGGAACGGTGGAGAATATGGAATAGTCGGGTAAAATGGAATACCGTTATGTCGAACTTTTACTGTTCTGCAACCTATCAAAAGCACGTCAAACGTCCTCACTGGATTTCTAGTATAAACAGTAATTCAACTTGTATCAGTGAGAAGAGTAGTTTTTGTGTTATACAACTTCTTTGGTTTGTTAAGATTCAGACTTTTTTTTTTTTTTTTAGGTAAGTATTACGAATTCTGTAATCTATTTACGAAGCTGTAAAATGAGTGAAAACCTATTGTCATTTCCGACGGGGCAGTTCAATTAGTGACTTCTCTGATTTCCATGAACTTATTTCTACCAACAGGGTGTAGGTTGATTTCTTCTCCAAAAAGGTGATTCGGGTAATACCTAATACAAACTATTCGATAATTCTTGCAATTTTTGTAAAACTTGAATACTGATAATTTTTTTCGATACTGTTTATTTTCAATAATTTCAAAATAAAATGTTTATAATGCAATTATCCGTAATTACTTGTAAAAATACTACCCTAGCCCATATTATCCTTTAAGAAATAGGTATTCCATACTTCCCTTCATAACTATTACATACTAATTATTTGTAGGGCGACTAAGTCGCCTGTTGAAAAATGATCATTTAATTTTATTTATTTCTCACTTCAAATAATTCATTTGCTAGCAAGCCCGTGCGAATTTTTCACACTTTATTTATCTCTTCGTTAACTTTAAAATTATTATTATTATTTCATAGACGTCATTTTTTCATATGCATGAGCAAATTTAATATTATATATATTTCTCTCTCTCTCTCTCTCTCTCTCTCTCTCTCTCTCTCTCTCTCTCTCTCTCTTCTTTCTTTCTTTTTTTTCTTTTTCTTTTTCTTTTTTTTTTTTTTTTTTTTAACTAAAAGTTTTCCTTGTAAACGCTATTTTTTATAGCATAAAACCTTCAAAACACAGTAAAAATACTTAAAGTTTGCAAAAGTCGATTTCATATGGATCCAAAATACTTCAGTTTATTATGATTAGTTCAAATAGAAATGGTATTCCATATTCACCTACAGTCGGTAACAAAAGTGTCCGAACACTAGCAAAAATTCCTATATAAAAAAAAGTACACTTAATACTGTTTTGTTAAATAAATCCTTGTCGAATCGTGTTCTTAGACTGACTAAGAACAGGATTCGACAAGGATTTATTTAGCAAAACAGTATTAAGCGTACCTTTTTTTACATAGGAATTTTTACTAGTGTTCGGAAACCTTTGTTACCGACTGTACTTTCCTTTAAATAGCAGCTTTTAATAAAACAAATAATTTAGAAAAATGCTTGAAGCTGCATTACAAAATTTGAGTAAAAAAGAATTTGAATACTTGCTTTTAAATTTTCTAAATTTAAAAGTACATGTTTTAGTGTAAATTAATCAATAAAAGAAGAGGCGCAACGGCAAACTGACTATATGATTGTGTTTGTTTTATTTTCGTAGTTAAATAGATAAATGAATGAATCAAAATTTCCAAACTAATACTTTATTCTATTATTTTAGACTTTAATATTCAATTTTCAGATGAAAAATTTTCTTTAAGAATTAATTTTTTCAATGAATTGAATCAAACTTTTGGGTCCTAAGGTCTGGGTGCATAAACAAAATAGTTACTATTATCAGCAAAATTATTCGAGCGCTAGCAACAATTTCTATATAAAAAAGAGACCACTTAACACTGTTTCGTTAAATAAATCCTTGTCGAATCATGTTCTTAGACTGACTAAGAACATGACTCGACTCGACAAAGATTTATTTAACAAAGCAATATTAATTGTGCTTTTTTTTCATATAGGAATTATTGCTAGCGCTCGAATAATTTTGCTACCGACTATATATGGGTTGCTGGCCGATTATTTCTAGACTGACCGCTTTTTTCACATGATTTTGCCTTTTATCGCTTTTTGCATGACAGAATTCCGCACGTAACCTCTTCGTGTAGCTCTACCACATTTATCACATATGTTAGAGGTAATAATTTGTTTAGAGACGAGTTAATTAAACCTTCTAAGGGGTTTTAAATTTTATTTATATATCAGAATTACTTTTATTTTATTTAATTATTTAGTATCATTAGATTTTTTTGCATAACTAGATGTAGTTTTCCTCACAAAGTTTCACAGACGAACATAGATTTTTAACCTTTTGTATCACCGTGTTGGATTTCTGCAACATACCAAAAACTCAAAGTTATTTTTGGAGCAAGCTTTGAAGGCTGATTTTATTAGCTGTCTCCATCTTACAACGTTAGAATTAACACAAAATGTTAATAAAATCCCCAATAGATGGCGTTGTTATTGTGTGATACAGTCGGTAACAAACGTGTCCGAACACTAGCAAAAATTCCTATGTAAAAAAAGTACACTTAATACAGTTTTGTTAAATAAATCCTTGTCGAATCCATTTCTTAGTCAGTCTAAGAACAGGATTCGACAAGGATTTATTTAGCAAAACTGTATTAAGCGTACTTTTTTTACATAGGAATTTTTGCTAGTGTTCGGACACTTTTGTTACCGACTGTATTTTCACACAAAATTTCAATTTATGTAGAAAAAAAAAATAATAATAATAAATCAGGTATAAACTTTCTTTGCGTAAATAGTTTACACAGACACAATTTGTGAGATATAAAACAATTTAAGAGTCAGCTTTCGTTATAACAAAATTATGAGATTTTTAAAATTTCCATCTAACTTGAAAACGAACGCGAATATTTTGAAAATGTTTTATATACTTTTGTACGATGTTTCAGACATCCAACAAACATATTTTTTTTTTGTCAATAAATGCTTAATTTTTTGTATATATATTTTTTAAACTATGTTTTATATGCTTCAGATGACATGTTCAAACATATGGGTAAATATTTTTCAAATGTGAGATCTTGAGCAATAAAGAATTGAAAATCGGGATCAATCTTAAAAATCTATAAAATTTCATACGTACATGTATGTACATATATGTATGTATATATATATATATATATATATATAATTTTTTTTTTTTTTTTTTTTTTTTTTTTTTTTCATGAGAACAATGAAAAGAATGAAAACGAAAACCAAACAGTTGTATAATTCACCACAAAAACCCACAAAGGCCAATTAGGTAACGAGTTAACTTGAATAGGCTTAATAATTTAATTTTTTTAAATAGTTATAATAATTTAAATTTATTAGAAATCTAATAAAAAAACTTACCAAACGTTAATACTTTTTAGATTACAAAACATGTTGAAAACATATAAAAGGAGGAACTTTCAAGGTAATGTATAGTAGAAAAGGAGGAACTAAGAAGGGATTGTATCAAAAAAGTTACAAATCGAGCTCACATTAACAAAATGAACTATAAAAGATGAGATTAGCTGAATTTTTGAACCAAATCACAAAAATGGATAGAATAATAAATAAAAACGCACAAATGCCATAGGACATCTTCAGGAGTTACCCCTAAAGCATTGAGCAGAGACATGCAAGATTTATGTTTTTGGTAAGCAATATTACGCAAAATACCAAATGTTAACTCAACACTGCATCCAAAATATTACTATGAATCAAACAAATGAAAACAAGACAGAACTCTGAAAATAAGACTGAAATCTCAACATACAAACTTTCACTTGAACCAAGTACGTAAATCAAAGCACGTGCCAAAGAACTACTATAGTTTAAAGCATCAAGCCGACACGAAGTTGAGCTGTATTTTCTCCAATTAGCAATTAAAAAGAAATAAATTAATCATTATATATATTTTCTAAATATAAATAAATGTTGCGTGAGATTTATTTCAATTCTGAAAATAAATAACACAAATATATTAATTTTTAAAACAATAAATTTCCTTTATGTAAATAAAATTAAAATTTTCGTCCACTTAACGTTATAGTTTTAATATGTAGCATTAAAAAAAAATCTGACAAGTATTATTAATATTACTTAAACCTGAAAGTATCTTCCCACCACTATTTATCTTCCGTGACCTTCATAAACAGTTATTTCTTTGAATGACAACGAGCAAAATTTCCTTTTTTGGCAATTAAAACGTTAATTAAATTCAACAGCTGTGAAAAGATTCGCATTTCGAAAATCCGTTGCAAAAATTTGAAGTTATTTGGTAATTGTACACAGACACACACGAAAAAAAAAAAATATATATATATATATATACAGACACGACATTATTTCATTATTTAAAATATGAAAATCTGACATTGACAGATTTTAATTTAGTGCCAGAGGCCTACTGCTAAACTTGTTAATATCGACAAATTCTTCTTTAGTTAATTCGTGACGATCTAAATTCCATGATAAAGTTTTCATTAAATCAAACCAATGTGTTTCAGCTGCAGATACTGTAACAAATAACGTTGGAAGTCCAAACTGTCTTATAGCCGCAAAACAACGTTTTTTCTCTTTTTCCCAATGAGGGGGAGGTGTGCCTTGGGGGGGACTCATGTCAAAGGTGTGCCTTGGGGGGGGGCTCATGTCAAAGTTGTATCTTGGGGGGGACTCATGTCAAAGTTGGGCCTTGGGGGGGACTCATGTCAAAGTTGGGCCTTGGGGGGGGACTCATGTCAAAGTTGTGCCTTGGGGGACTCATGTCAAAGTTGTACCTTGGGGAGGACTCATGTCAAAGTTGGGCCTGGGGGGAGGGCTCATGTCAAAGTTGGGCCTGGGGGGGGACTCATGTCAAATTTGTGCCTTGGGGGGGGACTCATGTCAAAGTTGTACCTTGGGAGAAATTTTTATATTTTTTAAAAACTTGTAACCTTCGTTATGAGTAATCAAATTATCTACAAAATCTTCATTCAATAAATCCCCATTCAATAAACCGACTGAAATAGGCCCTTAGCACTATTAAGAGTGACGTATAAAAATTCGACAACGCTGTACCGACTGAAATAGGCCTCTAGCACTAAAAAACAGAAAATTTATTGTGGCTTTTTTTTTTTTTAATAATAATATAAATAATACCGATTTTCGATACAGTATATAATAATAATGATAATAATACAGTTAAATTGAAACGCAAAACTGTTTAAAAATGATAACGTGATAAGTTTTTCCCAAATCTATATGAAGCGATTAAAAAGATTTATGAAAATTTTATTACACTTAAAGGGGGAAAAAATATATTGTTTTTAAATGGAAATATATAAATGAATATAATGATAATGTATAATATATAATATATTTATTATAATATATTTTTATATTCGAAAGACACAGTGACAAAACATTAAAATGTATAGAAGGTTCAAAAAGGGTACAAAGCAAAAAAAAAACTCGTTAGAGTTTTCGTACTTATCTAAAATCTCATTTTAGAATTTTTTGAATATTCCTCTTTACATGCATACATGGTATAAATATCCCTTTAGAAATTTCTATACATTTACATAAAATAATAGCAATAATAAGAATTAAAATCTTCCAAATTTCTTCTGATTAAAAATATAAAATTCTTCTTAAGAAAGTAAATTTAATATTTCCTTCTCATATGAATGAATTGTAAAAACAAAAGTAGGTTCATCAAAACTTTAATTTTCATAATTATGAAAAATGAATATTCGTAAGATATTGTTACAAAATTGTGTTTATTTTTGTATAAATTCTTTCAAAGAGGCTTAGTAAGTTGATAAAGTGCTAATTTTGTGCATTTCTAGTCGTTTTAGCGTTGAAATAGCCTTATTTTCCCTTTAAAACGCATTAAAAAGCCGCAATAAGGCAGGTAATGGATTTGGCGCCAAATTTGGCGACTTTTTTCCCCCTTGGTGATTTTTTGGCGACCTTGGCGAGAAAATCCTTATTAGGGATATACCAAATATGGAAGCTCTAATCCCATTGACTGATGAGATATGGAGATTTCTGGAACGTTCCACACTTTTCTACAGGGGTATATAAGCCTGTTTTCTTCGCCAAGGCGAGTCAGTTCAGTTCAGTCTGAGATCAGCTTCTGTCAATGTTGCAGTGCATTGAGCCTCTTTGAAAGAGACTTGCTTTAAGTGTTATTGCTATACAGTTTGTACTGTGGATTTGCTATTCACAGCTGTGTTTAAGCTGTGTTTACTGGTTGAATTGAAGCTGATACTTGGTTTATAGACCTGTATTTTTCTGGAACTTTCTGTGAATAAATTATTGAAATTTTGTAAGTTTCGCCTTTCATTCTCGGACAACTCACGAACCCCCAAGTACGCAACATTTCTGGTGTCAGGAGTGGGGTTGTCTGTGAATGGTGATAACTAGAGCTATAAAGCAAGAGATGAAGAAACTTCTTGAAAGCTTAGCTACCCAGATGAATGAAATGAAAGAAGGACAAAGAGAAATGAAAGAAGGACAGAGAGAGATGAAAGATAGCCTGAGTCAAGAGATGAAAGAAATGAAGGTAGCACAAGAGAAAATGGAAACATCGCAAAGAGAGTTGAAAGACGGTTTGACTGAAGAAATGAAGGTAGCACAATAGAAAATGGAGACATCGCAAAGAGAGTTGAAAGACGGTTTGACTGAAGAAATGAAGGAAATGAAAGCAGTCCAGGAAAACATGGAAGCCAGTTTGACCGAAGAAATTAAATCTAATCAAGATGAGATGAAGAGAGAGCTTTCAACGGTGAAAGAATCAATCGAGGGTAAATTAACGGTGTTATAAAGATAGAAGAAAATTTTGAAGGGAAAGTTATAAAGATAGAAGAAAATTTTGAAGAGAAAGTTATAAAGATAGAAAAAAATTTTGAGGAGAAAGTTTTGAAAATAGAAGAAAGTTTTGAAGAGAAAGCTATGAAGATAGAAGAAAATGTTACGAAGTTTGGAGAGAGTGTTACGAGGATAGAACGGAGTTTCGAGGAGAAATTTAAAGAAAATTTTGACCAGGAACTGAAAGGAAGGTTTTCAGAGATAGAAGGTAACCTGAAGAGAATAGAAGAAGATCTGGAGAGAAAAGTGGAAGAAAAGTTAGAATCCATGCCCCAGGAAACTGAACAGAAAGAGAGAAGAATCCAGAATAAGGAATTTACTAAGCTATCTACCTACGATGGCAGTTCCTCCTGGCATGTATATAAGACGCAGTTTTCCATCGTAGCTGAAGCTAATGGCTGGGGCTCTGTTGCAAAGACGGCCCATCTGGTAGGGTCGTTGCGGGGCGACGCCGCAGATATTTTGGAGACCCTTTCGAAGGAACAGCGATATGACTTCGAAGCTTTAACCAGAGCACTGGAGCTACGTTTTGGAGCGAAATGGTTCAAAGAATACAGTCGACTCCAGCTAAGGTCCCGTCGTCAGAGACCAGGGGAAAGCTTACAAAAACTGGCATCAAACATCCAGAGGCTTTCACATTTGGCTTTCCCAGACTGTCATCCTGAAACACGCAATGATCTGGCCCTAGAATATTTCATTGATGCTGTCGGAGATCCAGATATTCAAAAAGCCCTCAGACTCTCCGGCGTGAAGGATGTGGAGTCAGCCTTGGTGTATGCCCTAAAGATCCAGGCAGCCCAACAAGCCTCCCATAAACATCGCCAGAACAGCACAGTAGACAAAGGGAACGGTTCTCAAGATGATCTTAAACAGATTCAGAAAATGATTGCAGATATTAATAGAAGACTACGCATTCTTGAGAGTAAGAAAGAAGGGAAGACTCCAACAAAGTAAATGCTGGGGCTGTGGAAAAGACGGGCATATCAAACGAAGCTGCCCAGTAAAAACACATAGAGAAGCAATCAAGAATGTCTCTGAAGTATGCCACCCAGAAAGAGCTCTTCGGGAAAATCCAGATGCCTTCTTGCGGAAGCCTCCATCTAAAGATCATAAATACAGCTCTAAAGCCGAGGATAGACCCCAAAGAATAAAGCCAGTTGCTCGCCAAGTTACTGTCTCAATACCATCAGAACAAGATCCCGATCCATGGAGTGACGAAGAATTTAGTCAAGCCCAGTTGGAAGATCCTGACAAAAAGCCAATATTACAGCTGAAGGAGACGACCAGCAACAGACCTACCTGGCAGGACATTTCCAGATTTAGTCCCATTACAAAAAGTTATTGGGCACTTTGGGACTCGCTTCATATCAGAAACGGCGTATTATACAGAAAGTTGGAATCTGATGATGGGAGAAGCTTCAGATGGCAGATTATATTACCAAGATAAAAAATTCCAGATGTTTTAGAACAACTGCATAGTAGCTCTACCGGAGGCCATTTTGGGGTAATGAAGAATCTGCAGAAAGTTCGGGAACGCTTCTACTGGTGCAAGGCAAAGGAGGATGTGGAGAAATGGTGTAAATCCTGTGATGCTTGTGCGGCACGTAAAGGCCCGCAGAAACGAAGTCGAGGAAGACTGCAACGGTATAATGTTGGAGCACCATTTGAACGGATTGCACTCGACATCTTGGGTCCTTTACCACGGACCTCCAGTGGAAATAAATACATCCTCGTCGTGATGGACTATTTCACCAAGTGGCCTGAGGCATATCCCATTCCCAATCAAGAGGCATGCACAGTCGCAGAGGTCCTAGTGCAGCAATGGGTGTCAAGGTATGGCACGCCCCTACAACTTCATACCGACCAAGGTAGAAACTTTACCTCTACTGTTTTCAAAGGACTGTGTCAACTACTCAGCATAAGCAAACCCAGACAACACCCTTACATCCCCAGTCGGACGGCATGGTCGAGAGGTTCAACCGTACTATCCTGAATAACCTCTCTCTTCTAGTATCAAGGAACCAGCAAGATTGGGACTTGAAGTTGCCATTGTTCCTGCTGGCTTATCGAAGTGCTGTCCATGAAACCACCGGCTATACTCCAGCCCAGATGCTGTTTGGACGTGAACTTCGTCTCCCATGTGATCTCCTGTTTGGTTGTCCACCCGATGCGCCTTCATCGCCCGAGGAGTACATCCAAGATCTCCAGGCACGATTGGAGGACATACACAACTTTGCTCGGGAGCGGATTCACATGGCAACGAAGAAAATGAAGACAAGGTACGATCTAAAGGCTACACAACATGAGTTCCAGGAAGGAGACAAGATCTGGTTGTGGAATCCTGTTCGACGCAAAGGACTGTCTCCCAAGTTACAGTGCAACTGGGACGGACCATACACAGTCTTAAAAAGGCTGAATGATGTAGTGGTGCGGATCACTAAAACACCTTCATCAAAACCGAAGGTGGTGCACTATAACAGGCTAGCCAAGTACCACAATTAACGGTAATATTAAAATTTAAAATGTAAATACTGGTAAAATTTGCGCATGCGTAATGTAAATATTTGTATATAAATACTTGTACATATTTGTGAATTTTGTAAATATTTCTCACTTGATTTTTGTTTCTATTTTGTCGTTATATGCAACTTAGTTTTTGTATTTTGGATTGTGTAAATTTGTTTAGTTTCATCTCTTGACCAAGGGTTGCACTGCCCGGGACGTGCAGTCCTTGGGAGGGGCAGTGTTACAAAATTGTAAATAATTGTGTTTATTTTTGTATAATTCTTTCAAAGAGGCTTAGTAAGTTGATAAAGTGCTAATTTTGTGCATTTCTAGTCGTTTTAGCGTTGAAATAACCTTATTTTCCCTTAAAAACGCATTAAAAAGCCCCAATAAAGCAGGTAATGGATTTGGCGCCAAATTTGGCGACTTTTTTCCCCCTTGGTGATTTTTTGGCGACCTTGGCGAGAAAATCCTTATTAGGGATATACCAAATATGGAAGCTCTAATCCCATTGACTGATGAGATATGGAGATTTCTGGAACGTTCCACACTTTTCTACAGGGGTATATAAGCCTGTTTTCTTCGCCAAGGCGAGTCAGTTCAGTTCAGTCTGAGATCAGCTTTTGTTAATGTTGCAGTGCATTGAGCCTCTTTGAAAGAGACTTGCTTTAAGTGTTATTGCTATACAGTTTGTACTGTGGATTTGCTATTGACAGCTGTGTTTAAGCTGTGTTTACTGGTTGAATTGAAGCTGATACTTGGTTTATAGACCTGTACTTTTCTGGAACTTTCTGTGAATAAATTATTGAATTTTTGTAAGTTTCGCCTTTCTTTCTCGGACAACTCACGAAGCCCCAAGTACGCAACAATATTGATTAAAAAAAAAAAAAAAAAAGTTCTATTGTTAAGTTTTTAGAAAATGTTCAGACATTTAATTTGTTAAACATTTCTTATTCGAGTGACGATAATGCTTTTACACTCCTTCTCATATTTATAAAGACACTTTATGTTTAGAAATAACTAATGTAAAAATAAATGTGAACAACATTTTACTAAGTGCACTTAATATATCTAGTAAACTAAAAACCAAAACTGCTATAAATTTTTTAACATGAAACAAAATTAATAAAAAATCATGCAAAATATTTTTTTTCTCCACGTTTTTAGATGTTCATAATTATAGGGACAATCAAGAAGTTTTCGTGTTCGATAAATTACAGTTGACATGCAAATTTGTTAACTACTGGGCTAGATTAATTCATATATAAGCCTTCAATTTTTCTTGGGCGGACATTACTGATAATTCCTCGAAAAAAAGAACGTTCATGTAGTGATGTGTTTTTTAAGTGGAAGGATAATTTCAACTGAATATTGAAAAAAAAATGTATGTATATATATATATATATATATATATATATACCGGGTGATCCAAAAGTCAGGACAAACTTTAAAAATGAATAATTTGAAAACGAATCAAGATACAAGATACGGTTTGCACCAAACGGATGAAAAAGAAACCGGGTTTTGTGTGGCAAAGGAAAAAAATTAGTTCTGTTGGCGACCAACAGATCGCGCTATAGTGTTTTATTTCACCAAAAGATGATTTACAAATGAAAAAAAAATTGTTGACATCTTACAAGTCAGCTTAATTACAGTTAATTAGTACTTAACTAATTAATCAGCTTAATTAGTCAGCTTAATTACAATGTACTACTTATTGTTCAATATCCATCATTCAGAAGTACAGCTGTGAGAGGATTCACCACATCGTTCACAGCATTTAGTAGCATTTCTTGCGTTATGGTAGACACATTTTGGCGGATGGCATTTTCAGTGCTGCTAGTGATGCCGGTTGGTCGCGGTACACTTTTGACTTCCAAGAATCCCCAAAGCCAAAAGCCACAGGGTGTCAGATCGGGAGATCTTGGAGGCCATGCGTGATTAAAGTAGCGACTGGGAATGCGATATTTCGATGCATATAAGCTTCGACTATCATTACTTGCTGTAGTTGTTCCTTTTTATATCGTTTGTTGCTTTGCATAATCCTACATCAGAAATACGACAGCGCCATCTGTTGGTCGCCAACAGAACTATTTTTTTTTTCTTTGCCACTCAAAACCCGGCTTCTTTTCCATCCGTTTGGTGCAAACCGTATCTATGTATCTTGATTCGTTTTCGAATTATTCATTTTTAAAGTTTGTCCTGACTTTTGGATCACCCGGTATATATATATATATATATATATATATATATATATATATATATACCAGGGAGAATATCTGACTGTTTCACCCTAAAAAGAGACCCCATAAAATATTAATTTAAAGAATAACTGAAAAAAAAATTACTAAGATTCGAGTTGTCCTTATAATTGTGAACACCTGAAAAATCATCTTTTTGACCGTATTTAAAGTTTTTTAAGATAGAAAAATGATAAAATCTTTTTAAATATAGTCTATTAACGAAATTCAAATTAATAAAAAATATATTTGTTTAAATAATAGTGTTCAGTGTTTAGTTAATATAGAAAAACGGGTGTCCTTATAATTATAAGAACCAGTGTATTTATTTATATTTTAAATAGATATATAGATAACAAAAAACATTTCACATATGACTGCCTCGGTAGCATATGTTTACTTTTTTCATGCAGTTTTCCATGACATATTATTAAAATTATTGAAATATCCACAAAATTTTGGGAGGAAGCAATCTGTAAATCATGTTTTAAAATTTGTCACTACTTTTATGTTAAATTATATAAAATAATAATAATAATAATAATAATAATAATAATAATGTAAATATATGCATACTGTTTTTAAAATAAGAGAAATAGTAAAGAAAAAATGATTAATTTTTTTTTTTTTTTTTTTTTTTTAACGCATGTTTTTATTATTATCTAGATTTTCTTAGTATAAATACATGTTTTGTCCCGTCCTACACATTTAGCATGAGAATATCTTGCTAAATCTGGGAGACTATTCTTTGCCATGGGATAAGAAATAAGCACAAACATCCACCACTCTCTTGCAGGATCTGGGACTGAAGAATGAACTAAGCATGCGTTACTACGTTTTAAAGAGTTGTAATTTAATTTGGAAATGTGTCATTTTCCTTTCAATATTTAAAAAAACTAACAAAATGTAGTACTTAAAATCCATTATTCTGATTTAAATGTTATTATGGATATGAATGCATTCTATTACTATCACTACATATTTAATATATTCTAGTCATATCTGACAGTTTGTCCAATTAAAATTCCCCTCAATTTTATTTTTCTCAAAAAATATGTTAAAAAATATTCTTGAGTAATGCATAATGATTTGACTATATCATCCAAAATATCTATTTATTAAAAAGTTGTGCAAGATATTACGAAAAATAAAAGTTATTTAATTGTATATGTATGGGGGGAGGAATCCTATAAACAACATCATATAGAAGTTGTGCCCAGGGCCTTCAAAAGTCATACTTCGGCCCTGTAAAAACGTAAAACGTTTTATGTTTTACGTATCTACAATATTGAGTCGAATGTTTTCGTCGAGTTCTTACATTATTTGTGGTTCATTGATGCACACTTTATAAAACAAAATATAGTCTAACAGTGTCAACTAACTTAATCTTTGTTCAAGATATCTTTTTGTTTTTAGAGGCCTCTTCATTTATCGTCCCCAGAAGCCAAAGTCAATGTTATTCTATGGAGAATTTCGCTCCATTATAACTTAACTAATATCTATTTTTTAAATTCCGTTTTCACATTCAGAAACTTCACAACTATTAAACAATTTATAGCTTTCCAAAAATTATTATTGTTATTTTAATTTTTAATATTTTATTTTGAAGTTGTAAAATGCGAATTTTCACTATGTGAAATTTTTTATTTTTGAACTTAAAAATAAAATCTTAAAAAAAAAAAAAAAAAAAAAAAAAAAAAAAAATCGATTTTTAGAAAGCGATAGCCTTTTTAGCAGTTGGGAATTTTCGGAAAATTAAAACGGAATTTAAAAATATGTATTATTTAATGAATTATATAACGAGACAAAATTTCCCATAGAATAACATTGGCTTCGGCTTTCGGAGACGATAGGTAGAGAGTCCAAAGCGAGTATAATAATATTATACTCACTCGCAATTATACTCGCTTTGAGAGAGTCCCCTTAAGGAGAAAAAACAATTTTTTATAGCTTAATCGAAAAAGAAAAAAACTTCATCCTATTTTTAAGCATATCTTAAATATATAATTAATCTAGTTGATAAGGTACCATTACAAATACAGATGTTCTAGAATATTTGAAAAAAAAAAAAAAAAAAAAGAAAGAAAGAAACTTCATATAACCAAATTGAAATGAACATTTACTATCCGTGTATGTATGTAACCAATCGTATGTCTGAATGCAAATCACGTGGCCCTCTCCGGCACTGGATGCTTGATGGAATTGATGTTAATATCCAAAACATTATCTTTTGTATTCAATGAAAAATTTTGCATAATTAAATGATTTAGCTTTAGAATAATAAAATTTTCATTTTATATGATTAAAAAAAATATAAAAATAAAGCTGATTTCTATACCATCAGTTTTATAATGAACAACAACCAGTTATTTCATATTTCAAAAACATGTTTTTAACAGAGTAAAAGACAATCGTTTGAAAATGAGCTAAGAACTATTTTCCTTTAGCCGTTTTGATTTGAAAGCTATTTTAAGGAAAACTTCATTCTTCGAAGTGTGCATTTTGTCCTCGCGTGTTTGAATGGAAAATTGTAATTATGGGCTTTTATCAACAAGAAGAGTCGATTTCAGCACGTGAATAAAATAAATCGGCGAGAGTAATTGAAACAGACATAGGTAGGATTACGCACAAATTCTTCCTTCCTTAAACTTGTCATTCATACGCTGTGCATTAAGGACCTTGATATGACAAATAAACTTGAATTATAAAAACTATTATCAGTCTGAAAACTAAAAACCATAAATTAGCATCCGAAATAGTTATTTTGGTTATGAAATATCGTTTACGTAATTTATATGATAGAATAAATTACATTTATAATTGAATTTATTTCTTAATTCCCCTGGCTTTTCATTTATATAGACATAACTACGCTAACACTTAAGCCTAATATTAATTCTTAAAAAAATTTTAAACGAAAACGTAGCTAATAACAGTCAGAAATGCAGCGAAACACTGGTGTTGAAAAAAAAAAAAAAAAAAAAAAAAAAATGTAAGCGAATATCATAAATTGTAAAAAAAAAAAAAAAAAAAAAAAAAAATCGCTATAACTGTTTCGATTTGAAATAATAGTGCAACCTTCATTAGGCTCACCCCTTCTTTAGGTCAAACCAAGAAAAATTTTATAGAATATTTTTTGGGAAGATAGGAAATAAATAATAATAAAAATTCCGTCAAAGACAGAATTTAGATAAGTACGGTGGACTATTAATTTCAGTCTGTAAAATTTCTATTATTTATTTATTTTTTATCTCATTTTTTCACCGTAAAACTGTGCCACTTACTTTTTAAAATGACTGAAATGAATTAAAATGAAGTGTTTCCACCAAAATTTCATACTTTAGTTAATTTAAAAGATTCTAATTGCCGTGTCGAAAAACTGTTTGCACCCCTGGATTCAGAAAAATCGCCCTTTTCATTTGGTACCAAATTTGTAACGATAGGACTGATATTTCTAATTTATTTTGGTGTTACACAAAACTTGTCTACAAATACTATCGACGACGTTTTTACCCAGATTGAAACTAATAGTCCTCCTAGTCTTAACTAGTGGGTAAAGTTTATTAAAATTTTTATCATGTTACTAGTCTGCAGAATTATGTTTATCTTCAATGACATCAAAAAATTATCTATTCTAGCCAATTTTTAATTTAGAAATTTTTACCTTTTAAATTTCGTATTGAAAATAATAATAATAATAATAATAAAATTTTACTTTTAAGTTCTATTAAAATAAGATTTGAATTGATCATGAATATTTAATAAAAGAAAAAAAAAATCTCAAATAAAAGTAGCAATATGTATGTGTAACTTGATAAATCTAATTTTTCATAAAATCAGTTTCTTTACAAAGATACTGAGAAGATATTTTTACAAAGATACCACATTATGAAAATCCTGCTATAGTTACATTTGAAAAATGTTTAAATTTTATATAACTATTGCGACAGAGTTTAATTATTAATAAAGATTTTTTTTTTACATTAACATTTAAGCAAATTGTTTTTCTTTATTACAAAACATAACATACAGGAATTTGAAAACTGCATTGCAGATAAGTGCATGTAGAAGTTTGTTGCTACTATTTACAGCTATATACAAAATAGAATTGGAAATAGGTGTATATTGCACACATTTACAAAAATTGAAATCCAAATATTGAAACTATATACAGTCGGTAACAGAAGTGTCCGAACACTAGCAAAAATTCCTATATAAAAAAAGTACATTTAATACCGTTTTGTTAAGTAAATCCTTGTCGAATCACGTTCTTAAACTGACTAAGAACAGGATTCGACAAGGATTTATTTAGCAAAACTGTATTAAGCGTACTTTTTTTATATAGGAATTTTTGCTAGTGTTCGGACACTTCTGTTACCGACTGTAGCTGTATACTTGCTTGTTAGGGAAAAAAAACTGTATTTAGTACTTCTTTTAGGTAAAATTACCCCTTCCTCTTTATGTATATATATATGAATTTTTTTTCAAATATATCACTGAAAGTAAACATCAATCATCATCATCATCATCAATGTCAGCCTTTATCAACCCACTGCAGGATGAAGGCTTTTCCTACACGATTTTTCTCAGTTTCCAAAATAGGACTTTGGGGGTCCATCTATCATAATTTCTACTGGCAAGGTGCCCAACCCCGCTCTATTTTAACTTCTAAATACAATATGTAAAAAAATAACTATTACCAGCTGCAAGAAAATCTCTGTGATTGGAGAAAATAATCATTTTCTCCAATCACAGAGAGTTTCTTGCAGCTGGTAATAGTTATTTTTTTACAGTGAAGTAACATCAGTAACTATGGTTTTCTCCCTAGTCCATGTGTTTCGCTTTCTGTCCCTTCGGATGAATCCTAACATGCATCTCTTCATGCTCTTCTGGGTTGTTTTTGCATAGTTTTACATGTTAATGTGCAAGTTTTTGAAGCATAAATTAAAACAGGCAAAATATAATGATCAAAATCTTTTCTTTTCAAACAAATCGGGAGGTTGCTTCCGAATATAGCGCAATTTCTTCTGACTGCTTTCCATACAAGTTTAACTCGGTTGTTAATTTCTTCCATGATGCTTCCATTCATCATAATGACTTGCCCCAGATAAGTATATCTGCATACTGTTTTTAATTCATCCTTATCAACAGCGACCTTCAGTGAATAAAGAAAGGAATTTGACATAATTTTTGTCTTACTGAAATTCGTTTTCAATCCAGCTTTCTTTGTATAATTCTTGAAGTATTCTTTGTAAATTCTCAAATGAGGAAGCAAGCAGTACGATGCCATCAGCAAATCTCAAATGATTTATAAATTCTCCATCAATTTTATGCCTTTCTCCTCTAATTTACTTTCTTAAAAACTACTTGAAATACGGCATTGAACAGCTTAGGTTTTGTGTCGCTTTTCTGATTTTGAATGCATTATTTGTTTGGTGGAGTTTTAATTTGGCTGTTGCTTCTTTATAAATGTTTCCAATAAGGTGAATATGTCCTGAATTAATATTAGTATTCCTTAATGCATTCATAACTGCTAGTGATGATACAGAGTCAAAAACTTTTTCATAGTCCACAAAACCCACACAGAGAAGGAGTTCGTATTCATTATTTCTTCCAATGATTTCTCTAACTGTATGAATATAACTGATCATACTAAAACCACTTCAAAATCCTGCTTGTTCTTAGGTTGTGCTGTATCTAGTGTTTCTGTAAGTAGTTTGTCAGAATGTTCATCAGAATTTTATGCAGAATTGAGAGCAGAATACCTTGAGATTGTTTCTAATATCTTCTTTTTTGCCTTTCTTAAAAAGTAAGATTATGATAGCATTGCTCCAGTCCTTTGGAACATCACACAATGTTATACGTTATACATTTATTGGATTGTTCAGTAAAAACCTCATGGTTTCGTTCCCTGCTTCTTTAAAAATATCCACAATCATTTTTTCTCCTGAAGCTTTTCCATTTTCCATTACTTTTATTCCCATAGCTACTTCTTCCTTCAATATCGCTGGCTCGTCGTTCGTATTGGATGGCGTAGCTCGTAGGTGAACCATTGAGTTGTTCTGATGAACAGTACAATTCTAAATAAGAATTTGCTGCCTTTTGTAGAATTTGCCTCGATTCCGAGCGATAAATTTCAAGGTAGTCAGAAGAACAATGAAAATGGCAGTGTGACTTTGGGCTTACCGCTGCTGTGTCTTAAGAAGGCCCTCTATATTTATATATTGTTAAGAAAAACTTGTTGACTTTATTCCGTGAGAAAATAGTTCGTAAAAAAAACAAGTAGGTTCTAGACGATAAATGCACTTTATTCTGTGTAACTTCTCGAATCTGTACAACGAAACTGTTATTACAACGAATATTCTCGAAAACAGTCCAATAGTACTTGATATTCATGGAATATTCTGGAAACAGTTGAATGAAGCAGTCACTCATACCCTGAATGTTCTGGAGCAGTCCAAGGAAACAGTCGTTGTTTCGCAGGAGTAAAGCAACTAACTTTAAATACTCTAGAGCAGAAATACTCGCTAGCTTACGAACAAAGTTCAGTCACTAAGTTCCAAAGTTCAATCGCTCAGAACAGGTCTCTGAACAACTCTGAATTTCAGTAATTACACACACCCTCTCAGAAGTTAACTCGCTCCTATTTGTACCCTTAGGCGATGGGACCTGGCGGAGTTTCTATCCAGAAACTCATGGGAAGTTCTAGATCTCAGCGGAGAGCTTCGAAACTTCAGGAACCCTAAACTATTATTTTTCGCCAAATATTATCACTAAGTTTGTCGCCAAGGCTGACCTCACTTAAAGAGAATGAAATGCCGCTTCATTTTTACTTTGACTGTAAAACTACTTTTACTGCAACAGAACAATTGATGCAGAGGAAAAGACTTAATCCTTTGTAACAATATAAATATACTCATTTTCTGAGAAAAGTGTAGCGAAGAATAAAGGTAAGAATTTTCAGAAACTTATCATTTTCATGGTCCAATAAACTTAATTAAAAAAAATTCTAAATCGAATCAGTGATGGCCTTTTTATGAACACATTTAAAAGAGTCACACTTGCTTTCTAATAATGGATCTCTCAGCCTTACTACTAAAGCCCTTTGAAAGTTAGAGACAAGATGAGGATCAAGAAGCAATTGATTCTGAAAAGTACAAAGTGTTCTTTAATGCTATTGGTACCTTTATAAAGAGTCAATTACATGACGCCACAAAATGGTGACATATTTTAAATTCACATACAATATATCCTGTTGATGAGGCCCATAAAATAGTAATTTTCATAAAAGACATAAATATTCTATGTGAATTAATTATTAAATTTATTATATTAACTTATTTTTAACAGTTATTTATTCATTTATTTGGGCTCTTGTGGATTATGGTGGCATTTTATCGTCTGTTTTGTTTTTGCATTCTGCTTCTTTTGTTAGAATGTGCTTTTAATTATACGGAAAAATTAAAAATAATTCACAAATTACATTCACAAGTACATTTATACAAAATTTTGTCCAATACTGCCACATTAAAAAAATAAAAAATAAATAAATAAATAAATAAAATTTGGAGGTTTGCCTAATGAAATAAAAAATAAGCGAATGACATTTTCCATTAGTCAGTGAATATAATAGAATTCAAAAAGACATTCACTTTTTCTGAAATTACATATAATATTCTCGAGTTTATATAAAATTAGTAAAAACGATTTTTTTTTTAATCAAATAATATTTTTAATTATTAAGAGCAAGTACTTCAAATTTTTATGACTTCACTTTGTCATCGCAAATAATACATACATTTTTTACATTTTAATTACATTTAATGTACATATTTTTTTTTTTTTTTTTTTAATGTCAAACCTATTTTCCGAAAATAAATAAATAAAATAAAATTTTGAGGTTTGCCTAATTAAATAAAAAATAAGCAAATGACATCTTTCTATTTGTCAATGACTATAATTAGAATTCAAAAAGACATTCTCTCATGCCAATTTTTAAGAAAACTTTTACCAAAAAATATCGTGTCCTTATAGAAAAAAAAAAAAAATAAATAAATAAAGTAGCATCGCTTGTGCTCGCATAACAATTCCCTATAGTTTTAACATAAGAAATTATTCCTGCGGTAGATATTACTTCTATAAAATTCAAAAATTCAAACTATATAACAAAATGCAACCAACATCGTTGCTTTCTTTATTCTATTCTATTTCTTAAAACAATTTTTATAGCTGCCACACGCACCACATAAACTTAAAATTTTACATCTACTTTTTATGATAGCAGGCGATCATGCTACGCGATGATATTTTACATAAAAATTAAATCATTAAATTCAATTTTTTTTCTTATTTTTATTTCATTTTGCACGCGCACTTTTTATTTCCTAATTCAAAATTATATATATATAAAAAAAAAAAAAACTTTTTCGATAGTATTTGTTTCGATACTGATTATTATTAAATTTCTATTTTTCTCCCCCCCCCCCCAAAAAAAAAAAAAAATAAATAAATAAATAAATAAATAAAAATTAAAATAAAAATTAAAATAAAATAAAAATAAAAATAAAATAAATAAATAAATAAAAAATGATTTTGATGAAATTCTGGCAAAAGCAGAATTTTGTTTAGGACGGATGACTATTAGTTTTTTTTTTTTTTTTTTTTTTTTTCTTTTTTTCAAATTATAACATCGCTTTCAAATTATTCAATTATATTTTCGATAAATTTTAGATTTCGATAAATGTCCAACTATCGAAAAATGACACCGCGAAAATCCCAGATTGAGACTAATAGTCCACAGTCCTAAAAAAAAAAAAAAGAAAAAGAAAATGGGATGATAGTGCCACTTGTTGAGCGATTGATTTCTACAAGTAATCAACACCAATTTAAGTGAAGGACAATTTTTGTTAATTTCGTCCATTGGTTTATGGGATACAGGGTCACGAAATTTTAGATACACACACAGACAGGCAATTTCTAATAATAGTCAAATCGTGCTAAAGCCATCTCGAAACGTGTAAATCCATCGAAAATCAGAGGTTGAAAATTTTCGCGAATCCAATACTTTCTTTTTACATATTAAGAAGAAAGTAAAAACTCAAATTTATTTTGGATCTTAATTTTATTTTGCAAATACATTCTAAGACAACAAAAAAAAAAAAAAAAAAAAAGACGCACCAAGAAGGAGTAATGCAAACTGTACAAAAATTCACATGCATAGAGGTTTCGATGGAAAGTGCAAAATTTTAAAGTTTGGCTACCATCGAATCAGCATGCGACGCTGCAGCGCATCTTAAGTGCGTAATTGGCAGAATATTAAAAACGAAAAACTTTGATTCCAGGTCATAAATTCTTCGAAAATTTTATTCCGCCTACTCAGGTAGACAGTAACTATGCCTCGCATACAGGTGCGCAAACAATATGCGCAGATGTCTACATTTGAGAGAGATGTGTAGTTGGGCTCAAAGAAGCCGGTTGGTCTAATCCGCGATTTTTTTTTTTTTTTTTGACAATTGGATAGGAACGATGCCATTATTAGATGATATTGGCAGGAATGGGTGAACTATGGCTGAACACAGCGTTAGGAAGGAAGCGGTCGGCTTACAGAGAGGACAGAACGTGAGAACCAATGAATCGTCAGAGCTGTACTCAAAGCTCCAATTCATCATTATCATCGATCCGATCCTACGTGGAACTGGGACTTCAGTGACTTCAAAGACTTCAGTGACTTCAGGCGGCTCAGAGAAATGGGGTTGAGCTCACGGAGATCCTTGTGCAGACTGCTATTGAACTCTGCATAACGACAAGCACGTTTGCAGTGATATCAGGTTCGTTCGAGCTGGAATATCACTGAAGGGTATTTTGTTTTCTGAAGGGTATTTTGAATTGCCTTCAATAATGAGTCCCACTCCGATTTGAGCCCCGGTGACCAGCGAAGACGCGTCTGGAAACGCCCCGAAAAAAAGGGTGATTTCACCTTGACTGTCGCCAGCTATACGGCCCGACAACCAGGAATGAAGGTTTAGAATGTCATTTCACTTCATAGCAAGACCCCTTTGGTTGTCATCCGTGACATTTTTACAGCACAGTGGTACGTCGACGACATTCTACGTTCCGTTGTGTTTCCTTTCATATCACGCAATCCTGATCGTATATTTCAGCATGATAATGCTCGCCCACGCACGGAGATAGTTTTTCCTGCTTTTCTAACATATTTTTGGGACAGTAAAGTCGCCGGATCTCTCTCCCACTAAAGACATTTGAAGCATCCTGAAAAGGAACCTACAACCAGCTCGGGATTTTGCCAATCTAAAGCTCCAATTGGACAGAATTTGGCATGATATCTCGCAGGAGCACATTTTCGAACTCTTTCAATTAATACCAAGCCGAATAACTGCCTGCAAAAGGGTCAGAAGTGAACCAATGCGTTATTGACTTTGTGAGGCCATTTCTCTTGATTAAATCCTCCAAATTTTTTAACAACGATAAAAAAAAAAAAAAAAAAGAATGAATGAATGAATGTATGAATGAATAAAAATAAGAAAATAAACATGTGTATATTGTTAAGTTTTATGAAAACTGAATTTTCCGATGCGTTTTCTATAGATCTTCTGAAATATTAACTCGCCAAAATTTTGATATGATTACTTTTTTTTTTTTTTTTTTTTTTTTTTTACAAATTTCGCATTATTTTCGGACATACCAATCGCCAGACGTTCACCATCACCATTGAAAAGGTGTTCACGAGGGTCCTAGACCTGAGTGTTGTGTCCTCCATGGGGTCTTTCTAAGAGGTCGTAGCCCAAATTTTCGCGAGTTTAAAAGAAAATCACGACAAACTCCACATGGCTAGATCAACGAGTATGATCTGGGATCGAACCCAACATTTTCCATCAACCAGTTTTGAGAGTAGGATCTCTGGACTCCTGGTCGAGGCCATAATCAGGAAGGAATGTATGTATAACCAATTATTAATTCCATTTATGAAAAAATAGAAAACCTACTTTCATTCTTTAACATTTGAATATGTAAAAAAAAATTCATCATTGAGGTATAAAAATAAATAAATAAATATCGAAATATAAATGCGTCAAAATATTTTTACTATTGAGCAAGAGAAATATAAAACATTTTTTGATAATTTTTAAGGTGGATATCTTTTTTTTTTTCTTTTTTTAAAACAAGCATTAAATTTTAGAGGCACTTTTTTACCTATAATTAATCTTTAAAATGTAAAAAGATTTTTTTTTTTTTTCCTCTACTATTAAATTGTTCTAAGATACATCAGTGAATTCAAAAACATTTCTACTATTTTATTTAAGATGTTTAAAAACTTTCCAATCAATTTTTATTTGGAGGAGCATGCTATTCACAAAAAGCAATTCTTTATTAATGAAAATGACAAAACAGTACTTTATATTCGATATTTTAGCATGCCAAGTAGCGAAAACGAAACGTTTAAAATATCTAATTACTATAAGCATCATATATATATACTATAAAAAATTTTATTTAATGTAGTCAGGCGTTACAAGATGCGCTGCGCTGCGCTCTCAAATTTCGTTCCGCCGGTACCGGTATACTTTAAAGTATCTGTATTTGTTTTATATTAAGATTTCGGGAAATTAAATAACTATTTAAAACTAAATAAGACAATTAATTCTCATAAAATTGACAAAATTCTTTAGGATTTAAGATATAACATTAACAGATGATAAGAATTTACCTGATGCAACCATGAGAGCCGAAGCCCCGACCAGCACAGCCGACCACAGCATTCGAAGGGTGCTTACTGCTTTCCTGCCTCAACTATCAACAGGAATGAGAATGAGAGTAAAGAGATCGGAAAAGTGACTGTCGTTTTTCGACTTTTGAAAGCCGTTAGCTCTGACGGTCATCCGACCAAATTACAGCAGATTGTGTAAACCAGCGTGTTTGACCGCACGGTTGCACAATATAAGATAGGCCGTGCTCTGCATCTAATTTATATAATTGCGGTGTGAATGTCAGTTATTTGAATGGGCATACGTCTGTATACATTATAATTTCGCAAGTTTTCTTTTTTTGTTAAACATCAGTCATTTTTAATACATCTTAATTATCTGGTACAGTAGTAGTCAATACCGCCCACTAGTGGGCTTTCCAGCTTTTAGGGTTAGAGGTTTTCTTCAGCGGTAGAAGTTTTGTCAGATACTGAAGCCCTTTCATATTTTTAAATTTAATTGACTTTTTAAAAACATAGAAAGGGAGAAATGCTTTATTATTATGTGTTTTAACTTGCTATAATTCTGTTTTATAAAATTTATAAAGTTTTGTGGAACAGATAGGCAGTTAGAGAATTTTACTACCAACAGACGCATAAACGTGCATAAAAAGGTTAGTCCAGTCAAAATAGGAAAAATAGAAGAAAAAAATCGTGTAGTTTTGAAATTTTGCATACTCATAGCCGAGGGGGTCCTGAACAACATACTAAAAGTCCCCGCCCGTGGGGGGTGAGCGGGGGGCAGGGGGTCATTTAAGGGGGGCAATTTTCAGTTTTTATTAAATATCTTAAAAACTATCGCATTTAGAGAAAAAATGTCAATTACAAAATTAATCTACGTAAAATTTCCTACAAAAATGTATGCTACATTTTGTTTGTACGATCATTAGTTTAGAAGATATAGGGAGATGAAATAACACATTTTCTTGAAAAATTCTTTTTTGCAATAGTAAAATCAACTAAAGTGTGCAATTAAAAGGGTTCTTGTCAAATATTTTCTAATGTAAAAAACAAATATATACATAGGGAATATGCAAGGATAATACAGCATGTTTTGTAAGTTTTAAATAATTTTAAGGCTAGTAGGCGCAAGTGGCGGTTTGAGTAAAAATCTGGATAAGTCCAGTCAAATAGGAAAAATAGAAAAAAAAAAATCGTGTAGTTTTGAAGTTTTGCACACTCATAGCCGTGAGGGTCCTGAACAACATACTAAAAGTCCCCGCCCGTTGGGGGTGAGCGGGGGGCATTTAAGGGGGGCAATTTTCTTTACATTTGAAATATAAGTATTGCATTTTACACATTAGTTACATCTTCCACATGTTTTTTCAGTCTTTAACGATAAAAATTAGGAGAATTTGCTCCGTTCTATTGCAGTACTAGCGAAAACCCTTTGTTTCGCTTCCCCATGCAATCCTTTGTGATAGCCGTTGCTTTCTATTTTACGGATATCTTACAGAAAAGTGGAATTTTTCGATTTGTATATTTTGACTTCCACTCTTTAAACTTGGTGCATTGCGCGCACACACACATACAAATATTTATATACAAATATTTATTTGTATGAGTAAAAAATATTTAACCTGAACCTTTTTAATTACGAAATATAGTTTTTATTACTATTGCAAATAACATAAAAAATTAAATAAAAAACACAGAATAGGGTTGGGGACTTTTAGTATGTTGTTCAGTAAACTTAACCTTATAACTGTGCTCAATTTCAAAGCTACACGATATTTTTTAATGTTGATCGATTTTGGGTCTTCGTTATCTGGATTTTTACTCAAACCACCACTTACGCCTACTAGCCTTAAAATTATTTAAAACGTACAAAACATGCTGTATTATCCTTACATATTCCCTATGTATATATTTATTTTGTATATTAGAAAATATTTGAGCAGAACCCTTTTAATTACACACTTTAGTTAATTTTACTATTGCAAAAAAGTATTTTTCAAGAAAATGTGTTATATCATCCCCCTATATCTTCTAAACTTTTGATCGTACAAACAAAATGTAATATACATTTTTGTAGGAAATTTTACGTAGATTAATTTTGTAATTGACATTTTTTCTCTAAATGCGATAGTTTTCAAGATATTTATTAAAAACTGAAAATTGCCCACTTTAAATGCCCCCCCCCTGCCCCCCGCTCACCCACAATGGTCGGGGACTTTTAGTTTGTTGTTCAGGAAACTTAACCTTATAACTGTGCTCAATTTAAAAGCTACACTATATTTTTTAATGTTGATCGATTTTGGGTCTTCGTTATCTGGATTTTTACTCAAACCACCACTTACGCCTACTAGCCTTAAAATTATTTAAAACGTACAAAACATGCTGTATTATCCTTGCATATCCCCTATGTATATATTTGTTTTTTACATTATAAAATATTTTACAAGAACCCTTTTAATTGCACACTTTAGTTGATTTTACTATTGCAAAAAAGAATTTTTCAAGAAAATGTGTTATTTCATCTCCCTATATCTTCTAAACTAATGATCGTACAAACAAAATGTACTATACATTTTTGTAGGAAATGTTACGTATATTAATTTTGTAATTGACATTTTTTCTCTAAATGCGATAGTTTTCAAGATATTTAATAAAAACTGAAAAGTGCCCCCCTTAAATGCCCCCCTGCCCCCCGCTCACTCCCCATGGGCTTTTAGTATGTTGTTCAGGACCCTCTCGGCTATGAGTATGTAAAATTTCAAAACTACACGATTTTTTTCCTCTATTCGTCAAATTTTGGCCTTCGTTGCCTGGACTAGGTTGATTATCCCTGATCTAGTGAACGATCATCATAAGTCGATCATGAACTACGAAATTAAATTAACTATGATTTCATAGTTAGAGCCTCATATCGAAAATGTGTTATTCCTAGCACAGCATAATGCATTTCATGTATGATATATTATATACTTAGAATGCATAATTAACTATCAGTATATAATATCAGTAATATAATATCAGTTACTATACAAGCAAAAATAAATCATTAAACGAAGTAAGGGGGTGGAAGAGAAACAAAAAATCAACAGAGAAAAAATGACTCTGAAAATATGAACCAATTTATTAATCTATATTAAAATATTAAATTGATTTCAATAAAACCCATTAAATTCAGTATTTTAGGGTCTTGAATCAGGTCTTGTCTAGGTCGTCTTAAATATTAACATTTGTACTTCAGTGTACTAGCATTCACATCCCGATAAGAAAATTGATACAGGTAAAAAAATGCAGATTTTGAGTTTATATCATTAAAATGTGTATGAAATGTCTCAACGTGCACGAAAAGCGTCACATCTCTATCTCGCAATTTATACACCTGAGAGACAGTTGTCTCAGTTTTTTTTTTTTGTAGGCTATTTAATGTTTTATCTCAATCTTTAAGTTGTTTTTTTCCTCAAATACTACATTTTGAGTTGTGTCACTTACCGGGATGCGATATGCTTTGAAACAAATGTTACCTCCATCGTATTTATAAAAACATAAAAAGATATTTTCAGAAAAAATAAAAAAAAAAGATGAAATGAATAAAATTAGAATTTTGTCTCTGATATGAGCTTTGCCTAAGCAGAAATAAATAAGTTAGGTTATGATGTGATATGACGTCGAATGGATTGAGAACGTATCTAATAGTGAATTGGGCAGGGTCCTCGTTCAGGAAGGGGATGAGCGAGTCTACTTCCCTTTAATACGAGTATTAAAACACGTTGATAGGCTTAACATAATTACAAATCTAATTGGGAAATATTTTATTTTATTTTTTAAATCAAAAGCTATAATGAATTTTTAAATCCTAATACATGACAAAATTACAAATGCAACTAGTAAGTTCTAATTATTTCATTTTGTTTAAATTGTAATTCTTATAGACTTGGTAAAATTACAAAAATACTTGGCAAATCTGATTTTTTTTTTTTTTTTTTTTTATCAATGTTATAATGCATTTTCTAATTCTGGTAAACTTGGAAATTTCAAATCTAATTCACATAATTTTTATAATTTAAACTCTTCTTTTTTTTTTCTCTCTCTCTCTCTCAAATGAAAACTAGAATAAATTAAAAAAAAAAAAAAAAAAAAAAAAAAGAATAATAAGAAAGAAAGAAAGAAAAAGAAAAGCTTGAAATACATTTAATATTCCTTCTAGACTTGACAAAATTAACCCAATTTGCAAATAGTTTCTAATTCTGATATACACTTGGCAAACTTATTAAATATTTTTTTTAAATAAAAACTGTAATAAGTTTTCCAATTCTCGTATGCAATTTAAATTTAAAACCTAGTTGGCAAATTTTCCAAATTTTTCTTCAAATAAAATAAATTTATAATAAACTTTCTAATTTTGATAGATTTGGTAGAATTATAAATTTAGCTAGCAAAATTACTAAGTTTTATTATTATTATTATTATTTAAGTAAAAACTGTACTAATTTTGTCTAATTTTGATAGATTTGGTAGAATTATAAATTTAGTTAGCAAAATTACTAAAAATTTTTTTATTGTTATTATTTAAGTAAAAATTGTACTACATTTTCTACAAGCTAGATTGAACAAATTTGTTACTATACCACTTTGAAGAAAATTGTAACCATTGTCTTTTAAACCATAATAAACTTTCTAATTCTGGAAGACGAAACATTACACACCTAGTTACCAAATTTAATAAACCTTTATACAACAAACTAGAATGATGTGGCCACCACATGACTTTCTTCTATATAGTTTTACACAAAATTTATTCAATACAAATTATTTATTAAATACCAAATTATTTTTCATTATAAATGCAGACGATTTTTATCTGACTGAATTATATCACTAAATGCTAAAAGAAAGTTTTTTTTTTTTTTTGCAATTATCGGAGGAAATGCGATTTTTTTTTTGTTTTTTTTTTCGTTAAAAAAAAAAAAAAAAAAAAAAAAAAAAAAAAAATCGATAGGTAACTTAGTTTTAAATTATCACAGACCTATAGTTCAACCATTCGTTTTAATGGTTTTCTGTTCTTTTAATATATTCGTCAAACAATTTACTTTTAATATACTCTGGTGTAAGTTCATCGTCATTTCTGGCTTCGATAGCCGTGATCAGGGTATCATAACTAGGGGGTAGCGAGCACAACATTAACGCTGATAAGTGCTGCTCATTTATTTCTTCTCCTATCGCTAACAGTTTGTCCCTTAACTTATAAATACTAGTTATGTGTTCTATTAGATTTCCCCCTTCTGCTAGTTTGGTGGAATATAATTTTCTGAGCAAAAATAATTTGCTGCTTAGATTTGCCATCTCATGTATATTTTTAAGTGCATCCCATGTTTCCCTGGCTGTGGACAGGTGTTTTACATGCACTATCTGTGTGTCTTCTATAGCTAAATTAATTATGGCGCGCGCTTTACGATCTTTAGATCGCCATTCATCAGTTATCGGCTATGGGGGCGCTTCTATAATAACCTGGAAGAGATCCTCCTTCGTGAGGAGCATCTCTACCTTAAATTTCCAGCTATCGTAATTACTGGAGTCTAACTTCTCAATAAATGTTGTTTCTTTTCCGGATGCTGCCATTTTTGTTATTTATTTATTTTATCAAAATATACTATTATATACTACGTATATATTTATTCTTGGAAAAGTTCAAATAGTATTTAAAGAGAGCAAATTTACTGATTGTATATCAGTAACAGTTATGAGTTTTTGATGTAAGCGCATAAATGTTATATAAACAAGTTGATTTCCGTTTAATAATTCACACCTATATTATTTATATATATATATATGCTTAATTGAATTTCTTCATTTTTCATTTTCTTCAACACACAAATTAATTATATTTAATAATTTTCTTTTCTTTTGCAGTATAAGTTCACCGTGCTAGTATGTTTATTTTATCGTATTTTACGCTCTATATCTTACGATTATTTAAGAGACTGGATCAGTCTCGTAATCTTTCATAAATAACTAAATATAAAGTTATATTTGGTAGAGCAAAATTGTTGCGCTTCTCTTAATACGTAAACTTATTTGACATAGAGCGCTTCATTAATTTATTTATATTAAATAAAGTCAATAATAAACAGGTAAGATTTCACTTACCTGAATAAAGCATACATCACTGGTTCAGCATACATCGCTGGTGAATAGCCTCCAGTCACTCCTGTGTTGACCGTCTTAATTCAATCTGTAATTAAAACTTATAAGGTGCACAATATTATTAAATTTGTGTGTATGTTAATTAATTAAATGGATATTTTCTTTTATCCATAAATTTACTGTCTTGGTTAAATATACATGTTAAAATTTTAGTATATATATTATAATGGAAAGAGCGTTTTAACGCCCTGCTAGAATCAATGTTTTTACATCTTTTTCTAAGAGAAGCAAAAGAACATCTACATTAAAAATGAAATCGAGAGAGAGAGAGTTTCATTAGGAGTGCTGATTAATCAGTTCTGGCTTTTCCTTTTACTGGGAGTGGCACATATTTCGCTTTACATCTAGACTGATTGTTCTTTGAAATAAGTAATAATTTCTAAAACACTTCTTGAGTAAAATGGAAAATAACGGTCATATAAAAGTTATTATAACTGTCTGTTTTCTTACATAATAAGTATACAAAGAAAAAAGTATAAATTCGTTTTGAATTATTACTTTCTTCTATATTAAAAAGAAGGATGTACTGGATTCATAAAAATTTTCAACTTCCAGTTTTCGGTGGATTTATGCATTCTGACTCTGAGGGAACCAGAACACAATTTGACCATTTTTAGAAAATGTCTGTCTGACAAAAATTCTATGTAGCAGCTCTAGTTCAAGAGTTAATGCACAGAATTTCATATAAATTTATACATAGTTGTATCTTAACCAAAAAAAAAAAAAAAAAAAAAAGTTCCCATCAAGTTTTGGGGCAAATCACTCAACAGGTGGCGCTGCTATACTGTGATTTCTCCCATTTAACAGAAGACTATATCTCAGATTCTACTGTATATAATTAAAAAAAAAATTAAGTATATCACAGGGCTATTATGAAACATGTTTATTTAATTTCTGTGCATATCGGTCAATAGGTGATGCTGCTATGCTGTAATTTTCCCATGAATGGTGAAGTTATACCTAAGATTCCTTTGTGCATAATTGCAAAAAATTTGGTATGTGAGCGAGCCATTTGTATAAAACATCATGTTGATTCAATTTTGGTGCATATTGTTCGATAGGTGGCTATACTATGCTGCAATTTACTCTGTGAATAGGAAGGCTATATCTTAACATCTATAACATTTGACTACACTTAACTTGATATGCAAGATAAATAATATGAAAACGAAAGATGGCTTAATTTGGGTGTATATCGACCAACTGTTCCTCACCTTCTGTGATTCTCCACATGGCTACATCTCAAAATCTTTTGATTAAAATTGCACTAAGCTCCATATCTAAAATCTTTATTGTGAGAAAATCTGATTAAGTTTCTTCTGTACATGTTAAACTACTCCCACTTCCGGCAGCGAGTGTGTTGTGTGGTACTTTTTGAGCTCCTCAAAAGTTCGGTGTTTACAATTGAGTTTCTGTGTTCTAGAGTTTTGTATTTAATTTATGCGTTTTAATTCAGTTATATTAATGTTCAGTTCGTATTCCGCTTTAAGTTAATATATATTTTGTGTGATTATTTTCATAAGAAGTGCTTATAGTGAGTTTTTATTTCAACTTTGACATTTTTGCCATCTGAAAGTTTTCAAGTGTATCAATTTCAGCTAGTATTATTGCTAAAGTGTGTGTTTTTTCCTTCTACAAGTTGCTAAAGTAAAGCCTTTACCTATTGTTCTCAAGAAACAAGTAGTTTCAGAGTTATTTTTGTTATAAAATTAGCTTATAGTGCTGTTTTCGAAGGTGTGGATGAATAATTTATCAGTCTTTTCAAGTTATTTTATATTAAGTGTATATTTATCTTATTTGCTGAATATTTATAATTACATATATACTGTATGAGTAAAGTATGCAAAAGAAGCAAAGATTGATCTAATTATAGTGTATTATAATGAATATTTAGTAGTTTATTTGAAACATATTTACCAGCGCAAAGGCGGCCATCTTAGATTAACGCCCTATTCTCCATCTTGTTTTGATACAAACTTTGTCATATTCAGTTGCTCTAAATTAAATTGTGATTGATTAACTCATTGATTGAGCTCTAGTTTTTAATAAGTAAAAGAGTATTAAAAACAAATAATTAAAGGCATTTATTATTAGAGAATATTTATCATTATAATTAAAAATATTATTAAATTCTTATTTTCAATAACAAGCAGTACTACACCACATATAAGATGAAAGTCTTTTGAACCAATTTCCGGCCTTCAGGCTTACTGACGAAAACAAATTACGTAATAGTTCAGAAGTGTTGGAGAGAGAGATAGCAAACTTTTGGCTTATATATATAGATCATGGCGCATGTAATAAATGTAGAGAGCACCTCACATCTATTAAAAAACATAAAAATGCACACTGATAACATTATGACAAAAATCAACGAAAGGATAGGACAAAAGGTTACAAAAGAAATGTGTGACGCTGTAAATAAATTTATTATGGATATCGTAATGGATTGCGCAGCATCCGATTCAAAGTATGAAAAATTGATGGGAAGATTTGAACAACTTGAAATGGATTTTGAAAAAGAATTACAGAAAAATAGAGATATAGATAGCAAATTGAAGGACCTAAAAGTAATTGTTTCAGATATAAAGGGACACAAAGAGGAAAGGACTAAAGATGACTATACTGTTGTGATTTCTCCAACAGATAAGGATATTGATAAAAAGGTCCTATTGAATAGGATAGCAGACTTAAGCAAACAGAATAACCTTGAAAGACCAAGAGATGTAGTTATTTACAGGGAAGGAAAAATAATAGTCAAGACAAGTACACAAGAAGGTGCCACGGAACTAATAGACATAATAGGAAAATATAGAAAATATGGCCACAGCAAAGCTTGGTAAGATTAAAAATAACAGACTGATTATGTTTAATGTGGATGAAGATCTGGATGAAGACAACATAAAAGAAGAATTGAAGGAATCGGCAAACATAGATGATAAGGAAGTGGAAATAATTAAAAAATTCAAAGGAGGCAAAGGTAATCACTGGATTTTAGATGTTGGTAGAAAAATAAAACTACTAAGAATGGGGAAGATTCTCATCAACTATCAAAGGGTATTTATAAAAGAATACATAAACATTCAGAGATGTTTCAGATGCCAACAACTGGGCCATACACAGTTTAAATGTACAGGTGATTCGAAGTGCTCCAAGTGTGGAGATAGTCACGACAGCAGAGTATGTAAAGGGGATAAGAAGAGATGTATAAATTGTGATGTTGACGGTCACACAAGTGACGACAAAAATTGTCCGACCTTCATAAAATATAAAACGGATCTGATTCAAGGCAAAACTGAAAAAAGAAGATTATAACAGACACCATGGTTTCTCAAAAAGAAGAAAAAATTAAACTTTTACAATTAAACATGAACAAATGCAAAGCTGCAAGTATCAACCTACAGACTTTTATGTTAGAAAATGAAATCGATATAGCCCTTCTTCAAGAACCTTACATATTTAATAATCTATATATATAAAAGAGCAGAGTCTGTCTGTGTGTGTGTGTGTGTGTTCGCTATAGAATCCTAGGCCGTTTCACCGAGCGGGACCAAATTTGGCACGGTTAATGTTTACGACCCGAGAAAGACAACGCCGCAAACGATTTTACAAAATTCGCCCCCCAAGGGGGGGAGGGGGGGAGGGGGGGCAAAACGTAATTTCACAAAATCCTCCATATCTCAAACAAAAAAACAGATATCCGTAAAATTTTTGCTTTTAAATATAGCTAATACAAATGTCTAAAAATCGGTTTCTGGAATTTTTGAAATTCGGTCCCCAAGGGGGGCGGGGGGGGGGGCAAAACGTGATTTTTGTGCGTAAGGGGGGGGCTATGGGGCAAAAACAAATAGAAATACAGTTAGGCCGTACAAAATTGGTACAGATAGGTTTAAGAGGCCTGCAAGTCGAATGGGGATATTTTCGATTGTGTAAAGTTATTAGGAGGGGCGAGTGGGGGGGGAGGGGAGGAGGGGGGGCAAAAAAATAAAAATAGTGTCAGATCGTTCAAAATTGGTACATAGAGGTTTTTGATACTTACAAATCGATTGCGGATATTTTTGAATTTGTAAAATTATTAAGAGGGGCGGGTAAGGGGGTGGGGCAGTAAGGGGGGGCTATGGGGCAAAAACAAATAGAAATACAGTTAGGCCGTTCAAAATTGGTACAGATAGGTTTAAGAGGCCTGCAAGTCAAATGGGGATATTTTCGATTGTGTAAAGTTATTAGGAGGGGCGAGAAGGGGGGAGGGGAGGGGGGGAGGGGGGGGCAAAAAATAAAAATAGTGTCAGATCGTTGAAAATTGGTACATAGAGCTTTCCGATACTTACAAATCGATTGCGGATGATTTTGAATTTGTAAAATTATTAGGAGGGGCGGGTAGGGGGGTGGGGCGGTAAGGGGGGGCTATGGCGCAAAAACAAATAGAAATACAGTTAGGCCGTTCAAAATTGGTACAGATAGGTTTAAGAGGCCTGCAAGTCGAATGGGGATATTTTCGATTGTGTAAAGTTATTAGGAGGGGCGAGTAGAGGGGGAGAGGAGGGGGGGGGCAAAAAAATAAAAATAGTGTCAGATCGTTCAAAATTGGTACATAGAGGTTTTCGATACTTACAAATCGATTGCGGATATTTTTGAATTTGTAAAATTATTAGGAGGGGCGGGTAGGGGTGGGGCAGTAAGGGGGGCTATGGGGCAAAAACAAATAGAAATACAGTTAGGCCGTTCAAAATTGGTACAGATAGGTTTAAGAGGCCTGCAAGTCGAATGGGGATATTTTCGATTGTGTAAAGTTATTAGGAGGGGCGAGAAGGGGGGAGAGGGGGGGCAAAAAATAAAAATAGTGTCAGATCGTTCAAAATTGGTACATAGAGGTTTTCGATACTTACAAATCGATTGCGGATATTTTTGAATTTGTAAAATTATTAGGAGGGGCGGGTAAGGGGGTGGGGCAGTAAGGGGGGCTATGGGGCAAAAACAAATAGAAATACAGTTAGGCCGTTCAAAATTGGTACAGATAGGTTTAAGAGGCCTGCAAGTCAAATGGGGATATTTTCGATTGTGTAAAGTTGTTAGGAGGGGCGAGAAGGGGGGAGGGGGGAGGGGAGAGGGGGGCAAAAAAAATAAAAATAGTGTCAGATCGTTGAAAATTGGTACATAGAGGTTTCCGATACTTACAAATCGATTGCGGATGATTTTGAATTTGTAAAATTATTAGGAGGGCGGGTAGGGGGTGGGCCGGTAAGGGGGGCTATGGGGCAAAAACAAATAGAAATACAGCTAGGCCATTCAAAATTGGTACAGATAGGTTGAAGAGGCCTGCATGTCGAATGGGGATATTTTCGAAAGTGTGAAGTTATTAGGAGGGCCGAGAAGGGGGAGGGGAGAGGGGAGACAAAAAAATAAAAATGCAGTTAGATCGTTCAAAATTGGTATATAGAGGTTTTCGATACTTACAAACCGATTGCGGATATATTCGAATTTGTAAAATTATTAGGGCGCTCATATATATGCATTCGCGCGTGCGCATCGCGCACGGGTCTACGCTGCCGAAGGCAGTGGGGACCCGGTGCGACATTTTTTCCCGATCAGAGTTTTTTTTTCTTTTTTTTTTTTTTTACATGATAAAAAATTCATTAATTATAATGATTCATTTAAAAATAGTGACCAGCGAAGCGGGCGTAGCCTGCTAGTAATTTAATAAATGTTGACAAGTGTTAAATGGAAATTGCCTAACTGGGGATAGTTTAAGAAATTGACAGAAAATAATCTTTCAGAATTTAGATTTTGCAAAATACAAGTTAATGAAACTGAGTGAATGATCTCTGATAAGTTACTAAATATCAAAAATTCAATATACAGAGCCAAATCAAACATGAGAGAAAAAAAATAGATTTTCTTTTTTATTAATACTTGGTCTAAATAAGAAAAAAAAAGGAGACCTTGGTGATCGTTTTTGTAAATTTGCTAGTGGAGTACTAATTGTAATTATTTAAAGCCGGAGTGATTACCCTGAAAAGGAAATATATCTTAAATGAAAAATAAAATACATAAAAAAGGACAAGACAAAACTTGACTTACCAAACATCTCTTTTTTTATTGGGATGTAAAATCATGTATTAATCCAAAAAATTAAAGCAGTGGTACCACTTGAAAAGACATTATTAACACTTACACAAAACGTAGATACTCATAACACATGTATATTCTTGATTAAAACAAAACACTATTCAGGATATGTGAAAATACACTTAATTGAAGGCCGCTAGTGTTCAGTTTGTGGAATGTTCATTATTAGAAAAAAGACGAACGAAAGAGCCTACAGTCATATCAAATACAGTCACCACATACGTTGATTCACTGTTAGCAAACTTAGCAGCTGGTATCTAGATGTAGTTATTTCCAAAAAATGCTGTATCAATTGTAGAACCATCTTTGATAAAAAAGAGAGCTATAGGCAATTCATCAGCAAAGCAATTCTTGAAGGAAGAGTCTCTTAAATATAGAATTAATTCAAAGATCGTGCAAGATGTAGTAGAACCACCACTGTTATGTTTTTTAAAACATAAGCCACCTAAGCTACTGGTATCTAGATGTAGTTGTTTCCAAAAAATGCTGTATCAATTGTAGAACCATTTTTGATAAAAAAGAGAGCTATAGGCGATTCGTCAGCAAAGCAATTCTTGAAGAAAGAGTCTCTTAAATATAGAATTAATTCAAAGATCGTGCAAGATGTTTCCTTTTTAGCAGTGCTTCCTTCACGGCACATTTATCAGAACCTAGACTGCTCGGACATTTTCACATTTTTTGAAAAAGTTAGGTATGCTCATCTCCATTACTGATCCGCTGACATTCCTGAGAACCTAGACAGCTCGGACATTTTCACATTTCTTGAAAAAAGTTAGGTATGCTCAGCTCCATTCCTGATCCGTTGGTAACATATATATAAAAACAAAATCTATTAAAGATTATTCGCCGCTAAACGAAGCACTTTGAACTTGGTCAGTTCCTATGATCTTGAAAAAAAAGCTTACGTGCCGAGCCTTGGCTCGGGAGAGACTCCCGGCCGCAGCTTCGCGACACCACCTCACCGTACAAGCCCTCCTGCTGTTCTGCCCCGAAAGCTATCGGAAATTCGCGCTCTCTTCCGATCCAGCCAATCAGCGCGTGCGAAAAAGACGCCACTGACGTCAAGAACGGACGCCAGGAACCTTCCGGAGTGTTCTAGAACATCTCTTCCCCCTCTGAAAGTGCGGGAAAGTCGAGAATTTTAAGCAAACATGGCTGACCGCTGAATTTAAGAATACAGTCAAATAAAAAAGGTATTTTTGAAGAGAAAACAATTAAATTTTAAGCTATTTCTATGAGCGATGGCTCAAATTAAAGGAAATAAAATAAGCTATCTAATGAAATTAGTGTTACATATAAATAAACTTAGAAAAATAATTTGAAATGCAAAATCAGGACACTGATTGCTGACAAGATAATTTAGGGTTTTTCTGATTTTATACATTTTAATTTTAATTTTGCACTTTTAGTAATTTCTCTACTATTATTTTCTTAGTGATTTTTGCACAGAATATCGATTACGATATTATATTAATACGGAATTTCTGTATTTGTTTTTATTTTATTTTTGAAAAAGGCAAATTTTCAAGTTAAAACGGAAATCTTTTAAATAAATAGATCGCGATCGATTTTGATAGAAATTTTCGCAGAGTATAAAATAAATTTTGAAAGAGAAAGCTTTTTAAATAAAAGGAAACTGAAAACCTATAATTTTAAATAAAATAGTGTTAAATTATTTGAAACTTAAGAATAAAATAGTGTTATGTTTTTTAAAACATAACAACAAGTCTTGGCAAATTTATCTCTCTGTAAGAAAGACAGCCTGTATAATTATAACAAACAAAACCTTATTAAATAATATGATATATAAGAGTGAAAACGGAATCTTTGTTAACATTCAAACTAATCAAGGAAACATTACTATTTCGTCTCTTTATATGGCCCCGTCTTTGGATTTAGAAGAAGGTCTTCGTGAAATACCAGATAACATATTAGATTTGAATCTTTTACTCTTAGCTGGAGACAACAACGCAAAGAATCAGATCTGGGGCAGCAATAGATCTGACGACAGAGGTGAGCTTATTCTAGAATTTTGTAATCAGAGAGACTTTTGTATATTAAACGACCTGGATCAGATACCCACCTACTATCAAGCAGGAAAAACTGGATGCCCAGACCTAACATTGGTTTCATCAAATCTGTTTGACAATATATATGACTGGAGGGTGCAGGAACAAGAGAGCTGTTCTGATCATCGTATCATAACATATAATATAGAAGCAGAATACCCTAAACTGTCTTACAATAGATTTGCAACAAAGTTCTTTAGTATAAAAAAATTCAATAAGTTAATTATAAGTATGAGTGAAAATGTAATGCCGGTATTAGATAATTGCAAGACTTCAAGAGATTTGGACAACTTCTTAGACGTCTTTTATGAATCAATGAATAGAATCAGTTCCTGTGTTTTCAAGATAAAGAAAAATAGCAATAGACCAAGAATAAAATGGTGGAACGTTGAACTAAAAATATTGAGGAACAAAATTAAAGCTTTATACAGGAAATTTAAAAGGACCGGTGATCCAAAAATAAGAAGTGAGATGTAAAGAGAAAGAGGAAGATACAAACTCGAAATAAGGAAAGCCAAAAATAAAAGCTGGAGAGACTACTGCAGTATGACCACGGAGGTTTATGGCAAAGTATTTAGTGTATTCAAATCAAAAGAGAGTATAAATACGATGAGTAACTTAGATGGTATGCCTCTAAATTCTAACATGTCTGATATAATACATAATCTAATTAATCACCATTTCGAACTGATAAATTGCAAAACAGAAGAAAATTACAATCTGAGTTGTAAAACGGACATTAATTTCATGGAAATTGACCATGCAATAAGGAGTTTTAAGAAAAATAAAGCACCAGGCCCAGACAGGATGGACTTACGAATAATAAAGGCTATTTTTAACATAGACAAAGTTTTATCTACAAAGTTATTCCATAAAATCCTCAATACTGGTTACTTTCCAAAAATATGGAAAAAGGCAAACATTATCTTTTTCAGTAAACAGGGCAAGGCTCCTACGGATGCTTCCTCATACAGACCAGTATGCCTATTGAACACTATTAGTAAAATTATGGAGAAGGTAATTATTAACAGATTAACTTATTTCCTAGAATCGAATAAAAAACTACATGATAATCAATATGGCTATAGGGAAAGCAGAAGCACCACAATTTGTCTTAAAAAAGTAATAAATAACATACTCAAGAGAAAAATAGATTATAAATACACTTCAGTTATATTTTTCGACATTACAGGAGCTTTTGATAATGCCTCCTGGATTCAAATTCTCTCTTCACTGGAAAAACTACAGGTTCCAAGCTATCTATATGACATAATAAAAAGTTATCTGACCAATAGAGAAATAGCCTCAATTTACACAAAAGTTTTTCATCAAATTGGCAAGGGGTGTCCACAGGGGTCATGCCTCGAACCTATATTGTGGCTTGTTCTAATTAATGACATCTTTGGAATTTTTGATAACTCTATTTCGGATCTTTATGCATATGCAGATGATTTTGTTTTGATAACTTCCGGGACTTCTAGAGCGCAATTAGAACTTTTGACCAATGAAGGCATAGGTAAATTTGCAACCTATTGTTCATCTAGAAATTTGGTAATATCTCAGCCAAAAACTAAAGCAATGATGTTCGGAAAAAAGCTAAGTGAGGACAGACCGCCAATTTTCAAATTGAATAACAAGAGTATAAAGGTTGTAGATAATTATAAGTATTTGGGTGTACACCTGGACTCTGGTTTGAAGTTTTTATATCATCTGGAGCAAGTTAGAAACAAAATAACGAACCTAAACGTGAACTTGAGAAAAATAAATGGAGTTACATGGGGAGTGAAGCCAGATCTAAAAAAGCAATGGTACCAAGCAGTCATTAAACCCATGATTCTATATGCGAGCGAGGTATGGTTCCCGCAATTAAATGTACATGGCCTAAGAAAACTCTCTTCCTGCCAAAGACGTTACATTATGTTTATATATCATTTTTACAAGAGAGTCTCAAGAGACGCAATTTGTGTTATAACCGGAGTTTTACCTATAAAGTTAGAGGCAGAAAAGCAGCAAAATAAATTCGGAATAGAAAAAGAAGGAAAATCTTGGTATTATAATAACGAATACTGGAGTAGGCATGATTTTCAAAGTAAAAATCTTAAAATGAATAATAATCGAAGTGGTTATAGAAAAGTCTTCGATATAAGTATAACAGAAAGAAAATCGAATTATCAAACAAAAATTTATACAGACGGTAGTAAAACAGAGGTAGGTGTTGGTCTGGCTTTTATGGTTTTCGAAGGTGAGAGAATGGCTTACATGAAGCAATTTAAGCTACATATGGAAAATTCAGTATTTCAAGCTGAAATGTTAAGCATAGGCAAAGCGGTTGAGTGGGCCACCACAACAAAAAGATCTTCTATAACGTTAAAAACAGATAGCTGTCTGCCATTTACGCACTGGGAAATCTTATACCAAAATCAAGTCTAACTCAAAAAGTGTTAGATATCATAAATGGTTTCAAGGGAAACTTAGAAATAATATGGGTCAGAGGTCACTCTGGTCAAGTAGGGAATGAACTGGTAGACCAAGCAGCCAAAAACGCAATAAGTACAGGTGAACAAATCAGGATACCTTTTCCTCAGTCATTACTAAGAAAGTATTTCTTAGCAGATGCAATGAAGTCGTGGCAAACACTTTGGGACAGTTCAGAAAAGGGAAGGATTACTCACGAAATTTTCCCAGAGGTCTCCAGGAAATTTCCAATCAAGAATCAGATCCTAGTGTATTTTATAACGGGACATGGCAGTTTCCCAGAATACGTATTTAGGATAAACAAAAAAGATAGTCCAAACTGTCCATGTGGGCAAGTTGGTAATTCCTTCCATTACCTTCAGGTTAAATGCACTTTTAGCAAAACTTTTGTTAAAAGATATACAAGAGAAACTCTAAGAGAATATGTGACAAGAATTGACGGTTCAAACTATCAAATAGTTAAAGTCAAAAACATTTATAACGAACTGAATAAACATTTTTCATTCATAAATTATCTATTTTGAAATTATGTACAAGATGTTACTATTATTTTTATTTTCACTTGTTTGATTATTTTTCAAAAGAACATGTTTCTTTTGGTGTCTGCGACACTTTTCTTCTGAGTCCTATGCAGCACTCTTGTATTTTGTATTCATCTTTGTTGTTTTAATAAACGCCCGGTGTTTCCGGGCCCGTTCCTTTGGTTGTGGCTTCGTTGGATGGTGGGGGTCATTTTCTCTCTCCACCCTTGGGCTTCGGCCAGCCATAAACCTTCGGGTTGGTAGGTGGAGGGGAGTAGTTAGTAGTAGTTGTACATGTTAAACAGTATGTAGCATTGTTATATATGTAGAGTGATATAGAAGAAACTTTTGTGGTGGCCATAATATACTAGTTTGAAGTTTTTAGTTTTTTTTTCTGCTTCTTTCTTTTATGTTTTCTTATAAATGTCTCTAAAGTCAGTCTTGGATTCATAAAAATTTTCAATTTCTGGTTTTCGATGGATTTTAAGAGGTCCAGAAACTTGTTTGATCAATTTTTTTAAATGTCTGTCTGTGTGTGTGTGCAACGAAAATTCTGTTCAACTGTACCTCTGGAACCACTGCGTAGAATTTCATATAAATTTATATGTAGTTGCACCATTATATAAACCAGTGCCTATCTTTTGGTGCAAATGGCTCAACAGGTGATGCTGCTGTACTGCAATTTCTACAACTTAAAGGAAGGCTATATCTCAAGAACTACTGCATAGAATTTCACATATATATATATATACATGCACCTTGGCATATGTTAGTGCCTATCAACTTTTGGTGCCAATCATTCAACAGGTGGTGGTGCAGTGCTTTCTGCAATTTTAGGGAAGTCTATACCTTGGGTCCTATTGCACATAATTACAAGAAACTGTGTTTTAGAAGGGCATTATGAGAATTTATGCTAATTCAATTTTGGCGCATGTTGTTCAATAGGTGGCACTGCTATATGGAAATTTCTCCCCAAAACGGAAAGGTTATATCTCGGATTCTTTTGTGTATAATTGCACAAAACTTGATATGTGAGAGAGTCAGCCATTATGAAACACTATTGTGATTTTTTTTGGATATATATCAGCCAAAAGGTGCAATACTGCACTGCAATTTACTCCATGAATATACTACGTCCCAACTTCTATTACATAAGTGCATGAAATTTGATATGCAAGACAACCATTATGAAAATGAATGTCGACCTTATTTAGGTGTATATCAGCCAACAGGTGGAGCTGCTATTAGGATTTTTCACAAGCCTATATCTCAGCATCTGTTGAATAAAACTGCACCAAACTCTATATGTAAAATATTTATTGTGAGAAGCTGTGGTTAAACTTTTCTACAATTTAAGCAGTAAGTGGTGCTATTATATAGAATGAAATAGAAGAAAGTTTTGTGATGGCTACAACATATTAGTTTTCCTATGAAAATAACCTTTCAACTATGATTATATTAGTAAAATATTTTGTTTCATTTTTTAATACTAGTATTGTAAAAAAGTATCTAAATAATTAGTATTAATTTTATAATTCTTAACAAAATCTATCTTTTTGTGAAGATGCTTTTCGCCACAAATTGCAACTGTCGGAATGAATATGTTGGGCTTAAAGTTTTATTCTTCATGGCAATATTGTACAAATAAATAGAATATTAAATAAATATATTTAAGTAAATTATATTTAAAATGTTTTTAAAGGAATGTTTTTTGAAATACTTTTATACTTTATTGTTTTAAAATAATGAAAAAGAAAAGAAATATACAACATAACAAAAAACAAAACAAATGCTGGATATCTGTATCTGGCAGGCAAGAGCTCCAGATATCTGATATCTGGCAAAATCACTATCCGTTTCAATCAGAATTGAATTATCTTACAAACGTGCTCTAAACTTTAATTAAAATAAGTTTTAATACATTAACCAATTTCAAGAAAAGAGACTCATATCATATGTTCTTTATTTCAGAGAAGAGCACAGGCCACCTATTCAAAGCATTTTTCAGTTTTAAAATACTTATTAAATCTTCTTCACATCTTAAGAACATCAAGTTTTTGTACCTCTCATGAAAAACAAATAGCAGACGAAGTCTTGTTTATCTATAGCGATTGCTGAAATAACATATTTTCTATTCTTATTTTTGATCAATCGTTTTTAATCTGTGTTATTTTTTTATACATCATTATTTATCATCTTTTGTTTGCTGTATACATTTACAATCAATCATCATTTAGTTTATGTTTGTTATTGATATTCATGAAGAACATGTTAAATACTTTGATTTTTGGTACTTAAATCATTGATAGTGCAACATCGTACTGCATAAATCCATTTAGACGAGTAACTAAGTTAATTAACTTGTTGTAACACCTTTATGCAATTAAATTAAATGAAAACATTTTAAAATTTCAAATTAATCCATAAACATTGCACAAGAACAAGCTATTATTTATTGCTAGATCAGTTAATGTTACAGTTACACTACAACATACTAAAATCAATTCTTACAGTTGAAAATAAATAAACACATAAAGTGTTTTTAAAAAATTATTAAATTTACAAATACAACTATTCTACTGTTTACAAATGCACAATATTACTTTTATTTTATTTTATATTAAATATTAACATTTTTGTTCTTAAGAACAATATTTAATTGAATTTGATTATTCGTTTTCCTCTATCACGTGATTGAGCAGACGAAACTGGGAAGAGTCCATTGTTATTTGATTGAAAACTCATTCACTGGGGCTCATTTCAGTGGCAATTAACTCACATATTTTGGATGTCATAATTCACAAATCTCTCAAATTTTTCATAATAGTACTAGAAAATCTTTGTTTTTTTTCTTAGTCTTTCCACTTTTTTCTATACAAAATTTTTTTCTTTAAAATAAAAAAATTTAATCATTAATAGTAGCATTTAAAAAATTGGGACATTACATTTTATCAATAATGCATGAGATGTTGCACTCCAAAAGATTCTTAGAATGACAGAAATGTGTAAGATCTTTAAATCAAGTATTAAAGTCTAAGACAACTCAATAAGTCTCCCAGAAAAATCAAGTAATGCCCAAGAACCTGGAAAAAATTTATCTGAAGACACACTGTTTTTTCTTACAAAACATGGCTGGTGGTCAAATTAAAATTCAAGAAAAAATAAATGTCAACTTCACATTTAGTAATATACTTACCACATATCATGAAGTCAATATAAGAGACCAATTTATTCCTGAATAGGGTCTTTCTTGAAAGTGAACCTGTTTAAGAAATTTTATTTTTCCGACTGAGTGAAAATAATGCCTGGACCTTGACTTACAAGGTCAAGGCTCTATCAATTGAGCTATCCAGGCCGACAAACTGGTCGGCATTACTCACTCAAACAACCTTTAGGCAGAAAACATCTGGTCTATCATTTAGATAGCTCAACAGAAATAAGCCGCAGGTAAACACCATTAAACAATGGGTAAGAAATACAATTTTTTATTAAAATCACACAATCAACTGATTGGAAGAAAATCATATTTTTGAAATTTTATTTTTCCGACTGAGTGAAAATAATGCCTGGACCGGGAGTCGAAACCCCGGATCTTTGACTTACAAGGTCAAGGCTCTACCAATTGAGCTATCCAGGCCGACAAACCGGTCGGCATTACTCCCTCAGACAACCTTTAGGCAGAAAAATCCAAATAAAATATCCCCCCAAAAAATTTGAAAAACATAAAATACATATTATTATACTAGCAGGCTACGCCCGCTTCGCTGGTCACTATTTTTAAATGAATCATTATAATTAATGAATTTTTTATCATGTAAAAAAAAAAAAAAAGAAAAAAAAACTCTGATCGGGAAAAAATGTCGCACCGGGTCCCCACTGCCTTCGGCAGCGTAGACCCGTGCGCGATGCGCACGCGCGAATGCATATATATGAGCGCCCTAATAATTTTACAAATTCGAATATATCCGCAATCGATTTGTAAGTATCGAAAACCTCTATATACCAATTTTGAACGATCTAACTGCATTTTTATTTTTTTGTCTCCCCTCTCCCCTCCCCCTTCTCGGCCCTCCTAATAACTTCACACTTTCGAAAATATCCCCATTCGACATGCAGGCCTCTTCAACCTATCTGTACCAATTTTGAATGGCCTAGCTGTATTTCTATTTGTTTTTGCCCCATAGCCCCCCTTACCGGCCCACCCCCTACCCGCCCTCCTAATAATTTTACAAATTCAAAATCATCCGCAATCGATTTGTAAGTATCGGAAACCTCTATGTACCAATTTTCAACGATCTGACACTATTTTTATTTTTTTTGCCCCCCTCTCCCCTCCCCCCTCCCCCCTTCTCGCCCCTCCTAACAACTTTACACAATCGAAAATATCCCCATTTGACTTGCAGGCCTCTTAAACCTATCTGTACCAATTTTGAACGGCCTAACTGTATTTCTATTTGTTTTTGCCCCATAGCCCCCCTTACTGCCCCACCCCCTTACCCGCCCCTCCTAATAATTTTACAAATTCAAAAATATCCGCAATCGATTTGTAAGTATCGAAAACCTCTATGTACCAATTTTGAACGATCTGACACTATTTTTATTTTTTGCCCCCCCTCTCCCCCCTTCTCGCCCCTCCTAATAACTTTACACAATCGAAAATATCCCCATTCGACTTGCAGGCCTCTTAAACCTATCTGTACCAATTTTGAACGGCCTAACTGTATTTCTATTTGTTTTTGCCCCATAGCCCCCCTTACTGCCCCACCCCTACCCGCCCCTCCTAATAATTTTACAAATTCAAAAATATCCGCAATCGATTTGTAAGTATCGAAAACCTCTATGTACCAATTTTGAACGATCTGACACTATTTTTATTTTTTTGCCCCCCCCCTCCTCTCCCCCTCTACTCGCCCCTCCTAATAACTTTACACAATCGAAAATATCCCCATTCGACTTGCAGGCCTCTTAAACCTATCTGTACCAATTTTGAACGGCCTAACTGTATTTCTATTTGTTTTTGCGCCATAGCCCCCCCTTACCGCCCCACCCCCCTACCCGCCCCTCCTAATAATTTTACAAATTCAAAATCATCCGCAATCGATTTGTAAGTATCGGAAAGCTCTATGTACCAATTTTCAACGATCTGACACTATTTTTATTTTTTGCCCCCCCTCCCCCCCTCCCCTCCCCCCTTCTCGCCCCTCCTAATAACTTTACACAATCGAAAATATCCCCATTTGACTTGCAGGCCTCTTAAACCTATCTGTACCAATTTTGAACGGCCTAACTGTATTTCTATTTGTTTTTGCCCCATAGCCCCCCCTTACTGCCCCACCCCCTTACCCGCCCCTCTTAATAATTTTACAAATTCAAAAATATCCGCAATCGATTTGTAAGTATCAAAAACCTCTATGTACCAATTTTGAACGATCTGACACTATTTTTATTTTTTTGCCCCCCCTCCTCCCCTCCCCCCCCCACTCGCCCCTCCTAATAACTTTACACAATCGAAAATATCCCCATTCGACTTGCAGGCCTCTTAAACCTATCTGTACCAATTTTGTACGGCCTAACTGTATTTCTATTTGTTTTTGCCCCATAGCCCCCCCCTTACGCACAAAAATCACGTTTTGCCCCCCCCCCGCCCCCCTTGGGGACCGAATTTCAAAAATTCCAGAAACCGATTTTTAGACATTTGTATTAGCTATATTTAAAAGCAAAAATTTTACGGATATCTGTTTTTTTGTTTGAGATATGGAGGATTTTGTGAAATTACGTTTTGCCCCCCCTCCCCCCCTTGGGGGGCGAATTTTGTAAAATCGTTTGCGGCGTTGTCTTTCTCGGGTCGTAAACATTAACCGTGCCAAATTTGGTCCCGCTCGGTGAAACGGCCTAGGATTCTATAGCGAACACACACACACACACACAGACAGACTCTGCTCTTTTATATATATAGATAAATAGCAGAGTAATGTGAAACTAAAACTTTGCTGAAGTATGATCGTAACAAAATGAAAAATCATGGTACTTTTTTTAAAAATTTTAAATGTAATCCTATCTAGCTCTGTTTGCTCAAAGTAGCTGAGTTGAGTTGATATCAGTTATTTGCATTTATCTTGTATTCTGGAAAAAAAAAAAAAATGGTGTATGCTGATTGGCTAATAATAAGTCAATTACGTCATTGAGTTTACTCAGCAGAAATTTATAATTTCAAAAGAAATAAATTTTAGATTTTACAAAATGTGTGAGAATTTCTATAAGGGCCAAAATAACATAACAAAAATTAAAGTAAATATTTTAAAACCCAAAAGGCATTAAATTTACTTTAGTTAAATTAAGTTATTAAAACATTAAATTATTTTTAAGTAAATTTTAAACTAACTTAATTTATTTAATTAAATTTTCTATGAATTACATTGAGTGAAGCACCTTGTTTATTACAATAACTGTAATGGCAGCCTTTAGCTTTCAACTTTTTAATTTCAATTACTTCAGAAGCAGCAAAACTCAGATCGTGAGAATCTTGCATGTTTTTTTTTTTCCTAACATAAAATTTTTAACATTGGGGAAAATTTGCATGCTCTTCTGGGATCAACTATTACTATTTATTTATTTATTTATTTTTGTCTGAAAACAGGTTATTCCTAAAAATTAACAATCTTGAAATGAAAAACTACTTTTCACAAAATTCAGCAAATTTAAATATCTTTAACGAAAGTTGAAAAACTTGGATAAGAAAATTATGTATTTTGCTCATCATCTGCAAAAATACATTATATTTCTAGAATGAAACATCAGAAAAACTAGAATTTTCGACATTTAGGTAAATAATCTTGTAGTTTTGTCATACAAAAAGTAAGTTTCCTCAACTAACAGTGTAATAACTGCCTATATCAGTGATTGGCAGTTAAAAAATAGACATATTTAGAAATTTACATTAATTCAGATTTTTTTTTTTTTTTTTTTCTTTTTGTTTTCACATTCTTTTTAGTCTCACTTTGTTTATGAGCAAGAATGAGAAATTTGCACCCAGTTTTTACCTCTGATGAAAACTCCAGAAAATGCTTCTGCTCTATTTTTAAACGATCTTTTAAGCAATATAATTTTTATTAAGCCTTTAAAAAAAAAAAGCTTTAAAGTTTATAACTAAAAATTTTACTTTCTTACTTCTACTGTGAATCTGCATAAAATGGTTAAGAATTTGGACAAGCACATGACTTGAATAAATATAATATAGATTGCATGAAACATCAATAAAATAAATAATTCAAACAATATGTTTTTTGGAGATTTAACTGCCTTATTGTTATTTTAAACTTTATTTTAAAAAAAAAGGTTGTTTTATTGCATGAAATCTTTAAATTTAAATATAAAATGCTGCAAGTAAAAATTTGAATGAAAAGATGATTAAAATTACTGCAGTTAAGAGCACAAACCTTTAAAATTATAGCTACTGTAATGTTCCGAATATAAACTGACCTGTGTATAAGTCGAGGGTACGTTTTTTCTTGAAATATTTACTGAAAATTCAAAATCCGAATATAAGTCAAGGTAAAAAAAAAAAATATATATATATGTCACTAATAGGGCGAAAATATCACCAAGCAGGGGAAACGAATGGAACATTTTCCAATCAAGTTACTGGGAAGTAAAATGTCAGACGCCAACGACATTAGTTTTAACTTTGGTAACCCTCTCTGAAGCCAGTACTGCATATTTTTGCATTCTTTTGCAGTCTATGTATTTTTACTAGCTATATTTTCTTCTGTGCCATTTTTTTTTTTTTTCGTTTGAAAGATGAGTGTAAAAAGAAATTCGTATGCGGCCAGTTTCAAGCTTCAAGTGATCGCGTTTGCAAAGAACTCTAACAACAGCATGGTTGTTCGGCATTTTTCCGTAAGTGAAAAACTAGTTCGAGATTGGCAAAAAAGACATGTTGAATTAGAGGAGATGCCAAAGACCGTATATAAGTCGACCTCCCCATTTTAGCATTTAAAAAAGTTCCAAAAATTCTCAACTTATATTCGGAACATTACTGTAATTTTTCTTTCTTCTTCCTTTGACAAATGTTATTATAGTCAATATTTATCAGAACATTTCCATTCGATAAATAAGTTATCCACAAAAAAAAGAGAGAGACATTTTTTTTCATAGCTTACTTAAGGAGATGGTGGACACTGAAAACTGTTCTTTGAAATTATTGTCTTAGAATTATGAAAGTTTGCACACATATACACTGAAATGCAACAATATTAAACATATTAAAATTTCTTAAAAACACTTAAAATTTTACATTTTTTGAAAATTTAAAAAATGTTTCATACAATTTAATTTTAAAATTTTTCCCTCGATCAATACACTCTAGACATATTTGGATATTACTTTGTGGATTAATTGATAAGTTTAAATAATTTAAATTTAAACTATTTTTATGTTTGAATGTTAAAAATTTGCAGGAAATTTCAGCATTGAAATATTTTTAAAAAATTAATTTGTCAATCAAACTATAAAATAATACCCAAATATGTTTAGAACTTACTAATAAACTATAATAATGTCAAATCGAGGGAAATTTTTAAAATTGAATTGCTTGGAGCATTTTAAAGTTTTTAATATTGAAATTTTAAATTTTAAAATTTCAATAGCTTTTCAGAACTTTTAATATATTTAATATTGATACATTTCAATGCTTATGTAGAAAACTTTCCCAATTCTAAGACAGTAGTTTCGAATGATCTTCAATGTCCACCATCCCCTTAAATAATAATAATAATAATAATACAAAACACAGAATTATATTAACAAGCAATAAAATGCAAAAAAGCAGTTCTGAAGCTATCATATAAACAATTTTTATAGTACACATTTAATAAGAGAAACACATTTAAGATAAAAAGAAAATTCTTTCTTTTTTTTTTCTCGTATTATTTCTTATAAAGAAAAAAATACATTGTATCATAATTTAAGTGTAGCTTTGTTGTTTATTTTAGTAAAATATTTTTATTTCAATATTAAGGAAAAAATGAAACCATAGACTATTAATACACAATTTTATTACCAATTATAAACTACAAGTAAAAACTTCTTAGTATAAAATGATACTTTAACAAAATAAGTGAAGGTAAAAGTTTAGTAACATAATAAAATACAATATCAACAATAACAACCATAGTTATACAAACATTAGATTTTGTTCAATTATGCTTTAATATCAATGTCTATGCAATTTCCCACCAGACCTGAGAAGCAAAACAACAATTACAATATTATTAATAATAATATTAGTGTGATACAAATAATTTTGATAAAATTTTCTTTAAAAATACTTTTAAAAAAATCTTTACTGGCCCTTCTTTTTTTTAATGTTATATTAGGCATATAAGAAAAATCTTTACCTAAATTTCCTCTATGATTCTGCCAAATTGATGCAAAGAAAATAAATATCAAAATAAAAAATATGTAGCACATTGTACAAGTTTTTGTTCCTGAAATTGGCTATAAATTGTTCATTTTAACTTAATGCCAAAGAAAATAAAGGAAAACAAATTTTATGTGGCTATAAAATTGAGCACAGCGCAAAATTAAAGATTGAAAAAAATAGATCTGTGGTACTAAAATAACATATTTGGTTATATTTCTATAATTTATTAGAAACTTTATTACATGAATATTTTGTTTATATAAACATCTAAATTTATAATATCAACCAATAACTAATAAAATAACATACATAAATAAATATATAAACATCTAAATTAATAATGCCAACCAATAACTAATAAAATAAATAATCACTTAAAACTGAAATAGCAGTCTCAGAGATCGATAGTCATTGGCATATGGTAAGAAAAATATTGGATACATGCTCTATAGTTTCTAAGTATTTTCTTTTTCTTATACTTAACATTAAAAGAAAAAATGCATATAATGAACGCAAATTGAATTAATGAAAATTGCCTTTTTAAATAATCAAATTACTAATGATTATAATACTGATACAATGAGGTGAAAAAAAAAAAAAAAAAAAAAAAAAAAAAACACTGACTTGATAATTAGTTATAGAGTTTGCTAGCCTCAAATATCTTGGTTAAAATATAATTTAGATCAATTTTTAAAGGTTTTTAGGATTTCAATTTCTTATCTGAAAATTTATAATTCCAGATAATTAAATGATTATAGTAAACATTTTCTCATAAATTGAGATCTTTTCTTTACTATAAATAATTATAGAATTTGCATATAACTGCATACTTTTTGACTTAATTAAACCTTTAAATTTATTATGTCACTTCATGAATAAAATTATAGAGGATAAAAAATTTATTATTATTATATATTTTAATAAATAAAATATTAAAATCTCCTTCACTAATAAAAATATTATTAAATTACTGAAACACTTTGCTATTTTTTTCTAGTAAGCAAATACTAGTATTTACTTATCTATTTATTTATTTATTTAATAGTGAATTGTCACAAAACAACAAAAAAGTTCATGAAATGAAAAATACATTAATCAAGCAACATAAGCAAAATTAGAGAAATTTGAATGAATATGTAATCATGCTATATTAAATTGTTTCATGCCAAAAGTAATATTAAGTTAATTATCAGTAGATTTTAACTTTTATCTTAATGTAAAATAAATAAATAAATAATTCTGCCACAGAGGGCACACACATAGAAAAATCTAAACATAAACGGAAAGTAAATTATTTAAAATTATAACAATAAACAATTTCTTTTAAAAACAAATGAACATTATCACATTTCATTTTCAAAGTATTGTATTCAACAACCCATACTTTTGACTAACAAATTAAACTCTTTATTTATTTTTTATCCAAAAAATAAAAGCAAAAATAATTTTTTTGCCAAAACATTTCTGCATTTTTCAAATGTAGAAATGGACATATTCACTTTGAAAACATTTCTTATACAAAAGGCTAATAAATAATTGCATTCAATACTATTTTCTTTCTTCTTTTTCTTTCTTTATTTATTTTTAAACCTAAATCATTAGTTACACATTAAGTTTTTTTTTTAACACAACAGAACTTTGTTTGCATGATACTGTAGTTCATATATTTTTCTCAACTACAACTCTCATATAACTACATTCGTATGCTTAATTTCTTTTAGTGTTAAGATATTTTTCTGACATTTGTACTGGAATTTTTAAAATATTATAAAACTTACAATAAATTTTCACTGCTCCCCTAGTTTAACAATAAAAAATTATGTAAAAAAGCAAATTCAACATAGAAAAAAAAAAAAAAAGTCCAATTTAATTTATTAATTCAACAATTCACATTTTATTATCTTTTACAGCTTTCTAGCTTTTGTTTGTTATGAATAAAAATTTTTCCAAAGGCTCAATTAAAAAATTGACAGGACATTTATTTGCATTAAATAGTCCCAACACAGTAATAATAATAATAATAAAAAAAGACTAAAGTCGACAATTTCTTACAATTTGATTCATTAAAATCCCACAAAAACGTCAATATAAAGTTTCATTGTTTTATAAAATAATTAATGACATAAAATTTAATGATTATATAAATAGAATGTTAAAAAATGCTACTATTAACCAGACATTAGAAAAAGTAAAAAAACTATGGACAAAAGAAACTATGGATATTTAAGGTGCAAATAATAGATTGCAATAAATAAATAAATAATAATAGTAATTAAACATAACAAAAAACAGGTACTTTTCCATTTGAGGACTGCCATGCTATTTCCCGCATTTGATGACTCATACACACAGAGAGTCCCAACAACAGTACTATCTAAAGCCTAAACTATTTGGAATTTTCTTCTCTCTTGCTATTTATAATGATACTATTAAAACCTGATACTATGATTGTCCGAATACCTCTTCACGAACCACTAAATGCAACAAATATGCAGAGGGTGTCAAAGATGTGAAATAATCCAAGGATTCCAAACTGACCCTTTAAATTAAATTATTTCAATTAGTTAAAAAGATATCAACTCAAAACCCAAAGCAAGTACAAGATAAGTGCCACAATATACTCTTAAAAAAATGTCTACCTATAGCACCACCAACTGCTTGAAACAAATGGGCAGTGAAAAACAACTAGCAGCAGCAGCATTATTTAAAAAATAGTGATTTAATTTTTCTCAAAATTCCTTTGTACCAGCAAAGAAGGAAAAGCCTGCTATTAAAATTCATCTTAAATAAAATAATAAATACATATTAAATAAAATAATAAATATAAAAATGATCTAAAGTATTTATGAATTACGTTGTCTTGTAATTTCTTTTAAAATAATTAATTACAATGAAATTGAGACAACTATATACAATAAAACATTTAAAATATTAAAATATATGTGGTAATACACATAACATTTAACATTTTAAATGTTTTTATTGCCTCAAGGAAACATAATTTTGTGTTGTGTGTATTACCTGATATATTTTAAATGTTTTTATTGTATCTAGTTGTCTCAATTTCATTGTAATTAAAATTTTTCTTAAATATAAATAACCTATTTGTAAATTTACTTGGTTTCAATTTTATATTAATATTTTTAAATTATTTATTATTTAAATACCTTATAATCATTTTAATTATCTTTTTGGAGTTGCTTCTAATTTAGCTTAAAGATTTGAACATATTTTATAGTTTATTGTGAGGGCAGTGAAATAAATCCCCTAAAATATCAAGTGGTAGTCCTCAAATGAAGAAGTATCCAAAAAAGTTTTTAATAGTGCAAATAAAATATACATATAAACTAACATTAAACAAAAAAGTCAATTTAGGCTGCTGATCTATGAGAAGCAGGAATAACTCCCATTATATGAAACACAAATGCAACTATTTTTTCATAACATAAAAACATCAAAGCAGCAGTGAGTGTTGTTTGTATAATTTTTGATTCGAGTCCTTTGTAAAGTCCTTTAAAACCACTAGATCTGAAAATAAATGCAACATGAAATAAATCATTTGGAGCTAATAATGCAACTTCAAATAAATTGGTGCAAATATATAGACATAAAACAAAACTAAAATAAAAATGTTATTTTAATTTATATTACATTCATTCTTATTACATATAAACTTTATTTACTGCTTTTATTAAACTTCCATTTCACCCAGGCCCTAAGCATCTTCAAAATAACATTCTTCTAACTAAATAGTGTTACAATCCCCATTGTCTTTCCTCCCTCTGATCTTATTTATATACCCTTTTTTCCCCTGTCTGTCAAAGATAACATCACATGTTGACAGACAGGAAAAGGAAAAGCAAGGAAAAAAAAAAAAAAAAAAAAATCACAAATACACAAGATTAGAAGGAGAAAGGGCAAGTGACGGATGTAAGACTGTTCAGTCAAAAAGATGTCATTTCATGGAAGATGCCAGAATCTGGGTAAAAGATGCATGGATGTCCATTAAAAGATAATGAATGAATAACAAAAAATTATATATAGATAAAAAAAAATTCTGTTAAATCATTTATCTTCATATAAAAACTATACACTAGGCCTAATACCACAGGATACATTTGAAAAGCCTTGATCATGAATACAGGGCTCCCAACATATTTTAGCTACCGAAAAGGGTAAAAGAGGACCATTTACAGTTCAAAAGAGGACTTAGGAGGACCATTTATAATTTAAAAAAAGAGGACTTCAGAGGGATTTTGCATTGGAAACTTCTTAAATTTATGGAAAAAAAAAAAAAAAAAAAAAACATAGTAGTAGTAGTTATTTGAAGAAAAAGCAAGGCAGTTTAATTCCTGAGTAAGTTTTCCAAACTTATTTAATTATTAAAGATTTATTCTTATAATTCTACAATGATACACTGGGAGAAAAAACAAAAAACGAAAATTACACAGCAGATTGTGAGATTATTTGGAAATTACACAGATTATGAAATAACACATTTGATTTTCTAAATGATATAATGAAATTCCAAAAAGAAATATATATATATATTTAATAAAGATGATCTATTAAGCATAGTAGAAGCCAAGCAACAGATACAAGATCACTGAAACACCAATGACCAATAAGATTTAAATTAAAAAAAAAAAAAAAAAAATCATCAGTGGATGAAATACACTAATGTAAAGAAACCAGATTCATTAACAACAGCCTGCAAAACAAACGAATCAATAAAGTAAAACAACAAATCTTAACTCAAAACCATAAACCTATCAAAATTAATGAAAAAACAACCCAAGAAACGCAAGATAGGAAGAAGGAGGCAGGCGGTAAGACTTGTGACTTGCCTGTGGGGTTACACTAGTTTTACGCCGGCAACACTCCCCCAGCCTGCCACAACCAGAACAGGAACCATATGGATTTAAAAAAGCAAAATTTCAAAGCAGATGAACACCAATGAAACCACGCAGCAACAATGAAATTCACCGATTGATCACATTGTGTTTAACAGTATAATTAGAATATTAAATATAGTTGACAACTCAAAAAGGAAGAATCTGAAATTTTATTGGAAAAAGAAAGTTTGCATAGTAATACAAAGCAAATGCAATATACAAGATTATTTGGAAGTTACACAGATTATGAAATAACACTTTTACTAAATGATATAAATAAATAAGATGGAAGATTGTGAGATTATTTGGAAATAATTTAAAATATTTGTAGTCCCTGAAAAAAAAATCTTTTCTTATAGGTTCTGGGGTTATAATAAACTAAATTTAAAAGTAGCATTTACATTGTGGGTGGAGAAAAATTATTCTACACTCATCATCATCATCAAAATTAACTTTTCAGAGTTCCTAGGAACGGCGTTCCTTCACCTCTTATAGTAGTAGTATGTAGAATAAATAATATAGTAGAATATATGGCCAGGTAGGTCTTTCTAGATTCAGGCATGAGAATGCAGAAAATTAAAAAAAGAGGAAACATGCATGTTCATAAAATTAATTTTAAAAGAAAAGTAACGCTCGTGGGGAAAACTATACAAATGTACATTCATAAAATTTATTTGACTATCATTGGCTGATGGTGGAAAGTGGGAAAGAAGGGGGGGGGGGGGTAAAAAGTAGTTCATGAGAGAAATATTAAACACAATTCTACTTCTTTATAGGTGCTAAAATATCATAATGTAAGTTTAAAATTAATATTGTGGATGGATAAACATTCAAAAATAAAAGGCTTCCCACAGAATGTATCGGCAATGGTTAGAGATGAAAGGGGGGGGGGGGAGAGAGGACAAAAAAAGTTACATGAGTGAGAAAGATTGAATAATTCTGTTCTTTTATATGTTATAGAATCTGATAAAGCATGTTTAAAATGAATATTGACATTTATATTTTGGATGGGAAAAGATTGAGAATCTAAAGTTTTTCAGGGAGCATTTGAACACTGATCGTTATTGGAGTTAAACATTTTTAAAAACTTATTTTTAAGTCATTCAAAAGAGGACTAAACGGACCAAAACATTAAAAAGAGGACAAAAACGGACCTCACTATGAAAAACGGACTTTGGAGGGAAATGAGGACCATTTGGGAGCCCTGTGAATATAATTCCTTAAATATTGATTCTAGACATATAAGTAAAACATCAATTATTCATTTCTCACACTTATAAATAAATGTTTTCCATTTATATATTGTTTTACTACAGTCCCAATTCATCTCATTCATTTTTAATATAAAAATGCTTTACTTACATAAGGTGATTTGCAATTATACATTGTTTTTAACTTTCTGAAATTAAAAAAAATGTTTACTTCACAATCCTTGTTTCTTTTTTATTCCATTATTAACTTTCCTATATTTTATTTATTTATTTATTTTTACTTTCTCTTACCCATAAGGTAGAGAAAGTATTATTTTTGGGTCAAATTTTCGAACACGAGTTTTTGTTATATTTACATATTCTGAGGTCCCCTGAATACGAAAATCATGTTTTTAGCAAATGGTCTGTGCGTGTGTGTCTGCCTGTTATCAGCATATCTCAAAAACAAATTATGGCAGAAAGTTCAAACTTGGTATTCTAAATGTGCATCATATAAGGATGCTACACTAAATTTTTCGTTAAGATCAAGCAAATGGTTCGTGTACAGGGACACTCAAAAGTATTCAAATACATTCCGTCTATGGGGGAAATTGCAGGTAAGTAGAGTTTAACATCTATAGACTGCACTAAACCAAATGAAATTTTGTAATAGAGATAGTCAACAGGGAAAAAAAATTGTATGTAGGAGCCTCGCCTCCCTCCCCCCCCCCCCCTGGGAGGGAGTAAATTTTCATGATGGGTATCTTTCAAAAGAGCTTGCCAATACCTTTAAAATGAATGGCTGAACCATCGATATGCAATAATTTAAAACAAAGTTATCGATTAGTTTTCTGTTAACAAAAAAAAAAAAAAAACTTAGAAAAAAAAATCATATATATATATATATATATATATATATTTAAATATTGAAAATAAAATGGACTTTTTTTTTATATTTAATGTTATACTACTTCTCTAATATGGAAATCGTCTGCATTATCATAAAAGATAATTTTTTTAAATAATAACTTTTATAAATTATTTTTTAAAAACAGAATTATTTTTTAATAGCCGAATTAAATTCTATATAAATGTAGGTGCATTAATGAAACGGGGGTTAAGGGGGGCGGTAGCCCCCCTCACACAGAACTAATTATCATATAAAACTCTTCCGAAGCCTAATTTGAATTGTTTAACACAGGTTTACATAACAGTACTCATTATCTTACCTATTAATCAGCAACCTGTATTTATAGTATTAAATTTCAGGGTAAGAGAAAGTCGTGTGAGTAACACACCATATTATTTTATCTATAAATATATATACATATGAAATGATAAAAAATAATTAATATTTAATTAGAAATCCTATTCAAGGTTTGGAACTCAGAAATATTTCCTAAACTGCCTGTGTAAAACTTACAGTTTTACTATAAATTACTTTATAATGCAAATAATCTTAAAAACGACAAATTTTAAAAGTAATATTGCTACTTTCACCATAATTCACTGTTATTGTGATTAAGAGATGCATAAAAATTAAAGTAAAGGAATTCTTTATCTGCTCTGGAACATCAATGATTAACTAATTATCTGAAAAACAACAATATTTTTCAAACGAGAAGTGCATACTCTCTAGGGTGTAGTGGACAAACTACATGAATGAAATCATAAAAAGCTAGTGAAAGGGCACCTTTTACTATATGAAGTGTTATTTCCAAAATCCTGTGAGATTAACTGTCTCTAAAACATGAAATTATAAATTCCAGTCTGCCCAGTTTTCAGACTGCTTCAGTAGCCATCATATAACAAGAAAACAGTCAATAAAAGATCTTCGAAGATTCAAAAGTCTCTCATCTATTAGGCATATTTTTAATTCCTTACATGTTATATATAGAGAGAGTTTGACTTTTCTTATTATTATTATTAAAATTGGATAATTCACATTTAGACTTATTCCACAAGGAAGCAATTGGCATTTAGAACAACATGGTTTGATACATATGAATTTTGGAAAGTACGAAAACCTTATTCCTTATTGAAGTTTAATTAAAAGTGCCCACTATATAAATTTTAACTGATAAATTGTTAATAATTTTTAAATTAAGAAAAGAAACAAAATATATAAAAGTTATTTAAAGAAATAAAGAAACACTTACCGAATAATGTAAGAAAATATCTGGAATATATTCAGTTTTCGATAATTTTCAACTCCATACTGAAAAATATATACATAAATTACATAAAATTAACGAAATGAAATATTTTAAATGCTAATAAAAAGGCATAAACTTTTATAAAAATATTCACATTTTACATTAAAAGAAAAAAAAAAGAAGAAACTTTGCAATCCCGCCCCCCTCTCCACACACACAATTTTCTAATAGTTATTGTTCTGTCAAAAGTATTATTAAGCATGTATTTAAATTAACAGTATAAGAATATAAAAAGCATACACTCATTTTAGATGAAATAAATTTCACAATAAAGACAGTCCACAACTATAATATTTTGCACCTGATATCCTTAAAATAAAGAGAGAGAAAGAAAAAATGAAAACTCAAAAGAAAAAAAAAATCAGTTTCATTTATTTTTTTTAATTGAAAAAAAGTGTGAAAATATTCTATTTCAATTCCGAGTAAAAATTTTTACTTATAATTAGTGGTATAATCAAAGTGATAAAATCATATATAATTTTCTGTCTTTTAAAATTCTTCTAAATTAGATGTCTTCAGTATCATGAAACATTTGCACTTGATCAGTTTTAGTTTTAAACATAAAAACAAACCTTGAAAGTTCAATTCTCTTAAATGTTTGTGTTTTCAATTACAGATTTGAAATACCAAGCTATGATGATATTTTAAACTGAATATATTCATAAAATATATACAAAAATTTAAGAAGAAAAAATTCTATTATAAAATCATGAAATGAGTGAAAAATTTACATATTCTGTGGGTCCTTATAAAATAAAATAAAATAAATAAATAAATCCAAATATATTAAACTGGCATCAAGTTAAAATATATATATATATATATATATATATATATATATATATATTTTAGGCAAACAATTTATTCAAAATAGTTAGATAAAAAGCACATTTCTAGATTAAAACAATAGACATCAAAATCAGAAAAATTGTGACAAAAAGTTACTGAACAGATTAAATATTTTGGTATTATAAAAATTTTATTCAAATGATTATTTTTAAATGCTTAAATCATAATTTCTAAGGTAAATGTAAAATTGCTTGGTTTTGAATACTTTAAATTGCAATTATAGTTTAATACAATAAGCATACTTACTCTTAATTTAGATTGAATAATTTGTAATGGATATGTCAAAACAACAGCAATACACTTGGATATAGCAGCCAAAATAAAGTATGTAGCTGCATTCAAATGCTGTAACACAATAACTTATGTAATGTATAATTTATTATATACATTAAATATTTTTATTTATAAGCATTTCAAAATGCACTCAATACATAATTTATATCATTAATAAAACTTACAGATTTCCCCAAAAGTTTCTCAGCTTCAATTTTTAAAGCTTCATATAGTGTAAACTGTATACTTGGATTTGCCACCAAAAGCAATGATGGAACCATGCTGCTCCATAGAGCATTGTATCCTTCAGTCGATGCTATTTTAATAAGGGCATCTAAAAAATTAATTATACACACATTATTTAAAATTGGTAACAGTCAAAAAGATTTTTAAAATGACCAAAATAATATTTAAAAAATTTAAATGTCTGTCTTGAAAACAATATATTTGAAAGATATTATGTAAAAATTTTTGGGAATTCATTCATAATCAAGATATATTAAAGAAATTCAGATAAATACTTTTGACTACCAAAGAAATTAAATTAATGATTTTCATTTTGCTTCTAGAACTGATCCTGAGACATACATTTATTTTTGTCATTATGTAGAGCAGGCCTGTCCAGCCCATAAGACACCAAGGGCTACATTGCAAATGCATTTCATTCTGGCGGGTCCTGCTGTGTGTGTGCATATACATATATGCATATATACAAGTTTCCCATTCCATGGCCCTTAATTTTACATACAACTAATTTTAAATAGAAATTTGTTTTGTAAAATAAGCAAGTATGTTTTTTTTTTTTTTTTTTTTTTTTAAAAAAAAAAGGTTTATTTTTTATAGAATAGTGGTGGGAGAGTTAAAGGCAGATCCACGGTAAACCAAATATGTATAACTGATATATACGAAAGGTCAGGAGTAATTGCGAATTCATTAAAAAATTTCTGAAATTTTAGAGAGAAAAAATTTCGTATGGGAACAGAACATATTATTTATTGCAGGGGGGGGGGGGGGGTCCAATCGTATCATTGTGAAAAACATTGATTTTAATTAAGTTTAGCAATTATATGAAATGGATATTTTAGTCTTATTTTATGCATTTAACAATCAGAAAAACTGGAATTCTGGTATTCAGAATGAAATAAATATGCGAAATCATGTAAATAATCTGATCAATCACCCCTGATACACATATATATCTCACAAATACAGATATTAATTCCCATTGTTTTTCTGAGAAGTACCAGAACAACTTGTGGCCTGGGAACCACGGGCTGGACACTTCTGATGTAGAAGACAATGGAAATTAAGAACAGACAGAGCTTAAGTTTCATGATTTTTATTTCTAAAATTTAACTAAACTACCTCCATATACAGTCAGCCAAAATAAAAAACAAATAAACACATACACCACACACACACACACACAAAAAAAAGAAAAGAAAATAAATTGTACATACAATGCAAAGAAATATAAAAAATAAAAAAATAGACATATAAGTTGAATGTACATTAAGAAAAGTTTTATTATACAAATTTTAATATACATAAAGTAATTCTTAGGTTAAAAAAACAAACAAAGAAAGGGATGTATTAAAAATCATTATTTGTTCATTTTTTACTTTAACTCATTGTATATAGTTTCAACGATTGTGATTGTCATTTTTTGCACAGATTTCGAGCAGAATGCATAGTTGCAACATACAATCTTCTGGAATAACTTACCTTCTTTTGGAGTAACATTAAAAGCAATGTCTAAGAAAGTCCCATTTAGCTTAATGAAATTGTCAGGAACGTCACACTATCAGCTGCTGTTGGAAATGCGTGTGAAAGGCCTAGCATTTTTACTCATACACATCAATCTATGCACTGTTGTTGTGAATCTTGCATTAGAAATGGAGGTCATTCTTAAGAGAAATTTTAATGATATTGCACAGTTTGATTATTCGAATTTTTTCTTCCTTTGACTTTAACTGTTTTGATTATTTTTCACTTTTCCATTGTTATTACTTCTTTGGGTGCTAACGCCTACATATGGTATTTCTGCACTATCAGAAGGTAATGATCTCCACATATAAATATACAATGAATCACAGAAATATTTTAATGTCATCAACATCATTTAAAGTCCTGTGTTTATATTAAAAAAGTGATTTAATGGAACTTTATGGATACTTAAAGATAATCTAACTGTGATTTATTTTCTTAAAAGCAATTATGGATTTTCTAAATGAATGAAGCGACAGAAGAATTAATGTTTACTAATTATAATTTTGTAAATATTTATTTTAGAATTCCAATTTAACTTTTTTTTTTTTTTTTTTTAATGTTTAGTTTGTTACTATAATTCATTAAGTTATTAAGATGTTAAATTTTCATTTCTTCTAATTAATATTATTATTATTACTTTTCGTGAAATAAAAAAAAAAAAAAATTGTGAAATTGAACAAGAACTTTTAGTATTACATTGTGCATCCAAAAATTAAATCTATGAAAAGTTTCAGAATGAAGATCTGTGAATAAAATATTTAAAAAGAAATGAAGGAAAATAGAATTAAAAAAAAAGAGAGATGAAGTCATTTTTTAAATGACACTCATGTTTAGAGGAATAACTGTTCATAATAAGTTTGAGAGTTTGGCAATTAACATTTAAAAATTTTAAAACAGAAAGTCAAAAAAAAAAAAATTAAAAACAGACAACAAACCAATAATGCATCACACTGTGGAACATGGTAAGCAGAAAACTAATAATCAAGTTTAATTAAGGAAAGCAGAATGGAAAAAAAAGAAAGAAAGAAAGGAGTCAATTTTAAAAAACAAAGTCGATGACACTCACATTTAGAGGAATAACAAATTATAATAAATTTGAGAATTTTGCAAATAACATTTAATTAAAAGAAAAAAATTGAAATATATATATTAAAAACAGACAACAAACCTAAAATGCCATCATACTCTGGATATTTGGTCAGAACTTTTCGATCCTTAACAGAAAATTTAGCACCTTGCATTTTAAGCCTTGAGTTTGCTACCCATAAAGGTGTGGTCAAAACTACGTTTATAACTCCTTAAAAAAAAAAAAAAAGGGGGTTAGAAAAACTTTCTACAAGAAAATCATGCTAAATAATTCCCAAATAAAATGCATATGTAGATACATAAAAATTATAACCATTATAAATAAATATTCAAAATGGTGTTTCACATTGTATCTGCTACAGTATTGGAGAAGTTATGTCTTAAGTTAAAGATTAGACCTAAAAAATCCACTCATCACGTGACAATTAACTAAAATAAAGCAATGATTACTTTTTTTTTTTAATTCATTAGTTATCTATGTAAAAATCAAGTATCTCAGCTACTGGATGCAGTCAAATCTAATCCTGGATTTCAGAAGTAGCTTTCAGAAATACCACATGAGAATTTTGTTGATTTGCAGCAAAATAATCATATATTTCAGAAATCAGGTTTTAAAAAAGCAAGAATTTTGTTGATTAGGGGTTAAATAATTGCCTATTTAAGAAATTGTTAATGAAAATAAATAAATAAATAATAAAAACATATATTTCAGCAAAAAGCTACAATTAAATATTAATTTTTATTCAGCAGTGAAACAGTTCTGCATTTTGGCAAAAATATTGCATTATATTTGTCAATTGACAAAAAAAAAAAAAATGCAATTTTTACCTACTGACTATAAAAAAAGTGACATTTTCAGGTCTATAATATAGAAAAAATTAAAAGTTCAAAAATGGACCATTAGCAAAAATCGATCTTAAAACTGACTCTTCATAAAAATCTAAAAAAGCTTCTTTAAAAAATTTAATTTAAACAAAGTTTAAAATTTAAGATTTTAAAAAATACACATATTAAGATTTAAGAAAATTTCTTTGAAAATTTCAGACTACAAAATTATTCATTTTGGTAATCAGTTTTAAAATTAGCAAAAAGATAAAAGGATCCAAGTAGCACTGGCAAGTAACTTATTTCAACTTTCAGATCTATTAGATATGATTTCAAGAATTATGCATAATTTAAAAACAATTATTAATAACCAACCAAAATATTAAAAAATACAGATTGATCTTGGATAATTAAAATAAATTAACTAATTTTTAAAATATGTATACATTGAGAGTATTTTGATCACAATGGTATTAATTTTTTTAATTAACTACATTTTAAAATATTACAGCAATAATTTAACAATAGAAATGAAAAAATAAAATAAAAATAAAAATACTGATTTGGATGGATTTGGGAATAAGGCCGATTGACTGCTATAGGTCCTAGGTCAAAGAAGCAGTGCCCACTGTGGGGTGTTTCTAAGGGGTCCTAGCCTGTATTTATGCAAGTTTAGGAGAAAAGTATAGAAAACTCCGAATGGCTAGACCGACGAGCACAACCTGGGATTGAACCCAGCACCTTAGATCTACCAGCTTTGAGTGCTGAAACGCTCGGCCGCTGGTGGGCCAGATTTATTGATATTTGCCTCATTTAAGTATTTTTATATTTACAGCATTTCTTTTATTCATGCAACTATTGTACAGATAATTGAAATGTTAATATCTTGCAAGGGATTCTAGAATTATTAAACTTTGGCAGTCTGTAACATTTAAATTGGGTTTTTTATACTTTTGGCAAATTATTATTTTTGAAAAATACTTATATTTGATTCTACTAGCTTCTTGATATTTGTAGATTGTTTCTGGTAATTGCTCCTAGAGGTAAATTCATTTTTAATATAAAATATGTACTTTTTAAAATTGTGATTGATGTCTGGTTTGAGCAAAAAAATTTTCAATGACAATTTCGTACATTTTAAAATCATACAAAGCTTCAAAAAGCACTTGTTTCAGCAATTTTATTTTCAAAGTTTGCTCTTTTTCAGAGGTGCCTGGAACTATATGCATCTTGTACAGTCGGTAACAAAAGTGTCCGAACACTAGTAAAAATTCCTATGTAAAAAAAGTACACTACATACGGTTTTGTTAAATAAATCCTTATCGAATCATGTTCTTAAACTGACTAAGAACAGGATTCGACAAGGATTTATTTAACAAAACCGTATGAAGTGTACATTTTTTACATAAGAATTTTTGCTAGTGTTCGGACACTTTCGTTACCGACTGTATGTTGAATTTCCTTTTAGATCTTTATATTTTTCTATTTATTCCTGAATATCAATCTCATCTTTATACCTCAAAAGGTTTCACTATAAAAATGAAAACTATGAAAATAAATAATATTCTGGTTTCAGTTCTCATTAATTCATTTATTTATAGGCTCATTCAATAAATTAAATAGTATGCTTGCTTTCTACAAAATTAAGAGTTTGATTTTTGAGAATACTAGTTTGAATCTGTGCAGTCCGAGTAGGATTATTTCATAACACATTCAATCTTTACTTTGCTTGGTAATGAGAACAATTTTCATTAGAATTTTCAAAACTTTTGATAATATAATCTATATTTTACTTAGTTGAATCTGTGTTTTCAAGCACTTACTTAGGCCTGAGCACTCTCTTACTATTATTTTTTAATGTTAACTTTTGACTTATCACAGAAATTCTCCTTTCATTAAGGAAATAATTATTATTCTGAAGTAGTGATAGCTTAGAAAACTAATACCACAATTTGTATATAATAACCACCTCCTTATTTAAATAGAAAATTTCTTTTAAAATAAATAAAAGCAGATCTTGGTAAGATTGTAGTGACAGCGTACCCTGGTTTAAATCTTTTGGGTCAAAACTTTGTCAATCCATTTTTCTACTTTTCATTTTAATTTAATATTTTAGATCTTTTTAAAATTGTGAATCTTCTTATATTCTAGAATGTTCTTTTATTTGTAAAACCAAAAGAGCCCAAAATGTCTAGAAAGATGATCAAATTTGAAAATTTATATTTCATAATAGAAAAAGATATATTAACATTTTAGAAAAACAATTAAAATACCTTACTAAAAAATTCTTGTTGTTTGTGCATCAATTTATTTCCACAACAATAGTTACCTGTACAACAAATCCTTATGGTTTGTGCATCAGTTTATTTGCACAAACAACAAGGATTTTTTAGTAAGGTATTTAATTGTTTTTCTAAATTGAAAATTTATCTTTTTTTGGATCTCCTGCAATTTTTTGTGCAGTTTTTGTCATTGATGGCTTGGAAATAACACAATTAATTGCCATCCATAGAGGATCTACAATAATAAAAGAAGATGTCTACCTAAGTGTTCATCTATACATTTAGTCCCCATTTAATGGAGAAGTATATAAATTGATATACAGCTGCATAGAATATAATAAATAAATTGTAGTTAGTTTTTTAACTTTAATTCAAATGTTAATTTTTCAGGCTTTATTCTTTACTCATTCAAATAGATCTATTTTTCAAACAACTGTTTCTCCAACCTTCCCAAACCAAGAAAGAGAATAGTATGTATGTCTGAATGCTTTTACATGCCTTTTTTATGTTAAAAATAATTATAGTTGCTCTACACTTAAAATGAGGTTAAAGGCGGGGGGGGGGGGGGGGCACTTATTGAAATACTGCAAAATAGAGGTCCTACTTGATCTATGCCAGAGTGGTTAGTGAAAAATAAATAAATTGTAGTTAGTTTTTTAACTATTAATTCAAATGTTAATTTTTAAGGCTTTATTCTTGGTTATTCAAATAGATCTATTTTTCAAACAATTGTTTCGCCAATCTTCCCAAACAAGAAAAAAGAATAATATGTATGGCTGAATGCTTTTACTTGCCTTTTTTATGTTAAAAATAATTATAGTTGTTCTACACTTAAAATGAATTTAAAGGGGAAAAAAAAAAACTTATTGAAATACTGCAACAAAAAGAAAGAAATGGAGGCAAAAAAAGTAAATGTTTTGTTGTATCCAAATAATTTGATATATTTATATTTGTCAATCTGTATGAAAAAAAAAAAAAAAAAACAGGATATATGCATTTTATAGAGCTTTAAAATAGTTACTGTACAGATAATTTAAAAGTTATTTCTAAATTATAGTGCATATTCACAAAAGAAAAGATACATAATAATGATAAATATGTACCTGCAACGGCTCCTACAGCCAAATCTCTAAGAGCTTTGTAACCTACACTTTGTGATTCTACCAATCTCCGAAGACCATGAAATGAATAAAAATAAACAAAATTTGAACAGCACAAACTAATCAAAACAGGTTCTAATCCTCTGTATAAAGTTCCACTGAAAAAGAATACATAAATATGATATATTATATGCAAAAAATAAAAATAAAAAACTCTTTTTCTTAGAAGTTAAGAGATTTTCTTTTTTCTTTTTTTTATTTTATTATAATACTCAAATAAAAATAAGCCTAGATAAAGTTGTTTTGTTCACTTTCTTAGTGTCTTTTTACTTTGATATTTTTTATAAAACTAATATTGAAGTCAACTTATTTTTTAGAAAATGAATACAAAGTGAGTTAAATTAAAAAAGAATTTAATACAGTGCAATAATGACATGTTATTTGTCCAGTAACAGAAACAGTGCAGTAAGGCAGTGAGTGCTGCAGATTAATTTAGGAGCTCAAAATGTAAAAAATAGATACTAAAATAGGCTTAAAAATGCTAATGAAATTTGCATAATTGTTCTAGATCACTGTATTTGCAGTATTTTTTAAACTTTTTTTTTTTTTTTTTTTTTTTTTGGTAGGTGCAAATTTTACGTATTTCTTGAACTACCAATATTTCTTGTAATATTAAAATTCGTTAAGCATTTTTGGATCACAGATAAATTTTATTTTGCTGCACACCCCCATGAAGAAAATGCGAGACACGAGATGAACGTTGTAGATTTTTTTTTTTTATAGTCTGCAAATTATTTTCAGAACAGTGTTGTGTAGAAATTTCACGTCTACCGACTTTGGTTAGAAATATTGCAATTTCTAATCGTTCTCCATCCACACATAAATGCCAATGTTTATTTTAAACATGCTTAAATATTTTTCACTTACATAATCTTTTATCCCCCCCTCCCCACCTCTTTGCTAATGATCGGTGATCAAACATATCGCAGAATCATTGTGATTTCCAACTTTCTCCATCCATAACAAAATTATCAATGTTATGGTAAGCCACGAGTACCCAAAGCGAGGTATTTCAAAATAATTTTTTTAAGTTTATTATTATTATTATTATTACTATTATTTTATAAAATTATTAAAAAAAAAAAACTGTGATTCAAATTTTTTGAAAATTTATTTAAATATAGCAATTAGTGAAGCAGACAAAGCCTGCTAGTATTAAATAAACACAAAATTCTGACACAAATACTCTTATTGAATCTTGCAAGCTTTTTATCTGTTACAGTGAAATTATGCTGCAGGTTATTTTCTAATGCCTAAATATTTGTCGCAGATTGATAGAAAAAAGCCTGCTACTGGGGCTGCAGATAGATACAGAAAATTCTTCTACAGGGGTTATTTGGATATTTGGAATAACAAAATATTGCATAATACCAATAATAATACTTATAATGTTCATTAGCATTAATGATACTCATTATGAATTTTTATGCTATTTTTAACCATTCTTTTAAAGAATAAAGGAATAAAAATGATATTTCTAGTAAGTGAATTCAATTAACTTACAACATTTAGCAAATAAAATGAACATGAGTGTATGGAATCAATGGAAAACTTTTAAAAAAAAAAAAAAAAAAAAAAAAAAAACTATCTTTCTTTCATAAATAAATATTTGATTTCAATTAAAGAATAGATACTTTTCTATTTGTGAACCACCACGCTATTTAACACATTTGGTAGTTCATACATATAGCCAGAGCACTAACAATAATGCTATTTGAGAACCAAACCCTTTAAAATTTTCTTTCTGTGCAATTCATAAACAAGTTATTTGTAGTAAATAATAAAATATTAAATAAATAAAACACATTAATTTGTAATAAATAAATAAACAACAAAAGTCTAAAAAAAATCTGTGGTGTGAAATTATTTTGGTAAATATTTTGTTTTTGAGAATGCAGAATCCAAAAATGATCTCTATTTATACTCATCACATACATTTTTTTACGAAATAATTGGAGTTCAAAATAAAAATCACTAATCTATATAATAAAATTATTTGTTGTAATTGACTGACAGGCTGACAGCTTCACCATCATCCAGCCCAAACCTCAGTACTAAGCCTGAAACTTGATGAAAAAATTCTGTGACTTAGACACTCATCAAGAATTGATTTTACAAAATTCACCCCCCAAGGATGGAGAGGGGGGCAGAATGTAATTTCACGAAAATTTCATTTTTCAAAGAAAAATAGGATACCCATTAAAATTTTTGCTTTGAAATATAACTAACACAAATACCCAAAAACCAGTTTCTCGAATTTTATAAATTCAGACCCTGAAGGTAATCTTAAACAAAAAAACAGATAGCCATAAGACTTTTTGCTTTAAAATATAGCAAACACAAACACCTTTTAAAAAACAATTTCTGGAATTTTTAGAAATTTGGTCCCTAAGAGAGAAGAGGTGAGGGAATAAAATGTAATTTCACATGACCCTTCATATGATTTCCCATAACCCGGGGGCTTTACAATGGGGAGAATCCAAAAGGCCCCATTTTGCATTAAATTTATCCTAGGGAATCTATGGAAGCAGCATTGACAAATTTTGCTGTGTGAGTTGGTTATTTACATCAAACACCAACTGTGATGGGATTTTGTGAATTTCACCTTTTTTCTCCCTTATGGGGATAGGGAAAGGGGAGGGGGGCAAAAAATATTTTTTCAAGTGTAATTCTGTTCCATATTATCTTAGGAAGATATTTTTTTTGTTATGTGATTGTGGTATGTGTACCCAACATGTATTATAAAAGGATTTTGCGAAATGTCCTTCTTTGGAGTCAGGAGAGGCAAAAAACACGTTTCCAGTTGTAACTCTCTTCTAAATTATCTCAGAAAGGCAGTTGTTGGTTGTATGTGCTTCACACACACTATACAGGGATATTGTGAATTTCCTGTCCCTTTGAAGGGGTATAACACTATTTCAAATTATCTCAGGAAGGTGGTTTTTTGGAGTGTGGGTGAGCTATGCATACCCAATATGGACTAAAAAGGTATTTTGTGAAATGTCCCTGCTTCTTTCACTTTGGTGAAGGGAGTAAGAAACATGTTTCAAAGCGTAACTCTGCTTCAAAATATGCCAGTAAAGAGATTTTTTGGTTTTTGGGTTGGGTATGTGTACCTGACACACAATAAAGGGATTTTATAAAACATTCATTCTTTCCCTCTTTAGGGCAGAGGAGGGGGCAGAAAACATGTTTCCAGGTGTAAAGCTGCTCTAAATTATCTCAGAAAGGTGATTTTTTGTTTTCCTAATTGGTTATGTGTACCCAACAAATACTATAAAGGGATTTTGCAAAATTTGCTTTTTGTAGAGCACCAACAGAAAGGAAGGGGGTAAAGAACACATTTTTGAGCTTAACTCTGTTAAAGATTACTTCAGGTAAACAACTTTTGTTGTAAAAAACTACTAAGATAACCTTACTTAAGGCCTCATCCTAAGTCACTTTCATCGAGGGGCCCTCCTGTCATTATCAAAGGCGACCTTCTGTGGTAGTGTTTGCATTCCAAGTGAGCTTGTGCTGCTGTTTTTGGTTCTTGCTGGCCGACCCTCGATCAGGTGGTGTCAGATTTGGTCAACAGCACTGCGGGGCTCGTTGCCACTGCAGGATTTAGAATTACTTAAAATTTCAATGGTTTCCTGAAAAAAGGCATACATCGGATTTTCGTAAACAATCTTTGTTGTCTCAAAGAATTGATGTTAATGTTTTCTTTTTGCACAGTTTTTGCTAATGCAGTTAAAAAAGACCCAAACACCAAACTTATCGAAAAAAAGCTAAAAAACTTATAAAAGAAGGACTTTGGCCTGACAACTAACCCCTGCTCATTTGTAATTTCATCCCCAATACGGCATGCATTTTCGGCTGTTTTAAAAATCATAAGAATTTCCCTAAAATTCACACTGTTGTTAATAAATGTGAAGGCGCCACATACTCCCTTGAGAAATACTTGACTAATATTTACTATAATCTGCAGATTCTTATGATAGTAATATCATCCTCGCCCTGATAGCACTAGTAATCTTATTCTTAACGAAAGTTATTTCAAATTCAATAGCCATATATACAAACAAATTAAAGGGGTCCCTATGGGATCACCTATATCCAGTTTCATTGCCGAATTTAAAAACTCAGGATCCTTGAAGAAAAAATCCAAAATCTCTGTCTAACAGATTTTTTTGATGGTGCCATTATGTTGAGGATATCTTTGCCATTGTAAGTAAAAGTGACCCTGTAGGAAATTTTTTAAAACATCTTAATAACCTAGATCTGAACATTAAGTTTACCAATGAAATAGAAGAAAATAGCCATATCAATTATCTAGATGTTAATATTAAACGAACCCAAAATAACCAAATTCAAACTTTTGTCAATAGAAAACCCACCAGCAGTAACGAAATTATAAGCCATAATAGTAAAACTCCTTATCACTATAAAATTAACACTATCCAGTCTCATAACTATGCTATTCTAGTTTGTTTAACCCCCCAAATTTTACAAGTTTTGTAAAAATCAAAAGTGAAGCAGCAAAACATAATTAAAAATTACCAATTAAACCCAACTGCAATATTTATCAACTCATCCGTAGTGATAAAGACCCTATTGATCCCCTTGAAAACGCCAGAATTTACAATATACCTCATTCTAACAGTGGCTATTACGTTGCCCTTACCCCCCCCCCCTCCCACACACACACACACACAAAAAAAAAAAATAATAATAATAATAAATAAATAAAAATTTCAAAACTGCATAAAAGAACATATTTCTGATACCAAGTTTAACAAAAATACTTCTGTCTTAGCAAAATTTTATATTATTTTTTAGATACCATTTTACATTATTTTTTAGATTCACTCTTATAAATATTGTTTTAAGATAAGAAATTATTAATGTATATGGTGTTTATATTCAAAAATAGGTTATCAGATTTCATATTTTCATACAAAATTAAACTAATAAACAAATTTTGCAAAAGAAATTGATGTCATAGAATTTAAAAAAATTTTTTTTTTTTTTGTAAGTAAAAAAAAGCAAAGAAATCGAATGCAGTTTTTCGGTTGCAGACTTGCGTAATAAATAAAATAATAACTATATAAATAATATCTTTGTAATTTGGCTTGAATTCAATATTATTTATATTATTACTAGCAAACTCATACAAAATTTTTGCATTTTTTTTTTTTTTTTTTTTTTTTTTTTTATTTATCATTAAAATTTGAAACCCATAAACCTATAATTAATTTAACACCCAGCTTAAATTTTGTTCATCAGAAGCCAAATTAATATTTCGTATAATTTAATTTAGCCAAATTAATATTTCATCATTCCAAAATCACACAAAGAAAGGTTTCAAAATAAATTCATGTTTGATGACCCACTTTTCTTACTTCCTCTTTTCAGTGCAGTTTTAGTAGAGGATTCCATGGAGATTTTTAAATTTTTGTCAGCATGCTAGCGATGCCTTTATATTTGTTTATTTCGGCATAACTTTTCTGATTATATTTTTTTATTGTGTTTTCTTAGTCGAATTACGACAATAGTTCATATTCTGAGTATATCTTTAAAGTATTGCTAGGTTTAAGATGGTGCTTGCAAAGATTGTAAAGATGCAACATTTAAAAATACATTTTTCTATAAAATTATTGCATCCAAATGTCACTATTTTTCTCTTTAGATCATTGAATTGAGTCCGCATGCTTAAATATTGTCTATATTTAAGTATATTTTTATTTCTCTAACTGAAATTTGCTAGTATTGCCTAGTTTTCAAAACTCAACCCATGGTTCGTACACATTTGTGCTAAAGAAAAGTAAGGAGTTTTTAAGGACCTCCAGAAGATTTTTTAAGGACTACGTAAAATAATAATTTATACATTATGTATTCATATATATATATATATAATTTTTCCCTCAATGTACCTATATACAGGGTGGTCCGAAAAACATGATAGAAAGTAAGCGATCGTTGTGGAAAAAATAAAATATGCAAGAACATGAAACCTATGTTATTGAATAAAGATATGAATGACATTTAATATACAAGGTGCTCGAAATGTCTACCGTCCCCTACTATAGTGTTATAAAGCCAGTTCTGAAACTCTGTCATAAAGCACTGGAGTGTGTCGGAATCAAGTGCATCAATCTCAATTCTGATGGTCGATTTCAGGCCCTCAAGTGAATCAGGGGATTCCTATAGATTCTGTCCTTGGTGTAAACCCATAAGAAGAAGTTGCACGGATTTAGGTCCGGACTGTATGGGGACCCCTCTATCCCGTGCCCCGTGAATTTTTCTGCATCCAATGTAATCAAACGCTCACTAAACGTCGTTTTAAGCCACAGGAAGACATCAGCAGTTCTATGGGGACGAGCCCCATCTTGCATGAACCAGTACTGGCACGTCATGTTGAGACAGCCCGCTTCAGGGCCAAAGTGACGCTCTAGAAACTCTCGATACTTCACTCCCGTGACCATACTGTCAATGAATATCGGACCACTCATCTGCTTCTACGATATGGAACCACACTGTGACCCTTTGTGGATACAGTCGTGAGACGACACTGAGATGAGGATTTTCCGTACCTCAAAATATTCTTATGATAAATAATCATTCTTCCAAGGTCAGTGATTCCATATTGGTTATTCCTTATTTCCGGTAATCAAGCATTCACCTTAAATGTCAATATATGTGCATTTACAATATAGAAGAATTATACTTATATCAGTACATTTGAAATCAGGAACTTAAAATACTTTCTATCATGTTTTTTGGACCACCCTGTATATATATATAGAGGGAAAGGAGCACTGTTAACTAACATTATAGTCTAACACAACATAAAATAAAATTTCATAAGTTCAAATACAAATTCAAAAAGGAAAATTGAGAAACAATCTTTTTTAATTCATTAAAAAAAAAAAAAATAATAATAATAATAATAATTTTTTCAGTTAGTTACTTAGGAGATGATTCTGGAATGTTGTTTAATGCAGTAAAGTTGGAAACATATCTTATTTTTTATGTATAGTTCAAATGTTAAAGGAAAAAAAAAAAAAAAGAATAGTTGATGAAGTTGAAACAAGTAGAACATAAGGTGCAGGACAGCACAATTGAAAGTAAAAAGGAAAATGATATTTTTTATATACATCAACTCTTTTTCCGCTGAAATGTCCCTCCCCCTTCTCATCCCCACTACAGATGTTGCCATCTCGGTGGCATAAACTGCGAATTTTCGATTGCCTCCACAAACAAATCTTGAATCCATACAAAAATTGCAGCATAAAAAAAAAAAAAGTTTGATGTGGCTATTATAGCATAGACTTTCTTCTATATACCTTATAAAATTCATGCAATACCAAATTATTTATTAAATTATTATTCACTAAAATTATTTTCCCATCGTGAATGCAAATGACTTTTCCTGACAAATGCAGACGATTTTTAAATATAACATCAAATGCCGAAAGCACATAGTCAGTTCTGTACCAACATCAGAAAAAAAGCATTTTTTTTTTTTTTTTTTCCATTAAAAATGAAAAATTCATAACTTTGTTTTAAAATTTCACAAATCCATGGCTCAACAATTTGCTTTAATGGTACTGACAAGTTCTTTCGAAAAATTCACATCCCAGGTGTAGGGAAGGGTATTTCCGGAGCAATGCTCCTAGAAGCATGCACTTTTTTCCCCCTAGCTTACAACTAGTATAATATAATCAATAATTCGTATTAATTTCACAATCAGCATTAAAAATAACTCTCATTATGTATATTTATCCAAAATTTTGTCTTACACTGACCTGTTAAAAATTTAAGGGAAGAAAAGGATGGCAGCGCCACCTGTTGAGTGATTGATCCTCAAATATAATAAGCACCAGCTTAGGAAAGGGTCCAACTAAATATCAAGTTTGGTTAAATTTCGTTCATTGGTTTGTGAGATACAGCGTCGACAAAATTTGCGATACATGCACACAGACATTTTCTAAAAATAGTTAAATCGTGTTCAGGACATTCCAAACTGGTTAAATCCGTCGGAAAACGGAGATTAAAATATTTTACGAATCCAATTTTTATATATAGTGAGAGAAGAAATTAAAAAAAAAAAAAGAAAAAGAAATAAGTATGCTGAAAAAAATCTGGTGTGTAACAGACAGACAACTTTTAATGTTTACCATTACACATAAATTCGTTTTAAAGATAGTGTGGTCAGAAGGCATAAAATATACCTAAGTAATCAGCCGTTTATAGCAACTAATTAATTAGCACAAAAGCTGGAAAGACATCTGAGAGAGAGAATTAATAGCACATGTTCAAAGAAAATTGGCAGAGCTGTTTTTTGAAGCACTTATTTCTTAAATTGTATATTGACCTATTTAATCTGGAAGCCTATCATTTTCCCTATCAGGTATTAATGAAAAAAGGGCACCTAAAATAATATATATATATATATATTTTAAGATTTTAAGACACCGTTGTTGTAATCCCATTTCCAGTTTTCCCACAAAACTTTGCAAATTCATCTCTTTATCAGAAATACACAATTACATATGAAAGCATATCTAAAAGAATGTTAATATGGCGAATTTGAAGAAAATCCGTAGAACAGTTTTTTATGAAACCACTTACAAGATGTAAAACTGACCAATTTATTGAAATGTCTGTCAATTTTCCTGAAGTAACCAACAGATTTTTTTTTTTTTAAATCCGGCAACTGACGTTTTCCAACCATGCCTGTTAATCAAGGTTTTACTGTATTTATAAATCATGTGAAAACTTGATATCGAAAATTTTGACAGAATACATTATTTCCATTACTTACGATAGTTGCGTAGTAGAAGTGAAAATCTAGATAATTCAGTGCATTGAAATTCCAGCTATATTCTAAGTCAATAGAAATACTAAAGTATGAGACCAATATCTCGGTTTAATTACCAATCAAAAAGTTTTCTAAATAATTTTGGCCCTGCTACAGACTTGTGGGATTGGTTTGAGAGTGATTTATATACCTAAAGTTTATATTTTTAATGACCTCATATTTGTATTTAAAATATAAACGTACTTTATAAAAATAATTCTTAACATGTGCGTGTATCTTTTTTTTTTTTTTTTTTTTTAAGAAAATATCTCTATAAATAGAGGATCAGCTTATACACGAGTATTTACGGTAATATTGCTAGGCGAAATTACTTCAAGAACTCAAGTAATGTGGTTTTGGGGTCAAGGACGATAATATACTCGTGAACCTAAGCTTGGGTAAAATACCTTATCTTTAGGTCTTTCTAAAGGATCTTAGCCCATATTTCTAAGAGTTTCAGAAGAGGGAAAAAAAAAATGCTGAAAACCTCAAATGCCAGGGCCGACGAGCACGACATAGGTTCAATCCCATCACCTCCCATCCACCAGCTTTAAGAACAGAATGTCTCTGTCACGAACAGGGATCAAGTGTTATTACATTTGAGTTTGTTTTTTAACATAAATCTAACAAGTGTTATTACATTATTATGTTTGTGATCAGCCCCCAGCGTCAAGAAATTAATTTGTTTTGGCTGATCTAACATCTGTGATAAGAAATGGGTCTTCTCCCTTTTTTTTTTCCAGATATTATGACAAGGTACATGATATCATTTCATTATTAAGAATGGCACTCAGTGCTATTCTGGACATCTGCGATAATTACAGAATGAAAATAATTCTCTAAAATACCAGATAGTATTTCTCAGTGGCAGATCAAATGTGCACACCACGGAAAGTAAACAAACTGAGAGAGAGAGCGGCTGATCATCTGCTTGTTGTTGAGAAAGGAAGGGACAAAAGATTTATCAATTCTTTGCCATTTAAAAAGAGAGATAGAAAACGACATCAAGATTTTCGGGCAACATGAGATTTCGGGTTAGTTACATGCCGATGAGCAGAGGTTTTAGTCTATTTTAAAAAGTTAATTATAAATAAAACAAGTAGTAGAAATCATTTATATATTTAAATAGCTTAACTAATAAAATTCATTTTTTTTTTTTTTTTTTTTTTTTTTTTTCGAAATAATATATAATGAAAATTGAAAAGCACCTAGTCAGATATATGCTTTTTCTTTCCTCCCCTTCCTCATCACATATTATTTGTTTAGTTCTCAAGTAAATAAAAAAGATTATTCTTTTTTACATTTTTTTACCAAATCATTTTTCTTGTAGAACGTCTTTTTAGTAGTGTACGAAAAGCAGACGATTTTTATGTTTTTCCAACTTTGTTGCTATGCTGTTACATGTTTCAGATTTATTATTGTTCCAAATATAAAATTGTCAGTTCAAAAAAAAAAAAAAAAAAAAAAAAAAACGATTTTTTTTCCCTTAAGTTTTGAATACTATAAGAGAAAAATAAGTACTTTTTAAGGTACAAGTATAAAAAGTAAGGAGATTTTAAGGACCTAAAAACAGATAAAAAAGTAAGGAGTTTTTAAGGACTTCCTAGATTTTTTAAGGACTTTTTAAGCACCTGTACGAACCATGTCAACCACTTTTTTGCAATGAAAGGCAAAGCAAAGTTATTGCCTTCTCTTAAATTGAATTAAATTGCAACACAGCTGCGGCAATTGTTTATCTATATGTCCTCAAACTGAATCAGCAGAGTTTTATTTAATATATTTCTCTAAGTTTAGTATACTATAGATGTTGAGCCTTTCCTAAAATGAGAGGAAATCACAACGTGGAAGCACCCCCTTGTTGGGTGATATAGCCCAAAAGCTAATCGGCACTATGTCAAACCAAGGTCCAACTAAATATCAAATTCGGTTAAATTAATTCCATTGGTTCATAAAGTAGTGTTTGAACTGAAAAAGTCAGATATTTTATAAAAATGGTCGATCTGAGTTCGAGAAATCTCAAAACGTGTAACTTCATTGAAAACCAAAAATCTAAAATTTTTCTGAATCTTATACTTTTTTCTTATATATGCAGAGGATAGAATAATAAATCCACATTTTAAAAAATAAGTAGTCAGTTTCAGTTAATTAAAATGCAAGGAAATCTCAAAACGTGTAAATTCATCGAAAACCAGAAATTGAAATTTTTTCTGTACCTTCTACTTTCTTTTTATACATACAGGGGATAGAATAATAAAGCCACTTTTTTAAAAATAAGTAGTCAATTTCAGTTAATTGAAATGAAAAGAAATCCTCAAAATGTGTAAATTAATCAAAAACCAGAAATCAAATTTTTTTTCAGTATCTTCCACTTGCTTCTTATACTATGCAAAAGCTAGTAATATATTTACCTTTTTAAAAATAAGTAGCCACTTTCAGTTAATTGAAATACAAGGAAATCTCAAAATGTGTAAATTCATCGAAAACTGGAAATCAAAAGTTTTTCCATATCTTATACTTTTTTCTTATATATGCAGAAGATATAGTAATAAATCCATTTTAAGAAATAAGTAGTCAATTTCAGTTAATTGGAATGCATTATGTTTTAGTTTAAATATGTCTTTAAATTAGAGCTCACATAAATCATAAAAAAACAAAAAAAGAAGAAGAAAGAAAAAAAATTAATTAAATCTTAATAATAATAATAAAAAAAGAACTTTCATAAATTAAATCCTTTTTTAATGTATGTATATTTTCAACAATATAAACTTTTGATTTAACTCTCATTCATTCAAATTTCCACCACTCTAATGGCTGTTTTCTCTTAGAATAAAAATTTTTTAATCAAGAGTATAGTGATGCTACCTCTATACAAATTATTGTGCCTATGGTTTTACTCCAGTTTTAAGAATTGTCAGATTTAACAACTTTCTACTTTAGGTTTTTTTTTTTAATTCTTACACAGGCAATAAATTTATTTTCTTTTAAATTGGGAAAAAATGAAAACTTTTTTTTTTTTTTTTTGGCAATATTGATTTTTCTTTTTTTTAATTTTAAAGTTAAAATGGGTTTTTATTTAATATCTTTTGAACTAATTATCCTATTGCTCTAAAAATTACAGCATTAGATAGATTTTTGTCTGATTGATAAATATGACAACTTTTGTAGCAATGGATGGAACAGTTTACTTTGTATAATGAATTAAAACCTGATATAACACGACATCCATTTTATCAAAATAAAATCACGTTCCAGAAATTTTTTTGGAGTGGTCGTACCTGACACTGTTTGGGAGGCCTCTTGCTTATTATTATATTTATTTGATATAATTTAATTATTTTCTATGCTTGCCTATAATTTAACTAAATGTTTTAAATATAATTTGTCAGTTTACTGGGTGGACCCATCAGACTGTCAAGTGACCATCCTCATATGGAAAATTACTGAAAAATAATAACGTGAATGAAATAACAAATTATAAATTCATTTATAACATTTTTGAAAAAATGTAATTTTACGTAAAAAAAAAAAAAAAAAATCTTAGTACATTGAAAATAAATAAAGGAGTAATAAAAATATTTTATTATTATTATTATTATTGCTAGAGTAATAGATATATTTACATTCCTTCTTCTTTTATCAAATCTTTCATTGTTTCTATTGTGTGTTTTGCTTCCCGTGAATCTTCAACTAAAATAAAAAGCACATATAAGTAAAAAATAAATTTGATGAAAAATGTGTGCATAAAAGAACAAAAGATAATTAAGACATTAACTACAAAATTGATATCAGGTGTGAGAATTGGAATATTTATAGAGTTCATTCTAGATTAGAAAAAAAGACAGGATGCTAAAGATTGGAGAGAAAAAAAAAAAAAAACTTTACCAACCCCCCCCCCCCCCCATCCTCCCAATCTTAAAAAAAAATAATAATAATAATAATTTTCTATTTTTTTAGATCAATGTTAAAATATGTTTAAAAGTATCCATATATTTTACATATTCCATTAAACAGGCCTACAATATTCAACTCCCCCCCCCCCCCTTAACATATTTACTAAACAAGAAACCTGGAAATTTATTTTCAACAATCTCTTCTTCTATTCTAAACTAAAATACTATACATATGAATATTTTTAGGGAACGTGTAAATTAAAGATTGAGAGCATTTTTAATTTTAAAATGCTTCCATAGAAAAATCAAACACTGACCAAAATTACGATATTAGGTCAGTTTTCGACGCACAAAACCATGTTAGTTGTCAAACTAAAGCCAACAAATTTTAGTATATGGAATGAAAATAATACAAAAATAATGTTTTAATTCACCAAAAATTTCTGAGCCATCAGACAATTGCTTTCATTACTTGCTTTTAGGTGAAAAAAGAAGGTTCTGATTGATATGTGTCATGCAGAAGAAATACTAGTTACGTTCTTAAAACATTAGACATTTGTTGTGATAGTTCCATCTTTTAACCCAAAATTTTGTTCCAGTCATTCGTATAATTCCTTTGGCTCTTTTGTCTGTTTTATCTAAAAAATTTTTAATCATCTTTGATGGGATTCATTTTCAGATGTCAGATAATACAAACAAGATTAAAGGGCAGTAAAACAGAATATTTTAAATCTAAAAGTGCAAAAAAAAACAGAATGCCTTGTAAACACTACCTACAATGAATTCAAAAATTTATATATCAGTACATCTCAATAGCTTTATAATCCTAATGAATCCCAAAATTTACGAAAAGCAAATATTCCATATAAGATTATTCAAAATATTATTACTCTATATTTTTAAAGTTTGAAATACATGCAAGGCTGCAGCAAGCAAGGGGTTAGAAATCTGCAAAATTTTGGGAGCGGACCTTTTAAACCCTCCTACTGGTTATAGTATTATCCTTGTGTCAAAAAGAATTATAAGACATACTTTTAGAAAAGAAAGTAATAATGCAGTGACAAGCCTTTGCTTCCCCGAACATTGGAATCTAAAGCTATTTGGTTTCTCTTTGTCGTTCCTGGAGTCCAAAGCAGCTAAGTTTTCCCGTAGCGATGTGAGCTCCGACAGAGAGAGAGCAGAATATTAGAGGAAGTTCGTGCCTATGACGAGAGTGACGCCACTTCCGGAACGCGCCGCAGCTAACAGCGTTTTGAGGAGAAAAGTTCAGATTTGATGAAGATTTGACGAGGCATGCACACTAGACGGGTGTACTGCTTGTTTTTAATAACTTCATGTTTTATGTTTCGACGTAATTAAAGAGTGAAATAATAAATAAATAATTTATGTCACGAACAGTACTACTTCGACGGATATTACCAAAGTAACATCCTGATTTACCAACGTTTTTATGTAAATATTGTATAAAACCTTAACTTTCTTTATTAAATTTTAAGTAATTAGTAATTAATCGAATTAGTATTTTATTGCTCTTAAAAGCCCACAGTCGACTGGATAATATAATAATGAATCTCATTTTATATGCATTCAATAAATAATTTTGATTTACGAAAAAACAATAGAAAGTTATACTGAATAATAAATTAAAATAATGAAAATAATAGCTAAGTCTATTATTTTCATTAAGTTCATTAAAAAATTAATACTAATTAGAAAAAAAAAAAGCAGCAAAATACATCAAGATACATAAATTTTAATAAATAGTTTTTACCTTGTAAGCGAGATCGAACAGTATCCAAAGGAAAAAACACAGTCATAGCTGTAACTCCACCCTGTCAAAATAAAGTTACTGCATTATTATTAAAATTGCAACTTTAAATAAATTTCAAATTCAACTTAAAATAGACCTGAAAATTAAAATTTAAGTTATTCGTATGTGGTTGGCAAATCCCTTTGCCTGCCATTTTTTTTCGTCTGATAATCAAAATAAATAACTTTTTTTTAATTGTTAGATTTGTGTAAAACTGCGGTAGTCAACTCGGTCTGTACCACCTACTATTGGGCATTCCAACTTTTATGGTGAGCAGTAGGGGTTTTATCCAATACAGAATAACACCCCCCCCTTTTTTTATTTTTATTTAATTGACTTCTAAAAAGTATTGAAAAAGAAATGGGCCTTATTATTATATGCTTTAACTTAACTACGTTTTATAAAGTAGTTAGTACTTTCCTAAACTTTATAAATCATCATTTTTGTGGAGCCGGTGGGCAGTATATATAAAATAAAAGATTACCCCTGGTGTAAAATATCAGTTTTCTACTGATTTTTATGATGGATCCATTTCAAGATTTCACAAATACTTGATTACTACTATTATTTAATCTACTGATTGTTGAAATAGACTACAACTTTGTTGCAAATTAAATAAAACTTACCCTTTTTTAAAACTAATAATACTTGAGATATGTGAGTATTTAGCCAGAAATTAGTACTATTTCTGCTTTTTTGGTGAAATATATTATATTTTAGCAGTTAAATGCACAATTTTCTTGTCTGAACTTTTCATATATTATCTAGTTCTTGATAGAGATGCTTTAAATTTGTCAGTTTATTTGAGATAGCTGATTTATTGTTGTCATTCATAAATTTTATTCCTCATTTTTATTTTACATGTCAGTCTTAGGTAGTTGCCTTAATTCCCAAACTAATCAGTTAGCACAGGTGTAATTTGTATATATATAATAATTTGCAACAGAGGGTGTTAATGTTATTCATTTTCTTTAACTTTTATTAAATAAATTATGCAAATAATAAACTTTTCCTTCAATTACTAAGATTTTAAAAAAGAAAAACTGGTTCAGGTTCAAAAACACGAAAATAATTCTTGATTTACAGTGATAGTAACACTCCCTAGAAGCTCGTAGCTCATAAGATTAAATCAAACTGTAATACCAGGTAAAATTAGAACTGGTTCTAGGTTAAAATGGCTAAATGGAGTATATGGTGGCACTTTTTAGACACAATTTAGTACTTGGTAGTGTTTTTAGAAAACTATTTAGCCCCTGGCAACCTTTTAATTATCTAAAGATCTTTAAATAATTTTCTGTCAGTGTGCAGCTTTATAAAGGTTAGTTTCAGTGCATTCCTGCAATAAACAGTGTATATAGCCTACATAACACATATAAAAGTGTTAAGATTACTTTTGTCATAAAAAAAAAAGTCCCAGAACAAATTTAGTGTCATTTTATGGTACTTTCTCAAAATAAACTTTACGTAAAGAAGTACCTTCACAAAATTAATTCTTACCAATAAAGCTATACACTACAAATTTCAGTTATTTTCTTCTATAGTGGCTTTCATATACAGTATGTATCTCTTTATAGTACCATTTACAAGTATCTTTTTAGTAATATTCAGTGGCGTAGCGTAGGTTTGGAGCGCCCGGGGCAGACCGAAATTATGCGCCTCTCTCCTTCCGGTGATGGTGTAAGTGTTAAAGCAAACTGACTGTGTAAGAATCCTAGGCCTGCATAGATTGCCGTCAAGGGGCTGTCTTTCTAAGAGATCCTATCCTGCATTCTCGCAAGTTTCAGTGAAAACCACGAAAAAATTAGAACTGCTAAGTTGGCGAGTACGACCCCAGTTCGAATCGGGCACTTCCTTTCTCCTAGATTCGACAGAAGACCTTCTCGGATATTAGTGGCTTTCGTCCGAGATTATGGAGTTAAATATGTACAGAGAAAAAACTATATATATAAATGATTCAAAAGCTATTTATAAATTCGCAATTTGTTCATAAAATACAATTACTTCTTTTCCAGTCGTCAATACTTTCCTTTTTCATAATTATAAGAAATTACATCTTTGTTATCTATGAATAAAAAGGTTCCAAATAGTAAGAAAAGAAAAATAATCTGGTGTGTCACTCACACAACTTTCTCTTACCCTGAAATTTAATACTATAAATACAGGTTGAAGATTAAGAGGTAAGATAACGAGAACTGTCATGTAAACCTATGCTAAACAATTCAAATTAGGCTTCAGAAGAGTTTTATACGATAATTAGTTCTGTGTGAGGGGGGCTACCGCCCCCCTCAACCCCCCGTTTCATTAATGCACCTACATTTATATAGAATTTAATTCGGTTATTAAAAAATATTATTTTTTATGATAATGCAGATGATTTCCATATTAGAGAGGTAGTGTAACACTAAATATCCTAAAAAAGTCCATTTTACTCTCAATATTTAAAAAAAAAAAAAAATACGATTTTTTTTTTCTAAGTTTTTTTTTCGTTAAAATTAAAAAAAATCTATAACTTTGTTTTAAATTATCACAGATTTATAGTTCAACCATTCGTTTTAAAGGCATTCGCAAGCTCTTTTGAATGATACCCATCATGAAAATTTACTCCCCTCGAGGGGGGACTTCCCCCCAAGGGGGGGAGGCAAGGCTCCTACATACACAAAAAAATTTTCCCAGTTAACTATCTCTATTACAAAAGTTATATGTTCATTTCATTTGGTTTAGTGCAGTCTATAGACGTTAAACTCTACTTTCCTGCAATTTCCCCCATAGACGTAATGTATTAGAATTCTCTTGATTGTCCCTGTACACGAACCATTTGCTTGATCTTAACAAAAAGCTTACTGTAGCGTCCCTATATGATACACATTTAGAATACCAAGTTTGAACTTTCTGCCCTAATTTGTTCTTGAGATATGCTGATAACAGACAGACACACACAGACATACAGACACACACACAGACCATTTGCTAAAAACATGATTTTCGTATTCAGGGGACCTCAAAACGTGTAAATATAACAAAATCTCGCGTTCGAAAATTTGACCCAAAAACAATACTTTCTCTACCTTATGGGTAAGAGAAAGTAAAAAAGTACCTTATAAAACAAATAAGTTATTTCCATACAGTTAGAATTATAGCTGAATCATTACATAAATTACACTGTCAAAATATGTAAATCTTTTTCAATTGGAAATATTGATACTGTCAGTTAGTCTTTCTTTGATCATCGTTGAGCGTTTATATGTATTTTATTAAAAAGCTTCTATCATCTTGCATTGTTAATAGTAATTCTTAAGGGAATTGATAATAAAACAATAACATAACATTAATTTAACTTTTTTGAAGCTTTTATTCAGCTATTCAGGGTAATAAATTTAAAAGTATCGTCGTAGAAATACTCAATTCTGAATAGACTTCTTTAAATAAAGTGATAAGTCGTCTAACAAAATGTCATAAGTATGACGTTTAAGTCAAAATATTTGAAACATAAATGCTGGATATATCGAGCAATTTTGTACATCTAATGAAGTTTGAACTTACAGAAAACCTAATGACTCATAAAGTGTATTAATTTCTGTTGACTTTTTTTTTAGTTGCTTGGTTACTAAACGTTTTAAGTTTTTCCCGAATAAAATATACTATTCACAAAGTAAGGATAATACTATGAAGAACTGACATAGAGGCTATAACAGTATAGAAACTCTTTGCGTGTAAAATGCATTAAAAAAGGCTATTATTTACACATTGTCTTTTAAATATCTCAGTTTCTTGAGATCAAAGCTCATTGAATTTTTTTTCGTTTGTGAGGGCAATCTCTATGCAGCATTCAACAATAATCTGCTAATATATTAACATTCCATCGACTCTGATACCCCCTTTACATTTCTCGATGACTTAAGGAAATGCCTCTCTTCCTTCACTCACATCGTCTAGATTTTTAGGGAAATAAATGAGATGGGAGTTGAAAAAGTAGAGTTTTAAACTCATTTCTGTCAAAAAAAAAAATCTGTCCAAAACCGTATGGGATGGAAATTTTTGAATATTCTTTTCTTAATCAGCATCTAGAAACACATCACATCTCATCGCAAACCTGTATTATCGATATCAGTATTTTTTTTCTGATCAGAACTATGTTACAGAATACTTAATAGTTCAGACTCGAAAATTACGCAGAACCTTCTCAGCCTTTTCCATTATTTCTACAGCAGAAGGAGGCCCCACCAGTAGCTGAGTGGTTCTATTCTCAAAACTGGTAGACAGGAAGTAACGGATTTGATTTCAAGTCGCGGTCGTCGACCTAACTATTCAGAGTTTTCCGTGGTTTTCTCTGACACTTGCATATATAAAGACTAAGTTCCCTTAGAAACACGTTCATAGAGGGCCTCTCATCCAGGTCATTGTCAATCGGCCTTGCTTTCAAACACCAAAGATCATCTACAACAAAGTGTGAATAATTTAAAGACCTTGTATTTGTAGCTTGTTCTTAAGTTCCTGGAACCTTATACACTAAGATAAACTCTGCCTTTTTTCTTTACGATTTTTATTATAGTCGTACCTATTGTTTATAATCATGACAAAATTTATCTGTACAATATTTATTATTAAAAAAAAATAATAATAATATGAAATTTATTTGCAATCGCTCAAAAGGTGGTGGGTGCTGCTGTACCGTGCTCTTCTGGATTTTGTGATAGTTATATAATTTAGCACCTATGGAATGAAACTGTATCAAATTTTATATATAAGGTTTTTAGTATTTTTTTTCTTTGGTCAATTTTTAGTAGAAATGTTTATTTATATTAAAAAATAAAAATGATAAAGAATGTCGCTATCAAAATCAGATTGTAAAAAACTACCCATTTATGGATTTGGAAATTTCAGCGCCTCTTTTCAGCAATCATCTTGTTAACAACCGGCAGATGATGACCCTTTTATATGAATTTCTGAACTAACAAATTACAGACGCAAAGGGTCCAGTATTTGACTATAAGGTAGGCTTTTGTTATATTGATCAGTATATTAGCGCTTTATGGACGTGAACTAAGAAGGGCCACTTACAGTCATTGCCATACTATGAATGTATAGAGGCGTAGAGCTCAATGTCCAGTAGAAACTTTGACAACAGTGCTCGGCCAATTTATGAATATAAGATGTAAAAATGAGAGGAGAGTTCATTTAAAGTACGCGCCCACATTATAATAATCACAGGGGGAATAATTTAAAGCTATGATGTGCATAAATTTTTTTCATTTTCATCAAGAAACCTATGGTTAGCCAGAGATAATTTTAGAAGGGTCTAATAAAATTGTAAAAATTCAGAAATTTATCACAATGATAATTTTTAGTTTTTAGAAAAGCAGTATTTGGCGCCCCCTAAAATTTTGCGCCCAGGGCAAGCGCACCCCTTGCCCCCCCGCACGCTACGCCACTGGTAATATTCATAATTCTGTTGAATATAAAATAAAGGAGATCTTCCTAAATATTAATAAATTAAAATAAAATGCCTTACTCTGAAATTACTCCATAAGCACTTTTAGTCGGGGTATCTTTAAAGTGAGGCATTTTAATTTTAATTTATTAATTCATAATTCTGTTATAGTAATACATCTAGTTCTTTTATAGTACCACTATAAAATAGTAGTTTTGTTTTATGGCAGCCTCCATATAGCAGCTGTTATAAAAGTACACAAATTTTTATGAGCTTCTCTGCATCAAACATGTGATAAATATCCTTAACTTGGATATTTACTGGAGGAAGTAAGGAATTGTATAAATATCCATATAAATGACGACTTTTACTTACCTTACACATTAGAATTTACTTATCTGGCATATAAAAATTTCTTTACAACTATTCTATTTTTATGTTTTAAATGTGTATTTCAAAATTGAATAAGCTACTTTGTGCATTCCAATTAATTGTTTGGAGACATAATTTTCACAAGCACATTTGTTTTTGTCATAAATTATTTTATAAAATCCCAATGCCATTTTTAAAAAACCTGGATTGAATTCTGAAATTGTAACAATCATCTTAAAATCATGATACTGATAGCTAATAATAGCACAAAATTAGAAAAAGTTTTAAATTAATCAATTAAAATTAGTTTTAATTTAAAAAAATAAAAATATCTTATATGACATACTATTATAACTGATTTTATACATCCGTTAAAAGAAACTGTTGTATTTTGCATAAGTATAGCAAGAATTAAATGAAAGTTGTGATGTTTCAGTTTTAATGACAATAATAGTTTCTGACAGCAGCCTTTCAGTAAATCATAAATTTACATGGAAAAAAGGGAGAGGTTTTTGTATTGGAGGAAAACCCTCAGAATATGGGGTTTATAACTACAATACTTTACACTTCTAAACGTCGGGGGGTGGGGATAAAATAAACATCAATTAGTGTTGGATTTCCAGTCATTTAACAACTAATTATTATTGCTTAATCTCAGATAAAATTGCTTGACAGTTAATCGAGATATCTTTTCAAGGTAAACTTTCTTTTTTTTCAATAAAAATATACTGAATTTCCGTAATTACAAATGAATTTTTATATTAGTTAAAAAAAATTCTTACAGCAGCTCCAGAAATTGCACGAACAAATGTCTCGTATGAAAATAAACGTGTGTTACTCATTTTTCTTTAATTAGTAAAAGACAGATATTCTACTAAGATATATCTTTAATATTTCTTTTTGTTTTTCAAATAGTCAAGGAAATGAGTCAATTTAATACTAAACAAACAGGTTGGTTGGCCGGTTGATTCAATAAGCAATGACACCAGTCATATTACTAGCGTCTGTGGATGCAATGTGGTACTATGGAGCCGAACCAATCAGAATTCAATTTACACTGAAAGTTTATAACACCATTGTTGATTGGTTATCAGTTCTTATAGCAACCTGTTAGCGAATTGGCGATAAAATGAGTAGCTTGCTTTTGCAAAATCTTTTTGACATTCATTCTGTGCATCTCGCCAGCGATTTGTTTTTGTTTACAGTTTACATCGTGGAATATTTACGTTACACATTCCTCCTGACATCTCTTTTGCGCACTTTGCAAAATAAATAAATAAGAAAAAAAAAAAAAAAAACTTGAATTCATTTATCTTTATTAGAAGTATAATTATTTACTTTTCTTGCAATATTTTGATATCATTTTAGAACAACTTAGAAAATATAATTATATTAGTTTTGCATATTTTAAATAATAATCATATTTTTATCATTAAAATGTGTTGAATACTAATCAATTACATTCGCATTTTAAATAAAATACTAATGTGATTTTAGATTGTTGTTCTTTCATGATTGAATTGAGTGCTTTTAAACTTTTGTGTTTAAATATGTAACTTTATTTAGTCCTTTAACAAGTCTGTCTCTAAAGATGTTAAAGTTATTATTATTATCTTAACGCTATTTTTTTTTAAACTTCTTTTTGATGATGAAAATGAAAGTACTTAATATTTAAAATTATTGAGCGAAGAAAAAAAATATAATCTGCACATTACAGTAGGCTACTCAATAAATTGTAAAATGTTACTTTGACTCATTGTTTTTAACATTTTTAGTTAGAATTCTCAGTTCGATTTTAAAAGACAAAAGCACATTTGTGGCGATAAATATTTCCCTTTGTAAAAATCCTTAAAACCTGCGGAAAAATGTTTACAAAGTTTTTTATGTAGTCATTGTGGAAATAACTTAGATTTTATCTAGTCTAAAAGTAGAATGTATGCACTTAGAATTATTTTGTAAATGACCATATAAAAACATTTACCATTGCATATAAATTGTAAAATTCAGAAAAATATTTTAAAAGTAAGCTTTAAATATTTACTTATTCTTTCTAAGATTTTATATTTTCTTTTTTGCTTTCTGTTAATGAACACAAGATCATGGTAAATACCTACATATATCATTTTGTCATGTGTTTTTAAACTTAAACAGTACATGGTAAGAAATTAAGTACTTAAAGTATTATTATACTATGGCATGTCTGTTATTTTTAGGGATGAAACGGATAGAAATTTTGCCGGATATCAGATATCTGGAGCTCTTTTGCCTGTCGGATACGGATATCCGGCATTAGTTTTGTTTTTTGTATGTTTCTTTTCTTTTTCATTAATTTAAAACAATAAAATATAATCCACCTTTTAAAAACATTTTAAATATAATTTATTTAAATATATTTATTTAATATTTTATTTATTTGTGCAATATTGCCATGGAGAATAAAACTTTAAGCGTAACATACTTATTCCTACACTTGCAATTTGTGGTGAAAAGCATTGTCACAAAGAAATTGGTTTTGTTCAGAATTATAAAACTAAAATTTATTATTTACATATTTTTTGCAATATTAATATTAAAAAAAATGAAACAAAATACAGTAACCACCGCTTAATAAAAATCACTGGTTAATAAAATCAGTCGCTTAATCATGATCAAATTGCCAGGACCGGAATAAAATCAATGCAAACCATCTTTGAAACTGCCTCTCAATAAAATCAGTATTGCCGGTTAATAAACTGAAAAATTCTCATCAGAAGCAAAATACCATTTATGCATGCTGAGTAAATTCTTATTTACACTCCGAATTTTTATTTTTAAAATAAAAAATAAATTAAGTACAGAAATCCCTCAGTTATCTCTCTTTGTCGAAAATTTACAACATTAAATTTTACATTTACAGCAATTAAAACACGCCCCATCACATTGACTTAGGAACAATTTCAAGGAATATATTCTTCAAGGTGTAATAAGTTACAAATTTGATTTAATTCGCCTGTGATTATTTTATTTTTAATTATTTAAAGACAATTTCTAATTCTTATTCTGAAATAACTAAGAAGTAAGATGTTTAAACAAAAATATTTTAAATTTTAAAGAAAGGCGTGAACTTTTAGCAAAGTAATGATGATTTTCCTCAAAGGAAAGCGCATCGTAGCTTGGGATGTGTTTAATTCTTTTATTTTGAAGAAACACTTCAATAATTATCTGTTAAAAATTAATTAGCATTGTTTATTAATTTCATTATTTGTTATCTTTTAAAATTTCTTTTCAAATTCAGGGAAGTAACACCTTTTTATTGTGTACAGGAACGTTAGCCGGATATAAAAATCAGCCGCTTAATAAAATCACTTTTGCTCAGAACGAATGTGATTTTAATAAGTGGCGGGCACTGTATTTTACTAATGAAATCATAGTTAAAGGGTTATTTTCATAGGAAAACTAATATATTGTGGCCATCATAAATCTTTTTTCTATATTATTCTGTACTAGCAGGCTTTGCCCGCTTCGCTGGTCATTATATTGAAATGAAGTCTCAAAATACCATATCATTGATGATGATAAAAATAAAATCATTGAAATCAGTCAAAATCTAAGTTAAAATTCTCGATACCTTCGATAGCGGTTTTCCCACTCGCCACACTTAACAAAATCCCTTTATAATGCATGTTGCATACACATACCTAACCCACATATTAAAAAATCGGGATTCTAAGATTATTTGAAGCAAAGTTATGTTTTAAAACGTGTTTTTTAGCCCCCCCCCCCCAGCCCGCTCTTAAAGGAAAGGAGGGGGAGATTTTGCAAAATATCCTTATATTATGAGTTAGATACATATAACATACCCACACATGGAAAATCTCTCTGCCATAAGATAATTTACTGCAGAGTTACACATGAATACATGTCCCCCCCGCCCCTTAAGGGGAGGTGGGGTGGAGTTTCACAAAATCACTTTGTAGTGTGTGTTGAATACGCATAAGCAGTCCACGCATCAAAAATTGCCATTCTTAGATAGTTTGGAACAGAGTTACGCATGGAAACATGTTTTTAATCCCCCTCTAACCCTCAAGGGGGTGATAGCACGGAATTTCAAATAATCCCTTTGTAGTTTGTTTGTGTTGAGTACACATAACCAATCAACCTATAAAAAATCGCTTTTCTGAGATAATTTGGAGAAGAGTTACTCTTTAAAATGTGTTTTTGCCCCCCCCGCCTTTAAAGGGGGAAAAGGAAAATTTCACAAAATCGACTTATAGTGCGTGTTGGGAGTGCATAACCAGCCCGCAAGTACAAAATCGTCTAAGATAGTTTGGAGCAGAGTTACGCATGAAAACATGATTTTGCCCCACCCCCAAGGGGGATAAGGTGGAATTTTACAAAATCCCTTAGTAGTGTGTGTCTTGAGTACGCATAACCAATCGACATATCAAGAAATCGCTATTCTGAGATAATTTAAAGCAGAGTTACTCTTCAAAGCGTTTTTTGCCCCCCTCCCCGCCTTTGAAGGAGGGGAGGGGAAATTTTTGTAAGATCCCTTTATAATGTGTGTTGGGAATGCATAAACAACTCATACGTAAAATATAAATTTACTGAGATAATTTGAAGAAATGTTATGCTTGGAAACATGCTTTTTGCAACACCACCCCTAAGAGGGGTATAGGATGGAATTTTACAAAATCTCTTTTTAGTATGTGTCTTGAGTACGCGTAACCAATTGACATATCAAAAAATCGCTATCCTGAGATAATTTGGACCACAGTTACTCCTATAAGCGTGTTTCACAAAATCCCGTTACAATGGGTGTTGGACACACATAAATAAGCCACACACTAAAATTTGTGACCTCAGCTCTTAGATTTCCACGGATAAATTTAGCGCTAAAAGGAGGGATCGAATTTTCCCCCTCGTAACTCCCCCCCAAAATCGAAAGAAATCAAAAAAGAATTTTGGCAAATACCTTCAAGAAGACGCTTGAGTTTTTTTTTTTTTTTTTTTTCTTATCTGAGCTATTATTGCTAGAATTTTACTCGAAAATCCATGCATTGCTAATTTTGCCTCCGAAAATCCTTTTTACCCCCTCTCCCCCCTTAAAATCCAAAATCGCAGAAAATGATTCTTTTGTACTTAAGTCTAGTCTCCCCATCTGCAATTTTTTCACAATGAAGTAATTTGGAGCCGAATTATGCTTATAAAGGTGTTTTTTACCTTCTGCCTCCCCCCCCCCCCCCCCGAAAATCTCACTTTTACCCCTTACCCCCCCTAAAAATCCAAAATCGCAGAAAATATTTTTTTTGTATTCAAGTCTAGTCTTCCCATCTGCAATTTCTTCACCGTGAAGTAATTTGGAGCCGAGTTATGCTTATAAAGGTGGTTTTTGCCTTCTGCCCCCCGGGGGGGGGGGGGGGGGGGGGTATTTCGCAAAATCCCGTCTTAGTGAGCGCCACGGTCCTAAAATCAACCTGCTCACCAAAAATTGTGACTCTATCTCCCATAGGATCGCCACAGCCATGTTGAGTCAGTGAGTGAATCAGTGAGTTTACTCTTTTATATATATAGATAACAGCATCACTTACAGTTTAAATTGTACAAAAATTTGCTCATAGCTTCTCACAATAAATATTTTACGTATGGAGTTTGGTGCAATTTTAATCAACAGATGCTGAGATATAGGCTTATGAAAAATCATCGGGTAAACTGCAGTGCTGTAATGCTACCTGTTAGCTGATATACACTCAAAATAAAATCACGATAGTGCTTCATAATGGCCGACTCTCTCATATACCAAGTTTTGTGCAATTATACATGATAGAATATGATATGAGATACAGCTTTCACGTATTGGGGGAAATTTAAGTATAGCAGCGCTACCTATCGGTCAACATGCACCAAAATTGAATCAGCATAACTTCTCATAATACCCTTCCAACATAAAGTTTCATGTAATTATGCACATTAGAGCACAAGTTATAGCCTTCCCTAAAATTGCAGAAAGTACTGTATAACAACACCACCTGTTGAGTTGGCACCAAAACTTGATAGACACTAATATATGCCAAGGTGCATTTACATGAAATTCTGTGCAGTAGTTCCTGAGATATAGCCTTCTTATAGGTTGCAGAAATCGCTGTGCGCCAGAACCTGTTGGTGAAATTACATATAAATTTATATGTAATTTAATTTTTATTTTAATTCCAGAACTACTGCGTAGTTGTGGAGATATAGTTAAACAGAATTTTTCTCTCACACACACAAACAGACATTTTTAAAAAGTGATCAAGACAGGTTCTGGACCTCTTAAAATGTGTAAATGCATCGAAAACCAGAAGTTGAAAATTTTAATGAATTCAATACTTTCTTTTGAGACATTCATAAGAAAACATAAAAGAAAGAAGAAAAAGAAAACAAAGCTTCAAACTAGTGTGTTATGGCCATCACAAAACTTTCTTCTATATCACTATATATAACAATGCTACATGCTGTTTAACATGCACAGAAGAAATTTAATCATAGCTTCTCTCAATGCAGAGTTTAGATATGGAGTTTAGTGCAATTTTAATCAAAAGGTTGAGATGTAGCCATGCGGAGAATCACAAAAAGTGAGGAAAAGCGCCACCTGTAGGTCAATATACACCCAAATTAAGCCAGTTTTCATTCTCATATTATTTATCTTGCATATCAAGTTAAGTGCAGTTAAATGTTATAGATATTGAGATTTAGTCTTCCTATAGACAGAGTAAATTGCAGCATAATATTGTCATCTATCGCCCAATATGCACCAAAATTGAATCAACATGATGTTTTATAAAAATGGCCCTCTCACATACAAAATTTTGTGTAATTATACACAAATAAATCTCAATGAACTTCCCTATTCACAGGAAAAATTGAAGTATAGCAGCATCACCTATTGGCCGATGTGCACAGAAATTAAACATGTTTCATGATAGCCCTATGGCATACTTTTTTTTTATTATTATTACACACAATAGAAGCTGAGATAGTCTTCAATTAAATGAGAGAAATCACAGTATAACAGTGCCACCTGTTGAGTGACTTGCATCAAAAACTGATGTGCACTTTTTTTCCCCCTGTGTATAAATTTATATGAAATTCTGTGCATTAGTTCTTGAACTAGAGCTGCTACATAAAATTTTTACCAGACAGACATTTTCTAAAATGGTCAAATTGTGTTCTAATCCCCTCAAAATGTGTAAATACACTGAAAATTGCAAGTAAGAATTTTTTACACATCCAGTATGTCCTATTTAATATAGAAGAAAGTAATAATTCAAAACAAATTTATATATTTTTTTCTTTGTATACATTTTATATTCTGTACAGATAAGAAAGAAATTCTTAGATTATTTATTAAAATTTTGTAAATTTCAAACTATAACTTTTCAACATAAGGCATCGAGGGGGGGGGGGGTTAGACCACCCCTTCCAAAAATGCAGTCTTTGTCATACTAACACCCAACCAATGCCAAATTTAAAATTTCGTAAATATAGGACTGTAACTTTTCGTGATAGACACCATGGGGGGGGGGGTAGGACCCTCTCCCTTCCAACAGTGCTTTCTTTGTCATACTAATACCTAACCACAGTGGCGGATCTAGAACTTAACTTTTTTTAATTATTTATTTATTTTTTTTTTTTTTTTTTTGGGGGGGGGGGGGGCAAGGGGAAAGGGCTAAGATTTTTCAAAGTGTTATTCCAGATCAAAGAAAAGTTTACAATTGTAATAGTCAGTTGTGAATGTTAGTACTTTTGCCCCCCCCCCCCCTTTAAATCCGCCACTGTAAACATCCCCAAATTAAAATTTCGTTAAGTTTGGACCATAAGTTTTCAAGATAAGACACCGTGTGCGTACGTGTTTGTGTGGGGGGGGGGGGGGGAAGAGAGACTCTCCCTCCTTTTAACAGTGCATTGTTTATCATTCCAACCAACCCCAAATTTAAAATTTTTTTAAAATTCTGACCATATTTTTTTCGAGATCAGGCACCATGGGGAGGTACGCCCCTTCCTCCTTTTAACAGTATGTATTCTTTGTCATACTAACACCCAACCCACCCAAAATTTAAAATTTCGAACCATAACCTTTCGACACAAGGCATCAAGTGGGGTGGGGTCAGACCACCCCTTCCAACAGTGCAGTCTTTGTCATACTAACACCGAACCAATGCCAAATTTAAGATTTCGTAAAGATTGGGTTACATTAGGTATTATTAACTTTCAGTCAGAGCATAAAACATAAGCTTAACAGTTATTGTTTGTTTTACACTCAACAGATAATTTTCTTTAAAGTTTAAGAACAATATCAACAAAAGATTATAAAGAACATAATTAGGCCTTTCACGGTTGATTTTCAACCTGACACCTGGAGTCTCATTCATAGCTTTATTGTGTAGGGGTTTAGTTGTTTTCCCAGGTGCCGGCCCCTTCCCTACACTAGACTATGAATTCTTCGACCATAATAAAATGGATAGGTTATTCATCTTTTATAGATTATTGACTTTAAAAATGAGGTCTTTTATCATGTAAACAAAATATATGATAATGATACTCTTACATGTACAGTAACTTGTCATAAATCCTTATTAAAAGGTTTAAGTTATAATAGCTGATAGTATTACAAAAAACTTAAAAAAAAAAAAAAAGTTTACAAAAAACTATCTTTATAAATAAATAAAAATATGTTTTTACCTAATAAAATCAAATAAAATCTCATGAAATTCTCTTTAAAATGAGAGTCAGAAACTTTTTTATCTCATAAAACATAAGAATGTGTTTATTTAAGCTTTAAAAAATGCTGATTTTTCAAAAAATCAAATGAAATAAAACATTTTTAAGAGTATTTTATCATTTATTTCAAAAGAAAGAATGATTATCAAATGTTTAATTGAAATCTGAAGCTGATAGGTTAAAAAATTTTTAAAAAATTGGTTGATTTTACAAATATATAACTTTTTAAAGCATGTGTGGCACAAAATAGTCTACCATTAGCCTTTAACTAATTCAATACATATTATAAATTATATTATTAACAGGACTTTGCACAGTACTTTAACTTTTTAATGCATAATTTGCTGCAAATTAACATTTATAGATATTGCATTAAAAATTAAATAAATAAAATACAAGTGGTAGATGATAAATTTGTCATTAAGCTTACTTTTATTTGTTCGTATACTGTATTTTAATATAACAATGAGAATTCATAATCTAAACCTAGTTTTATTATTATTATTATTATTATTATTTATTAATTTAACAGCATCCAGCTTCAACTATGCTACGCAGATATATAAAATTAATATTTACAAGAAGATTGTTAAAGACATTTGACAAAATTGTTACATTATTATTGTTTTTACCTTTTTCAAAATAAAAAAAGCCTTAATAAAATCAATTATAAAACTAATCTTTCTTTTTTTTTAATTAACAAAGGATATATACAAAATTAAACAGTTAAATATTTAGAATTAAACATGTACAAGTAACAAGCAACATATTATTATTATTAAACCTAAAATTTAATTTATCAGGAGATAGCATATTTACTAATGTTATAACGTTCAAATAAAAATTATTCCTTTTTTCTACTGTTTACCAAACATTAATATATAAATATACAATAGATAGCTTAATATTGGATCGAACTATCTTACAAAAAAAAAAAAAAAAAAAAAAAAAAGGCACAGATTACAATAGAGAAAATGATAATGATACTAAGAAAAAACAAATAAACATAAACATAGAAGAAATATATCGCCAACGCCAAGGTGCGCCAAGAAACCCATTTTCGCTAGAATGATGGTAATCATTTGTCTTAACCAATCAAAGACGCTGTCATAAAAGAATACAGAGGAGAAATGCAAGAAAGATTTTGATTGGTTCGGCTCCATAGTACCACATTGCATCCACAGACGCTAGTAGTCATATTGGAATTTTAAACCGCGTCTCTCAGAATACATTTTTTTACCTAAAATTTATTTATTTTTTCTACAATCATTCTAACTTAGATAAATACTTATTTTAGTTAATGTGAATGGCTTAAAATCAAATGTGGAATTTTTAAAGGCTTGTTTGTATGCTTTTTAAACACTTGATAAAGTCGAAAGCATGTGCTTTTTCAATAAACGAATCAACCAACGAACCAACTTAACAAACAATTACAAACAATAAAACCACACTAGAAATCAGAAATGCCACGAATTCCTGAAACATACGATTATTTTTTCATAACCTGCCTTTATTGTCCTTTAAAACAGTGCGGCATATACAATGGTGTCGGCATCCTTTGTTCCACCACATCTTTTAGCAATTTATGTGATCAGCAATTTCTTCTGCTTCTGTGTCTAGTAAGTAGTTAAGTAACATCTCTTACAAACACCTATCGTTATTAAGAATGATTTTTCCCTCTCCTGTGGAATATTCCATGACGTATATTTATTGTTTCTTATTAAAGCAAAGCATGGATTATCTTTTTATAGGCCAAAATTAGCTCTGGCCACATGGCCACTTACTATTAAAAAGTGGCTACTAATAAACTTGCTGGTACAGCTGAGACATTGCTCCGTATTTTGTGGCGCGTTTTCTTTTTTTTTTCTTTTTTTTTTTTTTTTTAGATGCTGTTTGAGGAGGTCGAGATGATGTCGTTCTGGATTTTCCGGCAACATGTAATGATAATGGAATTGAACCTATGGCAGCCATTTCTGAAAACGGCATTTCTCCGTGGTCGCCAAAAGAAAGTCCCCAGAAATGAGTTGTGGACCAGTGTCCCATTTATTCACAATTTCCTACCATTGATTGATTAATTCGGGCTAAACCTATATGTTGATGTATATAGAAACCTTCAGAAGAAAGTTCTATCATTTGCTCAATAAAAATTTGCACTTGCTACAAGTAATCTATTCACCACATTAACATTTAAAAATTATAAGATTGTTACAGTTTTTAAAATCAACTTCTTTATTCTTTTACCCTATTTTCAGCATCTATAGAGCCAGAGCCCCAGTCTACTAATTTTATAAAATTATCTAAAAAATACTTTAAAAATTCAATTACACTATTGAATTCAGCAAAACAGACAGTTGGCTGGAAAAAGAAAAATTATTTTGAAAGTTGATTTTTTGTGTAATATTTAACAAAATACGTGTTTTGCTTTCTGCATGTGAATCAGTTATCGGTGGAATTGTACCTTAAATTTTTAAAAGTATTTATAATTAACCTATTTATTTAGATTGTTTATTTTTATAAAACTATCAATTTTCCCAATTTTGACCTTTATATCCATTACCACATGCTTTATTTCCTACTGACAAGGTTCAGTGGGCCATGATCAGATGGGCATAGCCATCTTGCTAAAAATCACAAAATCAAATAACGACTCCAATGCTTTGAATGTATCTCTGATACAACAAAAATCAAATTCAAGAAAATTACTATAAGTCCTATAAAAGAACTTTTAAAAAGTATTTTAAAGAAATCTTTTATCCCTCTATGTGAGTGTGAAAGTGCTGTTCTATATACTTGGTTGTTATATTAAAAAATTTTACTTGTATGTTGTTAAATTGCAAGTGATGTTCTCTGTGAAAACTAAATATATATATATATATATATATATAGTTAAAATTTTCATCAATAGGTGGCGTTATGCCAATATCTAAGGTGATTTTTCATAAAAAACAAAATAAATTTTGTATGTTTTATCAAAATTGATAGAGTGAATCTGCAAAAATTACCAATTGTGAAATAAATTTTCCTTTATTTGTTTTTTTACAAAAAATCTTTGAAATTTGCCTTAGATATTGGTGCAGCACCACCTATTGATGAAAATATTAACTAGTCTCCGTACCAATTGAAATTTTTGTCCAAAGCTTTCTGAATGGGCAAACTTGGTAAAATGACCATAAAATTAGCTATTTACTTTGTTAAGCTATACTTCATTTTTATTTGCTTCTTTTTTAAACAATAAAGCTGTTTAATCTTTGATTCTTTTAAGCTTGTTACTATGATCATTTTCCCTCAATATTTGATGATCTGATTAATTTCAACTTCATCTACATCATTATTATCTGCAAAAATATTTTGTATATTTCTGTCCAAATGGTGATTTAATAATATATTTAACTGTGAATAGGCTTTTTAAGACAAAATTTCACTAACAAAAGTTTTAATTTTTTTTTTTTTTTTTTTTTTTCATAATGTTTTACAATCACCTAACAGCCAACTGATATTTTATCCAAAGAAAGTGGTGTTATTGTGTCCACTTTGATTTCTTTTTTTTTTTTTTTTTTTTTTCTGTATCACAATACTAGATTTCTTTGCCACTATTTTGGAAGATTTACAGTCATTCACCATTTTACGCTCTTCATGAAGATATGAGCAACCATATCTTCCTTCAAACTTTAGATCCGTGTTTGCCTGTACACGTTTTCTTTTTACCTTTGAATTCTTCAAGGCCTTTTTTGTTTCACTAAATGCTGAGGGTGAAATGTTAAAAGAATAGCTAATTTCAACTCTTGGAGCTGTTGCTTCGCTAACAGCTCCAAGAGAACCAAATGCTGTTGGAGAACTGAACCAACAGCTTTTTTTTTTAATTAAAGAAGTTTCTCCTGCTTACTTTGAAATTTAAGAAAACGTATCTAGAAACACATGTGTTACAATTTATTTCTGTACTTCTACATTGTTTTATGAATATAGCCCACAGCATATTATGAGAGTAGAATTTTTCAGTCAGCTTCTTCAGTAGACTCTAGGAAAAACAGCTTTTGAGATATTCTGTAACCCCAACTTTTCTTAAACAATTTCTTTAAAATTTCATTCCCCCTTTCTTTCAATGGTGCAAACATACAATACATTTTATTATAAATTACATATGCTACCTGTTTCTCTAAAAAAGAAATAGGGGAAGAGGGGGGACATTGGGACACTTTTTATAAAAGCATATTATTTTCCAATTTATAAAAGTTTTAATGCTTTTGTGCATTTTTATTTAAATATTTGCGTTATTGGTCACCTTTTAAATGGGTAATGAGCATTGTTTAATGTGTTTTACAAACAGAAATAATTAAAACATAACTTATGCAAAAGTGTCCCAATGTTCCCCGTGCAGGGGCAGATTGGGACAACACCGATTTAATGATGGGGCACTTTGGGACAACCATCTTTTTATTTATCTAATTACAATATTGCAAAATATTTTGCTAAAGTAAATGAAAGGCTTTCAAAACAATGAATTTGATGCAATAACAAATAATAATAAAGTAGGTAATTATGAAAAAATGAAATTGTTATGAAGCATTACTGCATATTCATATCTTAACGCACATCAAAACCCTGCAAGTCTACACAAAACTTTAATGTTATGTAGGATCGTGTTGATGGCATAGTTAAGTTGAGAACATGATATTAAATAATCTTTCAACAAGAGTTCTTGTTCAGCTGTGAATATTTGTTGAGATGTATATTTGGATTGAAACTTATAATTTATATTTGTAGTACACACTCAATCTTATTTTCTCTCATTTTTTTCAATCTATTAAATAATGTAGATTTTGGTATATAATACTTAATTGCAACTTCCCTCACAGAAAGTTTATCTTTGATTATTTCATTTATTGCCTTTTCTATATTTTCTTCTGAAATTTTAGTTCTTTCAGTTTTTGGCTTATAATTTCTAATCATTTTCTAATTATTTAAAGAATACCTAGAAAAAAAATGAATACAATTAGCTTATATGTGCAAAAAATAAGTAAACAAATAAAAATATATTGGTGTTAGAAATGAATGGACCATTGGAGCAGTCCCAATGTGCCCCATGCATTGGTGTCCCAATGTACCCCATCAGGTCATTTTCAAAACAAATGTTTAGGCCTAATTTTCTAGAGCACATGGGCTAATGATCTATAGTGGAAACGAAAGCTTAATGTTTATAAAAACACATAGCACTTTTAAAAATTAAAATATTTATTTCCTAATACCTAAAAAATCAACATTAATTTACTTGAAAAAAATTACTTTTCATATGATAAAATAAACTATCCTTGTTCATAGGCAGCAGATTTGAATGAATGAGTTGATATCACAAATATGAAGATGTACCACTAGTGCCGTCTAGTGTGATTTTTTACAAATTTTATTTTGCAATAATAAATGGATAAAAGCCTTTGTCCCAATGTGCCCCGTGTCCCAATGTACCCCCTTCTCCCCTATCTAAAATGGTTAACATTAAAACCAATGTAACACTTAAAAATGAGATAAAAGATACAAAAATTTTAAAACTTTAAAAATACATTTTAATTGAAAAACATTTAAAACACAAGACAGACGTTTCGGCTAGAACACTAGCCCTCCTCAGTGTCAAACATACAAACACAACATTTACAAAAATTCTAAATACATCATATCAAGATTAAATATTCAGGAGGAATAGCTTTAGCCTCGTTCAAGGCAGAATGTTGCATTTTAGTGAAAGCGCCCTCTAGAAAAATACGGGATTCATACATATTTATATTGGAAGCTAAAATTTTAAAGTTTTCAAAATCTGGTATATGATCACTATTGAGAGAATGGATTACAAGTTTAGATCTTAAATCTCCTATTTTATAACGCTCTTATAAAATAGGAGATTTAAGATCTAAACTTGTAATCCATTCTCTCAATAGTGATCATATACCAGATTTTGAAAACTTTAAAATTTTAGCTTCCAATATAAATATGTATGAATCCCGTATTTTTCTAGAGGGCGCTTTCACTAAAATGCAACATTCTGTCTTGAACGAGGCTAAAGCTATTCCTCCTGAATATTTAATCTTGATATGATGTATTTAGAATTTTTGTAAATGTTGTGTTTGTATGTTTGACACTGAGGAGGGCTAGTGTTCTAGCCGAAACGTCTGTCTTGTGTTTTAAATGTTTTTTAATTAAAATGTATTTTTAAAGTTTTAAAATTTTTGTATCTTTTATCTCATTTTTAAGTGTTACATTGGTTTTAATATATTAATGAGACGTATAAATTATGTTTAATTTTATTAAATGGTTAACATTGTTTTGAAAATTCCAATAACTAAGCCTAACATTATGATCATTTTACCCCACTTTAATTAAACTGCTCTAAAATAAAAAATCTGGAGTGACTTCACTCGACTTTCCGAACATTGAGTAATTAACAGTTTTGTAGAAAAAGTAAAGAAAGAGGAGTTGTTAAACAAACAAAAGAGAGAAAACCATAATAGAGTGTTTGAGTATTTTTCTCCATCTATTACACGATGTTTTATTTAACGCTACTGAACTTTGAGCCCATAGATCATAATGATAAAGAATTTTTCGTTGTGTCCCTGTAAAAACCTATAAATGCTAAATTCACCAAAATGCTTATAGTTAGTGCAACAGTGATTTATAATACTCATATAAATTTTCAGCTCAATTCAATAAGGCATTTAGATGCTATTGTACTTTTAAAAATTTAGTCCCATAGGCCATAATGATAAAGAATTTTTCTTTGTGTCCCTGTAAAAAAACTGTAAGTGCTAGATTCACCAAAGTCTATACAGTTAGTTCAACTGTGATCTATAACATGTGTACAAATTTTTTGTCAGATTAATAAGGCGTTTTGACGCTATCACACTTTTAAAAATTTGGCCCCATAGGCATAATGATAAAGAATTTTTCTTTGTGTCCCTGTAAAAAAACTATAAGTGCTAGATTCTCCAAAATCTATACAGATTGAGTATTTGTGACCTATAATATGTGTATAAATTTTTTGCTCAATTGAATAAGGCGTTTAGATGCTATCGCACTTTTAAGATTTTGCTCCCATAGGCCATAATGATAAAGAATTTTTCTTTGTGTCCCTGTAAAAAAACTATAAGTGCTAGATTCACCAAAATCTATAGGGTTCGTACTATGGTGACTTACAATATGCGTACCAACTTTCAGGTTAATTGAACAAAGCGTTTAGACGCTAGCGTGTTCACTCACAGACATACACACATACACACACACATACATCATCGTAAAAATAGTGAAAACGGACTCAGGGGACCTCAAAATGTATAGAAACATCAAAATCTCGAATTCGGATATTTGACATGATTACAATACTTTCCTCACTATAGTGTTCGGAAAGTAAAAATAAAATGAATACAACTTATCTAAATATGTAAATGTATTCCTTAGGAATAAGATAGTAATAAATATAATCAAATTTGCAATAATTCTAAATGACAAAAAGGTTAAAGAAAAGTAAACTTTAAGATTTCAGTAACAGAGTTAAACATAAAATTAAAAGTGTCGTCACAGCATATTAAAAAAATGTTGCCAAATAAAATAAATTTGTTTGGCCAATTCCTCAATAAGTGTTGACGTCGATCGAGTTTGGAGCCACCTATTGAGGAATCGGCCAAATAACCCCAGGAAGCAAGAGGATAAACCACTTGCAGCCAGAAGCGCTACCACTGATGTTGCACTCTGAAGATACGGGTCCTTGAAGTAGTCGGAATACACTGATATATCTCATGACACGGAGAACCCTGCCCTCTTCGAGAAGTTGCTGTTGCAAAAAAAAAAAAAAATTGATGCCAGCGACAGAAACTTTTTTTAATATATATAGAGATAAGCATTATTGTTTACATATGTGATATTTTATATTAAATTATTTATTATACATATACTTATTGTTATTTATTTATTTATTTTTTTTTTTTTCAGGTGAATCCTGAATTGAATATCAAAATTTTCATTCAATTAAAGGAAAACAAGAATCAGAAGTTTGTGACATGAATATATAAACCAGTTTATATATTTCAGCCAAAAACAATTCTTAAATTGCTGAAATTTACTTATGATGTGTGCTAAAAAATGCTTTTCTGTTAAATATATCCATAATATTTTGAATACAATGTTTTTATGAAGTTCTTTACCTATAAAAACACATGTGAAAGAGACAGATGTTTACAAGGCCCAATCTAGCTCATCTACCGTCATGAGGAAAACTTCTTTTTTTTTGCCAGTTTTTGTATTAAATGATCAGTCTGATAATATTGACATAATTAAAACCAATGTAACTTTTAAAATGAGATAAAAATACAAAAATTTAAAACATTAAAAATAGAATTAATAGAATTTTGAAAAATACAACCTTTTACTATCTTCACGTTCATCACTGGTAGACTAGTTTCATCTGGGGCGCCCCAGCTTGGTCACTACCTTGTTGGTGTTCGAAACTGTAGTTTTCCTGTCTTCTTGTTCTTTTAAAGACTTTGCGCCATTGACGATTAAGGATAGCTCCATCGTTGCCATTACAACTGTCAGAATTTGCCAAAATTTCTACAGACTCCCTGATCGCTGCGTATCCGTGGTTGTGGTAGTTGGCCAACTTTCTTACTTCATCGAATTTAATATTAATTTCTTCTTTTTTGTTTACTTGGGTTAAGGCTGTGGTTAATTTACCTGTTTTTGTATCATGTTTATGTTCTTTGATACGGGTCTTTATTTTTCTTTTTGTTTTTCCTATATAACACTTTTCTTTTTCTTGTTCGTTAGTGTATGGTATTTTATATATTCCTGCAGTTTCTAAAGGTTTTGTTTTATCTTTGTCACTTCTTATTAATTGAAAAATGTTAGGGTTAGGCTTTATAGGTACGTTTATATTATGTTTTGCTGCAATTTTCTTAATTTTATTAGATATTCCACGGTCATAAGGTATGGAGGTAGTATATTTAAGCTTTGGTTTTTGAAAATTGTTAATTTCATTAAGAGTTTTTAATCGTTTTTTAAATAATTTATCTATTAATTTGTTAGAGTATCCTGCTTTTTGTGTGAATTGTTTTATATTTTTTATTTCATTTTTTAAGATTTTATTGTCTTTACAAATTACTATTGCACGGTTGATGTGGGCTTGGATAGCATTGATCTTATATTTAAAAGGGGTTTTACTGTTTTTATGGATTATTTCATTACTGTTATTGGGTTTTCTATAAACTTGTGTGGTTATTTTGTCAGCATGGCGATTGATGGTGACGTCTAGAAAATTTAGTTGTTTATTGTTCTCTTCTTCAAGGGTAAATTTAATATCTGGATCTATTTTATTTAAAATATTTAGAATTTCTGTGGGATCTGTTTTTTGGTCTATTACTGCAAAAACGTCATCAACATAACGAAACCAATAAAAAAATTTTTCTTTAAGTTTTTCATCAAAATTATTTTCTATTTTACGTAGTTTAAATTCTGCAAGAAAACCTGATATAGGAGACCCCATTGGGACTCCTTTGATTTGTTTGTAATATTTTTCATTAAAAGTAAAATAATTTTCATTCAACAAAAAGTTGGTAGCTATGTTTAAAGTTTGGGCTATTGATGGGTTTGTGTAATGTTCATCTATTTTTTCATTTATTAATTTAGTAACATTTTTTATATCTATTGACGGATAAAGGTTTACTACATCGAAACTTACAAATTTAAAATTTTCCTGTATTTCAATATCATAAATTTGGTTATAAAATCTTCAGTAGAGTTTAGGCTATGTTGTGAGGGGGGAAGTAAGTTTTTATAAATTTCGGCCATATATTTTTCCATTGTGTAAGTGGGTCCTTCGCTTTTGTTAACAACTGGTCTAACTTTAGGGGGGTTCTTATGATCTTTATATCTGCCAAAAATTCTTGGTGTGTTTGGTGCAAAATTATTTATTATGGGTGGTTTGTTATCTGGCCAGGTTCCTTCTTTTATTATTTTTTGTGTTTTTTCAACTATTTTGTTAATAGGGTCTTTTTTTATTTTTTCTGTACCTATTTCATTGATGGTTTCTTCCATTTTATTTGTGTATTCCTGTCTGTTTAATATTGCTATTTTTCTAGTTTTATCTGTTAAAGTGCAAACTACTTTTTCATTTTTCTTTAAATTATTAAGTGCTTTAATGTCCTCCTGATTAATCTTATTGTTTTTGATAGTTTTACTGATTTCTTGAATTGCTACGTTTCTAATATCTATTTGGGCTTCTTCTGGGATATTCTCTATAGCTGATTCTATTTTTGCAATGCTGTCTTTAATTTTAATAGGCTGGTCTAAGATAAATTTTTGTCCCATTTTTAATAAGCTATCTTGGTGGCTATTTAATTTCAAGTCTGATAAATTAATGTATGGATAATCATTTTGAGTGAGGGGTTTAATATTGTTTTTACGTATCCAATTGTACAATTTATTATTCTGCCTTTTGATTGTTGAATTTCTTTCTATTTCATTATATATTTTAATTTTTCCTGATAAAATAGTCCATTCTTCTTCTCCACAACAGTCCTTTAGATTTTTATACAAATCATCATAAATTTCTTTACATTTATACATGTAGGATTTTCTATGTCTAATAATTTTATTAAGAAGCCCAAATAGATATTAGAAACGTAGCAATTCAAGAAATCAGTAAAACTATCAAAAACAATAAAATTAATCAGGAGGACATTAAAGCACTTAATAATTTAAAGAAAAATGAAAAAGTAGTTTGCACTTTAACAGATAAAACTAGAAAAATAGCAATATTAAACAGACAGGAATACACAAATAAAATGGAAGAAACCATCAATGAAATAGGTACAGAAAAAATAAAAAAAAGACCCTATTAACAAAATAGTTGAAAAAACACAAAAAATAATAAAAGAAGGAACCTGGCCAGATAACAAACCACCCATAATAAATAATTTTGCACCAAACACACCAAGAATTTTTGGCAGATATAAAGATCATAAGAACCCTCCTAAAGTTAGACCAGTTGTTAACAAAAGCGAAGGACCCACTTACACAATGGAAAAATATATGGCCGAAATTTATAAAAACTTACTTCCCCCCTCACAACATAGCCTAAACCCTACTGAAGATTTTATAAGCAAAATTTATGATATTGAAATACAGGAAAATTTTAAATTTGTAAGTTTCGATGTAGTAAACCTTTATCCGTCAATAGATATAAAAAATGTTACTAAATTAATAAATGAAAAAATAGATGAACATTACACAAACCTATCAATAGCCCAAACTTTAAACATAGCTACCAACTTTTTGTTGAATGAAAATTATTTTACTTTTAATGAAAAATATTACAAACAAATCAAAGGAGTCCCAATTGGGGTCTCCTATATCAGGTTTTCTTGCAGAATTTAAACTACGTAAAATAGAAAATAATTTTGATGAAAAACTTAAAGAAAAAATTTCTTATTGGTTTCGTTATGTTGATGACGTTTTTGCAGTAATAGACCAAAAAACAGATCCCACAGAAATTCTAAATATTTTAAATAAAATAGATCCAGATATTAAATTTACCCTTGAAGAAGAGAACAATAAACAACTAAATTTTCTAGACGTCACCATCAATCGCCATGCTGACAAAATAACTACACAAGTTTATAGAAAACCCAATAACATTAATGAAATAATCCATAAAAACAGTAAAACCCCTTTTAAATATAAGATCAATGCTATCCAAGCCCACATTAACCGTGCAATAGTAATTTGTAAAGACAATAAAATCTTAAAAAATGAAATAAAAAATATAAAACAATTCACACAAAAAGCAGGATACTCTAACAAATTAATAGATAAATTATTTAAAAAACGATTAAAAACTCTTAATGAAATTAACAATTTTCAAAAACCAAAGCTTAAATATACTACCTCCATACCTTATGACCGTGGAATATCTAATAAAATTAAGAAAATTGCAGCAAAACATAATATAAACGTACCTATAAAGCCTAACCCTAACATTTTTCAATTAATAAGAAGTGACAAAGATAAAACAAAACCTTTAGAAACTGCAGGAATATATAAAATACCATACACTAACGAACAAGAAAAAGAAAAGTGTTATATAGGAAAAACAAAAAGAAAAATAAAGACCCGTATCAAAGAACATAAACATGATATAAAAACAGGTAAATTAACCACAGCCTTAACCCAAGTAAACAAAAAAGAAGAAATTAATATTAAATTCGATGAAGTAAGAAAGTTGGCCAACTACCACAACCACGGATACGCAGCGATCAGGGAGTCTGTAGAAATTTTGGCAAATTCTGACAGTTGTAATGGCAACGATGGAGCTATCCTTAATCGTCAATGGCGCAAAGTCTTTAAAAGAACAAGAAGACAGGAAAACTACAGTTTCGAACACCAACAAGGTAGTGACCAAGCTGGGGCGCCCCAGATGAAACTAGTCTACCAGTGATGAACGTGAAGATAGTAAAAGGTTGTATTTTTCAAAATTCTATTAATTAAATTGCTTCATGGATTAATTATTTCAAGTATTAAAAATATATTTTAATTAAAAACATTAAAAACACAAGACAGACGTTTCGGCTAGAACACTAGCCCTCCTCAGTGTCAAACATACAAGTACAAACAACATTTACAAAAATTCATAATACATCATAACAAGATTAAATACTCAGGGGGAATAGCTTTAGCCTCGTTCAAGGCAGAATGTTGCATTTTGGTAAATGCGCCCTCTAGAAAAATACAGGATTCATAGATATTTTTATTAGAAGCTAAAATTTTAAAGTTTTCAAAATCCGGAATATGATCACTATTGAGAGAATGGATTACGAGTTTTGATTTTAAATCTCCTGTTTTATATGATCGTTTATGTTCCTTTAATCTAATTTCACCTGTTCTGCCAGTTTCACCGATATATGTAGAATCACAATTTTTACAAGGAATACTATAGATTACACCTAGACGTTTAAGAGGGGGGACAGCGGGTTTAAAGTTTGAGAGAAAGTTACCAATACGGAGTTGAGGTTTAAAGCTAGTAGAGTTATTAACTGTTCTAAGTAATTTAGAGATATTTTCAGAAATACCTTTATAATAAGGGATAGTCGTACGATAAGTGGAATTTTTAACTTTAGGATGAACTGATTTATATGAAAAATAGAACTCTTCTTTATAAATTCTTTTAATAAAACGAGGGGGGTAACCATTATTTTTTAAATCAGAAAAAATTTTGGATAGTTCAATATTTAATAATTCGGAATTACTACAATAATGCTTTGCACGATGTAAAAGAGTACGAATGACTGCAAGTTTATGCGATAAAGGGTTAGCTGAATTGAAGTTAAGATATTGACCAGAGAAGGTGGGTTTTCTATAGACTGAAGTTGAAAAATGTAAAAAATCCTTGACAGGTTTATGCATTATAATTCATTGACATAATTCCTCATACGAAATTTCAAAGAAAATGTATTTAATAGAATTTTGAAAAATACAACCTTTTACTATCTTCACGTTCATCTCTGGTAGACTAGTTTCATCTGGGGCGCCCCAGCTTGGTCACTACCTTGTTGGTGTTCGAAGTTTCGAACAGACTCTCACAAGTTATGTTACATATAAATTGTATTTATTGTTCTTAATTATAATTTATTTTTCACTAAATATTTTATAATATTGCATTTATTACAAATACAGCTTTATATTTGATTTCATTTTTTATGGCTCAATCTCTAAGAGCTTCTTGCAAGATTTCTAGGAAAAAACAAAATTCCATTAAATGTATCATTTCAAGCAACACACAGTCACTTAATTTGATGTTCAGATATTCTGATGTGATGTTTATCATAAAAACACTTTTTTTGAAAATGTCGTTTGAAACTTGCATGATATATGCTTGTCCGTTTGAATGTGATATCTAATTTAAAAAAAAAAAAAAAAAAGAGAAAGAATGAAAGAAAATTTAAGTATTACTATGTTTTCAGGAATCATTTGTGGATACCCTTTTACAGAATTAAAGCAACATACTAACACTGTGGCAGAAAAGAAATTATCCTTTGCAGAAAAATTTGTTCATAAAATTTAAAGATATTCCTAGATTTCAGCAGAAAATAGTAACTGATGTCTTATTTACAAACTCTTTTAATGTGTATTAATAATATTGGTGTCTTTATAATTAAATGTATATATGTTATGCATAAATTAAGATAAATATATTGTTGTTAAATGAATCCTTCAGAAAAGGCTTGTTCTAATAAGGCTTGTCACAGAAAGTATTAAAATAGTCTGCCTAAAGGTAAACATGTTTAAATAATAATCAATAATTGTATAAGTAACGTCTAGTTAATGCAAAATACTATATGATTTTGTAGCTTAATTTTTATTATTTTTTCTGTACTCTTAGCTTTGTCTTTGTGATATATCATATTAGTTCTTTCTAGTTTACAATTTGATGAAATGAGCAATATAAAGTATATTTTACATTTTATTATTTGAGTTTTATTTATTTATTTGTGAAGAAATATTTTAGTAGACAAGCTAATTAAAATGTTATTATTATATAAAAATAGGCCATGATTGTTGATATTTATTTGCTCATTTGTTTTATGTATTATCTTTATCAATGTTGTATTTTTCAATATTTTTCTTTTGCAGGTCAGCTTACTTCATTTTTGGATTTTCAATCTCAAAGAATACTTTCTTGCAAGATTTGCTTGAAAAAATTTAATGACCTACAACATTTAATGCAACATGTGATGATTCATTCAAATATACCAACACTTAGCTGTGATGCATGCCAAAAAACATTTTCTCGTAGAGATGCTCTTAGAACTCATATGATAACTCATACTGGAGTTCGACAGTTTGAATGTTGTATTTGTAAAAAGAGTTTTGCTTATAAACATGTTTTAAAATATCACATGAAAATCCATTTTAAATCTCAATTTATTAAGCCGCTTTAGAAATTTCTCATATATTTTTTATTCATTATGATCATGAGACCCTCAATACCATCTTATATTCAAATATTCATTTTATTTTATTTTATTATAATATGCATATAATTATTTTATTTTTATTTATTTTGATAAAAGGCTATTTTTAATAATGTTATTTCAAATTTATTGTTGCATATTTTTTAAATTTATGGTGTCTGATTATAACGTTTTTATTAATCTTCATTTACAGTGTATATTCTCAAGAAATATAAACATTATATATATTATTATTAAAATTATTTTTAGTTTTATCACATGTTATATTATATATCAATATGTGTTTTTTAGGGTAATTAAAGGAAATATACTCCTATGAAAAATATACACAAAGTAATGTATATACAGGGATGAGTTTGATAAAGCAGGTTTCATATGCCCTTTAAAAATCCTAGAAATTCCTTACAAGGGAAGCATGAATCAGTAAAATTCCTATTGAAACCAAACCATACTTAAGTTAAAGAACATGATCAAAAATATAGGGTAGAGTGCAAGTTTGCTGCAACAACAACCCCCCCCCCCCCCTTCCATGGAGCAAGCTACGACCCTAAAAGTGTTAGCTGTTTCTATAAAAACCAACAAAACACATTTCATTAACATGACGATGTGGTGCAGTGGTTAGAGTGTTCGACTTGACCTTGACTGTGGAAGGTAGTAAGATCAAACCCCAATGGATGTTTGGATGTTAATAGGTTTTTTTTTTTTTTTTTTTTTTTTTTTTAATTCTTATTAATATAATTGAAATAAAATATTAAAGTTAATGAATAAATTAGGGGGAATTTATGTATTAAATTTAAATAAAAAATATATAATGATATATTTTTTAATTATTAAAATGTTTTATTTCAACTTAAAAGAAAAAAAAAAAAAAAAAAAAACTTTATAATTTAAATAAATGTATAATTTAAGGAAAAATATTTTTCTTTAATACTCATTTTTCTCTTTTCTAAAGTTTAATTTAAATTATTTTTTATTAAGATTTTACACCAAAGACCTAGTAGCAAATGCTAATCGTCTGCTTTTAATTTATTTTTTATACATAAAATTAGATGTTCTATTAAATTATTAAAACATTTTATTTGAAGTGAAAAAAAAATTAAATGAATAATGCAATAAAAAATATTTATATTGCATTTTTTCGTCTGCTTTTAATTGTGCTTTTATTCATACGTAAAAGAAAAGAACTTTTACATACTGTTATTGTTTTTTTGGCCCTTGCATATATGTGTACACCTCTAAAATTAAAAATATAGTTATTTATACATTTTACAAAGCTGGTTATCTCAAAGAAAAGCCCAGTAATTTCCAAAATGTTCGTGATGTGTGTTTCAATGTTGAACAAGATTGTAATGAAATTAATTGTCATAAATTTTCTTTTATATGTTGTACTCATCATGAGAAGTGCTGAGGCTTTGATCATTTTCTTACTTCTAATCATAATCCTCATTAACTTGAAAGTGAATTCGTAAATTTAAACATGATTTTTTTCTTCATAAAGAGATAATTTTTCCCTATATATTTCCTAATAGTATCTTTATATAGAGTATATTTATTTATTTTTAATTTCATAATTAAATTTAATAATCATTTTCCTTTAAATTATACATTTTGATGTTTTATTTCATTAATACTCGTATAATTAATATATATATGTATATGAGCACTCTTAAGAAAATATTAGGAAGAAGAAATTTTTTTTTTAGTTGAAATAAAATATTTTAATAATTAAACTTAGAAACATATTATTATATATTTTTTAATTAAAATTAATACATATCCCCCGTAAATTATTCATTTATTTTGATATTTTGTTTTATTTCATTCATACACTCATATTTATAAAAATAAATAAATAAATGCGAGCATTCATTAGGGTTTGAGCTCATGACGTTCCTCACTCAAGCCGAACGCTCTAACCATTATACCACGCTCTCTTGCTAACTGGTTCTGTTTCGTTGATTTTCATTGAAACAGCTAAAATTTGTAGAGTGGTTTCTCCTCGCATTGGGGCAGGGGGGGGTTGTTGCAGCAAATTTGCACTCTACCCTATGTTTTCAACTATGCTTTTAAATTTAAGATTGGTTTGGCTTCAATAGGAATTTTACTGATTCATACTTCCCTTGTTAGCCTTCTTTGTTGTAATGTTCCTCTTTCTGATTGAATGTTAGAATCACATATTTTGTTACAGCTTTCAAACTTAACAAATTCTTGTTCTTTTTACATTTCAGAACGATTATTTTGTAGTGATATAAACATACCTGCACACTCTCCGTTATTTCAACGGAGACTCCGTTATTTTGGGATTGTCTTCCACTCTCCGTTATTCTCAAGCATTTCTCCGTTATTCTAAAGATTTTTAAAATTATATCTATCATTTATTCAAAACTTGAACAAACCTTCATTTTTTAAGCAAGATTTTGCTTTTGCTGACAAAAATTCTCATGAATCTATATATATATTACTATTTTTAATTAATAATTACTTAATTTTTATTTGATAGTTAAATTTAAGTTTCTCATATGGCTTTTCGATAATTTAAGCCATGGATTAAACTATTAAAATACTATCATATGTCGAAAACAAATCAATGTTTTCTAGGCCTAAAAATGCCACTTGGTAAATCTCCGTTATTTTGATTCTTCAATGTTGGCAGGTATGTATAAATGAAAAACCATTTCTTGCCAAGTAATAGCTTCTGAGTAACGTGCTAAAGTCAAAATTATTAGAATATATTACTTCCGTTGAAAAAGTTTTAGCATTTGATTTTAATGATAAATGCATAGTATTCTTCAATATTCAAAGTTAGTGTTGGATTTATTGGAGATAAGTTGCTTTAAGATTTTTTTTTTGGAAAAACAGAAGTAACAGATGGTGTGGTGCACCATTTCAACATGTTTTTCAAGCATTCATCATTGAAATAATTAAAAAATTGATGGTTAAATGTCCAGCAAATTATGCTATTGTTTGGAATGTGTCTTGTCTAGACCCATGTTTAATAAGCACAGAACCAGAAAAGTTCATTTCAAAGTTTAAAAATTTGTTGTACTACTACTCATAAATCAGTAAAGTTAATGCTGATACTTGTGGTTCCCTAATATTATAGTTCAGGATCTTCTTAGAGAACATTGTGTTAACTTCAAAAGTTTTGACAATAATACAAGACTTGATATATTTTTAAGGAATTATAGTGCTGTTTTGATCCAACATCATATGCTTTGAAGATATATTCAAAGTGGTACTTGTGCTTTCACATGGCTAAGTAACTGTAGTGGGAAGTTTTTAGATTAATGAACAAATTCTGACTGAAAATTTGAAAGACATATTGTATCTCTCACAGAGATTAGTGTATGATTATGTAAAAAATTTTGAACACACATATGATGGGTCGATAACAGAGGCAATAAAATAGTGTGTGGCATCCTCTAACATAAAATGCTGCCAGCATTTACTGGAACAAAAGCAGAAGCAAGAGTCTGTCTCAATATAATAAAAGGAAGTACAGAACATCATATAATCACAGAAAGCATCAATTTTTTAAAGCAGAAAATATGGTACAATGGAGGTTTCAGAATAAGAGAGCATGACAGATGATTTAGCATAAAGAGTTGAATCAACAAAAGTCAAAATAATTATTTTTAAAGTTTAGTTTTTCAATTGTAGAAAAAATGAAGAAATTCTCTTTCTATCAAAAGAAATTGATTTAAAAAATAAAACAAAGGTGGAATAATTAATAAATTTTTGTTTTAATATTTGTATTTATTTAAAATATTTGGGTGTTTTTAAATTATACTTAATAGGGAGGATAATTACCTTATGATTTAATATATAACTTAGTGATTGGTTTCAAGATTAAGTATTCACATGTGCTATTTTCGCAAACTTCAGGAGGATCTTAAAAAGTCCTTTTTTTTTTTTCTGTATGAATCCTGTAAAAGTATTTAAAAAAAAAAAAAAAGAATTTGGAACTTTATGCGAAAGACAGATAGTTATTAACAAAATTCAGATGGCAAAATCATTGTATTACAGTTGTAATTTATTTTACACTTAACGAATAAAAAGTACCCAATTATTTTCACTTACATGGACATTTAAAACTTTATTTTTATCTGATTGAATGGTGTAATAGGTAAAGAAAACTGTTAAACATACATTATTTCAAAAAGAAAAATAAATCTACATGACAAATGCATTTAATTATTTAAATAAATAAAATTTACAAATTTTCTGACTGGCTGAATTTGTCCACTTATAATATAGCCAAAACTCTAAATAAACAGCTTGTACATATGTAAAGAAATAGATGTCTTATTATTGGCATATATGATATTTTACACTTGATAATTTATTGCTGTATTTTCTTTTTTTGCAGATGAATCCTGTACTGAATTTGTAAATTTTCATTCTATAACAGATAAACATGAATCAGGAGTTTTTAAAATGAATATTAATCAGCCAGATCATGCAGTTAATCAACCCAAAACAACTTCTAACTTGTTAAAATTTACATGTGATGTGTGTCAAAAAAGCTTTTCTTTTAAATGTAATCTTAAGGCCCACATGCTAATCCATAGTGGAGCTCGGCCTTTTGAATGCAATGTTTGTAAGAAGTCCTTTGCTTATAAACATGTTTTAAAAAGGCACATGATGCTTCATATGAGTAAAATGAATAATGTACATTAAGAGTGTATAATACCTGTCCTCACCAACAGTCAAAACCCATGTTATTCTATGAGGGAATTTGTTTATAGAATTGTTTATTTATTTATTTATTTCTCTTTCACATTTGGAAACTTCACAAACATTAAATGTGTACTCGTTTTGCAGGTATTTACTTTTAAAAATCAAATTTTAGAAAGTGGGTGTGAAATTAATGTCTGTAAATTTTTTAAATGTGAAAATGAAATTTAAAAAAACATACATTAGGTAATAAGTAATTCGATAAACAAAAATTTCCCCACAAAATAACATGGGCTTTGGCTATCACTTAGTTAGGCATTATATGCTCTTAAATCTTTGATTCAAGCAACTGTAATATTTTAGGTTTGTGATCACTTAAAAAGTTTGTGTGTGTATAAATTATTTAATTAATATTTGCTGTTTAAAAAAAAAAACAGTGTTATGTTCCTTATTGATACGTATCATATATGCACTATGTTTATGTACATATAAAACTTATATACTATGTTTATGTACAGTCGAGGGAAAAAATCACAACATCTGTTGTTATTTCATTACAAATTGATGCAGTAAAATCTAATAATTATCATTAAACAGGAAATTAAGTGTACTTTTTGAAAATGATATAAAATTTTGAATTAGGGGTTATCTACATATTGAAATGAGCACCAACATTGATTTTTTCAATAGCAACACCCAATTTTCACTTCATCTTTGAATTCCTGAGAGTGTCTGGCAGTGCAGAATAGTATACACGTTGTATACTTTAGTTTTTATAGAGTTATAAGCAAAAATGTGTTAGGGGGTTATCTGTAAATCTAAAAAAATAAAATAAAGATCATACAAGAATCAGCACAAAATTTTATTGTTTCACACCAGAAACTTTTTAACAAAGAAAAAAGGTTAAAAAATAAATGATAATATACATGAATTAAAATGCATGATAATACAGCATCTTGACTACCTCTGTTTTCGATTATTTAGATATATAGGACGATTATAATTACAGTTACAGTTTCAAAACACTATAATTTTAAAACTACCTGTCAGAATGACTTAATATTTTACCAGAACAACCGTGAGGCGATGGAATTTTGTTTGGCAAAGGAAAAAAAAAAAAATAGTTCCAAAATGTGACGTTATTTATCTGTAAAGTGTTTGTTTCATGAAGCCCCTCTTTTTCACTATGACTGTTTCTGTTGTAAACACATATTCTTGTTTTTTTACTAAAAAAATTGTAGTAAACCCTTGGAGTCTATTGTTTCCTGCCATTCCATTTAGGCATTTTCCCTGACATTATTCTAATAGAAACATCTATAGGAACATTTTGGAACTACTCTTTTCCTCTGACAAAGGAAATTCCATTGTTTAACAGTTGTTCTGGTAAAATATCAAATTATTCTGACTGGTAGTTTTAAAATTATAGCGCTTTAAAATCGTAACTTTAATTGTAATCACCTTGTATATATAAATACTATTTTAGATAATAATGTAAAATGCAAATACTTATATGAATATGATACATTTTAGATATTTTTAAATATATTCTACTTAAAATTGGTCAAACAATGCTTTTTAGAAAATGTGTGATATTTTTCAGTGAAAAAGTGTCTATCATGGCAACACTGATCACCAATAAAACTTAGATTTTCCTTTCACTTTAATAAAACTTATTTATTGTATGTTATAAATGTGGCATAATGTATAAACTTCAATAATATAGCTGTATAACAAATTTGATATTAATTAATAGTACTGTATGATGATGAATATTAAAAACTTTGTGGACAAACAAGGTAATTAAAAATAAAAAAATATTTTGTATAATTTTTTCTATAACTTTATAAGATTTTTATTATCTCATGCAAAGCTTTATAATAGATAAACAAGCATAGCATAAACATAAGCCTCTCCAAAAGAAAAAAATATATATTTATATCTCAAAAACTAATAATTGGAATGAGCTGCAAATTTGCACACCCATATTTTTCAGCATTAGGATTCATAAGTTGAATGATGAAATTGCAGAATTTGTCTCAATGTACAATACATTAAGCTGCTGTAGTTCTGTGAGTTGAACATTGAACTTGTAGGTTCAAGTCCATCTATGAAAAAAAAAAAAAAAAAGACTATTGTGTACTGTGGAAAAAAACTGTCATTATTTATTTTGAAATATTTTTTGAATGGTCTTGTATTTGTAGGTTATTGTTTAATCAATTTCTATGTTTCTACAATAAGCCAAAGCTTCAAATTTTCTCTTTCTAATGGTACATATAAAAATGCTGATAAATTTATAGTTACATTGAAATAATTTATAACCATGAAGTTGATTTAATTAAAACTTTATAAAATATACAACCTTTTATTACTCTATGTTTTCAAAATTGCTGAACTAGTTTCTTCTGGGGCGCCCCAGCTTGATCACCAGCATCACAGTGTGTGTGAAGTCGCTCGAAACTGATGTTTCTTGTTTCTTCCCTCCTATATAGACTCTTCGCCATTGGCGGTTGAGCACTGCCCCATCGTTGCCATTGCAGCAATTGGAACTTGTTAAAATTTCTACAGATTCTCGTACTGTAGCGTAACTGTGGTTGTGGTAGTTGGCCAACTTTTTTACTTGATCAAATTTTATGTCCATCTCTTCGTTTTTATTTACCTGGGTTAACGCGGTTGTTATTTTTCCTGTCATTATGTCATGGCTATGTTCTTTAATTCTTGTTTTTATTTTTATTTTTGTTTTTCCTATATAGCACATTTCGTTATTTTGTTTATTGGTATATGGAATTTTATAAATTCCCGCTGTCTCTAAAGGATTTAATTTATCTTTGTTAATTAATCAGAAATGGCAAAGATAAATTAAATCCTTTAGAGACAGCGGGAATTTATAAAATTCCATATACCAATAAACAAAATAACGAAATGTGCTATATAGGAAAAACAAAAACAAAAATAAAAACAAGAATTAAAGAACATAGCCATGACATAATGACAGGAAAAATAACAACCGCGTTAACCCAGGTAAATAAAAACGAAGAGATGGACATAAAATTTGATCAAGTAAAAAAGTTGGCCAACTACCACAACCACAGTTACGCTACAGTACGAGAATCCGTAGAAATTTTAACAAGTTCCAATTGCTGCAATGGCAACGATGGGGCAGTGCTCAACCACCAATGGCGAAGAGTCTATATAGGAGGGAAGAAACAAGAAACATCAGTTTCGAGCGACTTCACACACTGTGATGCTGGTGATCAAGCTGGGGCGCCCCAGAAGAAACTAGTTCAGCAATTTTGAAAACATGGAGTAATAAAAGGTTGTATATTTTATAAAGTTTTAATTAAATTTATAGTTTTTTTTTTTTTTTTTTTTTTTTTTAAATCTAAAAATTACATTTAATAATTTAAAAATTTACGTTTTGATTTCCTTTCACATTTTGTGGTGTCATTACTACGTTTTACAAATTTTCAAAAAATGTCCTCCAAAATTGAGCTTTTCCAAATTTTTTTATTTTCTGTTCAAACTTTATACTTTGAATTTTAAATTGTTCAATTAGTAAACATTTTAAGTGTTACCTATCTGAGTAATATCGTTACAAGACAAGGTATTGAATACCTGTGTAATAACAATATTTTTCTATGAAATTGGAATTTTAAATAACAGGCGAAAATTGCATTATTCAAGAATAGAGCATAGGTATTACTGACAAAAATGGAAACTGCAGGTAGGCGTTACCATATTTTTTAAATATCATGACAAAAAGTGAATTCTCTGTCCAAACAGCAGCTGAATACCTTAATTTTATTTAGAGACAAAACAAACTTCCACAAAGATGCCATAAATATTCATAAGTAAAAACTCAAAATTGTACTGATATTCTATTTTCCTGAAAAATCTGTCCCTGTTCACTCCCACATCAACATTGCTTCTTTCCGACTTTTTAAATACTCATTTGATTTTGTGATAAATTGTTGCCTTTTGATCTTTTAAGAGCCTGTCCCTTAAAACTGTGCTGGGAAGTTAAGGTATATTCCAATCTGACTAAAAAAACCTAAAAGTTAGTTCATTATTTTTGTATTTGTTAATAAGAATTTTAAAAAGATTCACAATATTTAATTTGTTTTTCTTATAATATTTGTGTTTGAATTTTTTTTTTTTTTGCTATAAATCTGTTTTTTTTTTTTTTTTTTTTTTTTTTTTGCTATAAATCTTTTTTTTTTTTTTTTTTTTTTTTTTTTTTTTTTGCTTTTTTCCCCCTAATATTAGCTGGTTCTGGAGGAGGATTCACCCCCGTGGATGTGTCACTGTCATAGATTATGTTTCAGTTTCTTCACCGTATATCGTAAAGAAAAGTTATATCAATCAAGTTTTTTTTTTTTTTTGAATATATTAATAAAAATTTGCAATACGAATTTAACATTAGCTCCTTCAAACTTTGAGCTTTTATAACTATAACTTTTATAACTATAGCTTTTATAACATAAAAAAAAAAATAAGTAAAATATATAACCAATATATGTTTTTGCAATGCTGCGACCCCAGAAATTCAAATATAAAATAAAAATATGGCATTACCATTGAAAAAATCAAAGTTAGTGTGATACCTATTACATTTTTTGCACCAGTTAGCAACAAAGTTACGTCGAGTGTTGTATTTTTTTTTTTTTTTTTTTCATCGACTGTACATATAAAGCTTATATACAATGTTTGTGTACATATAAAGCATTTTTGCATTTACTAACACTGTTATGTTACATTGGACATGAATCTTTTAAATAGAAAATTTTATTACAATTTCTTTTATAAATTGTATACTTTTCTGTTTTAAATAATGTACATTAGTGAATTAATAAATATTCCTTTTTTAATTAAACTTCTCCTTCTTCTTTTTTTTTTCTTTTTTCTTCCTAAAAATTCAAAGATTTCTTTTAAAATGTTGTTATTCAATTACAAAATCAATGCATTTATTTTTCTTTTCTTTTTTATGGTATTATATCAACAACCTTTTTCTGTTGAGTCTCTTTCTTAACATATATTTTATATATTTGTTTTTGTATTGATTTTTAAAATTCACATAATAACATATTGACAGTTCAATACCATTTAAAATCTAAATTATGTAATACAAGCAGGCTTTTGCATGCTTTGTCATTACATAAAAATGAATTCTCAAAACTGAATCATTAATTTTTTAATACCACTTTACAGATAAAAATTAAGAGTCCACTAATATCACTCTAAACGTCAGTTCAACTATCCATTGTCTTCGGTAGCAGTTTTCCCCATTATAAGTAGGGTCTGATCTCCCACTGCGTACAGCATTTTTTTTCCAAATCAGTTTGGTTTTATTTTCATATTTATTTCAATATTTTCTGAGCATTTCAATTCAGGATGATAGATGGAGCTGCTATTATAGAAAAATTATGATTTTACAGATGGCTATATCTCAGCATCGATTAGACATTTTACTTTTGGCATCATGTACTAGTGAGTAATCACTCGTTTTTATTTTTATTTTTTTTTTTAGCTCTAACTCTGTATTAATAAAATTATAAGTACAATAAATTTATAATTTTAGTTCAATTAGATGTATTTTTAAAATTATGCATAAACATAATTGTTATAAGTATTAATTTAATTAAAAATTTAATATTTTTAATTCTTTCTACTGTATTACCATTTGATTACAATAAATAAAAGAAATTTTTAAATAATAAAAGTTATGTTTAAAGTTATATTTTTATTATTATTCATCTATTTAGTAATTTTATGGCTTTAACGCTAAATTGTTTAAGGAAGTCATTTGACGGCTTCTTAATTTCGTTATATATATATATTATATTCACTGTATATAAAGATACATTGTGACATTGTATACACGTTTAACTGCATTTATTAATGGTTGTATATAGCCCTCCCCCTCTTTTTTCTGAAATCTGTATTGTCCAAAAGCAATCATTTTTTCTCTTTGGGCAATCTAATTTAAATTTTTACTTAATCAATAAAACAGTATAAGAGGTCTCTTACAAGTTATGTTGCATGTAACTTAAATTTATTATTTTTAATTATAAATTATTTTACATTAAATACTTAATAAGTTTGCATTTGTTGCAAACAATAATACAAGTATTTCTTTATAGATAGTTGATTTCATTTCTTATGACTCATTCTCAAAGAACTTATTCTTGCAAGATTTCCAGAAAGAAAAAAAAAAAAAAAAATTACTAAATCTGCAGTTAAAGCAATGCATGATCACTCATTTTAATGTGCAGATATTGTAATGTCATTATTGTCATAAAAACTAATTTTTGGAAATTTCATTTGAAACTCACATGCTGATTCATAGCGAAATATGTCCATTTGAGTGTGATATTTATCTAAAAAAAAACTTTTGATTATTCCCATATCTTCAAGAATCATTTGTGGAAACCCTTGAACAGAATTAAACCAACACGGGGACATTTTGGCAGAAAAAAAAATTGTCCAGTGCAGAAAGATTTGTACATAAAATTTAAAGATATACCTAGATTTCAGCTGAAAACAGGAACTGGGGTATTATTTACAAACTCTTCTAATGTATATTAATAATATTGGTGTCTTTATAGTTAAATTTATACATGTTATGCATAAATTAAGATAAATATATTGTTATTACATATCGCCCCACAGAAAAAGATTGCTCCGCTAGGGCTTGTCACAGAAAGCATTACAGTATTCTCCCTCGAGGTGAACACATCTAAATGATAATAAATAATTGTATGCTTAACATCTAGTTAATACAAAATACTACATAACATTAAACTTCTGATTATCTGCGAGAAAAAGGTGCTTTCAGAAAAAGAAACAAAAACAAATGATTTATTTAAAGAAAAAATATGTAAACATAAAAAACTATATTGCTTTTGCATTATTTTTTGTATTGTACAGTACAGTACTGTTTAATTTAGTGAATAAATGAACTTACAGATTGTACTTTGGCTTCATAGTAACTCTGCTTTTTTGTTTATTGTTTTTACATCCTTTAATTACATAAAATACAAATTTTTTTACTGTACTGTGAATATTTTCACTGTTTGTATTGTGTTTTATATGTACATTACAACCAAGATTTAAGCTATAGTATTTTTTATCTGTATTCAGGCTTTTTGCAGTTTATCTGCAAAACTTATGCCAGTCAATTCTGCGAATAATTGGGAGTTTAATATGTATGGTTTTGTAGTTTTTATTTTTTCTGAACACTTAACTTTTTTTTTTTTTTTCTTTTTCCGCAATATTATTTCTTTCCTGTTTAAAATCTGATGGAATGAGCAATATAAAGAACATTTTATATTTTCCATTTTATTGCTTAAATTTTACTAATTTAAGTATATTTTTGTGAAGAAATATTTTAGGTAGCAAACTAATTAAAGTGTGATTATTATAAAAAAAAAAAATAGATGATAATTATGTTTATATTTGCTTACTTATTTTTTATATTATCTTGTATCAATGTTATATTTTTCAATATTTCTCTTTTGCAGGTCATCTTACTTCATTTTCGGATTTTCAATCTCTAAGAATGCTTTCTTGCAAGATTTGCCTGAAAAAATTTAATAACATACAACATTTAAAGAAACATGTGATGATTCATTCAAATATACCGACACTTAGCTGTGATGTATGCCAAAAAACATTTTCTCGTAGAGATGCTCTTAGAACTCACATGATAACCCATACTGAAGTTCGACAGTTTAAATGTGGCATTTGTAAAAAAAGTTTTGCTTATAAGCATGTTTTAAAATATCACATGATAGTCCATTCAAAATCATAATATCAATATAAATAAGTCATTGTTTGTATGAAGTTATCAGGCTTGGCAGGTTTTTGATGCATGACAGTTTAATCTGTCATGTCAAAAACCTCAAAATTTTACACTTCTTGGTTATACTTTAAACATATGTTTCCCATGGTTAAAAATATTTTTTAGAGAGCATTCTGTGTTTCCTATGAATGTGAATGATTTCTGTTTAACTAGAAAAAAAGTGGTATTTATTACCTTTATAAAATACAAAAATTCGAATATAGAAATTTGCATGTTCTACTTACTTATTCCATAAACAATATACATTACTATGAAAATTATTTTTAGTTTTTTTGTATTCTATATTACATAACATATTAATGTGTTATTTAGAAGAATTAAAGAGAATGTTATCCTTTTGATAAATGATCCTATAATTTGATCCATATTAAATATATACAAAATATTATACACACTGGGATGAGATTGACAAAAGGGCAAAAGAAAGTTTAAACATTATGTGAAAGACAGACATTAAAACTGATAAAAAAAAATGTTTGAAATCACTGTTAATTAGCTCATAAATAATTAATTAAATAGATAAATTCAAAACTTATACTTGGAAGGTAAGACTTATATAAATAATAAAATTCTTCACTTACCTTCTGTGCAGCAATATCGGCACTATTCTTCTAACAAAAGACGAATATCCATAAACTTTCGGGTCTGTAGTTGAAATAAACTAAAAACATCACATTAACATATCTTGAAGAATCCAGTGAATATATATAAACAATGTGTAGTTTTATAAGTATTAGAAATGAATCAATGATTGATTAAATTTTAATTACTATTTTTATTTTGACTTTCGGATGCATTTTAATTTGCATCCTTTGCATACGAAATCGGTTATGGAAGTGAGGGAAATTACAAAGTGAAAAATATATTTTTAGTTTTGACATTGAAAATTAATGCTATAAATCACATTTATCTAAATTGCTTCCGATATTTTTAATTACAAGATTAATATTTATATGAAATAGAATAATAAAAAAGTTTATATTAGTTCGTAGTTTGTATAAACAGCCAATATGTATTTATTGTAAATGCCCTTGAAAACTCTGGAACGAAAGGTAATCATTATTAGTGTCTGTGAACAGTTAACCATAAGTGAGAAAGGAAATGTAATCCAGATTTTTTACAGGCGTAATTGATAGCTCGTAAATAACTTGAAATATGATTTCAGCTTTTGTAAGTCTTAATTAAATGAAGTGTTGATCGATGATAAGGATGTAATATTTCCCCCTTCATCAGGAGACATTCTTAAACCTATATGGTTAAGTTCAGTTTCCTTCGGTGAATTTCAAATATAGGTTTTGCTAGAGGCTTGGTGAGGACGTCCGCAGTCATTTCTTCACTTGGGCAATATTGCATGTCAAGTATTTGTTTATATTTCAGACCTTTTAAATAGTTATACTTTGTATCAATGTGCTTGAGCTTGCCAGAAAATTCACAATTTAGCAACTTAATGCATCTGATGTTATCTTCAAACAGTGTAATGGGTGTATCTTGCTGTAGATGCAAATCATTTAATAACTTAATTAACCAAGTGATTTCCTTAGCAGCATTAGTTGCAGAGATGAGCTCTGCTTCTGCAGAAGACAATGCCATGGAAGTTTGTTTTTTTGTTGTCCATAGAATGAGATTGTTTCCTAACATGAAAATATTTCCCGAAGTTGACTTCCTATTTGTTTTATCGCCTGCCCAGTCGGTATCAGCAAAGGCTGTTAGTTTGGTTTCTTGGTTTGCGCTAATGACAAAATTTAAGTCTTTAGTGGTGTTTAGGTAACGCACAACCCTTTTAGCTGTCTCCCAATCTTTTTTTCGTGAGTTCAAATTTCTCCTGCTTAAAATATTTACAGCTGCAAAAATTTCTGGTCAACAAACTGCACCCAAATATAATAAACTTCCAATTACTTGTTGATACTTAATGTTATTTTCTAGTAGATTGTCGTTATCATCAAATTTGAGATAATTAGGCTCCATTGATATGTTTGTAGGCTATTTTTAATTTTTGGTTTATTACAAAATCACCTTGTTTATTTCTGGTTATTTGCATACCTAGATAAAAGCTTACTTCTCTTAAATCCTTTATTTCAAATTGTTTGTTTAATTCAGTTGTGACTTTGTTTATTTGGTTATCATCGACTGCAACTAAAATGTCGTCGACATAGACGATAATGAATGAAGTTATATTCGGATCATTATGAATGTATAAACACGAGTCTGCTGAACTTTCTCTGCAATTTAAGGTTTTTAGAAAGTCTCCTATTCTCATGTACCAGACTCTTGCGGTCTGTTTCAACTCATAGATAGACTTAGTTAATTTGCAGACTTTGTTTTCATTGCCTTTATCTATGAACCCTTCTGGTTGTCGCATATAGATATCCTCATCTAAATTTCCATACAAGAACGCAGTCTTAATATCTATATGTTTTACATTCAGTTTGTGTGGAGCTGCCGAATTTAGAAAAGCTCTGATTGTTGTGTATGATACTACTGATGCAAAAGTTCTATCATAATCTTCTCCAAATTTTTGGAGAAAACCTTGGGCAACTAAACGCGCTTTGTATTTTTGTAGTTTACTCGTATTGTCATATTTAGTTTTAAAAGTCCATTTAGAACTGATAACTTTTTTCCCTTCTGGAGGATCGACTAAGGTCCATGTCTTATTTTTGTTTGACGACCGTATTTCTTTTTCTGCGGCTTTAATCCAATTATTCTTTTCAACGGGATGCGTCATATTTTGTATCTCAGACCAGCTTTGTGGTTCATGTTCTAAATCGTGCTTAGTTAAGTAGATTAAACGGTCTAGAAGAACACCTAGGTTGGATCTCGATGATCTTCTGAGTTGAATTTCTGAATCATATGTTTGCTCAGAATCATCATGTGTTTGCTCAGAGGTATTGTTAAATTCAATATTTACAGTCTGCATTTTGATTATTATCATGAGTCAGTTCCTCTTGCGATGAATGTTCACAATTTTGATTTTCTAAGAACTTACGAGTTAATTTTAAATTTATGAGTTAATTGAGAAAATTTATGAGTTAACTTCGCTTCAGATAACATACTTTTGGTCGTTTCTACAAGGATTCTATTCTTTCTTTCGACAACCCCATTTTGTGGTGGACAATAAGGAACAGTGAGTTCATGTCTGATTCCGCTTTATTCAAGAAATTTCTCTGTCATTGCCTACATATTCTCTACCATTATCTGATCTAATTCTTTTAGGTAGCCTGCCAAATTTGTTCTTGACTAACGCTATGTAAGTTTTAATTTTTGCAATACTTCACTTTTGTGTGTTAAGAGGTAAATAATTGTAAACCTGCTATAGTCATCTATAAATGTAAGGAAATATGTTTTTCCCCCTATAGAGGGTGTCTGAAAAGGTCCACAGATATCAGTATGAATTAGTTCAAGTACCTTATTTGTACAGTACTTAGATTGCTTAGGATACGGCATGTCTGTTAATTTAGTTTTTATGCACGTTTCACACGTTTTATCATGTTTACAAAAATTTATGTCAAGTCCTAAAGCTAGTTGCTTATTTATGATTTGTTTAATATCTGCGAAATTTCTATGACCTAGACGTTTGTGCCATAGCGTGATACATTTCTTGTTATTACAATTATAGCTTGTTCATTAGCATCATATTTTGGTTGTATTACTTCATAAAGATTTCCTTTTATTTCCCCCTCATGGAAAGTTTTCCCATGTTTTTTCAAATGGCATTTATTTTTCTCGAAGATCAATGTGCATTCACTTTAAGTGGCTTTACTAACAGAGAGTAAGTTTGTTTCAATATCAGGTACAAAAAGTACGTCTAATAACTTTATTTCATTTATTTCCCCATTTTCAGTTTCAGTTTTAATTATTATGTCACCCGAACCTTGCGAGGTTAAGACATTTCCATTAGCGATAACTACATTTGAAACACCAGTGTCTTTAACTTTTACAAATAAATTCTTATTATTCGTGATATGTGCTGAACAGCCACTGTCAACTATCCAACTGGATTTTTGTTTGTTACCGGCAATAAACGCCAAGTTTTTCATTTTGTTTACAGTCGCCCCGAACTTTTCATCAGAATTATTTAACTCTCGGGAGGAGTGTTCCCCTTTCATATGTTGGGATTTGGTCTCAAAATATAATGAGGAATTAAACTTTTTATATTTGAAACTCTTATCATAACTTCCTGACGCGTTCGGTTTTTTAATTTTTTGATACCAACATTCACTGGTATTGTAACATTTTGAATTACAATATGTACAAAATTTGTTAGGGTGTTTTTTGAAATTATTATTATTTTTTTTTTTTTTTTAACCCTGTATGCCGTGGCATTATCTTCTGAATGGGAGTTTGATTTTTTATTACAGGATCTTTGATTATATTCATCTATAATTTTATTTTGAATATAAGTTGGATTTAGATCCTGTTCATCCCTGCCTTCTAATGCAGTAATTAAAGGGACATAAGAGGGAGGCAGAGAACACAGAAGCAGCGCTGACAAATGGGCATCATCGCTATTTTCACCAATTACAGACAACTTTTGTTTTATATCCAATATTTTAGTGATACGATTATTTATATTTTCGCCCTCTGACAATTTTCAACTGTAGAGATTTTTAAGCAAATATAGTTTGTTTGAGAGATTTGGGCATTTATGAATACTTTTTAATTTTTGCCAAATCTCTCTAGCATTAGTTAAATCGTTTATATGTGGTATTTGTCAATCATTAATAGACAGATTTATCAGGGATTTTGTCCTATTATTCTTTTTAGACCATTCATTAGTAACTGGTTCTGGTGGAGCTTCAGTTATAGTTTCTAATAAATCTTCTTTGGTCAAAAACATTTCAGCTTTAAATGACCAAGTTGAATAATTCAAATCATCGAGTTTATAGATGGTTATATTTTCTTTTAATGCCATTTTGGCTGTTTATTTATAATGCTGAATTATAGATTTATGGATAGATTTGTTTTATTCTTGTTAGAGACTTTTGTTAGTCTCCATAATCCTGATAAAAAATGTTTGAAATCACTATTAATTAACTCGTAAATAATTAATTAAATAGATAAATTCAAAACTTACACTTGGAAGGTAAGACTTATATAAATAATAAAATTCTTCACTTACCTTCTGTGCAACAATATCGGCACTATTCTTCTAACAAAAGACTAGAAATGAATAGATGATTGATTAAACTTTGTTTACTATTTTTATTTTGACTTTTGGATGCATTTATTTGCATCCTTTGCGTATGGAATCGGATATGGAAGTGAGGGAAATTACAAAGTGAGAAATTACAAAGTGAAAAATATATTTTTAGTTAGTTTTGACATTGAAAATTAATGCTATAAATCACATTTATCTAAATTGCTTCCGATATTTTAAATTACAAGATTAATATTTACATGAAATAGAATAATAAAAAATTTTATATTAGTTCATAGTTTGTGTAAACAGTCAATATGTATTTATAGTAAATGTCCTTAAAAACTCAGGAACGAAGGGTAATCATTATTAGTGTCTGTGAATCATGAATGAAGAAGAAAATGTAATCCAGATTTTTTGCAGGCGTAATTGATAGTTTGTAAATAACTTGAAATATGATTTCAATTTTTGTTGGTCTTAATTAAATGAAGTGTTGATCAATTATAATGATATAATAAAAACAAAATACCATATATCATATGACGAAAGCATCATATTATAGATGTAATTTATTTTATATTTTGCCTGTAAAAAAAAAAAAAAAAACAATTGTTTTCATTAACGTGGACATGTAAAACCTTATTTAATAAGATGATGTAACAGAAATGAATGTTTAATTTTTTTTATAAAAATGAAGTTTATTCATACTAAATAAATAAATAAAAAGCTACTACTTCATTTCAGATATTTTCACCACCGTTATGCCCCACTGCTTCTTCAGTTGTATGTCCTGGAGGATTTCTACTGACTTTTCTTTCCAAATCTAGATTCAAAAGATCGCACCATCTGGCGTCAATGTATATAGGATCTAATTGGTTACAGATGTTATTGCCTACTAATACTTCTATCATTTCGTGCCGCAATGCATATTGGTTATTAATAAAATTTGATAGTTTTTTAGGATTATTAAAATCTATTTCTATTGATTCATTATGTTTAATTTTAGTCAATGCAGTTTTTTTTTTTTGCCAAACTTTATATCATTTTGATGTTCTTTAATTCATTTTTTTATCTTTCTTCCGTCATTCCAATATAAGCACCCCTCACAAATCACAGCTTAAATTTGACCAAAAATTTAATTCAGCAACTTAAAACTCTTAAACTGGACCCCAGTAATAAACTCGTCAGCTTCGATGTAGTTAACCTCTTTCCATCTATTGAAATAAATAAAATAATGATAGAATTGCCAAAAGTTACAGAAATACTCCTATTACTACCACTCTAATTTTTGCAAATAATTTAATTCTAAATCAAAATTTTTTCAGATTTAACAATAGATTCTATCAACAGAAGAAGGGACTTCCGATGGAATCTTCAATCTCAGGATTTATCGCAAACTTAAAATTACATTTAATTGAAAACTATCTTCTCTAACTTAATTTAATTTTAAAATAAAGCTTATTAATTAAAAATGTATAAGTAAACACCTTATTTCTGTAAATAGCCGAGGCCCACTTCAACAAGTTGCAATTGATAATGGGGAGGATTCTTCCAGGAAAAGCTTCATACAAGTATGATGAAGCCTAAGTAAGGTGTTTACTTATATATTTTTAATATCTTCTATAAATTTAAGAAATTTATTAAATACTGGTTTCGCTATGTTGACGATGTTTTTGCATTGTCAACAACGAAAATAATATCGATTTTATTCTAAAAGGCATTAACGAAATAGACCATAACATACAGTTCATTTATGAAAAAGAAATTAACAGTAAAATTAACTACCTAGATTTAACTGTCCTATGCACCCCCAAAATGAAATTTTAATTACAGTTTATCGAAAACTCGGTAATAGTAATGAAATAATTCATAATAGATGTGAAACACCATGTCATTATAAAATAGCATCTATTCAATCTTATATATACTGCACAATCCTAATTTGCTCTAATGAAGAACATCTTAATATAGAATTAAATAAAATCACTCAAATTTCTGAAAAAGTGGGATATAATAAAAATCTAAATAAAAAATTATATAAAAACAGAATCAAAAAACTTAATCACATCCCAAATGCACATAATGAAAAAGCTCTCATTTCACCCCTTCTATCCTCTAGAACAAAGGAGCCACCATCAAAATAAAAAATACTACAATATTCAAAATCAATATTCCAATTAAACGTAACAAAAATATTTTCCAAAGAATACGCAATGAAAAAGACCTCATTAACCCATTAGAGACAGCTCAAATTTATATATAAAAAGAAAAAACAGAATAATGAATTTCGTGTTTATATTAGAATGACAGAAAGAAAAGATAAAAAAAAGCGAATTAAAGAACATCAACATGATATAAAATTCGACAAAATAACAACTGCATTGACTAAAATTAACCATAATGAATCAATAGAGATAGATTTTAATAACCCTAAAAATTTTAATATCCAATATGCATTGCAGCACGAAATAATAGAGGTATTAGTAGGCAATAACATCTGTAACCAATCAGATCTTATATATATATAAATGTCAGATGGTGGAATCTTTTGAACCTAGATATAGAAAGAAAATTCAGCAGAAATTCTCCAGGAAGTGCAACTGAAGAAGCCTTGGAACATATAATGGTGGTAAAAGTCTCTGAAATGAAGCTGTAGGTTTTCATTTATTTATTTAAAAATGAATGTATATATATATAATGATTCATTAAGTGTAGAAAAGCCAAGCAACAGATACAAGATCACTGTAACCACAAAGACCAATAAGATTAAAAAAATAATGTAAGTTGCCTACGTATATATATTTAAAAAAAAAAAAAAAAAAATACAAATTGTTAAACATATGTTATTGCAGAAAGAAAAATAAATCTATCTAAAAGTTGAAAAATTTCATTCCTGTATACATAAAAAAATCATTTAATTATTTAAATAAATTCTTTTGAACAATTTCTTGATGTTAAAACAGGAATAAACTACTACATCATTGCACTGATGACGGTATGCTTTAGGCTACCGAAACAGCTGTATGCACCTCAATATTTTTTCTTTGGCGTTTCTGACGTAGTAGTTTATTCCTGTTTTAATATTCAAACGCCAAGTCTCCTGCTATAATTTCTTGATGTATTGAATCCATCAGCTTATTACATAGCCGAAGCTCTAAATAATTAGTTCATATATATATGAATTAATATATCAGTCATATTGTTGGCATGTATAATATTTTATACTGGATTATTTATTGCTACATATTCTTTTTATTGCAGATGAATCCTGTACTGAATATCTAAATTTTCATTCCATAACAGATAAACATGAATCAGAAGTTTTTAAAATGAACATTAATCGGCCAGGCCATGTTATTAATCAACCCAAAAAAGCTTCTAACTTGCTAAAATTTACTTGTGATGTGTGTTCAAAACGTTTTTCTTATAAGTGTTATCTTAAGGCCCACATGCTAATGCATAGTGGAGATCGGCCTTTTGAATGCAATGTTTGTAAGAAGTCCTTTGCATATAAACATGTTTTAAAAAGACACATGGTCCTTCATCTAAGTAAAATGAATATGGATGTACATTAAGAATGTGCAATATGTATCCTTGCTAACACCCAAAGCCCATGTTATTCTTTGAGAAAATTTATTTATTGATTTACTCATTACTCCTCCCCCCCCCTTTTTTTTATAAATTTTATTTCTATTATTCCACTTTCACGCTTGGGAATTTCATCATCATTAAATATGTACACATTTTTCAAATATTTAAACTTTTTATATTTTTACGACTAAAATATGCAAAGAAAAAAAGAAAATGTACATAGTTAATTATTCATATTTCTAATTTCAAAATTAAAATATTAAAAATTTAAAAAATCTGTTTTAGAAAGCAAGTACACATTTAATAGCTAGGGAATTTCCTGTATACAAAACTGAATTCAAAAACATATTTATATAACATTAAAAACATATCTACAAAGAAATTTCCCCATAGAATAACATGGTCTTTGACTGTTGGTCAGATTAAGTATTATATGTTCTTAAGTCTGTCTGTGATTCAGGCAGTTGTAATATTTCAGGCTTGCGATTACTTGAAAATTTGTGTTTGTGTAGATTATGTAGTTAATATTTGGTGTAAAAAAATGTACAAATGTAATGTTCCTTCTTGATATATATGTACTCTGTTTAAACACTATTACAAATAAAACATATTTACAATTATTACTACTATTATGTTACACTGGGTGTGTGTTGAAAATTTTATTACCAATTTTTTTTATAAATTGTATACTATTTTGTTTTGAATTTTGTGCATGAACATTTTTGTAAATGAATAAAATTTTCTCTTAGAATTAACTTTTTGCTTCAATTTATTTATTTTTAATCAAAGATTTGTTTCGAATATTATATCAACCTGTTTCTGTTGTTGATTTTTAACATGTATTTCATTTATATTGTTTTTTAAAATTCATATAATAACATATTGACTCATCAGCATAATTTAAAATCTAAATTTTGTAATATAAATAATTGTCTTTAAAGTTTAGAATTTATCATTTATTAAAATTTCCAATACTTATGATAAAATTGTATGTTTCATATTATTTTATTCTCACATGGAATAAATTATTATTTTAATTTTGAAGGTGATAGAGGTATATATGTTTATATATATATATATACACATATATACCTCTCACGTGATATAAACATATATGCTCTTGCATGATATATCATACATGTCGCGTATATATCACGCGTGATATATATATACAATATCCTCTCGCATGATATACATATTTATATATCAGCTATAGAAATGAAACTGAAAATTTTTCAAGTGTCATTTCACTTTATACACAATTTTGTTGGACTAATTTTTAAATATGATTGTCTTATATAGAGTGAATCTGAATTCATCATCAATATTTGGTAGGAATTTAGGAAATAGGAAAAGACTATTTCACACAGGAATGCATAGGTGCAAACGAATACAGGATGGTATAGAGGGCACTTTGTGTTCACAATTCCCATTCACACACAAAACTGTCTAACAAGTTTAGCCAGTTTGCATTTAACAAGAGAACTTTGTAGAAGTAACGTGAACTGGTATATGGTTGATGAGCTTCTAAATATGAATCTAAGTGACTGTGCTCTTAAGGAAAGCTCTTTTAAAGCTACATAAATATGTGCATAGTGCATGAACTATTAATACAAAAATACTTATTAGTTACATATGTTCATGTGCGCATGAACCTGTGACAAGTAAAACATATTTGGGATAGCAGTCTCTTTCCATTATTTACAAATGAAAAAGAATGTAAATGTTACCTGTGTACTATTTTGCCGCAGTGTTGAGTGTAAAAGTCCAGATTGGCTCCAAATTGGCAGTGCTCTGGAACTTGGTTGTTATGCAAAAGACTGAACAGCTTTGTTGGTTAAGGATTAACAGACAAGGTTAAGTAGTCCTTGATCAACATCAGTACCAACATATGATCCTGTTTCAGAGTACTATCAATGAACACATGAAACATTTTATGCTGGTGCTTATTGGGCTAGCATTCTGCAAATATCTCAGTGGAAAGACAGCTTTCCATTGTGGCATCATAAGTTAGATGTACATCTTTGTACATAAATGGGAATTGTGGACACGGAGTGCCCTTTAAATAGTCATGAATTCATTTGCACCCATGCTTTTCTTATGTGAAATAGTGTTCTTTTTCAATTCCCTATTTCCCCACCAATGGGCTCTTCCCAGCGTCGTCTGCTCAGTCGCGTGATATAGAAAAACTACAGAAGCAAATTCAAATATTGTTCTTAAAAACAAAAGTCTTAATATTTAATATAAAATAAAATAAAAGTAATATTGTGCATTTATAAACAATAGAATAATTGTAATTGTAAGTTTAGTAATTTTTAAAAAATACTTTATATGTTTATTTATTTTCACAGGTAAGAATCGATTTTTGTATGTTGTAGTGTAACTGTTACATTAACTGATCTTGCAATAAATATTGGACTGCTTATGGATTAAAACTTGAAATTAATTAAAAATGTTTTAAGTTAAATTTAATTGCATAAAGGTGTTACAACAAGTTAATTAACTTAGCTACTGGACAAAATGGCTTTACACCGTATGATGTTGCACTGTTAATGATATAAGTACTAAAAATCAGAGTACTTAACATGTTCTCCATCAACATTAATAACAAATATAAACTAAATGATGATTGTGAATGTATACAGCAAATAAAAGATGATGAATAATGATATAAAAGGGATTAAAAATGATGATGTATAAAAAATAACACAGATTAAATACGATTCATCAAAAATAAGAATAGAAAATATGTTATTTTAACAATCGCTATAGATATAGAAGACTTCGCCTGCTCTTTGTTTAACTGTGTCATGGGACCTCTGACGTCAGGTGGGAAGAGCCCATTGTTGACAATAAATTCAGATACGCTCTGTATGTATTGACACATTAATTTATAGAAAAGTTATTTATAAACTTACTAGCAAGCCCGTGCGAAATTTTCACACTTTATTTACTATTAGTTACCTTTAAACTTGAAATTCATAAATATTATACCAATTTCACCCCTAATTAAAATTAAATTTATTTAATTTAATTGTTAAAGTCAATCCTAAAAAAATAATTATAATAAATTTAAATAATGAATAATTTAAAAATGCTAATATAAATATTAAATTCAAAAGAACAAATTTACAAATGTCTCAATTATGAATTGCATGAGAGAAAAAATTCTCAAACGATTTAGTTATTACCATTGGGTTTGGCTGTGTGTATAAGTCATCAAACAGCAAACTGATTCTTTAGATAGAAAAGTATCTTTTATTTTTTTAAAGTTATCTATTTAATAATAATATAGCTTTAACTTTTACTATGTTAGTAAAATTGTATGATAGGTTTAAATCTCATGAGCAATATAACACATAATGTATATTTATTAACTATTAGTATAATTTCTATCTTTAATTTTTTGTCAGTTTGCTTACTTTATAACTGTGTTACAAACAATCTTTTTTTTACAAATGTTTCTTTTTTTTTTTAGGTCAGTTCTCACCATTTCTCATGACTCAATCTATAAGAACCTACTCTTGTAAGATTTGCCAAAAATCATTTAACCAAATCTTGCATTTGAAGCAACACGTGCTCACTCATTCTAATGTACAGATATTCAAATGTGATGTTTGTCAGAAAAGCTTTTTCCGTAAATCTCATTTAAAAACTCATATGCTGATCCATAGTGGAATACGTCCATATGAATGTGATATTTGCAAAAAATCTTTTGCTTATAAACATGTCTTAAGGAATCATATGGCAACACATTTAAATGAGAATCAATAATTGTGCATGTAATGTCTAAGTAATGGAATATGTTACATGAATTTTTAGTATAAAAAAATATTTTTTTAATAGTAAATTTTTGAACTACATGTTTTTCTGATATTTTATATCTTCATATCTAAATCTCATGAGTAGTGTAGTATGCAATTTTATTTATTACTTATTAGTTTGCTTTCGATTAATTTATTTGTTTCATTATTTATTTATTTTACTTACTAATTCTGTTACAAACAGTATTTTATTTACAAATATTTCTTTGTTTGTAGGTCAATTCTCTCCATTCATCATGACTCCTATAAGAACTTATTCTTGTAATATTTGCCAGAAAAAATTCAACCAAACCTTCCATTTAAAGCAACACATGCTCACTCATTCTAATGTGCAGATATTTAAGTGTGATGTTTGTCAGAAAAGCTTTTTTCGCAAAGCTCATTTAAAAACTCATATGCTGATCCATAGTGGAATACGTCCATATGAATGTGATATCTGCAAAAAATGTTTTGCTTATAAACATGTCTTAAGTTATCATGTGACAACACATTTAAATGAAAATAAAAATGCATGAAAAAACTGACAATCAAAAGTAATCAGTAGTAAAAAACTTTGAATAAACATCATAAAATGCAAAAAACGTGCAATAGTTGTTTTGGGTCAAAATGAAACATGATCATTTTAAGTAAATTGGAGTGTAAAGGTTGATATTTTTATTTACCAACTATGTGAAAAATACCAGAGCCGGGAATCGAACCCGGGCACCTCCGCTTAACGCACGGATGCTCTACCATTGAGCTACCCTGGCTGACAACCAGCTAGGCATTTCTCACATAATATTCGTTGGCCAAGTCACCGAGTCTGCAAACGCAGTAGTATCAAGTGACAATATTAATCGCAGCACAACTCCATAGACCACGAAATTTCAATTTAGAAATATTTACTCATGAATTCATCAACCGTGAATATTCATTTTAAGTAAATTGGAGTGTAAAGGTTGATATTTTTATTTACCAACTATGTGAAAAATACCAGAGCCGGGAATCGAACCCGGGCACCTCCGCTTAATGCACGGATGCTGTACCACTGAGCTACCCTGGCTGACAACCAGCTAGGCATTTCTCACATAATATTCATTGGCCAAGTCACCGAGTGCTGCGATTAATATTGTCACTTGATACAACTGCGTTTGCAGACTCGGTGACTTGGCCAACGAATATTATGTGAGAAATGCCTAGCTGGTTGTCAGCCAGGGTAGCTCAGTGGTAGAGCATCTGTGCGTTAAGCGGAGGTGCCCGGGTTCGATTCCCGGCTCTGGTATTCTGGTATTTTTCACATAGTTGATAAATAAAAATATCAACCTTTACACTCCAATTTACTTAAAATGAATATTCATGGTTGATGAATTCATGAATAAATATTTCTAAATTGAAATTTCGTGGCCTATGGAGTTGTGCTGTGATTAATATTGTCACTTGATACAACTGCGTTTGCAGACTCGGTGACTTGGCCAACGAATATTATGTGAGAAATGCCTAGCTGGTTGTCAGCCAGGGTAGCTCAGTGGTAGAGCATCCGTGCGTTAAGCGGAGGTGCCCGGGTTCAATTCCCGGCTCTGGTATTTTTCACATAGTTGGTAAATAAAAATATCAACCTTTACACTCCAATTTACTTAAAATGAATATTCACGGTTGATGAATTCATGAATAAATATTTCTAAATTGTAACATGATCCTTTGTTGCTGCTTTGTTTGGAGCACTTAAGCTTACTTTGCTTGACAAAGGGTTTTGTTTTATTTCAACCTAAAACAATTGTTACGAGTTTTTACATTTATGGTGTTTAATTGAATTATTTTTATTTTTTACATTTTAATGATCTTGAATAATTTTAATTGTGCATTTAATGTTTAATTAATGGAGTACACTATATGGGTTTTTGGCATTGAATATACATATGTAAGTAAATTCCTGGATTAAATGTTTTTCTGATGTTTTAGAGTATTTCTGTCCTCTTAAAAATCTGATACATTAAATAGTATATAGTGTTATTTTTTATTTCTGTTATGTTATATATTAGAGGTACCCATTCATTTAATAACAAGAGCTACTCATACACATAGTTGGATATGAAGGATTGCTACCAGGCTGAATGTGTGTTTATGTATATATAACAAGTAAACAAGTACATAAGTAAACAAATTATGACCAATAATCTGCAAAATTCTAAAGTTTACAAAACATATGGTCCCAAGCTATGCAGATTAGAGGGAGTTGACTCAGAGATGAGATTTACATTTATAGATACACATTTATATGAATATCGGAGATATCGTTTTTAGATTTTTATGTGATAGCATAATAATTATTTTGACATTCATTAAAATTGTTGGAAATTAAATTAATTTTTTTCCCTTTGTGCTTTCTTTTCTTTCTTTTTTTTTTAATGTAACTGAATAATCTACTTTCATATATTGTCTTTATTTATGTATGGAAAATATGCCATTATGCAAAAAACAAATTACTTTTGGGTTTTAAGCTCATATTCAGACTTAATCATTTCCCATTCTTATCTCTCTTCACTGTTTTGCTAAATATATTTGATTATCAATAAATATTTCTTAATTTCATATGATTATTGTTAATTTATTTTTGTTAGTAGTTTATTTCTTTTCTTTTCTTTTCTTTTTTTTTTTTTTTTTTTTTTTTTTTTTAATGTATTTTTAAAATTGCTCCTCAAAGTAGCCAAAATGCTCCTCAAAATTTCTCTGAATACTCCTCAAACTGTTTTTGAAAAGTTGGCAACCCTGGATTTTAATAATAGGGAGATTATAAATGTAAAAATATCAGGACCTTGATTATAACAATAACATTCTAATGATCTAGTGGGCATGAAATTTATGGGGCTGTATAAAATTCCATCATATTGCACAATGTCTTTTTTTTTTCCCCTCCAATTTTATGAATTGTTTATTTAAAACTATGTTATTAAAATTATTCCAATACACTTTTTCAATTGCTTATTTTATAGTAAGTTTAGAAGAATGACCACTGAAGTACTGAGTTCAATACCAAACTTGCTATGGTTATTTATATATCTAGTTTATATTTCAATGAGAAGAATATTAAAATAATAAAAATTTCAAGAAACTCAGCTGTTACATATTTAAAAGATGTAATTAGTATGTGTGCTGTAATTGTCTTATTATATACCATTAATAAAAAAGGAAAAATGGTAACAAATCTAATATAAAATTTCTCTATATATGAAAAATTTAGAACTTATTTTAATATATTGTAGTTTTTTAAGCCATTCTGTGATTTGCTTTTCTAATTTTTCATTTCTTGTACATTGTTGCTTGAATATAGAACAATCCCATGTATTGTAATAGACTGGTTGTTGATGATTAATTATAACTAAATATGAATAACTAGCTTGAAATTCATTCTTTCTATGAAGAAATAACAAAAGTGCTTTAATAACCTAACTTAAGGAAATTAAAAAATAAAATAGAATTAATTTATGAAAACTTAGTTTCATAATACATATTTTTTTAATATATATAAATATTTTTGGGGGAATTTATAACAATTTTCAGTCATACCTATTGTTCAAAAGTTGATTCAGTAGAATGTACTTCATTCTTTATTAATATCTAGATTTTTTTTTTTTTTTTTTTTGTGTGTGTGTGTGTGTTTGTACACTTTAAAGTAAAAAATTCATCAATAAATTTTATTAAAAGTGAAACTGTTTGATTAGAAACTTAATATTTCTTTTACTTAAATTATATACAGTCCAAAATTTACCTCTGTAAAAATTATTCTGGCAAATATTACTGTTTGGCAAATACGTAGTAAATATTACTATTTTTACACAGTAATATTTGCTATGTCCAAATTAAACTGCAACAATTAACCCAGAGAAAACGAAATTTGTTTTACTGGAGAAAACATTTTCCCCTACCCTCCCTTTTTTTTTTTTTTTTTTTTTAATATGCGTTTAACAGAAATTTAATACAAGTTTGAAAACAAAGCTTGTTGAAAATTTCCAGAGAAATGGCTATCTATAAGTTTTAAAGTTTTTATTATTAAAATATGTAATTTACGGTAAAAAAATTGTGAGTTATTTGTTAAAGTTACTGTATGAAATGCTTTTATTGTTAATTTTGTTTGAAAATGTGAACAAATAATGGCATAAATAATTTTGTTTGTTATGCTGTAAAATCTGTGTTGAAATGTACTGGAGAAAAGCGAAATTAACACATTACAAAATCTTTTTTAAGTGAGGGAGTTAATAATTAGTATAGTTAAAGTGGAAAAAATAATTTTATGTCTTGTTTATTTTTAGTAAATGTCACAGTTAGGGACTCATCTGTCATAAAGATAGAGCAGGAAGACTCAAGTTGTGATGAAAAATCAATCATGGAACAGCCAATCACATCCGAATCACCTGGATTTAGATATCCAAATTATTCAAGTTCTCATAGCAGTAGTGTACACTATCCATATAGAGTTCCCCCGACAGTAAGGAAAAGTAAACCAAGCAGACAGTGCTTCATTTGTTGCCAGAGACGAGATCAGTATGGAAAGAGAATTAGAAAAGAGACAAGGTTTTACTGCAAAGACTGTAATGTTGGTCTCTGCGCGGCAGATTGCTTCAGAATATACCATATAATGAAAGATACAGAGAAGGGTGTACATGCATTTTTGTAATGATTTTGCAAACAAATATGTTCAGTCTGATAGCCCGTTTGTTGAACTATCATATTACATCTTGATTTCCATGATATTAGACCATTTTTTAAAACATCGAAGTTGATTTTGTTCTACTTCTCTTCCAGACTCTTTCATAGTCCATCCAGTGTTTTGGGATACCACTTATAAAGAGCTTGTTTCAAAAGACCAAATGCACAGGAATCCATAAAAGGCATGTCAAGGGACTTCAGTGGGATGCTTTCTAAGGGGAATATCTTCAATTCTAGTTTTATTTCTCTTCCCCTCCCCCCCCCCCCCCCCACACACACAAACACACAGGCCAGTAGATTTAAGAACTTTTGTAGCCTTATCCTGATGGAACTCAACACATTGAACATTGTTTGGGTTTAGGGGTGGAATTTATTCTTTGAAAATAGGTGTTAAAAGTTAAAACATATTTCTGACAGTTATCAGAGTGAATTTTGACTTTTTTTTTTTCCTTATTTTAAGTTTTCTATTTAAGAGAATTCATTAATTACTATAAAACTTTTAGAAGAACTTCCTTGTTTTCTCTGAACCCACATTTTAAATCTTTTTTTTTTTTTTCTTTTTTTCTAGTAAATCGATCTTTTTCTATTAAAATCAGATAGTAATTTACAAGTCTCATTATTTGTAACTATATACCGTCGAACCTTGTTAATGTGAATCTCAAGGGAGATAAAAAAAAATTTTCATGCTATCAGTAACTAATCTTCATATAACTAAATGAATGTTCAATTTGGCGGGGATTAAAGAAACAGTTTATGTTAAAAGTAATTCACGTTAACAAGGTTCAAGTGTATTTCCATTTTTCACCTGTCAGATAATTTGTTGCAATCTTCACATAGTCTTATGCTGAGAAACATGTTTCGGCATTAGGCAATAAACATCATGTTTTTTTTTTGTTTTTTTTTTGTTTTGTTTTTCTTATAATTAGCTTTAAATTTTTTATAGAATTGTTCACAGTTCCTACAGAGATATTTAAAGATTTTGCGATAGCGCTTAGAGGTTGGATTTTTTTTTAAACATTAGTTGTGCCTTTAGATTTAATAACAGGCATGCATATCTTCATTAGGCAAGCTCTTTTTTTTTTTTTTTTTTTTTTTTTGCATTTTCTTCAGTATAATGTAAAATTTGAGATTTATTTACTTTTTTCACCGACTTCAAAAAAGGAGGAGGTTCTCAATTCAGACCATATGATTTTCTTTTTTTTTTTTGTTAGCTCATAACTTCTGAACGGATGCTCCGATTTTGATACTTTTTGTTTTGTTGTAAAGATCTTGGTCTGAAATAGGGCCCATTGTAATATTTTACGATCTAAAGAAAATAAATGCACTACTTGGTGGAAAACAGAGAAATTAGCGTTCATATCTCAAAAACGGTTCAATAAGGGGGGGAGGGGGGAATGATTACAATGTTTTACAAAATGGAATTTGTAAATAATTATTAAATGTCATATACAATGTATTTGATAAATCTTGATGTAAGTCTAAATTCCTTAAATACCAATCTTAGATATATAGTATAAATTGCATTGTTCCATTTAAAATATGTACAGAATTTTATAAAATGAATTTAAAAGAAAATCCAATTTAAAGAATTACAAAAATTAAATTTTTATATAGCTGTCATACAAAAAAATTTTATAATAACTGAAATATTCCGCATATAGTTATAAAATTGTATACATAATTTCAATACTGTATCATAAAAAAAAAAAAAAAAAAAAAAAAAAAAAAATCTCCATGTTATGGCAAGAGAAAAAAGCTGATTTAAACCACTTTCTAATGTATCAATGTAAATTCTCCTATAGCTAAAAAAATTACAAATGGAAACATAAATGCATTTCCATTTTAATTTGCAACTAATTCATCAACAACTTTGTATAAACATATAGAATATTTGACATGCAGTGCTACCATTTTGTGCATCACCTAATTAAGGAATAAGGCACATTTTATTTACTGGAAATTTTATTGTATGGAACGAAAATAAAAATTTAAATCTTGTCATTTTGGAAAATAGATCCTCTGAAATTTTTTATTGATTTTATAAAATTTGCATTTTTTTAAGCATCTTTGTAATTTGTTATTTATATCTAAGACAACATTTAAGGAATTAAAGCTGGTGTTAAAGTTTTTCAGATGCTCTGTCTGTATAAATACCTATCTTTCATTTCTCAGTATTATGTATTTATAGATACAGTTTGCGAAAGTATATTTTTATGAGCCAGATTATTAAAAATGAAATTAATAAAAATAGACAATATTTGTATTATACTTGCTCAATTATTTTATGTAATATGCCATATTACTATATTTTGAAATATTTCTCTTTTGTAGGTCATCATACTTCATTTTATACTTTTCATTCTAATAGAATGTTTTCTTGCAAGATTTGCTTGAAGATATTTAATAACATACAACTTTTAAAGCAACATATGATGATTCATACAAATATACAGACACTCAGCTGTGATGTATGCAAAAAAGTGTTTTCTCGTAAAGATAATCTTAGAATTCATATGTTAATTCATACTGGAGTTCGAGAATGCTGCAGTATTTGTAAAAAGAGTTATGTTACTAAAAAATCCTTAAAAACGCACATGGCAGTCCATCTAAATAAAAATTATTTTTTATAAATTTTTATGTAAATACCACTAATGTGAAATATTTAGAAATGTTTGGACCATTTATGTAATATTTGTATTAAAATACACTGAAGTGTCAAATCGTTATGTTCATTTATATAATTTCATTTTCTGCAGTTTTGGCACATGAATTATTAATTTTATGCATATCATTTTCTGTAGAAACCAATGTTTGATGCATTCTAATAACATATATTAATTTCATTTATGTTGAATGGAATAAACTATGTTGAAGTTCAGTTAAAAGAAATGCTGCCTATTGAATGCTATTGTGTAAAATTCTTGTAAGAGTCCTTGTACATGAGCCACAAACGTTATAAATAATTAACTTAAAATATTAGCTTTTACATATTGGTATCAAATTGGAACCAATTAAATGAATACATAATGTATAAGAAAATAATTCTTTTGTGTGATCCTGTAAATTAATTATTAAGTCTATGAACACCCTTTTCTTGCAATAAACAATATGAATAATGGTCTGATTGCATGCTGACACTTTCGAAAAGACTGAATTTCTCGTCTGATATAGGTTCTCAAAAAGTAGTTTTTATTGCTTTAGTTTTAATTTTGTTTTCTGAGTGGCTTTGCACAAATTATTGTATTTGCCCGTTCACACTACTTTGACAGTTATCATTTTCGGGATTAAATACAGAAGGTCTCATTATTGTGGTTGTCATACTATTACATAATTTGTAGTCATAGCATTCACTTGGCCCTATTTTAGTTATTGTTTCAAAAATTCACATGATGTAAAAAAACATGACAGTATATAATTAACATTACATTTTAGTAATTGTCATTTTATCAATTTACACCCATGAATCACATAAGGTCCAATTATTCTGATAGCATCATTAATAACTAGCTGCCTTTGGTGACCAGCTAGTTCACAACGTTTGATAAAACTGGCTGTAGCAAACCCCTGCTCAATGGTGCCTACTACACCCTTCCTTCATTTCAAACACATACAATAACTTGTGCACTCACCATGTGAAGGATCCTTACAAATTCTAACCATATTTTTAATTTTAAAAAATCTACCATAGCAGGCTCCTGCATCAATTTCTGTTAAAATCAGAAAATCAAATACTTGCCATGTCATATGAAAACTAAATTGTAGTTATTCCAGAAGTGCACTGCACGCACGTACATATTCCTTCACTTACTCTTACCACCCCTCCTAATAATTCTACATTTTCGAAAATATACACAATTGATTTATCGGGCCTTGATACCTAATAATACCAATTTTCAATGCTCTATTTCTAAAATTTTGCCCCTTTGTGACCCCCTTTCCTTCCCACTCCTAATAATTTTACACTTTCAAAAATATTCTCATTTGACTTGTAGGTTTCAAAAATCTATATATATCAATTTTAAATGGTTTAACTAAATTTCTATTTTTTTTTTTTTTGTCCCCTTCAGCACCTTTTCCACACCTCCTAATAATTTTACACTTTCAAAATATCCTCATTTGATTTGTAGACCCCCAAAAACCTACATATTGCAATTTTTAATGGTCTAACTCAATTTCTATTTTTTTTCCCCTCTTCGTCCCCTTTCCCGCCCCTCCTAATAATTTTACACTTTCAAAAATATCCTTATTCCACTTGTAGGTGCCTAAAACCTATACATACCATATTTGAATAGTCTAACTTAATTTCTATTTTTTTTTCCCCTTCGCCCCTCCTAATAATTTTACATTTACGAAAATATCCTCATTTCACTTGTAGGCCCTTAAAACCTATACATACCAGTTTTGAACGGTCTAACTCAATTTCTGTTTTTTTTTTTTTTTTTTGTCCCTTCGCGCTCCTTCTACCCCTCCTAATAATTTTACACTTTCGAAAATATCCTCATTCAATTTGTAGACCCCAAAAACCTACCTAATACCAATTTTGAATGGTCTTACTCAATTTCTGTTTTTTTGCCCACCCCTTTCCGCCCCTCCTAATAATTTTACACGTTTGAAAATATCCTCATTCCACTTGTAGGTCCTTTAAAACCCATATATGCCAATTTTGAATGGTCTAACTCTGTATCTAAATTTACCCCTCACTCCCCTTTCCACCTCTCCTAATTATATTACACTGTCAAAAATATATGCCATTGAAATACTGGACCTTTAAAACCTTATAATACAAAATTTCAGCATCATATCCTAATTTAAAATACTTAAAAAAAAAAAAAAAAAAGGAATTATTTTTACCTTTAAACGTATTCGTTGCTATGGAAACTCTTTCTCAAAAAAGTAACTTAATTTTTTTTTTAAAGTAGTTGCCATAGTAATCTACATCGTCTTTCAAGGGAGAAAGCACATGTTAGAATAAAATTTAATTTGCAGTAAAAATGTAACTTTTTTGTTTATTAACCAAAATTATGAAATTTGAACTGTAAGTTGGCCTTGTGTTGTACAGGCTGTGTATTAATTTTTGTGTTTGTGAGAGAAAATTTGAAAAAGTTTAAACACTGCTATTTTTGATTCCACTTCAAAAACAGGTGACTTAATAAGTTGCAGATGTTTCATTTTCCGTCCAGACGGTCTTGCAATCAATGCTTTTTTTCCCTCCAATTTTATGAATTGTTTATTTAAAAATATGTTATTAAAATTATTCCAATGCACTTTTTCAATTGCTTATTTAATAATAATTTTAGAAGAATGACCACTGAAGTACAAAGTCAGCGATGCCGTTTATGCACTATAGCGTGTAAATTACGTGAAAAATCGAAGGCAAGACGTGAAAAATTTATTGGGGCAGGTCCCAGAGGACGCATAATTTTCATTTTTAAAAAAAATTTTCAAACTGGGAGAAAAAAGAAAAAGTAAATTTAAAAATATATTTCTTGTTTAAAACTGATGTTTTTTTACATTTTTCAAGCATTCTACTCTGAAGAATAAAAAAAAATCCTTTAAAACTTCATTTTACCATAAAGGAAAAAGAACCAATCCTATAAGATAAACAGAAACAAACGGCTGGCGTGGAATCAAAAACAAAGTTCCGCCTCCGAGACGGCAAAAGGAAGTTCCAATGCAAAAAGATTATCAGTAAAAAATGCATGATACACCAAATAGCATCATCTCGTAACGAATCGCTAATTGGTACATTCTATCAAAACTTAGCCGAAATATGAAATTCAAAAAATGGTAGCAAAATCATTGTTTCAAAAAATCAAAAATATTAAATACCATTAATAAAAAAGGAAAAAGTGTAACAAATCTAACATAAAAATTTCTCTATATATAAAAAATTTAGAACTTATTTTAAATCCTTTAGTTAATTTGTAAGCCATTCTGTGATTTGCTTTTCTAATTTTTCATTTTTCGTACATTATTGCTTGAATATAGAACAATCCCAAGTATTGCAATAGACTGGTTGTTGATAATTAATTATAACTAAATATGAATAACTAGCTTGAAATTTATTCTTTCTATGAAGAAATGACAAAAATGCTTGAATAACTTAACATAAAGAAATTAAAAAACAAAATAGAATTACTTTATAAAAACTTTGTTTCATAATACATATTTATATATAGATATTTTTTTGTTAATTTATAACAATTTTCATTCACACCCATTGTTCAAAAGTTGATCCAGTAAAATGTACTCATTCTTTATATACATTTTATTTAAAAAAAAAAAAAAAAAACTGTTTAGTTAGAAACTTAATATTTCTTTTGTTTAAATTATATACAATTCAAAATTTACCCTGGTAAAAATTATTGTGGCAAATATTACTGTTTGGCACATAGTAAATATCAATACTTTGGCAAATATTACTATTTTTACATAGTAATATTTGCTACGTCCAAATTAAATTGCAACAATTATCCCAGAGAAAACTAAATTTGTTTTACTGGAGAAAACATTTTCCCCTCCCCTCTCTTTTTTTTTTTTTCTTTTTTTAACCCGAGAGTAGTTGTGTCATTTTTTATAACGCTAGTAGTCGTGTGTCAGTCTTTTTGCCGCCGTTGTTTAGTGTTGGCGGAAAGCCGAAAGAAAGCCAGCAGAGGCAAATGAAGTGCCATTAATTCACGCGAATTTTTTTCCGCAAAACTCTAACCTGTCTGAAAAACTGGATATGTAAATCAATGTTAGTGGTCACGTCGCAGTCAAATAGACCGATTTGAGAAGTAAAATGTTTTTAACTGCTCAAAAAATAGCAGGAATGACTTGAAAACATACTATGTTAGAGGACATCCACCCAAGGTCTGGTACAGAGAGTTTCCGCACTTTATTTTTAAGGGGTGATCTGCAGGAGGAATTTATAAGCGATGGGCGGCAAAAAGACCAATATGCGACTTTTAACAGGTTAATAGCTTGCATTTAACAGAAATTTAATACAAGTTTAAAAGCAAAGCTTGTTGAAAATTTCTAGAGAAATGGCTATCCATAAGTTTTAAAGTTTTTATTATTAAAATGTGTAATTTACAGTAAATGAATTTTCTTGTATCATTTACAAAAATTGTGAACAAAACTATATATATAAAAAAAAAAAAAGAGATCTATCAGTTTTACTAAATATTATTATATTTTATAACAGGGGTGGCCAACCCACGGCCCGCCATGTAGTTTTCTGTGGCCCGTGAAGAGACTAACGATATGTAACTTTTGATAACTGGTTAAATCATTAAAAATTAATGAATACGTTCTGACTTTTCTAAGTGAAATAAAATACCTTTCAAGGATTATGGTAGCTAAAGAATCACATTGTTGTTATGAAAAATTATTAGATCCATTAATTCTTCTTTTTATTATAGTTATTAATGTATATGTAAGAAATTCCTTATGATACTATTGTTATTTTATGATTGCATGTAAATAATTTAAATTAATGTATTCTGTTCCGAAACTTCATCCTGCCCTCCCCCGAAAATGCATATACATACATGATTCATACACTCACAAACATATGTACACATACACATGTATACATAAGGTGCAGCCCGCCTGAATAAAATAGGTTATTAATGTGGCTCACCATGCATTTTTGGTTTGGCAGGCCTGTTTTATAACATTTTCTTTTATAAACATTAAAGTTACTGTATGAAATGCTTTTATTGTTAATTTTGTTTGAAAATGTGAACAAATAATGGCATAAATAATTTTGTTTGTTATGTCAGAAAATCTGTGTTGAAAAGTACTGGAGAAAAGTGAAATTAACAAATTACAAAATCTTTTTTAAGTGAGGGAATTAATAGTTAGTATAATTAAAGTGGAAAAAATAATTTTATGTCTTGTTTATTTTTAGTAGATGTCACAGTTAGGGACTCATCTGTCATAAAGATAGAGCAGGAAGACTCAAGTTGTGATGAAAAATCAGTCATGGAACAGCCAATCACATCCGAATCACCTGGATTTAGATATCAAAATTATTCAAGTTCTCATAGCAGTAGTGTGCACTATCCATATAGAGTTCCCCGAACAGAAAGGAATAGTAGACCAAGCAGGCGCTGCTTCATTTGTTGCCAGAAACGAGATCAGTATGGAAAGAGAATTAGAAGAGAGACAAGGTTTTACTGCAAAGACTGTAATGTTGGTCTCTGTGCTGCAGATTGCTTCAGAATATACCATATAATGAAAGATACAGAGAAGGGTGTACATGCATTTTTGTAATGATTTAGCAAAGAAATATATATAAACAAATATAAGAATTTTATTTTCTAATATGTTCAGTCTGATAGCCCGTTTGTTGAACTATCATGTTACATCTTGATTGTTTCAAAAGACCAAATGCATAGGAATCCATAAAAGACGTGTCAGGGGACTTCAGTGCGATGCATTTAAAGGAATACCTTCAATTCTAGTTTTATTTCTCATTTTTTCAAAAAAATAGAGCAGTAGATTTAAGAAGTATGGCTTTTAGCCTTATCCTGATAGAACGCAGCTGACTGAAAATTGTTTGAGTAAAGGGATGGAATTTATTCTTTGAAAATAGGTGTTAAATCATATTTCTGACAGTTATCAGAGTGAATTTTGACATTTTTTCTGCTTTCATTATTTTAAGTTTTCTGTTATAAGAAAAATCATTAATTACCATTAAAACCTTTAGAAAAACTTTCCTTGTTTTCTCTGAACCAGCATTTTAAATCTTTTTTCTTTTATTTTTTTGCTTGTAAATTGATTTTTTTTATTGAAATCAGATAGTAATATCCAAGCCTCATCAATTGTAACTATATATTTCCATTTTTCACCTGTCGAATAATTTGATACAATCTTCACATAATCTTATGCTGAGAAACATGTTTTGGCATTAGGCAATGAACATCATGTTTTTTTTTTTTTTTTGGTTGTTGTTATGATTATCTTTTTTATAGCATTGTTCGCAGTTCCTACAGAGATATTTAAAGATTTCACAATAGCACTTAGGGGTTGGAGATTTTTTTTTTTTCTTTAAGCATAAGGTGCCTTTAGATTTAATAAGAGGTGTGCATATTTTTGTTGGTTAAGCTTTTTTTTTTTTTTTTTTTTTTTTCCCATTTTCCTCAGTATAATGTAAAATTTGAGATTTATTTACTTTTTTATTAATTACGTTTTTTATTTTACATATTGAAATATTAAATCCGTGCTTTTCAAATCTTTCTTTTATAATTAAATAAGAGTATTTTTCTTCAGAAAGCTCAGAAATATAGCCTTCGATGCATTATTTATTTTCTAGTGACATTTTAAATCAAAAAATATTTTTAATGCTGCAGAAGGTAATTAAACCCTATTACAATTCGATGTCAGCCATATTTTGATTTTAAAATTTAAATTTATGTTCAAGGATTAAGTCAAAATTGTTACAAAAATGTGTGAACACCTGTATTTAACTCATCCCTTATATTTGTATATTTATAACAGTAGTTTACAATGGTTGTGCCAAGCTACACTGGTGCACTCTAGATGATTTCTGGGTGTACTTTGTGGAAATCTACATAAATGTATGTCAAGAAGTAAAAATAAATATATTTACTCTATTATAGCATTTCATTACAGATGTATCTCTCTTTTTGTCAATACACTGTTACACTCACACACAATTTCCCATACTAAAAGCAACCATTTATTATTTTTTATTTCTTTGGTGCATCATTAAATAACAAGAGCCACTTATAGAGCTAATTGGATATGGAAGGACTGCTACCAGGATTAATGTGAATTTACATATGTAAGTGCAGATGCACCAATTATTGGGGGGGGGGGGGGTGATTACAATGTTTTACAAAATGGAATTTCTAAATAATTATTAAATGTCATATACAATGTATTCGATAAATCTTGATGTGAGTCTAAATTTCTTAAATACCAATCTTTGATATATAGTATAAATTGCATTGTTCCATTTAAAATATGTACAGAATTTTATAAAATGAATTTAAAAGAAAATCCAATTTAAAGAATTACAAAAATTAAATTTCTATATAACTGTCATACAAAAAAAAAAAAAATTATAATAACTGAAATATTCCACATATAGTTATAAAATTATATACATAATTTCAATACTGTATCATAAAAAAAATATCTCCATGTTATGACAAGACAAAAAAGTTGATTTAAACCACTTTCTAGTGTATCAGTGTAAATTCTGCTGTAGCTAAAAAAATTACAAATGGAAACATAAATGCATTTGCATTTTAATTTGCATCAAATTCATCAACAACTTTGTATAAACATACAGAATATTTGACATGCAGTGCTACCATTTTGTGCATCACCTAATTAAGGTATAAGGTACATATTTACTGGAAATTTTATTGTATGGAACGAAAATAAAAAATTAATTCTTCTCATTTTAGAAAATAGATCTTCTGAAATTTGACATTCATAAAAAAAAATCTTCTGAAATTTGACATTCATAAAAAAAAAAAAATCTCCATGTTATGACAAGACAAAAAAGTTGATTTAAACCACTTTCTAGTGTATCAGTGTAAATTCTGCTGTAATTAAAAAAATTACAAATGGAAACATAAATGCATTTGCATTTTAATTTGCATCAAATTCATCAACAACTTTGTATAAACATACAGAATATTTGACATGCAGTGCTACCATTTTGTGTATCACCTAATTAAGGTATAAGGTACATATTTACTGGAAATTTTATTGTATGGAACGAAAATAAAAAATTAATTCTTCTCATTTTAGAAAATAGATCTTCTGAAATTTTTTATTGATTTTATAAAATTTGCATTTTTTTAAACATCTGTAATTTGTTATTTATATATAAGACAACATTTAAGGAATTAAAGCTGGTGTTAAGATTATCCAGATGCTCTGTTTGTATAAATACATATCTTTTATTTCTCAGTATTATGTATTTATAGATACAATTTGTGAAAGTATATTTTTATGAGTCAGATTATTAAAAATGAAATTATATAAAAATAGACAATATTTGTATTATACTTGCTCAATTATTTTACATAATATGCCATATTACTATATTTTAAAATATTTCTCTTTTGTAGGTCATCATACTTCATTTTATACTTTTCATTCTAATAGAATGCTTTCTTGCAAGATTTGCTTGAAAATATTTAATAACATACAACTTTTAAAGCAACATGTGATGATTCATACAAATATACAGACACTCAACTGTGATGTATGCAAAAAAATATTTTCTCGTAAAGATAATCTTAGAACTCACATGTTAACTCATACTGGAGTTCGAGAGTATGAATGCAGTATTTGTAAAAAGAGTTTTGCCTACAAACATGTCTTAAAAAATCACATGGCAGTCCATCTAGATAACAATTAATGCATATAAATTTGTATATAAATACCACCAGTGCAAAATATTTTGGAATATTGCAATCATTTATGTAATATTTGTATTAACAACAGGGTTCCCATTAGAGTGCAAGATCACAAGAATCTCGCATGTTTTTCATTTTCTCACTTAAATGTTTTAATATCGCAAGAAATTTGCACACACACGTTTTCATCTTGAAGCAATCAATTAAAAATAATAATAATAATAATAATAATTAAAAACTTTTTTTTTTTTTTTTTTTTATCATTTCTTTTTAGACTTACATTTTCCTATGCAAGTATAAGATTTTTCAGCTGATTTCAGCTTTTTTGTAAATTTAGCTTTTCTAATTTTTTCAGTTTTCTCAGCTGTTTTTGTTTTTATGATGTGCATTTGTTACATCAGCCACACAAGTAAAACTTTATCAAGTACTAAATCATAATCATTTGTTCTTTTTTTAGAGAACGAAGATTAAAACCATATCTATTACTCTAATATAATAGATTTTGTTATCAAAATTCTAGAATTTCATTTCAATATCTTGCATTTGCATACATTTTTAGCATTTTTGTCTTTTTGCTAATCTCATCCCTGCTTATGATAGAAAAAGCAATCTGGTATTGGGCTCTAGTTATCTCTGCTTTGCACCTGCTATAGAAACCAAAGCCACACAAAATTTGAAAATCATGAAAAAAAAAAAAAAAAAAAAAAATCAGATTAATTCCAGATATGAATTCTGTAATTATTCAAAGCTTATTTGGGGTCTCTATTAATTTTCAAAAATCTCACATAGTTTTTAAATGCCTTGCTTTGTTTTTGAGGAAGGGTGAGTAATTCTTTCCAAATTTTTTCCTCTAATGAGAACCCTGATTAAAATACACTGAATAGCCGAATAATTATGATCATTTATGTAATTTCAGGTTTTCCAATTTTAGCACAGGAATTAATAATTCTGTGCTTATAATTTTCTATAAAAACCATGCTTTTATGCTAATAACTTATGTGTCATTCATTGTAAAAATGATGTAACTCCATATTTTTAAATTATGTATTTTTTTGCTTAATTGTATCACATTTAGTCAATATAAAAGTGAAACAACTCCAGTAATTTCATTAAAATCCCACAAATTGCATTACTTGTTTTTTTCTGGGAACAAAAACTTCTAAATGTTCACTTTAAAGTGAAGTTTCTAAGTTATTTTAAATTAAGTTTCTTATAATTTATAAAATTTTATATCTTTAAATTGTATTAAACAACAAAAAATAAAGACTACTGACTGAACACTTGTACTGTTTTCCAGCACATAAATTTGCAAAATTCTCATTATTTCAAAATCCATTGACAAAGAGATAATTCATTTTTACAGTGAATGATTCACATGTTAATTTCTTTGTGTGGAATGAAGTGTAACTGTATTTAAATACACTAAAAAGACATGCTTCTCATGGACCACAATGGTATGAAATTCTTGTGTCTTTGTACATGAACCACAAACACTTATATATGTAATAAATAAATGAATAAAACTATACAGCTAAATTCATGTAAATTACAAATATTTGTATTAAATTTGAGTCAGTTGATTGAATACATTATGTATAAAAAAATAATTCTACTGTGTAATCCTGTAAATTAATTATTAAATCTATGTACACTTTTTTCTTACAGAAATCATGTTTTTATTAATCTTAATAATATATGTTAATTTCATTAAGTTTAATGCAGTGTAACTATGTTAAAATATGCTGTAAAGAAATTCCATCTATACACTGCTATTATATGCTATATGTCCATGTACATGAACAATAAATATAATATACTTAAACTACACAGCTAATTCTGTATAGCTCATAAACATTCATATTACTTTTCAAGTCAGTCAGATGAATTTTGTGATTACCACAGTACAGATAGATACACACACACAAATAGTTACCAAAAACATTTTTATGTCTGAATCTGGAAGGCCTCCACTGAGTGTTTCTTCAAATACCATTTCCACCTGATCACATGTTCTCCTCACACACATGCTCACTCACATTGTTCCAAACGAACACGTGATAAAGAATTGGGGTGGTCGTAATTATTTTGCTGTTCTCTGTAAACATTGAAAAATTGTTACATCCATCCATCCATTACATTATTATTACATTGTATTGTTTCATATACTTCATTTTAATTTATTTCTTATTATTTAAGCATTGTTTATTTTTGATATACAAGAGAAGCATTAAGGATTTGATGTTTGGGTTTAAATTAAAACCTATATCTATTAATTAAAATACTACAAAAACCTTACTTCATTGCTTCATTACTGGCTGCATAGCTGCTTTCGCTGGAAGACCCTCCACTTCGTCAGTGCTTTGCCTTATGGAATGTGTTGCAGAAGTTTGGTGTTTACTTTGCTCTTCACCTCTCTTGAGAAGGTGGTACCACTGCAGGTCCAAACCAGCCTTTGATTTGTAGTCATTAACTTTGATTCGCTGAGCCCTCCAGTGAAAGCAGCTATGCAGCCAGTAATAAAGTAAGTTTTTGTAGTATTTTAATTAATTAAAGATGCTTCATTTTTATTAAGTTTAAATAACCTATAGCTATGTTTTAGTCTTATGAAGAAATTGCAATACAAACGTTTTTCATGTCTTATAAAGGTAAGAAAAATTCTCTATACTTAAATGTGTATATCTCTGTAAACAAAACTCTTGTTGCATGATTTTGAAAAGACAATTTCTTCATCTGATGCAGATTCTCAAACTTTTTTTTATTAGTGTGTGTGTTTTTACTTTGTTTTCTGGGTGGCTTTGTACAAATTACTTTATTTGCCCATTCACACTCCCATGATAATTATCATTTTGACAATTTAGTACACAGGGTCTCATTGTGATTGTCCTATTATTACATGCTTTATATTCATAGCACGCACTTGGCCACATTTTAGTTATTGTTTCAAAAATTCACGTGATGTAAAAGGCATATGGACAGTGTAGTAAATGACATTACATTCTAGTGAGTGTCATTTTATAAATTTATATCTATGAGCCATGAATCACAAAAAGTCCAGCTTTTCTGACTGTTTCATTAATAACTAGCCACTTTTGGTAACCAGCTAGTTTGTGACCTCTGAAAAATCTAACTGTAGCAAACACTTGTGCGTATGATACTCTTCCGTCATTTCAGATATCTGCAATAGCCTGTTCACTCGCCATGCAAATAACCATTAAAAATTCTGACCATATTTGGAACTCTTGAAAATTCTATCATTGCAAAGTCCAGCTCAATAATGCCTACAATGCTGTTCTAGAGACCTATAATAGTGTATTCACTCATTGTGCAAGTGATCCATAAAAATTCTTACTGTAGCAAAATTTTACACACTGCTGTCTTATTTTAAATACCTGTTCTTCCTCACCTCCTGCCCTAATAATTTCATAGCTTCGAAAGTATGTGCATTCAATTCCTTGCCCTCCTCCCCAAAATCCCTAATAATACAATTTTTGTGGCTTCTAGTTCTATTTTTAAAATTTTTAATATCTGTCTCTCCCCCTTCATCTTCTGCTCTTATAATTTTGCAGCTTCGATGCACCAATAATTCCTCACTCCACAAAATCAGTTTTCCAAAGCCCTAGCTCAAGTATATGGATTATTGCAAGAAAAATTAATTAAAGTAAATATTTAATTGTCTAAAATTCTTATTTCTTTAGCATTTTATGAGATTTTTGAATGTGGAATACTGACCAGTAATCATGGCCAATTTTTATTAAAATCAGTTTAAAACCAGAGAAATTCTGAAACTTCTTCAATTCAGAAAATAACAATAAAAACAAAAAACATTATTTTGGTTTCTGTATATTATGACTTTAATAGAATAAAGAGATTTCAGCAAGGAAAATGAATTTAAACATATACTATTTAAATGTATGAAGTTCTTTTTTCTTAAGTTATTTATAAGATTTTAAACTGGAAACACCTGATCAGTAATCATGGCTGATTAGTGATTTCTGTTAAAATTGGAGAAACTCAAGTTATTTATTTTAATCATTACTAACCTATTATGTGATGCAAAAACTGAGAAGTAGTTATTCCAGAAGATCATTTGGCAAAATGTTTAGCATGCGGATGTTTGATAAACACATCTATTCAAATTGCAAAGATAAAGCTTTTAAAATCAATATTTTATTTAATATCTCAAAAACTAATTAAAAATTATAATTTTTTATTCCCTTGCAAATGATTTTACCCATATACCGATTTCTATAATTCTGTGGTCTATATTTTCTTAACTTATAGATGTACAGACAGATATCTTTTATTATTATAGATTTATATTGACAAAAACATCAAGGTGTTGTTATAATAAATTTAACAATAACATTTTAATGATTCATTGAGCAAGAAATTTATGGGTCTTCATTATAGTTCTGTACTACTGGTACTGCGCTAATGCCTACTCACCCCCCCCCCCCCCCTCCGCAAAAAAAAAAAACAACAAAAAAAAAAAAACTCTATGAATTGTTTATTTAGGTATACATTATTAAAATTATTCGAATATAGTTTTTCAATTATGCATTTAACAATAAGTTTAGTAGAATGAACACTGAAGCCCTAAATTCAATACCCAACTAGATATAGTTATTTACAACTTTCTAATTTATATTTCTCTTAGAAGAAAATTATAATAATAAAAATTTCAAGAAACTCAGCTGTTAACTGAGTATAAGATGAAATCGGAATGTATGTAGTAATTGTATTATTAAATACCATTGCAATGAAGCTAACATAAAAATTTTGCTTTATATAAAAATTTAAAAACTTGTTTTAATACACTTTAATTAGTTTTTAAGCCATTTTAAATTTTAAAATGATCAGAAATTGGTTTTAAAAGTTATATTTTGTTTTTCTAATTTTTCATTTCTTATGCAGTATTGCTTAATTATAGAATAATCTGTAATATTATAATAGATTGATTGTTAAAGATTTATTATAACTAAATATAAATGAACTAGCTTGAGAATTGTTCTTTCAATGAAGAAATAGCAAAAGTGTTTTAATAACCTAATGTAAGGAAATTAAAAAATGAAATAGAATTTTTTTTTAATGAAAATTTAGTTTCATATCTCTATATGTTGTATAAATGGCTAAGAGAATTTTTTCCTGTAAGTCCGTGGCTGGACACAAGTTGATTGGCTAAGAGAGATTTTCTTCTGTTTGTCTGTGTGTTGTTTCCACCAGCTTTTTATACTTTAGTTAATTTTAAAAAATCTAATTGTCCGATCGATAAGTTAACTAAACCGACGGATTCAGAAAAAATGTCCCTTTCATTTGGTACCTTATTTTTAACGAAATTTTGATTAGATTTTTTAAAATTAATTAAAATGTGAAAATAATAACCTGGTAAAAGCTTTAAATGTGGACATTTAAAATTTTAATTGTTTTTAAAAAGAATTTTTAAAAAAGTTACTTTTTTTTTTTCAAACATAAAATGAAATATGCTTTCATGCGAAAAATAAAAAATTATAAAATATTTTACTCATGCACATGAAAAAATGAAAATTGAAAATGGAGTGACAAAACAATTTAGATAAAGTTACACGAGAGTTCCAAAAATTAATGGAAATATAAATGAACGTTAAATATATAAAATAGTCGTCTGCTCAATCACGTGATATTGAAAAACAAAGAATCGAATTCAGTAAATATGGAAAGGAAAGGAAAACGAAAAGAAAGAAAAAATAGTAATAATAACATAAACCAATGGGAAACCAAAGCGGGCTTTAAAGCAATTTCATGATTTCTTTAAATTTTACTTTTGTTTGTAAAGCGATATAGAAAAGAGTTTCCTTAACACGTTAATCGCCACGATAATATCAGAAAAATTTTCACATGGGCCATGGTAACTTTATTAGACAATTTAGTTAAAAATGCGTCAGGCACATATGACTGACATGGCGATTAACGTGTTAATAATTACTCGGCGTATATCATATTCCTTTTAGGGTTATTTCCTAGTTAAAAATGCGTCAGGCACATATGACTGACATGACGATTAACGTGTTAAATATAGTGACCAGCGAAGCGAGAAAAGCCTTTGTTGATTCACTACCTTCATTGATTTCATGAATTAAAAAATGGTTTTGTTAACAAACTTTGATCTATTGGCACGCAGGCAGCATCAGGTCGAGTTTTGTACATTTCGAGTTTGATTTTGAAATTTTTCCCGCATCTGGAATTTGGTTCGTTCCTGAACCAGGGCTTTGCTAGTAATACATAAATCATTTTACTATAAATAATTTTATGTAGAATTATATATTTCCATTCATACTCATTGGCCAAAAGTTGATCTGATAGAATGTATTCCATTCTTTATTAGTATTTAGAATTTTTTTTTTTTTACATATATTGGGAATTTTTACACTTTAAAATAAGAAACCCATCACTAGGTTTTATTAAAGGCACATTATTTGAGTAGATACTTAAATTATACACAGTCTAAAATTTAACTCAACAAAAATTATCCTAGCAACTGTTACTATTTGGCAAATGCATAATATTTGCTATGTCCAAGCTAAACTACAACAGTTTTTCCAGAAAAAAGCTAAATTTGTTTTACAGAAGGAAACTTATCCCCTGCCCCCCTCATTTTTTTTTAGCTTGGATAAAATTGAAAATAAAAATAATACAAATTTAAAAACAAACCTTACTGAAAAATATCCAGAGAAAATACATTAAGAAATGGCTGTCCATAACTTTTAAAGTTTCTTAATGTATAATGTGTGATTTATGGTAAATACTTTTAATGAAAATTCTTATGCAGCAATTGCGAACAAAACTATAAACTTCTCTCTCCCCACTTCCCTTTATTTAAAAAAAAAAAAAAGCTCCATTAGTTTTACAGGGATAAGATTTTTCAGACTTTTGTAGGAATTTCAGACTTTCCTTAATTATTTTAAAAGCAATTTTTAGGTATTTTTTGTTCTAAATATTCTTATTTTTGTTTAATTTTCTTTCTTTTGACTGTTCTTAAACAACTTTTCATATATTCTCCATTTTTGCTTATAGAAAGTATGATTTTGTGTATCTGTTTCTTCTTTTATTGCAAAAATTAAATTATCTTTGCACATACTTTCAGATTTTTTGTCTATTTTCCACTCTCATCTCTGGTTTTACTAATTATTATTGCATTTTCAGCATTTTCTTTTATAAATGTTAAAGTTATTATTATACCAAATGCTTTTATTTTTATTTTGTATGAAAATGTAAAAGAAAAATGGCTCCTTTTTTGCTTTGGTGAAGAAATTTGTATTGAAATGTGCTGAAGATGAAATGTGCTGTAAACTAATAAAATTACAAAGTATTTTTTAAATGAGGGAATAAATAATTAGTAAATTAATCTGAGTGAAAAAAAATAATTATAAGTTTGTTTATTTTTATTAGATGTTATTATTTGGGAATCATCTGTCATAAAGATAGAATATGAAGACTCAAGTGACCATCTCAGTTATGAAAAATCGGTCATGGAACAACAAATTGAAATACACAAAGTGGAATCTGAATCCCCTGGATTTAGCTATCCAAATCCTCATCACAGTAGTGGACACTATCCAGATAAAATTCCCCCAACAAAAAAGAAAGAAAATCCAACTAGGCAGTGTTACATTTGTTGCCAGAAACGAGATGAGAATGGAAAGAGACTTAGAAAAGAGACAAGATATTACTGCAAAGACTGTAATGTTGGTCTCTGTCCAGCAGATTGCTTCAGAAAATACCATATGACAAAAGATATTTAATTTATCTCTTATAATTGTATGTTTATAACAGTGGTTGTCAAAGGTTGTGCCAAGGTACATTGGTGCACTCTAAATAATTTCTGGGTGTCTCCTGTGGCATTCCAGATAAATATAGGTCCAGATATAAAAATAAATATATTTACTCTGTTTTTGCATTTCATAATAGCTGTACCTTTACTTTTTTATTAATATATCATCATTATGTTAACAGCAATTTCTTGTACAAAAAGCAGTCACTTATTCTTTTTGTGTATATTACTTATTTTGAAAGTTTAGGAAGTGGATGTTATGTGCATATTACTTATTTTTAGATAGTACATCCAAATAAAATGAATAAATTCTCATAAAGAAGCACTGTATTGAGGAATCCTATTACGGAAGTAAATAAAAGCTAAGTGCTTGTAGGAAGCAAAAATCTTAGCCTAAATTTCTTATTTGTCTAAATTACCATTTTCATACTTACCACAAATAACAGGGTGGCGACAATCAGGGAAAACATGGAAAAATCGGAGTACTTTATTAATCTGGAAGTGTCAGGGAATTTTGTAAAAACACCCAAAAAAAACCTTGGAAATTTTCATTTTTGCCCAATAAGCATGACTGAAAGATCATCAAACCGGTATCTTAATCATGATTGCACAAAATTGGATGCTTTCTAGTTAAATCTCACCAAGTTAACATTTAAAAAACTAGTATGTAGTGGCCACCACAAGACTTTCTTCTATATTTTCCAATACAAATTCACTCAGTAACAATATTTTAAAAAAAAAAAAGGTTTTTTCAGGTTTTTTTTTTTTTTTTTTTTGTTAAAAGAAAAAAAAATAATCGATAACTTTGTTTTAAATTATCACATATTTATAGTTCAACCATTCGTTTTAAAGGTATTGACGAGACCTTTCGAAAGATACCCATCTTGAAAATTTACCCTACACCCCTGTTGGGTACCTCCCCCTAAGGGGGGAAGCAATGTCCCCACATGCACAATTTTTTCTTCCTAATTAACTACTACTATTATCAATAATTCATATTAATTTTACAATCACAGGTTAAGAATAACTCTCATTATGTACATTTATACGAAATTTTGTCCTACACTGCCATGTTAAAAATTTAGGAAAAGTACAATCACAGCGCCACCTGATGAACGATTGATCCCCAAATCTAATCAGCACCAGTTTATGTCAGGGCCAAAAGATTTTTTTTTCTAAGTTTTTTTTTTTTTTTTTTTGTTAAAAGTAAAAAAAAAAAAAAAAAAAAAAGATAACTTTGTTTTAAATTATCACAGATTCATAGTTCAACCATTCGTTTAAAAAGTATTGACGAGACCTTTCGAAAGATACCCATCTTGAAAATTTACTCCCCTCAAGAGGGGGGGGGGGGGCGCGAGGCTCCTACACATACAAAAAAAAATTTCCCAGTTGACTATCTCTGTCTATAATAATAAAAGAAAAGGTTTATCTGTCTGTCTGTCTGTCTGTTTGTTCTTTTATACGTTCAGCCCCTATTGAACGCAGAAGTACAAAAATTGACATACGGATGCTCAAGAGCCTTCCTGAGGGGCTCCTGAAAACAGAATTTAAAAATTTTAACTAGTTTCAGAGATATTAATTAAAACGTTGACCCATGTTGATCGAAAAATGACCAAAAATCCTTATTGCTTAAAAAGAGGCATTCTATCAGCAGACGATTTTAACGGCTGTCTCAAATGGAAACATAACATGTGGAAGTCATTAATGTCACATTATCTTGAACTGGGGTTAAAAATTGCAAATTTCAAAGTGCTTCAAATTTTCTTTTTCGCACACAACACTTAATATACATACTATTCAGCACAAAAACAACCTGCAGTTAAAATTTCATCAATTTTCATTAATAAACAAAGAAGTTACATTTTAATTGCAAATTAAATTTTATTCTAACTCGTAATCTATCTTTCAGTAGACGATAGGAGTTTCCATAGCAACAAAATACATTTGAAGGAACTAAAAAAATACTTTTTCTTTTTCTTTTTACTTCCATTACCTGACTACCATGGTATATATAGGTTTTGGGGACCTAAAAAATATTTATTTTTCTTTTTACTTCCATTAACTGACTACCGTAGATAATGGAATTAGAGATTTCACGTGATTTACATGTTTTAGAATGTCCTGATTAGGTTTTCTTTTGTATCTCAGCTACTAATTAAAATAATTTCATAAGTAACACATTATTTGAAAGCTTTGTTGATTTGGAATTGAACAGTAGATTACAGAATTTTCTACCGCCAGATATTTTAAAATTTCAATATTTCAAATTCTAATTAAATTATTTTTAATACATCATTTGAAAGATATTTTAAAGTACTTTTATATTATCGAAAGTGGGGCTTTGTTGATTTGAAATACATCATTCAAAAGATATTTTAAAGTACTTTTATATTATCAAAAGTGAAATTCGAGACTTCACCCGATTTACACGTTTTGAAGTGTTCTGATTAGGTTTTCTTTTGTATCTCAGCTACTAATTAAAATAATTTCATAAGTAATACATCATTTGAAAGCTTTGTTGATTTGAAATTGAACAGTAGATTACAGAAATTTCTACCGCCAGATTGCGCTGTAATATTTTAAAATTGCAATATTTCAAATTCTAATTAAATTATTTTTAATACAGCATTCGAGAGATATTTTAAAGTACTTTTATATTATCGAAAGTGGGATGCGAGATTTCACCTGATTTACACGTTTTGAAGTCTCCTGAATCGGTTATCTTTTGTATATCAGCTACTAATTAAAACGATGTCATAAGTAATACATGTTTTGAAAGCTTTGTTGATTTGGAATTGGTCTACGTTGTCGAAGGCAGTGGGGACCCGGTGCGACATTTTTCTCGATCAGAAATTTTTTTTTGCTTTTTTTATCACATGATAAAAATTAATGCAATTTTGAGAATTCATTAATTATTGTGATTCATTTTTTAAAAATGACCAGCGAAGCGGGCATAGCCTGCTAGTTATAAATAATTCTTGTAAATTTCATAATGATTGCTAAAAAATAATTCTCTTTATGCACATTTATACAAAATTTTGTCCTATATCACCATGTTAAAAATTTAGAAAAAGTGGGATGGCAACGCAACCTGTAAAGTAATTTTTACCAAAAGTTGATAGGCACTAATTTATGTCAAGGTGAAACTACATACAAATTTGTATGAAATTCTGTGCAGTAGTTCTGGAGATACAGATGGCACAAAATTTTGTCACACGCACGCACAGACTGAAAGACAGACAGACATTTTCTAAAAATGGTCAAATCATCTTCTACAGCTCTCAAAACGTGTAAATCCATCAAAAACCCAAGGTCGAAAATTTTTACGAATCCAATACTTTCTTCTATTGAATATAGAAGAAAGTAAAAATATATATTATTAAATATTTTTAGTGTAACAACTTGATGAATAATTTTATGTCATGATGTTAATATGTTGTGCAATTAAAATGAGTCATATTCAGGGTTGTTCGGTTTCTTCCATAGTGGAAAAAAACCTGGTTAAAACCGTCTCGGACAAAATACAGTTTGGTCCACTATTAATTATTTGCGAGTACTAAATTAAAAATAATCTTTATTCTTTCCATATATATAAAACAATTCTTTAATTATATGTGTATACGTGTAGGACTCGTGAAATACAGTCACCTGGTCGCCATCGGCAACCATTATTTTGTAACTGGCAATGTTTTCAACTTTAAGAAAGTTCAACTTTTTTTTTATATATATATTTTGGTGAAAGAATCTGTCCCAGAATCGGGCTCCGATTCTATTTTCGATGTAGGCTAACTCTTGCTGTTTTGATTCCTGCTTCTCTCACCACTTTTTGAGACACTATGTTGAATCAATACACCATTAAGGGATTTACACATCTCTGTGCATGTTTCAGAACTCTGTGTTAAATTATTGCACTGTTTTAGGGAATTGGTTTATACTGCTCCTGTTTGCCTATGCTATTGACCTGGTGCTGAATTCTTGTGCCGGTGTAATGATGTATCAATGCTGATGGTGTATTGCTTTAATGAAAATAATAAAACTGGTTTCATGATGTTAAATTTAAACAGGTGTTTCCCGATGTATCATTATAGCCTAATAAAAAAATTTTTTTTATGCATTCTTGAATATAGAATTTTGATTTCTATTATTCAAGTAAATTTTAAAAAAGAAAAGGAAAGGAAAGAAAATAACAGAGGATAATTTTTATGGGCTACCGGAAATTTTTGTTGGCAACCATTTTTTTTTACAAATCCTTGGAACCCTGTGTGTATAAGTTAACAATATTTAATAAATAAATATATCTGTATTTTTCTAAGGGTGGATTGGATGCAAAAGTGATAGTTTATAGTTTCAATTTTAATTCCCCTCTCTTTCCCCACTGCTTTCAACTAAATTGTCATTTCTTCTCTCATAGTCATAAATAACTTTAAAAAATTAGTTATTAAGCATGGTGAAATTGAATGGTTCACATATCTTTCATGGAATTTTTTATTTTCTAAAAATATACAGGTGAGGAAGGTATTGTAATCATGACGAATACATGACTTTGTAATGTTGGTGTATCTACATGTTTTGAGGTCCCATGAGTTCATTTTTGCTATTTTTACGAGGATGTATGTATGTCTGAGTATGAGTGAACACAATATTGTCTGAATGCTTTGTTCAGATCAGCTAAAATTTAGTATCGCAAACCATATTGGCATATTCAAGAAATGCATTGGCTTTATTATTGAAAAATTGGGAGACCATAAAGTCTGTGCATGATAGGTAGTGGAGAGACTGAGTGAAATCTGAAGTTTGAACCCATTCCAAATCCTCCTTACTCCCCAGATCTTGTGCCTTGTGATTTTTATTTATTTTATTTTATTTTTTTGCTACTCAAGAGAGACCTCAAGAGTTTTAAACCTTGGACGATGAGATGATGGCAGCTGTCAAGTCCTAGATTCGAGAAAAATAGGAAAAACTTTTTCGTGACAGCAGGGCTGCCAACAACTACGCAATTGGTGTAGTAACTATGCTTTAGCCTGCTTCTGCTACACTCTACGCATCGCATATTTAAAGCTACGCTTTTCCTTTCCTCATCGTTATCTTGTTTACAACAAGCGAACACAAATTTCGCACTGTATCTGCAAATTGCAGTTACGGATGAACTAGCTTGAAAACTCCGGAGGTTGGTAGTTTGTTTCATTTCCTTCTCATAAACTATGACGATAGCGTGACTGTGTACGCGCGTTGTTGATTGCGATCTGTTGATTCATCACCCCATCAGGCGTATTATTGTACAATATGTAACAGCAATTTTCGCATAAATCATGGTGGACTTTATGATTGTTCATGTTATATTGCAACAAGCCAATGTATTATTTTTGTATGTTAGATTATTAAAAGTCAATAATTTTCAGAAAATAAGTTTTAATGTAAACAAAAGATTTTATGCTTATTTATATTTTAAGCATTTTCTTATTTTTTAGCTACTACACTTTGTAGCTTAAAACTACAGTTTTTCTTGTTTTTTAACTACACTTTAGCACTCCCAGAGGTTGGCAGCCTTGTGACAGAGTGAAAAAATGTGTGTTACACATTGGGAGAAATGTGTTAGCCTTAACGGTGACTATATTGAAAAATAAATGTATGATTTTGAAGCTTAAAAAGTGTGCTTTAATGTACTTTTTGCCTGATCTTGTTATTTATTTTTGTTCTACAAGCATGTGTGCTTTACTTCTCAGCCTACTCTAGTATATATATATATTTAAATATATATATATTATTAAAGAAATTTTTATGTAGCCATGAATACATGTGCTATTCCCATGCAAATGAATTTAGATAATTAAAAGAAAGATAATAATCTTATACTACATCTACAGCTTAATTTTTACTATTGTGTTAGCAAGAAAGTTCTTTTGATTTTCAAAAAGAGATAATAACAAAACTTCATTTTGAAAATAAAGATGTATACTTAATTCCACCTTAAGAACCTTTTTTACCTATTACGTTTAATCTTTTTCACCAACTCTTGCACACATAAATTACAACACTGACAGAAAACTAACAAAGCAAACAGACTGCTATCTCTTTTTGAAAACTGAAAGAACTTCCTTGCCAACCCAATAGATGATCTGAAGCATTTTGATTTTTCTTAATTTCTTACTTTTCTCTTCTTTGCCTTTGGGATAAAACTTTTGGGGAATTATATTATATGAAGTATAACATTTTCTTTATACTCTTAAAGATTTAGGATAATTCATCAAGCATTTTTCTAAACATTGGATTACAGCAATTTTTAGACATGGATCTTTGTTTGTAACTTTTCGTGAGTAAAAGAAAAGAAATATTGATCTTTATAGAGAATTTTAAAGTGAGAACTAAAAAAAATAAATGTCATCTGCTTTTCTGTTTACAAATTTTCTGTGTTTTTGAATTATTGGTACTCTTTTTAAAAGAGTCTTGCTGTTAATATGAATATGTATATGTATATTTTAATATGATGTAAAACACTTATGAATCTTATTTTTTATTTATTTATTTTTAAGAGGGTCTATAAATGTAGATTGCTAAAGTTGCATTACTAAATGCCAAAGTGAAATATTAGCATGTTTTATTATTTGATAGAAAAATGATTATTTCATAGTGATAATTTTCTATGCAAAATATAATACAAGATTGTGTTAGTCCTTGGAAGAATAAGTAAGAAGGTTGGTTGGTTGGTTTTTTGTGGCACAAGATCCAGAATTGGATATGCTGCGCCAAACTTTGAAAATAATATAAGTAAGAATGAAAATAAAATAAGTTTGAAAATAATATAAGTAATAATAATAAGTAAGAAGGATAGATTTAACTGAAGTTATGATGTTTTCTTCCTCCTTTTATGAATGCCATGTATGAAGTTTTATTATCTGATAATTCTCGAAAAGCTTATTTAACGTGTATCCAAATGATAAGAACAAGTTTATATTAATAGCTAACTGATGCAGTTTATTGAAAGGTATATATTCCACCCATATCACATGTATAATCAAAAAATGTATGCGGCAATAATTCATTACTATTATTATTGTTGTAGTTAAACGTTATATGCATATAATCTGGTTTTCATCTTTTCAAAGGTGGACTGCTATGAAATGGTCTAGTCTAATCATATTTATTCTTTTGTAAAGCTATCTATTCGATATATATATTGGGAGGAAGAGATAGTAGGGAGGTATTATTGCATACAATAGGGAATTACTTTTACACTTACCATAAGATTCCAGTAATTTCAAATTTTAACTCTTCAATATAAAACATAATATATAATTGATTCTGTTAAATGAATGAGCATGAATATAAAAAAAAAAAAAAAATCAATATTAAGTAAAACAATAATTAATAGTATGTTCGTGCAAAAATATATAACTTATCTTGTGTAAGCATGACAAAGAAACTTAAAAATAAAAAACGACTTTATTTTAATTTAATCACAATTTCTTTTAGGCCTTTGATGTTCCCCATTCTTTTTGTCTCAATTCAAATCTTTTGATTTTTCCACTGATAGTCTTTGGAAGTTGTGCCAGAAATTCAATCTATAAAAGTAAATTATAAAATCATAAGATTTTGTACTTTTTTTTTTTTTTTTTCTAGATTTGAAAAATAAATTATTGCATAATCGGTTAAATTGTAAAAAACTCTGTTTATTTAAATTTCAAAAAGATATGTAAGCTATTTGAATAACAAAAGTCAAGCACATGAAGATCAATACCAACATATTTTATAGTTACATGTCTTAGTAGTGTTCATCCAAAAAGGGTTAATATTTAATTTGTTTTTCTATTTTGGTTCTATTACAGTAATTTAAAATAGTAAAAGAAATTGCCTATTTAAAGAAGTAATTTACATGTTTCATTGAATGTCTGGAAGTCGGTAAATGAAGACAAGGAGAATTCAAGGTAAAAAAAAAAAAAATTAGAGAACAACTATTGCAACAATTCAAAGAAGCTCCTAGGAAACCTCTAAATTTGGATGTGATATAAGCTATAGATGAGACGGGCTCAGCCCGATCGCGGGTCCGAACCCGATCGGGCTCAAATCTTACGCAAGTCTTCGGGCTCCGGGCGGGCTCAGATTCAAGCTAAAAGTTCCGTTTATTCTTCACTAACTGGAAAATGTAAAAAGGAAAAAAAAAGAAATTTTATTCATTTTGAGAGCACCTTTAGTAATGCCATAATAGTCACGATAGGTTATAAATCACAAAATATTCTTGCAAACCTTAGTAGCTTTGACTTTCCTTTTTCTAAATAGAACTTTTTTTTTCAACGGGATGCATATTATGTCATAGTGTTATACAATATTCCTTCCTCCTTCGTTATATTGGGCCTCATTATATCACTCATTCGGATAAATTTTTTGTCCCCCGATAGGCACGTTATAAACAGTGGGCTGCACTATAAATATATATTATGTAAATATATACATGTATACAGAGACAAAGACATTAAAAATTGTTATAATAACATTTATAGTTATTTAAATTGCGGATTGATAATAAGAAAATTAATTTGAAAATGAAAACGGTATTTAATTTTACTATTGTGATGTATGCGTTGCATAGCGTACCACTTTCAATGTCGGGCTCGGGCTCTGATCACCCAAAATTTTTCGGGCTCGGGCAAGCTCAGTTCAAAAATGTTTCGGGCCCGGGCGGGCTCGGATTGCCAAAATAGAGCCCGAACTCACCTCTAGTATAAGCTATGCACCTTTAAAATTACTTAAAAGTTTAAGAAATTACTGGACTATAAAATTTGTTGTTGTATTATAAGACAAAATAATTAGATTTCATTAATTAGCATTTTCTACCTTTCTTGGATATTTGTAAGGAGCGGTGGTTTTCTTTACATGATCTTGTAGTTCTTTTACAAAGGCATCTTGAGTATCATTATTCAAAGCCCTACTCTGAAATTCCTCTTTCACTACAACAAAAGCTTTAACAACCTGTAAATTAAAAGAAATTGTTTAATTTCACGGATTCGAAACATACAAAGAAACTAAAACATATAACAAATTTCATTTTAGGATTTTTTGATATCTATTTATTAATATGAAAGTTATATAGGCATTATTAAGTATAAAGAAAAGTTCTAAAAAGAATTTAATGAATGGATGGCATAGTAATAATAATAATGAAAAATTCTGAAATATTGATTTTACAAAATTTTAATTATCTGATAGTAATTTAAGGGGTTAAATGTTTTTCAAAATTTAAAAAAATCAATTTGTTTTATATATAACTTTATTTAATAGTACAATATGTCTTGAATATTTTCCCAACATTTCAAGTCAGTTGGAGTAAAAATCTAGGAGAGAGAGAGAAAGGCTTTGGAAATTACCCACATTAGGTTCATTTGATTCCTACTTAACTTTAATCGCTTTTTTCTAAAAACACTATTTTTGAATATGATGGACATGATTTCTCAAAACCTAATGCACCGATCTTATTGAAAGTTGACACTTCACAATAGAATTAATGCTTAAACAAAGTTTTTTTTTTTTTCCTTTGTTCCCCGACTACAACTAATTTTACAATGTTATATGGGAGTAAAATGTCCCAAAAATTGTACTGTTTTTGCATAAAACTATGTAAAAAATTCAAATTTCATTTTTTCTTAATCTTTTACTCTATACCTGTACTTATGTGCTAACAGATTTTTTTTTTCCCCCTTCCTGGTAAGTCTTATGGATTTATCATTGCCATCACTTTTCTGAAGAGTCTCTAGAAACCAGGTCCCACTAACTGAATTTTCCAAATTTTTTACTGGACATTTTATGAAGTATTCTTTAAATGTTGTTTATTTAAATGCTCAAAATTTTAAATAAAGAACTTTGTTATATTTAAAAAATAAATGCGGGGCAGACTTTGAGGGCTGCCGATAGAAGTGAAAACTAAGTAACTTGTGAATTGTATCGTCGAGCTATTAGATTATTATTTTTGAATTATTTTTGGTTTGTAAAGAAGTGTTAATGACCAATTTAAACTTTAATCATTTTAAACTTTAAATTTATACTGAAAGCAAAAAGAAGAATATAACAGTCTGTATAAAAACACGCGTACTTGTACTTTGTGAACTATGTATATACTGTGGAAAAAGTACATACATACATAGAGTATAGAACTAGAAAAAGACAGATGCCAGTAGCCAGTATACTACTCGTATTAGTATACATTATATATATATGTGTGTGTATATGAGGCATGCCGCGCCGTGCGCTACATATATGGACATATATGTAGAGAGATATGCTCTTTGTTATATATATATATATAATGTATAACTAATAACGCACGGAGGTATATCCATGTACATATATACACAGTACACATATAGTTCATGGAAAACGTTCGGTGACGATGAAGCGAGTTCCATGATTTTTGTTCACCCAAAAGTGCTCAACGCGCATAAAGAAGTTTTCACTTCAAAAAATAAAAGAAAGAAAAATTAAAAACATGCCTTTTTTCAGCTTTTGAAACCCAAGTAACCCCTTAAAATATTTATACAAGAGAAAGAACCGTTACTTAAGATATATATTCTAGTTTCAGCACATTCCTAATATTATTCTGCAGCTTCAAAATAAAATATTAAAAGTTTAAAAAATTAATTTTTCAAAAATGAGACGTAACAGTGTCATGAATGTTCTGATTGTGTAAACAGAGTTTAAATAACTTTTTTGGAAAACAATAGAACCGACTCAAAAAGCAATTATTATACAAATTAATAAAAATATATTGAAAATTGGCATGAATTGGAATTGTAAATTGCGCCTAAAAGTATAAAATAAATTCGTTCATCAGACATCATAGATATCACTATTAATTTACTCTTTTGAAATTAGTGCAAAATTAAGTAAAATTTTATGCTTTTTAACAAATTTGATTTGAGAGAATAACTACGCTGTTGTCTTGAATGATTTATCTTCATAGTTTCTTTTATTGTTACATCACTGTATAAAAGTAGATCCAGGTAGAACATTCTTCATAATTCGAGATTTATGTTTCTACGAACTTATAAAGTTTTCACCGTGAATTGTTGCTTTGCGAACTTTTAATTGTTTCATTTGAATCTAAATAGTGTTCTGTTGTGTCTAAAGTAAGATGTATATTTTGAATTCAATTTAAATCGTGTATTCAATAAAAAGTATCAATTTTTATCTAGTTTTGCAGAGACTTCAAAGGTTGTAATTAATAGTAGTATTTATGTTGTCTGGCAAAGGAATTTATTTTATGCTTCTAGGTTCTAGGTGCAATTTACAATTCAATTTTATGTCAATTTTCAATTAATTTTTAATAATTTGCATAATCATTGCTTTTTAAGTCAGTTCTATTTTTTTCAAAAAAAAGTTTTTAATTTTTCTTTTCAGGGAAAACATATTCATATTGCAGAACATGGGAAGACGTTCGAAGGCGACTTCACATCTCGCAAACTGGGGAAAAAAAAAAAAAAAAAAAGTGGCATAACAAAAAAAAAAAAAAAAAAAAAAAAGTCGATTTTGAAATTTATGTCACTGAAAATGTGTATGAATTGTGCATGAATCAAGCTTTATCAAAAAAAAAAATAATAATAACCCCTTACCTGCCGACACAAATTTACAAGATTCGCTTCAAAGTACCACCATTCTCTTTCAACTCTGAAATGAGTAAATCTTTCGAAAACACAGTCAAGATCACTTTCAGGGCTATTTTATAATTTTATTGCATTGTCAAACCATGACAGTAGTTTCACTGGTAGCAGTACGTATATATACACCTGGGGCAATTAAGGGGTTAATAAAATCAAAGTATCTGTGTCATAAAGTTAGAGGTGGACAAAGAACATCAAAACAGACAGACATACAGAGGTCCACTGAAGTCGGTTCCCACCATTTTAACTGCTGAATGATTGAAGCTATAATAATGAAAAGTATAGAAAAAGTCTAGGTGTAGAAAAACGACTATACGCTAATCCATGTGATCGCTTACACTGATCGTACTTCGAACTTTACGTAGCATACGTATCACCTGCTACACTACAAGATGTGCAACATAGTTAAAACTAGGGTAAAAATGTGTAATGCAGCTGACGGACGGAAGTTTGAACATCAAAAATTAAAGTGTTTGGTAATAGTTATTATTATTATTTTTTTTTTTCTGAGATCGTTTTTGCACATCACCAGTGTAGAAAATTGCAAACAAACAAATGTACCTTTTAAGCGTTCTACTTTTAGCATTAATGTTTACAGAGTGTCTTTTTGTATTAAATTGGTGATGCTCTACAACTTTGTAATTCACTTTATTCTTCTATCTTCAACCGTTTTCGAGATAGAAAAACTGACACCGCTGTTTCCACCAGGTGGTGCTGTAAGCTGTTGCATCTCATAGTCATAGTCAATTTACCATATCTACATACCATTTTTATGACTATAGCTGAAGCCATTAAGCAGTTAAAAGAATTCGGAGTGACTTTTGTGAGCACCCTGTATTTTGTTTAGATTGTAAAGATATCATAATGGGACCCTTTTAAGATCAAGACTTAAAAAAAAAAAAAAAGGGTACCAAGTCGAAGCATCCGTTAAGGGTTCCCCGTAGTCAGTTTCCTTCCTTTCTCTTCCGCCATGTAATCCAATGGAATTTTTGTCACTTCGTATTATCAGGATATCTCATTCAAAAATAAAGTTTTTCAAATTCTATTTTTTGAATATCACTCTTCGAACATGTGATTTTTTTTCTTAGTGAGCAATTTTTTTTTTTAAATAAATTAAATATTTCTTTTCGAGAATGAAAATCAGAAAAATTTTGAGAGCAAAATGATTTAACATGCAATTGCTAGTATTACCTCTCCCCTTTCTTCATCTGGACTACTTATGACAGCCACTTCAACAACCGCTGGATGTTCCATAAGAGCACTCTCAACTTCGAATGGTCCGATTCGGTAACTAGAAGGAGAAATATATTTATGACAAGTGTTGAAAAAGAAATTAGTAAGTATTAAATAAATCACTGAATGCAATAAGTGGTAATAACTAATACTAAGTAATTAAAAAAGAAGATTAAGATTGTTGAGTGATACTGAGTAGAAATAACCATATAAATGTATCAAATAGCACAAATATGCTCGTGACTAACCTGCATATTGAAAAAGAAAAAAAAAATTGCTTTATATGTAAAATTATATAAGAAAAAATAATTAAAAATTTTTAAGATGTTTAATCTGACGTCAAATTTAAAAATGCATTGTTATGAAAGGGAAAACATTTTTTATTGATAAAGAAGATTATAATAAAAAATATATAGCTTAAGATTAGAAATTTAAAATTAAGTATTTATTTATTTAGTTAGTTAGTTTTTCCCTAAGCTTAATAATTCATCATTTATGTTGATTTGAATACTTATTCTATTAAAAAGAATACATTAAATCTTTAAAAGCTAATTGTTAGGCTCCTTGTCAAAATTGACGAATTTGGCCTAAACACCGACTAATTGCTTTAGGTTGAAATAATTATGCACAGCCTTTCAGTATACACACACACACAAAAAAAAAAAAAAAAAAAAAAAATGTAGGCACAAGCGCAATATAAAAACAAAAATGCACAAAAGCTATAAAAATGACGAGACAAAATAACAGAATGAAAGTTCTTAAACATACTGGTGTAGACTGAATTAAAGAAACATTTTTAGAATGTGTGGGAAACAAATATAATAAAAAATAAAATTATTATTATTAAAATAAATGTAGCATAAAAAAACAAAAGCCATTAAACAGATAACAACGCGAGTGAGAAAATATTATACGAGTAATTTCTAAGCATTAGATACTAAAGGAATTGAAGAAAAATTATTAAGAATAGTAATTTTGCTGTTAAAAATAATAGTTCAATGTTTCACCCCCTAAAAAAGATGCAAATTAGCTGCAACCAACATTTAAAAAAAATTGGTGCTGTATGTTTCCCCATTTCAGCAGTGCTATTTGAAATATAAGCACCATTAAAGTGGTGCTTACTATTCAAATAGCACTAGTACAATGGCGAACCATAAAACACCAAATTTCTGAAAATGTTGGTTGCAGCTAATTTTCTTCTTTTCTAGGGAATGAAAGATTGAGCTATTATTTTTAACAATTTTCAGAGATTTTGTAATTGTAAAAAGATTCATGAAAAAGCAATTAAGAAGAAAAAAAATCCGATATGTAAAAACCACACGACTTCCACTACCTAACTACTGTATCTATTATAAACTGTTTTTTGATATAATGGGGTCAGAAGACATAAAATTGACCTGATTGCCAATACGTCTACCAATTTTTGCAATAATTAACGTCGCAAAGACATCTAGAAAATACTATAAATTAAGTTTAAAGAAAATCAGCGATGCCGATTTTTGAGACACCCTTTTCAGAGATCTAAAACTGAATTACCTAATCAGTGTGCCTATTAATTTTCCTATTACTAACCAATTACACTGCGCAGCAAAAAAAAAAAAAAAAAAAAAAATTCGAGCCTTGATACCATTCTTGCTGATTCTTATGTAAAATGACCACCTGAATCCGAATATGATCCATTTTGCTCAAGTCACCCACCGTTTTCTCGGGACGGGAATATTTCTCGCACATATGACCAATATACATGCTAATCAATATTCACAAAGCGACCTTTTTGGACACAAGAGACTTTAAAATATGTGAATTAGGTGAAAACTCGATGTATTTATTTTTTTATTAAGCTATTGTATAGCTTTTATCGCGGGCTTTGAGCGCGGCGACCGAATCAGAAAATTCCGTAACGAAAAAAAAACCTAACACAGTTCGGCAGACTTCGGTAGACTTCGGCTGTACGAAGCTCGCACGAATCGAGACGAGCTGCTCCGAAATCGGACGAATACGTAAGCAGCTGTTTGTGAGAAAGTATATAGGTGTATAGGTATCTATCATTTATGTGCAACAGTGAATAGCTGTACGCGTACAATTTGTGTATAAAGTGTCTTTAATATGAATAAACAAAGTGCATTTATTTGTGTATAAAGTGTTTTTAATATGAATAAACAAAGTGCATTTATTAATGAAGAAAGTGATGAAAAAATAGTGAAAGAAAATGAGTGAGTACTCTATATACATACATTTTATTATTATCACAAATGCAGTATTTTTTAACACGCTTTTATTAGCTTCACCTGTATGTATGTATGTATGTATGTATGTATGTATGTTTGTTTGTTTGTTTGTTTGTAACTTCTCTGGGAGCAAACAAAAAAATTATATTGTGAAATAAAATCTTTTTGTAAAAAAATAGAACCGACTCCAAAAAGCAACTACTATTAAAAAAAAATTGTATGAAATGAAACTAAATTGCGCCAAAAAGTATAAAATAATTTCCTTCGCCAAACAACCTATAACACTACAATTAATCATAACTTTTGAAGTCGGCGCAAAATTAAATAAAATTTAATTAGTTTTTAAAGGTTTGTTTTTAGATCGGTAGCAACAAATGCTGTCGTCTCGAATGATCCATTTTCATGTTTCCTTTATTATTGTATTCACTGTATACAATTGGTCCATTGGTAGCATCTACACAGAACAGTGGACATTTTTCACAATGCAGAATTTATGTTTCTACGAAGTTAGAGTTTTCTTTGCAAATTTGGTATAACTTTGATAACTATCATCCTTGGTGGCTTTTGGATTTGGCGTTGAAAACGTATTGCAAAAATATACACGCAAGATGTATATTTTCATAATACATTTTGTACGAAGTATTGTTTCATATTCTTGATTACTCTCTTAATATACCTTATCAAATTAATCATGATATCCCAAAGAAATTAAATATGTTTGCCAGATAATTTTGCGATTTTTCTTTCACCAAGGACGTCAGATACCAGCATCTTCGCCAACTTTTGCTGCTTACAAAATCTTATTTGTTTTCTTGAATCAAAATAGTTTTCGGCTGCGTTTTGCAGGTGACAATGTGAGATGTGTAGTTTGAATAGGATTCGATTTTTGTATTGAATAAAGGTATCAATTTTTATTTAATTTTGCGCCGACTTCAAAAGTTATGATTAATTGTAGTGTTATAGGTTGTTTGGCGAAGGAAATTATTTTATACTTTTTGGCGCAATTTAGTTTCATTTCATACAATTTTTTGAAGTCGGTTAAAAAAAATACTTCCCCTTCGTGAACGATATGGCGTAGAGGTAAGGCGCCGCGCTACGAACCTAAAGGTCCAGTGTTCGATCCCCGTCAGGGGAAATTTTTAAAAAATGGTTTTTGTTAATTCTAAGTTATTTTAATTAAAGATTTAAATGTATGTAAATATTATGGTGTATCACTCACACGATTTTCTCTTACCCTGAATCTTAATACTAAGATAGATATTTTGTGCTTTTTAGTTCACATTTCTATAAAAGCGTGTTCTTTAATTTTTTAAAACTATAATATATATATATATATATATTTTTTTTTAAGCTATTGCATAGCTTTTATCGCGGGCTTTGAGCGCGGCGACCGAATCAAGAAATTCCGTAACGAAAATAAACCTAACACAGTTCGGCAGACTTCGGCACGGTGTTTCTGTGCGTGCGACTAGACGTATGCGTGTAGACTAGCTGCTAACTGTTCATAACTGATTCTATCTCTTTTAGACACAATGCTAGTGAGACAGCGTGCTTTTTGGCCGCGTCCACGAATGAGTTCGAGCCCGCGACTAGTTGAACCTTAACGTGTATGTATATGGTACGACTGTACGAAGCTCGCACGGATCCAGACGAGGTGCTCCGAAATCGGACGAATACGTAAGCAGCTGTTTGTGAGAAATTATATAGGTGTATAGGTATCTATCATCTATGTACAACAGTGAATAGCTGTACGCGTAAAATTTGTGTATAAAGTGTTTTAAATATGAATAAACAAAGTGCATTTATTAAAATCCACCCAAGGCACAACTTTAACATGAGAGGCACAACTATGACATGTTCCCTCCCCAAGGCACAACTTTGACATGAGTCCCCCAAAAGGCACAACTTTGACATGAGTCTTCCCAAGGCACAACTTTGACATCAGTCCCCCCCGAAGGCACAACATTGACATGAGTCCCCCCCAGGCCCAACTTTGACATGAGTCCCCCCAAGGCACAACTTTGACATGAGTCCCCCCCCAAGGTACAACTTTGACATGAGTCCCCCCAAGGCACAACTTTGACATGAGTCCCCCCCAAGGCACAACTTTGACATGAGTCCCCCAAAAGGCACAACTTTGACATGAGTCCTCCCAAGGCACAACTTTGACATCAGTCCCCCCAAGGTACAACTTTGGCATGAGTCCCCCCAAGGCACAACTTTGGCATGAGTCCCCCCCACAAGGCACAACTTTGACATGAGTGCCCTCAAGGCACAACTTTGACATGAGTCCCCTCCCCCGGAACTTGAATTAATATCAAAGAAAAAAAAATACTGCATAAATAAAATAAATAAATAATTATAATTGCATAAGTTGATAAAAAATGCTATGCAATAGCTTTACCGCGGCAGTCCCCGAGTGCCACACGTTTTTTTTTATTTATTTATTTGGTTGTAAACAATACTTCCATTGCCTACGGTAGTCGGGTAATGGAAATAAATAAATAAAAGGATGAAGAAGATGAAACAATATTAGGCTTAAAAATTAAAATAATGCCCATAAGATCACCAGTGAATATAAAACTTCTATTTCTTCTATCTACATGTGTAATTGTTTTGATCTGTTTAAAGTTACATCTTTTCCTATTTCTTCTTCTCTCCTTAATTTCCATGAAGCTTTTTCCGTTTTCAAACTCTCCAAAAGTTATTATTATTGTAATAATTCTTTTTTTTTTCCAACGCTTTTAATGTTTGATGCTTTGAAATTATTTATATAATTTTTTTTTTCTCTTGTTATTATATCTTTAATAGTGTTTTTTTTTAAACGTTTTAATTATTTTAATAATTTATGTAATTTAACCTACACCAACAATTTTATAGAATCCTTATTCTTTTATTTTATCATGCTTATTTCATAAGTTTCGTGCATAACTGCTTTCATGCTGCACTCGAAACTGCTTTTTTTTTTTTTTTTTTTTTTTTTTTTTCGTATTTTGTGTGTTCAGATAAAATCTAGTGTTTAATTGTTTTAAGTAGAAGCAAATGTTTTAACAATTTATGATGCTTGCTTACAAAATTCTTATTTTTCAGCATATAGCACTTATTATTATTATTACTGCACGCTGATATACAGAGATGTGAAAAATATCAGACAACACAGAAAATCAACATTTCCTTACTTTCTGCCTTTATTTTTATTTCATTGCACGCTAATATACAGAGATGTGAAAAATATCAGACTCAACACAGAAAATCAACATTTCCTTACTTTCTGACTTTATTTTTATTTTATTTATTTATTTACTTCTATATCTCAGTTTCCTAACTTGTTAGACGAAAGAATATATTATACCTCATATATTTCAGTAAAGTTTTTGTTCCAAAAACAAAAAAGGGAGACCAGTATTTTTTTTTTTTTTTTTTTTTTTTTACGCTCGAAATCACCTTGTAAAAAAATAATGCTTGAAATTCATTGTAGCTATAGTATGTTATTATAAGGATTCTTGTATTGATTTGTATGAGAATATCACATATATTCATATAAATAGAAAGGTTTCTTTAACAAAATCGACAATTTTTTGTACATTTTTGGTTTATACTATACTATGTCGTTTTCAGAAAACTTGACACACTGCAATAGACACAATGTACTGCAATTAGAATATACAAAGATTGATATCTAAAGAAGTAGAACAAAATTTTTTGGTCATGAAAAGAAGCAAATACGGTATAGGATCCGTTGTCCGGAATCCCGTTATCCAGAATGCTCCGAAAACCAGAATGCAAAATGCCAACTACCAAAATTTTTAATTATCGTAAAATTTAAGAATGAAAGTTTATACGATAGCAACAGTCAGAATTATATTTTTACAACCTACTTTATTTAATGCTACAGTGTTATTCTGAGGAAATATGGTGAGCAGAAAATTGTCCCATAATTAGTTAATAGTTTTGCAAATTTAGGCCAGAAAATGAAGTTTTATAGTATTTTTTAATATATGACCGTTAATAATTCATACTCCTTAAAATGCCCAATTGCAGATGAGTTTTATCCTTGATGCATTATCTAATCTTCATAGATATTTGCTTTTTTTTTTTTTTTTGTTTGTTTGTTTGTTTGTGTGTGTGTGAGAGCAATTGAAATTCAGCATAAAATGCTCAAATTCCATGATTTGTTTTTTCTCAAACTTTACTGGTTAAGTGAATCTGATTTTCCAGGAGCCATAGTACTTCTGACACAACAGTGATTTACACAGTTATATTAAGTGATTTTCTATAATAATCAAAGTAGTCTATAATTTTTAGGAGACATAAAAATTTAAATTTTAAGTTACTCGCCAGTGCTCAGTGGCAATTTTTAACTTAGTCACCAATTTTAGAGAATTTTTTGTCTGATTACCATATTAAATAATATTAACGTTTGAATTTTTTTGAAGAAATTTTAAAATCGTACGATTTTTATAACATTTTAGTTTTAAATCCGACCATTTTTATGAAGACCTTGTTTTAAGTCTGCTAACTGGCTATGGTGTACGGTCCTTTTTTACGTTCACTGATTTTTGTGAAAGGTTTTTCAACATTTTCCAAAAAAGTTGACTTCGGTTTGTCTATCTATCCGTCTGTTTGCGCTCAAACTCCCGTAAAAATTCATGGCAATTGCTAGAATATCGTTTTCGATTTTGTTAAGCGTTTTAAACATTTTTTAACAATGATTAAGAGTGATTATTATTTGAATAAGTCCAACTGTCTGTTTTTCTCTCCGTCTGCCTGTCTACGCTCTAACTCCCGTAAATATCAATGAAATTCTTTGAAACTGATACACGTTATTCAAGCTCACAATGGGATGCTCCTTATTGAAAAGAGAGTAATTACTACCACGGATTTGTGTACAGGAACACCTAAAATAATTTCAAAGCATTCCATTCTACGAGAGGTATTTTTATAAATCACCTTTACAGTTCTCTTTATTTTACACAGATCATAATGAAATTGAAATTTATTGTTCCTATGCACAAATAAATGTTTTCTATAGAATACATTAAGCATTAAGATTTACAGGACCACACACACAAAAAAAAAAGGGCTATGAACGGAAATTCCATGAATTGCATTTTCGATTTTATTAAGTTATTTTACTGCTTTTCAACAACGCTTAAGAAGGATTATGAATTCAGTTCATTTATTTGTCTGTACTATCAGTCCGTTGCGTGATCGCATATAGGCACATAGTAAAGCACTTCCACGAACAATAAAAAAGAATGTTATGGCTTAAATATTGGCATCCTCGTATATCTTCTGAAAGTTTTGTACACATAACATGGTGCGCATAAATTTAATCCATATTAATAACACATGGCACATCCTGAAGTACACTTCCATCAAGTACTGTCGCACAATAATCTAGTTTTTTTGTGTAGCCCTTTTTACTCCCTGCGATTCAATGAAAGTTTACTGAATCGCAGGGAGCCATGACACAGAAAAAGTATATTGATAGTTAAACGAGGTAAAGAGTACGAGCAGATAGAAAGTGTCAATAATTTGTGCAAACTGCATGATTTCTCGTTTTTTTTTTAACCGACTTCAAAAAAGAAGGAAGGTTCTCAATTCAAACCGTATGGTTTTTTTTTTTTTTTTTTTTTATGTTTGTTAGTTCATAACTTCTGAACAGATGCTCCGATTTTTATAATTTTTGTTTTGTTGAAATAGTCTTGGTCTGAAATAGGTCCCAATTGTAATATCTTTACAATCTAAAGAAAATACAGGGTACCCAAAAAAATCAGTCCCAACTCTTTGAATTGCTAAACGGCTGCAGCTATAGTGATAAAAATGGTATGTAAGTATAGGAAAGTAGCCATGCAGTACAAGGTTAAACTGCTTGCAGCGCCACCTGGTGGAAAATAGCGGAGTTAGTGTTCCTATCTCGAAAACGGTTCTAGAGAAAAAAGTAAATTACATATTTAAAGAGTATCACCTATTTAGTACAAAAAAGGTAGTTTAGACATTCATGCTAGCGTTCCTATCTCGTAAACGGTTCAAGACAGGGGTAAAAGGTGAATTATAAAATTGCAGAGCATCATCGATTTAGTACGAAAAGATAGTTTTTACATTGATGCTAAAAACGTGCATTTTGTTTGTTCGCAATTTCTTACACTATGCTCGCTTGAGCTACATTGCACACGTTGTAGCGTAGCTGGTGAGAGATACGCTATATAGTTCAAAATACGGTTACTTGATACTTTTTGTTTTGTTGTAAAGATCTTGGTCTGAAGTAGATCCCATTGTAATATCTTTACAATCTAAGGAAAATAAAGCGCCATCTTGTGAAAATCAGCGGAATTAGCGCTCCTATCTCAAAAAACGGTAATTACCTACACTGTGCACACTTGAAATTCGTTGCAAACTTTGCAGCGAAGCGGATGACACGTATAGTCTGGGGTTCAAAGTACTGTTGTAAGCGGTCATATCGATAAGCGTTTTCAACCAACTTCAGAAAGGAGGGTGTTCTTAATTCGAGCTACGTGTTGTTGTTGGTGTTTGTAAGTTTATAACTTCGTAAGAGATGCTCTAATTAAACGACTTCAAAGAGGAGGAGGTTCTCAATTCAAAGCGTATGTTTTTTGTTTTTGTTTTTGTTAGTTAGCTCATAACTTCTGAACGGATGATCCGATTTTGATACTTTTTGTTTTATTGTAAAGGTCTTGGTCTGACCTAGGTCACATTGTAATATCTTTACAATCAAAAGAAAATACAGAGTGCTCAAAAAAGTCAGACCCGACTCTTTTCTGCTGAACAGCTGCAGCTATAGTCATTAAAGTGGTATGTAGGTATAGTAAAGTGGGCATGTGCTACGCGATTCAACCTCCTACAGCGCCACCTGGTTTAAAAAAGTGGAGTTACCGTTCCTCTCTCGGAAACGGTTCAAGACATGGGGAAAAAGTGAATTATAAAATTGCAGAGCATCATCGATTTAGTACGAAAAGATAGTTTAGACATTGATGCTAAAAACAGAACGCTTAAAACGTGCATTTGTTTGTTCACAAATTCCTATTTTGTGCTCACTTGAACGACATTGCATACGTTGTAGCTTAGCGGGTGACATTTATGCTATGTAAAATTCAAAGTATGGTTATTGTAAGCGGTCACAGCGATTAACACATAGACGTTTTAAACCGAATTCATAAAGGAAGAGGTTCTCAATACAAACCATGTTTGTTGTTGTTGTTGTTGAAATTCGTTATCTTATAACTTCGTAAGATATGATTTAATTTTAATACTTTTTTTGTTGTCGTAATGATCTTGGCCTGAAATAGGTTTCATTATTATTTCATTAAGATATAAACAAATTACAGTATACTAACAAAAGTCTGTTCTCACTCTAACTGCTGAACGCATGCAGCTACATTGGTAAAAGCAGTATGTAAGTATCGATGTTGAAACTTCTGTCCGTCAGCTGCAATGCATATTTTGCTCTTTGTTTGAACTTTACGCTGCACAATTTCCAGCGCAACGGGTGACACGTATTCACTGTAAAGTTCAATATATATGCCTAACAGAATTTTTGGTTACGCATACAGCGTATCCGTTCTTTACATTTCTAAAGACTTTATAATTTAACGTGTGTTCTGTTCATTCAATAGATAGTTTTTTGCTCATATCCGATAAAGGCAAGAAAAGTGACAAAACTTAAAAATGCAGCATTTGAGAAAAATCAACTTAAAAATAACTTGACTAGAATAAAACTGGCACAACTGTGTCTCGAATGGATAACTTTCTAGATGGAGATGTAACTTTTTTGATCACATTGGTTGTATTTCATGTATTTTTCAGTGACATAAACCTTTTTTTGAGTTATGTCACTTTTCTTCAAAGTTGTGATTTGTGAAACTGCCGTCGAACGTCTTCTGATGTTCTGCTATATGAATAAGTTTTTACTGAAAAGAAAAAAATAAAATCTTTTTGTAAAAAAATAGAACCGACTCCAAAAAAGTGACTACTATTCAAACAACTAAAAAAAAAAAAAAAAAAAAAGGTATGAAATGATACTGTAAATTGCGCCTAAAAGTATAAAATAATTTCCTTCGCCAAACAACCTATAACACTACAATTAATCATAACTGTTGAAGTCGGCGCAAAATTAAATAAAAATTGATACCTTTATTAAATACAAAAATCAAATCCTATTCAAAATACACTTCTCACATTGTCACCTGCAAAACGCAGCCAGAAACTACTTTGATTCAAGAAAACAAATAAGATTTCGTAAGCAGCAAAAGTTGGCGAAGATGCTGGTACCTGACGTCCTCGGTGAAAGAAAAATCGCAAAATTATCTGGCAAACATATTTAATTTCTTTGGGCTATCATGATTACTTTCATAAGGTATAATAAGAGAGTAATCAAGAATATGAAACAATACTTCGTACAATATATATTATGAAAATATACATCTTGCGTGTATATTTTTGCATTACGTTTTGATCGCCAAATCCAAAAGCCACCAAGGATGATAGTTATCAAAGTTATACCAAATTTGCAAAGGAAACTCTAACTTCGTAGAAACATAAATACCGCATTGTGAAGAATGTTCAGTGTTCTATGTAGATGCTACTAATGGACCAATTGTATACAGTGATAAAATAATAAAGGAAACATGAAAATGTATCATTCCGGACAACAGCATTTGTTGCTACCGATCTAAAAACAAACCTTTAAAAACTAATTAAATTTTATTTAATTTTGCGCCGACTTCAAAAGTTATGATTAATTGTATTGTTATAGGTTGTTTGGCGAAGGAAATTATTTTATACTTTTAGGCGCAATTTACAGTATCCTTTCATATCTTTTTTTTTTTTTTTTTTTAGTTGTTTGAATAGTAGTCATTTTTTTTTGGAGTCGGTTCATATTTTTTTACAAAAATATTTTATTTTTATTAAAGATCATCGATTTCTGTTATCACAAGTTTTTTCCTGGATAGACTTCTGAAAATGTAATTTTTCCCCATAGTTTATTTATAAAATTTATGATTTTTTTTTTTTTTTTTTTTTTTCAGATTAACAATAAGACCTAAAACTTCCGCTGTTAATTACTAAATACAGAATTATTTCTAATTGCAAGTAATAGCTGAATATATATATGTATATATATTCACCAAAATTAGCACTTATTTCACCGCTAATCTAAGAAATTCGCATATTGAAAAATTACTAAATATGTGATATTTAGCCGAAAATCAACGAAATTCTTATTTCATATAGTACGGATTGCAGAAATGTTTGAGGTTTTATTTTTCTCAAACATAGCATTTTTCAACAGTATTTGAATTAAGGTTTAATTACAGTTAATAGCTCAAATACGAAATTATTTTGAAAAATTCGCGCTTTTTACTAAACTGATTTTCATAATCCGTCATATTTTTCCATCCGATTTTCTTAATGCAAAACCGTTTTGTCACTGTTTTACTTAATTTACGTTTAATTGCAGAATACGCAATTTTTATGAGATCGTTTAATGAATTTTTTCCTTATAAAGCTCACAGTAGGAAGAAAAAGTGGCGAGTTGTTAATTTTTTAAATCGTCATTTTATTTTGTTTAATCACCATATGGCGAGATTTTTTTTCAGGTCTACTTTTTAGTAATAATGTAATAATGCGTATTTAGCAAGCAGAATTAATAATTATTTATATATACGGGGTGTTCCATAAGTCTGTAGACATTTAAAAATTTTAAGAAATTGAAGGAATTGGTAGAATTGAACGTGATCTGAGAAAAAATATTCTGGTGAAGTTTTTTTTTTTTTTTCATATGAATCCTATTCTACGTGTCCGCCATCACCACAAATTACAGTTTGCGAACGAGCTAGAATACCCGCTAACTGTGGCTTCAGTCGGCGCAACGGTTCTCACCTCACGGAAAACATCTTCACCAACAATGCTTTATCCAAATCAGCATAACAACTAAAACTTCATGTATGCACAAGTAAAGAGCAAAATAAGAAATAAGCTGTATTTATCGTAAAAACGTGCAATTTATAGGACTCCGATTTGCATATTTCTCGTTACACATCCGTTCAACACCCTCTACCGACGAAAAATTTAACTATTCTTTTTTTCTTTACCAAAATAATCATAATCATAATCATAATGTATTAAATATCCCTCTTTGGGAAAATAACTTTTTCGCAAATCGCATTTAATTCTTCCAATTCCTTCAATGTTTATGAATTTTTAAAATGTCTACAGACTTATGGGACACCCGGTATAATTACAAATTAAAAAGAAGAAAAACTTACCCTGCTGAATTTATGATGTCATCATTTCGTCCAACAAAATAGAAATACCCTTCCTCATCATAATATCCCAAGTCTCCAGTATGAAAATATTTGTCAGAAAGTCGTTTTCTTGTAAGTTCTGGTTCATCCTTAAAAATGAAATGATATATTAATAACATTTTAATAATATATAAGTTCATACCTCCACTATCTTCAAATAAGCGCTGTAGTATAATTTTTAAAAAATGATATTTTGATATAAAAAATATTATGAGTCTAATAATCAGTATTCCCCCTTTTTTTATTGATATAAATTTGCGCAGCAGATCAGTCATTTGTTTATAGGAAACTGATCTTGTATGTGCCACAGGATGTGGGTAGTTTAAAACAGAAACAGCTTATAAGTCTTTATTGAGAATAAATATTTTGTTTTATCTCATTTACCAAACTTGATTCTTTAAAAAAAAAAAAAAAAAAAACCAAGGCCCATCCAGCTTTTTATATGAATTCAAAAATAATTTAATTTGAGTGTTTTGTTGTTCTAGAAGGTTCTTATATAAGGGCAATAATCAATAAGGTAAAGACACCAGTGCTCGTCACCCCTAAAATCTGCACCAGTAGTCGTCACTCTCTTAAAAGAAGTGTTAAAATAACCGTTTTATAACCTGTATGAATTTGAATCTACCCGCATAAGATTCTCCAAAGCCTTCTGCTTCTTATGACATAAAAAGTTCGATTTCAACTATTGGGGAAGAGTAGGGAGAAACAAAATAAGGGAAGTATACGTTAAATTAGAATTGAATTGAGTCAACGTATAGCAAATGATTAAGGGAATAGATATGCATTTCTTGATATATTTTGTTGTTTGTTGCATTTAACATTGCTCATAAAGCATTGTATGTAATGCTTATGAAATGCAGAATACGATTTACGTGCAACTTTTTAAAATTTGACATAATATAAAGGTTTTTAAGGTATGACGACTACTGGTGCATATTTTGCACGTTTTACCAGTGCTCGTCACCCCTGACGAACACTGGTGTTTTAACATTTTTAATAACTGGGTAACTTTTTTGATGAAAAATACTATATTTTCGTTTAGAATTATGATGGTATAATTTTTACTTTAATTTGACTATCGGCACCAGTAGTCGTCAGGGGTATTCGTAAATGTAAACAAATGTATTTTAACATCAAGAACGTGACCTTCATTTCACTTGTAACTTTTGTATAGCTTGTTTAAATAAAGTCAGTGATGGTACCTTTAATTCACTATGACTGACTTTAAACCACCTAAAATTTTCCATATTATTTTGCTGGAAAAATTAAACAATGGCACATAAACATATTTAGTTATAAAGAGCTTTTTCTAGTTTTCTGTTATATATTTTAGAAAAACAGACATGATTACTCCATACATCTGTCTAATGTATTTTAAATTTTTATGATGTATTTAAGATGTATTTAAGTGATGTTTAAGTTTTTTATTGACCGTTAATTTTAATTCATATATATTTCAAAAATGATAAAATACAAAGGTTTAATTTCATAGTTAGCATGACTGTGAGTCGGTTCAAAATTATGTTAAGGCTTTTTTGTTATGTTAGATGCAGGTGAATAAAAACTTATATAGAAAATATTAAACATTAAAAACATTTCTTAAGCAAGTTTTCTGTTTATACATTATATTAATTATGTAAGATAAACAAATAGTTAAAATGTTGATCAAAATTACACTGTTGACTGTTGTTCTTGAATAATTAAAATTGTAAGATAATATTTGATAACATTAGCTTGATGTGTAGAATAATACTAGCAAGCTTTGCCACCTTCGTTGGTCCCTATATTTAAATAAAATAGGAAAGAATTCCTATCATTTTCAAAAATTAAAAAACATTGAAATCAGTCGTAACCGCAGTTAATGTTCCCGCTGGCTTCTGTAATAGCTTTCCGTCCCACAATGTGATGATTGGCTTCTACTGCCTTCGGCATAGACTTAACCGCTTTCTATCCCCCCCCCCCCTCTCCCACGGTTAAATTTAGAATTTTAACGAAATATTATCAAATTACATATTGCGTACTTTTAACCAATACCCACACATCAAAACTCGCCTTTCTGAGTTATTTTGTGGTAGAGCTAAGGTTAAAAACGTGTTTTTTGTCCGCCCAGCCGAGGGAAGAGGGGAAGGGTAGTTTTGCAAAATCGCCTTACAATGCGTGTAAGGTACACACACACAACCAACCAACGAATTAAAAAAAATCCCCTCCCGAAAATAATTTGCAGCAGAGTTGAGATTGAAAAAAAAAAAAAATATATATTTATTTATTTTATCTTTTTTTTTTTTTTTTGCCACCCTCACATAGACGAAAGATCTTCGCAAAATCTCTTTATACTAGGTGTTGGATGCATATGACCAGCTCACACATCAGAAATCCCCTTTGTAAGATTATTTACAGCAGAGTTATGCATAGAAATACGTTTTTTCTACCCTTTCTCAAAATTTGGTCGGAAAGAATTACGCAAAATATCTTTACAGTATTTTTGGGTACGCATAACCAATCAACGCATCAAAAAATTGCTTTCCTGATATAATTTGCAGAATAATTACTCTTGAAAACGTGTTTTTGCATCCACCCCACACTTAATGAGGAAGGAGAGGCGAAGGATTTCTCAAAATTCCTTTATAGTATGTGTTAGGTTCGCATAATCAACCCATACGTTTAAAAAAATAATAATTGCAATACAAAAGAATTTTCTGTTAAGTCATATAAATGCTATTGAAGGCAGCGAGAACCCGAAGTAATTGGCTAAAAATATTTAAAAAATCCATTGTTACCGTCTTCTGAGCTTTTCTGAAAGTTTCAAATGTCTAGCTAGCCGAGAAGTCAGTTAAAAATCGATTGCAAGATTTGTACTGATAACGCTGCCGAAGGCTGCTGGGACCCGGAGCAGTTGGCTAAAAGTATTTAACAAATGCATTTTCACCGTGTTCTGAACTATTCTGAAAGTTTCAAATGTCTAGGTAGTTGGGAAGTTAGTTAAAAATCAATTGTAAGATTTGTACTGGACAAACAAACAAGAATACACGTTAATAAAAAAGCATGGTAAAATCAATCTTACTGCGATAATTTGGAACATAGTCACTCTTAAAAACGAGATTATTACCCCCTCCCCTGCTACTTACCCTCTGCTTTAAGTAAAGATATTTTTGAGAACGAATAAAATTTTGAAAACTTTTCTTAAAAGCAAAGAATTTTCCAATTATTTCACATATGAATTTGTTTTATTCGCAATATTTTGAATTTTACCGTTTAATGTTTTGTGTTTTAAACCCCAAGAACGGATTTGGGTTCTAAATATGTTCCAAAGATATTCTGTTTCATTTAATTTTGCAAAAACGCAATTAAAATCAAACTATTGAGCAAATTGTTGCGTTTTATTTACATGACGACCACTGGTGCAATCACCTGACGACTACTGGTGAAACGCAGTTTTCAAGTGACGAGCACTGGTGCATTTTTATAGGTTTAATTTTTATTTTTTTTTTAAAATTGGCTTAACGTATTGAAAAATTGAAAGTGTCTAACGCAACAACTAGAAGAATCAGTTTATAAAATAGACCAAAGTATAAAATTGATACATAAATTCCACATGAATGCCACGCGAAAAAAAACAAACATTTTAAAAATAAGGCCTTAAGAGTGACGAGCACTGGTGTCGTTACCTTACATTTTTTTTTTTTTTTTTTTTTTGTATTGTAAAAAATTATTTCATTTTAAAACAATTCTTAAGTTTCATAAATGTATATTTAAAACTATTTTTCTGATTTTTTTTTTTTTTTTTTTTTTTTTTAACATGTCTCTAATTATTACATTATAATTTTTTATAGCATAATTAGAGACCTCATTATAAATTTCTATGTGTGTGTGGGTGGGGGGGGGGGTCGCAAAAATATCTATATCAAGCGCTGACGGTTGGGATTTTTATCTATTGTTGCTAAAAGGGTTCATTTCAATATTAATTTCAATGAAAATTTCTGCCTTTAATCCGAGTGTCACATGTTCTTGTATTTTTCTTGTAATCCGGATTATACAGCGTCACGTGATATATAAAATAGTTTTTTTTTGTTTGTTTTTTTCCCTCCCTTATACCATTTTGAAAATGTCAATGATATGTTTTTTTAATGATTTTTTTTTATATAAAAAATTTAATACTTATTTATAAAAATATTATTTTTCCTTATGATTTCTTTAAAATTGCGCTGCATTTTTGATGGATTAGTTTAGCAGATTTCGTTTTCGTTACAAATAATTAAAGCTTGATAGCGGTCATGCAGGCTACCATTAAGGCATGCATATTATAGCGGCTCCAGCTACCATATTAAAATGAAGAAGAAGAAAAATCATCTAATTTTTAAGATTCTAAATTTCATCATACTTTATTTAATTTTAGTAAATTAATTATTTTTTAATTTAATGTATTTTTAATTTTAATTTATTCTTTTATTTACTCTATCATTAATAAACAACATATTAATAAACAATTACATTGCTAGAAAAATTACTAAATAAAAAGCTTTATGATTTACAGAAATTCATATTTTGAATTTTTATTTTATATCTTTAAGTTCGTTTAATAAATGCAGTAAAAATTACTTTATTTCACGATATAATATAATTTCATAATAATAATTATATATGGTTTAAATCAGGGCGCGAAATTTCCGCTCGCCAGAGGCGAGTGAAAGTTTTACTGTGGCGAGTAAAAATTTGGTCTGGTTACAAATAGATTTCTTACACGATACGGTGATAGAAAACATTTTTTTTTATAGATTTAAATATGGCAAAATCTTTCCATCTTATAACCTCATATTAAACTTTTCCTTTTTAGATTCTCGGAGAGCCGAATCTGTGTGTGCGCTGCCCGAGATCGTCCCAACATGGGAAAGGAAAAATGCTTAGTACATTCGGTAACAAAAGTGTCCGAACACTAGCAAAAATTCCTATGTAAAAAAAGTACGCTTAATACAGTTTTGCTAAATAAATCCTTGTCGAATCCTGTTCTTAAACTGACTAAGAACAGGATTCGACAAGGATTTATTTAACGAAACAGTATTAAGTGTACTTTTTTAATATAGGAATTTTTGCCAGTGTTCGGACACTTTTGTTACCGACTGCACATGCGTAAAAGTTTTGATCTCTTCGGCAATTTCGTTTCTCCCACTTTTATTTCTCAGCAGAGTGAGAATAGACAAGCAGAGAGCCTCTTTGCCCGTCGCCCACTGTCCGAGAGATGAGATATGCGAAAGTTTGCCTATACGATATTGTCACATGGAAATGAACTCGAACCCTTTTAAAGATACTGCCTATGTTTATTTTGTTGAATAATGATAAAAAAAACAGTTCAAATTTTTACTTAAACGCCAATTATTTGTGCTTGTAATGATTTGTAAGCAACGATTTTATCGAAAAAGCTATTTCGAAATGACAACAATGAACAAGTTATACACATCGACATTCCGTCTGATTAAAAAAATCTGGAGTGACTCCACTCGACTTTCCGAACATTGAGTAATTAACAGTTTTGTAGATAAAGTAAAGAAAGAGGAGTTGTTAAACAAACAAAAGAGATTAAACCATAATAAAGTGTTTGAGTATTTTTCTCCATATATTACACGATGTTTTATTTAACGCTACTGAACTTTGAGCCCATAGATCATAATGATAAAGAATTTTCGTTGTGTCCCTGTAAAAAACATATAAATGCTAGATTCACCAAAATGCTTATAGTCAGAGCAACAGTGATTTATAATATTCATATAAATTTTCAGCTCAATTGAATAAGGCGTTTAGATGCTATCGCACTTTTAACTAGTAGGCCACCACATGACTTTCTTCTATATTTTCCTATACAAATTCACTCAGTAAAAATAATTTATTAAAATTATTGTTTAAAAAAATTATCTTCCATGATAATGCAGATGATTTCTATATTAGAGAAGTAGTATAACACTAAATATACAAAAAAAGTCAATTTTATTGTCAATATTACATACATATATATATATATATATATTGTTAAAAATGAAAAAAAATCGATAACTTCATTTTAAATTATCGCAGATCTAAGGTTCAACCATTCGTTTTAAAGGTACTGGAGAGCTCTTTTGAAAGATACCCATCATTAAAATTCCCTCCCCTCGAGGGGGGAGGGGGGGGGGGGAGAAGGCGAGGCTCCTACACAAACAAAAAATATTTTTCCCAGTTGACTATCTCTATTATAAATAATTCTGGTAAATTTCATAATGATTATTAAAAAATAATTCTCTTTATGCACATTTATACAAAATTTTGTACTATACCACCATGTTAAAAATTTAGAAAAAGCGGGATGGCAACGCAACCTGTAAGACAATTTTTACCAAAAGTTGATAGGCACTAATTTATGTCAAGATGCAACTACATACCAATTTGTATGAAATTCTGTGAAGTAGTTCCTGAGATACAGTTGCCACAAAAGTTTGTCACACACACAGAGAGACTGACAGACAAACAGACAGACATTTTCTAAAAATGGTCAAATCGTGTTCCACAGCTCTCAAAACGTGTAAATCCATCAAATACCGAGGTCGAAAAATTTTACGAATCCAATACTTTCTCCTATTGAATATAGAAGAAAGTAAAAATTTGGTCCCACAGGCATAATGATAAAGAATTTTTCTTTGTGTCCCTGTAAAAAATCTGTAAGTGCTAAATTCACCAAAATCTATACAGTTCGTGCAACTATGACCTATAACATGTGCACAAATTTTTTGTTCAGATTAAATAAGCGTTTAGACGCTATCGCACTTTTAGAAATTTGGCCCCATAGGCCATAATGATAAAGAATTTTTCTTTGTGCCCCTATAAAAAAAACTGTAAGTGCCAGATTCTCCAAACTCTATACAGATTGAGTAACTGTGACCTATAGTATGTGTATAAATTTTTTGCTCAATTGAATAAGGCATTTAGATGCTATCGCACTTTTAAGATTTTGGTCCCATAGGACATAATGATAAAGAATTTTTCTTTGTGTCCCTGTAAAAAAAAACTATAAGTGCTAGATTCACCAAAATCTATAGGGTTCGTACTATGGTGACTTACAATCTATGCACCAACTTTCAGCTTATTCGAACAAAGCGTTTAGACGCTAGCGTGTTCACTCACAGACATACACGCACACACACACATACACACACACATCATCGTAAAAATAGTCAAAACGGACTCAGGGTACCTCGAAACGTATAGAAACATCAAAATCTCGAATTCGGATTTTTGACATGATTACAATACTTTCCTCACTATAGTGTTCGGAAAGTAAAAATAAAATGGACAAAAAAGACATTTCTGATATAAAAAGTTAAGTAAATAAATAGGTAAATAAGGAAGCTTAATCTTTCACAATAAAAAGGTTTTCACAGGATATTGTTTGACAAGAATTTTTTTTTTTTTCTTCTTTTTTTCTTTAATGACTCTTTGCCTTTATGCTATTAGATACATTTTAATATTTTTCAAATCTCAAATACAATACATTATAATGATTTTTAATTATCGATGATTATGAAACATGATGATATACGACACACTTTTAATATATAAAATTTTAGACATATTTGTAAAAGCCTTTCAAATAGTTAGGGGAAAAAAATGCGTAAAACAGAAAACAAAATAACAACCCTATTTTGTGGCGAGTAAAACTTTTATTTCGGCGAGTGTAATCTGAATTGAAACTTCGGGCCCTGATTTAAATGTATTAAAACATACTTTATATCCCTTGAACAGGCCAAAAATCCTTTCACCACTCCTTTTGACAGCTATTTCCCCTTCAGTATATGGAGCTACTTCATTTTCATTATCATCTATTACCTTTAATAAAATGGAGTAATACAAATAATTATACTAAAGTAAGAAAATAGTAATAATTGATAGAACTATTTTATATTTTCAAAAACATGTCACAAAATTAACTGTAATCTAATTCCTGCTAACCAAAAGTGAGAAAAATTGTATTAAGACAACGAATGACTTAATATAATGCGCGTATGAAGTTTTACCATAGCTAAATCATCTCGCATTGCATAGTGCATAATTCTCATATTCCAGAAATTAAAATTGAACTCTTAAAATAAACAAATAAATAAAAATAAAATTTAAATTATATCTAACCATATATTAGATCAGGAAAGAAACTATAAAGATTAATCATGTCTTATAGTTGTGCTTACAACTTATATTTTGGATTTCATTATTTTTCAATCTGTTCCGAATTTTTCAATTTATTTTACAATTTCAAATTAAATATACTTTTTTTTTTCTTTTGCTGAAAATTATCGTACAAGGACCTTTTACAGATTAAAGTCCAGGATAATAAATAAAATGGTGAAAATATTCAAAATTTGCTTTTTAAACAATGTAAAAAAACATTCATAAAAAAGCAATATCTTACAGGAATGATAACTTAAAAGATTATCACTGAAATATAAGATAATTCTTTTAAATAGATTATTTTTTGTTTATTATTATTTTTTATGATAAACAACTTTTCAAAATGTTCTTTGAATATTTTAAATTTAGATATTTTCCGCATATTTTCTGGTATAGATATCTGAGCTTAATGTATTCAAATTTCATCAGTAATACAGTTTATTTATTTTAACCCATTAACCGCCAAAACCAGAAATAATGATTTTTTTTTTTTTTTTTTCCTAAATACAAACAGTAATACTCATTTTACTTTGATCATATATAACAATAATTTAAAATAAAAATATTAAAATTAATCTTATCTTACTAAATACAGGGTGTTGTATTTATACAACTTCAGTGGATTAAGAGTATATAATGAAGACAAATAAATGTTTATGGAAATTTCCTTGCGGGAGTATAAAACAGCAAACACTACAGATGACTTCAAAAGTAATTATTTTATTGTGAACTTTAACCGATTCAAATATGATGATTTTCAAAGTTTTGGATTGATTAATGCTTCAAGTTTGAAATATATTTTTAAATATAAAATTATTTTTCAGATCAAATTTTTTTGTAATAAAATAAACATCTATCCTTTTCTTACTTAAAAACAATATTTAATATAAAATACCTGTTTTAGTTAACTGTTAAACGCAATTATTTCTGGTGCTGCAACACCAGCGGGTAATGGGTTAAAATATACACAACATTACATTATACATATGACGAATCAAACTGAAATGTTTTACATTAAAAGTTTAATGACAAATATTTATCTTGTTAAATTCCATTTAAATAAGTAAAATGTATTTACATTTTATTGAAAATTTTATTATTGTAGATTACTATTTACTTTTCGTGTTTACATTATATATGTTACTGTAAAAGTGATTAATCTGGGGATTAGGCACAATTACCGGTGATTATGCATAATCCCCACTAAATTTTGGGGAATGTGATTAATGGTTCAATAGTTATCACATTTACCGGTTATTTTAGCAGTGCTGCAGCACAAAATTTTGCATATTCTTCAGATACATGCACTTTGAGAAAGGGGTATACAGTGATGCTCTTTTTTTCTTGGTTTTCATGTACGCAAAGCGTACAGACGTGCGTGATACTGACTGCTGCAGTACAAAATTTTGCATATTTTTGAATTTCGTGCATTTTGAGGTATGGGTATCTAGTGATTCTTTTTTTGTTATTGTTGTTTTCATGTACGCAAAGCGTACACACGTGCGTAATGCTGATTGCTGCAGTACAAAATTGTGCATATTTTGCCGATTCATGCATTTTGAGATAGGGCTATCCAGTGATGTTTTTTTGTTTTTGGTTCTCATGTACGCAAAGCGTACATAAGTGCTTAATGCTGGTTGCTGCAGTACAAAATTGTGTATATTTTTTAATTTCATGCATTTTGAGATAGGGTATCCAGTGATTTTGCTTTCTGGTTGCTGCAGTACAAAAGTTTACTTAAAATGCATGAAATTAAAAATATGCAAAATTTTCTACAGAAGCAGCCAGTATCACGCATGTCTGTACGCTTTGCATACATGAAAACAAGAAAAAATCACTGGATACCCCTATCTCAAAATGCATGAATCTGAAAAACATGCACAATTTTGTACTGCAGCAGGCACTATTGATGAAAAAAAAAAAAAAAAAAAACACCACTGGATACCCTATCTCAAAATGCATGAATCTGAAAAACATGTACAATTTTGTATAGCAGCAGGCAGTACTACGCACGTTTGTGCGCTTTGCGAACATGAAAAAAAAAAGAAAAAAAATTCACTGGATACCCCATCTCGAAATGCATGAATCTGAAAAACATGAAAATTTTTTATTTCAGCAGGCAGTATCACGCACGTCTGGATGCTTTGCGTACATGAAAACAACAACAACAAAAATCACTGGATACCCCTATCTCAAAATGCATGAATCTGAAAAGCATGCACAATTTTGAACTGCAGCTGGAAGTATTACCACGTCTGTGCGCTTTAAGTACATGAAAAAAAAAAAAACGTCCTTGGATACCCCTATCTCAAAATGCATGAATCTGAAAAACATGCAAAATTTTATACTGCAGCAGCGAGTATCACGCACATCTGTACGCTCACTGGATACTCTATCTCAAAATGCATGAATCAAAATTTATCACTTTCCTCATTATGCGTTGGAGATTTTATAAAACAACCGGTAAATGTGATAAATATTGAATAATTAATCACATTCCCCAAGATTTAGCGGGGATTATGCATAATCGCCGGTAATTATGCATAATCCCCGGATTAATCACTGTTACGGTAACATATATACATATCATGTATTATTAGGAAGAGACTTCTAAGTTATTAAAGATCTTTTATTGAATACTTCATCTTTTATCGTAGCCAATTAAACAAAGTTGAAAGCTGGAATAAAAAATCTTGAACTTACGATGCTTTGGGGTTTGTGACAGGGCTGAAATTTTCCCGAGAGTTATTAGCAAAACTAGTTATCCTGGGAAAAAACGTCCTAAGCCATGAGTTTACTGTTTTTGCGTTCGTAATTTTGTGATAATTTTTGTGTATATCTTATAACAACAGGAAACACAAAATGCACTTACATTAGCAGACTTACATTTTGTTTCTTTTGTTACTGTGCATGTTCTAAAGTGTTTTACAGTAAAACCTAGTTTACAGGGTAATTTAAAACTTTATTCTAAGCTACAAATTTGGCCAGATTTTCATTTAAATTATTAATTCTTTTTATTATTTCACACATATGATTAAATTCAAGTTATATGTGTCCAAGGAGACTTTTGACATAGGTGGACTCTGCTCAGTTCCCCCATCATATCTATGTTCTCATAAATTTCTAGTGTGAGACATATTATAATCATGTTAAAAGAAATGAATTTGACCAAAGCTTGATATATTGACAGAATGAAATCCCCGCCTAATAGGCTATCCACCGTTAACTTCGATATATATATATCTTATTCTAATCTATTAATTTATTTTATCAGGGTCAATTCCGTTGTTTAGTTTTCATGCTACTATTTCCAATGCAATAATCCTCAAATTTATATGAAAAATTTACAATTTCGCTATGTTGATAAAATCGTAAATTACGAATGATTTACGAAATTTTTTTATTAGAATATTTGTATTCAATCATGTTCAAACAAATATCATAAATGTAATTTTGAAGTTGTCTAATGTATTTATGATCCTCAAAATGGAAATTTATGCTCAATTTTGCCTTATTCTGACATGTTAAGTAAATCGTAAATTCCAAATAACTTACGAATTTTTTAAATTGGAAAAATCATAGTCTATGATATTCATGCCAGTATCCTATATAATATTTCGAAAGTGGTTTGACATTTTTACGATGAAAATATCCCTCAAGATTGACGTTTATGTGAAATTTGGTTCTATGCTGCCATGTTAAGAAATTCGTAATTTTCCAATAACTTACGAAATTTTTATATTGGAAAATTCTTAGTCATTAATATTCATGCCAGTGTTCTAAATAATATTTCAAAAATAGTCTGACATCTTTACAATGAAAATATCTCTCAAAATTGACGTTTATGTGAAATTTTGCCCTATGCTGCCATGTTAAGAAATTCGTAATTTTCCAATAACTTACGAAATTTTTATATTGGAAAATTCTTAGTCATTAATATTCATGCCAGTGTTCTAAATAATATTTCAAAAGTAGTCTGACATCTTTACGATGAAAATATCTCTCAAAATTGACGTTTACGTGAAATTTTGCCCTATACTGCCATGTTAAGAAATTCGTAAATTTCCAATAACTTGCGAAATTTTCAAAGTAGCACATTTATAGTTACTAATGTTCATTCCGGCATCAAACCTGATATTTTAAAACTGGTCTGACATTTTTACAGTAAAAAGTTTCCATTTAATGCACGTTTAAGTGAATTTTTGTCCTATTCTTCCATGTTAAGAAAATCGTAAATTTCTCATAACTTACGAAGATTTTTAATTCGAATGTTGCAAAAGAATAGGGTTCTTGCCAGTATCGAAAGTAATATTTTAAAACTGATCTGACCTCTCTGCGATCATTTGTTCGTGAGATATCGTGTTAACAGACTAACAAACTAACGGACTAACACACTAACGGACTGACACGCTGACACACTAACAGACATCCTTCAGACAGACACCATACAAATTTTGTCATTTTCGGATTCCTCGCACCTGAAAACGTATAAAAAAGTCAAAAAACCGAGGTCGAAAATTTTCACGATTACTTAAGTTCCCCATATCTATAGTATGATGGGGAACTAAAAATGAAATATATATTACTGTAATTAAGCTACCTCATCTCTGTGTCTGCTTTAAAAGCAAAATATATTCAATCTATTGTTTTATATATTAAAAAATGTGATAGATATAATTAATTATAAATTAAACGAAAATTTACCGTTATATTTAGTCCGGGAGAGGGCTTGCCCATAGAACCAGTCTTGTATTTTAAGCATTTGAACATACCAGTTAGCATAACCTAAGTCAATTAGATACATAAAATAAAGCAAGCAAACTATAATAAATATAACACATTTTCAAATAGAGAAAAAATAATAAAGAAATATATGATTAGTAGATATGGTTTTCATTTTTGGTCATAAACATAAAATTCATAAAAATAAAGCAACTACGGTAATAAAGATAGAAATGCGAATGTCAAACATTTGCAAAATTCATTTGCTGTGCTAAATGGTTATATTTCATTAGAAAAATAAAACTCATCAGTTGATTTTACAAAATTTCACACTTTAGCTACTAAGTTAGTGATTTGAATAAAATTATGTTTTAATGAACATTTTCAATACTCTCGACCCAGTAGCAGAAATTTCTCTGACAATCTGCGACAACTATTTACGCATTAGAAAATAATCTGCAGCATAAGTTCACAGTGAATTAAGGGAAAATAATAATATTATAGTTTTAAAAAATTAAAGAACACGCTTTTTTGAAATGTGAACTAAAAAGCACAAAATATCTATCTTAGTATTAAAATTCAGGGTAAGAGAAAATCGTGCGTGACAAACCATAATATTTACATACATTTAAATCTTTAATTAAAATAACTTAGAATTAAACAAAAATGATTTTTAAAAAACCTCCCCTGACGGGGATCGAACGCTAGACTTTTAGGTTCGTAGCGCGGAACTTTACCTCAACGCCACGGTGTTCACGTAGGGAAAGTATTTTTTTACAATATAGATTTTTTGTTTGCTCCCAGAACGGTTACAAACATACATACAAAAATACATACACAACAGGTGAAGCTAATAAAAGCGTGTTAAAAAAAATAAAGTTACCAGATTCAGTAAGCATATTTTTATTAAAAGTTTGCATTTATTTAATGTTATTAATATGTTAGATATGTCAAAGCATTGTATTTATAGAATTTTAATTACATATAGCTAGGTAAAGAGTTGGCATCTTTCATATTGTATAAGAACTACTATTTTGTTTATGATTTTGTTCGCACTGATTGCTGATTGTTACAAGAGGGTGGAGGGGGGGGGGGGGGGGGGTAAAGCAAATATACGAATGAGCGATAGTAAACAATTCTACTTTTTTATAAGTTTTGGAATCTAAGTAAATAAGTTTAAAAAGAACATTTAGATTTATGTTGCAGATGGAGAAAGATTTGAAATTGCAAGAATTCCACGAGCTGTTTGATTGCCGATCGTTAGTGGGGGTGGGGGGGTCACAAGAAATTGCATAAGCGAGAGATATTGAACAATTTCACTTCTTTATTTGACATTTATGCTGTGGATGGTGAAAGCTTAAAAATTACAACGCTTTTGTGGAAAGTTCAATCACCGATTGTTAGCAGGGAGAGGGAGGGGGGGGGGGGTAAGTAAAATAAATATAAGTGAGATATTGAACAATTCTACTTCTTTATAAGTTCTAGAATATAATTAAGTAAGTTTAAATAAAATAATATTGACATTTATGTTGCTGATGGGGGAAAAAAGGAAATTTCAAAGATTCTGCGATCTGTTTGATAGCCGATTGTTAACTGGGAGTAAGAGGGGGGGGGGGGCACCAAAAAATTATATGAGTGAGAAATATTGAACAGTTCTACCTCTTTATAGGTTCTGGAATTTAATAAAGCATGTTTAAAATCAATATTGACATTTATGTTGTGGATAGAAAAAGATTGAAAATCGCTATATTTCCTGCCAAAATCGGGAGATTTGGAATTGCTGCATAATGCTGATTTGGAAATAATCTGCAGACTAAAAGAAAAATCTGCGACGTACGTCGCGCGTCTCGCATTTTCTGCTATGGGGACTCTCGATCAAGGTGGGATAACCCACGACCCTCGGGTAACATGCGGCCCGCCGTATAATAATTTGCAGTCCGCGACAGAATTCAAGAAATTTAATTTGACATGTTTAGTTAATATATCAAAAATTAATAAATTCGTTCTATATCTGTGGAGTGAAAATAAAAGTTATCACCGAAACAATAAATCACACTGTTTATTTGTAATAAAATATTAAATCAATTATTGATTCTTATTGTTGTAATTATTAATGTATAATCATGTTTATTGGTCGATTTTTATTTTATGAATAAAAAATAAATTTAATAAGTATTTTGTTCTAAATTTTTACATGCCCTTCCCCCTTATATGCATATTAGGGGGACCGGGGAGAGAGTCTTTTTTGCGTATTTGTCGATATTCGATTGTGATTTATTAGTTCATTGTGTTCTGAAACTCGATCCAAGACATTTTAAGGTAAGGGTGACTTGTTTACTCGTAAATAATAAAAGCTTTTTTTCCCCCCCAATTTATAGTGAAATGGCCAGCCAAATACTAGAAGAGGTACATATCCGGCATGGTAGGTTTTTTGAGTTTTGAAAGAGCAATAACGCAGCTATTGCTACTAAAAATACTTATGATGTTTATCCGAGTGCATTAAACATCCGTAAATTCCAACGGCGATTTTTCTACTTTCATATCGATCAGGAAGTTCAACAGAAAAAAATCCATGTCATCCAATCGAGGAACTGTGAAACACTCTTAACCAACCTTGGTCAACTAAGAACATTTGCAGCAGATTGGTAAAGTAAGCAGTGCAGGTGTTTGGATCCGGCATAATCTGTCCACTGAAAACAAAGCTACCGATGGAATAAATGCAACTTATTGCTTCAGCAGCCCACAGAAGTGTTTTTTGATTGCTTGATCACTAGAGATTAAAAATGGGTCTTTTATGATAATCCAAAACGCAAAATTGTCTCACTCTGAATGAATCGCCACAGAGTACAGCTAGGTCACGTTTACACACCGAAAAGCGCTTTTGTGTGTTTTTTTAGAGTATTCGCGGAGTTTTTCATTTTGAAGTGCTGAAACCTGGACAAACTGCGAATGCAGACCTTTAATGTGAACAAGTAGATCGAATAAAGGAATATTTAGTTGAAAAGTGCCAGCCATTTTCAATAGAAAAAACGTTATTCTGCGACATGATAAAGCAAGACCGCACTGCGCAATACGAACCCTTTTTAAAAAGATAATGAATAAGGTGGGAGGTATTGCCACATCCACCATACATGCCCGATATTGAACCATCGAATTTCCATTTACTCCGACCACTACAACATTTTCTAAATGTCAAAATTTTGAAAATTTTGATGATGTCACACTTGCCGACACGACACCGATAAATTGCATTCGATAGTCGCTATCCGACATCCATGCTCATCATGCAGGCAAAATACAGTGCTATATACTACGTGCTTTCACACCCACCGATTTGAGGACGTATATGTCGTCCCGATAAGCCGATATCGTTTGGCTGTCGTCGAACAACCAAGCTCCCCATAAAATCGGTCCGGCAATTTTCTCTCATTCTCCGCCATGTTGGTTTTAGAATCAACGTGAGAGTTTTTATATTTTCAGTATTTATTGAAGGAAAGATATTTTAGTGCTGTGAGTGTATATTAAATGAACATGTTGATGGAATTGATTAAAGAAAAAGACGGATAACTAAAAAATATGTCATTGAAATTAAAATTATGGAAGCAGATTGTCAAGTTTTGAGATGACAAACTCGGAAAGTAAAATTTCCTCGGAAGAGTTCTTCCTGGATGCAAAACGATAGAGTATTTGCAGAAATACATTGTATTTTTCTTGATCTGATATATACTACATTAAAATTTGAAACTTTTCTCGCAAAATTTTCTGCTTACATTTTTTTACTGTACTAATATAATATTAATTTCTTAAAGCATTTTTCTTGAAACAGATTTATAAATTATGAGCATCTCTTTTAATGAAAAAGAAATTAGTTAAATGCATACAACAATACCTTCTTACAGCTAAATAAAATAATAATAAGATAAATTTTATTAATTTTAAACAATTATCTTTAAAATTAAATATTTAGTAAATTTATTAATTACAGATTCAGTTTGTCCATAACCTTCGTAAATATTCAATCCTGTTCCAGCATGCCATTGCTTATTTACTTCTGGGTTCTGTAAACAAAATACTTGTCGTTAACAGTTTTTACCTTAATATAAATAAATACGATTTTAAATTTCAGATTTTAAAAAGAAATACGCAAAATTAAGTCTGAAACTTCTATACCAAAGCTTCACCTCCTGTAATACAATGTTCCAGCTTTTTTAACTTGTAAGATTTCAAATCTTCTTGAACCATCATTCTGTAAGCCATTGGTGGAGCACAGAAAGTATCAATAGGATATTTGGAAAGAATCTAAAAAATACAAAAAGTAAACCAATAACAGTATTATTATTATTATTATTATTATTATTATTATTATTATTAAAACTTAAAGTTTTAAAAATAAAATTAACCATTTTTTAACAAATAAAATAAAATCTTCACTGAATCTTCAGTATCAACATTTACTTGTCAGCTATTTTTTAAAGACTGGACAAAAACAAAAATATTTCCTTATTTAATAGTAAAAAATAATAAGATAAGTAATACCAATAAAAATAATTAAATTTAATCAATGAAATAAGCAGTTTATGAAATGATATTTTGAAATTACTTATGATCTGACTTTGTACCTCACAGTTTTAAATGTTATTATATTTATTCATTTATTTTTACAAAGCGATTTTTTCATTATTTAATTTCTTATTCAAATTGAATTTCATTGACCTTAATTAAATTTCATAGAAATCACATTTTTTAAAGAGAAGGTTGTGTTTAATGTCGATTAATTTATTGATTGCATGTCACGTCGGTCCTAGGTCTGGGTGGAATATTCACTGTGGAAATATCTTTAATGAACCCTAGTCTCCGTACTGTCAGTTTTGTAAAAAAAAAAAAAAAAAAAAAAAAAGAGAGAGAAAACAGAAAACTCTAAACAGCGATTGATAAGCGCGACCTTGGAATGAACCCGACACTTATTGTCTACCAGCTAGCTCTCAGAGCGCAGAACCTCTCAACCTCCAATTTTAAAGATCGTTCACATATGATCTATATAAGCTTCCTCAGGGTTAAACATTCATCTCGATGAACATCCTCGCTTGACTCTCACCATTTCCATATACCCCTTTATCAGGGTGTACAGACATTCTTCTGGTCTACAGGGTGCACATGAATATGGTACTGAACATTTTTTGCAGAATGAAAGATGCCACCATATGCTGAAAGGAAAATTATGTGTACATTTAAACAAAGAGAATATTCAATGAGGTGGGTGTTTAATGCTGGTGAAGTTAAATGTATTGTGTAAAAAATCTTTGGAAGTTTTTTAAAAACATGTTTTTTGTTTTTTTTTTAAATGAAATTGAATGCTTTTCTCAGTTTTTATCAATACGTTATGTTTTATCAATACTTATACTTTATTCAAGTGACATGGAAGTAACTGGAATTGAATCAAGGAATTATGAATAGAAGATAGAGGTCAGCACAATTGTTTTTGTTCAATTAGAATTTGTGTAAATTTCCTGCATTTACTTAAAAGAAGTGTAAAATAAATTAAAGAAAATCACACATGTATCAAAAAATACAGCTTGGATTTTGAAACAGCATTAAATCAAGGCATTGAGGTAAAATGTACAATGTTACAGTTAAATTGGGTTAAATCAATTCTACAGATAGCTAAAAAGAAATTCGTTGCAAAACTGAAGAAAGAAAAAAAAAAAAAAAATATTTTTACGAGGGTGATTCCGAAAGTAATTTCTGAATCATCCTCGTACTTCCTTTACCCTACTATCGTAGATAAAGGGAGTATTGTATTCGGTCCGAAAATTCGACCTCGAGTTTTTCCCTGATTTAAGGTCTTCTGAGGCCGAAAAAAGTGGTGTTTGGTAATTGGTCAGAATGTGTGTATATGTGTGTGTGTGGGGGGGGGGGGAATCTTGACTATCATATCTCCGAAACTAATAAAGACAGAACAATGAAACTTCAGAATTGAGTTAGGTAGGATGTACAGATGATTTTTTTTTTAATCTTTTGGTGAAATATTGGAAAACCCGAAGTTGGACATATGAAACCGGAAGTAGGACCGTAAGTCAGTATCTCAAAAAAACTGCTCAAACAATTTTTTTTCAAAGTTGCTATATAAACACCCTATTAGATGTTTTTTCGTATGCAATAGTTGGTTAGTTCATGAAAATTGATAGACGTCCTGTATAAGTAGTTCAAATTGAAGTCTCGCAAGTGCACTCCTGTATATAAACGGCTGTACGGATTTTCTTCAAACTTTCCATATTAACTCTCTTTTAGGTATCCTTTCGTATGTAATTGTTGTTTTCTGATCAATAATTGAGTTTACCAAGTTTTGGCGAAAGTCGGTATTTCAAAAACGGCTCTCACGATTTCTTGAAAATTGCTATATAAAGCCCTTTTCATATATCCTTTCGCATGTATTATGTGGTTATTACAGGAAAATTAACAGTCATATTACCTATCCTGATTAGGTAGGCCAGTTTAGATCTCTTAAATGGGGGTTTCAAAAAACGGCTCTATCAGATGGATCTGGGAGGATTTAAAACATTGCTGGTGATCTCGATGTTTGTAATGAGAACATTATATTCAGAGTAATGAGAACTGTTTGTAATGAGAACTGATATTCAGAGTAAATTTAATTGAGTTAATATCGTATTGCATTATTACGTTACTTCTGTATAAAAGAAACGTAATAGAAGTAAAATAAAGATACACTAGAACTTTTATTGAGTAAGATTTTTCCAGTAAGTCCTTTAATACATGTCTTTATTTATATATGTATCGTGCGATTATAAAAAGTAGTATAACTTATTCCATGTATAACGGGAATCTGCAGTTTGATCTATTTTTTTGAAAAAAAAAAAATATTAATGTATAAATATGTTATAATATATTAATATATTATGCATGAGTAAATACGGTATGCTATATTGCATACTAATTTCAATAGGTTTTAAGAAGTCGAAGAAAAGAAATTAAAAATGTTAAGTTATATTAATTAGCTGTTTTAAAATGTATAATTAATATATCTCAAAATTATTTTTAAATGATGAAATATAATATTTTTAATTTATAAATACCTCTAAAGTTAGCCTTGAATTAAATTTTGGCATCTGATGAACAAAGACACAAGCTCCCCGACACCAAGGACCAAAGATATTTCCGTAAGCAGTTTTGGCCCATCCAGTATCACTGCTATTCCACATGATATTTTCACTTGTGAGATCTAGCATGTATCTGAATAATTAAAAATGTATTTGTCAAAAGAAGAAACTATTTTAAGTTCATTTTCATAGTTCATCAAAGCATTTCCCTAAAATTCTTTATTGTTTGATTAATTTTCTATAAAGCTATAGTATGCAAGTATTTTATAAATTAAAGGTATGGCCCTAACTGCTAGAGCTCTAAATTCTAACTTATGAATGAAAATGATATCAACCAAAAAATATTTCCTACATTATACATATCACTTTTATTTTATTAGTCAGTGTTACTTTTATTAACCGAGAAGTTCCGATGGTGCTTTGAAGACTAAATTAAGACTGATTCTAAAATGGGTTCACAGATTTATTTCAATATCTTTAAGGAGTCTTCACTATAGTTTTTATATGAATTAGTCTAAAATTAAGTCGCAGGTAGTATTTTTATACATAAACTTCTGAAAAACGTGTACTTGTTTTGAGAAAAGCTAATTAAAAGATATTTTTATATTTATCTGTAAAAAGGTTCCTTCTAGAGCTATAAACTTTAAAACTTCTTTTACTTTAAATCTTCTAGAGCTATAAGTATTTTCGTTTATTAACTTATTTTACAGACAGTTTTTTGAAATATTGCTTGATATTTTGGTTATTTTAAAACAGTAACATATATATATATATATATATATATATATACACACACACTAAGCGACAAAAAAAAAAAAAAACCGCACTGCAGAAAAAATGTCTTTTATTTTTTTTATTTGTAATAACTTTAAAATTAACGTTTGAAACAAATAAAACTGTCTTGTTTGCATAATACCAAATGGGTGAAAGGATACCTATGTACATTTTCGATTTAATAATTCGCTTTATTGCACTCTAGGAAGTACTTTTTAAAAATCTGCATAAAACTTTCTTTTTGAACATAATGCAATAACCATACACTTTGTATTCTATTATGATTTATTATAGGCAATAAACAAGTTATATTTTAATATATGTAAATAAAACTATTCATTTGTTAGATCTAAGCAATTCCACTCGCGACTACTAAAAAATGTCAAGTAACTTCTGCACTTGTCTTCCTCTGAAATATCATTTATTACATTTTGGAGTAGTGCTGCTACCTATCGATCAGAGAAGGAACAAAATTTTAAAACGGTTAAAACAAGGGGAAAATATTGAGAAATTATTGCATAAAAGATATTAAATGATGTCAAATGTTTAGTTTCAGTGTGAAACCAACGAACGTTTGAGGATTAAGTGAATCTTATGCAATGTTACCCCAAAATTAATCCAAGTAATGAAAAGTAAAACTTTTGTAACAGATAGAAAAGCAACTTACTTTCCTGTTGTTTCATGTCCAATTCCATAGCTACTGTGAGTATGTTCCACCATTTTAGGATAGCCTGTAGTGCCACTGGTGAAGAATACCATCATAGTCTCATCACTGCCCGAATCAACACACTTTTAAAATTTAATAAGAATAATAAATTTAATATATACATATATATATTAAAGAAACAAAATATATTAAAAAGCATTAAAGTACAAAACAGATGTGGTTCGTACCGATTATAAACACTTTTCAACTGCATTAACCCTTACAAAGTTTAACTATTTAAAGCATGGCGGTATATATTATATACCATCTTCTTTTTTTTTTTTTTTTTTTTTTTTTTTTTAAACACGCTTTTATTAGCTTCACCTGTATGTATGTTTGTATGTATGTATGTTTGTATGCTTGTATGTTTGTAACCGCTCTGGGAGCAAACAAAAAAATCTATATTGTAAAAAAAATACTTTCCCTACGTGAACGCTGTGGCTGTGAAGTAAAGCTCCGCGCTACGAACCTAAAGGTCTAGCGTTCGAGCCCATTCAGGGGAGATTTTTTAAAAATGGTTTTTGTTTACGTCTAAATTATTTTAATTAAAGATTTAAATGTATGTAAATATTATGGTGTGTCACTCACACGATTTTCTCTTACCCTGCATTTTAATACTAAGATAGATATTTTGTGCTTTTTAGTTCATATTTCTATAAAAGCGTGTTCTTTAATTTTTTAAAACTATAATATTGTTAAGATTTCATTTGGATTTATTTCTTTTCTTTCTTTATTTATTTTTATAAAATTTTTCTTCTAAAATTAGGCGGTAAAAATATATATATATATTTTTTCTTCTAACTTTGATTGTAATTTCTGGTGGCAGTCGATATTAAGGCTCCTATCTCCCTCTTACCTTTTCCCCGACTTCGGTCACGCTATCCCATGTAACTCTATAAAGAAATCTCTTTATAGAATGACTCATTCAATAAAGTATTTTTAAAAATTCCGATTTCACATTCGGAAGATTCGCAAGCGTTAAATTAGTTCTCGTTTTTCAAAAGTTATTTTTATTTATTTATTTATTTATTTATTTATTTATTTTTTAAGCATTTCATTTTGTAGATTAAAAAAAAAAATGCATTTAATGAAAATTTGCATTTTTGAACTCTCAAAATTAAAATATAAATAATAATAATAATAATAATCAGTTTCTTAGAAAACGAGTATCGACTGAACAGATTTTGAGGATGTGGAAGCGAAATTTCTTCGACAATTATTAAAGGAGTACATATTTTTTTCGAGTTTTGAGATGTGGATTTTATATTCATTTATCTCCTTTAATAATCATCACAGGAGAAAACTATTTATATCAAAGTTACTGTAAGAGGCTTTTCCAGGGATGTATCACAAGATATACCTTCCCATTTAAAATTTTAAAGTCCTCTAGACCCCCCTTCCCCCAGTCCCAAAATTTTTACACCAAAAGAAGTTCCTTTCGAATACATTGAACACGTGTTTTGCTATTTTTCAAAATTCAGACATATTTCCGAGATAAAAGAAGGTTGGGGGACTTTTGGTGGACCCTGTATATTCAAGCTTTTCATTTTTACTCCCTATTGATATTTCCGTTCAAATATTTCTATTTAAAAATTATTTTAAATATTACATATTATATTTTGAAAATTACTGCTTTCAGTTTTAATGGCATTCTGTACTTTGTAATAATGCTAAATAATTTTGTGGTTTGTGAGTAAAACAAAAATGTCTGCACTAAAGAGTTAATCTTTAATATATTTTTACTTTTATGATCACACATTAAATTAGATTTTATTTTTAATTATACAGGAAGGAAATTCAAAATAGCTTTACTTTTAATAAAACCCCGTAAATACGTAACCCTGTGTTATTGCCTAAAATCGACAAGGATAATAAAACATATATATATATATTTTGTTTTTGATTAATGAAAATGGAAATTCTTACAAAGCTTTATTTCTAAACTGAAATCATTAAAAAGATTATTTTTGTGTTTTACATCAATCACTTGTACTCTAGACCTGTCTTAATTCTGAAGTTCCGTCGTTCTATCTTTATTAGTTTCGGAGATATAATATTCAAAATATCCTCCACCCCCTACACACACACACATACATACATTCATACGCACTGACTAATTACCAAAAACCAATTTTTCGACAGGAGACCTTAAAACATGAAAATGAGGTGAAAACTCGATACAGAGATTTTGACCAGATACAATATTTCCATTACCTACGGTAGTACGGGTTTACGGAAATTTCGCCCCCAGCATCTTGCCCCCGGCATTTCACCCCCAGGAAATCTCGCACAAAGGAATTTTCGCCCCCGGTAATTTCACCCCCGAACAGTGGATTTCGGAAATTTCGCCCCCAGCGTCTCGCTCCCGAGTTGTGGAAAATATATATGTAATGACAAATAAAAATATAAATATACATGTAGTAAGTAATTCTCGATATATTTCTATTTAATTCACACTATTTTTCCCTTTTAATTTCGATATAAAACATATGAATTAAAACAGGGTTTTCGAATGCAAAAATTGTCCGATTATTTTTTTATCGCTGTTAATTAAAAGGAAGTTTAAGTGTACAGTAATATTATTTATTTATTTATTAAATTTTTAGTGCACACATAATAATTTTATTAATTTATCAAATATTATTTTACTTTGTTTTATTTATTAATCAATTTGATCATTATTGATAAATAAGGAAATATGATTACAGAAATTGAACTCCCCAGCCCGTCCGTTACCGCTCTTCGATGTCTTTTTCTAGTCAATTTACTCCTTTTATCCTTTCCGGTGTTAACCCTTTTTTTTTTTTTTTTTTTCATACTTGACATTGTGAGTATTTTTTTTTTTCAATCCCAGCTTTTTTCTATGGAATTTTGACTCTTTTTTTCCCCCCTTTTCTATGAATTTTAAGCCTTTTTCCTTCATTTTCTACATTCTAAGGTGCGGTCCGAAAATTCAATATCGAGTTTTCACCTGATTTATACATTTTAAGGCCTCCTGAGTCCAGAAAAGTAGTTTCTGACAGTTGGTCAGAGTGTGTGTATGTATGCCCCGTGGCAGAAACACGGCGACACGGCGACAATGTCGCAGAAACAGAAATTTTCTTGCAGAAAGATTTTACTTAAGTCAAATAAATTTTGCCATTGTGATTAAAAAAAATAAATAAATAAATAAAGGAGAGAGAGACAGAAAGAAACTCAAAGAATGGTTTATAAACTGTTCTGCAGAACAAATTTTCGTTTCTGCAGATACGATCGCCTCAGTCTTGAATAAAGAGAGGAGACAAAGCGGATGTAACTCACTTGGGTTAGCTTTGATGCGGCATAGAGTCCTGCGCGGGTCGGGTTTTACCCGACCCGAACCCGACAGATGAATTTTAAATCAACCCGACCCGAACCCGACAAAAAAAATTTCATCAACCCGAAAACCGACCCGAACAAAAAAATTTTCATCAACCCGAAAACCGACCCGAAACCCGCAACAGAGAATTTTTTGCGACCCGAACCCGACCCAAAACCCGACTTATCTAACCCGAACCCGACCCGAAACCCGAAAAATAAATCAACATTACTTATTCATCTAAAAATCATGCAAAACAAGGTAAAATGATATAACATGATATAAAACAAAGTAAATTTTCATTGTCACACAGTTGGGAAATTATAAAAAAAAAAAAAAAAATTGTATGTTGTGGCCACCACAAGACATTCTTCTATATTTTTCTGTCAAATTCACTAAGTGAGAATAATTTATTAAAACTATTATTAAAAAGTTTAACGTGATGCATGCAAATAATTTTCACCTTAGGAAAATCTAACACTAAATATCCAAAGAGAGGCAGTTTTATCGTCTATAAATAACTTCTTAAACAATGCGTTCTTATAATGGTTATCTCCCATATCATGGTTCGTACAGTTATATGGCATAGAAATTGAGATATAGTCATCCTGTTATCGATGAAATTTGTAGTATAACAACGCCACCTATTGGCTGACAAGCATTCAGACTGACTCAGCATAATGTCTCATAATCTCGCCTTCTCACATATTAAGTTTTGTTTGATGATACACAATAGAACATGAGATATAGCTTTCCTTGTAATTGTGGAAATCGCTGTGTAGCAGTGCCACCTGTTGAGCGGTTTACACTAAAGGTTGACAGGCGCTAATCTATATTAAATGGCACCTACATACAAATTTATATGAAATTCTGTGCAGTAGTTCTTGAGATATAACCTTTCCTTAAATTGCGGAAATCGCTGTGTAGCAGAGTCACCTGTTGTCTGATAGGCATTCAAATTGAATCAGCATAATATCTCATATTTTTCTTCTCACATATTAAGTTTTGTTGGATTATACGCAACAGAACCTGAGATATAGCCTCCCCTGAAATTGCAGAAATCGCTGTATAGCAGTGTCACCCGTCGAGTGGTTGACACCAATTGTTGATTGAATCTAATACTTTCTTCTACTGAATATAGAAGAAAGTAAAAAAAAAAAAAAAAAAAAAACTTCTAAACTGCGAAATTTTTTCAATTTCCAGAATGTAAATGAGAGGTTATACTTTATTTGTATTTCTTTAATTTATATATTAACATCTGTCGAGAAAGATTTATAATACTTTTCTAATTTTCATACAATTTCAACAAAAGATACGTATTAGTTCCGTTGAAGAAATGGAAACAGATCCAGATACAAATGCGGATCTATTTTTCTGGCGGATATCCGCGGATACGAATAGGGACCTCCGGTACATGTCTGCCCACCAGCGGCCGAGCGGTTCTGCGCTCGAAGCTGGTAGATGGGAGGTGTCGGGTTCGATCCCAGGTCGCGCTCATCGACCAAGCCGTTCGGAGTTTTTCGTTGTTTCCTCCGAAACACGCGTAAATACGGGCTAGGACCCCTTAGAAAGACTCAAACGGAGGGCATTCCCCCTATAGGCCTAGGACACATCTGGAGTCAATCGGCCTCAAATCCTCCAACCAAACAACCAACCGATACATGTCCAGTATGTGCAGAATGTTTAAATTAGTTACATAGTTGTAAACATGCCTATAAATTTATGTTTATAATTGTAAAAAATATTTTGAAAGGTGTTCTCAAGTCGACCCGACTTGTTGAAAACCAAACCCGAACCCGACCCGCAAGAAAAAAAAAATTAAGTCAACCCGACCCGAACCCGACCCGCAACAGAAAAAATTCTGTCAACCCGACCCGATGCAGGACTCTAATGCGGCATGCATTAGCGATTCGTGATGCGGTGATATGATTCGGTGTATCGACACGTTTCACTCGTAACCTCTTCACATCGGAACTTCATTTTCGTGTCTCCAAACTTTGTTTTCGCGCCGCGCCTGCCGCTCGTGTCGTGTGTATTGCAAAAAGATGCTTTTTCGAAGAATGTGGCTTTGCGACCATTTTCCGAATTTTATATTTCATGTATTTTCAGATTCATGCATAACAAAATAGCTGCATCCAGTGATTTTTTTTTTTTTTTTTTTTTTTTTTTTTTTAAGTGCGTGATTGCTGCTGTAATGATTTTCGTACATTTTCCGATTTACGCACGACAAATTAGTTGCATCTAGTGAATTTTTTTTTCTTTAATGTATGCGAAGCGTGCATACGTGCGTGGTAGTAAACACACGTAAATTTTTTAAAGCTGCATTAATTTTAATGTTTGGTTCAAACTATGCAATACATTTCACAAATATATACAGAAATAAGACTATGGGGAAATGTGTAACGTCTGTAATTATACGCAGAATAAAAAATGAAGCTTCAAACCTTGCTTCAAAAAATAGAAAATTAAGAAATTAATCTTAAATTGATATTTAGCATTTTACATGTAGTAAAAGATCATAGCAATAAATATTAATGGGTATCTTAAGTTATAAAATTGGTAACTTTTTTTTTTTTTTTACTAATCATTAATTATTTTAATTGTGATTAAAATTCTTAGCTTTAAATTTTGTTGTTTAAGTATATCAAGTCGTTAGAAAAATTATTAATTTATTTTACAAAAATACTCTTATCATTATTTTCTACAGCTTGTTCATTTTATTTTTTAAACATTTGAATTTAAAAAAAAATGTTTTTTATTATTATTGAAATATTGCAAATTAAATAGTTATTTTGAATAAAAATCAAACCAAAGGTTTTGTTGATTTTTTTTTTTTTTTTTTTTTTTTCGTAAGCAAAAGGAATTTTATCTAATAGTAGTTGTTTTGAATAAATACTAATTAAACAGCAAATACTCTTATTTATTTATTTTTATTTAATTATTCATATAGATATCAATATCAAATATTACTTTTACTTTTAATTGATTTCTATTTATTTCATTCATCTGTAATCATTATTTTCTGTTATAGATTTTATCCATGAAATCTGTTACATTTTAGATTTCACCATTTCCTTTAAATATTTCACTTGCCTCAATCTTTACGAAAATATTTCAACTATGCTTTGTCAATAATTGTGTTACTTAGATCATGTATTCTGTTTTACTTTATGTATTTAAATGATGGTATAATTATACATTCTGAATTCTTTAATGTCAAATCACATTTTTTAGATTTCAAATACACATCTTTATGCTATTTGTATATAATACAAAAAATGGATCTTGTGTATTAGAATGTTATCATGCATCTTTCTAATAATCTCAAAAACTATAAATGTTGTAAATTATTTATATTTCATTATGATATTCAGTATTCTATATTAATATTTTCTTTTAATTTGTTGTATTTAATTTTGAGTTCTGTATTATATTTTATGTTGTTTGGTTTGCACCTTATGATATAAGTGCTTTTGTGTATTTAAATATATATATTTAATATAAAAAAATAATGAAATTTTAAAAGTACTTGTAACATTTGTTTAATTTAGATATTTCATGATTTAAATGCCTTAAAAATTTTTGCAGATTATTTTTGATGTGTTAGTGCATTTTATGGTTTGAATTCATTGAATACTTTATAAACAATATTGTATATCAATGTGAACAAAAAATCTGAAGCAATTAAGATCAATAGATTTATTTTCACCTTTCTAAAAAAAAAAAAAAAAAAAAAAAAAAAGTATTTTCTTGCAATAGTGCAGATATATGCATTTGTGCCTAGTTAAAATTTCAATACATTGGTTATACCGAATATTATTTGCTATTTAAAAATAATTTATTTTGAACTCGTAAATGTTAACTTCACAAACTATTCCTGCAGAAAGATTTTGGTGTTGATGAAGCTTGTCGCAGAAAGCATAATAAATTTCTGCCAGAGGGTATGTATGTATATGTATGTATGTGTATGTATGTGCGGCTGCCAAATCTTCTGAGTATCATATCTCCGAAGCTAACAAAAACAGAACTACGAAACTTCAGAACTGGGACAGGTCTGATATACAGATAAATTTCTCAAATTTTGGGGGAAATTGAAAAACCGGAAATGGGACAGCAGAAAACGGAAGTGGGACCGAAGTCCGTATCTCAAAAACGGCTCCATCAATTTTCTTCAAAGTTGCTATATAAACACTCTATTAGATGACCTTTCAAATAATATAGGTGGTTAGTTCAGGAAAATTTATAGGCATCCTGTAAAAATAGCTCAATTCCAGGCTTCACAAGTGCGTTCCTTTAAAAACGACTGCACGGATTGTTTTTTCCAAACTCGTCATATTAACTCCTTTTTAAACATCTTTTTGTATGTAAGCTCAAAAAAAAAATTGGTTAAAAGTATTAAAAAAAACTCATAGTCATCGTGTTATGAGCTTTTATAAAAATTTCAAATTTCTAGCTAGTCGGAAAATTATACGATTGTTGATTCATATAAATGCTACCGAAGGCAGCGGGGATCCAAAACAATTGGCTAAAAGTATTAAAAAAATGCATTGTTATCGTCTTGAGCTATTATAAAAGTTTCAAATGGCTAGCTAGTCGAGAAGATAGTAAAATAAATTTTCTTTTCAATTATATAAACACTACCAAAGACAGCAGGTACCTGAAACAGTTGACTAAAAGTATTAAAATGCATTGCCACCATGTTCTGAACTATACTAAAAGTTTCAAATGTCTAGCTAGGTGGTAAGTTAATTAAATAGATTTTCTGTTGAATCATACAAATACTGCTGAAAGCAGCAGGGACCCTAAACAGTTGGCTAAAAATATTTAAAAAATGCATTGTCACTGTTTTCTGAACTTTTCTGAAAGTTTCAAATGTCTAGCTAGTCGGGAAGTTAGTTAAATAAATTTTCTGTTGAATCACATAAACGCGGCCGAAGGCAGCAGGGACCCGCAACAGTTAGCTAAAGGTAAAAAAAAAAAAAAAAAAAAAAATGCATTGTCACCGTGTTCTGAACTATTCTGAAAGTTTTAAACTTCTAGCTAGTCGGGAAGTTAGTTAAATAACATTTTTGTTGAATCAAAACGCTGGCGAAGGCAGCAGGGACCCGAAACAGTTAGCTAAAAGTATTTAAAAAATGCATTGTCACCGTTTTCTGAACTATTCTGAAAATTTCAAATGTCTAGCTAGTCGGGAAGTTAGTTAAATAATTTTTTGGTGAATCACAAACGCTGCCGAAGGCAACAGGGAACCGAAACAGTTAGCTAAAAGTATTTAAAAAAAGCATTGTCACCGTGTTCTGAGCTTTTCAGAAAGTTTCAAATGTGTAAATAGTCGGGAAGTTAATTAAAAATCGATTGCAAGATTTGTACTGGACACACAAGCAAACAAAGAAGAATCGAAGTTAATAAAAACATAATAATATTTTGGGGGAAACCGCATGTATGTTTATATCTTTATTTGTAATTACATTTATATTTTACATCACTCGGGAGCGAAATGTCTCGGGGGTGAAACTTCCGAGGTGCGAAATTTCCTGGGGGCGAAATGCTGGGGGGGGCGAAAATTCCGGATCCCGGTAGTACGATAATGAAAGTGAAGTTATTATGGATATTAGAGGGTGGACAGAGGAACAGAGAAAGAGCAGTTAAAACCATTTTGAAATCTTGTGGGAATGTATAGAAAATGCCTAATACAGCTGAAAATGCGCATTCAATTAATAAAATTTCAGCAATTTTTAAAAATTTTCAAGTTAGGAGTTTTTACTAACGTAATAACCAAAAAGTTTAAAATATTTTTAGTTTCAGTAAGAGAGAATATAGATATATATATTATCAATTTGACTTAAATTTTTTAGTATTGCTCCGGGAGAAAAATAATTATGGAGGAGGATTGGCAAAAACATCATCAACATATCTATTTTAGTGTTTTATTATTTTTTTATACCAGTATTTTATTAATCCTTATCAGTATTTTGCTATTCATAGCTATATTGATGATGTTTGAACTGTTTTTAAAAAGTAGGTTTTGAAATTCCAGTTTTGAATGCACTCAATGAGAATACATGAAACTACTGGTAAAAATTAATTGATTAAATTTCTCAAAATCAATCGCATTGCTCAAATGCAAGACTATTTAGAAATCGGAGATAACTTGTGTACTGAAGACACTAATGACGACATAAAATCTTTTACTTCAACTGTAGTTTGAGAAATGAGCTTTAACAAAAATTTCCTGGAAAGCAATAAAGAAAACAGAGAAGAATCGATTGGAAAGTGTGACATTAAAAACTATACAGTTGCTTTAAAATACGCCTCCTAATTAAAAAATATTCATGATAATTGCTGATGGTAATAAAGAACTTCACTTACCGTCACCGAAAGTCCGAGCCAATGTTATTCTATGGGGAAATTTTCTATACAAATAACTTATTAACTAATACATATTTTTAAATTCTGTTTTCACATTCAGAAAATTCCCAACTGTTAAATTGACGGACCTTTTTTAAGAATGTATTTTTTTAATTTTTAATATTTTATTTTGAAATTGCAAAATGAAAAAAAAATTCACATATTGAAAATTCATATTTTGCAGCTTCAAAATAAAATATAAAAAAATATTTTTTTAAAAAAAGGTCCGTTAATTTAACAGCTGGGAATTTTCAGAATGTGAAAACAGAATTTAAAAATATGTATTACTTAATAAGTTATTTGTAAAGAAAAATTTACCATAGAATAACATTAAGCTTCGGCTTCCGGCGGCGGTGAGTGAAGCGGGCCCTTATGATCATTAGTAACTTTATTATCCACGTGGGAAAAAAAAATCTTTCAATCAAACGCATTTAATTAATGTATTATTATCAATTAACTTATTATAAGTCCGAAATTCTGTAGTTCATTTCATACATTTTTGTAATAATTAAACTGATTTAATTAATAATTTTTATTTTTCATTTGATTTCAAATAAAAAATTATACCTATAATATTTGTTACTTATTTATACATCAATATAAAACTTGATGCAATCTTAATTTATAATTAAATTGCCTTTTTCGTAAATATTTCCTCTGAAGAAGGAACCCTTAAATTCAAGAAAAAAAAAAAAATATATATATATATATCTGGTCTAGAAGGTGTCCTATAATGGAAGATACTACTGTATCATGAAATGAAAGTTTTAATAAAAAAAATCTGGAGTGACTCCACTCGACTTTCTGAACATCAAGCAATTAACGGTTGTTTAAACAAATTAAAGTCAGAAAAGTCTGAAATAAATCAACTCAGTAGGATAAGGCGTTTAAAGCTATTGCTCTTCAGATATTTTCAGCCCGTAAGCCATAATGATAAAGGATTTTTTGTTGTGTCTCTGTAAAAAAAAAAAAAAAAATGCTAGTTTCATCAAAATCTACACAGTTGCTGATCTGTAATTCGTACATAAATTTTCAGTTAATTCGAATAGAGATTTAGACATTATCGCACTTTAAATAATTTGAGCCCATTGGCCATAATGCTGAAGAAATTTTCTTTGCGACTCTATAAAAAAATTATAAGTGCTAGTTTTACCCAAATGTATGCCGTTTGTACTATGGTGACATATACAAGCATATACATTTTTACTTCAATCGAATAAGACATTTAGACACCATCGCACTTTGTTCATAATGATAAAGAGTTTTCTGTTGTGTCCTTAAAAAAAAAAAAAAAAAATCCCTTTTCGGCAAGCTTAAAGGCAAAGGTAGATTCCTTTACGTAAATGTTACAATTGTAAAGAAATTTTACATATGCATTAATACTAAGCCAATGGGCTTTGTTGCCACACATTGCAATATTTACGTCGCTATTCTGTTTTCAAGAAATTTAATTTTCAACTACAAAAGAGTTTTACTTAAAATTTTAGGCTAGATTTATTGGTTTGTAAATGTTTCATTTTTTTAAAATTCAAGCTGATAATTATCCAACAAATAGAAGCCTTAACGATATACAATCACAGCAATGGTAAATCCCTGAGGGGGCTATTGGGCTACCCCCCCTCCACTTCCCACCCAAGCTAAATCAAAATTATAATTTTTATTTTAAATCCATATAACTGTTGTTCAATATCTTTCTTTTAAAAAGAAACAGTAATAGAAACGTGAAAATGCACTTGTGATCTTACTATGGTCAGTGGTAGCGGTTTTTGGATAGTTATTTCGTTGTAATTTTTATTGAATTATTGAAAGTTTTGTATTGTGTTTTTGTGATTCTTATTGTCAGATGAGTAAAAATTGTAAAGTGAAACTGTTTTGGTTCACATAAGCTGGAACATTACCATTAACATTAGTTAACCTTGGATCATTTGGCACCGCTGAATTTCAATGTTAATGTTATGAATTTAGTAAATTGTATGATTTGGCGAGATTTTGGTGACAAAACTTACGAATTAGCAATGAAATTTGTGATTTGGCGACAAAAGTTCATAGTTGACGATGAAATTTTTGACTTGGTGACAAAATTTGGCGAGCCTGGCGATGGAGAAAGGCAGCTTTGGCGTCATTATATTTTCTTTCCACTCGAAAACATCATATCTCTTCACAGACCAATATCTTGTTTCGACAAGATAAAAAGTCAAAGGAAGCTGTAACGTATTTCTCTCAATCGTAAATTTTAAATTCTTGCCTAAACCGACATTCTAAACTATTCACCACAAACGATATTTGTATTAAGATTGACGTATTATTTTAATTTTATATTTTTAAATGATTAATTAAAGCTTTTAACATGGTTTTTAATTAACACACTTTTATTAACTTGATATGATGCAACTATTAATGTATGTAACGGAATTTTGCAATTCAATTTTCGGCAAATTCTTGTCGTACGAAGGACCTGAAATTTTGCACACGACTTCATAATCAATGACAATACTAGATGCAAGTGTTTCCAGGCACTTTTCCCATCAGGTTCCAGGTGCAAACAAAAAATCTATACTTGTATAAAACTATCGCATGTGACACAGGATTTGGATGTAATTGTATAATGTCGAGTGGCAACAATTAATTTTTTTAAATAAAGATTTAAAAGTATGTAATAGTTTTCTAAAACCTTTATTAATTCATTTTTCAATAAATGAATGTTCTTTATTTTTTTAAATTGGTATTATTTTATTTATCAAAATAAGGGAATTCGAGTAATGAAATACTCTAATTTAAATTTAAGTTTTCATGAAAGTAAACTTCAACGGAAAATCCATTAAAATCGTCCCTAGTTCATTTGTTAAAGGGATAATACCTAAATGTCCCCAAATTTATTACCTTTTCTACCATGCCAGTTTAATTCGTTTAGCGTTGATTTACACGATTTTTTTTTTTTTTTTTTTTTTAACGATGACATTTATCTTTTACATTATAGCATCTATGTCATAAAGCTAAGTCTAAATCTGCTTAGCTCTAAGATATGTTGATTTTATTTACTTATTTTTTTATTAACTTTTATTTTATTTGTAATCACGGATAAAATTTTATTTCATTTTTCTCAGTACATTGTTGTAATTGTGACGTCATATTTTCTGTTAAATTAAACTTTTTTTAAAAATTATCTATATATTAATAGGCAAGCATAAAATTTGTAGTCCCTTTTTAACATATTAATTATGGGAGTAGAGGGTTGAAAATGGTATCATTCGAAAGGTATGGTTAGCCGGAAGGTGCGAATACAAATATTATTTTCTTACGATGTCAAGAAGGCATTTAAAAATACTTTTATTTTTTATCCATTTTTCCCCATTTTTCCCTTTCATACACGTATTCCTTTACATTAAAAAATACGTAAAAGTGGAAAGTTGTTAAATCTGGCAATTTCATAAAACTCAAATAAAACCATAGACACAGTAATTTGTATAGCATCCTTATACGCAAGCGAAGTGATGACGTCACTGGCCGTCCGTGGAACCACAAAAAAGATTTCCTAAGGATTTGATTTATGAGAAATCATTTTTTTATTTTCTAATTTATTTATGATCTAATTTCTTTCTTTTTTGTTTTATGATTTATGTCAGCTGTAATTTAAAGAGATATTAGCCGTACGATAAATTTCATGTTTGTGTATTAATATGTAAATAATATATATTATTTAATTTTTGAAACTTCAAATGTTCTTTGTTATTTGTCTTTTGGCAACAAAAAGTGATTTTATTTATTTATTGAAATATTTGGTTCTTTTATCGTTTGACTGACAAAAAGTGTCTATTAAATGCTCATTTAAATCCAAATGACTATTTTTTACAAGGAACATTGTTTACAGAGAAATTTTAAATTTCTAAATTTATTTATTTAGTGCTAATTTAAAAGAATTCTGAGATTTGAATAAATTTGTGGTCGAATTTCGACCACTGGGCGATACTAGTATTGTTTAAAAACATGATTAAAATTTTATTATATTTTCAGTGATTTTTTTTATTATCTTTTGCACGTGACATAAGCATCAGATTATAAATTTTTGCAATGAAAGCTATAGAAAATGTTCATCACAAATGTCGAAAAATCACTTTTTAACTTGTAACTTTTAAGCAATTGAAGTTATCGAAAAAGTTTGAATACAAAAGTTGTTCTTTAGAGTAAGGCGGTAATTCGCCTGATTTGAAGTATTTTCCTATTTTCAATATTAAAGAAATTATGGGCAAATGAAAATTTCCACCCCCCACCATTTCCACCCCCTTTGAGCTGAACACCCCATCTACGAACTCGACCGAGATTTTTACTGTCCTGACAACATATCCCGAGTTGGTTAAATTTAAATAAAAATTACTCCAGTTATCGTGTTCACAACTTAACATGGGAAAAAGCGTTATACATATATATATATATATACCTATATATATATATATACATATATATATATAAACTTTTAAACGGAGGGTGGTTTTGGGTTCTAGGGGTCATGATCGGTGAAGATATGAAGAATTTTTCGAGAAGTCGTGTCATGAGAACCATTGCAATAGGTAGATCTCCTATAAGGAATCTACCTAAAAACTATAAATGCTAGAATCCCCAAAATCTACGCAATTCGTGTAATGGCGACTTATAATATGTATATAAATTTTCAGCCTAATCAAATAAGGCCTTTAGACTCTATCGCATTAAATAATTTGAGCCTATAGGCCATAATGAGTAAGATTTTTCCCCCCCCCTCTCAGAAAACAATAAGCGCTAAATTCTGTAAAATCTATACAGTCCGTGCTACAGAGACCTATACCATACGTATCTACTTTCAGCTCATAACGTATACATACACCAAAATTTCAGCGTCGAATCTTTGTCATGATTGCAATACTTTCATATATGTACGTTCGGAAAGTAAAAATTAAAATCAACATCTCACCTTGTGCTCTGAAGTAGCAGTTTTACATAAATCACGAAATTCAAGAAAACCAGCAGTTTCAACTTTGCCTTCTTTTTTTCTGAAAAATTTAAGAATTAAATGCACTAAGAATAAATGCTGAAATATGATTATTATTTTTTTAAGTAAATTTTTTGTTTTAGATCTGAAGAAAAAATATGAAAGGAAAAAAATATCAATGAATATTAACTGGGATATAAATTCGCATTTTATTGTACGAAATTCTTTAGAGAAATACATGAAATAAATGTAAAATAATAATAATAATAATAACAATTATATTAGAAATTATAAGCTTTACTAAATCTTCACTTTTTATAATTTTACAAATTAAAAAATAAATAACTAAATAAACGTACAAAACTATGATATAATACAAAGAAGAAGAAATAATCCAGTATGTCACTCACACGACTTTCTCTTACCCTGAAATTTAATACTATAAATTCAGATTGGAGATTAAGAGGTAAGATAACGAGTACTGTTATGTAAACCTATGTTAAACAATTCAAATTAGGCTTCGGAAAAGATAATTAGTTCTTATATGATAGTTAGTTCTGTGTGAGGGGGGCTACCGCCCCCCTCAACCCCCCGTTTCATTAATGCACTTGCATTTATATAGAATTTAATTCGGTTTTTAAAAAATAATTGTATTTTTAAAAAATAATTTATTAAAATTATTATTTAAACAAATTATCTTTTATGATAATGCGGACGATTTCCATATTAGAGAAGTAGTATAACACTAAATATCAAAAAAAAAAAAAAAAAAAAAGTTTAATTCATTCTCAATATTACATAAAAAAAAATAATAATAAATAAATGAAAAAAAATTGATAACTTTATTTTAAATTATCGCAGATCGATGGTTCAACCATTCGTTTTAAAGGTATTGGCGAGCTCTTTTGAAAGATACCCATCATGAAAATATACTCCCCCCGAAGGGGGGACTTCCCCCCAGGGGGGAGACGAGGCTCCTACATACACAAAAAAAATTTTCCCAGTTGACTATCTCTATTACAAAAAATATATATTCGTTTCATTTGGTTTAGTGCAGTCTATAGATGTTAAACTCTACTTACCTGCAATTTCCCCCATAGACGTAATGTATTTGAATACTTTTGAGTGTCCCTATACACGAACCAATTGCTTCATCTCAACGAAAAGCTTACTGTAGCCTCCCTATATGATACACATTTAGAATACCGAGTTTGGAATTTCTGCTACTATTTGTTCTTGAGATATGCTGATAACAGACACACAGACCATTCGCTAAAAACATGATTTTCGTATTCAGGGGACCTCAGAGCATGTAAATATAACAAAAACTCACGTTCGAAAATTTGACCCTAAAACAATACTTTCTCGACCCTATGGGTAAGAGAAAGTAAAAAAGTGAAATATATTCTGTCAATTATTATTGGATTTTATTTTTCCCCAAAGAAAATACTAACAAGTGCTAGTAAATAAGTGGTTTAACGTTAGTGCAAATAACAAGTAGCTTAGCTCCATATAAAATAATTTTTTAATTAATTTTTCTAAAAAATCTGTAATTTTTAGTTGGAAGAACACTAGTTCGTAAATTATAAAATGTCAACGCAGACTGGCATTTAAATTATATATTATATATACAGAATTTTCAACAGAATTTTTAATTTTTGGACTGTGAACTCATGATTACTGTTTACAGCCATTTTTGATTTTTGTCAAAACTGGTTAAAAATTTGTCATTTATTTATTTTTTTAATAATTTATTCTAAAAGACATGACTTATAATATAGCATGAGTTGAAACTTGTAAGATTGACAGCTTGCAAGTGTTTCTGAAAAAACACGTTTTTAATTAAGGAAAAAAAAAAATTCTAATTATCAACTGAATTTACAGATTGTTTAACTTAGAACTTACCTTGAAAGATTATAGGAAATAAGTTTTAAAATCTAAAAAACCATGATGCAGTTATCATCTCAATATGCACGTCTAATAATGAAATAGAAAAAAAAAAAAGGAGAAGAAGAAAGAAAGAAAAAAGAAAGGAAGGGAGAAAAAAGGAAAGAAAATGTAATTTTTTTTCTCTTACTCATTTAGTTCATCTGATACTTTAATTTTTGTAGTGACAAAATCTGCACCTTTAGAAGCCTAAAATGAAAAATAATTTTATTATTAATATTATATATATATACATCATTATTATTATTTTTTCAAATATAATAAAAAAGAAACGAAGTTTGAGAAATGAAAATTAAAATATGATGTATCTTTCCTGGAATCTTAGTACTGCTTGGTCGAAGACAGGTCAAGTGATTCGGAGATAGGAAGAAAACTATTCCATAAAATAGGAGGAGAGAAATGACAGAAAGTCTACCATTACTGGTTTGGTGAGAGGGTGACTTTTCTTAACGGTCGTATCACAGGAAAAATTTCGCCCAGCTTTTTACTAAACCCAACATGATCAGCATTTTCGAAAGACAGTCGAAAAAGTTGATTACCCGCTAATCTTGAATCTTCCCCATACTCTGCTGTGTTGTGTTTAGTAAAATGTTACGCGAAAATCTCTCGTGTGATATGGTCATCTACCAATGGTGAGTTCCCATTTGCACGATGTGTTATAATCCCTAAAACACCAAAAACGAGAGCAAAAATCAGACGTTCGCACAATTCAACAGCCATACATTTACTAAAAGTTTTAAACTTGCCGTAAACAATATCTCTACAAAAAATGTCTCTCATTTAGTAAAATCGTTTTTTTCCTTCTGTGTAGCAAAAGCTAAAATTCTATTTTGGCTTTCTTCGAATTCATTAAGTACTTTGGTTCGAATTGATAAGTATTTCAAAAGTTATCGTGATAACAAATTTTCAAGTGGCCACCATTTGGAAACAATATGGCGGAGCAAACTGCTCAGCGAACTCATCCAAGATATTTGAAGCATAAGTTCCCTGTCTAACTTTGGTTCGAATTAGATCAGTATTTCAAAAATTATGACACATTTTCAAGTGGAACCGAGATTACAATTGGCCACCACTTGGAAACAAAGGGGCAGAGTGAGATGTCCTATAATATTTGAATGATAAGTCCACTGCGCAAATTTGATTCGAATTGATTCAGTATTACAAAAGTTATCATAATGACAAATTTTCAACTGGCCACCATTTCGAAATAAAATGGCGGAGCAAGTTGCCTAGCAAACTTATCCAAGATATTTGAACTGTAAATTCATTATCCAACTTTGGTTTGAATCAGTTTAGTATAACTCATCCAAGATATTTGTATGATAAGTTCACTGTCCAACTTTGTTCGAATCGGTTCAATATTTCAAAAGGTATCATGATGATAAATTTTCAAGTGGTAGCCGGATTAATTTAAAAAGCACGCTTAATTTAACGCCACTTTGTTAAAATTGACGGATAAAGTTCATTAATAGACTTGGTTGAGACCATTATCTTATATGATCTATGCATACATCAAAATTCAAGCAAATCTGGCCTTAAATACGCTTTTTACAATGTGGATTTGAAATTTCCAAGTAGCCCCCAGCGGCCGAGCGGTTCTGCGCTCAAAGCTGGTAGACGTGAGGTGCCGGGTTCGATCCCCGGTCGCGCTCGTCGACCTAGCCGTTCGGAGTTTTCCGTGGTTTCCTCCGAAACTTGCGTAAATACGGGCTAGGACCCCTTAGAAAGACCTCCACGGAAGGCCCTCCCCCTCAGGCCTAGGACCCCAGTGTTGTCAATCGGCCTTAATCCCTAACACCAACACCAACACCAAGTAGCCCCCACTTGAAAAAAAAAAACAAAATGGCGGAGCAACGTGGTTAACGAACTCATCCAGGATATTTATAAGATAACGATAAGTTCGCTGTCCAAATTTAGTTGGATTTGGAGCATAATTTCGGAAGTTATTATAACGACAAAATTTCCATTATATATGTAGAAATAGATAGATAAACCAAGTGATTGCAGTAGATCGATTTCTAAAGAAATCAACCTAGAAGTGGGGAAACACCTGCACACCCGGTCCTGGAATTTCCAGTCGCGTAAATGAGAATTTTTCACCTCTTTGCGCAAATAGGAATCGCACAAATGATATCGATTCCGTCCAATGTGCTGCCTTCCCTTTACAGCAGTCCATTTTTTTTTTTTTTTTTTTTTTTTTTTTTTTTTGTGGGCAGAGTGCCAAGATCAGTCTTTAAAATCTGGCTAAGCAGCACTTGTGGCATTTGAATAAAGATAAAGCACTTACAAGGAAACATTCAAAAGGTGTCTTCTTCAAAAATTATTGAAAAAAATATAGGTGATTCTACTCTTCATAAAACACCAGGAAGTGAAAAAAATTATAGGCTGAAATGAATTACAGCGACCACAAAAAAATATCAAAATTAAGTATATTTGACGATTTAGCGCTAGGCGTTTAGTCCGCTAGCACCGAGGTTGCCGTGTACGAACAGAACCGTGTTTTGTTTCTCCGCCAAGTACTCAAAATCAAAATCAATCGATTAACAATGTGAAATGCCAAATATGCTTAATTTTGATATTTTTTTGTGGTCGCTGTAATTCATTTCAGCCGATAATTTTTTCACTTTCTGGTGTTTTAGAAAGATTAGAATCACATATTTTTTTCAATATTTTTTTGAAGACGACACCTTTTGAATGTTTCCTTGCTAGAGTTGCTCACTTCTGTTTACCAAATCCCCAGTGTTGTTCCTTCCTGTTCTACTTGATTTTTTTCTTTTATCACAGGTGAATCCAGAAATTTAAATGAAGTTTAATCTTCAAGTTTCAATGAAATGATTACACAGTTGAATTGAATTATTAAACAAATAAATATTAAGGTTTATTCAAAGGGTAAATTCTGACTTATTAAAGGTTAATATAACAGTAATTTTGCAAAAAATCTATAACTAGCTATCTTTTATAACAATGATACTTAAGTATAGTGTACAATATATTCAATCATTATCGTTAAGTATATTGTATAATATACTAAATGGTAATGACTATATCCAAAAATATTATCTGCTATTACCTTTAATACTGTATCAGATATGCTCTCATGGGATATAAAACATTTTGGTTTGAACATCTTGATTCTGTAAGAGACATCTTTTTCTGTTAATTGTGTAGTTGCTGAACATAAGATGCAGCCTAGAAGAGATTTTATACAAAGAAATTTTGTAAATTTATATACATGGTGTCGACATTTTCAAACAAAATTTGCGAAAATTTATTTTTTTCTCAAAACTATTCAAAAGGAAAGAGAAAGTTTGCACTTTTGATCAGTTTGGTTATTTTAAATTAAAACAATAAATCTTAATTCTTATTGATTTTTATTGCTATGATTATTGTTATACAGTATTTATCGTTAATATAGCATACATTTTCCTCTTAAACAATTTAAATATATTTTAAAATAAGAAAAAAAATAGATGAAGAAATTATAGGAGAATTGTATCTTTGACCATATTCTTTAAAAATAATAATACTGGATACTCATGACAATTTGAAGCATCCATTAGTTAAAATTACACTTACCTTTAAAAACTTAAGGGGACTCTCTACCTATTGTCTCTGAAAGCCGAAGCCAATGTTATTCTATGGGAAATTTTGCCCCATTTTAATTCATTAACTAATATATATTTTTAAATTCCGTTTTCACTTTCCGAAAATTTACAACTATTAAACAATTTATAGCTTTCTAATTTTTTTTTTTTTTTTTTTTTTTAAGATTTCACTTTTAAGCTCAAAAATGAAAATTTTCACGTTGTGAAAATTCGCATTTTACAACATCAAAATAAAATATTAAAAAATTTAAAAAATAATTTAGAAAGCGATAAATTGTTTAATACGCAAGCGAAGTGTGACGTCGCTGACCGTCCGTGGGTGCAAGAAAAAGATTCTCTATGTTAATCACCCATTGAATTTTTTGTAAAAAAATATTAAAAATCGAGGAAAATTATTTCCCCGTTTTAATCCCCGTATTTGAGTATAGATATGTATTAGTTATCGTATGCATGTGTTAGATTGAGTTGTTTTGCTGTCAAATTGACAAAATTTTAATTTTAAATTTCAAAACTCTGTCGTTCTTGGCGCTTATTGTATTTGGAGATCAAAAACGTAATACGAAAGTATACATGCCAGATGTGTTGTACGAAATATTGTTTCATATTATTCATTACTCTCTTAATATAAGTTGTTAAAATAACCATGATTTTTCAAAGGAATTAAATATGTTCGCCAGATAATTTGGCGATATTTATTTAATTTTTTTTTTTTTTTTCACCGCCAAAGATGACAGATGTGAAATCTATTCCGCTGCAACATATGAGTATCTTACATCAGACAGTTTATTTAGACATTTGAAAACAAATTAGACTTCAAATTATGATAGACCATTTATCATTTTCATTTTAATTAGTATATTTGTTGTATATTTATTGTGTAAATATCATCATTTGAAATGAAATGTTTATGTTTTCAATCGAATATGGAAGTTTGCCATTTTTTTTTCTAGAGTTTTGAAATTTAAAATTCAAATTTTATATATTTTATAGCAAAAACAACTTAATCTAATGCATGCACACGATAACTAATCTTATATATATTATAAATGTGAATGTCCGTTTATTTGACTGAGTTTCACGCTAAAACTACTCGATGGATTTCGGTAAAATTTGTTATGGAGATAGCTTATTCCCTAACTTAGAAAGTTGGCTGCCTTTTATTCCGAAAAAACTTTTTTTTTTTTATTATTTTTATGCATCAAATAGCAATTTTGTAAGCTAATAATAGCAAAAAAATTAGCCATTTAAATTTTAACCATAATTTATTTGTTGCCAAAATTAAATTTAATTATCCATAATTTAATTGTTGTCGAGTTTATTTTTTTCCAACAGGAAAATAAATAAATAAATTATGCATCTCACAAAATTGACGTCATTTTAAATTTTAAATTTCTTTTACAAAGTGCTAATATAGTTTACGATACTAATGTGCGTTGTACTAAAATCAGTTTTATTCATAGATCCTCCTTGGTGATTTTTTAAATTGCTGCGTTGAGGTACACCGAACATTTTCGCCAAGAGATTTAATTTAGCAACAGCGATTTTAATCTAGGTAGTTCAAGAAAAATGTAAAATTAATAAAGTTGTGTAGCACGATAATGTTTAGTTATTTATTTATTTTTTTATATACCATTCACTACGCTAATTTAACATACAAATAAATGAGCTGCTGTGTGTGACTGCACTTGCACGCTGTCGGGCAGAAATATTTGATTAATTCAAATTAATATTTAAATAACTAAATAAAGATATGTTTAATAGAAAGCATAGTCTTGGAGACAAACTTGGCGAGTGGGCGACCAAATTTGGTGAAAAATGATAGTTTAGGGTTCCCGATGTTTCGAAGCTCTCCGACACGCGGGAACATAGACCTTGAGCTTACCAAGGGATTCTCGACGGAGTTATCTCCAAGCCCCATCGCCAAAAGTTATAAGTAGGTGTGAGTTGATTTTTGCGAAAGAATATGTAGTCACTGCGATCCAGAGTTATTCAGAGACCTATTCTGAGTCATTGCATTTTAGGGATTGAGCTCTAAGCAACTGGACATTTTTCGTGAGTGAGTGAAAATTTTTGCTCTGGTGTAGTTGATGTCATTTGCTTTACTCCTGTGGAACCAGTGACTATTTTTTAGACTGTCCCAGAACATTCATCGAATAATGACTTATACTGTACGAGTAACAGCTTCAACTGTTTCCAGAATATTCGAAGAATTAACACCAGCTATTGGACTATTTTCGAAAATATTTCTTTTAATAATAGTTTTTTTGTACAGATTCGAGAAGTTCAAAAAATGTTTGATGTTGCCAATGAGGTCCCATACTAAAGCTGTGACGAAAATAGTCGCCAATCGAAATATATCCAGTTACAAAGAAATCATTTAAATATAGTGTCCAGCGAAGCGGGCAAAGCCTGCTAGTACATATCTATACCCAAATACGGGGATTAAAATCGGGAAATAATTTTCCTCGATTTTTAATATTTTTTTACAAAAAATCCAATAGATGATTAACATAGGAAATCGATGATTATATAGATGATTAACATAGGACGGCCAGTGACGTCATCACTTCGCTTGCGTATAGTTGCGAAGTTTCTGAATGTGAAAACGGAATTTAAAAATATATTAGTTAATAAGTTATAATGGGGCAAAATTCACCATAGAATAACATTGGCTCTGGCTTCTGGGGACGATAAGTGAGAGGCCTCTTAAGGTATCTTTTTTTTTTTTTTTATGTTCACAATGAAGAAATAAATAAAAATTAAAAAAAAAAAATTATCATGTGAATGACAAAATTATTTTACGAAAGAATAACTCTCAAAACTATTTAATTGAAGAAATGGAATGGACTTACATAGAAGCCAATGGAAATTATCAATACACCCCTTTTGTTATGTGTTGTTAACTTTATTAATATTTGTTGATATTTAATTGTTATCACGGATATACTGTTAGCAATATCAAGAAGGAAAAAAAAATTGTCCATTACGATAGTGGCCAAAATAATTTTTACACTAATGTTAATGATGCTCATTTGTAATATCAATAAACAAAGTATCACGAAACAAAATAACACTCATAAGATCTGTTAAAATACCAAAGATTATTAATATAAATAAATATTGATACCATTTTGATTTACACCAAGAATTTAAGATAAAGTAAACTAGATTTGTAAATTTAATTATTATTACAAAGGAATTTACAGAATGTTTTTGAAAGGCAACACTCATGAGGAAAACAGTGACTCTTTATGAATTTTCTAAAATATAAATAAAAAAAATTCACAAATGATCACCCACTTAGAAAACTACAAATTATAAAGAACTCATACGTGAGTATGTTTTTGTGTTTCATCTAAGTCGATTTTTCAAATTATGTAAAGCTGAAAACGACAGTTCATTTGAAAACCATCCTAATAATTATAGAAATAAAATTTTTGACTAAGATGGAAGTATTATTCAACCTCCTACATCAAATCTAAATCTTACAAGAAAATTCTTTCAAGTGCTAATCAAAAATTTTCTTGAAAAAATTGTTGGCATAAGATTTAATCATAAATAGTAGTTTTCTGTGATATTAGCTACTGAATCACAGTAGAAAAAACTATCAAAAAGTACTAAAAATTAGTTCATCTCTCCAATATCTCCAAATAAGTGCTTGTTTGACGGTTCCATTATTGTGATTTTCATCTACAGTTGTTAAAAAGTTTAAATACAAGATATAGATGTTCTTTATTCGCTTTTATAGTCCATTGAACTAGGCGCGAAGTCAAGTACTTGAGCGCTCATAGAATAGATTAATATATTAATGAGGATCAGACACCCCAATAACAGAAATTCTAGATAACATTATTTAATATTATTTAAGCCTTGATAACAACCATTGTGAGTCCAACTATGTCTGTTATTTTTTATTAATGGTATCTCTATCAGAAAAAATAAAATAAAATGCATTATAAAAAGGGATATTTATAGGTTTATTTTTTATTATTTATTTGCAGCTTTTAAAAATACTGGTCTTCTCCAACTGCAGTAGGTAAAGTTGGAAAAATCCAGCAATGTATAGTCTTATGAATTGTATAAATTGCAAATAATGTCTTTGGTTGTAACAGACTAAAATATGAAACAACTCCTACGATATTAAATTTAAACTAATCTAAAAGAAATACAGTGAAACTTTTTTGAGAAGGTCATCACTATGCCATGTATTGTCCTTTTAGAGAGCTGTTCTTTCAATGAAGACTGAGTTTATAATTCAAGCCCCCCCCCCCCCCAAAAAAAAAAAAAAAAAAAAAAAAAAAGCTTTAGTATAGGACTTCTTTGGCGAAATTTGAAATTTGGCACCGAAGTAACCCGGACTTTCTCGCAAAGGTCTTTACTAGCGCAATTATGATAACCGCATTTTAATTTATTGAAAACAATTTACAACAAAAAAGTTACTATATCAATGGCATCCTTAATTTTTTTTTTTTTTTTCATTTTACACGCGCGCTTTTTATTTCCTAATTCAAAATTATTAAAAAAAAAAAAAAAAAAAAAAAAAATTCTGATAGTGTTTGTTTCGATACTGATTATTATTAATTTTCTTTTCTTTTTCTTTCAAAATAAATAAATAAATAAATAAATGATTTTGATGAACTTCTGGCAAAAGTAGAATTTAGTTTAGGACGGATAACTATTAGTTTTTTTTTATTATTATTATAACATTGCTTTCAAATTATTCAATTATATTTTCGATAAGTTTTCCTTTTCGATAAATGTCCAACTATCGTAAAACTGGTATCGTAAAAATCCGTAGATTGAGACTCAGTCCTCAGTCTAATTAAAAAAAAAAAAAAAAAAAAAACGGTGTTTTAATTTGAATTTCCGTGAAAAATCTATGCCAGTAATTTTCAAATGAAAAAAAACTCACGCAACTGTGAAATTTTAGTGCAGAATTTTACAAACAATTTTAGTATTATTATTCTCAGTCTTAAATAAAATATGCTACCAGATGTGTAAGCAATCAGTAATGGTATATACATACTTCCCATTTTAAATATTTCAATTTTGATTTATTTATTTCCTTATTAATTTCAACCAATGGAATATTCTAATAGGATTTCATTTATTTTTATCATCTACAAACTAGTGTAAATGCACATGCCGAATAAATTTATCTTAATCTAAATCTATGTGATGCGCTTTAAAGTATTCTGTATATATAAAGCTAATTGTTTGTTTGCCCGGATTTTCAGTCCGCTGTACAAAAATATATAGAATACTAGATACTATATATATTCTATATATAGAATATAGAATACTGTACATATAGAAATCTACACTATTCAACCGACAGCTACGAAAAGTGGCACACTTATTAATCAGGAAAAAAATCTAGCTAACGCCGTATTTTTTAGTCCAGTCGGATAAGTGGATCAAAAGATATTAAATAAAAGCCCCATTTTAACATTAAAAGGATTAAAAGAAAGAAATATTTGAGGTCAAAATAAGGAAATAAAATACACGTTTATTTATTTTTATTTTATATTTTCTAGAAATAAAATAAAATCTATACATTAATACTAATAGGCAAGTATGAAATTTGTGGTACATTTTTAACATATCAATTATGGGAATAGAGGATTGAAAGTTGTATTATTCGAAAGATATCATTAGCCAGATTTGCAGAATACAAAAATTATTTTCTTACGGTGTCAAGAAGGTATTTAAAAATACTTTTATTTTTTATGCACTTTTGGATTTTATACTCGTAATCTTATGTATTTAAAATTCCTTTCATTTCAATCGTCTGCGTTTCTATAGCAACGGTTTGAAATTTGATACTATTGAATTAGAGGAAAAAAATATTGTTACGCTACGAAAGTTGGTGCATTTTTTTTTTTTTTTTTTTTTTTTTTAAATCAGGAATTCGCGTGTGGATAAATATTTTAATAGAGATATTTGGCATTAGTCAGCTTAAAGTTTAAAGTTTTTATTTAATTAAGTACCACTTTTCTTTTCTACAGTAAAACAAAATTTTTCATTTTTATTGTTTAACTTATGAGATTCTTTTATTTTCTCACCTTATTGTACATAGGTATAATTTGGATTTTATTAAGATTTTTATTTATTTATTTATTTATTTTTTGTAAATATCATAAAACAGATTTTTTTTTTTTTTTTTTTTTTTTAATGTAGAACAATTTTAGTATCAAACCCTTTTGGTAAAATTTGAAATTTGGTACCGAAGTAGCTCGGACTCGGACGTTAGATTTAGATGTAATGTAAAGGCATATGACGTTACTTTTGTCGAACGTAAACTGCTAAATGTATTTATGTTCCTTGGTATCGAAAAACGAGGATTTGATGTAATTTGGCTATGCTTTTTTCCTGTTTGGCATTCAAAAGATAACAATTTATTGGTGGCTTTTTTGTTGCGAATCAGTAGCTTAAAATTTTGCCAGTGATTTAAGCACAATGTAAACTAATTTCTGTAATTTATTTTCAAGCAAATTGCCGATTAGCTCTTAAAATCTACTTGTCAATCTTTTTAAGAATGTACTGATAAATATTGATTTTTTCCTGTTTAATCTAAAAGAAAACCTTTTTAGTTTTTCTTCTACATTTCACTTTGTAGTACTTTTGCAAAATACGTAATTTTTTTTAAGTTGCATTGGTACTAACAAACTTTTTCTTCAACCATGAACATGGGTCAATCCAGTCAAAAACATGTTTACAAGTAAATTTAACATATCTAAAGTTAAGTATATTATATGCTAAGTTTTCTAGTTTTTTCCTGAATATCAGGTACCGTAGTATCTTGTTGTATATAGAATTTAAAGAATACTTGTTCATATTCTAATATAGAACTTTAAAATAAATGAGTAAACGGTTTACCTATTCTCATAGCAGCTATGTTGACCAACCAAAATTCAGGCACTTTTGGCAGCATGATCATAACATTATCCCCTCTATTAATGCCACATTTCACTAGTGCATTTGCTACCCTATCAAGGGAAAATTTTACACCATAAGTAAAAAACAATAATTCAAATTGAAAAAAAAAAAAAAAAAATAGTTGAATTTGATATAATTTGTGCTTAAACACCTTTAAATAATAAAATTCAATTGATATTTTAGCATCTGGGAACTGCATATTAGTGATGTACAACAATATTCATTTTATTGAAATACTGAAACTGGAATGTCAAAAAACAATGTAAAGAAAAACACAAACACAATAATTAACAAACAATTATTTTTACAAAAATAAATAAATAAATAAAAATAAATAAAATAAATAAATAAATGAAATAATATAAGCCTTCTTTAACCCTCTAACCTTTGTAAAAAAAGACCAAATTATAATGTTTTTACTGTGGGGGTTTTTACAATGCATAAAAAATAATGGTTATCTCAGCTCGAGATTAAAAACATAAGTGTGCATTTAAAGGTAAACCGTATGTGACTGTTATATATGACTTTCATACTTAAAAAACAAACTAAAAATTGATTTTTTTTTTTTTTTTTTTTTTTTAATGTGTTATTATAAAAACAACCGCTCAGTGAAAAATGTAAATTTAGCAAATATAAAATTTTGCTGAAACGTCAGTGGAGATCGCTATGTGGAGACTCCAAATGTTTTTGGGTTCTGTTTGTATGTCTCGCGACAGCGGCCACAATTGGTACACATATTCATGAGCCACACAGAATTAGCTGTACAATTTTGGTTGCGTATTCTGTTTGTAATTCGTGTACAGGGACACACCAAAGTTTCACTTATCACTACGGCCTAGCCTATGGACAGAATTTGTACCGCGCGCCGCAATAGCGGCCGCAAAAATGCCCCAATTCGCTAGACAGAAATTGCTGTGTAATTTTTGGTGTATATATATTGTTTATTCTTCGTGTACGGGTACACATCAGATATTTTATTATCATTATGGCCTATGGGCAGATTTTCATTTAAACGCATTTTAACATGGTTACACTGTAAAAAATATGTCCTATTTGCTGCCAGAAATTCTCTGTAATTTGAGAAAATACGTTCTGACAACATAATTTTTTCGTAAATTACGCGTATTTTCTCAAATTACAGAGAATTTCTGGCAGCAAATAGGACATATTTTTTACATTGTGTCCTGAACTCTGCAAAATGAAGCTAACATGCGTTATTGAGATAATTTAAAGCATGTTTTCTGTTGGGGGGGGGGGAAGGGAAATGCGTGCTTAGACTTAATAATGAATGTGCAGGACCTTATAAAGGTTTACCGACAATGTCATGTAATCATCCAAATTATGTCAAATTTCGTTATGCTGCATTCAACATACTGGAATTAGCATACACTATTAAGTTACTTAAATGCATGTTTTCTCTAGACAAATGGTATGTGTAGACTAAATAATTTATTTACAGGACCGCACACAAGAATTTCGTTAATATTCTGTAATCATCCAACTAATGTTAAATTTGGTTTAAATATTAATGAGTTACAATGAATTAGTTGTATATTTTTTATTTGTGTTTATAATTATTGCGGATCGTGTACAGGAACACATAAAAGAATTTAGTACCATTGCGGTCTATAGACGGTATTTTTTATATTTTAGCATGGCTACACTCCATTCAACACGATGAAATAAACATATGTTATTAAAATGTTTAAAACATGTTTTATGTAAAAACTGATAGGCATAGAATTGGTAATTTGTTTATAAGGTAACACAAAATAATTTCAATTTGTTATGCAATTATTTCTTATGAAATTTGGTAGAAGTTTTTATGAGGTACATGGATTTAACACAAGGCTATAAGTTACAAAGAAATATGTATATATACATAGATACAAATAGATATAAACAGACAGATACAACAGGGGGTGGAGGGGTGGCAGCTCCCCCTTAGAAACGTATTCGATTATGTAACGAGTAGCGAGTTAATCATATATGTGTATGTATATATATATATATATTTAAAAATATGAAATAAATAAAAATGATCAGCTGAGTAATAAGTGATGCAAATAGGACGTTCAAGCACCTGACCTGCAGATCCACTTGAGTAATGTGTAAACGTCATAAAAATAAAATTATGTTGGTGTAATTATTATTTGCATAACGAAATGCTTACGAAATATATATATGTATATATATATAAATATATATATGTATATATATATATATATATGTATAGTACATGTATATATTGAATTATCTTCTTTAATAACTTTCAAAGAATTGGATTATATATAAGGTTTGTTCATAATTAAGCCTCAGTTGTACAGCAGCACCTTTAGTTTAAAATACCTTTCTGACTTTTTCTTTTTTTTTTTAAGTTTATTTGAATTCTTCTTTCCGAAAGTTTGGCTACCATCTAAAGGACATGCCCATTTCTGCCTCTAAACAGAATGTTTATCTTTACACACAATATTTGGTTGAACTGTACAAGGGCAACATGAAAGTATGAACATAAGGTGTTAAACTTTATTCCATTGCTGATGTGCTGCAGGATTCCTGTACGGTACAATTTTTAATTTTATTCATTTAAACTATTTATATTTTGCTAACAACTTTCGTAAAAAAGAAAGGAGTTGTGGATTTTACATCTATATGATATTATCTGTGATACTCTTATGGAACATTTGTAGGTCGCTAAAAAATTAATATGAAATCGAGGAAGTCATATTCCACTCTTTCAGTTTAAACATTGTGATTTAATCTCAACAGAATATTACTTTTTTGATTCTTGTTGGAGATCTTGGAAACTCCACTTAATTTCCCTGCCATCTTCATAGACATACCAAAAGGCTGGAATGGAGATAGATCGTTTTCCATCCTAAAAATAAAAATTGAATAAAAGAAGAACATAAATATAAGTACTTACACTTAAACGCCAGTGTAAATATATTAAACGCAAACTTCAGTTTCGGTAACGTAAAGCATACTGTCATCAGTGCAAAATGACTGGAACTGGATTGAACGATTGAAGCATTCTTGGATTTCCTAGTGCAGAACACTCTACATCCAGGCTAGTGGATTATTTCCTTTATATACAGATACGGAAACGAATTTTAGAGTCGGAATAGCAGCTAATAGAAATTTAAGAAATTGGAGGTGATAGCTAATAGGAATTTCAAATATAGAAAGCTATGTAAAAATCAAGAATATGTGAATTTTATGTAACATTTACAACAGTCCGAGAGAGGGAGTACATCAAAATCGTAATTAATGATATTTTTATGGATATGGAAATTTTCTAAAAAATCGAGTTCATGTTCATGTAAGTTTTTAGACCGACAGATTATATTAGTTGAATTAAAATTGAAAGTCTGGTTATTCTCCCAACAATGCTTAGCAATGGCCGATTTGTTTATTTCTTGTTTCTGAAGATAAACCATGGGCTCTTTAAGAGGAAACTTGAGTTTACGTTTAATAAAAGATTTATACAAAAAGTAATATAAAAGAAGAACATATTTAAACCAGTTTAAATATATGTAATAAATAAAAGAACATAAATATAAATACTTACAAAACGTTGAAAACGCCAATGTAAAAATATTTAACGCAGACTGCAGTTTCGGTAGTGTAAAGCGTACCATCATCAATGCAGAATGACTGGAACTGGATTGAGGCATACATATATGTTACCGTCAAAGCTCGAAATCCGTTAATGTGCAGATTATCTAGCTAATCTGCAGATTAACTAAAATGACCCGTTAAAGTGCAGTATTATGCAGTTTTCTGCATTTTAACTAGGTAATTTGCACATTAGCGGCTTCTGTATCGTTAAAGTTCAAATGTTTGTTTCGACTTCGAGCCTTAATTTTTTTTTTTTACATTCACTATGACGTCAAACAGCCATGGGATACAGATACGCGAATGAGCTTCAAACACAAACTAAAACTTTTACCCCTTCCGCTCCGCTATGATAAACGGTAAACGCAAAATGTGGAGAATCGAAGCCATGATTACGTTTCTTATTATGACCAACACAAAATTTAAAGTAACAAGTAAGTTATATTTGTTTTAATTTTGATTTTATTTCTTCTCTTTTTTTAATTCTGTCAATATAGGTTTGATAAGAGTCTGCATTTTATTAATGAAATCTAATCTTAATTAAAAGCTCTCTCTGGTAAAACTCCATTTTGAATTATGAATATTAAATTTACAACACAGTAATTATTTCCTCCCGAAATAAAACTATAAAACCACAACTTTTTAAAACTAATTTATTTTGGTATTACTTACTGGGAAAAAAAAAAAAAAAAGTATTAATTTTTAACTCTGAAAAATATTATGGCATTATTTAATAAATACTTAATATGAAATTTTTGTGCATTTTTTAGCATTTCATTACAATTTTTTTTTTCTTTCAGTTCCAAGTTTACTTTATATATTTTATATATCATGATTATATTTTTATTTATTTATTTTTTGTTAGCTTTTTCAGATAATTTCGTTGTAGTTTATCACATAAAATGTGTTTATATATATATATATATATAATATATTGTAAAATTAATACATTTGTTAAACTTGTACAGATATATGTATGCTGCAAAATATAGTTTAATAAAGCATTAGAAAACTGTCATTTTAATTTTCATGCGTTCTAAAAAATATTAAAGCAGTTTTAATTATTTGAAGTATTTCTTAAATAATGCTTCTGATTTATCTAATTTAATATTTCTTTAGCGAATTAAAAATTGGTGCATAAATTTCTTTTAAAATAGTAATAGCAATATAAGTTGTTAATAAAACATATTTTTTTTTAATTATTATTTAAATGGTTAAATATTTTTATTTTGAAAAGAAATCGTTACTGTATTGCAGACAAACTTCGATAGTGTATCGAACTCTGCACAGAGTAATGCGAGGTGTTGGACACCTTGGCATCTAATGATGCGTTGACACACCAACACATTGGCTCTGTTTCCTACACCTGAATTTCGAATTTTTGAAAATTTTGCTGCCTCTGAATTAGGATAAATTGTTTATTTTTATTAAAATTTTTATTCTACAGGTTTTATTTGTCTTATAATGTATTAAGAACTCCCTAAATATCATTTATTATTGGTATGAATAAACACTTTTTTAAAATTTTTAATTGCAGCATAATTTAACTAAATTAATGTTGAAACTTTACTTTTATAACTTCATGTTTGGAGTTGGTGTAACAACTTTCGCGAGGGGAACTTCTCCTTTCTCAGCACTCTCCTTAGTGGTCGGTGATATTCGAGCAAAGTGATGTTTTTTTCTATCTCCAATAGGTGGCGTGACAACCAGTCTAATCTAGCGTCCCTTCACTGATTATCCAGGGTTTCTAGTCTAATCCAGCTTCCAAGTAATTGGCATTATGGAAATTGCTATTATTAACTATATTTTTTACCACTTCACGAAAGAATGTGTAGTCAAGGTTATTGTAATTTGCGATTTTTGTAGTTTCATTTAATTTAATATCAATATTACTGTCTTGGTATGTTTTAGTTAGGGCAGTGATAATTTTGCCGTATCTTATATTGTTTTTATGCTCCTTATGTCTGGTGTCAATCTTTCGCTTAGACATTCCGATTTAGCAACCTTCTTTATTGTTAGGGTATGTATACGGGATTTTGTAGATACCTATGGTCTCGAGGAGGGGATATTTGTCATTATAAATTATTGGATAGAAGTTTCAATTAAACTCAGAAATACAACTAGAAAATACAAAGTAACTATATCTGTTGAACCTAACCCCAATATCTATCAAATAATTAGTAGCAATAAAGATCCCCCCCCCCCCCACCCTCAAGACCGCAGGTATCTACAAAATCCCGTTTACATGTTCTAACAACTAAGAAAGTTGCTACATCCTAATATCAAAGTGAAAGATGAACACCAGACTTAAGAAGCCTAAAAACGATATTAGATACAGAAAAGATACCAACTTCCTAAATAAAACATACCAAGACAATAGTAATATTGATATTAAATTTAATGAAACTACAAAAATTGCAAATTACAAGAACCCTGATTACGCATTCTTTTGTAAAATGGTGGAAATAGTTAATAATAGCAATTTCTGTAATGGCAACAAATCAAAAACTGGCTTAGACTGACTGTAATGCCACCTACTGGAAGAAAAATTAAAAGATAGAGGAAAATTTCCCTTGGTTCCAGCATCACTGACCACTGAGGAGGGTACAGATGACGGAGTGCATCCCCTCTCAAAAGCAGCAACACCAACTCCAAATATGAAGCTATCCGCGTTTGTAATGATCGATAGATGGCTCTTTCTCAACTGCAGTTGTTAGTAAATATAATAGCCAGCCACGTGTATGAATTATTGTTCTTTCTTGTTATTCTATCATTGTTTCAGCGTGAAAGCTATCAGTGGTATGATAATTTCCCCTTAGCCCACCAGAGGGCGAGCATTTCATTACAATCGCGGATAAAGAAAAGTTTAAACTTTCACTTGGATAAATAAATACCTAATATATCATTATAAAGTCTCCACTCGCTATTAAATCTGCATACAAGTAGCAGTTTTCAGGTTTTTTACATATTTGTTAGTTTCACCCCTGGTTTACAGTATGCTTATAGAGCGTAATGGAATTCATATGGCTGTTACATATAAGATTTTTTAAAATAAATATTTCATAAATGTTCAACTTATTTTTCTTCGATGGAATAATATAAAGTATGCTATAATTATATTCAAAAGAGTGACTGTGTTGAATTCTGTCATAGAGTGACAACTCCATAAGAAAACAACACACCCTTTTTACGTTTCATTTAAAGGAGTTGGTTTAAAATGGTGGTTCTCAGCTGGTGTGCTATAAGAGGTTGGTTGGATTTCCGGTTGGATGGGTTTTACGTCGCACTAGTGCTGCGCAGATGGGCAATTGGCGACGGTCTGGGACACACCCCTCCCAGACCTTGTGCTATAAAAGACCCTTCAGACACTGGCAACATACAAAGCGTCAAAACTCATAAATTATCTATTGTCCGAAAGTGACACTTGAAAATTTGCACACATTTACAATGAAGGACATTATTTTTTATTGCTCTTTTACAAAAGCGACCCCCCTTCTCATGCAATTATCGCACTAGGTGGTTTGTGAGCTTCGATTGCAGCCAGCGTCGATCTCCTAAACCACATCAAAGAAATATCAATAGAGCCGACTTGCAGCTTTCTAAGTTGCCAGTCTCTGAAGGGTCCTTAAGAGGATTTCAGTTGCACTTTTTAACCGACTTCAAAAAAGAAGGAAGGTTCTCAATTCAAACCGTATGTTTTTTTTTATGTTTGTTAGCTCATAATTTCTGAACGGATGCTCCGATTTTGACACTTTTTGTTTTGTTGAAAAGGTCTTGGTCTGAAATAGGTCCCATTGTAATATCTTTACAATCTAAACAAAATACAGGGTGCCCAAAAAAATCAGTCTCGGCTCTTTTAACTGCTAAACGGCTGCAGATATGGTGTTAAAAATGGTATGTAAGTATAGCAAAGTGGCCATGCAGTACAAGGTTAAACCGCTTGCAGCGCCACCTGGTGGAAAATAGCGGAGTTAGTGTTACTATCTCGAAAACGGTTCTAGAGAAAAAAGTGAATTACAAAGTTGAAAAGTATCATCGATTTGGTACAAAAAGATAGTTTAGACATTCATGCTAGCGTTCCTATCTCGGAAACGGTTCAAGATAGGGGAAAAAAGTGAATTATAAAATTGCAGGTCATCATCGATTTAGTACGAAAAGATAGTTTAGACATTGATGCTAAAAATACAATGGTAAAAACCGTGCATTTGTTCATTCGCAGTGTCTTACACTATGCACACTTGAACTACATTGCACACAATGTAGCGTAGGTGGTGAGACATACGTTATATAGTTCAAAATACGGTTACTTGATACTTTTTGTTTTGTTGTAAAATTCTTGGTCTAAGTAGGTCCTATTGTAATATCTTTACAATCTAAAGAAAATAAAACGCCATCTGGTGAAAAACAGCGGAATCAGCGCTCCTATCTCAAGAACGGTTCAAGATGGAAGAAAAGTTAATTACGAAGCTGTAGAGCATCATCGATTTACTACGAAAAGACAGTTTTTAGACATTATTGCTAAAAATAGAACGCCTAAAACGTGCAGTTGTTTGTTCGCAATTTTCTACACTGTGCACACTTGAACTACGTTGCACACTTTGCAGCGTAGTGGATGACACGTATAATCTGTGGCTCAAAGTACTATTACTTTAAGCGGTCACATCGATTAGCACAAAGTCGTTTTCAACCAACTTCAGAAAAGAGGGTGTTCTTAATTCGAGCTATGTGTTGCTGTTGGTGTTTGTAAGCTTATAACTCAGTAAGAGATGCTCTAATTAACCGACATGAAAAAGGAGGAGGTTCTCAATTCAAACCGTATGTTTCTTTGTTTTCATTTTTGTTTGTTAGCTCATAACTTCTGAACAGATAATCCGATTTTGGTACTTTTTGTTTTATTGTAAAGGTCTTGGTCTGAAATACGTCCCATTGCAATATCTTTACGATAAAAAGAAAATACAGGGTGCCCAAAAAAGTCAGTCCCGACTCTTTTAACTGCTGAACAGCTGCAGCTATAGTCATAAAAGTGGTATGTAGGTATAGTAAAGTGGATATGTGCTGCGCGATTCAACCGCCTACAGCGCCACCTGGTGGGAAACAGTGGAGTTAGTGTTCCTATCTCGGAAACAGTTCAAGACAGAGGAAAAAAGTGAATTATAAAATTGCAGAGCATCATCGATTTAGTACGAAAAGATAGTTTGACGTTAATGCTAAAAACAGAAAGCCTAAAACGTGCATTTGTTTGTTCACAATATCCTATTTTCTGCACATTTGAACAAAATTGCATATGTTGTAGCGTAGCGGGTGACATTTATGCTATGTAAAATTCAAAGTATGGTTATTTTAAGCGGTCGCATAGATTAAAGCATAGACATTTTAAACCGACTTGATAAAGGAAGAGGCTCTTAATACAAATCATGTTTCTGATTGTTGTTGTTGTTGTTGAAATTTGTTAGCTTATAACTTCGTAAGAGATGATTTAATTTTAATACATTTTTGGTGGCGTAATGATCTTGGCCTGAAATAGACTTCATTATGATTTCATTAAGATATAAACGAATTACAGGATACTCACAAAAGTCTGTCCTTACTTTAACTGCTGAACGCATGCAGCTACATTGGTAAAAGCTGTATGTAAGTATCAATGTTGAAACTTCTGTCCGTCAGCTGCAATGCATATTTTGCTCTTTGTTTGAACTTTACGCTGCGCAATTTTCAGCGCAGCGAGTGACACGTATTCACTGTAAAGTTTAATATATATGCCTAACAGAATTTTTGGTTACGAATACAGCGTATCCGTTCTTTACATTTCTAAAGACTTTTTAACTTAACGTATGTTCATTCAATAGATAGTTTTTTGCTCATATCCGATAAAGAAAAGAAAAGTGACAACTTAAAAATGCAGCATTTGAGAAAAATCAATTTAAAAATAACTTGACTAGAATAAAACTGGCCAACTGTCTCTCGAGTGGATAACTTTCTAGATGGAGATGTAACTTTTTTGTTCACATTGGGTGCATTTCATGTATTTTTCCGTGACATAAACCATTTTTTGAGTTATGTCACTTTTCTTGGAAGTTGTGATTTGTGAAACTGCCGTCGAGCGTCTTTTGATGTTCTGCTATATGAATAAGTTTTCACTGAAAAGAGAAAAATAAAATCTTTTTGTAAAAAAATAGAACCGACTCCAAAAAACAACTACTATTTAAAAAAAAAAAAAAAAAAAAAAAAAAAAAATGTATGAAATAAAACTAAATTGCGCCTTAAAGTATAAAATAATTTTCTTCGCCAAAAAACCTATAACACTACAATTAATCATAACTTTAGAAGTCGGCGCAAAATTAAATAAAAATTGACACCTTTATTCCATACAAAAATCAAATCCTATTCAAAATACACATCTCACATTGTCACCTGCAAAACGCAGCCGAAAACTATTTTGATTCAAGAAAACAAATAAGATTTCGTAAGCAGCAAAAGTTGGCGAAGATGCTGGTTTCTGACGTCCTTGGTGAAAGAAAAATCGCAAAATTATCTGGCAAACACATTTAATTTCTTTGGGATATCATGTTTAATTTGATAAGGTATATTAAGAGAGTAATCAAGAATATGAAACAATACTTCGTACAAAATATATTATGAAAATATACAACTTGCGTGTATGTTTTTGCAATACGTTTTGAACGCCAAATCCAAAAGCCACCAAGGATGATAGTTATCAAAGTTATACCAAATTTGCAAAGGAAACTCTAACTTCGTAGAAACATAAATACCGCGTTGTGAAGAATGTTCACTGTTCTGTGTAGATGCTACCAATGGACCAATTGTATACAGTGATAAAATAATAAAGGAAACATGAAAATGGATCATTCGAGACGACAGCAATTATTGCTACCGTTCTAAAAACAAACCTTTAAAAACTAATTAAATTTTATTTAATTTTGCGCCAACTTCAAAAGTTATGATTAATTGTAGTGTTATAGGTTTTTTGGCGAAGAAAATTATTTTATACTTTAAGGCGCAATTTAGTTTTATTTCATACATTTTTTTTTTTTTTTTTTAAATAGTAGTTGCTTTTTGGAGTCGGTTCTATTTTTTTACAAAAAGATTTTATAAATGTTATTATGCCGTCAAATTTTGACGGGTACCAACTAGTAATTTATTCAAAGCTATTAAAGCTATTATATTTCTTATTAAAAATTCATAACATCTTCACACTTATATTGAAAGAATAAAAAAGATGAAACAAATAAAAAAATTAAAGCAAATATAACTTTAAAACACATAAAAATTAAAACACATATAGATTAAAATATGTAAAGAAAGAAAGAAAAGAAAAGAAAAAAACTAATCTTTTTTTTTTTTTTTTCCGAATGAAAAAAACAAATACAACACAGCGTGTTGTAAAATTACATCACCAGAGTTTTCACTTTAACGAGTGCCTAGTAGGCAATGTGCAGATTAACGAATGGCTAGTCGGTAACGTGCAGATTATCTAGGTAATTTGAGAATTGAAACAATTTTCCTCACTTTAACGAATCATCCTAGTTAATGTGCAGATTACCTAGTCAATCTGCAAATTAACTGATTTCTGCACTTTAGCGGTAACATATGCATATGGATTGATGCATATATATATGCGGTTATTTATTGATTATTCTGGGTTACATTTTCCTAACACTTTTCTCCAGCAACAAAGAGACAGATATATATCTTTTCCATTTATGATAATGATTGTGTGTAATATATGCAAAATGAAAATCTACATTCAAGAACGAAAGTTTAGAGAGGCAGGAAAACAGGATTTATATTTCTACTTTTAGTGAAATAGATATGCCAAGTCGATTTTAAAGTAAACTTTTCAGACATTTGAATTTTGTTTTAAGTTAATTAATTAATTTATTTTTATTAAGCTATTGCATAGCTTTTATCGCGGGCTTTGAGCGCGGCGACCGAATCAAGAAATTCCGTAACGAAAATAAACCTAACATAGTTCGGCAGACTTCGGCACGATGTTTGTGTGCGGTGCGACTAGACGTATGCGTGTAGACTAGCTGTTAACTGCTCATAACTGATTCTATCTCTTTTAGACACAATGCTAGGTGAGACATCGTGCTTTTTGGCCGCGTCTACGAGTGAGTTCGAGCCCGCGACTAGTTGAACCTTAACGTGTATGTATATGGTACGACTGTACGAAGCTCGCACGGATCGAGACGAGCTGCTCCGAAATCGGACGAATACGTAAGCAGCTGTTTGTGAGAAAGTATATAGGTGTATTATAGGTATCTATCATCTATGTACAACAGTGAATAGCTGTACGCGTAAAATTTGTGTATAAAGTGTTTTAAATATTAATAAACAAAGTGCATTTATTAAAATCCCCCCCAAGGCACAACTTTGACATTAGTCCCCCCCCAAGGCACAACTTTTACATGAGTCCCCTTCCCAAGGCACAACTTTGATATGAGTCTCCCCCAAGGCACAACTTTGACATGAGTCCCCCCCAAGGCACAACTTTGACATGAGTCCCCCCAAGGCCCAACTTTGACATGAGTCCCCGCCAAGGTACAACTTTGACATGAGTCCCCCCAAGGCCCAACTTTGACATGAGTCCCCCCCCAAGGTACAACTTTGACATGAGTCCCCCCCAAGGCCCAACTTTGACATGAGTTCCCCAAAACACAACTTTGACATGAGTTCCCCAAAACACAACTTTGACATGAGTCCCCCCAAGGCACAACTTTGACATGAGTCACCCCCAAGGCACAACTTTGACATGAGTCCCCCCCAAGGCACAACTTTGACATGAGTCCCCCCAAGGCACAACTTTGACATGAGTCCCCCCCCCCCAAAGGCACAACTTTGACATGAGTCCCCCCAAGGCACAACTTTGACATGAGTCCCCCCCCCCCAGAACTTAAATTAATATCAAAGAAAAAATAAATACTGCATAAATAAAATAAATAAATAATTATAATTGCATAAGTTTATAAAAAATGCTATGCAATAGCTTTACCACGGCAGTCACCGAGTGCCACACGTATTTTTTTTATTTATTTATTTTTGTCTTAGAAAAAAAAATGAAGAAAGACGATTTTTTTTTTTTTTAAGAAGCTTTTTATTATTATTAGAAAGTTTTTATATGAAATTGACTTTGTCATAGTGTCACGCTAATAAAAAAAAGGCGCCTCCATTTTAACATAAATATAAGCTGTTCAGTTTGTCGCTCCATGTCTTAGTTGGTTAGGACGTCACGTTAATAACGTGGTGGGTGAGAGTTCGATACCCGAAGGTCCGGCGTATTAGTTTTTTCAGATAATTAGTAGAAAAAGGTGTCAATTGATAACAGAAAATTTTTCGTTGACTACACAATATCTTAATTTTTGAAGAGTTTTTTTTTTTTTTTTTTTTTTTTTTAAGAATTTTTTTTCGTTTTTTAGATATTAGAAAACACAAAATATTTTAGACATTAAAAAAGCTCAAAATAAAAAGTTTCAAGTAAAAAATACATAAATAAATATTTTTAGAAGCTTTATACATATATATACATATATTATATTATTATATGAAATTAAATTCGTCATCGTGTTTTCTGTCACGCTAAAAAATAAGGCGCTTCCACTTAAAAAAAAAATAATAAGCAAGTTATTGTATCTCTTAATGGCTTAGTGGGTTAGAGCATCATGTTAATTTTTGCAAATAATTAATAGAAAATGTGTCAGTTGATAAAAGGAAATATTTCGTTGAGTACACAGTATCTTAATAATTTTTGAAGAATTTTTTAAATAGCTTTTTATCTACTTACTAAAAAGCACAAAATAAAAATTTAAGTAAAAATAAATAAATTTGTTAGAAACTTTTTATTGAAATTGAATTTCGTTATCGCATCTTCGTGTCACGCTAATAATTAAGGCACCTCAATTTTAAAGTAAATGTCAGGAGGTGTTATCGTCGCTCATTGGCTCAAGTTGCTAATGCGATGGTGGTGAGTTCCATCCCCCGAAGGATCTAAGGTAATTCCGGGAGAGTTGCCCCACCGGTAGAGATGCCCCACTTGATGTAATTTCGAAACGCAACGCTAGATGGCTCTGCGAGTCCTATTATTATTTCAGATAGATGTTGTATAGTGTACTGTGGAAGTTGAACTTAAATCTTTGTTTTCTGCTGTCACAACAATATTTCAAGTAAGTACAATGTTTTTTCTACTCTGTTATAAGAGTGATGTTGCATCGTAAGGCTGGTACTAGTTAATAAGATTGGATTTTTTTAATATAAGCTTAAAAACCTGTAGTAAAGAGTTGATCAGTCGACTTCGGACATTGTGCCGCCATTTTTACTGTCTTGTACTTTGGACAGCTGCCGGAGCATCTCTCCCATACCAAAAGGATAGACGCCCCAGATCATATTCGGGTGAGATGCCCCACATACATTTTCAGGGAGAAAAGTCTTTTAATTGTTTAAAATTTAAACTAATATTTTTAAAATTATATTGTTTTTATAAAATGCGTAATATTTGTAAATGGTTAAATTTTTCAACTTAAAAATATTTTTTGAAACTATAAATTTAGATTAAAATTCATCAAATAAAATTCAAAGTTGCGTGATCGCTAGAAGTGGCAACTCAAAACGAAATCTCAAAAATGCTGATTGAACCCAGATAAGAGAGCAAACAACGCTCAGGTATGTCAGACTGACCTTTGACTTTTAAACTATTATCTTAACAAACTTGGGCGCTAACGAAACTGTAGGTGGGCATTTAATTGTGCCGGTGAGTGTATATTATTGTATTTGTTCATGCAGTTGTTCAATGCTTCTTGTTTGTTTCAGGAAAGATGCCTGCAGTGTACAAAAGAAAAAATACTGGAGCAGCTCGTGGGACCTGGATAGGAGACCATTTAAAAGAGTCTCTCAGGATCCCCTCTCAGAGAAGCAGGGGATATTGGTGTCAATGAAGCTGCTAGGTACTATGGAATTCCATCTCGGACACTTCGTCGTCAAAGAATAACGGGTAATAATACCAAAACAAGTTCTTCTGGGCTACAAGGTGTGTTTGCAGTTGAAAACGGAAAACGTCTCGTCAAGCACATCCAACGTTTAGAAAAATGTGGATTTTCACCTGACAGAGAGACAATTAAGACACTTACATTTCAGTTTGCTGAAAAACTAGGTCTCAAGCATCGATTTAATTTAGATGCAAGAATGGCTGGGTACGTCTGGCTGTCATCATTTCTTAAAAGAAACCCAGAACTAAGTATAAGACAAGTCCAGGGGCTCTCTTTAGCAAAGGGAGAAAGCATGAACAGAGAAAGTGTTGATCTTTTTTTACTTTCTCTTACCCATAAGGTAGAGAAAGTATTGTTTTTGGGTCAAATTTTCGAACGCGAGATTTTGTTGTATTTACACGTTTTGAGGTCCCCTGAATACGAAAATCATGTTTTTAGCAAATGGTCTGTGTGTGTGTGTCTGTGTGTTATCAGCATATCTCAAAAACAAATTATGGCAGAAAGTTCAAACTTGGTATTCTAAATGTGTATCATATAGGGATGATACAGTAAGATTTTCGTTAAGATCAAGCAAATGGTTCGTGTACAGGGACAATCAAGAGAATTCTAATACATTACGTCTATGGGGGAAATTGCAGGAAAGCAGAGATTAACGTCTATAGACTGCACTAAACCAAATGAAAGAAATATATATTTTTTGTAATATAGATAGTTAACTGGGAAAAAAATTTTGTGTATGTAGGCTCGTTGCCTCCCCCCCTGGGGGGAAGTCCCCCCTCGAGGGGAGTAAATTTTCATGATGGGTATCTTTCAAAAGAGCTCGCCAATACATTTAAAACGAATGGTTGAACCATCGATCTGCGATAATTTAAAACAAAGTTGTCGATTTTTTTTTACTTTTAACGAAATAAACAGAACTTTTTTTTTTTTTTTCGAGAATAAAATGGACTTTTTTTGGATATTTGGTGTTATACTACCTCTCTAATATGGAAATCGCCTGCCTTATCATAAAAGATATGTTTTTTTAAATAATTTTAATATATTATTTTTTAAAAACAGAATTATTTTTTAATAATCGAATTAAATTCTATATAAATGTAGGTGCATTAATGAAACGGGGGTTGAGGGGGGCGGTAGCCCCCCCCTCACACAGAACTAATTATTATATAATACTCTTCAGAAGCCTAATATGAATTGTTGAACACAGGTTTACATAACAGTACTCTTTATAATACCTATTAATCTGCAACCTGTATTTATAGTATTAAATTTCAGTGTAAGAGAAAGTCGTGTGAGTGACACACCAGATTATTTTTAATTCTCTCAAGAGTGTTTGAAGAAAACGAAATCTTTACCAGACCGGAGAAAATTTATAATATGAATGAAACCGGCTGTCAGTCAAATAACGTTCCAGAAAGGTCGTGGCTGCCAAAGGCGCAAAAGTTGTTCATGTTTTGACATCTACTGAGAGAGGAGAAATGTTATAGTCATTGCCTGTTGTAATGCAGAAAAACAATATCTCCCCACTTCAGTTATTTTTAAAGGCGTTCGGGAAAAAAAGAATATTCTGATGGTCTTCCACCTGGATCTATGGTGTTCATGAAAGAAAAATCATCATACATGAGTACAGATATTTTTTTTCAGATGGCTTAAAGGTTTTTTTTTTGTTCCAACCCCAAGGAAAGCCATTATTAATTTTGGACGGTCCGAATAGCACTTAAACTGTTATGACTTGCTGGGATTTGCGAACAAGAATAGCATCATAATTGTATGCCTGCCCAGCCATACAACACAAGTTCTTCAGCCTCTTGCCCGGGTCTTTTTTAAGCCACTAAAACACTACTTTAATGAGGAAGCAAGGAGATGGATTGTTAATCATTCAGGAAGGACCATTGGGAGAATACAAGCTGCAGAACTGATTGGTAGAGCCTGAAAAAGGGCAGCTTCTGTTGACACTGCTATTAATGGTTTTCGAGATATGGGAATTTTTCCTCTAAATCAAGCAGCGATTCCAAACCACTTCTTATCCATAAGTGAAGAATTGAAACAGACTGGCGAACAGTCAAAAATTTCTCAATCAACTGAACAAACATCCTCCCCGACAAAAATATTGCACCAGATTTCCCCTGTATCTAGGTTAGAGGAATGATGCCGAAAGAAAGACACAGTCGGCTATGGTTATTACATCAAAAGCAAGTCCAAGAAAAAAAGCTAAAATCCGCTGTTAAATTTAGCAAAGCGTCAAAACAGCTGTTGAGGGACATGCCCATTGAAAAAAACGAAAGTGATCCTACAAACAATTGCCTGGAATGTGAGGAGAACTGTTATTTTACAAAAGAAACAGTAGATTGGATAAATTGCATAAAGTGCCATAAATGGTTACATGAATCATGCACAATGTACGGGGATCTGTGCAATGTTTGCGGGAAAGGAAAATTAGAGAAGAGAAAAAGAATACTATTATCTAAATAAATTCGACATATTTCATTATATTTTTTCATTATACTGTTGCGTACTTGGGGGTTCGTGAGTTGTCTGAGAATGAAAGGCCAAACGTACAAAAATTCAGTAATTTATTCACAGAAAATTCCAGAAAAATGCAGGTCTATAAACCAAGTATCAGCTTTAATTCAAACAGTAAACACAGCTTAAACAACAGCTGTCAATAGCAAATCCACAGTACAAACTGTATAACAATAACACTTGAAGCAAGTCTCTCTCAAAGAGGCTTAAGAGCAATGCAAGCACTAGCGAAGCTGGCTGAGATCTGAACTGAACTGACTGCCTTGGCGAGGAAGCGCTCCTTATATGCTGTTCCATGGAACCCAGATTTTTCGAGAAAACTCTAGAAAGTGGTCAACCAATCAACTTACAGCTTCCATATTTGGTATATCCCATATGAGGATTTTCTCGCCAAGGTCGCCAAAAAAATCGCCAAGGTGGGAAAAAGTCGCCAAATTTGGCGCCAAATCCATTACTTGCATTACTGGGGCTTTTTAATGCGTTTTTAAGGGAAAATAAGGCTATTTCAACGCTGAAACGACTAGAAATGCACAAAATTAGCACTTTATCAACTTACTAAGCCTCTTTGAAAGAATTTATACAAAAATAAACACAATTATTTACAATTTCGTAACACTGCCCCCCTCCCAAGGACTGCATGTCCCGGGCAGTGCAACCCTTGGTCAAGAGGCGAAACTAAACAAATTTACACAATCTAAAACACAAAAACTAAGTTGCACATAAAGATAACATAGAAATATAAATTAAGGGGGAAATATTTACAAAATTCACAAATATGTACAAATATTTATATACAAATATTTACAAAATTCACAAATATGTACAAATATTTATATACAAATATTTACATTACGCATGCGCAAATTTTACCAGTATTTACATTTTTAATTTTTAATATTACCGTTACTTGTGGTACTTGGCTAGCCTGTTATAGTGCACCACCTTCGGTTTTGATGAAGGTGTTTTAGTGATCCGCACCACTACATCATTCAGCCTTTTTAAGACTGTGTATGGTCCATCCCAGTTGCACTGTAACTTGGGAGAGAGTCCTTTGCGTCGAACAGGATTCCACAACCAGACCTTCTCTCCTTCCTGAAACTCATGTTGCGTAGCCTTTAGATCGTACCTTGTCTTCATTTTCTCCGTTGCCATGTTAATCCGCTCCCGAGCAAAGTTGTGTACGTCCTCAAATCGTGCCTGGAGATCTTGGATGTACTCCTCGGGCGATGAAGGCGCATCTGGTGGACAACCAAACAGGAGATCACAAGGGAGACGAAGTTCGGCGTCCGAACAGCATCTGGGCTGGAGTGTAGCCGGTGGTTTCATGGACAGCACTTCGATAAGCCAGCAGGAACAATGGCAACTTCAAGTCCCAATCTTGCTGGTTCCTTGATACTAGAAGGGAGAGGTTTATTCAGGATGGTACGATTGAACCTCTCGACCATGCCGTCCGACTGGGGATGTAAGGGTGTAGTCCGGGTTTTGTCTATGCCGAGTAGTTGACACAGTCCTTTCAAAACATCAGAGGTAAAGTTCCTACCTTGGTCGGTATGAAGTTGTAGGGGCGTGCCGTACCTTGACACCCATTGCTGCACTAGGACCTCTGCGACCGTGCATGCCTCTTGATTGGGAATGGGATATGCCTCAGGCCACTTGGTGAAATAGTCCATCACGACGAGAATGTATTTATTTTCACTAGAGGTCCGTGGCAAAGGAACCAAGATGTCGATTGCTATCCGTTCAAATGGTGCTCCCACGTTATACCGTTGCAGTCTTCCTCGACTTCGTTTCTGCGGGCCTTTACGTGCCGCACAAGCATCACAGGATTTACACCATTTCTCCACATCCTCCTTTGCCTTGCACCAGTAGAAACGTTCCCGAACTTTCTGCAGAGTCTTCATTACCCCAAAATGGCCTCCGGTAGAGCTACTATGCAGTTGTTCTAAAACATCTGGAATTCTTGATCTTGGCAATACTATCTGCCATCGGACGCTTTTCCCATCATCAGATTCCCACTTTCTGTATAATACGCCGTTTCTGATATGAAGAGAGTCCCAAAGTGACCAATAACTTTTCGTAATGGGACTAAATCTGGAAATGTCCTGCCAGATAGGTCTGTTGCTGGTCGTCTTCTTCAGCTGTAATATTGGCTTTATGTCAGGATCTTCCAACTGGGATTTTCTAAGTTCTTCGTCACTCCATGGATCGGGATCTTGATCTGATGGTGTTGAGACAGTAACTTGGCAGGCAACCGGATTTATCGGCAGGTATTTCTGTTCGGCTCTAGAGCAATACTTGCAGCTTTCCGAGCAGGGCTTCCGTGACAAGGCATCTGCATTACCATGTAGAGTCCCTTTACGATGACGTATCTCGAAGTCATATTCCTGCAGGCGTTGTATCCACCTGGCAATCTGTCCTTCCGGGTTCTTGAACTGGAGCAACGACGTTAAAGATGCATGGTCAGTCCGGAGCAGGAATCTTCTGCCATAGAGGTAATGATGGAAATGTTCTATGGCTTTTACGATGGCGAGTAGCTCTTTCCTGGTGGTACAGTAATTTCGCTCCGGTTTAGACAGGCATTTACTCCAATAGGCAATGACATGTTCTTGACCATCAATTTCCTGCGACAGAACAGCACCGACACTCTCATGGCTGGCATCTGTATCAAGTATGAACTGTCTGTCGGGCTGTGGATATGTCAAGATAGGCGATGATGTTAAGGCCTCTTTAAGCCGCTTGAACGCTTTTTCACATTCATCTGTCCACAGGAACTTCTGTTTGGCTTCCGTCAGCTTGTGCAGTGGTCTGGCAATATTTGAGAAACCCTTGACAAACTTCCTGTAGTAAGTGCATAACCCCAGGAAACTTCGTAGTTGGTGTACATTTTCAGGGCGACTCCAGTTCTCGACTGCAGAGATCTTCTCAGGATCAGTTCTCACACCTTCGGCAGAGATGATATGGCCGAGGTAGCTCACTTCACGACGGAACAAGTTACACTTGCCTGGATTCAATTTGAGGTTAGCCATTCTGAGTTTCTCCAGCACCTTTCGGATGTTTCGTAGATGGTCTTCAAAGGTGCGCCCCACAATGATAATATCATCCAAATACACCAGACAGGCTTCATAGGAAAGTCCTTTTAGCACTGTCTCCATCAGGCGTTCAAAGGTGGCAGGAGCATTACATAATCCGAACGGCATAACTTTAAATTGCCACAGTCCTTCCGTGGTGAATGCAGTCTTCTCACGATCATCAGGATGTAATTCTACTTGCCAGTAACCGCTCTTCAGATCCAACGTCGAGAACCATTTATTGCCAGCAAGTGTGTCTAATGTGTCGTCAATTCTGGGAAGAGGGTAACTGTCTTTCTTCGTGATGTCATTCAAACGACGATAATCCACACAAAATCTTGTTGAACCATCCTTTTTCCGCACCAGTACTATGGGAGAGGCCCAAGGACTCGTTGATGGCTCGATGACGTCATTGTGCTGCATTTCATTTAGAAGTTCAGTGACCTCTTCCTGTTTAGCAAAAGGAAGTCTTCTTGGATGTTGTTTGATTGGAGGATGATTTCCTGTATCAATTCTGTGCTGGGTGATGTTCGTTCGCCCGACGTCTTCAGGTGTTCGAGAAAAAAGGTCTTTAAATTCTTGGAGTAGCTGCCCCGCAGCACATCTCTGTTCACTTCCTAATTCTGCATTCTTGAGTAGTTCCGTTGTTAATTGCTCAGAAGACTTGGATTCGGTTGATTGCATGGGGCGGTTTATGCATGTTACAGGAGTGCAGGCTGCTAACACCTCATCCTTCTTCACTGTTCGGACCTTATCGCTGATGTTTGCGACTCTCACAGGTATAGTACTCTTTGAGAGATCAACTAGAGATGAAGCTACCAGAACTCCTCTTGGGCTATTGTCTGTATTCGGGTATTCAATCAGTCCATAGCGGAAGTATTGTTTTGTAGGTGGTGTTCCTGAAACTATTGTCTCTGTGTGTGGGGGGATGGAAACTTCCAACTTGGCTGTTATCTGGCAAATTTGCTGACTGTCTTGATTTTCAGTATTGAACACAGCTATGTCTTCCGAACTCGAATGCAGTTCATTATTCTTGAAGTCCAATTTGAAGTTAAATTTTCTTAGGAAATCAATTCCAATGATTAGAGGATCTCTTATATCAGCCACATATGCCATATGATGGTAACTGGCATATCCAAAAGTGATGACCAAGTTCATTTTTCCATATATTTTGATTTCGTCTCCGGTCACAGTCTGGAGTTTAACGCAGGGCGGCGTCCAGATGATCTTCTCTTTTAGTACTTGAGCCAAATCCGTTCTAATGATGGTCACGTTGGCTCCTGTGTCCAGAATCATCCGGCAGGTGGCGTTGTTGACTTGGCCATAGACGTGAAGTCCATTATCGCCGCCACTCGTCGATGAAACATGAAATACTGTAAATTGGGGCTCTTTAATTTTAGGCAACCTCCGCCCCGCGAGATGGCCTCCTCTTAGTTTCCCTGCTGTGATGGTGAAGCCGGGTGATTTCCTATAGTTGGTCGTACGGGGCAGTTCCTCTTCACATGACCATCCCCTCCGCAGCCCCAGCACTTTATCTTCCGATCCTTTATTTCTATAATATTTTCCAGGCTGCGCAATCTCTTTAGGATCTCTGCGAAACTTCTCTTCATTTCATTCTCATCAGCAGGCGTATCATTTAATGAGACTGCTCTTATGGAATGGCGGTCTTTACGGGAGGCTTGTTGGGCTGCCTCTATCCTAAGTGCATAGCCTAAAGCTGATTCTACGTCTCTGATGTTGGAGAGTCTCAGCGCTTTTTGAATTTCTGGATCCCGAACAGCATCGATAAAGTACTGAAGAGCTAAGTCGTTACGAGTGTCAGCTTGACAGTCTGAGAATGCTAGGTGTGACAATCTCTGAATGTCCGCTGCCAGCTCTTGCAAACTTTCGCCCGTTTTCTGGTAACGGGACTTTAGCTGGAGGCGACTATAGTCCTTAGAACACTTCTCTCCGAACCGTAACTCCAATGCTCTAGTCAAGGCCTCGAAGTCGTTCCTTTCTTCTTTAGAAACATTCCTCAGTATCTCAGCTGCATCTCCCCGTAATGCTGCTGCTAAGTGGACTGACTTGGCGGTAGAGTCCCAGCCGTTAGCTTCAGCTACGATGGAAAACTGCGTCTTATATACATGCCAGGAGGAACTGCCATCGTAGGTAGATAGCTTAATAAATTCCTGATTCTAGATTCTTCTCTCTTTCTTTTCAGTTTCCTGGGGCATGGATTCTAACTTTTCTTCCACTTTTCTCTCCAGATCTTCTATTCTCTTCAGTTTACCTTCTATCTCTGCAAACCTTCCTTTCAGTTCCTGATCAAAATTTTCTTTAACTTTCTCCTCGAAACTCCGTTCTATTTTCGTAACACTCTCTTCAACCTTCATAACATTTTCTTCTATCTTCATAGCTTTCTCTTTAAAACTTTCTTCTATTTTCAAAACTTTCTCTTCAAAATTTTCTTCTATCTTTATAACTTTCTCTTCTATTCCATCCATTCTATTTTCCATCACCGTTAATTTACCCTCGATTGATTCTTTCACCGTTGAAAGCTCTCTCTTCATCTCATCTTGATTAGATTTAATTTCTTCCTGAACTTCACCCATAGTGTCTTTCAACTCTCTTTGCGATGTTTCCATTTTCTCTATCAATCCGGTTTCCATCTTTTCCTGTCCGGCTTTCATTTCATTCATCTGGGTAGCTAAGGTTTCTAGAATTTTTTTCATCTCTTGCTCCATAGCCCTCGTTATCACCATTCACAGACAAATCCCACTTCTGACACCAGAAATGTTGCGTACTTGGGGGTTCGTGAGTTGTCTGAGAATGAAAGGCCAAACGTACAAAAATTCAGTAATTTATTCACAGAAAATTCCAGAAAAATGCAGGTCTATAAACCAAGTATCAGCTTCAATTCAAACAGTAAACACAGCTTAAACAACAGCTGTCAATAGCAAATCCACAGTACAAACTGTATAACAATAACACTTGAAGCAAGTCTCTCTCAAAGAGGCTTAAGAGCAATGCAAGCACTAGCGAAGCTGGCTGAGATCTGAACTGAACTGACTGCCTTGGCGAGGAAACGCTCCTTATATGTTGTTCCATGGAACCCAGATTTTTTGAGAAAACTCTAGAAAGTGGTCAACCAATCAACTTACAGCTTCCATATTTGGTATATCCACGGAGTAATATTAATAGGAGTTGAAGGTCCAATGGGAGAAAGCTAAGAAACTGTGATCTAAATTTTTGGTAAATATTGAGGGCGCCACTTGTCATTCCTCCCTACCTCGGCGCGGATATACTGTTGTTTTCAATAGAATTTTGCTGGAGTACATTTAAAATTTTTTATTTTAAGCAATTTAATTTCTTTGTAAGTTCTTAAAACTGCATAATTCAGATGTTTCAAATAAATGTTTCGTTCCTAGTTGTAAAACAGGCTATGATAGTGATAAGAAAAACAAAAAAAAGCCCTAGGAGAAAAATAAAGTCCGAGTTCGTGTTTTCTGCACCTAAAGTAAGTTTAATTTTTTTCTTTACGAAATTTCATCCATTCTCCTTCCTCCCAATTATCTATTTTAGCTAGCTTCGGTTCATAAGAATCGTCATTTTTTAAAAGCTTTCTTTCAAAGTAAAATTAGTATAAAATGGCTCTTAAAAAAAGCATGTTGGTTAGAATACTCTATTTAATGAAATTTGCTTTCAATCGAAATTTTTTCAGCTTGATATTATTTAAAAAAAAATAATTAAAACGAGACATTTCCCCATTGAATAACATTGCGGAAGCTGGAGAGAAGGAAGGATTGCACGCTGGCGCCATCTGTAAACATTAGAAAACAACATCACAAAATTTCAGCGTTACCTTCTTCTCCTGTCTTTTTACTCCGTGGGTATATCCCATATAAGGATTTTCTCGCCAAGGTCGCCAAAAAAATCGCCAAGGTGGGAAAAAGTCGCCAAATTTGGCGCCAAATCCATTACTTGCATTACTGGGGCTTTTTAATGCGTTTTTAAGGGAAAATAAGGCTATTTCAACGCTGAAACGACTAGAAATGCACAAAATTAGCACTTTATCAACTTACTAAGCCTCTTTGAAAGAATTTATACAAAAATAAAATTAATTATTTACAATTTCGTAACAATACTTTCTAAACTGTAACATTGAATTTTTCCCATATATATATATATATATATAGAGAGAGAGAGATAAATTATATATTTTTCAATAGTTTATGTGTTTTATTCTAAATTTTACACCTTGTCTATGATAGCTAAATATTTTTATATTTTATAAATTAATGCTAAGATTTAAAAAAAACGAAATAGCTTATGTTTCATATGTTATAAACTACTGAAAAATTGTTATAAACTATTGACCATTGTTAAAACATTTTATTATGTTTTTTACAGGTAGGGCATCTCTCCCACGTGAGTGGGGCATCTCACCCGCAACTTCGTGAGAGATGGCAAAATGTAGTGATGCCGCACTTTTATTTTTTCTTTATAAAATTTACAATATGGTACAAAAAAACTACTTAGTATTAATAAACAATATCTATTATGTATTTACCATAAATTTTCGTTGTCGTTGTTAATACCCAATTTATTTTATAGCTCCCTTTCCTTAAGTGGGGCATCTGTCCCGGAATTACCTTATTCATTGGAATTACATTAAAATAAACCTTACATTTATTGTTATATCTATATTAAATTTATACTGGTCACATTATTCATACCCATTTTAAAATTACTGATAGTTATTTTTTATTTTAGCTTATTTATTAATTTATTTAGGTTATTGCAGATTATGGTGACAATTTATCACCTGCTTAGTTTTTGCATTCTACTTCTTTAGTTACTTTATACATATATATGTCATGATTATTACGCAGTGACACATTTTATCCAAAATGAAGAGAGTCTTTTCACTCAGGGACGAGTCAGTAATTCTAAGCAGTCGTTTATTTGTAACTCTTAGACATTGAAGAGTTACAGGTTATTTCAAGTTCTTCGGGCTAAGCATGTTGACTCTATTTCGTCGTACGCCGAGTACGGAACTGTCGCGGTTTCGCTCGTTACATGGTGGAGCGTAAATAAAATCTTACCTCTTTTTATCCTTTCATATATATTTATATTTACATAATATTGATAAATTACATAATATATATATATATATATATATATATATATATCAATATTTTATGTAATTTTCAAATTATTCTTTAAATTCTTATTATATTTTTCTTTTAATATTCTTATTATTTCTTATATAGAATTTATATTTTTCCATCTCTCAATTACACTGGGGAACATTGATTTTGGTAATATTTTGGTTACTATTTTTGGTAATATTTGAGTCCTATTCCAAAAATGTTGTCTCATCATCTCTATTTTTTTTAGCTTATCCACATTATATGCCACTACAACTATATTGGTAACAAAGTGTAAATCTATCCAAAAGACTCTTCAGGTAGTGTAATTTTAAGTTCATGTTCCCACCAAGTGTACAAAAAAATAGTGAGCATTTTCTCCACTGTTTCTTCATAGTTAAGAGCCTTATACTTTCCAAAGAAATTCTTTACTACTACATCGAATGACGACCACGTAGCTGCTTCAGTATCATTCATTGAGTTAATTATATTTTAATCATAATAGAAATAATAATAGTAATAATATTAATTATTATTATAATATCTCATAAACTAGAGCTGCCAAGACAAAATGAGTGGCATTTTCGGAATTAACAGTACCGAAATACTTAGTTCGAAAATGTTAGGCACCACGAAAAAAAATAAAAAAATTATTTGTTCCCCATGTGTTACCATTATGTTTAATTCTTTCAATTATCATTATTATTTGTATAATTGCATTTTTATAAATCACAAAACTAAAATGTTAGTACAGTAGAGAGCCAGAAATCCGCCGACCTAAAATACGCCGAAGTCCAAAATCCGCACAGCTTGTCAGATGCAAACAATGGAATTCACTATTAATAAATTACAAAACTGCAAATCAGAATTTTTGAAAAAGATCTTGAATACAGATTTTATGTTTGCATTTTATGATTACAAAAAAGAAAAACAAAATAATAATAATATGAAAGACTGCAAGAGCCAAGTTGCTGCTAATGAAATTATTGACAGTATATTAAATTCACCAAAAGGAAATAATGATTATTGTAATATGATGATATCAATCAGGTAAATAACAGCAAACTAATTTTTTAAAATGCTTTCTGATGAAGGCATAATTTGTAAGGAAGAACTCAATAAAATTCGTAGAAAAATAAATTTGTGTTACTACTATTTACAATAAATAAAAAAATAAATCATGCAGGTTCAAATTTAGTTTAAAACTAGTTATATGTACGTACAGATTTTATCTAAATTTGACAAATATATCTTTTCATGTTTATTTATTGTTTTCATTGTATATTTTTGTTAATGTTCATTAATATTCTTATGTACCTAGTAATTTAATATTCAGTGTTATTATTCACTAGTATGTGTTTAGTTTGAATAATATTCTGTTTTTATTATTCAAAGTGAAAATCATTTTTTATGGGTCTCGAAATCCACAAAATCCTAAAATCCGCACAACCTCTGGTCCCGAGCTGTGAGGATTTTTGGCTCTCTACTGTATTACGTAAAATACTGACAACTTAGCACTTTGTAAGACTAGGTCTAATGTTCGGTACTCGAAAATTTAAATTGATTTCCTTTACTGTTAAAAATGAACTACTTAAAAATGAGAAGATGAGCCTCCTCATATCTTTCTTAGAAGATCTTTCTCAAAAAATGCCGGAGCCATTTATTTCTTAAAAATAGGAATAGTTGTAAAAGTAAGTATAATTATTAATAGTTTAATTTCATGAATGGCGTTGCCAAAAATGCTTTTAATTTGTTTTATAAATCACTCGAATAATGTACACTGTTAAAACGCACGTCTCAAAAATAAGCAGGATATTCTCATTTTTGGGAAGTTTTAGCTCCGAGTAGGAGTTTTTCATTTTTAAGATTTTTTTTTTTTTCTGATTTAATTATTCATTTCATATTTATTTTTGTAATATTGTAACGAATGTGCTTCTGTTTGTGAACGCAATAGCTCCGATGTAAGGCATGGGACTATGAAACCAGAGATTATGGGTTCGATCCCCGTCAAGGGAAATTGTTTAAAGATTGTTTTTGTTTAAATATAAATTGTTTATTTTTCATTTATTCACTATGTTAATTATTTTTATGTTAATTATTCAGCTAATGTTATGCGATTTCTAGACTTCTAATTCCAAAATGTTCTGTTCTAGAAAATCAATCAATTGTGTATAAAGAGATGTACAATTTGAAATGAATAGTTAAATGAGGGGGGAAAAAAAATTCGAAGCTATTATAAGAAATGAAACTTCTCAATAATGATATGATTCTGATTTTTTTTTGAGAAATGTGCTTTAATAGTGCTGGAAGTTAAACCGTTACTTATTTTCTTTTTCAAATTGTAGCTTGTATTTTTCAAACCTGGAATTCATCTACCTGTCTCATGTGTCCTTTTATTGATAAATCACAAATTAAAAATTTCTTTAAACATAGCAATAATAAGCATAATTAAACGGATGTACACAGAGGTCATGCGGTGTCCACATCAGAACGAACACACTGTATAATAATTTTGAATCTCTCAATATTTCGAAACATATTAATTTGGAATCATTTGACTTTATAATCGAAACATTTTCCTTGAAGTATTTGCTATCTCAATTCTATTTCTCTGTCTAAAAAGCTATAAAAGTAGGATTAGGACACGTTTCTTTTTAATCTTAAAAATAAAGAATGTAGGAAACTGTGTTAGAGGAATTAATTTTGTAAGAATTTCCTACAAAGATTAAATATTAATTAGCAGGTGTTTATACCTTCATAAGAAAAACGATAAGTAAAACTACAGGAAAAGATATTTTATCTTATTAATAAAAGCGAAATGATTCTGTCTGTCACCTGCCTACAGAAAAATCTACTGCACTCACAGACATGACGTTTGACACACAGGTAGTTTGGAAAGTTTCCGTGAGTACTTCGAAGACGAATTTTCAGATTTTTAATTAGGAAGAAAGTTATTAATTATATTAGCTTATTTTACTACGCCAATGATCTTCCGCGTGATGTTGACGTCACTTTAGCGACTTTCGCTGACGACACTGCCATTTGCTGTAAACGAAACACTCCAAACGCTGCGTTTGAAGTACTTCAAAATTATCTAAATAAATATTCGATCTGGTTACGGAAATGGAGAATCAAAGTAAACAGTTCCAAAAGTGCCGCCATTTTTTTCACCAATAAAAACTATGACACCTCCACTAACTTTCTCTTAAATAATGAACCCATACCCTGGGAGACATGTTATAAATACGTAGGAGTTTATATTGATTCCAAATTAACGTGGTCTCGTCACATCTCAGAAACTCTGGGTAAAGCCAAACGAGCCACGCATTCCCTTCATTCTCTCTTAGCTTTTAATAGCCGCCTGTCCATCAAAAATAAATTATTACTATATAAATCCATGATCCGTCCTATCTTAACCTACGGGTGTATGATATACGGATCTGCTTCGAAAACCAACTTGGATAAAATTCAAAAGTTTCAAAACAAGCTATTGCGCAGGTTTTTGAAAGCTACTCGCTACGTCCGCAATGATACTATTCATCGGGATCTCCGAATTAAGCCTATTTATGCTCAATTTCGGAAACTTGCATTGAAGTTTCACAGATCCATTCCTAATGTTGGAAATCCTCTGTTGGACTCTATTCACAGATACGACGCTAGAGTCGGTCGTGGTAAAAAACGGCCTCTGGCTATTTTAGTCAGAGGGGATGATTTTCTCCCCGTCTCTAAAAAGCGTAGGAGTATAACTTCCGGAGTCACCTAACTTAGTAATTCCATCCAAAATTCTATCTCCCCTAGATTGAACGAAATGTTCATCTAGCTTTGGCTAACCCTAGTATCAGGCTTATCTACTGAACTTTGTCAGTCGCGAGCTTTGAACCTTCTTTCTAGTGAAAATGTTACTTATTTTTTAATTATTTTTTATCAAAATTTCCTAATTGCTGTATATTTTTTTATTATTTGGCTTATTTTTAAATTTTTTATTAATTTTATTGTCTTTTAGTGTAGGGATCTGAGGTCTCCTCTCATTGGCCGAATTCCTGGCCTCTGATTGGCTTTCAGTTTCAGGTCGAAATCCTCTGCGATTTTGCTCGTTTTACTTTCAGTGAGGATTGTGAGTGCTATGTGTGTCTCTGAGAGGTCCGCAGATCCAGCTCAGAACTTAGTTTCTGGCTGGACACTGAGACTTTCATAGGATTCATGCATGCACTTCACTTTAATCCTCCTGAATTTTAATTATGATAGGAAAAAAAAAAAAAAAGAATTGTATGGCTCCCTTTTTTTTTTATTAATTGCGGGACTCCGAGCGATTTCCTGTGCCCCTTGGGGCGCCCTGCTCAACTCTTAATTCCTTTTCGCCGTCCAGACCGTCTCGTCAACGCACGTAACAGTTTCACTGTTACACTTAGGTTTTTTCAAGGAGTTATTTATTTATTATTTATTTTATTATTTATTTATTATTTATTTATTATTTATTTTATTTTTATTTTTACTTTTTTTTTTTTTTTTTTTTTTTTTTTTCTAAACTCCTGGTGCTTCACTCTGATTGGTCTCTGCTCACGCGGAGATTTATTCAGAGATCAAAATTCTAAATTCATCCTTTTGGCTTTTAATTATTTTATGGAAAATTATTTTTATGTTTTTCGCATTTTTCGTTGGAGGTAAGCATTGGTTGCGACCAAATGCAGGTACTCCGAAGCACATCGTTGACTTGACTAAATTTCTCGCCATTTTTCCTTGCGTTGTAAATCTAATAAAAATTTCGATATCGAGATTTCACCTGATTTACATGTTTTAAGGTCTCCTGAGTCCAAAAAAGTGGTTTTTGTCAACTGGTGAGTGTGTGTATGGGGGGGGGGGATCTTCTGACTGTTATATCTCTGAAACTAATAAAGATAAAACTACGAAACTTCATAATTGAGGCAAATCTGGTGTACAGATGAATTTTCTAAATTTTGGTGAAAATTGGAAAATCGGAAGTGGGACATCCGAAACCGGAAGTGGGGCCATAAGTTCTTATCTCAAAAACGGCTCTAAAGATTTTCTTCAAAATTACTATATAAACACTCTATTAGATGCCCTTTCGAATAGTATAATTGGTTAGTTCAGGAAAATTGATAGGCGGCCTGTATAAATAGCTGAATTTCAGGTACTGCAAGTGCGTTCCTTTCAAAATGGTTGTATGGATTTTTTTCCAACTTTCAATATTAACCCTCTTTTAAATATTCTTTTGTATGTAATTGCTGTTTTCCGGTCAACAATTGAATATGCCAAGTTTTGGTGAAAGTCGGTATCTCAAAAACAAAAAAACCTCTAAACCCCCCCCCCCTCTTCCACACACACACACTTTTTTTTTTTTTTTTTCTTAACTTGCTATGCAAATTCTGTTTTATATGTCTTTACGCGTGTAATAACTTTCTCTTACCGGAAAATTTTTAGTTGTCTATTTCATTAGGTCAATTCCATGTCTTCTGATCACATTATGTCCAAAAAATGCTTATAATACGTGTAATAGTGGACAATGGAAGTCGTGTGGTTGTTTCACACCAGATTTTTTTTTTTTTTTTTTAACTTACATTTAAAATATTAATTTCATTCAATCAAATAGCCTGATATATACATATATTTATTTATTATTGATTTTATGGTGATAAAGTAATGTGGGTACAGCTTTAGTATAAAGTTCCTATGTCAGCTTTTAATATTTATTGCCATTTTAGCGATGAATAAAAATAGCTATCGCAGTTACATAAGTAATGACCTTGGCAAGAAACGTTCGAGCTATTATTCAAAGTTCGCCAACAGATCCTATCATAGATATAATAATTCCTATAGTAATTCCTAGCAGATACAATATTTTTTTTTTTGTTATTCCAATAGTAATTCCGCTTGCGTATGTAAGCGAAGTGATGACGTCACTGGCCGTCCGTGGAGCCAGGTAAAAAATGTCCTGTGTTAATTGTCCATTGGATTTTTTGTAAAAAATTACTAAAAATTAAGGAAAATTATCTCCGATTTTAATCCCCATATTTGGCTATATACACTCCTGGTCAAAAGTTTAGCAAGACTTGCAAACGATCAGTTTCTTTCAATTTAAAAAACTCCTCTCTCGATAAAATGTTTTCAGACATTAAAGAACTGGGTATTCCTCATATTTGTTAGCGAAGATTGGTTTAAGACAACGTTTAGGGGACCGGTAAGGAATAGAGCAAAATCAATAATGTTGTTTAATCACCCTGTATCATTAAATGAACGAAATGATCTGTAACTTCAGGATATGTTAATATAGACTCATTACAATTTGTGGATGAATTTTGTGTGACGATAGCATATTAAATAAGGGACATATAATCACTTATTTTAAAACTCTAATAATAATCAGCATGTTTTTTATTTATAATATGCAAAGTTTTAAATGAAAATGATTTACACTGTCAGGTTAATTGAATTTTTTTTTTTTTTTTTTTTTGAACAATATACTGCAATCAGTACAAATATCTTAAATATCTCATGAAATATGACTATTTGTTTGAAAAAAGTTTTCACTGCGCATGCGCGAAAAATTAATATATATATATATATATATATATATATATATATATATATATATATATATATATATTTGGGCAACTTTTGTCAAAAGTTCATTTGAAAAGAATAAAAATTAAGCAAATTGTCGGCAAAAGAACGAGCTAGATTTTATGTATTTTTCAAGAGTTGAAATTTCATAAGAGGTTTTTCACATGCCGCGTAATTAATTTGAAGATCAACCTCTGATGATTTCAACCTCTTTGCAAAAGTTCTTTTTTGAAAAAAAAAAAAAAAAAAAAAAAACTTTATGATCTCAGAAATCTTAGTAAATAAAATTATGTTACAGTTACAAGCTTAAAAGGGGTTTTTCACAGAAAATGACTTTTAGAGCGTGGTTGAAATAATTGGATCTCCAAATTAATTATACAGCATGTGAAAAACCACTTATGAAATTTCAACTCTGGAAAAATACCTAAAATCTAGCTCGTTCTTTTGCCGACAATTTGCTTAATTTTTACTCTATTCAAATGAACTTTTGACAAAAGTTGCCCAATATATCTAGCTTTTAACCTATGTAAATATTTTTCTATCTTTCACGCATGCGCAGTGAAAGCGTTTTTCATAAAAATATTCATATTTCATGAGATATTTAAGATATTTGTATTCCTATTGAAATATATTGTTTCAAAGATGTTTTTCCAATTTATTTAAAAGTGGGAATAATTTTCGTTTGAAACCCTGTATATTATTAATGAAGAATATGCATATATATATATATTGATATTTTAAAATAAATGTTTATATCTCCGTTATTTAACATGCTATCGCCACACAAATTCATCCACAAATTGTACTGCGTCTATATTAACATATCCTAAAGTTACATATAACTTCGTTCATTTAATGATACAGGGCGATCACAAACATTATTGATATTGCTCAATTTGTTACCGGATCCTTAAATGTTGTCTTAAACCAACCTTCACGGAATTGAAAATAACTGATCGTTTGCAAACCTTGCTGAACTTTTGAGCAGGAGTGTAATTAATTTTTTTCCCCTCTGCCTTTATCATACAAGTTTAAATAATAAATATTCTAGCAATAATTAGTTTAATTAAGATATTCAGGTTTGAGGATAATTAATTATAACCTATACGTTATAATAAAATTTATGGTATTTATAATAGTTCGCTCTAGAAATATATTTGGAAGAGACTGTATCGTTAAGCGAACGAAATGAACTCTAACTTTAGGATATATTAATATAGACCCAGTTCAAATTGTGGATGAATTTGTGTGACGATAGTATATTAAGTAACGGAGATATAAGCATTTATTTTAAACCCCCCCCCCCAAAAAAAAAAAAAAAAAAAAAAAAAAAAAAATTTTAATGATATACAGAGTTTTTAACAAAAATTATTCCCACTTTCAGATAAGTTGGAAAAACACTTAAAACAATATACTGCAATCGGAATACAAATATCTTAAATATCTCATGAAATATGAGCATTTTTATGAAAAACATTTTCACTGCGCATGTGCGAAAGATTTTTTTTTTTTTTTTCCTATTTCATAGGTTGTAAGCTAGATATATTGGGTAAATGTTAAGAATATTTTTAAAGTGCTAAATGTACTTCCTTAATTTCCACTATAAATCGGTTTCCAACTGATAATAATAATATAATAACAATTTAAATGATAGGTTTGGGAAGCACGGGACAGTGCCCAATTTGCTCAATAATATGATTTTGTTAATCGATAAAAAAAAAAAAAAAAACCTATGTTGTCAACATTACAAAACTTTCTATTTTTTTATAAAAATTCACAGAGTACAAATTATTTTTTTAATTTATTAAAATTATTTTACATGACGAATGCAAACGATTTTCATCTCAAAGAAATGGAACACAATGTCCAAAGAAAGTCAATTTTATGTTCTACAGACAATATGCTAGAAAATGCGTAAATAAGTAAATAAATATATATTATTTATTTATTTATTTATTTACTTATTGCTGTTGTTGAAAATAAAGTCCATAACATTGTTTAAAATTCTGTGTTTTAACCATCATTTTAAAGGAATTGATAAGTTCTTTTGAAAAATACTCATATTGAAAATTTACAACAACTGGGAAGGGAGGGAGGGGGGACTGTGCTTCTACAAAAAAAAAAAAAAAAAAAAAAAAAAAAAAAAGAATCCTTGTTGATTGTTACTATTAGAGATAAGTTTTTTTTTACTTCTCAAGGATTCGTTAAAATAATAATTCTCATTGTGCATATTTATACGAAATTTTGTACTACACTACTATATTAAATATTACGAAAATGATCTGGTGCGTTACTCACACGACTTTCTCTTCGTCCTGTGCATTTCAATACTATAAAGATTGCAGATTAAGTCATAAGATCAATAAGGCAAAATAATAAAGTTCAAGCTACTTTAAAAACCTAAAATACATTTAGGGACAGTTTTATTTGGCATATAATTTTGTGTGAGAGGAGGGAGTACCATCCCCTCCCTTAACCTCCCGTTCTATTATAGTGCTTACATTTATTTAGGAGGGGGGGGGGAAATCAAAGCTTTTATTAATTTGCCTTTATACTTGCCAATCTTGATCGAATTTTTCAAGTGGCAACCTAATACAAATTAAAAATATCAAATTTGAATTTCCTACAGTTGTTTGTTTTTGAATTACACTGAAAACAGATACACATACACATCAAACGCTAAAAATTGAACTTTTGTATTTAGAGCACATCAAAATGTAATATTGTACAAAAAAATAACAGCGTAAAAATAGAAAAACAAAAAATACTTCGATTATAGCATTGATATAAAAAATTTTATTTTTCCCTTTGAGCAGTGTTCGTCGACATAAAAAAATGGGGCAAAGCACTTCCATTAATTACATTCGATAGAGAAAAAACGTTTAGCTTAATTTTGGGTAACCTTGTATATTGATTATAAACTGTATGCACGTTTCATTGTTTACTTAGTTTAAAAAAAAAAAAAAAAAGGACTAAAAATGAAATGCACTTCCAGAAATTTCCAAATATAGCCCGAATATAACCAAATATTTTTTGTAGCCCAGTAAACGAATGATAGAAGATTTCCATACCGTAATTTGCCCAAAACAAGCTTTTATACATTTAAAAAAAAAAAAAAAAAAAAAAAAAAAACCCTTCCACTTTGTTTAGAGCAGCCAAGCCTACAGATGTTACACTATTTATCAGAAATTTCCCCCATAGACGTAATGTATTTGAATTCTTTTGGATGTCCCTGTACACGAACCATTTGTTTGATCCCAACGAAAAGTTTAGTGCAGCATCATTATATGATACAGATTTAGAACAGTGAGTTTGGACTTCCTGCTGCCATTTGTTCTTGAGATATGCTGATAACAGACACAAACAGACCAACCGCTAAAAACATTAGTTTCAGATTCAAGGCACCTCAAAACGTGTAAATATAGCAAAAACTCAATTTCGAAAATTTGACCCAAAAACAATACTTTCTGTATCATACATATGGTAAGAGAAAGTACAAAAGGAATGAGAAACCCGCCCGTTGGGCGATTTTTTTCAAAAGGCACTTATTTATGTTAAGGTGCAAATACATATAAATTTATATGAAATTAGACGCATTAGTTCGTAAGCTAGAGCTACCACAAAATTTTTGTCACATATATGCAGACACACAGACAGACATCTACTAAAAATAGTCAATTCGTGTCTTGAACCTCTCAAAAAGCTTAAATCTATCGAAAATTGGAAGCCGAATTTTTTACGATTCCAAACTTTCTTCTATAAAAAGTGTATGCATTGTGTGTTAATGTCATGTAATTATTGTGTTAGCATTATTCATCAGCATATACCAGTTACGCGGATCACGAAGCGCGTACAATACTGTACGCGCTTTGTCTCATCACTGACTGACTGACTCTGTCACACTTAAAAAGGCTAAGAGATTTCCTTGGACTCTGTGTGTGAACGCAAGTTGCCACCTAATTTTCATACTTTAGTTAATTTTAAAAAATCTAATTATTCGATCGATAAGCTGTTTAATCCGACGGTTTCAGAAAAATCGCCTCTTTCATTTTGGAACTTATTTGTAACGAATTTTTGATTAGATTTTTTAAAAATTAATTAAAATATGAAAATAGACATTTAAATTTTTAATTGTTGCCATTTTTTCCCCCAGCATAAAATGAAACAGGCTTTCACGTGGGGAAAATATATATATATACATACATATATTATATTAAATTTGCTCATGCATATGAAAAAATGACATCTATAAAATAATAATTTTAAATTTTAAAGGTAACGAAGAGATAAATAAAGTGCGAAAAATTCGCACGGGCTTGCTAGCAAACGAGTTATTTGAAGTGAGAAATAAATAAAATGAAATGATCATTTTTCCACGGGCGCCATTTTTTTTCGGTGAATGATATCATTCAAATGATTAAATGACATAGAGGTTCAAATAGGATTCAAGGATGTTTATTTCCATTACAAAGGATTTTTACTTTCCGAACACTATAGTGAGGAAAGTATTGTAATCATGTCAAAAATCCGAATTCGAGATTTTGATGTTTCTATGCGTTTCGAGGTCCCCTGAGTCCGTTTTCACTATTTTTACGATGATGTATGTATGTATGTATGTGTGTGTATGTCTGTAAGTGAACACGCTACCGTCTAAACGCTTTGTTCGAATAATCTGAAAGTTGGTGCGTATATTGTAAGTCACCATAGTACGAATCCTATAGATTTTGGTGAATCTAGCACTTGTAGTTTTTTTACAGGGACACAAAGAAAAATTCTTTATCATTATGGTCTATGGGACCAAACTCTTAAAAGTGCGATAGCATCTAAACGCCTTATTCAATTGAGCAAAAAATTTATACACATATTATAGGTCACAGATACTCAATCTGTATAGAGTTTGGAAAATCTGGCACTTACAGTTTTTTTACAGGGGCACAAAGAAAAATTCTTTATCATTATGGCCTATGGGGCCAAATTTTTAAAAGTGCGATAGCGTCTAAACGCTTATTTAATCTGAACAAAAAATTTGTACTCATGTTATAGGTCACATTTGCACGAACTGTATAGATGTTGGTGAATTTAGCACTTACAGTTTTTTTACAGGGACACAAAGAAAAATTCTTTATCATTATGGCCTGTGGGACCAAATTTTTACTTTCTTCTATATTCAATAGAAGAAAGTATTGGATTCGTAAAAATTTTCGACCTCGGGTTTTTGATGGATTTACACGTTTTGAGAGCTGTAGAACACGATTTGACCATTTTTAGAAAATGTCTGTCTGTTTGTCTGTCAGTCTCTGTGCACACACACCTTGACATAAATTAGTGCCTATCAACTTTTGGTAAAAATTGTCTTACAGGTTACGTTATCATCCCGCTTTTTCTAAATTTTTAACATGGTGGTATAGTACAAAATTTTGTATAAATGTGCAAAAAGAGAATTATTTTTTAATAATCATTATGAAATTTACCAGAATTATTTGTAATAGAGATAGTCAACTGGGTATGTAGGAGCCTCGCCTATCCTCCTTGGAGGGGGGGGGGAATTCCCCCCTCGAGGGGAGTAAATTTTCATGATGGGTATCTTTCAAAAGAGCTCGCCAGTACCTTTAAAACGAATGGTTGAACCATAGATCTGCGATAATTTAAAATGAAGTTATCGATTTTTTTTCACTTTTAACATATATATATATATATATATATATATATATATATATATATATATATATATATATTTTATGTAATATTGACAATAAAATTGAGTTTTCTGGAATATTTAGTGTTGTACTACTTCTCTAATATGGAAATCATCTGCATAATTATGGAAGATAATTTTTTTAAATAATAATTTTAATAAATTATTTTTACTGAGTGAATTTGTATAAGAAAATATAGAAAAAAGTCATGTGGTGGCCACAACATACTAGTTAAAAGTGCGATAGCATCTAAACGCCTTATTCAATTGAGCTGAAAGTTTATATGAATATTATAAATCACTGTTCCTCTAACTACAAGCATTTTGGTGAATCTAGCATTTATAGGTTTTTTACAGGGACACAACGAAGATTCTTTATCATTATGATCTATGGGCTCAAAGTTCAGTAGCGTTAAATAAAACATCGTGTAATATATAGAGAAAACAAACACTTTATTATGTTTTTATCTCTTGTTTGTTTAACAACTCCTCTTTCTTTACTTTTTCTACAAAACTGTTAATTACTTTAATTACTCAATGTTCGGAAAGTCGAGTAGAGTCACTCCAGATTTTTTTTTTTTTTTTTTTTACTATCGCATATTTTTTAAAAACCTCTGTTATTCATTATTTAGTACAACATATTGTTCTGAAATTTGTGTAAGTACTTTTTTATTTTTTAATATAGCTTTCCTACAATATCCATAAAATCTTAAACGTATTACGAGGTAAACTGAGGCAATTTTAAGCTTTTAATTAAACACAAAAAATTAAGTAAAATTATAATATGTAACTGTTTTCACTTTGTAAAACTAATCTATTAATCAGTTTAAAAACTTAAAAGTCGTGGCCAAACCAACAATAATAACGATTAATACTTATACTAAATTAAATGATTATTCCTTAGCTTAATAATTACTGTTAACACAAACATTGTTACAGTAACTTGAGTTTGCATTATATTATAAAAATCGTAAAGACAAATTCTTTACGAAAACAACTTTAAATTAAACTGATTTAAACTCATTTTGTATTATATAAAAAACTAATCAAGTTGTTCTGTAGAATTTCTATATTAATTTAATTTCATCGATTTTAGAAAAGTGTGTTTCCAAAGTTCATACAAAATCTCGCCAAACAGTGTCGAATACGAATTGTTCAATTTGTTTTTATCTAGTAATTTTCGGAATTTCTAAAAACTGTAAAACACGTCTACGAGAATTTTTACGGAATTTTGTTTAGTTAAGAAGAAAACAAATGTTTATGGTAGGGGAAGGGAGGGGGGGTGGGGTGGGGCATAAGGACTCAGTGATGGGCAAATTTTAATTTTATAAATGTGAAATTTGGGTGGAGGGAGGGGGAATCTCTGTTAGTTTGATGGAAAGACCTTTTCAAAACAACATTTTAACACAAAATGTTTTTCTCTATAATTATTTGTTAGGAAAATAAGAAAGAAATTTTTTTTTAAAGTCGTCCCCCGTGTCTCGAGAACACCTTGGAAAATTTAAAAACTGTAAAAAAAAAAAAAAAAAAAAAAAAAAAAAGACGCGGGGGGGGGGGGGAAGCTTAATCTGTTTGAAGGATCTTTGTTCTGTTTGGAAATTCGAACTATAAAAACAGGGGGGAGAAAGGCACATCTTTGAAATTTTAAACAAATGAAGTTCTTTTTGTAGTTTGTCGGAAATGTCTTCTACAAACAATTTTTTTAATATATTTTGTTTGCCTCTTTTTTTTTATATTAAATATACTGAAAATAATCTCCATTATGTTCCTATTTCAGGATCATGTCGTTTGATCTCGTTTGGTTTATTAAAAAAAAAAAAAAAGTGAAAAGAAAGAAAAAGAAAAAAAGAAATTGAAACTGAATTGAGATAGAAGACACCTTAGGAGGCAAACATTAAAATTTCGAATAGGAGGGGGATTAGCAGCTCATTTAAAGTTCTACTTAGACTCATATTTAATATGCACGCTTTTTACGTTTTCAAAATTTTCAAGGCGTTTCCTATAGATTTGGGAAGAAAAATGGGACTTTTATAATATATATATATATATATATATATATATAAGCTCCTTATAAAAAATGCCCCACGAGAGGTTCTGCGCTGAAAAGCTGGTGGATGGGAAGTGCCGGATTCGATCAAATCCCGCACTCTTCGACCTAGCCGTTCCTCCAGTGTTTTTTCTCCGAAACTTGCATAAATACGGGCTACGACCCCTTAGAAAGACCTCACGGGGAGCAATGTACTTATAGGCCTAGGACCCTAGCGCAGTCAATTAATTGGCCTTAAAACTTACAGCCAACCAACCTTAAAAAAGTATCGCTGGAAACATTTTAAGTGATTTTATTTAGAAGATTTCTCAAAGTGCTAAAAAATCCTTATCATTTAAAATTTTAAAGTTAGATCTCTCATATACACTTTATACCCCCATAACCCAATTTTCGAAAATGAGGCAAAGTCCAAAATCCCTACACTACGTTTTAGAAAATTTTTAGGAATTCTAAAGTGATTCCGAAATACTAGGAAGAATGTGGGAACTATGTACAGTATATTTAATCAGATAGAATAAAACTATATGCATAACATTTTAATGCATGTTTTTAAGCAATTTTTTTTTTCTAAAAAGCGATTTCCCTATTAAAATTTCTAAGTGATCTAACTGGTAACCCCTCTCCTGTTTTCTCCAGCTGACTTAATTTTAAACCAAACAGAATCTCTCTCAAATTGATTAAGCATCTTTTCTAGAATTATCAGAGTTTCCAAGGGAGGATCTGAACCTCACCCCAATGGTGCTAGGTATTTTGGAAATACTAGGTATTTACTGTCATATCCTTAAACAGTTTTACTTTATGCATCTACAATTTAAAAAAAAAAAAAAAAAATATTTATCTTTTGTTCAGTTGATTGACCATTTAAAATTTTTTGTTAAATTTTTCTTATCTAACAAAAATCTATGTGGTGAAAACTCTTTAGAAACTTATTCGTAACACTTTTTTACAAAAACTTTCGTACACAAATTATTTTTTTAAACATTTATTTTGTATTTTCTGTTGAACTATCTAAGAAATAGTTGAACCAATGAGCTATATAAGGAATTGAATATTGAATAAAATAAAAAATCTTTTTTATTTATTTTTTTATTTGTAGAAATTTTTGTCATTTTAAAAATGTACTATATTATGCCTTTGTAATGTTGCATGTTTCCATCCCTCAAAAAATATTCTTTCTTGAAGTTTTTTTTTTTTATCACTTTTTATAAAATTTTGAAATTTCATTTAGTTTGTTATTTTGTTCGAGTATGACCTATAAAACAACACTTTTTATACAGTGTTATAACTCATTACCATGCTCCTTTAATTTTACGTTTTGATCATTAACCCCTAAAAAGTAATGATATTAATACAAAAAACCCTTAATGGGTTAAAAGTTTGTGACGCAGCACTGTACTTTATGGCTATAAGAATTAGAAATACGGGTCTTAAAAATAATGATATTAAATTTTCAGTGACGCTTCGATGTTAATTAAATTAAACATAGATTTTCTTATTTGAATTTGCTTTTTCCTTTTACAGTGTAAACGTTATTTTCAACATAAAATAATATATAGCATTTACTCATTGATACCTTTCCATTCACATCTCTTATACTATGAAAGCATGTGTTTTAAAAGAAATTATATGAAATTCCAGTAACGCAGTGGTGTTACATTAAATGATTAGTTTTTAAATTTCACTGCAATTATTTTGTTTTGCATATTAAAGTATATGTGCACATTGAAATATTGCTTTTAATTTTCAAATACGCTGTCAAATATATCACTTTCATTAAGCTTATATTATGTACTGAAATATATTTATTTCAATGAATTATTCTATCTTTTGCGTCACGCCATCCAAAACTGTAAGTAAAATATATGGAAATGTTTACTTTGTGTCATTTTATCCAAATAAATAGAAAATGCATGCAAATAGATATTGTGCTGAAAAGAAAAAAATTGTGAAATTTTTTTTCAGTTTTGGATGGCGGGACGCAAAAGATAGAATAATTCATTGAAATAAATATATTTCAGTACATAATATAAGCTTAATGAAAGTGTTATATTTGACAGCGTATTTGAAAATTAAAAGCAATATTTCAATGTGCACATATACTTTAATATGCAAAACAAAATAATTGCAGTGAAATTTAAAAACAAATCATTTAATGTAACACCACTGCGTTACTGGAATTTCATATCATTTCTTTTAAAACACATGCTTTCATAGTATAAGAGATGTGAATGGAAAGGTATCAATGAGTAAATGCTATATATTATTTTATGTTGAAAATAACGTTTACAGTTTACACTGTAAATATAAATAAAAGGAAAAAGCAAATTCAAATAAGAAAATCTATGTTTAATTTAATTAATATCAAAGCGTCACTGAAAATTTGATATCATTATTTTTAAGATCCGTATTTCTAATTCTTATAGCCATAAAGTACAGTGCTGCGTCACAAACTTTTAACCCGTTAAGGGTTTTTTGTATTGATTATTCATTCATAACATTCTTGTATATTTTCTTATGCAAATTACCTTAGTTCAAATTATTTATTAAAATTACTTTTCAAGTTCAATGCACACGATCTTCATCTCTGATAAGTATAACACTAAATATCCAAAGAAAGTCAATCATATTATCTGCAACTGACATTTTAAAAAGTGCGTTTTTATTTTCCCTGTTAAAAATTAAAAATTCGCTAGCATATAGCAGTGGCGGAATTAAGGGGGGGGGGGAGGGCTAGGGGGCTAAAGTCCCCCCCAAAACACTGACATTCACAAATGAATATTGCAATTGTAAATTTTTTATTGGTCTAGAATAACACTTTGAAAAATCTTCGCCGCCCCCCCCCCAAAAAAAAAAAAAAAAAAAAGTCAAGTTCTGGATACGCCACTGGCATACAGGAATTTTTTTTTTTTTTTCTAAAAATACTCAAATCGCGTCTAGACTTCTCAAAACGTGTAAATTTATCGAAAACTTTTAGTCGAAAATTTTTACGAAACAAATTCTTTCTTCTGTTGAATACAGGAGAAAATAAAAACTGCTCAATTTGCTCGGACTTTATTTCAAGTTTTGATGTATATAAAGTAGAAAAAGAAATAAGAGCTAATGAATAGTAATTAAAAATCAGACATTCATTGGACAGCACTATTTCAAATACAAACTACTACTTACTTTTTCCTTTAGCGCCCAAACGTCAAGTACGTCTGATGCAAAGTTGAATTTTTCCGGTATTGTGACATTCCAAGAGGCCCTTTCCTTTTCATAATCTTCAAAACCGACACGAGAAACTCCGTACTGAACTTTATTTGTATGAATGCACCTGATAGCCGCTAAACTGTTTTTCAAAATTTTCTTCCACGATATTGTTTTGTGTAAATTTCTTACCAAAAGAGCCATGCTACTAAAATCACAATAATAAAGGTTACTACTCAGTGGCGTTAGGCCGGCGTTTCGTAAACTTTTTATTCGCCGCCTCTTACAATGATGTCACTGGCGGAAATTTCTTTTTATATCAGTTTCGTGTTTCTGAGATAGCAAGGAAGGGATCCGATAACAACAAGCAATGAATAGAATGAATATTTTTGATGATTTCACTTCGAAACTTCACTTCTTATAAACCCACTTTTTACTTTCTCTTACCCATAAAATAGAGAAAGTATTATTTTTGGGTCAAATTTTCGAAATTGAGTTTTTGTTATATTTACACGTTTTTAGGTCCCCTGAATCAGAAAATCATGTTTTTAGATGTTGGTCTGTGTGTCTGTCTGTTATCAGCATATCTCAAAAACAAATAATAGCAGAAAGTCCAAACTTGGTATTCTAAATGTGTATCATATAGGGATGTTACATCAAACTTTTCGTTGAGATCAAGCAAATGGTTCGTGTACAGGGACATCCAAGAGCATTCAAATACATTATGTCTATGGGGAAATTGCTGGTAAGTACAGTGTAACATCTATAAGCTGACTTAAACAAAACGGAAACAACAAAATTTATAACATGCATAAAAGCATGTTTTGTAAAGATTATTGTACGGGAATCTTTCATCATTCATATACAAGGTTATCCAAAGTATTTGGATATATTGCGGCTATACTTGAAAATTGCTGGAATTGTAATTTCTTTTGTGTTAGATAATTTTCAAGTAAGACTAAATTTAAGTACACAATATTATTTATAGTGCATATTGATTATAGGCAATATACAGGGCTACCCAAAATTAAGCTAAATGTTCTTTTCTATTGAATGTAACTGATGGAAGTGCTTTGCTACATTTTATTATGTCGACGAACACTGCTCAGCAAGCAAAATTAATTTTTCCCATGCATTCTGTAGCCAAAGTACTTTTTGAATTTTCAAATCCGTTTTTTTGCATAAAATCACGTTTTTAGGTTCCCTGATTACGAAAGTCCAATTTTTAGCGGTTGATCTGTATCCATATCTGTTATCAGCATAACTTAAAAACAAATAGCTGCAGGAAATTCAAATTTGGTATTTTCAAGTCCGTATTAGGTTGCCACTTAAGTTTAAAGGCAAACTAGTAACAACTTTTTTTTTTATTATTTATTTATTTATTTATTTATTATAATTGTATGCACTATAATTGAACAGGGTGGTGAAGGGGGCGGTAGATTCCCCCCCCCCCCACACACACATAATTACATGTCAAATAAAACTGTTCCTATGCCTATTTTAGATTATTTTAAAAGTGAAAGTCGTGTGAGTGTCTCACCAGATTATTTATATTCTTTCAATTTTTACTGGTGAAAAGCTTTAAAAATCATTTTAAAAGTGTATTATCTTTTTGAACTTATTAAAGTGATTTTAAAAGCTTTCATATTCAGTGAGCGAAAAAGCAAACCTTTTCACTTTGTATACGCAAAATTTTTCCACTTCTGGTTTTTGATTGATTTACCCGTTTTTGAGAGTTCCAGAAAACAATCTGACCGTTTTTAGAAAATGTCTTTGGGAATCTCAGACGGCATAGGGAAGACTGGGGTACAATGGACCGTGGGGTAAAATGGACCACCCTTATTATTTATTCATTTTTATAATTCGTATTTTGGTACATAGATAACAACACTGCAGTGATGAAATTTATCTAGCAACTTCATGCCTAATTCACAATTTAATCATTTTGTTCGAGAAATTCCTTTTGTGGTGGCCAGAAGTAAATATTTTTAGCTAAACATTTTTTCTTTTCATCACTCAAGAACTATGATCTGGAAGAGGTCATTCTGCACAAGAAAGAGCTAAGATCATCAATTATAATATTTAATCTAACTAAAATATTTTTAAACTAGTATGTTGTGGCCACCACAAGACTTTCTTCTATATTTTCCTAAACGAATTCACTCAGTAACAATATTAAAAAAAAAAAAAAAAAAAAAAAAAGTAAAAACAAATCGATAACTTTGTTTTAAATTATCACATATTTATAGTTCAACTATTCTTTTTAAAGGTATCTAAATTTTTAACATGGTGATATAGGACAAAATTTTGTATAAATGTGCATAAAGAGAATTATTTTTTAGTAATCATTATGAAATTTACAAGCATTATTTGTAACAGCTATAATCAACTGGGAAAAAAATTTTGTGTGTGTAGGAGCCTCGTCAACCCCCCTGGGGGGGAAGTCCCCCTCGAGGGGAGTAAATTTTCAAGATGGGTATCTTTCGAAAGGTCTCGCCAATACCTTTAAAACGAATGGTTGAACTATAAACTTGCGATAATTTAAAACAAAGTTATCGGTTTTTATTTTTACTTTTTACAGAAAAAAAAAAAAAAAAAAAAAACTTAGAAAAAAATCGTAATTTAAAAAAAATAAATAAATAAATAAACAAAATTTAACCAAACTCTGTATTTAATTGGCCCCTGCCAAAAACTGGTGCTGATTTGATTTGGGGATCAATCGCACAACAGGAGGCGGTGTGATCGTATTTTTTCTAAATTTTTAACATGGCAGTATAGGACAAAATTTCGTATAAATGTACATAATGAGAGTTATTCTCAACCTGTGATTGTAAAATTAATACGAATTATTAATAATAGTCGTAGTTAATTAGGAAAAAAAATTGTGCATTTGGGGGCATCGCTTTCCCCCTGGGGGGGTTCAAAGATGGGTATCTTTCGAAAGGTCTCGTCAATACCTTTAAAACGAATGATTGAACTACAAATATGAGATAATTTAAAACAAAGTTATCGATTTTTTTTTACTTTTAACTAAAAAAAACATGAATTTTTATTTATTTATTTTTTTTTTTTTTCAATATTGTTACTGAGTGAATTTGTTTTGGAAAATATAGAAGAAAGTCTTGTGGTGGCCACAACATACTAGTTTTTTTAATGTAATATTGAGAATAAAATTGACTTTTTTTGGATATTTAGTGTTACAAGTAGGTAAGAAACACCGGTTGACCATCAGCAGGGTGAGGGACCGAGGGACCGGCAAGTCGTGCGGGTGCCGCACCACCCCCTGAGGGGTCTAGATGACTTGGGGGTTGATCTTGAGTCATTCTCTAACTTAATCGTGAAACGTGACGAGGGTATTAATGAAGAAAATTAATTAAAAAATTTAATGAGTAGTTTATTGTAAAAGGTGATGATGGTTTTAAAGCGATGTTTGCGGTAGAATGAAAAAAGCAGGATATTGTTTGTGACTCATTAGAAAATTAATTAGGAGGTTAATTAAGAGGTTAATTAGGAGGTTAATTAAGAAATTAATTAAGAAATTTGAAAATTGGGAAATAAATAAGAAATCGATTGAATTTAAGGATGTGGATGTGGATAGAGTATGCAAGAAATAGAGTGGTCTGACTGGGGTTCGAACCCGGCACCTGGCAGTAAAAATATTTCCATAAGACAGTAGTTTTCGAGCGCGAAACCACGGACCTATGGAAATATAGCCTGATGGTTCTATTTTAGGTATGAATGTGTGTGATTTTTCTATTATATGTCTGCACAGTTCTTTTTAAACTGTTCAAACATATATTTTTGGAAACTCATTTGATGAGTTCCTTTTTTCTATGAAACCCTCAAAAGAGGGTTTCTTCTTTTTTTATTTATTTATTTATTTATATTTTATTTTTTATTTATTTTTTTTTATTTTTTTAGGGGTTCCACCATCCACCCGCCGCACGTGTGCGACGCCCCAATTTTTTATGAACTTGAATCATCATTTTCTGATCTTCTAACTTTTCCGGGGTCTTGCAACTTTATTTTCAATCTTCTAACTTTTCTAGGATCTTGCAACTTCATTTTTTATCTTCTATGTTCCAGGTCTTCAAATTTTTAGGTTTTATAATTTTCACTGTAGGATGTTTTAGATCTTCTAATTTTCATTCTTTCAATTTTCAATCTTCTAATTTTTCATTCTGATCTTCTAATTTTTCTGTGATCTTGCAAGTTTTCATTCTTCTAATTTTCTTTCTTGTAAGTTTTCGATCTTCTAATTTTCATTCTTCTAATTATCCTTCTTGCAAGTTTTTGATCTTCATATTTTGAAATCTTCAGTTTTTTCTTTGATGTTTTAAAGGGGACCCACCATCCACCCGCCGCATGTATGCGACGCCCCAATTTTTATATGAACTTGAATCATCATTTCTTCTTATTTTCTAGGATCTTGTAACTTCTATGTTCCAGGTCTTCTAATTTTTCTGGGATCTTGCAACTTCATTTTCAATCTTCTAATTTTTCATTCTGATCTTCTAATTTTTCTGTGATCTTGCAACTTCATTTTCGTTCTTCTAATTTTCTTTGTTGTAAGTTTGAAAACTTTTTATTTTCAAATCTTCAGTTTTTTCTTTAATGTTTTAAAGGGGTCCCACCATCCACCCACCGCATGTGTGCGACGCCCCAATTTTTTATGATCTTCTAACTTTTCTGAAATCTTGCATTTTTCAGATTTTTTTCATTTTTCTTATTTTTACAATTTTTTTCATTTTTCTTATTTTTCAATTTTTCTTCATTTTTCTCATTTTTCAATTTTTCTTCATTTTTTCAATTTTCAATTTTTTTCATTTTTTCATATTTTATAATTTTTTTTTTTTTTTTTTTTTTAAGTTATTTTGTAATGCCCATAAGCCAAAGAAGAAATCCCATCATCCAAAATGTATCTTTTGTCATCAAAAGGAGTTAAAGAAATTTTATTTTGTTTGAATGTATATATTGTATGACATTCCTGCCCAATTCTCGTTTGCTCTGATATATTATATTTTAAATTATTGAGGCAATTAAGATAATCTTCATGTTTAATTTTTTTCTTAACTGTTATTGTAGAAATCCCCTTCGCGGTTTTCTTTTCTCCATCTTCTGATTTAAGACTATACATTTTGGCTTTGAGGCCTACAAATTCATGAATGAACCACCGCCCGTTTAACTCGTCTTTGAATTTTCCCAAAACTTTCTTGTTGTGCTGTGAATGAAGTGGATGGTCTGTGGGGTAATCGGATGTGTCGAAGATGTCTTGATGTTGTAGCATGTCTTGATAGATGTCAGGTGTGGTGATGTGGTAGGTGAGGGAGTCTGTGTCGGTGAAGAGGAGTTTAGCTTGATCTTGGAATGTAGGTTTTATGAAGTCATAGTGAAATCTGTACATGTGTAGTTTAGAGAGTTCCAGGATGGTAAAGCCGATGTAAACGGGACGGTTCATCAAGATGGATTTTTTAACCCTCTCCACTGCCGCTAAATTTTCGTCAAATATTTTAAAATTGGTGTAAAGAGGTGAGGCAACAATCTTTTCAGCTCTTATGGAGGAGTTTGTAAGTTCTATGGATCTTCGTTTTCTTAAATTTTCTATTGTTTTCCCGAACACAGCATTGTTGAGTAACTTGAAGAAGTTTTTCTCAAAGGTGGACTTGGATTCTTTTCGTTTTTCTGTGTTGAAGGCGATGTAGGGTTTCAACCAGGGTGTTTGTTTAAATTGTAAAACTTTGTGAATCTTGATGAGCTTTAATCCTTGTTGGAGATAATATTGTAGGTTTCTGTAGTGGGTGACATATTGAATTTTATTGTTGAGATTAGGTGTGAGTTTCTTGGAAGGATGAAATTTTCTGTCTTGAAGCATGTGTTTGGCGAATGGTGATAGCATGTGTTCTGTGAGGTGTAGAGGTTCTGGTGCTAGTGGATAATCGTTGTGGCTGTCGTGGAGATGTTGTGGATATTCCAAGTCCACCTCAAAGATGAAACCTTCTGCTGCGTCGGGTTGTAGGTTGAGGATTATTTGAGAGTTAAAGTCTTCAGGGTCAGCCCACTGGAAGCCCCCGTAAGGCAGGGGCTCTGACCCTGAATGTCCGTAAAGGTTATTTGAGTCCCTATACATAATGTATTGGGATAAAGCAGAGGGGTTGTAATCTTCAGTTCTTGGGATATTGGATCTTGCGTGGCGGTGACTTATCATGGAAACCCCACCTCTTACACCTTTTTCTATGAAGAGAAGCATATTGATGTCAGTGAGTAGTTCGAGGTCTACCCCTGTCATTTTTAAGCATGCCTGCCATGACAGACCGGGTGCTGTGAAGCAGTGAGAAAAAGGTGTAAGAGGTGGGGTTTCCATGATAAGTCACCGCCACGCAAGATCCAATATCCCAAGAACTGAAGATTACAACCCCTCTGCTTTATCCCAATACATTATGTATTGGGACTCAAATAACCTTTACGGACATTCAGGGTCAGAGCCCCTGCCTTACGGGGGCTTCCAGTGGGCTGACCCTGAAGACTTTAACTCTCAAATAATCCTCAACCTACAACCCGACGCAGCAGAAGGTTTCATCTTTGAGGTGGACTTGGAATATCCACAACATCTCCACGACAGCCACAACGATTATCCACTAGCACCAGAACCTCTACACATCACAGAACACATGCTATCACCATTCGCCAAACACATGCTTCAAGACAGAAAATTTCATCCTTCCAAGAAACTCACACCTAATCTCAATAATAAAATTCAATATGTCACCCACTACAGAAACCTACAATATTATCTCCAACAAGGATTAAAGCTCATCAAGATTCACAAAGTTTTACAATTTAAACAAACACCCTGGTTGAAACCCTACATCGCCTTCAACACAGAAAAACGAAAAGAATCCAAGTCCACCTTTGAGAAAAACTTCTTCAAGTTACTCAACAATGCTGTGTTCGGGAAAACAATAGAAAATTTAAGAAAACGAAGATCCATAGAACTTACAAACTCCTCCATAAGAGCTGAAAAGATTGTTGCCTCACCTCTTTACACCAATTTTAAAATATTTGACGAAAATTTAGCGGCAGTGGAGAGGGTTAAAAAATCCATCTTGATGAACCGTCCCGTTTACATCGGCTTTACCATCCTGGAACTCTCTAAACTACACATGTACAGATTTCACTATGACTTCATAAAACCTACATTCCAAGATCAAGCTAGACTCCTCTTCACCGACACAGACTCCCTCACCTACCACATCACCACACCTGACATCTATCAAGACATGCTACAACATCAAGACATCTTCGACACATCCGATTACCCCACAGACCATCCACTTCATTCACAGCACAACAAGAAAGTTTTGGGAAAATTCAAAGACGAGTTAAACGGGCGGTTCATTCATGAATTTGTAGGCCTCAAAGCCAAAATGTATAGTCTTAAATCAGAAGATGGAGAAAAGAAAATCGCGAAGGGGATTTCTACAATAACAGTTAAGAAAAAAATTAAACATGAAGATTATCTTAATTGCCTCAATAATTTAAAATATAATATATCAGAGCAAACGAGAATTGGGCAGGAATGTCATACAATATATACATTCAAACAAAATAAAATTTCTTTAACTCCTTTTGATGACAAAAGATACATTTTGGATGATGGGATTTCTTCTTTGGCTTATGGGCATTACAAAATAACTTAAAAAAAAAAAAAATTATAAAATATGAAAAAATGAAAAAAATTGAAAATTGAAAAAATGAAGAAAAATTGAAAAATGAGAAAAATGAAGAAAAATTGAAAAATAAGAAAAATGAAAAAAATTGTAAAAATAAGAAAAATGAAAAAAATCTGAAAAATGCAAGATTTCAGAAAAGTTAGAAGATCATAAAAAATTGGGGCGTCGCACACATGCGGTGGGTGGATGGTGGGACCCCTTTAAAACATTAAAGAAAAAACTGAAGATTTGAAAATAAAAAGTTTTCAAACTTACAACAAAGAAAATTAGAAGAACGAAAATGAAGTTGCAAGATCACAGAAAAATTAGAAGATCAGAATGAAAAATTAGAAGATTGAAAATGAAGTTGCAAGATCCCAGAAAAATTAGAAGACCTGGAACATAGAAGTTACAAGATCCTAGAAAATAAGAAGAAATGATGATTCAAGTTCATATAAAAATTGGGGCGTCGCATACATGCGGCGGGTGGATGGTGGGTCCCCTTTAAAACATCAAAGAAAAAACTGAAGATTTCAAAATATGAAGATCAAAAACTTGCAAGAAGGATAATTAGAAGAATGAAAATTAGAAGATCGAAAACTTACAAGAAAGAAAATTAGAAGAATGAAAACTTGCAAGATCACAGAAAAATTAGAAGATCAGAATGAAAAATTAGAAGATTGAAAATTGAAAGAATGAAAATTAGAAGATCTAAAACATCCTACAGTGAAAATTATAAAACCTAAAAATTTGAAGACCTGGAACATAGAAGATAAAAAATGAAGTTGCAAGATCCTAGAAAAGTTAGAAGATTGAAAATAAAGTTGCAAGACCCCGGAAAAGTTAGAAGATCAGAAAATGATGATTCAAGTTCATAAAAAATTGGGGCGTCGCACACGTGCGGCGGGTGGATGGTGGGACCCCTAAAAAAATAAAAAAAATAAATAAAATGTAAAATAAAAATAAATAAATAAATAAAAAAAGAAGAAACCCTCTTTTGAGGGTTTCATAGAAAAAAGGAACTCATCAAATGAGTTTCCAAAAATATATGTTTGAACAGTTTAAAAAGAACTGTGCAGACATATAATAGAAAAATCACACACATTCATACCTAAAATAGAACCATCAGGCTATATTTCCATAGGTCCGTGGTTTCGCGCTCGAAAACTACTGTCTTATGGAAATATTTTTACTGCCAGGTGCCGGGTTCGAACCCCAGTCAGACCACTCTATTTCTTGCATACTCTATCCACATCCACATCCTTAAATTCAATCGATTTCTTATTTATTTCCCAATTTTCAAATTTCTTAATTAATTTCTTAATTAACCTCCTAATTAATTTTCTAATGAGTCACAAACAATATCCTGCTTTTTTCATTCTACCGCAAACATCGCTTTAAAACCATCATCACCTTTTACAATAAACCGCTCATTAAATTTTTTAATTAATTTTCTTCATTAATACCCTCATCACGTTTCACGATTAAGTTAGAGAATGACTCAAGATCAACCCCCAAGTCATCTAGACCCCTCAGGGGGTGGTGCGGCACCCGCACGACTTACCGGTCCCTCGGTCCCTCACCCTGCTGATGGTCAACCGGTGTTTCTTACCTACTGTTACACTACTTCTCTAATATGGAAATCGTCTTCATTATCATGGAAGATAATTTTTTTAAGTAATAATTTTAATAAATTACTTTTACCGAGTAAATTTGTATAGGAAAATATGGAAGAAAGTCACAAGAAGGATGGAAGATAAGCCACAACATACTAGTTTTTAATAAACATTCAGTTACTTTTGTATTCTTATATTTTTATAACTATAACGAACTGAATTAAATAATGCAATGAAAATTTAATAATACACATATGTTATATATCAAGCAGAAACGGTCGTTTTGCCAAGCCAAGCTCAAAAAAGCAAAACAAACAAACAACCACTAACATAAAGCAGAACGCGCCAATAATAATTTCACCAGACAATAACCCTAGACTGTTAGATGCTTATTATACAGAAACCAACTTCTCTATGTTAAATCGGTAAACTTTTTTTCCGTAAAGTTTTAAAAACTGGAAGAACCAAATCGCAGAAAAATGAAACAAAAAGTAAAATATTCGTATCAACGAGAACTTTAATTTGAGATAAAAACGAACTTTCTAAGTTATTTACCAAGAAACGGTAGCATTTTCAATTTAGCATAAAATTCGATGTTTTGACAACTTTTTGAACAATTTTTCTTCGTCAAGAAATTTTTTTTAAACAAGCTGGAAAGTTTATGTGCAGAATTCTTTGAAAACTGATTTTTCAGATAGATAATTACTTAATCTAAGAAAATTTAGCTTTTAAAAATCAAAATTTCGTATCTTAATTGCTGAAAAACTGTTAAATATCGCCAAAGAAACATAAATCACCAAAAATGTAATTGCTTAAGCTCACAAGGGAAGTATGAATCAGTAAAATTGCTATTGAAATCAAACCACGCTTAAATTAAAGAGCATGGTCGAAAACATTGGGTACCGCACAAATTTGCTGCAACAACTCCCATGGGGGTGAGATATGCCCTCTATTAGTTTTAGTTATTTCTATAAAAGCCAACAAAACACGCAGCGACGTGTGAACATGTGGTGCAGTGCTAGTGTGCTTGACTTCAGATACGTAGGTAGTGGGATCGAGTCCCCCGCAAGGGCGTTTTGTATTTTATTTTTTTATTTCAACTGAAATATTTATTTTTGACATTTTTAATTAAATTACATCATTATTGTAAGAGAAAATATATTAATTATATTAAAACAAGTTTTTTTTTTCAGTGCGGACAGTTTAATATATTTTTTATTTTTAACCAATTTATTTATTTATTTATTAAATTTAAAGAAATTAATAATTTAACGGGAAATGCTTTTATATTATATTTAGGTAACATTTTGTTTATGACTACATTCAGATAAAATTTTATTAATGATTGTTTTATATAAATTATTAATTACTATTTTTTAACGACGACATTAATAGCAAGAGTTAATCGTCTGCTCTCAGTTGTATTATTTATTAATGCTATTTTTTACATGAAAAATCCTGAATGATGAACAGCTGTTGCTTAACTATTGGACGTCGCATTTAACTTTTATTTCAAATATTTCATTAAACAAGTTCCAAGTTTCGTGGTGTCGGAAGAACTGACAATAATATTGAAGACAATGACAAATTTTCTCAAAATGATTTTACTAATTTATAATTAATTTACATCTAAAAAAAAATTCAAAATCTGGGCAAATATGAATTTCACAAATCAAGTAATCTCGACGAAAAGCCAAATATTTGACAAAATGTTCGTGATTAACAATAATTGACGGTGAACAAAATTGAAATTCAAATAATTGTGATCAATCTTTTTATATTTCTTGTTCTAATTGTGAAAAATACTTATGGTTCCATGATTTTTCTACTTTTAATCATAATTGTTATAAATTAGAAACTATATTTGTAGCTTCAAACATGGTTTTCTTTCTTATAAATAAAAAAATGCATTTCTTAAATTCATTCTCAATTCTTTATTAATTGGAATACTCAAAAAAAAAAAAAAAAAAAAAAAAAAAATCTTCTTAATGTAATAAATATTTTCTCTTAATGATTTAATTTAATTAAAAACATAAAGAAAGAAAATTAAATTACAAAACGCCTTTGCGGGGACTCGATCCCAGGACCTACGTATTCGAAGTCAAGCACGCTAACACTGCACCATCTGTTCACACTACACGGCGCGTTTTGTTGGCTTTTATAGAAATAATTAAAACTAATAGAGGGCATATCTCACCCCCATGGGAGTTGTTGCAGCAAATTTGTACGGTACCCAATGTTTCCGACTATGCTCTTTAATTTAAGCTTGGTTCGGTTTCAATTTCTATTTTACTGATTCATACTTCCCTTGTCAGTTTAACCGAAAAGTATTAATTTCAAACTGAACTGCTTTTTCTTTTTTATAAGCTATTTTTTAAACAAAGAATCTTTGCTTCTATTATGTTGTACAATTTTAAATTTTACATATCTGAAAACAGAAATGAATACATTTTCGAATAACATTTGTTTCAAATCTGTAGCTTGAATTGTTGACTTTTGAATATTTTTCAAACCATGACGTAATCTTCTTTTAATTTTACCTCAGAATAAGAAAGTCATCAGACGATATAAGTATCTAATTTTAATATCCTTCAATCTGGCATTGATAATTATATTGCATAAAGATTTTGCATAAAGATTTTTACTTCCTTCTATCTATCTATATACATATATATATAAAACTAAGTATTTAATTAATGAAAATTTTCGAACTCCAGTTTTCGACGGATTTACACGTCCTGAACACTATTTGACTCTTTTTAGAAAAGTCTGTATGTGTGTGTATCACAAATTTTATGAAAGCTGTACCTCACGAACCAATGAACGAAATTTAATCAAACTTGATATTTAGTAGACCTTGACGTAAACTGGTACTGATTACATATGGGGATCAATCGCTTCACAGGTTGCGCTATCATCCCATTTTTTTTTTAATTTTTAATGTGGCAGTAAAGTATAAAATTTCAAAGGTGCATAATGAGAGTTATTCTTTATGCATGATTGTAAAATGAATAAAATTTTTTGATAATAGTAGTATTAAATCAGAAAAAAAAGTAAGTGCAAGTAGGAGCACTACTTTCCATTCTTGAAGCAGTACCTCCGGGGGTTGTAAATTTCCATAATGGATACCTTTCGAAAAACCTCGTCAATACCTTTAAAACAAATGATTGAACTTTGATAATTTAAAACAAAGTTATCGAATTTTTCATTTTTAATGAAAATAAAAAATTAGAAATTCTTTCTGTATTTAGTGTTATAGTTCTTTCTAATTTAGATAAACAATCATCTGCATACATCATAGGAACTAATTTTAATAAATAATAATTAAAAAAAAAATTGTACTGCATGAATTTGTATAAGATTATATAGAAGAAGGTCTTATAGGTGACCACAACATACAACTTTTCTTTCTTTTGCAAAAAATCTAGATTGAAAATTTATTTATTTTCAAAAACGAGAAAATAAGCAAAAATATAGGGTGGAAACAAACTTAAAATCTAAAAATGTCTTTCATCGTTGTGATCCATCCAAAATATTATATGCATACTGAGAAAGATTATGCATGAATGAACTGCTGTATGCAATATAAGAAAGTACTGATTAGTAAAAAATTTCACCTTTTGGTTTTTAATGGATTTAAACGTTTTAAGAGATCCAGAAAACAATTTGACTATTTTTAGAAAATTTCTATTTGTGTGTGTGCGTGCTCTACGTGTGGGACAAAAATTTTCTTCCAACTTATCTCAGGAACTACTGCTCAGAATTACATATAAATTTATATTCAATTTCACCTTGATGTGTAATAATGTTTATCAACATTTGGTTTCAATTGCTCCACATAGCGCTGCTATACAGTGATTTCCACAATTTCTGAGAAGGCTATATCTGAGGAACTAATGGATAGAACTGCATATAAATTTACATATAGATTCACCTTGTTATAAATTAGTACCTACCAACTTTTGTACCAATATCTCAACAGGCAGTGGTAGCCCAGTTGGTAGAGCGCCGGGCTCGTAATTGGAAGATTGCGGATTCAGTATTCGAGCCGGCCAAAGACCGTTGTGTATACTAATGGTGGCTGGTGCATGTAAAATCTGTCGTGGTCACAATGTCCTCTGTGTTCCCACCAATATTATACCTCTGGGAGTCACTGAAGCGGGAGAGCCATCCCTTCCAAGGAGGATCAAGTTGTGATGGCATGTCTTAGGACCACCTCTGGGTTGAGTCCCAGACTGTCGCCAATTGCCCATTGCTCAGCACTAGTGTGACATAAAATCCAACCAACCAATATCTCAACAGGTGGCACTGCTATACAGTGATTTTCGCAATTTAAAGAAAGGTTATACTTATGCTTTGTTGCGTATAATGGAACAAAACTTGATATGCAAAAAATCCTTATGAAACATTATGCTAATTCAATTTGGATGTCTATCGACTGTTAGGTGGTGCTCATATACTACAAATTTTTTTTAGAACAGAAAGGATGTCATCTGCATGGTAAAAATTTACTTTCGTTGTGTAACATTTTGCGTAACAGTACCTCTCTGAGATGATAATAGTCAGCATTCATAATGAAAAAAATAATAAATAATTTGTACTAAAAATTAATACTAAAAATTAATTTGTACTAATAAATAATTTGTATTGGAAAATGTAGAAGAAATTTTTTTGATGGACACAACATACTAGTCTGTATAGAAAACTCATGGATATTGTTCTAGCAACCATAATTATGGAAAGCTTAATGCAAAGAATAAATGTGCCTTTCATCAACATCGCACAAAAGTCGTGTTGAAATCCAGGACATATGATGTATTTACGATATGTTTGTATTTAGGGTGTATTATATAATATCTCAATGGGTATCAGGTTAATTCAAGTAAATATAAAAATTGTTTTAAAAAAATAAATGATATCTACAAAAAAGACATTTAAAAAGTATGAAAAAGCCAAGCTCAAAGAAAGAGAATGGATTAAAGATGTTTCTAAAAATGGTGTAATATCAAATTTCCAAGCTTACATTCTAATATTTAATATTCTCTTTTAACTAAATTTTACATGTAAATCAAGTGCCTTATGATATGTTGATAGAAATCCTTCTTTCCTGTACTAAATACATCATAGCGTGTTTCTGAAAATTATTGTTCTTTAATTTAGGCATGATGGGCTTGGCGGCCATCTTTCAAATAATGAATAAATATTCGCACAATTTGGAGGAAGCTTCTTTAAATAAATATCTCGTATAAAATTATCTGACTGTTCCATTCACCAGAGACAGAAATATTTTGATAATAAAAATTGTGAGAGAAAACATTGTAAAAGTGCCCGCAATGTACACAAGTTCAATCAACTTGATTTCTTATAAGTATTTAGAGGTGTTATCCAACTGCACTCAAAATATACCAACTGCACTCGCTATTCTTAACTTTGCAAGTTTCTATCTTACCACCCCTTCGCTCTGAATAGGAAGAAACCAAAAATTGTTGGTGGAATTATACTAACTGCCATAGCTGGAAGTTAATAATTTTATTTGTAATTTAACCGTGTTACCTGCATTTTCAGATTCATGCGCAGTGAGGTAGGGGTGCCCAATGATGTTTTTTTGGTTTTAACGTGCGTGATAGTGATTGCTGTGGAACCGAGTTACATTTGTTTTCAGAATCATGCATAGTGAAGTAGGGATGTCCAGTGATGTTTTTTTTTTTTTTTTTTTTTGCTTTTTACGTTATGTAATATATATATATATATAAAGGAAAAGAAAAGAAATATGGAGTGTACTTAACTTTATTAAAATCACTAATCGAATAGGATAAATTTATGACAGTCTCATTAATTTGTTACTTAAAAACAAAAAAGACAGGAGGGGGGGGGGAGGGAGGTAAATTTTTTATTGAATTAATAATCATATTTTATATATAAATGCTTATCGGTTTGTTTAACCTTTATCTTACATGGATAAATTTAGATTTACTGTCCCAGTGATACTTTTGATATGCATTTAGCATTGGGAAAAGGAAGCATCTATCTTATATGTTAAAAAACATGCACTCTTTATATGATAAGGTAATGTATATAAAATGATATTTAATTTTGCAATGCAAAATAATTATAAATACTAAATTACATATTTATTTATAATTAATTAATATATTTAATTATATATTTATTTAATATATATATTTTAATTAATGTGGATATAATAAATAAACTCTTACCTGAAGTAATGAATCCAAACGGTTCTGTGTTCAAAGTTGGTAGACAGAAAGAGAAAGGGTCGAACCTAACCTTGTACTCATCAACCTAGTCGTTCAAAGTTTTCTCCAAAACTCGCATAAGTATGGGCTAGGATTCATTAGAAAGAACCTACGGAGGGCACTATCCTTTAGACCGAGATATTTATCAGTGTTTGAAAAAATAAAATTTAAAATTAAGAAGATTATCTGTTTAAATAAATATAAGAATTTAATTTCTTTCATAAAAACAAGGAAAATATTGTTTTATTTACTGACATAAATGCAATTTTGGCTGTGGAATAATCATGTGTGGTTCAGTTTTAAAATTCAGACAGAAGAGAGTTCTAGTCTACTTAATTTAATGTTCTTTAAATTTTTTTATACAAAAATTCTAACCTTCGCTGTTTTTTGGTAGCAAAATTATCAATTACCTTTTCGTTAAAATTTTGATCTTTGATTAGATGTTTTACTAACCCTTTTTCAATAGCAATTGTACTTAGATGCGACAGTCTCTCATTCATCATACAATTTCATAGGAACGTTTTTATTCTTTTTAGAGTACTCGTGCTTCTTTCATAAGATGCTGTTGTAACTGGCAATGTTAAAGTTAATTTAATAAGTTTTGTCACTTCTTGATAAACATCTTGAAGATCGTTGCTTACAATAAATTCAAAAAGGCTTTTTGTGTTTAAATACTTTTCTTCGTCAGCATATATATTTTTCAGCTCATTTTCCAGTCTTTCTAAGTTAAAAACAAGTTCTTCCGGCTTATTCGGAAGGATAGGTTGATTTCTTTTTCCTTATCAAGTAGCCGTCATTTTGTTTCAAAATGGCAGCTATAAATTATTAATGCACTTGGTAGAAATATTGATGTAGGCTATGCACATATGGAGTTTTAAGCAAATCGGTTCATAAATACATTTTTATGTGAATTTAAAATTTTCAAGTGGCCGGCACTTGGAAACAAAATGGTGGGTTAAGTTGACAAATATATGAAATGTATTTGTGAGATAAGTCTACTGTACACTTATAGTTCGAATTAATTCAAAATCTCAAAAGTCATCGTGTTAAAAAATTAGGTGGCTGCCACTTCGATCAAAATGGCAGAAAAAGTTGCTCATCTAAGATATCGTTGCAAATTTGAAAATATTTTTTTTTTTTTTTTTGTAGAAATTCTTTCAAAGAGGCTTACTAAGTTGATAAAATTTTAGTTTTCTGCATTCCTAGTTTGTTTTAGCATTAAAATAGTCTAATTTTTCCTTAAAAACGCATTATAAAGATCCAGTAAAGCAGGTAATGGATTTGGCGCCAAATTTGGCAACTTTTCCCCTATGGCGACTTTTTTGGCGAGAAAATACTTATTATCGATATACCAAAGATGGACACAATAACGTGATTGGTTCACAATTTACGTGAATTTTCTAGATTTTTGTTGTTTGAATGATAAATCCAATTTTCAACTTTGATTTGAATTGATTAAGTATTTTTAAAGTTACCGTGATAACAACTTTTCAAGTGGCTGCCACTTGGAAACAATACAGTGGAACAAGTTGCCCAACAAACACATCCAAGATATTTGAAGCATAGGTTCACTGTTCAACTGTGGTTTAAATCAGTGCCGTGTTTCAAAAGTTATTATTATGGCAAATATTCAAGTGGCAGTCTAAGTGGCTGCGACTTGGAAAGAAAATGGCAAAACAACTTGCCCATCGAAATCATCCAGTATATTTGTATGATAAGTTCGTTGTCCAGTTCTAGTTTAAATTAAGTCAGTATTTCAAAAATTCGTCATAACAAATTTTCAGGTGGCACCACTTGTAGAAAAAGTGGAGTGAGATGCCCAGCAAATTTATCTGAGATATCTGAATGATAAATCCACTGCCCAAATTTGATGTGAATCGATTCTGTATTACTAAAGTTACCGTAATGGCAGATTTTCAAGTGGCCACCACTTGGAAATAAAATTGCGGATCAAGTCACCAAGTGAACTTCTCCTAGATATTTGAACCATAAGTTCACTATCCAACTTTTATTTGAATCAGTTTAATATTTTAAAAGTTATCATGATGGCATATTTTCAAGTGGCAGTGTGATTTCAAGTGGCTGGAACTTAGAAACAAGATGTCGGGACAAGTTGCCCAGTGAAAACATTCAAGATAATTATATGATAATATCACTGTCTAAATTTGGTTCGATTTGGAGTATTATTTCAGAAGTTTTCGTGATTTTAAATTTTCAAGTGGGAGCCTGATTTCAAGTGGCCCCACTTAACTTAAGATATCTGCCACTTTATTAAAAATGGTGGATATAGTTTATTAATAAACTTCATTGAGGTCCTTACGTGGTCTGTATTTACATCACAATTCAAACAATTTCGAAATATGCTTTCTACAATTTAAATTAGAAATTTTCAAGCGGTCTCCACTTGAAAACAAAATGGCAGAGCAACTTGGTTAACAAACTCATCTAAGATATTTATAAGATAAGTTAAGACACTGTTCAAATTTGGTTCCATTTGGAGTATTATTTCGGAAGTTATCATGGTTTTAAATTTTCAAGTGGTGGCCTGATTTCAAGTGGTCCCGCTTAACTTAAGATATCCGCCACTTTATTAAAAATTGCGGATAAAGTTCATTAATAAAGTTATTTGAGACACTTGTATAATCTATGCATACATCAAAATTAAAAAAAAATTTGGGATACGCTTTTTACAATTTGAATTTGAAATTTTCAAGTAGTCTGCACTTGAAAACAAAATGGCAGAGCAACTTGGTTAATAAACTCATCTAAGATATTTATAAGATAAGTTAAGACACTGTCCAAATTTGGTTCAATTTGGAGTATTATTTCGGATGGTATAGTGATTTTAAATTTTCAAGTGGTAGGCTAATTTCAAGTGGTCCCGCTTAACTTAAAATATCTGCCACTTTATTAAAAATGGCAGATAAATTTCATTAATAAACTTCATTGAGACCCTTATGTGGCCTGTATTTACATCAAAATTCAAGCAAATCTTGCTTTAAATATGCTTTTTACAATGTCGGTTTGAAATTTTCAAGTGGCTGCCACTTGAAAACAAAAGGAGCAACTTGGTTAACGAACTCATCCAAGATATTTATAAGATTAGTTCATTGTCCAAATTTGGTTCGATTTGGAGTATTATTTTGGGAGTTATCGTGATGACAAAATTTTCATTATATATATATATAGATATAGATAGATAGATAGATAAACGAAGTGATTGCAATAGGTCGATTTCTAAAGAAATCAACCTAAAAGGATAGGTAGATGTGAGAGATTTTAACTTTGTTTCTGGAAATTTTAACTTATATTTGTCAAAGTTTTTTTATTTAATAACTCAATGAATTCAATTTGCTTTAGATCACTAAATCTTGTTTCCATTTGAACAACCAGAGTGTCTAAAATTTCATAAGTTAAGATTTTGAAGCTTTGAATTTCATTTGTACTGAAATTTATTTCTTCATAAATTTTCTTACAGTTGTTTAAGTGTTTACAGTTTCTTCCGTTCTCATACTTCAAAATATTTCTATAGCTTTCTTGATTTCACTGTCGCTTAATTTGATGTCAGCAGAAACCTTATAATGTAAAACTGCAAAAAGATGATCAATGTACATAAAAATATCTTTGTATAGGCAAAGTAGGAAGAGAAATTGGGCTTTATTAAGGATGGTAATGAGACCAGTTGCAGAATTAAATGACTCTGAATCCCACCCTTCGTCATTTTCTATGATATGCTGGAAAATTTCTTTCAAATCCATGTATTTCGTATGAATCGTTTGAACTGCACGGGAGTTGAAATTCCAACGAGTAGTACATGCTTGTGGCAGTCTAAATCCCTTATTTTCTAACAGTTGTGTTCTCTTTGAAGACTTGCTAAAAAAACTGTGGAAAGCTGATAAGTTATACATGAAATGCCTTACTTGTCGCATAGATTTTGAGCAATGCAGCAGAACTAAATTGAGTTTATCAGCATAGCAATGCAAGAAAATTGTGTTTGGGCATGCTTGTTTAACAAAAAACTGGACTCCACCCCAATCACCAGCCATTACAGAAGCACCATCATAATTATTAAATTTGTACAAGTAAATAAATAATAATAATAAACTCAAATTGACATTAAATTTTAAAAATTGCTTATTTTTAATGATTTTGTTGAATATTCAATGAAAAAAGTTTAAAACTTTAGTATTGAATTTTTGAAATAATATTAACGGTTGTCAATCCAGTTTTAAGAGAGTGAATAAAAAAAGAGAGAAAGAATAAACAATCACTATATCTTTGATTTAATTTATACAGTTTCACTAGGACACAGATATTGAAATTTAATTTCAGTATTTTTCAACAGATCTGTATTATTAATTTTTAAGTTATTGAAACAGTTTTCCAGTTAAAAATATTTGCTGTTTATGTTAGAACAATGTTTTTTATTTTAAAAATACATACGGATTATTATTATACAACATCTTACAAAATTATAAAATAAAATGATCAACCTTACTCAGGCTTCATCTTTAGCAATAAGCTTTTCTGGGGAGGATCCTCCCCCTTTGTCAATTGCAACTAGTGTTTTCTGGCACTGGCTTTTTATAGCATCACTTCCTTGTAACAAGTAGCGCCACTGCGGATCAATTCTGGTCGATTCGTGGTCATTAATGGCGCTTCACTTCTTAAAGCTCTAATGGCTCTTCACTTCTTAAGCGCCATTAATGACCATGAATCGGCCAGAATTGATCCGCAGTGGTGCTACTTGTTACAAGGAAGTGATGCTATAAATAGCCGGTGCCAGAAAACACTAGTTGCAATTGACAAAGGGGGAGGATCCTCCCCAGAAAAGTTTATTGCTAAAGATGAAGCCTGAGTAAGGTTGATTATTTTATTTTATAATTATGTTTTGTGCTTCGTTTGAAATTAAAATAAAATCTTACAAAATTTCGTAGAATATCGTTCTGTGCAGTAAGAAGTTTTTAAAATAAATTATTAAATTTGTATAGGTAAATAAATAAAAAATAACAATAATAAAATAAACTCAATTTGACATCTGGCACCGGCTTTTTATAGCATCACTTCCTTGTAACAAGTAGCGCCACTGCGGATCAATTCTGCCCAATTCGTGGTCATTAATGGCGCTTCACTTCTTAAAGCTCTAATGGCTCTTCACTTCTTAAGCGCCATTAATGACCACGAATCGGCCAGAATTGATCCGCAGTGGTGCTACTTGTTACAAGGAAGTGATGCTATAAAAAGCCGGTGCCAGAAAACACTAGTTGCAATTGACAAAGGGGGAGGATCCTCCCCAGGAAAGTTTATTGCTAAAGATGAAGCCTGAGTAAGGTTGATTATTTTATTTTATAATTATGTTTTGTGCTTCATTTGAAATTAAAATAAAATCTTACAAAATTTCGTAGAATATCGTTCTGTGCAGTAAGAAGTTTTTAAAATAAATTATTAAATTTGTATAGGTAAATAAATAAAAAATAACAATAATAAAATAAACTCAATTTGACATTAAATTAAAAAAAAAATTTATCAATAGTTATATTTCTGTACTGATAAGTATAAAGGATTTAAGTCCATATTCTTGATTTTTCAGGAGACGAAAAATAAAGTTATACTAATTAAAATCTAATCAGAAAAATCGATTAGGAAAAAGGGATTTTGTTGACTTATACCCTTTATACCATTCAATGATTGTCAACCTTCATTTAATAAAGGGAAAAAATTGAATTAAATATTTTATACAATAAATGAATGCTAAATTTCTGACTTGAATCTTTTTTTACTAATGGATTTTCTCAGAGACTAAATGACATACATTTAAATCCTTTATACCAATCGATAGAGAATTTTTTTCTGAGTCTGACAATGTACTTAACTCAAAATCGACATTTTTGGACTTAAATCCTTTATACTTATCAGTACAGATTTAGAGATTGAACTTAAAAAAAAAAAAAAAAACCTTCTGCAAGAAGTTATTCTAAGTCCTTAGCCGTCCATATAATAAATTATTATACATTTCCGCTGTTCTCTTTGAAGGAAGAAAAGAAAGGAGAGAGGCTAGCCTCAAGTTCTCGAGAGTAGAAGTAGAGATGCATGCGCGAATTCTATGCCCATTCGTTCCCAGACGGTGTGATTTTTAGTATGAATGAGCTAGCTGGAGGCTTTTTCTGTAAAGCCTCCCTCAGCTGTGAAGACAGAGTTAAAGGAATTAAAAGATGGAAATATGCAAAACCGCCAGTAAAAATATAATAAAAGTAATATTTACTTAAAACAAGGAAAATATGTTAATAATAAAATATCATGCATATTTTTAGGGTAGGTTAAGCCTCAAAAGCCTCTTATTAGATTTGCCACTGGTTGTTCCTTATGGCTTGGTCAATATCGTCGTCTCCAACGTGCGATGGCCGTCCACTCCTAGCCTGAAGCAGCTTTTCTCTCCTTCCCTATTATCGAACTCGTATAAAAAACAATGTCTAATATGCTCCTTCTCGCTTTGCATATTACACCCACTGATTTTTATTTTTTTGAGATGATTAACTTTGTGAGACATGATGCATTTATATGTGAGGCATCCACACATTTGATTGGCTAACGATTTGCGTCATTACAATGTCATGTGTGACGTCAATTCCATTGTAAATTTGTATATCCCCCAATAGTTTAAATATTGATTGTACACCAGTTTTTTAATTTAGTATTGTATGTATACTCCATTCCCTTTCAAGTAACTCAATACATTTCAGTTAAACGTAGTATGTGCAAACTCTTTCCCAGCTGCCCTATCTATAATACACACATCATTATTCATAATGATCATAATTTAGAAAAGCGATGTGGCATACATCTTTTTTTCTTCTTTTTTTTTTTTTTTTTGCAATTTAACATTAATAAAAGAAACTTTAAATAATTCGAGTTGATAAACCCTAATGCATAAGAATTCTTCTTTATTCCGGTAAAAGAATTACAAGTCCTGAAATCCTGAAATTCCATATAGTTCTTAACACACTTCAAATACTTTGAGTACATATGCCATAACAACAAAGAACTCTTTGTGTCTGTGAAAAAAACCTAATGTGTGTAGTTTGTGTTATGGCGACCATTAATATACCAACCAATTTTAAAAAGTGTTTGCATTAACACACATACTACATACATCACCATAAAAATAGCAAAAATGAATTCATTTGCACAGAAGAAAAATTCAAATATACTAAAGTCCATTTCCCCTTTTTTTTAAATGATTATTATTATCGTTTTTTTTACCATAGTATATGGTTGGAAAACAAAATTTATGATCCACTGTTTCTTTGTAGATACTACATACTAAATAATGGATCTTAAATTTTATTGGAAAATCACTATATCTCATAAAACTTAAATAATATCTGTTAATAGCAAAATTTGCATACATTGATATAATGCAGAATTTTCACAACACAAATTAATACAAGAAACAAGTTAAAATAAAAAAAATTTATTGTAACAATGTCAAAAATATACTACTTTGCTCTTAATACAAAAATTGAGAATTTTTTTTATTACATATATACATCATAACATTTTTAACAGAGAAATAATTTTATCGCAAATTATAATAAAATAAAATTATATTGTATTTATAAATTATCACAAAAGAACATTTTAAAGTAAGAATGAAGTGTTGAAAAAGAACAAGTGAGCAAAACAAAAACAAAAAAATTCTAAATATGTACATTGTGCACATCATCAAAATCAGATTATCACATCATCAAAATTTATGGATCTAATTTAAGGAAAAAAAAGGGGGGAGAGGGGTAGAAAAATATCAAACATGAATAGAAAAAACAAAACAAAACAATGAATTAATAAATCATGTTTGCTTAGAAAAAAAAAAAAAAGGGGGGGGGGGTTCTAGAAAAATTCATTCTATATATTCTAAATATTTTATAAGCACAAAAATCACTTTCAAATATACTTACATATAATTAATTTCTAGAAAAATGATTAAATATATGTTACCTAATTTTTAAGATGCTGAAATAATTGCATATCAAACTAATCAGTTGTTTAACTTAACTTCTTTCTGAACAGTTTTATTTATTAAGTCATTGTTAAAAGTGGAGAAAACTTATTATTACACAGCCTGCATTTCTATCCGAAATTAAATCTTAGGAGGAAGCAATATCTAATATGTTGGTAACAACTGGAAATTACCAGAATTATTCACTATCTAAATATATATTTTTTGAATTCCATTTTCCCTTTCAGAAAATTCACAACCATATTAAAATAGTGCTTGTTTTCTAAAAACTGATTAAAATAAATAAATAATAATATTTTATTTCATCGCTATAAAATGATTTTTTTTTTTTTTTTTTTTCAATTGTAAAATGAAACAAACATTTAAAAAATTCTTTCATGAAACCAAGAACTATTTTAATGGTAGTGAATTTTTTGAATTAAAGATGGAATACAGAAAAAAAAAAAAAAAGAAGAAGAAAGAAAGAATGATAGATATTGCAATCTCTTGACACAGTTTCTCAAACTACCTTCTAACTGACAAAATTGATTAAAAAAAAAAATCTAGCTTTCTAATATTTTTATAAATTGTAGGTTTTCAAAAACTGCTTGAGATAAAGAGTCCAAAATAATAATTTTACAAATGACAATTTTTCACAAGCAATGATAATCAAAGATAAGGAAATTGACATTTTCCATTTTGTTAAATTCACACAGTTGATGCAGTACTATGGTGTTTAATAATTGATGATCCATTTAACAAGCTTGATTGTATGAATAAAATGAAAAACTTTATACAAAAAGGACAATTTTTTTTTAGAAGAAAGAAACAATATTTACAGACATCTATTTTATCCTCAATTCATAATATTTAGAATATTATTTTATAAAAATGTTACACTAGTTCTGTTCTCACTGATTATTATAGTTTTTATACTTACAGATCAAACTGGTGAGTTTATAATAAAGATAAGCAGAATTTCTAATAAAAAAATTATACAAACAAAAATGTTTTGATCAGTGAAGATTTTTATACTACACAGGGTGTCCAGTAAGACTGCCCAAATTCCTCTGCACAACCAAAGTCTTCACTTGGTGTGCATAAAAAATGCCTAAAGAGCTATATCTCAACAATAAATAGTATTTGACAAAAATTCAAAAGGAAAAAATACGATATCATATTTAATGCATTTAAAAAATAAAAAACAATTGGAAATATGAACATCTGTACTTGCATAAGTGTTCAGATGAAGATTATAAAAAATAGCCATTGCGTACAATAAGGTTTGTATGCATGGACTATTTTATAACATCAAGCTGTGTTTTGAATCGTATTGAAGAGGCTGCATCTAGTAGCTATCAATAATCTTTGCACGATAATCTACTCTGTTCCTGAATATTACGACATTTGTTTAATCTTATTAAACATGCAACATGTACAATCAGCCACTCCTTGGCATGTGTATGCATGTCTTGATATGCTCAATGAACATTTTGAACATCTTCCTATGTAAACCTATGAAAATACTGATATTAATGTTTTAAATAAAGTTTTTTTACATACACTGGATAAGACATCATATTTTTTATTTTGAATTTTTCTTTAGGAATCTGGCCGTGCAGACTAGGTGGTCTTACTGGGACACCCTATATATATATGTAAAAGGAGAGAATCAAGTATTAGTTCATTTGCAGCAGATGGTTTACAAAACCTCAATGCCCCTACACACAAGTTAAATAAAAAGTAGAATAATTATATTTTAATTGCTTTAATAATAACACTTTCTGGAGCAAAACTGGTTCTATATATAAATAATATATATATTTTAAGTTCAAATTTTCATAAGAAAAATAAATTTATATGCTTATAATTTGAGCAATTAAATGTATTTTCAAACAAAAATTTAACTTTTAACTGTAATATACTTTAAACAGAAAACACAAAATTGTGAAATAGTTTAGATGATCTTAAGATGGAATTATTTTTAATAAAACAAAGTGATGAGTTATGAAAGTAACATAAAAATGCTTACAGCATATAAAAACAAATAAATATTTGTCAATTAAATAAAAAAAGCTAAAAACAGAATATTGATAATTTAAGTATTTTATCCATATGACACTTGTAGTTCTTCTATTCCAAATTCACCATGTTTTCTAGCTCTAAACCTTGCGATATCCTTCCTAGTTACAATTCCCACAACCTATAAATATTATAGACATGTATGTGATTGAAGACTATAACAAGATAAAAGTATTTCAAAGTCAAATGAAATATAAACAGGAAAAGTTTCATAATAATAAGAAAACACCACAGAACTGGTGTTTTAAAGTAATAAGTACAAAAGTTTGAATAAACACCATAAAATGCAATAGTTGCCGCTTTGACTGCAGCACTCATGCAGTGGCGTTGCCAAAAAATTTTTCAGGAGGGGGCAAACTTAACATTGCAAAATTTCAGCATATTTTTAAAAATTCAGTTCGATTCAAATGGTTGACTGGTTGATTGAGGTGATTAAGTAAACTTCTGTGTAAGCATTTAGTACAATAAATTTTTATGCATATAATTTAAGCTAAAACATTTTACTTATAAGAAATTATATAGCTTATTCCAAACAAACACTAATCCAAAAAAATTACTGTCAAGTCGATTTAAAATCTGTTTGAAGGGAAAAGTTAGAGAGAGACAACCCATAAATGCAGGTTGGGTCGGTTTGAATCTAATAGGCTCTGTGATAAAAATTTTATTTGGTCATTTGAATTCTAATGACATAATTTTAAAACTTCAATTAATATTTTCATAATTTTTTATTTGTTAGAATTTTTCAGGAGGGGGCAAGTGACCCCCCTGCCCCTATGTGCCGACGCCCATGCACTCATGCCTACTTTGTTCACCTGAAGAAGGGTCATGTGTTCTTTCAGCACAAAACAATTGTTGCGAGTTTATTGCATTTTATGATGTTTATTCAAAGTTTTGTACTTATTAAAGTTTCATATTGTTTAGAAGTCACAAATATTTTGAAGTTATCTATATGAGTCATTAAAATAAAATGTAATACTAAATAATTAGACATGCACAGATAAAAGGAAATAATATTTCTTTCATGTGATAAAATTAGATATTTGTTCACAAAGAATTAATGTTCTTTAAACTTTCAGTCAGAAAATTATTTTTTAATGATATGAAAAGTAAATCAAAAGCAAAATTAAATTATTTGATAAAATAAATAAATTCCTAAATGATGCGAGAAAGCAAACATTTCAATGTATTTCCTTTAATGATACGATAGAGTAAATAAGTGATTCATTAAATAAACTATGTCATTATGGATGTTCAAATGTTAAACTTACACAATTTTTGTCATCAACAACAGGAAGATGTCGCAAACCCAAAGCTCTAAATAATTTGAATATTCGAGGCAATGAAGCTCTCTGGGAAAGAGAATGAGAAAAAAGGCATTTAGTTTCACATGAAATGTTATTAAAAATGATTAATGTGATTGTTATCTAGAAGAAATATTCATTGAATTCATTTATCAACAGCAATTTAAACAATTTGCTGGTACAGGTTTGTAAAATAAAATAACTGTATTAACCTTTATTAACCAAATAAAGGTTAATAACTGTATTAACCAAATGTTCACTACTAAATTTATTTAAAATTACTAAACTAATTGCAAAAATGGCTTTTAGACACATAGCTGATCATAAATATTTAAAAAATGAAAAATTAGCATAGTTCCTTTTTGATAAATTTTTGTTTGAAACATCTATAAGTTAACTTTATTAAATTCAAATAATATTTAATTTAATAAATAAAACATTTTGTAAGTAAACATTATCGACTACAAAAACTCGTAAAAATTGTTTCAGGTGAAAATAATAGTCCAGCTTTTCATTAAATGAAAAAAAAAAAAAAAAAACTAGACATGAGAGCATCATAAAACCAGCAATTTGCACTTGTGCACACTAAGAAATTTCAAGTGACTTAAACATTTAGCTCCCTTTGAAGCATTATTTGTTAAATTTTGGAATAGTGCTGCTATCTACCAAACAGAAAAGGAACAAAAGTTTAAAACCTGATTAAAATAAGGAGGAAATGTTAAAAAACTGCTGCTGCAAGAAAAAAAAAAAAAAAAATTGTTAAATTATGTCAAATGTTTGGTTTCGCTGCAAAACCAATGAACGTTAAAGGGTTAAATTGATGGAGAATAAGAGATAAATATGAACAATAAATCTGACAAGTGTTTAAGATTTCTCTAACACCAATTATTTCTGTCTTTTTAATATTTAATCTTAGTGAAATATTATAGGAAAGGCCTAAATAAATTTTTGACCATTTAGATTTGGATATGTGAAAAGCAGTGTATAGTTTATCAAACAAAATTAGAAAAAGTATGCCATTTGCCCCAGAAGTATTACATTAATGCATTATATTTTATTATCTTCACTTTAGACCTGAAAAAATCCACCTGCATTCACCATGGGGTAACTAAACAAAATGAATCAAGTGGCAAAAAATTAAGCAACACCCCATTCTCCACCCCTCTTCTCTGTATAAAGATAAATTTCCTTAATTTAGATTTAAAACTTCTTCACACATTATAAGATTAATGATGCACTACCGGTTTTGAAAGGACATGGTCTTTTTCCTTCAGATGCAAAACACATGATACTGCCTTGGAGGCAAAAGCAAGATTGAAAGCAAGGGTAAAACCAAAAGGGAGAGGAGCAACACAAGTAACCAAAAGGAAACAGCCTGCAAAACAAATTGGAGAAGAACACAACCAAAAACAAGAAACAAGAGAAACAAACACAAAAAATGGAGGGAAGAGATTTTAAAATAATTTATTTATATATTTTAATTTTATTTAAATACCTTATATTTAATTTTATTGTTATTGATTTATTTATTTTAATATATATATATTTATTTTACTTATTCTTTTTATTTCACACTTTTTTATTACAAAATGAAGGAAATTATTTAATCAAATTGAACAAATTTTTCCAAGCTGTAGACATCACAGTGGAATAAGATTTTTCATTAACAATTTTATCGTGATTAAGATAGCTAAATTTAGATAACTATATTTTTTAGGAAATCAAACTCGGAAACGCATTTGGTATAAAAGATAACATTGGCTTGCAGAAAATTAAAACTATGGTCCTTAAATTTATTATATAATTCTATTATATTTCCTTAATCGACCACATGAAATTCAAATGTATTTCAGCAATTAAACATTATTTAAGTCAAACAGTGACAAAATGATTCCTACATTTTGAAAATTGGAAGCAAAAATATGATGTACATAGTATAAAACTAGCTTTTAAAAAAAAAAAAAAAAAAAAAAAGTGAATTTCAATAGCCATAATACAATTCTGTATTTTGCATTTAACTGTGGTTAAACATAAATTAATTGAAACAACATTAAAAGAATTCCACATTCCAAAAATAGGCCTAATAAAATTATGTATTTTGGCAATCAGATATACATATAAAACAAGAACTTTGCTGACTTATTATGTCATTCAGTAAACAGCTTTTAAAAAAGTAGGAAGTTTGCTGATTCTCAGTTAAGTAATTGCCCATTTTAGCATTAATTGGTGAAATAAACGTATATTTCAACTATTAAGTAAATGTAATTTATTTTAATTAACAGGGAAATAATTTTGTATATTACAATTAGCATGCATCTTATTTGTCAGTCACTATGCCCGCCCGCCCTCCCCTCAAAGAAAAAAAAAATTATAATAATACAGTGAACTCTCGTTAAAACGGCCCCGTTTAAGATGGATTTCTCGTTATTACGTACAAAAACAGAATCCCTGGCTAAAGCCTATAGGAATTGCATGTAATAAACATCGCTTTATACGTACAATTCATTCGTTAAGATGGACATTTTTCCCCCCTCAAAGCTTTCTTTCTTCAAAAAAGAGTCAGTTCCCAAAATCATTTCAAACTCAAGTTTTTTTTTTTTTTTTTTTTTTAAACATGAAAAGGTGCAATAAGAAAGGGGCTAATCTCTTTCACTTGGCGCTATTACACAGTGGGAGGTAAACAGTATTAATTGACAGTGACAGTTCAGGTCTACAATTAGCACCTGTCTCTACTTCCATTGTGGAGACATAACAAAGGATTTCGTTATCAGTGGCAATTGTCCTTACAGCGCTGAAGTACACATCCTTTCCTCAGTTTCTGAGAACTGTGGTTTCTGAATTAGAACATTTTATCAATCGACTAAAAATGTTCCAGATAATATTTTTGAACAATTGGCTAAAATTGAAAATGACATTGAAAGAAGATTATTTACCCTAGAGAAACAAACCAAGATAACTTCTTTTTTCAAGATTTTTTTTGCCTAATGACCTGATGGTCAATGGCCTGGCATTTGATAAATAAAAGATAGACTAACTAACTATTATGTACTATCACCCTTTTTCCTTTATGGACTATATCACGTTGTACTATATTGTACTATATGAAGAAAAGAAATTTTGTAAGTGTCGTTTTTCCTGCACTTATATTTTTAGTGAATAAAAAAATTTGAGGAAACAAATTGTCATCCGTATTATATAGTGTATGTGTACATAATAATAATTTTAGAGCTCATATAGAACTTCAGTTTATGAACTCCTGTTATAATGGACTCTTGTTAATATGGACAAAAACTGTCGGCCCTTGATTGTCCATTTTAACGAGAGTTCACTGTAATAATAATAAATTTCATCAATTAAGTATGGAAAAATGACATTTTCAAGTGTCTATCAAGGAAAAATTTGAATTAAATACAGACCCTTCACAAAAATTGACAATTTTGATATAGATATTTCTTTCAAATCAGTGAATATAACTTGGACTAACTTAAAATGAGTTCTCATCAAAAACGGCAAATTTAAAACTGATAAATCAGAAAAATTGGACAATTTTAAAGTTAAAATAGAAAAAAAAAAAAAGAACAATAATACAGTTTGATCATACAAAAAAAGGGGCGACTAAACTAAAAATATCTATCAATAACTGGCAACTAAATTAAAATTTCAGATCTTTTCTTAATAATCAAACACTCTTTTTTTTTTTCACACTATAATTTTATTTATCCTTAATATGATATTTGTACTATAGTGAAAACTTATAAAAACAGTCATTTAATAATGCAAAAAAAAAAAAAAAAAAAAAAAAAAAAAAAATATATTTTCTTTATATTTTAACTCTTTTTAATAGCACAATCAAAAAATCTAAAGAACAACTAGGGGTAATTTTGAGAAAAAAAACTTACATGTGAAATGGTGTAAGCTGAAGGATTCAAAAAAGGTTGCAGATCTATTGTAAAGTTTCTTTCAGCAGGAGAAATGTGAATTTGCTAGATTAAAAAAAAAAGAAAGGAAGAATGAAACATGTCATTGCTACAAATACTAAAAATTCAAATCACCATAAATAAGAATGTATTAACTGATTTTTCAAGATTTACAGTATCATTTTCAAGTTTAAATAAGTAAGATAATTTTAATATTCTAATTAGTTTTAAACATATCAATGTGAAAATAAATAAAAAAGATGAAAACCAGTCCTTAATGGTAATTTACTATTTTACATTGGTTGCTAGAATATTCTACTTACCATAAAATACCATAAAAGTGTCTCCCTTGATTATATGCCCCTCTTTTTCCTATGAGTTTCATTTGTATTTAAAATTCATAATAAACGTCCCCTTGTACTAAATGGCAGACTCCATTTGAATAAGAGACAATTTCTTATGCCATTTATTTGTTTTATAGTAAATAGTTATTTTAGAATAGAAACCATAACCTTTCTAACCGTAGATAACTAAACATTCATCTAATAGACTACCACACTTGTCAGATTTGCGAATTTGAGATGTTCCTGTTGCATTTACACCATGGGCATAGGAAAGGGAGGGCCTCAGGGAGCTCAAGCCCCCCCCCCCCCTATTGGTTATTTACAAAATTTGCTTTTAATGGCAAATGAAAGAATTGCCCATTTAAAAGCCAAATTAATCTCATAAATGCTCATAATTAATGATATTTTATAATTAATACTAATAATTAGTAAATATTAATTTATTTTCTTGACAATAATTGTTAGTCATTTTTGAAATAAAATTTTTTGAGTCCCTCCCATGATTTTTGAATTGCTACGGCCCTGACTCACACCACCTCACTAATAGTATCTTCATTTATAATATTAAGCGAGCAAGATTTGTACATATACATATATATAAATGTATGTATGTATGTATTTATATTTCACTGTGCTCGAAATCCCCCCCCCCCTCCCGAGGGGTCCTTGTGTACCTCAAAGCCCGATTTTGTAATTTCTAATTAGTTTTCTTTTAATTAATTAAAATATGAAAATAATAACCTCATAATAGCTTTAAAATTAGTCATTTAAATTTCACCCATAATTTAATTGTTGCCAAAAAAATTTACGAGTTAATTTTTTTTCAACAGGAAAATGAATATATTTATTTAAATGTGAACAATAAAAAATTATAATAAAATAAATTATGCATCTCACAAAGATTGACGTCATTATCACTTTAAAAAAATTATACACATTGATAAAGTGCTAATATAGTTCACGATTCTAATGTCAAGTTGTTATTAAAAAAAAACTGCCCATGATGTCACATTCGACTGCATAGTGTTTCTTTACTACTCAAAACTCTATGAACTATACATTTATTTCATCAGTTTTATTTACAGATCCTCCTAGACGATTTTTTAAATTTTGGTGTTGAAGTATACCAAACATTTTTTGCCAGGAAGTTTAATTTAGCAACGACCATTTTAATCTAGGTAGCGCATCAAAAATATAAATAAATTATGAAATATTACAAAAAGAAAAAAAAAAAAATAGTAGTCACATAAATGATCTATTTTTATCTGAGTAGATAATTTTCTAGAAAAAAATGCAGTTTTAAAAATAGAAAATTTATTTCAGCAAGCACTATTTTAAACCTAAAAACAATTAAAAATATAAACAGAATATGAAGAATTCTTATATATTAATGAAAAGGTGTCCGATAAAAGTATTAGGAAAATAGGCTTCCCCTTTTTATGCAAGAAATTATTAAAAACAAAACAAACAAACAACAACAACAAAAAAAATCCATCGCTAATATGATGACAAAAATTCAAAAGCAGCTGCTAAGGCAGAGATATAATAAAGTTGTGTAGCACGATAATGTTTACTTATTTATTTTTTTATAAACCCAATCACTAAGTTAATTTAGCATACAAATAAATGAGTTGCTGTGTGTGACTGCACTTTCATGCTGTCGGGCAGAAATATTTGATTAATTCAAATTAATATTTAAATTACTAAATAAAAACAAAAATATGTTTAATGGGAAATATATATAACCATAGAAACATTAGCTGTCTAAAATATGGCATAAATAGTGCTCATACCATATTGTTACAAAGTCATTTTCCTGCATCAATTGTACTGTTGCAATGAAAGTAGTTTTACACACAAAGTGAAAATAAAAGAGCAGTTCATTCACTTCCAGTGGAGTCAGCCTTGATGACAAACCTGGCGAGTGGGCGACCACATTTGGTGAAGAACAGTAGTTTAAGGTTCCTGAAGTTTTGAAGCTCTCTGACACATGGGAACATAGATCTCGATCTTTCTATGGGATTCTCGATAGAATCATCGCCAAAAGTTATAAACAGAAACAGTTGATTTTTGCAAAAGAGTATGTAGTACTGCGATTCAGAGTTATTCAGAGGCCTATTCTGAGTGATTGCACTTTAGGGATTGAGCTCTAAGTGACTGGACATTTCTCGTGAGCTAGAGAAAATTTCTACTTTGCAGTATTTGATGTTATTTGTTTTACACCTGTGGAACAAGTGACTATTTTTTGGACTGTTCCAGAACATTCATCGAACAGTGACTTTTACTGTACGAGTAACAGCTTCAACTGTTTCCAGAATATTCGAAGAATTAACACTACTATTGGACTGTTTTCGAGAATATTCGTTTTAATAATAGTTTTGTTGCACAGATTCGAGAAGTTCAAAAAATGTTTGATATTACCAAGAAAGTCCCATACTAAAGCTGTGACGAAAATAATCACCAATCGAAATATATTTATTTAAACATTTCAATTATTTAATTAAAAAGAAATCTTTTTAAATATAGTGCCCAGCGAAGCAGGCAAAGCCTGCTAGTAACTAGTAAAATGAGTTATCTGAAGGAGATAAGCACGGCTGTACACTTATTACTTTTTGAGATTTGCTGTAATCGGTGTCTAACAGTCGAATGTTTAAAGATCATTAAAATAAATATTGAAGATATTTTAAATATGGAAAAGCTCACAGAAGACACAACTAAAAGTTCAGTGAACAAACACAGAATTTGTACTTTCTGTCCATCTAAGAAATGCAGAATGACAAAATACGTATGCAATAACTGTAACAAGGCTATTTGTGGAGAGCACACTTTTAACATCTGCCAATGATGAAAACTTTAATTTTTACCACTTTTCTATTTTTTAATTGAAATATTATAATACTTTTTTTAAGTTATACTAATTTGTTTAAATAAATAAAGGAAATATAAAAATATACTTGTATTTAATTCATAGTCTATGAGTCGAATGATTAGTTACAGAGTAGCAAATATTTTAAAACAATTTATTGAAAAAAAAAAAAAAAGTTTCCGAATTTTTTCAGTCAGTTGAATTGTTGAATGTCAGTTATCCAAGAGCTTACTGTATTTATTTAATATTATTTTTCCTTATCACTGCAACTTAAAAAAGTATATATGTCTTGTTTTAAAATCATTTTTACACCACTTAATTTTAGCACGAAAATTACATGTCTGTATTATTTTCCTCTAATTTTAGCCATTTATCTGCCCCCTCCCCAAATATAACCCAATTTTCTTTGAAGATTAAGGGGGAGGTGCTTGTATTTTATGGCATATGATTTGTATGCTTACATAAACAGAGAATGTAACAGCCTACTATGTCGTAACCACCATTTCACACACTTCACTTATAATAAGAAACAATGCACAAACATTTTGTAATTTATAAAAGCTTTTCTTTTTTTCTTTTAATGTAATTACACTTTAGTTGTCTACATCCTACATCTTTCTAGCATAAATAAATTAATTAATAGCAATTAATTATAATCAAATTTGAACTTTACGGCCTACTAAAATATTGACTGCAGAGAAAATTGAATCAAGCCTTTTTCTCTCCTATGATCAAATTTAAATAACTAATTTTCCCTTCATTTTCAGGTGTGCCTATTATAGAATGATATACTGTGCCAATAAATGTTGTCACATTGGTAAATAAATTGGCATTGACTATAAAATTTAATAATGGAATATATAATAGCACCAACAAAATGTTACAATAAAACTTATGATATTAATAATAAAAAATTATAATGAATTAATAATATCTACATGTAAAAAAAAAATAAACACAATCAGTTTTTTTAAACTGATTATTTAGATGTAAACATATGAACTTTTGGTAGTTACAGAATGATTTTCTTTCCATAATTAGGATTTGGTTTTGGGTTAAGAGTGTTGCTCTACAACAATTTTTTGTACATTAAAGCTTATTAGACTCGGGCCAACATAGTTTAATGTGGATTCTGAAATACTACAAACAGCCATGATGCCTGAACTGAGTTCTGAATCCAGCATTTGCCAATTGTAGACCAGAATGATAACTACTTGGCTAACAGATGGGCTTTCCATATTTAGAAAAAACTTCAACGTTAATGTTAAACAATTAGCTTCATTTTTTTCCCATCTAACAAGGAAAAAAAGAAATTAATTCAAGAAACACAATGCATTGGTCAAATTGTAAAAGTAGCTTAAGGGACTTTACAAAAGAGATTGCAATGGCTTCTACATTTATCATACTATTTACCATTCCATCATTTTCAAAAATTAAAAATTTTCCATGTTTTCAATTTTCTAAAACAAAATTCAAGTTTTTTAAAGTACAATGGGAATCAAATATAAGAAGACTTCAAAGAATAACAAACTTCGCATAAAAAAAAAAATTACAAATTTGAGCTATTAAAATTTACTACATATATATATATAAATGATTATAAAAAAGCCAATTAAGATGGTTATTAAAAAAAAATAAAATAAATCAAGAGTGCTAATTTATAAACAAACAGAACAGCATTTACTTGAATAGTTGGATGGCGTGGATATGAATCCCTGAAGTCTTTTAATGCCAATTTTTCATCTTGCCATGTCTGCTCTGCTGTCTCATTAAATACCTTAAAAAAAAAAAAAAAAAAAAAAAAAAAAAAAAACATATAAAAGTTTAAACATTAAGTTTTCTAAAACCTGAAATTTAAAACATAACAATAAGTAAAATTTATATATTACAAAGCAAAAGCCTAAATAGTCATATTTTGAATAAATTTCTTATAAAGTAGAAAAATCTGTTATTACTATTTTTAAAAACATGATTTTCACGAAATAAACTGATATCATGATATCACCGCAGTAAAAGAACAGCAAAACCTTTGGCAATACTAAAACTGTAGTTAAGGAACTATAGGAATGTATCTGCAACAAATCTCATACACTTTTTTCATAATGAGTACAATTACCATACTGATTATTTGAACAAAACTGATAGCTGACTTAATCATAATTGGAGCAACTATAATCTTATAATAAAAGCTCAAGCTTCCCAAAACTAATACTGAAAATGATGTCATAGCTAAAACAATATATTGGAATAAAGAAAGTAGAATTTTATCCATTGTTTCCATGTATGCATTTCAACAGAATAAAACAATAAATAATAATAATAGTAATAATTTAATGAAAAAAAAAAACTTGCAGCACAATTGCAACAATGTATTAAGATAAAGAAAATAAAATTTTATCCATGGTTTGTATAAGTTTTAGAAGAATCATTCACCAATTCTCAATGCATAAAGCAAAACAATTTCTATTTCTAGAATAAACTCTTTTTGTTGCTGTGTAGAATTTTAATATATCAGGGGAAAATAATTAATTAAATATGCCGAATTCAATTACATCATGAGAAATTAATAATATAAATAAATAAATAATAGACGTATTGTTATTAAATTTAAATTAAAGGATTACAGTGTCAGTTTTAATTTCTTGAAGACATGTAAATATCAAAACATATAAAAGATGACGCCATTTGTTTCAAATATCATGTAAACCAATGTTTAGTAATTTGAACTGGCAAGGAGAAATGAATTAGGAAATACATGTGTAAAAACTGAGTACAGGCAGGCACAGACCAACTAATAATAATAAAACATACACCTAAAATAAATAAGAGAAATTCTAAATCTGCATTAAATATTTAAAAAAAAAAAAAAAAAAATCAGATTTATTATTAAATTAAATTTATAATTATTTTTATTTACTTATTTACTTTTATTGCCTGGATAAGGCTGGCTTTCTTTCAGAGTTGGTAGTGATATTTCTAATATGACACTAAGGCAATGCCACATTTTCAGTATAAAATAAAGTTTATTATTTTAGACAAAAATTGCACACTCCTCTATGTAAAAATGCAAACACATACGATTATTATTATTATTTTTTTTAAGGGGGGGGGGGGGCTTAATGATATATATATATATATATATATATACACATACAACGTGATTAATATGAACTTTTGCAAATTTCCAGACTTTTCTATGACTATTTTTCATTATTTTCCCTGACTCATGCCGTTTATTTCTCACAAAAATTTCAAAAAATGAGCGAACAATTTAGCAATTTGCAATAATTAGTTTTCAAATATGGCTTATTTCCAAAACATCTGTCAAAATTCCCTGACTTTACATGAAATTCCTTGACTATCCCATGACCTTTCCAGAATCACTTAAATCTGACTTTTCCATGATTCCCTGACTTTCCCTGACCAGTGGCTACCCTCATACACACACATTACAAAAAATAATTTTCTTTGTACGAAACTGCACAGCATCATAGATTTATTGCTGATAAGGTTTACTACACATGATGTTTCATTCTAAAAATTATTTAATTATGTACATTACATAAGATATGTGCATTTAATAAAGTGAATCTTTAATATATGTTCTTTCCAATTATGCATTATTTTAATAGGTCCTATCAAAGTGATCAAAATGAACAGTAAAATTAATCAGTGTAAGGTAAGCATCAATGGCACACTGAAATATACTCCAATATAATATCCAATATAAGGCTCTAACATAAAATTTAAACATGCAATTCTTTGAAAAAATAGAAATTGTATATTAAAAATGGTTTTAATATTATTTTCTTTAAAAATAATTTTTTAATTTTTATTTTTAGATAAAATTAAAGAAAAAATCTGAAGGGATTTCACTTGATTTTCCCGAGTTTTTGGTAACTAGCTGGTCTACCCAATGTTGCCAGGTTGAAGAAGTGTTGAGTTTTGAAATCAATAAAAAAACTGAGAAAAGGTGTAAAATGGAAAGACTTTATTAGAAAATAATACAAATAAATAAATACAAAAGGCACAGCTCTAGTATAGGGCCACCTTGGCAACTTTAAATATTTTTGCCTATTTTGGCGATGAATTGAAATGGATATTAATCTTGGTGTTGAATGGATATCGATCTTAAACTAAGATCTTGGCAAGAAATGTCTAAGCTACTTCAGTGCCAAATTTCAAATTTTGCCAAAGGGGTCCAATACTAAAGCTGTTCCATTAAAAGAAAAAAAATGAGATTTACAAAAAAAAAAAAAAAAAAAAAAAATCTCAATAAAATCTAAATTATAACTATTTAAAATTTAGGTGAGAGCATAAAAGAATCTCACAAGTTATGTAAAGTATCAATAAAAACGAAAAATTTTGTTTTACTGTAGAAAAAAAATTAAATTAATTAAATAAAAATTTAAAGCTAATGCCAAATATCTATATGAAAATATTTATTTATACATGAATTTCTGATTTAAAAATGTACCAATTTTCATAGTGTAACTAAGATTTTTTTTTTTTTTTTAATTGTTATTATTATTCACACAAAAGTAAAAATGTTTTATTTTGTTTTAAAACATTGCAGAATTCATTTATTTTAATTGCGGAATTAAAACTATGAATAATACAACAATTAAAAATTTAAATGTCCATTTTTAAAGCTTTTACCAGGTTATTATTTTCACATTTTAATTAATTTTTAAAAATCTAATCAAAATTTTGTTACAAATAAGGTACCAAATAAAAGGGGCATTTTTTTTTAATCCGTCGATTTAATTAACTTATCGATCGAACAATTATATTTTTAAAAATTAACTAAAGTATGAAAAGCTGGTGGCAACTTGAGTCAACACACAGACAAACAGACTCAAAAATCTCTTAGCCATTTATATATAGAGAGATTGCATATTACCTTATGTTGCAGCAATACAATTAACTGCCATCTGAGAATCATACCACGATATGTTCCAAAAGTATGTAAATTATCACATGAATCCTAAAGTAAAAAAAGACATAAGAGAGTTAGAAATAAAATTAGCTTAAGTTTTTTTTTTTTTTTTTTTTTTTTTTTTTAAAGAAAAGATTTTATATTCTTTCCCAGAAATAATTATAAAGCTAAATAAAATTTACTGGTTAGTCTAATTTAATAAATATCAATTTTATAAATCTATTTATAATTATTTTACTTCAACAATTTAAATTGAATCTTGAAAATAATTAAAAACAATATTAAATATTTCAATATCAAGCTATTCTGATATAAAATATAAATCATGCAATTTATATTTTGCAAATCTATTTGAAAGACAAGGACAAAAACTTACGAATTTTAAAGCAGATTGACAATGTTTAATAACTTTACTGATTTTGAAATTTATTCAAAAAATTCATCAGGTATTTTAATGTAAATATACAAATTGAAATTAATAAGGGTTAAATGTAAGCAAGGCTGTATCTTAAAAAAAAAAATTTCAGGGGATTTAAACTTTAGTACGTAATGTTCAATGTTTTTTTAGCAAATTTCAAATTTCGGAGAAGGGGGGGAGGTTAACTCCCAAAATCTTCCCTTGGCTACGGCCTTGAATGTATGATTTTTTTTTTTTATTTACAAATTGTACAACAATAAAGTAAAAAAAATAATAATGCAGAAATGCTTTTAACTTTTTAAGTTACTGTAAAAAGTTATGCCCAGGCAAACATTTTTAGCATGAAATAAATATATTTTAAATGTACTTAAGACACCCTGATTATTATTATTATTACTGTTATTATTTTCTGCATTAAAACAACAATTTTTCATGAAATTATGAAAGTATTTTTAAATAAATTTATACATTAGACAGGTCTTAAGTTCTTAAATAATAAAACGCTTAAAAAAAAAAAAAAAAAACTTACTTCAGTTATATCAACTACAGGGAAACCATTATGAGACTCAGTTCTTAGTATATTTTCAATGTAGCCAACTTTTTCAACTGATCTTACACAAACTACTGGATAACTCATAACTTCACTGTACAAAAACAAAAAGAAAAGTAAAGGTATGAATAAAAAATGAAAGAGAAAATACCTTTCACATACAATGGTGATGATGAATAATAAACATAGCAGCAGCTGATTGGCGATTATTAAAAATGAGTAGTGGTAGTACAAAATTGCATTGTTAACTACACTAGCAGATATCTTTAGAAAAGCGGTGATTTTTTTCTAAGTACCATTTCATCCTCAAAAGTTATTATTAAAATTTCATTCACTTGAAAGTGCTGTGTTATCGGCATAAGCTATTTTTTTAGAGTAAAATATCTATTTATTCAATTACTATTAATGGTCATCGATATAAGTATAAAAATAATAAATGCTTACCTTCGAATCTGTAATGAATTGATTAATCTAATAAACATAAATAAGAAAAACCATCAACTTACTTGAACTCATTTAATTAAAATTGTTTAAAATAAAATATTGTGCAGAGGTACCTCTTATATATGATTATTACCTTTATGAGATTGAAATCACTATTTTGACTAATTAATAGAAGTAATCATTTTTATTCACACTGTCTTTTGAAAATAACATTTATTTTAATTTTCATTGAACAATATTTATGTTTCATTTTACAGACGATCAAACACATTTTGAAACAACGTTTATTATAAGTTAGTTTTGGCAGTTCATAGTTTATTTTAATAACATGAAGATATGGCAATGTATGAAACATCATCTATTATTAATTGATATTTGAAGGATGCACATATTAATCAAACAAGAAGCTATTATTTCAGCTTTTGTTGAATATTTTTAATCATAGTAGAGGGACCGTTGCATATCAATCTCCACTTGAAAAGGCATTTAGTATGATCTTATGTTTCATTGAAGAATCACGATGAAATCAAAAAGATGTTGAAAGCTAATCATTATGAGCAGCGATTATCCGATGACGTCCACCTAATGGGTTTGGATCGCTTGATCCTTTTATTATTTTTAATCCATAACGGGTTGTTCACAGGAGACCACAGATCAGAATAAATGAGCAGTAATTTTCGTTTAAGTTAGGCTTCAAGTGAAGACAATGATGATATTGCATAGGCCTCAGGTGATGATAACAATGATACTGCAATCTTTTAGATTTCTTGAATAATGATTAACTATTGATTTAAATAAGAGCAATTTATATTAAATGTTAAATTCTAAAAAGCTACCGTGCGATCTCATGCCACGCTAACAGCTTACTCTAATGGCGAAACCGTTAAGCAGGATGAGAGAATCGCCGGAGCTGTGATCAGAACAAAATCTCCCTCCAAGTGTGTGGCGTTCTTCCCAAACTTCGCCCTCATTGGAATGCCTAATCATTGACGAATTGATGCGAGTTAAAATAGCTCGCTCCAAATATTTTTTTTATAAGAGTTGATTTTATGAATAAAAGATAATTAAAGTTAATCAAAGTGAATTATCTTTATTCACAGATTACTTATTTTTGATTTATTGAAAGATTAACTTATTTTTTCTCTTTTTTGTTGAAAATTGGAAAGTGATGCTATCTTTTGAACGATGCGGAGGTATACATCCGGTAAATGAGGATATTGAACTCTGGCGATGAAAATTTACGGAAATCATGACGTCCTAGCATCAGCTTTAGGAAGGAAAACAAAGTATTTTTAAAAATACAAAATATCAGAGATATTTTTTAGAAATAAATGGAGATAATCCAGAACATATTTAAATTAATTTTCAGATGCTTATTTATTAAATATTTTGGGATTTAATCTGGATTTTGAGAATTATTTATTAATTATTTTTTGGATTTATTAAATAAATTTTTAGAGCTCATTAACTGAAGAATTGACTATTCTGTATTTTAAATAAATTATATTTGATGTTCAAATCATCATTTCTGATTTTGAATTTTGAATAAATTCACTTCTGTTTCTATGTAAAGTATTTTGACATTTTTTTTTTATTTTTTACTTTTTTTTTAATCATAATAGTTAAATTTGGAAGGAAGTTTTAAAATGTTGAATTTTTAACAAAGTAAGCACGAGTGCTGCAGTCAAAGCGGCAACGCACTGCAGCACTCGTGCTTACTTTGTTCGCCTGATGAAGGGTCGTGTGTTTTTTCGACCCGAAACAATTGTTGCGAGTTTATTGCATTTTATGGTGTTTATTCAAAGTTTGTTAGTAATAATTTTTACAATGCCAGTTTTGTGATGCTTCTTTATTAAATATTCTCATATTCTTTAACTACAACATTTGAGACAAAAATAGACCTAATCTGCTCATATAAATAAAAAATAAAAGTACTCACGACATCTATCAGACAATTTTTTTTTTTTTTTTTTAATTAAAATGTGATTTTATTTTTTCAGGTTGCATTGCAGATATTTTAAAATTTGCAGACTGGCAATCTTTCAATCTGGAACTTATTTTAGATGATAAATTGCATTATTTTTAGATTTGAGTAAAAAGAGGCTCTTTATACATATATATAACTTTTAATAGATCATAACAAAAATAAAAAATTGGCTATAGTAATAGCATCACAGTCCAAAAATATCTTAATCTGGATGAAAATTATAGTTTACAGAAAAATAATATTTAGTTAAATTTAAGGTCACCATGCACAGACATTTCATAATTTGCAATATAGTGTTTTTCTAGTTGAAGATTTTACAGAAAAAAATCATATTTAAATTAAATTAAAGATTGGGTCTAATATAAAAATAGCTTTTCATTTGGTCATTATTTAATCAAATCAATATTAAACTTCATATGACTAAATTAAATACACAATGCTGTTTGGAAAATTAAAATAAAAACTTGCTTTCTTACATTGGTATTTCGCCCCCCCCCCTCACGCACACACTTTGTCTGGATTTCAGAAAATTCAACTATCCAGATTATTCAAGTATCTAGCAATTGGCATTTTCGAAGTGTATCAATTAGTCAATCCTTTACTGTGTAACAAAACAGACATACTATTCATATAAATTCTATCAAAAATATAAGTTAATAAATAAAATAAAATTAATAAATAATATTTAACTGCAATAATAATCTAATCATCCATTTTTAACTGTGTAAGAAAAACAGATAAATTAAAATTATACCTGGCATAAACTGTGTAAGAATATGGTGGAGGCTCCCAATCCAAAAATGGTACGCTGGATAACTGAATATGAATATCATACAGACCCTGCAAGTATATTGAAAATACAGATCAGTAAGTTAAATCACTCAATAATAAACATCATTATTAACTCTAGCTACTAAATATAAAACAAGGTGGAAGTTTTGTGCAAAATTTCATTAAAGAGAAGTTGCAATAAAATTAAATTATGTTAATTTCCAATAGCAAAAAAAAAAAAAATACTCTGAAAAAGATTAAAGGATAAATACTTATTCATAGCAAATTTAAGTACAGCGAAAATAGAAAGAAAAAACAGAAAGCATACAATCACTTTATCAAATTTTGCTTTAATTTTTAAATTTTAGCTTCAATTCGTAGAAAAATTTGACTATTATGTACAAACAATATTATAACTCCCTGAATGAAACAATGTGATATATTTTTTTAATTTTAAGGAATATTTATAGTTAAATAATCAACACAAATGGCTTTTTAAAGTCTTCAAACTTGACAACACTCTCTTTGAATATATAATTTTGAAATAATGAATGTCAGAATTTATTTATTTTTTTCTTTTTTTAAGCACAATTGAATATGAAATGCATTATAAAAGCAGAACATATGATTGCAACATACTACTAATAAATGAAACATAAGTAAAGACTTGTAAGTGATTTGAAATTAAAAATTAATAGGTAAAACATTGCTACACAAATTTGGAAAAAAATTCTCTGAAATTTTCCTGTCTTTTTTAAAAGTAAAATATGATACACAATCATGCAGCATCAGCATCTAACAAGTCAATTGAATATACCTAGGATATATTAATTTTATTAACTTACTATATAGTTGGCAAAAATCAAAACAAATTTACTTCATTTCAGAAAACTTTGGAGTGGAAGGCTGAATTTTTATACCAACTATGTGAAAAATACCAGAGCCTGGAATCGAACCCGGGCCTTCCGCTTTGCGTGCGGATGCTCAAATCATTGAGCTACCCTGGCTGATTACCTGCTAGGCATTTCTCACATAGCATTCGTTGGCAAAGTCACTGAGTCTGTAAACACAGGTATCAAGTGACATTATTAATCGTGGCACAACTCCGATAGACCACAAAATTTTAATTTTTTATTTAGAAATTTATTCATCAACCCTTAAAGTTCATTTCAGAAATTTTTTTGAAAAAAAAAAAAAAAAAAAAAAAAAATCTGAAATGAACTTTAAGGGTTGATGAATAAATTTCTAAATTACAAATTTACTTCATTTGAAGGCACTTAAATTTTAAAAGATTTTTATCCAAACTATAAAGCTACACAATTTATAGTTAAAAACTCAAGTTAAACTTTATCAATAAAGAAAAAAAAAAAGATGTTCCAAGAATTTTCTAAATTCTCTAAGTTTTCCCTTTATTTTAATAGATTTTTCAAATTCTCTGACTTCTCCAGGTTTTCCCTAAATTCCAGGTACCGTAGCAAACCTGATATTTTATGCATTACTAATGTGGAAAAAAATAAAAAAATAAATAAAAAGAAAAAGAAAGATTAAGCCTAACTATTTTAACTCAAACAAATTTTTAATGCTTTCGATTTTAAAGTGGCTCCTTACTATAATGAGCCAGTCAGTAATGCAATTCCTATAAATTCAAAACATGTGTTGCTGTAGTATACTGAGTGATATGGAATAAAAAGTTTGTAGATAGGTCTTAAATGATGAAATACCAAAGTTTACCAATTAGAACATGTAATCTTACTAAAGTAAAGAAAAGTAACCTACATAATAGATTAAAAAAAAAGCTTATAAGCTATGATAAGTTAGTTAAAATTTTCTTATTTCAATACAAGAAATAATATGAGTTACTATAGTATAAATTAAACAAGTAATACACGATTGTATTATGCGTGTACTTATTTCATCAATATTATTTTTTATTGCATTAAAATATTTTTATTTATGAGAGAAAAAAAAAAAAAAAAAAAAAAACGAATAGTTTCCCTTTTAGTATATGTAACAGAAAAAAAAAAAAAAAAAAATACTGTATAAAATTAAAAATGTATCATACCTCATTAAACAGATCACCAACCCATTTAGCTGCCATAACAGTCACCATAATAGGCAAACCAAAAGTTATGTTACCAATAGCTTCCATTAGTATAACTGTCAAACTTATGGTCATTCTTGTCACACCACCTAACATTGCTGCAGCTCCAACAATTGCAAATTTCGAAAAGCAAAACATATTCTGAAACAAAATGCAACTTGAATTATTAAAATTCAGCATATATTTGAAATAATATAAATACATACAGAACATTCTCCTTTGAAAATATTGCTTCATTAAAAAAAAAAATAATAATAATAATTTTTTGAATTATGCAGTTTTTTTAACCTGCCATACTTAGAACAATTTTAGGTAGATTCCTTATAGGAGATCTACCTATTGCAATGGTTCTCATGACACGACTTCTGGAAAATTTCTTCATATCTTCACCGATCATGACCCCTAGAACCCCAAACCACCCTCCGCTCAAAAGTTTATATATATATATATATGTATGTATAACGCTTTTTCCCATATTAAGTTGTGAACACGATAACTGGAGTAATTTTTATTTAAATTTAACCAGCTCAGGATATGTTGTCAAGACAGTAAAAATCTCGGTCGAGTTCGTAGAAGGGGTATCCAGCTCAAAGGGGGTGGAAATGGTGGGGGGTGGACATTTTCATTTGGCCCTAATTTCTTTAATATTGAAAATAGGAAAAAATTTCAAATCAGGTGAATTACCGCCTTATCCTAAAGAACAATTTTTGTGTTTAAACTTTTTCGATAGCTTCAATTGCTTTCAAGTTACAAGCTAAAAAGTGATTTTTCGTCAATTGTTCTATATAGCCGACATTTTCTATATAGCTTTCATTGCAAAAAAATATAATCTGATGCATATGTCACGTGCAAACGATAATAAAAAAGATCACTGAAAATATAATAAAATTTTAATCATGTTTTTTAACAATATAATATAACCTGATTAAAAAAAAAAAAAAATGTTAAATTTAACAGAAAATATGACGTCATAATTACAACAATGCACTGAACTACTGAGAAAAATGAAATAAAATTTTATCCTTGATTTTAAACAAATAAAATAAAAGTTAATAAATCAATAAATAAATATGTAAATAAAATCAACATATCTTAGGGCTAAGCAGATTTGCTTTATGACATAGATGCTATAATGTAAAAGATAAATGTCATCGTAAAAAAAAAAAAAAATCGTGTAAATCGATGCTAAACGAATTAAACTGGCATGATAGAAAAAGTAATAAATTTGGGGACATTTAGGTATTATCCCTTTGACAAATAAACTAGGGACGATTTTAATGAATTTTCCATTGAAGTTTACTTTCATAAAAACTTAAATTTAAAAGTATTTCATTACTCGAATTCCCTTATTTTGATAAATACAATTAAACCATTTTTAAAAAAATAAAGAACACTCTTTTATTGAAAAATGAACTAATAAAGACTTTAGAAAACTATTACATACTTTTAAATCTTTATTAAAAAAAAATTAATTGTTGCCACTCTACATTATATAAATACGTCCAAATCCTGTGTCACATATGATAGTTTTGTATAAGTATAGATTTTTTGTTTGCCCCTGGAACCTGCCCCTGATGAGAAAAGTGCCTGGAAATACTTGTATCTAGTATTGTCATTGATTATGAAGTCGTGTGCTAAATTTTTCAGGTTCTTCGGATGACAAGAAGTAACCGAAAATTACAAAATTCCGTTACATACATTAATAGTTGCATCAAATCAAGTTAATAAGAGTGTGTTAATTAAACACCATGTTAAACGCTTTAATTAATCATTTAAAAATATAAAATTAAAATAATACGTCAATCTTAATACAAATATCGTTTGTGGTGAATAGTTTAGAATGTCGGTTTAGGCAAGAATTTAAAGCTTACGATTGAGAGTAATACGTTACAGCTTCCTTTGACTTTTTATCTCGTCGAAACAAGATATTGGTCTGTGACGAGATATGAGGTTTTCGCGTGGAAAGAAAATATAATGACGCCAAAGCTGCCTTTCTCCAACGCCAAGCTCGCCAAATTTTGTTTTCTGACAACGAATTTTGTCGCCAAGTCAAAAATTTCGTCGTTAACTATCAAATTTTGCCGCGAAATCACAAATTTCATTGAGAAGTTGCAAGTTTTGCCACCAAAATCTCGCCAAATCATACAATTTACTAAATTCATAAGAATTAACATTGAAATTCAGCGATGCCAAATGGTCCAATGTTAACTAATGTTAATGTTCCAGCTTATGTGAACCAAAACAGTTTCACTTTACAATTTTTACTCATCTGACAATAAGAATCATAAAAACACAATGCAAAACTTTCAATAATTCAATAAAAGTTACAATGAAATAACTATCTAAAAACCGCTACCATTTAACTGTATTTGACTTGATCATAGTAACGCCAGGCTTACCAGTGCTTGACCATAGTAAGGTCACAAGTGCATTTTCATGTTTCTATTATTTTTTCTTTAAAAGAAAGATATTGAACTTCAGTTATATGGAATTTATGTAAAAATTATAATTTTGATTAAGCTTGGGTGGGGAGGGCGGTGTAGCTCAATAGCCCCTTCCGGGATTCACCATTGCTGGGATTGTATATCTTTAAGACTTCTACTTGTTGAATGATTATGAGCTTGAATTAAAAAAAAAAAAATTTGAAGCATTTACAGACCAATAAGTCTAGCCTAAAATTTTAAGTAGATTGAATAAAATCCTTTTTTAGCTGAAAATTAAATTTCTTGAAAACACAATAGCGACGTAAATAATGCAATGTGTGGGAACAAAGCCACTGGCTAAGTATTAATGCATATGTAAAATTTCTTTACATTTGTAACATTAACGTAAAGGAATCTACCTTTGCCTTTAAGCTTGCCGAAAAGAGATTTTTTTACATAGCAATAAAATACTTTGAATGATGTTATGACTGTTTGATAACATTATGAAAAATAAATTTCAGAATTATGTCTGCCAGTATGACAAAAATTTTGTGGCAGCTCTAAATCAAGAACTGATTTACAGAATTTTCTAAAACTTTACATTTAAATTAATTAAAACAAGTCTACTTTATTTTCACTCATGGTCCATTCGGTCAAGTACTTGACCATCATCAGGTGGGACTGCTCGTGTTCTGCTTTTTTCTTCTTTTAACATGCTGCGCCACAAACTGATGAAAGGTGGTGTAGCACGTTAAAAGAAAAAAAAAGCAGAACATGAGCAATCCCTCTTGATGATGGTCGGGTACTTGACTGAATGGACCATGAGTGAAAATAAAGTAGGCTTATTTTAATTAATTTAAATGTAAAGTATTTTTCTCTTGTCTACTATTTATAAGCTTTATATTTAGTTGTATCTTGACTTAGTATACAGTTTGGTCTGTCAATTTTTGGTGCATATCATTTAACAAAGCAGCAATGCCTCCCATTTAAGGGAAGACTATATCTTAGTTTCTATATTGTGCATTTGCATGAAACATACTGCGCGAAAGGGCCTCTATGAAAAAAATTGATAACTTAATTTGGATGTACATAGGCTGACAGGTAGCATTGTTATTAGTAGCAATTTTCTTTGTTAAAGGGGGTGGTTCTGTCTCAGCTTCTATGATACATAAATGTATCTATCTTTCATTGGCATATCTATTATAAAAAGATATGCCGATTCAATTTGGGTGAAAATCAGCAGATAGATAGGTTATTTTGGAGAAAATTTACCTTTGGAGATTTTTTATTTATATTTTAGAATTTATTAGTTATAAAATTGCACAAAACTGCATAAGTAAAATCTAGCGTGAGAAGCAACGTTGATTAAATTTTTGCATGTGTTAAATAGAATGACATAGAAAAAAAGTTTTGTGGCAGTCACAACATAAACATACTAATTAAACATATCCTTATTCAAGTAATATAATAATTTAAATAAAATTAGCATTTCATAATAAAATGAATTAAAAAAAAAAAAAAAAATCAAAGTTTTGCAGATTATTTTCAAGAAGATAATAGTGATACTATACACAATATTTGCAGATGGGTGATATTTACTGATTTAATCTGATATTAATTCTTGATCCTTTATCCCCTTTCAAATAATACACAATGAGTTAATTATGAGTGCTGTTCTGTTATACTTTTCACAAAATTATTATTGATTGTATGATACAATATTAATGTTGACTATAGCAGAACTATTTGGATATGTGCATATTTATTGAATATTTTATCATTTGAATCAAGCTTAAAACAAATAAAAATAATAATAAATGCTAGTGTGAGAGAAATTTTCAGAATTTTAATGAAAATTTTTATTTTTGAAGAGATTTCTCTGGAATTTGAAACCAGGTAATTATTACACACCAGATTTTTTTTTTTTTTTTTTTTTTTTAATCTTACATCTTTTAAACCAAGTGTATACAGCTTTATCAATTACTTAACAGTTTCCAAGACACAATCATTTTCTCTACAATGACACAATCATTTTTATCTGTGCACATATGAGATTGCTCAAACAGCTTTTTAACTGTTATGCTTTCTTTTAAAATGGTAACTAATGCAGAAAGAGCATCATCAAATTATTTTGCAACATCTACCTGCCTTCTTCTATTACTATCCTCTTCTTTAATGCTAAGTTGTACTTTCAAAGAAAATATTGTTTTCTTTTCCTTTTTTCTGCCATTGAAACAAAGAAAATAAATTTTTAATTTGATTGACTAGAAATTCACTAGCAGGGACAGCTATCTATCATAAAATGTAATTGCATTCAAAGATAAGAAATGACTGTATTATTAAATTCCAAAATTCCAACAAAGTAAGAAGAAATGAGATTGTATCATTAGGGTGATTGTAAAGAAATTAGTTTATCATTTTTGTAGGTGCAAATGGGAAGCTATTTCAACCTCTTTCTTAAAAAATAGTTTTGAGTTATGCCGAAATGTTTATTAAAAATGATAAAATTTTATGAACACTTATTAAAATATTTGTAGTTTTAAGTTATATTAATATTTCATAGAATTTTATTTTATTTATTTTTTAGATTACAGAGTATTCTTAAAGTTGAAATGACTCTTCTTTTTAAAAAGCTTCAATAAACTCATTAAATTAAATATTTTTATAATAACAAAAATAGCATTTTATTTAACAATACAAATAATTATATTTATTAAACTGAAAAATTCATTAAAGTAACAAAATTGTAATGAGACTCCATTGCATTAAACTAAAATCAATTTAAAAATCAAACTAAAGAAAGCTTTTTGAAGAACTTACAATATCCCCATCAAAATATGAAACAAGTGACACAACCCCAAGACCAAAAAGTCTTCCCCATGCAGCTCCAATTATCAGTGTAGGAACAAAGAGTCCATTTGAGATACATAAACCATAGGTCCAGCATCCAAAAAATGAATAAATAAAGAAGAATGGCAGCAGCATCCAAATATTCCAAACAACTAAAGAAAGAACGTTTTTTTTAATGATGGAAAGAAATTAAATATAAACAGAATGATTATTACACATACAATTTAAAACAGATCACAATAATGTAATTGTTAGTAAAACGGCTAGAAACTTGTTTTGAAATTGATGTACTATATAATTTTGTCCGTGCCAATTCTATTGCAGTATATTAATCCTGCCTCAAAATATAAGGAGAAATATTTAATTGGGCATAAGCAAAGTGTTCACTTTTCTGAAAGAAGAACATGCATGTATGAACATTTACTTCTCTTTTAATTCTGATGAAAATGAAAGGAGTTGTTATGTATCTGCTATCTGCTTCAAGGAAACAATGTAAAATGATTAGATTATTCTGTTGCTTTTCCTCTCGCACTTGTAATGCTGTAAGTATTCTAAATGAATGTTTTTTGTGTGCTTGTAAATAAGCTTTGTTTTCTGGCATCTGATTTTTTAACATTCAGAAATAATACACATATTTAAAAATAATTCATTACACTCAGCATCATGCAGTAAACTCCTAAGTAATCCTTCTGGAGTCTGTAGCCACACGGACCAAAACGTCTTGTACTCTCCAACTTGGCAATGCATCTGCGAAAAGAAACAATCAGGTGAAATACATATTTCAAAATCTTAAAACATATGACAATAATTAAACAGGAAATCCTTTTTACACTTGTAAGAGAAATATCGCATACAAATATAAACTATAGTAACTAAATTTAAATCATTACAGCATAATTATAAAAATTATAACTATACAAATCAAAACTATTATTACAGGATTTATATGTATTATTATTATAAGATTATTTTTTTTAATAAATCATTACTGCTTAATTATTGTGAATTAGGTCTTTATATATCATTCCCTGTTCGTTCTTTCTTTCTTTCTTCTTCTTCTTATTATTTTTAATTTGCTGTTATCATATTCATTCTTATTATTATTTCATACACATATTGAGCGTTTTCTCAATCTTTGGAAAGAGTATTCTTTTAAAGAAAAGGGATGGAATAGTATCATTTCAATAAATCACTTTATTGTTATTAATATTATTATTTTCAATTAAGCTTAAAAATTAACACAAATATTAGTCAAATTTTTAAAATTTAGAATTTCTGTTTTTCCTGCCACTTTAAAGTTTTACTATGAATAACATCAACATCTGAAGATAAAATTTATTTAATTATTATGTAGTTGATATGCTTTAAACCTACCAAAATAGCCTAAAAAGTTTATTTTGTGGAAATCAACAAACACTTGAAGCCAATTATAGTCAAAGTTTCTTGATTAAAAATTGCAGATTTTATAATTTAAATATTTAATCAAGGCTGTGTATTAAATGGAACTATTGCAAACACTAATTTCTGATGTGAATCGCACTGTTATCTGCAAACATCTGTTTCACGACACACTCTTATAGGCCCTGTGACAGAATATTTTTATGCTTTCTGCGACAGGTCTTGTTTGTGCAAACCTTTTCTGCAAGCCAATGTTGACATATTTTCCAATTTACACATAATGTGTACATATAATTATAAAGGCATCAATATTATTTAGACTGTTGAAGAATTTTTAAATATAAGAATTCTCTAATGAAATTTAGGAATATCTTTAATTTTTATGAGCAAATCTTTCTGCAAGTGACAATTTCTTTTCTGCGACAATGTTGCTGTGTCGCCTAAATTCTGCCACAGGGCTTGTAGGCAATAGTCAGCAATAGCAGATGGTTGGAGGGATCGAGAGATAATTACATTTCCTTCTAGGTATTGGCCTAAAATTAAAAAAAAAAAATTACATAGCATAGTACTGCACAATTTTTTCAAAAACTGGCAAATGTGGCTATTTCTATGATCTGACCAAAAGGTATGAAAATCAAGTTTGTAAATAAAAAACAGTAGATTTTACAATTTAAATATTAAATTTTGATGCTATTATAAATATGTTTTATGAGTTTGTGTGAACCAGAGATAATTATTTTTCATTCTTTGAAGTTCTTGTGGTGTGCTACTGTTGTATATATAGCTTATTAATTCATAATCTCAGACCAAGTTTCACAAAAATTGTAAATTGGCCATGAATATTCCAGAACATTCAGGATTTTCCAGTGTTGAAATATACTTGAATCTGAAATGAAAATGATGTCATTTTGAAACATAAAAATAGAAAAAATAAATAATTCCTCCTAGATATGTTCATGAAGAATTAAGGATTTATTTAACAAAGATTTTAGGAATTCATTCTTTAAAATTTTTAGAGTTTATTTATCAAATATTTAAGGATTTATCTATTAAACATTTAAGAATTTATTTACTTAGAAAAGTATTTTTTACAAAAATTTAATTATTTATGATTTGATATTAATGTTTATTTATTTTAATTTAACATAAACGTTAAAATTTGGAATAATTAATGTTAATTGAAGGCAGGGATTAAAATAGAGCTAGAAGGTTAAATTACTGATATTTGGGGATGGAAAATTGAATGCACTTATTACTGAAGATGTAAAATTAAAAGGGGCAGATGGAGAAGAACAGAAGTTTTAAAATTTTTTATAACTGAGCTAGAAGCTTGAAAACCAAATATTTTAAAGGACAGGTGAGAAAATCTAATGATGTTTAAAATCAGTAAATTAAGTAGTGAAATATGGAGAAAACAAGAAAGAAGCATAGATGCAGCAGCTACATTTATAACATATTTGAAACTTTAAAATGAAGCCTATTGGTTTGAATTCCTTGTTACTGGGTTTTCAAGGGCAAAAAGAGAAATTTCAAGGAATTATTTGTGCTTACTTTCGAAGCTATAGAATTAATAGGGATGAAAAGGGGAGATAATGAAGGCAAAAATTTAAAAATAGAGCTAAGGGTTAGAAAAATAATATTGCGATGTTTTTTAAGGTTTAGGAATTGACTGTGCATATTTTAGAAGCTGTAAAATTATTAGGTGGAACACAGGGGGCAGGTATTTACAATTTTTGCAAGATGAGCAAACAGGCTGTTAGGTGCCTGAAATGATAGGAAGGTATCATTTGTCAGAAAATCAGGGTTGATTTTGACACTATTTAAAAAATCCTGAAATTACATAGGTAAGAAAGGCCAGTGTGTGATTTTTTTTTTTTTTTTAAACAATTATAGCCAATAAAGCACATGTAAAGTTGTAAATCTTAAAGGAAAAAAAAAAAAAAAAATTCTAATAAATTACAAAAGACATTTCTAAATTTCCATTGTACAATAATTTCCTTTTTAATAGTCACTGGAAAAACAATTGAAAAAAAATCCTGAAATCAGGAAATACATGAAGCAAAAGTTCCTGAAATCAGGAAAAATTCCTAGATACAATCACTCCAGGAAATTTCAAAGATCATGAATCAGTTGATTGCTGCAGTTGACTAGTTTCTAATGTAAATATGTATGATATTTAAACTTAATTCGTAAAATGCTTAAGAACCAACACAATCTTCTAGATTTAATAAGTAAAAAACTAAAATGTTTTTGACAAATTTTTATTGTTGAATCAATTGCAATATTTTAAAGTAATATTCCATTTGTTGACAATTTAATATCAAACTGAACTAATTTGACTCTGCATTTATTATTATTATTATTATTATCAATTCATTTCTATATCAGTTTATCCTTCATTATGAACTAAGTCTGAAATAAGAAAATTCAAAATTATTAAAATCATCAATAAGTTTGTAATACAATAAAAAACAAATTATGTAAACAAAATGAACTATACAAAACAATATAACAATTTTCTTTTATAAGTTAAATAAGTAGCATAATATAAAACTTGCATTATAAAACAAACAATATCTTTATTTCCCATGTATAAAATTTTTATATCTTAAAAAAGGTCAATTTTTATAGTTTAATATTATATATTTATTCACAAAAAAGAGAGAGAAATTTTTAATAAACAAAAAGTGCTTTTAAATTTTCTTTTTTTGTTTTAGGATTGTCTGGCAATTAAGAAAATTTGTGTAACATAAAAATAATTAAAGGAAAAAAATGTATGAAGAAAAAATATGCTTACTAACCTCAACTGGGTAATCTACGCCAGAATTTTCATATGGTGTGCAGTGATTTATAAATGTGGTCATGAAAGCAAAAGTTACAAAAGTTATGCTGACCATAACAGCTTCAAAAATTTTAGCAAACGGATTTTTAACATATCTAAAAGTAAAAACATCTTATGTAATTAAAGCAAAATAAAGTACTGTACATATTAAGCATTAAATTTTCAAAAACACATTTAACAGAAATCTTAAAAAATATTTGTAAGTGTTTGACATCAGTTTTTGCAGAGTAATAAAAATACATTTAAAAAAAAAAAAAAAAAAAAAAAAAAAAGAAGAACAGTTTTATGAGTTTTAGGGGAAATGCACCTACACAAGAAAAAATGTACACATAGCAAAAACATTAGAACATATATTTTAATATTTCAAAACATGTCACTTTTGTACATTTTATTATTCTGCTCAAGCAGTTACTTTTGGGAAACTTTCTTTTTACAAGTAATAACAAAAAGTAATAAAAATATATAAATAATTACTAAGCATTCTAAAACTTTTTTATGTTCAAAGAGAAAGAAAAAAAGAAAAGAAAACAAAAAAAAAAAAAAAAAACCTTAAAAGACATTTTTATATAGATTCATTTGAACTTTAAAAGAAAATTAATTATGAAATATACATTTATATTTTTTTTTAAATTAAGATAAATTTCTACATTAAATATTTTTATTAAAAAAAAAAAAAAAACTTTCTATTCAAGATTTTGCTACAACTTATTTATTTATTTAACATACATACTAAAATTAATTTTTTTACTTCAAATTATTAAATTTGAATTTATACTTTTGGAAGCTGATATTGCAACTAGGTACAGTAAAAATTTTTTTAGAAATTACCTTCACTATAAACAAAATTCAACTGGTATAATATTGATCTTGTACGATGAAAAATAAAACTTCTCTCCAAATTATTATACACAAATCCACATAATTATTAAAACTCATTTACTTATTAAAAAAATGGGACATTAATTTTCCTTAAACAAAAGAAATTAAAAACCAATAAATAAATTCCGATTTTAATATGATTAAATGTCTGGGATTAATTTATTCTATAAAATAAATATTGTAATTGTTTTTAATGAAAAATTATCTGCCAAAGTGAAAAGTTTAAAAGGGAGTTTTTCCATTACACGAATGTGCTTGAATTCAACAAGAAACTACTTTTAAACGAGAATATTTGGAGACTCATTACTAGTAGCACAATGTTCAATTTGTGACTGAATAATACCAACAACAACCTAATGAAAGGAAATTAATCAAGAATATGAATCACTAAAAATTATACATTCACAAAAAAGAGATATTTGATTCCTGGTGACAAAACACACTGATATAAAATGGGCTAAGACTAAACAAAAACACACTTTTGATAACATAAGTCTTGCTGGTATTACCCCAGCACACCCCTCATATCATAATATCTGCAAGATACTAAGGCATTTGATAATTCTAAATAAAGATTGCTTATTACTAAAGGGCAAAATTAACGGTGGCCACCGGCCACGTGGCGACTAAATAAAAAGAGATGGCGATTAAAAATTATGCATCGATCGCCACTAAAGTCGCCACTTTTTGTGATCATTAAAAGATTCTAAAAATCGAGCGACGATAGAGAATCTAAGCTTTGTGATTTCCAATCTTTTTCCATCCATGGCATAAATGTCAATGTTTATTTTAAACTTGCTTTATTATATTCTACAACCTATAAAGAAGTAGAATTGTTTAATATATCTTACTCATATAATTTTTTGGACTCCCCCCCCCCTAACGATCTGTGATCACACAGCTTATAGAAAGCTTTATAATTTCTAACCATTTTCCATTTGCTGTAAAAATATAAATATCTATTTTAAACTTACTTTATTAGATTCTAGAATCTGTAAAGAAGTAGAATTGTTTAATATCTCTTACTCATAATTCTTATAATCATCCCCCCCCCCCCAAGCTACAAATTTGGCAGCTAAGTAAATTATTTTTAATGAAGCAGCTAAGTTTCCATATCTATATTTTTTAAGAGGAAATATTTTAACTCTATTGAAATAAAATCAATTAAAAAAGTGTGTCTTTAGAAATAAGAAAAAAGTAATAAAACTGCTAACTGTATTTACACATGACCATGTAAAAGGTTGTGATGATGATGAATCATTCATTTACTTAGAAAATAGCAATGTGAACTGTGAATGATAACAGCTTATTTCACTTAAATAAATTGAAAAAAAAAATACTACTAAATTATCTGAAAGATAAAAACTTTTGCTTTTATTATTACAGCCCTAAGCAGATATCAATTTAGGATGTGCAATTTAGGATTTTTAAAAAGAACGTAATTACAATTTCAGTGTCTCTGTGTTAATTTTATTATATGTATTTCTTATTTTCATATTTTTCTTGTGGTAATTATACCACAAAATGGTGACAATGCTTTTTGCAGTCTGAAAGAAATAGTCTTATCATGTGAAAAGTGGCCACTAACTTAAAAAAGTGGCTACTAATGAAACTGACAGTACCGGCCACTGGCCACTAATGAATTTTCCCAGTTTTGCCCTTTACTTATTACCAGTAAAATGTTTCATCATTGGAAATGGATTATGACTAGGGCCTGATTAATGCACAAGCCAACTGGGCCATGGACCCATAGGCCTTTGACTTTTTTTTTTTTTTTTTTTTTTTTTTTTGGGGGGGGGGGGGGGGGGGCAAAAATTCGTTTAGTTCAAAAAATAGTAATTAAAAAGTATAGAAAAATACTCTGAAAATTTCCACTTTATAAAAATTTTACTTCTGAAAAACAAAATACAAAAGTTTTAAAAAAGTCATATTTTATTCGAATATACATTTTTGAGTGAAGTCATGAAAAATTTTAAGGATTTCTTTAAAAGAATAGTAAAAACCATGGGAAAAATGAGAGGTAGTGGGACTCAAAAATGCAGCAGGCCCTGGGCCTACTTTTGTCTTAATCAGGCTCTGATTATGACTGTCTAATATTTTATTACACACACATATATACATACATATAGCAAATTAAAAGAATATTACAGATATGTATCAAATAAAGAGACAGTATTACAAACTATCCATGGGTTATTATTAACTGTCTAATATCCTGAGAGATACACATTTGGCATAACAGCGATGCTTTGCAGGTAGAATTAAAGGCGCTCAGCAACCAGGTGTCTGACCATAATATTATTTAGGCAAGTAGAAAAGTGTGCCTCTAAATTTGTACACTTTAGTTTTATCAGCAATGTTCTAAAAAAATATGGTCAAAAAACCAAACTGTCTACTATTTCCTATTAGTCAAAAAATATATTTGCATTTAACTGGATAGTGATTTAGCCAGCTTGCGAGAAAAAAAAAAGAAAAGTCTACAACAGTTTGGATTTCAATTAATTCCATTGACTTTGCATTTCAATTTCTGTTTCAGTTTATATTCCAACATATAAAATTTCGCTTTTGATTAATTTGGATTTCCATTAATATATACTTTTGGTTTTTGACAAAATTTATTTAAATATTATTTAAAATGCAAATAGACAGATTAAGCATATGTTATGAGTAGCTCTTTCTTTTTTTCATAAGAACACATACACATTTTATTTTCTATTTTCAAAAACCAGCGAAACTTATTAAACATTTATAATAGTATTTAAACACAAAATTTCAATTATTTATCTCACTTTTTTCCTTGCTATATAAGCAGTTTATTTTAAGAATTTATAAAGACAATATAAGGTAAAAAATGAGGTATATTGTCATCTTACTGAAACAATAATTACTCAAAAGAAAATTAACGATGAATTTCTAAAAGGTAAATAGTTTAGTTTAATTGAGAGAGATGTTAAAATAAACTTGTATGTGGAAGTATACATTTGTAAGATTAATTGATTAATCAAATACAATATTATAACAAATCATCATGCATTTACTACTAAAATATACTTTTTATACGTAATATGTAAAAACATTATATAATATTATATTAAATTTCATTTTTGTTTAACATTTTGAACTATTTTATTAAACGCAAAAATAAATTAAGCAAATACAACAAAGATTAATAAGTAAAAAACTTCGTATAAACACCATAAAATACAAAAAAACTTGCAACAATTGTTTTGGGTCAAAATAAACCATTGCTCTTTGTCAGGTGAACAAAATAGGCACAAGCGCTGCAAAGAACATGGCAACTGTTATAAGTTTTTTGCATTTTATGATGTTTATACTAAGTTCTTAATATGCTACTTCAGTGCCAGTCCTTTGGTGCATTTTTATTATTACAACAAAGACTATTTAACATATAAACTGGCAGATACATAATAGTGGGTGAGTGCAAAAGTTCTACCCGTTTTTATTACCCAAAAAGAAGAGCAAATAAAAGCAAAATGAACAGTACCTACTATTGTGCATAATCCCCATTGCTATCTATGGCCTCTTGCCATCTTTCTGGTAGGAGATGAATCTCACGGTGGTAAAATTTCAGCAGTTTTGAGTCAAAAAAAGTCTTGGATGGTAGTTTTCACAGCATCAAGATCATCAAAGATTTTCTGACTGAAGGAATTGTTCAACACACAAAATAGGTGATAGTCAGTTGGTACCAAGTCAGGAGAATAGGGAGGGAGGGGTAAAACCTCCCAACCAAGGCCCAGTAACTTTTGGCGAGTGATGACAGCATATGTGGCATGGCGTTAACGTGATGAAGGTTGGTTGGTTGTAGGATTTTAAGGCCGATTGACTCCTGATGTGTCCTAGGCCTAGGGGGGAATGCCCTCCGTGGGGGTCTTTCTAAGGGGTCCTAGCCCGTATTTACGCGAGTTTCGGAGGAAACCATGGAAAACTCCGAACGGCTAGGTCGATGAGCGCGACCTGGGATCGAACCCGGCACCTCCCATCTACCAGCTTTGAGCGCAGAACCGCTCGGCCGCTGGTGGGCAACGTGATGAAAGATAACACCATGATGATTGATGAGACCTTGCAATTTGCTACCAAATTTGAATGCAGCCTGTCTAATTGTAGACAGTAGAAGGCAGCATTGATGGTTTGGTTGATTGACAGGACCACACAGTAAATTATTCCCTGCACATCCCACCACACACTCAATAACACTTTCTTGGGATGAAGTTTAGCTTTCAAAGTCGATGCAGGTGGATCAGAAGGGCGACACACAGCCCTACGACGCTTTACGTTGCAGTATATAACCCACTTCTCATTTCCTGTCACAATTCATGTCAAGAATGGGTCATTTTTGTTCAGGGACAGCAAGGAAACACAAGTGGCGATTGGGTCATCCCATTGATTAGCTGTCAGGTTATGTGGAACCCAATGATCCAACTTTCTCGTAAAACCCAACTTAACCAGCCGTCTCTCGACCGATGTCCGATGTATGTTGAAAGTCTCCTCTAATTCTTGCACAGTTGGGTTCGAGCTGTTCCTTATGTCTTGGTCAATATTGTCATCTCCTACGTGTGATGGCTGTCCACTCTTAGCCTGATCTTAGCAGCTTCTGTCTCCTTCCCTAAATTTACAAAACCATCAATGACATGTGCTTTCCTCTATTGCATCCTACCCATAAACTTGACAAACATTGCAACATGCTGCGGCTGCCATACTCTTTTTATTGAACTCGTATAACAAACAATATATATATATATATATATATTAGATGATTAAATTTGTGAGACATGATGCATTTATATGTGAGGCATCCACACATTTGATTGGCCGACGATCTGCGTCATTACAATGTCATGTGTGCCATCAATTCCATTGCAAATTTGCCTATCCAAAAACGGGTAGAACTTTCGCACTCAACCAATATAAATCAGCACTTTCAATGAGATTTAAGTGCTGCAACACAAGTAGATTGAGTGACAAATACACACACAGAGAGAAAAAAAAAAAAAATAAATAAATAAAAGTAATTTATTCTTAGCAATATAGCAAACTAAAATATTCATTTAAAATACATATTTAAGAAGAAATACACTAGATATTCATTCTTGAATTATAACAATCTTATGCTCTTCATGTGAAAATACAGCAGAGAGTCAAAAATTCACACAGATCGGGACCAGAGGTTGTGCAGATTTTAGGATTTGGTGGATTTTGGGGCCCATAAAAAATTATTTTTACTTTGATTAATAAAAGCAGAGTATTATTCAAACTAAACAGATACTAATGAATAATAACACAATTTCACTTGAATATTAAATTATTAGATATACAAGAATAACACTGAACATTAAAAATTATAATGAAAACGATAAATAAAAATGGAAAAATTATTTGTCAAATTTATATCTACTCACACATAGTTTGTTTTAACTACACATGGACATGCATACGTACATAATTGAATTGTAACACAAATCTATTGTTCTAAAGATTTAAGTGAGTTCTTTCTTATTATGCTTTTATCAGATAGCATTTTTAAAAATTAGTTTGTTATACTATCATCATCATTTTCTTCTGATGGATTAAATATGCTGTCAATAATTTCGCTATCAGTAATTTGGTTCTAGCAGTTTTTCATATTATTATTATAAATTGCAAGTACATAATCTGCATTCAAAATCTTTTTTAAAAATACTCATTTGCAGTTTTGTAACTTACTAATAATGAATTTCATTGTTTACAAAAAACAAGCTGTGCAGATTTCGGACTTTGGTGGATTTTAGGTTGGTGGATTTCTGGCTCTCTACTGTAATGATAAGTTACTGTTCTTGTGGTTATTTTTTTAAAGCAGGGATTAAAAATAAAACATATATGTTTTACTTCGTGATAAAAATAAGAAGGCATAGTTTTATATTATGTATACTTTACATATTAATTCTTTTAAAATTATGAGTTACAAAGAAGTATATAAATACTTCCAATGGTGTAAAAAACTATGCTTAAAGCTTAACAGCACATTTAACATTTTGGTTAAAAAAAAAAAAAAGAATTTAAAGACAACATTTCAGAACAACAATAAAAATAAATAAATAAAAATAGCATTAATGTCAAAATTACAATACCTTAAACGGAATACTGTAATACAGAAATTTACGTGATTATAAAAAGCACCAAATAAACCACCTAAAAGATTAAAAAAAATTACAGAAAGTTAATTTTTTAAAATATGAAAATAACAGTTTGAGCAACATTTTCAGAAAGTCATAAAAAATTATGTGTGATTGGTCATAAACTTCCATGGTGATTGGGATTAAGGATGAATGATAAAACAAGGGCAATGGGTCTGGGAGAAGTGCCCTCCATGAGGGAGTCTTTCTAAGTGGTCCTAGCCCATATTTACGGGAATTTCAGAAAAAACTATTGAAAAATACAAAGGTTATTTCAACAAGTATACACAGTATCATCTACCAGCTTCAAGAACAGAATCTCACATCAAGTTCTGAAAAAACAAATGTCATGCTACTTGTTTTTGTCAGTATAATATAAAAAAAAAAATTGTCCTATAACTTTGAATCATTAAAAACAATCAAAACTGAGCATGAATCTTTTATTTCTTTCAATTAATATTTTTAGAAATTTACACTGTCAAGCAAATTGAAATGCACTATATTTTAAATTAATACATGCAGTGGCACTGATTTAGAAAAATAGTAGGTTAGTAGACTAGAAAATTTTCCCAATAAAACTTGATAAAATAAATAAAATTAGAAAAAGTTTGAAAAATGAAATAATTTTAATCCATGAAAGTAATTTATTACAAGAACTATAAATTTGAAGAAAAAATAAATGCTGTAATCAGTATTTTTAAATTAAAAGCATTAGTATGGCATAAAGTGCTCATAAATTTTATTTTTTACTCAGTATAATCGTCTTATATTAATTATTACTTTCTCTTACCCTTGTGGTGGTAGAAAAATATTGTTTGGAGATAAAATTTTTGCTAATTTAAACTTTTTGAGGTCTCCTGAATTTAAAAATAAGATTTTTTAGCGTATGGTTTATGTATGATCTACCTGTATCCTAAGGGAATGCTACTTGAAATTTTTTATTAAAATCGAACCAATGGTTTGTGTACAGGGACATACAAGGGAATTCAAATACATTGTATCTGTGGGCAAAATTTCTGGTAGGTACACTTTAACCCTTTTGAATGCACTAAGCAAAATGAAAGGAACACATTTCTTTAAAATAGGATATGGTATAAAAATATTTCATCATTCCATTTACAGAGCTACACCAAAAAAATTCTGATATAGAAGGGCTTATACTTGGAAATACTAGGAAATGTACTTTATATTGTGGTGTTGTTTTTTATATTATGTTAAGTTAAATAAAACTATGTGATGTGTGTATATAATTTATCTACACTATACAAGGCAACCCAAAATTAAGTAAATGTATTCTTTTCATTTCAGATAAATTGGAGTGGAAGGCTGATAGAAGGGCTTATACTTCTCAGTTGAATGTAATAATTGAAAATGCTTCTTTACTGAATAACAAAATCTAGAAAAATTGCTTAGGAATGAAAATTGCTTTTTCATACAATATGGCAGACAAAGTGTTGTTTAAATTCCAATTTTCAACATTAATATTAATAATCTTTTTTCTTTTTTCTATAATTATGTGTTTTGAGGTCCCTTGACAGCAAAAATCAATTTTTCTTGATTGATTTGCAAATATGTCTCTAAAAACATACCTTAAAAACAAATAATTGCATGAAATTAAAGTTTTACATTTTGAACAAATATGAGGTTGGCATTTGAAAAGTTTAACCAATATTGATAAATTTCAAGGAGCAGTATGTTTGAAAGTATGTGAATAATTTGGTATAAACTTTTTAATTTAATAATAATATTTAACTTTTTGATGATTGTAAATATTACGTTCAAAGAGGATTGAGTGGGGCGGTAACCTCTCATACAGAAATATATATCAAATAAAACTGTTTCTAAAACTTTTTTCAACTATTTTTAGAGCATGTTTATATGTAGTACTTGTTATCTTACACTTTAATCTAAAATTTATCTTTATATTATAGGGTAGGAGAGAGTTGTGTGAGTGCTACACCAGATTTCTTTTTCATTTATTTGTTTATTTTTCTATTGCCTAAATTAACCTAACTCTTAACAAATTAAGAGATTTATTTATTTACTTATTTTTGTGACAAATCCTTTTTTAAAAGTTTTAAGCTAAGGGATTGATGAGATTTGATAGCATCAAAATAATTCTTTTCTCATTAATTGAAACTGACAGGAACAATAATTCAAACAAATCCTTTACTTTCCTTATCATCATTTTTTTTTTTTTTAATTAATTAAATAAAAGAGCAAACAACTTATAACATAAAAATTACATTTACCCTTATGACTGAAACATATTTCAAGAAATTTTCTGGCAATAAATAAATAAATAGATAATAATAATAAATTGTAAAACAATTACTGATATACTTTCAGTAAATTTGCTTACCAATGGCACCCATCATAGCATAAAGTGGAAGTTCTAAGATATTGTAATTAAGATTCTGAAATCAAAAAGAAAAAATATATGTATAGATATACACAATATATCAGTACTCTGGAGGTGAAGGACATCCATTTGTTAGTTGCAAAAAAATGCATTTAAATATGCAGCTAAAATTGAAAAAATAAAAATGTTGCTGTCCTGAAAAACTACATTTTTGTGACATGGTGTTGTTCTTTACCTCCAAAATGCAGAAATATAAAAAAAAATGATATTTTTCTTACAAATATGTTGAAAAGAAAACAAAAGTAGAAACTTAAGGTAAAGATATGACTGCAAACATATAAAATTTTTAAACATGCATTTTGTTACATATAGTGTGGTGCAAAAGTTTAAGCACAAGCTAAATTTTTTAATAAAATGGAAAATATACACCGGAATTCTTCGAAAGTTTTACCATATCTAATGAACTGGATTACAAATCCGTCTTTGGAATTTGGAAACAATTAACTGAAAAGAAAATAATGAATTTAAAAAAAAAAAAAATTGTGATGTCGCAAAAGTTTAAGTACAAAGGAGGTTTATGCAAATATCTTTTCAAACGAGATTGGTGAAGGATCATTGAGTGTTACCTCTTAAACTATAATGTATAGGAGATAAGACTCACTGCTGTACGTATCAAAAGGCCAAAATCACTGCAGTTCTTGCCTGAAGAAGTTGCGAAAGTATGGAAGTTAAAAGTGGAAGGTAAATCCGTTTTGCAAATGTCCCTTATTTTAAATCGGTCCAAATATGGTATTCATAGTGTTTTGCAATGTGGAGAACAATTAAAAATTGAGTATCGCTTAGGAAGTCCGAGAAGAACCACGTTTTGTGAGGACAGAAAAATTAAAAGAATGGCTCTAATTGATAACTTGTATCTTAATCAGATAAAAAATCGACTTGGATCAAAAATATTATGTGACACCATATGCAGACGAATAACTGAATCAGGATTCATCCGAAAACAAAAAATTAGTTAGTAAGCTTTTTCTGAAACAGTGTCACAAACAAGGAAGATTTCAATGGGCAAAACAGCACATACATTGTTGTGATGAATGGATTAATGTTATTTTCTCTGGTGAAAAAAAAAATGGAATTTGAATGGTCCAGATGAGTTCTCATTCTATTGGCGTGACTTGAGGAAAGATCCGAAGAACATATTCAGCAGTCAACTAGGTGGTGGTTCGCTCAAGATATAGGGTGGTTTTGGCTACAATGGACAAACATCTCCTTGCTTCCTAAATGGCAGACAAAATTCAAAGAAGTATCAGGAAACTCTGAGTGAGCATTTGTTGTCGTTTGGTGAACTCCTAGGTGGTCCCAACTGGATATTTCAACAGGATAATGCGTTAGTACACACTTCCGGTTGTACAAATGAATGGCTTACATCTCAAAATTTCAGTGTGATGAACTAGTCATCACTTCGCCTAGATCTCAATTCGATAGCGGACATCTGGGGAATCCTCTCACATGACCTCTACAAGAATTGGAAACATTATTACTCAGTGTAAGAGCCCAAATCAGCAATCGAGGAAGCCTAATACAGACTTGCTCCCGAAACATTTCAAAAGCTCATGTTATCAATGAAAATAGCATATTTTATCTCATCAGGAGCAATAGATACACCATAGGCTACTAAAGGACTTTTGTGCTTTGTGAAATGCAAATATATTAGCTTTGTACATAAACTTTTGCAACATCACAATTTTGATTTTTAAAAACTTTATTATTTCCCTTTGAATTAATTGTTTCCAAATTCAAAACATAAACTTGTAATCTAATTGTTTAGAAACAGAAAAACTTTTGAAGCTTCCCAGTGTGTATTTTTCATTTTATTAAAAAATTTAGTATGTACATAAACTTTTGCGCCGGTCTTGCTTTTGCCTCCATGCAAGCAGCACATGTTTGCACCTGGAAAAAAAAGGCCATGTTCTTTCGAAACCTGTAGTGCTTTCATTAGTTTTATGATGTGTGAAGAAGTAGTTTGAATATTTTAAAATATTTTAAAGTATTTGTATGTGTTTTTGTTTAATTTCTTTTCAATAAATGCACTTTTCTTAAGAAACTGCAATGTTTGAATACGAATGACAAAAACACCAACATTTTTTTTCATTAAATAAATTTTTAAAGATGAGCTAAAAAAAAAAAAAAAAAAAAAAAGAGATATTTACTTTAATGTTTTGTATAAATACTGCACAAAATATAAAACATTTCCAGAAAAAAATGTTTTATCCGAAAGTAACCATCAGAATAATGATATTATTTGAATGTAAAACGCATCATACCTGCTAACATTGGAGGATCAAAATAAAGGTGATTCTACATGAGGCATTTTTAGACCTAAGCAATATTGACAGGTTTTCAACATATACCAGCAGGGTCGGGTAGAAGCAGAAACAAAAGGGACAAATGCCCAAAGGCCCAAGGAAAGTTTTACCTATTCATTATTAAATATATCTAAAACAAAGAAATGCACATACAATTTTTTTAAATATTAAAAAGAGCCCACCCACCAACTCTTATTGGTTACAAGCAGAGTTGTTTCCATCCAAGACAAATTCAAAAAAACTTTTTTTACATTGTTGGTGATATTTTTTATTTTAGCAGAGTACAATTATAAGCAGGGAAATGTGGCTGGAGTTTTGAGTTCGTGTAAAATAGAAAGAATTATTCTGCAAAGTTTAATTTTTGCTTAAATCAAAAATTATGTTCAGGTTAAATTAGAATATGAATGCATAAAGTCAAATAATGACAAAGTTTTAATTAACCAAATAAGTTTATTATACTCTAATAAAAACATATGTAAACAAAAATAACAAAGTATAATAAAACAATAGATATTTTTTAACTTATAACAAAATAAGTTTCATTATTTAATTAATTCAAAAATAGATATATCATAAATAAAATGTAATTAGAGTTACTTGACATCATGAACTTTAAATAGTAAATGATAAATGGCTTCATGACCAGACAGCAAATTTATATGTGCTGAGCAGCAAGAAAAATAAAGTTCTTTAAAAGAAATTAACATAAAAGTTCACCAATATAAAAATTTCTTTTACCAGCTTGAAAAATCTTTTACTTCACTAAAATAAAAGCAAACTTAAAATATACTATCACATTGGGCCAACAGGTACTCAATTCCCTATTAAACCCAACGTGAATAACAAAAAATCAGGAGAAACAAAAGCCCATACATAAAAGCACACAGCTGTTCTTTTATATCATCCTTTACATCATTAACATTCATACCAGAAAAGAAAAAGTTCTACATGATTCTACAATGTATTTGCATACGACAATCAGCTGTGAGCAGATTCTTTATGATTCAGTAAATTACACAATCGACAGCTCGACAAATAAGCGATCGCTAGACATATACCGCTGCTTACAGGAAGAAAAAGGGAACTAACTCTTTGGCTACTGGCAGTCAAGTGAGTAGGATAGTTATGAACAATGTTGCCGACGTGACGTAAACAAAGTAACAGAAAATATAGATTGAATTAATTTAAACTAACGAAATTAATTCTAATTAATAGGTAAGGAATATGTTTTGTTATTGTATTTTTACTGTTAATAAATATTTATTTTACTTTTATTATATAAATGAAGAGGAATAAATATTTAAGGAATTTTGGATGATGGGATTAAATAAAGGGGCCTTTTACTAACAATATTATCTAATTCGATATAAATTAAATTTTTATTGTGTATTGCAGCGAAAACTGGAAATTAGTGACAAACAAATGTATCACTTTTGTCAGAGGATTAAAAATGGGGAGAGGAGGGAATATGTTAATATTTTGAATGTGAAGGGGGGTGGACAAGCCCATAAGAATAAACTGACCAGGGGCCCATAAATCCTGTCCGAAGTTCTGTATGCCAGTTTTTGATATTTTAATCCCTAGTTTTAAAATCTAAATGCATTAGTTAAATTCAATTAATAAGTAAAAAAATCTAGTAATTATTAATTAAAAATAATAATTTTAAATCTATTGAGAGAAAAGAGAATATTTTCAGCAAAAGCAAAAATCTTGCTTTAAAAATATTGAAAATTTGTTGAAGTTTCTGATAAATAGTAACTTCAAAACGCTCAGAAAATGATATTTCTTCCTTTTAGGATAAGGGAAGAATAAAAGACAATCCCAAAATACGGGCATTAAAAAAGGGATAACTAGCAAGTATGACACATTAATTCTTCCTTTTAGGATAAGGGAAGAATAAAAGACAATCCCAAAATACGGGCATTAAAAAAGGGATAACTGGCAAGTATGACACATTAAGTAACTTTAAATTATTTACTTTTATCTATCTTTAAAATCGTTTTAAAAATACTTCTAAGTATTTATAAATTTTTTGTAACATTTCTTTCTCAATAAATATACCTTTATAAAGAAACTGATTTCTGAATTACATAATGATTGAAGTGCCAATAATTATTTTGGTAAATATATTTTTAAAGATGATGTGATGTCTTCAAAATGTCTAAAAAGACTTTATATAATATTTTCATGTAACATACAATAACATTTCATTTCAACCATATATTTTCTTTCAAATAATTAGGTGTTTCATAGAAATAAAGTACATTTAATTGATACAATATACTTTTATTTAGAAGTCTGTTGTTCAAAATTTATAATCAATCTACTAATTAGCAAAGTCTGAAATCTACAGATCAACTAATTAAATATTTTGATTATTAATTTTTCTGAATTATTGCTGTCGTTTAATGATTGTGTGTTATTTTCAAGGCATATATATTACAATGTTCTAAAAAAAGGGAGTGAGGGAGGCTTTAAGTTTGGAAAATTTAAAAATTGCTCATGGGTAACATTAAATATTAACTATGATCCCATATTCTGAAAATTGCCCACATTCTAAAACACAAACATTCAAAGTAAAAAAAAAAATATTGATTAATTTTTTATAAAATCAAGCACTTACCTCAAATTTTCCAAAATTTATTAGTCCAGGATAAGATAATATGCCAGGTTGATTATGATAAGTAGAAAGTGCAAAATTGATTGTAAAGTATGATACTAATGAACAGAAAAACTAAAAAAAGAAAAACATTTCATTAGTATAATGTTAAAAATAACATGCTAAGCAACAGTATGAGAATCTGTTTAATTTGGATAAAATATCTTTAAAAACCTATTAAATAAATGGTTTGAATTTGGCATCTTCCATCTACCTAATATGGTGAACATAGACAGAAAATTTTGTTATGCTTTTCCACTTCTTAAAATTTCACTCGTTACGTGCAAAAATGCATTCGCCACTAACTATTAAATTGTTAAAATTCCTTACCCCTGCCTAAATGGATCAAAAGGTTAACTGTTTTTATTGCCTTTAACAGATTCAATTCAACAAGTCTCAAACATTCTAAAATGCATACAGTACTTCTACAGTGTAAAGTAATTTTATTTTACAAATACATACATACTTAGTATTACTATTTTATAATTTACTAGAAAAGCTCCAGTTCGTGAATGAACTGAATTCAGAATACGGGGAAATTTTCAAACTCTAAAAGTACAAAACTCGGCCTGATGCTATTTGTGTGCCAATAGATCAAAGTTTGTTAACAAAACCATATTTAAATTCATGAAATCAATGAAGGTAGTATAGATCTTAACACTAAAAAGAACTCTTAATAGAAATAAATGAAGATTTCAGACCAATTTTTTAAAGTACAAAGAACTAATAAAGACTTTATTTAACCAAATTTATCCAAACAAAAGTTTAGCCGAAAATTTCCTTATACAAAATGTTTTTGGTGAAAACATTTTGGCGTTTCTTAATTAGATGTAATGTTGGTGATCTTGATTTAACTTAGCATCCCGTAGTTCAGGAGCAGTGGCGTCGCTAGAAAATTTTTCAGGAGGGGGCAAACTTAAAATTGCAAAATTTCAGAATATATATATATATATATATTTAATTTGATTAGATTCAAATAGTTTGTTGGTTGTTTGAGATGATCAAGCAAGACTGTGTATAAGCATTTACTAAACAAATTTTTATTCATGTAATTTAAGCTAAAACATTTTATTTAAAAAATTATACAGCATATTCTAAACCAACACTAATTCGAAAAACTTACTAAGTCGATTTAAACTCTATTCACAGGGAAAGGTTAGCGATAACCTGTAGATGCAAGTCGGGTTGGTTTGACTCTAAATGGTACTGTGACATAAATTTTATTTGGCTAATAATTTCAAATCTAATGACATAATTTTAAAGCTTTAAATGTAATTTTTAAAATGATTTTTTACTTATTAGAATTTTTTAGGAGGGGGCAAGTGCCCCCCCCTTGCCCCTATGTGCCGATGCCCATGTTCAGGAGTTTCATTTGAGCAACAAAGAGCCATCCTGGATCTATTTTGAGACTTCCTTAGCTCCTAATCTTCAGTCTCCATCTGTTTCTTTAAATGGACTGCTTTCAGTCTGTTTTCTGCTTCCAGGCAAATCGAAAGCAGTTTCCATTTGTCACTTTAAACATCTACGCTCACTGTTTCTGTCTAGTCTCTTTTGATCTTTGTCTTTGCCACTAGGTAAAGGGCAAAATTAACAGTCGCCACCGGCCACGTGGCGACTAAATAAAAAAAGATGGTGATTAAAAATTATGCATCGATCGCCACTAAAGTCGCCACTTTTTGTGATCATTAAAAGATTCTAAAAATCGAGCGACGATAGGGAATCTAAGCCTTGTGATTTCCAATCTTTTTCCATTCATGGCATAAATGTCAATGTTCATTTTAAACTTGCTTTATTATATTCTACAACCTATAAAGAAGTAGAATTGTTTAATATATCTCCTTCATATAATTTTTTGGACCCCCCCCTTTCCTTCCCCCTAACGATCTGTGATCACACAGCTTATAGAAAGCTTTATAATTTCTAATCATTTTCCATTTGCTGCAAAAATGTAAATATCTATTTCAAACTTACTTTATTAGATTCTAGAATCTGTAAAGAAGTAGAATTGTTTAATATATCTTACTCATAATTCTTGTAATTCCTCCCCCCCCCTCCCACGATTGGCAATCACATGCTCCACTGAAGCCTTGTGACTTACAATCTTTCTCCATCCATAACATAAATGTAAATATTCATTTTAAACTTTCTTGATTAGATTCTAGAACCTATAAAGAAGTATATAGATGTATCCCTCCCCCCACACACATGTGCGCTCCATTTCAACTAGCAGTTAATGATCAAATGTCCTGCAAAGCACAGTCTTTTTCCATTATTATCTCCATAGTATTTAGTGTATATTTAACCCATTTAAGATATTTGACAAAAGTGTGTATCAAAATTTGGTTTGACTTAAATGTGTATTTTTCAAAAATTTTTGTATTTGCTTTCTTTTGAGTAGAAATCTTCCCTTTTCCTTCCCATTTTAAAGTTGAAATCTCTCTATTTTTAAAGCTACAAATTTGGCAGCTAAGTAAATTATTTTCAATGAAGCAGCTAAGTTTCCAATTCCATATCTATAATTTTTAAGAGGAAATATTTTAACTCTATTGAAATAAAATCATTTAAAAAAGTGTATCTTTAGAAATAAGAAAAAATAATAAAACTGCTAACTGTATTTACACATGACCATGTAAAAGGTTGTGATGATGATGATGAATCAGCTGATTCATTTACTTAGAAAATATCAATGTGAACAGTGAATGATAACAGCTTATTTCACTTAAATAAATCGAAAAAAAAGAAAAAAAAAAAGTACTACCAAATTATCTGAAAGATAAAAACTCTTGCTGTTATTATTACAGCCCTAAGCAGATTTTAATTTAGGATGTGCAATTTAGGATTTTTAAAAAGAGCGTAATTACAAATTACAATTTCAGTGTCCCTGTGTTAATTTTATTATATGTATTTTTTATTTTCATATTTTCTTGTGGTAATTATACCACAAAATGGTGACAATGCTTCTTGCAGTCTGAAAGAAATAGTCTCATCATGTGAAAAGTGGCCACTAACTTAAAAAAGTGGCTACTAATGAAACTGACAGTACCGGCCACTGGCCACTAATGAATTTTCCCAGTTTCGCCCTTTACCACTAGGGTCCATCTGATCCAAGATAGAGAATGAGAGAGAGCAAACAAAAGTGCTTTAAAAATCTCACTTTAAAAATCAATAAAGTAGAATCAATCTGCACTTGCATAAAAATGTGATTATTCCTACAGTAGATAATACTTAAAATTCAAAAGCTCAAGCTGTAAAACAAAATGTAACGAACATAGCTGCTTCTCTTTAAACATTCTCTTTATTCTATTTCTTAAATTCTACTTCTTCAATCTACAGTTAATTTCTTTAATTGTATTTCTTTATTATATTTCTCTAATCTAATATTACAATCTTTAATCATTTTATACAGATGCCACATGCATCACATAAACTCTTAATATTTACTCTTTTAAAGATAGCACGTGATCATATTTTTACATAAAAATCAAAACATTAAATTCATTTGACCATTTTTTTTTTTCTTTTACTTTTTGTTCAGCATGTGATCTTATACTTGGTGTGTCCACACACAAAGTGCAAGGAAATCTCTTAGCCATTTATATAGAGAGATATAACTTATACTATATTTTATATTAGTAACATTGTGCACCTAACAGAAAATACAATAATTTAACAGAATGGCTACATAAATTAAGAAAAAAGTTCTCCAATTTTCCCTGACTATTTTTTACAGATTTCCATGATTTCTGTTACCTTATTACATACATTCCATAATTTTGTGTATATTGCACCCATGTGTAATATCTCAACAAATTTTTAAATATTTCATAATTGGAATGCATCATTTAAAAAATTTTAAAATGAATAAAGCAAAGCTTTAATATGAGCTCTATCTGTAAAGAATGAGGAAATCTTATTATAACAACCAATTTTTTTTAAATCGCAAAAGCTCATATGCATCCTATTTTCTCAAGATCATAATAATTTTCTGATCAACTTAGACAGGTAGTTTTTTTTAATATAGGCCATTTGGCACCATTAGCAGTCAAATTCATTAAGTGGACAATATACAAAGTCAGTCAACTTAGCAAGTTTTGTTATAGCATATAAAAGGCCTTAAAAGTAGTATTCTTTATGTTAATTTTGAACAATTACTGATTCAACTTCATAAAAGATTATAAATAATGCAAAAGTTATTTTCAGCAGAAAGACTGAAAATTAACATAGTTTGCTTCAATCTACTAATATTGCCTGGTTGGCGATCTTTCAGTCACATTTGTAAGGCAAAACTGAAAAGTTCCATGACTTTGGGGGTATTTTTACGAAATTCTCTGATTTTTTCCATGATTTTCCTGATTGTAAACACATTTTTACACCTTTCTTTTTCCCAAATTTGATTTTAGAATTTTTTTAAATGATTATATATTATTTTTTAAACTAAGATGCTAAAAAATAATTTTACTTACTATTCTAACAGTTAATGATTGATTCCAAAAACTAGCCCCTTCTTCTAAACTAAATAGAACACCACCTAAAAAATATAATTAAAAATATTTCATTACACTTCATTTTCATATTAATCATATCAATGCTATAAATTACAATAGAGTTGTACCTAATTTAATACTTTAGGATAAGAGAAATAATTCTATAATAAACTGGAGCTTTTTATTGAGCTATTGAATGAAAAGATTCAGTTAATTTAAAATTGCTCGTGACATAGCAATAACAGAAATCCAGTCAGCTTTTATTTTATTTATTTATTTATTTTGCAACAAACAAAATGTCAAAAGAAAAAAGCTTGTTGAAAATTATGATGCTTTATCTGTCTAGTAGTGTGGTCACTGTTCATAAATCTTTCAATGTTCCATAAACTCACACAAATTGTAATAATCCATTTCCATAAATAATGCAAGTGATGTTCTTTTCCATTTTATTTATTCACTTCACAAAACATATAGAACACGGATTCACAATAAAAACATAAATAAACATTTCTTAAGCGCTATATATTTTAAACGGTCAAGCACGACCGACTCCCTTCAGATCACATTTTTAACTAGTCAGTAATCGTACATCGGCGCGTCGAAAAATGACGACTAGTCGCGCCACCTGAGAGGATGCAAAAGACAATTCAATTTGCAACAGTCACCTTTTAATACATCAAATAGAGCAGATTTTGCTTTTTTAATAAAATCAATTGAAACTTTCTGATTGTAAGAAAGACCAGATTTTGCCCCCAGACTACCAAAAAGCACTGAAAAATGAGAGAAAAAAGGTTCTATAAAAACCAATTGGTTTCCCAGGATATCGACAGTTTTTTTTTCTTGAAGATCGCTGAATTGTAGTGTAAAGAGATAAGTCAGAAATATTTACAGGAGTGTTTGTGTTCAGGGTTTACCCCTGATTTCAGGGTTTTTACTCTAACCATCTGTATTTTCATATTTCCTATAAAGTTATTTTTTGTTTTCATTGGTTGTTCAATTGTCATCCAGGTGATATGTGAATAAAGTGTGAAAAGATTGAGGGCTTCTGGCCTAAATAGTTTGAGTATTATTTGATATTTTGAGTTTTTTCTAATTTGAGGTTATAATTTTCAGGGTTTTTACCTTTGAGTCACAATCACCCCTGTATTTAATGCACTTATAAAAATGATATATTTATACAAGATAAATATATTCATCAGAGAATTTTCACATGTGTAAAATGAAACTGATAAACTAATAAATTAAAAAAATTGTATTGTTTTAATGTCAAATCATATTTTCGTTATTAAAACTTTATTTTCTTACAATCGTGAAAAGTTGCAAATTATAACAACGCAACTTACGCTTATAACTGAGAAACAATTGAAATTTTATCAAATCCATCTGTGTGTAATGACAACGACCTGGCTCAAGATTTTAACCATATCTGGTCCCGATTCTGGTGTAGAAACAAGTCTCATTCAGAAAGAAACTACAAGCCACCACAGAACAAACAGCCTCTGAAAAAAAAGGGGGGGGGGCTCCCGCAAGTTTACTCAGGCTAATTAATGAAGAAGTAAAGTTGTTATTTTAAATGTTTTTAGTTTTAGAAACAGTTTGACATATATTTTTGTGCAAGGAAGAAGTGTGTGTGTGTGAGGGGGGGGGGGAGGGGAGGGAGAGGCTATCTCCACCCTACTCAACCCCAGATTGAACATAATATTCCCATTCATAAATCATTTAAGGCTGTTATTAAACTAGTGGATCTGCAGATCAGGAGCCTCAGTGTCCTATAGTCTTATTTGCATCACTCATTAATCAGCAGATACTTTTTATTTATTCCAGCTAACCCCCCCCCCCCATCCTTCCTCTGCCCTTAATCCTTTGTTCGAAAGTGTTCCATCCCTGCACTTCCAATGATTTTCAAGCATGGTCTAAGTATATCCCAATTATTTAGTATTATCTGTAAATCAATAGTGAGTAACTGTTAATATCATATCCTATACTTAACATGGCTTTTAAGCATTAAAAAAAAAAAAAAAAAAAAAACTATGTCCATTTTCTTTTGTTTAATGTAGTTAAACAGCACCTACTAAACAGGTATTAAACAATATCTACCAGAAAATTTACACATACACTTAATGTATTTAAATTCTCTTTGATGATCCTGCACACGACTCAGATATCCAATTTCAATAAAAAGTTTCAAGTAACATCTCTCTATGGTACTGATTCAGAATACTCAGTTTGGTCTTTCCTGCTAATAATTGTTCTTGAGTTATGCCGATAACAGACTCACAAACAGACACAGACAGACAGAGAGACCAGCTACTAAAAACTTCATTTTCAGATTCAGTCATGCAGGGAACCTCAAAACATGTAAGTATAGCAAAAATTCAATTAAATGTATATGTACATTACATATATGTTGGCAAGAAAATTACAGATGCAAATCTTTAGCGCTTCAAGACATTTTCCTGTTTTAGTATCATGGTATTCTGCTCACTCCCAGTTAAAATTAGTTACATTCTACCAGTGTAAAATTTAATGTATAAAGAAATGTTTAAAAAGTCAACATTTCATTTATTATTTTCAAATTCAATAGCCAAAAACTGATTGTATAAAAAAAAAAAAAAAAAAAAAGGGGGGGGGGGAACGAAAGAATAACAATTAGGAGAAATTACTAACCAACGGGTGCTCCAAAAGCAGCAGCAACTCCTGCAGCAGCTCCAGCTGATACAAAATCTCTTTTTTCATGATCTTCTCTAAACTCTTCAAAAATCTATATATATAAATACATAAAAACATCATAACCGATATTACAAAGATAGAAAACAATTACAGAGGGATAATCAGAATATTAAACATAGAAATTAATCATTTCTAAAAGATGAATTAAAAAAAAAAAAAAAATCCAGAGAATATCAAAAAAGAAAGAAAACTACACTGAAGAAATCAAGTATAGTGATATAAATTATAAGCAAGAAGCGCAAGAAATCAATTACATTGCAGAGATATACATAAAATACTTTACACGAATATTCATTCTAACTAAATATTTAGATGAAACACCATCATAAGAAATCAGAGAAAATATTTTCAGATGACTTGCCCCCCCCCCTCCCCTACTTAAAAAAAAATATATATATATATATATATATATACTTGTATTGTTTTTTTTTTTTTTTTTTTTTTCAAAAAACAATACAAGTATACATATTTTTAAAAAAAAGTTGGGGGAGGAAGGCAAGTCATTTTTTAAATAAAATGTATTATTCTCTTGATGTTCTTCACAACAATAGGCAATTAAATATATACATAGATGTAAATTTTATTGCTTTAAAACACCTGGCTCATGAGTAGTAATCATCTAGTGAAATTGAAAGAAAATGTTGGTATAATCAAAAGTAGTGACAAAAAAAAAAAAACATGGTAAATTGGTTTTTACCTAAATATTTAGATTAACTGACTGCTGAATCTAACATACTACTAATAAATTTTGTTACTTTTCCCATGGTTTAAAAATGAATGAATCCCATCAGTGAACAGGCAGCAGTATCTATTTAACACTTGAAATTCTCACAATTTAAGAAAGGTTAATTTGAATAATGAAAAGAAGATATCGTACAGTTTCTTGAAATGATTTAGATAAATAACAATTGAGAAGGCAATCGATATGTCTGTTCAGTGAGTGAATGAGTCCAGAATAAAAAGAGAAATTCCTTACCACAGTTGATAATATTATGTTTTAAATGAATGGAACTCCTGATTACAAAATAAATAAATAAAATAAAGCAAAATTCACTGTAAATTTTTTATTAAATGTTTTTACAAAGATTAAAAATTTTTGCAAGTAAAACTTCAAAACAAACAATATAACTCCCCCTCTCTCCTTCTTAAAACTAGTATGTTGTGGCCACCACATGACTTTATAACACTAAATATCCAAAAAAAGTCAATTTTATTCTCAATATTACATAAAAAAAAAAAAAAAATGTTAAAAATGAAAAAAATTGATAACTTTATTTTAAATTATCGCAGATCGATGGTTCAATTATTCGTTTTAAAGGTATTGGTGAGATTTTTCAAAGATACCCATCATTAAAATTTATTCCCCTTGAGGGGGACTTCCCCCCCCCCCCCCCAGTGGGGAGGCGAGGCTCCTACATAAATATTTTTTTTTTCCCAGTTGACTATCTCTATTACAAATAATTCTTTTACATTTCATAATGATTATTAAAAAATAATTCTCTTTATGCACATTTATACAAAATTGTGTCCTATACCACTATGTTGAAAATTTAGAAAAAGCAGAATGGCAATGCAAGCTGTTGGACAATTTTTACCAAAAGTTGATAGGCACTAATTTATGTATAAGAATATCACTAATTATGTATAAGAATAAGAATTATGTAAAGAAATATCACAAGTAACATCTAAACCCTTTAGCATTATAAATGTGGATAATAATTACTTTGCAATTTTTCTTTAGAGAGGTACTTTTCCCTTGTGAAATCCCAGCAGCTATTACAGCACCACAATGAATCATAGGTCCTTCCTATAATAAAATAGAAAATATATATATCTAGTTGGAAATTGTCATCTCAATCATTTTAACTATTTGACTCTCCAAATAATTTTATTCACTGAAATTGTTTATTTATTAATTTTAGTTAATTAAATTGTATTTTGTGTTGCTTGTATGAGGCACATATACATTTTTACTTTAGAAAATGTCTCAAAAAATAAACTTGCATTTTTATATAAAGTTTATTATAATTGTTATTTTGATTTTTTTTTATTTTTATCATAGAGTTCTTAAAGTTAGACCTTCAGTCGGAAGTCATGATGTAATTTATTTGATCCGTTTGATATTCCTAAATTTTTAGTCAAACACAAGCTGCCCATAATTTTGTTTATTTAAATTATATTTTATGCTGCTTGTACAAAAATATATGTATATATCGCAAATTCAGAAATTAGTTTTTTAAAGTTACTTTTACTGGTAAACAATAAAATAAATAATAAATACATAAGTTATTTGTAAATTTATTATTTATATTATAGAATTATTTATTATTCAAGTTTATTATCATTATTTTTTAGAATTGTTTATAAGTTAGATAAATATATTTAATATAATATGGTGGATGGATTATCTCGGAGGCCTTGAAAAAAAACCTGCTAAATCATCAAGTGGGAAACTCGAGTTGAAAGGAAAAGTATAAATGCAAACCAAATAAATTAACACAAATATATTATTTATTTTCTTCTTAATTATAAATAAAACACAATCTGAAATTAATGGGATTACTAGAAAAAAATATATATACAAAAATCTTTTTTTTTTTTTTTTTTTATCTAATGAAAAAGTAGTCTGATTTGTCAGTTTTTGAGAATCAATGGTTAAAATGGTTTATTGTGATTAAAGCATTTTTATTTATTTATTTATTTTATTTTAGTCAGCTTTACCACCTGACTAATATTATAATAAAATTGTTCTCTGAGAAAAAGAATTTGCCCATTTAAAATATATACACATAATATTATAACTATTTTACCTTTCCACATGCTAGTCCACCAACTACAGAGCTTACAACCCCAACAGCTTTCACTATTAAAGTTTTTAATCTAACAACCTCAGGAACTTTCACTCCATTTAAATAACATTTAATAACAGGAATGCCACTTCCTGCAGCAACAGGCTAAGGAAGAAATAATAATAATAAAATACATATATTATGATGATCTGTCAGATTATTTATATTATATTACTGCTATCACAGATATAACAAGCATAAAAGAAAATATTTTTTTTAAATAATACTTAAAATTAACAGGCCTTATTTGGAAGCCTCACAAGGCTTTTGTTGAGAATTCGCGACTTCATCAGCAGCAGCTTCACGAGATTTTGAAAATGATGAAACTAAATTTCATCTTCTTCCTTGTCCTCTGGTCTTAGTAGATGGCATCATTTATAGTCTATATTCAGTATTGGTACTGAGCATAATGATAATGAGCCTAGACCAAAAGTGGTGCCATACTAAGACTGGTAGGATAAGGAAGAAAATTAAATTGTTTCATTCTTTTGAACATCATGTGAAGCTGCTCCTGATGAAGTCACGAAAGCCTTGCAAAGTGGTCTTTCAAAGCCACAATCCTATAATAAACATTTTCCAGACATTTTTTATGACATTATAATGTACAAAATCAAATAATTTAATTTAAAAATTAAAAAAAAAAGCCCAACAAAATTAAAACAAATACTCAATTCATTGTGAATTTTTACTTCCATTACCCTACGATAGTAGGGTAATGGAAGTATTGTATTCGGTCTGAAAATTCGATATCGGGTTTTCACCTGATTTACACGTTTTAAGGTCCCCTGAGTCCAAAAAAGTGGTTTTTAGCAATTGGTCAGTGTGTATGTATGTGTGTGTGTATGTATGTATGTATGTATGTATGTATGTATGTGGAGAATCTTCTGGCTATTATAGCTCAGAAACTAATGAAGATAGATCTACGAAACTTTAGAATTGAAATACATCTGGTGTACAGATGAAATTTCCAAATTTTGGTGAAAATTGAAAAACCGGAAGTGGGACATCGGAAACCGGAAGTGGGACCGTAAGTCCGTATCTCAAAAACGGCTCTAACGATTTTCTTCAAACTTGCTATATAAACACTCTATTAGATGTCCTTTCGAATGATATAGTTGGTTAGTTCAGGAAAGTTGATAGGCGGCCTGTATAAATAGCTCAATTTCAGGCCTCGCAAAGGCGTTCCTTTAAAAACGGTTGTACGGATTTTTTTCAAACTCGCCATTTTAACTCACTTTTAAATATGCTTTTGTATGTAATTATTTTTTTCCGGTCAATAATTGATTTTTTGTAAAAGTTGGTATCTCAAAAACGGCTCTAACGATTTTCTCTTTATGTCACTTTTATGTTTTCTGATCACATTATCTCTCAAAAATGCATATAATATATGTAATAGCGGGTAATGGAAGTCGTGTGGTTGTTTCACACCAGATTTTTTTAATCAAATATTAAATAGTAATAACATTACATCTATCATAAATGACAAATAATAATGTTAGTTTTTAGTTTTAAAGTAAACTTATTTACACATTTTAATTCCTGTCTGTATCTTTTGGTATTTAGCAACATCATCATTAACCATTTATTTCGAATTAATAATTTATGCTCTTCAAAGTATAAAAACAAGAATATTAATAAACTGATCACAGCCACTGCTAAAATGGGTTCTCCTAAAAACTTTGTCTTTTCCATTTTATAACCACAATCATGTCTCTGTCAGTACATTTATTATTAAAAAAAAAAAAAAAAAACAGAGTATCTTAACCAGAAAAAAAAAAAAAAACAATAAAAGATAATAAAAAAAGTGGAGCTATGATAGTGGTACAATTCATAAGCATCAATTAAGTAAGACAAAATTAGAAAGCTATAAGCGCTGATTCAACAAAATTGACAAAAATCTAAGCTAGAATTTTTATTCTAAATGTCTATAGAATAGTCTTTCAAATACAAAATATAATGCACTCTCCAATGAAAAAAAAAATATATATATTTGATTTATTAAGGTTTCATCGATTCAGAAGCAGCAAGAGCAAAGGTATTTATGAAAATTAATATAATTATATTAATTTCATTTTTGATCTAGAGACTGCACAACTGGTGCTTCTATTTTAAATCTACAATCTTTGGTAATTACCCAGTCTCTTGTGGCCAGCAATATAAGTACTTTTGTAATAAATGAATGTCTCAGAGAGAGTGTGGTCGCTTGTTAGTTAATTTATCCATATTTAAAATGAAAATTTTGAGAACAAACCAATCATTTTATAGAAAAATAAATAAACAAAATCGGAAAGGAATAAAAGGTTTTTCAACGTTTCTGAAAGTTATAAATAATGTAGTTGTTAAAAGGCAAAAAAAAAATGCTTTAATTGAAAATTATGTGAAAATTCAAATCTATGGTTATGATTATGCTTGAAAAAAAAAAATAGTTACATATCTATAATTTCAGTAAATTTTCAAGGTAGCAAATCCAAAGTTGAACACAGGGAAATAAACAATGTCTTGAATGCCAAAGGAAATAATAAAATATCAGATAGCTGTTTCGGTATCACTTAGCATACTGTTATCAGTGCATTCAGCTGTCTGTTAATTTATTATATTTCCATTGGTGTTTAAGACGTTGCCTAGTTTTCCCGTGTTTACTAGCACCAAGTCTCCTTTCAATACAAATTTGAAGTTGCTTTAATTGAAAATTTAATTATTTTTAATCTCTCCAGTTCAACTTATCCATTATTCATGAGTGGTACTGAGTTCTAGTGAAGTTTTAATAGGAAAATGTGAAATTTTTAGAAAATATGTACAAATACCCTCTCTCTTCTTGAGACAGAGAGAGAGAAAAAAAGATAACTTAAAAATTTTAAATATAAAATCTATTATTGCTTTAAACTGACTTAAGTCTAAAGGCATTAGCAACCACTTGAGGTGTATAACAAGTTTTAAAAAGTGCCCATGAAAATAATATATATATATATTCGCAACAATTATAATTTATTTAGTAAAAAATGGGAACTCTCGAGAAAATTGAAAATCTTAAAATGGATCGTTCATTAAAAACAGCATAATTAAAACTGACATAAAAAAGTAGAACTTTGTAAAATAAAAAATGACTTTATAAAATAAAATTACTTACAGCTACAAATGCAACTAATGCTGAACCAACTAGAACTGAAATACCACAGAAAAGCATCCAAAAAAGATACGCAGTAATTAAGCAGTCATCAGTAGATGTAATACAATCATTAATTTCTAGAGACATTAAGGATGAAAACAAACTAAAATATCCATGATAAATTTTATAAAATTTTTGGCAGAAAAATATCCAATATATGAATGAATTATCTTTTTTACATCATTTGAAGATGTTTTATCATAATCAATCATCCTTTAAATAGAGTGCAAACAATTATAAATGAATTTTTATGTTATATGGATTTATTAATTTTACTAACAATAAACATATAACAGGAATCAGTGGTGTATCCAGAGAGGGGGCTGATGGGCTGCAGCTTCCCAAAATTTTGTAGAAAAATAAAGATTAAGAGCAATATGCATGATTTCTGTACACTATGAAACATTATCAAACTTAACTCAGCCCACCCTGAAATGAAATCCTGGATATGCCACTGACAGGAATCTATTAATTTTACTAACAATAAAATTCATAGATGGAAGAAAGAAATTTAGAACATATACATATATGCACTTTTACATTGTAGTTGAAATGAAACATGTAATTTATTAAAACAACATGTGCATTATTTACATTAACTGCAGCATATATATATGTACTTATATACACTGTCAGAAAAAAAGAAAGAAAGAAGTTGAAAAGAATATTGCAAAATGGCCGTACCAGCCAATCATCAGCCATACCCGAAGACTTCAGCAGTTTATTTAGCAAAGTTACATGCCCTGTTTGTGTTTTCATTTTTTGTTCTAAAAATCCTCAACTCTAATGGTTGTTGCTCTTATAATTGAAAGTTTTAGCTTGGTTTCTGATATCCAAGGTTTAATTAATATACAAGACATTTACAAAAAGCACTTTACTCAGCTAATTTTGTTTTTTAACTTTTCCATTTTCTTGGCTTTCTCATTTTAAAGTGTCTTGCATTGAAATAAAATTTACAGAGGAAATTATGAGTTATTACTTAGTAGCAAGCTATAAATTTGAATAGTGGTTTATAACTTTTTAAAAAGATTTTTCTTAAATTAAAATTAATTATTTTATAACCTTTCATGTAATATATGTGAAATATATGGGTGTATATCCACGAATTTCAATCTCAACACTAAAGAATTCAACTGTTTAGCAAAGTATTTGCTTAATCAATCCAATTACAGGCTATCACAAATTGTAATTTCTAGTCTGTAGAACCAATTTTAAAAGGTTGTAAATGCACACTGAAGATCAGGCTGGGAATACTTCACCTTTAATTCCATTTTCATATTTATAAAATTCCCAACTATTAAAATGTTTCTCATTTTTTAAAAATTAATTTTTTTAAATTTTTAATATTTTGTTTTAAAACTGTAAATCGAAAAAAAAAAAAAAAAGAGTAATTTTTAACTAACCAATATCATTTTAATGGCCACAATTATATCAGCCATGCTCAGCGATTTCTTTACAATGAAGGGTTCATACAAATGGCTTGGTCAGCCTATTCTCTTGACATGAACCAAACATAATATGTTTGCGATATTCTTGGCAAATAAGATTGCTGCCTGGCTATCTCCCCACAAATGGTTTCACAGCAGAAAAAGGCTTTTTTAGAGGAGTGGGATGGAATATCCTAATCTTTCATAGATAATCTGATAAATTTCATTCCTGAAAAATACTCAACTTCGCAATCCATCAAGGGAAATCATACATCCTAGTAAAATTGATTTCCTATAAAAATAAATTACACATTTTTCATTACTTTTTTTTTAATACACAAATTGTATATTTTTCGTTTTGTACCAAAAAGCTTAATAAAATACATTTTTTTTTTTTTTTTTAAATCCATGTATGAGGTTATTTTTTACAGCTCATTATGTTTGCAGATCCATAGCACATCATTGTGAATAACATGCCCAAATACACATTTTTTTGGATGAAAATAATTAAATAAAACCTTAGTTTGAAAAAAAAATTTAAGTAAACACAAGTAAACAAGTGTAGTATTAAGCAACACAGTAAAATACATGCAATGCATAATTTAGTTGTTTAACCCTTTTATGTCCCAACCATAGATATAATAATATACTATATAGATCTATCATCTCCATATTATTGAACAAAAAATTTTGATGCCGAAAAAAAGTTTTGGAATCAGCCATTAGAAGGTATTGAAAAAAAAAAAAAATATTAATTTGAAACTGTATCTGGAGTTTTTCATTCACTTTTAGTAAATAAATTATTAATAAATTTTATTTATTGAATTATCCGTGTGTATTAATGAGTGTAATTTACTCGGGGAAAGGCAGCATTGGAGTGATTTTCCCCCGAGTCAAAAGGAATCACTTTTTTCCTCTCGCTGATCAATCTATGTCTTATTACTATATCTATGGTCCCAACAAGATTTTAAAGTCCCATTAGATGTAAAAGAATATAAAATAAAATTTATGGAATAAATGTCAAAGATACTTACAAGGATTGAACATACAGATTTAATTTTAATGTTAGTTGAACATATAGATTTAATTTAACTGTATGGCACTAGATGTTACAAGAAATATTTTTTGTTAAAAAAAGAGTTTTGAAAGAATGATGTTGAGAGAGAATGATACTGAAAAAGAGAGAATGATGTTGCACTTTTCCCTATCAATTATTATGATCTTCACTTGTGTTATAATTAATTTATACATCACTCCAAGAATCTACCTACCATTAATCTTAAGAAAAAATATAAAGATGATTAAAAAAAAAATTATTATTATTATTTTTTTTTTTAATTTCTGATCTTTTTTGTGCTCTATGTACTAACAGTACATTAAAATGCCACCCCACTAAATTCTCATTAATCATAATAATGAAATGATTACATGATCTGTTTATATCCTTAAAAAATAATTTAACTAAAAAAATATGTTGTAAATATTTTTTTGTTGCTGTAGTTTGAGACATTTGAGGTTTTATTAGAAATAGTTGCAATCCCAGTGGCAGAAACGCAGCGACACGGTGACATAGTCGCGGACACAGAAAAATGGCTTGCAGACAGTTTTTGTCTGCACTAATAAAAAAAAATTGCCTGCAATTTTCAGACAGTTTTTGTCTGCAGTCATAAAAAGTTGTATGCAATTTATGGACATTTTTCGCCAACAAAAATGCGCTACCGATGTATGACGTCTTAGACGCTCTTTGGTAGAAACTCTAGAGCCCCTATAAGTGCCTTGGTAGGAACACACAAAACAGTACTTAACAAGGGCGACCTAGTAGTCTAGATTTCCTTTGATAGGCAGTGTTATGCATGTATTCTTTTCTCCTGTTACCTGTTACTGACATTCTACAGAAACGTAGAAAAGTGCTAATTTAATTTAAAACTGTTCCAAAACTTCTCCTCCACTTAAAAATTCACTTATAAAAATTTCTGTGTCAAAACTAAAACGCTTTTATTATTTATAATTATTTTTATTGTGTTGTGTCAAACACTGCTATAAAATGAATGAGTTAAACTTATTATTTTATAATTGTTTATACTATATTGTTCTGTAGTAAAATTGTATCGTATATTGTTGCACGAGATCACCACTGTTGTTAAGCCCCCCCCCCCCCCTCCAGATTGCCGCTATCAGCTTTCAGGATTTCATTCCATTTTCACCCCTGACTACTTGCAAATTTCGCAGACAGATTATGAAAATTTAAAAACCCAATTTTCTGTGACTGGGGTTGCAATATAAACATAATGTATACTTTTGTCAAACAATTTTTATCATTTATGGAAAAGAATGATTTTTGTAGAAATTGAATATAAAACTATATATAATAATTAATCTTAAGGGGGGAAAAATACCACAAAAAGGATACTTTCATTTATAAAATTAAATTTCTTATATGAAAAAAAGTCTATTGAGATAGTGATGATAAATGCAATCAATCCAACAAGAATTCCAATTAAAAAGATAACAATCCATCGTAGAACTTTGACTGTAGTAAAGGACTATTAGAAAAAATATATATATATTAGAATAAAATACAATCAATAAAAAAATAATAGCACAATGAATTATGAAAAGTAAAAAATATACAAAACTGGATTTAAAAAAAAAAAAGTTACAAGGGTACTAAAAATTATTTATTAATAATAAACAGAAAATATAAAGGGAATTAAGAGGCATACTTGCCATGCCGACCACTTTTCAACATAATCACCAAATCTATTTAGGCATATAACTGAATGCAAGACTAACTTGATTAACTTGGCCTCCTTGATAACATGACAACCTTCTATCAGATAAATGTTCCTTCAATTTTGGATACAGAAAATAGTAACTGGGTACCAAAATCTGGGCGATATAAAGGGTGGCACCAGACATTTCACTCACTTTTTCAGCATTTCTGTAATTTGGCAAGCAGTATAGGAGTCTGGCATTGTCATACAAAAAAAGGGTAACACCATGGCTTAAAACACAGACACATTCTTTGCCCATTAGAAATTAATCTTACCTTGCACCTCCAAGCAAGACCCACTTTTTAAAATACATTGCCAATTCAATTATTCTGGTACATATGCAAACTTGCAGTACCTGCTTGCACAACTGCTGTAACACACACAGAACCATCTTCTTTACTCTAGGAAAAAATATTCCCTCCACCATTAATACTTTTCAAATGATACTACTTGTAGCTTGTAACTTTTTTTTTTTTTTTTTAATCAAAATATTTAATATACAAACTTTAAAATTCAAACATTTCAAGACTTACACTTATGAAACTGCAGCATGAATTCCAGTGTTTCTCATCTTTTAATAACTAAAAAAAAAAAAAAAAAGAAAAAGGAAAAAAAAAAAAAATAAGAAGTGAGCTTGTTAGTTATAAATATTATTTATTTTTACTCATAAGGATAGAAATAATTAAGAGTTCAACAAACTTGAAGACATGTTAAAACAAAAAGTTTTAACATCTTATTAAATTAGTTATTTAAAAATAGCAGACTAAATTGTACTTCCTACTTGCAATTAATATTAATTATTCCCAAAAATTTATTAAATATCCAACTAAACAGCAAAGGAAAAAAGGAAAAAAAAAAGGAATTAAGTATTCAAATTGAAGAGGCATTAATTATTTGCAAAAACACCTACTAGATGTAGAATTTTACTTTAAAGTTCAGTTTATAAAAATGTACCTTAGTTAACAGCTTGTTTCAAAATAACAATAATAATAAAAAAATAAATAAAAATTAGTAACAATACCAACAATCATTTTAAATGGAGTTTTTTGACTGGAAGATACAGTGAGTGTAAATCTGTGTTTATGCATCCAATGAATGAAAAATAAAAACTTATGACAATAAACAAGCAAATGTTAAATATATACAACAATTTCAATTAAAATCACAGATTAGAAGTATGTTATGCCCAATAATCCAACTGACAGGGTCTCGCAAAATTTCAAAGGAAATCTTCAAAAGTATCTTTTTATTTATTTCTGAATATGCTTGTTGTATAACAAACCCAACAAATAGTTGGAATGGAAACACTATGAGACGCAAAGATGCTGCAGTTAAATTCCATAAGCAAGGTTGCAAACATAAACTCTGGAAAAAAATTACCTGAGTTTTCCTTACCTGTCTTAAAAGTAAATTAGATTACATGCAAAAATGCTGCATTAGAATCTAACAAGTCAGCTGAACAACTGAAAGTTTAATAAAATATTTTTCTCCAAACTATAATTCTAGACAATTTAAAATTAAAAACTGAAATTGAAGCTTTATTTAAAAAAAATTTCTTATGTTTTTTCAAAAATATTTTTTAATAACTTGAATTATGCCAGTTTCTACAATAAATTTCAAATTTTCATGAATTTTCCCTGTTTTTTAATAGATTTTGTTAATTCCCTGACTTTTTCAGGTTTTCTCAAAATTCTAAGTAGCATAGTAACCCTGTCAAAGTCCCGAATAATGGCAAAAGACTGTGAATGATAAAAACAAGCTAATGTAGAGCAACCCACTTCAAAGACAAACTCTGTCTCTCAAACTCACTAAGAAATATAACCATGTGACTAATTAATTACTGTTAAAAGAAACATCTACCCTACGTCTAAAAGTAAACAGAAGTTTATTATTAAAGATTTGAATAAAAACAACTTTGGAATTCTTTAACTACAAGCTACTATTTTTAATGAGAAATATATATATATGTATGTTATGTTTGTAGGTATGAAGACAATATTACGAACAAAGAAGCTCACACCTTTATTATAATATAGATACAGAACAATTTTAATCTCTAATATTGAAAAAAAAAAAAAAAAATTTTTCAATGTAATTAAAAATATTATCATACTTTAGATCGTTTTGCTTGTTCTTCTACAAATAATGTACTTTCACAGATGTCATAATCAAGACTCTAAAATAAACACAATTAATGAATTAAAATTCAATATATAGGTATTATAACGTTATACAAAACATTAAATAAAAACTTCAAAAGAAAAAGAATGTCACTGAAACACTAAAATACAGTGAAATACATTTAACATGAAAATGCTTAACGTGAAATGATATAGCAAAATCAGTGTTCGCTTGTTGTAAACAAGATAACGATGAGGAAAGGAAAAGCTTAGCTTTAAATATGCGATGCGTAGAGTGTAGCAGAAGCAGGCTAAAGCGTAGTTACTATGCCAATTGCATAGTTGTTGGCAGCCCTGCCCCCCCCCCCCTATTTTTCAGAAACTCTGAATCTATTTTCTATTTTTTTCACACATCGGAACAGAGATTGCAGCATAATCCGATCTTTTGCTTTATAAATTTTTGATCTTGCCTTTAACTAACCAACAGCTGCTTCATAAATCTTTTTTTTTTTTTTTTTTTAAATCTTTAAAATTACATCAACAAAAATAACAAATCTAATTACTTTTATGATCTAGCTCAGGCCTGTCGAACCCAAACTCTTCGCGGGCTGCATTAGAAATCAATTTTACACTGGCGGGCCACAGTGTATAAATGCATGAACCATATACATATAGTAATTATTTTCCTGGTGGGTTCAAGAGGATTTAAAACAGAAAATTTGGATATTGGAGACCCTGCCCTTTTTCAAACCTATGGGAAACTCTGAACTTTGAGAGATGCTTTGGAAATACATTTCATTTCGGTAGGATACACAATGCACATGAATATATATATATATATATATATATATAACAGGCTTTGCTAGTCACTATATTTTTAAAAAAATTTCAAAAATATTAAATCACTATTTTATTTATTTATATATATATATATTTCATATCACTTTATAAATAAAAACTAAAATGTAGATAGGAGATGCTGGGTCAGAAGTTTGAACCCAAGTTGCACTCATCGGCCTAGCCATTTGGGCAAGGATCCCTTGAAAAGGAGGACACACTAGCCTGACTTAGGACTCTCACATAGTCATTTGGAATAGGAGCTGTACCGAGTACTCATTATATACTCGGTACTCGGCCAAATATGGACTAAGTATTCGGCCAATACCGAGTAGTTGTAAGAATTTCATTATTTTTATGTATTATTGAAAGAAATGTATTCATAAGAGTTGTTTTTTAATAACTAAAAAAATATGAAAATATAAACATAGTCATTAAACTTTTGCTGCAAACAGCTTTCTGCAGTTAAAACGGACAAGTAGATTGCCACTAAACTCGATACAGAGGCGATTCATGATTTGAGCTTATCCATTTTAGTTACAAGAATTTAAGTATAACCATCTTATATGTGTGTAATATGCAATTTTTTTTTTTTTTTTTACAAAAACATTGTACATAAAATTGTATCTATAAAACAGACAAAAATAAAATATTTTAGAAAAAAGAACCCCTTGTATAATACTACTATAGTAGATAAAACTTTAGTTACGTATTTGTGCAAATAAAAGTAAGACACTTTTAAAACTGTAAAAAAAAGATTGATTTTTAATTTAAAAAATAATAATTATGAAAAAGGTAAATACACTAAAATGTTACTAAAAATGTATTACCAAATTTTTTGTTCTGCAAATTATGGCCCGAAACCACCTACCTTTTTACTCTTCTAAAATTTGAAGATTAATGAAGTCTATCATGTTTCAAATGATGATAAAATATTTATTTTAATGTTCTCATTTCATATGTAAATTTCATGCATCTTAAATTAAGCCTATAAAGAACTTTTATATTCTATGAGAATTATCTGAGAATGATTCGCATCTGAGAAAGACTATATAATAAAGAATGAAGTTATCAGTTATTATGGTTTTAATAATCCACTAAGCTGGAAGTATCAAATATAACAATGAACCTAATTGTGTATATACACTACAAAAGTTCTGAAACGTTTCATGTAAGCATGCTGTTTGCCATTTAACTTAATTTTGTGTTCAAAAAGCCGTTTTTAAATTTCAAGATGTGCAAAATTCTTCATATATATGTCAATTTCAATTATTCTTTCTTACAACTACTCGGTACTCGGCTGAGTAGTAAAAGGCCGAGTACTAGGTACTCGGCCAAAGTGCTACTCGGTGCAGCACTAATTTGGAATTAAAATTATTAACACCACACTACTTTTTACAAAATGTTAACCTTTTCACTATCAAAATTTCATTTCAATTGGATATTGTTTCCTGACATCAAGAAAAATAATTACAAGATAAGAACTTTTTATAAACCATGTTTTTTTAATTTTATGTCGAATCATATAAATTTGTCAACTCTATGTATTCATAAATACTTTTTAAAATTTATTTTGATGAATTATCCCATCAACGTGAAAGAAAATTATCAAATAGGTACGTAATAAAGAGAGCGATTATAAGAAATTTTCAAACACTTAGAAATTTAATAAAAATATTAAAAGAATGCATTGTCATCATGTTCTGAGCTATTCTGAAAGTTTCAAATATCTAAGTAGTCGGGAAGTTAGTTAAAAATTGATTGCAAGATTTGTACTGGACAAACAAACAAGAAAGCAAATTAATAAAAACATGGTAAAATAAAGAAAAGAACACAGAATGAAACAACGTTATTTTATTTATATAAAAACTATTGTGATAAAAAACTGAGAAAATTTGATTAATAATAGTTTAAAAATTGCTGCATTTTAAAATTTCTTACTAACAATTTTAACAACTGTCGACAGTAAAGCCTTTATATAAGTATAAATAGGAAAACACAATTTCAACTTACTTCATACTTTTGAGATAAAAGATTTGACATTCCAATGGATATTTTTTGGTTGACAGAAGACACACTGTCCAAAAATACATTACTGCTTGCATAAAATGAGTCATATTGTTCATTCTAAATTGTTAAAAAGAAAAAAATATATATAGCATATGAAAGTTTTATTTAAACAAAATACAATAAATATAACAGCTAGCTAAAAATCGCTGTGACATTATGAAAAGTTATTTTAATATCAGCATTTCCACTTAAAATTAACATCATCATTTATCCATTGAATTATTTATTTATTTCATTGCATTTATTTAAAGAAAATATATGAAATGTTTACAATATTTTTATTTTATCAATAATTATTAAAAGTGAATTATTGACATGTTTATGCAGTCAAAGAGTTTATTTTTAGAAGGTAATTTAATTTCCTAATTTGTTTACTTTATAACACATAATTTTCAAATGATTTGTTGCATCTTGGGCTCATCAAGAGTAATTTATTTTTCAAGGTCTTAGAGTGTTGATTCATTTCTGTAAATATAAAATTAATTTAATTTGATTATAAAAGAAGCAGGATTATTATATTTGGGCTTAATTTTTGTGGAAAGAGATAAAAAAAAATTCATGACATCACAACTCAAAAGTTTTTCTGGTTTTTTTGTTTTGTTCGATGAGATCGGTGAGAACCATCAAACAGTGAACAACCCTTGAGCTGCTGTACAGCGTATGAAATTTGGCTCATTTTCTAGAGCTGGACAGCGTTAATTATGGCTGGTTTTAAAATGTCATTGGACATTATAAAAAATATTAGTTAAAGTGTTCTGTTGGAAAATCAACCTGGTTTTCTGTGTTTTATAAAAGTGGCATCCACCCTTGTTTGCCAGAATTCTTCATTTATTTAAAAATCTTTTTTTTTTTTTTTTTTTTGTAGGCCATCCTGCTCACCAAAGTAGAGATAGTTACCCAGGCTTTCTCATGATCATTATTGTTCTAAGATTAATTTAATTTGGACCATCCTGGTCGTATGTAATAAGAAAAAGTATTCCAGAGAACGAAAGGTATCCCAATTTCCATAGTTTTTTTATGTGATCTGAAAAAAGAGGCCAGCAAGGCCAAATTATGCTGTTATAAGCAAAAATTCAAGATTAATGCTGATTCATACTCCTTCTGTGTTATTATATGTTAAGTGTATTTGTTTCTTCATGTGTGGTTATAAATAAAAGATTATTGTATGTGAATCACCAAATGTATTCGTACATTTGTGATGTCATAATTTTTCAGATAATGGGTATATGTTGTGAATGCTATCAAAGGAAACTTTTAGCATTATTTTATTGAAAACGTTACATCACCTACAATTTATAATCTTTTTCAATAAGTAGTTTCTTGATCATTCTTAAAAGAGCATTAGTATTTATGGTTGTGATATTATACATATTATCACCCCACAACCCCAGTAGCAGAATTTTTTGTATCATTCTGCAGCACCAGTTTCAGAAGCCAAAATTTTTCTGCGACTCTGAACGACGAGCCAAGCTTTACTTTCATGATAAATTACTTTCTTTTTAAAGCAAAATTTGCATTTTAAAATATATGACAAATGCCTTTAATACATGCAGACAATAAATAAATGTTTACACAGCTTAATATTGAAACAGCAGTTAACCCTTTAACGTTCACTACTTAATTTATTTTAAAAATTACTAAACTAATTTTAAAAATGGCTTTTAGACACATAGGTGATCATAAATATTTAAAAAATAAAAAATTAGCATTGTTCCTTTTCGAGAAATTTTCGGTTTGAAACATCTGTAAGTAAACCTTATTAAATTCAAATAATATTTAATTTAATAAATAAATCACTTTATAAGTAAACATTATAGACAACAAAAACTCGTAAAAGTTGCATAGATCCCAATATTTCAATTTATTCCGGAGTATTTTAACCCTTTGCGGTGCAAGGTAATTCGTATCATTTAAATTACATTGCCACCGGAATTTACGATCATAATTAAAATAGAAGAAATTTTAAATTTTCATGTTAAAAAAACGGCCTTTTCTGCTATGTTATAAATCTAAATTTTTACTAAAAAATTTCCAGTATGAGTTTTTGCACTTGAGAATTAAAATTAGGTGTTCCATCAGCGGGAACACTGCAACTGAAAGGGTTAATGCAAGTTAAAAGAAATGTAATACCTGAAAGCAAAAAAAAAAAAAAAAGTAACTTAAACACAGTTCAATCTTTCAAAATTATTTTATATAACTAATGAAAACATGGTAAGCAATCAGAGTTATTAATAACTCTGCTAACTACTTTTGAAGTAACAGCATGTTTAAAAGTAACATTTGTTGAGACATGCTTATAATGTTGAAAGTAGGACATGCCATACTTTTCAACTAATGCAGCTTTCAAAAATTTGTGTGTATGCTTAAATCCACTTTCAGGACCATTAAGCATAATAAAGACACGCATATCTGATGTGCCAATATCTTCTAATGAGCCATCATTACATCTTGGTCTTTTTTCCATTACACTGCTTTTTATTGACCCCCAACTCTCACATATTGCCTCTGAGACAGGGATTGACATACAAAATGAAAAAAATTTTAGATCGAGTGTAATGCGGTTTTAGATTTTTTTTTAATTACTGTTGTTTCACATAAACAACAAATAACTTTTTCATTAGATGACATGATAAAAAAAAATATTATACTTCAATCTATAACACGTGCTAACACATCAACGATTAACCAAAAAAAAAAAAAAAAGAAATGAAGCACGTGCACTATGAACATAAGAAATCTAAAAATGACCAAACGATCGAGTGTGACTAGCGCTCCTTTCCCAAGCTCTCTCCCTACGAAGAGGATCATTCCACTTCGATTGCAGGTGGGAGAGGCAGATCGCGAAGAGAAAACGCGGAAGGAATTTTTCTATTCAATATTCTTTGGTTTTTCAGCATAGCACGCGTGGTGAACAATCATAGCGAAAACAAACTCGAGATTTTTTTCCGGTTGCATTTTTTAGTTTTCTTATGATTTTTTTTTTTTTTTTTTTTTTTCGTTTTTGTAAATTGGTAAATAAATCTGCAAACTTCAAGATCATTCTGCGAGCTTCAAGATAATTCTGCAGCGTCGCTGCCGTGCTGCACGATTTCTGCTACCGGGCCCACAACATATAATCTGCTTTTTGCAATTAAATCTTAAAATTGGCTTCATAAAATAGTTAAACTAATTGGAGAAATATTAAGAAGACTAGTAGTGCAGGTTATATAAAGTGTATATAGTTTATAGTATTAAATTCAGGTGTTTTTATTCAGAGAAAAATAAATTCAGCATTTACTGGAAAGTGAAAATTTGAGTGCATTGAATGATGCTTGCTTTTAAATTAACTTCTATGAGTTAATGTGTCGTTAATTTTCATGCTTAAACACTTTTACATAACAAACAACAGAAAAGTATGAAAAAAGAGAAAAATCTAAAATACTTAAAATTCTAAATTGAAACTTCATATTTACAAATACTATGAGTTGAAAGGCCTTACTTGAAGCTTTTGCGAAACGTTTTCAGTGCAGTCCCACAAAAAATATCACAGCTAGCTTCTATAACACAGAAAAGAAACTGAAGTGTTGGAACAGCTCAGAAGCATCAACAGCACCTGTGAAGCTCTCCGAGGATGGTGCAGGCCTGCACCAAAAAAGGATTGCAAAAGCTTTATAGTAAGGCCATTTAACTTATACTATTTATGGAAAATTTATATAATATATATACAGATTAATAACTTTTTAAAATTAAGAGATAAAAAACTGTGTTTTGTATACTAAATATAAACTGAAATAATAAAATCACGCAGCAATAATTATATATAATAATAGTGCACAATATATTAAATGAACAATAATAAATCACATATTATGATATGCAATCCTCAATAAGTAAAGATATCGTATCATTTTACACTGGTGTTGGTCTTCGGAAATAAGGCCGATTGACTTATCTAAGGTCGTAGGTCTGAGGGTAGTGTGCCTTCCATGGAGGTCTTTCTAAGGGATCCTAGATCATATATTTATGCAAGTTTCGGAGAAAACCATGCAAAACCATTTTACACTGAACATAAGGCTTTAAATAAATTTACTAAATATAATTTTATGCAACAAGAGTCTTCTTATTCACTGAAAAAAAATCAAAATCCTAATTTCATTCATCATTTTAATTTGTAGATAGAATTTGTGTCAAATAAATTAAGTTAATATGAAATTTACCTGAATTAAACAAGTTTTTAACTTAAAATACAAATTAACGCTATAAGATTGAAAAAATAACAAATTTTGATTACAATAAAGAAATACAACTGTTGGTTACTGGACTAGTCAGATTTGATAATGTATAGTATAGTAAGAAACAGAACACTAATCAAAAGAAATTGCTAAATAATAAGATTAATACTGCAAATAATAGTTAATGATCACAATTCAAATTAAAACTGTAACTATAGAAATAAAAATAAAATTAGCTTGTATGTATATATAATATAAATGAATACCAAATGTTTACCATGACAAACATCTCAAAGATCAAAAATTATTAAATGGTTGTAATAATTAGGTGCATGTTTTCAACATTTGAATTAAATTTTCTCTTATTTAAGAGAATAAAGATACTACATAAAATCATGATTTATCAAATGATTCATACTTCAGTTGACAATAGCAATCCTGAGTCACCAGAATGCTGAAGTAATGGTGTTCTTTCATTAGCAGTACGGGGAGAATGGACACTTATCGGCCGATTTCTAATCCCTTGAGACATTTTCAAGTCTCAAGAAATTAAAGTTATATCAGAATAATAAATTAGTTAAACATAATGATTACATAAACAAATAGAAAAAAATCCATTATGAAAGTAAAACGGTATATCATGTGACAATCACTCACATGGAGTTTGTTTACAAAATTTTACTGTTATAATTTAGTGGCAACAACAGCAAAACATTTTTTTATCCTACTATTCATATGAATTTATGGATGAAAATACTTACTTGACAGTTATTGAAATTACTTTTATACTTTTTTTTTCTATTATTATTATTTTTTAACCAAAACAATTTATTTAATGTTAAAAGATTTAGAGCGGCATACAACTGAAACATCTTCCGTTGTGATCAACTTGTGATCACAAGTTTGATCGCATCGCAATTGTAAATTCATAAAAATGAAACGATATAAAAATAAAAGGATTACTTTAGAATGCAAGAATGTTTGAAGAACACATACGCATATACCATTAATGAATTTTCCGTTCCCGATCTCGGAAAATCCGTAATGAAAATAATGAAATCAGCTGACTTCATTAAGAATTTTGGGCCGCGGTAGCTAGGCTTACCAGATCAGAGTACCTTTATTATAGAGAAACGTTAAAAATAGCTACAATTATCCTATTACGGATGTATTTTTTCATTTTTAATAAGTGGTGACAAAAAATAAAATATCAGTGATGAATAATTTACTATCTACAATTTTTTAATACTTAGAAAAATGCGCCCCCCAGAAAATGGGGACATTTTTGGTTACATCCAGGCTATAACGCTCACTCGCTCGCAATCGAGTGATCACATATCCGCCAAGAAAGTTTCACTGCAAATGGAACAATTCACTCACAAATGACGACGGCTCATCGCAAGTTTGTGATGTGACCAGACGTCCTCATTTTCTGAGGACAGTCCTCATTTTTCATGTGTTGTCCTCACTTGCTTTCAGAAGTTCTCATATCCTCATTTGTCCTCACTTTTGGACGTTTGTTCTCCTTTGTCCTCATTTTTCAGTAATTTCCTTCTTTACTTAAAATTTCAACATTTTAAATTATCTCCAGTACTATCACACAATATATATATATATATTTGGGGAGATTTTAGTCTTTTTTATACTCTAAAATATAAAGATAAAACAAATAAACAAAACTGAATTTGCATAAAAGTAAAAAATAAAATAAATGAGGAGGGGATATTTAAATATTTAACATGAAGCTGAAAGTTATTTTATTACTAATTAGGTTTTATAACTAACTAAATTTAAATAACATTTTAAACGGTAAAGCATATTTTAGTAAGATTGAAGACTGTCCAAGTCAGGGATAGGAGCTGAATGTAGATTGCCTTGTTGACATTTCACGATTTTTTGCTATCAATAGAACTACTGGAAGGTGTAGAAGAAATGCTTTAGGCCGTCAGATTAGAGTTCAGTTCTTATTCCTAGCCTAGCCGGTTTTTGACATTGTTCAGATTATTTTTTCCTTTTAAAATGTTATTTATCGGATCACTTCCATTTGAAATAGTTATGATTTCATTTTCACTAAAACTTGGTCTATAAAACAATAACAATTGTATTAAAACAGTTTATAAAAGTATAAACAGAAGCGGATATAAAATAGTTTAGTACTTTCGTATCAACCACATATCATAAATTAATACTTTAATATTAACAGCATTATATTATACGAAGAGAGAGAAGTATAAATGTGTACAAGTTTATGATAATGTTTATTGTAAATTTAATAGTGCTTATATAAATATTTTTTTATAATGTGTATCGTATACGTTCACAAGTAATATAAATTTATCATAGTGACGATTAATGGCTGCAAGTGGGGTTAATATAAGCTAATTTTGTGCTATATTTTATGAAATTTTATGTCCTCAGAAATGTCCTCATTCTTCTCATAGAAATGAGGACATTGCATAATTTGTCCTCATTTTGCATTGAAAAATTCTGGTCACCCTACAATACATCGATTATTTTAAACGATAAGCCGTAATGATTGGCTAGAGAGAAACATCAGATCTAGCATATGCTTGCGTTTATTGTTTATATTTCTTTATTAACGTATCCGTAATTAAAAATACCGAAATGTTTAAATGTAATTGTTTTCCTGGAAATGTCTCTTCCTATGTATTATTAATTACTAGAGGGAGATAAAACACAAAATAAGATGATATTCACACTTATATATGAAGTTTCATGCAGTTTTGTATGCTTGACTCGTAGTCCGCTTGTAAATCTTTTTTTTTCTTTAATAGATTGTTTATATGCAGCTTTTTTAAACTTTGTTTAGAAATATTAATGTATTTATATCTTTTATATTTTTGGCATCAGAAACGTTAAATATTATCTTTCATTTATTGTCTGTATTGAATTTCATTTCATAAATAGGTTACAATAAGTTTCAAGTGTACATTCTTTAAATTTCTGTGGGATGAAGTCTAAATTTGACTCTTTAAAACCCTCGCTTTCCCAAGATCAAGGCGTTACTGCAGAAAAACTGCTTTCAGGTGCCGCTTGGCACATTTGGCGAAAAACCACAAGCGCTACGCCTTTTTGTATCGTTTAGAAGTTGTAACATTCCACTGGTTACGTATGCTATCTTTGGCGAATTAGCGCAGTTTTTGAATGAGGCGGGCTTAACTAAATTTCAACTACAAAATGACCCCATTTTGGGAAAGCGAGGGTTAAGTATACTTATGTATACACATCGACTAATCTAACATTTAATTTGTATTTTAAGCATTTATTTTTTAAAAAAATTCTAAAGTTGTTATATTTGCATAGTATATGAAAACTAGCATTTATTTTAATTGTTTAGTAGGTGATTTTCAACAATTAAAAGCTTTTGTAAATTAATTTGATTTTGGCTTTTATTAATTTTGGTTTCTCATCCATTTTTGATGTATTAAGAAAAATATGTGACTGATAAGAAATGACCGAAACTTGTTTTGAAAATGTGGCAGTAAAAGGTTACCAATAAGGATATTCCGTTTGGTGTTGGTAGTATCTTTTTTTTTTTTTTTTTTTGCAACTTTATCGCTTGCATCGGCGAAATGGAACGGTACTTTACTATCATTCATTATTATAGGCAAAAATCCATTTTCCTTCACTATGATTACGTCATTAGTTATATAGTAAAGATATGGAAGCACTTGGATGCAGTCCTGCAGAAAGCAGTAAATTTTGTTTGCGTAAATAGGGTAATATGGAGATATTTGGATTAATGACATTTAATAATGCTATGGGTCTCAATGAGGTTCCTTTAATGACGATCTTTTTTAAGGGATTCTAGCTCATGTTTGTGTAAGTTTCAGGCGATCACATTGAAAATTTCGAATGGCTAGGCCATTGAACACAACCTGGGTTCGAACCCTATACCATTCAATTCAAACTGATACTTGAACTTTGTATTTACTAATTATAAAAGAAACAAAAACCTAATTAGGTTGAACAAGCTGGCAATATTTTTTTTTAAGTGGTTTTTTTTTTAGTTATAAGCTTTATTACTTAGAGTTCTAACAACCACGTGGCATTCTTCTTAGCAACCGTACTTTGCTGAAGGACAATGCTAATTTTTCCATGCCTTTGGAAGCGTAGTAGTCGAATTTTTTTATGCTTTTACAAATACATTTACAACACTGTGTTACAGTAAATTTGTAACACTATTCCGCAATGATAAAATGGGTCAGTTGGGTCAACTGTCCCTCAGCAAACATGCTCGTGACGTCATCTGTTAGAACTCTATAAATATTAAACTTTATAAGCTTAAACCCATATTAAATAAGAAAAAAAAAAAAAGTAAAGCTTTCAGAATTTTGCCTATGTCAATATTATAGTTGACATAGTTACTTAAAATATACTTTACTAGCAAACAATCTGTTTTCAATTCTTTTACTGGAGGCCCCTTATGTTAATCCCCTGCGAAAATATCCTGTGTCTGTCCTTTTATTGCCGCTAGTGTACTGTAGCAAGTTTTCTTAGTATATTAAATTTCATGATAATTCAAGCGCATTCAGATTTGACGATGGCTGTATTTTTTTCCCATTCCCAGTACTATATAAGTAGCAGTCTTTTATAATATTCCTATGGGATTGAAAACTAACAAAGATTTATAAACAAAAATAGTAGTGAAAAATACATTGGTGGCAGCAACCCTGCATACTTGTTAACGAAAGCCTGAGCAAAATCACAGACAAATAAACTAAACTGATAAACATTTTTCCGCTGTATTGGGAAATGTGAAAAATAAATTTTCATTCAATACACCATATATTTAAAAATTAAAAATTTGTTTGTCAAGATTTATTAATATCAAGTAAAAAGAAAAAAGAAATTCAGAGGAGGTGATATCTCCCTAAAATTTTTCAAAGGGGCATTTCCCTAGTGCCCCCTCTATGTGAAAAATACCAGAGCCAGGAATCGAACCCGGGCACTCTGTTTAATGTGTAGATGCTCAAACACTGAGCCATGCTAGCTGACAACCAACTTGGCATTTTCCACATACAGGGGTGGCGCCAGTTAGGGGGCCGGGGGGGCACAGGCCCCCCCCATCGGGGAGTCTGTAACCCCCCAGCGGGACGCGTACCTCCATTATGTTGGCGCGTACAGCACAAATTCAGAATTTTTCACCAGACAGTGCGGTTTTCACCAAATCTGGAAGTGCAAAGAGAAACTTCACGCTACTTAACCTGTGTAAATAAACATTCGGCGTTTTTTTTTTTTTTTTTTGATGATGATTAATGTAAGATTTAAATCGCAAATCGAACCAAATCTGTAATACGCAATATTATGTAAACATGTAAACTATTTTTATTGTCATTTTGTATTCAAATTTTAAAATGTACGACTTTTTGAAATATTTCACTTATGATGCAGAGCTTGAATTTTCACTAAATATTCACCTTATATTTAAATATTATGTATTTTTAAAGAACATCTTAATCGTAATAAAGATCGATATTTTGTTTTAAATTTTATGGTTGAAATTCATAAATTTTCTACGTATAATTTCTTCCTCAGACAGACATGTCCACTTCTCACCTCCCCCCTTTCCAGCAAACAAAGTTTAAAAAAATAAAACATTAAACATTCTATTAATGCTATTCTATTTGTTTCTCAGTCATTATAAATAATCTAACTTAATATGTTATAAAAATCAAAGTAATAATGATGTGCATATTCTATTTCCCTTTTCTAAAAGAAACAAGTCGGCATAGATGTATTTTGCTCAATTCCTCATCATATATGTATTGTTACTAATTTCTATTGAGAGCAAAACGTATTAATATTAAATGGAATGAGTATGATAGAACACTCAACACAATCGCAGACTGAAATGCCGCACCTTATAGGCTACTCTCTATCCGATTCGATACATTAACATTAACTTATCGTAATTAAATGACTAATTTTATTAGGATTGTTTTCGTACTTTAATTTCTAACACAATGATCCCCATATTGCAAGTTCGTGTGAAGTATTGGCGTAATTTGTCATATAAAGGAAAACTTAAATTTTTAATTACTAAAGTTTTCAAATTAAAATGTTCAGATTTAATGAAGTGTATTAAAAAAGATGTCTTAAAATATTGGTCTGATATCTTTACGACAAAATATTTGTCATAATGGACGTTTAAACGAAATTTTGCTCTATTCTGCCATATATAAAAAAAAAAAAAAAATCGTAAATTTCGAATAACTTACGAAGTTTACAACTTACATTGTTCAAAAGCAATATTGTCTTTATCAATAACATAAGTAATATTTAAAAACTGATGCGCCAATTTTACAATCATTCTTTCGTGAGACATGTGTCTATAGATTAAATAAATAACTAAAATTCTGAATAACCTAAGAACATTTCATAAATATTGTGATTTTTGGAATTCACAAAACCTCAAAACGTGAAAAGAAAAAAAAAAAAAATGAGGTCAGATATTTTTAAAATTACCTGAGTGCCCCATATCTATAGAACACACAAACAATCGCATTTCGCATAGACCAACCACTAAAAACATAATTTTTGGATTCAGGAAACCTCAAAACGTATAAATGTAGCAAAATTCAATTTCGAAAACTTGATCCGAAAACAATACTTTCTCGACCTTTTATGGATAAGATAAAGTAAATTAAAAAAAGAGAATTATTTTAAATTAATTAAATTTTATATGCATTTATTACATTGATTTTTATTTATAATAAAAAATGCTTTAATTTAATTTGTGGTAGCCCTGTATATTTACTATATATTATAGAAAAACACAATATAGTGTACTAATTTAGCACAGAATTTAAAACACATAGCACGACTTAAAATGCTCTTCCAGAAATTTCATTTTAAGAATATATCTGAATTCTGTTGTGTTGTTCTGTGTAAACTTCTATCGAAGGATTTACATTCCACATTGTATACGGAACATGCTTTCATGCACATAAAAATATAAGTTCAATTTATTTTGTTTTGTTCCATCTAAAGATATTAAATTGTATCTACCAGAAAATTCGCATATAGAGGTAATGAATTTGAATTCTTTTCTTAGTCACTGTACACGAATTACTTAATCTTTCATCCAAGTTCGGACTTCTAGCTAATATCTATTCTGAGTTATGGTGATAACAAACACACAGACACATTCAGGGAACCGCTAAAAAACCTAATTTTTAGTTTCAGGATATTTAAACATGTAAATGTAGCAAAAACTCGATTTCGAAAATCTGAATCAAAAATAAAACTTTCCTTACAATATATGGGTAAAAGAAACTAAATAATGATAGTAATAATAATAATAATCTGGTGTGTCACTCACACGACTTTCTTTCTTACCCTGCATTTCAATACTATAATGATAGATTGCACATTAAATCTTAAGATCAATAGCGTAAGATAATAAAGTTTACGCAGAACCTGATTAAGGCAGGGGCATTCGGGGCAGTTGCCCCAGGCCCCGCATCAAAGGGGGCCCCCAAAATTGAATGGAAAGTTTATTTTACGTTTCCTTCTTTAATGAACTTTTTTTAAACAAAATATCTTCAGTATAGTGCAAAATCTGGCTTAATTGAGCCATCGTAATTGCAAAAATTTAGCTGAATTCCTTCATAATGTCAGCAAGGATATGAATTTTTCCGCAGCTAGATGACAAAGTTAACAATCAGAAATAAAATGGATAGAACGATATTTCTTCTGACCATTGGAGGGGGGGGGGGGAACTTTATAGCTATTTTAGGTTCTAGTCAATTTTCTTGTTATATATCTTTAATGAGGTGAAAGATATAAATACCTCCATAAAGTTTGGTTCTTCATTACTGAAGTAGTGAAGCACAGGGCCCCCCCCCAAAGAAGTTTTTGCCCTGGGCCCAAGTTTGGCTAAGTCGGGCCCTGAGTTTACGTACTTTTAAAATAATATAAAATAGGATTGGGAACAGTTTTATTGACATGCAGTCGTGTGTGAGAGGGTCTACTACCCCGCTCAACTCCCCGTTCACTTACAGTGCATGCAATAATAATAATAATAATAAATCAAGGCTGTTATTAATTTACATTCAAATTTGCCAGTCTTGAACAAATTTACAAATGGAAACCTAATACGAAATTCAAAATGCCAAATTTGAATTTCTTGCAGTTACCACATATAATGGTAAGAGAAAGAATAAAATAAATGTATTTCAAGGATAATCTTAAAAGCTTTAAAAACTATAATATTACAATTTTATTTCTTCATTAATATTGATAAAATAAATTTCAATGGTGGAGGCTTTCTAACAAATTTAGACATTAAATATATTATTTACAAATAACGATACTAAGACTCCATTGATGGCCCACCAGCGGCCGAGCGGTTCTGCGCTCAAAGCTGGTAGATGGGAGGTGCCGGGTTCGATCCCAGGTCGCGCTCATCGACCTAGCCGTTCGGAGTTTTCCGTGGTTTCCTCCGAAACTTGCGTAAATACGGGCTAGGACCCCTTAGAAAGACCCCCCACGGAGGGCATTCCCCCTCTAGGCCTAGGACACATCAGGAGTCAATCGGCCTTAAATCCTACAACCAACCAACCATTGACACATTTTTAACAGCTCTGATTCAGGGAACCTCAAAACGCGTAAATATCACAAAAATTCATTTTCAAAAATTTAACCCAAAAACAATACATTCTCTACTGCATATATCAGTAAGAGAAAGTAAATAAATAAGTAAATAAAATAAACGCATTTCAAGGTCGATTTAAAAATCTTTAATATTAGACTATTATAATTTTATTTCTTCATTAATCTTAATAAATTAAATTTAAAGGGTGGAGGTTTTCTAATAAATTTAGACATTAAATATATTACTTAAAAAATAACAATACTAAGATTCCATTGACACATTTTTAACAGTTCTGATTCAAAGCGTGTAAATATAGCAAAAACTCAGTTTCGAAAATTTGACCCAAAAACAATACTTTCTCTATTGGTAAGAGAAAGTAAAATAAATAAATAAATAAATGTATCTCAAGAAAAATTTTAAAAGCTTTAAAATTAGAAAATTAGAATTTTATTTCTTCATTAACCTTGCTAACTTAAATTTAAAGGGCGTAGGATTTCTAATAAATTTTTGTATTAAATATACTATTTAAAATTTACGATACAAAGAGTCCATTGACACATTTTTATTACATTTTTAATAGTTTATTCTCTTGCAAAAAATTATACCTCTGGGGGTCACCGAAGCGGGAGAGCCATCCCTTCCGTGGAGGATCAAAATTGTGATGGCATGTCTCCGGACCACCTCTAGGGGTGTGTCCCAGACCGTCGCCAATTGCCCATCTGCGCAGCACTAGTGCGACGTAAAACCCAACCATTCACCATTCTCTTGCAAAAAAAAAAAAAAAAAAAAGAGATTGCTCGAATCTGTCACGAATCGTGAATGAAGTAGAAAGAAGGGTGGTAGAGAGGTTTTGGCGTCAGCTACGAAAATTCGCCAGGTTGGGCTGTACGCGCCAACATAATGGAGATACGTCAGCGGGGCATACTACTAAAATCTCTCGGGGGGGGGGGGAATACAAAATTTTCAGTTTTTCTTCTTTTAGCAGCATTTTTCTTTCCTTTTACAAATTTGGGGCATTCCAGTTTTTCAATTCTATATTCAATAGAAGAAAGTATTGGATTCGTAAAATTTTTTAGCTTCCTGTTTTCCATGAATATACACGTTTTGACCACTATATTTTTAGAAAATGTCTGTCTGTGGCACGATGATCTCCAAAAACCACGAGGAGTACTAACAAATGGAATGGTACAAATATTAACAGTAATATTATTAACAGTATTGCAGTTTTTGATAAATACTCATATAATAAACTCTCTTTATGTAGTGCCCCCCTGTCGGGGAGGTGGTGTCTCCCCCGTCGGGGAATTTCTGGTGCCACTACTGCCCACATAGTATCCGTTGGCAAAGTCACCGTGTCTGCAAACGCAGATTAACACATGACTTTATTACAGTGAAGAATCAACAATTCAGAAACTATAACCTGGTACGGATAACTTTTGTCTCTGCACCGTAAATCACAATACTCAATGAGTTATTCGCGTATAGTTCTATTGATAATATATACATCAGTTTTGTAGGCTTGACTCGTAGTTCGCTTACAAATCTTCGCCAGATAATTACAGATAGCACATGACAGAGAATTACAATACGAAGAAATGGAAAAACACCCAGGGCCAGGGGAATCGAACCCGCTCTTCTACGCTCGAAGGCGATTAGCAGTATGGTGACATAACTACTCAGCCACGGAGCGCCCCCCCCCCCCTTCCAATAGTTCTATTCTATTATTATGGCCGAGTTTCATACTCTTTAATAGCTGATGCCAAAACTTTTTTTCGACATCAAAAATCTTTGATAGATAACTAGAACCTACTTATAGAGCAAGCGCACCTGACGTCACTGCGATAAACATTGACAAATGATTCAGCACGATTCTTTGGGCAAAACGTAGGATAAAGTACCATTGCTTAACATTACAAACTCGGCTATTTACTTCCATTTCTCCAATATTTTTAGGCTATTTTACATTTCTGCTGAGATTTAAACATAGTTATTACTTTTTGTATACATGGATGAGTGTATATGGATGCTTTTAAGTATAAAAATATATATTTAATGGGAGATTACAGAAAAAGATAATTAAAGAATTTATTTAATATAAAAATATATAATTAAAAACAACTATATATAATTAAAAATCAAAATTCTGCTTTCCAAGATTGGAAGTGCCAGGTTCGATCTCAGGTCACGCTTGTCGACCCAGACGTTCGGAATTTTCCATGGCTTTCTCCGAAAATCGCATATATACAGGCCAATGCTTCTTAGAAAGAACTTTTATGGAAGACATTTCACCCAGGCTGTAAATCGTCTTTAACACCTAACCCCTCATCACCACCACAACCACCCTCAAAATATTTTTTATATAAAAAGATTTTTTCTATATACATAATTAGATTAAAAAAAAAAAATACTAATTTAAAAAATCATTTAAAAATATATTAAAAAATAATTCAAATATTAAAAACATAAATTTTTAATAATTAAATCAGTCATCATCATCGACCCTCATGTTGTCAGTCAGCTTCAACACCTAAACTACCACCACCAAATTATTTTAATATATAAAACTTTTTATTTATTTATTTATTTTTTTAAATAAATGATTATATTAAAAAAGATAATTAAAAATCATTTAATAATATATCATAATAAAAAAAGTTAATTATTAAAAATATTTTTCTTTTAGTTAATTTAGATCAAATTACTTAATATTATTCTTTGGGATTTTAATTGAAAAAACTATTTCAAAATAATTTAAATATAAAAAAATATCTTCTATCAATGATTATAGAAAAAAAAGAACCAATTAAAATTATTTGATTTAAATTGCAAAAAAAAAAAAAAAAAAAAAAAAAAATTCGAGATCTGATGCTATTTTTTTCAGATTCTTATGTAAAATGACCTCATGAATCCGAATATGACCGCCATTTTGTCCAATCACCCACCGTTTTCTAGATACACCCCCTCCCTCATTTTTATCATTGTTTGGTAATTTTATACCCATCAGTTTGATTTGGAGAGGAACGATGATTATTTTAACCGTTAAATGTCTTCTGACCTGAGGAGCAACAAAGATAGAAAGTTCTAAAACACAATCATTTGTAGTAAGGAGGAAATTTGAGGGGATTTGTGTCCAGAAAGTAAAAGAAAATCAATAAAAACAATCAGTTTCTGTTTTTTTTTTTTTTTTTTTTTTTTTTTTCGCAATATTTCTCTTATTTTTTACATATTCCAGCTTCCAGTTTGCCATTTTCTTACCAAAACACTCCCAAATAATAAAAATTATACAGTGAAAATTTTTTCAAAACGTTGGTGAGTGGAGTAAATTTTCAAAGCTCTCACAAGAAAGTTTGACTGATTCACTGTACGACGTTTGCTTTCAATAACGCCTACGTTAAATGTTTTCGGCAGTAAAACATGAACAGTAAAATATTCTCCTTTGACACGCGTTAAAGATCACCACCGTCGAGAACACCACAAAGTTCACTCGCTTATCGCAAAACGTGTACTAAAGGTAGATAAAGACTGATGACTACAATGATAAGAGCAATAACCTTTAACACGAGTGAAAGCAGGAGATTTTACTGTTCATGTTTTACTGCTCTAAACATTTAACGCGGGAGTTATTGAAAGCAAACGTCGTACAGTGAATCAGTCAAACTTTCTTGCGAGGGCTTTGAGACTTTACTCCACCCACCAATATTTTGAAAAAATTTTCACTGTATAATTTTTATTATTTGGGGTGTTTTTGTAAGAAAATGGCAAACTGGAAGCTGGAATATGTAAAAAATAAGAGAAATATTGCGAAAAAAAAGAACCAGAAATTGATTGTTTTTATTTATTTTCTTTTGTTTTCTGGGCACAGATCCCCTCAAATTTCCTCCTTACTTCAAATGTTCGTGTTTTAGGACTTTCTACCTCTGTAGCTCCTCAGGTCAGGTCAGAAGATATTTAATGGTTAAAATAATCATCGTTCCTCTCCAAATCATACTGATGGGTATAAAATTACCAAAGAATGATAAAAATGAGAGAGGAGGTATATCTAGAAAACGGTGGGTGATTGGGCAAAATGGTGGTCCTATTCGGATTCAGGAGGTCATTTTACATAAGAGTATGCTAAAATGGTGTCAAAGGCAATTTTCATGCCGAGCAGTGTTATTTAATTCATAAAATTTTATATTAAAATAGATGCAATTTTAATAATTAAATTAGCCGAGCTTTTTCAATACTACTGTTTAGGTTATTAATAGAAAAATCCATTTCGAAAGTTGTTTACCTAAAAATAAATTTTTCTATCAATTTCAATAAAGTTTTCTGTCAATAGAAAAAAAAAAAAAAAAAAAAAAAAAAAAAAACTGATTAAAAATTATTAAATCAAAAATTAATTTGGTTATAAAAAAAATATGGATTTTTAATAATTAATAATTGAAATTGTTTTTTACAATTTTTTGGTTTTTTAGCTGAAAAATTTATTTCAAAATACTTTTAAAATGTATGAAATTTGACTTCGTTTTATGTTTTTTTCCGGCGATGTTATGACTAGTGCTGGACGATATCAGAAATTAAATATCGCGATATATCACCAAGTTAATATCGATATTAGTGATATATTGCGATATTTCTTTCAAGACAGGAAAAAATAGACATTTGTTATTTTTTAAGGACATATGCACACGAATTTTAAAGTATACAAGTATAGAGTGTTTTCCATGTATTTTCTGGTATATTACTACCATAACTTTATCGTTTAAAAAAAAAATGCATAAAAAGTGAATCAATGTTTTGTGTTTCTTATAACTTATGTTATTGCTTTTTAGTATACCTCTGTATAGTTTATCCTCTATTCTTCCCATTTTAAGCTTTAATTATTTTAAAATCATATTTTAACACAGCTAATATGTGATCTGTGTTTTATTAGTACCAAGTATATCAAAATTCATAATTCTACTAAAAATAAAGCTTAAGAAAAATTGTCTTAAGATGTAGGTATTAAATAAAAATGAAAATCATTTTAAATAGTTCAGAATTGCCATTGAATACACCTTTTTTGGTCGTAGAGAGTAATATTTTTTACTTAAAACTCTTATATGCATCCTAAATATCAGTTACTTGTCATTTTTATTTTTGTATCTGCTTACAAAATCATTACAATATATTTTAAATATATATGCTCAATTCACATTCGTAATAGTTTCACAATAACTGAAATTTGAATTATATATATATATATATATATGTGTGTGTGTGTGTATGTATACATTGTCAGTATAAAAATTATATTATTTAAACAAAATTATGTTAAAGTTTCATTTTGTTACTTAAAGTAACTCATTTTGCATTTAAACCAATTTTATTTAACATGTACGGCTTTAAAAAATAAATAAATGGAAAGAGAAAAAATAAATGCTACATAAAAAAATTAATAAACTATTCAATATTATATAATTCTATAAAGAAACTGTCACTGTAAAATTACTGAAGATAAAACTTTATTTTACATCAGTTAGATAGCACCCTTTCTCCCTTCCCATGTTATCCAATGGGATTTTTGTCGCTTCGTTTTATAAAAATATTTTATTCAAAAATGAACTTTTTCGAATTCTGTTTTTTGAATATTACTCTTTGAACATGTCGTCTTTTAGCTTAGTGAGCAATTTTTCTAAAAAAATAAATAAAAATTAAATATTTTACTTAGAGATCCACACTTAGAGTCCATAATTTACTTATTGAAATAAAATATTTAAATTAATCTTTTCGAAAAATTGCTCACTAAGCTAAAAGGCGACCCGTTCAAAGAGTAATATTCAAAAAACAGAATTTGAAAAACTTCATTTTTGAATGAGATATTTTTATAAAACGAAGCAACGAAAATCCCATTGGATAACATGGGAAAGGGGAAAGGGACTGACTGATGTACAGCCTTAATAAAAAAAAATATTTTATCGAAATATTTAATAATAATAAAATAATATTAAAAAAAATTACATTCTATAATTGTTTATATTTTCAGAAGTTTTTTATTAAACGCTAAGAAAATTTGCAAAAAAACTCTAGTAGATATCAGTTCGGCATTGAGGATCTTTGTTAAACACATGTTGAAGCTCGCATGTCATTGGCCAGAAAATATCGACACTTTGAAATAGACCGATATCAATGAACCAATAGCAGGAAAGGAGCTAAAACAAAAGATATTGTTTTCATTCGTCATAATGAGCGTTTTTTTTTTTTTTTCGCCTTATCTGTGGTTTTTCATCACCTACGATATGCATGAATGTAGAGTGGAAAGTCAATATAGTGTGATAGATCAGAATCCATAGTAGATATCTCGGATAGGGATATATCGTTTCGACTAACATCAAATGTCTTTCCTAGTAAACACACCTGCTGATTATAGGTATGAATACGCATTAATAGTGAATGGATTGTGATATTGGAGTATGTCTGTGGCTGGCTGAGGAATTTCTTCTGAAGGGGTAGAACCATGACCTTGAACAAAGTCAGCTTATTCACGCGATAATCAAAGCAGATGGCTTTCAATAAATACTGGTTTATTTTTTTATTATGCGGTGGCCTTTTAAAAGCAGTGATGTTTAGATTTGAGGTTATGAAGGATGTGGAAGTATATGTATTGCAATAGAGATCGTTTGGTGTGGGGTTATTTTTTCTAGTTTATCAGTGAGTAATTAGAGCAAAATAGAGAATGGGTATTAGAATAAGATATTCGGCGCTTTTTTTCTTCGGGTCTCGTTCGCTGTTGTATGTTGGCTGATCGGGTTTCGTTCACTCGGGTGCGCACTAGGCAATATCGTTAAAGGGATATATCGGCGGAGATAGATCTTAAATATTGTTATCGGGATATTAAAAAAATATCGATACTTGGGGATATATTGATAAATAATCCAGCCCGTGTTATGACGCGGTTCCTTTTGCCGATTCCCTTTCGCAGACGATTCTCCTTCAATAGCAGATGCCTGGCTGGAATAAGAGATAATTACGTTTTATCCTTTAAGGTATTGGGATAAAATTAAGAAAGCCGTAAATAGAATAGAACTGTACCGATTTTTTCAAAAGTTTGTAAATCTGGCTATCTCTATCATTTGACCAAATGCTGTGAAAATCAAGTTTTTAAGTTAAAAATTTCAGATTTTACAATTTAAGTATTTAATTTTGAAGTTTTTACGTAGCCATTCTTTCTAAATACCAGTCAGTAAATGAATGGTAAATCGAAATTTTACATTACTAAACTTAGCAGTAACTTGGGGGGGGGGGGAAATAGCTTTGATTTAATTTATTTTGTAATTTCTGTTTTTATGATTATGTCAGCTATAATTTGCTATCATATTTTTTGTTTAAAGCAAATGCTTTACAGTTAACTGTAATTGACTGCTTATTTTTTAATTTTATGGATTTATTACTTTTATCTCCATACATTAGAAAGAAAGTATAGGATTGGTAAAAATGTTCGATGAATTTACACGTTTTGAGAGGTCATGAACAAGATTCGGCTAATTTTAGAAAATGTGTGTCTGTGTGTTTTAGCTAAATATTGTGGATACTGTATCTCACGAATCAATGGTCAGAATTTAACCGAACTTAATATTTATTTGGTTGGAACTTGGCACTGATTGTTTTTTCAGATATATCACACAACAGATGGCACAGCCATGTTGAGGAAAAACTATAGTTCAGTTTCTATAGTGTACCAAGCTTAGTGAATGAATTTTATACTGTGCAAATCTCTGCTGATTTAATTTGGGTGCATATCGACTGACAGGTGGCGCTGATATTCTGCAATGTAATCCCATTTTAAGGAAGGCATATCAAAACGGTATATCTCAACTTTTATAGTGAAATACATAGCACCTGATATTTGAGATGAATATTATGCAAAACTATGCTAATTCAATTTGGCTGCATAATAGATGATAGGGCTGTGCTACAATATTTCTTGTTTACAAGGAAACTATAATTCTGCTTCTACAATGTATAAATGTGATAAACTTAGTGCATTAAATATATATTATGAAAAAACGTGCTTACTGGAATTTGGTACATATCAGCTGGAAGGTGGTGCTGCTATTATTTTCTGTGATTTCTCAGTTTTCTATATCTCACTCAGCATCTATTAGTGAAAATTATACCAAATTGTTTATGTAAAATGCTAATTGTGAGAAGCTATGTTCATTAAATCTTTGTGCATGTTAAACATAATTGACGCTTTCATATAAAATGGTACAGAATAAGTTTTGAGATGGCCATATTTACTTTCTTATATATATATAAGAAAAGGAATTGTTTTCGTGAAAATTCTCAAATTCTGGTTTTTGATTTTACACGTTTTGAGATGTCCTGAAAATGATTCGCCCATTTTTAGAAAATATATATCTCTGTCTGTGGTGTTTATAATATGATAAACTTTGTATCTCCAGAATGAAAACACGAAATTTTAACGAAGCTTGGTATTTGGTTGGACCATGGCTTAAATTTGGGCTGATTTGCTTTGAGACATATCACCTCATATGTGGCGCTGTTAGGATGACACCTTTTTTCATTTAAAGGAAGACTATCAGCTTCTATGGTATATAAATGCAACAAATTTAGCATATGAGATAAATATTAGGTAAACCTATACTGATTCAATTTTTGTGAGGAGGCGATTTTGTGCTGCAATTTAATACCGTTTGTGGGAAGGCAATATCTCAGTTTCTGTTTCTATGATATTTAAACGCACCGAATTTCGTATGTGAGACAAATTATATGAAAAACTATGCTGCTTCAGTTTAGATGCTTGTGCTTATCACTGTAGGTGGCACCACTGTACTGCAATTTAATTTTGTTTACAGAAAGGCTATATCTCAGTTTTGCAAGAAATTGGTATGTGATACATAATTCAAATTTGCTGATTCATTTTGGGTATATATATCGCCCAATAGGTGGTGCTGCAATTAATTTCTGCAATTTTCCAAATGGTTGTATCTCAGCATTTCTCGGTACAAAATGCAACCAAATTTCATAGACAAAATGTTAATAGAGGGAAAAGTAACAGCAGCGCAACCTTTCGGCCGATATACACCCAAATTCAATCAGCGTTAAATTATAACATAGAAGACTTATTGGTCAATATGCATTCAAATTCAATTTGTATAGTTTTACACAACATCTATCCTATGTGTAAAATTTAGTACACTTATATGCTATATAAGCAGAAATATACATTCTTTTTAAGTAAGGTAATCAGAACTTAACAGCGCCATCTTTTGGGTGATATACCCCAAAAAGTAATCAGTACCAATTTAAGTCAAGGTTTTTACTAAATATCAAGTTTGGTTAAATTCTGTTGTTCTTGCAATATAACGTCTACAAAATTTTGTAACGCACACAGACAGGCATTTTTTTAAATGGTCGAAACATGTTCAGGACATCTAAAAACGTGTAAATAAATTGAAAACTGAAGGTCGAAAATTTTGACGAATGAATATTTTCTTTTCATGTGTACGGAAGAAACTAATGAAAAATGTGTTAGAAATAGTTTTGGTATGATATCAAATCATTACACATTAATTTTCAATCTTTAGATCCATGTTGAAAAAAATTTTCGCGAATCCAATACTTTCTCTATATTACATATAGAAGAAAGTAAAAAAAGAGTTTAGAAAATTCCATTCCAATGTCTACTCAAATCAGTATAAAATTTTTTGCTTTGCTATGTTTTTTATGGGCGATATTGTTGACATGGCGATGTTTTGACGTAAACCCTTTTAGAATGCATATGGTTCCGATTTAAAATAAATATTTTAAATTGGAAATTAATTAATATTTTAATCAATTAATCAAATTTAAATATTTAATTAAACTGAAAAAATGTTAAAAAATAAAAGTTAAAAAAAAATTTCCAATCAAGATAAATTATTAATCAGAATTTGAAATGTAAAAAAAATCTTTGAAACTTATTATCTTTTTATAAAAATCAAAATACTCCAGTGGTATAGATAACAATAACTCCTGCACAGATTGTAAAAGTGCCAGCAAGTATTTTCTTCGCTAGGGAAAAGGAGGGAAGCTTGTTTGCTTATACTGCACAAAGATAATAAAATTAATGCATCCAATTTTTCATTCGTACTTTGATTTCTAATGAATAATTATTCATATTTAATTAATTACTCATGAACTATGAATATAAAAATATTTTGTATGTTCTTAAAAATAAATAAATAAAACTTAAAAAAAAAAAAAAAAAAAAAAAAGCAAAAATTTTTCATTATAATATTATATAAAATGCATTTTTTTTTTTTTTTTTTTTTTAAAATATCAATATTCAAAATGATATTTTTTAAATACCAGAAAAGCTTTCATTTGAGCAATGTGACTTGAAAGTAGAATAAATAATATGGCTTACTTCCATTCATATTTACAAATGGAAAGAAAACTTTATACATTTGTTATACTTTTAAATAAATTTAAAAAAAAATTATGGTGTTTAAAATAAAATTCTTTATAAAATATGGGCATCAAGATTTGGATCAAGTAACAACATTTTATTTTAATGTTTAATTACATTGTTCAAACAAAGAAATAAAATAAAACAAAATAAAATGAACCCCTTCTATATTCTTTGATTTAAATAAAGTATAGCTTAATATTTTTTATCACAATCAAACTATACTTTTTATTTTGTTTTATTTACTTATTCTTTTATAACATTATTTGAAACAAACGCATTATTTTATTATACTAAAATTTAGACTTTTGGGAAAAAAAAAAAAAAAAAGCTTTCATATTTGTAACGGCTTATTTTAAATTGTATTGATAGTTGATAGATAAAAAGCGAACTTCACACATTAAAAGTCTTTTTAAATTAATAAAATAAATAAATAAAAATTTAAAAACCCATTAATTCGATAGTATTTGTTTAAAATAAAATTCTATATACAGTATGGCAATCAAGATTTAAATCAAATAAGAGCTTTTTTCTTTTCTTTTTAATGTTTAATTATATTGCTGAAACAAACAAAGAAAAAAACTTTTAAAAAGCTTTTAGTATTCTTTTAGGTGAAAAATAAAGGAAATACAACCTTAAATTGATTATCACAATCAAACTGAGGATTTTTATTAATATTTTTAAAGTTTCGAAACAAAAATATTTTTTTATACCAATAATTGAATGTTTGTTTATTTTTAAAGTAAAATCTTCATACTATTAATGTTATTTAAAAATAGCTTAAAATGTCTTATGTATTTAGAAATAAAGAAATAACTTTAAAAATATATATAAAGATTTCCTGAAGAGTATTTTATTTTAATCTTTAATTAAATGTCTCAGAGAAACAAAGAAATAAAATAAACCAAAAGTAATATTTCAAAAAAAGATTTATTAGTCCATAACATAGCATTTAAATAAAAAAAAATGCTCTTTGCAAATACATACCATATTTCAATTTTTATATAATATTACTCGTTCGAGTATTCAAGATGAAAATTATGTAAGATTACACAAGAATTAGATATTGAAAACATCATAAACTATGTGAAACAATTAGTGCTTTATAAATATTTGATTATTTTTACATATATTTACAAATAATTTCTTCACAGATTTTCTTTTCTTTTTATGCAGTTGCAACAATAATGGAAAATGATTCATATAAGTACAGAAAACCATTCCCCCCCCCCTCTTAACTTCTATTTATAAATTACTAATAAAATAAAATTTCACATAAGAACACAATCACAAAAATGAAAGTAAAAAGTCCGTGCGTTAAGCGGAGGTACCCGGGTTCGATTCCCTGCTCTGGTATTTTTCACATTGTCGGTAAATAAAAATATCAATCTTTACACTCCAATTTACTTAACGGCCCTCTTCACTCACCGTCGCCGGAAGCCCAAGCCAATGTTATTCAATGGGGAAATTTTCTTTACAAATAACTTATTAACTAATACATATTTTTAAATTCTGTTTTCACATTCAGAAAATTCCCAACTGTTAAATTGACGGACCTTTTTTAAAAATGTAATTTTTCAATTTTTAATATTTTATTTCGAAATTGCAAAATGAAAAAAATTCACATATTAACAATTCGTATTTTGCAACTTCAAAAAAAAAAAAAAAAAATAATAATAATAATAATAATATTTTAGAAAAGGTGCGTCAATTTAACAAATGGGAACTTTCAGAATGTGAAAACAGAATTTAAAAATATGTATTAGTTAATAAGTTATTTGTAAAGAAAAATTTCCCATTGAATAACATTAGTTTCGGCTTCCGGCGGCGGTGAGTGAAGAGGGCCCTTAACATGAATATTCACGGTTGATGAGTTCATGATTAAATATTTCCAAAGTAAAAATATATGTTTGATTTCAAATTTTTTTATTTACATTCTCAATCAGAAGCTTTTAAACTTTGATTTCTGATTTACTGTTCAATATAAAATATCACATGAATGATATTCATTTCACTTATTATGTGTATAAATTTACATACATTACTTTATATTTGTTCAAAGTAATCAAAAATCTCAGAATAAAAAAGACAAAAATACAATTTTAATAACATTTGGCATTAGTAATATAATTTACAAATATACTTTTAATTTCACACTGCATTAAAAATAGTGGAAATATTTCACAATTTTCAACTGCTTATTGTATATATATATATGATATAAGAACTGAAAATTATGTAGAACAAGAGCAAAAGTCCAAACAAATGAAATTGAAATAACAGTAATGAGGAGCAGAGACCACCACGGCTTAAGAATATATATTTATACTTGAGAAAATATAGCAAAATGAAAAATAATAAAAAAATTGAACATTTATTTTTTTCTATAACCAAGTAAAAATATAAGCAATATCTAAAAGAGTTAAACATGCTTAGAGAGCTGGGATTATTATTTTAAACAAAATAAAATATAAAAAACTGATATAAGTAAATAATGATCTTTTATCTGTAATATTAAAGTCTTACTGATCAACAAAAGTTTCTAATTTGTAACATTTTAATGCTGAAAGTATCATTTAATAGCATAAAAATAAATTTATAAAATCTTTGTTAATTATTAATCATTATACAGTAGAAGATCTTTATAACACAATTCTCTATAATACGTTCAAGTTTACAATGGGATATTCCCGATTTAAAATGGGGTAAATACAAGCATTGGTTTATGTACAGGGACACCCAAAAAAATTTAAAAGCATTATATTCTGTGAGAGTCATTTCTATAAATCACATTTTAATATTTTTATTTTGTACGAATCATAATGGCGTCAAATCATAACTATGTGTAAATTTTGTAAGTAATCACTGTTGTATGTATTTATTACATGGGATTGTCTTTTTTTAAAAACATTATTTTCCTCTTTAATAGACACTTTAACTGCGTTTTATGTTTTTAATTGCAGTTCCCATTAATGTATTACATACACGCAATGTGCATGTATTATTCAAGTTTTTTCTTTCTTTCTTTTCTCTTGAAAAATCTTTCAAAACTTCCCCATTAATAATTATAAATAAATTATTGCAACAATATCTTAATGCTGTCTAATGCATCTATGGTATGCACACTAATATTACAATTGTAAATTTTTCATTGATTTGGAATAACATTTTGAAAAATCTTAGCCCCCCCTTCCCCCCCCCCCCCCCCCAAAAAAAAAAAAAAAAAAAAAATCTGGATCCGCCACTGAGCTAGCACTTGTAAGAGAATAAATTGTCAATTAAACAATACAGGGTTGGCAAGGTTTCAGGCACAATGGTAAAAAACATGGTTTTTACCATACTGTCCAAAACCCTAGCAGTGTCTTAAACTGTCCAAAACTATACTTTTGAGTAAATTATACAAATATTTGAAAAAATTATTATAATTATTAATTATTATTTTGTAACTTCTTCCATTGTTCTAATGATATATTTACTGAGAGATGCATATAACAATTATGAATTATACAAAAGCAAAATTTTATTATTGAGGCTTTAATGGAAAAACGTGGATAATTGTGCTTCAAGTATTGATATCTGTAATGTTTGCACACACACACATAAACAATATGAATAAATATCGTATTTGCTTTAAAAGCGAATAAATCAATATTGAATTGTTATGTATTTTTTTTTTTTTTAATATTTGCAAAAAAATAATTTTCAAAAAAAAAAAAAAAAACTACAGCTATACAAATGTATGTATTTTATTTTTCATTAACTGAGGGAATATATACGTAAAAATATTAAATGATACATACTTTAATGATTTTTTTAGGGGTGTGTGGCCATACTTGCCCTTTTTAAAAATGCATAGACTTCACTGCCTAATTATAACTTTATATTTTATTTATTTTTGCTATGCTAATCTGTATAATTTATGAAAGAACTTTTAATAAAATACTTTTTAAGTAGAATTTCTGTAAAATAATGGATAAGTAAACCTTTTACAAAAGTATAAAAAAAAAGAAAAGAACAAGAAAATTGACAAACTATTCTTTTTGAATATTTCATCATCCATTATTTTTTATCATAAGAAAATTTTTTAAGTTACTAAAATTCACCTTTTATATAACCAGAGATATTTTTAACTCCTCCACAAGCGTATTTTACGCATTAAAATCTAAAAACACCCCTTGAAATTTTAATCATGAGTGTTTTTCACGCTTTGTATTGTTAGGTTAAATTTAGTGCATTTTGTTAAATGTGTCTGAAAAAGTTTATATTCTTTCTACAATTCAATGTTCTGGACACTTTTTTTTTTTTTTTTTTTAAATCGGTATCTCCTCTTACTATGGATAAAAAGGTTTTTATAATTAAAATTATTTTGAGTAAAACTGTAAACATTTGCATCAACATAATTTCTCAGATTCACGTATGGGCCATGGCCTTATCTTTTAATGTTCATTGCAATTTATAAACTGAATACCATTATGTTCATATTCTGAGTTCTGTTATTATATTGTACAAATTATGCTGAAAGGAATATTATTACAATTGGTCAGTTCATACAATATAACTTGAACTCATAACTGGAACTTATAACGTGAGTTCATATACATATATTTATATTTTATTTTTGAACTTATTAAGAAAAAAGTAAAATTTAGCATGAATTCATGAAAGATCTATTTTTTTTCTCTTCCACATTTTTTTTTTTACTCTCAATAATGCCAAATTCAATCCTTCAAAAAAGATCAAGGAGTATTTTCACTCCTAAGAAAAAAAATCCTAGCAATATCTCTGTATATAACTATTGTTAAATTATAAAATTTCTTTTCAATAATAACAATAAAAAGCCAAATTTTCAATACAGAATACTTTTAATTACTAATTGTAATTGCTACTGAGAAAGTAGGGAGTGGAATTTCTTATAATTTTAGGTTTTGGACACTTTTGGACGGTAAAAAACACCTGTCCTGTCCAAAACCAGTTTCAGACGTCCTAAACCCCAACCCTGAAACAATATCATACCATATTTTTTCTATATTATCTTCTAAACAGTTGATAAAGTCTAAGAATATCTCGCATTATGATCAGTAGCTTGCTTAATGGTAATAAGAAGCTCTCTTCTTTCCCTTTTCAGTTTAAGAGACAGTGCTTTCGACTTATAAAATAACTTGGTACTTTTCGTCAGATCTTTGTAAAGATCAATCAGGATGTCATTCTTTTTTTTGTAACTTCTCATAATTAGCAAACACAGATGCAACGTTGTCCTGATATTCTTTCAGATTTATCTGTATCCAATTAAGGGTTTCCCTAACTTTTCTTAAATCATTATCAAGCTCATTTTTTAATTCAGCAATTTGCCTAGCTTCATCTAATCTTTTTTCCCTTTTGAATATGCGCATCTTTCTGTTGATTACAGACTTTAATTTTACAGCATATTCTTCCCACATTTCAACTTTATCTTTTTCTGACCTAGAAAAATAATCAGAGCAAGAATCTAAACGTATTCTTACATAAATCCTTTTAGCTTCTTTTATATGATTAATTATTTCTTTAAAATGTTTCATCAGCGTCTTCTTTGAATTAAAGTTCTGTTCATATTTATGCATTTTGTAGTGCAAATACTTTATATGATTATGGACACTTATTACCATACTAAAGAATGCAGGATCACCCCTTACTAAGCATTCATCATCATTTAACCACATTTTAAGAATATCAACTGCTTGTAAAAAAGTTTCTTTCTTCTCCAATATTTCACGCATCGAACTATAAATACCAGACAAAGGTGTAACAGATCTAAATTTACGATAATCTTCATCATAACTTTCTTCTATGTTATCTTCAAACTCATAACCTGGAAATGCACTTTCGCAGCAAATTTCACAATCCTCTAAAGAAAGTTCTCCCATTAAGAGAGTTCTATATTCCCTACAGTGTTGCGCCCATGTGTTAATCCTTATAGTCTGTTCTATGGTGAAGCATAAGTGATTATCTTCCTCTTGCGATAATTCAAAAGCAATTTTAATATCATTCAACATTTTGCATGTTTGCTTCAAATGCTTTATCAAATCATATTTTGATTTAGTTACATCCAATTCAAAACTTTCTTTTTTCTTTTTTAAATGATCAACATGACATGAAATTGCTTTGAGCAAAATAAATAAATCTTCAGTGCTTTTCTGAAAACACCTTTTTTCTTTAAACAATCTTGATACTTTAGAGAGACCATCATAAAAAGAATTTTCATTATTTAATTCTTGAAGCAAAATCATAATTTCATCGTCTAAGCAATTCCTATCAGAATCTGAAATAACAGAATTTCCTTCATCAAACGAAATGAAGCTGTTTTCCTCGAATACACCATCTTGAAAATCATGTTGCTCTCTTGGTATATCTTCAAAAAATTTATCACATGATTCAGCAGTAAAATTTCCCGTACAATCTACGAATATAACTCCATTAAACAAAGGCCCATAATTGTTGTCAATTTTTAAAAAATACCCTTCAAATCTAAAAGCATCTTCCACAGATATTTGATCACAAAAAGTAATACAACATTTTGTCCCGGATAATCTAATATCTTCTATTGAACCAAATCTTTCAAAAATTTCTTTTATTATTTCTTCATCTATCTTTTGAGGCAAACCATAAACAAAAATTGATTTGTAATATAATGGTGTAAGAAAACTAATTGATTTTTCCGTACTGTAAGAACCAGTTAAAGTACCTCTAGTCAGATATATAGTTTCCGATACAGCGGTATTAATTCTTGCAATTCTTCTTCGGAAATCATTCCTTTGCTTTTCTGATATGAAGTTATGATTTGCAATACTGGCCATTACAGAATCGAATGAATTCACATTCACCATTCAGTCAGTATTCAGTTATGTTAAAATAGTCTTCTCCATTTTTTAAAAAATTGATAGGAAGTCTTTTTTTCGGTGATTGTCGCCACGTAAAATAATTAAGGAATTATTTATTTATTAGTGACTGTGGCGGATATTATGATGGCCACCACGCCAGAGATGGATTGGATGGATGGTTAACAGGTTAACAGACAACAAAACAACTCAGAAGCTTCTCTAAACAAACATGGGGTTTGGGTGCGATTCGTCAGCGATGCAACATGTGATTGCTCAATTACAACATTGCGAATTGCGAGAAGAGTTGCATCAGCCAATTTGGTGTCGATAAGCGATAATAGGTCTATGGTTGATGCATTCCGTGCTAGCCTCTTAGCAACATTAATTTTTTAAAAATTGGCAACATTAATAAAGTTTTATTTTCGTTGTCGTTATAGAGCAGGCGCATGTTTATAAACAAACGACGCTATTCTGCAACTTTTGCGCATGTAGGCAAAGTATCTGCTTTTTCATTGGTGCTTTATCCGAACTTTTGCCTACAATCTACAGTACGTGCGGTATAATCTGTCACAGTGACGTCCCGTGCGCTTGCTCTATTGTGATAGAACAAAGAGGTTTAGAATTTGTTTGTTTCTTGCATTTTATGACGAGGTTTTCAAACAAATTCTGTTTTTGTATGTGAAAAAAAAAAAAAAATAATAATAAAAAAAATAAATGGAAATACAGTCGCGTCTATTAAATTTAGGTTTCTATGATAATGTTTCTGAAGAAATTTTCATGGAAGGACCACCAGATACTAATTTTATTGCTGTGATCGCTTGGTTGAATTCTGAACTTGTTAAATTGTGTAATATAGAAAGTTTTATAAATCGTGACACTAATGCTCAAGATTTTGTTAGTTTTTTTGTAGAAGTTAGCTCTTTATTGAAAGAATTATCGTGCCCTTATAAGTCTTTAACTACAGGAAAAATATCTAAAAGATTCATTTTTTCTGAACACAAAAGATCATTAATTACATATCTATGTACAGAACTAGAAGCTGCAAAAATCTGTGCTTTTAAAATCCCCCAAAAGAAAAAAGTACCGACAGAAATTGAATTGAATGAATCAGACACAGCAAAGGAACTGAAAGAAATATTAATTTGCTTGCAATTTCCAAAACCACCTGAGACTATTACTGTTCAACAAATATTCGGGAATGTAGAAAAGAAGCTTAAACAACTGAGTCATTCTAGAACTCCGAAAGAGAATGTTGGGGAGCTTCTGTTTAACGGATTTTTAACGGAGAAACAGTGGTTTCACTTGGAGCATCTCTTTAATGAAATGTATGAAGAATATAAAATTCGAAGGAATTTACTGATAACGAGATTAGAAGTTACTATTAAATCGTTTACGTGGTCAGAGAGGCTGAAAGAAAACTCTGAAGAAATCATTAACATTTATGAGAAATACAAAAGTGGTGTTTTGTTAGAACCACTAGTAAAGATATCTGATATGCTTAGTTTAAAACCAAATTTAGTACTTGCTGAAAAAACTAGCTCTGCATCTGTACGAAAAAATACTAAGACTTCTATAAATTGTATACTAATTGGCGCAGTGCCTGATAGAGGAGGACGTCCAGAAGAACAACATCCGCCTCCCCCCGAGGTTCCAAGCTGGAAAAAGAATGATTTATCCTTTAAAAAAGATTTAAAGTCGTCTAATCCATTTTCTTCAACCAATAAAAATAGAATGGTTCGTGGTGCAAATTCTGATTTCTCACGAAATAAATATTCTAATACTGGTATATTTATAAATCCATCTGTAGCAAAGAAGAAAACTAATTCAAGAAATATTACCGATGGAACTTATTTTACTCCTGTATATCAGCCTGCCAATTACGATGCGTTTTCAATAAATCGTCAGTTTACATTTGGTGGTTATAGACTTACCGGTAATGATTATCAACAATATGACAGAGGTGATCGAGATAACCAAATTATTTCGAGAAACTTCGATCTAACAAGAGCACCAATTCATGGATCTAGGTCAAGGTATAGAGGACGATATTCTTACAGAGGTTCGAGTTAATCTCTGATCTTGACAGATGAAAATGGAGCAGTATTGGAAGTACAATGGAAGGGTGGGGGGAAGAAAGTTTGTTGTAATAATTATTGGTGAGTTGAGAACCAATTTGAAGTAAAAAGATGCTGTTATATAACCATCATTGCCTTTTATCTTTAAATGTATGAATTTTGAAAAAAATTCGTAATAAATATGTTTATGTTATTTTATTATTTTTATTTCCATTTTTTATTTATTTTCCACATTTAGTATTTATTTCTTCTAGATAAAAGTTATTCTTCCGAAATGGGTTTTGAATTTATTTATTTAGAAGTTAAACTTATTCATTAGTGACACTTAAGACGTTCAAATAATGTTTAAAAAGACGTCATGCACAATTAATTAAATTAAGATAAATAATTAAACGTTTAAATTTCATTATTGGCTGTACTTTTACATGGTTTTAATTTGGCGAAAATAGTCGACTGAATAATGCTTAATTGGCCACAAGAACATATTTATGTCACTTTGCGAGTAATTTTACTCAATTTAAAGTAGAGGTCTGCACGAGCCGGCCCGTACGAAAGCTTTGCTTACCCGGCCTGGCCCGATAGGAAATCTAAAAAGTCGGCCCGGGTCCGGCCCTTTTATTTTTCACAAGTGTACGGCCCAGAGAAAAAACGATAAAATGAGGCCCTGCCCGATTAAAGAAAATGAAAAACAAGAAAGAAAAATCATGCAGTGCACATTGATTAGTCACACTTTCCAACTGTACGTAATTCTTGTATCGCATAACATTTAATATTCTTTACTTGCGTTACCACACAACAGACAGAAGGACTGAAAAGGAACAACTATAGTATCTCCCCACAGCTGAATTTGGCGATTTATTTTTGGGGATTATGGCTAAATCATAAATCTAAAAATCATACATCATAAATGATAAAATCATAAGCTAAATTATAAATCATAAAATCATAAATCCAAAATAAATAACATGCAGGCTGCCATATTATATCGCAAACAATCCAGAACGACATCGTTATTGTTCAAATCGGCGCCAAAGAAAAATCGCCAAGCTCAGCTGTGGGGAAATACTATAGTTGTACCACTGAAAAATATACAGAGAGAATAATTGATTTTAAAATAATTCTCAGGCATTTTAGAAAGTGTTAAAAAAGCTTAAAGAAAAAAAAAATGTAGCCATTAGATTATAATTACAGCTTTTAATCTATCTGAATGTTTTAGTGTAGTCCTACAAATCTGAAAGTTAATCATATTATATTCTATACGAAACATTATTTTAGAATATTAACAATACATGTCAATGTTTTTATGATTTTTACAGTAGAAAGTTTTTTTAAACATATCTTTTAAAAATGTCTTTCCTAAAACGTAATGCATTGACATTTTTTTTTTTTTTTTTTTTTTTGACCCTGTACACAAACTAGTTGTACAGGACCTATTAATGTCCTTTTAAATAGGGAACATTGCATAGTGAACTTGATTGAATAATTTTTAAAAAAATTCTCAAAATATTTACGGACTCAAGGAACCGGAGACAAACAGATAGAGAAATTGAAATCATATTCCCACTAAAATTATAATAAAGTGTTAAAACGTTTAATGTAAACGAAAGTGCAATTCCAGCAAATTTTTATTAATAGCTCTTAATGTAACTGAATATTTTTGTGTGGCCCTGTAAATCTAATGCTAATCATATTGAATTATACGATGTGTGGCTATTAAATAACGAGACTATTGCTGCTACAGATGAACTACATATGCGCCAAATCCGAACGACCGACAGCTGTGCAGCGTAAAGCCTTCTCTTTCGATTGCAGCGCCTCCCGTGTTTGTAGAGAAATCAGTCTGCCCGTAACCTTCATTTGTGTAAGAGGTGTTTGTTTCGTTTTGCCGAAAACGTGATAAATGTAAAAGTAGAGCAACGAATTGCCTTGAAATTTATCTTTTACTAAAACGAGTTAATGGCGATGAATGTTTATCACGTGCGCGAGTTTGAGTGGTTCAAGCATTTCCAAGATGGCTGAGAAGACGTTGGAGATGATTATCGAAATTCAAAGCGATGATGGTCGTTTTTTTTCGACATTCATGGTATTGTGTACCTTCACTGGGTTCCTGAATGTCAAACTATTAATCAACATTACTACCTTGAGGTGCTGGCTCAACTCCGTGAAGGAGTAAGGAAAAAACGACCCGAATTGTGGAAGAACAAGTCGTGGGTTCTCCATCAAGAAAACGCGTCGGCTCACACGTCATTGTCTGTCAAGACGTTTCTAACCAAATACAGCATCCCAGTTTTAGACCATCCGCCTTTTTCGCCTGACCCATGTGACTTTTATCCGTTCCCCAAAGTTAAATCTGCATTAAAAGGAACAAGATTTGAGTCAGTTAAAGCTGTGACAGAAAAAGCGACACGCTCCATGAAGGAGCTCACAGAACAAGACTTCCAGCACTGTTTCGAACAATGGAAAATTCGCATGGAGCGTTGTAGGTATAAAAGAGGGGTGTATATTGAAGGTGATAATAACTAAATATGTATAAATTTAAAATTAAATGTTTTACAGCAATAGTCTCGTTATTTAATAGCCACACCTCGTATTATATAGAAGGCATTTTTATCACTCCACGGATCTTGTTTTGATGGCATTGAAACCATAGCTTGGCAAGCTTTATTAGATTGGCTTTATCAGATAGTATTTCTCTTCAGCTCGTAACAAAAAACTGATTGAACTATTACTTACATAACAGGACCATTCAAAACATACTTTGAAATAAATGTTTATAAATGACAAAAATAAAATAAAATAAATAAAAAACTACCTTTTAAATAAATTTAAACAAAAATAATAAAAATGCGTTTATTTATTTACTTTTTAAAGGGATAAGAAACGTCAAAGGGGGTAACGATTTATTTGCTCGATTCCGTTAGTATTTATCGTCTGAGGTATATTGCATGATTAGGAAAGCAATTTTAAAATAAGAAATTTTCTGACGAGTTTTCTGGATAAAAGCGACGGACGCTACTTTGGGCCAGAAAATCAATTTTTCGAGGAAAACTATTTGTAAGTTGGCAACGAAATATGATATTTAGGTGATTATTTAGATGATAATTTTCTCAAGTAAGTTTTAGAAATTTCAGAATAAGCAAAACATATTTCTTGAATAATTCTACAAATGTTGGGGAACAACTTCGATATACACCCACAACGATATTTGGCGATTTTTTGTTGGCGATTATGGCTAAATCATAATGATAAAATCATAATCTAAATCATAAAATCACAAATCTAAAATAAACAACATAGGCTGCCATATTATATCGCAAACAGTCCAGAACGACATCGTTATCGTTCAAAACGGCGCCAAAGAAAAATCGCCAAATATCGTTGTGGGTGTATATTGAAGTTGTACCAATGTTGGTATATTACGCAACCCCCGGGACCTTCTCGTTCGTGAGCAGATACAGTCACAAACACATGAAATAAAAAGCAGCAGTAGTAGCTTTTATTTATTTATTAATAAGAGATTTTACTATTAAGATTAATTAGAATACTGTTAATATTGAACTGTGAATTAGACAATTACTCTAACGATTGTGGGACTGAAAGAAAGTCTCCACCGATTTTGATAAATGTGTGTACTTTTTAAAGGTTTGTGTGTTGAACAAAAACGCTAAAAGTGGGAAAATAGCCATTTTTAAGACAGTGGCAAATTAGATTTGGCTTAGGAGTTTTATATGTTTGAGAAGAGAACTCGTATATATAAAACTATGTACGCCGATTCTCAAATAGAACATAGAACAACAACATTCAACTAGACGGGGCACAACTGAATGGATCTGGAAAATATATTGGCAGTCTTTTTACTCCGTGATTGGCAGTTATGGAGATGTTAATATATTGTGGTAGCGTTGCCAATAATTCAGCTAAGATCAATTAAAAAAAATAACAAAGATGGGGCAGGAATGAAAAGCCATTCAGATTATTATCTGGTTTAATGAAGTAATATTTACACAATTTTACAATATTTACAATTAAAAGAAAACAGAATCTATAATCGATAGGCCTCATGCCTAATAAAAAATTTTTCTAGACCATATCAGGCTCCTGCCTCCACTCAGATCTCCAAGATCAATCTAATCTTCTTAATTCTCAAGCTCCTCTCTATCCTCTTTTCTCGTCTGCCGTCTCCGGGACTTGAGAGAGGGGATCAGCCCCCTGATGCAATCCGGCTCCCGATAGGCTCCTCCGGACTCTAGACCACTCCTAGGACCCTTGCCGGCCAGTCGCTTGACAGTTAGCGTGGCGCCGTCCTGTCTACCACACCCATGGGATGTGCTAGAGTCGTCGGAAAGTCAAAGGAAAGCGTGAAATCAGGATGAATGGTGTCGGAAAAATTCAAAAAGTCATGCTAGTCAACACTCTTTTCAAAAGTCCAGACTTTCCGTCTCGGCCGTCAATCACGTTCATGGGAACTCCAACAAGACTCGGTGGAGGAAGGGGGGTTATCACAACTCTTCCCCCCTAAAAGAATTTCCTTAATACAAAGGAAATTACATCCTGAAAACAGGGCCCCAATTACACTTACCATGGAGAGGTCGAAGCCCCAAAATTTTTCATAAACTTAAAAATAAAACAAAAATTTGACCCATATACTCAGTTTTAAGTGAAAAATTATACTCTATGAGACAAAACCAGAACACACTATTAAAATTCTCACGAGATTCAAATTAACATTACATTCACTTAAACTAAAATAAAATAAAAACATGTAAAATAAGAAAAAAAAATAATTTATTTTTCTCTAAACCATATTCAATGAATCCATTTATAAAAATTAGGTACATTTATTCCAATTAAAAATTATAACAATATAAAAGGAAGAAAAAAAAAATTGTTACTATTAATCCTTAAATTTATTTACACAAGATTTCTCTTTCTCTTTATTGATTTATATTTTCAATCAGATGCAGTCTGCTCAACCCATCTGCATTAGAATGCTTTTTCCCAGGCTTGTGTTCTATCGAGAAATTGTATTGTTGTAAACACAACGCCCAACGAGTAAGACGTGAATTTGATCCCATCATCTTTTTTAAGTACGTAAGCGGATTGTGATCTGTCTGAATCACAAACTGCTGCCCATCCAAATAATGATTAAGTTTTTTTAGGCCATAAACAATAGCTGCGAGTTCTCTTTCGATAGTGCTGTAATTTTGTTCAGCTTTTGAGAACTTTTTACTCAGATAGAGAATGGAGTGCTCTTCTCCGTTTTGAATTTGTGATAAGACTATGCCGGCGCCTAACAAACTCGCGTCCGTCTGCATAATGAACGGCTTAGTAAAATCTGGGGAATAAAGAACGGGACTCCGTGTCAAGTCAGATTTCAGCTCGTCAAATGCCGTTTGACACTCAGCTGTCCACTCCACCTTCTCTTTTCTGACCCTTCCTTTCAGAGCATTTGTCAAAGGGGCAGCCTTCACCGCGTAATCTTTTATGTAACGGGCATAATACCCCGCTGTTCCTAAAAACGCCCTTATCTGCGTTTTCGTACTCGGAGTAGGAAACTCTCTGACCGCTTTTATTTTCACTTCACTGGGCGATCGTTTTTGAGACCCCACCTCGTGTCCAAGAAATTTAACGTGTTTTTGAGCGAAATGACATTTAGAGGGCTTCACTGTAAGATTAGCGTCACTTAGTCTCTGTAATACCTCATCTAAATTCTTCATATGTGTTTCCCAATCCGGTGAAAATATCGCTATATCATCAATATACGGCCTCACGAAAGTTTCCAGCCCTCCCAAAACTTGCGATATTAGTTTGCAAAAATAAAAAGGGGCATTCACAAGCCCAAACATCATTACTTTAGGGATATACACGCCAAATGGTGTGACAAACGCGGCGTATCGTCGCGCTCTCTCAGTTAACGGTATTTGAAAATAGCCCTTCGTTAAATCCATCACGGTGATGAAATTTGCCGCACATACTTTCTCGACCGTTTCCTCAACATTTGGGAGTGGAAAAAACTCTGTTCTAGTCTTACAATTTAATCTTCTATAATCGACGCACGGACGCACATCCTTTCCTGGGACCTCTACGAGAATCATAGGGGACGTATAATCAGATTGCCCGACTTCAATCACTCCCAACTCAAGCAGTCTTTGAATTTCTTCTTTTAAAATGGCCGTTTGTCTTGGAGACATGCGATAGGGCTTAGCTCTTACCGGAATGTCATCGTTCAGCACAATATCCATTTCTATTAAATGCGTTTTCCCTGGGTCAGTAGAAAACACTCTTTTATGTTTCTCAATCACCCTCCGAAATTTTTCTATTTGAGCCGGACTCGCCCGACACTGTATTTCATTTCCATTAACAATTTCATCAAAGTCTATCTGAGTCGGTTCTGCTAACGGATAAGGAATTTCGGACTCGTTTTCCACTAGTTCCTCCGATTCTTGGATTATAACGTTAACAAATTCGGGTCTACTGAAATAAGGTTTAATGAGATTTACATGATAAATTGTGGACTTGTCTCTCCTATCTGGTAGGTCAACAGTATAATTTGTTTCCGATATTACGCCTGTTATTGTACCCGGGCCTATCCAATTCACCGCCATTTTATTGGGTTTAGATGTAGCTAACACTAGCACCTTATCTCCCACTCTGAACTTTCTCGAAACTGCATTTTTGTCATACCATGCTTTTCTTTTCGATTGTTGTTCGCCCATTCTTTTCACAGCCAATTCTTGACAATGTTTCAAACGGTTTACTAAATTTAAGATGTAAGCCACTACGTTTTGATCCGTGCCCCCAGGATCTAGCCAATTATCATAAACTATATTTAACGGCATCCTCAGATCCTTTCCAAACACTAGTTCCGCAGGACTAAATCCCGTACTTTCGTGTTGCACCGTTCTCAACGCGAATAAAGCCATCGGCAAATTTGCCTCCCAATCCCTTCCGTTCTCTAAGCATAACGCCTTTAGAACTCTTTTCAACGTCGAATGAAGTCGTTCAACGACATTGCTTTCCGGATGGCAAATAGAACTGTGCCTAACTTTAATCCCGAACCGATTAAAAAATTCCGTGGTTAACTCGCTCGTGAAAGATTTTCCTAAATCGCTTTGAATTTCCTTTGGGTATCCTGTCTTAGCAAAAATGTGTAATAACGCATCAATCACGGATGTCGATGTAATATTTTCAACGGGTATCGCATCCGGGTATTTAGAAGCTACACATATCGCCGTAATTAAATATCTATTTTTTTTAACACTAACAGGTAAAGGACCCACCGCATCTATATTTAATTTTGAGAAAACTTCTGAAATAATAGGCACACATTGCATCGGATGTTTTTTTTTTATCACGATTGTTTCCTACCCGCTGGCAAGTATCGCAACTCTGTACATACTTCTCAATATCTTGATAACAGTTAGGCCAAAAATAACATTTCAGAACCCGATTTTTTGTTTTTGTAGCCCCCAGATGACCCGACACTTCGTCGTGACATAATGTCATAATCCTTTCTCTAAACACTTTTGGAACACACAGCTGAGTTCTAACATCTCCGCGTTTCGATGCCGAAATCCTTACTAGTCTGCCTTTTCTGATTTCAAATTCTTTATCATTTGGACTCCTTGCCCTTTCCCAAATAGATTTAAGCGACTCACATTTCTTTTGCTCTTCGCAGAACTGGTCAGCTGTTACTTTTTCTAACTCAAAACTTTCGCCTGCAGGAAGGGGAGGTATTATTAAGTCCTCCTCCAATTCCTTTATCGGTGTGTCAATCATCGAACTCCCCATTTCTCTTTCATTGGGAGGGGGTAAATCTGGGCCCCTTTCAATCTCGACTTCTCGTACTCTGCTTTGTTCAGCCTGACTTCGCGTAATAACAGCATTTACAACTTCTAGATTTTCTTGGGGTTGATTTAAAAGCTCTGCAGTTTTATTTCCCAATAAATAATAATTTTGCGCTAAATTTTTGGGTCTAACGGCTGCTTTCGTCACTATTCGACCAAATTTTCCTTCCAGAGTTACGCGAGCCAAGGGGAAACATTTACAAGCTTCGTCGATTGGTGACCGCAGCCACGTCACTTCGCCTAAAAAGTCCTCGTTTTTTACCCAGCTTCGATCGCAGACATCTATTCCGGCACCTGTGTCTCTGAGGAAAGTGCGTTCGACCCCATTAATTATAGCTTTATCCATATAGGGCCTAAAACACTCAGCTAATTCTACACTTGCACCTACATGATTTATAACTTCGCTAGCGTTTTTCTTTTTTAGTTCTAAACACTGAGGTCTTATGTGACCGCTCTGTTTACAGTAATAGCAAATAACTTCTCTTTTCTTATCAAAATTTGGATCGCGATTTCTCTCACGATCAATCTCCTTTTTCCCATAATTTTTAGATAGGTTTTCTTTTTTTGAATTCCCCTCAGGTGCCTTCTGCTCCCTATATGATTTGCCTCCCGTGAATTTATTAATTCCGAACTGACGTCTCTCATGAATTTTTGATCCACTTCTAATGTGTTCAGAACGTATACTTTCGTACATATCACATTTTTCGGCTAGTTCACTCGCTGATTTAAAATTATCCCATTCATCTAGGTATTTATCGCGGATTTCTAAGGGAACCCTTTTTTTCAACTGTTCTGTAAGAATAAGTTCTTTAAGCGAATCGTAGTCTTTTACGGCTACGGTCTCTAACCAGTTTTCCATATAACCCCTTAATTCGTAAACAAGGTCCGACCACAAAGCAAAGGGCTTACGGGTATGTTCTTCGAATTTTTTCTTTAATGCATTTGCACCTAGCCTATATCTTTTTAACAATAATTTTTTTATATGTTGGAAATCATCGGCTTTTTCAGCTGGTTCTTTTATTAATAACTCTGCGATTTCAGTTGGAACCAGAGTGAACAACTGAGAAACCCATTTGCTTTCATCTAAATTTTCTCTCTGAGCCTGACGCTCGAAAATCATTAGGAAAAGGGTTATATCCATAACTTTTGGATCAAATTTAGGTACAACATCTTTTAAATTCACTTTATTTACAGGCGTGCAATCTAACCCGGAGCTTCCAGAATTTAGACTAACATTTTCTACCGCGCCCTGTAATCGTAATTTTTCCAGTTCAAATTCCCGATTTTCTTTTTGTTCTAATCTTTCCTGTTTTTCACGTTCTATCCGTTCCTCTTCCTGTCGAAGAATATTTTCCAGGAAGATTTTAGCTTCTTTTTCGGTGTAATCCGGCGCTTTTAATATAGCTTGTCTCATCACCTTGATCCGATCTTTTTCTGACACATTTGTGTCAAATTCCCTAGCTAACGCTAATAAAACAGTGCGATTTTGACCGCTAAGGACATCTTCAAAATTAGACATTTTGCCCGAAATAATAAAATTAAACTAGCTCCTAAATTTAAAAATTTTCTAATTCTGTACTTGAATTTAAAATTACACACCAAATATCATACAATACAATAAATACATAGAAAAGAGAAATATCAACTTTCAGCACAATTTTTTTCAATTATCCCAGATATAATAAAACCCACTCACATTAATAGCAAGAAAAATAAATTATGACTGATTTCCCAATTAACAAATCCCGTTAATTTCAGTGCTAATTTAATTTATTTTTATATCCGATAATTTTAACAGTGCAAATATTTTCCAACTTTAGCAATTTCCGCTAAAGTTAAATAAAATTCTCATACATTTCCTCGATATCAATTTACCGAGTTTCCTTTTGACACATAAGTTCAAAATTCAGAAATTATTAAAAATTTCGATAGCATTAAACTCTATTTTTAAGTCAATTTTAAAAACAAAATAACAACTAATATTGTCTCTAAAATCAGAATATAATTTTTCTGTTTACAACTGAGTTTCTCGCGATTAATTGTTATACATCAAAACTAGTAAGTTGATTTCAAAATATATTTTAAAAACAATTTAAACATAATTAAAAAATACAAAAAATCAATGCAATTTAAATAAATGTTACCCTACTCTACAACATTGACGTATCTAAATACTTCATAAAATTTGACATAGATAAAAAATTTCCCAACTTTTAAAACCTACGACAATTTTAAATTAAAATAAAACGATTAATTAAATGACCTCTCCGTAGTAAAGAGAATGGGACTCACCTGTTTTTGTTGACATCTCGGAGAACTGGAACAATGAGTCGTCACTTGTCCTTCTCGGCTGTACGTCATCAACAGGAGCGATGTTTCATCCAAACTGCACACACGTATCAAATCTTTTACTGTCAACGTCGAAGAGTGGCATTGGATCATGAACTTTAACAGTAGTTCAAATGGATCCTACAGCTGCCACCAATTATCTTAGCTGTGGTAGCGTTGCCAATAATTCAGCTAAGATCAATTAAAAAAAATAACAAAGATGGGGCAGGAATGAAAAGCCATTCAGATTATTATCTGGTTTAATGAAGTAATATTTACACAATTTTACAATATTTACAATTAAAAGAAAACAGAATCTATAATCGATAGGCCTCATGCCTAATAAAAAATTTTTCTAGACCATATCAGGCTCCTGCCTCCACTCAGATCTCCAAGATCAATCTAATCTTCTTAATTCTCAAGCTCCTCTCTATCCTCTTTTCTCGTCTGCCGTCTCCGGGACTTGAGAGAGGGGATCAGCCCCCTGATGCAATCCGGCTCCCGATAGGCTCCTCCGGACTCTAGACCACTCCTAGGACCCTTGCCGGCCAGTCGCTTGACAGTTAGCGTGGCGCCGTCCTGTCTACCACACCCATGGGATGTGCTAGAGTCGTCGGAAAGTCTAAGGAAAGCGTGAAATCAGGATGAATGGTGTCGGAAAAATTCAAAAAGTCATGCTAGTCAACACTCTTTTCAAAAGTCCAGACTTTCCGTCTCGGCCGTCAATCACGTTCATGGGAACTCCAACAAGACTCGGTGGAGGAAGGGGGGTTATCACAATATGCATGAATATTTATTGAGCTAGAATCTTAAAGTGAAAAGGCTGAAAGATTGGTATGCTGATAGTTAGAAAACATTAATTGATATAGGAAAATTGAAAACACCAATGAAAATATTAATTGATAAGCTGAATATATATATATATATATATTCTTGTGTTTCTGGTATTGTTACATATATGCACTTTACAGAGCAGAGACGAACACAGTAAATATAGCTTTAACTTAGCACTCAGTGAAGAAAATCTAATATTCCTGAGCTGGATCGTAATTTTAAAACATTTCCTGACAGAATATCATAGACAAAGCATCCCTAGAGGCACTACTTTGATGGGATTATAAAGGGTATTTCAGATTCGGTGAATTTTATGTGAACCAGATATTATTTTGTACTTACAAAGAAACATTCAAAAGGTGTCGTCTTCAAAAAATATTGTAAAATATATATGTGATTCTACTCTTCATAAAACACCAGAAAGTGAAAAAAATTATCGGCTGAAATGAATTACAGCGACCACAAAAAAAATATCAAAATTAAGTATATTTGGCGATTTCACACTGTTAGGCGATTGATTTTGAGTACTTGGCAGAGAAGCAAAACACGGTTTTGTTCGTACACGGCAATTTCGGTGCTGGCGAACTTATCACGCATATAAATGATTGACCGCTTGCAAAGACAGCGCTAAATCGCCAAAAATGCTTAACTTTGATCATTTTTTGTAGTCGCTGTAATTCATTTCAGCCGATAATTTTTTCATTTTCTGGTCTTTTATGAAGAGTAGAATCACATATATTTTTTGAAGACGAGACCTTTTGGATGTTTCCTTCTTAGTTCTTTGATCTTAGAAGTACTCGAACCTACAACCGTACGTCTGCAAGCTCAACGTTAAACTGACTTAAATATTGCTTCCCAACAAATAAAGAAAAATTCTTCGAATGCTTTATTTAATTAAAAGTCAGCTTCACCCACTTGTTTTTATTTAATAATGATGACAGTAGCAATAAAAACATTCAAATATGGTTCCTTATTAGGGGAGACCCGTGTACCTAGGACCATCATGTACCTAGGGCCACCCGACTTTATTTGAATAATATTTTATTTTAAGTTTTGATACTCAATTGGGCGAGTAACAACACCAATTGCTACTTTTACAATTACTTTGGAACTTTTGAGGAGAAAGCTTTGACAAGTTACATGTAGAAAACGAATTTACATGGTTTGATGTAAAATTTTGCTGCTCATCTCTTTTGCTATTTTACAAAGGCGAGTCAAATATTTTTCTTTCATTTTTAGTGTATAATTTTGCTTGTTATATTGAGTAATAAATGAGATATTTAATTAGTTCTCTCTGCTTGTGGATTTTTTAGTGGAAGGCATTTTGAATGAAGTTACCAAAACTTGTACCTAGAGCCACATAGCTGCCTTGTACCTAGGGCCAGTGTGTTTGGACCTTTTAACACTTTCGCGACCGCATGTTTTTGTCTTTTTGACAGTAAGGTCCGCCTGTGGGCGTTTTTCTCATAAGTTGCAATTTTTCGAAACAAAATTTTCCGTATTCGCATTTATATTACAAATGGATGTGCATTATAATCACACTCTCTCTAATCAAAGTATTTGCATCCATAGTATACTGATTGTACAAATATGAATATTGTGTACATTTTTTAGAAACAAATAACATACAAATTGCAAAAGAAACGCCCACTTGTGGAGTTTCTTGTTTTCAAATGACGTGAATAAGTCAGCGGTCGCGAAAGTTTTAAGAAATACAGTACAGTCTATAGTAATTGGATGCTGGCAAACCCTGGTAAACATCACTATGTATGACGTTGCTGAAAATGTTGGCATGTCCTATCCGTCGACCTTTACTCCTGTAAACATTCTATGGGGCTTTCGTGTATCCGGCATATGGCCAATGAATCAAAACACATTCACTGAGGATGAATATTTAAGTTCGGATGTAACTGAAAGACAAGATCCCTCCATAAAAAAAAAAAAAAAAAAAAAAAAAAAGAAAAAAAAAAAAGAAAAGGGTTTACAGGAAGAAGGTGAATTAACAATGATAGAACTAGAACTGGATGTCTCTGTTTCGTGTCCTATTGAAATTTCGAAACTTTCAACATCTAATATCTTTTCGTGTGCCATGCTTTGACAGGTACGAACTTAAGTAAAACCTTTACCTAAAGCAAGACCTCCCACACCAAATAAAAGATGTGACTGAAAACCAGAGAGATCTAGAAATCCCAGAGACACTCCAGAAAAAAAAAAAAAAAAAAAAACATTCTGTTAGATAGAATATCCCTAAGGAAAAAAAAAAAAAAAAAAAAAGAAAAAGAAAAAAAGAGGGGAAGATTTCGTCTTTCAAATTAAGGCAACAACATGATAATTATTATATGATAAAAAGAAAAAATAGTTTTCTTGATATTGTTTCTTTTATAAAATACATGTTTATATGCTTATTTTCTATTCATTACAAAGTGAAATCTAGATTTGAGAGAATGGCCCTAGGTACAATGAGCTCTGGCCCCAGGTACAATAAAGGTGTTGTACTTAGAGCCACGAGTGAAGTTTTTTTAAAAACCTTCTATTTCTCGGAATTTATTATGTTAGGTATTTATATTAATCCCAATTGGAAGCAATTAGTCCGAAAGATATGTACATATCAGTTTGACAATTTTAAACAGGTCAAGGGCTCTGTTTTGGGGCATTGAAAAAAAGCGGCCCTAGGTACACGGATCTCCCCTATATGTATTGGTGTGTTTACGCGTATGAACCCATACCTATAATAATTTACATAGTATTATACTTCTCCTCAACCATCTCCATAAGAAAATTCTGGGTGTGCCACTGCTACATTCAGATATATTCCTAAATGTATTTAGTAATTTATTTGGAAAAGTGATTGGCAAATATGCCTCTTGAATTTCTTTTGCATTTTCTGTTTGTTATTAATAAATATTCTTTTATTACCCTTGTGACTTATTTTTGGATCCACCTTCGTAATATCTGTTGTTGAAAGAACATAAAAATTTGTACTAGTTCTAAATGAAGGATACGGATTCACTTACGAGGTCAAATTTGAGTTATAATAACAACAATAATTTGTGATCCTTTTAACTGTCGCTCATACGAAGGGTTATGAAAAAATTTTAATTATTAATAAGAAATAATCGATACATTTGGATAATTTTTTTTTTCTTTTCTGTACATAAAGTGCTCCTTATGAATGCAGTATAACCATTATTAATGTTGATTTGTTTGGTTTCAGAAAGCCGTGAATTGAAGCAGCCTTTATTATATAAAAGAAAGAAACATCGAATTATTTATCGAATATTATATCGAAGAAACATTTTGAAGGATAGTTTCATCATAAAGATGTAACATCACATTTAAAGTATAATTTATGATACTCTCTTGAACATCATTGACTATAAATATTTTAATCTGAAAATTTCGTAAGTTATTCGAAATTTGCGGTTTTCTTAACATAGCAGAATAGAACAATACTTCATATATACTTACATTATGGGAATCATTACATTGGAAATAGTATAGAATTGAATGAAAACTAAAATATGAAACTGACCCCAATAAAATCAATTAAGAAACTAGGATAAACTAAATTAGTATCGAACTGAACGGTGGGTAGTCTATTAAAGACGTTTCAGTCTATCTTCGCGTCGAGCGATCGGTCAAATTCATTTGTCGTAACATGAGTATAGTATTTCCTGTAATACAAATATATGAGAACAAATATATAATAGGGAACTGAACAAAGTGCACTCAAGCTAGTTTATTCTTGATTTTATCGTCCGCAAAGTAATGTGAGCATATAGCTTTAGGATCTTTGCTGGAGTGCCACAAGGCTCTGTTTTGAGTCCTCTACTCTTCCTGCTTTATGTGAACGACATTCACCCCAACCTTCAAAATGGAACTAAAGTAGCCTGTTACGCCGACGATATTGCGATTCGGCACTCGGATAGAGATATCAACAGCTCAGAAAGGGCTCTTCAGAAGTCCCTTGACGGAATTTTTAAATGGACGCAAGATCTAAAGCTAAAGATTAATGTTGAAAAAACAACACTTAGCGTCTTCACAACAGACAGAAAACACAGAAATCTATTTGATCCGGAATTAAATATCGAAGGGAAACGTATTGTGAAAACATCTAACCCTAAATATCTGGGAATAATTCTGGACGCCGAATTGAGATTCACAGAGCATGTGAAGACAGTTTCAGAAAAAGCTCTCAAAAAACTGAAAATCATCAAGAGTCTCTGCGGCACTGACTGGGGAGCTTTACCCAAAACTCTAAAGACCACATTTACTTCACTCATTAGACCCATTATGGAGTATGCTTCCCCGATTTGGGCTCACGCTTCTGATACTGCCCTAGACATGTTAGAAAGCATACAAGCGAGAGCTGCAAAGATAGTGACTGGTGCACTATCATCCACCAATAACGTCAAGATAATCAGAGAGTGTGGACTAGAAAGTCCACAAAATAGAAGAAAAGTAACTATGATAAAGTTCACGAACAAAGCGAGAAGTCGTGCTCCTGGACACATTTCTCACATTACCTTTGAAGGGTGGAATGCCAAGTCAAGACTAAAACGATCTTCACCCATGCAATATGATAGAGATATCAGAGCAAGTATTGGCCTTGAACACAACAAATGGGTTATTGTTCAAGAACCGGTCTTTCGCAAAAGGCTTCCACTGAACACCAACATTCATACCGACCTTTTAGAGCCATGCAACAAAAATGAACAGAATGATATCATTAGGAAAAAGGGACTCGATACAATTGAAAACTTTCCAAAAGAGAAGTTTGTACATGCATATACAGATGGTTCCTCTGACAAAACTATCACCAATGGGGGTTCAGGTGTGTTTTTAACTACTCCAGATGATACGCCTCACCAGGGCAAATTTGGTGCGGGAAATATAGCCTCTAACTTCACCTGCGAGCTACGTGCAATTTTGGAAGCACTTAATATGTATAAGTCCCTTCCCACTACTAAGCAGGCAGAGGGCCTAGTGGTTTTCTGCGACTCAAAGGCCGCCCTCCAGGCCATTTCAAAGGGGCACTCTTCTATCACCCATGAAATCATCTCAGGACTTCAAGATCTTCAAGCTATAAATAAAACCTGTACACTTCAGTGGATACCTGCACACGTCGAAATAGCAGGCAACGAAAATGCTGATAAACTAGCCAAGGAGTCCAGAAATCTCAACAATAACAGCAACAGTGTCTCTCTTCAAGATGCAAATGCAATAGCTAAATCTAAACTTAGAGAAAAAACAATCCAAACGAAACACCAGCTTTGTGAAATAAATGCAGATCGATTAATAACAAAAACTATAACAAGGCTAAGAACCGATCATCACAGAGGCATGAAAATTAATAAAGAGGGTGGAAGAGTGTACTGAAACTGTAACAATTGCCCAGATACACAGCTTACATCTTGCCATATCTTTGAGTGTCCGGCAATAAGTGCGAACTTGAGAGAAATTGGTGTATTGCCGTCACTGATAGACCTATATGACGACAACATCCAACAAATCGCAGATGCAGTTATAAAGATCCACGGTTTGATCTAATTCGACTACGTCATGGACACGACAAAAAAAAAAAAAAAAAAAAAAAAAAAAAAGGATCCCCTTGGCAACTTTTAAAAATGTTTTCATATTAGACGATGAACTAAGATTGCTATCGCAATTACGTAATTAATGACCTTTATAAGGACTAAGGACTGACCAAGTTATCAGATTACCAATTAATGACCTTGGCGAAAAACGTGCCAGCTACTTTGGTGCCAAGTTTCAAATGTCACTAAGGGAGTTCTATACTAAAGCTGTTCCCTAATATGAATGCATATTTAATTTATTTTAAATTACTCGTGTTTATAAACAAAATAATGAAACTCAAGCAATTAAGATGTCATTTACATTTCATTAGCGGCTATACATATCGCGATACTTGGTCACGATTTTGATTTACTGAAAATAGTCGATAAACGAAATATATTTACTTAAACGTAAAAATAATATGTATATATGTATAGTTACGCTCATCAGTACCTGACTCTGTTACGCTTTAGGCTTAAAAGATTTCCTTGGACTGTGTGTGTGAACGAAAGTTGTCACCTAATATTCATACTTTAGTTAATTTTAAAAAATCTAATTCTCCGATCGATAAGTTGTTCAATTCAACGAATTCAGAAAAATCGCCCCTTTCATTTGGTGCGAATTTTTTATTAGATTTTTTAAAATTAATTAAAATATGAAAATAACTAGCTTTAAAATAGACATTTAAATTTTTAATTGTTGCTCTTTTTTTTCCCCCAGCATAAAAGGAAATATGCTTTCACGTGAAAAAAAAAAAAAAAAATAAAAATAAATAAATAATATATATATATATATATATATATATATATATATATATTAAATATTAAATTTGCTCATGCATATGAAAAAATGACGTCTATAAAACAACGAGATATATAAAGTAGAGTGATAAATGGTAACCCTTGAGAAGGTCCAAGATGAGTCATGTGACATGCTCTCCTTGCACCTGCGTAATCGATGGTTCCCTTGGTAACAGCTTATTTTCAGTAAATTTCTATGGCAACGGTTTGGAGATTGTTCTTCGCAGCCAATGTTTTTGTTTACTTACATAGTTTAATATTCTTTTGTTCTAAATCATTTTGATTTTGATTTTACTTCTTTTTTATTTCGTGTAGTTGAACTTTAACCGACAAATGCTTAAAAATAGTTGAAAAATTATTATTTGTTGTTAAATTTAGCTCTTTAAAAGTTTAAATTTTCTTTTATAAACACATTTAAACTTTGTTGGGAAACGATGAAAAAAAAAGGTATTTTATTATTTATTAAAATGTGAAATGTGTGTAAAATTATTTTAAAAACAATTTATTTCGGTCGTAGGACTGTCATATTACCTAATAATAATGATAATTTGTCGAACTGATATTTTAAATGCCAAAATAGCGATAAAGGGCCAAACACAGCAACCTATTGGAGCATGTCACGTGATTCATCTTGAACCACGGAAAGCTAATCCTTCATCCATTGAATCAGCACTCTAATTTATATATCTCGTTGCTATAAAATAATAATAATAATTAAAAAATTTTTAAAGGTAACGAAGAGATAAATAAAGTGCGAAAATTCCGCACGGGCAAATGAATTATTTGAAGTGAGAAATAAATAAAAATGAAAGCCTGCTAGTTATTTCATAAATAAAACATTACGCGCTGTTCTATGGCATTAATATATATAATGATCCTCATCTGTCATGAACGAATCCGGTTAGTACTGCTTCAAAACAGAAACTTTTGGCAGCCATTTTTTTTTTCCGTTTGTTTAATTCAACTTAAGAAACATACATATCATTTTCATACATGTTTTGTATCGCACATATTCTTATTTCCTATAAAACCTTGAAAAACTATTCAATTGTAATGTTCAAATGTCTAAATTAAGTATAGCGGATCACTGGCTATTATAAACATGAACCTATAAATAGAATTATGCAACTTCATGATTATAACAAAGCAAGACCAAATAAAAACAAACCAAAACTGTTGCCATTCAGAAAATACAAATTCCAAATGGACAACTTTTTAATTCCGAATGAACGACTCTTTGACTGTTTCATTAAAAAAACGCTTAAAATATTTCTAAAACATATTAAAAATCCTTAAAAATCTTAAAATATTTGTAAAAACGCATTAAAGCCTTTAAATATTTTTATCAAACTTTATTGTTTGATTACATTGTAAGGTATGATTGGCGCCGAGTTTAGTACGTAAATGCCGCCAGTTGATTTTAGTTTTGAAATTAGTGTAAAATGATAGTTGGGATAGAATGTTTGGTTGGGCAAATAAAAGTCACCAGTTGAAATGAGTATTGAAATTAGAGTAGTCTAATGTGATAATGTCGAGTCAAGGTAAAATGTTCGGTTGAGAATGAGAAAGTCCCTAGCTGGATCCTGGATATTTTGACGATGTTGAGGGTGAGATAGCTGGTTGGAGGTATCGAGTAGAGGTGAATTTGGGTTAGCATGGAGTGTCTGTAGTTATTGGATAGTTAGTTAGAAAATTTTAAAACAGGATCTACGATAGTCTTAAAAAAAGTATTTTGGTAAAATGAAGTGATTCGTTTTTTCTTATTATGAGGACTTTAAATACGCAAGCGAAGTGATGACGTCACTGGCCGTTCGTGGATACAAGAAAAATATTTCCTATATTAAACGCCCAATGGATTTTTCGTAAAAAATTATTAAAAATCGAGAGAAATTATTTCCCGATTTTAATCCCCATATTTAGGTTTAGATATGTATTAGTTATCATGTGCATGCGTTAGATTAAGTTGTTTTTGTTCTAAAATTGATAAAATTTGAATTTTAAATTTCAAAACTCTAGATTAAAAAAAAAAAAAAAACTTCCATATTCCATTGAAAACATAAACATTTCATTTCAAAGGATGATATTACACAATAAATATCCAACTAATATACTAATTAAAAGGAAAATGATAAATATTCTATCATAATTTGAAGTGAAATTTGTTTTCAAATGTCTAAATAAAGTATCTGATATAAGATACTAATATGTTGCAGCGGAATAGATTTGATATCGGTCATCCTTGGCAGAAAAAAAAAATATATATATATATATCGCCAAACTATCTGGCGAATATAATTTAATTCCTTTCAAAAATCATGGTTATTTTAAAAATTTATATTAAGAGAGTAAGGAATAATATGAAACAATATTTCGCACAACACATATTCCGAAAATATACATCTGACATGTATATTTTCGTAGTACGTTTTTGATCGCCAAATACAAAAACGCCAAGGACAACAGAGTTTTGAAATTTAAAATTAAAATTTTGTCAATTTGACAGCAAAATAACTCAATCTAACATATGCACATGATAACTAATACATATATATACCCAAATATGGGGATTAAAATCGGGAAATAATTGTCCTCGATTTTTAATAATTTTTTACAAAAAATCCAATGGGCGATTAACATAGGAAATCATTTTCTTACATACACGGACGGTCAGTGACGTCACACTTCGCTTGCTTAGAGAGCACTTAATGGAACACTGGGATGTGTTGTTGCTGTTGTGTTGTCGGGCCTATATTTTTTGTCAACCAGCAGTTTTTTTATTGTCATTCATATTTATTGATCGGGTAAAATTTTTGAAGTGAAAACTTCTTTAGGCGCGTTAAGCACTTTTGGGTGAACAAAAATCATTGAACTCCCGTCATCGTCAGCTGACGCTTTCCATTTGAAGTGAAAACTTTTGGGTGAAGAAAAATCATTGAATTCGCGTCATCGTCAGCAAACGCTTTCCATCCTTGTATGATACAAATAATGTATCACACAATTAACTGCTAATGTGATGTGTTAATAATTATATACTGTATATTGTTTTAAAATCTGGTGCGGCGTTACACGACTTCTCTCATCTCCGGGCACTGTCTCTATTGCAGTTAGACCTCACAAAACCGTGAGAAAGCCCAAAGCTGCCATTTTTCTCACGTTTTTACAATCTGGTGCGGCTCTACACGACTTCTCTCATCTCCGGACACTGTCTCTTAAAGATTGCAGCCGGAAACGTTGCAGTTAGGCCTCACAGAACCGTGAGAAAGACCAAAGCCTCCATTTTTCTCACGTTTTTACAATCTGGTGCGGCTCTACACGACTTCTCTCATCTCCGGACACTGTCTCTATTGCAGTTAGACCTCACAAAACCGTGAGAAAGGCTAAAGCCGCCATTTTTCTCACGTTTTTACAATCTGGTGCGGCTCAACACGACTTCACTTAACTCCGGACACTGTCTCTTAACGATTGCATCCGGAATCGTTGCAGTTAGACTTCACAGAACCATGAGAAAGACCAAAGCCGCCATTTTTCTCACGTTTTTAAAATCTGGTGCGGTTCTACACGACTTCTCCAGAGCTTCCAACCTAATCCGGCAAATTGTTAGTACCGCCCCTTTTTCTTCACCACTTAATTTTTAGAGTATTTTTCTTCTTAATTCATTGTAGATACATTTGAAGAGAATTTCTCTAAAAATTAAGTGGTGTAGAAAAAGAGGCGGTACTAACAATTTGCCGGATTAGGTTGGCAGCTCTGCTTCTCTCATCTTCGGACACTGTCTCTTAAAGATTGCAGCCGGAAACGTTGCCATTAGACCTCACAGAACCGTGATAAAGGCCAAAGCCTCCATTTTTCTCACGTTTTTACAATCTGGCGCGGCTCTACACGACTTCTCTCATCTCCGGACACTGTCTCTTAAAGATTGCAGCCGGAAACGTTCCAGTTAGACCTCACAAAACCATGATAAAGGCCAAAGTTGCAATTTTTCTCACGTTTTTACAATCTGGTGTGGCTCTACACGACTTCTCTCATCTCTGAACACTGTCTCTATTACAGTTAGACCTCACAAAGAACGAAAATTATAAAATATCGAAACACATTTGATTTATAAACAAAAATTGAAAATACATTTAAATGATCACGTGGTAACCATCATGATCTAAACATTGTTTTCAAGATTTATCGTTCACATTCCGTCATTTTTGACGGGGTTATATACTAGTATTAAAATAAGAAACAAAAATGTTCGTTTTCCAAAATAGATAAAATTTTCCGATTAAAGTCAAGCTAAAATAGAAAACAAAAGAAAGAAAGGAAAGTAAAAATTGTGTCAAAGACAGAATTTAATTTAGTACGGAGGACTATTAATTTCAATCTGTAAAATTTTTACTTTTACTTTTTATTTATTTTTATCCCATTTTCTGACCGTAAAACTGGGCCACGTACTTTTTAAAATGACTGAAATGAATTAAAATGAAATGTTGTCACCTAAATTTCCTACTTTAGTTAATTTTAAAAATTTTACTGTCGTATCGAAAAACTGTTTGCACCCCTGGGTTTGGAAAATTAGCCCCTTTCATTTGGTACCGAATTTGAAACGATAAGACTGATATTCCTAATTTATTTTTGTGTTGCACAAAACTGGTCTACAAAAACTGGCGATGACGCGACGTTTTTACCCAGATTGAAACTATTCGTCCTCCCAGTCCTTAAAAAAAAAAAAAAAAAATAGTGAGAAAATAGTTGAAAATGTACTTCCAGAAATTTCCACTGCTTATCGATTAGTATTTAATACATAGGTTGCATAAGATTTTAGTGCGACTTGTTTTATTTAAAAAAGGAAAGTTCTAATAATTTTTTAAAAATCTAGTTTTGACAGGGTCAAACTATTAATAAATATAAACTATAAAAATATTTAAAAGAAAAGTTATGCACCTAGTTCTTTTTAATTTGAATATAAGTACACAAAATTGCATTTATAAATTTTCAAGGAAAATTTTCATTAAAAAGCAAACACAATTTAAAAAAAATATATAATAAACAAGTAATATAAAAGAAAATTTTTTAAAGTCAATTCCTACTTACAAACATTATCGATTTTTTTTTTTTTTTTTTTTTATTAATAATTTTGAATTAGGAAATAAAAAGCGCGCTTGCAAAATTAAATAAAAATAATTATAAGATTAAAAAAAAGTTTTTTATATACCATTTTGAATTTTCTGATGAATCACAGAGCTCTTACCAATGTGCATAAAATTTTTAAATTAACAATAACGTCAATTTTTGTGAAATGCAAAATTTAACTTTTTATAAATTTTTAATGTTCACGTTTAATAAAATGTGTTTATTTTTATTAGTTCCCCATCATACTATAGGTATGGGGAACTTAGGTAATCGTGAAAATTTTCGACCTCGGTTTTTTGACTTTTTTACACGTTTTCAGGTGTGAGGAATCCGAAAATGACAAAATTTCTATGGTGTCTGTCTGTAGGGTGTCTGTTAGTCTGTTAGTGTGTTAGTCTGTTAGTGGGTCAGTCCGTTAGTTTGTTAGTCTGTGTACACGATATCTCAAGAACAAATTGTCGCAGAGAATTGTCGTCAGATCAGTTTTAAAATATTACTTTCGACACTGGCAAGAACCCTATTCATTTGCAACATTCGAATTTAAAAACTTCGAAAGTTATTAGAAATTTACGATTTTCTTAACATGGGAGAATAGGACAAAAATTCACTTAAACGTGCATTAAATGGAAACTTTTTACTGTAAAACTGTCAGACCAGTTTTAAAATATCAGTTTTGATGCCGGAATGAACATCAGTAACTATAAATATTCTACTTGGAAAATTTCGCAAGTTATTGGAAATTTACGAATTTCTTAACATGGCAGTATAGTTCAAAATTTCACATAAACGCCAATTTTTAGAGATATTTTCATCGTAAAGATGTCAGACTACTTTTGAAATTTTATTTAGGACACTGGCATGAATATTAATGACTATGAATTTTTCAATATAAAGATTTCGTAAGTTATTGGAAATTTACGAATTTCTTAACGTGTCAGAATAGAGCAAAATTTCACATAAACGTCAATCTTGAGGGATATTTTCATCGTAAAGATGTCAAACCACTTTCGAAATATTATTTAGGATACTGGCATGGATATCATAGACTATGATTTTTCCAATTTAAAAAAAATCGTAAGTTATTTGGATTTTACGATTTCCTTAACATGTCAGAATAAGGCAAAATTGAGCATAAACTTCCATTTTGAGGATCCTAAATACATTAGACAACTTCAAAATTAAGTTTATGATATTTGTTTGAACATGATTGAATACAAATATTCTACTAGGAAATTTTCGTAAATTATTCGTAATTTACGATTTTATCAAAATAGCGAAATTGTAAATTTTTCATATAAATATGAATTTTGAGGTTTATTGCATTGGAAATAGTAGCATGAAAACTAAACAACAGAAATGACCCTGATAATATAAATTAATAAATTAGAATAAGATAATTATATCCAAGTGAACGGTGGATAGCCTATTAGGCGGGGATTTGATTCTGTCACTGTATCAAGCTTTGGTCAAATTCATTTCTTTTAACATGATTATAATATGTCTCGCACTAGAAATTTCTGAGAACATAAATATGATGGGGAACTGAGCAGAGTCCACCTATGCCAACTAGTTTCGAAAGAAAATGAACTGGTATTTTTTTTTTTTTTTTTTTTTTTTCCAACAATTAAATTATAGCTAATATGGCTATATTTTAATGGCTATTTTAACGCTATTGGGATGTTATTATTTTCATACTTTAATTAATTATAAGAAAACTAATAAAAAGTTCGAAAATTGGACTTCGAAGTATTGTGTTGTCACCGAGTTCTGAGCAATCCTGAAAGTTTCAAATTTCTAGCTAGTCGGGAAGTTAGTTAAAAATCGATTGCAAGATTTGTACAAGATATATATAGGGAGAGTGTGAACTAATAGTAAGAATTGAAAAACAATTCATTTTTTAAAATAACATTTTAATTTATTGAAAGTATTACAAGAAAGTTGTATTCAATTACTGCAATGTAGGGCTGAGAATTATAAATCTAAATATTTTGGCTAACAATAGCCAAAATAAGCTCGCTATAAGGCAAAAACAGAGACCAGTCCATTCTATTGAGGGTGGCCAACCGGCTGTGAAATCTCGAATTCTCATGTATTCCTCTGGAATACCTCGATCTAGAACTGTGCTAGTGTAGAAACCATCCGCCTTGACCCGTTTGAAACGCATAAATACAAGATTGAAAATTCCAAAGACAGCTAAAAAAAGAAGAAGAAAATATTATTATAATAAATAGTTTTGTGAACCATTGAATTTTTTAGAATAAAATATTTGAAGTACTTAACTTTGTAATTTGGGTAACAATTAAATCAACATCTTAAACTAACAATTTCATGTTTATGGTGTTCTCACAAAAAAATTAATAGTGATACTTTGCAAAAAGTATAGCATGTACTATACATCAATAACAACAACAACAACAACAATAATAATAATAATAATAAAAATCTATTTATTAAAAATAGCTGACCTTCATTCAGAATTCAGAAATGATGAAGTCTGGAATTGTTACCATGTACTTTTTATAATAATAATAATAAAATAACATTTTGTTCGTGGATATTTCAGTTTAGATCTTTGAAATGTAAATCGTTTGTTGTAAAAACGAATTGTGAAGAAATTGCATAATTCAAATTTATCTTGGTATTTAGAAAATACTTTATCAACATTATATTTTTAATATTAGTTATGATAATTCACAATTGTTACACGATTTTTTGCTTTTAAAAAATTAGCATCCCTTCGATCTGTTTCACTTCATTATTTTATTTTTGTTTTGTGTGTGTTGTCGACATTAAATTCTCTTTTAACTTTCTTTCAAATTTCGTAAAAATTTTGATTTCACAAATTTTTTTATTGTTATGCTTTTTATCGGCATGTATCGCAGTAACATATGTGCCTTAGAACATTTCATTTCATCTTCAGTTCTCCTTTAATACTTGTTTAATTTCAATAAAATTTCAATAAATAATAATTTTAACAATTATTTAAGGATTAGGTACTATTTTGTGACAGGCAAGTGCATGTTTTCTGTGGAATCACCCAAAAGTGTAGGTGAAGACACACAATCTTTTAGTCAGTTCTACTACATTTTAATTAAAAGGGATGAAAAAAAAAAAGTAAAGAAAAGGGTGTCATAATATACACTCTTTTGTACAAAAAAAAAAAAAAAAAAAAAAAAAAAAAAAACAGTAGACATTAAAGAAAGCTACTATTTTTGTTGAAATTAAGTATGTGTACAGCTCATTTACATAGGTAATGCATAGATTAAATCTTTAAGGCGATGATTAGGCCCATCAACGACTGACAGTTGCACATTGAATGTCCAAATCGTTAGTTGGTGAAACCGTCCATCGCATCGATGTGTGCTTTTCGTCTAGGTAATGAGTTATAAAAATTCCTAATGTCATCCTGCGATACATTCTGCCAGGCATTTATCAATTATTGTTTTAGATCTGCGACATTTTGGGGTTTCCGAATCTGGAGGCCTACCATGTCCCAGACATTTTCGGTATGAGAAAGGTCTGTTAACCTTGCTGGCCAAGGAAGATTATTAACAGAACAGAGGCAGTCTATAGATATCATAGATATAGTAATAAGATATAGATTGATCATCGCGGGAGAAAATGTGATTCCTCTTCATTCGGGAAAGACGGCCATTAGAGGAGGATTGTAACAGTGCTCGTATCAGAAACAGTTTATACAGCATTGAATACACACGTTTTAGCAAATAAAATTTATGAATAATTTATGTTCTGTAGGTGAATAGAAAACGGAACAACTTCAGTATACACCCACAACGATATTTGGCGATTTTTTGTTGGCGATTATGGCTAAATCATAAATCTAAAAATCATAAATGATAAAATCGTAATCTAAATCATAAATCATGAAACATAAAATCACAAATCTAAAATAAACAACATATAGGCTGCCATATTATATCGCAAACAGTCCAGAACGATATCGTTATCGTTCAAAACGGCGCCAAAGAAAAATCGCCAAATTCAGCTGTGGGTGTATACTGAAGTTGTACCTGAAAAACTCCTTATGCAGTTTCAAATAATTTTATTTTTAATAACGGCATTTAAAGAATTTTATTATTACCATTTACTATATCTGTCTGGTAAAACTTTAATTGTATCTATTTTGTTTTCAACACTTACTTTGTTCCAAAAACTTTTGAAAAGAAAAAAAAAAAAAAAAAAAAAAAATGCAAAAATTACAAATATCTTAAAATCCAAACTTTATCATTAGTTTGACTTAAGCATAAAAATAAAGTTTACGTAGCACCGAGCAGCTATAATGGGATTTTTTTTTTTTAAAAATAAAATAGTTAAAAATATGCATGTTTTGTTAAGATTTATTACTCATTTCTTTTAAATTGGTTATATATATATATATATATATATATATATATATATATATATATATATATATATATATATTCTAGCAGCCTTTACCTGTAACTATATTTAAAAGCTAGCAACTATATTTAAAAGATTTTATATTATTTACTAATATAAAATACAAAAATATAGATTAAACTAAAAAAAATATGGAGTGACTCCACTCGACTTTTCGAACATTGAACGGTTATCAACGGTTTTGTAGATAAAGTAAAGTAAGGGGAGCTGTTAAATAAACAAAAGCGAGAAAATTATTATAGGGTGTTTGAGTATTTTTCTCCATATAGTACACGATGATTAATTTAACGCTACTGTACTTTGAGCACACAGATAATGATAAAGAATTTTTCGTTATGTCCTTGTAAAAACCTGTAAATTCTAGATTCACCAAAATGCTTATAGTTAGTGTGACAGTGGATTATAATATTTATAAAAATTTTCAGCTCCATTGGATAAAGAAATATGCATTGTGTCCCTGTAAAAAGAACCATAAGTTCTAGATTCTCTAAAGTCCCTTAATTTCGTGTGATGGTGATCTATAACATTTATATAAATTTTCAGTTCATTTGAATAAAGCGTTTAGTCGCTGTCGCACTTTAAATAATTCGAGCCTATAGGCCATAATGATAAGCAGTTTTTATTTGTGTCTCTGTAGAATTCTGTAAGTGCTAGAGTCACCAAAATCTATACAGTTTGTATGATGGTGACCTAAAACATATATATATATATTCAGCTCATTTTGGTAAGGCATTTACATGCTATCGCACTTTAAATAATTTCACACTATAGGCCATAATGATACAGAATTATTTGTTGTGTCCCTGTAAAAAAACTATAAGTGCTAGATTCACCAAAACCTATACAAATCGTTAAACTGTGACCTATAGTAATATGTGTGTATATATATATATATATGCTCAATTGAATAAGGCGTTTAGACGCTATCGCACTTTTAAAAAATTGGTCCCATAGGCCATAATGATAAAGAAATTTTCTTTGTGTCCCTGTAAAAAAAAACTGTAAGTGCTAGATTCACGAAAATCTATACAGTTCGTGCAACTATGACCTATAACATGTGTATAAATTTTTTGCACAATTTAATAAGGCGTTTAGATGCTATCGCACTTTTAAAAATTTGGCCCCATAGGCCATAATGATAAAGAATTTTTCTTGGTGTCCCTGTAAAAAAACTATGAGTGCTAGATTCACCAAAATCAATAGGGTTCGTGCTACGGTGACTTACAACATACGTATCAACTTTCAACTCATTCGAGCAACGCGTTTAGACGCTAACGTGTTCACTGACACGCATACACACACACATACACACACATACATACACACATACATACACACATACACACACACATGCATACATCATCATAAAAATAGTGAAAACAGACTCGGGGGACTTCAAAATGTATAGAAACATCAAAATCTCTAATTCGGATTTTTGACATGATTACAATACTTTCCTTACATATGTATGTTCGGAAAGTAAAAAAAAAAAAAAAAAAAAAAAAAAAAAAAAGAATCCGTGGAATATAATAGCAGTTTTTACATTATAATAATAATGAAGCATCTATCAAGGCGGAAATGAAAATATTTATGAGTGAAAAAAAGAAATATTTATTATTGATTTATTTATTTATTTTTTAAAGCTGCTATTTATTATTTGAGAGAATATAAATCCCAAATGTTCAAAATTTCTTATTTTACAGAAGAAACCCAAAACGGTTAAAGCTCAAACTGATGATAAGACTGTTGATTTTGTTATTGTTTATGCAGAGTCAACAATGACCTGACCACATAGAACTACAAATTATATGGCTTAGATTCGTGTGCAGAGTATACACCAGACCCGCAAATTTTTTTTTTTGTTTTTCATGTATACTAAACGCAACAAGTTTCTAGTAATGAAAGATATATCAGAGTGTTGATTTTTTCCTTCCTAAGGCCGTTTGCCACCTAAAGGCGTTTGTGACAAAATCGTTGCTGGAAAATATGAGGAAAGGCATGTTTTCTTTACTCTAAAAATTCAAGAACAACACATTAAGTACTTTTCGAGATATTCGACCAAACGTAAAAAAAATGTAAGTGTTTCCATTATTTTGTCCAACACCTGTATGTTGAAGACTGCCCCGAGGATGACGTGACATGAAGGATAAGGCTACCGGCCGCAATGTTGTGCTGTTAAAGTTGTACGGAAGGCGACTAGAGTGAACCTGCTGTCGCAGGATGTAGCACCCTATACCAGGAGTAATAATGGCTGTATACCTCTAACATAGGCTGATAGAGACAGCGGTCCACGGGAACTCCATACACGAATGCGATTGTCATCTTCTCCAAGAGAGAAGGGAGATCAATCGCAAAACACTATGCGCTGCCAGTCTGCTGGAAGCCGTGATTATCGGCTACGACACCACTGCAGATGACTGCCGATTTTGTGAGGTTAAAGGCCGATGTTAGCGCAACCCCGCATCATACAAACGCCTTAAGATGGTGAAAGGATCGGTGGGTGGCATAGAAGAGGCACAGTGGACAGCGGACAATAATGACCTAAAGTCAGTTCAAGCCTGACGAACAATCATTCGATCTTGCCTCGTGTGCACCTTGGAGTTTCAGAGCCTTCGTTTTGCCCAAGTTTTTTTTTATAAGTTCCTTGCAGCAATCATTGTTGCTAGCACCTACGCACAGCCGTGTCCGTATGGTGCAGATAACGGCCTATTGTTCGGTTTGTACATCCAGCTTCATGCAGTCTGACTATGTTACCATGTTCAAAGTCGTCCAGTTGCCTATAAAGTTTCCAACAACATCGTAATGGTACGTTTCGTTGTGTCTCCATAGAGTCTCTTCGTTGTATTTCTAAGACAATAAGAAATGATAAACCTTCCGCAACTGTTACCGGATTTATACCACGGAAGTTGCGCGGTAGAAATGCGCGCTATGACCGGAATTAATGTTTATAGGCTTTGAAAATTTAATCATTTGCATACATCGTATACAGAAATTTACATGAGAAATTTTGAGATGGTCGAATTATTTTTTAGAGGTGCTTATATGCAAAAGAGCTTATTTACATAATAAATACCTGCTAAAATGTACATGACGCCAGTGACCATAATAGTGCTGATTTGTTTTTTGATAAGACCTAAAATTCCAAGAGGAGCTGATGTCCCTAGAAGTATCAAAGATACGATAGCACAAGACATTGCTAGGTTCCGCATCCCTGAAAAAGAAACAATATTAATTGGTGGGAGATGGGAAACAATATTATCCTTCGATGAAGAACCCTTGAGGTCTTTGCATAAATTCGTGCGGTTTTTTATTGCTTCATTTCATAAAAATACATCAAATCAAATGACAATTTTTAATCAAAATACTCTCCATTACTTTCTACAACCTTTGCCCAATTTTCGGGTAACAAATGTGTACCACGGTGATAGAAGCTTTCGTCTTTGGAGGCAATAAAATGATCCGCGTAAGTACGAACTTTTGCATCGACCTAATAATATTCTGATACAATAGAGTGCACAGGATAATCAGGTAGAAATATGGAAATATTTATTAGTAATTTATTTTATTTTTTAATAAAACAAAAAGTGATTTATTTTCTGAGAGAATATAAATCCCAAATATTGAAAATTTCAAATTTGACAGGAACCCAAAAAGGTTAAAGTCCAAATTAATGATGGGACCGATTTTTTTTTTTTTTTTTTTTTTTTTTTTTGTTTTTTTGAAATGCAAAATCAACAGTGATCACATTGGGCTATAAATTATATGGCTCAGATACGAGTGCAAATAATACACAAGACCCACAGGTTTTGTTTTTGTTTTTCATCTATACCAAACGCAACAAGTTTCTGGTAACAAAACCATTGTCACAGTGTTGATTTTTTATTTATGGGTTTTTATCCTTTCTATTACCACATTGGATTTCGTTATTTAAAAGTTTTAGTGAAATATTTTAAATACCAGAGCATTTTTACACATTTTTAGATTGATTTTGGGACTATTAGCTGATGTATATACCGAAAAAATATTTTGTTGGGAAAACCAAGTGTAACTTTTTGACTGATTTTTAGTTTTATTCTGTCATTTTAACAATAATTTTATACAATTATCAAACCAACTTGCTTCGATTGACCGAAAGAATATGGATAAAAGTAGAGTCATTCTCACCGGATAATTCGATAAGTTACGTTATAGATTTGTCTGTAAACAGCCAAACGATATGTTGAGACAATAAAATCGTTTGTTTAAATTACCAAAATAATTTTGCTATGGTTTACAGAAATATTAGTTGAATCAACAAAACTGATTAAAACAATATAATTTTTTTTTTTCTGTAAACAAATATTTTTTGGGGAAACAAGATTTTTTTGGAAACAAAATTTTTGTTAATCAACAAAAATATTTGATTGATTAAAAAGTTGTTGTTGTAACAAAACATTTCTTTCTTTCTTTTTTCTTATATATATAAATATAAAAAAATAATTAAGTAAATGTCTAATCTGATAACATATTTTTTCTGGATTATAGGTCTGGATAGTGTTTTCATCATAAAAGAATTTTTCATAAAATTTCCAAAGGTATTTCTTAAGTTTCTTCCTTTCTTTTTTCTTTCCTTGTTTTTCTTTCATTCATTCATTCATTCATTCTTTTTCTTTTCTTTCTTTCTTTTTTTCTTTTTTCTTCATTATTTTCGAAATTCCTCAGTTTTGCTGGCTTTGAGAATAGAACTAACTCTTTTCAACAGACTAAAGCTTCAAATGTCCATATGGAAAATGTCAGAGAGAACTTCTTGTAGTTTTCCAAGTACGATTAATCTTTTTTGTCTCGAGGCAGTTTTCCTCTATGAAAGTCTTAAAGGTAAAGAAAACACGATTCCTTTTAGTTATATAGGTTATAAAAATATATTTAAATTAAAAAAAAAGGAAGGCAAATTATTTGCCATTTTAATTTAATTGCTAACATACAGAAATTTGCATCAGTTTCAGTATAAATAAGAAATGCTGTAATCTTTTCTTACTGAAGACGTTTTTCTTTTTCTAAACCATTTGTTCGTGTATTTTCTATTTTAATGTTTAATGCTTATAAGTAGGCATCAAAGATAATATATCTTACTATCTAGAAAAGTGTACTTTTACAAAATGGACAATTCATTAAGCGGGTTTGATTCTTTTGGTTTTACGAAAGATTTCTGAAAGTAACCAAGAAATGGATATTGAAAATTAATAGCATAAAACTCAACTTTCTCTCTGTATACACTGCCTTCGCTCTGGAGCTCAGGAAGCTACTAATTATAAAGCTACAACACTTGACAGACGGGTAGCTCGGATCCTGAAGGGATGCACCTCTTCGAGATTTTTTTCGATTTTCGAATTTGAGTTTTTAAATTATTTTTTTTTCGGTTTTATACATCGATATTTTATTTATTTTCTTAAATTTATCCTTTCTTTTGAATCTTTCTTAAATTTATTCTTTCTTTTGAATCGTCCCGTTCCTCAGCAACTGTTATATACACAATTTATTTAATTAATTTCTTTGAAAAGGAATTTTAATTTTAATTTTAATTTTAATTTTTTATATTTATCAGAATCATATAATAATATAGTAGAAAAAATTAAGATAGTTAAATTTACTTATATTTTTAAGAATCAAATAGTAATAATAATTGAACTTATTAAATTTTTAGTTAAAATTTATAACAGTTAAGTTTATAAATAATTTTAATAATACAACTAATTGTAATAAAATTATAAATATATTGACATGGGGCCAAAACTAAAATGAAATGATGAATAAGCATATAAATTCGTAGTTCTTGAATAACAACAACACCACTTGTCGTCTAATAAATAACAAAGTTGAAATGTCCTAGAGCATTGCCTAGGGCAAAATGCCTAGCATTGCCACAGGCAGTGGTAGCCCGCTCAATACACAGTGAGGGCAGGAAAGACGCTGCCTAACAGAGATTTCAGTGGAATTGTTTTAATTTTTACCTACAAAGTGATAGAAAAATAGTGATTCAATTTTGAGAATTCGTTTAAATATAGCGACCAGAGAAGCGGTTAAAACCTCCTGTTTTTATAGTTTAAAATATTTTAATTACTTACTATCTACCCAAGAATCTTTTGATATGACTTTTTCATTGGAAAGGTATGATATGCAGTGTTCCGGCATCAGACCATCGTTTTTAATCCTTTCTCGCGATGATTCTGAAAGGAAAGAAAAAAATTCATCTAAGAAAGGATTCTAATTCATTTGTTTTATTATTATTATTATTATTATTATTTAATACGCACAAATAGAATCTCAATTCTATATATATATATATAATATAAGACTACACATAATGCAACATAAAATGAACAAAAGTCATGTTTTTATTCCTTACCTAAACGCTAACCAGTATTTCAAGGTATTTTGCTACAAAAAAAAAAAAAAAAAAAGAAAAAAAAAGTATAAAACATTTAAAATTTAGTATTTATGATCGTAACAGAACTTTCTTCAATATCCTTCTGATACATTTCAGAAAAACAGTCGTCTTATTATCGGAATTATGGATATTATGTATGAAATCGATTGACTTCTACTCCATGGAATCGAAAAAACAATTTTTAAATCATCATTAAAAAAAAAAAAAAAAAAAAGTACCTTTTCTTGAGTGATTTAAATCAAAATTTAATCAGCATATATTTTTTATGCTAGATGTCTGCCAAACCGTTAAAAGTACAGAATAGCAATGCCACATATTAACCCAAATAGCAATTTAAGATTTTTGAAAGCTTTTTTTTTTTACCTCAGTTTAAATGGCTTTCCAAAAGATTTTCAGGACTAGGTTTAAAATCTTGAAACAAAGTTGGTAAAAAGGTTCCAAATTTACAAGATCAAAGGTAATGTTTAAAGATTTTATGCAAAACGGATAGAAATTCTAAGATAGTTTTTAAGGATGCTATATTTAGCCCATCAAAAAGTAAAAATACAAAGGCTGTTTACAAGGTTGATTAGTGAAATATGTATAAAAAGCTGCTATAAAAAGATTTAAAAAACTATTTACAGTCACCGATATAAGTGAAGGCACAATTTTGATTTTAGAAGTATTTGTCGAACATCTAAAGAACAGAAAAAAATATATATACAGTAAGAGTAAAAAAAAAAGTAAACACCATTCTTTCATTTATAAAATGATTAATTTTTAATACATTCCTTACGTATAGTATAAAGTAAATATACAGAATGAAGAACGTATTCAAGAAGAATTTAACAATTTATAAAAATTAAAATTCTAACAAAATACAACAAGAAATAATTTAACTTAAGCAGAAATGCATCTAATTTTATGCGTCAAAAAAAAGTAAACAGAGAATATTTATAACAAAATTATAATGAAAACAATTATAATTAATATTTCGTTTGTTTTCCTTTTGCTTTTATCACAGCCTTTAACCTTTTAGGCATAGATGCCGCCAGATTTTTTGTTATTTCTGGCGAGATATTTTGCCATTCTTCCATCATAGTAGTTTTCAATTCTTCTTTATTAGAAATGGTTCTTTGGCGTACTTTTTTTATCAAGGTATGCCCATAAATGCTCAACGGGATTGAGATCCGGGGACTACGGAGGATGGTCCAAGGTTTTGGGTGCCTGATATAATAACCATTCTTTCACTATTTTTTATGTGTGTTTGGGATCGTTATCGTGTTGAAAGATCCAACTTCGTGACAGTCCCAATTTCTCAACACTAGGAGCAACATTGTTTTTCAAAATTCTTAAATAATCCATTTTATTCATAGTAGCTTCTATAAATACTAAATTTCCAACTTCTGCTGCCGCCATACACCCCCAGACCATAACTGAACCACCCCCATGTTTGATTGTTTTAGCTGCATACTTATCACTAAGTTCTTTGTTTTTCTGTCTCCATATTTTTGGTTGCTTCTTTGTACTAAAAATTTCAAATTTTTTCTCATCACTAAATAAAATATTATTCCAAAAATTTAACTCCGCGTTATGGTATTTTTTAGCAAATTGCAGACATTTAATCTGTTTTACTTTTGATATGAATGGTTTCTTACGCGGAAACCTACCGTGTAACCCATGCTCATTAAAAGTACTTCTTATAGTACTTGCGCTTACTTTCTTACCTCATGTTTGCAAGATCTTTTCAGACATTTTTACTGCACTAGTAGATGGATTTGCTTTTACCTCTCGTAGAACAGTTCTCACTTCTGTATTAGTAAGTCGTCTTGGTCTTCCAGTTCTCTGAAAATCCTTTATCTGTTTGTACCTTTACATTTCTTTATGTATTTGTCAATAATTTTCTTGACTGTACAATGGCTTCTTTGAACTATTTCTCCTATTTCGCGTAATGATTTCCCATTTCTTTTCAAATTTATTATTATTTTTCTTGTTTCTAGCGATGTTTGTTTCCCCATAGCTAAATCTCTAAATTTTTAAAAGAAAATTCCAGAAAATATGTCATGAGCAATGCAGGCATCGAGAATTTAACTTCGTTTAAAATTTTGTAAGAAAAAAGTGGTAGAAACATATTTTAAAAGATTTTGAAATGAAGATTTGTCGATGTTTACTTTTTTTTTGACACGTAAAAAGGGAAATACTTTTTATTAAAGTGAAATATTTCTTCTTCTAATTTCAGTTTGTCTAATATTTATAAGAAGTTAAACTTCTAATAAATAGTTACTTAACTAGACAATATCACATTCTGTTAAAGGTGATTAATGTATTTGTAATAAAGGGTTTAGTATATGATAAGTTAGTGTTTACTTGTTTTTTACTCTCACTGTACTTCCGAAAAGAGGCAAAACACTAAAGAGTTTTACCGTGTTTTTATTTTGAATCAACGAACAATCATGGACGTAAGTTAAGACACAGTATGTATTTTCTCAAAAAATGGGGTAAATATTTGAAAACCATTATTTTTACTAAAATATACTTTTTATATAATCGAATGTTATAACGATAACTACGAACTATTACATTAATATTCAAATTAACATACATACAAAAATAAATATAACTTTTCAACCTCAAATTAAAAGACAAAAGTGATAGCACAGTAATAGTGATATCAGCCGGAATAAAATGTATAATCAATATTTGTTCACTCTACTTAAGATGCCAAAAATTATATAAACAATATGTTTTATTCATTTATGGTTTCAGTTCAGTAGTCAGTTACATATAAACATACTAACTTTAATAAAAAAAGTTATCATTTTTAATTAATAATAATTTTTTTTTACATGCATGTGCATTGTCCCATTCATCCCCCACCTATGGGGATGAATGGGACATAATTGGGGATGAATGGGACAGGACTGGAGTTAACAACGAAAAGAAAACAAAATGGAAATAAATAAATTTTTAAAGTTAAATTGGTTTATGTGATTTTATTGCACACTATGAATTAACTGAAATTAACATAAACTGATGTTTTAGCTCAAATTAACATCAAAAAGGCAAATGTCCTTTGGTTCGCACAGTTCCTAGTGCTCTAAGCTTTGGTAATTTAATCTAATAAGATCTAATCTAAAAATAAATAAATAAATAAGACACTAGAAAGAGATAAATCATTATAATAGAGTATGAATTATCCAGATGAATTTTTTTGTTTCCGACTGATCGGGAAAAATCAGCATTCTATTCTGTATTACATAAATAATCACTAGGATTTATTTAATTAGCTTATTTGAAATTGTGATTTTAATCAAATTATTATTAGTTTATTTATTTAATTTTTTATACAATATATTGATTTAAGTTGCATTGAATATTTTAACTTGTAATATTTTTAATCATAATTATTATAAACAAAAATCAGAACAATTAATTTTAATCTATTTTCCTCTAAATCTATGCTACTTTTATAATTTCATGTTATAACTACTGAACTACAGATTATAAAAATATTGAAAATCTATTTAAGATTTGTTTTAATATAATTCTTGTGTACAATTTTAAATTAGCACATAGTGGAGAATGTCGCATTCATCCCCATTCAAACTGTCCCATTCATCGCAACCACCATATGATCATATAAAACAAGAAATAGGCTTAATGAACAATTCTCAATATTCTTCTTGAATATCATAAACAGAATAAAAGATTATGCCTTATCACCACATAACAGTTATATTAACTTTAAGCAAATAGTTAATGTCATAACTACTACCTAATTGAATCAGTAAAAACCTACTTTGGAAGCTGAAAAACACATTTTAATTTTTTTCTGCCCTTCTATGGATAGCACAATTCTGAAACTACACTTGATAATGACCTCAGTACTGCCATATATCAGAAAAATTGTCAAGTTTCTGGTGCTTGCAAAACATAAAAAATCTAGCTATTGTCCCATTCATCCTGCATCCCATTCAACCCCACTCTCCCCTCTATAGGTTTGTTATAACATCTATTTGTGCACCTCCCTTTTTGGACTTTCTATGATTTTCCGCTTTGGAGATATTTAGAAAAATTATATTCATATGACCAAAAATACAATGGTTTTGGCTATAATATATGACCTACCATCATAGAGATTTCAAAAGAAACTACTAATAGAGCCAGTAATGATATTGTTATGCAAGTTGAGGACATTTTTGCGTGTAGAAAGTTATGCTTAAAGACGAAAGCAGATTCTAGTCGGCGTGCAGATACAGCCCATAATATATCTCGCATAACTCAAAAGCGATTGGACGTAGACCGTTGTAAATTGGTATATAGGTTTCTTATAACACTCTAATTGTGCACCTCCTTTTTTGGACTTTTTATGATTTTCCGTTGTGGAGAAATTTAGGAAAATCATATTCATAATGACCAAAAATACAATGGTTTTGGCCATAATATATGACCTACCATCATAGAGATTTCAAAAGAAGCTAATGATAGAGCTAGTAATGATATTGTTATGCAAGTTGAAGACATTTCTGCGTGTATAAAGTTATGATTAAAGACATAAACAGGTTCTTCTCGACGAATGCACTGTATTTAATGAATATTCAGCTCGTACATAGAGCCCGTAATTTTATTGTTGTCAAAGTTGTCAAAATTTTAGCGAGTAAAAATTGTTTAAGACAGAATTCGGTTCTAGTCGACGAATGTATTGCATTTAATGAATATTCAGCCCGTAGATGAGTCTGTAATGTTATTGATAAAAAAATGCCGACATTTTAGCGTGTAGAAAGTAATTCTTTAAGAACTAAACAAGTTCTAGTCGACGAATGCACTTTATTTAATTAATATTCAGTAAACAGTTGAATAAACCTTTTTGTGCTACAAAAATTAATATTATTGAAACAATCCAATGAAATGGTCATTTTTGCAACAGAAACCAAATAAACATTGTTAAATACACATACACTGCAGAGTATTAATTTCGCTAAATCAGGAACAATCGAATATATCGAAGTCTGAATGGAATTTGAATTCATCGAAAGTATTGTGAGGGGCTTATGGAATTTTCGAGGTAGTTTTGCGTGAGAAACCAATGCGTCATTACAAAATATCCAGAACTAGACTCTTATTGAGGTAAAGTTTCCAAATTTTGTAAATCCCTTACTACCATTTTTCGCCGCATTTGAATGCTTAATTTGACGCTAAGTCAAAGCGAACTTTCGTGGAAATGAAAAACGTTCATCTCTTCCCACATTTACTATAATACCTTGTAGAAAGTAACACATAAAGATATAGGTAAGTTCTAGTCTACAACCATCAGCAATCACTCTTCATTTTTTTATAGTCTTTTGAGTCATTTATAGAAATTTCGAAGATTTTAGTTCTGCGAAACAAACCAATGATTTTTTCAGAATATTCCAGAACTCTGTTATTATTGAAGTTAGAGCTTCCAAACTTTGTCAACCTTAAACTATAAAGTTTCGCCAAATTCGTTCGCCAAGTCACCAAATTCGACGACGAATCGCCAACTTCGATGCCAAGACCAAAAATCTACGCTGGCTACTAATTTGCAGTATGGCAAGAAAAGCGATAAAATTTTGCGGCAAATATTGTTTCAGGATAGCCAGATAACCCTTTCTCAATTTTAACTGAGTTAATTATTTTGGTAAAATTTATCGTTTCGCGCCACTAATTTTTGCCAAAGAGAACAAAACGGGGTCATCTATTTTTGAATGATTTTCACTGTACTCTAAACTGTACATTTGTCAATGAGGTATTCTGGTACAAGCCCTTGAGTACTATTCCTGAAAAAACTAGTATCTTTTGATTGTGTGTTTTATTAATTCTTTTTTCTCGAAGTTTAAACTTTTTTCTCCATTATTTATCATAAAGTGTGGTGGTGCACCTAGCATACTTAATATAATGGACTTTTTATGCGGTTTGTGTAATATGTAAAAATCCATTGAAATAAAAGAAGAGAGCTGAATTCTTGTGCTTTTCATGTGAGTTGGATTCTGCGTGAAATCATAATCAAATTGGCTTTGAAATACGTTAAAAAGTTATAAAAAATAAGATAGAAACATTCATGTAAAATGAATTTCAACTTAAAAATAACAATAAAAAGACAAACTATTTCCTTCATATTTCACTAAAAGTAACAAAGAAGGTGGGGGTAAATTGATTGAGCTTCCGTTTACGTGATTGCTTTTAGAAACAGAATCTCGTTCATCGATCACGATGAAAAAGTCACGAGATCCGCCCCTCAGTTGGACTTATCATCCTCTGCCTAGACAGGAGAAAAAAGAAAATCTGTAAGGGGCGAACATATATATTTTGGTACCGCCTTGAAATATTAATTCCGTTCGAAATAGCTTTATATGCGCATATCATCACGCGAAGTACAACAGTTCATCGCGAATTCTTCGGAATTGAGATTGTATTAGAGTTCTTTCTTTTGTATTTTAGCAGTTCCTGCTTTCCTGAACGCTAATTCTGTTAACTATGAATATGGAAAAGGGAAGTAGATACATGTAATCTTTTGTTAAGATTTTTAATGATTTTTCTTATACAATTCTTTCAAGGATTATTCTTCAAAAAAGAGAGGAAAGGGAAGGAAAGGAAGTGCTTTCCTATATTATTTTAACTATTTTTAGACATTTTAAAGTTTGTTAATATGTAAAATAAAATTTAATTGAAATGACCATGAATTAGCACAGTAATGATACATTCAATTGTTCGCTTAAAGGGACTTTGCACCTTTGACTTGGCATTATTGCCGGTTTCAGTTAAAAGTTTATATTTCTATTTAATATTCATAAATTGAAGTTCGTTCAATAAAACATATATTCAGGCAACAAGTTTTATGATTTCTGATGTATTTTTTACAGATCTGAAATCTTTTAAATTGCATTTTTTCATGAATTCATGATCTTCAAAATGCTAAAACTTCAACAGATATTTAATAAAAGACTTTATATATATATATATATATATAATAGAACCTACTTTAAAAAAAAAAAAAAAAAAAAAAAGGATGAATTTTGCAATATCTTTAAAAGAAAAAATATCAAAAATAAAAATATAATAAAAATAATGCTTTCTTGCAAATTTTTACATAGACATGCACTTTTAAATTTTCTTCCTAAAAATTAATTAACAAATTTCAAAATCCCTCTCTAATTCCTTTAAGTATGTTTTATTAAACACCTACAGATATTTAAAAAAAGACTTAATATTTAAATCTTTTCTTAAATATCTGTAGGGAGTTTTAGCATTTATAATATCATGAATTCATGAAAAAATGCAAACTGAGAAAATTCAATTTAAAGATTTCAAATCGGTAAAAACTATTTTAAAGACCATAAGAATTGTTGCCTGAATATGTACTTTATTGAACAAACCTAATATAATTCAATTTATACATATTAAATGGATATATAAGCTTTTATATGAAACTTCAGTTGTGCCAAATCAAAGGTGATCATAGATTTCAGGAATAAATTACGAATTTTAATTCCCCACCAATCATGTGGGATTTTTGCGAGTTTTACCACAAGTCTTGGGGATCCTGGCTACATTCCTCGTGATTCCTTGCTTCCTATCCCCCCTTTTAAATTAATACGGCAAATAAATTCATTATTTATAGAGAATTTGTGAATTTTAGCCTATTTAACTTACTTTTTACTTGTTTCTCTCTCTCTCTATATATATAGAAGGACTTGTAATAATTTTGGACCTCCTGTTTCTAATGGATTTAGACGTTTTGAGATGTCCTGAATGCGATATGATCATTAAAAGAAAATGTCTGTGTGTGTGTGTGCGCGTCAAAAATTTTGACAACGCGGTATCTCACAAACCAATGAACGAAATTTAACCAAACTTGATATTTAGTTGGACTTTGACTTCAATTGGTACGGATTACATTTGAGGATCAATCGCTCAACAGGTAGCGCTGTCATCCTATTTTTTCAAAATTTTTAATATGGCAGTAAAGGACGAAATTTCGTATGAATGAGCATAACGTGAATTATTTTTAACTTTTCAATGTGAAATATATATATATATATAACAGTACTAGTCAACCAGAATTCTTTTATAGTATATGTAGAGGCATCGTTTACCTTCCCCCCCTCCCATTGGGGGAAGTACTTCTGCTGGAGTTTGTAAATTTTCAATATGGTTATCTTTCAAAAGAACCGCCAATACTTGTAAAACGAATGGTTGAAATATAGATCTATGATAATTTAAAACAAGGTTATCAATATGTTTAGTTTTTAAGAAGAAAATAAAAGGTATTTCCTCAAGTGAAGGCACAAAATTAACTTTCCTTCGACAAATGAGTGCTATACTTCTGTAGGAAGAAAACTGTCTACATTCATAATGGAAAATAATTATAATCAATAATATGTACTGCGTGAATTTGTATAAGATTAGAAGAAAGTTTTGTAATGACAAATAACATACTAGTTTTTCTTTACCCACCCTCAATCGCCTTGTGTGCATTTGAGTCTGTCTGTCATCACGTTTCTACATAAAAGGATGAGCTAGACCTACTTTTTGCTTATATATGTATCTTATGAAGCCTGATTTGCGACTTTTAACACTTTCCAACAAAGTCGAAAAGTGTTTCTGTCTATCTATCCGCCCTTTAACTCCTATAAATATTCACGGAATTCCTTGAAACTGCTATATGTTATTTAAGTTACTTCGGTCTGTTCTCTACTGAAAACGGAGTAAATATTACCTCTGATTTGTGTACAGTAACACACGAAAGAATTTGAAAACATTGCGTTCTATGATAGGCATTTCATAAAACGACCATATTTTAATACCTTTAATTTGTACACATGATAATGAAACTGACATATTTCTTTTTCATATGCACTAAAAGTTTGCTTTATAGAATACAGTATTCAAATGAAAAGGAATATATAGAATATAGCATTAGTACTTACAGGGCCATACAAAAATATTCAGATAAATTTAGGACTATAATTGAAAATTACTGGAAATACAATTTCCATTTTATTAAGCGTTTTAATACTTTTAACAATGTTTAAGAATGCTTATGATTAGCCATCGGTCTGTCTTTCTGTCTGCTTGACTGTCCATCTCTCTATCTGTCCGTCGGTCTGCCTCTAGTGTTCGTATATATTTCCAGAATTTCTTCAAAGTGATATGTATTATTCAAGTCCCTTTTTAATAATGTTTAATAATGCTCATGATTAGTCTATTTGTCTGTCTTTCTGTCTGCTTGAATGTCTATCTGTCTATCTGTCCGTCTGTCTGCCTCTAGTGTTCGCATATATTTCCAGAATTTCTTCAAAGTGATATACCGGGTGTTCCATAAGTCTGTAGCCATTTTAAAAATTCATAACTATTGAATGAATTGATAGAATTGAACGCAAAAAAAATCATTCTCATGAAGGGGGATTTTTTTGGTAAAGAAAAAATAATAATTGAGCTATTTGTCGATAGAAGGCGCTGTGCGTGATCAGATCACACATTTTCATGAAAAATTGTACTTATTCGCATGCAAATGTTTATAGGCATATAAATTCTATTCTGTGTGTCCGCCATCACAACAAATTGCAGTTTGGAAACTTGTTACAACACCGCTAACTGCGGCTTCAGTCGGCTGTTCTTACCTGAGGGGAAACATCTTCACCAATAACGCTTTATCCACCAAGTCAGCATCGCAATTAAAACTTCATATATGAACAAGTAAGAGGCAAAATAAGAAATAAACTGTTCTAATCGCCAAATTGTGCAATTTTTAGGACTTTCATATGCATATTTTCCCTTCACATCCGTGCGAAAAATTTAACTATTTGTCTAACTGTCGTTGACAAAAAATTTAACTATATTTTTTTCTTTATTCCCCCCCCCCAAAAAAAAAAAAAAAAAAAATCACCCTTCACGAGAATGATTTTTTCGCAAACTGCATTCAATTCTATCAATTCATTCAATAGTTATGAATTTTTAAAATGTCTACAGACTTATGGGACACCCTGTATATTATTTAAGTGTGAACTATTGTATGTTTCCTATTTAAGATGAAGTAAAAAACATAACTGGCTTGTGTACAGTGACATCCTACAAAATACGTTCATTTTTATAAATCATATTTAAAATCTTTCTATTGTACAAATCATAATGAAATTGACATTTATTATTCATGTGGTAAAAAAGTGTTTTATGTAGAATATGATGGGTTTAGCAGCGTTAAGATTTACCAGGATTTCACTAAAATATTCAGGTATATAAAGAGTTAAAATTAGAGTTTGTTGGAATTGCATTTCCGTTTGTGATAAGCGTTGTTAACACTTTACAACAATGTTTAAGAGTGATTATGAATTAATTTAGTCTATCTCTCTCTCTCCGTTGTGTAATCACTCACGCAAAATCACTTAAGGTTAAACAATGCAACGAGTACGTAAAGTTGGAAATTGTTAATAATCAATACGATCCGCATGATTTTTCATTCTTGTTTATTTCATTTTCGAATTATTTGTTTATATTATTACATAATTTCCAATTTCCCAGATTTCCCTGTGAAATTTTTTCTTATTATTTTTAATATTTTTGTGCTTTTTTATAGGAATAGCAGGAATCACTTAAGGACATATATATACAAACTGACATTAAAGAAGCTTTATTCTGAAACATAAATATAATTTCCGCGGAGGTATGAGTGTATGTAGTAATAGTAAATTTTATTTATTAACTAAGATCTGCGAGCGAATAAGAGTTTTTTTTTTTTTTTTTTTTTTTTTTTTTTTTTTTCATAAAAAATTATTTTTTGCAATGTGCTGAAATAATTGTATCTCTAAATTAAATATGTGACATATGGAAAATTGGCATATCATTCGAATATTTTTATTCTATTAAAATAAACTTTTGTCATAAGTTGTTCTATATATATCAATCTTTCAAACATCGAAGGGAAAAAAAATATATATAGTATATATATATTTTTTTTCGCATGCTAAGTAAATAATTATTTACTACAAATACTCGTAATTATTTAATGCAAATACTCGTCGAAAATCCAATGTAGGCATTTTAAATTTCATAATAATGTTTTTCAAAGGATTTGTCTTTTTTTTTTTTTTTATCAAGTTCTGTAAAATTTTGTTGAAACCCATTCATGTTATACAGGTTAAAAAAAAATGCCAAAAACTTTTACAATTTTCTATTATTATTATTGTTATTATTATTATTATTTGTAAAAATTTTCATAAAAATATGTAAAAAAAAAGTAAGTCAACGTAATGTGAAAGAGGTCAGAAAATATATTTGATAAAAGAGAAATTTTTATTAAAAATATTGTATATTGTATTTATTTATTTTGGTTATTTTTCACGTTTTATCACAGTATTAATTAAATTTTGCTTATTGTTTTATTTTTGTTGAATGTAAATCTGAAACATGTAAGTGTACATTATTTGAACAGATAGTGGAAAGGGTTTCAGTTTATCGCATTTGCATAAACTATTTATTTGTTTATTTATTTTAAAGAGGAAGGATGGGGAGGGGGAAGAAGCTGCAATGTCCTGTTATAAAATATAGAGTATTTTAATATCCATTCGCCACTGGTCACGTGGCAACTTAGAAAAATAAAGCGGCGATTTTAAGATATTAAACAACTCGCCACTTATTTCTGTCCAGTTATCGGGAATAGTATTAATTGATCCCGCGAAAATTGGATATTTCAGCAATTAAATGTGTTGAAATCAAACATCTATGAAATGATCCTACTAAGGATCCTGAAAAAGGGAGTTGACTCACAACTGATTTTGTTGCCCGCTGCTCTTGTTTTTGAGCGATTTTTATCGAACAAATTTTGGAAATTATGGTTGATCGTCCAGCTATTAATAGTTAACCATTCACGGAATGGATTTCGAATGACGCGATATCTAAAAAATGAAAAAAGAAAGAAGAGTTCATCTTTAATTTGGGCAACATTTTAGACATGAGTCAGCCTGTATTTATGAGAGCTCCAGATCCGACATTTCGAAAATAAGCCGCAAAAATATCACATATTTCAGCAATTAGACATGAATAATGTAACATTTTTTAGATTTGCTTATTTCTTGAATCAGTTTTTTAAAAAGCGCGAAAATTTTCCAACAGCGGTGAAATAATTGTTTATTTCAGAAATCTTTGGCGAAAAACATCAGATATATTTTTCAGCAATTAGCTATAATTAAGCATATCATTATTTCTTTTCCATTTAGCATCGAAATCGGCCAACAAAATTTCATATTTCATTTGTCAATCTCCCCCCACCCTTTTCCTCACGAAAATATGCATACACACACATACACACACACACACACACATATATATATGTTATATATATAAGGTAAAGCTAGGAGAGATTGCGCAAATAGGGAATCAGAGGGAAAGAGTAGAGTGGGCGAATTGAAATTTTAGGTGGTTGTACAACACCAGTAATGAAGTGCCGACTTGAATTTGCAAATTCAAGATTTGAATTTGCATTTTGCATATTCGAGGGCAAGTCTTGCTTTTGTTTTATGGTGTGTGAAGAAGTTTTTATGTTTAAATATTTATTGAACACCAGTTCTTTAATTTTGAATAAAGTATGATTAGCATTAAGATTTACGGAACCACACAAAAATATTCAGATATGTGGTGTATTTCGAAATTGTATTCCTGTTTAAATCTATTAGTCTTGTGGTAAGTGACGTCACGTAAATGTACATGTACCTGTAAACTGTATTATCCAATCAATGATCTGTTCATTCCTTTTTACTTTTATCTCTGCTAGAACAGATTAGTCTTCAAAATGTAGTCGTTTATGTTACTTGTGTATTTCATCTGTGATTGTCGTAGTCATCTATTAAATTTTATGTGTTTAAAATGAAACGCCTCGTCATATCCTAGTTATGGCTTAATCATAAATCTTCTCCTGCCTATAAAATACTATAATGGCGACCAGGAATAAAAAAAAAAAAAGCAAAAAAGTTTTGCTCTTATACATTTACAAATAAAAATGAAATCTGCAATTCATAAAAAAAGTGAACGGAATATGTTCTAAATATCTCAGGAAGAAGAAATTGGTTATTTGAAATGAATCATAAAGCAAATCGGAGACAGCAGCCGTGAGTTTTTTGTCTGCTGTCGGGGCGGAAATGTATAGGCGCCATCGATAATTACTCGTCTACGATTTTTTATTTTTCGAGAAAGAGAGGGAAAAAGGTATTTACGCATTTACTTTATTATTTTTCTTTCTGTTCTTTTATTTGATTGCATCTTTTTATTATTAGAAATAGCATATTTTCATTAAAAATGTTTCAAAATTTTAAAGAATTCAATGATTCTGTTGAGTCTTTTGACACTTATGTCAGGAGATTGGAACAGAATTTTATATTGTTTGATATAAAAGATGAAAAAACACTTAGTGCTTTAATTACGTTTATTGGACCGAAATTATATAATTTACTTACAAATTTATTGTTCCCAGATCTTCCTGAATCAAAAACTTACACTGAATTAGTAGATGTCTTAACAAAACATCTATGTAAAATTTCTAACAAAATTACAGAACGCATTAAATTTAGAAAATGTTTTCAAGGAGATTCTGAATCAGTTCAAGATTTTAGTGTTCGTTTAAAGAAATTTACAACACATTGCGCGTTTACGGGCGATTCGCTGTCAGAAAATTTGTTAGAACAATTTTTACGCGGATTAAAAAATTAAACAATTAAGCAAATTAATGTCTCAGGTTGAAGATTTGACGTTTGAAAAAGCAGTAGAACAAGCCGTAACTATGCAAAGTACTGAAAATGACATGAGCGAATTACAGAATAAGAATTTGAATTTGAATAAAGTTTCTGTTAGTGTTACGAAACCAAAACAAAATTATTCTCAAAATAACTTAAGTAAACAAAACGTGAACAAAACTGCGAGTGCAAATAAAAGTAAAACTCATTGTTATCGTTGTGGAAATAGCTCTCATTTAGCAAATGTTTGTAAATTTATTAATGCAGTTTGCAATTTTTGTAAAAAACGCGGTCATTTGAGTAAGGTGTGTCGGAACGCACAAAACAATGTTACTCAAAAAGAAAAATGTAAATGTTCTTGATACTGTAGACATTTTGTCATTACAATCTGAAGGCACTAAACCTATAAAAATTTGGGTTTTGATAGAAAATAGTGCTAAAGCAGAAATGGAGCTTGATACAGGATCGGCGATTTCCGCTGTACCGATAAATCGTTTTCGGAGATTATTTCCAGAACATAAAATGTTTCCTGCTGATATACAATTAAATACAGCTACTGGAGAAATTTTCCAGCCCGAGGGATTTGTTAGAGTAAATGTAACTTACGAAAACAAAACTAGGAATGTTAAGTTATATTTGGTTAAAAAGGACAATTTTCCTTTATTGCTAGGTAGGGATTGGATAACTACATTTAATATATTCCCAAACAATTTACAAACTGTTCCGGTAAACAAAGTACGAATCTCGGATAATTTAAATAATTTACTGAATGAATTTCCGGATTTATTTACAAATAACGTAGGTGAAATTAAAAATGTTAAAGCTGAATTACATTTAGAGAAAGACTCATCACCAATATTTTGTAAATCGCGAACAGTTACGTATGCATTAAGGAATGCGGTAAATGAAGAATTGGAAAGATTAGAAAATGCAGGGATAATAAAAGCTGTTAGTGTCATTAAACTCTTAACGACGTTATATAAAATTTATCATTCAAAACCATGTCGCTAACTTTGGCGACGTATGTTAGATCACAAATAGTCATTAATAGTCATTTTCAGAATATTAAATTGAAATAAGGTAAATATCTTACCTTATCGGTCCAGAGTCGTGGGGACTGCAGGCCACTGTTGGTTGATTCCAATTCATTGGTGTGAATTGACGACACAAATCGGAAAAAATAGGATATCAATTACTAAGACATACATTTATTACAACAAAGACGAACACGAAGAACACACAGAAGAGAAAAGAAGAAAACAAAACATTAATATCGGCGCGCAGCGCCATCTACAGGTTTTAGATTTGACCAATAATTAACACATTGGCCCCCGGAAGAACATTAACTTTATGTTCATTTTCTAATTGCAATTATCAAAGAGAATTTAAAGTTCACCCAAAAGTCATAGTTTGTAAATATAAGTTTTTAAAGTTTATTTTAGTCTCTTTCAAAAATTTCAACTGGATAAATCAACTGGAAAGGACGTCTAAATGTACCTGTAGCTGTTTTTATCTCACAAGATCGTACCTTTCCATCTCTACCGGGAAACACTTGAGTTACTACTCCTAATTTACACATGTGTCTGGGCAATTTAGCATCGTGGATTAACACAACATCGTTTGGCGAATATTCTCGAATACTGGAGTGTCGACTTGTCATGGCGTTTTTCAGCTGAAGAAGGTATTCCTTCTTCCATCTTGACCAGAACTGGTCCAATATTCGTTCCTTTTGATTGAAACGTTTCACATATGTTGCAGAAGTTCCAGGAAGCACATGGGGTTTCATCGGTACAGGTCAGTTCGACGCCAACGTTTCGACGCGAACAGTTCGACACCAACGTTTCGACGCGGGGTCAGTTCGACGCGGGGTCAGTTCGACGCCATACTTTTTTTTTTCGTATTTTTATTTATTTTCAGAATAAGTTTGCATCATCATTCAAATAAATGCGATATGCCTTATATAATATATATATTTTATATGTTATATATATGAAGCGTGATTCACATAAATAAGTAATATGACTGATATAATAGATATATAATATGTTTATGTGAAATCCAAAAAGCAGAAGAGAAATAATCGTCGCCGTCGTCCTACTTTTAAAGCAGAAATGCGATCATGTTATGCTAGAACCTTAAATAACGAAGGACGCACCAATAATTTCGCGAAAGCAGCGCACAGGCGCCTACAGGCCGAATTTGGTGTTTCACACCCCACATTATGGAAATTCATAGATGGTCTCAGACGTGTTCACAAAGAGATGAACCGCCGCACAAGCGGAATAAGTATCTGCGAGCTGATATGAGAATTAAAGTAATAGTTGGAGATTTTGAAAATCGAGAATTAATGGAATACCTGAAAGGTGTGGCGCATAATTTTGCAATGGATTAGTATAATAACAGTTCTGAGCTGTAATCTTATTTACGTGTAATCTTATTTATCTGTAATTATATTTGTCTGCAATATAACGTCTTTGTAATCCTATGTTTATTTACCATTTCTGTATTTTGCCTTTTTGATGCTGTTTTATGAAATAAATAAATAAATAAAAACAACCTCTCTCCTGTCCCGGGGCCTTAACGTTGGCGAGGGGGCTCCTCACTAATCTGGGACACGAAAAAAAAATATATAATAATAATAATAATAATCTAGAACACTTTCACACATATACACATATATTTTTTTCAAATATGCATGCAAACAATCGCTAATTCAATAAATAAAAATCAGTCATATTACTTATTTATTTGAATCACGCTTCATATATATAATATATAAAATATATATATATATATCAGGCATATTGCATATTTATTCTAAAAATAAATAAAAATACGAAAAAAAAAATATATATATGGCGTCGAACTGACCCGCGTCGAAATGTACGGCGTCGAACTGCCCCCGCGTCGAAACGTTGGCGTCGAACCGTCGGCGTCGAAACGACCTGCTTCGGGGTTTCATATGCACGATAGGTAGGGTAGTTAGACGTTGACCTACCAAGAAGTGTGCTGGCGTAATTGGAGAAGGTTCTCCTGAGTCTGCATAAATGTATGTTATGGGTCGCGAATTTATTGAAGCTTCAATTTCACATATAACTGTATGTAGTTGTGTGTGTGTTAAAGTGGTTTTGCCAACCACCTTTCTTAATGCAGTTTTTACGGATCGCACCAGTCTTTCATAGAAGCCTCCCCACCATGACGACATTTCCATGATATATTTCCATATTATTTTATTACTACTATAGTAATCTTTAACGTCGGGATGGCTGATTATTTTCCAGATGTGCTTTAACTCTATATCAGCTCGATGAAAGGTTCGTGCGTTATCGGAGTATACCGTATGGCAAAGACCTCGCCTTGCTACTATTCTTCTGAATGCTAGTACGAATGTTTGCGTTGATAGGTTCTCTACCAATTCTAGGTGCACTGCTCTAGTTATTGCGCATGTGCACAACAAAATATAATATTTGCTATCATTATTTCGGATGTATAAGGGGCCTGCAAAATCAAGGCCTATCACTGCAAAGGGCTTTTGTTCATTGATGCGATCTGCAGGTAACGGAGCTGTTATCTGGGCTCCAGCTCCAGAATTAAATTTTATGCAAATTCTGCATCTTCTTAATACGCTTTTTACTGCCTGTCTGCCCTTGATTACCCAAAATTCCTCCCGTAATTGAACTAATGTATCATTAATGCCAAAATGAAAAACTTTTTCATGCGCATTTTTTATTAACAAATCAATTAATTTACCCTTTGAAGGCAACAGGATCGGGTGTTTTTCGTTAAAGGAATAATTTGATTTCTGAAGCCTTCCTCCGATACGCATTATTCCCTCGGAATCCAAAAATGGTGAGAACTCAATTAAATTTGAATTTTTCAAAATAGTTTCCCCATTTATCAAACAGTTTAATTCATTCGGAAAACTAATTTTCTGTGTATATTTAACCCACATTGTTTGCGCACTACCAATTTCTTCTGCCGATAATGGACCCTTAACTTTCTCGTTTTTCGGATTCGCGTTGTTAAGAAATCTCTTTATCCATGCCGTGATTCTGAGGACTCTTAAAATGTTACTATATTTTTCAAGATCCAATATTGGTTGAACTGTTTCTATAGAGATTTTAAACTGAATTATTTTTTCAGGTGTTTTCCTTTTTTCTTCGGTAATATATTGCGTGTCTACCCTTTCCCCAATATCATTACCTTTACCATTTAGCTCAGATAACCATTTTGGACCTTTAAACCAAAAATCATTATTAACTAACGCATTTGCGCCAATACCACGAGTAACTAAATCTGCGGGATTATCCTTTGTATTACAATATGACCAATTTTCGGGTACTGACAATTCCTGAATTTCAACTACTCTATTTTTAACAAAGAGTTTCCACTGTTTCGCCGATCCCTTCACCCAGTGTAAAACAATAGTAGAATCTGTCCAATAAAATTTCTCGATGTTAATTTCTTTAAATATATCACAAATATATTTCGCTACTCTAGCTGCTATCACCGCTCCCATTAACTCCAATCTTGGTAACGTTAGTTTCTTTAGCGGCGCAACTCTAGCCTTCGACATAATCATACTTACATAACATTTTTTTATCATTACTGATAACCCTAAAATATGCAACACAACCATATGCAAGTGGTGAAGCATCTGAAAAAATGTGTAGTTCTACACACGAATTTTTCAAATCAACATACGTGGAATAGCATCTATCTATTCGAATTTCTAATAAATCCTTAATTTCGTTACACCACTTTATCCAAATTCCCTTAAAATCATCCGGCAATTCGTGATCCCAATCCATACCTCTTTCCCACATTCTTTGAAGAAAACACTTTATCCTAATTAAAAAGGGAGATATAATCCCAATAGGATCAAAAAAATTTCCAGCTGTATGTAATACATATCTTTTCGTACATACCGATCTATCCAAATTTTCAACTATAGATTTCAAAGCTAATCCTAATTTATCACTATCTTTATCCCACACCAATCCAAGAATATTTATTACACTATCATTGTTTACCTCCGAAAAACAATCATTTTTATCCCACATGTTCTTTAATTTCTGTGAATTCATACTAAACTTTCTTAATTTCATTCCAGCCTTTGCTAAAATATTTACCGCAGTAGAAGTTAATTCATAGGCACCGTTTACGGTATCGGAGCCATAAAGCAAATCGTCCACAAACAGAGCTGAATTTAACATTTCATAACTATCCGGATAATTTTCCCTATATTCCTTAATGTGTTTCTTAATTGTTGCCGTTAAAAAGAAAGGAGAAGTTGTACAACCAAATGTAGCTCTGGTCATTCGCATTATTTTATAATTCTGAGTGTCCTCGTCAAACCATAAAAACTTCAGAAAATTTCTATCGGGTTCCGCGATTTCTATCATTAAAAACGCCTTTTCAATATCTGCGCAAAACGCAATCTTAAACATTCGAAATCTATTAATTACATCCAAAATTGGAGGTGTAAGACATGGCCCTTTTACGAGACAATCATTTAAAGATTTACACCCCGAAACTCTACTGGAACAATTAAAAACAATTCGCACCTTTGATGTTTGTTTTTCCTTTCTAATAATCGCACGATGTGGGGCGAAATACTCCCTTTGAGAGCGACCGCATTGTTCAACTATCCCTCGTTGTTCTTGTTCTGTGATTATCTGCCTATATTGCTCAAAAATCCATTTATCCGCTTTTAATCTTTTTCTCAAATAATTGAATTGCCGTCTAGCATTTTCAAAATTATTCTCAAATTTATCAATACTATGGTCATTCCATAATAAATGAGTAACATAATGACCCTGTTTATATTCTAACTGTTTATCAAATTTATTTATTATTTCCAGATCGGAAGTAGAAATCAATTTATCATCATTTAATCCCAAAAAATCCAACGACCATAACCTTTGCAAATCATTACCAGTACAATCGGATGATTCATTTATTTTCATGCATGGATGGTTTTCATGTAAACAAATAGAGTTACCACATTCAATCTTTAACACAGAGGCGCCAGTAATTAAGTTGTCTGGATTGTTTCCGGAATTATTATTGCCTGACAATGTCCAACCCAATAATGTATTTACAGCAAACAACGAACGATTAATTTTCTTTTTATTTTTTTGCAGTTTCCAAAATAACCCCGCGCCGATTAATATCTCTGGAGCCTTCGAATGGAATTGCGAAAATTTATTTCCTTACCCCTGACTCGAAACCAAAAGTTTCCGACAAGATGCGTCATTCAGTATCTTTAACTTCGTAAAAGATATTTGATTTACGACCAATGCCTCTACATAACATTTCTGTTTGTGGTTTTTTAAATGAGACAATTCGAAATTTACGACTGAATATTCATTTGATTGAGGTTGATCACAAGAAAACGGATATATGATTAGAGTTTCTTTTCTAATCACCGGCAATTTTAATTCACGCGCGAGTGATATGTTTATGAAGTTTCGTTGAGACGCATTATCAAATAATATGGCACACTTTAGAGAGTTTAAATTAGAATTATTTGTTATTCTTGCGAAGCAAGTTTGTAAATTTATTTCATTATTCTCAAGCGGATTTTGTACAGGACACTTATAGGACAATACAGAATTATCATTTTCGCAAGCACTGTTCTCAGAAGTATTTGTTTGGGTATGTTCGATGTGATTTTTATCTTTCATATGAGCCGTTGTTGGAGTTTCCGATTTTTGCTTATAGCAAATTAATGTATTGTGTTTTCCTGAACATGTGTCACATTTGAGACCCGATAAACAAAATTTAGCTGTATGTTTACCTTTTTTGAAACATAAATAACAGATTCCCTGTTTGCGTAAAGACAATTTTTTGTCCTCTAAATTTAATTTACACATTTTACTGTCATGATCATTTACTGCATCAACACAAAATATACATTTACTAACAGTTAACTTAAAGGCTGATGCCTTTTGCATTGTGTTAGAATTTTTATATCCCGAACCAGATTTCCGGTAGGAAGCATTATTATTATCTTCCGATGATTTTGAATCAAATCTGGAATTTGAGTTTTTATACCCGCTATTGTGAGTTTCTACTTCGCGTTTTAAAAATAAAAAGGTTTTTTCCCTAGTCTGAACTTCTAATTTTAAATGTTTTAACAAATCATGTACATCCCATTCCTCGGATTCTGTTTTCATTTTATTATAGTCTATCATAATACTGGTAGGTATTAATTTTGTAACAATTGGAAATAACAAATTTCCGTAGGATTTTAAATCGACTCCTAAATTTTCGAGAGATTTAATATTAACATCAAGGGCGTCGTGCAGTAAGCGTAATTCTTTAATTTGATTTGGAGATTTAACAGGGTTCAAATTTAATAACGTGTCAATTTTATATCTTATTATAATATCTTTTTTTCCAAATCTAGATTTTAATAAATCAATTGCAGTATTGTAATTTTGATCTGAGAGTGCTAAACCCTGAATAGCTGTTAAAGCTTGGGCTTTTAAAAAGCTGCGTAAATATACGAATTTCTGAATATTAGATATATCCTTGTTTTCATGTATTGTTACTTCATACTGGTTCCAGAACTCGATCCAGTTTTCCGGAGAACCCTCATAAACAGGAATTGATATCTTGGGCAATCTCACGGAACTTGCATTACTTCTTTCTAAATGCAAATTGGGTGTTTGCTCATTTCTTGGCTGTGATAAGATCGGAGTGACATTTAAATTTTTAATTTTCTCTATCTTATTCATAATTTGAGCTTTTACATCAATAATTGAATCCCTATATTCTTGTCTCGATTCTATTTCAGTTTGTAGCTCGTTGAGATCCGTGATTTTGGCCTCAATTTGATCTTCAACTTCTATAATTTCGTTATTCTTGACTTGCAGTTTTTCTAACTGGGATTCAAATTCGAAAACATTTAACCCTTCGTCGGGTTCATTTAACTTTATGTTTATCGTATTCATCAATTTAGTACACAATCCCTTTAGGGTAGATCGTTTTCTTTTTAATTTTTCTAGTTCGGTTGCCATATTGATTTAATTTAGAAATTTGGACTATAGAATAAGAACAACGCTAATTCACATTTTAAGGGCCTGGCAGTCCCTGTTATGGGCGCCATAATTAATGTCATTAAACTCTTAACGACGTTATATAAAATTTATCATTCAAAACCATGTCGCTACTTTGGCGACGTATGTTAGATCACAAATAGTCATTAATAGTCATTTTCAGAATATTAAATTGAAATAAGGTAAATATCTTACCTTATCAGTCCAGAGTCGTGGGGACTGCAGGCCACTGTTGGTTCATTCCAATTCATTGGTGTGAATTGATGACACAAATCGGAAAAAATAGGATATCAATTACTAAGACATACATTTATTACAACAAAGACGAACACGAAGAACACACAGAGAGAAAAGAAGAAAACAAAACATTAATATCGGCGCGCAGCGCCATCTACAGGTTTTAGATTTGACCAATAATTAACAGTTAGTACTAGTAAATGAGCAACACCTATTGTTCCGGTGGTAAAACCTAATGGGAAAATTCGTTTATGCGGTGATTTTAAAGTCACGGTAAATAAATTTTTAAAGGTTGACAAATACCCGCTACCAAAAATTGAGGATATATTAGCAACTTTAGGGGGTGGATTACATTTTACAAAGATTGACTTAAATCAAGCATACTTGCATTTACCGGTAGAGGAAAATTCACAAGAATTACTTACTATTAACACTCCTAAAGGCTTATTTCAATTTACGCGATTGCCATACGGAATTGCCAGTTCGCCAGCAATATGGCAGAGAACTATAGAACAAATTTTAAAAGGTATAGAGGGTATTTCAGTTTTTATTGACGATATATGTATCTCAGGGGAAACGGATGAAATACATTTAGAGCGATTAAAACATGTGCTAGAAAGGTTACGTGAATATAATCTTAAAATAAATAAAGAAAAATCTTTTTTCATGAATGATGAAATTACATACTGCGGTTACAAAATTGATAAAAAGGGCATACACAAAACGCAAGAAAAAATTTCTGCTATTTTAAATGCTCCAATACCTAAAAACGTAACTCAGGTAAAAGCATTCTTAGGCTTAGTATCTTACTATTCTAGATTTGTTCCTAAATTGTCTACGATTGCTTATCCTCTAAATGAATTATTACGTAAAAATGTAAATTTTCAGTGGACTAAAAAATGTGAAAATTCATTTAATGCAATTAAACAGGAAATTACTTCCGAAAGGATTCTCACCCACTTTAATCCTAAATTACCCTTAATTTTAGCCACTGATGCTTCTCCTTATGGAATTTCGGCAGTACTTTCGCATACAATGCCAGATAACTCCGAAAAACCCATAGCTTTTGCTTCTAGAACTTTGTCTTCTGCAGAAAAGCGGTATAGTCAGGTAGATAAAGAAGCGTTATCAATAATTTTTGGAGTAAAGAAATTTTTTCAATTTTTATATGGTAGGAGATTTACATTGTATACTGATAGTAAACCCCTAGTTTCCATATTTTCACCCGTAAAAAGTATTCCGGTACTTTCGGCAGCTAGAATGCAAAGATATGCATTATACTTACAAACATTTAATTTTGATATTAAATATAAAAAATCTGCAGAGCACGGAAATGCCGATGCTCTATCACGTCTTCCATTACGTAGTGAAGACTTACTGCTGCCGTCGTCCGATTCGCTACAGCCAGAAAAAATGTCACCAACTTTGTCACCAAATTTATTTGGCAACCCTGATGAATCCGATTGTTTATTTATTCATCAAATCACTTCGTTACCGTTAACTACAAAAACGTTGTGTGCAAGTTCTAAGCGAGATCCAACATTGAAAGAAATGTACCAGCATTTAATATCAGGCACACAGATGCCAAATTACTTACTTTTCGGACATAAACAAGAAGATTTTTCTATACTAAATAATTGCATACTACAAGGGAATCGTGTTGTAATTCCTATTGTTCATAGACAAAAAGTGTTAGAAGATTTACATTTTGGCCATTTTGGCATAGTTAAAATGAAAGCACTGGCACGTAGTTTTGTATGGTGGCCAGGTATTGATAAAGACATTGAGAATTTAGCAAATAACTGTTCTGTTTGTATTAAATTAAAACATAATCCTCCTAAAATGGACAACCATCACTGGGAATGGCTTACAAAACCTTGGAACAGAATAGATGTAGACTTTTTTGGTCCAATGATGGGGAAAATGTTTTTAATCGTAGTAGATGTCCACAGTAAATGGACAGAAGTGTTCATTGTTCCTAATACTACTGCTGAGAACACTATAAACTGTCTTTCTTCGCTTTTTGCCAGATATGGCTATCCTGTGTCCCTTGTGTCTGATAATGGGCCACAATTCATTTCAGAACAATTCGAACATTTTCTACAAAGTAAAGGCATAAAACATAGTTTAACTGCACCATATCATCCCTCTACAAATGGTCAAGCCGAAAGATATGTCCAAATAATTAAAAAAGGATTGAAATCCTTAAGTTCAGAACCCGGAAATCTCCAATTTAAGTTAAACGAATTTCTATTCCAATACCGAATAATGCCTCATATTACAACAGGGGAGAGTCCCGCATCATTATTTCTCAAGAGAAATATCAGATCAAAACTGGATTTGCTTGTACCAAATGTTAAAAATTATGTTGAAAACAAACAACATAAAAATGTTTTTAGCAAGAAAAAGATAAGAGAATACCAAGTAAATGAAAAAGTTGCAGTACGCAATTACACATCAGGAGATAAATGGAAAATAGGTAAAGTAGTTGCCAGACTAGGTAAACTACATTACAAAATTCAAGTAGGTTCATGTGTATGGAAAAGACACGTTGATCAACTGAAAAGTGTAGGTTCCAGAGTACAACTGGAGGAAACTACAAGTCCTGGTGCAAATATTTCCATGGTTCCCGATAGCAAGAGTCCACACCTACAAAGCAATAGAGAATCTAAGTCTGGTAGGAGGCCTGCCATTACACCAGATCCTGTGCCAACCGATCCTGCCATTACACCAGATCCAGTGCCAACAAATCCTGCCATTACACCAGATCCAGTGCCAACCAATCCTTCCATTACACCAGATCCAGTGCCAACCGACAGTAGATCTGTGTCTACAAAGCCTGGAGAAATTGACTATGATAATAATATCAACAGTACTGTAAATAAAGAACTAAAATCTGAACATTCAAACTTTAAACATACTAACTTATCTTTTTCTGAACACGTTGTAAGAAGATCATCTAGAGTAAGAAAATCTCCCATCAGGTATGGTATACGGAATTAATGGGAGGAGAGTTGTGGTGTATTTCGAAATTGTATTCCTGTTTAAATCTATTGGTCTTGTGGTAAGTGACGTCACGTAAATGTACATGTACCTGTAGACTGTATTGTCCAATCAATGATCTGTTCATTCCTTTTTACTTTTATCTCTGCTAGAACAGATCAGTCTTCAAAATGTAGTCGTTTATGTTACTTGTGTATTTCATCTGTAATTGTCGTAGTCATCTATTAAATTTTATGTGTTTAAAATGAAACGCCTCGTCATATCCTAGTTATGGCTTAATCATAAATCTTCTCCTGCCTATAAAATACTATAGATACATTATGGGCTGTTGTTGGAATTGTATTTTCGGTTCCATTAATCGTTTTTAAAACACTTTCTAACAATGTTTAAGATTGATTATGATTTGAATTAATATTTCTGCCTGTTTTATTGTCCACCTCTAGCGTCCGTAAATATTGTGAGAATTTCTTCAAAATGATACGGTAAAGCTAGGAGAGATTGCGCGGCAGGAGAGATTGCGCACATAGAGGATCGGAAGGAAAGAGCAGAGTGGGCGAGTTGAAACTTTAGGTGGTTGTACAACATCAATAGTGAAGTGCCGACTTGAATTTGCATATTGATTGCTTTAAGAGTTTAAGATAAAACGTGGTTATTTTGTCTCGTTCTCAAAAATAAATGCTTGAATTTTCATAACCTTTCCTAAGAATTTCAATACAATAGTAGTAGTACACAATATTTTTAAATTGGACAATTTCTCATAACCTACTGACCTAGACTAACGGTACCAGTACTACGATTTCCTCTAAAAGTGAGTAATTATTTAGTAAAACACTGCGTAATCTCTTCTACCAAAATGGGAGAGTTTGCGCCCTTGCTGTTTAGGAGAGATTGCGCATTTAAAATTCTATACTAATAGAGATTTCTCAGCTTATTGGTAATAGCAAGACAATGATTATGAGTTTGTTCAATGCCTGGGACTGTACCAAAACCTAACTTCCATAAGTCATTGGACTAGTTCAAAACATTCAAGACGGCTCACCACCTTTATGGAGACTATCCACGGAATCTGAAATTGAACATTATTCAGGAGTGGCACAATCGACAAAATCCATACCTCTGATAGGATTTACCTCTAGAATTCTGTTAGCCTATGAGAAATTTATCGCAAAGGATTTAAATGTTATTATATATCTATTTAGTTTTGCAATACTTTCATGTATAATGCTCAAGTTTTGTGCAGCTGTAGGCTGATTAAATAGATGAGAAAAAACTATCAGCCTACTCAATCTTTTTTTAACGGCCCTCTTCACTTACCGTCGCCGGAAGCCCGAGCCAATGTTATTCTATGGGGAAATTTTCTTTACAAATAACTTATTAACTAATACATATTTTTAAATTCTGTTTTCACATTCAGAAAACTGCGAAACTGACGGACCATTTTTAAAAATGTATTTTTTTAATTTTTAATATTTTATTTTGAAATTGCAAAATGAAAAAATTTCACATATTGAAAATTCGTATTTTGCAGCTTCAAAATAAAATATAAAAAATTAAAACAATAATTTTTTAAAAAAGGTCGGTCAATTTAACAGCTGAAAATTTTTAGAATGTGAAAACAGAATTTAAAAATATGTATTAGTTAATAAGTTAATAAAGAAAAATTTCCCATAGAATAATACATTAATAACATTAGCTTCGGTTTCCGGCGGCGGTGAGTGAATAGGGCCCTTAAGGAATGTAGTCGTCTAAATTTCAATAAAATAAAATAAACGTAAATGATTTTTTGTCGGAAGATTTATAGGGAAAAAACTTTAATAAATAGTAAATGGTGGGCGTCTTCTGCGCTTAAAAATGGGCAGGACTAGCCACATATCATTGTAATGTCATCAATAATATGTGCAATGATTGTGGACAATGAGAGATTCGGTTAGCAAACAAGAAACCATCCTAGCTGATAAGGTAATGTACTAATTTTAAGTTAAACGTGTTAACTAGTAACTTAATATTATTTTCTGGTCTTGTTCTTTATCTAATTTTGTTCTTTTTTCTGTTTCTTTAATATTTTTTCTTTTAAATATATCTTTGTAGTTCTTTTTAAATTTCTTTTATTTTTCTGATTTTTTTTTTTATTTATTTATTTTTTTTTTTTATTGAATTGAAATATCCATTCCCTATGCAAAAATATTTGTTTACAAATACCTTACAATAGTGTCATTTGAGTGAATTATTATTATTGATAATGCAATTGCAGCTATAATTAAGCGCAATCTCCCCTACCCATGTGTGCAATCACTCCTACACTATAAGGAGAGACTGTGCAACATAATTCTCTTGGTTTTATTACTACTATTGTTTTAAATTATAACAGAGCAACAAAATAGCAATGGCAATGCATAGAAGAAGGATCAATTCAAAGTTATGCACCAAAAGTTTAGCAAAAAATTAATATTTCGATTTTTTATATCGTTTTTTAAATTGTGCGCAAACTCTCCTAGCTTTACCTTATATATAAGATATGAAAATATGTTTTTAGTCATACAACATATTGAAAATGTGAAACAAAAATAACTTATAATAAACTCACATGAAAACAAAAATTGTAGAACAAAACTAAAGTAAACTTAATCCAAAAACGTAGAATAAATGAATTAAACTGCAAAAATGCTCCGTATGGCTTGAGACATACGTGCGGGGTCACAGCATGTTTTTATAAGATCAAAACTCTCCCCCCCCCCCCCAGGCAGACAATTTAACAAAAAAGTACAATTAAGGCTAATATCATAATAAATAAAATAAAATGGAACAAGCAAGAATTGGTCAATAATTATCGAACTGCAGCATGAAATTTATTGAATCTTAAGTCAAATAACTAAGTAAAATCCATAGCCACTATAAACAAAGCCAAACTTTTTCAAAACACAACATCATTTCAACATCCATTTCCAGGTAAGTTCTAAAGCCACATCAAATCACCTCGATTCATTTTAAATCACAAGTATCAATCCAAACTTCTACAGCCACATCAAAACATCTCGATTCTTCTCAAACCACAAGTTTCAATAAAAAAAATATAATATTCCAGCGTCATCTATATTATAATAAAGAAACTAATTCAATAAATATAGTTATTTTATACAGATTTAATTAATAAAATAAAATAAAATCATTTATATTTCATATGTTTTAAATATTTCTCTATAATATAAACTATGTAAAAAATCTATAAGATAATCATTTTCAACCGCGTTATTGAAGAATCTTTGAATATCTTTAATTTTATCATGATAATTAGAAATTAATCTTTTATTGCGATTAAGATAGTTTAAAATGATATTTCTGTATATCAGTTTACTAATATTAGAATTCCAATGTATTGATTTAATCACATTAAAATCAAAATTATTTCTTTTATCAAAAATAGTTGTAATCATTTCATTTACAACAATATTTATATCTAAGTCCAAGAAATTTTTTTTAAAGGATTGAAACTGGTACTAATTAGTTTTAAGTAAGAAGGATAAAAATCTGTTTTTGTGTCATTATTATTAGTAGCAAATGCAATCAGGTCATCAATATATCTATATATTATAATCTCCTCATTAAGTTTACATTTATTTTCATAAGTATGCAAATACATATTTACAAAACAAATACTAGAAATTGATCCCTGAGGAATGCCATTCTTTTAACATAAAATTTCTCTTGATAATTCATATAATTCTCTTTTAAAACCAAATTGTATAATTTTTTTATATTTATTATAATCTATAATATCTTTTAGAATACATTAAGCGTAAAAATTTTCCAAAGAATTGATCGTATTATATATAGAAAAGACAACACAGCTTCCATGCCTTGTCCAGCATTCGAGCCCTGGGTCTAATGTGTGGGAATAGAGGACGCTAACCACCCCGCTGTATGGGCGATCCTTCACAAAGCATTGACGATCGCAAAATAGCCTTCATAAAAATTGGCGAACTTAAAACAGACCCTTCACAGGACCCCATAAAACAGACCATCAATATTTTTACGTATATATATTTTTAATTCGATCATAACAACTACACTAAGCGACAAAAAAAAAAAAAAAAAAAAAAAGCCGCACTGCAGAAAAAATGACTTGCACCTTTATTTGTAATAACTTTAAATTAATCGTTGAAACAAATAAAACTGCCATGTTTGCATAATGTCAAAGGGATGAAAGGATACCTATGTACATTTTCTATGTAATAATTCGTTTTATTACACACTACGAAGTAATTTATAAAAATCTACATAAAACTTTCTTTTAAAACATAATGCAATAACCATACATTTTGTATTCTATTATGATTTATTATATGAAATAAACAAGTTATATTTTAACATATGAAAGAAAACTATTTATTTGTGAGATCTAAGCAATTTTTTAATAAAAATATGTATTCTGCATTGGGTTAATTCCACCTTTATGTGGAATTACTGCTTTAATGCGCAATGGCATAGTATTATACAGTGTTTTAATATAAATCTCAGAAATTAAAATCAGCGAAATATCACAAATAATCTTTTTAGTTCTGGCAGAGTTGTAGGCTGCAAATTTCGAATCCTCTCCCCTCTCCCCCGTCTTTTTATAGACGAAACATTTTCAACTGGACGGCCCATATAAACGACCTAAAACTGAAAACTATGTCCCACTATCATAACGCCACAAAAATAGTAGGAAAGAGGCGGGGAATCTCTACCTCTTTCCTCAAAATATGGTACTATTCCATCATAGACAAGATCTTGACATATGGCGCGGGCGTCTGGGGAAGTCACCTGTTGACGGCAAACAAAACCAAACTCGACTCAGTACAAAGACTTTTCATCCTTCAAATCACCCGAGGTTATAAAACTATCTCCACTGACGCCGTGACCGTTGTCACAGGAATTCCTCATGCCCATCTACAACTTCAATACTGCTATCAAAAAACTAATATTCTTCAATTAAATAATACTCAGCTTGCAAACTCTTTTTATTCTAATCTAAATGTACAATCCCTTACAAACAACAGGAATATCCATCCGGCAAAGGATGTTGCACCTTCTCTCACCAAGTGTAACATTAATAGCTTTTCACCCCTAGCTCCTGTGGCGATCTTTACAGATGGCTCCAAGACTGAACACGGAGTAGCGGCTGCACTCTGCGCCCTTAACAACAATGTAACTATCTTCCAGTGGTCCTGCAGGCTCGAAAACCACAATTGAGTCTTTCAGGCGGAATTATTTGCCATCCTTAAGGCTGTTGAATGGGCTGAGGAAAATGCTCACTCTTACCCAAGTGTTAACATCTTTAGCGACAGCCTTTCGGGCTTGCAAGCCATTGCCCGCTACAGGAGCAGGCACCCCACAATATTGAAAATGAGACTTAAATTCTATAACCTAAAATCCACCATCTCCCTGGCACACGTTTCTGCCCACAGGGGTGACGTCGGGAACGAAATGGCAGATCATTTAGCAAAAACTGCCACAGAACATGCAACGATTGATTTTAACTTACCCCCCCCCCCTCCCCCTTCCTATATAAAATCTAGACTCAAGGACAAATTAAAACAAAATTGGCAATCCTTATGGGATAACTCCATCAAAGGCAGATATACTTATAACCTGATCCCAAATCCCACTTCAAACACTTGGACCCTTACTCCTCCTATCACGGCCTTTATCACGGGTCATGGCCCATTTCAAACATACCTTTACAGGTTCCACCGACGACCCTCACCCCTGTGCCCTTGTGGTGAGGAAGGCACTGCTTCCCATTACTACTTCAACTGTCGCCTTACCTCCAGTTTTCACCTACGAAACCCATCCCCAAGACCAGTAAACTGATTAGATAATATCATCACCAGACCCTCCCTAATCCAAAAACTAAATAAAATCTACGCACTTTTAAAAGATATTACTAATTTAACAGATTAACCTCCAAGCTTCTTCCTACTGGCTCAGGTTGCAACCTATTGTGATCATCCCAAGCCACTCAGTTCTGCAGCACTACTCCAAACTTGTACAGCAACGTTACCAAATTAACCACTGTTGCCCCTTGTCGCGTGGGGTGAAAGCCCGGCAACAACATGCAAATGTCAAAAAGACTTTTATCAATGCTCCTAAACCAACTCAAAGACTAAAACGAATGAACTGAAATACTTAATTATAGACTCAGCTAATGAAATCATAGACTAAACTTCTCATTGCAAAGTCTTAACAAAGCTATTTATTTCTCCTTGTGCCCTCTGTCGCGTGGGGTTTGATCCCGGCACACCTGCTATAAATAAATCATCGCCCTCTGTCGGTTGAGGCTCAATGCCTGGCGAATTTTGTAAACGCTTGCTGAATTCTCAATAAACGTTCGGAGTAGTTCCTTCTGTCTCGGACACTTGTTGCCCGAGACATTGAAGCGCTCAACATCGCTCCAAGAGCGATGAGCGGGGACTGTCCCCCGTTCAGACGAAACATTTTCGAGCGGATCGCGATTAGGACTATTTCCATGTCTGGTAAAGAAGAAATTCTACTATAATCCTTCCTGTGGCATCGTTAACTGCCTTATTATTACCATTTTTTAAATAATTCCTAAAATTACAATTTTCCTGACAATTACATTTTATTTTTAACACTGGACACAATCCTAAAGTGTATATGGAGGACAACATAATAAAATCTGTTCGAAAATTTGCTTTTTAAACGATGAAATTGGAAGTTGTAGAAGGTAAAAAAGAAAATATCCAAGTGCGGCTTTTTTTTTTTTTTTTTTTTTTTTTTATGTCGCTTAGTGTATTTTGATATTTAGAAAAATGAAAATAAATTGCGCAAAAATGACGAGTAAACTAAAAGTATCTGTAGTAAACTAGTGATTGGCGATTAGCAGAATTTAAATTTTCAGGTCAAGTAACAAGGGTATTTAACCTTAAATCATTAAACTGAACAAACAGTAAGTCAACAAATAATAAGAACTTGATTAACATCTTGCTGCAAACCAGATGAAATCTGTGCTTTATAGTTGTCTTAAAGTCTCTTGATATGCATATCATTTATTTACAGAAGCAAGAATGTGTCAATATTGAACTTCGTTTTTGAATTAAAAATAGTGTATATTTAAGAGAATGACTCTACTTTTCAGTTATCGTTTTCATTTTTTGTTAATTCTATCTCTATAGATCTCTCAACATTCATTATTCTTTCAAATCAATCGTTTAATTTGCATTAGGAAAAGCCATTTAGTAATGAAAGAGAAGTTTTGGACAATTTCCAGGACAAAATGTCACTTTTTTTTTTTTTTTTTTTTTTTTTATAACGTAATATATAAATTGGTAATGAAAAACAAAATTATGTTACAAAAGTTTATAAATTAATATTCCTAAATGGTTTTCATTTTAGCACATGCTTTGCTTTAGTAAATCTTTAATGATTTTTAAATATACACATATATATATATATATTAGAAAAATGTAAATTAATTTTATTTTATTTTCCAATCTACATATAGATGAAAACATCTTCATTATTATATATATTGAAATTTCATAGAAACTTTTTTAAACAATATTTAGATTTTTGTTGTTGTTGTTAAGCAGGTTTGTTTATTGATAAAATGAGGAATATTTAAAAATCTTTACACTATATTTGAAATGACGCATAAATTGCATAATTCAAGATTTATGAAATGTTTTATAATTGGCAGGATTTAGTAAATAAAAAATAGTCTTGAAAAATTTGCGAGATTAAAACATCTTATGTCTCAAAATAACTAAGTACGGTGACAAATAACTTTGACTATTAAACTGTGATTGTTACATTTCAGCATAAAAAAAGTGAAAGAAATTATTGCAACAAGATAAAATTTGCAGAAATCTTTGTAGTCTGCCGCTATGGTAAGCGAAAATTTTACTCTGATATTTCGATCTTATTAAACATCTTAATCAGACAACTAGATAGCCTAAGGAAATATAAAAAACGTTACATGGAGATTTCTACAGTATTTTTTCCTGATATTTGGTACATCTTATCAGCCGATGTAGGCTCATGCGGTTCATATGGACCGAGACTAATACAAAGTGGCTGGAATTCGATCTTCGAGTATTGTATGATTCGGTTCTCATCCGGAGAAGCATTATCCGCACTATACAACCAATTCCATTGAGTTTGAGTGAGTTTTGCATCGTACTAGAACTATGCAATCGTCTGGGATTTCCCTCCTATGGGTAGTCTGGAGACATGCCATCATAATTTTGACACTCTGCAGAGGGAAGGGCAGCCCCGCTTCCGTAGCCACCAGAGACTTCATTTTGGGGAACACCAATAACCGAATTATTTATCCTTTAGTGAAATATTCAATTACATCATTCCAATTCATTATTAGTTGCGCAGAATTATTAAATGGGTATATCGAACTCCGGCAAGAAAAGTGACACAACTCAAAAAAGAAGTATTGAAAAAACATTAAACTTAAAGCTAACGATAAAGTAGTGACTAGCATTGGCATAAAACTAACACAACTACCTCTCCAGGAAGATGATTTTCGAATAGAGATAGGACCCCTTTGGGGTACTTCGAAGCATTTCATACACACTTCTCAGTGACATAAAATTGTCATTTTTTTTTTTTTTTTTTTTTTTTTTTTTTTAATAGTTGCGCTAGTTTTTTTGTCGGGGTGATATATGTTGGCCGACATTCTTTTCCGAAGTTCATGGAAGCTTTTCCGTAACGAGATGAGATAGTAAGTCTAGTTCAGACGATCATTATTCGTTTGTCTGCGGAATTAGAGATCGTACAACTAACTGAGGTGGTTCCGTTTATTTTACAGACAGATAGATAGGTCCTTAGAACAACAACATATAATTTTCAGCTATCCCAACACTTAGTTTAAGACACGTCCTTGAAAATAGGACCGGCCAACAGTGCCTCCTGTGATTAGGCATAGGAACTAGGGTAGTAGGATAGTAGGTACACCAAACACAAATTTACAAGTCTAAAAATAAATAAGCAGAGGACAAAACTGAAATCTCAGTCCAACAATTAAATAAGAAAATTGAGATGCGACTAATATTTATTTTGGAAGGTTTATGGAACTTCCTCACTAAGCGCATAGATATGTTTACCTCAGATCATACAGTTGCAGAGTGAAATTGAAGACTCCAGGAAACGCCATGTTGTGCATACAGGGCTCAGTTCGACCCGTGTACGTTTTAGTGGTGTATGTTTCAAAGTGAAAGTTTGAGGGAAAAAAAAATCTTTTCTCATTATACGTTTCAAAATCAGAAGAAGAGGTTTACTGTTCCTGCAATGTTAACATCTACTATCTATCTTTTTGCCACTTTTTCTGTTTAAAAGACTATCTGAAGACAATACACCCTTTTTCTGTAATAGCAAATTTTAAGCTGTAAATCTCATATATAATTGAACCTCGTTAAAGTGAACACGCTTAACGTGAATTACTTTTAACTTGAACTGTTTCCACAATCCTCGTCAAAATGAAGGTTAGTTTCTGAGTTACTGATAGCATGGGCTACTGATAACATGAACAAATTTTTTATTTTCCTTGAGATTCGTGTTAATGTGGATAGATTATACTTACATATATATATACATATAAGTGTTAAAAAATAAATCCGCCTGTTGATTTTCAAAAAAATACATTTTTAAAACTTTTATACGACCCTTCTAGGCAAATTCGGTAAATTAGAAAGTTTTTAATTTTCATCCGACAAAATCATTGAAAAAATCGCATGACTCTATCTTTAAAATTAACTGAATTGTGACTTCAAGAAAAACTCTATATGTCATTTTTCGTATTATTTACAAGGCAGTTTCTTTGTTAAGATAGGGATCATATACAAATTTATAATGGAAATTTTCAGATCAAAAATACGACATGCGCCAAAAAATGTCAAATTCACTTAAATAATGCCTAATTAGATAGTCCAATCTGGTAGATGCATGCTAAGCGCTCTAAACTTCAGTTTTCAAGTATCGGCTTCAAAGCCCGATTCAAACATGGGTGTTCATAGTGATTCAAATTCAAAATTTCTTTTATGCTATCGATCCCAGTCAAAATTATCCTCAATGTATGAAAAGATTTTTCACAGAGTGACACCTCATAATCAAAATCAATTCCTAAATTGACTGAGATGTGATCTAATTATGTGTGTCGGGCGATGCATACAACCCTCAATTTACAGAGTGATCTGAAATAACGTAACGATCTAATTTGACTTAGTTAATGAATACACAAAAGTTTTTGCACAAATAAATACTTTATTTATTGATAACAATGTAAGTAAAACACCGTTTAAACGTCTCTTGTTTATACACCTTTTGCATTTATACGTCCTTTTAGTGAAGTCCCGATTTACTATTCATTTTAAAGCAAAATATCTTCGTTTATACGCAGCTAATATCGATTATACGTCTTTTCCACTTTTTTAAAATTCGAAAATTTTCTCGGCATGTCATTATTTTCCATTCTAAATGAGAGATTTTTCCTATAGAAAGCATCTCAAATGGAGGAACGCAGGAAAGATCGAAGAATGCTGATCAAAGAATCAATTGAATTCATAGTGCAATTTTTAATACTTACAGACATCAGACGAATATTAAAGATTTTTTAATGTGATTAAATAACTACCTGTATGGACATAAATCGTACAATGCGTATTATTGAAGGTACGCAATATATACAATTAATATTCAAGATGTGTTTATATAGTTCTTAAGAAATGTAGTACAATACTCAATATATGTTGTATGTAATTAGTACCCAATCATGCATTAATGCTATGATTTTTCTCAATTTTTATAATAAATCTTTTTTTTTATTTAATTTATTTAATTACTAACTTAAAAAAAAAAAAACTCTATAAAGTGTAATATACATTTACTAACTTACGAAACTTTGTTAATTAGTTTTTATTTTACATAAATTTTGCTTAAGTGCTTTACTTTAGAAAAATGAAAAAAAATCACTTTTTTTTTAAAGTGTCTTAAATTTCCTTAGACTAAAAGACCCAAACGTTTGGTGGAATTTGCAGCATTTGGCCGCAACTAATCCGGTATGATTCTTTTTCATTCTCAAATCAACTAACTCTTGAGAACTTCTAACAGCCGTATTCACCATTAACTTCAACTCCCGGTTCAATACGAAAACTTGGAAAGCGTCTAAAGTCAGAGTACAGCTTTTTAATAAAATTTGCAACCCTGCTTATGCCATCTAGTGTCAAAGATTTCATGTAATCTCTGATTGGTTATTTTCATTTAAAAAATCTGAAAATAACAATGTCGCTAGATGGCAGAAGCAACGCATCACATTTTGCTGAAAAGTTGTACCCTGCCATTATATGCTTTTCAAGTTTTAGTGTTCAACTTGGAGTTGAAATTATTGGTGAATAGAGCAGTAAACTATTTTTAAGCTTTGCACAGTTCTTTACCTCCGAAATCGACCAAAACTCTAATACCAGGGGTTGAGATCACACGAGTATGGAGGTCATTCTTGAGCCGAGAATATGGAAAATTGGCTAGTTCTGTGTAGATTTACGTCGACGCGACCTCGCAGAAACTTGTTGAGATGTTAAAATCCCGTTTCCAAACTGTTTTTGAGCACAGAGAAAAATCACATCTTCAAAAATATGTTTTCAGTGCACATTTTTATTGGTTTTGATTCATGAATCTATGAAAATGAGGGATGGGTGGGTTGTCTGTTCCACAAAGTCCTGCCCAAACCGTGAGAGATTTTGAATTTTGATGATGTGGAATCTAGGAATAATTGCCTACAGAAGCTGTCGCTTTAATACGACCATTCGGACGATTGTTTGAATATTCCACTGAGAGTAGCTTTTCGTGAGAAAACAGAATCCGATTCCAGTGAGAGGTACGCGACTTGCGGTGTTTGATATACTTAAAAAGCAAATCGAATCGAAGTAACCTCGATTACATATATGAAATATCACTTCTTAAAATTATTAGTGGCAGTTAAATAAAAAAGTCGCGCAATCTGGCAACATTGGTTAGGGGTTGCAGGTTACGGCCCATTTCAGCAGCTTCCTGTATCTTTCGAGAAGAATTAGTTTGTTTTCATCGGTTTGAAGTTGTGCTTGTTTGAGTTGATAAGAATGAAGGTTCAGATCCATTTTGGCTCTAAGTTGAACCGATTAACGAACAATCCCTATCTGCCTCGCTATTTTTTCCTTGGCACCTGAAGATTTCGAGATAAGTATTTCTTGATTAGGTTAACCTCCTTTTCCTGCATCATTCTTTTCGGCCTTGTTCATGTCAAAGCTCCTTAAATCTTTTGATTGCATTGGAAACGGTTGGATGAGGTCCTTGAAGCAATCGAAAAATCTCATATACACGCTTACTTTGATGGTTGAGCTCTGAAGTCATACTTGTTTGTTTGCCACCTTATAAAAAAAATAGAGTTAAGACAAAAATCAATGAGTGAAAAAAAAAAAAAACCTCTGATATATATAAATGGCTAAGAGGTTTCCTTGGACTCTGTGTGTGGACGCACCGAGTATAAGATCGCATGCTGAACAAAAAGTAAAAGAAAAAAAAATGGTTAAATTAATTTAATGTTTTAATAAAACTAGTATGTTGTGGCCACCACAAGACTTTCTTCTATATTTACCTATACATATTCAATCAGTAACATTTAAAAAAAAAAAAAAAAAAAAAAAAAAAAGTACGATTTTTTTTTTCTAAGTTTTTTTTTTTTTTTTGTTAAAAGTAAAAAAAATCGATAACTTTGTTTTAAATTATCACAGATTTATAGTTCAACCATTCGTTTTAAAGGTATTGACGAGACCTTTCGAAAGATACCCATCTTGAAAATTTATCCCCCCAGGGGGGAAGCGATGCCCCCCCCCCATGCAGAAAATTTTTTTCCTAGTTACATACTACTATTATCAATAATTCATATTAATTTTACAATCACAAGTTTAAAACAACTCTTATTATGCACATTTATACGAATTTTTGTCCTATGCTGCCATGTTAAAAATTTAGATAAAATGCTATCACAGCGCCACCTGTTGAGCTATTGATCCCCAAACATAATCAGCACCAGTTAATGTCGGGGACAAACTAAATACCAAGTTTGGTTAAATTTCGTTAAAAAAAAAAAAAAAAAAAATTGCGATTTTTTTCTAAGTTTTTTTTTGTTAAAAGTAAACTAGTATGTTGTGGCCACCACAAGACTTTCTTCTATATTTACCTATACATATTCAATCAGTAACAATATTTAAAAAAAAAAAAAAAAAAAAAGTACGATTTTTTTTTTTTTTTTTTTTTTTTGTTTTTTGTTAAAAGTGAAAAAAATCGATAACTTTGTTTTAAATTATCACAGATTTATAGTTCAACCATTCGTTTTAAAGGTATTGACGAGACCTTTCGAAAGATACCCATCTTGAAAATTTATCCCCCCAGGGGGGAAGCGATGCCCCCCCCCCCATGCAGAAAATTTTTTTCCTAGTTACATACTACTATTATCAATAATTCATATTAATTTTACAATCACAAGTTTAAAACAACTCTTATTATGCACATTTATACGAATTTTTGTCCTATGCTGCCATGTTAAAAATTTAGATAAAATGGTATCACAGCGCCAGCTGTTGAGCTATTGATCCCCAAACACAATCAGCACCAGTTAATGTCGGGGACAAACTAAATACCAAGTTTGGTTAAATTTCGTTAAAAAAAAAAAAAAAAAAAAAAAAAAAAAAAGACTTTTTTTCTGTTTTGTTTTGTTAAAACTAAAAAAAATCGATAACTTTGGTTTAAATTATCACAGATTTATCGTTCAACCATTCGTTTTAAAGGTATTGACGAGACCTTTCGAAAGATACCCATCTTGAAAATTTATCCCCCCCGGGGGGGTACTTCCCCCCCAGGGAGGGAAGCGATGCCCCCCCATGCAGAAAATTTTTTTCCTAGTTACATACTACTATTATCAATAATTCATATTAATTTTACAATCACAAGTTTAAAACAACTCTTATTATGCACATTTATACGAATTTTTGTCCTATGCTGCCATGTTAAAAATTTAGATAAAATGGTATCACAGCGCCAGCTGTTGAGCTATTGATCCCCAAACACAATCAGCACCAGTTAATGTCGGGGACAAACTAAATACCAAGTTTGGTTAAATTTCGTTAAAAAAAAAAAAAAAGGCGATATTTTTCTAAGTTTTTTTTTGTTAAAAGTAAAAAAAATCGATAACTTTGGTTTAAATTATCACAGATTTATTGTTCAACCATTCGTTTTAAAGGTATTGACGAGATCTTTCGAAAGATACCCATCTTGAAACTTTGCCCCCCCGGGTGGGAACTTCCCCCCCCCCGGTGGGGGGGGAACCGATGCCCCCACATGCACAAAAGTTTTTCCTAGTTAACTACTACTATTATCAACCTGATCTTTCGAAAGATACCCAATGTGAAAATTTACCCCCCCCGGGGGGGTATTTCCCCCCTAGGGGGGGAAGCGATGCCCCCCCATGCAGAAAAATTTTTTCCTAGTTACATACTACTATTATCAATAATTCATACTAATTTTACAATCACAAGTTTAAAACAACTCTAATTATGCACATTTATACGAATTTTTGTCCTATGCTGCCATGTTAAAAATTTAGATAAAATGCTATCACAGCGCCACCTGTTGAGCTATTGATCCCCAAACATAATTAGCACCAGTTTATGTCGGGGACCAACTAAATACCAAGTTTGGTTAAATTTCGTTTAAAAAAAAAAAAAAAAAAAAAAAAAAAAAAAAAAAAAAGCGATATTTTTCTAAGTTTTTTTTTGTTAAAAGTAAAAAAAATCGATAACTTTGGTTTAAATTATCACAGATTTATTGTTCAACCATTCGTTTTAAAGGTATTGACGAGATCTTTCGAAAGATACCCATCTTGAAACTTTGCCCCCCCGGGTGGGAACTTCCCCCCCCGGTGGGGGGGAACCGATGCCCCCACATGCACAAAAATTTTTTCCAAGTTATCTATTACTATTATCAACGAGACCTTTCGAAAGATACCCATCTTGAAAATTTACTTCCCCGGGGGGATTTCCCCCCCCCCCCGGGGGGGAACCAATGCCCCCCCATGCACAAAATTTTTTTCCTAGCTAACTACTACTATTATCAATAATTCATATTAATTTTACAATCACAAGTGTAAAATAACTCTCTTTATGCCCATTTATACGGAATTTTGTCCTATTCTGCCATGTTAAAAATTTGCATAAAATGCGATTACAACGCCACCTATTGAGCGATTGATCCCCAAACATAATTAGCACCAGTTTATGTCGGGGACCAACTAAATACCAAGTTTGGTTAAATTTCGTTAAAAAAAAAAAAAAAAAAAAAAAAAAAAAAAAAAAAGCGATATTTTTCTAAGTTTTTTTTTGTTAAAAGTAAAAAAAATCGATAACTTTGGTTTAAATTATCACAGATTTATTGTTCAACCATTCGTTTTAAAGGTATTGACGAGATCTTTCGAAAGATACCCATCTTGAAACTTTGCCCCCCCCGGGTGGGAACTTCCCCCCCCGGTGGGGGGGAACCGATGCCCCCACATGCACAAAAATTTTTTCCAAGTTAACTATTACTATTATCAACGAGACCTTTCGAAAGATACCCATCTTGAAAATTTACTTCCCCGGGGGGGGATTTCCCCCCCCGGGGGGGAACCAATGCCCCCCCCATGCACAAAATTTTTTTCCTAGCTAACTACTACTATTATCAATAATTCATATTAATTTTACAATCACAAGTGTAAAATAACTCTCTTTATGCCCATTTATACGGAATTTTGTCCTATCCTGCCATGTTAAAAATTTGCATAAAATGCGATTACAACGCCACCTATTGAGCGATTGATCCCAAAATCTAATCAGCACCAGTTTATGTCAGGGTGCAACTAAATACCAAGTTTGGTTAAATTTCATTCATTGGTTCGTGAGATACAGCGTCCACAAAAAAATGATACAGACAGACAGACAGACAGACAGACAGACATTTTCTAAAAACTATTAATTCGTGTTCTCCACATCCCAAAACATGTAAATCCATCAAAAAGTGGACTTCGAAAATTTTCGCGAATCCAATACTTTCTCTATATTACATATAGAAGAAAGTAAAACTAGTATGTTGTGGCCACCACAAGACTTTCTTCTATATTTTCCTATACATATTCAATCAGTAACAATATTTAAAAAAAAAAAAAAAAAAAAAAAATACGATTTTTTTTTCTAAGGTTTTTTTTTTGTTAAAAGTAAAAAAAATCGATAACTTTGTTTTAAATTATCACAGATTTATGGTTCAACCATTCGTTTTAAAGGTATTGACGAGATCTTTCGAATGATACCCATCTTCAAAATTCAACCCCCCTGGGGGGGTACTTCCCTCACAGGGGGGGGGGAACCGATGCCCCCCCATGCACAAATTTTTTTTCCTAGTTAACTACTACTATTATCAATAATTCATATTAATTTTACAATCACAAGTTTAAAATAACTCTCATTATGCCCATTTATACGGAATTTTGTCCTATAAAATGCGATCACAGCGCCACCTGTTGAGCTATTGATCCCCAAATCTAATGGGCACCAGTTCATGTCAGGATGCAACTAAATACCAAGTTTGGTTAAATTTCATTCATTGGTTCGTGAGATACAGCGTCCACAAAAAAATGATACAGACAGACAGACAGACAGACACACAGACAGACATTTTTTAAAAACTATCAATTCGTGTTCAGGACATCCCAAAACGTGTAGATCCGTCAAAAAACGGAGGTCGAAAATTTTCGCGAATCCAATACTTTCTCTATATTACATATAGAAGAAAGTAAAAATCGATAACTTTGGTTTAAATTATCACAGATTTATCGTTCAACCATTCGTTTTAAAGGTATTGACGAGATCTTTCGAAAGATACCCATCTTGAAACTTTGCCCTCCCGGGTGGGAACTTCCCCCCCCCCCGGTGGGGGGGGAATCGATGCCCCCACATGCACAAAAATTTTTTCCTAGTTAACTACTACTATTATCAACCTGATCTTTCGAAAGATACCCATTGTGAAAATTTACCCCCGCTGGGGGGGTATTTCCCCCCTAGGGGGGGAAGCGATGCCCCCCCATGCAGAAAATTTTTTTCCTAGTTACATACTACTATTATCAATAATTCATATTAATTTTACAATCACAAGTTTAAAACAACTCTAATTATGCACATTTATACGAATTTTTGTCCTATGCTGCCATGTTAAAAATTTGCATAAAATGCGATCACAACGCCACCTATTGAGCGATTGATCCCAAAATCTAATCAGCACCAGTTTATGTCAGGGTGCAACTAAATACCAAGTTTGGTTAAATTTCATTCATTGGTTCGTGAGATACAGCGTCCACAAAAAAATGATACAAACAGACAGACAGACAGACAGACAGACATTTTCTAAAAACTATTAATTCGTGTTCTCCACATCCCAAAACATGTAAATCCATCAAAAAGTGGACTTCGAAAATTTTCGCGAATCAAATACTTTCTCTATATTACATATAGAAGAAAGTAAAAATATGATCACGTGCTATCTTTAAAAAAGTGTAAAAATTAAGAGTTTATGTGGCATCTGTATAAATATAAAATGATTAAAGATTATAATACTAGATTAAAGAAATATAATAAAGAAATATAATTAAAGAAATTAACTGTAGATTAAAGAAATAGAATAAAGAAAATGTTTATAAGAGAATGCCTTAAGAGAAGCAACTATGTTGGTTACATTTTGTTTTACAGCTTGACTTTTGAATTTTATGTATTATCTACCGTAGGAATAATCACATTTTTATGCAAACGCAGATTGATGCTACTTTATCGATTTTTAAAGTGAGGATCTCTTTTGTTTGCTCTCTCTCATTCTCTATCTTGGATCAGTTGGATCCTAGCGGCAAAGACAAAGGTCAAAAGAGACTAGACAGAAACAATGAGCGTGGACGTTTAAAGCGACAAATGGAAATTGCTGAAGAACAAGAAGTCCGCAACGGATGGAGACCGGAGATCAGGAGCTAAAGGAAGTCTCAAAATAGATCCAGGATGGCTCTTCGCAGCTGAAATGAAACTCCTTGATCTTGAATGAAACACAGGATGCTAGTTTAATTCAAGATCGTCAACGTCATGCAACTCGAATCCAACAAGAGTCGTCATTAGAACGATAAAACAGAAGAACACAATATGTTCAACGTGAGGTTCGCAATCAGAGGAGGTCTACTGCAGGTGAAAGGTTTAAGAGCGAGGCGGAAAACGTAAGGATGAACGAAAACTTTGCACAAGAGTCGTACTTGGGGCTCTTTAACAAGATCTGCAAGCATTGCAATTCAATAAATTTTGAAGATGAAAAAACGGTACATACGAGAGACGAATTCACACGATGCTGCGAAAAAGGTCAAGTCAATTAGACCTTTTTAGTGATAAGATCTACGGTTCGTTCACGAACCGGGGCTTTTCTAGTTGAATAATAAAGAAATTATCAACCATAATATCGTTTCTATTAACCGTTACCTTATTTCTGGTCACCCTGTATTTGTAAGAAGTTTCATGGTTGGGCACACAATTAAATATACACTCTAAGACATAAAAAACGACGCACCATAAAGGAGCTATCCGAATGAGACGAAAATTGGTAAATATGATGTACATGTGGAGAAAAACAAATTATTACAGTTTCAGAAATTTAGGAAGATTTAATCAGGAGAGAGAGCCTCAAAAAATGAACAAGTCAATAATGCATTGGCCATCTTCTGGCCCTTATGTAAACAGTTATTCGGCTTGACATTAAATAGTAGAGTTGGCAGATGTCTTCCTGCGAGATATTGTGCCAAATTCTGTCCAATTGGTGTGTTAGATTGGCAAAATCCCGAGCTGGTTGTAGAACCCTTTGACATGATGCTCCAAACATCCTCAGTGGTAGAGATATCCGTCGACTTTGCTGGCCAAAATAATGCTGGGCAAGGAAGAAAACAAGCAGCAGAAACTATCTTCTGCTGCTTGTCTATAACTATCTTCTGTAAGTGGTCATTATCATGTTGAAATATGCGCTCAAAATTTCGTGATATGAAGGACAATAAAACGGGACATAGAATTTCGTTGATTTGCCACTCTGCTTAAAGATGCTGCGGATGGCAACCAAATGGGTCCTGCTATGAAATGAAATGACACCCAAGACCATCAATCCTGGTTGTCGGGCCGTATGGCTGGTGACAGTCAGGTTGGAATTCCCTATTTTTTTCAGACGTGAAGTAACGAATCGATTCGAATATCTGCGCAGAAAGTCTGATGGGAGTCTTTAGCCTGCGTTCATAATATTGTTTTTGTGTTTTGTAAATAAAATAAAATAAAATAAAAAAGTAATTATATAAAAGAAATAATTCAAGCTTTTTACTTGTACAATGGTGTATTATATCAGTTTTATCGCCAGAAATTTCTTGCCTCTTTCGCGTGCAGAGATAAAGTTGAAAATATTATTTTTTTAATAGGATATTTTTTGTAATATATTACAGTGCTAATAGGCTACAATGCAATAATAATATTACTTATTATGTTACGTGAAATAACGCCCATCTCTACTCGGCAGCATCTCTTTTATATTCTAACACTTTGAAAACTTTTGTCCATGATCATGGACAAGTGTTTTTAAAAAATACTGTAGAAAAATTATAGCTTCGTAGAATTATCACTATAAAGTTTAAACCAAGATTTCTAGATTTCTTAACACAAAAATATACATATTTAGCTACAGCTGATATTAAATAACATCAAAATAATATGATTGAAAAAGGTTTACCTGGACGTGAGCATGTGGTGTCATCCATGATTAAATATTCCATCTATATAACGGTCTGGTGTTGCCTTTTATTAGTGTTACTTTAAAATATCAGTGCTTTTGGTAAGAAAATAACTAAAAATGCAGACAAAATTTTGAAATTAGTTTTAAAACTTCTTAAAAAAAATTCTAAAAAGCATGTCCTTGATCATGGACATCAGTAGTGACAAGTTAAGCCCGTGACTTGTTATATATATATATATATATATATATATATGTAATACATCTTCCTTTTAGTAGGATGATGAATTCCAGTCACTCCATATTAAGAGAGTTCACTCAAAGAAATACTCCACAATAGATGATGCAGTCGTTTATTTGAAGACAGTCATATTACACTTTATTAACAGTCACATCATTTTGAGCACGCTGTACAGATCCGTAGCCGAGTCGGGCCGAAATCGTTCCATTAACGGCGGAACCGCGAATCAATCCCCCTCCTGGGACCGTTAACTTAAACTTGTTATTGACGTCAACTATTTAATCAAAAGCTTCCATGGAAAAAGACCCCGATTTTCGGGTGCTCCCGTTTTTATATGGATATTTCGGCGGGAACCGAAACTATTCTTATGAATGCTTATTGGATAATTAGGTCAGCTAAAATCCAGCCCACATTCTTTCATTGGTTGACCCGGATATCCAGGATTTCGTATTTCGCAATGCATTGCCGCTAATTTCAACTATTGCATAATTTTGATTATGAAACTTCTTCTAACTACGATTCCCGCGCTATGATGTGTTTTGCTGAAAAACTAACTTTACTGGGGCGCTAAAATAGAACTCTCACAAAGTTGTTCTTAAAATTAAGATTTATTCTGAGCTAATACTATTAAGATATCATTTAATATTAATTTAAATATTAATTTAGAATCTTGCTTATTTTATCCTTTCATATCCCCCCCTCCAAGCCGACGCTCCCCCATACTTGCCTGCAAGTATGGGGGAAGTCCCTCAGAAGTAGAAGATACTCCAGGAGAAAGTTAAACTTAAAATGGAAAATTTGACAAATTATAAAACTTAAGTTTTTGAAAAATTTATTTAAAATGGAAAATTTTATTTTAAAAATGGAAAATTTTATTTTTTAGAAAATTTCGTCTGAAATATTTTGTTATGGAATCATTTTTAAGTAGGAGTTATGGCCTTTCCCTTTATTTATAAAAAAAATTAATTTTTCTTTTTTAATTTATTTACTTGTATGTTGGACTGGTCAACGTGCTCGCCTGATACATATAATGGTATTTACAGCACTTCTTTACAAACATAAGAAAAGTTTAATAATATAATGTATGAAAACGTATGACATACTGAAAAAAAAAATTATAACATAACATGTTTACCGGCATAACATTTTTGACAAGATATCTTTCTTACGTACAAACTAGTTTGTTGAGGAAAGTCTTTAAAATGTAAAGTTCATTTTGGCCAATAAAGTTTTTAAATGTCTTGAATAATAACATTGATCGTTGACAATAAATAATTGTTGTAAAAAGTCTGATCTTGGTTATTGAGTCCGTATAGAATATGTATAACAATAATTATAACACTGTAATTTTAACAGTACATTGTAAAAAATGTTTTGTAAATTGTAAACAAACTTTTTTTTTTCACAAAATCTGTGTTTTTCTTTGTGTATCTTTTTAATAATGCAAAGATATTTTAATCAAACATAAAGTATATGAAAAACAATTATATCATAGTACATTTTTAACAATTTCTAGAAACTTTATTTACATACTAACACAAATAATTTTTTCATAAATATAACATTTAACAGACACATAAAACTATTTAATAAATACAATAGTGTTTAATACACTCTAATAATACTACTACTAATATTAAGAATACCAGTACTACTAGGTCTTTTCTTTTTACAAACTATTTACATAAGACCAACTTAATCACTTTATTTAATAATTAATTGTTTTAAAATACCACATTGGCATCAACATAGAGCTTGGTCAGCCATTGGCAAGCCAACAAAAAAATTGCTTTTGTGCGTAACTTGACCCCTGAACTTGTGAGAAGTCAAGTCTTTCCAAAAAGGTGAGTTGGGATAAAGGTGGAAACTGGTGAATTTCTACAGAGGGCAAAAACAAATCATTTTTCCCGCACTCTCTGATCACTTTATAGTGGTGAAGATCAGAAGATCACGAGAATGATAAATAAATAAAAAAAAAAAAAAATGCTTGGGGCATGGAGTTAATCCCTAACTAAAATTATTCATGACTTAATTTGAATTTTTGAGGGTTATTATAGTATCTTAACTTAGATGAATGAACAATTTCTGAATTTCTTTTAAAATGGGGACTGGGTTTGTCTATTTCAAAATTAACTTCAGATATTTGTTTTGAGATTGTGTAAGGGCCTGAATAAGGTGAACTTAACTTACGTGTGTTGGGATATTGGAATTCTTCATAAATAATTTCATCACCAACTTTAAATTTAACAGGGAGAAATCGAGCATCAAATCGGATTTTTTTTTTTTTTTATGATATTGTATTGTTTTTTCTTTTGCTATTTTTCTAGCTTCATCAACTGAAGGATAGTAACTATTGTTTACTAATAATGGATCATATGGTAATTCTCCTAATAATAAATAACTAGGTGGGAATTGAGTTACAGAATGAGGTGTTAAGTTATATTGATTTAAAACTTCACCAATTAATTTAGTCCAGGGAATTAATTTTATTTGAAGAAGAGTTAACCTTACATTTTAAACGCGTAACAATAGTCTGATTGAGGCGCTCGACTTTCCCGTTGCATTCGGGATGATGGCTACTTGTTAACAAATGTTTTGTATCATAATTTCGAAGGAATTTTTTGAAACGGGATGCCGCGAATGCTGCATTCCTATCTGTTAACAATTTTTTAGGTACTTGAATTTGAAAAAGTTGATTTAAAAAGTTTGTATAAGTTTCACTGGTAACGCTTTTTGATGGAAATCCCCACACATAACGGGTTGCATGGTCCACGACCAAATGCAAATATTTTTTTGTAGAATTATAGTAGTTAAACCCACCAACAGTGTCCAAAGACAAACATTCAAAAGGTTTATCTGTTGGCGGTACTTCCTGTAATGACCCAAACTGTTTTTGTCTGCATTTTTTATTTATTTGACAGGTATGACAATGTTTTACAAAATTTTCAATATCTTTATTAATATTAGGCCAATAATACTGTGGTGTAATTAAATTTATCATTTTATAAATTCCTGGGTGTCCAAATTGAGTGTGGGTTTTCTGTAGGAGGCGTAATCTTAATGACATCGGGACTATTACCTTATACAAACCTTTCTTTTTAATTACAATTACATCTTCAATTTCAAGAGTTTTCTTAGTGTTAATACCTATGTTTTCTTTTTTCTGGTTTTCTTTAATTTCATTTAAGTCTAGGAGGTGTACATGGTGTGACACATTTTCCAAAACAGGCAATCTAGATAGCATATCAGCTTCAATATTTGTTGATCCTTTTTGATATTTAATTTCATAGTCAAACATACTAAGTTTAAGGGACCAGCGGAATAATCTTCCTCTTAAATTTTTAACATTTTTTAACCAAGTGAGAGACGCATGATCCGTATGTATGACAAACTTTTGGCCGTGCAAATAATGATAAAAGTTATCTAAGGCATCAATAATTGCTAAACATTCTAATTCTGTAATTGCATAATTTTTTTCATAATCTCGTAAATTTCTTGAACGATATGCCACTGGGTGTAAAGTACCATTCACATCTGCCTGTTTAACAACACATCCCACACCATGACTCGAGGCATCAACAAATAACTGACAGGGAGTTCTGGGATCATAAAGTCTTAAAATAGGTTTACTTATAAGAGCATTTTTTAATTTTTGGAAGGATTTTTCACATTTCTGGTCCCAAACATAGGGGACATTTTTCTTTAATAAATTATTTAAAGGAGCTCTTGTTTCGGCATATTTTGGAATAAATCTAGCATAAACGTTAACTGATCCCAAAACTCTCTGTAATTCCTTGACATTTTTTGGCGGTTTCAAATTTTTTATTACTTCAATGTTTGGATTATCAGGGGTAATTAGGCCATTAGTTATTTCGTATCCTAAAAAGTTAATTTTTGTTTTGGCAAAATTGCATTTTGATAGTTTTAATTTTAAGTTTTCTTTAACACATATATCAAAAAGTTGCTGTAGGTGTTGGAAGTGTTCATCTTCTGACTGTGAAAATACAATTATATCATCAAAATAATTACAGGCAAAGTCTATTTTGTATTTATTTAGAATCCTTCTAATGGTTCGATTGAAGATAGCAGGGGCATTTTTAAGCCCAAAGGGAAGGTATTTCCACTCATATAATCCGAAAGTTGTAGCAAAAGCCAATTTTTCAGTATCTTTTGGGTGGATAGGAATGTGCCAATATCCACTTGCCAAGTCAAGAGTGGAAAAAATTTTTGCTTTAGCTAGTTTATCTAACAAAGTATCTATTCTGGGAAGTGGTTCAGCATCTGTTTTAGTGATCGAATTGAGTTTACGAAAGTCAATACATAATCGCGTCTTTTTGCCTTCTTCCCGTTTATACACCAAAGTTACAGGTGCGGAATAAGGCGAACAACTTTCTTTTATAATACCGGCCTGTAATAAATTTTGAACTTGGGTTTTAATTTCTTCTTCTTCCTTAGGGGAAGTTCTATATGCTCTGAGAGAAATAGGTAAATCTGAAGTTAAACGAATCCTTTGTGGTTCCATATGAATTCTTCCAACATCATATTTAGATTTTGCAAAAATTTGGACATATTTTGATAATAAAGTAGGATGTTTTCCTTCTCTAGCAGACTGAGGATTTACGTGGTTCTCAGTGGCTTGAGTGTACTTGAACTCCCTTATTCTATTGTTTGTTGGAATATTAAAATTTTTCTTTTGACTATTGGTATTTTCACTTTCAGAAGTTATATGTAAAGTTTGTGTACATTTAGATATATTTTTTAACAATGGGAGAATGGTATTATTTTGTTTTACCAGCTTTTTAGCACAATCAATAGTCAATTGAAACAGACAACAATGTGATAAGCTAAGGAGAGCATAAGGTAAGTTATTATCTAATATAAACATTTCTATATTTTTTGTAATATTACCAATTTGTAATTTAAAGTAACATTTTTCTCGAATCGTCAACATCCCCTGTGTTTGAATGACGTGTAATGGTGAGACCTTTTTTGTTTGAAGTTTAAATTTATGGACAAAATGTTGAGGAATAATGCTTAAACTAACTTTACTGGGGCGCTAAAATAGAACTCTCACAAAGTTGTTCTTAAAATTAAGATTTATTCTGAGCTAATACTATTAAGATATCATTTAATATTAGTTTAAATATTAATTTAGAATCTTGCTTATTTTATCCTTTCATATATATATCTGTACTGATAAGTATAAAGGATTTAAGTCCATATTCTTGATTTTTCATGAGACGAAAAATAAAGTTAAACTAACTAAAAACTAATTAGAAGAATCGATTAGGAAAAAGGGATTAGGTTGATTTACACTCTTTATACCATTCAGTGATTGTCAATCTTCATTTAATAAAGGGAAAAAGTTTAATTAAATATTTTACACTAAAGATTAATGCTAAATTTCTAACTTGAATCTTTTTTTACCAATGGATTTTCTCAAAGACTAAATGACATGGATTTAAATCCTTTATACCAATCGATAGATAATTTTTTCTGAGTCTGACTACGTACTTAACTCAAAATCGACATTTTTGGACTTAAATCCTTTATACTTATCAGTACAGATATATGTTTTGGTTTTCTGGGAAAGACGCTCTAACGATTTTGATAAAAGTTTAAGGTTAAGCATTTTTTGGGTTGAAAAATCGATTGGACTTATCTTCATTTACACAAAAATTCGCGTTCGCTGCTAACCTTTTATCTACTGTTTGCAACATATATGTCAGAAATTGGGTTTCTGAAAGTTTGGGATTCAAGATTTTTGGGTTGAAAAATTGGCTGAACTTATCCACATCTTCAGGAAAATTCACGTTAGCAGTTAACCCTTTATATGCCGCTCCCAAAATGTGGTAGCAGTAGGATATACTCGGAAATGGCTATAGTAAATTTGATAAAAGTTTGGGGTTGAGGTTGAGGGTTTATTGAAATGAGGGTTTACACAGAATTAGATAATTTGGGAGTAAGTGTTTGTTAGTCTGAAAATTAGACTAGACTTATCCTCAACTTCAGAATAATTTGCATTCGCTGTTAACCCTTCTTTCGCCATTTAAAACATATGGCAGAAATAGGTTTTACTCAGAAATATAATAATGAATGATTTTAATGAAAGTTAAGGAGTAGGAGGTTAAGTGGTTAAGTGCTTTTTTAGGCTGTAAAATCGGCTGGTCTTATCCTCCTCATCAGTAAAATTCACGTTAGCAGATAGCACTTTATCCGACTATTTCGAAATATGGCAGAAGTTGGATACACTGGATTGTCGTACACTGTGACGTGCCGTAACAATCTTACAAAGAATATACAGTGGTGGACATAATTATAAGACACCTATCTAATTTGATAAATAGTGAAAGAAAAGATTCAGAGCTTTAAAATGTTTTATCAAATACGTCAAAAACATAAATTTATTCTGTTATCACACGTAATTGTTTTACAAAAATGATATTTTTATAGAGTTTAAAAAAAAAAATTAAAAATACCATGGAAAAATTATAGGACACCCTACCATTTTAATTAAAACACCTGCTTTTTTTTCGAAAATAATGTGCAATATGCAAATTTTCTGCACGCTGTTATGACGTCAGCAGTTAACTAAAGTAGACGATAGCCGACTTCACGCATTTACAAACATGCCACGAGGACGAGGTACAGAATTAAAAGAAAGTGAAATTCGCGAAATTTGGACATTAAATGGAACTGGTGCTTCAATTAATAATATTTCAAAAGTTATTAAACGCTCTAGATGCGCAATTAGAAATGTTTTGAAAAGAGGAATTAATGGATCGGTGATTAAAAGATCTGGACGTACTCTTTGCTTGTCCTCGAGAGACAAGGCGCTATGTGCTTTCGCTCGCTACACAGAATAAGATGACCACTACAGGCATTAAAATTGCTTTGAAACTGAATTGTTCAAGGAGAACCATTCGCAGGGTGTTGCATAATGCTTCCTATGTGAAATATAAAAAACTGAACAAAAAAACGCCGCTTCTAAGCCGGCACAAAATGGAGCGTCTAAACTTCGCTAAACAAACTATGGCCTGAACCTCCAAAATCGTACTCTGTGTTATTTTCTGATGAAAAAAAGTTTAACCTGGATGGTCCTGACGGGTTTCAATATTATTGGCATGATTTACGAAAGTCTCCTCATGTACTAATGAACCGCCAAATGGGTGGAGGCTCAGTAATGGTTTGGGCGTTTTTTTCGGCTCAAGGGAAAACGGATATTGTTTTTGTGCATTCAAGAATGAATTCCGAAAAGTATAAGAATCTTCTTAAAGATCAACTAGACATATACGGTGAACTTCTTTGTGGCGAAAACTACACTTTCCAGCACGATAACGCACCGATTCATGCATCACACGAAACAAAAAAGTGGCTTTCAGAGCAAAGTATCAATGTTCTGCCGTGGCCTTCTCACTCTCTAGACTTAAATCCCATCGAAAACTTGTGGGGGATCTTAGCTCGTGCGGTTTACCGAAATGGGAGGCAGTTTATATGTGTCGAAGACCTAAAGAATGCTATAAAATGAGCTTGAGAAGAACTGTGTTGCGATATTTTGTTAGAATTGATAGATTCGATGCCGAATCGCATCTTTTATGCTATAAAAATCAATGGCGACTCCACCAAATATTGAATCTTTTAGACCATTAGTGTCTGCTAATTATGTTGACCACTATATTTGGAAAAAACGGTTGGTGTCTTATAATTTTGTCCAATATGTCTTTAAGTTTTTTCATTAAATTGTATGAAAATATCATTATTATAAAACAATTATATATGATAACAGAATAAATATATGTTTTTGACATATTTGATAAAACATTTTTAAGCTCTGAATCTTTTCTTTCACTATTTGTCAATTAGATAGGTGTCTTATAATTATGTCCACCACTGTATATATATATATATCCATAAAATCTTTATTTTCGATTTTCAAATTCTGTCTGTCAGCTGCGCAATGCATTTTCTTCTTCTTTTTTCTTCTTTTTAATAATTTTAAAGTTAAAATGATATTTTCATTTAATATCTTTTGAATCAGTTATTTGACTGAACTAAAAAATATGGCGTTAGCTACATTTTGTCCTTACAAATAAGTATACCACTTTTCGTAGTGATCGGTTGAATGGTGTAACTTTGTATAGTGAATTAAAAAACTGGACCGATCGAAAAACTTTCAGCTTTATATGGAGAATCGTACTAATAAAAGTTGAACTTAATCTAATACATCTTTTACGTTACAATTTTATTTCTTTGTTTTACAGGGTTATATACAGGGTAATTGTAAAAGCAGTTATAAATAACAGTAGGGCGTAAGAAGAGAATTTAAATGTTCCATTTTATCCTTCATCCTTTTCAATTTATTTTGCCTAAAAGAACAGTCGCTTCAAGAATATTCTTTGCAGCATTAGAAAAGCAATGATATTAAAATATTTTTATCCGACAAAGTAATCTATGCTGTCCCATTTAGAGTTAACGTGCGGAATGGCTTTGTTTCTTAAACGTACTTTTTATTCTTTTACTCGACCACCTAAAAAAAATCCAACTAACAGTAGCTTAGAATGTTTTGTACATACGTTACCATGGATTCATTTTCATAGTATTTCCATCAGCTAAATTATCCTACAATTTCAAGCAATAAAATATTCTGAAGTAATAACTTCAAGATTTATTGCTTAATTTAAGCAAGGGGGGAAAAAAGAAAAAGAAAAAAGAAAAGAAAGAAAGAAATTTTGTATACATTCTTTGTAAACAGAATTTAATTTAGTACGAAAGGACTTATTTTAATCTATTCTTCCATATAAAGGTATGCAGTAACTGTGTTTTATTCCCTAACATCACTAACTATATTCATTTCTCAAAATTTCTGTGGTATAGCATTAGCATAGGAGGGCATTGGCGGATTTTTTTTTTTTTTTTTTTTTTTTTTTTTGTTATTTTGACGATGAATTAAAATGTCCATCGCAATTGTGTAAGTAAAGATCTTGTCGAGAAACGTCCAAGCTTCTTCGGAGCCAAAAATTTCGCCAAAGGGTTCTATACTGAAATTGTTTCATTTCTTTAGAACTATCTTTCTCAATTTTATTTTAATTATTATTATTATTATCATTTATTTTAAAAAAAAAAAATAAATAAAATAAATCAAAGTTTACACAGCGAGTTAAAAAATAAGGGGGGGGGAGGGAAATAATAAAAAATGGTAGAGTTATTTTTTGAAACACCAATTTCCGAGATCTAAAACTGACCTATCTGAGCAGGTTAATTTCCCATTAATAATCACGTAATACATGAGAAAGGATATCTAAAATGGATTTATGTAACAATTTTCAAGAAAATCATTAGAGCCATTGTTGAGATACCAACTTTTACCAAAACTTGAAATACTCAATTATTGACCGGAAAACAATAATTACATACAAAAGGATATTTAAAAGAATGCGCTTACGACAGCTGAAATTGAACTGTTTATACAGGACGCCTATCAATTTTCTCGAGCTAACCAACTATATCATTCGAAAGGACATCTAGTACAGTGTTTATATAGCAACTTTGAAGAAAATCATTAGAGCTGTTTTTGAGATACGGATTTACGGCCCTACATCCGGTTTCCGATGTCCCACTTCCGGTTTTTCAATTTTCACCAAAATTTGGAAAATCCATCCGTACACCAGACCTGTTTCAATTCTGAAGTTTCGTAGTTCTATCTTTATTCAGTTTCGGAGATATGATAGCCAGAAAATTCCGCACATACATACATACGTACATACACGCATACTTACATACATACACACACATTGACCAATTTCCAAAAACTACTTTTTTGGACTCAAGAGGCCTTAAAACGTGCAAATCAGGTGAACACTCGATATCGAATTTTTGGAATGAATATAATACTTCCATTACCTACTTTAGTAGGGTAATGGAATCTATTTATTTATCTTGTATATTTCTTATATCTTATATCTTATCTATTTATTTATCTTTGACTCATAATTAATGGAATTTTTCGATAGATAGCTTTTATAAATTTAATAAATTTTTAATAGTCAAATTTATGTTAGAATGTTTGTTTACTTTCAGAAATTTACATTTCTTTTATTAAATTTAAGTCTTTTCCATTTCTTTTAATTAAATAGAAATTTTCATCATTATTTTAGAAACTTTATTTTCAGTAATTTTTAAAATATTAATTATAAATATTTTCAAATAAATCTCTTAGTTAACTAATGACGTCACATCTTTTTCAAATCATAATAAATACATGCAAGTTAACTTTTCTTGTAATTTGTTTTTCAACATATATAAATAATAATAATAATACATAATGTATATTGTTCTATACTGAAACTATTCTACATTTTTAGAACTTTTTTCTAAATTTTATTCTAATTATTTAAAAAAAAAAATTGCACATTCTTTTTTTTTTCCTCCCCGGCATAAAAAGAAATATAAAATTCAAGGTGGAATACTACAAACGGCGACACCGCGAAACTCAAAATAGCAGATTGAAAGAAATAATACGACCTGTCCTACTAATAAACAAAAATGAAAAACCATGCGCTACGCACTGATTATTAACATTTTCCAACTGTACGTAGTTATTGTATTGTATAAATTTCAATATTCTTTCCCTATGTTATCACACAACGGATAGAGAGAACTGAAAGGCATATAGATAGACTAATTTAATTCATAATCACTTTTAAACATTGTTGAAAAATGTTTAAAATGGTTAACGCAAAAGAAAATGCGATCCTTAGATTCTAATTGCAGGTCATAATGTATCTCAATATTTAGTGTAACCCTTTAAATCTTAAGGATATCCATGTCATATCCTATACAAAACATTACTTTAGAATATTGACGATAAATTTCAATTTCTTCATGACTTTTATAGTTGAAAGTTATTTAAATATGATTTATAAAAATCTCTGTTGTAAAACGCAGTGCTTTGGCTTTTTTTTTTTTTTTTTTTTTTTTTGTGTGTGTGTGTGTGTGTGTGTGTCCTTGTACACAAACCAGTTGTACACGAGCTATTAATGTCATTTTAAATAGGGAAAATTCCATAGTGAACTCCAATAACATATATTTTAAAAATTCTGAAAATATTTACGAACGCTGGGGTCAGGGAGACGGACAGACAGATAGGTGCACAAATTGAAATCATATTCACACTAAAAAAATTTTAGAAAGTGTTAAAAACGCTTAATGTAGAGTCGGTAACAAAAGTCTCCGAACACTAGCAAAAATTCCTATATTTAAAAAGTACACTTTATACAGTTTTGTTAAATAAATCCTTGTCGAATCCTGTTTTTAGACTGGTTACGAAGAGGATTCGACAAGGATATATTTGACGTACTTTTTTCATATAGGAATTTTTGCTAGTGTTCGGAGACTTTTGTTACCGACTGTAAACGAAAATGTAATTCCAGCAGATTTCCAATAATAGCTTTTAATGTAACTGAATATTTTTGTGTGACCTCGTAAATTTGATGCTAATTATGTTATACTCTATAGAAAGCATTATTTTGTGCATATGATTAACATATTTCGATTTCATTTAAATTGTTAAAAAGTTATTAAAATTTGGTTTATAGAAATACCTCTCACAAAACGCAATGGTTATTGCTTATAAGACACATATCCCAAAATGACTTTAGTTCTATTGACGATTCTACTAAATGATAATACTAATAAATAAAATTATACTTAAAAAAAATTGAAGAACACGCTTTTATTGAAATGTGAACTAAAAAGCATAAAATATCTGTCCTTATAGTATTAGAATGCATATTAAGAGAAAGTCATGCACTGTTAAAAATATTGCAGTAAAATTATGGGCAAAGCCCGGCAGCAGAAATTCCAGACAATGCCCGTAAAAAAACATTTAGACAATGAATGATGTATCGCCAGTAATTTTACGTTGTATGAAACATACAACCAACCAGTAAAAAAAGTAGTATTGACCGTAAAATTAAAAGTTAAAGATTGAGTTTCTCGAATACTTTTAATGTTGAATATATTTAACATTCAAATTATGCATAAAATTTCTTTTAAGATTATTTTAAAATTTAAATTTGCTATTTTTGACAAAATTAAAAGTCAGTCAATTCTCATATTAGAATAATTTAGAATTAAACAAAAACCATTTTTAAAAAGCCTCCCCTGACTGGGCTGGAACGTTAGACCTTTATGTTCGTAGCCCGAAGCTTTACCTCACAGCCACAGCGTTCACGTAGGAAAAGTCTTTTTTTACAGTATAGATTTTTTGTTTGCTCCCAGAGCGGTTACAAACATACATACAAACATGCATACAGGTGAAGCTAATAAAAGCGTGTTAAAAATGGATTTACATGTTTCTGAAATATTTTGAATGAAATTTGATTAAGTTTAGATAGTTGCCTGATTAACTGCATATTACAGGAAAATTGTGACTACAACTAAAAAGAATTAATATACGAAATTCCAGAAAACTTTATATTAAGTTGAATGTCGGTATAAACATGCTATTATTAGATTTCGTGTCCATTAGTCAATTAGTAACACTTCAATGCTGCATTTTTTTCGTTTTAATTGACATCTATACCGTAGCATCTATGCTTATATTATAATTAATGAAAACTTAGTATTTAAGATTAACGTTATGAACAAAAAAATTGTGATACAAAACGGTTTGCATAAAACTATTTTAATCAAAAACAGTTCACATAAAAACAGTTTAAAAGTGGCATCTCACATTCTTCTCTTCGAATCCCATTAAAATATAAGAAGAATATACTTTTCTTTTCTTAATTATTATAATTCTTTTTGGATTGGAACTCATGCAATTCTAATTTCAACAATCTCATCTTCTCCTTGAAGTTACTACTCTTGTGCAATAAATAATTAGAAAAAAAAAATCTTAGAAATGAATTTTTTAAACTGCAAAATTAAGCGATAGAACACTTTTACTACATGAAAAATCGAGTTTCACTATTTTATGTTCAATAAAATTTCATTTAGTTTTAAATATTTTTGTATAAATTTGAATTTTCAATGCTATTTTCTTTCAAAATCACAATATATATATATATATACTCGTTAAAAAAAAAAAAAAAAAAAAAAAAAAAAAAAGTTTTAAAGGTACAACGATTGCGACGGTTTTACCTACAGTCGGTAACAAAAGTGTCCGAACACTAGCAAAAATTCCTATGTAAAAAAAGTACACTTCATACGGTTTTGTTAAATAAATCCTTGTCGAAACCTGGTCTTAGTCAGTGTAAAAACATGATTCGATAAGGATTTATTTAACAGAACCGTATGAAGTGTACTTTTTTTACATAGGAATTTTTGCTAGTGTTTGGACACTTTTGTTACCGACTGTACAACAATTTTTCTTATTAAGCAATACTTTCTTATTATTACTTTAGACTTTGAAATTCGTCATTTTGGCGCAATTAAGTATACTATCCCCTAAAAGACTTTTAAAATTAAGAATTTTTTTCATTTTTTGTTGAAAATTATTACAGTTGGTAACAAAAATGTCCGAACACTAGCAAAAATTCCTATGTAAAAATTGTACACTTCATATGGTTTTGTTAAATAAATCCTTGTCGAATCCTGTTCTTAGTCAGTGTAAGAACCTGATTCGATAAGGATTTATTTAACAAAACCGTGTGAAGTGTACTTTTTTTACATAGGAATTTTTTCTAGTGTTTGGACACTTTTGTTACCGACTGTACTTATAAAGATAAGAGGAAGAACAAAGTTATCCCGGTAACACGGGTAATTTACGATAGAAAGATTTTTGAAGCACTTGTAAATGACATGTTAAAATTCTTCATCTTAAAATTTATTAAAGTGTAATTTAAATTTTATGTTATTAAAATGCAATTCAGATTTTATAATATGCATCAGTTTTTGTTAACTTTATTCGAACTTTTAAAATGTAATTTTTATATACATATATAAACATAAACAGTAATTTAAAAAACAAAATATTCTCCTGTCGTGACTGCTTTCACGCTACAGCTACACCTGTACAGTCTTTTTCATCTGATGAACAAGAATCGTGCTTAATTATTTTAAATCGGCACATTTGTTGCATTTTTTTTTTTTTTTTTTTTGGGGGGGGGGGGGGGAACCTTATTTTCTGTGATTTTGCACCAATTTTTAGTGCTTTTTATTGCAATTGTTGAATATTGCTTTGCTTTCTCACTTATTTATGAAAGTACTAATTTCAGAAGATAAATAAATTTCAGTCACTGTAGTCACTCCCATTTAAGAAATGCTTTCATTAACTCTCAGATACTTTTTAATTGTGATAAAGCAATATAAAACTATGAATTTTCATTTTCAAAAAGCCTCAATGAATTTTTTTCCCGTGTCAAACCCACAATTAATGACAACATTTGTTTCGTTATAATACTTTATGACTACCATCGTAAGGTAATTCCATTGATAGACTCACTGCGCTGTTATGCCATGGCAACGTACGTGCAGAAATTTCTCAATTAGTTTCTATTTTCAGAAGGAAATGATTAAAAGGAAAATAATATAGTTTCTTTACATAAAAAATTTGTAGAAAAATGCTCCAATCTTGTCGACTTAAAAAAAAAAAAAAAAAAAAAAAAAAACATATAAAATGTGACTTGAAATAAAGTCACCTTTTTCCTTTTTGTTTAGCATCGCTTTTTCTGTATGGCACTCACCACTCACGTGTTTTATTATTATTATTATTTTATTTTTTATTCTTAGTAAACCTCTTTTTTTTTTTTTTTTTTTTTTTTTTTTTTGCATGTGTATGTGGGGTAAGGGGACGGAATTTACAATGAGTGGGTAATGGTACGGTATTTTGCGAATTTCCACAATAACAAGTTTTTTTTTATGTTCTTCAGTATATTTATTATTTTTTTCTCATAGTGTTTGGCTTATTTGATTGTTTAAAATTCAATATTTTTTAAACACTTTCGTACAAAATTTAAAAGAGTTTATGACTTTGTTTAATCATCTGTCTCTCCTTTTGCCTATTCTCTCTCTCCTTTAAGTAAATTGTTTAATGCATATTATCTTTATATATACTTTAAAGTGGTGTTTTAATATCGAATTTCTTCTAACGTTATTAATACTTATTATCGACATGAGTTATAAATCAGTGCTAATAGTATTTACAGTAAAAGTCATATTTGGTTTATCGGGAAAGTTCTGAGATATTTTTTTTAAAAAGAGGCACAAAAAATAGCTAGAAATATTAACTGAAACAAATGACACTCTTTCAGCTATTTCTCACTATAAGAACCATCGTAATTGAGACTTCTTAGACATTGAGACTAATTTTTATACAAAAGTGTTGAAGCAATCTGCCGCTTATTTGAAACCAGCCTGGTGTATCTCTCTGCACGATGTCATCATTGAACAAATGAGGCTAGGAACCTTTCCAGGTATTGTAATAAGAGTACATGGGGTGACACTTGGAGCAAGAACAGGACTATTATCGGAAAATCGCCTTTATTAATTAAATGGTCTCCTTTGTAAACATTATAATTTCTTGGCGATGGATCTGTCTGATTTTGGTCTTGGTTGGGGATTCAGTCCCCCCCCCCCCAATGCATCGATTACTACTTGGTTTTCAGAAGCAATCGCCGTCGTTATGTAGTTATGCTGTAGAAACGACAATAATGCTGTTAAATGCTGTTCCCGTGCGCTGGGTTATATGTATTTTGACAGCCAATCGACATCACAATTTATGGAACAACAGGTGTTCCAGAAACAACTTTTCGCGTAGCAAGGATGGAACGATGTACTCTACTAGGCAAATGGCGTTGCTTTCCGTTATCGTACAGTCGCGTTTTACCGAAGTTCACTAGAAGGTATCGGATCATCCTGCTTATAATGTCGATCTTGCTCCAAAATATATTTATTTTAAATAGAACAGATAGATCTAAAACGTGAATAGAAGCGATAGTAGCACTGTTAGGAACAACAAAGGTGAACAAAGAACTTCCAGATGTTGTATAGTTATGTACAGTACAGTGCTGCCAGATTCAGGGAGTTTTTTATTCAATTTCCACCATTAAATTTTAATTGTAACGGTTGCCTAATCGTTTCGAAGACATCTTACAAAAAAGTCTTTAAGTGATTAGGAAACCGTTACACTTAAAATTTAGAGGGGAACATATTGAATAAAAAATTTCATCAATCTGGCTACATTGGGTATGTGTAGTTTATATGAAAAAGGTCTTTGATCGGAAATTGAATTTTTGATTTCAAGAGTTTACAGTCCGTAGCAAAAGTATCCGAGCACTAGCCAATAATTCCGTTGTCAAAAAAGTACACTTGAAACTGTTTTGTTATATAAATCCTTGTCGACTCATGTTCTTAGACTGACTAAGAGCATGACTCGAAAAGGATTTATTTAACAAAGCAGTATTAAGTGCACTTTTTTTAGATAGGAATTATTGCTAGTGCTCGGATACTTTTATGGCCGACTGAAGTAACAAGTTCGTAGATAAAGTTCTTTTTCCTCTATTTCTAAATTGTATTTTAGTCATAAAAGCATATTCAAAAGATCCAGGTCTATCTTCTCTTAAGAAATCAAACATATTTTCATCATGTCTAAAAATATACAGCCAAGCGCATTCTTGTTCAAACACAAACAATAATTACTATTTGTCGTCTTTAATTTTTTCTACTAACTTAAATATTTGTTATTTTTTAATCTAAAGTATTACAAAAAGCACTAAAAAAAAAAAAAAAAAAGAAAGAAAGAAAGAAAGAAAGAAAAGGAAAGATGGATGAATATTTTCAAGAAGTATTTATTTAATACTTAGAACTGTATTTTTAAAATAAATTGCATTTGACGTTCAAGTTTGTAAACAATAACTAAGCTTATCTGATGTCAAAAGAAAAGATAGATGCAATAAAAACAAGATGAGTGATTGCAAAAGCTGAAGAAATTTACAACCATTACCCATAGGTTCACTGCAGTCACATTTTGATTACAATAGTAATCGAAAATAGTACGAATAATCGAATAGTACGAAAGTATTCTACCTGTGTGGTAATATCTCGGATAATTTTTGATTCATTGTTACAAACTGTTTTTTAATATTTTTTAGTCGTTCTTGTCCCATTCTTTATTTTATTTTATTTTATTTTCAGACTTGTTCCTTTTCCCCAAATTATCAAATATGTTTTTAGGGCTGATTAAAAATTTCAAAACGAATTATGACCCCTGCCTTTTTAAGGTTATGGGTAAATGGGCAAATGTTTTAAGAGTTAAATTTTTTTTCCCTATGAGCTAAATTTTTCATCAGTATTTAAAACTTTTTTTTTTTTTTTTTTTTTTAATTTCTAATCTAGTTTCTCTCCTTTCAAAAATAGCTTTAACGATGCACCTACCTGTAATATCAGCGCATAATTTATTGACACCACCATAAGCAGGCACAAGATAGAAGATTGTTTTTCTTGAGTCAGCACTAGCAGAAACAGCAGAGCCCTTGTAGATTCTCGCAACTCTTCCAGGCAGCCATTCAACTGAATAATTATTGGCTTGTGCAATTGTCTCCACTTTATCCGGATCATAACTCATGTATTCCCATTCATCTGATAATAGGCTAAGTGTCAAGAACAGAGTAGCCAGTGCAGTCAGAAAAAGAGTAATGTAAACGAAAATGCATGTAAATGTGAACATGTTATTAAAAAACATACTAGTGATTTCATCATTTAGATGAATAGTCAAATTTGGCACTAGCTTTTATCTTTTAAAGATATTACGAGTATTCTAGCTTGTGAGCAAAAAAAATTGAGAATTACTTAGTGTTTTTATTCTTTATTAAAATAATTAATTAAAGAATACTGATTTAATTTAATAATTATCATACAATATTATTTTGATAAATGAATTATTCTTATTAACAATATTTATTTTTATATATTAATTAAGATTTTTAATGTAAAAAAATCAATTTAATATTTTAATTTGTTCCGTGCTTAGTTGGTTGGTTAGGTTTTTTACGCCGTACTAGTGCTACGCTAAAATTTGCTTCATGAAATAAAAGATATATTGCCGCTTTTTGAATGAAATTTCTTTTTATTAATGTTATGTACAACAATTATGGGAAAACTTATTTTTTTAATTGAAAGAAATTTTAGAACAATATGGTTTTTAATAAAAATGACAATTAACCTCAAAAATGTTTCATATTATTTTTAAAAACCATGATTAATTTATGTATATTATTATTATTATTATTTGTTTTATTTAACTTTAAACATGTTTTCTTTCTCAGATATATGTGTTTGAATACTGAAATTCAAGTAAAATATATTTGAATCAAATTCTATTTGAACTAGCTAAATCCTCTAGCTTTCATTATAAAAATTATTTTATAATTACGAAAACGTTTGTTTTATATATTTAAGCCATTTTTCTAACTTTTATTTGTAGAAGAATTAGTTAAAACAAATAACTTAGAAACTTTGCATAGTTTGCAATGAAACACCTTTCATCTCTATTTTAATTTTCTGTTTACAAAACGAATTAATTCTTTTTTTTTTTTTTTTTTTTTTTTTTTTTGTACTTAGTGAATGTCAACTCTAAATAAATTTAGATTTCTTTATGTCTCATGGGCAACTAGTATTTCTTCCAAATGCACCTAGGAAAAGAAAAGGAAAGGAAAGAAAATTCAGTTACATTTTAGCTTTTTAAAGATTATAAAAATAAATAAATATCTAAAATTCTTTTTTAAAATAATGTTTCTAAAATATTTCTAATATTTCTGCCGGAGATGGTATATTAATTATTTATTACCAATATTTCTATAGTTCACTTTTATAAAAATAACTACATTGTTAAGCTTAAAATTTTATTAGAAATTCTATCATCTAATCGTCCTGATACCAATGTCATAGGATGACTCACTAATTTATTAAAATTATTTATTTATTTTTATTTTTATTTTATTTCTTAGCTATTAATTACATGAGGACAACAAAATAAAATTATATGCCAAACAAAATACAATTTCAAATATGTCAAAAAAACAAAAACAAAAAAACTTACATTTATTTAGTAATTAAAAAAAAAGAAGAAAATCATTATTAGAAAAAGTCTTTCGTGCAGAATGAAGTACAGCACTCAGACTGCTTTTCCACCTTAGTTTCCAACATTACTGAAGTATTTATCATAGAGGGTCATGAGCTTTTGTTTGCCCACGTCGTAGAAAGATACTGCCTGCAACTTTACAATTCACGAAGTAAAACATTATTTGATGAAGAAGTGAACAGAAAATTAGGAGAAAATGCTTTGACGTTGTAATTATCGTGAATCTTTGGTTCTTCCAAATCTTTTCTTGAAATTTTGTAAGCAAATCATCATGAATATGAGATGGCAGAATATAGCACAATTTTATGCCGCAGTTCTTGAGAAACAGCTTTTCTTAAAATTGTTAAAATCGCTCTATAGTAGCGCCAACTGTTGAATCTTTGACACCAAATGTTGATAGGCACTAATTCAGGTCAAGATACATCTACATATAAACTTATATGCAATTCTCTGCAGTAGTTTCTGAGATACAATCGCCACAAAATTTTTTACCACACACAGACAGACATTTTCTAAAAATGGTCAAATCGTATTCTGGACCTCTCAAAACGTGTAAATCCATCGAAAACCAAAAGTCGAAAATTTTTATTCATCCAATACTTTCTTCTATTGATCATAGAAGAAAATAATAATAAAGCATTAATTACTACCGGCTACACAGTATCTGGTAAATCGAACCCATGGGAACTTTTCAATTTGTTGGAAAGAATTAAAAACTTATAAAATAAAAAATATCACTATATATTTTTTATGCACGAGAGGATGGTTACATTAAAGTAGTGAAAATTATGTCACAGTTCTAGAGAAACTTAAATAATTTGACAAATAAATAAATTCCTTTATTTTTAGTTTCATATTCTTATTCCTTTCGTCAGGTCTTCAGTCAACAGATGCCAGGATCGAGTCCCAATTTTGGCATGATATTCATAATCTATCCAATTAGTCCATCTGATCAAACCATGCAAGCTGCATGATCAACCATGCAGCTAAAACAAATCACATCGCTGAATTCGAAAATATTAGAACTCTAATCTCAGGTTTTAATAACTATCATTAGCGTATTTTCTTGGAAGAATAGCTAACAAAAATTCAACTCGATCTAATTAATGACACATATACTGTGCCATCCGATCACGCATTCTTGGTTTGAATTTCTTGTTTATGCACTCTAAGTTGTGACTTTGTAGATGCTATATACACTGATAAGGTACTAGGACAACAGCACGAAACATTTATGTTTTTATGTGTTTCTAACATGTATTTTACTACGTTTTTTTTTTTTTTTTTTTTTTTTTTTATCAATAAATGTCTCTTGTTCAATTGTTTTGAACATTTTAAATGAAATAAAAAAGATGTAGTATTTTTTAAAACTATTTTTAAATTATGATATTAAATTAAAATATAAAAAATTCTGGAATGACTCTACTCGACTTTCCGAACATTAAGTAAATAATGGTTATATATAAATTAAAGTAAGAGAAGTCGTAAATATACAAAGGAGAAAATTATAATAAGGTGATTGAGTATTTTTCTCCAAATAGTATGTTGAGCGCTATTGCACTTCAAAGAATTTGAGCCTATAGATCAAAATGATGAAAATATTTTGTTGTATCCCTGTAAAAATCTATAAGAGCTATATTCACCAAAATCCATACAATTTGTGCATCGGTGTCGTATAACATGTATATAAATTTTCAGCTTAATCGGATGAGGCGTTTAGACACTATCACACTTTAAATAATTTGAGCCTTTGGATTATAATGATAAGGAATTTTTATTTGTATCCCTGTAAAAAAAAAATGCTAGATTCACCAAAATCAATAGGGTTCATGCTACGGTGACCTATCACATACGTACCAACTTTCAGCTCAATCGATCAAAGCATTTAGATGATATCGTGTTCATTCACATACATACACTTACACAGGCACACATTTATATATCACCATAAAAATAGCTAAAATGAACTCAGGAGACCTCAAAACTTACATATACACCAAAATGTCGAAGTCAAATTTTTGTCAGAAAGTAATAAAAGATATTTTTTTAATCAATTAAATTCATTCCTCCCCCCTCGCTACAGACAAAACATAATCTTTTGTGTCACTCACACTTTTTTCTCTAACCTGCGTGTTACAAAAACGATTTTCTTTAGCATGTATTTGTATTTCAGAGCGGCTACCGTCCTCTCAACTCCACGTTTAAACATTGTACCTATTGTATGAAAAAGTAAATTCTAAAACAAAAATTATTTACTGTATGTGTAACAAAAAGTAATTACCATTCTTAAATAATTTCCTTGGAGATGACGTCTGAAGCTCGTTCACGAATTAAATCTAATACAAAAGAATATATTTATTGAAATTTTGTTTTTCCGACTGAGTGAAAATAATGCCTGGACCGGGAGTCGAACCCCGGATCTTTGACTTACAAGGAACATGGAAAACACCATTCCTGCGGCTTATTTCTGTTGAGCTATCTACATGATAGACCAGAGATGTTTCTGCCTGAAGGTTGTCTGAGTGAGTAATGCTGACCGGGGTGTCGGCCTGGATAGCTCAATTGGTAGAGCCTTGACCTTGTAAGTCAAAGATAAGGGGTTCGACTCCCGGTTCAGGCATTATTTTCACTCAGTCGGAAAAATAAAATTTCAATATATATGATTTTCTTCCACAGTTGATTGTGTGATTTTAACAAAAGAATATGTCTGCTTAATTTTGGTTAGTCTTGTTCACTGTCCGTAAATACGCCCCATATAGAATACTTAAGTTCAGCACCTGTAATAGAAACGCAGAATACCACGGGAAATACACTTCAAGGGACTTCTAGATCTAACCCCCTAATAAATCGGAATATTTTTGTGTATCCCTATGCATGAATGGTGAATGCTTTTCATACCATATCACACAATTGGTTGGTTGGTTTAACGTTGCACTAGTACTGTGCAATGGGTAATTGTCGAGGGTCTGGGACGCACCCTAAGGACGGTCCAGAGATATGTCATCACAATTTTGATCGGGTTGGCACATTCGCTTTGGTGACTACATATCACACGAAAAAATGCTTTTGTCCATCTAAGAAATACAGGTATATGCTCATTTCACTTTGTTTAATGCAGTCTAAAGGTGTTAAAATGTATCAACAAGAAATTTCATTCACAGACGTAGTGTAGTTGAATACTTTTGAACGTACTTGCACACGAACTATTTGTCTGATTACAACAAAAATTTCAAGTAACATTCACATAAAATACAAATTTAGAACACCGAGTTTGAATTTTCTAATAATATGTGTTTTTGGATTAAACTGATTACAGGCTCTATCCCTCTCACACACAGACAGACAAAGAGAGAGAGAGAGAGACAGACAGACAGAGACTTAAAAACCTGACTTTCTGATTCAGAGGACCTCAAAATGTGTAAAGTAAATATAATAAAAAACAAAATTTAAAAAGTCAAATGAAAAACGATACTTTTTCTGCCATACATGAGTAAGAGAAAGTAAAAAAAGAAAGAAAGAAAGAAAACCAAAAGAAGAATTTCTCTTCATTTTATTTCAAAAGTTCTACTTCAAGTTTTATCACCTGTAATCTTTAATGATAATTCTTTATTTATTGTACTCTTTTTTATTAAGCAGTCAATGACATTACAAAATTATATGTGAATGCCCTTGGATGTATGCCCAACTTAAGAAATAAAACCAAAGCAAGAAGTATGCAACACGGAGAATAAAAGTCTAATTTTTGATACGCCAAGAATTTCATACTTGTTCTTAAACACATCACGTAAGTATGTCGTGTTTATGTACAATATGAATTTCTTTCGACTAAATTCTCTTTTCCTTGCAAACAGCATAGCTATTATACTTATATTCTTGTAAATGAGTCACTATTTAACTTTTGTATTCATGCAAGTGGCAACACAAACAAAAATGTTAGAACCTCTATTAAAATATCTCTTTTTATACGATAAGATGGGTAGTGTATTTTTCCTTTGGAAATATAAAGAAAAAGAAAATCGGTGCTACAAAGTTAAATGAACGCAGATTTAAATATCATATAGCGTGTGACTGGGAAAAAAAATATATAGGGGAAAAAACTTGCAACAGCTCTTATATTGTGAATCACGGCATTTCCCCATGCATTTAAAAGAACTTTATATAAATAATAAATGCTATAAGAACAGTAATGAACTTTCTTCTTGACCTATAATATGTGTTATTAACGTAAAATGAATAATAAAGTATGTTGGTATTCTGTACTTCTTTGTTATTAAGTCAAATTTCAAACTCTTTATTTTTCATGTGATGTATTCCAGTAAAACTGATATGCATTTCGTTAAAAATTACTACGAGGGTTGATTTAAAAAAGAAAAAAGAAAAGAAAAGAAAGAAAGAAAGAAAATAAAAAACTAGTTGGCATAGGTGGATTCTTTGTCAGTGATTACTTGAACGACTTTTATTTTCTGAAAAATTACTACTTAAAATTTTTGTTTTCAATTGCAAAAATGTTTCAAATCAGATGTTGAGATAGTAATGTAAAAACTTGCATCGAGAAATTTTAATTTTTAAGGTGAGGTGGGACCTGGGGAAGGTGGGGGGGGGGGGGGGGGCAAAACATTAAAAAAAAATTCAAAAGATAAAATAAAGGTCGTCCAAATTAGCTTTGAATAAACTGTCAAAATTTTCCTTCTTATGTGTTCACTGTTTTTTTTTTTTTTTTTTTCAGATTTTTTAAAGATTAGCTCATTATGGTGTCGAAAAAAGAGGCAAGTGGACAGAGGAGATATTGCAGAATGCCATTCGAGCCGTTCACAGTGGGACATTATTTTTCAGTGCAGCTCAGGGATTCCAAGGACAACTCTCATGAGAATTTTCAAGAGTGTCCAGGTGAATGATCAAATCCGAAAGCCAGAGTTGGGCTGCAAATTCATGCTCACAGAAAAGCAGGAAGCTGAACTTTGTTCAAGAATATTTAGACTAGCAAACGTTGGCATGCCAATTACTGGGAGATTACTATGAAGGAGTATTTTCACCTATGCTGAGAAGATGGGTTTGAAGCACAATTTCAGCCAAATAACACACATGACTGGAAGGAAGTGGCTGGCAGCTTTCTTGAAAAACAACCCACTCGTTGATAAAAGGAAGTCTCAGAACCTCAAACCAGGGAGAGCCCAAAAGCTGTACCGGGCAATTGTTTCTGATCATTTTCAGAAACTACAAGCGTACTTGGAAGAATTCGATATTGTAAACTAACCGCAGCACATTTATAACATGGATGAAAAAGGATGCCGGCTTACTATCCACCATCAGCAGAATGTTCTTGTACGAAAGGGGGCAAAAAGGGTGCATTTTATTGCTTCAGAACATGCAGAATCTGTAACAATTATTTTATGCTGTAATGCCCTCGGCCACAGTATTCCTCCCATAGTGCTTTTCAAAGGAAATAGGATGAAACAAGAATGGAAGGATAACATGCATCCAGGAACAGAAGTTATGATGTCCCCTAAAGGCAGCATCACCACTGAGGTATTCTGCACTTGGTTGGAACATTTCGCTAAGTTCAAAACTGAAGGCCGGCCCCACTCTACTTGTTTTTGATGGAGCTAGTTCTCATTTGGAGGTAAAAATCGTGACAAAAGCAGACGAGTACAATGTAACACTCTCCTGCCTGCCCAGCAACACGACTCATGAATTGCAGTCCTTGCACAAAGCTGTTTTTAAAGCTTTTGAATCATACTGGGATGATGAAGTATTGCTTCATTTCACTCGTCACCCTGATAGACAGATCACTCGACTTAGATTTGGGGAAATTTTTAGGAAGGTTTGGAATCGTTCGATGACTCTGTCGAACATAACTTCAGGTTTTCAGGCAACTGCGATTTTTCCTTTCGATCCAACTATAATTCCAGATGAAGCTTTTGCGCCTAGTAACATTACTGCAATTCCGGAACCAGCAACAGAAGGGGAAGAAAATGCAACAAATTTGGAAAATGCAACAAATGTTGAGGCTCCTGTTAACAACATACCTTCTCCTGTTATTGACCCACCTTCATCTCCTGCGAGATCATTTTCCATGGAAAATTCTTTCACCAGCGTGTTATCGACTCCATCTGTAAGAAGGAAGAAGACACAACGTCGCCAGGCGATAAACTGAAAAGGCATCAAAGTGGTAAAATCCATGTTCAACAAGATGCCATCTGAACAATCCTCCAAGAAAAAAATCCTCCAAAAAGCCCTTGCAGAAAAATCAAAAGAAGCCTCCCCTCAGTAGGGTATCTGTTGGCGAAAGCGCAGGTACCAGCGGTATCACTTCCTCAACAAAGGAGAGCTGGTACTGCTTCTTATGCAGTATTTATGCTGTTGCAGACATACGGCCATGCATCAAATGCGGCAGATATATCCATGAGGACTGTGTGGGACTTAGCGCCCATGATGAAGATGTTTTTATATGTCCATCCTGTGAGGACTGAGTAATAACAGATATAAATTCTGCAGACAGATGCAATAAAGCTAAGCAAAAGTAACTATATTATTTCTTAATATTTTATAGTAACTGAGGTTCTTTGCATGGATCTTCGAAGAGACACAACCGAAAATGACCCCCCCCCCCTTCTAAAGTGCATGTTCTGAAGATATTGACTGTGCCCCCCTCCCCCGCAATAATTTAAGATATATTTTTTTTTTACCCCCTCTCCTCTAACATCCCTTGGAAGAGTGGATCTTCTATACACCCTGTGTAGTAGGTCAATAAGGGGCCACCTGTCCCTATTATGGACATGCATGTCCATAATAAGGACACATGGTTCCTTATATGGACATTTGTAAAAAAAATTTTGTTTTTATTATTTAAATTAAACCAGAATAATTACAAGGTCGCTAATTTTAATAATGATAGTCAACAGTCCAGGGATAGTGGTCATACATTTTTGGAGTCCTATGACGTGTACACGGGGGTGAAAAAAATACATTTTCTACATTTTCCTTAAGGTGTCCATATTGGGTACAGGTACCTTATACAATTTAATAAAATAACATGTTTAATGCTATATTTATATCTGTTGAATGTCAAAGAACTAGAAGTAAATATTCATGATTGATAAATTGAGTTTTTTAATAATAGGATCGTTCTCATCTTTTTCAGTGAACATAGAGAATAAATAGAGGAGAACCAGAATAAATAGAATGCCGACAACAAATTGAGAAATGTATGCAGCATTTGCGATCACCCTATATTATTAAATCTGTAATTGTAGCAAAAATGTGAATATAGACCTTGTACAATTTTCAATAAATTTTTATAAAATATATCATGTGAAATAAACAAATTATAAGCATTTATTTATGAAATTTTAAAAAATTAAGAAAGTTTTTATTTGTAATATGCAGAATTTTTAGTAAAATTTAATGCAGTTGAAAAAGCATTTAAGAAATAACACACTGGAACCGCAATACAAAAATATTAAATATCTTATGAAATATACCCAGCTAAAAAATTCTGAAGAAAAACTGCATAAAAGATTCAAAACTGCACAAAACTGTAGTTAATCTGAAGGTAATTGGGACAGTGCACAGTTTTAGGTAAAAAATTTGTTTAGCTGCACATTTTTTGCTTCCAAACTGCAGTTATTCTGCAATTTTGAATACAAACTGCAATTTTTCTGCAGTTTATTGTCCCAATTACCTTTGAATAAACTGCAGTTTATTTTTTGCTGGGTAGGCATTTGTATGGAAATTAATTCAACTACTCATGTTTGAACGATGATTTTTCTTCTCTTTTTTTGAATAGTTTGTCAGCCAAATGTATATGCTAACTCCTACTAAAAGTTCTGTCAAGTATCACAAAAATGTAGAAAGTTATGCACAAAATACTAAAGTGTTTTTCAGTTATTGACTAAAATTGATTTTTTCTTAAGGTGACATTCGCAAATAGCTTTATATATATATATATATATATATATATATAAGCCAATAAATATTTAAATATTTACATTCGAATGCATAAAGACGTATTAATGCTTGTAATGTAAAATATACATATTTATAAATGAAGAGAAATGTGTCATGCATATTTTAATAAATTTTATTTTACATATTATTAAACTCTCCTCTAACATCCCTTGGAAGAGTGGCTTAGCACAAACTTTTTTGCAAGACTTTTTAAACTAATAATTGACAGTTACTTCATTTACCATGACTGTCTATTGAGTTAAAATGGAGAAGTATTTGCGAATGACTCCTTAAGAAAAACTCAATTTTATGAAATAATTGGAAAACAGATTAGTATTTTGGGTAAAATCTTTCTGAATATTTACGATGACAGGGTTTTTAGTATGAGTTAGCTTGTAGGTATGGTTAAAAAATTATTTAAAAGAGGAAATATATATATATCTTTATCACATGCGCAGTTGAACTAATTTCCATACAAATGCTTACATCTCGTAAGCTGATTAAAATTTTTGCAATTTGTAATTTACAGTATATTATTTCTTAAGTCTTTTAATTCATCTCAATGTGGCGTTAAATTTCGTTGAAAACTTCGCATGTTATAAATAAAAACTTGATGAATTTTTTTTACAAATTCTTAAATAAACGCTTGTAACTCTATTATTTAGCATGATTTGTTACACAGATGAATCGAAAAATTGTACACTATCTATATTAACATTTGTTAAATTTAAAGATAATTGTATTTCTCTTTATAATTTTATACACAACCCATTTAAGCTATTCACTACATTTTCAATAGGGAATATCTGATAGTGAATTTGAATAACATATATCAGTTACAAGAAATTCCATGAATATTTACAGGAGTTAGTACGCGGACAGACAGACAAACCGAAGTCATTAACACTTTTCAACCTTGTTGTAAAGTATTAAAAAGAATGTTTTTATTAGCAATTAATCGATTTTAATTTTTAACAAACAAAACATCAATTCTTTTCTTTTCTTTTCTTTTTTTTTTTTTTTTTTTTTTTTTTACCTTCTTCAATGTTTATAGAAGAAAATGCATTAGATTCATAAAATTTTTCGACTTGCAGTTTTCACATGTCTTGAATACGATTTGACCATTTTTAGAACTTGCCCGTCTGTCTGAGTGTGAGAAAAATCGCTATTGTGCTGCAATTTTCCCATTTACTGGAAGGTTATATCTCAACTTTTACTGTGTTTAACTGCACAAAACTTGATATCTGAGATTTCCTTTGTGAAACACTACGCTGATTCAACTTTGGTGAATATCGACTGATTGAAGGCGATGGTATAGTGCAATTTTCCTCCTGTACGGGTAGACTGTATTTCAACTTTTCTTGTGTATAAACGCACTAAACTTCATATGGGAGATGACTATTATAAAAATGATAGCTGACTAAATTTGGGTGTATATCGGCCGACAGGTGTCGCTGATATTACTCACCCCTTGCGATTTTTGATATGGTAATATCTGGCACCTATTGGTTAAAATTGTACCAAATTATACTATATGTCATTATTGTGAGAAGCTATGATTAAGTTTTCCTGCATGTTACTCGGTAAATGGCGTTATTATATAGAATAATGTAAAAAAAAAAAAAAAAAATCTGATGGACACAACATAGTAATTTTATTCCTATTTTATTTGCTAACTGGCTACTTTCCAGATATTTTTTGGAACTGCATAAAACTTTTAGTTCATTGCACGGATACATGTCACGGTTAATGATATTTAACTCAATATATGGGCTCAAAGTTTTTTGATAAATGATTGAGAGAAATTTTCTGCACACAAGTAGGTATTATAGGAATAATTACTTTGGATTTTGTACGGTAATTTGAAAAGAATTATTTGGTTAGGCTTTAATGCAGTGAAGAAGGTAAGATGGGAATTAAACTGATATCTTGGAAATCCAATACGTTAAATACAAGACTATGCTACAAAAATTCATTCACACTATATGGGAACGATCTTGTATTTATGATTCTTGTTGTCATTTTTTGAGATAATGATTTGCAATTTGAGTAAAAATCGTCTGCTACTGTTTTATTTTGAATGAAATATAGGATAGAATGTTTATTTATAAAAAGCTTATACATTATATATGTTAGCTTATAAAAATTATAAACCTTCTAAAATTGATAGATGACTATAGAAAGATAGATAATTAGTAATTTTTGTAAATTATAAAAAAAGGACCACAAAACGGGCGTTTAAAAGTAATAAGTGCAAAATTTTGAATAAATACCATAAAATGCAAGAACTCGCAACAATTGTTTCGAGTTGGAAGAAAACACGACACTTTGTCAGGCGAACAAAGTAGGCACGAATGCTGCGAACAATGCGGCAACTTTAGTACTTATTATAATCTGTAAAAAAAAAAAAAAGACTAGTATGTTGTGGCAATTACAAAATTTTCTTTTATATTTTCCTATAGAAATTCACGCAGTACAAATTATTTATTAAAATTATTTCCCATAGTGAACGCAGACGATTGTCACCTCATGGAAGTTATAGCACTAAATGTCGAAAGATAAATCTATTTTCTGCCCAGATTACGTCTGGAAAAAATCTCTGTTTCAATTTTTTTAATAACTTTGTTTTAAACCGCCAAAAATCTATAATTGAATCTTTCATTTTAAATGTATTGACGAGTTCGTTTGAAAAATATTTATTTTGAATATTTACATACCTAGGGGTAACTTCTCCTTTAATCTCTATTTTTTTTTTTTTTTTTCACAAATAAAAATAACCCTCGTCATTTATATGAAATTTTGTTCTGTGGTACCTTATTAAAAATTATGATGAAACGGGATAAAAGCGTTACATGTTGAGCAAAATTCACTAAAAACTAATCAGCACTAAATTAAGTTAAGGTCCAACCAAATGTGAACTCATATTGAATTTCGTCCATTGGTTCTTGAGATACAGTGTTCACAAAATTTTGATTACACACACACATAGACAGACATTTTCTAAAAATGGTCGAATTATGTTCTAGATCTTTCATACCGTGTAAATACATCAAAATCTGAAGTCTTTTTTTTTTTTTTTTTTTTTGCGAATCCAATGCGTTCTTCTATTGAATACAGAAGATAGTAATATTCGTATTAATAAATTATTAAGTGATGAGTAAATAGAGTTTATTGCGTTTCAAAGAAATGTACCTTTATAGTGCTGACTTTAGAATAGGGCTGCCGGGAGAAATTCAATAAAATGGCAACCTATTTTTAAAAAAGGGCATAATTTGCGGTCTTCTTTGTTATTTTTGTACGTAATAAAAGTAAATTGCTAATTTTACCTGTATATATGTTGGCTATGTGCATTTGTTTTTCCAGGAAAGCGGCAAAACTATTGCTAGAGGGTTACATGTAGGAATAAAATTATCTAAAGGCCTCTGAACATTTAAAGCGTTACAAAAGGCCACTTAGTACTAAAATGTTTTTAAAAAGGTCGTCGAGGGCTAAAATGGGTGGAAAAGGGCTGCCGGGGGCTAGAATGTGTTTAAAAGGGCTGCCAGGTATAGCACCCTGCCAGATTAGCCTAGAATCAGCGCTACTAAAATATATTACTTTTGGAAGAAAAAATATTTGACTGAAAGTAAAAAGAAAAAAAAGAAAAGAAAAAGAGTTTAAAATTGAGGTTGATTCTTAAAACTCATCGTGCTCAGATAAAACAAACAAGCAAAAAAAAAAAAAAAGAGAGAGAGAGAGAGAGAGGGAAAAAAAAAAAAAAAAAGAAAGAAAGTAATCTGTTTCTACAGAAAAATCCATTTACTCAAAAGTCCTTTGCATCGAAATTGGAAATGTATGTTGAATCTGATAGTAATATTACATGAAGCATCGATTATTTTAATGACTGAAGTAAGAAAGCACACTGTAAAAAAATATGTCCTATTTGCTGCCTGAAATTCTCTGTAATTTGAGAAAATACGCGTAATTTGCGGAAAAAATTACGTTGTCAGAACGTATTTTCTCAAATTACAGAGAATTTCTGGCAGCAAATAGTACATATTTTTTACAGTGTACATTTATTTTTATTACTTAACTGACAAAAGAAATAACGAATGAGATAGCTTTGTTAATAAAAAATGGATGTAAGTGATCGGATGATGTGGCGGTGCTATGCAGTAATAGTTCCCTTTTACATGAAGGCTACATGAAGACAAGACTCCTATTATATAGTATGTGGGAGTAGATGGACACAAGCACAAACTCCTGAATTTCATTTTAACGTGACTATGACTTTTTTTTTTTTTTTTTTTTACAATCTCAAGCGCACACTCTAAAGAAAAAGGGCAAGATGAAAATAATTAGAAATGGTTGTGGTTCTAAAGATTTGAATGCAAAGAATAGCAGCAAATCTGCTGTGAATTTTAGTATGTGTATCCGGCACTGTTCTGAATTAAAAATTCATCTTTTTTATCACTATTGAAATCCTGCTTTCCGCATATACAAATGCACAAAACTTGGTACGTGAGATAGTTTTTATGAAACATTTTGCTGATTCAATTTGTGCGTATATTGGGTGACAGGTGGCTTTGTTGTTCTTCTCTTTGTGTGATTTTTCCGATTACTATATCTTATAATCTATTGCTTAAAATTACACCAAACTGCATACTTAAAATATTTATTGTTAAAAGTTATGTTTATTATATTTTTATGCATATCAATTTGCAGGTAGTGCTGGTATGTAAAACGATATAGAAGAAAGTTTTGTTATGACCACAGCATTCTAGTTTATTTTTGGGCAGAACGTCTTGTTTTAATTTGTTTATGGTGAATTTCAAACGTATTTTTTACAATTCAAGAACAAGTTGGCACCTTTTGTTAAGCTTATTATTTTCCCGACGTTTTCTGGAAAATATATTTTAACCTTTTGAAAATAGTGCATTCAACAATCTAACGAATACTTAACTACAACAATGCCATTTCCTTTCTTACAAGTTTTATGAATACACTGGTGCACATAAATATGTTTTAAAAGAAAGCAAATGAATAGATATGTGTGTGTCTATATAAATGCTTATCTTGTTCGTGCCAAATTGTAATCAATGTAAGTACTTCGTGATAATAAATCTCTTCCTGAAACACGTTTATGAGTTCGCTGATGTATTTTCTTTCTAATTTCTTCAATTATTTTTAAAATTTTTAGAATTATGTTGAAATAAGGTATTTCACCTTTACGTGTACTATATTTACGTACAATGTCTTCTTATATCAAGAAAATTAAAATATAGGGGAATGTCTCTTGTTATAGGCATTCACTGGTTATGGGCACTCCACCATATCTTTTATCAGAAAGCAAATATGGTTGATTTAAGTACTCTCAAACTTATATTGTGACAGTACGCAGTTTTTGTGCTAACACTGAAGTGAATAGACGCATTTGCTCAGTAAGTGCGAAAGTCTGGAAAAAAAAAGCAACACAAAAGTCATTTGTGAATATTTTCAGAATGCGATAAATCGAAGTGAATTAATTTAAAAATGTAAATGTAATGTATATTCATGCAGTATATTCATTATATTTTGTGATGCAATCTCGAATTCAGCCAAAATATGGACCGAAAATTGCTTTTTCTGTCATTATAAAAATGGCTACCATTCCCGGTTGTGGGCACTTTCATGTAACCAGTTGTGGGCGGCACACTTTTTTTTTTCATTTAAAGCGTGTGTTTGACCTACAAATTGTCAAATATGGTCGTTTATGCCAACATATTTTATTAGAGTTTTTATGCATTTTTAGGTATTTTTAGCCATGTCAACCCAGAAAAGTCAACCGATCCAAAAGAAATGGATTTTAATGTGTTGGTTAAAAAGATTTAGGATTGCTTAGTAGATAAGAAATCCATAAAATAGACTGCCCAAGAATATGGACTTCCTCGCAGCATCTGTGTCCCGCCAGAAGAAGCCTGGAAAAAATAAGGCAACTCCACCTGTCAAACTGCCTGCCAAGCGCGCTAAAAATAGGAACATCCACAATCTGATAATGACGTCGGCTTCTGCAACACCTATTTTGAGCACCTGCTACCATACCTAACAAGAACCAACTCAGTGAAATGTAACGAGTGTGATCGCCTGGTGCATTTGAAGTGTGCCGATAAACATGTAAATTATTTTACTTACAAGCACTGCACTTCTGATTTGGAGGACGAAGATGACGACGAAGAAAATTGGAAAAATGCCATTTTCTGTTGTTATTTGGGCCACTGAATCCTTTCAAAATGAATGAATTTTGTTATTTGCAGTATTTATGGTGATTTTTCTTATTATATTCCCATTTTTAGTGTATTTTTCAAGTGCTCCCACAACAGGGTACACAATTTTGTTTGGCCAAAAATGACCACTTCACAAAATTGGTTATAATTTTTTTCTGGTTGACGGAATCGATACAGTTACTTTATCAAACGTTAGCTAAGGATTCTAGTTTTCCATTGATATTCATATGTTTGCATATTATTTATTCGTTCAAAAGTTATAATATAAGCCAAAATCAAAACCGTATTCACAACCGAAGACATTCCTTATATATGTTGCTCTTTTGAATAAATAAATAAATTCATATAACCTGTCTTAAGAGTGGATTTTACTTACGCACAGAATGCTTTTAATAATAACAATTAAAAAAAAAAAAAAAAAAAAAAAAAAAAAAACTCATTTTCTTTAAGCAATTAATTTTGAAATATTTAGTAATTGAAATTAATCGTAAATACTAATATTTCAGCGGAAGTATTTTGAGCATCTATATATACACTTTTACAACTGGAATTAAAATTGTTGCAAATACTTAATGCCTTGAAAAAAAAAAAAAAAAAAAAACTAATTCATTATGGCCATCACAAGACTTTCTTCTATATTTTCCTATACAAATTCGCTAAATGCAAATAATTTATTAAAACTATTCTTTATTAAAATTATCTAACACGATGAATACAAACGATTTTTATCTTAGAAAAAACTAATTTTAAATATCCAAAGAAAGACAGTTTTATTTTCTATAAATAACATATTAAAAAATGCGTTTTTATAATGGTTATCTCACACATCATGTTTCGTACATTTATATGCCATCGAGGAAATTTGCAGTATAGCAGCGCCAACTATTGGACGATAAGCATCCAAATTGAATCAGCATAATGTCTCATAATTATCTTTTCACATATCAAATTTTGTTTGGTTATATGCAATAAAACCTGAGATAGAGCCTTCCCTCAAATTGCAAAAAGCGCTGTTTAGCAGCACCACCAGTTGAGTGATTGACACGAAAAGTTGGTAGGCACTAATTTATGTCAAGCTGCTTTTACATATAAATTTACATGCAATTCTGTGTAGTAGTTCCTGAATATAACCTTCCCTTAAATTGCGAAAATAGCTGTATAGCAGCGCCATCGTTTGGCTGATAAGCATTCAAATTGAATCAACGTAATGACTCATAATTGATTTCTGATATATCAAGTTTTGTTTGATTATACCCAATAGAACCTAAAATATAGCCTCCCCTTCAATTGGGAAAATCGCTGTATAGCAGCGCCACATGTTGAGTGGTTGACACCAAAAGTTGACAGGTGCTAATTTGGGTCAAATTGCATCGACATATAAATTTATATGGAATTCTGATCAGTTATTCTGGAGATACAGCCGCCACAAAATTTTTGCCTCTCTCTCTCTCACACACACACGGACAGATGGACAGACATTTTCTAAAAATGGTCAAATCGTGTTCTAGACCTCTCAAAACGTGTAAATCCGTCGGATACTGGAAGTCGAAAATTTTTACGAATCCAATACTTTCTTCTATTGAATATAGACGAAAGTCTGTGTGTATCATAAATTTTGTAGACGTTGTATCTCACGAACCAATGTACGAAATTTAACCAAACTATTTACTTAGACCTTGACCTAATCTGCTGCTAATTATTGTACATTTTGGGATTAATCGCTCAACAGGAAGCGCTGTCATACGATTTTTTTTCATAAATTTTTGTATGGTAGTTAAAGACAAAATGTCGTATAAATGTACATAATGAGTGTTAATTTCAACGAATAATTTTGAAGATTAGTTATTGATAATATTAGTCATAAACTAAGAAAAACATTGTGTGCATGTAAGAGCATCGTTCCCACCCCTGGGATGTAAATTTTCAATATGAATATTTCAAAAAAAACTCTTCAATACCTTTAAAGCGAATGGTTGAACTATAGATCTGTGATAATTTAAAACAAAGTTCTTGGCTTTTTTTTTCCTCCCCATTTTTAACAACAACAACAAAAAGAAAAAAAGAGCATTTTTTTTTCAGATGTCAGAACAAAATTGATTTTCTTTCACCATTTAGTGTTATACTTACTTCTCTGAGGTGAAAATCGTCAGCATGTATCATGGAAAATAATTTTTTTTAATTATATGTACTTCCTGAAGTTGTATAAGAAAATGTAGAAGAAAGTGTTGTGCTGGCCGCAATATACTAGTTTAAGTACAGTTCGGAAAGTAAAGACATTCATCCTAGAAAATTTTTAAAATGTTCCTAATAGTATGAATTCCACAACCTGACATTTTACATTTTATTTTCAGAAGTAAAAAAACAATTTTCGAAACTATCTAATCATATTTGCCTTTCGTAGACAAACCTGAAAAGATACAATAGTAGTTATAAATGGTTAGGAAAAGTCACGCACAGATATTATTAACAGATGAAATTCAAATTTTCCCTGATTTTTGCTTACAGATTATGTTTGGGTCGTGAAAGAGAAACATTTGAGTTTAGAATAAGAAAAAAATATATATGTATAATATTTACTTTGTCATTTTTTAAAGAGTTTGTGCATTTGTTAGTTCTCCAAAATCATTATTGTACTTCACGCTGAAAAACACTTTCATTGTGTGATGCTAATTAGCATCACACAATGACCTTTAAAATGCTGCAATTTGAAGTTGATGTCACGAACTGAATAAGCTGTTTCATGTCTTGAAGCATATTTCAGTTAAATACATGTGAAAATTATTGAATAATAGTGAATTGTGATTTTTTTTTTCCCTCCTTCCGTGCATGTTATAATCCAAGACAAATAATTTCACTTGTTGATATAATTTATCACTGTTTTTTTTTTAAGAATTGCCTTATTTTTTTTTTTTTTTTTTCTTAACGCTTTAAATCAAAATTTAATCATTTTTATGGGTTCAATTCATCTCTCTGTCTGCATTTCTATTTCAATAAATATTTTTAGAAATTTCCATAAAGTTTCTATTCAGGTTATTCATATTTATAGTAGAATGCTTTCTATTAAAAACCTGACATAACAACACAGATTTGTATACAAGGACTCACAAAACAATTTGTGAACATTACCATATAAGAGACGTATTTTTTATTAATACACTGAGAAAAAATTCTGTAACTGACATCTAGAATCTAAATTGTGGCTCTAGAAAAAATAGTTCCATGTCATCCTTATAAATTCTAGTCCCCTTGAAAAGCGAGTTCTAGAAGCCCCTGTTAGAATTCTAGAGCGTTTACCTATATTCTCGAGGACAATGTTATTTAAAAATCTCTGCAAATAAATGAGACTACAAGAGGCGGGTTTCAGAAACTATAATCTTGGTGTATGACCCGATTCTAGAAAATCAAGCGAGAATTTCTCGCAAGACAAAAGATTCAGAATATTCGGAATATTCAGAATATTGTTTCACCATCTAGAAATGTGTAATCAAGAAATTCTTGATCATTTCGTCTATTCAGTTTATTGGCGTGCCTTATATGGTTAGTTCGAAAATCTATATTTTTAGTTAAAGGATTTAGAAAATGACCACTTATTAGGAACCACTCTAGAGGAAAGCGGTATATTTTTCCTCAGTGTACATTTCAATATCTTTTTACTCCGCTAGATATAAGAATGATATTTTTCAGATTTAATAAAGAATGTTTCACATATAAAGTGATGTGATTAACATCAACTATTTTTTTACAGGGCCACAGAAAAATATTCACGATTCATTACAGGAAATTGTTGAAGGAGCAATTTCATTTCTATCATGCGCTTTCTACATTTTCTAATGATTATTCTAATCATAATAAGAATAATCATTAGAAATGATGATTCTATTAATTGAATGAGTTAAAAAGTAGTTATGACTTAGTATTTAGTATTTATGACCTGATGATTAAATGAAATACAGTTAACCCTTTGAAGGAAGGTTTCTATGGATATTCTACTTAATTTTAGTTCCCAACTGCAAAATCTCGTCCCAGAAATTTTTAAGAAATTTTTACTTTTATAACTGAGAGAGAGAGAAAAAAAAACTTTATTCGGAAATTACGGTAACTTTTATTTTAAAGAAGGAAAATTACCTTTCCCCTAAAAGGGTTAAAAAGTGTTTAATGGGTTACTAAAAGTATTTATGCAAATGAAAACGTGAACAGACAGGCAGACGAACCAAAATCATAAACACTTTTTTTTTTTTTTTTTTTTTTTTTTTTTTTTGAAAATGAAAAAGTATCTTTTAAGAATGAAAGATAAAATTTGTCAAGGAGTAGAATTATGTTTCTAGAATTATTACACGTATTTAAAAAAAAAAAAAAAAAGAAGAAGAAGGAGAAGAAAAAGAAAAGAAAAATTAAAATTGACAATTATTCTAATAATTTTTACAGTTCTCTATATTCCCTTTCTAAGACCAGAACTTTTTCATCATAAATGGCATAAAGATTTTTCGGCGATTAAAATAAACACATCTAACGTTTAATGAAAATAATTATAATAATTACGCATAGTCACATTACGTGCATACTTATATTTTTTATACATACATGCATTTTTGCTTATTAAAGCAAAAGCAGTCATATATTTTGATGTCTAAAGAAATTATAATTTTCATAAGCGAACTACAGGTTACTTACAGGTTACTACAGGTTACATTTTTAAGTTCCGAACACACTATGTAAGGAAAATATTGTAATCATGACAAAAATTCGACTTCAAGATTTTGGTGTATTTATACGTTTTGAGGTTCCCTGAGGTTTTTTTTTTTTTTTTTTTTCTATTTTTATTGTATTGTATGTATGTGCGTAAACACGATAGCGTCTAAATGCTTTGCTCGAATGAGCTGAAAGTTGGTACATATGTTATAGGTCACTGTAGCACGAATTCTACTGGTTTTGGTGAATGTAGCACTTGTAGTTTTTTTTTTTTTTTTTTTTTTTTTTTTTTTTCAAGGTTACGAAGAAAAATTCTTTATCATTAAGGCCCATGGGTTCAAATTATTTAAAGTGCTGTATCGTCAAAATGCCTTATTTGATTGAGCTGATAATTCAGGTACATGTTAAAGGTCACCACCACACGAACTATATAGATTTTGAAGAATTTAGTACTTGAAGTTTTTTTTTTTTTTTTTCGCGGGGACATATAGAAAATTCTGTATTATTATGATCTATGGGTTTAAATTATTTAAAGCGCGATAGCATCTAAACACCTTATTCGAATAAAATGAAAATTTATATACATGTTATAAGTCATCGTCGCACAAACTGTATAGAGTTTTATGAATGAATCTATTATAAATAGTTTTTTTTACACGGTCATAATGAAAATTTCTTTACCATTATGGCCTATGGTCTAGAATTATTTAAAACGCGATAAAGTTTAAATGCCTTAACCGATTGAGCTGAAAATTTATATACATTTAGATCGCCGTCATAGATTTTTGTGAATCTAGCACTTATGCATATTTACGGGACACACACACACACACAAAAAAAAAAAAAAAAAAAAAAAAAAGACTTACGGGCTGAAATTATTTGAAATACGATTGCATTAAATTAAACAGCATAGTATTTGGGGAAGGGGGGGGGTGGAAATACTCAAACACTCTGAAATAATTTCTCTTTCGCTTATAAAACGACTTCTCTCAGTTAAATAAATTAATATTCAGAAAGTCGAGTGGAGTCACTTCAGATTTTTTCCTTATGTGGAAGTTCAGCATGTTTTATAAGCACGATTTTCTTCTTTATAAACGAATAATTTTTAGTGGCTCACATAATAATAATAGTTAATATTATTTTAATTTTAATTTAACAAGAGAATTTCCTTTTTTACTGTAAAATCATTTTCTAATTAAAAATAGTAAAATTAATTCAGGAGCTCGATTTTTAAAAAGAATCAAGGTTTTTATATTCCCAGAATTTACGTTCAACCATAATTTTGCTTAGTTACAAGAAAATGTGCATATACAGAAAATTTTCTTATTGATGTAATAAACTTTTTCCTCGATTAGCATCTAAATCGTCGATGCAATCATAAGAATATAGAAGTTAAAAGTAATATGTTATAAACTTCACAAAACTTTCTTCTACATCATTTTTGGGGTTGCGAAAATAACAATGCAATGTACCGTTTAAGGCGACAGTGGGCTTTCAAAATGTCAAAATTAGATTAAAAATTCATTTTTTCAGTTTCATTAAAATATGAAACTATATAATAGTAATAGCGTGTAGCAAAAAGAATTTTTCATTTCTCACCATCATTTTTGAGTTAAAAATTTTTATATTTGTAAACAAATATTGAAAATGAAAACTACTATAAACATCATTTTCTCGAAATTAATTTTAGTTCCCCATCATACTATAGGTATGGGGAACTTAGGTAATCGTGAAAATTTTCGACCTCGGTTTTTTGACTTTTTTACACGTTTTCAGGTGTGAGGAATCCAAAAATGACAAAATTTGTATGGTGTCTGTCTGTAGGGTGTCTGCTAGTGTGTCAGTGTGTCAGTCCGTTAGTGTTTCAGTGTGTTAGTCCGTTAGTTTGTTAGTCTGTTAACACGATATCTCACGAACAAATGATCGCAGAGAGGTCAGATCAGTTTTAAAATATTACTTTCGATAATGGCAAGAACCCTATTCTTTTGCAACATTCGAATTAAAAAACTTCGTAAGTTATGAGAAATTTACGATTTTCTTAACATATAGAGCAAAATTTCACATAAACGTCAATTTTGAGAGATATTTTCATCGTAAAGATGTCAGACTACTTTTGAAATATTATTTAGGACACTGGCATGATTATTAATGACTATGAATTTTCCAATATAAAGATTTCGTAAGTTATTGGAAATTTACGAATTTCTTAACATGGCTGAATAGAACAAAATTTCACATAAAATCTTGAGGGATATTTTCATCGTAAAGATGCAAACCACTTTCGAAATATTATTTAGGATACTGGCATGAATATCATAGACTACGATTTTTCCAATTTAAAAATTTCGTAAGTTATTTGGAATTTACGATTTACTTAACATGTCAGAATAAGACAAAATTGAGCATAAATTTCCCTTTTGAGGATCGTAAATACATTAGACAACTTCAAAATTACATTTATGATATTTGTTTTAACATGATTGAATACAAATATTCTAATAGGAAAATTTCGTAAATCATTCGTAATTTACGATTTTATGAACATAGTGAAATTGTAAATTTTTCATATAAATATGAATTTTTAGGATTATTGCATTGGAAATAGTAGGATGAAAACTAAACAACGGAATTGACCCTGATAAAATAAATTAATAGATTAGAATAAGATATATATATCGAAGTGAACGGTGGATAGCCTATTAGGCGGGGATTTCATTCTGTCATAATATCAAGCTTTGGTCAAATTCATTTCTTTTAACATGATTATAATATGTCTCGCACTAGAAATTTATGAGAACATAAATATGATGGGGAACTGAGCAAAGTCCACCTATGCCAACTAGTTTTTTTTTTTTTTTTTTTTTTTTACAGGTAGTTTTGGATGGTTTTAACAAAAGCTACTTGAAAAATTTCACTTACAATAAGAATTGTAGAGGGCGGGGATGTATTCAGCTTTTTCTTTTTCGAAAAAAGTTTTATTATTTTTTATTTCAAAATTTAAATTTTACAAAAAATTTAAAATTGTAACTATGTTTTGAGTAAGATAGATGAATAATCATTAAATAAAGTTTCATAAAAAAATAAGACGCAGAGAGCATTTTAAACAGGGAAACATTACGTAAACTAGTTGGTATACTGCTCAGTTCCCCATCATATTTATGTTCTCATAAATTTCTAGTGCGAGACATATTATAATCATGTTAAAAGAAATGAATTTGACCAAAGCTTGATATAGTGACAGAATGAAATCCCCGCCTAATAGGCTATCCACCGTTCACTTCGATATATATATCTTATTCTAATCTATTAATTTATTTTATCAGGGTCAATTCCGTTGTTTAGTTTTCATGCTACTATTTCCAACGCAATAATCCTCAAAATTCATATTTATATGAAAAATTTACAATTTCGCTATGTTGATAAAATCGTAAATTACGAATGATTTACAAAATTTTCCTATTAGAATATTTGTATTCAATCATGTTCAAACAAATATCATAAATGTAATTTTGAAGTTGTCTATGTTGTATTTATGATCCTCAAAATGAAAATTTATGCTCAATTTTGCCTTATTCTGACATGTTAAGTAAATTGTAAATTCCAAATAACTTACGAATTTTTTAAATTGAAAAAATCATAGTCTATGATATTCATGCCAGTATCCTATGTAATATTTCGAAAGTGGTTTGACATCTTTACGATGAAAATATCCCTCAAGATTGACGTTTATGTGAAATTTGGCTCTATGCTGCCATGTTAAGAAATTCGTAATTTTCCAATAACTTACGAAATTTTTATATTGGAAAATTCATAGTCATTAATATTCATGCCAGTGTTCTAAATAATATTTCAAAAGTAGTCCGACATCTTTACGATGAAAATATCTCTCAAAATTGACGTTTATGTGAAATTTTGCCCTATACTGCCATGTTAAGAAATTCGTAAATTTCCAATAACTTGCGAAATTTTCAAAGTAGCACAATTATAGTTACTAATGTTCATTCCGGCATCAAACCTGATATTTTAAAACTGGTATGACATTTTTACAGTAAAAAGTTTCCATTTAATGCACGTTTAAGTGAATTTTTGTCCTATTTTCCCATTATGTATGTGTGCATGTATGTGAGTGAACACGATAGCGTCTAAACGCTTTGTTCGAATGATCTGAAAGTTGGTACGTATGGTATAGGTCCTTATAGCACGAACTCTATTGATTTTGGTGAATCTAGCACTTATAATTTTTTACAGGGACACACCAAAAAAAATTCTTTATCATTATAGTCTATGGGCCCAGATTTTTAAAAATTCGATAGCGTCTAAATTCTTTATTCGACAGAGCTCAAAATTTGCACGCATGTTATGAGTCACCGTCACACGAACTGTACAAATTTTGGTGAGCCTAGCGTTTATAGTTTCTTTTACAGTGACACAAAGAAAAATTATTTATTATTATGGACTATATGGGCCAAAACTTTTTAACTGCGATAAGAGCCTTATTCAACTGAGCTGAAAATTTATACACATCACCGTTGCACGAAGTTCATAAATTTTGGTGAATATAGCAAGTATAATTTTTTTTACAGGGACACAACGAACATTTTTTTTATCATTATGGCTTAGGAACTGAAGTTATTCAAGTGCGATAGCGTCTAAATGCCTTATCAGATTGGACTGAAAATTTATATACCTGTCAAAGGTCACCGTTGCTCGAACTGTATAGCTCTTGGTGAATCTAGTACTTATAGTCTTTTAAAGGGACACAAAATTATCATTAGGGCCTGTGGGCTGAAATCATTAGCATCTAAATGCCTTATCACATTGAGCTGAAATTTTACATACGTACGGTAGGTCACCGTCGCATGAACCGTAAAGATTCTGGTGAACTTATAGTTTTTTTACAGGGACACAAAGAAAAATTCTTATCATTATGCCCTATGGGCACAAATTATTATAAGTGCAATTGTGTTTAAACTCTCTATTTGAATGAACTGCAAATTCATACACGTGTTACAGATCGCAGTCGCACAAACCTTATAGATTTTGGTGAATCTAACACTTATAGTTTTTTCTACAGGGACACGCAGAGAAATACTTTATCATCGGGGTTTATGGGCACAAATTATTTAAAATGTGATAGCGTCTAAATAGATCCTCCAATTGATCTGAAAATTTATATGTATGTTATAGGTAACCATCGCACGAACTTTACAGATTTTGGGGAGTCTAGCATTTATAGATTTTTGCAAGGACACAACGGAAATTTATCATTATGATCTATGGACTCAAATTACTTAAAGGGAAATAGCGTTAAATTAAACAACATCATATGAAGAAAAGTACACATAAAGTACACCTATTATAATTTTCTCTTTTACTTATTTAACGATTTCTCTTACTTTAATTTATTTATTCAACTGTAAATTACTTAATGTTCGGAAAGTCGAGTGGAGTCACTTGAGATTTGTTGAAAAATTATTCCCATACGAATAAAAGAAGAAACAGAAAAGTGAATAAAGGAAGAAAAATCAGGTTTTAATCTAGCATATGAATGCATGTGCACCTTCATTTATCTATAATCCATCCTTAATACCATTTTTCATTTAGTTTTCTTTTCTTAAAAAAAAAGAAAAGAAAAGTAAAAGAAAAAAAAAAAAGTAAGAAGGGGAAAAAAAGAAAGAAGGAAAAAAAAAAAAAAAGTAAGAAGAAAGGAAAAAATCTTCCAATGCCTACTTTTGAGAAAATTTGAAGTTATATCAGTTAAAAAAATACTACTTCTGTTAAAGTTATATAAAATTCGATTAATGATTTCATTACGAATAAGCCATCCAGATTTTAAGTTCATCTGTTCATTTGCTTAAAAATTATGCTCAAAAGTAGAAAACGAAAAACAGGTTGTTCCTTAAATTTTGTACGCCAGTGTATTTTCTTGGTGCTTGTAAATACAAGCGAATTGCGTGACATGTACGACTTTTGATCCGCGATTGTAATGAAATGCTCGCCCTCTGGTGGTCTAAGGTGAAATTATCACACCACTGCATATCATCATATTATGCAATCGATTTTCCATGATGTAATGGTGGAGAAAGAACAATAATAAATACACGTGGCTATTATATTTACTAACAACTGCAGTTCAGAGAGCGCCATCTATCGATCATTACAAACGCGGATAGGAAACATTTTACGATATAACCAGAAAATCTAACTAACATATATCAGTTTTATGAAGGTCTCAAAATACTTATATAGAAAAGTAAACTTGTATATACATACAGACGCACCAGAGTCATAAACACTTTCACAATTTGTCAGAAAGGTAAAAAGAAAGGAAAAAAGAAAGAAAAAGAAAAAAATACTCTAGAATATTCTTAAAAAATAAAAGATAAATAACATCAACAAGTGAAATTATTTACAATGAATTATTCCACACACGAAAGAATAACAATAAAAGCAATAAATTAAAAATTCGCAATTTTTTACACGCTATAGTTTGATATTTTAACTAAAATATGCTAAAAACGCTTATTTCATTCTCGATATCAGTTAAAATATCAGTAGGCATTTTAAAGGTCAAAATTAGCATCACACATTGAAAATATTTTTCAATTTAGAGTATAATAGCAATTTTAGTAAAACAACAAATGCACAAACTCTTTGGGAATGACAAAAAATAAATATTATATATATATATTTATATATATATATATATATAGCCTTATTCTGAGCTTAAAAGTTTCTCCTTCGCGACCGAAACGTAACCTATAAACAAAAATCCCAGAAAATTTGAATTTCATCTGTAAATAATACTTGTGCGTGACTTTTCTAACCGGTTATAGTTACTATTGTATCCACGGAGTAGAAAGAATTCTATTAATCCGTGATTGTATCTTTTCATGGTTGTCTACGAATGGCAAACATGATTAGATAGCTTCGAAAATTGTTTCTTTTCCTTTGAAAATAAGATGCAAAATGTCAAGTAGTAGAATTCGGGCTGTTGGGAACGTTTTTCAAATTCTTTTGGCGGAATATTTTTTTCTTTCTGAACATTTATGTAAGGAAAATATTATAATCATGAAAAAATTCCAACTTCGAGATATGGGTGAATCTATAAGTTTAAATGTCTCCTGAATTTATTTTTACTGTTCTTTTTTTTTTCAAAAAGTGTATGCATGCGTGTGCTTATATGTATTACGTATGAATGAACAAGTTAGCGTCAAAACACACTTTATCCCATTGAGCTGGAAGTTGGTAGTTATGTTATAAGCTCAATGTTAGACGACCTGTATGGATTTTCCGGAGAATAAGACATATATATATATTGACAGGAACACAAAAAAAAAGAAATCTTTTTCATTACGATCTATATATTCAAATTATTTGAAGTGCGCTAGCTTCTGAACTCTACATCCGATTAACATAAAATGGCATAATCATGTTATAGTAAAGGTCAACGTTTTAAAAACTATACAGATTCATATACAGAAATATACAAATGAACTATAAATCTGTTTTAATTTAAAACAATATATATATATATATATTTACTTTCCGAACACTATAGTGAGGAGAGAATTGTAATCATGTCAAAAATCCGAATTTGAGATTTTGATGTTTCTATACGTTTCGAGGTCCCCTGAGTCCGTTTTCACTATTTTTGCGATGATGTATGTGTGTGTGTATGTTTGTGAGTGAACACGCTAGCGTCTAAACGCTTTGTTCGAATAAGCTGAAAGTTGGTACGTATATTGTAAGCCACCATAGTACGAACCCTATTGATTTTGGTGAATCTAGCACTTATAGTTTTTTTACAGGGACAGAAAGAAAAATTCTTTGTCATTATGGCCTATGGGACCAAAATCTTAAAAGTGCGATAGCATCTAAACGTCTTATTCAATTGAGCAAAAAAATTATGCACATAATATAGGTCTCAGATCCTCAATCTGTATAGATTTTGGAGAATCTAGCACTTATAATTTTTTTACAGGGATACAAAGGAAAATTCTTTATCATTATGGCCTATGGGACCAAATTTTTAAAAGTGCGATAGCATCTAAACGCCATATTCAATTGAGCTGAAAATTTATATGAATATTATAAATCACTGTTGCACTAAATATAAGCATTTTGGTGAATCTAGCATTTATAGGTTTTTACAGGGACACAACGAAATATTCTTTATCATTATGATCTATGGGCTCAAAGTTCAATAGCGTTAAATAAAACATCGTGTAATATATGGAGAAAAATATTCAAACACTCTATTATGGTTTTCTCTCTTTTGTTTGTTTCACAACTCCTCTTTCTTTACTTTATCTACAAAACTGTTAATTACTCAATGTTCGGAAAGTCGAGTGGAGTCACTCCAGATTTTTTTTTTTTTTTTTTTTTTTTTTTTTAATCTCCCTCTTTTCCCACGCAAAAATAAATAAATTAATTAATTAATAAAATTAATTAATTAATTTAAATAATAAAACGATTAAAAAAACGATGATTTTTTTTTTTTTTTTAATCTGTCACAAAATCGACTTTCTTTTGACATTTAGGGTTATACTTCTAAAATCGTCCGCATTCGTCAGGAAAAATAGTTTTAATAAATAATTATTTTAATAAATAATTTGTATTGGGGGAATTTGTATAGGAAAATGTAGAAGAAAGTCTTGTGGTGACCAGAACATACTTTTAACAATATCTGCTTTCTACATTGTGTATGTGCATCAGTGAATACGATAGCATATAAACGCTTTATTCGAATGAGCTGAAAGTTGGGACGAATGTTATAGGTCACCGCAGCACGGATTGTATAGATTTGGGTGAATATAACACTAGCAATTATAATCTTTTTACAAGGACACAAATAAAAATTCTTTATCATTATGTCCCATGTGCTCAAATTATTTGAAAAACAATAGTATAAAATTAAACAACATACTCTTTGGTGGAAAATATCCAAGCACCATAGCTTGAAGTAGTTTAAGCACTTTTTCTGACAAAATGCTATTCAAGTGGTTTGTTAAAAATAGTAAAAACTTTGTTTGTAAATAAGCGAATGTCAAAATTTAGATTGTAAAAAAAAAAAAAAAAAAAAAAAAAAACTATATTTTTTTTTTTTCAAAATTTTTCAAAATTAAATTTTTGTTTTCTATTTCTTGTGTACCATTTCTTTAAAACCCACATCAGAAATCTGCACGATCAGGGAGCAAAGCCCTCGAGTCCGATCCGATATACTGTATTTGGATTTGGGTCGTGCCTAATTATTTTTGTATACTCGGGCAAGGTCGAGCCTGGATTGCATTTCATCCGGTTGTATCAGTACAGATTTTTTCCCCCTTTCCTTGTTAATTAGCTACGAACGTACAGATAAAATTTTATTTACAGTATACAGTATAGTCTTACATAAATTTGTTATATTTGTTAATATATATTGCTAGATTTGTTACATTTGTTGTATTTGTTACAATATATATTGATAGATTTGTTACATTTGTTGTATTTGTTACAATATATATTGATAGATTTGTTACATTTGTTGTATTTGTTACAATATTTGTACTATATTTGTTACAATGTACTATAGCCATACATACATTTGTTATTTTATATATTGTATTGTTTATTCACTTATTTTAATTATTCATTTTATATAATTTTACGTGATAGTATGTCATGTGAAACTTCGTTTTGATAAAAACTGTTTATAACTTCGATTTGTAAAATGGGCCCTCCGTGGCCGTGTGGTTATGTCACCACACTGCTAATCGCCTTCGAGTGTAGGAGAACGAGTTCGATTCCCTGGTTTTTTTTTCCAATTCTTCGTACTGTAATTCTGTCGTGTGCTATCTGTCATTATCTGACGAAGATTTACAAGCGGGCTTCGAGAGTCAAGCAAACAAATCTGATGTATATGTTGCCAATAAAACATAAACATTTGTAAAATCTTTCCAAAATATACATTTATATATCTTTTAAAGTGATAAGTTTTATAGAGAATTATATCGCTTAAAAAGATATATAAGTATCTATTTTAAAAATAAATCATAAAAGTGGTTAGAACCAGATAAACTTTTGAAAGAACACATAACAAAAAGAAATTGAAAAATTTAGTTTTCAAGTGAGATTGTTTTAAAATACGAAAGCTCATACGCCCATGTGTGAGGACGTCCGCTGGTAAATAATTAAAATGTTTCGTTTCTTTTTGTAACAATTCCTTTTTAACTGTAAATTTAGCGTCTTATGTTAATTAAATTGTTACAAAAATTTTACTGCCAATCTGTCTGTTGCCTTATGTATTCTATTGTGATTAATGTGTTATCCTAAGTATTGGTGCACTGATTTCAGAAAATATAATACAATTAAAAAATAAAGTCATTTTACGTAGGACGCCACGAGGAGTTCATTCGTGCAATGATACAATATAAAGAATATATAATATAAAATGTTTTTTTTTTACTTTAAATTATCATTGTACAAAAGGATATTATATGTGGTTAAAACCGTAGGTATAGTAATTCCAATAGATCTATCGTCCCTATGTTATCTACCGAAGATTTTTTTATGCCAAAAAATTTATAGCATCAGCCATTAGAGAATATGAAACTCGGCAATAGTAATAGAATAGAACTATTGCGAGAGTTGATGAATATTCTGAATGACGAAATTTGCGTGGCATTTAATTGTTCGAAAAAATGTACAGTCAGCAGCAAAATTATTCGAGCGCTAGCAATAATTCCTATGCAAAAAAAGTACACTTACTACTGCTTTGTTAAATAAATCCTTTTCAAGTTATGCTCTTAGTCAGTCTGTCTAAGAACATAATTCGACAAGGATTTATTTAACAAAACAGTATTAAGATTATTTTGTTTTTAACATAGGAATTATTGCTAGCACTCGAATAATTTTGCTGCCCCCTGTATTAATTCGTTAACGCCCGAATTAATTTTGAAAAATATTATTTTCTGATTATTTCACTTCTAAATTAATATAGACAACTGACAGTAAAATATATTAAATTAAACCATTCTTCTGATAGTTTTAAATTTAAAGCATATCCTCATTTGAGGACGATTGGTGTTTAACAAGACTTCTAGATAGAAAAACTTCGAGATAACAGATTAATTCCCTATTATACGCTGAGAAAGACCTCGAAAGCAAAGTATTTTAATATATATTATTATTTAACTTGACTTAAGTTGGTATATCTCCGCAAAAAAAAAAAAATATATGCGCTGAAGGAAAAATCGTAAAATAACTATCTAAATTATGTAATTATAATTAATTGTCGGCACATAAAACTTTGAGAGATCATTTAGAGTGATGCTCTAAACTGTCATGAAAAAGCAGAAATAATTTGAAGGAACCGCAAAAAATATACATGCCATTTTATTAGCTGTCCTCAAATGAGGACACTGAACGTTAATGGGTTAAGCCTTGGTTTTTAAGAACTCGGAAGCAAACGTCAACGTTTTCGACGCCGCGACGCTCCAATCAGAGTCTCCTTGATATCAGCGCTGGCGTTGAAACCGCAGAAAAGAGCGTCGTGACGCATGCGCAAAGACGCCGAATACGCTGACGTTCTCGTTTTGTGTTCTTAAAAACCAAGGCTTTAAAGCAAGTAGGATAACTTTCCATACATAAGTTATATTCCACATGCCTTTGTGTATCTCGTATATTCCACTAATTTATTTAAAGTATAATTTAAGAAAATCAATTGCTTTGTTATTATTATGATGTAAATACTGCTATTATTTTTCAGAGTATTTTTTAAAGTTAATTTTAATTACTTATAATTAATTAAATATTTTAATTAATTAATTAAAATCAATTAATTTGTTAATAAACAAATTGATTAATAAATTTTACGTAATTCATAGATATATAATTCTTCAAATGTCGCTATTTATTCAGAAAAAAAAAAGAAAGAAAAGAAATGAAAAGAAAGAAAGAAAAATGAATTTGAAACTGTTTCTGAAGTTTTTCATTCACCTCTAGTATATAAACTATTCATAAATTTTACAAGCTAAATTATCTGTGTGTGTTCCCGCGTGTATTCACACGGGAAAAGACAGCCATTAGAGAGTAAAATGGCCGTCTTTCCCCTCGATAATCAATCTATACCTCATTACTATATCTATGGTTAAAACATTTCAATATTAATCCCTAAGCACATCAGTAACGCAACCGCATCTTTCTTATGCTATTAAATATAAAATGCTATTACCTTGATTTTTATTTTTATTCATATTTCTTTCTGTAAGTCTTCAGCTTTACAGTCGGTAACAAAAGTGTCCGAACACTAGCAAAAATTCCTATGTAAAAAAAGTACACTTCATACGGTTTTGTTAAATAAATCCTTATCGAATCATGTTCTTACACTGACTAAGAACAGGATTCGACAAGGATTTATTTAACAAAACAGTATGAAGTGTACTTTTTTACATAGGAATTTTTGCTTGTGTTCGGACACTTTTATTACCGACTGTATCTAAACATAGAAAATTATACTGCTAATATATATAATAAATTTTATAAAATCTATCAAATATTTATACATACATGTATACATATGTGTGTGTGTCTGTGTAATATTATAAAAAGGGATATTTTATATAATGCTATCATGCTTGAAACATATTAAAGTTCTTTGTTTTTTTAAGTTATAAATTTTCTTAACTGGGGAGGATAAAAACGAAAAAGAATATATATATATATATACGTTTTTAACAGAAAAATCACAAAACATTTGATAAAAGAAACAAAATAAAATAAAATAAAATAAAAACTGTATAATTCTGTTAGTTTTGTCCAAAAGTTTTCCGATAAAAAGTGTAAAAATAAGTATTTTATACATAAGCTTAGGGAAAGAAAAAAAAAGCATACAAAAAAAAAAAAAAAAAAAAACATATACGTATTTTTTTCCCCCTCTAAGTATATGTATAAAATATTTATATTTATTATCGGAAGACTTTTGGATAAAACTAACAGAATTATACAGTTTTTATTCATTTATTTTTATTAAATATTTTGTGATTTTTCTGTTAAAAACGTATATATTCCTTTTTGATTCTTTCCTCCTCATTTTAAAAAAATTCATAATACATAAAAACAAAAAAATTTAATATATTTCTAGCAAGATTGAATTATATAAAATAACCCTATTATAATATTACGCACACACACATATATGTATTTAATTTAGATACATATATGAAACTTTATGAACAATTCAAAAAAAAAAGAAAATTATTTATAAAATATTTATATGTGGAAATGCTTTTGTGTGCAATCTAGAAGTATTTCTTAATTTTATGTCACAAAAAAATAAAAACTTTTACATGTAAGATTTCTCTTACCTGAAGCAGACTAGATTTTTTTCAACTGTGCATTCCATGAGTATTGTTTGAATAAAGAGCGGCAAGAAAATGAAATTGACCGCGACTATGAACTGCGACAGCATTTACCTGAGACAGCCAGCCCACAATGCTTTGCGAACTTCGACTTTTTCGGTGAAAAGCAATCTTTATCACACGCCTCATTCATTTTCATAAGTGTACCGGTCAGAAATTTTTCTGGAAATTCGGCTATTAAAAGAGATTTTTCTTTTGTGTTTATGGCTGGTTAGTATATTTCGTCCAAAAATTAATACTTCCATATATATATATATATATATATATATATATATATATATATATATATATATATATATATCTTCCGTGTTTTACTACATTTTCTTGTGAAGAAAGTTGTGAACTTTAAGAAGTTTTTAAAGTTATACTTAGAAAAGAAAACTTAAGGATTTTAGTTACTTTTTAAAGGGCTGCTTAAAATCCCGTTTCATTTTATTTTATTAATATGAAGATTAAAAGTTTTAATGAGAGAGAATTAAGTTGTGAGGGAGGTCAAGTTGTTATTGATTAAATATGGTCTATTTTTGTTTATTTATTAGTCAACATGACTTCGCAAAATTTAATTACTTTGATCATTTAACTTATTCAAGAACTTACGGGCCATAAAGTTACCAGAATATTCACCGGTAAAGCTATCATACATACTTTTCTATAAACCTTATTTTAAATTTAGAAACTTCTTCACACACCATAAAACTAAAGAAAGCACTACCGCGTTCAAAAGGACGTGGCTTTCTTCTTCAGGTGCAAAACACGTGCTACTGCCTTGAAGGCTTAGCAAGACAGTCTCGTTTTTGCCCTCAAAGCAGTAGAACGTGTAAACTGACATTTTTCTTTATTAAAACGCTCATCACAATTCAAGATTCCTTAATCAACTTAAAAGTAAAAATCTTCATATCTTCTTCAATCCCGTAGCAATATCTCATCCATGGAACATTCTATGTTCAGGGAAAAGTAAAAAAAAAAAAGACTTTGTAAACATTCAATGTTAAATAAATGCGTTTTAACCATGCGTTTTTACTACAAGGTATCTTTTCGTACTAAATTGATGGTGCTCTACAACTTAATATTTCTCATTTTTCCGCTATCTTGTAGCGTTTTCGGAATAGGAATACTAACACCACTGTTTTCCACCAGGTGGCGCTGTAAGCTTTGCATGACGCAGCGCAAAGCTACTTTACTATACCTAAGCACCACTTTTACAATTATAGCTAAAGCCGTTCACCAGTTAAAAGAGTGGGAACGGACTTTAGCAGACAGACAACTGTATTTCGTTCAGATCTTAATGATATAAATATAAGGAGATGGGACTTATTTCAAGCCAAGACACACACACACAGAGAAAAAAAAAAATGACAATCGGAGCCTCCGATAAGAAGTGATGAGCTCACAAAAAAGAAAAAAAAAAAAAAAAAAAGAAAGAAAAAGAAAAGAAATGGTTTGAAATAAGAACCTCCACCTTTTTTTTTTTTTTTTTTTTTTAAGTCTATTAATAACAAAAGATGTTTCTGTATAACAGCTGACAATAGAGCTGCAAAATTTTGCATGGGGATTCGTTTTAACTTTCCATGCTGCAACTCGAAATCCAACTTTCGAATTTTTCATTATATTTTTAACAATTAATTGAAGTTGATTCCGTTGTCATTTCTTGTCATTTGGCGTCTGAAAGGCGAATATTAAAATACATTAGCTGTCAATCAAGATCGTTAACAGAGTTAACTTTTCCTTTATATATATATATATATATATATATTGTATATATATATATGTGTGTGTGTGTGTGTATTAGACTAAAATTAAAGTAGCTGTACTCATCAGGGTTGGCTTGATTTTGCCCGGCACGAAAAAATTCGGGTGGTTTATTTCAATAAAACTCACTTGAAAAAACCCAAATGGTTTTCTTCAAAATCCTTATTTAAAATTCCACTTTTATCTAACTTACCATAAACATATAAATATAAAACAAATATTATATACATTATTAAAACATGAACAAAGAATTTTCAGAAATATTGGAGGTTCTGCTCTGTAGAAAAAAAATCCTGAAAATTTCCCCATGGAAAAAAATTATAATTATCTTATTAAAACAGAATAAAAAATTGTATATATAAAAGCAAAATAAGAGTTGTTTATTCATACAAAGAAAACTGTGGGACTCAAGGAATGTAAAATATAAATAAAAATCAAATTTAAAATAACATTTTTGAAAACTTTAACAGTGCAACACTGTTAGGTAATCTAGAGGGATAATAATTAAAAATATTTTATGAGAATCTAATGACTAGAAAAAAATTAATAAAGCAACACTAAACAATTATTAAAATTCTGTTTTTTGTTGTAAAGGGCAGATGAGCAGAATTTTAGAAAGTTTAAAGAACAACTATTAATTATAAAAATGCTGTAGAATTTTTTAAATTAAATTAAAAAATACTTTAGAAATTTTTAAAATTAAATTTTTAATTTTAATAAATAATTAATATTTAATTTTTTTTTAATTATCTTATTCCTGCTTAATGAAAGAAAAAAAAAAAGAAGAAAATATTCCTAAAAACTCTGATAAAACCATAGATATATAGATCTATCATCCCCATATATAGATCTATCATCCCCATGTTATCGAGCAAAAATTTTTTATGCCGAAAAAAAGTTCTAAAATCAGCCATTAGAGAGTATTGAAAAAGAGAAAAAAAAAAGAAAAATGAATTTGAAATTGTATCTGGAGTTTTTCATTCACCTTTAGTAAATAAATTATTCACAATTTTTTTTTTACTAAATTATCCGTGTTTATTCCTGTGTGTGATTTACTCGGGGAAAAGCAGCCATTAGAGTGACTTTTCCCGAGAAAAAAAGTATCACTTTTTCCCTCTCGCTGATCAATGTATGTCTTATTACTATATCTATGAATAAAACACGAAAATATTTTGAAAAAGCCATAGATGTAGTAATTTATATACAGTACGACGCAAAAGTTTAGACAATGACGTTATCCATCTTTAAAATTTTTAAGTATGATGTCAGAATTACAAAAACCTGTATATATATTTAGAATATGTTTTAAAATGCTATAATCAAAAGACAGTTGTTCGATTTGCTGTAATTTTAATTTTTTTGATAAAAATAAAAATTTGCTTGTCGCAAAAGTTTAGACACGATTATGAGTTTCTGTGAATATTTCCTGGCATATGCAAATTTAAAATCGATGATGTCACAGATTTTGAGTACTTAAGTTCTGCAAACTATAACGCTTCGTAGTCGACATGCCTCTAGCTAAAAAAATTCAAGGGAATGAAGTTTCAATGATTTGGCAGTTGAAAGCTGAAGGGAAGCGCGTTTCAGAAATTTTGGCTATTATTCATAGATCTAAGAAATCTATTATCGAGTTTTATCGCAAAATGTAGATCTGGGAAGCTACGTGTAAGAAATATACAAGAGGATCGTTTGATACAGAGACTAGCGAGTACCCAACAAATGAGTGTACGTGGAGTTCAAAGGTCATCGGGACTCTCTGTATGAAAGAATACGATTCGTAGACGAATTGTGGAAAATGGAACAACAGTTTATAGCAAAATATAAAAGAAAGCAGCTCTGAAGCCACATCATAAATTACAAAGAATGTTGTGGGCTCGAAAGCATATGTCATATGGACAGAAATTCCAATCAGTCATATTTAGGGATGAAGAAAGTTAGAATCTAGATGGTCCAGATGTCTGGTCATCGTATTGGCATGATTGCGGAAGGAACCTCTAGGTTTTTTCAGTCGCAGATAAGGAGGGGGCTCGGCGATGATTTGGGCAGCCATTTGCTATAATGAACAAGTATCTCTGACCTTTACCAGTTGTCGTCAAATATCACAGCATTATACAAAGACATTAGAAAAGAACTTAATGCCATTTGCTGAGCTTCTAGGTGGCCCTCAGTGGCCATTTCAACAAGACAATGTTTCGATTCAAACTGAAAACAATACAAAATTTTGGTTTAATTCTCATAATATAAGAGTTCTCGACTGACCAGCATGTAACACAGATCTGAACCCTACAGAGAATCTTTGAAGCATCATGTCTCGCCAAGTTTATAGCAATGGTAGACAATACTTTTCTGTACAGGAACTCAAGACATATATTGAGGATGCATAGTACGACATCGGTCCCCAAACTATGCAAAATTTAGTTTCTTCGATGGAATTTCGTATTTATGAAGTAATACAGAAGCGCGGATGCACAATTAGGTTTTAAAAATTGTTTATTTAGATTTTATTTAATTTTTGTCTAAACTTTTGAGACAGTATTATATTTTTTGTTACCATTTAATTACTTGCAATATGTACAGTACTACTTTTCATTGTTATAAATATTGTTTATATGCACAGCATATTACATTCAAGCTATGCTAGGAAAAATGATTAAATACTTTTCGAAATCTGCATGAATTTCTTCATTGTCTAAACTTTTGCTTTGCACTGTAGATCTATCATCCCCATGTTAACGAGCAAAGATTTCTGATGCAGAAAAAGTTTTTTGGCATCAGCCATTAGAGAGTTAAAACTCGGAAATAGTAATAGAATAGAAAGTTGATGATTTTTGAAAAATGTAGTTAGCAGCTTCGGAAGTTTTAATATATAACTAGTATTTTGTGGCCACCACAAGACTTTCTTCTATATATAATCCTATACAAATTTACGCAATACAAATTATTTATTATATTATAATTTATTAAAATTATTTTTAATGATGAATCCAGACGATTTTTAGCTCAAAGAAGCATAATAATAAATACCGAATGAAAGAAAGTCAGTTTTGTGCAGACATGAGTATAGTAAAAAAATAAAGAAAAAGGGGTATCTGGAGATTTTCATTCTCTTGTAGTACATAAGTTATTCATAAATTTTATTTGCTAACTTACCAGTGTGTATTTCCGTGTATATTCATTCGGAAAAGACATCCATAAGAGAGTAAAATGGCCGACTTTTCCCAAATGAAAAGGCATCACATTTTCCCTCTCAATGATCAATCTATGTCTTATTACTGTATCTATGGAAAAAACCCTGATAAAACCCAAAAAACTCTAATTGAACCCGATAAAACCCACTGGACTGTTTTTTTTTTTTTTTTCTGAAAAAAAAAAAAACGGGTTTTTTTCCCAACCCTGGTACTCATCGAAATATTGCTTTCGGAAAAAAATCGGAAATATGACTAAATGTATAATAATAGCAAATGCTGTGAAAATGGAGTTTCTAAATTAAATAATTGATAATAACTCTCACGACTTTCTCTTACCTTGCATTTCAATACTATAAATAGAGATTGCATATTAAGTCTTAAGAAAAGTAGCGTAAGATAATAAAGTTCAATGTACTTTTAAAGTAATATAAAATAGGTTTAGGAACAGTTTCATTTGACACGTAGTTCTGTGTTTAAGGAGCTACCGCCCCCTTCAAACCCCCGTTCAATTAAAAGTGCGTACAATTATTTATTAAGGGAAAAAAAATCAAAGCTGTTATTAATTTGCTTTAAAACTTTCCAATTTTGAACAAATTTGTAAGTGGTCTAATACGAACTTCAGAATACAAAATTTGAATTTCCTTCAACTATATGTTTTTAAGTTATGCTCATAATAGATATACATACAGACCGACCGCTAAAAATTGAACTGTTGTAATAGGGGCACATCAAAATGTGATCTTATATAAAAAACCAGAGTTGAAATTTCCAAAAAGACTTTGTTTACAGCATATAAATGAAAAATTAATTTTGCTTCCTCAGCAAAGTCGATATAGTAAAATATAGCAAAACTCTTCCATCAATTACATTCAATAGAAAAGAGCGTTTAGCTTAATTTTGGGTAGTTTTGTATATTTTCTATAATCAATATGTACTTTAAACAATATTGTGTACTTAAATTTAGTAGTACTCAAAAAACATCTAGCACAAAAGGAATTACAGTTCTAGCAATTTCCAAGTATAGCCGCAATATATCCAAATACTTTGGGTAGGCCTGTAAATGAATGATGAAAGATTTCCACATAACAATCTACACAAAACAAGCTTCTATGCATACAATACATTTTGTTCATTCCGTTTTGTTTAAGTCAGCTTATAGGTGTTACACTGTACTTACTAAAAATTTCCCCATAGACTTAATGTAGTATTTGAATGCTCTTGAATGTTCCTGTACACGAACCATTTGCTTGATCTCAATGAAAAGTTTAGTGCAGCATCCCTATATATGATACATATTTAGAGTACCAAGCTTGGACTTTCTGCTATTATTTGTTCTTGAGATAGATAACAGACACACACACACACAGAGAGAGAGAGAGAGAGAGACCAACCGCTAAAAACATGATTTTTTGGATTCAGAGGACCTCAAAACTTGTAAATATAACAAAAGTTCAATTTCGAAAATTTGACCCAAACACAATATTTTCTCTATACCTCTCTCTATATATGGGAAAGAGAAAATAAAAACGCAAATTTGGCGATTTCAATATTTAATAGTAGGCCTTTTTTTTTTTTTTTTTTTTTTTTTTTTTTTAATCTGAAAGAGCCATGCTACAGCTGAAAGAAAAAAAAAAATAGATTGTGTAGTGAATAAAATAGGCTAAATTTTAAAATAAAAAAAGATGGGGAATTTGAGTTTTAGACACTAAAGCATAAAAACGTATCTCCACACAAAAATCCTATTTAGGTACACCGATAAAATATGAAAATTAAGATTCAACACCACTGAGAAGCGAGTCAGAAAATGATTTAGTGAAAATTTATTACAATAAAAACATGAATATAAAATTACGCATCACTGACAATCTGTTAAACATTTTCCCGATTTATTGGATACTAGCCGCCTTCGGCGACCAGCTGGTTCGCGATCCCTAAAAAATCCGACTTTACGAAACTCCCGCTCGGTGGCGCCTGCGGCGCCTTTTTCCCGTTTCAGGTCTAATAACAGCTTATTGATATATCGTGAAAATAGCTTATTGAAATCGCAGTAAATTCCCGCTCGTTAGCGCCTTCGGCGCCCTATTTCCTTTGCAATATCTGTTCGCTCAGATCTAACAGCCTGTTCGCTCACCATGTTGTGATCTTTCAAATTTCTGACTTTAGCTAAGTCCCACTCGGTGGCGCCTGCGGCGCCTTATCCCAGTTTTAGAACTTACAACACCTTCCTCGCTCATTAGAATTTGAAATATTGAAATTTTGAAATATAACAGCGCCATCTGGCGGTATAAATTTCTGTAATATATTGTTCAATTCCAAATCAACAAAGCTTTCAAATGATGTATTACTTATGAAATTATTTAAATTAGTAGCTGAGATACAACAGAAAACCTAATCAGGACACCTTAAAACGTATAAATTAGGTGAAATCTCGAATTCCACTTTCGATTTGATAATATAAAAGTATTTCAAAATGTCTTTCGAATGAAGTATTAAGAATAATTTAATCGTAATTAGAATTTGAAATACACGTAATTAAATTGAATTATTTGCAATTAAATGTAAATTAAAATGTTTTTTTTTTTTCTTTTATTCTGCGAAATTTCTTTCAGTAATCCCCGAAACTTGCATAATTCCGGGCTATATAACGTTAAAATCCTTAGTACTGTATGTGAGCAGAAATTCGAATTCGAAACTCTGCAAAATATAAAAGAATAAAGGTGTTCTGGGTATTCCGTTGTTTTCTCCGAAATTCCCGTTCCTTTTCTACATCTTTGCCCCTTCGCCCTCCCCCCCCCCTTTCCGCCGATAATAATAATTTTACACTCGAAAATATTCGCATTCGATTTACCTTGCCTTAAAATCTAAATATACCAACCAATTTCAAACGCAGTAACTCTTTTTTTTTTAATTTTTGCCCCTTTTCCCCCTTCCTCAAGCCCTCTCTAATAATCGTACTCTTTCAAAAATATTCACAATCGAATTATCGGGCATTAAAACCAAATACTACGAAATTTCAACAGCATATCTCAATTTAAAATACTGCAAAGTATAAAAGAAAACTTCATATTTTTCCAATAAATACGTCATTTTTTTATTTATTCATATATTTTCATGAAAATTGAACAGTAGCTTTATAATATGCTGTCTAGGCCAAATATTAATTCAAATGTAACGTGAATGAAAATTTGAAAAAGGTTGAAAATTGCAATTTTTATCCCCACTATGAAGCACGTGATATCTTAATTGGTTACATTCATTTCCTTTTTTATCGCAGACCGTTGTCTCCATGTGTTTTGTTTCCGATCGAGACAGCTTAGAAAATCGTCTGCTGATAGAAAGTTTCTTTTTCTGGGTCATTTTTCCATCGACATGGGTCGACATTTTAATTAATATCTCCGCAACTAATTAAAATTTTTAAATTCTGTTTTCACTATCAACTCGGGAAGGCTTCTGAGCACACGTATGTCAAATTTTATACTTCTGCGTTCAGTAGGGGCTGAACGTATAGATGCTCAGACAGACAGACAGACATCTTCTTTTATTATTATAGATAGATAGATAGTAGTTACAATAAAACAGAATCGCAGTATGGTAAAAAACTAAAAAAAAAAAAAAAAAAAAAAAAGAAGGGGGTTAAATCATGCTTCACTTTTAAATTATGAAACATTTTTCCATATTACGGATATGAAACTGCTCAATTTTAAAACATAATAAGGGTAGGGGAAATTTTGATAAACATTTAGCGCAAGACTCGGCCGATGGCAGTGGGAATACAAATCTATATTCATATGCATTTTTTTTTTTTTTTTTTCAAAATATATACATATTTAGACATATTAAATATTGTATATTAAATATTGAAAGAGATTGTGTGCATACAGCGACATTATATAAGGCACAGCCAAAGGCAGTGCGACCTGGCCCATTATACTGTATATAGGTTTAAAGGCTATAAAAGATACAATGGACTCGAAGCGTGCGTATCCGAGAAGACGCTGCCGAATGCAGTGGGTTCATGTGCAAACATGGAACAAGTCCAAAATCAGCATTTTCTGGAAAGCTAAAAAAACATAATTTACTAAAATGAGAAGAGGAAATTTGCTGCATGTAGAATCCGGATTTTTTAAAGTTTTAATCATGTCTCTCTGGGGGTCACCGAAGCGGGAGAGCCATCCCTTTCGTGGAGGATCAAAATTGTGATAGCATGTCTCCGGACCACCTCTAGGAGTGTGTCCCAGACCGTCGCCCGAAATTGCCCGTCATTATGGCTCACCTGTATGCAGTTAAAAAATCTAAAGTATAGCTTTAAAAATAAAATAAATAGACATATTATATTTATTTAAATTCATTTTTATTTCATCTGTTAATGACACCAAAAGTTACTTTTAACAAAATAATATTGATTTTTTCTTTTTTCCTTTTTTTTTATGAATTCGGTTGTAAAAAAAGCAGTTTTGGAATTTTAAAATTTTAGACGGATTTCAAATAGAAATCGTTAATCGCCCTTGATAGATTAGCCATTTTGAGTCTAAAATATATCAAAGATATTCATTATTGTAATACATAATACATCATTCAAAAGATATTTTAAAGTATTTTTATTGCAGGCTATTAAAATGATATAAGCCGTTAAAATTCTGTATGAAACTTTCGGTGAAAACTACGGAAAAAACAGAAATTTTTTATTCTTTTATATTTTACAGAGTTTCAAATTCAGATTTTCGCTAACATTTCGTACTAATAATTTTTAACGGTATATAGCCCGGAATTAAGCAAGTTTTGGAGAAAACCACAGATAAGTCAGACACAAATCTTTTAAAAAAATGTTTGTATTATCTTTGTATTTCAGCTTCTAATTAGTATAATTTCATTTTTATATTATCGAAAGTGGAATTCGAGATTCACCTGGTTAACACGTTTCAAGGTGTCCTGATTAGGTTTTCTTTTGTATCTCAGATTTGATTTGGAATTGAACAATATATTACAGAAATTTCTACCGCCAGATGGCGCTGTAATATTTTAAAATTTCAATATTTCAAATTCTAATGAGCGAGGAAGTTGTTGTAAGTTCTAAAACGGGGATAAGGCGCCGCAGGCGCCACCGAGCGGGACTTAGCTAAAGTCAGAAATTTGAAAGATCATAACATGGTGAGCGAACAGGCTGTTAGATCTGAGCGAACAGATATTGCAAAGGGAAGAGGGCGCCGAAGGCGCTAACGAGCGGGAATTTACTGCGATTTCAATAAACTATTTTCACGATATATCAATAAGCTGTTATTAGACCTGAAATGGGAAAAAGGCGCCGCAGGCTCCACCGAGCGGGAGTTTCGTAAAGTCGGATTTTTCAAGGATCGCGAACCAGCTGGTCACCGAAGGCGGCTAGTGTTTAATGAAATATTACAGAAAACACTTCTTCTGATAGAGAAAATGTGTGTTCTTTAACTATTTAGTGGAAGCTATTAAAAAGAAAAAAAAAAAAAAAAGGAGAAGAAAAAAAAGAAGTTATTTTTAACGTTATTTCTCTTTGTTTCCTTTCTTCTTCTTCTTTTTTTTTTTTTATCCCCAATTTTTGTTTCTTATTATTCCAAATGAAATGAATAATTAAAGAATAAAAAGCTTTTTACTATAAAAATGCATAATTTTCTATTAAATTACACATAAAAATCAATTTTATTACAAGGATAAACAGAGAGAAAAAAAAAAAATACATTATAATTAAAAATAAATAACGAGGAGGAAAACAACGAAAAACGTATTAAAACTTCTATGGATGCCAGAATATTTCGCTGTGTTCGTCTGTGTTGAGAGTTGACACGTTCATATAAACATTTTCTTTTATTTATTAACTGGTTATACTAGGTTAACAAAAGTGTTTCAGAGTTCGGTTGTCAAAATAGTCTATTCTATACCAACAGAAAAAAAAAAAAAAAACTGGAGTGACTCCACTCGACTTTCCGAACATTGAGTAATTAACAGTTTTGTAGATACAGTAAAGAAAGAGGAGTTGTTAAACAAACAAAAGAGAGAAAACCATAATATAGTGTTTGCGTTTTTTTCTCCATATATTACACGAAGTTTTATTTAACGCTACTGAACTTTGAGCCCATAGATCATAATGATAAAGAATTTTTCGTTGTGTTCCTGTAAAAACCTATAAATGCTAGATTCACCAAAATGCTCATAGTTAGTGCAACAGTGATTTATAATATTCATATAAATTTTCAGCTCAATTGAATAAGGCGTTTAGATGCTATCGCACTTTTAAAAGTTTGGTCCCATAGGCCATAATAATAAATAATTTTTCTTTGTGTCCCTGTAAAAAAACTGTAAGTGCTAGATTCTCCAAAATCTATACAGTTGGTGCAACTGTGACCTATAACACGTGTACAAATTTTTTGCTCAGATTAATAAGGCGTTTAGACGCTATCACACTTTTAAAAATTTGGCCCCATAGGCCATAATGATAAAGAATTTTTCTTTGTGTCCCTGTAAAAAAACAATAAGTGCTAGGTTCTCCAAAATCTATACAGATTGAGTATCTGTGACCTGTAATATGTGTATTAATTTTTTGCTCAATTGAATTAGGCGTTTAGAAGCTATCGCACTTTTAAGATTTTGGTCCCATAGGCCATAATGATAAAGAATTTTTCTTTGTGTCCCTGTAAAAAAACTATAAGTGCTAGATTCACCAAAATCAATAGGGTTCGTACTATGGTGACTTACAATATGCGTACCAACTTTCAGCTTATTCGAACAAAGCGTTTAGACGCTAGCGTGTTCACTCACAGACATACATCATCGCAAAAGTAGTGAAAACGGACTCAGGGAACCTCGAAATGTATAGAAACATCAAAATCTCAATTTCGGATTTTTGACATGATTACTATACTTTCCTCACTATAGTGTTCGGAAAATAATGAAAGAAAGATAGAAAAACAGCAATGGGAAAATCAGTTAATATTCTCAAGTTCTATATTCGTAAATACGATTTATGTTAGCAGCATTGATCCAGTTTTACAGGACGTTGAATACAATGAATTTCAAAACATTCAATACATCTGTGAGCTACAATATTATTTAATGTTTATTATTAACCCTTGAACACATCTTACATAATAATTTCTCATGTGTGCGTGCTTTAAACCAGGCCTGTCCAACCTAAAACACTTGGTGGGCCGCATTGGAAATATATTCTATTCATTCGGGCCGCACCATATGTACAGTCATAAAAAAGCCCCCCCCCCCACACACACACACACTTCTTTCCCCACTAATTTTGACGTAAATTAGTGTAGAGACATGCGGCTGGTGCCGATCGAATAGTAATAAAGCAGTTTAGAACGGTGTAGTTAGATTTTGCTTAAGGGGGTGTCTACATATTAAAACTGGCATGAACTTAATTTTTTCAATCGACAAGCTTTTTGGATTATTTGGATCAAATCAGTCCCAAGAATGGTTTCTCTCAATTTTTCACATAATTTGTTAAAATATGGAAATTCTAATGTTAAATGAATGTAATAAACGTTAATTCCTGTCTACCCAAAACATTAATATACTTATATATATATATATATATATATATATTACGTTAGAATGAAATAAGCCAAATGTATTCCATGAATATTTTTGGTTATTTTTTTTTTTTTTTTTTTTTTTAATTATGAAAAATTATTAGTAATTTCATATTTCAACAAATTATGAGTTGGGACTTACATTCATATTTCCACGAATAGAATGGGTATCGTAAAAAATATGAGTTTCTAAATTCACAGTTCATACCTATCATTATTTGTCGAATTGTAGTGATATTTAAATTTTTATTATTCTTAGGGAACTGTCACTTGTTATAATTTGTACCATATATTACTTTGCTTGCGCATGATTTAAAATAGTTATTCAAGTAAGTCTAGACGTACACATCATTTTTTAATTAGCATTACTTTACTTTAGTTTACATTTAAAATTGTTATGCTTCTTTTACGATTATTATCTGAATAGATATAATACTTTTTTCTGTGATATCTTAATTTAAATTTTTACCTTCTGCTATATTCAATAGAAGAAAGTATTGGATTCGTAAAAATTTTCGACCTCGAGTTTTTGAGGGATTTACACATTCTGAGAGCTGTAGAACATGATTTGACCATTTTTAGAAAATGTCTGTCTGTTTGTCTGTCTGTCTATGTGAGTGTGTGTGACAAAATTTTGTGGCGACTGTATCTCAGGAACTACTGCATAGAATTTCATACAAATTGGTATGTTGTTACACATTGAGTATAGTACAAAATTCTGTATAAATGTGCATAAAGAGAATTATTTTTTAATAATCATTATGAAATTTAAAAGAATTATTTGTAATAGAGATAGTCAACTGGGAAAAAAAAAAAAACTTTGTTTATGTAGGAGCTTCGCCTGCCCCCCTAGGGTGGAAATCTCCCTTCGAGGGGAGTAAATGTTCATGATGGATATCTTTCAAAAGAGCTCGCCAGTACCTTTAAAACGAATGGATGAACCATCGATATGCGATAATTTAAAATAAAGTTATCGATTTTTTCCATTTTTAACAAAAAAAAAAAAAAAATAATAATAATAATAATAATAATTAAATGTAATATTGAGAATAAAGTTTATTTATTTTATTTTTTGGATATTTAGTGTTATAGTACTTCTCTAATATGGCAATCGTCCGCATTATCATGGAAGATAATTTTTTTAAATAATAATTTTAATAAATTATTTTTACTGAGCAAATTTGTATAGGAAAATATAGAAGAAAGTCATGTGGTGGCCACAACATACTAGTTTAAATATAGAGATTTACCCCTGATCAATTTTTGCTGGTAACTCAATGAAAACTTGATATAAGGAATATAAACTATGCTTTTTTCCGAACCGCCTTGACTTACGAAATTAGAATCTGTAATTAAAAATGGGTAGTATTATTCGGAAAGAATAAAAAATAAAGTAGAAGAAGTTTTTGCAAGTTTTAATATGTAAATGACACCCTAAACAAAAATTAGCAATTGAATTAAAAATTATATGTTATTACCAATCGTTAGGCACCAGCTGCAGATTTCTACGATAATTTACGGTGAAATTAGTCTATTATTATTATTATTATTTTATGACTGTACATATGCATATGTGCAAATATGTTTGTGAGTATATGATTCATGTATGCATATGCTTTTTTCGGGGAAGGGCAGGGTAAAAACTTGGAGCAGAATACATTAATTTAAATTATTTTCATTCATAAAATAACAATAGAATCGTGTAAATTTATGACTACATAATAAAACTATAATAAAAAGAATGAATAATGTATCTAATAATATTTCATTACAACAATTCTTTAGCTACCATAATCGTTGAAAGGTATTTTCACTTCGAAAAGTCAGAACGTATTTATTAATTTTTGATCCGTTAACCAAAGTTGTCAAACTTTAAATATCGTTAGTCTCTTCGCGGGCCGCAAGTAACTACGCGGTGGGCCGCATGCGGCCCGCGGGTTGGCCACCCCTGCTTTAAACAACAATAAAGCAGTACAAGTAAGAATAAGTTTCAAGCACAACGGCAGCCGTGCTCGTCAATACACTGCAGGATTCACGCTTCTATTATTAATATTAGGGACAGCGCGTACGCAGTCCCTGCTACCAAAAATTATGCACCCCAAGCAACCTCTCGTTGTGCAATGAGAGGTCTCTGCTCGGGGGAGCCTCCTTCGTGATCAAGGCATACCCCAGTGCCAGGTAAGTATGTTTGATTGGGAACGAGAAAAGAGTATCTTATAAAGATGCTCGGTACAGAAAACGGTGTTGGAAGATCACCAACACCGACTTTTGATATTTAAGTATTTGTAGAAGAAAATTATTATATGGTAACTGTTACGAAACTTTTAAAAGTTTCTAAAAACGAAAGTAAATCTTGGTTAAGAAATATTTTTCATAAAAATTATTTATTATTTAGATTTCGATATATTGCCACTGCCTGTATCAGCAGATCTTTCTGTATCGCCACAACATAGTGTTTTGAACGTAATTCCCCCCTCTCCCCCCTAAATAAATAAGAAAGAAAGGAAAGTTCACGCAAGTATTTTTAATTATAAGTTTGATACATATAAAATTTCCAAATAAAATTAATTTAATCTTCATTAAGTTATTCAGTAAAACGCTATATATATTCCAATTTGTTATTTTTCGTCTTCTAAAAAAACATTTTACTTAAACTTCATTTTAAAAAGGACTTATACATATTTTACATTATAATTTTTATTGGTGGTCAGTTTTTCAATTTAGTCGAATTAATTATATAAAGAAATGTCAAAATAAATTTAATCATTACATCCCTCCCTTTTCCCCTCATAACTCTAAAAAAATTTAAGAGGTTAATTTTTTAAATAAGTTGTTTAAAAAAAAAAAAAAGATATTAGATAAAAGAAAAAGAAAAAGAAAGTTAAAATATTTTTATAGTTTAAATTCCTCACTTTTAGTTCTTTACATTAATTATATGTATGAATGGCAAAATACATAACCTCTAAAAGAGCATTTGCTTTGTATGATATTTATGTTACTGACAAAATAAAAATATTGAATTATTTATTGAATTTTAGTTTACTTAACTAACACACTGCATGCGGAAACGTACTTTTACATTTTCAGCAATCTGTCACTAGAGCGTGGGGTTACGGAAGTACGTTTTTCGAAAAATGAGCCCAGCCTACTTTAACAAATTGTTGGTCTTTTTTCCCTATTTTAGAAAGTAAGCCCCTCCAATAAGAACGTCATCTGGCATTCCTCACGAAAATACGCCCACTACAACTACATGCGTTGAAGAGTATACATATGTATATATATTGCGTTGACAAATAAAGCTGATTATTGTTTATATTATAATTTAATTTATAAATCTGTTATTTTTGTATTAGCTGATTTATTTATTTATTTATTTTATTTTATTTTTTCCCTACCGAAACAATAAAAATACTCATATTTTTCTATTAAATTGTCAGTTAACAAAAGAATAGCTTAATATATTTTTTTCCCCCTTAAACGATTTCAGATGAAAATAAATCCTTGTATTTAAATAGGTTAAAAAGATTTAAAACACCTACTCAATGGCAATGCTATGAGTGTGAAATATGCCACGCCTTCTCCTTCAAATAACAATCAAAATTATGTTATGTATTTGTAGGGTCATTGCATGAAATTAGAAAAAATATTAGTTCAGTAAAGCCATATTTCATTTCATGAGTAATTTTAAGACTGAAACTAAACCAGTCATTACAAAGTCAAGTAGTTCTTGGATTGAAGTAAAAATTAACCCCCCCCCCCCTTTCTCTTTACCCATATATAGTTTTCGATTTTTTTCCCCCAATATTTACACGTTTTGGAATTTCCTGGATCCAAATACATAGGTGCTAACTTCAACGGTTTTTTAAATTCACTATTTCTTTGTAAAAAATTTCATCAAGTTTAATCGCAGAAAACTACTAAAATATATACTCAAAATTTCTATAAAAATTTCCTGTAGCAAAAAAAACGTACAAGTTGGGCAGCTATGCAGATATTTAGTTTTTAGCTGTTGGTTTGTGTGTGAGTCCGTTATCAACATAAATGAAGAACAAAGATTAGCAAGAAATCTAAACTAGGAATTTTAAATTTGTGACAGATGGGAATGTTAAATGACACTTTTTAATGGAATCGGTTAAAAAGTTCATGTGTATAAGGGGCATCCAAGAGAATTCAAATGCATTACGTCTGATCTATAATATATATATATTTTTTTTAATAACGTTTAATAACTTTAGACTACACAAGGCAAAGTGAAATAATAAATAAAATAGTTGTGCAGTGAAGGATTCTTTATGTAAATGAATTTTAAAGTCCTTTTAGATTATTTAATGCAAAATAAAAAAAAATATTTTTGTATGCATAAGAGCAAGTTTAGTATTGGATATGGCTGGAAAATCTCCACCATACGTTTATGGAGTACCACAAACGCAAATGAGTTTGAATATATTATGTTATGACTGTATGTGAAAACTGCTTGAAGTGCTTTCAAGCTTGTTATCTGCTTTGCATACTGTGCTAAATTTAAGTACAGCTTGAAGTAGCTATGTATATGATAGATTACACACAAGATTATACAAAATTAGCAGAATTCATTCTTGTCTATTAAATAGAGTTGAGGAAACCTGTTGTATTAAATTCTATTGAGACCACGAAAATTGCTTAGGAATAATAACTATTTCCTGATCCCCATATTGTAGACCAAATACAGATACCAAATTTCAAAGTTGAATTTTTGTTGTAATTACATGTTTTGAGGTGCCTTATATGAAAATAAAGATTTTAGCGTTTAATGTGCATATCTCGCATAACATAACTGAAAAACAAATATTTATAGAAAATTGAAATTAGATATTTTGAAGATTGTATAAGGTTATCACGTTAGTAATTTTCAAGGAGTAGTGCTCGGAAAATTTGTTTGAATGACTTTGAATAAACTTGAAACTTAATAACAGCTTTACTTATGCATTTATTTATTTTTAAATAATTTAGTTACTATATTTAATCGGGAATTGAGGAGGTGGTAGCCCCTCCCACCCACCCACCCCCACCCCACTCCCACAGAAAAATGTGCCAATTAAAACTGTTTCTATAACTGTTGATACAGTATATGCTATCTTACACTTTAATCTGTAATAGTATTCAAATGTAAGGTAAGAGAGTGCCATTCCAGATGATTGTTTATTATTATTAGTATCAGTATATGTTTATTTATTTATTTTTATCACGAACACACAAACTAATTTTTACAAAAACTGAAAATCGGCTGTGAAAAGCGATTACGCGTTCACAATCAAAATCGTACAGTTTGGTTATAAAGAAAATATTTAATGAAATTCCTTTTTCAGTTTTCTGCAATCATCTGTTTCGTCAGAGTGTGTTGTCTCATTCGACAAAAGTCGGTTGTGGGAGGTAAGTAACGTGATTACAGAAGGGGAGAATAAATAGTTTTATTTTTAATGCGAAATTTCGCCGGATTTTAACAAAAATTAAAAATTTGCTGTAAATATTGGTCATAAATTCCCAGTCCAAAAATCTCTTAATTCATTCAAAAAATTAAGAATTTAATTTAAAAAAAATTAAATATTTAATTAATTTACAATCACCTGTTTTCTTGTCAAAAAGCCGAAAACTCCACTTTTAAACTGTCATGTGACAAAGAGTTAAAGAAGCTGTGATTTACAGAATATATTTTCATGCGTCCATATTTTACTGTTGTTTCTTTCTCCACCCTTAATTTTTTTAGAGCTTCAAAAGTATTTTTAAGGGATTATATTACCCCAAAAATCTTTTGATACGACTTTTGTGTCTTTAGCTTAACTTCAACATTTTACTTTTGCTCTCACGCTTCTATATCCTTTCCTTTCTTATCTTGTCTTCTGCGCACGTGCTCCTTATAGTTTAAAGCTTTACAGAATTCCCAGAAGTGGCATAACGTTATGAAATGACTTTTCAAGCACCAGCGTGAATCATTTTTGGTAACGTCTTCTCTTCCATAAAGATTATCTGCTTTGGATACATCGTTGGAAAGCTGTTTTCGTTTTGAATAAGCTTAAAAAAAATTGATTTTTTCTCCGTTCAGCTCTCAAAATTGTGTAAGAAACACGCTGAGGTCGAGGAAACTTACAGAAGGAAGTCTTTGCGATCAATTGAAAGTCAACGGAGACTAATTCGATTGCGTCAGATACGGAACTTTAAGCAGTCGCTGTTATAACAGCTTCAAAATCAACAAATTTTCTTGAAAATTGTTGATTTTTAGGTCGTTGCCGTAGAGAATATTATGTCCTTTAAAGAAATAATTTAGCTATTAATTCTTTTTTAGCTATAATAAATGAATAATTTTTTTTGTGCCAGTTTTTTGCAGAAAGAATTCATTTATTTATTGTTTTTAATGACGGGAAAAAAATATTTTATATAGTAATTAAAAAACTGTAATGTATGAACTTATTGACTGTACCCGTAGTAAAGACTGTTTCGGTTTGGAACTGTTTGGAATCGGAATTCGAGGCTATGTGTGAGCCGATATGGTTGTATTGATATTTTGTTCCTGTAAATAGTTTTGTAAATAGTATAGTATATTCAAGATGTAATTAATATCCTAATTAAATAATATCCATCAAGATGTGTTTTAACTGAAAAAGCAACACCCACGCGTAAACATAATTTATTTAAATGAGTGGCGAAGAGCGGGTGTCAACATGTTTCGGTTTGTCTCAAAACGAAAGTGCTTTCGGTTTAAATCGTAATGGATAGAGCATCGCTCGAAGACTGCAAAAGGTAAAAGCTTTGTTTATTTTCTTGAGTAATCAGAAGTAATTGAGATGGAGCAGCATCAAATAATAGAATTATTGAAACAGAATAAAGAACTGATGGAAGCTTTGCAGAATAAAGAACACGTATCGAATCAGAAAATTTCAGTCCTGTTCGAAAAGTTTAAAGAAGAAAATGAAAATTTTGAGAGTTTTTTTGAAAGGTTTGAAACCTATTTAGATATTCAGCAGGTCCCTGCTGGTGCTGATAAGAGAGCGAAAGTATTTATTTCGTCTCTCAGTGCAAAGTTGTATCAATTATTGAAAAATTTGCTGGCTCCTGACATTTCTTCTGATCAGAGTTTAGATAAGTAAAAAGATGTTTTAAAGAAACATTTGACCCCAAAGCCCTTGATTATTCCTTCCCGTCATAAATTTTTAAATAGAAAACAGAATGAAGGGAAAAGTATTAGTACTTATATTGCTGAGCTTAGTGCGCTGGCTATAAATTGTGACTATGATAATACTATGTTAAATGTTATGCTACGCGATGTATTTGTTAGCGGATTGAGAGATAAAACAATTTTAGATAGGTTATTCGAGGAGGATAACATCGATCTAGAGAAAACGTTACAAATAGCGCTATCAATGGAAAAAGCCTTTAAAGGGACAAATGACATAATGGGGTGCACTGCTCGTATAAATGCAGTTAATATTAGTAAGAAAAATAAACAGTATAAGCAAAATAATAAACAGAATTTCTTTGACAGACAAAATAAGTCTGTATTTTGTTCTCGGTGTACAGGAACAGCTCATACTAAAGAAACATGTAAATTTATTTCAGCTAAATGCAATTTTTGTTCCAAAATCGGGCACATAAAAAAGGCATGTTTCGCAGCGAAGAAAGCGAATGCCAAAAATGTGAAACAGAAACAAGTAAATTTCGTGGATGTAGCTCAAAACCAAAACCAGGTTCAGATGTTCAAGTTAAACGATCGTATATTGCGCGAAGAACCTAAACGACCTCCTATAATGATAAATTTGAAATTTGAAAATAAAAATTGTTCCATGGAATTGGATACGGGGGGAAACTGTAAGTGTCATGAGTTTGCGAAATTTTAGGAAAATTTCAAACAAACAAATTCAGCCTACTAGTATAATTTTCAAAACTTACAAAGGTGACTCTTTGATACCCATGGGGTGCGTCACAGTAAAAGTAGACTATAAGGATCAAACTGAGAATCTGAACTTATACATTGTAAAGGAAAACTTAGGCACCATTCTGGGCAGTGAATGGCTTTATAAAATTCATATTGACAGCATAACATTAAAAACTTAAAAACTACGAATAAAATGAATTTGGATAAACTTTTAGATGAATATAAGGAAATTTTCAATGATGAACTTGGGGAAATAAATAACTATGAAGTTAAACTCGAACTGAAACCTGGGGTTAAGCCAGTATTTCGTAGATTTAGGGCAGTACCTTTCGCTCTGAAAGCAAAAGTAGAAAAGGAAATTGATAGGTTAGAAAAAGAAGGAATAATTGAAAAAGTGGAAAGCTCAGAATGGGCTACACCTGTTGTGCCAGTATTAAAATCAGATGGGAGCATACGTTTGTGTGCAGATTTTTCTGTCAGTTTAAATCCAAATTTAGTAGTACCTCAACATCCTTTACCAAAATTTGAGGAAATATTTGCTAGTGCAAATGGTGGGAAAAGATTTTCTAAATTATATCTCAAGCATGCTTATCTGCAAATGAAAGTAAATGAGGAAAGTCAGAAATTAGTTACAATTAATACACATAAGGGACTTTTATTTGTAAACGTCTCATGTACGGATTAAACGGAGCGCCTGCAATTTGGCAGCGCTATGTTGATGGTTTATTCCAAGGCATGGACGGGTCAAAGTATTTATGGACGATGCAAGGATAACAGGGATTGACGACATGTCACATCTTAAAGCTCTTGAAAAAATTTTCCAAAAATGTAAACAACATGGGTTGAAACTAAATTTTAAAAAAGTCAGTTTTTTCAGAATCAAATAAATTTTTTGGGACATAAAATTGATGCAAATGGGCTTCATAAAACAGATGAGAAAATTTCAGCTATCGTTCAGACTCCTGTACCTAAAGATGTAACAAGAGGTTAAAAGCTTTTTAGGGTTGGTAAACTTTTATGGGAAATTCTGCCAAAATTTGGCAACTATAGCAAATCCTTTAAATAATTTGACTAAAAAGGGAGTAAAATTTAAGTGGTCAAAGATTTGTCAGGATGCTTTTCAGCAAATAAAATCTGAAATATGCTCACCTAGAGTTTTAGTTATTATAATCCCAAATTGCCTCTTATGTTAGCAACAGATGATTGGTTACGTCCTATCACACAAATTACAGGATGGTACTGAAAGACCAATAGCTTTTGCATCAAAAACTTTGTCTGGAACAGAACAGAAATATTCTCAAATCAATAAAGAAGCTGTTTCTATAGTGTGGGCAGTAAAAAATTTTTATCTCTATTTGACGGGCAGAAGATTTACCTTAATAACAGACCATAAACCGTTGGTTTCTATGTTCAGTTCGAAAAAAGGACTTCCTGTTCTTACAGCCACGAGATTCCTACATCATGCATTGATATTAAAAGCTTATGAGTTTGACATTATGTATAGACATACTACAGATCATGGTAATGCCGATTGTTTGTCCCGTTTACCCTTAAGGTCAGAAGATCTAATAATAAAAGATGGTGTTGCTTTGTTCCAACAATTAAGTCAAATTGAAACCCTTCCAATCAAGGCTCGAGACCTGGCTAGAGAAACCCAAATTGACGAAGAGTTAGGACCTCTTTTCAGGAAACTGAAATTGGGTGAATGTTTAGGAGGGAGAAAAGCGGAATATACCTTGCAAGATGGTTGCATTATGTATGGGTAAAGAGTATGTGTCCCAAGAAAATACCAAAAAAATGTGCTAGAGGAACTACATCAGGGGGATTTGGGTATTATGAAAATGAAAGCAATTGCCAGATCATTCGTGTATTGGAAGGACATAGATAGGGCTATTGAAGAAAAGGCAAAAAATTGTATAAATTGCGCTAGACATAAAGCAGATCCGGCGAAAGCAAAAGTTCACCACTGGGAATACCCCAGTACGGCATGAGAGAGAATTCATGTCGATTTTGCTGGATCCATTTTTGAGCACATGTTTTTACTTGTCGTAGATGCCCATTCGAAGTGGCTAGAGGTTTTCCCCATGAAGACGACAAAAACAAACAAAACGATTGAATGCCTCAGAGATTGTTTTGCTATGTACGGATTGCCAGTTGTACTTGTGAGCGATAACGGACCACAATTTTCGTCTCACGAATTTCAGATGTTTATGCAGAGTAATGGCATCAAACACAAAACTAGCACACCATTCAAGCCATCAAGCAATGGGCAGGCTGAGCGTTATGTGTTTACGTTAAAGCAGTCCCTGAGAGACATGCAAGAAAATTATGGCAGCTTGAATAAAAAATTAAATACATTCCTATTACAATAATAGGAAGGTTCCTAATGTAACTACAGGTCATAGTCCAGCTATGCTATTCTTGAAGAGAGATGTTAGAACCCGGATTGACTTCCTCCTGCCAGACTTAAAATCAAGAATCCAAGAAAAGGTAAAAAAAGGTGTATATGAATTTTATGATAGGAAATTTGATATTGGTGACTCTGTTGCTGTCAGAAATTATCGACAAGCAAATTCAAAGGGGAAGTTCGGACGAGTGGTTAACAAAGATGGTGCTCTACATTATACTGTTAACGTAAATGGAACCTTAATGAAGCGACATATTGATCAGATGCGTCCAGTGGGCGATCATGTGCAAGAGAGTGCTCAGACTCCAAATGTGTATCATAGATTTCGATCTGGGATTTCAAGTAAAATCCCAGATGATACTTCTACCTCTCGAATTCGGGATAGAGAGTCCAGAGCTCTAACTCCACCAACAGAGTTATCAGCGAGTTCTCCTGTGAGAGACTCAACACCAGTGCCACAAAATCTGCCACCACCTCAAATAAGCGACTCTGGATTCCAGTCCAGTGCTCCGCCAGTGACAATCAGTTCGAGAACCTTACCTAGACGTTCTGGAAGAATCCGCAGACCTCCAAACAGACTTAACCTTTAATAAGGAGGGAGGAGATGTAGTGTATGAACTTATTGAATGTACCCGCGGTAAAGACTGTTTCGGTTTGGAACTGTTTGGAATCGGAGTTCGAGGCTATCTGTGGGCCGATATGGTTGTATTGATATTTTGTTCCTGTAAATAGTTTTGTAAATAGTATATATTCAAGATGTAATTAATATCCTGATTAAATAATATCCATCAAGATGTGTTTTAACTGAAAAAGCAACACCCACTCGTAAACATAATTTATTTAAATGAGTGAGTGTAACAAAAACAATGATTGCGCAAAATGGAGAACGGGTGTTTCCTGCACGCATGATTTTTGAGGGTCGCGAATAGTCTAGTCGTATTTGCCGTGATCAGAACTGCTCGAAGAAATACGTCAAAGACGCCAATGAGCAGGATGTACACACGATTATCGAAAAAGATGTATGTGTCTAACTCAAAAGAGGGCTTCACCAAGCAGAATTCTGCTAGAGTTAGAATATTAAAGAATCGCGAACCAGCTGGTTGCCGAAGGCGGGTATTATTACATATGAAAGAGAAAACATCAAAATCAATGATCATGACATGAGTCCTATCGATATTAATCATCAAGAATCTTCAAACTACGATCATTGGAAGTCTGGAGGCGAGATGAATACCTTCACTACCTCTCCCTACTTGGATACGCCAATGTATGAAAGCAATGATATATATATAGGCGGAAATCTTTTAGCCCTGAAAATGTCCTGAAGAAATGGCGTGATGTACGACCCCTGCCTCTGTGCTGAGATATTCCCGTTCCTAATCTGCTGCAATAGAAAAATAAAGAATTTAGGAAACAGAAGAGTCTTATAATAAACGTGTAAATTGCTAATTTACAATTTTTTCTGAAATCGAAACAGTATTTTCTGATCTTTCCGTGAATTATCTTACTTTATTTTGGATGTAAGCAAAACTGTTCGAGTCGTCGAAAATTTCTTTTGCGGGTTTGAATCGATAAAAATTATTTTGTCGTATTCGGGTTAAGTTGATCTCGAAAATCAGTTGTCAGGGTAATCGAATAGAGTTTTATAAATTCTAAAATTTCGCAAAATAAAAATGTATAAATTATAAATAAAATAGACAGTAAATTAATTATAAAAGAGAATAAAACATAAATACAAAACATATTTGAACCATATGACACTATTCATCAAAAGCAAATCGTATTTTATATATTTTTAGGCTGACCAGATCAAAGCACCTTTATTATAGATAAGCATAAAAAATTGCTACAATTACCAAATACATGACACTCCTTCCCCCTAGGAATAAACTATATAGTCAGTCAAATGTTTTGACGAGGTGCCCGCGTGGGTTCGAATCCCATCCTCGTCGCCACTGTTGTATCTTGTGTGTTGGGGTCCACTAATAACGAATACGTAATTAATACACACATTTAATCACGATAAACTACACAATAAGGAATTATTTACAGGAACACTTAATTTACCGTACGCTAGTGCGTCAGAAGAACAGCAACTAACATAGAGTTTATACGTAGAGTTCACATTCCACAACACCGAAACAGCGAATTCGTGCTGTCAGGCACGATCGGAACAAGGAACAAAGTCTAATACATGACAGGATGTATTTTTTCATTCCTAATAAATAAGGACAAAAATAAAGTGTTACTGATTAATAATTTAGTTTCTACAATTTTTTTAAACTTAAAAAAATGCCTTCAAAAAAAAAAAAAAAAAAAAAAGGGCTTCCCCATTTGTCCCCAGAAATGGGGACGTTTGAGAAATGGGGACGTTTGGTCAGTGTAATATTTTTCCACATAAATTTCTTCCAGTGCATTTTTATTTTGTTTTCACAAATTACTACACATCTCACATAATCCATTGAAATCTTATTTAACCCATTCGAGACGGATTTAACACCCTGTATGCAATGCATATCTGCCAAGTTTTATAATTTATTCCAGAATGTTGTTAGCCCGGCCCTTTTCTCACACCGTAATCTTTGTAGAAAAAATTTCTTCAATACAAAATTACGATTAAATATGAAGAAAATTACTCTAAAAATAATACGATGTGTAAAAGGGGCGGGACTAACAACATTCCGGAATAAATTAAGGAAAATTGGCAGCTATGGCAATGCTATATGGCTGGTTCAGCCCACTTTTGAAATGAGAATCCGCCCATCGTTTATTATTTATTAAAATTATTTTCTCAAAATCTTCAGCAGAAAAATGTTTAAAATGCAAAACCTAAATTTCATTTGATTTGAAATCTTCTCGTTTCAACTTTAAATACATATAAGTTATTTTATTTTAGAATTTAGACGATTACAGTCCTTAAAATTTGAGAAGGCTAATATTTTTTGTTTGTATCCAGTTTTTTCGCTTTTGCATAGGTGCCAATATTTTAATTTATTCCGAGTATTTTTAGCCCTACCTTTATTTCGTACCACCTTATTAATAGAAAAATTTTCCTCAATATATGACTTCCATAAAATAAGAAAAATTTATCCTTAAAAAATAAGTGGTATGAAAAAAATGTCGGGGCTATAAACACTTCGGAATAAATTAACCGTTTGAATGCTGAAGCACTTTCTGAAACCTTTCCCTAAACTGCTATCGCTGTTTTCGACCTCAATAAAAGTTTTTCCGGTGTGAATATTTAGTTTTGTAAAAAATTCGAAACACATTCATGCCAGCTGGAAAACTACGCCGCGCAGTAAAAAAAAAAAAAAAAAAAAAAAAAAAATCTAAGTAAGCAGCAATCGAAATGTTATATATAAATGTGTGTTTTTATAGATAAATCATTTACCCTCGACAGCTCTTTCTACAGAAATAAAATATGAAATTTTCTAATGATCTATAAAAACTCACCTAATTAATTGTAGCGTATGTAAAAGACCAATTTAAGTATCATTAAAGGATGAATACAAAAAACGTGTATTAACATTAATAATTGTTCACACACAATGTTTTACGAAAATTTAAGAGCAGTGAAAATAATCCAATTTTAATATAGTTCTCCAAATATGCAATTCAGTGTAGTGAAGAGGTTTGTAATTTGATAAGATTTTATCGAGACTCCGCCCATTCTTATTTTTTTGCAACTTATTTCACAAAAATAAAGATATATATTTTTTTAAAATGATGAAATCAGCGTCGTAATGTTTTATGCGTCGAAAATCACGTCAGATATTTCTTTTTCGAAAGAACTACATTTAATTGATTTCAATGATAAAACTATTGACGTCGTCTTCTGGTGATATCTTTTGAGCATTTAAAAAATATATATATATGTTATGAAATAAAACACAATCACTCATACAATTATCAGTTAATTTATTAATTCTGTCTGTGTTTACAAATAAATAATGCAAAGAACTTTAGAAAATAAATAAACAAATATATATATTACTTCTTGTAAAAGAAAATGTAAAAGAAAAATAATGAAAAGATAATGTTCAACAATTGTGTTTTCCTGCACAAAGACCATGTAGCCCTTTCTTACAGTGAGCGCAGATGAGGTTGGAACGCTTTATTCCACTCTGCTTGCTACTGCAGACAACACATTGACGTAAATTTCGTCCAGGTAATTTTTCTAAGGCGAATTTTTTGTTCGAAGGAGATGTTTGTATTAATTCGCTATTTCTGAAAGCTATCCATTCTTTTTCAATATCTTCAATTATTTGAGATGTAAACTGAAGCCTACTAATATTTTTCTCTGTACTATTCGATGTATATAAAATGTAGGCGTTCAATACCATTCTTCCAAATATATTATAAGCAACCTTTTTCCAATATTTGAGGGTCCTTCTCTCATCCAAGTACACATATAACATTTTATCTGATTCGTCCACTCCTCCCATGAATTTATTGTAGTCGTGGATCATGCTTGGTTTTTCTTCTTCGTATTCGAAAATTCCTCTCTTCTTTTTGATGGTCAGGTTCTTGGTATCTGAATTTGATGAAATTAGTATCACAGGATGTGGTTTCGATTTCTTGTCCCTGAAAGAACACATCAAAACATTTCCACATGCAAAATATTTAGCTTCTCCTACATTTACTTTCTTAGCTTCCAGAGGAACTTCTTTTCTATTTCGTCGTATAGTTCCAGTTATGTATGTATTTTTTCTCAATAGTGCTTTGGCCAAACGTAAGCTTGTGTAAAAATTATCCGTAAACAAATGGTAGCTTTTGTTTAAATAATTTCCCCCTGATAACAATTTTTGAACTACTGTAAATCCAAGACCATGTTTTTTAATCAAAGCTTTATCTTCTGCATATTTGGCGCCTTTGTAGCAGAAAAATCCCAAGCAATACTTTGTAATGGAGTCGCACAACATCCAAAATTTGATTCCCCACTTCCGGTGCTTCTTATTTGGGAGATACTGTTTTATTGACGACTGGCAGTGAGTACCAACTAACGACTCATCAATAGATAATTGTTGGTGTGGTACATAGTGCTGGTGAAATACAGAATTCGCATGTTTGACAAGAGTATCAAACCTGCCACATGGGTCATATTCTGGATGGCCTGGTTCAGCTAATTGTCTGTTGTCGACCAAATGAAAAAGCTTCAAGACCAATAGGAACCTATCTCTGGAAAACATTTTCCCAAACCATGGTATCTGCCTAGAATCCTTTTTCCAATAACTGTCAACTGTTGGTCTTCTTGTTATACCCATCTCCAGTAACACAGCAATGAATGCTTTGACTTCCTGTACTGTTATTGGAGTCCACCTTTTTGCACGAGAATTTTCCGATAAAATTCGTGAATTCAAAAATTGGGAAGCATACCTGTTTGTTTCTTTTGCGATAGTTTCGAGCAGTGATGTAGTAAAAAAGAAGTTGAAATAGGCTATAGGTTTCGCATCTGAAGAAGGTACGTGTCTAGGTCCAGGTATTTCAAAAAAGACATTTGTTGCTTTAGAAAATGATTTTGTTGGGAAAATATCGGTAAAAGTAAGCTCTTTTGCTTCCGAAGAAGAAGAAGAAGAAGATTCACTCATTGTTCGTAATCTTTTCTTTCGATGTATTATGACGCTTTCTTTATCACTATCTTCGTTGTTTATATCCGCTGTCACAAGCTCTTCCGTTTCCAATTTTGAAGAAGAAGAAGAAGAATCACTCAGTATCCGAAATTTTTTTCTCCCATGCGTTATGACGCATTCTTCGTCACTTTCTTCATTATTTGCTTCCAATATCGCATCATTCTTCGTATCATTATGAGTCGAACCATCGTCCAAAATACTGTCGCGACGTAACATGGCCAACTGTTTCACATTATCGAGAAGTTTCGATCAACTGATTGATTTTACTTAAGTAAAAAAATTAAATTAAAATTCCGATGATATCTGAATTTTACCTCTCGCAGCGCGATAGCGCTGCTTCGCAGTTTTCGAGAATTGTCATAGCAACGCTATCGCGCTGCTTAGCAGTCTAACGGTTAAAATCTTCGCATCTGTGCTTCTGTTTAAGCAGCTCAAAATAGTGATGAGCAGGATCGTCAAAAAATGTGATCCGCGGATACGGATATTTTCTTTGATAAATCTATAATAATTAAATAAATATGCAACAATTTTTGCTATTATTACCCGATTACCGTAGGCAATGGAAGTAATGTATTCGGTGGGAAAATTTCGATATCGGTTTTTCGCCTGATTTACATGTTTTATGGTCTGCGAGTCCATAAAAGTAGTTTTTGGAAATTGATCACTATGTATATGTGTGTAGGAGGGGGGGAGGGGGAGTTGATATCTGAGGAATCTTCTGACGACGACTGATGAATTTTTTGAATGGGAAGACAGAACGTCCAAACTTCATACTTAAGACTTCATATTTTAACTTTTGGTGAAAAATAAAATAAAACAGAAGTGGGACAAGGAAAACTGGAAAAAAAAAAAAAATCCGCATCTCAAAAACGACTCTAATACATATATTTTTTGAATGTCTCTGTATAACCCCCCTTTCAGATGTCTTTTCTTATCTGTTAGTCGTTTGTCGGCTTCTTCAGGAAAATTCCTAGGCTTCCTGAATAAATAGGTCAATTTTAGGTCTCATCTACTGGTTTCTTAACAAACGGCTCTACAGATTGACTTCAAATTCTCATATTAGCTCCTTTTTAGACGTCTTTAATTGCTGGTTTCTGGTGAAAAAAATTAATTTGCTAATTTTTGTTGAAAATCAAGAGAGGGATTCGAAGTCGGTATTAAAAAACAGCTGTAACGATTTTCTTCAAATTTGCTACACAAACCACTTTCTAGATGTCCTTTTACATGTATTACATAGCTACTACAGTAGGAGTGAGTGATGGGTGTTTTGATTACATACAGCGGTCAGTTTTAGATCTCCAAAATTAGAGATTTAAGAAGACAGCTTTACTGATTTTTTTTATGTTTTATGACATACGTATTAGTTTGCTATTAAATGGAAATTGTTAAGCCTGATTCATTATGTCAATTTCATGTCTTCTGATTACACTATCTCTAAAATTATTTCATAATAATTATGTATCCTTATTGTACATACATTTCCTTCAATATACATTTTCTAAATAAAACTTAATCGCATTCTAATTATTGTTTCGGCAAACATTTTTACTTTATTTTGGATTTTGTAAAACATTTTCGACTTCCGGTTTTTGACGGGTTTGCACGTTTTAAAATGTTCTGAAGTCATTTTAGCCATTTTTAGAAAACGTCTGTATGTCTGTGTAATTAAAACGTTGAGCGCCATGTCAGCCATTCTAGATTCTAGACATTTTGTCATATATCTCTAAGTACTGAAAAAATCAGCTTGAAACTTTAGGAGTGTGCAGAACATGTTATACTTCAAACATTTCAGTGAAAGTTTTACTCCGAAATTAAAAGCAGTACCAATAAAAAATTTAAAACGTTGAGCGCCCTGTCAGCCATCAATGGCTGACAGTGTCAAATATGATATAAAGCCGAGTCAACCATCGGTGGCGGATATAAAATAGAATATAAAACTAAAAATATCACATTTAATGATTGAAAATTTATTAAAAATTTGCTTAATTTTTATTTATTACAGGAGAAATCATTATGGAATTTTAAAGGATTTTAAGAATTTGCGTGGCGCTCAACGTGTTAAGCTAGCAAAATTTTGTAAGAACTATATCTCACGAAAAAAATACACGGAAATATATATTTGGTTGGATCGCGATATAAATTTGTGCTGGTTAGATTTTGCTGCATATCGCCCTGCCGATTTAATACTGTTATGTTGTCATACTGTTACGTTGTTATCTTCTCAATCTCAGCTCCTCTCAATCAATCTCCTACTGTAGTAGCTACGTAGTACATGCAAAGGACATCTAGAAAGTGGTTTCTGTCGCAATCTCAGCTTCTATAGTGCAAATTATGCATCAAAGTTTCTGTTTAAGATGGTTATTATGAAAAACTATGTCGATTTAATTATTGTGCATATCTGCTTATAGCTGGTACTATTCTACTGTATTTTTTTCTATTTATGGAAATTTTTTCTCTCAACTTCTCTAGTATATAAGCACATCAAAATTGATAGATGAAAAAACTCAAACGAAAAGCTACGCTGGATTAATTTGAGTGCAAATCGGCTGAAAGGTAGTGCGTTTGTGCAACATTTTTCAAGTTTTTGTGTTATAGTCTTTTTACGTTGAATCACGACATAACAGCCTTCTTGTACTACGAGCATTACTGCAATATGTATAAACAAATTTATTAGCTGTTATTGCATGAATGTTACTAACTTTAAAATTTAACAGTGATTTAAAAATAACCTTTTTTTTATTAAAAAGACTAAATTAATAACATAAAAAATTATAAAATTTTTGCACTAACGATTTATAACAGTTTATTTCCAATTTTTTTATAAAATTTTTGCGAAAGATCCGTATTAGATCCGCTGAAGAAAAAAAAAAACGAATCCGGATATTTTTTTCTGACACGGGTCCTGATAGGGATACGGATCTTCTTTTTCTCACGGATATCTGTGGATATGGATACGGAGCTCTGACACATGTCTAGCTCGAAATTTAAACATACTTGAAAATACTTCAAAACTAAACAGATGTATAGTAACATTAAATGTAAATACCACAAAATATGCTGCTTTTGTCGATAGTTGCCACTCCTGAATAATGTCCAATTTTGGATTTTGGGAACGGTATTCAAAAAAAAAAAAAATGTCCGTCTCGGTCTCGAATGAATTCAATACATTACTGTATAAATGTGGTAAAATCAGATTTAATTTCAAATAGATTCTGGAGCATTGTGAGTAACCGCCCTTTTTTCACTCCACTTTATATGTGAAAAATTTTTGAGATTTTGGTTGAGAGAAATTCAGACTCGTCCGTTACTATCTATAAACTACCATATTGATCGATAGGAAATGTTTACTTTTGTTTTCAACCAGAAGCTCGAAGGACAAGCAGCATCTGCTAAAAAGAAAATAAGTTGAAATAAGAAACTCCGCCTACAAATGTAGTGAATAATGCAGCAGGCGCTTGAGTTTGAGCTTGTCATCTGATAATGCCATAGTAACTTCATGCGTCTCTAGAGCCTTGCGAATGGGTTAATCATTAAACGAAAGTTCTCACAGCGTCACATTACAGCATGTCATATTTTGTTTTAATAAGTAAAGAATCACGAATTGTACTGTGTACATTTGACTAACTTTTCTTTTAAAAAGCAAAATTGTTCATCATATAATAAAGAAGGATTTATAAAAGAATAATATACACCAAAGTACTTCTACTAAATTCTTAAATATAAATTTAGCTAATATTCTTTAAATTCAGTTAATAAAAAAAAAAGGAAACAGAGAGAAAGTTTGTCCCCTTATTTATTATAAGAAACGAAAACGAAGCGAGGTATGTTGAGATGATTTGTTGATTATATATCGTACTCATTCTATATTCAATAAATTTCCTTAAGACTTCACATATCACATCAATTACATTTAATTTTTTTCTTTCCCATATAGTTCTATGGGAGTTTTATTGCTTTGACCTATAAAGATATACCATTCAAAAATGAAGTTTTACAAATTCCATTCTTTAAATTTATCGTCTCACGTTTATTTTAAAAATGTATACACAGGATGTCCTAAAAATGTTGATACGCGATTTAATTCTTTACCGATTAGAGATAAGTGATTAGTTGAAATTGCAAAAGAGTTCAAAATAAGGTAGGAAACGTTACCATGTTGACATAAATCTTTTCTCACTATTTTTCAAAAAATTACAATTTTTAAATTTTTATACAACTCTTCTAGACAAATTTTGTCAATTAGAAAGTTTTTATTCTTAACAAAACAATATAATTACAAAAAAAAAAAAAAAAAAAACATATCTTTAAAATTGAGTGAGTTATACTTAAATGAAAACTGAACTCTATGAATGAAACCATAGGTCAGATTTCAAATGTAAATTTGTAACATAGTATAAAAAGATAAAATATACAATAAAAGTTACATTAAAATAATTTTTGCGTGTTTAATATAGATTCGCGCACCAAATATATGTATATTTATACTTTTTCAAATATGAAGCTTGGCATATTCTGTTTGAAGAAATTGAAATGAAAAATAAACGTATGTAAATATGCCATTTATTTTCAAATAATTTATCTTATTTTTTCAAACCAACGCTCTAATAAACTAACTCGCATTCACATATGATAGTGTTTGCTTTCATTGAATTGTAATTTAGCCATTCCAAATATTTATATTCAAATAACTTTTAAAATCTGCATAATGAAGTACTGGCGATTTCTTTTTTAGTTTATTTAATTATTCTCGTTAGTACTGTTTTTTTTTTCCCCCTAACTACAAAATAATACGGAAAAACATAATAATGCCATAATGAAACTTACATTAACTAGACTTAAAGATCTTGAAGACTTTCATTATTTTGGGAGATTTGTATTTATTTTTTATTATTTTAAAGATAAAATTCTTAAAACAAAAATTTTTAATTAAAAATTTTGAACGTTCAAAACATATTAAATTCTAAAAGTATATTCTAGATATTTATTTAGTTATATTTGTATTCGACTTTAAAAGCAATCCGCGATTGTAATGAAATGCTCGCCCTCTGGTGGGCTAAGGTGAAATTATCACACCACTGCATATCATCATATTATGCAATCGATTTTCCATGATGTAATGGCGGAGAAATAACAATAATAAATACACGTGGCTATTATATTTACTAACAACTGCAGTTCAGAGAGCGCCATCTATCGATCATTACAAACGCGTATTACAAGTACTTTGTAAAATACATTGTATAAAAAAAATATCGATCTATTTTTATGCGTTTTTTTTTTTTTTTTTTTTTTTTTAACTTGTGTAACCCAGCGGTGAGAAATAAAATAAATCTTTTTCGGACAACGTGCATAAAAATATTTTATTTCATTAAGTCAGGTCTCTGATTTTCTATATCGAAAATAAATATTTATTTATTTTTTAATTGCTTACTAAAAAAGGCAACATACTACAGAAAAGAATTTAAAAAAAAAATGCCTTCCTTTTTGAACGATATTGGCTCATACTCATATAAAACCCCATTGTATTGCACGAGAGTACACTGCATATGCAAGCACTACGATGAATCTACCTTTATTTTCACCGGGAGCAGCGCGAACGCAGTCCCGACTACCAAAAATTATGCGCCCCAACCAACCGCTTTTTGCGGAAGTGGCAGTCGTCAGCAAACCGATGTGCAATGGCAAGCCTCCGACTGAGAGAGCCCCCTTGCTGATCAAGGCATCTCAGGCGCCAAGTAAGTATGAATGTTAACGTCGCTAGCAATAATGATTTTCCTCAACCTTTAAAGAATTATTGGTGTAAATAGTTTTTACTTTTTTTTTTTCATTTTTTTTGCATATCGACTTACTTAAAACCTGAAACTAAGCTCATTTTAGCTTAAATCTTAATGATAGATAAGAGCAGAACTTTACTGGTTTACTTCATTAAAGAAAAAAAAAAAAAAAAAACGAAACAATGTATAAGAATATAAGATATATATTGAAAGAAAATAAATTTTCAAATTAAATTTTCCTGCTTATTATTATACTTTTCAGAAACAAACGCTCAAAATTTGCACTTAATGTGCTTTTTTCTTTTTTTCCTTTAACTAAAGAAAATCTTAAAAGAACGAAAAGTAAACGCCCCTGTCAGAATATCAAATGATTCATTTTAAATATAAACAATTTAAATATCAACAGAAAGTTATGATAATTAGTAAAGAATAAACCATTAAGGAAATAGGAAATCTCAAATGGAGCATAAAAATGCATATCGACCCTGTACTATTTGAAACCATTTTCTTTCAAGCTACTGCGATTAGAATGGGAAAACTATAAATTTTACAATATCCCTCATTTTTTAAGTTCTTAAACGGACTTGACAAAAACCAAGAACCAATTTAGAAAGAGCAGAAAATGTACTACAAATGACATCAATTTTGTTAGAATGTATGCAGGAATTACAAACGCTGAAACTGAAAAAATGCTAAGCAAATATCCGCCAAAATATTCAATCAACAATTTCGCAAAAATCGTTCTAGTTGTATTAGGTAAAATTTACAAAAAATTAGTCCATTCCAATAGCTTTCGAATAAATCTACAATAAACTATAACGGTTGACTAGTGCCAGAGAAATTCTGCAATTTAATTTGTTTGTTATACACTATTCGTCTTGAAAAGGCGAAACTCCTCCCATCAAGTTTTGAAACTTCCCTTACTAATTCTCATAAATAATTCACTTTTAATCATACTTATATGCATCAACGTAGAGTTTATTTATTACATAAACAATAACTTATGTTTATCTATATCATAATATTATATATGAACTCATTTGTATTTTGATTAAAGGAAAAAATCAATACAGAAATTATTGTAAATTATGCACCATACCTGGTAACTTTTATAATTTATTCTGGAGTAGACGCGTCTTTTTTTTTTTTTTTTTTTTTTTTTTTAACCAATGTATTTTAAAAAACATTTTTCTTCTTATTTCATTGTAATAGCATATTGGAGAAAATTTATATAAAATGAAAGCGTTGTGAAAAAAAAAATGGGCGGGAGTAACAGTACTCAGAATAAATCATAAATGTCACAAGGCATATCATGCATAGGAAAAGTCTATCTTTTAAAATAAGTAAAACACCAGCATAAAATGCGTTAATTTTATAAAGATATTAAAACGAAAAAACTGGAGTTAGCTTAGCTTCTTTAAGCGTGCATGCTTCATTATTAGTTGTTGAGTACATGTCTGTTGTTTCTTTTTTGATATTTTTATATGGGTGTTTCAGGCATTTTGAAGGATAAATTTCTCGTATGTTTAATTACAATAATTTCTGTATTAACATCTTTTTTTCTTAATCAAAATGCATATGAATGCATATAATAATATATGATACAAATAAACATAAATTATTGTCTAATAAATAAACTACAAATTAACGCATATCCTCAAAAATAAATTACTGATGTTAGTTGGTAAGGGGAGTTTCAAAACGCGATGGGAGAAGTCTTCCTTTTTGAAAACGTGAAAACGAATGCTCCATAGTTGTTAACTTAGTACCTTATGGCTACCGGAATTTTTTTTATAGAAATACTTTTTTATTTAATCGGTGAACTGTAACGGTTTTCACTGATAATGTAATATGTAGATATATTAAAATTTTCCAGCAGCCAATAGGTGCTAATTTGGCAACTATATATATGTATAACAAACAGCTAAATTTCTCCGCATTAGTCAACCGATGTATAGTTGCCAACTTAGCACCTTTTGGCAACTGGAAAATGTTAATGAAATTAAAATGAAATTAAAAATGAAATTTTAATAATGAAATTTTAATGAAATTTTTTATTTTACTTTATCAGTGAAAATCATTACAGTTCACTGATTAAATAAAATAAACATTTCTATTAAATTTTTCCGGTCGCCAAAAGGTGCTAAGTTGGCAACTCGATATGGTTCATTGTAAACTTATTCGAAACCTATTGGAATGAGCCAATATTTTGTAAATTTTATTTTTTGCAGTTACAACGGTTTTTGCGAAATTGCTGATTAAATACTTTGGCAAATATTTGTTTCGCACTCTTTACACTGTTTTAGCGCTTGTAACGCGTCATTAAATCTAGATATTCTAAGACGAATGATGTCACATTGTAGTTTTTTTTTTTTTTTTTTTTTCTTTATTTTAAAAATACGTGCTTGATTTTTGTGTAACATGTTTATTTTTTAACCACATTTCTTGCGACTATGGGAGCTTCTGAGCAAGTACTGACTCAACGAGTCCAGTGTTAAAATGGGGGTGATAACCTTTGTGGTTGAAAGAAAATAATAATAAGGGAACGTCGAATGACTGGATATTTGCTAAATCCCAACCTATCGGTCAATCTGACATCCCTCCAAGCCTTTGGAATCGTCCTCAAGGCTAGGCGCGGGAAACGTGGTTACACTGTAGAAACTTAAAAAATGAGGGATATTGTAAGATTTTTAGCTTTTTCATTCTATTCGCAGTAGTTTGAAAACGACTTGAGATAGGACAGGGTTGATGCATAATTTTATGTTCCATATAAGATCTTTTATTACCCCGTTGAGTTTGAAGATGCAATATGGTATCACCTTGTATGTATTTAATGATATTTTAGTATTTTTTACAAATTGATAACACTTGTAACAATACAATTTAATGTTCCTTTTTTTACATATTAATAAAATCATGACCATTGTTATAAAACGCCATTCTACTGAATGGCTTCAAGCGAATCTTCTCGATTCTTTGTAATATAAAGATTGCAGGTTATTTTATTTAATCGAATGTCTTATTTAATAATTTCAAATCATTTTATATTTCAAAGTAATAATCTTCAAACTGATATAATAATATTCTTCTTACCTGTAGAATTCTTCGACGTCAAAAAATGAAGACTAAACGGACACTTGTTTTTCTAGAAATAATAGCTTCTTCTTTAAGATGAGAAAAATATATACAGTTTATTAACTAAAATAGTTACATGATGAAAATAACACTATTTACAAAAGGTATTTACATATTCGAAATTTCACGAAAACAATTTTCTATTCGTAATATTTTAATAACTAAGCCACCAGTTTTCTATTTCGTTATGACAATGGTGGTTCCATAAAAATAAATTAGGCCAAAGGTGGCCTGAGAGCATTCTATTTCATTGTGTTGCTCTCTTCACTAAAGCGAAACTAAAACTAAATTAATCTATGAGCCACCTTTTCTATTTCTTAAACAGTGGCTCCATGATTAATAACATTAGGCCAAAAAGGCCCCGAGAGCAAACTACTATTGCATTACATGTTGCTCTCCATTCTAGAACAGAACTGAAACTAAAAACTAAAACTAAATTAATCTATGAGCCACCTTTTCTATTTCTTAAACAGTGGCTCCATGATTAATAACATTAGGCCAAAAAGGCCCCGAGAGCAAACTACTATTGCATTACATGTTGCTCTCCATTCTAGAACGAAACTAAAACTGAAACTATGTCCCGCGAGACAACAAAAATGTTATTCGAATCTCATCTCAACGGGACCTCTGGCGCCCTCTAGTGAGGCAAAAGTATATCAATACCTAACATCCTCCCACCTTTAATTTTTTAGGTGAGAGATAAAAAATTAAACAGTTAATTAATTAAGAAAATTTAAACTGATAAAACTACATACTAAGAAAAATTAAAGATATAAACTACAAATAGTAAAAATTTAAGTTACAAACTAATGAAAATAAAGAAAAATAAAAATAAAATATTTTAAAGTTCAATGCAATTTTAAAACAATTGTGATTGTCTTTAGAAAAGTTTTTTATAGTTTTTGACCACTTTCAGTTTATTGTCTCTTTTGCTGCTTGCATCACTGGATCCTCAGCATCTGATATCTCTAAGGGATACAGTTGGAAAGTGGTCTAATGAATGTTCCAGAATGCATTTTCACTTTGTGCATTTTATCAATTCACTTCGGATGTTACGCTTTGCAGAAATAATCCAGTAATGTTCACGTAAGATCGAAGCAACTGTCTGAAGTCCAGCATGGCAATTCTTCAAGTGGCAGTCTCTAATTAGGCACCTTACAACATGATGTTTTGATGGCAACAATATAGGATACTTGAAAGAAAAAGTGTCTTCTCGATCTAACAACTTTGTTTTGACTCTTAGAATACTGTCTTGATCTTTCATAACAACAAGTCCTTTTATTGTTTCTCGCACATCACCAAAACTTTCTAACTGTATGCGTGACCAGAGAAATTTTTCCGCCTCTTCCTTTTCTTCTGCCGAAAGTTCAGCTGGGAAATTATGATTTCTATTTCTACATTTTGTTGCAAATCTTCTTATCCAACAAATAATATTTACAAGTTTACTAAATTTCGAAGTTCTTTCATAATTCATAAATGGCTCTACATTTTGACTCGAAAATAATGACACTGCAGTTTTCTTTCTTTCCGACATAACTAAGACTTCATTAGGGGCAATCTTCGGTTGGGGCCAGTTACTTTTTTCATCTGCTAGCCATTTAGGACCCTCCCACCATCCCGATTCCAGAAGGTATTTAGGACTACAACCACGGGAAGGCAGGTCTGCCGGATTTTGACTTCCTGGAACTAAGTACCACTTGTTATAACTATTTGTCGCAGACGATAATTATTTTTGAGATTGATTGTCTACATATTGTAGCATCTATATTTTTCTATGTTTATGTTTGTAGAATGGCAACAGCTATTCAGTGTTCGAAAAGATTAGAAGAATTGAGCATCGTGAAGCTCCGAACTTGAATAAAAAATACTGGAATCCTGAAACTTGAATTATTATTTAGAGTGATAAAAATGTTCATGTGTTTTTATCTATTTATTATTCTTCTTTTTATTTCATTTGGCGCCCAGAACGTCTGGCTCGAACTGTAATTAAATGAATGTTTATTTTAACAGATGTTCGAATTTGGAATATGATAACTTGATAATTACAATATATTTATAGTTTGGATTTAAAACCGAAGTTCTTAGATAATAATGATGTTTATAGTTCGTCGTGGATTTCATTCGAAAATTTCATTTTTATTTTTTGTCAAAATGCGTGAAGTATTTATGAATATTGCCTTCTGGATGTGATAAAGAATGAAATCATTATGTCAAGATGAGATCATTTGGGTTTTAAAAATAAATATGTGCTTTTAAAGCATTCATCTACAGCAACACTTAATAGCTTATTGGCAATGTGAGTAAATTATAAATATTCAACACGTTTTTATTAATTGAGAAAATAAGGTAAGCTCTTTTTTAATTTATATTCTATCATTACATTTTTGTTCTTTATTGTGCTCTTTAATATGGCTGACGAGTTAGTAAAATTTAAATCTGCGAGGAAAACTTTGCGGCAGTCTGTTTCAAAATTAATAAATATTTTGGAATCGGAAATAAAAAATGAAACTTTTGATAGAAATATAGTTGAGGAAAATCTCTTTTTGTTAAATTCTAAACAATCTGATATAAAAATTATTAATGATAAAATATTAAATTGCTTTAAAGGTAATGAAGCAGAAATTGAAAAAGAATGCGATTCGGTAATAGAATATGAAGAAAAAATTAATTTATGTATTTTTAGAGCACAAAAGAAACTTAAATTCAGTTCTGAAATTATAAATAACACGTCTGTAAGTGACCACACTGCCGAAATTAAAGGTGAAAATAAAAACAAAATTCGATTGCCTAAGATTTCGATAGCAAGGTACTATGGAGATCCTAGTTTATTTTTAGAGTTCTTTAATTCATACGAAAATGCTATTGGGAATAATACTGAATTAACGAAAGTGGAAAAATTTACATATCTTAAATCTTTACTTGGAGGGCCTGCTTTAGGTGCTATTTCTGGTTTTTCGCTTTCCGATGAAAATTATGATGAATCTCTTAAATTGATTAAAGAACGATTCGGTCGTACAGATTTAGTAATTTCTTCTCACATGAATAAACTCTTGAATCTTGAACCTGTTAAAAACTCGGGTAATATCAAAGCGCTACGAACGCTTTATGATTCCTGTGAAATACATATAAGAAGTTTAAATTCCTTAGGAATTGTATCAGAATCGTATGGGAGTCTTTTAGGACCAGTTATTTTAAAATTATTACCTGATGATATGAATTTAGAATTTAATAGAAAACATAATTCTAAGGGTCAATACAACCTAACAGAACTTCTTGATTTTATTAGATTGGAAGTTGAGAGTAGGGAGGCTTCTAATTTGATTATAAATTCTAAGAAAAGGGATACAAATTATGTTGTTAAGCAAAATAAAAGTAATTATTCGAAAGGGATGAGCGTTCCTACTGCTTCCGCTTTAACTGTCGTGAATAAACCTTATTGTTTTTATTGTAATCAAAATACGCATGAGTTAGTAAAATGTGAGAAAACAGACGAACAAAAAAGATCTATACTAAAAACTCATGGACGTTGTTATAAATGCTTTAAAAAAGGTCACGTGTCATCTAGGTGTAAAGTTAAAATCCCTCCTTGTGAATTATGTAATAGTTTAAACCATAACAAGTTATTTTGTAAATCAAATGTTCGTGAATCAGAAACTCTTACTGAGGTTAAGCAAAATGTAGTCGCATCACTGTCACTGAATTATGTTTCTAAAATTGATAAAGTTGTGTATTTACAAACTTGTTCTGTTTTTGCTTCTGATAAAGATAATAATAGATGTCAATTGATAAAAATTCTAATTGACGGGGGTTCTCAAAAATCATTTATAAAGTCCGATTTAGCTAAAGAACTAAAATTAAAAAGTCTGAGGAAAGAAAGTCTGTGTATTTATTCCTTTGGGTATACTGAGGGCAGGTTAATGGAATATGATGTTGTTAAAGTTACTCTTAAAAGTATTCATTGCCCAAATGATTTTATTACAATTGAAGCGCTTGTTACAGACACTATTTCTGGAGCAGTCATAAAATTACCTTCTAAAAATATCTTGGAATTGTTAAAATTAGAAAATTTGAAATTAGCGGATAATGGGGAATCCTCTGAAATAAAAATATTATTAGGATCTGATACATGTTGGGAGGTACAGACTGGAGAAAAGAAAAGAATTAGTAAAAATTTGTTTGCGGTTTCCTCAATGTTTGGTTGGTCCTTGGTAGGATCTTTGGGGGAGAACCAATCTAGTGCCTCTATGTTTACAATAGGTGCTTCTCGGAACGTGAAAAAAGAGGAAAATTCAATTAATGACTGTTTGAAAAAGTTCTGGACTTTAGATAATATGGGTTTAGGAGAAAACGAAAATATGGATGATGATAAGTTAATAACTGAGAAATTTGAGAATGATTTGAAATTCAGTGATGGCAGGTATGTAGCTCGTTTGTTATGGAAGTCTCATCATGAAAAATTGGCCGATAATTTTCAAAATGCTAAACAGCGTCTAATGTCTTTGATTAATAAATTAAAAAATGACGAATGGCTCAAAGAGAATTATGACAGCATAATAAACGATCAGTTAAATCACGAAATAATTGAGGCGTGCAATTTAGAAACTCTTGATGGGAATACATTATATTATATGCCACATTCTCCGGTTGTTAGGAGAAATGCAATAAAAACTAAGGTCCGTATTGTGTTCGATGCATCCTCAAAATCTAATAATGAAATATCGTTGAACGATTGTTTAGTACCAGGTCCAAATTTAAATCCTTCTGTTTTAGATCTAATCTTACGATTTAGATTGTATAAATATGCATTTACCGCAGACATTGAAAAAGCTTTTCTCCAGATTGGTATTTCAGACATTGATAGAAATGCATTACGTTTTTTGTACATAGACAAAGATTTCAATTTGAAACCCTATCGAATGACACGAGTTCCCTTTGGTGTATCTTGCAGTCCTTTCATTTTAGCATGCACCATAAAATATCACATAAAGAAAATAATAGAGAAAAACCCTGATATTTACCAGATGCTAAACAATTCGATTTATGTCGATGATCTTTTTTATGGGGCAAATTCCGTAGAGCGAGCGTTCGAACTTAGTGTTAAAGCACATAATGTGTTAAAAGATGCCGGAATGAATTTGCGTCAATTTAGTACGAATTCAGAGGAACTCAAAATTCTTTGGGATGGTAGCGATAAAATCAAATCAGAATCAGGAGAAAATAATTCACTTAAAGTGTTAGGTCTGAACTGGTGTAATAGTAGAGATGTAATATCCTTGAACATAGATAACTTGTGCGAAACATTGAATAAGTGTAGAGAGATCACAAAAAGGAATATATTAAAAGTAACTGCTACTATTTTTGATCCAGTAGGTTTTTTGGCACCATTTGTATTACGTGCAAAATTGATAATGCAAAATCTTTGGCAATTGGGTTTAGATTTCGATGACTATGTTCCACCCGAATGTAGGCAGTTGTGGTCCGAGTGGTGCGGTGAAATTGAAACGTTAAAGAAATTTGAAATTCCTCGCGAATATTTTCCTGGTGAGTTGTATCAAAATGATGATAAAGAATTGCATGTATTTTGTGATGCATCTATCAAAGCTTATGGCGCAGTCGCGTATTTTAGATCAATTAAAAATGGAGAAATAGCGTTTGTTATGGCAAAATCTAGAATCGCACCAATAAAACAAAAACTCACATTGCCAAGGCTAGAATTGTTAGGGGCATTAACGGCAGCAAAACTTGCCAAAAATCTGCAAGAAACTTTTGCTATACATGGGGAAAATATATATTTATGGACTGATAGTATGATAGTACTTTATTGGATTCATAGTGCTCCCGAACGTTGGAAGTTGTTTGTAAAAAATAGAGTTGTTGAAATACAAAATTTAACTAACCCAAGCAACTGGAAACATTGTAGTGGTAAAACCAATCCTGCTGATATTTTATCACGTGGTTGTTCTGTTGAATATTTGTTAGCATCTAAACTATGGCGTTCAGGACCAGATTGGTTAACTGAACCTATGAGTGCTTGGCCTAAAAATTTTGATTCATCAATAAAACTTTCTCATTCTGAATTAGAAGAGAAAAAGCAGGTGAATGAGACATCGGTTTTGCCTTCGCTGGCAGAAAATTCTAACACAATCTTGAATATTGAAAAGTATAGCAAACTAAGTAAAGTAATTAGAATTACTTCATGGGTATTTAGATTTATTTACAATTTAAGAAATAAAAATGAAAAGAGAAAGGGTGTTTTGACTGCAGAAGAACTTTTTGCTGCAGAGTTACACTTAATTAAAGAAGTTCAATATAAACATTTTCCAGATGAACTTAAATATTTAAAATCTGAACAGTTGATATCCAAAAACTCTAAAATTTACGAATTGAACCCTTTCCTGAGTGATGAAGGAGTACTCAGACTTGGGGGTAGATTACAACGGTCATCATTAAGTTTTCATGAAAAACATCCTTTAATTATACCTTCTAAAACCCATTTTACTGATTTACTTGTGCGTGATGCACATGAACGCGTTCTTCATACAGGTGTAGGAAATACTCTCATGTTCCTTCGCACAAAATACTGGATAATTAGATCCAGGCAAAATGTTAAGCGTGTTATAAGAAGATGTGTTATTTGTCAAAGATATAATTCTCGACCAATGCAACAAGCAATGGCACCTTTGCCTTCAGCTAGAATAAAACAAACAAATCCTTTCGATGTTGTGGGACTGGATTATGCTGGTCCACTTTTTGTAAAAAATGAAGATACAAAGTATTATATTCTATTAATTACGTGTGCAGTGACTAGAGGAATTCATCTTGAGCTAACAAAAGATCTTACAACAAAAACGTTTTTACTGGCCTTCCGTAGATTTGTCTCAAGAAGAGGCCTATGCTCCATTATTTATTCAGACAATGCTCGTACCTTTAAGGCAGCTGACGCGGAACTCAAAAAAATGTGGGAAGTTTTACGTCATCCTGAGGTGAAGAACTATTATGCAACTAAAGGTATTCAGTGGAGATATATTGTTGAACGCGGAGCCTGGTGGGGCGGGTTTTATGAAAGACTTGTACGGACAGTAAAAACAACATTACGAAAAATTCTTGGCAGATCATCATGTAACCCTGATGAGTTAGAAACTATTCTGGTGGAGATTGAAGCGATGATAAACCATCGTCCCTTGACGTATGTGCAAGATGAGTCAGAAACCCTAACTCCTGCACATTTTCTGCTGGGAAAAGAAAAAACATTGAATTTACCACCACAAAATTATCCTAATAATGTAAGTAGTACTAAAGAAGTACTCTTTAAGTCATATAGATATCGCGAAAAACTGTTGAATAACTTTTGGAAAATATTTTTCAAGGATTATTTATTAAATCTAAAATCAGCAAACTGTGTAAAAAATCATTCACAAAAACTGGACTTAAAGGTGAATGATGTAGTAATAATACACGATGACCATTTGCCACGCAACATGTGGAAACTTGGAAAAGTTTTAAAAACTTTCACAGGAAGAGATGGTCTAATTCGTAGTTGTGAAGTGAAAACTGAAAAAGGACTTATTAAAAGGCCTATACAGCTACTAGTGAAATTAGAGTGTTAATTAATATTTCTTCTTTTTTTTTTATGTATAGTTAGCATAAAATTAATTGCATAGTGTACATATTAATTTACATAGATAGAATAATTGTTTGTATATTCTTTGATTGTAGTATTATATGTTGTAGATATTTAACTATTATTTATAAGTTGCATAAATGTACAGTCGGGGAAAAAAAAAACGCAGCACTCGATGTAACTCCGTTGCTTTTCAATGCACAAAAATGTAATAGGTATCATTCGACGGGGAATTGAGAGTAGATTCAGAAAATGAACGGAAATTTTGAATTGGGGGTCGTCTACATATTAAAACGCGCACCAACTTTGATTTTTTCAATGGTAATGCCCCATTTTTATTTTATATTTGAATTCCTGGGATCGCGACAATGCGAAAAAGTATATTGGTTGTATATTTTGCTTATTTTTTCACAGAGTTATAAGCGTTCAAAATTTGAAGGTGCTAATGTTAAATTCATATTTCAAACTTTTATTAATATCTTCATAAAAAATAACTTGATCGATATAATTCTTTTTTTACGAGATACAGTCAAGAAACCCAAACATAATCCATCATTAATTTTGATTCTGAAAAATATTTTTAATTCTGAAAAATATTAATAAATTCATATTCATAAAAATTATGAATTATGACCTATATTAATTTTTACATAAAATGAATCCTAATGCTGAAAAATATGGGTGTGCAAATTTGCAGCTCATTCCTGTTATTAGTTTTCGAGATATAAATAAATCTTTCTTTTGGAGTGGTTTAGGGGGCCGTCTCTTAAAAAATTTTGAATGAGATAACGAAGCAAATCTTAAAAAATAACGGAGAAAATTGAACAAAATATTTTTATTTTTTATTTAAGGGTCAAATTATATAACAACAAAGTCAAATACAAAGAAATGAAACAAAAATGTTGATTTTTAGACATTTGTGTTAGTATCAAGAATTCCTGTTTTCTAAAGCCCCGCCTTTTATCGTTCTTCAAAACAAAACAATACAGAAACGAAAAGTGAATGTGACTTTGAGTATTCGTGTTAAACCCCTTATTTTACATTGACAAAAATATACACAAGTGGTATTTACTTCAACGATTACTGGTGATAAATTTAGAATCCTTTAAACGAACACTAGAAGAAAAAAATTAACTAAATAGGCGGGGTTTACTGTTTGAAATACTCTTAAAATAAAATATTTCAAAACAAATTTTCTGTACCACAATTATATTACAGATGGATATACATTATAACTATATTCTTTCTAATTAATATATTTCTATCCATAGTATATTTTATTGCAAAAATATGAACACTGGGTACATGCTTAAGAAATAAGTAACACACAAATTACGAAAGAAACGCCCACTGGCATTGTTACAGATTTTCAAATGATGTGAATCTACGTCAGCAGTCGCGAAAGCGTTAATTAAGAAATTATATTTTCATAGAAATTATAAAACAAATCGTACAGTTCCAAAGAGTTCAACTGACCCAAAACTGGTAAGTGCTATTAAAATTGTTTAATATTTACTTTATGAAACCTTACAATAACTTATCCGAAAAGATTTAGTTTATGCGTTGTTGTATATATATATATAGCTATATTATTTCAGTTTGTATATTATGTTACACGTACGAAAGAAAATTTAAGCTTTATTGGTGATCAGTATATCCATGATAGAAACTTTTTAATTGAAAAATATTGCACTTTTGTAAAAAGTATTGTCTGACCAATCGTAAGTGTAATGTATTTAAATATACCTAAAATTATCTAAAAAAGTACTGAAGTATATACATATCCGAAAAACTAAATTCATGATAATCAAGATACTGCAAAGGTGTTAATATTTTTATTTCATTTTATAACTCTTTTTTTCTTGAAATATTTCCGGTGTGAAACAGTATAATTTTGTATAGTTTTTGTAGGATCTTAATTTTATTTTTCTATATTTAGAGATAGCCCCCTAACACATTTTTTATCATAACTCTATGAATACAAAAGATAAAGTACACAAACAGTATACTTTTCCGCACTGCCAGACTCTCAGAAATTTGAATATGAAGTCAAAATTGGGTGTTACCATTGAAAAAATCAAAGTTGGCGCTCATTTTAATATGTAGATGACCCCCAATTCAAAATTCGACGACATTTGCAGAAAGTGCATTTCATTTCCTGTTGAATGGTGTCTATTAAGTTTTTCTGCGTCAATTAATAACGAAATACCATCAAGTGCTGCGTTTTTTTTTTCCCCGACTGTACATATTTAAGAATTTTAATTTGTGTATAATGATATAGAATTTTATTTTAAATGTAAATATTTATACTTAAAGTGTAAAAAAAAAAAAAAAAAAAAACAGGTTTCCGTGATAAAAATTAGTTCCTATTTAAATTAATTATTAAAATGTAAATTGTTTTTTGATTAATGTTTTTATAGAAGTATTCTTGTTTTTAATGTACCTGATACTTGAAAATGAAAACTTGACAACAATTCTTGATATATTGTTGAAACTTGATGTACTTGATATACTTGAAGAACTTGATAAGTTACTTGATATTTTTTTTTTTTTTGTATGACACTTGATTCATATTTGAATTGGATTTACACCTGAATTACATTTGTATTTAAATTTTGATGCACTGGATAATATATTTGTTCTGAACCTTGTTCAGCCGGGCCCAGTGTGTTATAACTATTTGTCGCAGACGATAATTATTTTTGAGATTGATTGTCTACATATTGTAGCATCTATATTTTTCTATGTTTATGTTTGTAGAATGGCAACAGCTATTCAGTGTTCGAAAAGATTAGAAGAATTGAGCATCGTGAAGCTCCGAACTTGAATAAAAAATACTGGAATCCTGAAACTTGAATTATTATTTAGAGTGATAAAAATGTTCATGTGTTTTTATCTATTTATTATTCTTCTTTTTATTTCACCACTGTTGAGGGTTCGTAAGTTGGCATATTTCTCTGATTCTGTTGCCCACAAAGGTACCCCACTGGTCATTTCTTTTAATCCAGGCCAAAACTGTCAAAGAATCAGTCCAAAAGTAAGTTGGTATTGTAGGGATGTCCAAAGCTTCTACGACATACTTTGATAGTCTGGATCCCAACACACAGGCAAGCAGCTCAAGGCGAGGAATCGTTAGAGCCTTTTTTGGAGCCAACCGCGATTTTGCTCCCAAAAATTGAATTGAAACTCTTTTTTCTTCTTCGCACCGTAGAAAAATTACTGTTGCATAGGCACTTTGACTTGCATCGCAGAAAATGTGTAGGGTCCAATCTTCTTTATTTCCATAACCTATTCTTCTCGGGATCTTCAATTCTGTTAGCTGTTTTAATTCGCTGTACCATTTCTGAAAGTCTCTTTGAATTTTCTCTGGAAGCGGAGTGTCCCATGCTGATTTGCTGGACCAAGATTCTTGAATTATTATCTTGGCTGGTAACAATGCTGGAGCTAGAAAACCGATGGGATCGAAAATTCCTTGAGTTATGGATAGAATTTGACGTTTTGATGGATTCACTATTTCTAAGTCAAATTTATTGCAGACCATCAAGCTATCATCTGTTCTGTCCCATTTAATTCCTAAAACTGGAATTGGAGTTGAGAAGTCTTCCTTTTCATTTTCTAAAGACAACTTTTCTATTTCTTTTACAGGACCGAATTGCCACAATCTTAGTTCCATTTTAGCTTCAGCCATGATTTCTGTTGCCTTAGATTTAAATTCTTCCAATTCGGACGTGTTGTTTACAGATGTGACGCAGTTATCTACATAGAATGACTTCTGAAGTTTCTGAGCAATTGCCTTAAGTTCTTCTGGACACCCATTCAAATGATGTCTGATAACTGCGCCAAGTAAAAATGGACTGGAAGTAATACCAAACACCACTCTATTATGCTGATAGACTTTAATTTCATTCGTCTTCTTCCACCACAGGAACCTTAAAAAATGCCGATCTTCCTCTTTTATTTCGATCTGAAGGAAGGCTCTTCTAATGTCGGATACAACAGCGATTGCCTTTTCTCTGAATCTTAACAATATTGCGGGAATCTCTTCTAATAAATTTGGTCCTTTAAAGAGACAATCATTCAGTGACGGTGCTCTTCCGACTTTGCATGATGCATCAAAAACTGGTCTGATGGAGGTGGTAGAACTATCAGGCTTGATGACTGGATGGTGGCATAAGTAGTGTTCCCTAACTTCTTTCAGTTCTGTCTGAGGGACTTCCTGTATGACATTTTCTCTTTGCCATTCCTTGAAAATTAGATCGTAATCCTCAAATTTATTTAATTTCTTTAATCTTCGGGTAGTACTGAATAATCTTCTTTCCGCTTCATTTCTATTTGAGGGAATATTGACATTGTTGGAAATCCATGGAAGGCCCACTCGATAACGACCATCTTCATTTCTGGTGAGTTGTCTAAGAAACATATCGTGGGCTTGCTCTTCTTCTTCTCTTTTGGACAAGGTTTGTGCAGGGTCGTTGATTCCTATCGTTTCGAGTCGCCACAAGTCCTGAACATTCCAATCTTTTATGTACAGATTTGTCATTAATACTGATGTACCGCTATTCAAGCAACCCTGAGATGGAAGCCCTGTTTTTCCACAAACTGTCCACCCAAGTTTGGTTTCTATCGCTGTGAGTCCATTTTCTAATTGCTTGACTCGACCCGTTAACAGTTGACCGTAAACGTCACTCCCGATCAAGATTTCTATTTCTGTACTACCAGGGCCGATATCGGACAACCACAGCTTATTTTTCTTGAGTTCTCTGCACAGATTTCCCTTTGGAATTCGAGGAATTTCACCACAAATTTTTTCTTGTTCTAGAAGATCAAGTTCATGCATGGAATTGACCCGATTATTCGATGCACCTACAGCAACTCTAAATATATTATGCTGTTTAGCTTCTATCTGTGCACCTCCAAAAACTGTATGGGCAATTATTTCTGTACCAATGGGTTTTAGCTTGAGCTCTTTTGCAGTTTTCTTTAAAATATAACTTTTCTGGGAACCACTGTCCATAAGACAACGCACCCTTTTTTGGCCTTTTTCCCCTTTTATATTTATTTCTAACGTCATAAGGGCTATTTCCTGGGAGCATTGTTTGGCGACAGTGTTCTGTATTACTTCGGGAGGTTTGCTTCTACTGTTTTCACCCCCTTTCCTTATCTCTGGACAAAATAGTTCTGTGTGTGGTTTCGAACAAACGTGGCACTTAATAAAAACCTTGCACGTTTTTGCCCGGTGTCCAAAACGCAAACATTTCAAACAGCAATTTTTTTCTTTTACTTTATTTTTCTTTTCGTCAAGGGAGAGCGATCTGGCTGTGATGCAGTCTTTACTCTCATGCGTTTTTCCGCAAAATATACAGCTTAATTCTTTTGCAGCGAATAAGCCTGTAGCAGTGGGGACCCTGTTATCTCTCTTGTGGAATTTATTTTTAACATTTTCCTTGGGTGAATTAATTTCAAAACCCGACCTGGCTAATTGTAACCTTTCTTCACCTGCCACTTCCCTTTTCAAAAAATTCAGCAATAGTGACAAGTTCGATTTCTGTGTGGTTTCCTTATCATCTAACTCAGTAGAATCTTCCCTGGCCCCAACATTAAGTCTTTGAAACGTTCTAATAATATCTTCGGGTAAACAGGATTCTATCATTGGGTACAGCCACGCAGAGTTCTGATCAATGTTTACACCCATGCTTTCCAGTGATCTCAAGTGTGCTTCTATCTTGGTCACTAAATTACACAAATTTTTGCTATTTCCCCTAGTCTGTACATTAGCTGTAATTAATTTCAAAAATTCTCGAACATATACTTCGATTAAGATATCTTTATCCCCATAGCGTTCTTCAAAAGCCTTTACTGCCTTTAAATAATTTTCTGATGTTACGGGGTAACTTTCGAGTAATTCTCTGGCTCGAGTTCCTAGTTCTATGCACTGTAAAAGGTACTGAAATTTGTCAGCGTTGTCTAATTCTTCATCCTCATGAATTTTCTTAAATTGGGCCCAAAAGGGCAAATAATTTATTAATTTTGAATCAAATTTCTTGATAGCTAATTTTGGTAATTTATATCGCTTTGTTTTCAAGTTTGTTTCGCTTTCTATTTTATTTTGGCCTGTGCAATTAAAATTTACACTTGAATTCAATTTTTCATTAATTAATTCGTGTTCAGTAGAGCGCCCGAGATGGATCAATTCGACCGGGCGATGACGTCACTGATCCTGGACCGGTCTTGGATCGGGCCAGGAATCTACTGAACGCTTTGGAAAAATTTTGACGTGATAGGAGCAGCGCCATCTATCTAATTTGACCTGTATTAGCAATTAGCAAGTTATTGTATTTCTGTTTATTTTGTCTGGACTTTTAATACGTAATTCCATAAAATGCTAAACTATATTATGTTTTTTCTTTAAAAAAAAAAAAGAAAGAAAGATCTTTTATGTAATAACAGTTTTACTTCTTTCTTATTAATGTAGAATTCTGTACTCTGCTAACAAAAAATAAGAAGCTATTAATTGATTGTACTGACAAATTACTAATATACATTACTTTGGTTATGATTTTTCTAAATTCACGTATAAATTTTAATCATGAAAATGTTAAGAATGTTACGTTACATTTATTTTTAAAGGAGCAGAGTAGATTTATCTTAAATGAGCACTTAAAACACCTTTCTTTCCCTTCGAATTTTATTATGAACAGAAATGTACAACAAAAACGTTTTTGAAAAAAAAAAATAATAATAATAAATTATATAAAATATGAAATATGCTGTTCAGTAATGGATTTATATAAAAAATAATCTTACTTTCTTCTTCGATTTATGAATCAATATAAAGAGCTTTTTCTCTTATTACCGACTGAATATTAAAATAAACTAGCAATGTAAACAACACTGCATAATTTTATAGCTACTTTTTTTACAGTCTGTTTGGTTTATTAAATTTAATAATTGACATCTTAAACTTATTTTTACCTAAATTAAAAATATGTGGAAGGATTTTAATTTATTTACTTATAGTTAACTTATTGTTTTAAAGGTAAAAAATACAATCGTTTACAAACTTTTCTATTTGTAAACAAAAAACAATCGCATGAATGAAAAGCTTTGTCTGAAAAAAAAAAAGAAATATAATTCTTCCCAGCTTATTTTTATATATTAAATTAACAAAATATGATAGCGTCCGAATTAAAAAAAATATATATATTTTTTTTTTTTGTTTCAATTAAAATTGTGTAAATTTTTGTTTTAATTTTATGTTTGAATGTTACGTTCATCAATAAAAAAAATTACGTATCGAAAATCGTTATTACGTAAAAAATCTTTTTTACACAATAAATAAATAAACATAATATAGTTTAGCATTTTATGGAATTACTTACCTTATTTTCTACAGCACAAACAAGGCATATAAATAGGTACATCTGTATTAATCCTCAGCTAATCAAACAAATAAACAATCATTGTCAAAAACAGGTGTTCATTGTTCAGGTTTTCACTGCGTAATGTCAATCAGAGCCTGATTTTCAACCTATTGCGCATTTGATCCATCACGTGACCCAATGGATCAAGAAATTTTTCTGGGCTTTCTGATCCACGACCGGTCGAGATCGGTCCATTCCACTGAACGATGTGACTCTGGATCGCTCTCGATCGGTCGACACCACTGAACGCTTTGGCTCGGAATCTTTCGACCGGTCATGGATCGGGCGCTCTACTGAACACGCCCTTAGTCTTTTAACTGTGATAAATTCATCAGAGTATGCTTCGCTTTCTTCGGCTTCTTTTATAATCAAAGCTTCATCGCATTTACTATCTTCCGACATAATGTCTAATATTTCATTGTCGAGTGTCTTTAATTCTGTTATTAAACCCTCTAATTTATTTAAATTATCTAAAAGTATACCCTCAGGGATGGAACACGGGCGCAGTATTCATACCACTATCAATGTAAGAAAATTTCCTACTTCTTATATAGACGATATTATAGGTAGTAAAAATTTCTTAAACAGATTCCGGTATGAATTCTGCGCCCGTGTTCCATCCCTGTACCCTTCTCAAGATCTTCTTTATCTAGTTCTGTTTTTAAAATATTTAAAGTTTTAGTAAAGGAAGATCGTAATGGTGTTCTACGTCTTTTTATTTTTTCCATTTCAGATTTTTAAACAAAAACAGAACAGTTTTATGTTAATTAACCAATTACTCGTTATTTATGCCTTTTAATTTAAATGTAAAAACTTTCACTTTTCTATTTACCAAGAAGATTTTATTTAAAGAACAACTTGGAAAAAGTTCTAATTTGAGAGCCATTTTCTTTTCGTAAAATGTAAACAAAAGAAAATAACCATTTATTATTTTTTATTTTACTCTTATAGAAATATTTATTTCCAACTGAATAATAATTTTTATTTATTTAATAACTGTAAAAATTTATTGAATTAAACAATCACCAAATGTAATCCAAAAAATAAATTAAAATCGAAGCTTCTATCTTGCACATTCTGTTTTCATTCATAAATTCTAAAATAATACTTTATTTCATAATCATTGCGAAACAAAAAATAAAACAATAAAAATTCACTGCAATCAGATTTTGACATCATCTAATATTTACCATGAAAAAATGCTTTTTTATTCCTTCTTTCATCAAATGATGCTTCTTTTTCAAGGTCAACTCAATACTCAATTGCTTATTTTTTTTTTTTTACTTTTATTTATTTCAATCATAAAAAAAACAACTATCTTATTTTGACCTTGATAAATTTACGTTTTAAATGTACAAATAATAGAACGAATAAAAAATCTTGTTTTATTTCAATCAATCAGTCACTTTTAATTTTATTTACTTTGAAAAAGGAATATTCTATATTCTAAATAATTTCAATCTTAGATATCTTTTGAAAAACATTTCATATAATAATAATATAATCTTTAAACCATTTATTATTTCAAATGAAAATAATTCTTTTCTTTTCAGTTAATATAAACAATATATCCTGTATTTAATATAAACAATACATCCTGATGTGGCGGACGCCATAAAATTATGTTATAAAACGCCATTCTACTGAATGGTTTCAAGCGAATCTTCTCGATTCTTTGTAATATAAAGATTGCAGGTTATTTTATTTAATCGAATGTCTTATTTAATAATTTCAAATCATTTTATATTTCAAAGTAATAATCTTCAAACTGATATAATAATATTCTTCTTACCTGTAGAATTCTTCGACGTCAAAAAATGAAGACTAAACGGACACTTGTTTTTCTAGAAATAATAGCTTCTTCTTTAAGATGAGAAAAATATATACAGTTTATTAACTAAAATAGTTACATGATGAAAATAACACTATTTACAAAAGGTATTTACATATTCGAAATTTCACGAAAACAATTTTCTATTCGTAATATTTTAATAACTAAGCCACCAGTTTTCTATTTCGTTATGACAATGGTGGTTCCATAAAAATAAATTAGGCCAAAGGTGGCCTGAGAGCATTCTATTTCATTGTGTTGCTCTCTTCACTAAAGCGAAACTAAAACTAAATTAATCTATGAGCCACCTTTTCTATTTCTTAAACAGTGGCTCCATGATTAATAACATTAGGCCAAAAAGGCCCCGAGAGCAAACTACTATTGCATTACATGTTGCTCTCCATTCTAGAACAGAACTGAAACTAAAAACTAAAACTAAATTAATCTATGAGCCACCTTTTCTATTTCTTAAACAGTGGCTGCATGATTAATAACATTAGGCCAAAAAGGCCCCGAGAGCAAACTACTATTGCATTACATGTTGCTCTCCATTCTAGAACGAAACTAAAACTGAAACTATGTCCCGCGAGACAACAAAAATGTTATTCGAATCTCATCTCAACGGGACCTCTGGCGCCCTCTAGTGAGGCAAAAGTATATCAATACCTAACAACCATATTAGAATTTCATGAAACACATTAGATACTCCTAGGACTACACTGTTCGATTCTTTGCTTTCATATCCTAAATACAACCAATGCTGACTGTCAAGCAGCAAATCTTGGATGATTTTTTAATGTTGCTTTAAAGACACTACTACACTCTGTTGTTTTCCTCAAAAAAGGCGTTTGAAGGGCAAGTATCTTCCATTCTCTCCCCTTTGTCGTCATGGATATAAAAAATGCAATCATCCTTACTTCTTTTTTTTTTTTTTTTTTTTTTTTTGCACAGCATTTCTACCTAAGTTTGACGATAGTTTAACCAAACAATAAATTACAAATGCGCGTTTATATTTTTCTAATTCCAGTGTGAAGAAAACAGGGGGGGGGGCTGAAAAACTGGGCAATCAAGTCTTTCGTTTCTAATAACAGCATGCCTTTATGACCTTGATCCGCCAATTCAAAAAAAAAAAAAAAAAAAAAAAGACTCTAGTGAGCAGGACTGTTCGCTAATAGGTAATATGATGACATTTAGCAGTATCAGAAATGGACATTACTGAAAACGTAATATTATAATAGAAAATTGCAAACCTAACACAATAAACGAAATTTGCACATTTTTTTAGTTATATGAAAAGGTAAATAACATAAGAAATTACGAAAAAATAAAAACATGCAAAACTGCAAAACTAACAAAATTTGTCTTACAACAAGAAATAACAACAAGATTAAATTCGCATTATTTCAGATTAATTGATCTCATTTAAGAACTAATGCTCGAAAAAATTATGGCTCACGATACTAATTGCTAGAGAATTGTAACACTAATTCGAATATGAGGCGAACCTATGCACGACATAGAAAGTTTATTTTTATTGTTTAAATATAAACGTGTCCACTACTGGTATATTGCACAAGTAAAATTAAAAGCTTAAGTTTCTCGCCAGTGGCAGAAAATCTGTTTAGTTTAGTCGCTAATTTTTCGAAAATATCTTTCAGCTGATTAGCGAAATAAAAATATTTTGTCAATAATTATATATATATATATATATATATATATAAGGTAAAGCAAGGAGAGATTGCGCACATAGGGGATCGGAAAGAAAGAGCAGAGTGGGTGAGATGAAACTTTAGGTGTTTGTACAACATGAATAGTGAAGTGTCGACTTCAATTTGCACATTGATTGCTTTAAGAGTTTAAGATAAAACGTGGTTATTTTGTCTTGTTCTCAAAAATAAATGCTTGAATTTTCATAACTCTTTCTAAGAATTTCAATACAATGGTAGTACTATAAAATATTTTTTAATTTAACAATTGCTCATAACCTACTGACCTAGAGTAACGGTACAAGCACCACGATTTCCTCTAAAAGTGAGTAATTATTTAATAAAACACTCAGCAATCTCTCCTACCAAAGTGGGAGAGTTTGCACTTTTGCTGTTTAACCCTTTGCCGTTCAGTGTTCCACTACATGGAACACCTAACTTCGCTAGCTTCTCCAACCGTTAAATTCAATTGCAAATGCATAAAAATAGGTTTATTTTTTACTTTGAACTTTCCTTTTCATCCATGGATGGCATCACTACGCATGGCAATCCATGATATTTAGCTGGGACGCGTTATTTTAAATCCTCGTATTTACAAGAAATTTTGTATATTTTTTTGTGATACAAAAAAGATTGCTTGAAAAAAAAATTTCTATGTTATATCGTTGGCTGTACTCTAAATTATTTATTCTATATTATTTTTAATTTTTTATACAAGAAACATACGAGGAATCGTTGAATAAAATAAGGTGTTCCATCTCCTGGAACACTGCGACACTAGCGCTTTTCATATTATGTAACCGAAAACAATGATGAGAGAAGACAGCTGTGTTTACGTGCTCTGTTTTCCTCTGTTTGGAGGGAATTATGTCAAGCTATCAGATGCTGTGAGGGAGGGTTGGTAGTTTATATATATCGCACAAAACTAGCTTTATGTGCAAAACCTTCAATGTTGGTTTGTGCTTCTACCAAAAGAGTGTGACGAGGTTCCAAAAATTTCATGAAGCTAAAAAATAGACTAATTATAAATATTTTTGCACATAGAACTTGTATATATGTATACTAACTGTAAATATCAAATTATTTCATAAAAAATCATATAACCAAGATTTTTATTTTTTTGTTGGGGGGAGGGGGGTGTAGAGTAGCAGGCCTCCCCGTGATGCACCATGGGTTATGCTAAATCAACTACACAGGTATAACACTGTGTTTTTTAATTCATATGCAAAATCTTCTACTCATTTACGCGCTTCATTGCGATGCTCTTAGACGCACTTTTCAGAGCTCTAGTGGCGCAGTGTTCCCGCTGATGGAACACCCACAGATTCAAAACGGTAAGTACTATCTTTACAAAATTATACCTGTGTACTCCTTTAGACCCAAGTAGATAGCCTACAACTTTTTTTTGTTGAAATTCCAACTTTAAAGGGTAGTGTGCTGTAAAGGATTAAAGTCAATATCTAGAAAATGCTTACTTCAAACACGCGAATAATTTGAATTGGTATTAGGGGGGTCTAATCTTTTCTCGAAATTGCTTTTAACCATTTAGACCTAATGTCTTCTTCAACCGGAATCTCGTGAAATGAAATATTACAACCTTTTACAAATCTAGATTTGCAGTATGGCACACAACAATAAGCCGTAATAAATTAACGATAACACACATTTACTAATTTAAATTAAAAATATTTTTTATACTTTCAAAAATCAAATACTAAAGCAGAAATTCTGTACATAATAACATACAATTATTTACGTTTTCCAGTCAACAAAAGCAGCAACATCTAGTGGATAAAGTCCGAATTAAGCCAAAACAAGCTTATCAGGCAACAAGACAGGCAGCTAGTATCATAGAGAAGAAATAGGTGGAGAGAGTCTTTATAACCCTAAGTTGAAGCAAACATATCTGTCACGTGACTGCGGGACAAGAGGGGTGGATTTTCTTCGTTTCTATTTCAGTTTCCTATAGCTTTCTGCCGCGGTGGATGATGCAACATTTCTTATTCATTTAAAAACAATGGTTGTTTATAGTTGTGCCTATGGCTATGTATATATATAATTCGATCTTAAAACATTTTCTTGTACTTATAAATAAATAAGTAATTATATGGATAAAAAATGCATTTACTCTGCTTTTTGAAAATTGGCGATCATATTTACTCGCCAAATATAGTAATTCTGAAAAATATGTAGACAGATTTTTAATTTCATATATTTTCATTACATATTCTGTAAATAACATATGTTAGAATATGTTAAATTTAATAATTTAAATTAGTAAATTAGGGTTTAATTTACTAATTAATGAAACAGATTATTATTATAAAATAAATCAATATGAATACTGCGTATAACGACATCATGTAGGCGTAAATTTAATATTATATATATATATATATAATTTTATTTTATTTTATTTTTTTTTTTTTTTTTTTCACGTGAAAGCATATTTCATTTTATGTAGGGGGAAAAAAAGGCAACAATTAAAAATTTAAATGTCTATTTTAAAGCTATGTTTTTTTTTTTTTTTTTTTTTTTTTCATGTTTTAGTTAATTTTAAAAAATCTAATAAAAAAAATTCGTTACAAATAAGGCACCAAATGAAAGGGGCAATTTTTCTGAATCCGTCGGATTAAACAGCTTATCGATCGGACAATTAGATTTTTTAAAATTAACTAAAGTATGAAAATTAGGTGGCAACTTGCGTTTTGCAAATTTTAAGTACAAATATTTAAATTTATATAATGAAGACTTTCATCTGATATCTAATTTTAAAAAGTTTTAAAATTTAAATATGTAAAATATTATTTAATAGCCTGACAGACATGACATGTGCAAAAATTTAGAACTACATTTTGCTTACTTAAATTTGAAATTGTAATTTTCATTTTTAATTAGTAATATGCAAAAATGTTCTATATATAATGTTATATATTATTTAATCTCTTGTATACGTTTTCATTAGGAAAAATTAATTGGTTTTATCGTATGAAATAAACCTCCGCCAAATTTATTAATGAATTTGATTCGAAATTGCGGCGACTCGAAACATTCTGTCCCATAAAAAAAAAAAAAAAAAAAAAAGAAAGAAAGAAAAGAAAGAAAGAAAGAAAACTTATGTACGAATAGTAAACAAGCTATCAATAGAAACTTAAAATAACTGAATAAAATATCAGCATTTAAAAATTATTTTGATTATAGAAACTCAGATATTATTGTTATTATTTTTAAAACTATTAATGTTAAACAGGGTTCTTTTCTTTCTTTCTTTCTTTTTTTTTTTTTTTTTTTTTTCTTTTCCAATAAGTTCATCGTAACTCGTCAAAAATTACTGTTTTATGATGAATGCTTAAAATTAGGATATTTTTTATACAGGAATTTTCCAATTACAAGATTGTATTAGCCCGATATCAATTACAAATTATTATGATAAATTGTGTGTTTGCATACCAGGTGAATATGTTCTAGTTGTAAAGCATGTAAATATATAATTTAAAACTTGATACAAGTAGATAATATAATATATATATGCATAATAATGTGTAATGTATGCTTTTTTTTTTTTTTTTTTTTTAATATGTATGTATTTTGTTTTCTTCAGACAACATTAATGAAAAATTTTCATCTTATGAGAAAATATACTTATTTTTCTTTGACATACAGAATTCTTTTTTTTTTTTTTTCTACATAGTGATGTAAAATTGAACGATTAAGACATACTAAACTCTATTTTTTGTAATTGAATGAAATCAGATGATTGTACATTTGATAAAGTAATGAATTTTATTAAATAAAATCTTGTAACAAAATCAAAATGAAACTTAAGATATTATAAAAAATATATAACAAATCGAAATTAAAAACCATATATTACAAATTAAAGGTGATCGAAGAGGAGATAACGGGGAAAAAAAGCTCGGTAAAATTTACTTTAGCATTTTTTCTCTTTTCTTTTACTATTTAGAAAAATCAACTGCTAGATTTTCAGGAAACAGTTGGCGATAAACAGCCAAATCCGTTTTTCTTTTTCCTCTCAGACGTTGTTATCTTAGCTTCAACTTTAAGAGGGAAATACAATAGGACGCTCTCTCCACCTATTTCTTCTCTATGGCTAGTATTCAGTGGGCAGTGGATAGGGACAGGGCACAGGGCAAAATTTGAGTTGGAAACATTGTACTGAAAGCAGGGTTGCCAACTTGGGGATTTAGCCCCTAAGTTTTGGGACATTTTTGGGGGCTAAATATTTTTAGGGGCTTTTTTGGGGACTTTCAAAATTATGCTGGGGTCTTTTGAAGACTTTTCAAATTTTTGCTGATTTTATTTTTTTCTGTGTTTTACTTTCCCTGCTTGCAGTCCGCGTTTGTAATGATCGATAGATGGCGCTTTTTCAGCTTTTGTTGTCAGTAAATTTTTTTAGTAAAAGTTTTTGTTCCTCCCACCTTTTGATTATAAATAATAATCAAAACATAAAAACTATTAGTCAAACAACTTTGGTACAAAGATGGCAACATTACATTTAAAAAATATAAAAATGAAAAAGTAAAATAAATAGAAGAATGATCAACAATATCTAATATAATCTACAAGTTCAGTCTTTCCGGCACCTTAATTCTTCGGCCAACTCTACTAAACTTCATTTGCTCATTAGTAGTACTGTCTGAAACTTTGGAGATGTTATCTGATTCTTTAACTTTACTGAGAGTCATCGGTGTGGGAAGATCTTCAGACGATGTTATCTCTAGGGGATAAACTCTTTGAATCGGGCGTAAGAGCTCCTTTTGGGAAGTTTGCACTTTAACAAGTCGTACTTGTCCGTCTTTACCTGGCATAATCTCAGTGATACGACCTAAAGGCCAGTAGATTCTCTTTTTATTATCGGCTCCCACCATAACAATTTCGCCAACAGTAACGGTATGTTTGTCTGACTTTTTGCTTTTACTTTTACGTAGAATAAGAGCACCAAGATATTCAGATCTAAAACGGCTTCGTAAATCTTTGAGAATGGTTTGTCTGTATTTGAGCCTTTTACACAAAAAATTTTGCTCAACAGCATCCAAATCAGGAAGACTGCATTCATGCATATCTTGGATGAACATCGATGGCGAAATTGGTTTTACAGCTTCCTCTTCACAGATGTGAGGTCTTGAGTTGACTACCTTCTCACACTCAGCTAAAACCGTCATCATTTCTTCGTAATCGAGACGTGCCAGCCCTAATACTCTTTTCAAGAGATCTTTTAGAATTCGAATTAATCTCTCCCACCAACCGCCCCATCAAGCAGCAGTTGGGGGATTGAACTTCCAATCAATAGAGTTGACAGCTCCATGTTTTCGTATGCGTTCCCAGTCTAGTTTCTTGAAATAGTTGGCTGCTCCTACAAAATTTGAACCATTGTCACAGTATACAGTAGAGCATCTTCCTCTGCGAGCTGTAAATCTTCTAAAAGCCATTAAGAACGCATATGTTGAAGCAGAAGTAACAAGCTCCAAATGGACTGCTCTGTATACTGCGCAAGTAAAAATTAAAACCCAGCTTTTCTTGTTATCCTTGAGAAATAATGGCCCAGCCATATCAACACCAGTTATCTGGAAAACTGCAGCATCTTTAACTCTGTTTTCAGGAAGTGGAGGACTGATTACTTCCAAGTTCTTTGACCGAAATCTTTTGCATGCAGTGCAGCTGGCTACAACATTTTTCACTGCCTTTCTGCCGTTTAGAATCCAATACTTTTCTCGAAGTATATTTAATAGTATCTGGACACCAGCATGGCAGTTCTCAACATGTGCTTTATAAATTAGCCGTTTTACCACTTCATGTTTTGATGGAAGAACAATAGGTTTAAGAAAATCTTCACTATCCTTTCGATAAATAATTTTCGTCTTCAGCCGAATGACACCAAGCTCGTCTTTAAACGTTTGCAAAGTTTTCAATCTCTTTTCGTCTTCTTGAGGAAAAGACTCATTCTGAATTAGAAGTAAAACCTTCATTTCTGCTTCATGAATTTCTGGGGCTGTCAATTCACCATGCTTCCTCCAATTTAAATTCTTGCAGTCGTGCTTGAAACGAAGGATCCATGCAACAAGACGAATAATTCTATCGTAACTAGAAAAGTATCTATAGTACCAATCTTCATCAACAATAGCTTCAGTTTCAGTATTTGTCAGTATACAAGTTTTCCTAGGTGTTTCCTTTTCAATTTCTTCCTCATTCCAATCGCGATTGGAGAAATCCATCATTGCTCGAAATTCAGAAACGTCTTTCATCCATTGTGGACCCTCCCACCATTTTGATGAGACTAGATGCTTTGCTTTGCATCCTCTGGAGGACAAGTCTGCAGCATTCTTCTCCCCCGTTATATGTCTCCATGATGAAGGATCACTCAGTTTTCTGATCTCCTGCACTCTATTTCTTACAAAAACGGACCAATTTTCTTCTCGTTGTATCCATGCAAGAACCGTTGTAGAATCACTCCAGTAATGAGTCATAACATTTCTCCAACCAAGAGCTTCAATAACCGAATTCGTCAGTCTCGCTCCAATTACAGCAGCTAGAAGTTCCATTCTAGGTATAGTTACACCTCTTAACGGAGCCACTCGAGACTTTGCTGCAAGCAAAAATAAATTAACTTGATTAGCATCCTCTACTCTAAGGAATGTAACTGCACCATAGGCATCTTTGCTTCCGTCAACAAATGTGTGAATAGTGCAGTTGCTTAAATCTTCGGAAGATACTCGAATAAACGTAGGTATCTGTATATAAGACAAATACTTCAGTTCTTGAAACCACTGCATAAACTCTTTATGAAGCTCACCAGTTATCTCTTCATCCCAACTCGTTCCTAGTTTCCATGCTTTTTGTAACATTATTTTTGGACAAAGCATGACTGGTGAGGTGAAGCCAAAGGATCAAAAACTTTGTGGACGACAGACAACATAGTTCTTTTTGTTAATTTTTCCATGTTAATGTTGTATAACCATTTCATGTTAATCTTCAATGTATCAAGCTCTTTATTCCAAATAAGACCTAATACTTGAGTCTCTTTCTTAGAACTAGTCTCATTACAGTCGCCAGACCATTCCCATTCTCTAAGATCAAAACAACCTTTGGCCATTAAAGCTTTAGAATTAACGATAAACTTATCTAATTCTTCTTTGTTATTAACACTGGCACGGCCCTACTAGATCACTCCTCGGCGCCAACGCGCCAACGTCGTGAAAGCGGCCATAACAATCGACGATTTTTCCGGAATCAAATGCATTGGAAATTAGGGTTGGTGCACAGCGCCGCCACGGCAGAACTAAGTATTGTATATGAAGCTGCATAAGTTTTTTCCGTTTGCAGAGCATTAAATTGATTTAATTAAATTTAAAATGCAGTCTTCCGATACGCAAAAATATAGGAATCATAAAAATAATTGTGGCAATAATTTTAAACCAATTTTTTGAAAAATAATAAATGATATTAGTCGTTTACTCCTAAATAAAAGATACTCTTCTTCAATTTTTTTTGTTTTGCATGAAAGAAATGAAATAAGGACTAGAAAGAAAGAGAAAAAAGAAAACAATCATTTAAGATTTTTTTAAAGGAAAAGAAAATTAAGAGGATACAGATCTCTACCCCTTCTTGATGAATGGCAAGGTACACAGTAGTACACCATTTTACAAGATACAATGCTTATTTTCACGTTTGTTTACAATTGGAATTGATAACACAAACTGATTTTCAGGGTTGGCAGCGAGCGCCATCTACTTGATTCCGCGGCATGCATTGATCTTTGCAGTTTTGTTATGGCCGCTTACGACGTTGGCGCGTTGGCGCCGAGGAGTGATCTAGTAAGGCCGTGACACTGGTAACAACATTATCTACGTAGAAACTCTCTAAAAGCCTTTTCTTTAAAGATTCTTCAAATCCGTTACAACGCCGAATATGATACTCAATTACCGCAGCCAAAAGGAAAGGACTGCATTTAACACCAAAAACAACTCTTGTATGGCGAAATACTTTTAGTTTCTTACCTTGTAAGTTTTCCCACCATAAAAAACGCAGGAAATCTCTGTCGTCTTTACGAATGCTTATTTGCAGAAAAGCTTTTCTAATGTCAGCGATAACGCCAAATTCTTTTTCTCTGAATCGAAGTAAAGTATCTGGGATAAATTTCATTTGATTAGGACCACATTCCAAGCATTGGTTTAAAGAAGGATAATTTGCTAATCTAGCTGAAGCATCAAACACTGGGCGAATTGGAGTAGTGCTGCTACTAGGTTTTATTATAGCACGATGAGGTAAGTAATTGCCATAAGAGTTTACTTCATTCTTGGGAACTTCCTCAATTATGCCTTCATTAATCCAGTTCAGAAGAACATCTTCATATTTTTCATACATGTTCATCGTTATAAGCTTTGCTGTTGTGTATTCGAGCCGTTTCTTCGCCAAACTCAAGTTGTCGGGTAAAGGCGACTTATCATCAGCCCATGGCAAACAAACTTCATAGCGGCCCTCTCTATTAATTGCCACTGTTTCTAAAAAATGCTCTTTAGTCTGAATATCAGTCTCGTATTTGGACTTCTTCTCAATAGTATCATAGATTCCAATTAAATCCAACTTCCATAGATTTGAGATTTCAGCTTCATTTACATATAGCGATAACACTGACATCGCCAAGTTTTCTTCCGAGGCTTTTCCAGGCGGTACTTTTCCCATTAAGGTCCAACCTAAGTATGTTTCTAAAGCCACGAGACCCGATGATAAGACCTTTCTTTTTCCAGTCAACATTTTTCCCATAACGTCAGCTCCGACGAGAATATCAATTGCTTCACATTTGACGCCAATGTCCGTTAAATTAATCTCATTTTCTTCTAACTCCTTTATCCAAGGGCCTTAAAATACCGGTCTGATCCCAAGCAGCACCGAAACGTTCTCTGAACGTTCAAAAATTGTTCTGCAAACACGTTCTAAGAACGTTCACTTTGAACGTGTTATAGACGTCTATCTGTCCATCTTGAAGACGTACAATAGTACGGTTCAGAGAACGTTCAATGAACGTGTAACTATCACCATCGGTGTTATAGAAGCGTTCTGAGAACGTTCTATGTATACGGTCTCAGAACGTTCTAAACGTTTTTAGAACGTTTTCAAAACGTTATACACATTTTCAGAACGTTCCAGAAAACGTACTGTAAACGTTCTAAAATAGTGTAGTTAAAAAAAAAAAAAATTATGACGTCATTATAAAAAATCACCTCAGTACGAGCGCTTAGAAGTAAAAATTACATAGCTGATGACGAATAATGATACAACACATGAGCAGGGATATGAATTACTTTTTTTTTTTCAATTCAAATAATGTTTGAGAAATTTTAACATACTTACTATTCCTTTAATTTCAACGTATATGCATCAAAAATTCTATATTCTATGACAGTTTTCCCCAAAAAGTGTCATAACGTCTCTTTATACCTTAAAAAATTTCTTAAATTTTTGCATTTTTAAAAAATTTCTTTTTTTCCCCTAATCTGAAGATAATGAAGTTGTAGTATTAATTACAAAACTTTGAATACACACCATAAAATGCAAGAACTCGCACCAACTGTTTCGGGTCAAAAGAAGACACAACCCTTCATCAGGCGAACATTGTAGGCACGAAAGCTGCAAACAAGCACGTTGAGTGTGTTGAATGCGTTGCCGCTTTGTTTGTAGAAGCCGTGCTTTGTTTGTAGCAGTTGCGAGTTCTTGCATTTTATGGTGTTTATTCAAAGTTTCGTAATTAATACTATAACGTCATTATCTTCAGATTAGGGGAAAAAAGAAATTTTTTAAAAATGCAAAAAATTAAGGAATTTTTTAAGGTATATATAGACACGTTATGACACTTTTTGGGAATTACTGTCATAAAATATGGAATTTTTCATGCATATACGTTGAAATTAAAGGAATAGTAAGTATGTTAAAATTTCTCAAACATTATTTGAATTTTAAAAAAAAGTAATTTATATCCCTGTTGCTGTGTTGTATCATTATTCTTCATCTGCTATGTACAACCAAACTCTTGATTTATTTTGCTTGTTTTAATCCTTGTGATTCCGAATGCGTCATCCTATGATTAATGTTTGTTTTTCATGGTTGTTTTCTGTTTCATTCTCTGATTTCTTGAAGTAAATAATTTATTCCAATTTATTCTTCATTTCTAAGTTCAATTAATTTCTTGTACGATAGGGTGCCCGCTAGCAATTTGCTATTATAACTGCTAACGAACGAAATCGTACATTGGTGCTCAACGACGAAAAGGGTCACCCCTGACGAGTTTTTTTTTTTTTTTTTTTTTTTTTTTTTTTTTCTACCATTCTAAGCTTTTCCTAAAAAAAATGTTTAAAATGTTGTCTTAATTTTTTATTTCCTCGTTGCTTGTTTGTATCTTTTGATTTAAGTTTCATGTGGTTTCTACGCACCGGCAAAATTATTAAAATTGCAACTAACAATATAGGAATAAATTTATGATTAGACTGAAGTTAAATAAAATAAAAATAAATAAATAAAAAATAAATGTTTCAATAAATCACAATCAGTCTCCCCAGGTTATTTAAATTTGTTGTAATTTCCTTCTCATTGACCTATGTGGTTTCAGGGATCTTATATCTGTTGCTTGGCTTTAACTAAGATTAAAAATTCATTTATACATACATATATATATATATATTAATTTTTTTTTTTAAATACAGGGTGCAAAGCATTGTGACGAGAATATCTTTATCTTCGCAACTATTGGTCGCAAATATATAGTTTCAGTTACAAAATGTTTTAAAGAATATGAGCATTTGTAGTATAACATGTTTAAATTTAAAATATCTATTTTTTCAAAATTGCAAAAACTAGCTTTTTACATAGTCCCAGATCCCTATAGTCATATTTAGAAAACTGACACTCATCCTAACAAAAAGTTTCATTTCTATTCTCCCCAAATGGAACAAGATATTTAAAGTTTGGATTTTCTAACATATTTCGGCCTTCAATAAGGGATCGGTTTAAAAATCCTAATTGGACTTTGTTTGCATTTTCCCTGGGTTTATTAAAGAATTTTTCATTGACTTTTTAATAAAGCTCGAGAAAATGCGAAATAATCCTAAATTTTGAAACTAACTATCTCAGACAATTTTGGGTGCACAAAAGTGAAACTTTTTGTGTTATATTTTTTAGGTTGGAACTCAACTTTCACTATTAGTGTCATGAAAATTGTATAAAAATTATCAATTTTTGTGATTTTTAATAAATTGATTTTTTAAATTTAAACATGTCATATAATGAATTCTTACATTTTTTTAAAAATACATTTTCTTATTGGAGGACGTCTGAGACCAATTGTTGCGCAAATAAAGGCCTGCTCTCGACTTTGCACCCTGTATATTCTAAACATTTCTGGGTACTACTTTGTAAGTCCATGGATAGTTTATAAATATATTTGAATGCTGAAGTTTATAGAAAGTTTTAATATTTCAACATAAAAAATAATTTCAAAAATGAATGTACCAATACACCGCTAAAATAATATATAATTGAGTTTAGAATATATTGTTAATTTATAATAATAAGAAATTGAAACAAAAAATTAAAAATTAGTTAGAAGGAGGAAATTTTAAAAATTTCCAAATAATTAAATACATATATATATATATTTAATCAAAATATTTTTCTAAAATATTTAACATACTTCATCTTTTTAAATTTCAGTACATGTGTGTATACATATTTTCAGTTTACAGCAGCAGTTTACAAAAATGATGTTTGCAGGTATTTAAATTTATTCCACATGGCAATGTAATTCGTATTCTTTAAATGTTTAAATTTCTTTAAATTGAGTCAACGCAATTTTTACCTCATTTGATGTAATTATGCTATCATGGCATATTAAATAATTGATAAATGTAAATATTATTAGTATTAATAAATAATATAGTAAATCGTCCTTTTTTTTTTTTTAAGCAGAATATCTTTTTTTTTTTTTTTTTTTTTTTTTTTTTTTTATAAAGATGTGGAATAGAATTGAATCTTTGTTTTATTATGCAGATAAACAATTTCATATAATATTTTATTTAATAAATAACAGTAAAGTGATATTTAAAATTGTAAGTCGGTGAAACTTAGGATATTATTTGAAAAATATGCAATTTGCATAACCTAGATTGTATATATATTATCATATAAACATTAAATAAATACTTCAGAATTTAAAAAGAAAAGAAAAAAAGAATTACGAACCTTCTTAATTTTGTTGATAAGAATTTTCTTCGAGAAAATACCCTTCCAACTAGCATTTTAAAATACACAATGACCAGTCGGAAGGGCATTCACTTAAAATTAGCACTTATCTTGTAAAATTTTTATGACTTCTTCATACTTCATTCCAGAAACATAATAACGAAAATAGTTATTTTAACAAATTCCATCTCAGAAGACTAAATTAATAAAATGAATCCATAATTTCTAAGCGGTTTTCTGTAACAGAAGCAGTTTTTTCTGCGATTCAACGCTGCTTTCTAGTATCGAAAGTTAGTGTCCCGTCAGGTTTTATAAATTTCATAAGAAAGAGGATAAAATATTTCTTACCCGACAGGTCTTGTTCTTTTTCGCCGGCTTATTCTAAGTAATCACAAAAGAGTTGAAATGAACACAGCTCCAGTTTCACGACACAAACGTTTAATTAGACGCACTATTTACATTTTATGTACATAATTGTTTCATTAATATCTGCAGCTATCACAATATTTAATATTAGCTGCCAAGCATTTAATATTAGCTGTCGAGCGTCAGAAGAACGCTCTTCCATATCCTTGCGGATTCACAATCCTTCTTTTTACAACAGAAAAACAAAACTTTTTTTTATCATCAGCAAAAAACATGTTGCCAATCAATAAACATAAAAAAGGCAGACGATCTCCAGTGGAAGAACAGCCCGCCTCCTGACGGCAAGAATGGGTCATCCTCCCACCTTTGATTTTGGCAATCTTGTACAAAATCAAACTAAAAAAGAGAAAAAAGACATATTAATAAACATTACATCAAGCAAAAATGAAAAGGAACAGAGAGAAAAGGAAAAAAAAAAAAAAAAGGTAAATAAAGTTCTATCAGTCAATTATAAATTCAGTCTATCTGGAGCTCTAATGGATCTACCCCTCCTGGTAAATCGTGGTTTTTCGTCAGGTATCTCAACAGATTTCTTGACATTCTTTGAAACAGTTCTAGACAGTTCAGAGGGATCAGGGCATCTTTTCGGTGTAGAACGAGTAGGTATCAAAGTTCCATTTGCAGCATACTTTGCACGAAAATCACTAGATTCATCAGAAGAGATCTCTAACGGATAAAGTCTTTGAACTGGGCGTATCAAAAACCCATTTCCTGTCTTGATTTTTGCCACTCGAACTATTTCGTCTTTACCAGGATAAGTTTCCACAACTCTGGCTAATGGCCAGTTGATTCTTTTTTGATTATCATGACCGACGAGAACTATGTCTCCTACAGCAATTTTTTTGTCAGTCTTAGCGATACCCTTTGAATTTTTTAATTGTCCTAGATATTCAATTCTGAATCTTTTCCGTAAATCTTTCTTCAATTTTAGCAAATATCGAAGTCTTCTTTTTAAATTCACATTTTCGAAGTTATCTAGGTCAGGAAGACCAGTTTCTTTAATTCCTTGCAAAAACATGCTCGGAGTCAATGGAATTAAATCATCGGGATCCTCAGAAATAGTAGTTAATGGTCTGGAATTCATCAAACATTCGATATCACATATAATTGTGTAAAGTTCTTCAAAATCTAGAGCTGCTCGTCCTAATACTCTTCTCAAAATTTGCTTTGTACAGCCTATTAAGCGTTCCCACCAGCCACCCCACCATGGTGAAGCTGGGGGGATAAACTTCCATATTATGTTCTGTACTAGGGCTTCCTTCCGTACTTTTGCAAGTATAGGATCAGTAAATAGCTTCGAAGCTCCTGAAAAATTTGTGCCTCGATCGCTGTATATTACAGAAGGTCGACCCCTTCTCGCAACAAATCTTCGCAGGGTTTGCAAAAATGCTTCAGAGGATAATGATGTTAATAATTCAAGGTGTACCGCTCTGTAAACAGCGCAGGTGTACAGCACAATCCAACATTTTTTACCATTTTTCAAGTACAAAGGTCCGGCTAAATCAACCCCGGTAATTTCAAAGATAGCAGCATCTCTGATCCTGTCTTCCGGCAAGGCGGTGATTTCAGACTGAACAGAATTTACGGTGAAGCGTTTGCATCTTATACAACGTAAGGTAACTTGCCGTATGGACTTTCTGCACCTGAGAATCCAATATTTTTCTCGGAGGTGGTTCATTAATATTTGTACCCCTGCGTGGTTTAATTCGTTATGTTTCCATTCTATCAATTTCTGCACGATGTAATGATTTCCTGGTAAAATGATAGGCAAACGAAAGTCTGTATTATCTTTACTTCTAAGTATAAGAGACTTTACCCTTAGAAGGCCATCTTTGTCAACGGTGGGATGAAGTTTTCGTAAACGATCATCTATTCCTTTAGGAAAGTCTTCCCTTTGAACCAACTTTAACAGGATTAATTCAGCATGTTTAAGTTCTTTATTCGTAAGATCCCCAGAATTTCGTTTAGAATGATTTCGAAGATTCGAGATGAATCTGTATATCCATGCCGTAACTCTTAATAATTTCACGTAAGACGAGTATCTCTCATAAAACTTCTCAGTAGTTTCAGTACTTAGAGCAGAAATGATCGACCTTTTTTCCTCTGAATTGACAATCTGTATTTCGGGTGAGATTTCTTGTCTCGGCCATTGACTCGTTGGTGTCTTCAAAAATTCCGGACCCTCCCACCAAAGGGATTCGAGTAAAGCATCAGCATTGCAACCTCTTGATGGAAGGTCAGCTGGATTTAAGTTACCCGGGACGTATCTCCAGTCGTTGGGATGACTCAAAGATCTTATTTCTCTGGTACGATTCAGCACAAATACTCCCCATGGTTCTTGATTTTTTATCCAGAACAATGCGTTCATGGAGTCAGACCAATAGAAAGTTTGAACTTGGCTGTCACAGAAGTCTCCTTTTATAGAATTCATTAATCTAACACCCAAACAACATGCTAATAATTCTAGTCTCGGTATGGAGACTGATTTCAAGGGTGCTACTCGAGCACGAGCTTGAACCAATTGACATCTCACATGAAAATTATTTTCTTCTCCGATATATATACAAGTTGCATAAGCGTGGCTTGATGCATCACAAAACACATGGAATGACACATTTGTATTTAGAGCATGATTTTCTAATATCCTTCTAGGGATTCTAATGCCTTCCAAGCATTTTAATGCATTTTCCCATTTCAGAAATTTTTTCTCGATGTCATCTGGTAGCTTGGCATCCCAGGGCAGTTTCCTACGCCAACATTCTTGCATTATGATCTTTGCAATTAAAGTGACAGGACAGAGAAACCCAATGGGGTCAAAAATCTTACTTGCTAAGGACAGGATCAATCGCTTACTTAGATTTGCATTTTCGCACTCTTCAAACCTTAAACTACAGTATAGAGTATCTTCCAGAATATTCCAATTTAAGCCCAAAACTGAGACAGTCTCTGGATAATCTTCTTCAGGAATTCCGTACACACTTGGTGGTAGACCATTACCTATCCATCCTCTAAGATTAAAACACCCCGCTGACATGATTTCTTTAGATTGTGCCATAAAATTAACTACTTCTTCTTCGGAACTGCAACTTGTAACACAGTTGTCGACATACATAGAGTTTTTAAGTTTAGAAGCAGTCTCTTGCAAATAATCTGGAACATTACTTAGGTGGAAATTTAGAGTAGCTCCTAAAAGAAATGGGCTGCAGTTTACCCCAAATACTACTCGACGATGTCTGTAAATCTTCACTTTATTAGGATCACCGCCCTCCCACCACAGAAATCTTAGAAAATCACAATCTTCTTCATTTATTCTTATTTGTAGAAATGCTTTGCGAATGTCTGATACTATCCCATACTTGTTCAAACGAAATTTATTCAAAATGTTAGGAATCAACGCCATGTAGTTTGGACCTTTAGCTAGGCAATCGTTCAAAGAGTAACTGTTCTTTTCTTTTGCAGAAGCATCGAAAACAGGACGAATTGTTGTCGTTGAATGCTCTTTTATAACTGCTCTATGAGGCAGATGATGGCAATCTATCTTCTCGAATTCATCAGTATTTACTTCTTCAATTATTTCTTCACCAAGCCACTGACAAAAAACTTCTTCATAATCTTCAATAAGACCCTTATTCTTCAGAGTCCTCACAGTTGATTTTAGCCTTCGTTCAGCAATTGTTTTGTTATCTGGGAGTTCTTGGTGTCCTTCTATCCATGGTAATTTTACAACATAGCGTCCGTCATCATCTCTACTTAGAGTTTTCTCAAAATGATTTTTGGATGCTTCTTCAAGTTCTTCCTTTGACTGTTTCTCTGCAGGATCCTTAATTCCTAGGACATCTAGTTCCCACAGATCAGAAATTTTTACTTCTCTAGCTAACATCGAAGTGACTACAAGGTTTTCAGTATCTTCAGTAAACTTCTTAGTGCGTCCCATAACAGTCCAACCTAGCCTTGTTTCAATAGCGGTCAGGCCGGATTTCAGATTCTTCAGCTTTCCTGTCATTAATTTGCCAGCTACATCTGCACCTATAAGGAGCTCTATGGGGTTAAGGCAATCTTCTAAATATATCCCCGTACCTGATAAATCATCTTCACACAGTTCTTGAGTGACCGGTGGCATAGTAAAACAAATTGTAGGCTGACTCAAAACTTCAAAATTGCAACGATAAGTTTCGCTGACATCAGAAAGGTAAGCTTTGTAAACATTGTGTGTCAAAGTATTCGTGTTCGAACCACCAAATAAGGAATGCTTCAGTTTTTCTTTTCTTATTGGCTTGTATCCAATCCTTTTTGCGGTGTTTTCTAAGATGTAAGACCTTTGGGAAGCGGAATCAATAATCGCCCGAATTTTTAAAATTCTGTTTTCACCTCTTAAATTAATCACGAGTGTCTGTAGCAAAACACTGGGAGTTGATGAAACATTTGATAATGTTGTATCTTGATCGGAAGTATTCTTGTCATTTTTAACCCTTTGTGCGTGCGCAGCTGATTTCGGATCATTCTTACAGAGAAGAGTATGGTGGGGTTTACCACAAATCGCACAGTTACATCTACTTCTACACGAACTAGAAATGTGGTTCAATTTTAAACATTTAAAGCAGCCTCCCCGTTTCATAACATTTTGTTTTCTTTGATCATAAGTCAAGTTTGCTACTTTTCTACATTCCGCACTTAGATGTGGCTTATCGCAGAACACGCACTCTTGCTCGCGGTTTTGTTTACCTTGGGACGAGGTTAAAAGTTCCATACCTGTTGGAATAATTTTATTGTGTGTTAGAAAATTTTTAGATTTCATTGTGTTAAATTTCTTGGGTTTGTTTTCAAAACCAAATCCACTTGTCGCTAAATTAATTTTTTCTTCACCTTGAATTTCATTACGTAAAAACTGCATTAAAGTTTCTAATTTATTAAAAGATTTATCTTCCGAACTAAGAGAAACAGAATTCAAGTGTCTTTCCCAAATACGCAAAAGATCTATTGGTAAACAAGATTCAACTAATGGGTATAACATTGAGGCATATTTATCGCTTGTTACACCAAGCATTTTTAAAGATCGTAACTGTGTTTCTAATTTATCATAAAGCTTCACAATTGGTAATTTATGTTCCTGATTTACAGTATTACTTAGCACAAGGCTTAATAATTCCCTAACATAAACTTCAATTAGTACATCTTCCCTGCCAAATCTTGTATGTAAACAATCAACCGCTTGTGAATAGTTCTCAGCTGTTACGGGAAAAGATTCTACGACTTCTCTGGCTCTAGACCCCTTTTGAGTAGATTGAAGTAGATACTGAAATTTATCTACCTCCGAAATATTTGGATCTTCATGAATTTTCTTAAATAATCCCCAAAATGATAACCAGTCCTTTAAATTACCATCAAACTTTTGTAATTCAATTTTTGGTAACTTAAAACTTCTTTTAGAATTACTCTCGTTTTCAAGTACACTTGAATTTAAATCCGAAGGTAAATTTATTCTATGTTCAAGTTTTGTTTTTAAATCAATATAAGTACTACTATAATTATCAGCACTTTCGATTTCGCTATCCAACATGGTCTGAGTACATTTTTCATCAACTTGTAAAATTTGAAGAATTTCTTTATCAAGCGTTTCAACTCTGGAATATTTTTCTTGTAACTGTGCTAAGAACCCAGCACAAGAATCGATGTCACAAGTTTCAGTTTCTAAAAGGTTTTTTACCTTTTCAGTAAATTTTGTAAAGGTACCTCGATAAGAACCGCGTAATTTAGTTGCGGCTTCCATAATTCAAATAAAGACTAATAAAATAATAAACAAACACTTCAAATCAAAGCTTCATAAAACGAGAACAAAAAATATTCCGAAATCGAAAGTAATTCTGGGAAGAAAACATCAGAATTCTAAATAATGTTTTGAGAACAAAAACATTCAATTTTCGTAACACTTTGATTCAAAATAACAATTTTCATATAAAATAATAATCTTCTTTATTAAATCAAAATATGCAAAATCAATGTAAAATCAAAATATGCATTCATAGAATATGTATTAACATTTTCTTCAACATAAACAAATTCTTCATATTGTTCCAAATATCAAATGAGCAGTTCAAAAATAAACATACATTTTATGTTTTCAAAATTATTCTCAATAATACTTACAAAAAGTATTTCAAATTTTTAATGTTATCTTCTCATAAAAATGAGATCATATTTCAATTAGAATAAATTATATTCTATTTCTATACTTTATTCATTAGAACAAATTAGAATTTATTACTTAGAACAAATTTTTCTACCGGCGTCCCTGTGAACGGGCGCCATTAAATGTCCCGTCAGGTTTTATAAATTTCATAAGAAAGAGGATAAAATATTTCTTACCCGACAGGTCTTGTTCTTTTTCGCCGGCTTATTCTAAGTAATCACAAAAGAGTTGAAATGAACACAGCTCCAGTTTCACGACACAAACGTTTAATTAGACGCACTATTTACATTTTATGTACATGATTGTTTCATTAATATCTGCAGCTATCACAATATTTAATATTAGCTGCCAAGCATTTAATATTAGCTGTCGAGCGTCAGAAGAACGCTCTTCCATATCCTTGCGGATTCACAATCCTTCTTTTTACAACAGAAAAACAAAACTTTTTTTTATCATCAGCAAAAAACATGTTGCCAATCAATAAACATAAAAAAGGCAGACGATCTCCAGTGGAAGAACAGCCCGCCTCCTGACGGCAAGAATGGGTCAGTTAGGCTTAAGAACTTACGCAGATATGAAAATGATTGTTTAATTGATATTAAAATAAGACTTTAATAAATAGAACATAGAGAATATTACAGGTTAAAAATATTACATTTTTACCTTTTCTAAAGCTTATCCTAGTCATTATAACGCTAAAACTGAATAAATCAGATTACATGTTTTAAAATTACCGCCTCACATAACGACACGACTTTCCCAAGACCTGGCGCCTGGCGTTTGACTTTGCAGTTGCACGGTCAGCGAAAATTAAATAAATGCAATCCACAGATGTCGATGTTAACATCTGCTCTCCCTTCTTGCATCCGCAATAATCATGTTTCAAAGTTCAACGTATGAAACAGAAATTTATTAAGCATTTATAGATGTAGGAAACATATAGTCAATATTTTAAGGAAAAATGGAATGGAGTTAAATAATTATTTAAATTTTTATAAAGTATTTTAAAAACTTATGAGATCACTTTATTTTTCCATTTTAAAATCTAGAATTAAACGGAAAAGCATATTTTGTTTTAGTGTATATTTCAGTATTGAACAAAATATTCAGTGAAAATAAATAAAATAAAATAAGAACAATCAAACAGAGTAATGATTTAACAACATTATCAATATTGATAATTTATCAGTAACATTTAAACTTAAATAGAATCATAAATAAAATATAATAAAAGTTTAAAATTATGCTTAAAGAAAAGAAGAAAAAAACTCATTTCTGTAACTTCCCGATGAGTATTAGAGACCGCGAGGTTCTACTCTCGAACCTTACAGACGGGAAGTGTTGGTTTCGATTCCTGGTCACGCTCGTCGACTTAGGTTTTCGGAGTTTTCCCGTGATTTTCTTTGAAACTCGGGTAAAGCACTATATTACGTATTCAATAACATCCGTGATTAGTCTTTTGTATCTAAACTCTGGGTCTGGGGAATGCATAGATTTTCATGACAGAAGACAATCATTTTTATGCTGTATAGAAGATCTTAGAAAATGTATTTTTCTAAGGGTTTATTATTATTATTATTACAAATGAAAAAAAAAAAAAAAAACGGTAAATTTGTTTTAAATCATCAGAAAACGATGTTTCAATTATTCGTTTTAAAGGTGATATCGAATTCTTTTGAAAGATAATCATAGTGAAAATTTTTATCCACCCCTCCCCCATCCTCCAGGGATGATGTATACTTATTCCTAGGGAAAAAAACAATGTCCTATGAATAATAATAATAAAAAAAAAACTGTTTAACTATTACTCGTTATACAGCCAAATTGAATCAATAATATATATCAAATGTATGTCACGCAGAAGGTTTGGTGAGTATATATATTACAGAAGCTGATAGATAGCCTTTCTGTGAATGGAAAATATTGGAACGTGGCAGTGCCACCTGTCGTCCGATATGCACCCAAAGGCAATCTGTAGAGTTTTACGTAATATTAATTTCACTTACCAAATTTACAATATTTATAAATCACAGAAGTTGAGATTTTTCGTTTCCGTTATGAGATTAAATTGCAAAATAGCCACGACACCTGTTGGCCGATGTGCATCCAAAATGGACCAGTAACGCTTTACATAAAATCGATTTCACTTATAACTTCAGTGTATCAGAAAATTTATTGTTAAATCACAAGAGTTAAAATATTGCCTTTCCGTTAAAATGATTAAATTGCAGATTAGCAACGCCACCTGTTGGACAATGTATACATCCAAATTGTATTAGCAGAGGTTATGATGATATAAGCCAATATATCAAGTTTAATGCATTTGTACACTATAGAAGCTGAGATATAGCTGTCCCATAAATGGAGGGTTTCATTGCATAGCACCGCAATCTATCGGACGATATACCCCAAATGAAATTCAAATAAACTCCAATTTAGGGCAAGATCTAATATTGTAACAAGTTTGGTTGAATTCCATACATTGATTCCTGAAATACAAAATTCACAAAATTTTTCCATGAGTTTAAAATTTTGTAATTTTTTTTCACCTCACCGCTACTGGTTATTGAGAAGCATTCTTTACTGACGTGCTAACAAAACGTTAAACTGAAAATGTAAAAAATGCTCTATTCTCTATCATGCTAAAAATTATAAATTTCGAATAACTTACGAAGTTTTTAAATTAGAATGTTGCAAATCTCTCAATAAGATTCTTATCAATATCAAAAGTGATATTTTAAAACTGGTCCGATCTCTCTGCAATCATTTGTTCTTGAGATATTAATATCGTGTACATGAACTAACGGGCTATCACACTAATAGGTGCCGATACACATTAACAGATACCATACCAACCTTTTGACTTCCGGATTCCTCACGCCACAAAACGTGTAAAAAAATCAAAAACTGAAGTCAAAAATTTTCATGATTAACCTAGTTTCCCAACCAATAGTACTAAAAAGTCATTTTGTCATATTCGTTATAATTACACTGTTACAGAACGTGTTATGACGGTGTCACACTTGAACGTTCTATATAGAACTAGAATTGTACGTTTTATAGATGGTACAAATCAAACATTTTCAGAACGTTCTAAATAATACTATTTCTGAACGTGTTTTAGAACGTTCTTTTGACACGAAACACGGTGTTTGAACTATTGAAACCGTTATTAGACGTTCACAGAACGTTCCTGTGCTACTTGGGATATTTTCACATATTGTAGACTGATCCAAAACTTCGAAATTGCAGCCAAAATTTTCTTTCAAATGTTTCAATGTCACTTTATAGCAGTTATGCTTGACCTCGTTAGTGATAACGCCGCCAAAAAGGGAATGAACCATTTTCTCTTGGCGAATAGGTATATAATTCATTTCTTTGGCTACACTTTCCAGAATATACGACTTATGGGATGCAGAATCAAAGAGCAATCTCACAGTTTTCTGTTTATTGCCAGAGACCAATTTGGCTTTCACGGTTTGAAGAAATATCTTTGGACTTAGTTTGTTGAAATTGGACATACTAACATCATTTTCTGCAGATTTTTCTTCTTTCTTTTCCACAGCCCTTTTTTGTGAATCAAGTACATCACACATTAGAGGAAAATGCTTTTTAGAACAGATCACACACTTTACAACTATTCGGCATTTCTTAACAGTGTGAGTTGGCGATAAACAGGCAAAGCAACAACGCTTATCTTTAATTATTTTTTGTTTTTCTGCTAAACTCATTTTCTGAGCTGAAAAACAATCTGAACTTGAATGTTTGCCATCACAAAAAACGCAAGATTTCTTCACCTCTCTATTTGAAGTGGCCGTTAATAAACCCGCAGCAGTAGGTACTTTACTTTTCAAATTTTCAAAATTGCATTGCTTCTGTCCCGTCAGGTTTTATAAATTTCATAAGAAAGAGGATAAAATATTTCTTACCTGACAGGTCTTGTTCTTTTTCGCCGACTTATTCTAAGTAATCACAAAGTAGTCGAAATAAACACAGCTCAAGTTTCACGACACTAACGTTTAATTAGACGCACTATTTACATTTATAATACATAATTGTTTCATTAATATCTGCAGCTATCACAATATTTAGTATTAGCTGTCGAGCGTCAGAACGCTCTTTCATATCCTTACGGATTCACATTCCTTCTTTTTACAACAGAAAAACAAAAACTTTTTATCATCAGAAAAAACCATGTTGCCAATCAATAAAACATAAAAATAGGCAGACGATCTCCAGTGGAAGAACAGCCCGCCTCCTGACGGCAAGAATGGGTCATCCTCCCACCTTTGATTCTGGCAATCTTGTACAAAATCAAACTAAAAAAGAGAAAAAAGACATATTAATAAGCATTACATCAAGCAAAAATGAAAAGGAACAGAGAGAAAAAAAAAAAAAAAAAAAAAAAGGTAAATAAAAGTTCTATCAGTCAATTATAAATTCAGTCTATCTGGATCTCTAATGGATCTACCCCTCCTGGTAAATCGTTGTTTTTCGTCAGGTATCTCAACAGATTTCTTGACATTCTTTGAAACAGTTCTAGACAGTTCAGAGGGATCAGGGCATATTTTCGGTGTAGAACGAGTAGGTATCAAAGATCCATTTGCAGCATACTTTGCACGAAAATCACTAGATTCATCAGAAGAGGTCTCTAACGGATAAAGTCTTTGAACTGGGCGTATCAAAAACCCATTTTCTGTCTTGATTTTTGCCACTCGAACTATTCCGTCTTTTCCAGGATAAGTTTCCACAACTCTGGCTAATGGCCAGTTGATTCTTTTTTGATTATCATGACCGACGAGAACTATGTCTCCTACAGTAATTTTTTTGTCAGTCTTAGCGATACCCTTTGAATTTTTTAATTGTCCTAGATATTCAATTCTGAATCTTTTCCGTAAATCTTTCTTCAATTTTAGCAAATATCGAAGTCTTCTTTTTAAATTCACATTTTCGAAGTTATCTAGGTCAGGAAGACCAGTTTCTTTAATTCCTTGCAAAAACATGCTCGGAGTCAATGGAATTAAATCATCGGGATCCTCAGAAATAGTAGTTAATGGTCTGGAATTCATCAAACATTCGATATCACACGTAATTGTGTAAAGTTCTTCAAAATCTAGAGCTGCTCGTCCTAATACTCTTCTCAAAATTTGCTTTGTACAGCCTATTAAGCGTTCCCACCAGCCACCCCACCATGGTGAAGCTGGGGGGATAAACTTCCATATTATGTTCTGTACTAGGGCTTCCTTCCGTATTTTTGCAAGTATAGGATCAGTAAATAGCTTCGAAGCTCCTGAAAAATTTGTGCCTCGATCGCTGTATATTACAGAAGGTCGACCCCTTCTCGCAACAAATCTTCGCAGGGTTTGCAAAAATGCTTCAGAGGATAATGATGTTAATAATTCAAGATGTACCGCTCTGTAAACAGCGCAGGTGTACAGCACAATCCAACATTTTTTACCATTTTTCAAGTACAAAGGTCCGGCTAAATCAACCCCGGTAATTTCAAAGATAGCAGCATCTCTGATCCTGTCTTCCGGCAAGGCGGTGATTTCAGGCTGAACAGAATTTACGGTGAAGCGTTTGCATCTTATACAACGTAAGGTAACTTGCCGTATGGACTTTCTGCACCTGAGAATCCAATATTTTTCTCGGAGATGGTTCATTAATATTTGTACTCCTGCGTGGTTTAATTCGTTATGTTTCCATTCTATCAATTTCTGCACGATGTAATGATTTCCTGGTAAAATGATAGGCAAACGAAAGTCTGTATTATCTTTACTTCTAAGTATAAGAGACTTTACCCTTAGAAGGCCATCTTTGTCAACGGTGGGATGAAGTTTTCGTAAACGATCATCTATTCCTTTAGGAAAGTCTTCCCTTTGAACCATCTTTAACAGGATTAATTCAGCATGTTTAAGTTCTTTATTTGTAAGATCCCCAGAATTTCGTTTAGAATGATTTCGAAGATTCGAGATGAATCTGTATATCCATGCCGTAACTCTTAATAATTTCACATAAGACGAGTATCTCTCATAAAACTTCTCAGTAGTTTCAGTACTTAGAGCAGAAATGATCGACCTTTTTTTTCTGAATTGACAATCTGTATTTCGGGTGAGATTTCTTGTCTCGGCCATTGACTCGTTGGTGTCTTCAAAAATTCCTGACCCTCCCACCAAAGGGATTTGAGTAAAGCATCAGCATTGCAACCTCTTGATGGAAGGTCAGCTGGATTTAAGTTACCCGGGACGTATCTCCAGTCGTTGGGATGACTCAAAGATCTTATTTCTCTGGTACGATTCAGCACAAATACTCCCCATGGTTCTTGATTTTTTATCCAGAACAATGCGTTCATGGAGTCAGACCAATAGAAAGTTTGAACTTGGCTGTCACAGAAGTCTCCTTTTATAGAATTCATTAATCTAACACCTAAACAACATGCTAATAATTCTAGTCTCGGAATGGAGACTGATTTCAAGGGTGCTACACGAGCACGAGCTTGAACCAATTGACATCTCACATGAAAATTATTTTCTTCTCTGATATATATACAAGTTGCATAAGCGTGGCTTGATGCATCACAAAACACATGGAATGACACATTTGTATTTCGAGCATGATTTTCTAATATCCTTCTAGGGATTCTAATGCCTTCCAAGCATTTTAATGCATTTTCCCATTTCAGAAATTTTTTCTCGATGTCATCTGGTAGCTTGGCATCCCAGGGCAGTTTCCTACGCCAACATTCTTGCATTATGATCTTTGCAATTAAAGTGACAGGACAGAGAAACCCAATGGGGTCAAAAATCTTACTTGCTAAGGACAGGATAAATCGCTTACTTAGATTTGCATTTTCGCACTCATCAAACTTTAAACTACAGTATAGAGTATCTTCCAAAATATTCCAATTTAAGCCCAAAACTGAGACAGTCTCTGGAAAATCTCCTTCAGGAATTCCGTACACACTTGGTGGTAGACCATTACCTATCCATCCTCTAAGATCAAAACATCCCGCTGACATGATTTCTTTAGATTGTGCCATAAAATTAACTACTTCTTCTTCGGAACTGCAACTTGTAACACAGTTGTCGACATACATAGAGTTTTTAAGTTTAGAAGCAGTCTCTTGCAAATAATCTGGAACATTACTTAGGTGGAAATTTAGAGTAGCTCCTAAAAGAAATGGGCTGCAGTTTACCCCAAATACTACTCGACGATGTCTGTAAATCTTCACTTTATTAGGATCACCGCCCTCCCACCACAGAAATCTTAGAAAATCATAATCTTCTTCATCTATTCTTATTTGTAGAAATGCTTTCCGAATGTCTGATACTACCCCATACTTGTTCAAACGAAATTTATTCAAAATGTTAGGAATCAACTCCATGTAGTTTGGACCTTTAGCTAGGCAATCGTTCAAAGAGTAACTGTTCTTTTCTTTTGCAGAAGCATCGAAAACAGGACGAATTGTTGTCGTTGAATGCTCTTTTATAACTGCTCTATGAGGCAGATAATGGCAATCTATCTTCTCGAATTCATCAGTATTTACTTCTTCAATTATTTCTTCACCAAGCCATTGACAAAAAACTTCTTCATAATCTTCAATAAGACCCTTATTCTTCAGAGTCCTCACAGTTGATTTTAGCCTTCGTTCAGCAATTGTTTTGTTATCTGGGAGTTCTTGGTGTCCTTCTATCCATGGTAATTTTACAACATAGCGTCCGTCATCATCTCTACTTAGAGTTTTCTCAAAATGATTTTTGGATGCTTCTTCAAGTTCTTCCTTTGACTGTTTCTCTGCAGGATCCTTAATTTCTAGGACATCTAGTTCCCACAGATCAGAAATTTTTACTTCTCTAGCTAACATCGAAGTGACTACAAGGTTTTCAGTATCTTCAGTAAACTTCTTAGTGCGTCCCATAACAGTCCAACCTAGCCTTGTTTCAATAGCGGTCAGGCCGGATTTCAGATTCTTCAGCTTTCCTGTCATTAATTTGCCAGCTACATCTGCACCTATAAGGAGCTCTATGGGGTTAAGGCAATCTTCTAAATATACCCCGTACCTGATAAATCATCTTCACACAGTTCTTGAGTGACCGGTGGCATAGTAAAACAAATTGTAGGCTGACTCAAAACTTCAAAATTGCAACGATAAGTTTCGCTGACATCAGAAAGGTAAGCTTTGTAAACGTTGTGTGTCAAAGTATTCGTGTTCGAACCACCAAATAAGGAATGCTTCAGTTTTTCTTTTCTTATTGGCTTGTATCCAATCTTTTTTGCAGTGTTTTCTAAGATGTAAGACCTTTGGGAAGCGGAATCAATAATCGCCCGAATTTTTAAAATTCTGTTTTCACCTCTTAAATGAATCACGAGTGTCTATAGCAAAACACTGGGAGTTGATGAAACATTTGATAATGTTGTATCTTGATCGGAAGTATTCTTGTCATTTTTAACCCTTTGTGCGTGCGCAGCTGATTTCGGATCATTCTTACAGAGAAGAGTTGGTGGGGTTTCCCACAAATCGCACAGTTACATCTACTTCTACACGAACTAGAAATGTGGTTCAATTTTAAACATTTAAAGCAGCCTCCCCGTTTCATAACATTTTGTTTTCTTTGATCATAAGTCAAGTTTGCTACTTTTCTACATTCCGCACTTAGATGTGGCTTATCGCAGAACACGCACTCTTGCTGTCGGTTTTGTTTACTTTGGGACGAGGTTAAAAGTTCCATACCTGTTGGAATAATTTTATTGTGTGTTAGAAAATTTTTAGATTTCATTGTGTTAAATTTCTTGGGTTTGTTTTCAAAACCAAATCCACTTGTCGCTAAATTAATTTTTTCTTCACCTTGAATTTCATTACGTAAAAACTGCATTAAAGTTTCTAATTTATTAAAAGATTTATCTTCCGAACTAAGAGAAACAGAATTCAAGTGTCTTTCCCAAATACGGAAAAGATCTATTGGTAAACAAGATTCAACTAACGGGTATAACATTGAGGCATATTTATCGCTTGTTACACCAAGCATTTTTAAAGATCGTAACTGTGTTTCTAATTTATCATAAAGCTTCACAATTGGTAATTTATGTTCCTGATTTACAGTATTACTTAGCACAAGGCTTAATAATTCCCTAACATAAACTTCAATTAGTACATCTTCCCTGCCAAATCTTGTATGTAAACAATCAACCGCTTGTGAATAGTTCTCAGCTGTTACGGGAAAAGATTCTACGACTTCTCTGGCTCTAGACCCCTTTTGAGTAGATTGAAGTAGATACTGAAATTTATCTACCTCCGAAATATTTGGATCTTCATGAATTTTCTTAAATAATCCCCAAAATGATAACCAGTCCTTTAAATTACCATCAAACTTTTGTAATTCAATTTTTGGTAACTTAAAACTTCTTTTAGAATTACTCTCGTTTTCAAGTACACTTGAATTTAAATCCGAAGGTAAATTTATTCTACGTTCAAGTTTTTTTTTAAATCAATATAAGTACTACTATAATTATCAGCACTTTCGATTTCGCTATCCAACATGGTCTGAGTACATTTTTCATCACCTTGTAACATTTGAAGAATTTCTTTATCAAGCGTTTCAACTCTGGAATATTTTTCTTGTAACTGTGCTAAGAACCCAGCACAAGAATTGATGTCACAAGTTTCAGTTTCTAAAAGGTTTTTTACCTTTTCAGTAAATTTTGTAAAGGTACCTCGATAAGAACCGCGTAATTTAGTTGCGGCTTCCATAATTCAAATAAAGACTGATAAAATAATAAACAAACACTTCAAATCAAAGCTTCATAAAACGAGAACAAAAAATATTCCGAAATCGAAAGTAATTCTGGGAGGAAATTTTAGAATTCTAAATAATGTTTTGAGAACAAAAACATTCAATTTTCGAAACACTTTGATTCAAAATAACAATTTTCATATAAAATAATAATCTTCTTTATTAAATCAAAATATGCAAAATCAATGTAAAATCAAAATATGCATTCATAGAATATGTATTAACATTTTCTTCAACATAAACAAATTCTTCATATTGTTCCAAATATCAAATGAGCAGTTCAAAAATAAACATACATTTTATGTTTTCAAAATTATTCTCAATAATACTTACAAAAAGTATTTCAAATTTTTAATGTTATCTTCTCATAAAAATGAGATCATATTTCAATTAGAATAAATTATATTCTATTTCTATACTTTATTCATTAGAACAAATTAGAATTTATTACTTAGAACAAATTTTTCTACCGGCGTCCCTGTGAACGGGCGCCATTAAATGTCCCGTCAGGTTTTATAAATTTCATAAGAAAGAGGATAAAATATTTCTTACCTGACAGGTCTTGTTCTTTTTCGCCGGCTTATTCTAAGTAATCACAAAGTAGTCGAAATAAACACAGCTCAAGTTTCACGACACTAACGTTTAATTAGACGCACTATTTACATTTATAATACATAATTGTTTCATTAATATCTGCAGCTATCACAATATTTAGTATTAGCTGTCGAGCGTCAGAACGCTCTTTCATATCCTTACGGATTCACATTCCTTCTTTTTACAACAGAAAAACAAAAACTTTTTATCATCAGAAAAAACAATGTTGCCAATCAATAAAACATAAAAATAGGCAGACGATCTCCAGTGGAAGAACAGCCCGCCTCCTGACGGCAAGAATGTGTCAGCTTCCTTTTTAAAGGTTTGTTCTCTTGGCTCTTTCCTAAACCGAAACCAGCTACTGCCAAAGATATCCTTTCTTCGCCTTCAACTTCTTTTTTGAGAAATTCCATTAAATTATTCAACTTCTCTTTAGCATCAGTGTTTGAATGAGAAATGTTACTACGATTCCAAGCCTTTAAAAAATCAGCTGGGAAACAAGATTCAACCATGGGATACAATATAGATGCACATTTATCCGTGGTTACACCTAATGTTTCCAATGCACGTAGATACAATTCAAGTTTGTCATACAGAGAAGTTAATGAAAACATTTCCTTAATTTGAACAGAAATAATTAATTTTAGTAACTGTCTAACGTATACTTCGACTAAGAGGTCCTCTCTTCCAAAGCGAGATTTCAGGCTTTCGATCGCTTTTTCATAATTGGCGCCAGTTGGTGGAAAACTTTCAACTACTTCTCTTGCACGGGAACCAGCAACCGTGGCTTGCACTAAATACTGAAATTTATCTTCCGGTGCGATATCTTCATCTTTATGCACCTGCTCAAATTGACTTCAAAAAGGAAGCCAATCTTTTAAGTCATCGCCAAATTGTCTAAATTCCAATCTTGGCAACGTAAATTTCCTTTTTGAATTGCTTAAATCAGGTACATAATTTAGTGGAACAGATTCACCTCGACTTTGAGCTTGAATTCTAGCGAGCTCGATTTCCTTTTCAGCTTCAACTTTCATTTTTTCAGATTCAAATTTCATTTTTTCAAATTCAAATTCTTTATCTTGTTTCATTTTTTCAAATTCATTATCTTGTTTCATTTTTTCTTCTTGCTCTTGTAATTTTCGCTCGGCAACAGCATTTCCTAATAGTACTTGAACAAATTCAGCATCTTTCTTGTATTCTTCACTGTTCAATATAATATTTTTTAAACCTGAAATAGTAACATTGGCTGGTACTTCTTCGCCAATTTCAGACGCCACATATATCAAATCATCTTTCTTAAATATTTTTATTGCTTGAAACATGTTGCTACTTCCTGTCGCTCAGACGCCACAAATGATAAAGCTACTTAAGAAAAAATCACCGTTTTCTTCTGCTTTCTAAAAACTAGTGTTATCTACGGACGCCAGTAAATGAAATATTCACACTTTTATCTTCAAAGCGGCTACTCAATTGAATAACACGTACTGCGTTTCTTCTTAAAATTCAAATATCAGTAAAAAAGAACACAGCTACGTTGAATATTATTTACAAAAAGAAATCATTTAAAAAATACAAAAAAAAACTTTATTACCAATGGAAAAACCTACTGCTCTAAAACAGTAAATTACTTATTCTAAAAATTTTAATACACACGAGCTCTCGATTAAACGAGACCAAGTATCATATTTTTTTAACTAACGTTGCCATCCAATAATAATAATATTCATAAAATAAATAATAGATATAATAATACATTTTCAACAATAACAGCCGCGTGTATTTATTATTGTTCTGTTTGTGTTACTACTTAATATTCGTGCTATAATTTCTCCGCCATTACATCATGGAAAATTGATTGCTTTTGGAAAAAATATTTCAGTTTATTCAAAGTTCGATCGGAAGTAGATATTTAACTGAAGCTGAACAAATATTAGTTCCAAATCATCTGATTAATTCTTTACTTCCATTAGCCGAAACAAGAAACATCTGAAATTTTAAATTTGTCATTTGGAAATAAATGGAAACTTAACTCTGGATTGCTTGATTTTTGGAGTTACACTGTGGCACACAACAGTAAGTGTTATCTCTTTTACCGAATTTATTCATTTTTATTCAATAAATATATGTGAAACATCAGCAAGCAATGGCGTCGCGGTGAAAGTCGAAAGCTATTCATGTTAATTATAATTTCACCTTAGCCCACCAGAGGGCGAGAATTTCATTACAATCGCGTATAAGTAAATACTTACTTTCGATATTTAAAGTACTGAATTAATTCTAATATTAGATGGAGCGTGAACAGGGTGATCCGTTTTCGTCTGCTAGAAAAAGAAACCTCATCACATCCTTTAAGTGAGATTTATCGGACAAGTCTCATTTTAAGGATTTCTAGTTTTTTTTTAAGCTGTTCTACCCACTGAGCTGAAGAACAACTGGAGCAAATGCTTCCAATACTTTTACACAGTGTTCGTGCATGCCAGTTTTTCTGCAATCATTCGCCTGCCTTGCATGGCAAGCAACATTTGTCGGGTCGTCTATTACTATTATAATCTTTAAAGAATTAAAATTTTTAATTGTAATGTCATGTTTAGCATATGGTTGTTCGAACAGACAACCTTTACACAATTTTACTTTGAAATATAAATATATCAAATGCTTTTTGCCATGCAACGTTCGGACGACAAACCTTCAAAAAACGGCACGCGAAAACCGGTTTAGCATTTCCTCCAGTTGTTTTTCAGCTCAGTGGTTCTACCCCCCCCCCCCCATAATGACATATCGTACTATTTCTTTCAGACAGCGTCGTTACCAGTTTTTATGCATCATCTTGAATGGATGTACGAAGAGTTTTATTTTATCTAAATATATAAAGCTAATAGACTCTTCCCACCTGACGTCAGAGGTCACATGATAGAGGAAAAACAAATAGCAGACGAAGTCTTGTTTATCTAGAGCGATTGCTGAAATAACATATTTTCTATTCTTGTTTTTGATCAATCGTATTTAATCTGTGTTATTTTTTATACATCATCATTTTTAATCCATTTTATATCATTATTCATCATCTTTTGTTTGCTGTATACATTTACAATCATCATTTACTTTATACCTGTTATTGATGTTCATGAAGACATGTTTAAATACTCTGAGTTTTGGTACTTAAATCAGTGACAGTGCAATATCGTACGACGTAAATCCATATAGACCAGTAACTAAGTTAATTAACTTGCTGTAACACCTTTATGCAATTAAATTAAATGAAAACATTTTAAAATTTCAATTTACAATCCGTAAACATTCCACAAGAAGCTATTATTTATTGCTAGATCAGGTAATGTTACAGTTACACTACAATATACAAAAATCGATTCTTATAGGTAAAAATAAATAAACATATAAAATGTTTTTTTAAAATTATTAAATTTACAAATACAATTATTCTACTGTTTATAAATGCACAATATTACTTTTATTTTATTTTATATTAAATATTAAAATTTTTGTTCTTAAGAACAATATTTAATTGAATTCGATTCTCAGAATTCGATTATTCGTTTTCCTCTATCACGTGATTGAGCAGACGACGGTGGGAAGAGCCCATTGTTTGTCATTGTATCTGTCCGGATATTTAGTTCGTAAACTGGTACACTTATTAACCAGGACAAAATCTAGTCAACATATGTTGGATATTTGGTACAAAAGATATTTAAAAAAAAAAAAAAAAAAAAAAAAAAAAAAACCCTTTAAAAATATTAAAAAGACAAAAAAAAAAAAAAAAAAAAAAAAAAAAAAAATTGATTGCAAAAAGAAATGAATTAAAATAGATATATTTCTTTTTATCTCGAAAAATAAATAAATAAATAAATAAATTATGTGGAAGCATTCTCTCTTTTTTAAAAAAATTAGAATAAAATTGAGAAAAATCGTTCTAAAGTAATGGAATAGCTTTCATATAGCATTTCTCGACGAAATTTAAATTTCTCAAAGTAGCTCGCACGTTTCTCGCCAAGATTTTTACAAATGCATTTACGATGGCCATTCTAGTTCACCGCCAAAATAATAACAAAAATTTAAGAGCCATCAAGGGGTCCTATGCGAATGCTATACCAAAGAAATTTTAAAAAATGAATACAATAACCGATGCTAGGGAATGAAACAGTTATTGCATACCTTTATATGGAAGAATAGTTTAAAATAAGTTCTGTTATACTAAATTATATTCTGTTTTGTGCAGAATTTTATATCTATTTCTTAAACAAAAATAGGCTTAGTGTTTTTATGCTTTTATTTATATATTTTTCAGTGCTTCAAAATAATAATAATAATAAATAAAATTATTTTGCAATTTATGCCGATGTGTTTTGATCAGGATAGGCCTCTGTTTTCAATTTGTAGCTATAAAAAATTAAATCAGCATAATTAATTTGATCACCATGATTAAATGTATTCATATATATCATCTGTTCGGTATTTACTTCGATTCACTGCGTATATTTCTCGTTTTGAATTTGTGTGTTTTACTTCCCTTTCGCACTCGCACCCCACATTCTCGTTTTCAGCTCGACTGTACTACGTACACTAAGCGACAAAAAAAAAAAAAAAAAAAAAAAAAAAAAGCCGCACTTGGATATTTTCCTTTTTACCTTCTACAACCGCCAATTTTATCGTTTAAAAAGCAAATTTTCGAACCGATTTCAGGGATGGAACACGGGCGCAGAATTCATACCACTATCAATGTAAGAAATTTTTCTACTTCTTAAATCAACGATATTATAGATACAGAAATTTCTCAAACAGATTCCGGTATGAATTCTGCGCCCGTGTTCCATCCCTGAGATTTTATTATGTTGTCCTCCACATACACTTTAACTTTGAGTCCAGTGTTAAAAACAAAATGCAATTGTCAGGAAAATGGTAATTGGTAATTTTAGAAATTATTTCAAAAGTGGTAAGAATAAGGCAGTTAACGATGCCACAAAAAGGATTATTTTTTGAATGAAAATCAAAAAAATCCCTTTTCGGCAAGCTTAAAGGCAAAGGTAGATTCCTTTACGTTAATGTTACAATTGTAAAGAAATTTTACATATCCATTAATACCTAGCCAATGGCTTTGTTCCTACAAATTGCATTATTTACGTCGCTATTCTGTTTTCAAGAAATTTAATTTTCAACTACAAAAGGGTTTTATTCATTCTACTGAAAATTTTAGGCTAAATTTATTGGTTTGTAAATGTTTCAATTTTTTAAAATTCAAGCTCATAATCATTCAACAAATAAAAGCCTTAAAGATATACAATCCCAGCAATGGTGAATCCCGGAGGGGGCTATTGGGCTACACCCCCCCCCTCCCCACCCAAGCTTAATCAAAATTATATTTTTTATTTAAAATCCATATAACTGTTGTTCAATATCTTTCTCTTAAAAGAAAAAGTAATAGAAACGTGAAAATGCACTTGCGATCTCACTAGTTCTGGTAAGCCTGGCGTTGTTATGGTCAAGTCAAATACAGATAAGTGGTAGCAGTTTTTGAATAGTTATTTCATTGTAATTTTTATTGAATTATTGAAAGTTTTGTATTGTGTTTTTGTGATTCTTATTGTCAGATGAGTAAAAATTGTAAAGTGAAACTGTTTTGATTCACATAAGCTGGAACATTAACATTAACATTAGTTAATATTTGAGCATTTGGCACCGCTGAATTTCAATGTTAATTGTTATGAATTTAGTAAATTGCATGATTTGGCGAGATTTTTGTGACAAAACTTGCGACTTAGCAATGAAATTTGTGATTTGGCGACAAAAGTTGATAGTTGACGACGAAATTTTTGGCGGCGACAAAATTTGGCGAGCTTGGAGATGGAGAAAGGCAGCTTTGGCGTCATTATATTTTCTTTCCACGCGAAAACCTCATATCTCTTCACAGACCAATATCTTGTTTCGACAAGATAAAAAGTCAAAGGAAGCTCTAACGTATTACTCTCAATCGTAAATTTTAAATTCTTGCCTAAACTGACATTCTAAACTATTCACCACAAACGATATTTGTATTAAGATTGACGTATTATTTTAATTTTATATTTTTAAATGATTAATTAAAGCGTTTAACAAGGTTTTTAATAAACACACTTTTATTAACTTGATATGATGCAACTATTAATGTATGTAACGGAATTTTGCAATTCAATTTTCGGCAACTTCTTCTCTTCCAAAGGACCTGAAATTTTGCACACGACTTCATAATCAATGACAATACTAGATACAAGTGTTTCCAGGCACTTTTCCCATCAGGGGCAGGTTCTAAGGGCAAACAAAAAATCTATACTTATACAAAACTATCGTATGTGACACAGGATTTGGATGCATTTGTATAATGTCGAGTGGCAACAATTAATTTTTTTTTAATAAAGATATAAAAGTATGTAATAGTTTTCTAAAACCTTTATTAGTTCATTTTTCAATAAAAGAGTGTTCTTTATTTTATTTTTTTTAAATGGTATAATTTTATTTATCAAAATAAGGGAATTCGAGTAATGAAATACTTTAATTTAAATTTAAATTTTCATGAAAATAAACTTCAACGGAAAATTCATTAAAATCGTCCCTAGTTCATTTGTTAAAGGGATACCTAAATGTCCCCAAATTTATTACCTTTTCTACCATGCCAGTTTAATTCGTTTAGCATCGATTTACAAGATTTTTTTTTTTTTTTTAACGATGACATTTATCTTTTACATTATAGCATCTATGTCATAAAGCTAAGTCTAAATCTGCTTAGCCCTAATATATGTTGATTTTATCATAGAATAATAATAAAGGAAGAAGGAGCATAAAGTTTCTACATAAGCTGTTGTGTTGCCACAAAAAACAGCGATTATTAACAAGCCTTTATTAACAAACTTCAATATTGAGAGGAGCAAAAGTAGCTTTCGCTGGCATTTCACTAGAAGGGGTTTGTAAGCATAAGACTATTAGCGTGCTCCTTCTTCCTCTATTATTATTCTATGGATTTTATTTACTTATTTTTTTTATAAACTTTTATTTTATTTGTTTAAAATCACGGATGAAAATTTATTTCATTTTTCTCAGTACATTGTTGAAATTGTGACGTCATATTTTCTGTTAAATAAAACTTTTTTTTTTTTTTTATGAGATTATTATATTGTTTAAAAACATGATTAAAATTTTATTATATTTTCAGTGATCTTTTTTATTATCATTTGCACGTGACATAAGCATCAGATTATAAATTTTTGCAATGAAAGCTATAGAAAATGTCGGCTTCATCACAAGAAAAATCACTTTTTAACTTGTAACTTTTAAGCAATTGAAGTTATCGAAAAAGTTTAAATACAAAAGTTGTTCTTTAGGGTAAGGCGGTAATTCGCCTGATTTGAAGTATTTTCCTATTTTCAATATTAAAGAAATTATGGGCAAATGAAAATTTCCACCCCCCACCATTTCCACTCCCTTTGAGCAGGATACCCCATCTACGAACTCGACCGAGATTTTTACTGTCCTGACAACATATCCCGAGCTGGTTAAATTTAAATAAAAATTACTCCAGTTATCGTGTTCACAACTTAACATGGGAAAAAGCGTTATACATATATATATATATATATATATATATATATAAACTTTTGAACGGAGGGTGGTTTTGGGTTCTAGGGGTCATGATCGGTGAAGATATGAAGAAATTTTCCAGAAGTCGTGTCATGAGAACCATTGCAATAGGTAGATCTCCTATAAGGAATCTACCTAAAATATTTTAATACGTGAGATAGCAAAATAATTAAATGTTAACGAAATATTGGTAAAATGGTTTATAGTAAGATACAATTTTTTTTTGGCCGTTTAAATTGGAAATTTGGCTTTAGGCGGCAATGTTGCTCATCCAAGCGACATGACCATAAGTTAAAAAGCCATTGCTTTTAAAATCCGTTTGTATAACATTTAGAACATAAAAGAGATTCAGAAAAAGTGTTTAGCAGCATAATTTCTTTAACTACAGTGTAGCAACTATTAAACAAAGGAGGTTTAAATGAGAGAAAATTTGAAAAAATCCCATTCTAAGCAAAGAGAATTAAGAAAACAATACCTCAGATGGCTAAAAAAAAATAAAAAAAATGATTAGTTAATTATTGGGCTGAACTGGTTCTCTCTGATAAGTCAATTTTAACTTATTTCGAGCTAAAGAAAACAAGCAGATCTGACAACGAAAATATGACCGGCTTAATGAAAATCGCACTTTTAAAACAGTGACACGTTCTCCGTATATTATAGTATGGAGGTGCATAACTTTTCAAACAGTCGGGCAAATTTTTATGCTTAAGGGATCAATTAACTCGAAATAAAACGCAGTCTTTATAAAAGTTGTGCTTGACCGACTATTTTGGAGGTATCTTAGACATTTCTGCAAACAGCATTTCAAGATGATAATGCACCTTACTACACGGCATCTGTAGTAAGTTTATTCACTTCAAATTGTCAAAATTTTTTATCCATTCCCATGAGAAACTATAATTCTGTAAGTAATCATATCTTTTTTCACTTTAAGTTAAATCCCACAAAGGATATAGGAGAATTTCTTCTTTACCAGACATGTAAATAGTACTAAGCGCTATCCGCTCGAAAATGTTTCGTCTATAAAAAGGCGGAGGAGAGGGAAGAGAATTCGAAATGTACAGCCTACAACTCTCCCAGAACTAGAAAAAATCATTTGTGATATTTGGTACATTGATATTTCTGAGATTTATATTAAAATACTGTATAATAATATTGCTCATTAAAGCAGTAATTCCATAAAAAGTGGAATTAACTCAATGCAGAGTACATATTTTTAATAAAAATTGCTTAGATCTAACAAATAAATAGATTTATTTCATGTGTTAAAATATGGCTTGTTTATTTCATATAATAAATCATAGCAGAATACAAAGTGTATGGTTATTGCATTATGTTCAAAAAGAAAGTTTTTTATACAGATTTCTATAAAGTACTTCGTAAAGTGTAATAAAGCAAATTATTAAATAAAAATGTACATAGGTATCATTTCATCCCTTTGGTATTATGCAAAAAAGACAGTTTTATTTGTTTCAACCATTAATCTTAATGTTATTACAAATAAAAAAGGTATAAGTCCTTTTTTCTGCAGTGTGGCTTTTTTTTTTGTCGCTTAGTGTATAATCATAAATATTTTTTTTTACATTTATTAAGATTATACGAATGCATCCAATATGTATGCTTCAGTTACTTGAAATTAAGTATTTAAGATAAAATAGGCTAACTGCTTCATATGCGTAACTTGACTTCTTACATTGGGGGAGGAAATTTTTTTTCATACTATACGAAGTGAAGCCCGATCGATAATGTTTGAAATTATATGCGTAATGATTTTTAATGTAATGTGTGCAAATTTTTTCAGTTAGTCATAGTGATTTTAATCTATTTCACTTAAAGTTTAAATATCGAACTACTTTTCTAATATCTAACTAAAATGACTTAATTTAAAAATTTCTACTATCTAACTAAAATGAATAAGTTAATAAACTATTTCTGCATTTTTAGAGAGATTTTTCATGCCTCGTGTACAAGCGTATTTCGCTTGTTTAAAACAAAAGCTCATTATAAAATATTAATACAAATTCACATATTTCATATCAGTTTCCCAATCAGAGTTTGGAAAAAAACTTGCATGTTTAGATTGTTGGAAGCAGAAACGTTTGTGCGGAAGTCACGTGTCGGTGGTATTCCATGATTTGTTTACGCTGCAAATGCGAAGTCGAAAGAAACAAGAAAGCAACATATACTGTGCATATTTTAGATCCACAAATAATTCAAGCAAAGAAACATGCAAGCAGAAACGTGTAAGTTTTCATGCATTTCCTTTAAATTCGTCTGGTTTATTAAAAGAATGGCTTATCAAGCAGAAAAGAGAAAATTTTACACCATCTAAACATAGCGTATTATGTTCAGAGCATTTTACCGAAAATGACTTGACTTACCAAAATTTTACAGAGATTTCTGAAAAGTGATGCCGTACCGTCTATATTTAGTTTTAAGTTAGTTACACCACACTTTAAAAAAAAACAAAATTCAATTTTCATTTGATGAAAGAAAAGAAAGTAAAAAAGTCTCACGACATAGAATTCATGTCGAAAGAGCTATTGGGCGTATTAAATTAGTTAAACTTTTAGACTGCACCATACCATATACTATTGTTACCCTCCATTAGTCAATTAATTTATATATCAGCATTTTTAGTTGATTTTGGAACCCGTATTTTATAATTTAAATTTTAATGAAAAAATAAGGAAATAGGGAATTTTCTACTTCGTTTCTTACAATAAATCTCCTATATGCTTCAATGTTACTACAAAATTAAGGTTATACTTTTTTTTTTTTTTTCATTTTGTGCGTACCAGATACAGTAAGGTTAAATTTTTATAATTTTGCTTATCCTAAAGATTTGTTGTCAGGGCCCGATTAAGCTTTGAAGCTAGGGGAAGCTCAGTATCATTTCGGGGCCCTTTTTCATTTCAGAAAATCTTGTTTTCCTGTTACATGTTGTAATATAAAAATGCTATAGACCAAAAATTAGCGTGTATTTATAGTTATTTATTTTTTCATTCATATATCTGGGTGATTTCTACACACAACATTAAAATCGTATAACTTATTAATTAAGAACATTCAGATTTTTTAGGTTAAATAATAGATTTTTCCTGAAATAGTGAGTATTTTATCTTACTTTAGGCGAATTTTCTCAGAAAAATTCAATCTCAGTATGAAAATATAAAACAGAAAATTCAAGACCCTGTTTTTAGTCATTTTGGGGCCCCCTCCTAAATTTTAGAGGGGAGCGAGCCTTTTGGGTAATCAGGCCCTGGTTGTTGTACATATTTATTTTTTTTAATTCTTTCAGTTTTATTCAAATTTATTGTAGACTCCTAGAAATCTGTGTAACACAACCAATCTAAACAATGAAGTTTACAGTAAAGTTTAACAGGAAAAAATCAGGGTAGCACTTATTATTTTTATAGTGATTTTTTAAAAACTGAATTTAATGAGATAAGGAAAGGTTCTTTTAATTGAGGTCCAAGTCTTGGAGATAAACTGAAATAATTTATGTTGTTTCTGACTGTTAAATTATCCAAATTGTTCACGTTTAATATAGACACAATTTTACATTTAATTTTTATCACCCACTACCCAGTATATGTAGTACCATACGGAATGCATGGAAAAATCATTAATCAATTCAAACCATTATTCTTTGCTAAAACCAGTTTAAGTTTTTTTTTTTTTAAATGCTTATTTAAATCATTTAAATACACACATGTGTACACTTTGTTTAAAACATTTGTTTTTATTTTTTTTCTTCATTCCAGTTTGTTCACATTTTTGTAGAACAAAGACAATGAAATCATTTCATCTTCTGTAACTATGCATTATGGTTTCCTTTTTTATCAATTTACATTTCTCATAGTCGTATATTATTTATACTCAAATAACTTTTTCTTGTACATATATTATTTTCTAAACTGATAGCAGTGTAATTATCAGACACAGCAAAATTACTTTATGTGTTAATCATCACTTTTCAGAAACCTTTTTTTCTTTTGTAAAATTATGGTAAGCAAAGTCACATTCTGTGAAATAATCTGAATATAATATGCTGCATTTTGTTGATATAAAATTATCTCTTTCCTGTTTTATTTGTCATTCTTTTAATAAAACAGTTGTATTTGAAGGAAATTAATGAAATTTTACCCGCTTCTGCTTGCATGTCTCTTTACTTGATTTATTAAACAATTTAAGCATTGCACTGTTATATTGTAGTACTCAAATAAGATTCTATACTATAGTGCTGTTATAGTACCCTTATAAACGATTTAAGGAGCAGGGGATTCATCAGTATCATTAGGGATTATTTAAAAGTTTTTTTTTTTTGTGTGTGTGTAGTGTTTGAGTGGTATGTCTTGTGTATAGTGCTTGTAGGTACACCAAAGAATTTGGTACCATTACAGTCTACAAACTAGGGATGCACCGAATATTCAGTTTGGCGAAATATCAAATTATTCAGCTAGTTGAACATATAAAAACTCAATTTTTAAAAAAATATTTAATCATTTGAAAAAAATTCTGTTATTTTTAATTATCATTAAAATAAGATTTTTCAGAGTAATTAAGAAGTAATTTTATTTAAATCAAAACAATTGTGTTATTTAATTTCAAGTAACATTAAAGAAAATTAATTATTAGTTACATTAATCGGTACTTTTCCTTCCTCCGTTCGGTACGGAGGAATAGACAGCAACGTCCTCGTAAAAAGAGTAATTCTACCCAATCCAGAAACATTGTCAGGAGAAAAGCACCACGAAAAAAAAAGGCTGTGTAACTAAAGAGGAATTATTTGCGAGTGACATATATCACCGACTATCATCTAATCAGGCAAAATCACTTTACTTTTTACCATGTTTTTATTAACTTCTATTCTTCTGTGTTTGTTTGTCTGGTACAAATCTTGCAATCTATTTTTAACTGACTTAACTACTAGCTAGACATTTGAAACTTTCACAGTAGCTCAGAACCCGATGACAACACAATACTTCAAAGTCAGATTTTCAAATAGTTTTCTTTTAATTAATTAAAATATGAAAATAATGAGCTCCTAATAGCAATCAAAATAGTCATTAAAATATTAGCTATAATTTAATTGTTACCAAAAAAAATTTACGAGTTCATTTTCTTCTGACATAAAAATAAATTTAATTAAACATGAGCGTAAAAAAATTTTAATTGTAAAAATAGTAATTATGCATCTGGCAAAAATTGACATCATTATCACTTTAAAGATTTTCTACACATTGATAAAGTGCTAATGTATAATAAAGAAGCATCACAAAACTGGCGTTGTAAAATTATTACTTACAAACTTTGAATAAACACCATAAAATGCAATAAACTCGCAACAATTGTTTCGGGTCGAAAAACACACGACCCTTCATCAGGCGAACAAAGTAAGCACGAGTGCTGCAGTCAGAGCGGCAACGCACAAAATCGTTTAAAATGAAAAGAAAAAGTTTATAAAGTAGAAAGTAAATATAGCTACTGGTGTGAGTACAATTGTACGAAAAAACAAGAAAATAAATAAATGAGTGAGATTAAACATATAACAATCTAAGGATAACAAATTTAAACTAAAATCTAAGTTACGTGAGTAATTTCCAAGCATCAGAGAAGAAAGGAGTGGAAGAAATATCATTAACAAGATTTTTCGAATTTTTAAATATGTAAAATGCTTCATGAATATCCAAATGGGAGGAACAGACAGGAGATGAAATTATGTTAGTTTTGGAAAAATCAAAACGATGACCTAGAGACCAGCAGTGGGAAGCAATAGAAGATTTGTTAATCTCTTCATTACGAACATTCCGACGGTGCTCATTTATTCTGTATTTCAAACGCCTCCTAGTTTGACCAATATAACCTAAGTTGCAGGACGAACACGGAATTAAATAAATTCCAGAACGGTTTTCGGTGGGAATGGGATCCTTAAGAGAAGATAATTTAATTTTATTGACGGGTTTGTAAATAACTTTGAAACCAAACGGTGAAAGAATTTTAGAGATTTTAAAAGAGAGTGAAGAATAAAACGGCAAAACAACTGGGATGAGACTGTGATCGTTTAATTTGGGAGCAGAACGTTTAGGATTCTTGAATTTATATAGAGCTTTATCGATGATAGATGGGTTATAGCCACGAGAGAGAGCAAGAGATTTTAAATAATTAATTTCTTTCGAAAGATTAGACGGGTCAGAACAAATATGTAAGGCACGGTAAACATAAGTGTAAAAAGCAGACATTTTTTGTTGAGGGGCGTGGTTAGAGAGAGCATGCGGTGGCAAAGAGACTGAGAAAGGTTTTCTAAAAACAGTAGTTGAGAAACAATCCTTTTCTTTATTCACAAGAACGTCAAGGAAAGGCAAAGAGCAATCCTGTTCAACCTCAAAAGTGAATTGAATGCATGGGTCAATCGAATTGACCAAAGAAAGTAAATTGGACAAATCGACGTCAGGGGAGACAAGAACGAAAGTGTCATCCACATACCTAAACCAGTGAGGAAATTTATATACACCGAAGAGTTTTTCTTCAAAATAGTGCATATAAATGTCGCAAAGTAAAGGAGAGAGAGGACTACCCATGGCCATACCATCATTTTGGGAATAATAAGTACCATTAAAAATGAAGGCAGTTTGCCTGATACACAAATGAACTAAATTTACAAGCTCCTCAATTTCGATAGAAGAATAATGGAATTCACGTAGTCTTCTCTCTAAACAAACCAGAGCACCTTGAACCGGAACATTTGTAAAAAGTGACTTTACATCTAAAGAAATCATAGTATAGTTAGACGGAGAGATGCATTTAATTTTGTCCACAAAATCATACGAGTTTTTTACAGTATGAAGATTAGTAGAAGTTAGATGAGAAAGAGAGTTTGAAAGAAATCGAGCAAGATTATAAGAAGCCGTGCCAATATTAGACACAATAGGTCGAAAGCAGAGAGTGGGTTTATGAATTTTCGGAAGGGCATAAAAACGAGCACAATTCTTCACTTCTTTATTCTTCACTCTCTTTTAAAATCTCTAAAATTCTTTCACCGTTTGGTTTCAAAGTTATTTACAAACCCGTCAATAAAATTAAATTATCTTCTCTTAAGGATCCCATTCCCACCGAAAACCGTTCTGGAATTTATTTAATTCCGTGTTCGTCCTGCAACTTAGGTTATATTGGTCAAACTAGGAGGCGTTTGAAATACAGAATAAATGAGCACCGTCGGAATGTTCGTAATGAAGAGATTAACAAATCTTCTATTGCTTCCCACTGCTGGTCTCTAGGTCATCGTTTTGATTTTTCCAAAACTAACATAATTTCATCTCCTGTCTGTTCCTCCCATTTGGATATTCATGAAGCATTTTACATATTTAAAAATTCGAAAAATCTTGTTAATGATATTTCTTCCACTCCTTTCTTCTCTGATGCTTGGAAATTACTCACGTAACTTAGATTTTAGTTTAAATTTGTTATCCTTAGATTGTTATATGTTTAATCTCACTCATTTATTTATTTTCTTGTTTTTTCGTACAATTGTACTCACACCAGTAGCTATATTTACTTTCTACTTTATAAACTTTTTCTTTTCATTTTAAACGATTTTGTGCGTTGCCGCTCTGACTGCAGCACTCGTGCTTACTTTGTTCGCCTGATGAAGGGTCGTGTGTTTTTCGACCCGAAACAATTGTTGCGAGTTTATTGCATTTTATGGTGTTTATTCAAAGTTTGTAAGTAATAAGTGCTAATGTAGTTCATGATGCAAATACAGTACCCGCTGCTTATTAAAATCACATTCGCTCTGTGCAAAAGTTATTTTATTAAGCGGCTGATTTTTATAGCCAGCGAACGTTCCTTCACTGAAGAAAAAGGTATCTATATGAATTTGGAAAGAAATTTCAAAAGTTACCAAATAATGGAACTAATAAACAATATTAATTAATTTTTAACAGATAATTCTTTGATTGTTCCTTCAAAATAAGTGAATTAAACACATCTCAAGTTCGGATGCGCTCTCCTTTGAGGGAAATAATCAATACTTTGCCAAAAGTTCACGATTTTCTTTTAATTTTAAAATCTTTCCTTTAAAGCTTTTTGCCTCTTAGTTATTTCAGAATAAGAACAAAAATTGTCTTATAATTAACTTATAAGTAACATTTAAAAAAAAAATCACTTGAGAGCCAAATTAAATTTTTAACTTATTACCATACTTTGAAGAATACATTGCTTGAAATTATTACTAAGACAAGTAATGGGACGTGTTTAATTGCTGTAAATGTAAAATTTTCGACAAAAATAGATAACTGAGGGTTTGCTGTATTTCATTTAAAATAAAAAATCACAGTGTAAATAAAAATTTTTTAGTGTGCATAAATGACATTTTTGCTGCTGGAGAGATTTTTTTTAGTTTTTTAAGCAGCAGTTATAAAATTAGTTTGCATTGATTTGATTCTGGTCCTGGCAAATTCATCACATTAAGCGGCTGATTTTATTAACCAGTGATTTTAATAAGTGGCGGTTACTGTATATGTTGTTCTAAAAGGATTAGTATTTTATTTTTAAAATCAGCTTTTTTTTTTAATTCAAATTTCCCGTAACTCTTTAACCAATCACATTAGAACATCCATCTTTGGAATATCGATAATAAGGATTTTCTCGCGAAATCCATTACCTGCCTATTGGAGCTTTTTTAATGCATTTTAAAGGGAAAATTAAGCTATTTTAACGCGAAAGAGCTGGAAATGCAGTCTGACATTTTATCAACTTACTAAGCCTCTTTGAAAGAATTTATACAAAAATAAATACAATTATTTACAATTTCGTAACAATACGCATTGATAAAGTGCTAATGTAGTTAGTTCTATAGCTATGATTCAACAGAAAATTTAAAAACATGGTTTATAAAAAGTTTTTTATCTTATAATTATTTTTATTTTCATATTGCTTTCATCATGATGGAGTCACTGTGGCTAATTTTACTAGAACTGGAAATGCTCCTATGATTACTAAACATCATAAATTATTTGAAAATAAAGATCCTCACTGGTCTAAGGCTTTTCACCCTTATGCTCAAAATCAATGGGTAGAATAAACTTATTGCAAAAGTGAAAATGTGGCTTTACCACCAATTAAGTGGTCATCTAGCAATTTCAGATTATGTACTGATGATGACGGCATTGGTCTATTGTGTCTGAAACTAATGTACATAGGTAGGAATTTTTACTCTAAAGATACAGGCGATAATTTTGGCTTTCGACTTTTTTTTTTTCGATTAAAGAAAATGAGTGCAAACACAGAGCAAATACTTAAAAAGATACTAGACAAAACAATGGGTCGTCCAGTTGAACTGGACACACCGCACTATGGCGATACCGGTGATTCAATAAATCTTGAGGATGAGGCGCTTCCTAATATTTCAGATAATTCTTTATTGAGAGATGACGATTTAAATAAAAGAAAATTGGATTGCGACCATCATTGCAACAAAAAACACAAACATGAAGAAGGCGATCAGGACAATATGCAAGCGAATGATGTCACTGACCATCCGTGGATGCAAGAAAAAGATTTCCTATGTTAATCGCCCATTGGATTTTTTTTTTTAAATTATTAAAAATCAAAGAAAATTATTTCCTGATTTTAATCCCCATATTTGGGTATAGATATGTATTAGTTATCATGTGCATGTGTTAGATTGAGTTATTTTGCTGTCAAATTGACAAAATTTTAATTTTTAATTTCAAGGCATTGTCGTTCTTAGCGTTTTTTGTATTTGGCGATCAAAAACGTAATACAAAAATATACATGCCAGATGTATATTTTTGTAATATGTATTGTACGAAATATTGTTTCACATTACTGATTATTTTCTTAATATACGTTGTTAAAATAACCATGATTTTTGAAAGGAATTAAATATGTTTGCCAAATAATTTGGCGATATTTTTTTTCCCGTCAAGGATGACATATGAAATCTATTCCGTTGCAAAATATTAGTATCTTACATCAGATACTTTTTTTAGACATTCAAAAACAAATTTGACTTCAAATTATGATAGAATATTTATCACTTTCCTTTTAATTTGTATATTAGTTGGATATTTATTGTGTAAATATCTTCCTTTGAAATGAAATGCTTGTGTTTTCAATCGAATATAGAAATTCGCCATTTTTTCCCCTAGAGTTTCAAAATTTAAAATTAAAATTTTATCAATTTTACAACAAAAACAACTTAATCTAATGCATGCACACGATAACTAATACATATCTATACCTAAATATGGGGATTGAAATCTGGAAATAATTTCCCTTGATTTTTAATAATTTTTTTACAAAAAATCCAATGGGCGATTAACATAGGAAATATTTTTCTTGTATCCATGGATGGTCAGTGATGTTACACTTCACTTGCGTATACACACGTTCTCGAAAATGCACAGGGTCCTGATCTTTCATATAATAACAATCATTATTTTAAATATAAGTGTTTAAATAAATAAGTATTGTCATAAAATTCTGTTTTTTATTTACATGAAATTAATTTAAAAAATAATTTAACTAAAAAAAAATAATAATAATAATTAAATTATTACCTCTATGTCCTTTGATGAAGCGATGTTCTTTGCATTGCCAGGGAGAGTTATCTTAGTCGTGCAGTGATTTTAATAAACACCACACAACTTAGACACCCACCAGGCGTTTGCCTTTATTTACATTTAAATCCTATCTATAAATATTTACAAGCTCTCTGTGTCGGCTGTCGTGGGGTGCCTCAGGTTGATGGCTTTCTCCAGCGGGATGGTTGGGTGCCTCAGGTTGTGGACTTGCTGGCTTTAGGTATTGAATAATCTTCATCTGATGAAACTTCTTTAAGATGGCACGTTTCTTTGTAATCGCTAGTTGAAGTTGCCTCTCCTTTTTTCGCTTTATGGTCTGGGTCTGCTATATCTCGTGTTTCAGAAGTAGTCGGAGGTTCAAGCTCACCTTGGTTATCCATCTCTCTTTGTTAAAAAAAGAATAACAAACAAAAATAACTAACTAATAAAATTGTTTCATAAAAAATGAAAAGTCTGAACTTGCACACAATACAAATTTATCACAATAAAATGCAAAAATATGTATTCACAAAAGTGTACAATTGTTAACTTACAATTGACAAATTAATTAGTAAATTCAATGAAGTTGGCAGAAGAAAAAAAAAAAAAAAAGAATCAGCAAATTTTGCATATTTGTTAATCATACATTTAACCAAAAAAGCAGAAATTTTAATGAAATAATTACATATTCAGACAAACACATATTGAAAAAAAAAAAGTTTTATTCCTGGTAGTGCCAAAATATTCATTATTTTGGAAATTGGCAGCAAAAATTACCCCTAACTTCAGCATTTAATTTAGCTGTAAATAAATGTAATTTCTTTTCTCTTTTTAACAGTAGTGAAATAAACCCATAATCCCCTAATCAACTGCGAAAATATTGCATGTTTCAGAAATTTGCTACCAAAAAAGCAAATATATAATATTACACTAAAATAATCTTTTATTTCTGGAATTAACTTTGAAAATAGTACAAAATTTTGTCACATTTAACAGCAAAATAATCATGTTATTTTAAAAATTTGTAGCAAAATAAAAATTAAAAACATTAAAACAGTAATTTTGTGATTTTTCAGCAAAACAGTCACACACTTCGGGAAGTTAAAATGATTTTCTATCCCCCCCCCCCCATAAATTTTAGTTATGGTTTCTCTTTGGATTTACACTGATCTCGGAAACAGCCAACATGGCCTTCAAAAGGAAGGATTTCAGACTAAAGTCTGAAAACGTTCATGCCTGATTAAATTAAGTAACAATTTAACAGTAGACAAACTTTTCTCACAATCTTGTCGAATGATAAAATTACCCAAATAATGAATTAACATCTTCAAATAAAATAACAGATTTTTTTTCTCTTACATATTATTTTGTTATACTTTCAGGTTTAACACAGAGAAAAAATAAAATTTTATTCATTTGATATTTTCTGTAAATTTGAAGATGCTTCTAGTGTGAAGTATTTCTTTATTTGTGTAATTTGTTAGCTTTGATTAAATTCATATATAATGTATTTAAAAAGACAATGCAGTCACTTTAAAATTTGACTGACTTGCATTGAAGCAAAAAAAAAAAAAAAATTAAACCTAACTGTCAAAACTGATAATTGGATGTGATTTTATAGTTATCAAACTAAAATTTTTAGGTACAAATAGCCTATAAAATTTGAAAAATGAATAAATTCATTTTTCTAATTTAAGAAAATAAAGTAATAGTAACAATAATAAATCTTTAAAAACAAGAACAAATTTAATGATTGTGCTTTTTCTGAATATGAACATGAAATTTAAAAACATACATTAGGTAGAAAGTAACTTTTGTAATAAAATTCCTCACAGAATATATGATGGTCTTAGGCTTCAGCAGGCAATAAGTAGAAAGCCTCCTTGTACACGCTTAAAATTATACATGCAACATAGTTAAAGCATGTTATAAGAATGTTTAAAGGCATGGTTTGCATAAAAAGTGGTCGACACAGAATTAGTAATTATTTTTATAAAGCTAAAACAAATTGTGATAATTTACGTAATCCTTCAATTGACTGGAAATTTAGTACAACAAATATTTGATTTACATACAGCTATATGATTTTCGGATTAATTTAGTTATTGTGGCTTATTCACAGTTGCACACATAAGAATTCTTATGCGTTTTACACTTTTTTTTTTTAATGCATTTGGTCAATTTCTTATTTAAATCAATAAAGTGGAATTAACATATACAAAAAATATTTAGGTAAAAAAAGGAGTGGGAATATAAATACATTTTATATCCTATAATATTTAGTGTGGGTGAGGGGTGTAATTTATATGAATATTGTGATTCAAGGGTGCCATATGATATAAAGGTGTTGAAAAAGTGTAACCATTGCCATTAATTGAAATTATGTCCATGATTCTGGCTCAAAACACAGATATCTATAAAATTTCTTACAAACAGATTTCTCCGAGATGAATAAAATAACAGTTTCTTTAACATTAATCGTTTAACAAAAATGAATATATATATATACGTATATATATATGACATTAGAATTGCGGAACTGCCTCTATAATTTATCAAGCTGGGTATCCTTGTAGAATTCGACGTTTTAAATATGTTTTTTTGCACAATATGTAATTACACTAAGCTTATTTATTAATTTTAATAGGCACTTCCAAAAATACGGGAAAAGGGGATTAAATTGGGTCATAAATTAAAAATAAACTACTTAATTTTAATACATTTCACCATATATGCTTCGCTCGAATAGTCTAAAAAGTTTCTCATTCTAGCTACACTACAAACACAGCATAATGAAAAAAAAAAAATCATTCATACAAGGAATGGAAGAGATACAATAATGAACTATAGTATTACAAATATATTTACAACTAATTTTAATCACATTCAACACTATGGAATATGAAAACATTCATACCTCTATATCTCTCTACCTCATTGTCACTTGCGATGGTCACGTTTAAGTTTTATTCCTGTTTTTTTATATTTAGCTTTGACATCTGCTGATACAATGGTAGCTGTATTTATCCCATTATGGACTTCTTGAAATGTCAATTTTTTTTTACAAACCCTGCTTTAAAAAGCTTACACCCATTAATATTTTCTTGTAAGCAGCAGAACTTCCGTGTCCTTCATTCTGTGAATTTAAGAGAATGTATTCTTGGATATTTTCATGGTAAAAATCATAACGGCCGATCAAGGATCAAACCATGATCTTAAAAATTCACTGCTGCGAAAAAAGGGAGAAATATAAACAAAAAATAATGAAAAGATTTAATAAAAATAATGGCGCTCACTGCTTAGTTCAAGAGTAAACAATCCACGAGGCTAGAGGTAAATACCACCGACACGTGATCATTACGTCACCCGGATAAACCTCGAGCTGAAAATTTGGGGACTTTTTTAGGGGATTTTCACAAAAGATTTAGGGACTTTTAGGGGATTTTCAACTTGAATTTAGGGGCTTAAGTTTTTTGGAGTTGGCAACCCTGACTGTAAGTGTAACTGTTGTTGTAATGGCATGATTACTAGTTGTAAACACTGGATAGTGCGAAAGATGTGCTAAATAAACAAAATTCATTATTTACAAACTAGCTTATGGTGCTCCAATTAATTAGAATTTTAAAATGCCCCCACGTAATTCTAATAGTGGTAGTAAGAAAGAGAGTTTTATATTTAAATACGTCCTTTCTTCGGCCGCTGCTTCAGTTGCAGAAACAGGTTATATATTTTATTTTCGATTTGATATTATATATAATTTTTTTTTTCTTAATATTTATCGAATAAAGATTTTTTTTTTTTTTTAGAATAATTCATTCAAAAAGAATAATATTTCTTCAATTGAAAAAGATTAACTTTGATAAAACTTTAAATATTCAATATTTTGCGCAGTACCTACATGTAAAAAAAAAAAAAATATTTTAGTGATACAAATTTAGCTAACTAAAAGTTAATTTCGAAATATTCATGTTTTATAACTGTAGTGTTCTAAAGATTAGCTTAGTGATTTTATTTTTCTGCTTCTTCCTTTTCCTTTCTTTCTAGCATTTTCTAAATTTTGACACATTTTTTAGAGACTTTTAAAAAGGCAGGCAGAATCCCCCCCCCCCCCCGTAATCGTCAGCGCATGAATTATCATATATATAATAAAATGTAAGTTTTATTAAAAAACTTATTTTAGACAACACATTGTTTACTCATAGTTATTAAAATATGTTTTTAGCCACCTATCCCCTGGATATCACTAAGACTCGACTGCAAATCCAAGGTGAAACAGCTCTTAGTAAATGCGGCTTTAGTTCTGCTGTTAATAGTAATTTTAAGGCTAAAGGCATGTTACATACTGCAGTAGGCATAAGTAGGTATTTTTAAATCTATATCATATTTAATTAGTATATACAATATAGTCATATTGAAGTGTACTTTGTTTTGTAATAGTTAGAGAAGAAGGCTTATTAAAATTATGGCAAGGTGTCACTCCAGCTATTTACCGACATCTTGGTGAGTTATTTTCTCAATTTAATATTATATTAAATATATATATATATATATATATATTTTCCTTTAAAGCATCATAATTTCAGTAAACTGGGAGAAAGTTGTATATTCGATTTATGTATACTATATTAAACCAAAATAGTGCATTTAATTTTCTTTTAACTCATAAATTTTGTGTGATTTTAAATTCATACATTTTATTTTTCTCAAATTATTTGTAATACTGAGAGTCTTATTATTAAATAAAGCTTTTAAAAATAAAATTGAATGAATAATTATTTACTTGATTAGGATATTACTTACTACTGTATATGTGTATTAAAATATTTTCCAATAACTAAAAATCAGAGTTTGGGTTTAAAAAAGAGCAGGGTGCTGCTTGTAAGAAAAAGACATTTTCCAGATTCTAGATTGCAGTTTTGGATTCTTTTCTTAAGGGCACAGAATCCAGAAACTTACTTTAAGATTAGTGTGCGTACAACAAATATTTTTTAACTTGTTTAATTTTTTACTTCTTACCTAATTTCTATAATTTGTAAATGGATGTTGGTGATCATGCACATTAGTTTTATTTATATGTATATTATTTATCCTCAATATATTATTATTCTTCAGTTTGTTGTTTTCTCCTAAACATATGTAAATGTGAATTAGGCTACCTTACAGGTTTTGAAATTAGCAGTGATTAGTCATATTGTGCACCTAAAAAAAATTTAGTTTAGTGACTGTAATTTTATGCCCAGTTGTCATTTTTGATGCCTAGCAGCCTAACTTTACATAAAAAATTCAGTTTGTGGAACTTAATTTTGCACCAAGTCATCATTTGATGTGTTTACATTTTCTACTGGTAAGACAAAAATGTGCTCTTTAGGATCAATATCCCATTTTTCTTTACTGATCTTTGAAAGATCACAAACACTAATACACCTGTCTTACAAGGGCAAATGAATAATTGGTGAATTCTACATTTGTTTGTTTCTCTTCTGTGTCTTTCTTCACTGAGATTTTTGACTATTCCACCTCCACCATATTACTCTACCCGTTATAATAGTGAATCCCACAATTGCAGCACCACTTGCTTTTTATTGCTCCCTTTTTGATAAATTGAAGCACATGTCTGATCCTATCTGGATGTTTATAATTGCAATTATTTAAAAAAAATGCCAATGCTCTTAGCCCTCTTGTTAGGTTAGGCACCCAAATCAATCTTAAAATTTATTTCACTGCCTTTTTATTGTAGTAAATTTAAGTGAAGAGGTGCAAGGAGACCCTCAATATAGAAAGGACTCAAATTAGGAGGGGGGAAGGTTCAGTGAGATTTCTGCCCCAGGCCTTAAGAGTTGTAGGTCTGCCACTATACGCATAACCAAATGACACATCAAAAAATCACTTTCCTGGGATAATTTGGAGCAGAATTACTCTTGAAAACATTTTCCTTCCCCCACCTTTGAAGGGGGGGGGCAGGGGGAAAATTCACAAAATCTTTTTATTGTGAGTGTTGGTTACGTATACCCACACATAAAAATTAATGTTATTGAAATAATTTGGAGCAAGACTACACTTAAAAATGTGTTATTGCCTTTCCCCCCTCCCTCCTGACCCAAATGGGAGGAGAGGATGGGGAATCTCATAAAATCCCGTTACTATAAGTGTCAGATACAATAAACAATTTATGCACCAAAATTTGTGACCGCAGCTTCCATAGGTTTCCCAGGACAAATTTAGTGCTAAAAAGGGAGGGAGGGGGTCCTCAAATTAGAAAATTGGGAAAGAAAAAAAAAAATAGGTCTTTGGAAATATCCTGAAGAAGATGCATGGCTGTTTTCAACATCTTTGTACCATTTTTCGTAGTGTTCTACTCAAAAATCCAGGATTTGTGAAGTTTCCTCCAAAAAATTGATTTTCCCCCTCCTCTACCCTTAAAAATGAAAAATTCCAAAATAACAGATTTTTTTTTTTTAGAACCTAGAAAATTAGTCTCCCCATATGCAATTTCTTCATCAGGAAGTAATTTGGAGCCGAATTATGCTTACAAACATGTTTTTATCTCCTGCCCCCCAGTTTGTAAAATCCTGTCTTTATTAGAGTCAAGATCCTAAAACCAACCTACACACCAAAATTTGTGTCTCTGTCTCTCATAGAGCCATCACGGTTATGTTGCACTAAAAGATAATCTCAAATTTGCCTCCAAAATCGAAAAATAATAATAATAATAATAATAATAATTGTAATTGAGTTTTTTAAAATATTCTAAAGAAGACGCATGGCAAAAAATTCCAAAATTGCAGGATTTTTTTTTTTTTTTTTTTGTACTCAAGTCTTAACTTTCCCATGTGCAGTTTCTTCACCATGAAGTAATTTGGAGCCAATTTATGCTTAAAAATGTGTTTTTGCCTCCTGTGCCCCCCCCCCCCCCAAACCTTTGCAGTGGGTAATGGGGGGAATTTCACAAAAGTTGATAGATATAATTTTAAGTTGAGTACAGACCTATATTCCTGCCAAATGTCATTGAATTCCGCCCAGCTGTTTTCACATGATACCTGGACAAAAATAGTGTTACAGACATACACAGACACAATGACCCATGCACACACACACTGACAGAAAATTTTCTGAAGTCATTTTTGGCTTTCATTCATGTGTGAAATATGAAGATATCGCAAAATTTTTTGATTATGAGAAGTTTACAGACAAAAGTCTGATTTTATTAGTATAGATTATTGTAATTGGAATAAAGGCCCGCTTTGTGATTGATTAATCCTCACCAAGCTTGTAATGTTTGAACAGAAAAGTACACTTAAGTGACTTACCAAGGTCAATCTAGGCGAAAATTGGGTTCCTTTTTTTTGCTGCCTCTTCACAAAATTCCACATCTTTAAAAGGTATATTTCACAAAATTCCACATCATAAAAAAAGGTTTCTTCATAAAATTTAAATCTATAGAAAGGGACCCTTCACAAAATTCAAATTTATAAAATAAGCCCCTTCACAAGGTTTTGTTTGATAAAATGTTTTCTTGCTTTAAGTATTACTTTAAATTGGTTCAACAAAACTGTTAGCTCGATATCAAACACTATATTGAATGACTGTTAAAAAACATAGAAGGTTTTAGACTTTTTTTTATTCACATAAAAGGGACCCAAAAATTGAAACTGGGATCTACTCCTCACTTATAACTTAGCTTATATTTTTTATCTATGTATTTATTTTTGACATTTAACATATCGATATCTGTTTAATGTTATCTGTTTTTAGTTTATAGTGGGTGTCGTATGACTTTTTATGAAATATTTAGGGAAAAGGTATTGAAAAAGAAAGATGGAGCACCTAGTATATGGTATGAAATTCATTGATTATTATTCATATATTATTTTCAGTATAACTTTTGTATAGTACAGTTAAAAAAAATAATTAAAAAACCTCTTATTTGAATTTATCTAACAACTGTAAAAATTCATTGCCCAATATGTATGAAAGTGCCAATAATATTTTACAAAGCAATTTACAATTATTTCACAAAAATTTCAGAATGAAAGCAATATCAAATTACAGTGGGTGTTCAAATTATTAGAAATTTTTTTTATTGTTTTAAAAAATGCTAGACGAAATTGCCTGAAACTAAATACATGCAAAGAACATTTAAAAACTCATATTTTCCATTATCGATTTAGCTCAGAGTGCAATTAAGGGACCAACCACAACTTGAAGGAGAGCAAAAATACTTTGGATCCCCCTGTATCACAAAAAGCTACAAATGACTTTAACTTTAATACGTTGTTGCTCTACTATGTACAATTTTGTATGATTTGGTGCGGGAATTACACAATTATTTAGGCAGATATATATATATATATATATTTTTTTTTTTTTTTTCAAAAATTACTAAATTTTTTAGCAAGTTTTTTGCTTATAACTAGAACATATTTCCATAAAACTTCACAAAACTTGCTGAAAATTTGACAAAACATTAGAGGAACATTATTCTGAAACATAAAATTCACAAGTGTAATATTCGTTGAAATATGAGCATTTTTAGTAAATGTTACTTTACTGCACATGCGTGAAAACTAGAAAAATTTTGTTGCGTCAGTTTAAAGCTAGATATATTGAACAACTTTTGTCAAAAGCTCATTTGAATAGAGTAAAAATTAAGCAAATGGTCGGCAAAAGAACGAGCCAGATTTTAGGTATTTTCCAGAGTTCAAATTCCATAGGGGTTTTTCACATGCTGCATATTTAATTTGAAGATCCAGTTATTTCAACCACATTGCAAAAGTTCTTTTTTGTGAAAAACCCCTTATAGGCTTGTAACTTTAACATATTTTTATTTATTTACTGAGATTTGTGAGTTCATAAGGGTTTTTTATAAACAAGAACTTTTGTAACGTAATTGAAATAATTCAGTCTTGAAATGAAATAAACGGCATGTGTAAAGACCATGAAATTTCAACTCTGGAAAATACCTAAAATCTAGGTTGTTCTTCTGCCGACAATTTGCTTAATTTTTAACTCTATTCAAATGAACTTTTGACAAAAGATGCTCAATATATTTAGCTTTCAACCTATGAAAAAAATAATAAAAAATACATCTTTTGTGCATGCGCAGTAAAATAATATATACAGTAAAGTACCATTTATAGGTCTGTTACATTTATACATCCTTTTAGTGAAGTCCCGATTAATTCCTATTCATTTTAATGCAAAAATTCTTTGTTTATACGCCGCTAATATCGATTGTACATCTTTTCCACTTTACTAAAATTCGCAAAATTTCTCGACCTGTCATTATTTTCCATTCTAAATAAAACAGATTTTTTCTAGAAAGCATTTTAATGGAGAAACACAGAAAAGATCGAAAAATACTGTTCAAAGAATCAATTGATATCACAGTAGAATTTTTAATACTCATAGACGAGCAGCAAATCAGACAAATATTAAAGATTTTTAATGTTATTAAATAACTACCTGTATGAACATAAATCATAATACGCAATATATATAACTAATAGTCGAAATGTGTTCATATAGGCCTTAAGAAAGGTAACATAATTCTCAATATATGATATATGTAATAATTAGTACCCAGTCATGCATTAATACTATGATTTTTTTTCACTTTTTATAATTTTTTTTTTTTTTTTAATTATTGTCTTTAAAAAAATATATAATATACATTTACTAACTTAAGAATCTTTATTAATTAGCATTTTCATATAGATTTTGCTTGAGTGTCATTAAATTTGTAGTAATCAAAGTTTTATTATTAAAATTTCGATTATACGTCCTACGCCAGTCCCTTGAAAGATGTATAAACGGTGCTTTACTGTACTAAAAATGCTCATATCTCAACAAATATTACACATGTGAATTAATGTTTCAGAATAATGTTTCTCTAATGTTTCATTAATTTTTCTGCATGTTTTATAAAATTTTATGGAAATCGTTCTAGTTATAAGCAAAAAACTTGCTAAAAAAATTAATAATAATAAAAAAAATTAAATCTACCTAAGTAATTGTGCAGCTCTCGAAACAATACATAGAAATATTGCACATAGTATGTGCAACAATGTGTTAAAGCTACAAGTCATTTGTAGCTTTTTAGGATACAGGGTGATCCAAAGTATTTGCACTTTTCTTCAATTTGTGGTTTGGTACCCTAATTGCACTCTGGACTAAATCAATACTGGAAAATATGACTTTTTAAATGCTCTATGCATGCATGTGTGAAGTTTTAATATTCATTAAATAAAGTGCATTCGTCAACACTAGAGAATCTGCTTATGTCTTTAATAATTACTTTTTACATGCAAAAATGTCAACAGGTTTCATAACGATAGCATTACGGGCTCTATCGTTAGCTTCTTTTGAAATCTCTATAATGGTAAGTCATATATAATGGCCAAAACCTTTGTCCATGTGAATATAATTTTCATAAATATTTCCTAAATGGGAAGTCACAGAAAGACCAAAAAAGGGAAGTGTGCAACTAGATGTTATAACAAACCTATATGAATCACTATATACCAATTTGCAATGTTCTACATCCAACCGTTTTTGAGTTATGTGAGATACACACACACGTACATACAAACGTCACAAAAAGTCGCAGATATCGCTAAAACGGGAGCTCGTATTAAAACCTAACTTGTAGGTTTACAACTAGATATCATGACAGTCACAAATATAAATTTTCAATCCCCCCCCCCCTTTCACAAAAAAAAAAAAATCACAAAATTTAAAGGAAAAAAACTTACGTTGGAATGAATAACATTTTAAGAAAATATATGTCATAGTTCTCAAAAACTTTTCCAAAAGTCACCTTTATTTAAGGGCCAATTTTTCTTACCAAATTTCTAAAATTTTCCTATCAGATTTAATACTGATTTATCTCGATTCAGTGCTCATGCACAAATGCATATCTCTCTTAAGGGTCACATTTTCAGGGGTGATTGTGACTCAAAGGTAAAAACCCTGAAAATTAAAGCCTCAAATTAGAAAAAAACTAAAATATCAAATAATACTCAAACAATTTAGGCCGGAAGCCCTGAATCCTTTTACATTTCATTCACATATCACCTGGATAACAAATGAACAACCAATGAAAGCAAAAAATAACTTTATGGGAAATATGAAAATACAGATGGTAAGAGCAAAAACCCTGAAATCAGGGGTAAACCCTGAACACAAACACCCCTGCATTTTGCAAGAGCAGGTATTATTGTTTAATTCTGGATATGAACTGACCACTTTTCATATGTAACTTCTTTCAAAGACTTATTCAAGGAAAAAAAAATTGGAGGGAGTTCATGTTTTAGTACATAATGTTGAGTGTTAAGTGAAATTCAATCAAAAGTTTTCAACAAATCTGCATAATTTTGGGGAGTGTTTGAACTTTCAACACTCCCTACTCCTTCCTTGGCTATGGCCTTGATCTTATTGCTATCCATTTGGGAAATTATAGCAGATATTTCCTATGAATATGTCGGTAGAAAAGAGAAGTGTTTAATAAGACTTTATAGTTTTTTATGTTCATATTATAGGTTAAAGGCAAGCTTAGAAAAGTAAATTTTGTGTCGTACCAGTATTCAAGTAAATTTTAAAAGTTTTTAAGAGAGTAATGTTGACTTTAATAGCAGAATTAAATATAAAACATAGTTTCGTTTAAAAATTACAAACTAAATCTATTATTATTATTTTATTTTTTTACAAGAGTTTTCAGTGTGCTTAATAAAGACCTTTTATTCATTCAGAAATGATGTTAAGTTGATAGCTTAATCTACGATATAAAAGAATTCATAGGAAAATTAATTCAAACTAATATCAATGACTTCTACAAAGCAGTATTGACAAATAATGTAAATTTGAATAATTGAATGAATTTCATAATATTTCTTTGCCAGAATTATGATTTTTTGATCGACTTCTAGCAAAAGGCACAGGCAGCATCTTGAATGGGCCATTTTTTACAGCATTGTGGGTGGTAAAGGGCAGAACTGAGAAAATTCATTAGTGGTTACTACTATTAATTTCATTAATAGCCACTATTTTAAGTTAGTGGCCACTTTTTTTTAGGATGAGAGGGAGAGGACTATTTTAGACAGGAAAAAGTATTCTCATTATTTTGCAGACCATAGGAAAAAAAAGAAAAGAAATATGACTAACTTAAATACATATAAATAATAAAATAAACAAATGGACAATGAAATTCTCACAAAAGTGAAAGATATTGAACAATTCTACTTCTTCAAAGATTCTAGAACCAATAAAGTAAGTTTAAAAAGAAAATTAAGATTTAAGTTACAGATATAGAAAGATTGGAAATCGCAAGGCCTGCAATGTATTTGACTGTCGATCTTTAGCGGTAAGGGGTGGGGGAGGGGAGGTGCACAAAAAAATTACATGAAGGAGAAATATTGAATAAATCTATCTCTTTTTAGATTCCAGAGTCTAACAAAGCAAGTTTTAAATGACTATTGACATTTATGCTCTGGATATAGAAAGATTGAAAATTACATGGCTTCCAAGAAGCATATTATCACGATTGTCATCGCTAGCTTTTTAGAAAATTTTATAAATCACAGAAAGTGGCAATCGATATATACTTTTTTAATTGCCCCCATTTTTTTATTTAGTTGCCATGTGGCGACCGTTAATTTTGCCCTTCAGTGGGTGGCTTTCTTAGGAAGGTTTCATTGTATTTTTCCCCACTGTTGTTGTTGCTGTGAATTTGCAAAGTTACCATTTTGTCTTTAAATTTGCACCTGCTACGACCAAAAAATTGCGATCATCTTTATTTCAATTAATCGCTGAATCAGTCACATAGAGTGTTGGTGATAGATACGATACAAGTATGGTACTTTATGGTTAAAATGTACATTTATTAAAGTCACTCTTTTGTTTAGACTCACTTCAATTTTAAATGTTAGAATATGTCTTAAAAAAGAAAGTAACAGGATCTTAAGATAAATGTTTGTAGATTCAGAATAAGTAGACTGAAGAGGAGATTGCAAAAAGAAAAGTCATATTATTAGATCATTGTCATCATTTAGTCACTATTGTTACAAGTTCATGAAATATGTTGAATTAACTTGGTTGCATTTTAATTTAAACTTGCAATTTTACAGCTATAATTCCTATACTTAAATTATACATATATACACACAATAATCGTATATAGCATATACTGGTAATATACCAATATCCCTCATCCCATATAAGAATATTGCATAGAATTTTCAATTAAACTGTGTCCATTGTTTAAAAATATAAATTATAACTATGTACAAATTTTGTGAGTAATCATTGTTGTACGTTATATGGTCCCTTTTTTTTTTTTTTTTTAAGTATTTATCACCCCCCCCCCCCCTGCCCCAACCTTCCCACTCCATAGTCACTTTTATTACATTTTATGTGTTTAGTTACTGTTACTGTATTATGTGCATGCATGCTCACATGTATTATTATTCTAAATATTTTTGATAAATGTTTATAAAAAAATTTTCATATAATAATTACAAATAAATTATTGCAACGATTTCGTAATGCAATTTAATGTATCTATGGAATGCACAATAATATTACAATTGTAAAATTTTCATTGGTATGGAATAACATTTTGAAAAATTTTAGCCACTCCCAAAAGTTAAGTTCCAGATCCGCCACTGTCTGTCATGCTAAATTAAATTCTGTTTTGTGGAAAATTTTATGCCTGTTACTTAGAAAACAAAAATAGGCTTCAGCATTTTTTTTTGTTGTTGTTGTTGTTAAAACCTGTAGTAATAATAAAAATTTTGATGTGTTACAATCTTGTTTTGTAGTATTAACTTGAGAATATTTTAGTGCAATAATTACCATTTTCTGCTCTGATTCTTCATAATTCCGTACAAAAAAAAAAAAAAAAAAAAAGGTATAAAAATATGTAGAAAATGTAATGTGTTTTTGTAAGCTTTAATCTATCTTTAAGCCCAAAAACAGACATTTCACCACTTTGAGAATAGGGCAAAAATCCTAATTATGGTAGCACTCCACTTCCTCTCTTTTTACCTGGCAGTCACATTTTAAAAAAATGTACTGTGCATTTATCTTTATATATATATATACAAAACATGTGTTTCAATAGTATTGTGTTTTGCACTGGAATTTTGAATATTTGCTTGTTTTTTTCATAATTTTAATATTTATGTATATTTTAGTTGCTATTCACTGTTTTTTGCATCTATTTTTACTTTTCAATTTAGGAAATCTGTCCTTTGTGGCAGTGCTTCTGGGGCATTAGGTCAATTTCTTGCAAGTCCAACAGATTTAGTTAAAGTTCAAATGCAGATGGAAGGTAGAAGGCGATTGGAAGGCTATCCTCCTAGGTAATATTAAAAATATTTTCTTTTATTATCCCATTTTAGTGTTATATAGTTGCTTTAAAAAAAATTAACGATGAATTTCAGTTTTAATAGAATTTCAGACAACATAATAAATGAAAATTACTTTGAATTATTTGACTTCTCTTACATTATAATGATAAAATATTATTCTCATTATAATAAATCATATTTTTTATTTTATAATCTGTTTCTTAACATATGACTTTCTACGCGATATTTCAATAAAAGTGGAAACAGATGTCAGTTTTTCTAGTAATAATATGTATGTTATTAATTACTAGAATTGACATAATTGTATTCTTCAAATCATCTAAATTGTAAAATATATGAGTTGTTGAAAAATATCAAATTTCTAAAATTAATATAATTTTGTTCTTAAGAAATAATAACATATATGTTTATGTATGTATTACATATTCACTCATATACAGGAATTGGCAAAAGTTCCAATATCTTAGGAGCCAGAGATAATTAACTATTTTTATTATAGCATTCAGAACAAAACGAGAGAGACTAGGGACAATATTTCATTATTTTATAATTAATGCAGGTCATCCATGTATTATTTTACATTGTATTATTTTATTAACAAATAAACTATTCAATTAAAATTTAAATGAAGAAAATTTTAAGAAAATCAGTGATTTTTAATCAGAAGATAAAATCAAACTATGGGATAAAAAAATCCACTAGATGGAATATTATTCTTACCTTTAACATAAACATCAAATACATTAACAGTGTCTTTGAATTTTAGTTTTAAAATACCATTTGTCTATTGGATTTTCAGTATAGAAATCATTTAAAGAGGATACATTAATGAACATCATATTAGTCATATTTTCTTGCTTTAGATTAGAACAGTTTGCCTTTGATAGTATTCATTATGCTGAAACCTCGTTTACACAAAGATATTGATACAGAAAGTTTTAGTGTAATAGCAAGAATATTTTGTCAAATATGGATCTATCTTATGAATAAACTTCTTTTTTTTTTTTTTTTTTTTTTTTTTTTTTTTTAAGTTAATTTTTTCCTGAAAACTTTAAATTTTTACCAGTCATTCAATATATGAGAAATGTCATATTTTGTGAGACAATTAGCAAGATGTTGTGAAAGCAATTTTCTGTTTCTGTAAAATATTGCAGTTCTTTGCCTTCAGACCAACTGAAAATATTAAATATTGTTGCCCAGAGAAATATGAGATACAGCAGAATAAAAAGCATAAATGAACTAGATCAAAAGTATTATAAATGCATGAAATTTTTTCATTAGTCTGCAATAGTTGGTCAGTAATAGGATATTTTTAGTTGCCTAAGCAGCATAGCGCCTAGGATTTGTTGAACCCTTCTCATGTACATACATATACACTAGAGATCTGCCCATGCTCAGAATTTTTTCTTTTATCCTCAAGCCAAGTTAGGCTTGGGCTTAATTCTTTCAAGCTGGACCACTTTATATAGTTTTACATGTTTATATACCTTATGAAGTCTCATTTTTTAAAAAGGTGTTTATAACTTTGACTTTATTGTTTGCTTGTTCATGCTGTGGTTTCCGTAAATATTTTTAGCATGCCTCAAAACTGATATAACATTATTGAAGGTCACATTAACATGTTTCCTATTCAAAATAATGCACATGGTTCTGTTAGTTTGTGTACATGTACCTGCAAAAAAAAAAAAAAAATTAAATATGTTATTGTGTATGAAATTTTATGACCTATAGTCTAAGATATCTTTTAAGTGTGTTTTAATTACTTCACAGCACATTTAATGGAATGAAATTAACGTGTATTTTTTAGATATACAAAAGCATGTTTTCCATAACAAATGATAGAATTAGCATTAATGGTTCATTTACAGGAACATTCAAAAGGACTAAGTTACATTATTAGAATAATAAGTAATGAAAATGGCTGTAAGTAGATTTTTAGTAGTGTTAAGCATTTTTAATAGTTTACATTAATATTTGACAAGTTCTTATGTTTTCAGTTTGTCTTTCTGTCTGTCTGTGACATGTCTGTTTATAGCCTGCTTTAACTTTGTAAATATGAGTTAATTGTCAAAGAAATTATAGATATTTATAACATATACTACATCATGCTTATTTCTCACTGTAAAAGTAGTAGTCAAAAATATTATACTATTAGTGACTTAACTTATGTTTTGGAATTTATATGCAGCTATGTCTAAATTTATTTTTGATAAATTACAGGTAAATACATTTTTTATTTATTTTAATTATAGTAATTTATTGTTAAGACTTTTTAAGCATATATTACTTTTTTAACTATTAGGTCATTGTGAAGTTTGTGCGGTTTTTTATTGCTTCATTTCATAAAAATACATCAAATCAAATGACAATTTTTAATCAAAATACTCTCCATTACTTTCTACAACCTTTGCCCATTTTTCGGGTAACAAATGTGTACCACGGTGATAGAAGCTTTCGTCTTTGGAGGCAATAAAATGATCTGCGTAAGTACGAACTTTTGCAACGACCTAATACATCGATCATTAATGAATTTATGTTTGCATATAATTGTCACAGTCTCTAAGTAATCAGTAGTTAATCGACATTCTATCACTTGTGTATATGAGACCTCTGAAAAGTACAATATTTAAAACAATTTTTCCATAGAAAATGTATGAATGTATTTATATATATATATATATATATATATTTTTTTTTCCACTTTTTTGATTGAGCTTCATTATTGGGTTTTGTCTGTGCTGTAAAATTTTAAAAAATAAAGGAGCCAAGCCTTAGCTGAACTTTAATTGTCATACCAGGCTTGGCCAGGTAAGCAAAGTTCTCTCATTTGCCTGGCACTTACCACAAAAGTGTGGCCTGTGGAGACCTTTATATATATATATATATATATATACATACACTTGTGTTATAATTTTTTTAAGGCCATACACCAATATCCAACATGTTTTTATTAACCCTAACATGCAGAATTTTTTTTTATTTTAGCATATACAGGGGGATTTCAAATTCATTGTACAAACTTGGAGAGGAGGTAGAGATCAAGGATACGAATAATATTCACATAGGAAATCCAGGTCGCAATACATTTCTTTAGTCAAAAATACAGGGTTTCTCACTTTAACTAATACAAGGTGTTTTATTTCTAACTTCTACATTAATGAAGATAATTTAATGAAGTTTTCAACAGTGTACATTTATTTAAAACAGTCATTTATTATATAGGTGCAAGTTATGCAGTGAGAGATAAACACATGCAGTTACATGAAAGGAAAGAGAAATGGAGCTATTAGTTGTTCCTGTTGCTGGTAGAGGACAGTAAGTAGTGAGCCACTGTTCAGCATTTAGCATTCTAAGTAGGAGAAGATGCCATTCTTGATTGTACTGTCGTTAGTGATGTAAGACTTTAGGCGTGTCGAAAAAGCAGACATGTGTTACATGTACGGCGGTACAAATGGTAATGTCAGAGTTGTGCTACCTAATTTCCTCTGTTTGTGCCTCATAGTGCCACTTACATCCAATAAATGATTGTTTTAAATAAATGTACCACTGTTGAAATGTTCATTAAAATGTTTTAATTAGTGTAGAAGTTAGAAACAAAACAATTACTGTTTCAGTTGAAGTGAGACACACCCTGTATGTATATTAAAGAAATAGATTGCAACTTCGGTTTTTTTATCTGAATATTATTCATATCCTTGTTCTCTATATCCCCTAAAAGTTTGCTCCATGAATTTAGAATCAGCCTGTATAATCATCAGAAACTAAACAATAACATTGGAAGTCATAACTATAATGAATGAAAGTAATACAGTATATATATATATATTTATTTATTTATTTATTTCCTAGTAAAATTAATGTTTTAAAATTTTATATTTGAATGATCTGTTCAAAGAAAACTAATTCCCTTTTGGTATATAAAAAAAATGTGAAAGCCTAAAAACATTTTTTTATTACTTATAAAAATTAATATAAAGTCAAATGCACAATACATATAAATTTAATGTAAAATAATAATAATAATTTTTCATGATGAACTGTAGTTTTTATTTTTTTTCACATCTTAGGATATTTTCTTTTTCTTTGACGTTAGTATCTTTATTAACATTTATTATATCTCTATCTCTTTGCCTTTATTTTCTAATTGTTTTTCATATTTCAGGGTGCAGAGCACCTGGCATGCTTTCAGAAAGATCTTAGCTGAGGGTGGGGTCCGGGGTCTCTGGAAGGGTTGGGTACCAAATGTCCAGCGAGCTGCACTGGTGAATATGGGAGGTATGCCTGGTGTTCCACCCTTGAGAATCACCTTTGTTATTTATATTGATGCATATTTTAATTATGAATTTCTATCTTATGTTATGTTATATATGTATACTGAATGGTTATAAATGAATTATTTCATAACTATCTGTATTGTAAAAGAATAAGTAAAATAAAAGAAGTAGGTTATGTCCTATTGAAGAAGGAGGGGAGACAAATTTTGAGAAGTCACTGACAGATTCTTATAAATTTCAACATTCATGTTACAATTCTCTGTCAAAAGTGTTTATATCATTGTTGATGCATAAAATATTCAGACCTAGGAGTGGCTAGCTATTCTAGCTGTTTGTCTCTTTTTTTCACATTTGTCTCATTTTTGTTCAGTTAGTCTCTCTTCTAGCTTTTTTTTTCATGCTTTTTCAAATGATATTGTTTCTCTACTCATTTTTCCTCAAAGATTCACTTTCAGATCATTGTGATAGATTGTAACTCTTAAAGAGGAATTTCACAAGTATTATATAGAATGTAAAATACAGAAGAAAAAAATTAAAATTAGATTCAAGAAAAAAGGTTGCACATTGGGGGTACATTATATATATTTTTTATTTCTTTTATATGTATATATAGAGAAAGTATTGGATTCGTAAAAATTTTTGAACTCCAGTTTTCAGTGGATTTACACATTTTAGGATGTCCTGAACACGATTCGACTGGTTTTAGAAAATGTCTGTCTGTCTGTGTGTATCACAAATTTTGTGGACGCTGTATCTCACGAACCAATGAACGAAATTTAATCAAACTTGGTACGTTCTGAGATGTCCTGAACATTATTTGACCATTTTTTAAAAATCTATCAGAAATTTCGTGACATGGTATATTACGAATCGGTGAATGAAATTCAAACTTCAAACTTATAATTTAGTTGGAGCTTGACCTAAACTGGTGCTGATTAGATTTAGATATCATTCGCTCAACAGGTGGCACTGTGATCCCTTTTTTTTTTCAAAATTTTTAACATGGGAGTATAGGACAAAATTTCGTATAAATGTACATAATGAGAGATGTGATGACGTGTGATTTTAAAATTAATATGATTCATCGATAATCGTAGTAGTAAACTAGGAAAAAAAGTTTGTGCATGTAGAAGCATCACTTTTCCCTCGGGGGCTGTAAATTTTCAATATAGGTATCTTTCGAAAGATCTTGTCAATTCCTTTAAAACGAATGGTTGAACCATAGATTTGTGATAATTTAAAACAATATTATTGATTTTTTTTCATTTTTTAACAAAAAAAAAAAAAAGAAAAAAAAAAGTTTTTCTTTTGATATTGGCAAAAAATTGACTTTCTTTCGGCATTTAGTGATAATAAAGATTCTGTCAGATAAAAATCATTTGCAATTATAATGGAAAATAATACTTTAATAAATAATTTGCATGAATTTTGTGTAAAATTATATAGAAGAACGTTTTGTGGTGGCCACATCGTACTAGTTTAGTGTAAACTCAAAATTGTTATTCTTTTATTTGTGTTACTTTTGTTGTCATTGTGCGATATGTTTTTTCCTTCTCTACATGCAAAGGGCAATGAAGTAATCACAGCATTTATTTTCTTCATTCAAAATATAGGTAAATCAATTTAACAGCTGAAAAAGAAATGCTAAGCTTAAAACATTTTATGTTATTAAATTACTATAATACTGTTTTTTTTTTTAAATACAAATAGTTCTTATTTTACTAGTTGTTGTTATTTTTTAAAGTAGTAAACTTGGACAAACATTTTTAGGTCACAATTAAATTTCATTTTACTCCAGGTTGGTATAGAAAATTTTGTTATTGGGCATATCAGGTAGTACATGTAATTATTATTCTGCCCTAAGTTTCCAATTTTATATTGCTGACTGGTAAGATTTTTGGTGAATTGCCCTCCTCGTTATATATGTACCAGTATCTTATGTGATATTAAAAATTATTTTACATATAAATAACATCCATGTTATTCTTATTTCAGTTTTAAGGAATTAGAATTTAGCAGCATCTATGATGCATTTTAATTTAGAACTTCCAATAGAACAATAAGTGTAATTATATACGTATATTTATCAAAAAAAAAAAAAAAAAAAAAAATCATATTAATTTAGAGGAAGAAGGAGAAAGACAGTTTTCACGAAAGATTTTCTCTCATGAAGATAAATATTCAAACTTTCTCTTAGCACAAACTTATGTGATTAATCAAGAATTGCTGACTTTTTTGCAGGTTATAGGAAAATAAATATGTATTAATATTCTTATTTAAACTACTATTGATCAGACTTTTCAAAAATGTAGATAATTTGCAACTATAATATGATGTATAAAATTTGTTCTTTAAATTAAAATTTCATAAAATATTTGTACTTTTATTAGGCATACTTTAATTCAGCAATTGTATGTATAACGTATAAATTGTTTCTTAAAGATTTGCTACTCAAATAAGGTTCTAAGATGTAAATAAAAGAAATTATTCTAAAATCTGCAAAATTCAGAATTCCGCAAAATACTTCGTTTTAAGTTGTGCGAATTTTTGAGAGTATACTGTATATTTTTATAGTGATTAATTTTGTCTTTATTTTAGCGTATTTTAATACTAAATTTATCCACAATTTAGCTTTAATAAATCGTCACCCTAGTTGCTACACTAATATGCTCAATGCAAAATGAATAACTTAAAAGAAATTTTTTCACAAGAACATAATTTCTGATATTTTTATGGCAGTAAGTTAACATAAAATTTAGATGGCATGTTTGTAATCAAATCATTAGTTGAAATTTATGTAACTGTACATAAGTAATAATTTTTCAACTGATATGTATTCAATTTTTCTCAAAAATAAGTTTTGGATGAAATGAAAAATTTAAACAAATTTAGAAAAAAGAAAACTAAAGGAGAAATGTGTTAAACATGCATTACAGATAGGTGAAGATATACATGCCTCCAAAGGTTAAATTAAAACCAGATTTATTTATTTATTTATTTTTTCTGTATGCAAATAACTTTTTAAAAGATATACATATGAATATGAAAACTGGGTGACATGTTTGTTATAAAATTATGTATGATATTCATTTTTATCATTCTCGTGACATTCTTAGTTTATCATTTAATAATATTTTTTTCAAAAAGTGCCTTATGGAGGAAAAGTAAATAGGAAGAAAAATCTAGTTGTAACTTAACAATTTGGTGGCATGTGTATTTTCACCTACATGAAATGCAACCTTAACACAATTATTTTTAAAATTGTTTAAATTTTTCATTTCTTCTAAAGCAAACTGTGGGAAATTTTGAAATAATATCAATTTAAAAATTGCTGCTTATGTTTTAAATTTATATAAAATTTGATTGATGGTTTAATAATGAACATTCCATCTAAATTTTAAGTTCATTTTTTCAAAACTGTGTGAGGGAAGAAGAAAACAAGAAGGTAAGTTGTGACTTTAATTTGCACACCAACGTATAAAAGTGATAGCCATTATACTCAAATTGAATTGCCATTCAAGCCAGTTTATGGAAACAATGATAATAAAATTTGTATAACTGCAAAACATGTATCAATAATACAATGAGTAGTTTTATAGTAAATAATTTTATGTGGCCTAACATTAAATTCAAATTTCTTGGTGACTTGTTTATTTTCATAGAAGTTAAAGCAGAAAAAAGACAAACACACAAATTTACATTTTTTAAATTTTGATAAAATTTACTGTGCGAGTATTAACTAAATGATATTTTTCTCAACAGAAAAAGAAGTGATCACTTAAAATTATCCATTTATTTCACTGATAAAATTAGGAAAAAACTGTATTTCTGTATGAAACTACTGCTCAAAATCCTATAACGATAATTTACCTCTTTTTAAATAAATAATTAATGTATATATATATATATATATATTAATAAAAGCTGTTGAATAAATTTAAATGTATTTCTGTATGAAACAGCTGCTCAAAATCCTTTTACGATAATTTACCTCTTTTTAAATAAATAATTAAAAAATATATATATATTAATACTTTGAAAGCTGTTGAATAAATTTAAATGTAAAATGCTCTGTTAATAAATCTTAATACAGTAAAGCACTATTTATATGTCTTTTAGTGAAGTCCCTGTTCATTTTAATGTGAAAATTTTTCGTTTATAAGTCATTCAATATCAGTTATGTCTTTTCCACTTTTCTAAAATTTGCAAAATTTCTCAATTGGCCATTTTTTTTTTTTTTTTTTTTTTTCCATTCTAAATAAAGGAACCTTTTCTGAGAAAGCATCTCAAATAGAAAATACAGGAATGTTTAAAGATTCTTTATAAGAATTATAAAAAAATTTGGTAGATAGGGTTTAAGGGAATGTACAATGAAAAGATTAATTTAGGTAGTAAACTAGACTGACTCTAATAAGTCATTTTCAAATTTTAGTTTGGGATAACTCTTTTTTTTTTTATTGTTTTTCTGTCCCACGTGTTATTTAAAATCTTACAATGTCATGAAATAAATTTAAAAGAAATTGACAAGTGTGGATTTAACAAAAGCAGTACTGGCAAATAAATAAATATAGATATCCTATTTTCAACTCTTGAAAATATGATTTTTCTCACTTTTTATAATAAACCTTTTTCTTTCCTTATTTTTAAATTTAATTATTATCTTCAAATATAAATTCTACTATAAAGTGATATATTAGTTAATATTTTTAAAAACTTATTGTCACATAAATTTTGCTTCCGTGCTATTAAATTTAAAATAATCAGTTTTATTTAGATCAAATTGGAGTGTAAAGGTTGATATATATATATATATATTTTTTTTTTTTCACCAACTATGCGAAAAATACCAGAGCCGGGAATCGAACCCAGGCACCTCCGCTTAACTCACGGATGCTCTACTACTGAGCTACCCGTTAAGCGGAGGTGCCCAGATTCGATTCCCGGCTCTGGTATTTTTTGCATAGTTGGTAAAAAAAAATATATATATATATCAACCTTTACACTCCAATTAGATCTAAATAAATATTCACGGTTGATGAATTCATGAACAAAAATTTCTAATCAGTTTTATTTTTTTTATTTTGATTGTATGTCTTTATATTTGCTTTTATGTCAGTCACTTGAAAGACATAAATGGTGCTTTGTTGTATTATTTTTTATTTTCATTTTGTTAAAATATTTCCTGAGTTATGAAGAAACAATTTCAATTTTCTTTTGATATGGCGAACATATATAAATAAAACTAAGCGTATTTCTGTGTGTTAAAATTTATTAAGTTTTAGGTATCTCAAATCTCTCATAAAAAATTTAAAACACTTCCATTCATTTCATTATTAATTTTTGTTGCAGATCTCACAACTTATGATAATAGCAAACATTTTATTTTGACACACACCAATCTGAAAGATAATTGGTTAACTCATATGCTATCCAGGTAAGTTATCCTTGTTTATTGTTTTCTGTTACTATTGAAATAATTTTGTTTTAAAAAAAAGTGTATATTGCTTATTGTGTATATTGCTTATTGTGTATATACACATGACACTAAGATTACATTTTTCCAAAGTAAATATTTATTATTCACTCTTATCTTCCCTCTATTTAATTTTTTCCTGCCTTGCAGGAACACATACAATTTAATATTCTTAAATTAAATTATCTTACATTATAAGATTGAAATGATTATTTTTATTTATTTTTTATTATAAACATGTAATGTTTTCCCAGAATTTGGAAATGATGAAGACACTTTTAAGTGAATGAAATATCCTTTTTTGTAGTGGTGCATCGTAGAGCATCCCGAATGTCTAATTCTCGCTAAGTCCTATGAAGTGACATAGAGACTAGGTCCCAGAAGGTCCATATGTTTATTTAGCAATTCTTACATGGCAGAAAAAAATCCACTTTAATGTTTCTTCCCTGGTTTTAATAAAGTACTTTTAAACTTCTTTAGAGGGCTAAATACTACCCACTTACCTTTATTCTTATTGGTTAATTAGCTTGAGACTGACAGTCCAGGGCTTATTGAAAATTTCTGAGCTATTATTAGTGTGCATTTTCAAACTGTTGACAGATATAGAAAGTACTGGCATTAACGGACCTCTTCACTTACCGTCGCCGGAAGCCTGAGCCAATGTTATTCTATGGAGAAATTTTCTTTACAAATAACTTATTAACTAATACATATTTTTAAATTCTGTTTTCACATTTAGAAAATTCCCAACTGTTAAATTGACAGACCTTTTTTAAAAATGTATTTTTTTAATTTTTAACATTTTATTTTGAAATTGTAAAATGAAAAAATTTCACATATTGAAAATTTGTATTTTGCAGCTTCAAAATAAAATATAAATAATTAAAAAAATATTTTTTTTTTTTAAAGTTCCGTCAATTTAACAGCTAGAAATTTTCAGAATGTAAAAACAGAATTTAAAAATATGTATTAGTTAATAAGTTATTTGTAAAGAAAAATTTCCCATAGAATAACATTAGCTTCGGCTTCCGGCGGCGGTGAGTGAAGAGGGCCCTTAACACTTTCGCTTTTTAAGTTTGCATATTGAGATTTTTCGTGTTACAAAGTGCTTTGCAGAAAAGCAAAGCTTACAGGGGAAATTGAAAAATTATTTTTGATTTAAAAATTTTAAATATTTATTTAGCTGATGTAAAGTATGAACTGTTTTTTATCCTTTAAATACTAATTCTTTTTCATCCTTCCGTGTGCATATTCAAAGTACATATATCTATATTCCAAAGAAAAAGTAAATAGATCTGATAATTTGATCATTTAAATATTGCAAAAGTATTTAAATATTAAGTAAAAAATATTTAATTGAAAATTATATACACCTTTCTGAGCTTCTCATACATAAAGAAATTTTTCATTCTTATTGGTCTCTGTGGTTTCAGTGATCTTGTATCTGTTGCTTGGCTTCTACTACGCTTAATAAATCATTATTATTATTGTTATAATATATATATATATATATATTTATTTATTTATTTTTTCCACATCCATATTATTTTAATAAAAAAGGCGACTTCACATTGGAATTTTTTTTTTTTTTTTTTTTTTTTTAATTACGTTCTGATTATTGACACATACTTTTTCAATTAGAGAAATTAGAGTGGTTGGTTGATGAATTGATAAATAATTTTGATACCCTTATTTTATCACATTCAGCTTTCAAATAAATTTTGCTAGTTCAGTAAGAAGACATTATTAATAAAAAATTTTTAAATAATACCAACTTTTTTTTTTTTTTTTTTTGACATTTTAATACTAATAAATAATGAATGCTATTATTGCATGAATGAAGACTTTATAATGCCATTTCCTTTGTGTGAATGGGACCATTCTTAAGAGTGTATCCTAGACTGAAATTGCCTATAACTTAGCACTAGTGTGACGTAAAATCCAATTCACTCACTCACCCTTTGTGAGAATTAATCACAATTTTTAATATTTGTGAAAAATTATTGCAAGCTACACTGTTTTTGCATCAATTTATACAGAATATAGTATTTCAGTTGTTATGTTTGTAATCTAAAATCCGTAATATATTTTGTTGAAATTGTTTATAAACATACATTTATTTTATATTTTTGTATTGATTTCCTTTTTTGTTTTACATTACAGTAGTTGCTCTGGATTAGTTGCAGCAACATTAGGTACCCCAGCAGATGTAGTAAAAACTCGTGTGATGAATCAGCCAACTGACAGTAATGGAAGGTACTATTATTATATACTTTAGAATTGTTAGTTTTTCTTTTACGTAACTGTTTTTTGAAAAATTAACTATCATTTATTTAATTTAAATCCTATATACAGAAATTTTATCCTAGCTGACTATTACTATTCTAATAAAATATATTAATTTCACAATTGGTTGATTAAAAATAATCATTATTTTGTATATTTAAATGAAATTTTATCCTATACTGCCACAATAAATTATGAAAAAGTGGAACAGTAGACTTACCTGTTGCCTGCTTATGACAAAAAGTTGATAGATAATAATTTATGTCAAAGTAAATATAAAATTCATGAAATTCTGTGTAGTTCTTCATCTACAGCTGCTTTAAAATTTTTATTGCATACACAGAAAAATATAATATTGCTTTATTTCTAATGTTATTGAACTACAAATCTTATGTGAAACAGGTCAAAAAAGTGTTTTATATAATAAGCTTTAATATAATTATTTTATTACAAATGCATTATTTTATTGATATAGAAGAAATTCACATTTTGATGTTGAATACTATTCATAAAATATGGAAAATAAATTTACATTAATAACATTAATGTTTTGATAGATTGAAAGATTTTTATGACTTTTGCCAGTGAACTTCCACCAGTCCAACACAAGATTGTATTTCAATCTTTGTCAAAAACAAAAGAGGAAAATTCAACTACTAACATGTGACATAGATTGATTATCGAGAGAGGAAATGTGATTCCTTTTCATCTGAGAATGAAGGCCATTTTACCATCTAATGGCTGTCTTTCCCCATGTAAATATACAGGGATAATTTAGCAAATGAAATTTATGTACTAAAGGTGAATGAAAAATGAATGCTTTACATACACCACTGCTAACTATATTTAAATGAATTTTGAAAATTGCATATTACTTATTAATAAAGAATATTCAAATTAAATATATATATATATATATATAATAAAGATGATCTATTAAGCATAGTAGAAGGCAAGCAACAGATACAAGATCACTGAAACACCAATGACCAATAAGATTAAAAAAAAAAAAAAAAAAAAAAATCAGAGGATGAAATACACTAATGTAAAGAAACCAGATAAACATGAAAACAGTATTTATTTAATAATAGTAACAAAGCAACTGATTATAGAAATAATATTTTTCATAAATCAGGCAAATATAACTTACTGATGAAAAATTATCTCATTTCCTTTCATATATTTATTAGAACAATTAAAAGACAACATTTTGCTATTTTCAAAATTCATCAACATTCTATTCTATTACTATTGCTGAGTTTTAATACCTAGGTATGAATGGCTGATGCCAAAACTTTTTTTTCGACATCAATAACCTTGGGAATAATAGACCTATATAAATTACTATATCTATGACATGGAAACATTCATACTAAAATATTAAAAAAATTATTCTATACATAAATGCCCATATGTATTATATATATACTTATATTGTCATTATTTTACGAATTATTAAACATCAACATGTGTCAGAACGAGAACCTGAAAAATACAGGAAATTCCAAAAGTCTTATAAAAATCCAGAAGAATACATGAAAATAAAAATAAAAAGATTCTAAAAAAACCTGTTTTTTTTTTTTTTTTTTTTAAAGCCTTTTGTATCGCAAAATATTCTCTAATCTGTTTGAGGCAGAAAAAAATTATTTTAAGAACATTTTATTTTCAATTCAATAAGTTTTACCAATAAACTGTATTATTAATACTAACACTGTTTTCTTTCTTTATTGATTTAAATTTAAGTGCACAAAATCAACAAACTTTTTTTTTTTTTGTCTACATCTTAATCAGAAAAAAATTTTGTACTTTCTTCTTCTCTATATATATATCTTTTATATAATAAATTGAAAAAATAGTTATTTTGCTTTAATTAGTCAAAAGGTCTTTATCACAAATTTTTTTTTTTTAAGTTCCTAAATTTCCCCTCGTCTGTATATATGGTAGTGAATGACATTAATTTTAAATTTAAAAATTACACATGTAAGGGAATACTTCTACTTCTTTATAAGTTCTAGAATATAATAAAAAAAGTTTATCATGAATATTGACACTTACAGTATAGATAGAGAAAGATTGAGAATTGCAGAGTTTCATCAAGTTGTTTGATCTCTAATTTTAATGGGGAAGAGGCAGAGCCCAGTTTACCCATTTAAGGGCCCGGGGCTGTGATAATAGCGGAGCCCCCCCCCCCCCCCCCACACACACACACATTTTTCTTTTTCTTTAATATGAATATTTATCATTAGATAAAATTTTACAATAGTCATGTTAGAATAAGATTCTCATTACCATTTAAATTAATTCTGAAACTGTTTGCAAAAAATTAATTAATATATATATATATATATATATATTAACAACAAAAGAATCTAACTCACCAACCAAAAGAAAAGTTGCTGCATCAAAAACTTTAATGAATATACTTTACAGAATAAAAAAATGAAATTGGCTTCTTCCTAGCCTTTGCCACGCTGAAAATTTCAATTACATCTTTAAAATCCAGGTTGCTTATTAAATCGTGCTCCGAGCACAGCAAAGCAAAACATTGCAGCTTATTCTGCTGCATTTTTGTTCTTCGAAAAGATAGAACTCTCTCTAATTTGGAGTTTGCTCTCTCGACTTCGCAATTTGATATCGGTAGAGTTAAATAAATATGTAATGCAATAAACATATTTGGAAAAAATCTCATTTAACTCATTTTTAAACATATGATCATAAATAAGTATCGGTGATTTTTACTTCCTTATACAAAGTATAAGGTAGTAATATTATTATAAGTATTATTTGTAGTAATAACAAAAAAACGGTTTGGACAAATATTGCAATTTAACTGACTTCCCGACTAGCTAGACATTTGAAACTTTCAGATAATCTCAGACCATGTTTTCAATGCCTTTTTTAAATATTTTTAATCAACTGTTTCCGATACCTACTGCCTTCAGCAGCGATGTTTATGTGATTCAACAGAAAATATATTTAACTAACTTTCCGACTAGCTAGACATTTGAAACTTTCACAATAGATCAGAACATGGTGAAAATGCATTTTTTAAATACTTTTAGCCAATTGTTTAGGGTCCCTGCTGCCTTCGGCAGCATTACCAGTACAAATCTTGCAATCAATTTTTAACTAACTTCCCGACTAACTAGACATTTAAAACTTCCAGAAAAGCTCAGAACACGGTGAAAATGCATTTTTTAAAAATATTTTTAGCCAACTGTTTCAGGTCTCTGCTGCCTTCGGCAGCGTTTATATGGTTCAACAGAAAATTTATTTAACTAACTTCCCGACTAGCTAGACATTTGAAACTTTCAGAATAGTTCAGAACACGGTGAAAATGCATTTTTTAATACTTTTAGCCAATTTTTTCGGGTCCCTGCTACCTTCGTCAGCGGTACCAGTACAAATCTTGCAATAGGTTTTTAACTAACTTTCAGAAAAGTTCAGAACATGATGATAAATTCATTTTTTTTTTTTTAATGTTTTTAGCCAACTGTTTCGGGCCCAATGTCAATGTTTTTTAACATTATGTATATTTCTAAAAGTGTATAAGGAAGTCATGTGGTGCCCACATCAGATTTTTTTTTCTAAGCTACAGCTTAACAAATATTGTGAAAATTGAATGACTTCTGATTTTGTGGCTTCAAAATCTACTTCTCCTTCATAAATTTCAAGAAAGTTATTAACTGATTCTTCATTTATTTGTTCAAGACCTAATTTAGTAATGAAATTGAAAATGCTGCATACTGAGTTATAAGCATCAGTTCGTTTTATCATTTCTGAATTTAATCTATCGACTATCACAAATAAAGTTTCAATTTTAAGTTTTTCAAATCCTTGAGTTACATAGCTAGTTGCTTCGGATTCGAGAGTACCATTGGTAAATTTTTTTCTTCAAATTCTTAATTTTTTAAAAAAATATATACATTGCACTATTATATTTCTCCTTTTAATTGCCATAAGCGATATGTAATTTTACGTGGTGGAAGGAAACAGATTATATTATTCTCTCCCCCCCCCCCCCCCCCTCATCTCTTTGAATGACTTTTGAAATTTTCAGATTTTAATGCATTTTTAAAAAAAATATTTATTTATTTATTTATTTTTTAAGTTTAAGTACTAAAAGAAATTTTCAAAAATTTGTCTTTTTAAAATATTTTTACATAACAGTATCATGGACTTAATTTCTGACTGTAAAAACAGAATTTTAATAAAAAATTACATTTTTTTTCTATTTACTGGGTTTTCTTACCCCTATTTAGGGCCCCCTTGTTGACTGGGCCCGGGGCTGCAGCCCCCTCAGCTCCCCCCTTAACTGGGCTCTGGGAAGAGGACAATATAACTATGTAGATGAGAAATATTGAGCAATCCTACTTTTTTAAAGATTTTAGAATCTGATAAAGCAAGTTTAATATGCATATTGGTGTTTATGTTGTGGATGGAGAAAGATTGGAAATTGCAATGTTTGATTGCCGATCATAAGTTTGAGGTAAGAGGGACAGAACAGATTTATAAAAAGCAAAAATCCGCTGTTCGGCAGAAAAGTCACATCCTTGCTACAGGGAAAACACAGGAAATTTTTGGTATTAACAGATTGGTTTTAAGAGAAAGTTTTTAGATTAAAAAGAAAAAAAAAATTAATTTTGTTTTTATTTTAGAGGCTTATTCTACAAATCATCTATTGACTGTTTGTTAAAAACTGTTCATGAAGAAGGCTTCCTGGCTTTGTACAAAGGTTTTGTTCCTATCTGGACCAGAATGGTAAATTATTTAGTAGTTTCTTAATTCTTATAACTAAATATCATTAAAAAATAATTTCTTCAGGTCTGACTTAAGAATTCTGATTCATGCAGAAATATTAATTAGTTCCCATGCAGTTTTTTAAAAATATGTTCTGAAAATTTTAATCTGATGGGAATCTTGTTTGATTATTATTATTTTGAACTGACTGGAATTTTTAAAAGACTTCAATTATTAAATTCTTTTGTCAATTTATTTAATCAAATTGAAACATTCAGGCAATATTTAAACAGATAAACTAAACCAGCTGTTACATATTTGACAGAATCTGTTAAGTCTTTGGAAAATTATGAAATCTTCCTCTTCACTCACCGCCGCCGGAAGCCGAACATAATGTTATTCTATGGGAATTTTTCTTTACAAATAACTTATTAACTAATACATAGTTTTAAATTCTGTTTCCACATTCTGAAAATTCTCAGCTGTTAAATTGACGGACCTTTTTTTAAAAATTATTTTTTTATTTTTTTATATTTTATTTTGAAGCTGCAAAATACGAATTTTCAATATAACATTTTTTTTCATTTTGCAATTTCAAATTAAAATATTAAAAATTAAAAAAAAAATACATTTTTAAAAAAGGTCCGTCAATTTAACAGATGGGAATTTTCTAAATGTGAAAACAGAATTTAAAAATATGTATTAGTTAATAAGTTATTTGTAAAGAAAATTTTCCCATAGAATAACATTGGCTCGGGCTTCCGGCGACGGTAAGTGAAGAGGGCCGTTAAGGGAACGAAAAGTCATTCCATGTGACTGACAAGGGAAGTATGAATCAGAAAAATTGCTATTGAAACCAAACCATGCTTAAATTAAAGAGCATGGTCGAAAACATTGGGTACCGTACAAATTTGCTGCAACAACTCCCATGGGGGTGAGATATGCCCTCTATTAGTTTTAGTTATTTCTATAAAAACCAACAAAACACACAGTGTAGTGTGAACAGATGGTCCAGTGCTAGCGTGCTTGACTTCGGATACGTAGGTCGTGGGATAGAGTCCTCGCAAGGGCACTTTGTATTATATTTTTTTTATGACATTTTTAATTAAATTAAATCATAATTGTAAGAGAAAATATTAATTATATTAAAACAAGTGTTTTTTTTCAGTGCGGACAATTTAATATTCTTTAATTTTTAACCAATTTATTTATTAATTAAATTTAAATAAATTAATAATTTAACGGGAAATACTTTTATATTATATTTAGGTGAGATTTTGTTAATGATTACATTCAGATAAAATTTTGTTAATGATTGTTTTATATAAGTTATTAATTACATTACTATTTTTTGACAACGACATTAATAGCAAGAGTTAATCGTCTGCTCTCAATTGTATTATTTATTCAGGCAATTTTTTGCATGAAAAATCCTGAATGATGAACAACTGTTGCTTAACTGTTCGACATCGCATTTAACTTTTATTTCAAATATTTCATTAAACAATTGTCAAATTTCGTGGTGTCGGAAGAACTGACAATAAAATTGAAGACAATGACAAATTTTCTCAAAATGATTTTACTAATTTATAATTAATTTACATCTAAAAAAATTCAAAATCTGGGTAAATATGAAATTTACAAATCAAGTAATCTCGACGAAAAGCCAAATATTTGACAAAATGTTGGTGATGAACAATAATTGATGGTGAACAAAATTGAAATTCAAATAATTGTGATCAATCTTTTTATATTTCTTGTTCTAATTGTGAAAAATACTTATGGTTTCATGATTTTTCTACTTTTAATCATAATTGTTATAAATTAGAAACTATATTCGTAGCTTTAAACATGGTTTTCTTTTTTATAAATTAAAAAAAAATGCATTTCTTAAATTCATTCTCAATACTTTATTAATTGTAATACTCAAAAAAAAAAAAAAAAAAAAAAAAAATCTTCTTAATGTAATAAATATTTTATCTTAAATTAATAATTTTATTTTATTAAAAACACATAGAAAAAAATTACAAAATGCCCTTGCGGGACTCTATCCCAGGACCTCCATATCCGAAGTCAAGCATGCTAGCAATGCACCATCCATTCACACAACGATGTGTGTTTTGTTGGCTTTTATCGAAATAACTAAAACTAATAGAGGGCCTATCTCACCCCCATGGGAGTTGTTGCAGCAAATTTGTATGGTACCCAATGTTTTCGACCATGCTCTTTAATTTAAGATTGGTTTGGTTTCAATAGCAATTTTACTGATTCATACTTCCCTTGTCAGTCATAAAAATAAAGCAAAAATAAACATTTCTTTTGTCTGCATTACAATTTCTTTTACATTGTTTAAAAAATGTGTGTTATGATGTTACATGCATAATTAATATTTTCCTGAAAAGTGTTACAGTTTTAACATTTCGATTGTTAATTATCAAGCCTAAAATATAATCTCAATAAAAAGTAAGGAAACAACTTTTTAGCTTTCGTTGTCATTTTCCGCACTTTTTTTTTTTTTTTTTTTTTTCCGTAAAAAAATTATTAAGCAATACAAAATCTTCTCTGAATGTGAAAGATTCATTGTTACATATCAATAAGTACTGTACTCTCTTTTTTCGTTTATTTTGCTTTTCCCCAACACAAAAGGTAACATTATGTGCAAACACATCCATGGTCTGTGTGATGCTTCACTTATCAATTTAATGAAATTGGAAAGTTTTTATCGGTTTATTTATTTATTAAAAATATCTGAGCAATTAAGAGGAGAATCATTAAAGAATCACAAAAAGAAAAGAATAGTGTTTTCAGCAATTAGACTTAAAAAAAAAAAAATAATAATAATAATAGTAATGATGATGATGGATAAATTACTCTGTGATATGTACAATGTTGTTTCCTTGAGTATATATAATATACAAAAAAAAAAAAAAAAAAAAAAAAAAACTGTAAAAAAAGGTTTTGGCTTTTTATGCAAAGTCTGAAGGGAAACTTCATCAGACAAAAAACAAAAATATCGATTTGATATGTAACAGTGGGCAGATGAAATTATCAGCACACTGTAGCATCAAATGACTGACTTAAAATTGTGCAAATGGTTTTGAATCTACAAATAAATGAGAATTGCAATAATAAATGAATATTGATTCTGAAGACTCTACAAAAATATTTCAAATGCACAATGTATGGAATTAACAAAAGAAGTGTGATTTGTAGAATGGTTAACAATGCTTTTTTTTTTTTTTTTTTTTTTTCCCCAGCTTGAATTTGTTTTAAAATTTTTGAGTTCATTGTTTTTCATAAATATATTTCCTCCAGTTTGTGTGTCATTCACCAATTAAGGGATTACATGGCTTTTGAAAAGGGAAAAGCATATTTTCACTACATATATATTTTTAATATAATAAACTTTTTAATTCAAAACTTCCAGCATATAAAAGAGAAATATTTAAATAAAATTTTCATATAGTAACTGTATATTTAGAAAGATGAAATTTGCACATATTGCTCTAACTTGCTTAATTTTTTATGCAGCAAATAGTTTTAATTTTATTCTCTTTAGAGAAAACCTTGAATTTTTTGTTAATGTCGGCCATTTTAAAAAACCAATTGCAAAAATAAACTATCTAAAAAATTTGAGTAACACAGTTTCATTGGATATTTCCTCCCCTCTTCAGTTTTATCATGCTAAGATACATTTATCTTTTCACCGTGTGTGCGTGTGTTGGAGGGGGAGGGGGCTATGTTTTGATTTGTGGAAAATATGCCTGTAAAACATATATAGTTTTGCATTCTTATGTTTACTATGAAACTTGTTCATTGGTCATTGTCGTGCTAAATCTTGGCAATAAACTAAAAGAAATAAATCGCCGTGATCAACCAAGAAGTAAATCAACCCAGGGGTTGAATAGCACATTCTGTTGGAAATCTATATTTTTAATCATCAAAATAATATATTGTTGAGACTTACCACATATGTTCTTTACTATATAAAAAGGAATTGAGACTAGTATTAAGCAAGAAGACTCCACTGAACAGCTACATTTCCTTTATTTATATTTCTTCTTTATAAATTTATATCAATTTATCTTCGGGGCATCAGACGTCCACTATAAATATAAATCCGAGACCCAAAATCTTCCATCCCGTTTATTAGACATCGTTAAAATTATTGCCCGGCATCTTCCGTTAACTTGCGCAGGGAGAAAAAGAAGAAGAGAGCCGGAGAGAAAGAGCGAACCCCGATCGCGGCGTGTGTCCGCTATTTTATCTGGGTGAAAAGGTTATCTTAATCACCGACCATCGCCAGGTGCGAGATAAACGCAGACGATCGAAAAAGCTAGTTGACAGGCTAACGGACATGTTATAAACAAAAGAAAAGAATGATTATATAATCGCCAAAATTGAGAAATTTAGAAATATATTGTTACCCTGACTAATGCCAATTAGGAAAACAAGCCAAATGACGTATAAAGAGTTCTACTAATCAAATTTAAATAATTATTTACGTTTTTCATAGGCGAACTCAAAACTCAAACTGGCGAATGGAAAAATTAGAAATAAATTCGGGAAGGCGTTGAATAAGATTGATTGACAAGGTGCTCACCGAATTTTGAAAAAAAACTAAAGTTCTAGAACATACCACATATAAATAGTGTATAATAAAATACTTATTTATTTTCTGAAAACGGAATAATGTTTTAAAATGAGAACAAAATGGCTATTAATTAAATTATGTTTTTACACTATAATTATTTCATAAAAACGATGTAATATGCAGAAAGAAAAAATTAAATGTTTTTCTTCTTATTTATTTCAATTTCTCCTCACCCCCTTTCATATTTATTATCATTATTATTTTATTAATTTATCTTTTAAATAGAAAATTTGGGTTTCTTATTAGATAAAACTATTTATTAGAGAAAGATGTCAGACGAAATATTGATTTCGCATGACATACACCCGCAAAATGTGCAAAAAAAAAAATTAATTTTTTGGCCTAGTTTCCCCCTTCTTTTTTTTTCTTTTTTTTTTTTTTTATTAATAAATTAGTCTGGAGGAAGATAATGGGAAGACGCAGACGTTGGATGCACCCAATGATTCGTAATATGCATCAACACTATTTAATAACATAAAAGAAAATATTTGAAGTAGCACAGTTACATTTGAAAAATATATGAGAAATAATACAATATAAGAGTACATAAATCAGAAATATATAGATAACCACCTATTGTACCATATACCGTAATAGAGTAGTACAATATTCTATAAAATAGTTGGCATAGTTGGTTACATAAGACGTATAGTAATACTAATTAATACATGTGACATGTGGAAATGTATATAAACAAATACTGAAAATAAGAATGCAATCTACCTGAATATAACTACAAAATAAGTAAAATATAGTTCAAGGATCCTTGAGGAAAAAAAAAATATATAGATATATATACATAAATACTGTTATACATGTAACCAGACACTTAATTATCTAATATAATACTGAGGTACATATATATAACCATGTATATCAACAGACACTTGGATACAATATATTGAATAATAAGATTTATAGATAGTATTTTATAATACCTCATTTATTACATCATAGTATACACATAATTTTATTTTATTTATTTTTCCTTTTTTTTTTTTAATTGACCAGCGCTGGCAAAATTATGTCACTTATGTATAATTACATATACAGCTGAATTTTATTTTATAATAATGTTATTTTCAAGTGGCCACCTGTATTAACTTAAATGCTGCTTAAAACAATACTGAACAAATGCACAGATACATATTTAAATATTTATCTTATACTAAAGTAAGAATTATTATGTAGTTACAAATAGTTAAAAGTTTTATTGCATATCTTTTTTTTTTTTTTTTTAAGCATAACATTAAGAAATAGTAATAGCAGTAAATATGCACTTGGACGATGTGAGGGTGATCAAGTCTCACAAATCCAAATGCTTAAAAGTTAAATAATTAAGATTTTATTAGAACCTACTACATTTATTACCAAAAGTTATACCAAAACACAGAAAAATAAGGGAAAGAAAAAAAAAACAATATGACTACTTTAAATTTTATGGAACTGTCATTATGCATTGCATCAGGTATCAGCAGCATCTGCAAAAGAATACTAAAAAAAAACGATTATTTATAGTATACAATTTATAATTAGTAAGTTCTAAAACATAAATAATAATTTTACGTGCATTTCTTTGGGAAAAAAAAAAAATCAATTTACAAATGGGCCAGATAATGTAGGAATAGTTTGTTTATAGTGTTTCGAGGAATTATTCCTAGAATTGTCTATTTGCCTGCTATCAAGAGGATTATGTTGAGACAGTTGAGGAATGTCCAGTTCAGTATCAGAACTATTATCTGATGAAGAAATGTCAATAGTTGAGTTATTGTTTTGAACTGGAATTTGAGAATTTGAAGAGTACTTAAAAAGTTCATGATTATTCTCCATATTGCATGAGTCAGAGATGGAGAATTTTGCATTACCACTGTTCGTGTGAACACTTTGAGGTACACATACTTTTGGATAAGTGCAAGATGATGAATTGTTTGAATTCTTTTGCTGTTGATTGGTATCAGCTTGTGCAGTTTCTGATATAAGGTAAGTTCGACGAGGTGGTGAAATCCATAATCTGTCTATATGAACGGTAAGTTGTGGTGCATTTATTTCATCTTCTCTTTGAATTTTAACTACTACAGGCGATATTATTTTTACAATCTTGAATGGACCAGTGTAGGATTTTTTTATGGTATTATGACTTTTTAAGTATACGATGTCATTCAATTGAATTCTACGTAACTTTTGTTTTTGTTGATGTTGATTTTGTAGAAGTTGTGCATTCAATAAGTTTTGATGAACTTTTTTATATATTTCATTCAAATCTTGTGACAACTGTAAATATGTGCGATTAGCATTAAGGATTAGGTCTTCATGAGTAATGATATATGTATCATATAGATTAGATAGATGACGCCCAAAATGTATAAAGTTGGGTGAATACTTGGTAGTAGAATGAGTTGATGAATTGTAAAGCATTTGATGGATGAAAATACTATTATGAAAATTATATCCTTCAGCAATAAGCGCAGTGATGGTCGATTTAATAGCTGTGTTGATCCTTTCACTCAAAGAGTTGCTCTGTGGATGAGCAATGCTAGAATGAGTAAGACGAATACCAAACTTTTCAGTAAACATCTGGAAAATGTGTGAAGTAAATTGACGACCGAGATCTGTCATAATTAGTGACGGTCTTCCATGTACAGTAATGTACTTAAATAAAGCCTGAACAACATTTTCTGCAGATATAATTTTTAAGGGGTACATTGCTAAATGTCTTGAGAAGTGGTCGATGATAGTTAAAATGTGATGTCCATTCTGAAATGGTCCCACAAAATCCATCGATACAAAATCTCCTGGGTGAATTGGAATAGGGTTATTTTGATATGGTGCCTGAGGAATATTGTGATGTTTGAGTAAATTGCAAAGATGACAAGATTTAACGTAATTTATGGTATCGGCAGTCATGCCGTACCAAAAGTATCTTAATTTTAAGTTTTGTAAAGTTCTCTTTATGCCACAATGGCCTAGATGAGCAATTCTGAGAGCTTTTGTATGTAGAGATTTTGGCAGAAGAATTCTAGGGTATACTGTTTTGTCACTATCATAATCCTTAATGTACATCAATAAGTTTGTGGCAGGATCAATAATATAAGTTTCATTATGTTGTTTATTTCTCTTATGTAGAATGTTTTTATATATTTGTGATATTTTCGAGTCTTTATTTTGTTCTTTTAAAATTGTCGTGATAGAAATCTCAAGTAAAGGATCTTCTTTTTCTGATTGTGGATGAATATTATGTATGTTTTGGGACTCAATACAATTTATGGCCTCATCTTTTTCCTGTTGAGTAGTAATAGGCAATACTTCATTAGATTCTATAATTTGTGGATTGTTATTTAGATCTGAGATGTTTTGCTTGGATAGGACAGTTCGTGACAGAAGATCTGCTAAGACATTTTGTTTACCAGGTAAGTGTTGAAAATTATATGAATACTCGCTCAACTTCATTAACCATCTCGTTGTAATATCTGAAGGAGATGATGATTTAGAATAAAATTTGAGTGGACTACTATCGGATAAAATAATGAATTTCCGTGCATAAAGATAATAATGAAATGCCTGTACACCATATACAATTGCCATCAATTCACGTTTCAGTGCGGAATATTTAGATTCTGAATCTTTTAGAGTTTTACTAAAATATGATACAGGAAAGAGAGTTCCCCCGTGGTCTTGCATAAGAATTGCTGAAATTGCTATTTGTGATGCATCTGTGTTCAGGTAAAATAACTTGTCGAATTGAGGTTGTTTAATAAAGGGTTTGGATAGAAATATGTCTTGTAGATTTTTGAAAGCCTGGTCATGAACAGGAGTCCACTTAAATGGCACCTTAGGAGATGTAAGAGCAATTAATGGACTAGAGATATCAGCATAGTGTGGAATTAAATGACGATAAAATCCAGCTGTTCCAATGAATCGTTTTAATTGCCGTTTACTGGTAGGTTTAGGAAAAGAGGTAATTTTGATAATATTAGATTGAATGGGAAATATTTTATTATCTGCAATTTCAAAACCAAGATAATTAATTTTCCTTTGATGGAAGGAGCATTTAGCAGCAAATAAGGTAATGTTGTGTTTTTCCAAAGTTTTGAATAATGTTTGAAGTTTAGAATAAGTTTCTTGGAATGAGTTGCTTGCTATTATCAGATCATCCTGATAAGCAAAAATTCCATCAATATTACATTCTTCAATAATTGCATCCATAAGGGCTTGAAATGTGCTGCTGGCTGTCTTAAGACCAAATACCATTCGTCGATACCTATAAGTAGCCCATGGAGTAATAAAACTTAATTTGTCTTGATACTGTTCTGGTAAACTGATTTGATGATAAGCACTTGGCATATCCAACGAAGTAAAAAATGTATATTGTGACAATTGATTAATTAAATTACTTATTTTGGGAAGTGGATACGTAGCATGTTCAATGATAGAATTAAGTAATCTTAGATCAAGTGCAAGGCGGTATTTTTGGGTATTTGTATTGTCTGATTTCTTCTTTACAAGCAGCATGGGACATGCCCAGCTGGAGAGATGTTTTTCGATAATTCCTGCATCTAATAGTTCTTGGATTTGTGCTTTGGCCTCTTTCTGAAGAGCTTGGGGTATAGGAAATGGCAAAGTGCGTATTGGAAATGTACTAGTAAATTTAATTTCAGGAATTATTAAATCAGTATGCCCAATTGCTTTAAGAGATTTTGAAAAGACTTTAAAATTTTGTTTGAGTAATTCTTCTAATTTATGTTTTTCATCTTGTGTTAAATGTTGTAATTGAAAGTCTTGTATATTAAATTCATCTTTTCTTAAGGCAATAATATCTTCGGATGGTACAATGGTATGGATTTCTTCTTTAGCACAGGGAAAATTATCTTGCGAACTACATATTTCATTGTTGTTATGAAAAGGCATTCGTGTTTCCTGGATGTCGTATAAATGTTCAATGTTTGTATTTTTGTTTACATGGAAAGGAATAATAGTATCTTTAACACTGCAACAATTTTCTGCAGGATTGATTAGAATATTGAACTTATTAATGGCATCATATCCCAAAATTCCTACGAATTTTGAATCTGTATGTAAATCAATAACATAGAATTGATGATTTAAGAAATGTGGGCCTATTTTAAAAGAAAATTGTACACAAGCATGGAATTGTACACTTGAATTAACAGTTGAGATTTGGACTCTTCTTGATAAATATTTTGGGGTAAGTAAGAATTTTATTTTTTGAAAATATTTTCTATTGATTATTGAAATTGAAGAACCTGTGTCGATTAAAAATGGAACTTTTAACTCCTTAATTTTGATTAAAATAATTGGAATGTATGAAGACTGAGTCTGGGTGACATTAGCTATTATTTCAGGACAATTATTATAAGTCTGATCTTGGAGATAATTCTCCATTTGAGTTTCCTTGTCCAGGACAATAATTTGTTGTGTCTGCGAGTCCTTGTCATGTAATTTATTTCGGTTAAAATGAGAGTTGTCAGATGCACAGTTATTGAAAATGTTAGGAGGACAAAGGGCATCTGAAGACAAAGTCCTCACTACTGGTTTTCCTGTGCAGAGTAAGACATCATAGGAAGATTGTTAGAGTTTGCTGTATTTGTGGTTTGCTGAGACCAGGACTGTGGACAGGCGTTACTTGAATCGGGTACAGTCTGAACATAATTAATGTCTCTATTGTTAACTGCATGAGGATAATTTGGTGGAAGCGCTGATTGAGGAGCTGGCATAAAATGATGTTGAGTAGCAGGGAAGCATTGGGGTGTATTGTTGTAAACATTTTGGTAAGGGGAAGCCCGAGCAAAACCAGCTGCATCACACATGTTCTGGAGTTTGCTACAGTTCTTTAACAGGTGGTTATTAAGGCCACAACACATGCATTCTGGGAATAACATTTTGCGTTTGTTCTGGAAATGTGTATGTTTTTTATAGTTAAACTTGCTGGGAGACGTTTTTATACCGTAGTGGTTTCTATTTGCGTTGTTTCTGTATCTAGCTTTTGGAAACATATTTTTAGGATGTGTTTTTGTTTGGTGTACTCTAACATCTTCATTCGGCTTTTGTAAACTTTCTTTGATGCAGTGAATTTCTTGTTTTAGTTTGTCGATATCATTATCTTTATTAGCAATCTGATTTAGCACTTCATTGGAAACAGAACATTCTTGTACCAATTGTGCTTGTTCTATTGCCTGATCATAATTATTGACATTTTTTAGTATGTGTGATCTTATATCAGGTGGGAGAATTTCAAGGAGTTTACGATACTTTATAGAAGCAAGTACATTTTGATCCGATATATCTGTATAGGCTCTTGCCACCGTGCAGTTCAGGCGATGTGCTAAATTATTCATGGATTCGCCTGGGAGTAGCCTAAAGTTTGCTAAATCTACAAGTGCTTGTGGCAGTGAAGACGGTTTAAAGAATTTCTCCAATGCCAAGAAAATCTCCTGTGGAGTTGTGAAATTCTGTGTATGAGATAATTGTATAATATATTTTAATGCTGGGCCTTTCAAGTTATTTTTAAGAAAAATTGAAGTTGCTTCCGTTGACCATTTGTTTATTTTTGCTAGGTCTGTAATTTGTTGTTTAAAAAAAGGTAAATATTCAGGATCCCCATCAAAGGGAACAATGTTCGAAGACGGTAAATTTACCTTAGCCATATTTTATTATATTACATACAATGGTTATTGTGTATATATAATATATTTTCTTTTTTTTTATTATTATTTTGCTTTTAGAAAACTAGCAAAACACCTATAAATGTATATCATTCTTCTTTGTTGAATTACTTAAAATATTCAAGATATTAAATATCTAGTTTTCTCTTTTATTCACAAATTAGGTATATGAACTAAAAGTACCAATAAATTATACAATTATAAAATAAACAGATAATCACCTTATATATGACCAAAATAAAATATATATACATATATAAACATCAGGAAGTGAGACCATTAGTCTTTATTTTATTTCACCTTCTCTTCATTACACTCTGAATACACTTAGTTTTAATGAATACCTAATTATTATTTATTATTATTATTATTTATTTTTTTTTTTTTTACATCCAGGTAGACATTTATAATAACGGTCAAGTATAATACATTTTATAAAGTCATTTCCTGTTTTGAACAACACTATCGGTTTTTTTTTTTTTTTTTTTTTTTTTATATTATAGAAAAATACTATATAATATTAGTCATTTCCAACAAAACGTTTCAAATCTAGATCATAAAAAAAAATATCCCGGATATTAGGCACCATGTTGTCGTGCTAAATCTTGGCAATAAACTAAAAGAAATAAATCGCCGTGATCAACCAAGAAGTAAATCAACCCAGGGGTTGAATAGCACATTCTGTTGGAAATCTATATTTTTAATCATCAAAATAATATATTGTTGAGACTTACCACATATGTTCTTTACTATATAAAAAGGAATTGAGACTAGTATTAAGCAAGAAGACTCCACTGAACAGCTACATTTCCTTTATTTATATTTCTTCTTTATAAATTTATATCAATTTATCTTCGGGGCATCAGACGTCCACTATAAATATAAATCCGAGACCCAAAATCTTCCATCCCGTTTATTAGACATCGTTAAAATTATTGCCCGGCATCTTCCGTTAACTTGCGCAGGGAGAAAAAGAAGAAGAGAGCCGGAGAGAAAGAGCGAACCCCGATCGCGGCGTGTGTCCGCTATTTTATCTGGGTGAAAAGGTTATCTTAATCACCGACCATCGCCAGGTGCGAGATAAACGCAGACGATCGAAAAAGCTAGTTGACAGGCTAACGGACATGTTATAAACAAAAGAAAAGAATGATTATATAATCGCCAAAATTGAGAAATTTAGAAATATATTGTTACCCTTACTAATGCCAATTAGGAAAACAAGCCAAATGGCGTATAAAGAGTTCTACTAATCAAATTTAAATAATTATTTACGTTTTTCATAGGCGAACTCAAAACTCAAACTGGCGAATGGAAAAATTAGAAATAAATTCGGGAAGGCGTTGAATAAGATTGATTGACAAGGTGCTCACCGAATTTTGAAAAAAAACTAAAGTTCTAGAACATACCACATATAAATAGTGTATAATAAAATACTTATTTATTTTCTGAAAACGGAATAATGTTTTAAAATGAGAACAAAATGGCTATTAATTAAATTATGTTTTTACACTATAATTATTTCATAAAAACGATGTAATATGCAGAAAGAAAAAATTAAATGTTTTTCTTCTTATTTATTTCAATTTCTCCTCACCCCCTTTCATATTTATTATTTTATTAATTTATCTTTTAAATAGAAAATTTGGGTTTCTTATTAGATAAAACTATTTATTAGAGAAAGATGTCAGACGAAATATTGATTTCGCATGACAGTCATCAATTTGATTCCCTTTTTATACAAATTTTATTATTATTTGTTATAACTATAAAAAATTAAACAGTTACGCTAGTTTGGGACCAAATCGAAGGATCAACCATATTTTTATTCTACTTGAATAAACTTGATGCTGCAAAATCAAGATCAATTATTACTGAAGAAGAAAAAGTAAATATCTTGCAATATTATAAATAAATAAAGTTTTATTATAAATGAAAATATATTGTACAAAACAGTTATTCAATGTAAAAACTTATGTACAGTTATTATACACTCATTATTTACATAAAATAAATGTTATCAGTCCACAGTATCTAATCTTATCTTTTTTAAATCATCATGAGATATGTCAGTGTTTCTTTTCTTGAAGTGATTGGGAAAATCTTCTATATTTTTTATTGGTGATTCACTTACATCTGTTTCTTTTGGACTAAAAAAAAAGGAAAAGTTAACTTTCACATTTATAATATAAAATTAAAAAAGAGGGAGGGGATAACCAATAATTGAAAATTTATACATTTAATTAATACACATGTATGACATCATAAGTGTGAGCATTGTGTGTTCTAAGTTTAGAAGCATGCATAGTTAATAACTAATAGCTGTCAATTAGCATATACAACTATCCTAATGATATGTGCATAAACTTATTTAATTTTCTATCTTTATAGGCTCCATGGTCAATAACGTTTTGGGTAACATATGAAGAATTGCGAAGGATTACAGGTGTATCTTCATTTTAAATAGAAGCACATTTCCAAGAACTTTTTAGAAATGTATTTCATATTAAGCTCATTTAGATGTTTTATATTGTGTAATATTTTTTTAAATAAATAGATAAATTGTTTTTCTTTCAGTTTTATGAAAATATATGTGAACTTACAATTCAATTGATACACAAAAGTTTTCAGCTGATTTCATGCAAGTTCACATTATACCTCTCATCCAGATATATTACATTTTCTTTCAATATTTCTCACTTAATTCTGCCCAAACCACACAGATTAACAGGGGATCTAAATAGGCAAACTTTAGAAGATCCGTGAACTTTCAATATCTGTGAGAAATATTGACCACTTCTATTTTTATTTATTTTTTTAGAATTAATCCTTGATTACTAGCTGCAGGTGGGAAGGGGGGCAGTCAAAATATAAATAATTAGATGAATCAGAAATGAAACAATCCTACTTCTTTATAGATTCTAGAGTCCAATAAAGCAATTTTAAAATGAATATTGTCATTTATGTTGTTGCTGAAGAAAAATGGGAAGCAAAAGGCTTCTATGGAACTTTTAATCGAGGATAGAGATAAGAAAAGAGGGGAAGAAGTATAATCACGAGCAATAAATATTGAACAATTCTATTACTTTATAGTTTGTTTTAGAATCTTATAAAGCAAATGTAAAATGAAGATTGACCTTTATGTTGTGGATGGAGAAAGATTGGAAATCAGTAGGTTTCTGTTGTGTGTTTGATCATCGATGGTTATTACAGGGTTGCCACAAAAAATTTAACAAAAATAGTTGCTTTAGTAGCCTAGAAGCATTAAAATAGTTGCCTAATGACCAAAATACTACCTTAAGTATCACATGCTAATGAACATCAAAGGATAAAAACCATATGCATTTTCTTACACCACTAGAAAAATTCTTCAAAATAAAATAATTTTAAGTAATAGAAATGTATTCAAAATTAGATTTTCTAAGTAATTCATAAAAATATTAAAAATATAAATCTAAGACAATTAAAGTTGAATTAATTTATGAAATGCCAAATAACTAATTTTTGATATACATATATTTTTACTTAATTCTAAAAGAGGTAATAGAAAAAAATAATCTGAAAAACATGTCTAAAACTTTGTGATTTAAATTAGTAAGAAAATTGTCACATAATTTTGTAAAATGTATTTTATTAAATTTATTTAAAAAATTACTTTTAAGCTTTTTTGGACACTAATAATTACATCTTTTTTTTTTTTTTTTTTTTCCTGCTGAAGGCTTTTTAAACATGTTCTGATGTAACCTAATACTCTGTATATATTTAGCTTTAAAAGAAAACAATACTTAATCTCGCCGACAGCAAAGTTCATATTATTTTACAGAAAAATCTGTTTCCCCCATTACTCACCACCTAATGTATTTCTTTTTTTTTATTCCATTTTCACAATCAGAAAATTCCCAATCGTGGAATTTGTACTCATTTGTTAAATTTTATTTATGAGTTACCAGGTGTATAAGCTTAAATCCGCTGTTTTTTAGTAATAAAAACACATTTATTTTTTATATAAAGCAAAACAAAATTTTATTCAAAATAGTTTCCCTCGCTAACTATACATTTTTCCCATCTTTCGGGCAATTGGTGAATTCCTTATCTTTTGAGGCAAACCACTCGTCCAGCCATTTTCGAACGTCTTCGTAAGAAACGAAGTGCTGCTCGGCGAGTGCATGGCCCATTGATGAAAACAGGTGATAATCAGAAGGAGCCAGGTCTGGTGAATTAAGCGGGATGGGGTAACACCTCCCAGTCAAGTGTTTTGAGATAATTTTGGACCAATTTTGACGTGTGTGCTGGCGCGTTATCATGAAGAAAAATCAGTTTGTCATGTCTTTGTTGATAATAAGGCCTTTCCCATGGCATGTAGACGGATAGAAATGGCTGGTTGAGTGACACCTAACTTCTCGGCAAGCATTTTTTGCGATTGGGTATCATCTTCGTCCAAAAGAGCCTGTAATTCATGGTCGTCAAACTTTCGGGGCCAATTTTCACGCTCTTTGTCATTTCAGTCAAAATAGCCATTTTTGAACCGACGAAACCAGTCTCTGCAAGTTGTTTCTGACAAAGCACTGTCACCATAAGCTTCCACAAGCATTCTATGCGATTCGGCAGCTGATTTCTTCAAATTGAAGCAGAAAAGCAGAGCTTCCCGCATATGCTCTTTTATTGGTACAAAACGAGACATGTTTACACGAAGAAAAATTAATGTTTTTATATGAAATCACTAACGATTTGCACTGATTTATGTGAACAGACGTCAAACTAATACAAAAACAATAAGACATTTAAATGTCCGCTGTTAATACACTCACTAGCGCTATCTATACGCAAACAGCGGATTTAAGTTTATACACCTGGTAAAAAAGCGAAAAAATAACTAACTGCATTTTAAAAAAATAAGTGAAAAATCCATTTTTGAAAACAAGTGCTATGATTGTGATTTTTATGAATGTGAAAACTGAATTTTAAAAAATGCATGCAATGAGTCATTGCGGAAACATGGACTTTTGCTGTCAAAAAGATTAAGTATTGTCCATTCTTAAGGTATGTTTATGTTTCCTTTATTGCTTGTTTCCTTGTTGTATTCTTCCATTTCTGATTTACTAAAAGAGCTTTCTTTTATAATTTTGTTACTGTTTCTTACATGAAATCAGGGTGAGGAAGGACATAACAGGTCACAGGAGTGTACTAGTAGTCAACTGCAATAAGCAAATTAGCCAGCTTAATAGCTGCATATGTCACGTCTGGTGCAATTTTTACATTTTCATTGGATATTTCACCTGGTTCAAGGTCAACATCATGCCATACTTTAAGGTAGTAAAAAAGTATAAATAAAGGGTGAAAAGGTTAAGATATGGGATTGTTATAAAATGAATAGAAAATACTTCTTTCTGAACAGGGTTCCCACTCTTGAAAAAGAAAAAAAAATCAAGGACCTTTCGAGTACTTTTCAAGGCCTATTTGAAATTTTTTAAGAACTAGGGGAAAATCGTAGAACAATAGGCATATACACAAAACTTTAGTAACTACTTTCACTAGTAATTTTTTTTTTTTTTTTTAATATATAATTAGCAGGGTTCATACTAAAATATGGGAAAAAAATTCCCTGAGTTCCCAGACAAGTTTCAAGAAAATATTAGCGACATATTATAAGAAACACTCTTCTAGACATGACAAAATATAGCTATTTCCACTCTATGATGTCATATTACTGCCGATTATGATAGAAATTCAGGTAGCAATCATTATTTACATGCATATTTTCACAATACTTAATCATTTAAATTTTTATACGAAGCTAAACAAGAAAAACATAACTTGAGAGAAAAAAAAATTCCAGGTTTTATAACTGATTTTCCCTGAGTTTTAATGAAAATTTTAATTTTCCCTGAGTTTTCCCTGACTTTTTTTAACAAATTCCAAAATCCCTGAGTATTCCCTGTTTTCCAGGTTTTCCGTGAGGAGTATGAACCCTGATTAGAATAACTTTGCCTGTTTTCACAATACATTTTATATGGATTGACCAAATTAACTTTTACAAGAGTAAAAAAAAAACGATTAGTTCAAGATTAAGAATCATTATGATTATTCCAAAGTTTTTAGGTTTGAGTCCTGGTCTGGTCACTTTCTGCTCAAAATTAATGATCAATCCATCAAACAGGTATGAGACTGGCCAAAAAAAAAAAAAAAAGAAACTATATGCAAAAGCAAGACAATGAAATAATAATTTTATGACAAAATCATTATTTTAGACAATGGCGTGTGCATGTGGAGATGGAGATAGTTTAGCCTTGACAGAGTTTGTGCTTAGCCCATCTATTGTAGTGAAAAATTCAAAGATTTTCAAGGACTTTGCACAAAATTCAAGTACTTTCAAGGGCCCTTGAAAAAGAAAATGAAATTCAAGTACTTCTTAAGGACTGTGGGAACCCTGTGAAAGATTTTCCTGATATTTCTGGAAGAAGAATTTTGCAAAAGGTGAAAAGTCTCCCAATAGTTGCCTTTTTGTGAAAATAGTTGCTTTTTCAAGCTTTTTAGGCCAAAAAAGTAGCCATAGTCTCCTCAGGCTGAAAATAGTTGCCTTTTAGTAGCCTGTGGCAACCCTGTTATTATTTTTTTTTTAATGAATGATATCCAGGACTTTTTTAAAAGTGTATAATCAGTAATTTTTATATATTGTCCGTAAGGCCATAATTATTGCTGTAAATCCATAATAATTACAGATAAATCGTAATACTTGGCACCTCTGAATTACTGCTGTATTTATGCATGTGTAACGCACATTTTTTTTTTTTTTTTTTTCAAAAACTCTAGGTGCACGTTACGCTACACACAGAATATTTTTTTACTGCTACATGACATACGTATGAATCAAAACATGTATTCAAAGAAGAAAAACTGAAAAAAATCTTATTTAATAAAAATATTGCATCTTTATTTCACTCCTTGCAGTTGTTTTATGCAAAAAAAATAGTAACATTATTTGTCATTTATTCATAATTCTCACTGCCACTACTACTGTTATCGTCACAGTCTTTGTTTTCACTGGCACAGTCAATGTTTCAATGTTCTTGTAAATCATATTTTTCTCTGTAACAACCATCTGGTTTTAAATTCCAGTCACTTTGAAGCTCTTTATTGTCATATCGGCTGAGATGAAATTCAAAGTTTCACATACTGCTATTGAGAATGACATACGCTTCATTCTCATACTTCAAGTGAATGTGTGATCTGTAGTTGTCATCCACCAACTGACGACTGTATGCATGATGAAATGCAACATTAAGTGGTCAATAGCACTTCTTCATCATCTCACCAGGTATCACCACCAAATCACCTGAGCGAAAATTTTGGCTTTCATTTCAAACATCGTGTGTCCACGGAAGTTGACCAGGACCAGCATTGATGGCTGATTGAAAGCACCTGGCTGACGACGCTCCCATACAACATTAATCCAATCTTTTATGATCTCTATCGTCATTTAACCCTTTTTCGCTGCTCTTACAATTATTTCAACTGAAAATGATTCTTTTGGGATAGTTTTCCATTTAAAAATTACATATGGTATCAATTTGCTGCCGCTACCCTTAATAGTCAGTATAGAGGTGCATTGTTGTATGTTTGTTCCTGTTGTGCGCAATTGAACACCAACAGAATGAACGGTTGTGGCTTCCGACATACCAAACCCAAATGGAGTTTGATCTACATTGCCAATTTGTTACATCCCTATTGATTTTGTAGCCTTAAAATATACTGGAAAAATTGTGTTAAATATTTTTAGCTCTTAGGATTAAGTATTATAGAATAGAACTGAAAAATATCGTTTGAATAATGAAACTGAAAAATGAAACATTGGGGGTTGATAAATTTGTAATCACCACTTCAGTTGGTTCACAAACTGTAAAATCATCTGCATATCAAATTTATGGTGCGCTTTATATATGTGATAAGAGAAATCACCATTTTTTTTTTCTTGTAAAGTACAGAGTGCACGTTATGCACACGTAAATACGATTTCTCCCCCCTTTCTGATTATATAAAAAAGTCTTTGTTTTAATGAAAGAGTGTTTGATATAAAATCTTACATACCTTGATATACCTGTCAGTTTGAATTGTTGACATAAGAAATTAAGAATTTGCATATCCTGGCAACGTCTCATTAATCTTTTATGATGTCTATCTGCAAAGATAAAATAGCTGTATTGTAAAAGTTTCATAGTATATTTTTTACAATATGTAATATTCTTGAATATTTCAAATAAAAATATAGGCATACAATTATTACCTAAATATGGTAAAAAATCTCTGACACAAGATGGCATTGATGGAATTTTGAGTAGCTCTTGGAAATCATAAAGACTATGAAATAGGCTAATTACCATAATAGCTGCAGAATAAGTTTTAGTATTTGTAACCCAATCGACACTGAATTTCAGAAGAGCTTCTGCAAGAAAAAATAAATATTAAAAAAGATCCCAACATTTGAACAGAAATTTTACATGATTTTTAATAACAGCACACTGGGTTCCAGAGACATTTTTATATACAGTGCAAGGTCTTTTTTTTTTCCCTATCAAATCTCAGTATATCCTAAACAGAACATATCTGAGATATTGCAACTGATTGTTGCTAAGATATACAGTCAACTCCCTCTAATTCCCAAAAGTTGTACGGCTTATAACATTTTACAGAATATAGGTCTTTGTTTACATTTTTCTTTTGCAGATACAAAGTGAGTTATTATAAATGCATAAATAGACACTAAAATGAAAAGATGATTTATAATAAATTTCAGAATAAAATTTATCTTCACTATTAATAAAACTAAGCAATCATGTAGGTAAATAATTTAAAGTATACTCAAAAAGCACACAGCAATAAAATATAAACATACATATTTATAAAGACGGTTGATGTCCCGTGATATGATGAAATTCCGTGAAGTTAATGGTATTAAAAAAAGTACATTACAAAACAACAAACCAGGCCAGAAGTCCATATAACATTTTAAAAGAGTACCACTTGACAAAAACAACAGCAGTCATTTCCAATAAAGCAGTTTTTTTATTTTTATGCTATTAAAAGCCATGAATTATCAAGAAGGCACATACATGATTCTCATTGTCATTGGATCTATAGGCCAGAGGAGAGCAAACTAGGAGAGATGTTTCTTATGCCAGTAAACAAGAGATAGTGATTGTTTTAAAACAAATAAAGTGACAAAAGAATGTTTTAATTGGTCAATTTAAAAAATTAATCCATTATCCAAAAGACAAAAGTTTGGCAACATAAATTATGCCAATTATTTTTTATCAGTATCAGGAACATAAAAAAAAACATATAGAAATACAGTTAGACAGTCTAAAATTGGTACAAATAGGTTTTTGGGGACTACAAGTGGAATGAGAATATTTCCAAATATGTAAAATTATTAGGAGGAGCGAGAAGGGGGGAGGGGGCAAAAAAATAAAAAATGAGTTAGACCATTCAAATTTGGTGTATAAAGGTTTTTTGGGGAAAAGGATATTTTTGAAAGTGTAAAATTATTAGGAGGAGTGGGAAGGGGGTGGCAGAGGGGCAAAACAATAAAAATAGAGTTAGACCATTCAAAATTGGTCACCAGTTTGGGGATTTGCCACAGTTAGAATTTTAAATGTTCCTTTACACGGTGAGCGAACATGCTGTTTCAAATCATGAAACGTTAAGGGGCACTGTAGTTGCCACAGAGTGGAAATTTGCTACAGTTATAATTTTTAAAGCTATTTGCACTATGAGTGAGCAAGCTATAGTAAGTTCTAAAACAGAGAGACGCCACCAAGTGGGACTTTGCTATGGTTAGAATTTCCAAAGATCATAACATGGTGAGTGAACAGGCTGTTTCATATACTGAAACGGGAAGAGGTACCGCAGGTTCTACCAAACAGGAATTTACTACAGTTTAAATATTCAATAAAGCTTTTTGCTCTATACGACAATAAGCTGTTGTAAGTCCTGAAACGGGAAAAAGGCGCTGCAGGTGCAACCGAGCAGGAGTTTCGTACAGCCGGATTTTTCAAGGATCGCAAACTAGCTAGTTACCGAAGATGGCTAGTTAAAATATAAAATATTTTTCACCCTTTTTGTATCTAAGACTAGAATAAACAAAGTTTGTCAAAAAGTGACTATTCCTTTAAGTACAGGCATATGTTGATATCTGCTCGTCATGATATATTTACACCCTGTGACAAAAAGATAGGTACAAAGGGGTTTTCTTTGATTTTTCATAAAATAACATTATCTAAATTGTGCTTATCATTTATTATTATTATAAAATAACACTATTCCTGGACTTATTTTTGTTTTAAGACTAAATTTAAAAAAATTTAAGACGACAAAAAGATAGGAACAAACGTTTTTTTTTTTTTTTTTAATTTTTGAATATGATTATTTTGAATATGATTTAAATATTTAATATGTTTTTGATATGATAATATTTTGTTATGATAATAAATGATCAGCACAATTTAGATAATGCTATTTTATGAAAAATTTAAAAAAACCCTTTGTTCCTATCTTTTTGTCGCAGAGTCTAGTCTTAAATTAGAAAAATTTTAGTCTTAAAACTTTTCTAAATTAGTCTTAAAACAAAAATTAGTCCGGGAATAGTGTTATTTTATGATAATGATAAATGATAAGCACAATTTAGATAATGTTATTTTATGAAAAATCAAAGAAAAAACCCTTTGTACCTATCTTTTTGTCGCAGGGTGTATATGTATAATGGTATATCTATATTCAAGGTGGGGTAAAAGAAAACCCAATTAATTTTATCAAAAACGAGTACCTATCAATAGTTATGTGTAGTTTGGCCCTATATATACATATATATACAGGGGGATTAAAAAAAACGTGGACAAAATGACATGGTAGATCAGTCATACAACAAGGATCAAAAATCGCATAGGAACAGAGGGTCGCAATTGCAATCCGGAGTCACTACAGGCAGGGCCGTCGCTAGGTGTTCTGCCGCCCTCAGGCAAGCTTCAGTTTGCTGCCCCTTTATATGCTGAAACTTTGCTTGAACGAATTTTTATAACGCGAAATTTTCCGTTAGTCAAAGTTGTTAAAATGGTAACATCATTTTCCCTTCTTAGTTATTAAGACTTTGGTTTAATGAAATTTATGTGTACATAAGACCGTAACAAAATAAAATATTGAAAAAAAATTCTTCGCACTTAGTTTTATTTAAAAAAACTTAGCATTTCCCTCTCACTTTCGTGTGTTGTCACTTTTTTAAAATCTGCAATTTTAAGTTGACTAATCAAACATTGCATAAAAAATGGTTTAAATTTAAATTGATTTAGTCACACGAAACTTTACATAGGTTTGTAAAATTAACAGAATATACATTGTCGAATCTAATGGCCCACTAGCGGCTGAGTGATTCTGCGCTCAAAGCTGGTAGATGAGAACTGCCAGGTTCGATTCCAGGTCGAACTCTTCCACCTAGCTGTTCGAAGTTTTCTATGGTTTTCTCTGAAACTCGCGTGAATACGGGCTAGGACCCTTAGAAAGTCCTCCACGGAAGACATTCCACCCATATGCCTAGTACTCTACCACTGTCAACCGGCTCCGAAAATCCTACATCCTATATCGTTGTTGAATCTATTGAAAAGCATTTTTATTATTTTTAAGCACTAAAATTCGAATAATATGTTTTAAGGAAAGTTATCAACAAGTATGTAGTTATCCATTTCTAGAGTGAAAATGAAAAATTTCATCTATATTTACTGAAAACGTCATTTTACTAAAGGAAATTTATCGTTAAATTTATTTGAAGAAAAACTTTTGAAATTGATACTATGTAAAATATTAGCGGTAATGTTGTATTAAATTTCTTGTTTTAATTCTTCATATATTGGCAGATAGTAACATTACAGAATTTATGACATTCCAATGATATCATTTTTTAAATTGCTCGTCTTAAGCTAAAAATTTAATTATACTTTTCACTTGACATTTTTAGAGACGAATTTTATAACAGGAATGCGTATAAGTTGACTTCAATAATTCCTTTAAGAGGGGTTGGTAATCAAATTTTCTCTTACTCCTTTTCTTTGCTATCCTACGGGATTTTTGTTGCTTTGGTATTATAAGGATATCGCACTCAAAAATAAAGTTTTCAAATTTTGTTTTTTTTTAACATATCACCATTTATCTTAAAAAGTAATTAAAATAATAATGAACAAATAGATAAAAATAAGTTTAAATATTTCTTTTCGAAATTTCAAAATTAGAACCTTAAGTTGGCTTTATGAAATTTAGGGAGCAATTAATAAACAAATTTATAATTTTCAATCATTAATGTAATATTTTTAGTTTTATATCCGCCACCGATGGCTGACATGGCGCTCAACGTTTCAATTTTTATTGGTACTGCTTTTACTTTCGGGGTAAAACTTTCACTGAAATGTTTGAAGTATAACATGTTCTGCACATTCCTAAAGTTTCAAGATGATTCCTTCAGTGCTTAAAGATATATGACAAAATGTCTAGAATTTAGAATGGCTGACATGGCGCTCAACATGTTAATTCTAATCTAAATATATATATATATACACAGTTGAACCTCGTTAAGGTGAATTACTTTTAGCATGAACTGTTTCTACAGTCCCCGTCAAAATGAAGATTAGTTTAGTTAAATGAAGATTACCTACCCATAGCATGAACTACTGATAACATGAACAAATTTCTTATTTCCCTTGAGATTCACGTTACCGAGGTTCGACTCTATATATATATATATATATACATATTGTTCTTTGAGATAAAAGTCGACATGTTTAAAGAATGGAATTAAAAAAACAGAATTCGAAAAACTTTATTTTGAATGAGATATCCTTATAATACGAAATAGGATTACTGAGAAAGAAGGAATCTGACTGTTAACTCCTCTTAAGGATTTCTTTTCTTTTCTTATTTCAATTCCTTATTTTAATTTCCTTATTCAATATGTTTGTACAAACAATACTTTTACTTTCTTTTATACATATGTAGTAGAGAGAGTATTGTTTTAGGGTGAAATTTTCGAAATTGAAATTTGGTAATATTTATATATTTTGAGGTTCTCTGTATCTGTGAAACAGGTATCTATCATATCAAGATTCTACACTAAACATTTTTTGGGAACCAAACAAATGAACATATGTGACATCACAGAAAATTCAAACAAATTACGCCTATGGGAGAAGTTTCTAGCAGTTTATACTTTAACATCTATAGACTGCACTAAACAAAATGAAATGAACATATATTTTTTATGCATAAAAACATGCTTTGTGTAAAATGTTATGAAAAAATCATTCCTCATTCATCAAAAAAATTTTAATTGACATTCAATATATATACATTATAAATGGATGAAAAGATTTTTAAAACAGATTAAAGGGGATGGTAATTATTGAAAATTGTTCTTTGAAAATAATACTGACTTTAACATATGTGAAAGTTATCATACATAACCACTGAAATGAATAAACATAAATATTAAGCATATTAAAATTTCTTGAAAACTATTGAAATGAAAAAATAAAAATATATAAATTTCAAAACTTTAATTTCTTTTTAATTAAAAATGTTCCATGCCCATGCGACAAAATTTTTAAATTTTCCCTTCGATTTCCCATTATTATAATGAATCAATATTCTAAATATATTTGTGCATTACTTTGTGGACTGATTGAGAAATTACTTTTTTTTTTAAATATTTTACATTTGAATGCTGAAATTTCATGCGAATTTTTGTTATTTAAAAAAAAAAAAATTGTTTTAAAAAATTAACTTTTTAAGTAATGTACACATATTAATAAATTTGGTACATATTTATAAACCATTATATTACAAAATAGAGGAGAAAATTAAAAAATCCTTATAGCATTTTAAAAATTTTTAATAATTTAAAATTTTGAATTTTATTATTATTATTATTATTTTGTATTGTTAATAATTTTCATCAATTTTTAATATATTTAATATTGATAAATTTAAATTATAAAATTAAACTTTCATAACTCTAAGACAGCAATTTCAAAGAACAATTTTCTACATCTATTATCCTTATCCCCTTGATGAAAATTTAGTAGAATCAATTCACACTCTCAGTTCATGCAAATAAAATATAAAAGAAATACTGGTACCTGAAAGAAAAAAAAAGAGAGAGAGAATTTTTTTTATTTATTATTTTAAATTAATATTAAAATGTGTCATTGGACTTCTTAGTGCAACTGAACTTTTCGTGCTTTCTTATAAGCAAAATCATTGACAATTTCCTCTAACTTTAAGTTATTCGCAAGTTCTGACTCGATCGATAACACGGAAAGTCCGTTTAATCCTTCCTCTGACATTGTCGATCTTAAATAATTTTTAATTATCTTTAGCTTCAAGAAACTACGCTCGGCACTCGCAACACTAATTGGTGTTGCTAAAAGGATCCCTAGTGCAGTGCAAGTATTTGGATAAATTTCTGTTAAGGACTTCTTGCAAATAAATTTTAATACTTCTTGGGGTCCACTGTGAGGTTCTATTAGGAGGCATAGTAATTTAAGTTCTTCACAAAGTTCTAATGAAACTATATCCAATGATTTTGATGTGAGAATAGTTTCTAAATCTTTGCAATACTTTAGTAAAGTTTCATATTCCCAATGACTTAGTGAGTTAATATCATACAAAAATTCAAAATAGGAGCTATGCTTCTCCCCAGGAGCAGAAAGTGCTTAAAACTGCGACGCACGTCGCAGAACAATTGAGGCTTTTGCAGAACATTTCATCTATCCCCTAACTGGATGATGTTGATACAGCTAACATTCTAAAATTAATAAAGCCTAGATATGCTCAACTGACCTGTAAATCTGTTAGCATACTAGAAAATTGCTGGAAACAGTCATTGTTTCAATGTATAGACAAAATTTCTAAACATTTTGTAAGTAGTATATCCACATTAATGTGACAATATTAATGCCAAAAGCCATTGAAAAAATTGCAAATTCTGGGTGTATTCCTCAGTTTCAGATTATAAAAATTTTAAACCATGTTTTATTATAAATGTGTAATAAATATTTTACTAATAAGTATTATTTTTATGCTTATTTTGCATTTTTCAGTGCTTTGACAAATTTGGACAAAATACCTGCAGAAAATCTGCAAATTTTAATGTCTCGTTGCAGAACATCGGATATAATTCTGCTCCTAGGTGCTTCTCTAGTCTTGGGAATCTGTTTTCCACTGCATTTATTGCTGCGTCTAAAACCGTATAAAAAAAAATCAATTTTAAATTTTTGTTCAGGATTCTGAAGAGGGGAATCATCCTTGCTCTCATAATCAAATTGTCTTTTTTTAACGCGTCTCCGAACTTCATCTTTTTTGGGAAATTTCTTTTCAATTTCAAAGATAGATGAAAGATCCTCTGCTAATGCTTTTAAAGATTGAAATCCACTTTCTCTATAGTCTTGTAACAATTTACTTACATTTTCAATCGAATTTCTAGCAGTTTGTAAATAGAATTTTACGCATTGAAGTTGTTTGCTAACGGGGTTTATGATGGATAATATTTGATACCATACTATAACAGAGCATATAAATTTATATGTACAAATATTTTTTAGGAGAGATGAGGCTTCCGTACGAGTCTGTAATCCACTAGAACTTTTCAAATTTATATCATTTTTAATAAAGTTTAGTGCGTCATACAGTTCTTCCATCTGAAATCTTATTGGCTTTATTGCCTCAATTCGTGATTCCCATCTCATGTCACAAACTTTTTTAAGAGTTAACTTTGGCAAAAATTTCCAAAGAATGTTCCATCTTTCGGTGGATGCTGCAAAAAAATTGTATAACTGCTGAATTAAACCAAAAAAAGAAATCACTTCTACATTACTTTTTGCTGCCTCATTTACAACTAAATTTAATGAGTGAGAACAGCATGGAACATAAAATGCATGAGGATTATTATTCAAAATATGATGCTGCACTCCATTATATTTTCCTTGCATATTAGCTCCATTATCATAACTTTGGCCTCGCATATCATTGAAATTTATTTTTAAGTCTGATAAAAAGTTCACAATGCTATTGCTTAATCCAGCTCCAGTTTTATCATGAACTTCAATAAAGCCAACAAAGTGTTCATGGATATTAGCTGTAGTTTTATCCACGAAATGCAAAACTACTGACATTTGCTCTTTGTGGCTGCAATCGGGTGTGCAGTCCAAAATTATAGAATAGTATTTTGCATTTTGTAACATGCACAGAATGTCATTGACAATTTTTTGTGACATTATGTTTAATAGTTCATTTTGAATCTGCGGTCCAAGATAATGAATTCTAGTTTCATTGTTAGTAACTCTATTTAAATGATCCTTAAGTACAGGATCAAACAGGGCCATTAATTCCACTATTTTTAAAAAATTTCCATTGTCGTTCTCATATAGTTTGGAAGATTAACCTCTGAAGGCTATGTTTTGTACAGCCATACACCTCAAAATAGCACACAAACGAACACAAACCTGCCTCCAGCGTCGAACTTCTTCATCTAGAATGCGTTGGTATGTAGAATCTATAGTTTTATTATTTTCTAGACGAGAAGAAAGTTCTTTCCACTCGGAAAAATTCTGCGTGTGTATTTTAGATTTTTCCTGAACAACTAATGTGTTTGTTAGATTTTTCCAATCACTATAGCCAGCACAAGAAAATATCCCACACTTGAGAATTTGTTTGCTGAAAATTCTGCAGCAAAAACAAAATACTGAGTCTTGCTCTTCAGAATATAATAGCCAAGATCTTTCAAATGATTCACCATTTTTCATGTTTTTTTTTTTTTTTTTTTTTTTTTTTGAATTGGCCCTTTCCTCACTAGTTCAGTCATAGTTATTTCATCTATTTTTTCTGGCCAATTTCCTGGATCATTATAACTGTTTGTTATGGTTAGACATCCATCGTCTAACTCGTTAGTATTGGTACTAGTCATGACAGTTGAAAGTGAAAAATTCATATTTATTGTTGCGTCTGAAATTGCTAATAAAATTTCTCCGCTTTCTTTATCTGAGAGTAGTTTATTTTCTTTTGTGCTTTCTGAATTACATGCCATACCAATCTTGCTTTCATCTTCATCTACAAAAGCAATTCCTGAAACTGAACAGGATGCAGATGCTACTGATATTTGCTCACTTTCACTATTCTCTGAATTATTTATTTCAGTACCATTCAAATTTAAAGGAGTAACTAGTTCATTACTATTTATTTTTTGATTACATTCATTATTTAAAGGAAGCATTTCGTTTGTTTCACATTTTTCCGACTTATCAAAAATTTTGTCTTGACCTGAGTTGGTAAAAGATTTTGATAAGCTGCCTGCTTGGCGCTCATTTTTAGCTTTCTTTGCTTCTCGAATTTTCTTACAGGCTGAACCAGAAAGACGTTTTCGGTTCATTTTTTGATTTAGACCTACAAACATAAAAACGCATTGTCAATTAATTAAATATTAACTTGGATACTGCAAAATATATATAAAATATTTTTATGCAAAATATCGAGAAGGACCTTAGATCATACTGGATAATAATTCTGTTAAATAATATTCTATTACCTTTTTTTTTTTTTTTCATAAATTAAAATTATATTTTACATATTTTTTATAATTTACAAACTAGTTGTATTGGTGGACTTTACTCAATTCCCTATCACACATTTCTTATCATGAATTTCTACTGTATGCAGGTCATGCTATATTTAAATCTAATAATACGAGAAACGGGTAGAGAAGGTATAAACACTGAAATGTTCCACTCGCTTGATTACCTTTACATTTATCAAATTATTTATTTATTTTATTAAAAATTGTTAGTTTTAATAAGGTCAATTTTGTATTTTAATTTTCACGAAATTGCCTGCTGCAGTAATTTTATAATCTAAGTTTTTATGTTTATGTAAAAAAAATTGATCTATTCTGCTTTATTATGAAAATCCTTAATTTTGAGTAAATTACAAAATTTTCAAAATGGAATGTCTGGCCAGTATCACAAATAATCTTTTAAAACTGATTTGAGATATTTTCTATACAATCTAAGAAATTAATTAACAAACTAATGACCTAACAAACTGACTATATTATACAGACGGACACCAGATCGAATTTGCGATTTCCTGATTCCTCATAACCCAAAACATGTAAAAATGTCAAAAAATGAGGCCAAAAATTACTACAAATACTTAAATCCCTATACCTCTAGTTTAATGAGGGAACTTTAAAAAAAAAAAAAGTATGCTACATAACAAATGTTAATTTATTCAAGCATGGTATATTGTGAACTACAAGTTGATTTTTTGTGCAGCACGTAACAATGACAAAACGAAAATGTAATTTTTATATTCATTTATTTAAAATTTCATAGATTTTAAATTGTATTGACTATGAAAGTGATGCCTGTTGCATCACCAGCCTCTCTTAAAATTTAACAAAAACACTTTAAAATAGATAAATGTGCCTAAGTACTGTTGTTGAATAAAAACTTGACAAGCTAACGCCATAAATGAAATAAAAAAACAATCTCAACCATTGTTTTGGATAGAAATAATTATTTTCGATTCTTCATCAGGTGTAAAAAGCTGGCACTAGTGAAGTACTTTGCCATTTTATTATTGAGCTTCTAAATTCCACGTAATAGTAAATTTTCTACTGAAATTTAGAAAGTATTCAATTAAAGAAAACGAATTAGGATCCAAGCTTATAATACTATCTGATTAAAAGTATCCGTACACTTTTAATATTCAGCCTTTTTCCTCATTTAAAAAAGTTATTTGATGACATATTTTAAAAAGTCAGCCACATAAAAAAAAAAAAAAAAAAAAAAAAAAACATAGCTGAACTTTATGGCAAGAATTAATGTGTTTACAAGATAATTTTATGATATATTATTAGAAATTTAAACTCGAGTTTGCAAAAATACATTTAAAATGCTTTATAAACAGAATAATAATAATGTTTAATTCATATGACAGTAAGAACTACCATGTATCACTCAAAACTTTCCCGTATCATGGGTTATAATTAGAGCTAAAGTGATAGTGAGTCGAATAATTATTTAGTGAATGTTATTTAGAAAACAAGAAAGTAAAATCATTCATTATCATAAACTATGAAATAATTTTGCATTTTACGAGATATATTTGTAATAAAAATAAGAGTGAATCAAAGAATGATCGAGTGAATGTTATTAAAAAATAAAACAAAATATATAAAACCATGCATATTCTAAAATAGTTTTCCATAGTTTAGGATATAGTAAGAGTAAAGGTGAGAGAAAGTCAATGAATCATGCATAAATGAATAAATATTACTTTTGAAAAATTAATAATATATAAAGAAATTAGTCATGCATCATGCATGTTTAATGAAAGACTTTCCAACATTACATGATATAATTACAACAATAATACAGAATGAATATATATATATATATAAACATGCATCAATCATACATTACTAAACCCTTTTTCATGTTTATAGAGAGATAGATAGCCATTTGTTTGATATGTATATAATAAATATTTCAAATGATTAAAAATCAGAAACGAAAACTTTTAATTATCACAATATCACTATGGTATGAAATGAGAAAAAAAAAATGCGTTATACAAAGCAAGAATTACTGAAAAAGTTAATAAATGAAGAAAAATAATTTTAAATTCCCCCCCCCCCCCCAAAAAAAAAAAAAAACTGCTATATCCTTGTGAATGGAAACTCTAGCAGTAGGATAAAATATAGTGAGTTGTTTCTGAGACTGCAATATATGAGATTTTATAAAATCACTATCATTGTGCCACAACTCAATACTCAGATATTTCAACAATGAATTAAAACGTATGTAATAAGTTTTTTTTTTTTTTTTTTTTGAGGGGGAGGGGGGGGAGTATTTAGAGATGCATGCATATACTAAATAGCTAATTCCAAAAAGGATATTGTATATATATATATAATATTAATAATATTTTATCATAACAATACACAGAAACAAGGAAGCAAAACCATGAGAGAGGATTATAAAGAAAAATTTAAAAAATCAACATTTTTTTAATTGAAAAATGGACAGGTCAAGATATTTTAAATAAATGATCTGTTGAATACACAACTGTGTGATAAGCATTAAAAATTAAACTTTAACTTGTAAAAAGGATTTATAAAGCACTTCATTAATAATAAGACCCAAAAGTTTTCTCTCTCTCTCTCAATAGTCTGTGGGTCGGATCTAACAAATTGGAAATCGATTTATATACCAATAAATATTATTATAAAATTTTATATATATATATAAAAAAAAAATCTGAAATAAACTTACTTTGCAATCGCTGAAGAAGAGCTTTCAAGACAGATCTTGACAAGAAAACGGAAATTTACTGCAACAAAATTCTAATTAAATGCATTCAACTCATTCCATGGACAACGGATAGCGCACAAATGAGGAGGGCAGTTAGTTTAGAAAGATAAGCAACAAATAAGAGACACATTCTTCCCATCTGCTTCTTTTTAGATCATTAGTGAGGGAAAAACTAGTTTTCATGTGAGAAATTTTTTTACGTTTCTTGTCACTTAAATAAGATAGATTCCTCCTTTAATTTAACCAAACATTTTAAACCTTCAATCTGCATGTTTCTACTAATGAGTTATACTAGTAAGACTTAGAAACATCTTAATTGCAACTTTAAACGTGTTCTGTACTGCATAGTATGAAAGAAATTTTCTTAAATTTTTTTTGATCCTCCATGAGAAGAAAACATTCCGTAAAAAAAAAAAAATAAAAAATTATGAAATATACTATATAAACATTGCTTTACACGTACTCGTACTAATATAACAATAACAATAAAAGCAATAAATAAAAATTATTATTATTAGTTTAGTTTCGCTCGCCTTCTGCTCATAAAAGGGATTACAATTAAATGAATTGTAAATATAATCTATGATAACAATAAATACTGTGACCTGCAATTTACAATATCATAGAACAACCTAAAAGGATTCTTACATGCCTTTATGCAAAAATAAATTTAATGAATAAATCAATAACACCCATGGTTTTTGCAGAAATTGGTTCGGTATTTTACAATTAATTTTAGGTGGTGATGGGTGCAGTGTTAGAGTTAAGGGTGTGTCATTACTCGTTGATCCTGTCCCAGGTCTTGGGGTGGGGAGGGGGAGGGTTGCCTTACATAGAAGGTCTTTCTAGGGGTTCAAATTCATATTCACGAGAGTTTCGTAGAAGACACGAAAAAATCCGAATGTCTAGGCTAGATCGACAAGCGTGAGCTGCATTTGAACTCGGCATTACTCGTCTATCAGCTTCGAGAGCAGAATCTTTCGGACACTGGTGAGAAATCCATTATTTTTAGGATTTTATTGGTCAAATTTTTTATATGATTTTTTTTTTTTCCTTACAGCGTAAATACATGGAAACTTGTAGAAATTAAAGAGATTTTTGTTTCGTCTTTTCTATGTAACTTAGAGTATTAAAATTATAAACTGAACATGTATTAAATACCTCTAATAAATAATTAAACCAAATAACGAAAACATATTTAAGAATGTGAATATAAAACACAGACTTTTCGGCATTTTTATCGACTCAAAGTTGTATTCATTTTCCAAACACAAAAATACCACGTTACAACATTTTTTTTTTTTTTTTTACTCGTCTGAACGATTAGGATATTTATTAAAATTGTTTGAGCTATAAAGAATTTTTCGTTTTACTCAACTTATTAAAATATGGGTTTATGTCTGTATGTTTAGCTTATTTTTATTAGATTTGATTTAATAAATATTCAAAATCAAGAAATTCCTTTTTGTTTTGGTTTTAGAATTACACATGGGCATACAAAGAGCGAAATAAAGAGGGAGGGGGGGGAGGGCAGGTGGGTTATTAGACAAATTTCTATAACTCAAACATTTTCTTTTTTTTTTAATTTTTTCTTTCTGTCTTTTTTACAATTTTTTTTCCTATCCTTTTACTTTTTTTTTTTTTTTAATCTTATGAGTTTTATTATTATTGCTGTTGTTCTGTTCGAAAAACTCTTTCTTGTATTAAATTAAAGCATTTGGCCCACCCCTCTCTTCTTATTTCAAATTACGTAAGTCGCAGAGCAGAGGTAAATTTTCAGAGTGAATTTTTAAATTTAATTTTTTATTATAACTGAAAATTTAATGAATTTGAAAATTTCAAATTCATTTTATCTCTAAAACTAAAATCCAATTAAGGCTGATTGATTGCACTAAGTTCGTAGGCCTGAGGGGGAGTGTGCCCTCCGAGTGTGTGTGTGGGGGGGTCTTTCTAAGGGATCCTAGTCCGTATTTACGCAAGTTTCAGAGAAAACCACGGAAAATTCCGAACGGCTAGGTTAACGAGTGCAACCTGGGATTGAACTCGGCACCTCACATCTACCAAATTTGAGCGCAGAACCATTCTGTCGCTGGTGGGCTAATATCCAATTTGTATAAATTTTAAGTATACTTTTAATCAAATTAATGCAAAATTCTATTCTATTATTATTTTTTTTTTTTTAGATATAAATTTTAGCTTTTGGGATAGAACTCGGCACCTCACATCTACCAAATTTGAGCACAGAACAGCTCTACCGCTGGTGGACTAATATCCAATTTGTATAAATTTCAAGTATACTTTTAATTAAATTAATGTGAAATTCTATTCTATTATTTTTTTTTTTTTTTTTTAATTTTAGAAAATTTTTAGATTTTTGAGATATGCATAAAAAAATCTAGAGTGACTCCACTCGACTTTCTGAACATTAAATAATTAACGGTTGTATAAATAAATTAAAGTAAGACAAGTCCTTAAATAAACAAAAGTGAAAATTATAATAGGGTGTATGAATATCTTTCTCCATAGTTTAATTTTACGCTATTGTACTTACAACCATTTCATCCCATAGATCCTAATGATAAACAATATTTTTTTGTGTCCCTTCCCTGTAAAAAATCTATAACTGTTAAATTCGCCAAAATCTATGCAGTTAGGAAAGTAAAAAGGGCTTAGTTTAAACTTAATGATTCCTTTAAAATGTTGCAGGTCAAATTCAGCGTTTTATTTTTATTTCACAATCATGGATTCTATTCTGTTTCATACTAGTAGAATAATTTTGTCCTTTTCTTAAGACCACCCATAAAGAACTCCATTCCATACACTATATATTTCCCTTATTTCTTTTCAAATTAACAATATCCGGTCAGTAATAGCTTTTTTGTTGCATACTGACAGGACTAGGTTCTAACGTACTCATTTGTACTTTCTCAGAATGTAACTATCTATAGGCTAGCCAGGTGTTATCTGCTATCTTGAAACTTTCCAAGGAGTCGGACATCAGACCCATGCAAAGATAGTTTCCTATTCCCGGCAGAAGAGGAAGGCTTTGTGTTTTCACATTTCTCATACCGTCTTTTTCACACATCTTTGATTCATTGATGAATTTTACTAGCAGCAGTTTTCTCAGCCAATTTAGATTCTTTTGTGAGGATGGTTGGGGGGGGGGGGGGTGTATTTTTACCAATGCATATATTTAAAAAAAAAATTTTTTTTTTTTTTTTTTCAATCTTGAATATTTTTTTTTATTTTTCGTACTTTGTTTTAATGATTCGAATGCCGCCCTCAGGCATTGCCTGAGTTGCTTAATGCCTAGCGGCGGCCTTGGCTACAGGGCGTCTAAAATAATACATAACACAAAGAGAAGAAACAAAACATTGCAGATCATTTTATTGATAATTACTCACTCACATGTGACTAACGCAAGCCAATGTTGAGCTTACAAGAGATGCTCAAAGTTTTTGCCAGATGCATCGAGACATACCAGGCATCTCTCCGCACCTTCTCAAAGATACCGGGTGTATCTTGAACACATCCTACTGCCACAACGATTCTTCCTACCAAGTCTTCCGGCGTTGCAACAGGTGTTTCATACACAATTCCTTTTAAAAATACCCATAAGAAAAAATCCAAGGGAGACAGGTCTGGTGATCATGGTGGCCATGCGATTGGTCCACCGTGGCCAATCCAGCTGCCAGGAAAAGTAGCCTGCAGATGTGCTCTGACGTCTGTGCTGAAATGTGCAGGAACTCTGTCACATTGAAATCGAATGTGTTGACGAATAGGCATAGGAACATCATTCAGCATTTCTGGCAAAACCTCTTGCAAGAATGTTAGATAAATGGGACCGTTAAGTCTTTCTGGGAGAATGTACGGACCAAGTAAACAGTCTCCTACAATGCCAGCCCACACGTTAACGGAAAACTTTTGTTGTGCGCCGTGCGGACGTGTAGCATGCTGGTTTTCATCCACCTACGTATGCAGGTTGTGAATGTTCACCACACCCTCTAATGAGAACGCAGCCTCATCCGTGAAGAGAACACTTGCTGTGAAGTTTCGGTCTGCAGCACTTTCTTGCAAAATCTATACGAATGTTGTAGTCTCCCGGTTCCAGTGACAGGATGCGTTGTAAATGATAAGGATGTAGTCCTTCATTGTGTACAATGCGCCAGATGGTAGCTTGGGGGATATGGGTCTTTCGGGATATAGCTCGTGTACTCGTTGAAGGATTACATTGGAGTTCTTGGACAACTCTCTCTTCAACATCAACTGTCCGAGTTATACACTGGCGACCAGCATCCAGCTTGTGCACGTCGAACGAGCTGGTTTCACACTATCGTCGATGCAGAGTGGCAAAGAATGAGCAGCTAGGCACCATTCTACCAGGATATTTCGCACAATGCATTCGCAAGGCTTCTCCTCCATTGCAGTTAGCCATGCCGTAAATTAAATGCATTTCAGCCATTTCGCGGTGCGTGTAACTAGCCATGTTACACCCAACGCATACATGGCTCGAATGAAGACAATCCCCATTTGTTCAGCTCAAGTTTGTATCGCAACCCCTCTTGTGGCTCTAGTGCCCTCTACAGGCGTTTGCGACCCTCTGTTCCTATGCGATTTTTGACCGTTGTTGTATGACTGATCTGCCATATCATTTTGTCCATGTTTTTTTTTAATCACCCTGTATACACAACTGTTAATTTTATCTTTAGCCTGCACCAAAAGGTCTAAATTTTTAAATATCTGCAATGATTTAAAAATTTTCTGCAATTATTTTCTGCATTTTATATTTACAAAATAAACTTAAATTGATGAAAATATGTTAAAAATACAAATATCTTAAAATTCACACCACAAAAGGAAATTGAAAATATTAGTATGTGAATAACAACAGCAAAAAAGTACATTGTATTTCAAATATATTTTTAATATATAAAATATTACCCCAAAATACTTTTGGTTAATATAAATTGGGGGGAGGGGGGGACAGAAAAATGCAAATATCACAGATATTTCAAATTTATATACTTCACACAGGCTGAAAGATTAATATGATTAAAAAAAAGTGTTTGGAGGACCATCACCATGCTTTAGCTAATTATAGGTAATTTAGTTAATTATACTAGGCTATTTTAGGCTAATTATTAGCATGTTATTAGCAAATTATATTTAACTAATAACATGAGATTCCACCTCCCTCCCCTCTCTCCACCGTTAATTTAACTATTAAAATATACAGTTTGCTCGTAAATTGTAATTGTATAAAGATTTCTCTTTTATCATTATAGAATGTTACATAATTTTAACTTTCTAAACATTTAAATAAATAAACAAAAAAATATCAGGGGAAAAAAAAAAGATAATTCTTTTAAATAAAATTAAACCATCTTACCTTGAAATTTTACTTAAAATATTAAAATTGATTTGAATATGCATTATTCAATGTGCAAAAGTTTCAGAAAAAGAAAAGGCAATTGAATAGAAAAAATGTGTTATTAGTAGAAAAATTAATGAATATTTTTTCAGGTTACCTTGTTGATCTTGACGCATATTTGAAAACACTTCATGAATGATTGATTCTCCATTATCTTGCAACAGTATTTCTGTTAATTTAAAGGAACATTTTAAAAACAGTTTTTAAGCTTTAAAAAAATAAAATAAAAATAACGGAAATGGTATTCATAATTCAATACATACATAAATAAAAGGAAAATACTATTTAGCTATTTTAATTTTGTCAAAATAATACAATAGTGATGTAAGGATCCGTGATGACATCCAATTGATCAGCCCAGATTAGAATGTTCAAAGCATATAATTAAAAATCTCATATTTAATAGGAAGAATTTAAAATCAGTCTCGCATTCATGGCTGGTTGTTCGGCAGAGTGGTGGTGGTACCAACTATTGACCTAAATTGAAATCATCTTTTTAAGCTTTAAAATTTTGAAAGCAAAAATGTTATATATATTTTTTATATATTTCATTTATAGAATGAAGGTTATTTATTTTGTAGGTACATTTATTAAATATGGAATTTCTGTTACGTATGGTAACTCTGTTATGTATAGTATGTTGTTTAATTTAATGACATTGCATTTCAAATGATTTGAGCCCATAAGACATAATGATAAACTTTTTGTTGTGTCTCTGTAAAGAACTATAAATGCTAGATTCACCAAAATTATACAGTTTGTGCAATGGTGACCTATGAAACATATATAAATTTAAAGCTCAATTGAATTAGGCATTTAGATGCTATCACACATTAAACAATTTCAGCCGATAGACCATAATGATAAAGAATTTTTCTTTGTGTCCCTCTGTAAAAAAAAAAAAATAAATAAATAATAAAAAAAAAAATGTAAGTGTTAGATTAACCAAAATCTATACAGATTGTGCTACAGAGATTTATAACACAGGTACCAATTTTCAACTTATTCAAAGCATTTAGACACTATCATCATATGTGCCGACTACAGGTGTGTGTGTGGAGGGGGGGGGGCATTTCCCCTCTGAAAATTTTCAAGAGGGATGTTATCCCATCCAAATTTTTTTTTTTTTTTCTTACTTTACATAAATGAAACTTTACAGAAAATTTCTTCTGCTTTATATATACTTTTATGGTGTAGCCGAATGAAAATTTATTTTTTACAATTTTAGCAGAAAAATATTTATCAGTATTGTTTGTTTGTCTGTCTTCGCTCATGATTTTGTTTGCAAGTATGCAAAGTTGCTGTCACCTGTATTTTTCCACTACAATTTTTATGTAAAATCTTTGATTTTTTTCAATTGCAAAACATATTGCAGAAGACTGCTACTTACAAATAGTGGAAAAAAAAAATTTGTGTGTTGGCAACTGTGGATGCACATGAATTGTCATGAAATTTTAGTACATTCCATTAAGAAAACAAAATTCATTGCATAGGACAATGGTGGCGATAAAGGACTCACGATGATTGCAGCATTCAGAGGAACAGAGGTTTAAAAGGCCCCTGACAGAGAAGAAAGCAGATTTGTTCAACCATTGAGCTACTGAGCTATCCTAAATAATTCCCAACTGGCATGAATAGGTGATTTTCAGTGGTTGTATTTCTGTTTGCATGAATCTGTTAAAATGCATAATGCAAGGCTGAAAATAACCTTGAACGAAATATATTGATGAGAAATTGTCTCGGTAGAGCATCTACACATTTTGCAACAGGTTACAGGTTCAATAGCTATCTAAAACCACAGGTTACAGTCTCAATCCCTATCCAGGACATTTTTTTGCTCAAAAAAAAAAATTACTCAACTTTCATTTCCAAATTTATTAATTAGTGACTTTTGCTTGAAAGTTGGCAATATGAAAATACTAGTTAAATTTGATAATTGCATTGCAGTAAAAAAATAGCATTGCATGATGAAGCACAAGAGACTTATTTTAAGCTAAATAATTAAGTGCAACCTATAAGGCAATAAAAAAAAAAAAAAAAAAAAAAAAAAAAAAGACATAAAAAGCAATGAAAAATAAAAGGGCGAAAATTAAGCTTTTTTTTTTTTTTTTTTTTTTAAATACAATGAGCTTAGATGTTAGTTTATATATGCTGTGAAAATTATAGATTGTATAAAAAGAAACACATTATATGTACATAACTTAACAAAAGTTATAGGAAGAAAAATACCTTCTATTATAGTATATGCCAAAAATGGCTTATCTAAAGTTATAGCCCATCCTAAAGCCTTTGACCATTTCTTCTCATGGACCAAATTAGAAAGTTTCTGCTCCCTAATTGGAAATTAAAAATAAAGAAGGAATTACTATAAGAATTTAAATGAATAAGTAAGTATATTCCCATACATTTCTGTGAAACTTTGTATAAGAACAAAACTTGGGGTAAATTCTAACTTACTGTTTTATAAACTCTTCTTTTTCAGCAAACTTTATCTCTTTTTCAGGTACCGTTGTGTCCTGAAAATAACAAAATTATTTAATATATATATAACATATATAGATATACAAACATACACATAAAATGTATAAAAATATAAAATAAAATATACATAACTTATATTAATGTACAATATAAATATATAAAAAAGTAATTATTAATTTAATAAAAAGCCTATTCAAAATTCTAAATTGCTTTTTGAAATTATAGATTGCTAATAATTTGCAAGTTGCCCTGCAAACTTCGTTTTGGCACATAACACTTAATAATGCAAAAAATAAAAAAAAATGGGAAACTAGAATAAATTTTTCATGTCAGCACAATCACACTTTGTCTTTGGTTACCAACTGCAAAAAATTAAGTGCAGGACATATTTCTGTGAGCCCTGGAAATACTAACAGATATTTAGAACTAAGGAAATCCACAACAAAAATGCAAAGCATAAACAAATGAAAAAGATTTTGCATGCAATTCAATAACTGACAGACCGTATGGGCAAAATTGATCCAAGATCAGGAATTTGTTGAAATCATTGGAAATCTCTGTTGTATTTCCCAACAGTGGATATACGTGAATAAAGATGCTTTAAATAGTTTACTAGACTCCTTATATTATGTCTAGACTGCATTGTTGTAATTACAACGCATTAAAAGGAGTGAGCAGAGATTTTATGAGAAGACATTGGAAATATCCCTAATTGATAGAAACAAGACTCCAAAAACTATACAGTTTTCGGCATCTTGCCTGCACCAGTCAAATCTGGTCAATTATATTCTTATTTTCAATGAAAAAATTATTTATTATTTTTTTAAATAAGCATAGTGAAAAATTTCTTTTCACAGAAGCAAACAAAAATTTTCGCTATTTTAAAACAAATTAGTCTCTCTCCTACAGATATATTTTGCTATTAAAAGCAACGATTTGAATAGTGAAATATCATTCATCCCTAAAAACTGGATATGCAGCCAATTAAATTCTGTTGTGTATCAAAATAGCTGATTCAAACTGTGATAGGATTGATTATTTATTATTTATTAAGCAAAGAGATTCATATTTATTCATGCCACAAATTTTAAACTTTCAAATTAAATATATCAAAACATAACCATTATATAATTAATTTTCAAAGCTAAATTTTTTGGATCCATATTAAAATTTAGTATTTTATTTTTCATTTTACAATTTGAATTTTTTTTTTTTTTTTTTTTAATATGAGAAATTACCAGATACATTAAAGTTTAGTAATTTATTTTATTAAACCATGAACAAGAACTATTTAAATATACTTAAAAAAAATAATTTAAAAAAAAATTACTTACTTCCCACATAATAATGTTAGAATCTGCTCCACCTGATACAAGAAAATGCTCTGAAGTAGATGGAGTTAAAGACCAAACTCTGCCAGTATGTCCTTCTAATGTTTTAATACATAAATTGTGTTTAATGTCCCACAGTTTAATATTTCCATCTGATGCACTAAATAACAAATTTAAAAAAGCATTTATTGCAAAGAGAAAAATCCATACATCAAAAACATCATAAATTTAGTTACCACAATATATATTAGCAAATAAATAGATAATGATAATATTTTTATTTTATTATTTATTGTATTGCATAAACCTAAATGCATCAAATGACAATCTGTAGTAGCTATGCATTTGCCATCAGATGGCAAGTTATGCATGTAAAGTTTTGGACATTTATCGTCATTGGTCGATTTGATATGACTTTTTAAAAACTATCATGCTTATATACCCACTAGTAGGTAGAGTAATTAAGTCTGGATTTCACAGCAACCAGTAGGGTATAATTCTTTGACTGTCTTTGAAAAGGGCATCAATGCAATGTTGTTTTCACTGTACAATGTCATTATGTTAAATTACAAAAAAAAAAAAAAAAAAAAAAAAAAAAGAGAATTTATATTATGAATAATCACGTTAAAAGGAAAAATACAATTCAGGAGATAAATAAGATGAATCATTTATGAAAAGTAACACATAAAAAGCACAAATGGTGAATTAAAAAGCACTGCTTTAAAGTTTATATTGTCATGTTTTATATTTTAGCCAATAACTAATTTCAAAATGTTCAATTTAATGTTTAAGAGGTAAATGATGGGGAAGGAGAGGGGATTAAATACAGTTTCCATAGTCCTAAAAGGATTTGGAAAGAATAATAATCCATATTTTTATAATTACACACATCAGTCTTGCAGTAAAGCTGTTTAAAAGGTGCAATCTATAAATAAAAATATTGAAAGTAAATTATTTTTAATCTCTATATACTTAAAATGTTCAACCATGAACATATTATTAATATACTGAAATAAAACTAAATAAACTAATGAACTTGCCTCAATTTAGAATACAATACATGGTGATATATTTTAAAATCATTGTACCACTCAAATACCTATTCTCCTTGACAGCCAAAGCCCATGCTAGTCTAGGAGGAGCTTTGTTTATAGAATTACTCATTACCTAATATAATTTAAAATTCCATTTTCATGTTCATAAAATCACAGCCATTAAATTTGTTCTTGTATTCCAAAAATTGATTTTTTTTAATTTTAATACTTCATTTTGAAGCTTTTAAAAAAATAAACTAAAAGCCTTTTTTTTAAGCTTCAAAATGAAATAATCAGAATTTTTAAAAATCAAATTTTGGAATGCACAAACAAATTAAAAAGTTGTGAATTTCTAAATGTGAAAACGGAATTTAAAAAATATATTTGGTAATGAGTAATTTTCTTACTTCAATTTTAAAATTTTGTCAAACATTTAGACTGATATTTGACATTTACGGGGGGAGAAAAAAAGAAGAAGGAGGAAAAAAAAAAAAAAAACTTTAACGCATTTTTATTTTTTTAAATATTAGAATTTATGTTGTGAACTATCAACTAGAAAACATTTTTAATTTTATTTCTAAAACTTTAAAACAATTTACAGAACAACCTTCTTAAATTTCTGGTGAATTTGTTACATTTTAACTTTAAATTTAAAAATGAACAGTAATTGGAAAGAAAAATTTTAAATTAAATGAATTAAAACATTTTCCATAAAAATGAAAACAACAATAATAATGATAAATTACCTGGAAATTAATTGTGTCCCTCTAGTTAAAAAATGAACTTGTAAAACTGTAGCCTCATGTCCTTCAAAAACCTTAAAAAAAAAAAAATATATATATATATATATATATATATATGCATGTGTGTGTGTCAAATTAATATAAAATTCACTTTAATATTTTAATGTTTAGATAGAGTTTCTAACGTTGTTATAAGAGCAGAGTGATAACTTACAATTCACAGTAACAGTAAATTTAAGAGAAATTCTTTGTAAAATTAAAATTCACTTTTAAGCTAAGCCAAGAAATATTTTTACATTTCTGTGACATGCCATTTTTATCCATTGTGGTAAGAATGATAGTAATTAATCAAAAAATATATAAGTTTCTTTCATGCAAATATAAGAAATTTAAAGGAGAAATTTGGAAGAAAGAAATTCTCTCCTACCTATCTATTAATTTTGCTCTAATTAATTTATTTATTTTTGTATATGGAACCTCCTACATGAGAGTTATCTGAAAAAACAAAGTTGGTGCAAATATGTAAGGAATCTCTAAATAAAAAGTTTACTTCTGACTCTAAATCTAAACATAAAACTTCCTGTCAAATGGTACCTATCACATATTTCTGTGATAATGTGTAATGGTAAAATATTTGACAGTGCATTTCTGAAGAATGAAATTCTGAAGACTAAACAATGGAAGTTTAAAATGTCAATTACATCAGTGAATAATTCTATTTTTAAAACATAATCAGATAAATGCATTGTGGATAAGGTAAGTTGCTTTATTAAAATGCTTATTTACATTGTGATTACTAGATTCATTAGCACATATTTTTAAACATCATGTAATTTCACTATTTATTTGATGTTATGGCATAAAATGCCTCAAATGTTGTGGTGTGGCTCAATTAACTGCATATATTTTAGAAGATATTTTGATATTTCACTCATTCACATAACAGATGTAGATATTTAAATCATTTTTAGGTTTTACTCATTTAATGCTTTTTTTTTTTTTTTTTTACTTTAATAGTATATTAATGTTTTGTCTGCAGAGAATTTTTATTTACTAAATTAGCTTTTTTTTTTTTTTTTTTTTTTTACTGGGAAAAGGAACCTAAGTTTTGGTAACATCTAGGTCCAAGCAGGATTCCAAAAAACAAGTGGAACAACCAATTTACTTTTTTCATGCGTGAAACATATGTTATTCTATTTAACTAAGCAAAATATATCCTTACTTTTAAACATGAAAAATCTACTAATGACCATATTTTTATGGTTTCATCACTTGAAGAAGTAGCAATAACCTAAATATAAATAAATAATTAGTACAAGTAACAACATATAATACTTAATAAAAATCAACAAGCATCATCGTGTAAATAAAAGTAAAAATAAATATATATTTGGTTTAAAAAATGCATAGTAAATATTCGTAGTTATTAGAATAAATTATCTAAATTGACTAACTAAATTAATTTGCTATAGGATTTTTGTGTCTTATTACTTGCCCTCTCCCCCCCCCCTTTGTTTTTTATTTTAGTTTGAAATAAATATAAAAACTTTGCATATTCATTTTAAAGTCAACATTTCACCATATGCACAGTTGTTAAGTAAAAAAAAAAAAAAAAATAGTACAGCAAATAATTAAAAGATATTAACAAATACAACTGATGAATTCATCACATTTAAATATATTAGAATCTCTTATAATCCCCCCCCCACCACCACCACCATCACCAAATAAGTAAATAAAATGAAATCCTGAATTTGAAGGGAGGGTGTATTGAAATGGACTAAATTAAAAACCCAATTTGTAAATTATCATTGCTATTTTTCAAACTGTAGTTCAGTAACTTCAAAGGAATACACAGTATATCATTAAGAGATCCATTACAATGGTGTACAATCCATGACCTTTCAAAAAATCTTATAAACGTTAATTGTTATTATTATTATAATTATTCAATTACTTCTGTTCAATAAATGTGTATCTATAAATCTATAAATAAATCTAATTTTATAAAAACTAGTGATTATAGGGGAGAGTGGAGTTGAACGGGACAATAGCTAGATTTTTATGTTTTGCAAGCACCAGAAACTTGACATTTTTTCTGATATATGGCAGATCATTCATCAAGTGTAGTTTCAGAATTGTGCTATCCATAGAAGGGCAAAAAAAAATTAAAGTGCCTTTTTCAGTTGCCAAAGTAAGTTTTTACTGATTCAATTACGTAGTAGTTAAGACATTAACCATTTGCTTAAAGTTAATATAACTCGTATACGGTGAAAAGGCATAATCCTTTATTGTGTTTATGATATTCAAGAAGAATATTGACAATTGTTCACTAAGCCTATTTCCTGTTTTATATGATTATGTGGTGGTGGGGATGAATGGAACAGTTTGAATGGGGATGAATGAGACGTTCCCCACTATGCACTAATTTAAAATTCTTCACAAGAATTATGTTAAAACAAATGTTAAATAGATTTTCAATATTTTTATAACCTGTAGTTCAGTAGTTATAACATGGAATTATAAAAGTAGCATGGATTTAGATAAAAATAGATTGAAATTAATTGTTCTGATTTTTGTTTATAATGATTATGATTAAAGAAATTATAAATTAGAATATTCAATGCAACTTAAATTAATAATAAAAAATAAAAAATAATAATAATAATAATAATTTGATTAAAATTACAATTTCAATCAAGCTAATTAAATAAATCCTGGTGATTATTATGCAATATAATCACCAGGCAATACAGAATAGAATGCTGATTTTTCCTGATCAGTTGGAAACAAAAATTTATCTGGATAATTTACATGCTATTATAATGATTTATTTCTTTCTAGTGTCTTATTTATTTATCTTCAGATTAGATCTTATTAGGTTAAATTACCAAAGCCTAGAGCACTTGGAACTGTGCAAACCAAAGGACTTTTGCCTTTTGATGTTAATTTGAGTCAATACATCAGTTTATGTTAATTTCAGTATATTCATAGTGTATAATAAAATCACATAAACCAACTTAACTTTAAAAATTTATTTACTTTTCATTTTCTTTTCTTTTTTTGTTAACTGCAGTCCTGTCCCATTCATCCCCAATCATGTCCCATTCATTCCCATAGGTCGGGATAAATGGGACAATGCACATGCATGTAAAAAAAAAAAAAAATGATACATTTTTATTAAAGTTAGCATTTTTATATGTAACTGATTACTGAAGTGTTCTTATGAGCAATGTTACAAAATTCTGAATTACATATGAACATTATCAGTAAAAACATGAAAAATGTTTCATTCATCCCCACTCTCCCCTATATTTTTTATTATTATTTTTGTTGTAAATAGTAAATTTTATAACAGATATATGTAAACAGAACTTAGTAGTAAACTTCCATACAAACAGCTGTACTGAATGGCTTTTCATAGCCCAATCAGTGGTGAAAATGGCAATTGGCCTGAAAAGGTTGTATACCTCTACACTAAAATCTTATGCCATTTTCCCTGACATTTTTTACAATCTTTAAGACATATATTAGGGTTTTTTGTAAATGCAATTTATTGAATTGGTGGACTCTAGGGCGTACCGACCATGGAAATAGAGAATGTCAGGCAATACCATATCAGGTTGAATGTTTTGTCACAAATAATAAGGTTATTATAATACATTAGATAAAATTATCATGGTGTAAACCCAGCAAATTTTTTTTCTATAATTCAGATCATTTTTTGTGAATTCCTTTACACAAATGGTGCAAAGCATTCAAATAATAATCTTTGTTGCCTGGCTGGTGTTAGAATCAAAAATTCTAACACTTTTGAATTCGGTTAATTTTTATCAAATCCTCCGGAAAATATTTTAGTTACTTTTATTTTATTTATTTTCTCCATTTAAAATTTCTTAAAATTCGTAATTTTCAATAAACAAAAAAAAATTTAAGAATTTCCAGTGAAGCGTTTTGTTTGTAAACAAAACTACCGATGTTTCCGGATTGTAAACAAACGCCTTAGCCAATAAAGAAATTCAATTTTATTCATCATTCAAATCAGTTCAAAATCTTTTTAGATCGTCTGCAAATAATTTAAAATTAATTTTATTAATTTTCCTAACGTTCATTTTTCAGTAAATAAAATCAGTGACGTCATTTCCATTTACATTTTTTCAAATTCTCTTTCTGGAAGATTCCATTCAGTTCGCAGCGAATATGTCAGGTCCGCAGCGAATATATCACGGCGCCGATTCAAAAGTGGCGTTCCTCCAGGAAAATGTGTTTTTTTAATATTAATAATGAATCCAAAAAATAGTCCAATATAAAATATTCCGTTCTTAAAATTAAATTTATTTATTTCCATTTTATGATTTGTTGTTCAGCAGACGATCCAGGTAAAATAATTTGTTTTCGTACTACTTATCGCGCGCATTAATTTAAATGTGCGGAGTCTCGCAATAGCGGGAATTTGAAAGGCGTCTCTCCTCTCACTCTCTCTCGAGGATAGGAATTGGAGAAGGTAGTCGCCGGGCGGCTCTGCCGCGGCGGCTGCTGTGGGAAATGGCATGCACCGTTAAAGAGTAGTCTTATTTCTATTTTTCACTGAATCATAATCAAAAATGTCCTGTGATTAATTCCAACATGGTAATCCGTTGATTTGTGTCTTAATTTATTTACAACCTGAGTGTGAACCTCAAGACTGGTGTGCTCATGATGGATGCAGTGGTGTGAACCAGTGAAAGAATACCAACGACCGATGGGCCTAAGAGAAGACTTAAGTTCGTATTACTTATACTGATATTACGTACGCAAAATACGTTGGCTGTGTTGCTGGATATTCATAAAACCTCGTGAACTATGCAAAACACCCCAGCAGATTATCGAGATGCTAAATAAAAATGTTATATCCAGAATGGCGGCTTGGAATGGCAGCTCACGAATATTACTGGTGAAGGCCGCCACAGCTTATGTGCCAAGATTTCCACATGTTGATCGATCTATTCAACCATTATTTCTGAGACACCTTCTACTGTTTTATGAATATGTTTATAAGGAAATGAAGGAATATCATCGATATAACTTGAAATATTTTAGCACAATACAAAAGACATGGACTTTGAGCGGACTCATGAACCCACACTTTGTGCTAAATACAATTCATTTCATCGTAGGTGTTTAACGTATATTACCATCAATCGCCATTGCGGAATTAATATAAGATGGGTGCTTCAGATAATGTGAAAACCAATTATCAGAATTAATATAAGATGGGTGCTTCAGATAATGTGAAAACAAATTATCAGAATTAATATAAGATGTGTGCTTCAGATAATGTGAAAACAAAATGATGATGTAATTCGTATTAGTAACGGCGCCGCTACACTTCTTTGCTTGCATATATGCTTTAAGATATCATGATTAAAATAAATAATGGTGTTTAACAGGAGTACATCGTTGTTTATTAATTTGTGTGTACCTTATTGGATTATAATCTTTTTATTTCAGATATTTTGGTTTTCTTCATGGGGTAAGTTAAGAACCATTATTACTTTTCCTATTTTCATTTTATTTGTCTGATTTAAATCATTATCATTTATTTAAATTTTAGGATTTAAAGTTTTGGCAATTCGGCAGTTTAATATAAATATATACGGCACAACTAAATTAATGTACTAACCACTATTTAATTACTTCCGGCCTTTAATCGATCCATTAATTTTCATGATTCACTAACTTTATAATTTCCAAAATCCAAAATCAAGTTTTATTGTATAACAAAAATTTATTGTTTAACAGCTGGTCAGTTGATTCATAACTAATTCATAATGCACAATACAACAATATAATCAAAGAAAACTGCTAACATTACAATTCATAAAGTGTTTCACATGTTTAAATTACTTAAGAAAAATTTCAATTGTCAGTTACAATCCCCCCCCCCCCCCCATAGATCTTGCACAAGGTTTGATCTTCAAAATCTTAATGCACATACATACTTTAGGGGTAAAACTACTTGTAAGAAGAATCAGGGATAAGATTAGCAAAAATACAAAAAAGCTGAAACTGTATGCAAAGACAAGACATTGAAATTAAATATTAGAATTTTGATGACAAAATCTATTATATTAGAGTAATAAATATTTATTTTAACCTTAAATGTATAAAAAAGGAAGAAATGCACATCAGAAACATAAAAAAAGCTGGGAAAAAATTAAAAATCTGAAGAGCTAAATGTACAAAAAAGCTGAAATCAGCTGAAAAGCTGAAAAATCTCATCCCTGAAGAATGAATGGTGGAGAATATTAATGATATATCAATATCATCAGACTATTATATAAAGGCTTTTTTTTTTTTTTTTTTTTTTTTCTTCTAACCTATCACAAGTGATATTTAGAAAGTTCTTATTCAGGAGTAAATCTTCCTAATGTGCAAAAACCCTGAAAAACGTTACATGCATGCAAATAGGGGAGACTTATTAATGATATACCATATGGCTACCTATAATAAGTATTATCTGCAGAGTTCTTAATACATTATAAGGCAAAGTAAACACTCAAAATGAAAAATTTCTATAAAAACAAAATAATTTAACATGAAATTCAGAGAAAGGAAACTCTTCAAAAACCCTGAATTCAGGAGTAGCCCCTCAAAAATTTCCACCCATACTTACTAAACATTCATAGGTATTATAAGGCATATTAAACATTCAAAAGGAGAAATTTCTATAAAAACAAAATTATTTAATATGAAATTCAGAGACAGCAAAATAAATAAATAAATAAAAAGTCACCACACTAACTGAAAAACACATTAACCAACCACCACACTAATCTAGGAATACTGTATTAAATATTAAATAAACACACATAACTTACTAAGTCAACAGGCGAAAACTTAACACACCAGACACCTTTTTTATGGCCTCTCAGAGTTCCTAAAAGTGACAAATCCTTTGTGTCCCATATCTAAATTCAAAGGGAAGAAAAGGTTAATAAAAAAAAAAAAAAAAAAAATCCCAATACAAAACTATTAAACAAAAATTATAACATTTTGCAAAAATAGAGTTTTACACTAACTATGAAACTCAAACTTAACAAATTGCATGGTTTCTTCGACTGAGACACAAAATGCAGTTATCAAAATATTTATCACTCCCCACCCCCAATATTTGTGTGTATGCATACACTACAAAAGTAAAAATAAATAAATGATTAATATTACAGACTTATAACGTTTTATTTTTACTCTTGTTACACATAGTTTTCAGTTCTTATCTTCTATATATGCATAAATAAGTGTTAGGCCTGAAATTGGCAAATCTAAAATAAATGAATAACATTACAAATATCAATTGTCTTGGATACATCACAATTAAATATTTTATAATTAACTAAAATACTTTTTAATTATGAGTGTGAATGTAGCAATTTGAATTTAAAATTAAATATAGAATGCAAGAAAAACAAATGATCAAATAACAAACTGATTTACAAGAACCAAAATAAAGATATCTAAGAATCATCTACAATACTCCCATTATAATGAACCATAAATACTCATAATTATATTAATCATTATTAATACGGGTATTTATGGTTCATTAAAACATGAATATTGTGGATTGTTTCATTAAACTATTCTTGGATATACCTGTTTTGCTTCTTGTGGATAAAACTGGTATTTGATGATCTGCTTCTCTGGCATTCTACAATTTTGTAACATTATGTATATATATGTATTTCAAAATAAATATGTATTCAAAATTTTAATATTTATACACAATAACAATTATCTTAGCAGAGACAAAAGAAAAAAGAGAGAAGGAGTGGGAGGGTGAGAGAGTAACTTTACAATAAGACACTTTCTTCTTGTTGTTCTTGGAATATATTTTAAAATTTGAATCTTATAGTCATTAAATCATTCTTATAGACAGAGATCAAAAATCAATAAGAGGCATCTTGTTATGAATAGAATTTTCATATACATTTTTTACATAAGAAACACAAAAACTGTGCTCTTCAAATTAGAGTGAGAAATATTTTTATATTGATATAAATTAGGTGCACTCAAGTTGATCTTCTCATTAAAAATAGTGATTTTACAATGGAAATTTTTGAAGACATGAAAAATTTCATTTGATATATATAATTCAATTTTTTAAAAGTAATAACAATACACAGTTTTTTTTAAATAAATTAATACTGTTAGAAAGATAAAAGGATGCACATATATTTCAGTACAATTATATTTATATTTTTTATATATTTTATCATAAGAAATGCAGAATGAGAATGAAAAAATAAAGAAAAAAAATTGGGTTGGAAATTGTGCAGAAAGCCACAAAAAAGACATTTATACATCATTATTTTTAAAATAATAAATGACAATAATTTTCAAAATAAATTACATCTTTTCAAAATAAATTACTTCTAAATATTCATTCTTTCTGAGCAATTTTATTTCTAATATTTTCTATAGGAAATGAACAATAACAGTTTAAAAACAGTGAAATTTTAAATCCTTCTTATCATCTACTATTCCGAATGGAAAATCCGCCTGTTAAAATTGCATTGTATCTAACAAATCACCATCCTCTTATGAGGCTTTTAAATAATATTTCAACTATTACAGTCAAACGAATTTGAAAATGTCACATGACCCTCCTGGAATATTTCTGTGTAAGTGAATATCAATCTGAAGGCACTAAATTAACAAGTCTCTGTAACATATGTTTATAATACATGTGTTACATATGTTATACTGTCTGTCTATAACAAGTGTGCTGCAAACAGATACAAGCAGACATGTTAAAATTACAGAAATACTAATTACCTTCTACAAATAACACTAATTATTTCGCCGTATATCATGCCATACTGATAATATAACTGTATAGCTATTTTTTTTTGTTTTTGAAAATATTAACTTAATACAAATTTTGAAAATTTGGTTTTTCCATAGCACCTTCTTTATTTTAATTATTCATATTTGATTATACTAATGATAAAAATAATTTTATATAATATTAAATTTCATATTAAAAATGATTTCATATAATAATGTTCTATAAATATATATATATATATCTTTTAGTATTCAATTATGTATGGCATTTATACTGTCATACAGTCTAATTCTTCAAACTGTAGACCCTGTAATGCCATTTGCATTGATGTAGCACATTTTACTCTGCACAAAACAAAGCTTTAACAGGCATTTCAGCTATTTACTATAATAGTAAATAATCAAAATGTGCTTAGTCTTCTTTTGTTACATTTTAACATTAAATTGTTTAACATCCCAACCAAGTTTTAAACACATCACAGTTCAAATGTAAAACTAAGCTACATAGAACCCCAATAACCTTATATATGGATAACCTGATTATTCTTCATATTTCATTAATTATTATTTTCATAGTTACACACTGTTGATTTCAATCATTTGACTAGTAATGAAAAATGTATTACAATCAACAAAATTTATAATTCTTTTCATCATATTTACTAATTAGAAATTTTATAAGCTATTTTTAACAATTCTTTAATATCTCAAACATTTTTTGGGGGGTGGGGAAAGAGGTTAATAATTATTTTTATGTTGTTACAAATCTTAAATTATTGTACTGAGTATTCAAAAGAAAAAATATAAATACTGTCCACCCTGCGAAAAAATTTAGTCAGCACAATGACACTGTGGTAGAAAATAAATTTTTCCTTAACACGTTCACGCTGGCGCATTCTTCTCAAAAGTATCTGAGCACTAGCCAATAATCCGATATCAAAAAAGTATACTTAAAACTGTTTGGTTCAATAAATCCTTGTCAAATCATGTTATTAGACTGACTAAGATCATTATTCGACAAGGATTTATTTAACAAAGCAGTATTAAGTGTACTTTTTTTGGACAAGGATTATTGCTAGTGTTCGGATAATTTTGCTGTGAACCACCGGTGGCCCGCGCCGGCGTGAACATGTTAAAGAAAGATTTGCTCATAAAATTTAAAAAATATTTCATTTAAGAATTCTACTAAAGTATGGGAAAATAATATTTTCATAGTTAACTGTAAATTAAATCAATATATCTTAATTAAAAAACATCCTCCAGCAAAAAAGATTTGCACTAATGACACTTCCTGCAGAAAGTATTTAAAAAATTCTGCTTTAGGAATTGTCCATTGTTTTTATGCATTAGAAACTTGTTCTTTTGATGTCTTTTACAATCTGAATCTTGAGTCACTAAATCATTTTTATAGGCAGTGATAAGAAATCGATAGGCATCTTGTTATGAATGAAATCTTCACATGCATTTTGCTGATAAAATCACAAAAACTATACTCTTAAAATCAGATTGAGAAATACTTCTATGTTAATATAAATTAGGTGCACTTATAATTAGTTGACATTCTCAGTAAAAATGATGAATTTAGAATGGAAATTTTGGCAAATATAGAATATTTGAAAAAAAAAAAAAAAAAATTGTAATTTTTTAAAAATAATAAAAATACACATTTTTTCAAATAAAATAAATTAACACTATTTGGGGGGAGGGGGGGGCACAAATGCACATACATTTTAATGTGATTATTTTTTGCAACATTCTGGATAAGAAATGTAGAATGACAAGTTTAAAAAAAAAAGGAAGGGGGTTCGAAATTGTGCAGAAAGCCACAAAATGGTCATTCATAAATTAATAGTTTTTTAAAATATTAAATGATAATTTTAAAAAAAAAATTTACACTGTTAGAACATAGAAATATTTTTTTTATTTCTGTGCAATTATATTTTGTAATGCTTTAGATATGAAATGAGCAATAACAAGATGAAAGCAGTGAAATTTTAAATCCTTCTACTATTACTAATTCAGAATGGAAAATCTGCCTGGTAAAATTGTGACATTTCTACTAAATGGTGATATCATCGTCATTATGAGGCTTTTAATTAATCATTCAACTGTTACAATCAAACTTGAATTGTGATTGCATTATGTTAAGTTGTACAGCCTTGGCATATTTCTCTGGCAGCAAGTGATTGCCATCTCCAAACTAGTGATCTCACTCTACACCACCAAATATAATAAAACATTCACTTCCAACCAACTCAAGAAGAAATCAAGTAACCATGCTTGGGTATGTTTCTGCTGGAGAACAAAATGGTTAATAATCAAATAACTTTTCAAATTTATAAAGAAGAAATGAAGGATTTTTTTTTTTAAATACACTATACAAATTAAAAATGGTAAATACAATAAATTATTTGAATAAATTTAAATTTAATTAAACATGGGAGAATGCACATTGCAAATAGGCTCCCATAAACACATCGCCAGTCCTACCAGATTGATTAAGAAATTTCAACACTTTGAAAATCTAAACAATGTTTTATTGTTTAAGTACATATGTATGGCATTTATACTGACATACAGTTTAATTCTTAAAACTGTAGACCCTGTAATGCCATTTAAATTAATTTAGCACATTTTACTAAGAAACAGGTTAAATTTAACCAGTCATTTATATTCTTCAATGCTTTTTTAAAGAAAATGTGCATAGTACAGATTTCATTTCAATATGTACCAGTTTAATACACTTATAGATTCCTGCATGAAATAAAATAGCATTGATACAAAACAGTTGTATAGAACAATGGGGAAAATATTATGAAAAACATAAAGCAGCGCAACAAATAAATAATTTTTTGATAAGAAAACAAACTTTTGCAGTATGATCCTGAGAACCAGTTGCAACTAATTTATCATTTTCAGACATGTCAACAGAATTTATTAATTTATCATGGGCTTTAACTGTACAATATGGAGATAAGAGTAATTTCAAAGCTATAAGTGGTCGATCTTCAGGAATTTTCCAGAGTTTTAATGTTGTATCATGAGAACCAGTAGCAAATATTAATGATTTTCCTCTGAAAAGGGAAAAAAAATATTTATAATAAAATAATAGTATGCATATGTATAGTTATAATGCAAAAAAAAAAAAAAAAAAAATATTTAGACATCTGTAGAGTGTACCAAAAATTAAAGTTACTTGTAAGATATTGTAAAACATAGCACACATACTTCTAAAAATGCAATTAAACAAAATAATTTAAGACAAGTGTAATAATTTAAGCTGTGTGCTATGGTCGTCGGCACAATGGGGCAAGCCCCCCCCCCCCCCTTCCCCTGGAAAATTCTAATAAGCATTTTTTTCTTTAACTTTAAAACTATGCGATCAGAATTTTATTAAAATATATATATATATATTCATGTTTTGCCCCCTACCCATCCCCCCCCCCCGAATTTTTTTCTGGCGACGCCACTGGTGTATTCCATACATAAATGAAATAAGAACCTAAAAATGGCTAATTTGTTTGACTTTGTTTTCAGAAAGATTAAATTTTCTTCATAAATAAGGATTGTAATCTATAAATTAAATTTGAAGATTGGCTTTAAGCTTTTCTATGACTGATAGCAAGTGAAATATAGAAATGAAATTTATACAAAGTGATACAACAATATTAAATAAATAAATGCAACAAATATACATATAATAGAAAATTTATTAACAGAAACTCTGTGATATGCAGAAGTCATTATTGATATGATTGAAATAAATATTTCCTATAAATAGAGACATTCTGAGTTACAAGAGATTGCTGCATGAATAAATTAAAATTAATAAATTAATATTTAATTGAAATAAATAAATAAATAAACATAATATTGCACTCAGCGGCAAATTTTATACAACATGAAAAATTAACATTTATTTATTTATTTATTTTAAACAGATAAAAAGCAATTCTCCATACATATCATTCTTTGATAGCATAATACATATATAAATACACATTATTAGTCTCTAAATTTATATTTTATTATTATTACTTTTATTTATTTTTGTTTCTCTTTAAATAGAATTACATTCAGCAAAAATAAAAACAAAAATAAAAAAGTAGAGAAATTTATAAACAAATTAATTAAATATTAAGAATAAATAATAATTGACAAAATTTTTAATAATAATGTCATGACTAGCATTTATACTACCAGACAGAAAACAGCTCAACACTGCTGGCCTTGTAATGCCACATTACTTTAGCACACTGCTTATACTGAAGACATGTTATGTTAAAACATGCTTCAGGACTCCTCCATGGTGCAAGCATTATTTATGCAGTTTATATACAAGAATAGATATATTAATCACATTTTCTAATAAAAATATAGTCAGAACATTTTCTAAAACAAAATAACAATAACAAAATTAATCATACCTACAACAAGCAACAGCAGAAACAGAATCAGTATGACCAAAGCCAGTATATGTACATGTTATTTCAAAAGAATCCTTGTCCATATTCCACACTTTTACACTGTTATCCTGAATAAAAAAAAAAAAAAATTATAGAGATATGGCAAAAGAAAGCACAGTAGAAAATCAATAATTTGAAAAGAAAAAAAAAAAATATTTGTAAAAACTTTTTAAAAAATCAAAAAGTATAAATATTTGATAAAAATTGTACGATGCATAAAACTATGAGCAATTACTTTCTATGAATTAACTGACAATCCACTTTCACTCACATCAAGAAAACTTAAAAACCTTTTAAAATATTGCACATTCAGAACTGATAAATCTTTGAGATTTCTACACAAATGTGGGGGTTGGGGTTGGGGGGGGGGTAGATTCCTTGACATTTCCTTGTTTTATTTAAAAGTAAAATACATGACAAATGATTGTAATTGAGAAACAGTTTTTTACTAATTTTTAACCAGCTCTTTTCAAGATTGTCTTAAAGCTAATATTATATGTAGGAGGTGGTTGCTGTTAAGAAACAAACGAAAACATTTAGCTCAATGTGCTTTGAAACCAGAAAGGAAAAATGAATAAAAGAAAATATAGCATAATATATATACAGGGTTGCCACTCAAATAGCAGAATGAAATTCTCTGACTTTTCCAGGTTTTCCAGGCGTGTTCTAAGAAAATTCCAGTCTAGCATTGGTTGTATTGAGGGCAAAATAATTATGGTATGACTTGAAAACACAAAAGTTACATATTACTTTGACCTAAGGACAGATTGCCCTCCATGCGGGGTCTTTCTAAGAGGTCTTGTTTTTAAAAAATGGAGGAAGCTAAGAAAAAAACAAGGAAAATGACTCTATCTTGGAGGAAAAATTCTTTTTTTTTTTTTTTCTTTTTTTGGAAATCATCGTATGAAATTCCCTGACTTTCATGGTCAATTTTCAAATTCCCTGACTATTCCAGATTCTCCAGGTTTTCCAGGTAGCATGGCATCCCTGTATATATATATATATATATATATGTGACGAATTCCCTTATTTGAATCACATAATAGCTATGAAGGAAAGAGGCTGGCACTCAGTAAATACTCCGGATGAAATCACAGATATTTATTAATCCATCTGGAACATATAAGGTACAGTCCATGATTGTGAGTTGAGCAAATGGATGCAGTGCAGTGCAGCCGAATGCGATCACGTGACCCCTCTCGGGCCGTTATTTGACGTAAGTTTACTAAGCAAGAGCACACAAGAAGAGAAGAGCTCCTCTCTGCGTGTTTTCCCTTAAATACTAGCATTTTAGGCGGGAAATCACACCACTCCTTCCTATGCTTATTGGATATTAACTTAATGATTGACAGCTTAGCTGAGGTCCAGATTTCTAGGATTAATTACTATGCAGCTCCTAACCACAAAAAGCTGCAGGTTGCACTTATTCAGCACTTTCTTGTCTTAAAATTGGTTCTCTTTTATGACTTTTGTGTTATGCTCGCGCCTTGTACTAAAACTTACTTTACAGGGGAAACTTTAGAATTAATTTTAAGTTAAGACTTTCTAATGGGATTTTCTTTAAATTATTGCTCACTATTAATTTAAAATAATAAAATAATAATTTAAAAACTTACCTCTCTTTATCCTTTCATATCCCCCCCCCTCCAAGACAACGTTCCCCTGGGCTCGCCTGCAAGAACATGGGAACTCATTCCGAGGTGGCAGATAGTCCAGGAAAAGATGGTCTGTCTTATTGTGTAGAAGGAGAAGTGCGTATATTTTCCCTTTAATTATTAATTTAGTCCCGTTTATTGAATTTTTTTTTTTTTTTTTGTAGACCTGCATGTTCCACATGCTCAACCCTATACATACAATAGTGTCATAGGAGTAATATAAAAATATAAAATAAAACATAATGTAGCACTCGTATACAATATTTAGTAAAGCAGAGACAATTTTTCTTGATCCCAACTAGTTGGTAAAGTTTATAGTCTTATAATTGTTTTTTGTTCATTTGTAATGAACTATGATAACAAGGTCCTGTAAATATGTTTTTTAATTGCTCAGTAAGAAAAATAGTTCATTTCTTTGGCGCAGAAGTCCTTTGGGTTTTGCACAGAGTCTTTAACATTACATAAAAATATAATGATGTTGAACATGATATTACACATCTGCAAGGAATCTATTTTTTAAAAGAAATATACGGAACTTGCAGTTTTCTCTACTGTCCATATATTTGAAAAAATGACACCATAAATACATTTGTATCATTTCAGATCATTGACACTATTTCCTGGTTAATGTAAAACATATTTTCAAACAATTAGATAAAAATACTTACTAAAGATGCAAACAATAACAATATTAACAACATCAAAAATTTTTACAACTTATTTACACCTAAAACCAAGTTAATTACTTTGTTTGAGTAATTATTTGTTTTCAAAGTATTACAGACTGCTATAAACTTCAAGTTTGGCAATCCACAAAAATTATATGGTGGGTACATTAACCCTTGAAACTCTGAGAATGTCAAGCCTTTCCAAAAATAATTTGGGATAAAGGTGGAAACTGGCTAGCTTCTACAGAGAGGGAAAACAAATCAGCTTTCCCGTGTTCTCCAAACACATCACAATGTTGAAGATCAGGAGACCATGAGAAAACAGACTGCTTATAGAAAGGGGGCTTAGGAGTGGAGGATCCTCATTTCACGAAACCATCTACATGATATTTAAGAAAAAAAAATTAAATAAACCAAAAAGGTATATTTGTAAAAAAGAAAAGTTAAGGGCACGCTAGTGCCACTGAGTCAAAGAAAGAAAGATATGTCTCCCGACATCCCTCCGATTTCTTTAACTCAGCTAGGATCCTCATCCAATGTGTATGGGGAAATAGGAAAGCAAAAAAAAAAAAAAAAAAACATGGGACAGGAAGCTGATACCTAACTACTTTATTCATGACTTAATTTGAAATTTTTAGGATTATTATAGTATCTTAACTTAGATGAATGGACAATTTCTGAATTTCTCTTAAAATGAGGACTGGGTTTGTCTATCTCAAAATTAACGTTAGATAATTGTCTTAAGATTTTATATGGACCTGAACAAGGTGAACTCAATTTACGCGTGTTTGGATATTGAAATTCCTCATAAATCACTTCATCTCCAACTTTAAATTCCACAGGGAGAAATCGAGCATCGTATCTGACTTTGTTTTTATTATGATATTGTATTGTTTTTTTCTTTTGCTATTTTTCTAGCTTCATCAACTGAAGGGCAGTAATTATTATTTGTCAATAAGGGGTCATATGGTAATTCTCCTAATAATAAATATTTAGGTGGAAACTGAGTTACTGAATGAGGTGTTGAGTTATACTGATTTAAAACTTCTTCAAGTAATTTAGTCCAGGGAATTTTGTTTGAAGAAGAATTAACTTTACACTTTAAACGCGTAACAATAGTCTGATTGAGTCGCTCGACTTTCCCGTTGCACTCGGGATGATGGCTACTTGTTAATAGGTGTTTAACATAATAATTTCGAAGAAATTTTTAAAAACGGGATGAAGTGAATGCTGCATTTCTGTCCGTTAACAATTTTTTAGGCACTTGAATTTGAAATATTTGTTTTAAAAAGTTTGTATAAGTTTCAGTGGTAACGCTTTTTGATGGAAATCCCCACACATAACGGGTGGCATGGTCCATGACCAAATGCAAATACTTTTTTGTAGAATTATAATAATTAAGTCCACCAACAGTGTCCAAAGACAAACATTCAAAAGGTTTATCTGTTGGTGGTACTTGTTGTAACAAGCCAAATCTTTTTTGTTTACATTTTTTGTTCAATTGACAAATATGACAATGTTTCACAAAACTTTCAATATCTTTATTAATATTAGGCCAATAATACTGGGGTGTAATTAAATTTACCATTTTATAAATTCCAGGATGTCCAAATTGAGTGTGGGTTTTCTCTAGTAGGGATAATCTTAATGACATAGGGACTATTATCTTATACAAACCTTTCTTTTTAATTATATTTACATCATCAATTTCAATAATTTTCTTACCATTAATAATTATATTTTCTTTTTTCTGATTGTCTTTAATTTCATTTAAGTCAAGGAGGTGTACATGGTGTGACACATTTTCTAAAACAGGCAATCGGGATAACATATCAGCTTCAATATTAGTTGAACCTTTTTGATATTGAATTTGGTAGTCAAACATACTAAGTTTAAGGGACCAGCGGAATAATCTTCCTCTTAAATTTTTAACATTTTTTAGCCAAGTGAGAGCCACATGATCTGTATGTATGACAAATTTTTGACCGTGCAAATAATGATAAAATTTATCTAAAGCATCAATGATTGCTAAACATTCTAATTCAGTAATGGCATAATTTTTTTCATAATTACGTAAGTTTCTAGAATGATATGCTACTGGATGTAAAGTGCCATTCTCATCTGCCTGCTTATCAACACATCCCACACCATGACTCGATGCATCAACAAATAAATGACAGGGACTTTTGGGATCATAGAGTCTTAAAATGGGTTTACTTATTAGAGCATTTTTTAATTTTTGGAAGGAAGTTTCGCATTTTTGGTCCCAAACATAGGGGACATTTTTCTTTAGCAAATTATTTAATGGAGCTCTAGTTTTTGCATATTGTGGAATAAATCTAGCATAAACATTTACGGATCCCAAAACTCTCTGTAATTCCTTGACATTTTTTGGTGGTTTCAAATTTTTTATGACCTCAATATTGGGATTATCAGGCGTAATAAGTCCATTAGTAATTTCATATCCTAGAAAATTAATTTTTGTTTTGACAAAATTACATTTTGATAATTTTAATTTTAAGTTTTCTTTAACACAGATTTCAAAAAGTTGCTCTAAGTGCTTGAAATGTTCTTCTTCTGACTGTGAAAATACAATAATATCATCAAAATAATTACATGCAAAATCTATTTTGTATTTATTTAAGATTCTTCTAATTGTTCGATTGAAGATAGCGAGGCATTCTTGAGGCCAAAGGGCAGGTATTTCCATTCATATAATCCAAAAGTTGTAGCAAAGGCCAATTTTTCAGTATCTCTTGGGTGGATAGGAATGTGCCAATATCCACTTGCCAAGTCGAGGGTGGAAAAGAATTTTGCTTTAGCTAATTTACCTAATAAAGTATCTATTCGGGGAAGTGGTTCAGCATCGGTTTTTGTTATCGAATTAAGTTTACGGAAGTCAACACATAATCGACTCTTTTTTCCTTCTTCCTTCTTATACACCAGGGTTACAGGTGCCGAATAAGGGGAACAACTTTCTTTTATTATACCTGCCTGTAATAAATTTTGAATTTGGGTTTTAATTTCTTCTTCTTCCTTAGGGGAAGTTCTATATGCTCTGAGTGAAATAGGTAAATCAGAAGTTAAATAAATTCTCTGGGGTTCCATACGAATTCTTCCAACGTCATATTTTGATTTAGCAAAAATTTTGACATATTTTGATAATAAAGTAGGAAGTTTTCCTTCTCTAGCAGACTGAGGAGTTACGTGATTTTCTTCAGTGGCAGGAGTGTACTCTATCTTCTCTACCCTATTATTTGATTGAACATTAACATTTTCATTTCTAATTGTATTTTCACTTTCAGGAAGTAAATGTAAGGTTTGAGAGCAACTTGGTATATTTTTTAACAATGGTAAAATATTGTTTTTTTGTGTTACACATTTTTTAGCACAATCAAAAGTTAATTCAAATAGTCCACAATGATCTAAGCTAAGGAGAGCATATGGTAAGTTATTATTCAAAATAAACATATCAATATTTTTTGTAATATTACCTATTTGTAATAACAGGGAACATTTTTTGGTAATCTTCAACATCCCATGTGTTTGTACAACATTTATTGGCGAGATATTTTTTGTGGGAAGTCGATATTTCTGAACAAAATGCTGAGGAAGAATACTTAAACTGCTGCCTGTATCGAAAATTAAGGGAATAGGATTATAGTACGATTTTAACACTTTGACTTGTTTGCTGATTCTTTCTTTGGGTACCCTTCTTTTGAATTATGCGACCGGTCGCGGCAAACTGTCAATATGTGTTATTTACACCTTTTGTCGTACTGTTTCCTACTGTGGACTCTTCTGTGGTATGAGTCGGTTGTTCCTGCTTGAAAGGGCATTCTCTATGCCAATGAAACGCGTTAGGGATGTTAATTTTAGTACAATATTTACATGGAAAAGGAGGTAAAGGTCCTTGAAAATGTAGTTGTGCATTTGCGTTTGACTGCTGGGGTCTAGGCCCTCGTAAATTGGGTCGGTTATCATGAGTCCTAGTGGGTTGATTTTGATTAGAGTATCCCATATGGGGTCTATTTACATTAGGAAATCGATAACTCCAAGGTTGTGGACGGGGATTGTATTGCACAGGGGCCCTATTGAAGACTTGAGAGTAGTTATATTTTGGATACTGATCCGACTTAGGTGGGAGGGGTTCAGCTGATTTTTCCGATAGTTGCAATTTATCTAAGCGATGAACCAAATCCCTCCATTCATTTATGCTTTTCGGGGAATTAACCACCACAAGTTGTTTTAACGTTAAAGGCAATCCGTCTGTTAACCCGTCCAACAAGAATTTAGGTTCTAGACCTAAAGCTCGTCCTACTTGAAGTTTTCTATGATAGTAATCATAAAACATTGTCACTCTGTTTGAATACAATACTCGAAAAATCATTTAAAGAGGTCTCTCCAGGTGTAGTAAATTGCTCATTAAAAATTTCTACTACTTCTTCCCAGTGCATCATATTTAAGCTATTATTAACATAAACTGTTAGGGCTCTCCCCTTTAAAAACCTTTGTATATTTCTAACCTTCCAAATTGCATCTTTTTTATTCTCCTCACACCACGCATCAAAATACGGCAACCACGCCGTCCATAACATTCCATTTTCAGGGCAAAATTCAATAAGCACATTTTCCTCTTTTACCTGTGTGTTTGTAGAAGAGGAAGAGTTATTTAATTCACTTAAATTACCCTGCTCCGTCTCTGAAATGACACCTAAATTATCTCCACCTGTATTCTCAGGGACCACTGGATCTTCGGGTGGGTCCTTGGCCATCTTAACTTCTATTTTTTAACTTCAAATTTAGAAAATTCAAAAAAAAAAATTTTTTTTTTTTTTTCAAAGAAATTCAACCTTTATGAACCATATTCAAGTTTCAAATAAAAATAAAAATTTAGAAAATAATACAACTTTGTGAAAATATCAATTTTTAAATTAATTATGCAGAACATTAAAAACAAAAACTAATTTAGATAACCCTTAAATATAATAATATTCAAATTTCAAATAAAAATTCAAAAAATAACAACTTTGAGAAAATATCAATTTTTAAAAATAATTATGCAGACATTAAAAACCACCACTAATTTAGATAACTCTTAAACATAATAATATGCAAATTTCAAATAAAAATAAAACTTCAGAAAATAATACACTTTAACTTTGAAAATATCAAAAAATTTTATGCAGAAAATGAACAATCAAAAATAATTTATATACTCCTTAAATATAATAAAAATTCATTATTAAATATGGGAGAACTGCAAAATACTCATTTTTAATATAGTAATTAACACACATTAAAAAATACTTATTGTATTATTATTATTACTTTTTTTTATTATTATTATTAAAGTTCCTCTTTATTTTAAAATAAATAAATCATTTGCTCACTTACTTTCCTGTGCTGGAATAAAAAAGAAAAATAAATAAAAAAAATTGCTACTTCCACTTTATGTCTGCAGTTGTTTATATTCTGTTATCTTTGTTTAATTCTCCATCCAGTGAATGAGGCCATTGACCTTGATGAAATAACACATTTGATGAAGGAAGAACACCATATTAGTAGCCAAAGCACTTGATAATTGAAGAAACATCTGCTCTTGACCTTGATGAATGCAGAGAGAGAAACAAAACTTGACACACTTTCTTTGAGATGCAATTCAGTCTCTGTTGAATAAGTTCTTTTGCCTGATTGAATGAATATATTATCCTTTATTTTCTTTTCTTCATTAGGTATTAAAGATAAGGAGTGATATTTTTCTTTTGAAAAAGGCTGCCTTTATTCATATAGCTTTAATTTATTATTTTCTTTCCTTCTGTGGATTTAGTTTATTGTTTTTCTTTCTATTGAAAAGGGTTGCTTTTATTGATATAGATTTAATTTCATGTTTCCCCGAGAGGGGTCAGGATCAAACATAATTAATTTTCTTGCAGCCATAACTTGAGTACCATTATTTTTTATTTTATGCAGGTGTTCCATGCCTGTCGACTTATTTTAATGTGACGAATTCCCTTACTTGAATCACATAATAGCTATGAAGGAAAGAGGCTGGCACTCAGTAAATACTCCGGATGAAATCACAGATATTTATTAATCCATCTGGAACATATAAGGTACAGTCCATGATTGTGAGTTGAGCAAATGGATGCAGTGCAGTGCAGCCGAATGCGATCACGTGACCCCTCTCGGGCCGTTATTTGACGTAAGTTTACTAAGCAAGAGCACACAAGAAGAGAAGAGCTCCTCTCTGCGTGTTTTCCCTTAAATACTAGCATTTTAGGCGGGAAATCACACCACTCCTTCCTATGCTTATTGGATATTAACTTAATGATTGACAGCTTAGCTGAGGTCCAGATTTCTAGGATTAATTACTATGCAGCTCCTAACCACAAAAAGCTGCAGGTTGCACTTATTCAGCACTTTCTTGTCTTAAAATTGGTTCTCTTTTATGACTTTTGTGTTATGCTCGCGCCTTGTACTAAAACTTACTTTACAGGGGAAACTTTAGAATTAATTTTAAGTTAAGACTTTCTAATGGGATTTTCTTTAAATTATTGCTCACTATTAATTTAAAATAATAAAATAATAATTTAAAAACTTACCTTTCTTTATCCTTTCATATATTATTGATTATTTCTTTAAACTAGAAACATTTTTAAAATGTCCTTGAAATTATCAGCATTAGGAGAACAAAATGAGTTTTTTTTTTTTTTTTTTTTTTTTTTGAGAGAGAGAGGAGGAGTTTTGATTGAGATAAGCAGATTGATTACAAAATTTGATTATGCATTATAATTTGAATCCAGTACAGCATCCATTATCTGGCAATCACAGGACTGACTCGATTTCGGTTATTGGAATTTTTCGGATTTCAGTCAATGCTGTAAACGGAAATAACATGTCTGTAAGAGCAAACCCTTCCTTTAACAAAAAAAAAAAAAAAAAAACTTACCAATAAACTGTACTTATAACTTAAATAATTCATTAGAGAAAAAAAGTAAAAGAAGTGTACTTATCTATCTTTAAAAGAAATTTCTATAATAATAACATTCTGAAATTAGCAAAAACATTTTATCTTCTGCTTAATGCTTCACACATATCCTTTTTTTTTTTTTTTAAATACTTAAGCCTTCTCAATAATAAAGTTTCTTGAATCTTAATATAGACATAATACCATGTTCCTGTAGTCACATTCGCTCATCTGTTTAATTTGTTTTTGTTTTATTTTAATAAACTTAAAATGCAGCAAGGTGATGCAATTCAATGTATCAACACTTTTTACTGGTAACATTGGTATTGGAACTTTGTTTTTGCATCTCAGAACTTTGTTTTTGTGCTGGTCACTCGTGTATGATTATCGTATTGGATTGGTATATCGTATTTGAATTCGGTAGAAATGCTTTTGATTTTTTGAAAGAAAGTGATTTTATGACCATTTTCTGAATTTAATTTTTCGGCTACTCTTCGATATAGGGCATTGGCGATTTGTTACCCAGTGATGCAATTCAGTGTATCGTACACTTTTTACTGATAATCTTTTCGTATCGGGACTTTGTTTTTGATTTTGTGTCAGACGCTTGTTTTTGTTTATCGTATAGGAATTTTTTTTTTTTTTTTTACTTTATGGTAAAATGAGGTTTTAAAAAGAATTTTTTTTTTCTTCTTCTTCAGATCTTGATACCTCAAAAAGATAAGGATAATACCAAATTTCAATAAAAAATATATTTTGTAATTTGCTCCCTTTTTTTTTTCAGTCTGAAAATTACTTTAAGAACGAAAACTACGTGTCCCCTGAGATCCGATGCAATTATTTTTTTGTGTCCTGCCCATGATTTTTTGCATAATTTACATGCTATAGCACATAAATGGCTTCACTGATGACCATGATATGCAATCATGCAGAATCAGGATGTAACACATTTATAAGTCAATGAAACATATCTAAAGTGTATTAATTCTCAGTTACCACAATTTAAAAAAAAAATCATGCAGTTACTACACTGGGTATATGTTTTAATCCCTGGTAAATACTTTTTTTATATTTTTTTCATAATGATTATGTATTTCCATAAGAATTTTTACTATTAACATTATTAATAAATTGCCACAATTTATGGCACTGATACTCTTACCATGTCTATGGTGTACAAATTCTGTTTAATCAAGAATAAAACTGTATCAATAATAGTCTTCAAAGAAAAAGTTTGTTTAAATGCACATTTTTATTAAAATAAAATAAATTTTAAATATCTTTGAATCTTTCTTATTACATTAACCCGCCAGTGCACGGGTTGGGTCTGTGAGACCCAGTTTATTTACTAGAATACAATGTAAGAGAAACATTTTATATATTCTGTGAAAAAAAAAAATATAAGAAACTTAAAATTTATACTTTGTAATCTTTTATTGTGTGATTTTATTTTGTGGGTGTTATATTGTAACCATTCAAATATTGAAAGAAAACTGTCTTTTTCCCACCCGTGCACTGGCGGGTTAAGAACAATGTTTCGTTCTTTCAGAAAATTTTCCAAACTAATTCATATTTTTGATGCTCTCAAAAATATTTATGCATTGATCTTGTATTTCATGAAAAACTCTTTTTGCTCCATGCAGAATTTTTATCACAAAAAGTACGCAAGACCAACAGCATAATTTTCCTAATGCAATTCCACTACAAATCTTTTTAGTTCTAAAACCATGAGATTTTGAATTTAACATGTGTTATTTTCCAATTTTCTTTTTCTCCTATATCATCACAATTTCTAGAGTCTGGTGATCTTAATAGTATTTGTAACAAATTGAATAAAATATCAGTTGTTCAATACATATCTTTGTTGTAAAATTTATAAAATATGACAAAAGTCAACTAGAAAGATGAAAAATAGAAAAAAAGAAAAAACTATAAAATGATAAGCATAATATATTCAGAAAAATCAAATTAACAATTTTCTTCAAAACATAACTAGAAAACTTGCTATTTAATTCTCATAAAAAGTCTATTCATTTCTTTCTGACCACTGAAGAAACACAATAGAGTTTTGATAATGAACTAATTATCTCCATGGTAACCAGGATAGCAGAGACAGGTTTGATAAGCTTCTCTAATGCTTATTATTATCATTGTTATTCAGTTAATAAAAAATAAATGATTGTGCCTAGAATGAATCAAATTATTAGGCAAAACTGTTATGTTATTTATTGAAAACCAGGTGTAAATTAAAATTAAATTATTGAAAGAAAGAAACTATAATAAACTGTGTATATAAGGAAAAGAGATTTAAAGTAAGATTTTTTAAAAGTAAAAGATTTTTTAAAATAAGATTTATGAGAATTTTTTTCCCCCTTTATTTCTCTTGAAAAATTGCCACTATTGTGCTTAGTGAAATAACTTAAATGTAAGAGGAACAAAAAATGAAAATTACATACCTTCGAGCCACTAATGAAAATGTTTTTATGCTTGGGAAAAACATCGACATCCAAAACAATGTCAAGATGATCTCTTAGAAGCTGACAGTTAAAATTTGGAAATTGGAAAACTTTGATTTGAGAGCTATTTGTAGCAACTACTAAATATTCATCAGACTTTCCCATGAACTTTGTGCTAAGGATGTCATCATTGTAACCTACAAACTGAACAGAACTTGATTTGAATCATAAACAAAATACAATAATACTTTTAATATGACTGATATAGCACCAAAAATAAATAAATAAACAACAATCAAAAATTTTCCAGAATAGTCAAGATATTAAAAGAGGTAAAATCTAAACTGAATACAAATTATTAATCAATCAAACGTTTGCAATATAGATCAATATAGAAACTATCATTTACATCAGGGAGTCTATCAAGACCCCCCTGAATATATTGTATATAATTCTATATTAAAAAAAATAAAAGTATACATAGTTTGGTATAGTTATTTAATCAAATCTATAACACCTTTATTAAAAGTTTAACTACATAACACGCTGCCTCGCCACACTTTTATGATCATAAACATTTTTAGATTAACTTGAAACATGTTATGCATACATGCTTAAAATATATTATGCAAGTTCACTGTAGCATGTTTCTTAATGGAACTGGTATGAATGACATGGGTAGTTTATGTACAGATTCTACCCCTCTCCACCCTCCAAAGAAAGATATTTTTGTATGTGAGAGACACTTCTTTTAGGCTTTTTTATCTGTATACTGCACAGAATATAACAAAATTAATAATCATCATTAATATGCACAAAAATGTATAATATGGTTAATAATGTAACATACAGCATGCAAAAGTATAGTAATAATGTAATATAGGTGAAAATTGTTCAAAGTACATTTTTAGTTATGCTAATTTAAAATCCTTAAAACAAGGGGGGAAAAAATTAATACATTGTTCTCTCTTTTCAAAATATTTTTTAATACATCACATAATAACTACACAGAAACAACCTATGACAAACACTTACTTGCTCTTTTAATGTAAAATTTTTCAGGTCATATAACAATATATTGTGTTCAAAAGTAGTTATTCCAATGGCATTCAGAGCAGGAACAAAATAACCGTGAGTTATTAATGATCCTTCAAATGATGACTCCTCAGGAAGAACAACAGGTGAATCAACTTGAGTATAAACACATTTCCCAGAATTAGCACTCCAAACTTTCAGTATGCCTATAGTTAAAATAATAAATTAAAACATACCCAATTACGAATGAAATTATTATTAAATGCATTTTAGTAACCTTACAATAAAGAATCCTAGGCAGGGCTTGAAAATTTTCAAAATTTATGCATGCCCTGCTAATCATATTAGCTTAAAAGATACAAGTCTAAATAAAAATTTTACATGCTCAAACATCTTGTTCTTTTTTTTTTTTTTAAATAATCATACAACTGGTATTGATCTATCAAAAAAGAATTTATGTTAACAGCATTATATCTATGTATTGCCATTACTTATTTCATTTCAGTTAAAGCATAAATCAAAAAGATATTTGTGACTTCTGAATATTTATTTTTAGAAAGGAAATTTCAATTAAATATTTCCACGCCCGTTCTGAAAAACAAGGGGAAAACAAAAGATGACCAATCTTAATTTTACCTGCCTCCAGGCACGTTGCGCAAAATAATTTTTGAGCTTTGGTTTAAGCATTCCTAATTATCATTTACACTTTATCATAGACAGAAAAATCGAATATATATTTTTTTTTAAAAGTATTTTTAGTTTACTTTCAAAAAGCAAACACACAAAATACAATTTATGAAAAAGTATGTAACATTCAGTAAACTGCTTCAGTTATGAAAATGAAATGTTATCCCATCTTATTTCCCAATTTTTTTAATTTTTTACTGAAAATACACTCAGTTCAAGCATTAACAACTGGTCCTCTATGAATGTGGATTTAAAAGTACACAAAAAGCAAAAATTTATGATTTAGCTGAAAATCTTCTAAAATGAGGACAGATTTTTGATTATTATTTAATTTGCAACATTAAGTTTAAACAATAGAATCATGGTTTTACACTAAAATGACTAGATTTTGACTACAAAGCTAAGTAATTTTGCAATCATAATGCCCGCTTGGGTTCTTTTGGTATTAACCTGGATATGCAATTCACAGACAATTGAACCTCGTTAACGTGAACACGCCTTAATGTGAATTACATTTAGCATGAACTGTTTCCAAAACCCCCGTGAAAATGAAGATTAGTTACTGATAGCATGAATTATTGATAACATGAACACATTTTTTATTCCCCTTGAGATTCACGTTAATGACATTCAATTGTATTTACGTACATTGGCAAAAAACACAAAAGCATAAGCAATACACAAAGGCAAAATATTGAAATAAAGTATAAGAATTTTGATGACAAAATCATTATTTTAGAGTAATACATATTTTTTAATCTTCAACCTATCAAATAAAAAAGCCTACTCTTTAACACGCAGTGTGTTTTACTTTAAAAAGGATAAAAATAAAGCATACCTGTGAGCGCTAAAATTACTTTATTTTGATAAATCAAATTGAAACTATAGTTATCTAAGTATCTATCGATGCTTTATGTGTGCCCCTCCAATTTCACAGCAAATATCTATATGGTGTACCAATTCTTGTCACACTTGTGATAGAATATCCTTTACATTCAAATATTTCAGTTACCCACTGCATCAACTGCTGTAAGTCCAGGGGAAATAGTTGAAAAATGAACCCTTTAACATATAACTTTATAGGGGGAAAAAATCACAAGGCATTGATCAGGGGATCTCAGTAGCCAACAAAGCAATGGCATATTCTTCGGTCAAGCATGGCCAATACATACTTTTCTTTGCAATTAGTGGTGTCATTTTGATTAACATTTTGTCTAACAGCAATTTTTCATGTTGCCAGATACAACTTATATAATTGTAGTTCTAAAATTTATTTGTTCTGGCTAAATAAATCATGTACAGTATTTATACTGTGCTATTCTTTTTATCCCATTCAATATGAAACACCCTGTATTTAATCATTGGCATGGATAGATAAAACTTTTATTTAATTAACTGATGTAACCAGGGGTGATTGTGACTCAAAGGTAAAAACCCTGAAAATTACAGCCTCAAATTAGAAAAGACCTAGAATTTCAAATAATACTTAAACTATTTAGGCCAGAAACCCTCAATCCTTTTACATTTCATTCACATATCACCTAGATAACAAATTAATAACCAATGAAAGCAAAAAATAACTTTATAGGAAATATGAAAATACAGATGGGTTGCAGTAAAAACCCTGAACACAAACACCCCTGTAGTAACAAATAAATATAAAAAAAAAAAAGGCTGAAAATTTAAATTTACAAAATATTGAATTTAGCTTTAAAAAACTCATCCCTAATATATAACAAAATTTATTCAACCAATCTGTATTCTTAAAAATCAATGATCTAGAAACCATCAACAAATATATTATATTACAAGTTAATCTATATATAATGAGAATTTCTCATTAGTTATCCTTTAAGGCTGCACATAAGTCAGATCCCCCAACCCCCATTTTCCTTCTCATGTTATCCTATGGTATTTTTGTTGCTTTGTTTTATAAAGATATCTCATTCAAAAATAAAGTTTTTCTAATTCCTTTTTTTTTTTTTTTTTTTTAAATATTACTCTTTGAATAAATAACCTTTTAGCTTAACACGTTGATCGCCATATCAGCCATCGGTGACTGACAGTGTCAAATATGATATAAAACCACGTCAAACATCGGTGGTTGACAGTGTAAAATATAATATAAAACTAAAAATATTACACTGTTTCAAGTAATTACTTAAAATTTATTTAAAATTTACTTAATTTTTATTTATTACATGATAATATCATTAAGGAATTTTAATGGATTTTATTAAGAATTCGAGTGGCAATCAACGTGTTAATGAGCATTGTTTTAGGACGGAGGACTTAGTCTCAATCTACAGATTTTCACGATACCAGTTTTACGATAGTTGGACATTTATCGAAATTATAATTGAATAATTTGAAAGTGATATTATAATTTGAAAAAAAAAAAAAAAAAGTCTTCTGTACTAAACTAAATTCTGCTTTTGCCAGAATTTTATCTTTTTTTTTTTTTTTGAAAGAAAAAGAAAAGAAACAAAAATGAATAATAATTAGTTTTGAAACAAATAGTATCGAAAAAGTTTTTTTTAATAATTTTGAATTAGAAAATAAAAGTGTGCATGCAGAAGGAAAAAAAAAAAAAAATGAAAAGAAAAGAAAAAGAAACAAGATAATTAAGTTTGAATTTGAGTTGGTAACTTAAGGATGCCTTTGATATAGTAGTATTAGGTCTTTGCATAAATTCGCACGGTTTTTTATTGCTTCATTTCATAAAAATACATCAATGAAATGACAATTTTTAATCAAAATACTCTCCATTACTTTCTATAACCTTTGCTCATTTTTTGGGTAACAAATGTATACCACGGCGATAGAAGCTCTCATCTTTGGAGGCAAAAAATGATCTGCGTCTGCATGAAATTTTGCAATGACCTAATAACTTCTTTTTTTTTTTTTTACAATATTAAGTAAAATTGATGCTGTCAGAAAAGACATATTTTCATGCTGTCTGTAAATAATCAAATTTGTTTTTCTCAATGTGTAATAAGTCAGTCAAACTGATGATAACTATGTTAAATTCATTTAATTTTTTTTTTTTTTTTTTGGACATGCTTCATATAGGCTATAAAAGAGAGAAATTATGATTTAGCCAGAAATCTGTACAACGAAAATTCACTGTTATTTAAATTTACACTTAATATGACATTTTAAAGAAAAGCAATGTATCTACTTGTAATTATATCTGCAAAATTGCATGATTTTAGTGGTTTTTTTTTTTTTTTTCCCCGTCTATTCTTACTGACGACATCCAAATTATCTGGTGTGCCACTCACATTACTTTCTCTTATCCTGTTAGTTCTAAAAACTATTTTATACATATTATAAATCTGTGTGAAAAAGTTACCGCCCCCCTATTTAAAAACTATTGTACCTACATTCATAAAATACACAGGGGGGGGGGGGGGGGGGGGGGTTATTTAAAATTTTACTCCAAATTATTCAGAGAAATTTTAGCCAACCCACACTTAGAAACGTACCGATATTAGTCGAAGTTTTCAAATAGAATACCCATAAGGTCTTCAAAATACTAAATGTAGATTTTAATTATTTATTTTTAAGTTATGCTGATAACAGCCATATAGACCAGCTACAAAAAGTTTCATCTCCAAATTCAGGAGACTTCAAAACGCTTAATTGTAGTAAAAACTCAATGTCTATAAATGGAATTTTAAAAATTAATTTTAGTATTTTATTAAGTAAATTTAGGACCCTTTGCTCACTAACCTAATAGGTGACATATTTGTAAAACTTCATTTTTGAATGAGATATTCTTATAAAATGAAGCCACAAAATCCCACTAAATAACATATCAGAAGAAAGAAAGAGGGAATCTTACTGATGCTTAGACTTAAGAGTGTAGGCCTCTAAAATTGAAATAATCAAACAATAGTTAACATTTTTGCTATAAGAATGTATGTATGCAAGTATACAATTTATTTGTCTAGTATTTATTCTATTATAATAAAAAAATTGTTTATTTAGGTCAAGTTATTAGAGAAAAATTTGTAAATTTATTTAAATTATTTTTAGAAATTTGAAATTGTACTTAGAATGTTTTGGAAATTTATTTATTCTATAGTCTGATTGTAAAATACACTTACAAAACACAAAAATGTAGTTCAAACAAGTCTGTAAAAAAAAATTAATTTGTATTCTATTAAAGTGAAGGAACCTAATCCAGATCATCAGACTGGAATTCTAAAATAAAAATTAATAAAAACATCTTAATGAAATAAAACTTTTGATTAAAGAAAATCAAAGTTTTGTTATATTTTTTGCAGCATCAAGATATTGTTTGTGACTTGTATGCTCGAAAAGAAAGAATGGCTAATTATAATATTTAAAAATCAATAGATGACATTAGTAATTGTTTTGTGCTTTTTAGAAACTTAAAATAATATGTATGATTTAAATGTCCTTCTTTATCAGGCATGTTGTGCTTTTACTTATTTATTGTTTTCTGACAGGATAACTGAGAATTTGAGTGTTTATCACAAGTGAGTTGTAAGGTAAGTAAGGTAGTCTTGGATATTAGCTTTTGGCTTTCTTATATATAGCATACGACATAATTTATAACAATTCAGGTAAATAACAGGTTTATTTAAATTTTGTTTAGCTTAAAAGAATAGTTCAATATTTTATGTAATGCATTAGAGTGCTTACCTTTATCACCAGCAGTAATAAAATAAGTTTCACTGGAATTTAAATTTACATCAGCAATGAAAAATTGTTCTGGAGCCAAAATGCATGCTTCAATGCTCTGTAAATTAAATTTTTTTACTATTTATACTTTTAAAAATACAAATTTACGTTATAAAAATTAATGTGCAGTTTTAAGTCTTAAAGCACTTACTTCATAAATTGGAATAGTTTTCTTCAGTGAGAAATCAGTCAAATCCCAAATAAGAACAACTTTATCTCGACTAGAACTATAAAATTATTTAGTATTATTTAGAAAACAATACATATAGAAATAGCAATCAGTTGTTAGAAATTAGAATGATGAAATGTTTCAAAGAGCAATGTACAGATGAAGAACACAGTTGAACTTCTATAAGACAAACTCCAAAACTCAAATGTTTATTCTCTTAAGTCTTACACTCCACATAGGGGGGAAGGAGGGGAGGGGACGGAAGCATGCCATACATTACATGTGTAGTTTTTGTAAAGTAAATCTATTATATTTGAAGTAATTTTCACTTCTTGCACTTTTCACAACTCTCAAAGGCTGACTATGCAAATAAAGACATCCTATATATTAAAACACAAACAAGGATATTTTTTTTAAAGATTGAGATGGGAATATTTAAGCATGCACAAAAATCTTTGGGCCAATCCGAAACTATCACATTCTTCTCATTAGAAAAATTAAAAATATGAACCAACAACTCAGGAAAAAAAAAAAAAAAAAACAGTATGAGAATTTCTTTAACAAAGAAATTTAATATAAATCAGCTTCTTACTACCACAAATGGTATTACAAGCTATATTAATACCTTGAAATGAAGTATCATTTTGAATAAATATGGTAAGCTTTAATTTAAAAATTTATTTTTAACAATTTTCTCTCTCTCTCTTTTTAAATAATTCATTGCAAAAAACTACTAATAAAGTTTTACAAAATTCTTTAACCCCTTAACTGCCCCAGGCATACATTCGTCTCGTTAAGCCGATGCATTAACTGCCCCAGGCGTATATACATGTATTTCCTTTGTACTGTGCTGTTACCAATGCAACTAGCTTCACAGCTTTTAAATACAATAAAATGACCTTGAATGTGACCTTGATAATTTTTTAATGGATTTAATTATATCAGAGAAGAAGGGTGCGGGAGGAATCTGAAAGCGAATGTTTCTGGAACAGTGAAAGCATAACTATGCTGCACACTTGTGTGAAAAAACGGTGGTACTGGTAAGTAAACCTCGTAAGTTTTCCTCGACAGGTAAGGGGTTAATAATAATAAAAATTAAAAAACACATGTCATGTTTTCAGATGAATACATTATTTGTAGAGTTAAACTATATTTCACAGACTAAATGCCACTTTGATGACAATGTATCATCGGATGTTCTCTTTGAACTTCGATTTCATATTTTTCTTTAACTGTTGATTTATTTAACTATATTTTTTATTTTTTCCCTTTAATTTTAAAAAGGTTGACTTTTATTAAATTATTAATAACCTGTTTAGTAAAGAACTATTTAAAATTCATAACATTTCAGATTTTAATTTTATTTAATCATTGCAAAAATCATATTTTATTAATAGAAATTTAATAAAAATCAGGTTGTTATTATTTAAATTGCTTTTATTTTACAATTTTAACAAATATTCTTAAATGATATAGTTGGAGAAAAATATTTCGCAGAATATGAAAAACCCACTTTCAAAAAACTATGTTTTTTCACAATGTTTTATATTTCATAAGACAATATTTAAGAAAGCTTTTGAAAAAATAATTAAATTTTAGAAATAATTTCAATTTTAAATAAAGTGCAAGAATCTATTCCATGCTGCCAATGAATGACTGCTCGAACAGCTATAAAGATTCTTAATAATCACGGATAAATTATTTTTTATACTATTATCATTAAAATAAAACAATTCATTCAGCTGTTTATATATGAAAGGACAAAAGTGATCTCATTTAAAACTTATAACACTGAATTAATTTTAATGATGTTCTTTAAAATTATAAGTAAATGAATTACTTTTTAACGGCACAAAAAGCAAAGTTGGATTTTCTATTTCACTCCTTATGTGATGACGTGGAATAAAATAAGCCAATAAATGATTTTTTAATGATTATCTAATAAATTTATCTTTAAAGATGTTCTAAAATAAACAATCCAATATAATTTCCAATAACAATGCAATTAAATAAATAATGATTAAAGCATTCAATACAAAAAAGGCAGAACCATTAGATGAATAATACTTACATAAATAAATGATCAACAACTTCAAATAGAAAATAATTGATGGAAATTGTTTATGATTTTTCTTTTTTTTTTCCTTTTAGATAATTCAAAACTCAGAACTTTGTAAACATTTCTTTTAATTAGGGGTGGGAATCGATTAAGAGTTTTAACTGGGTTAATCGTAGTTCATTAATCGATTAATCGGTTGATTAATCGAATTTTTAATCGGTTTTCATTTTTCTTTATATAATTTTATTTCAATCATGAATAAAATTCTCATATTGTGTATCCGCGTTTGTAATGATCGATAGATGGCGCTTTTTCAGCTCTTGTTAGTAAATATTACAGCCACGTGTATCTATTTTTGTTCTTTTTGTTATTCAACTTAATATTCGTACTATACTGGTTGGTTGGAGGATTAAGGCCGATTGACTCCTTATGTGTCCTAGGCCTATAGGGGGAATGCCCTCCGTGGGGGTCTTCCTAAGGGGTCCTAGCCCGTATTTACGCGAGTTTCGGAGGAAACCACGGAAAACTCCGAACGGCTAGGTCGATGAGCGCGACCTGGGATCGAACCCGGCACCTCCCATCTACCAGCTTTGAGCGCAGAACCGCTCGGCCGCTGGTGGGCCCTATTCGTACTATAATTTCTCCACCATTACATCACGGAAAATTGATTGCTTTTGGAAAAAAATATTTCAGTTTATTCAAAGTTCGATTGAAAGTAGATATTTAACTGAAGCTGACAAATATTAGTTTCAAATCATCTGATTAATTCTTTACTTCCATTAGCCGAAGCAACTGAAATTTTAAATTTGTCATTTGGAAATAAATGGAAGCTTAATTCTGGATCTCTTGGTCCTTTGGAGTTACACTGGAGCACACAATAGTATGTGTTACCTTTTTTACCAGATTTATTCATTTTTATTCAATAAATATATTTGAAACTAAACATTGGCTAGCAATGGCGGCTTGATGGAATTCGAATTAAAGCATGTTTATTGTAATTTCCCCTTAGCCCACCAGAGGGCAAGCATTTCATTACAATCTCGGATATATATACATATTATTCATAAGTTTGACTGAAAAAAAAATTTTTTTTTCAAACATTTTTGTCTAATCAATTATATCTGTTTCATAACTGAAATTTAAATCAATTTTCAGAGTAATAATTGGTGACTTTAAGTGTTAATTTTATATAAATAATTTCACTTGTTTATTTTATTTATTTATTTATTTTAAGTATTTTTTTTTTTTTAATTCATTTTGAAAGAAACATTAAATGACACATACTTTAGTTTTATATTTGCAGGCCTTGTCCATCTCGCTTGTCACTATTTTTAAATGAATTCTCAAAATTCCATATCATTATCATAAAAATCTCAAATTCTTATATTTTAGTTCTTATTTGCCACTTCGGACTAGGACACAGAATGTTATTTTCTGTTTCTACTTCAATAGTTACTATCAGCAATTCTGAACAGACAATAAACGCTTGAAGATTTTGTGAAACTCTGTTGACATTTCCCCCATCAGAGGGATAGTGGAAATCTCAATCCCTTCTTTTACCTCTAGCATTTCCATTTTTTGAAAGCTTCTTGTTTCTGAGAATACTATTACCCTAGCCAACACTCTCTGTAGAAGGCTAAAGACAGCTGGTGTTGCTCCAGAATACACATGAAGCGGCATTTTGTTTAATAACTGTCCTTCCCCTTTTCTCTATCAACTAAAGTGCAACAACTTCTTTTGAAAGGTTTTATATTTATTTCCTTTTTTTTGCTTTTTCATTATTTGATGGATGTTTCTTAAAATGTTAGTTAGCAAAATATGTGAAAAATATTTTGTAGGCAGGAAAGCATTTTTACTTTAATTCATAGTTTGAAAATTTTAATCGGATTTTGAAATCAGGGTTCATACTAAAATATGGGAAAAACATTCCCTGAGTTTTCCCTGAGTTCCCAGACAAGTTTCAAGAAAATATTAGCGACATATTACAAGAAACACTCTTCTAGACATGACAAAATACAGCTATTTCCACTCTATGATGTCATATTACTGCCGATCATGATAGAAATCATTATTTACATACATATTTTCACAATACTTAATCATTTAAATTTTGATACGAAGCTAAACAAGAAAAAGATAACTTGAGAGAAAAAAAAAAGTTTTTACGGGTTTTGTAACTGATTTTCCCTGAGTTTTAATGAAAGTTTAATTTTCCCTGACTTTTTTTAACAAATTCCAAATTCCCTGAGTATTCCCTGTTTTCCAGGTTTTTCCTGAGGAGTATGAACCCTGGAAATTTTTTAATAGAATTAATCGATCCGATTAACTCGGCTAAAAAATTGATCGGGACTAAGCATTGACCGATTACCGAACCGATTAATCGGCCCAGCCCTACTTTTAATGACTTGTCGGGTCTGAAAGTCACGTCAAGGAGTTGGCTAATTAGACAAAGATTATATTTTAATTATATAAAATGACATATAGAAAATTGTAGAAGTCTCTGGCAGTTAGTGCTGAAATTAAGACTTTTAAAACAGCTGCATGCAAAAAATAGATCCTTTTTTGCAAATATCCCATGCCGAAATTATCTAAAGCCAACTCCAACCTTATCAGGATCAATGTTAAGATCCTTCAACTGTCATCCTAATGTTCAACATGATACTTCAAGGGAAACCTGATTTGTATGAATAAACTGTGCTTCAATTGAGTACAAAATAAACTAATCTGTTAACAACTTGACCCTTTCTTAGTGAGACAGAACTTTGTGGATACATCCCCTAATTATCTCATAAATATATATATGTATGTTGTGTGTAGACTATCTATATAGTCTTATGAAATGACTAAAAGACCATTGGTTATCAAATTTATATATTGAGTGTGTTCATTTACATTGATTGTAGTCCGAATAGCAAGCACTTTGAAAGCAAGACGCTGGAATATTAAGATTACTACTTAGGCCATGATGTAAAGGAAAACACTCAATAAGTTCAATCATTTCATAAGACAATACAGTTTTGCTAAATATTTACATGCATGTTGAGAAAAGAATTTAGGAATAATATTTAATCAGTTTCATAAGACTGAATTTTGAAGCCATTTTAAGTGAAAATAAAAGAGTTAAACAATAGAATAAGAGTATTTCAGATAGTTAAAAATAGACATATATGTCGAATAGAATATTTTCCAAATTATTTAAGAGATATGTAGTGTATTTATCTCACCCGCTCTTTGGTATAAAAAACCTTTTTTATTCCTTAGTTAAAAATGGGAGGGGGGGGGGAGGTTATTCTTTCTGCTTTTTATATTTATAAAATTGTATTCTAATTGCAACCATATTGTTTATTTAAGAGCATGCAAGCAATATGTTCACTGCAGTCTGTACTAACTTACTAAATAAGACAATATAGTATAAAAATAAAATAAACTTGTGCATCACCACAATTAATGTACAGTCAGCAAAATAAGTAATAATAAATAAATAAATAAGGGGACAAGAATTTGCAGGAATAAGAATTTACAGATAATACTAAATACAATTGCTATTGAAAATAATTAATTAATACATCATAAAAGAATAAAACTGATAAGATGATTTTTAACATAGAATAGAAACTATTATTCAAAATTAAAAATATACCTGAATAAAGTATTTTCATTTTGAAAGACTAGGTCAGTAATTGCACTATAATGCCCTTCTAAAGATGCAATATGTTCACTTGAATGCAAATTCCACACATGTATTTTATAATCATCAGACGTTGCAACAATATGCAGCTCAGAACCAAGTTTATGAAAACATATTTTACTGTTGAAAACAAGCATTAACATAACTACAAATATTTAAAGACATAGATGAATTAACAATAAACTTAACTTTACAAAGTAAACATAAACAAAAATAAAACAAGTGTTTTTTTTTTTTTTTTTTTTTTTTTTTTTTTTGTGACAAGGACTTTTTATACATGTTTCAGGGCCTATTTGAAATTTTTTAAGGACTACAGTAAAAATTTCAGATACATGCAGCAATTTATTCAATAACTGTCTCATTTTTAACACTTTTTAAAAAGTTGAAAACAGTTTATGACTTCAAGTTTGTCTGTCTGTGTTCTATTTCTGTAAATATTCATGAAATTCATTGATATAAAATGTTATGCATGTAACGTTATTGAATTATAGACAGAGATGACAGTCATTCGCACACAAGGAACATTAAGAATCCGTTCACAAAACATCTTTATTTTTCTAGATCTGTATGTTGGGACTTTATGGCAAGGCAAATGAAGCACAGGCAGACGCTTTGCGGATCTCCGGACGGAGTAGCGGCTTCGGCTGTGGAATCTGTCAGAAAGACTTTAGCGCCTACGTAATTTCGGAGGAAAGTGGCGTGAAGTGTTTATCAATTAAAAATCGTGGCAAAAGTCTTGTTGTTTATAATTTGGCCTTTTATATGTGATTTCTAAGCTGCTCATTCGCCACTGAAGTCGCCTGGGGCTCTAAAAGAATATCTGGGATCAATTAATGTGCATGATGAATGTCGTACAAGTTGCAAATTGAGTTAGTGTCAGCAAATTTTGACTTATAATTTCCTTCATTTTCTGATTTCTGAGCGATAAAGTCTTTTGCCATAAAACAATCTTTAAAGGGGTAACTATGAATTATTCGCGATTTGTAATTTCAACTAGCAATTTTCAAACTTTTAAATTGATTTTTTAATCATTTAACTTTGTCTATTTTTATCCCTTTCATGCATATACATGAAATACATATTTCAGGTTCAATGCAGTACACTTGTTAGAGTGATTTCTGACTACATTTTCAAAACTAAAAAATTAAAGGGCTTTACACTTAATTCAAGTACTTTCTGAGACCCTTGAAAATAAAAATTAAATTCAAGTACTTCTTAAGAACTTTCAAGGCCAGTGGGAACCTCCCAGGTTGATAAAGCACATGGTTCCCACTATAGCACAAGATCAGGAGAATCTCTTTTTTTTTTTTTCCCCTGCATAAAACTTTTAACATTGAGAGAAATTCATGCACTCTTCTAAAACCAATTTATTGAAATTTTTGGTTCGAAAACAGGTCATTCATAAAAATTAGCAATTTAAACAGTAAAGTTGAATGATTCATTAAAATCATTCACAAAAGGAATGATTTGATAAAAAAGTTATGTATTTTGCTGATCACCTGCAAAATTGTATCATGAGACACGACCGTGTCTCCGTGACGCAGTTATATCTACAATGAAATACCAAAAAAAATTGGAATTAGGTAAATAATCTTGAACTGAAAGTGTAAAAAAATAAGTAAGTTCCATCAATTTGCAGTGCAATAGTTGCCTATTTCAGTGATTGGCAGTAAAAAGAAAAATTGACATTTTAAAGTAATTAAATGTGGCTGAATTCAAATTATCAGGAGTGATTGTGGATTCTTGAAAAAATACCTGAAATTTTAACAAAAAAAAAAAAAATGTATGGGTAAAGAACATATAATTTATTGCAAGGAGATCCAATCCTCTCATTATTAAAAATATTAGTTTTAATTAGGTTTAGCAGTCATATGAATTTGATATTTTATGGGGGAGGGGGGGTTATGAATTTAATAGCCACAAAAACTGGAATTCTGATACTAAAAATGAAAAATACCTGAAATCAGGTAAATTACCTGCACAAAATTACCCCTGAATTATACCAGTGAGCTGTAAAATTAGACATCATTAGTACTGTACATTAAGACTTTTTTTTTTTTTTTTTTTTAATTATTTCACTTTGTTACTAAGTAAGGATGACAAAGTCTCACCCAGTTTTTACCACTGATGTAATGATTAATACCCTGAAGCACATACCTGATTTTGTAAATAGATATTTTTGTTTGGAATCTAAGTATTTATTTTGTTGTGTTCTATATATATTCAAGCATGCATTCAGTCAAAATTCTCTGATTTTTTTCAAGTGCAACGAAATTTCTTGACTTATCCCAGATTTCCGACTACCGGGAATTACAGAGTATTATAAAGAATTAAAAAACAAATAAATAAATAAAATAAAATAAAATAACAAGTTTTTATTATTATTATTATTTGTTTAGAGATTTTTCTACTTCTCCTACATCATAATAAATAAAACAAAATTCATACAAATTTTAAATCTAAAAGTTAATTCTTTTTTTACTGCATTATGAAATACACAAAATTATATCTGAAACCTATTTCTTAGTTACTTCAGACTAATTTTTAAAGGTATAAACAATAAAAATTATAAATATCACTTCATCATAGAATTTATTATGGATTTAGCAAGGTCACACTTTAATATATCATTGGTACATAGAGGTTAAACTAGTATGTTGTGGCCACCACAAGACTTTCTTCTATATTTTCCTATACATATTCAATCAGTAACAATATTTAAAAAAAAAAAAAAAATACGATTTTTTTTTTTTCTGTTTTTTTTTTTTTTTGGTAAAAATTAATACATATTCAATCACTAACAATATTAAAAAAAAAAAAAAAAAAAAAGCGAATTTTTTTCTTTTTTTTTTTTTTTTTTTTGGTTAAAAGTAAAAAAAATCGATAACTTTGTTTTAAATTATCACAGATTTATAGTTCAACCATTCGTTTTAATGGTGTTGACGAGACCTTTCGAATGATATCCATCTTCAAAATTTACCCCCCCCAGGGGGGACGCGATGTCCCCCCATGCACAAAATTTTTTTCCTAGTTACGTACTACTATTATCAATAATTAATATTAATTTTACAATCACAAGTGTAAAATAACTCTTATTATGCACATTTATACGAATTTTTGTCCTATTCTGCCATGTTAAAAATTTAGATAAAATGCTATCACAGCGCCTCCTGTTGAGCTATTGATCCCCAAATATAATCAGCACCAGTTTATGTCGGGGACCAACTAAATACCAAGTTTGGTAAAATTTCGTTTAAAAAAAATAAATAAAAAAAATACGATTTTTTTTCTAAGTTTTTTTTTTGTTAAAAGTAAAAAAAATCGATAACTTTGTTTTAAATTATCACAGATTTATGGTTCAACCATTCGTTTTAAAGGTATTGACGAGATCTTTCGAATTATACCCATCTTCAAAATTTAACCCCCCCCATGCACAATTTTTTTTTCCTAGTTAACTACTACTATTATCAATACTTCATATTAATTTTACAATCACAAGTTTAAAATAACTCTCATTATGCCCATTTATACGCAATTTTGTCCTATGCTGCCATGTTAAAAATTTGCATAAAATGCGATCACAGCGCCACCTGTTGAGCTATTGATCCCCAAATCTAATGGGCACCAGTTCATGTCAGGGTGCAACTAAATACCAAGTTTGGTTAAATTTCATTCATTGGTTCGTGAGATACAGCGTCCACAAAAAAATGATACAGACAGACAGACAGACACACAGACATTTTTTAAAAACTATCAATTTGTGTTCAGGACATCCCAAAACGTGTAGATCCGTCAAAAAACGGAGGTCGAAAATTTTCGCGAATCCAATACTTTCTCTATATTACATATAGAAGAAAGTAAAAAAAATAATAATAAGATTAAAATCTTATAAAATGTAAAAAAAAAAAAAAAAAAATCTATAATTTTTATCTTCTTTATAAATATCTTTTTTAATTGTTGGTAGTTTCTCAAAGTAATATATAAATTAATTATAACACACTTGAAGATTCTGAAAAATGCCCATCAAAAATGGCAACAGCATCCTACAATTTACTTTCTGAAACAAAATTGGCTACATGTAATGTCTAGTGTCATGTAGTGAGATTAAAGAGAAATATATATGTTTAATTCTTATAAATAACTTTGACATTTCTTGCATCAATTCATTTTATATCTTTTTTAATCTAATGGTAAAGTACTATCAACAGAAAAAGGGTTAATACAGGAATGATTCTGGGTAAAACAAATTTTTTTAAACACTATTCCATACATACATATATATGTATTTTTTTACAAAATATTACACATGAATGTATAAACATATGTAATATGTGCATATTTCAATCTTGTTTTTGAATATGAACTTATTGTTATAAACAGAAATAATATTTTATCAGACATTAAATATAACATATTTTTAATAAAATATGAAAAACATTGTCTATATATTATATATATATATATATATATATAAACAAACAATATTAAATTTTCTGAATTTTTTGAAATTTCCAAACAGAATCACACCTGGGTTAATATAACTACTAGTATTATTAGCACAGTAATAAACACAATAAATAAAAATAAAAAATTACATAAAAATAATAAACACACAATATATCCAAAACACACTAACCTAAAAATCCCTTTTCCACCTTTTAGATTGTGAGTATAATATTTTCTTATTATATCCCATACTTTTATAGAAGAGTCAGAACTACTTGTAGCCAACAGTGTTGTGCTTGAGTCAAATGCCATGCAGTTGACAGGACCAATATGCATTGACTGAAATGAGAATAATAAAAAAGAATGTTTTGACAATGAGTTAAAAGTTAATGGATTTTTTAGATATTGTATCTTAAATAAAAATACTACAAAGATTGTTTCTATCTTTCAGCTTCTCATAGAAAGAATAAAAATAATCCTAAATTAAAAAAAAAAAAAAAAAAAAAAAAGAAAGAAAAGAAAGAAAAGAAAATTTTGCATTTTGCAAGATTTTTGGGAAATTAACTCTTTATAAGATAATTAGAAACAACTCAAGCCCCCCCTCCCCCCCCCCCCCACACACACACACACAAAAAAAAAAAAAAAATTACCTTCCATGTTTTCTGTAGTTTCTTTGAAGAGAATTCCCAGTGTCTCATAACTCTGCTTTTTGCAGCTGTAATCAAAGTTTCATTGTCATCAGCAAGAAGAAAGCTTGTTAATTCATCAGCCTAAGAGATGAAACAGATATAAATTAGAAAGAGAGATAAGTAGAAATTAAAATATTATCAGTTATAAATAACAAAAAATTAGGCATCAGCTGAGTAAAAGCTTAACCCCTTCGGTCCCCATGCACATTGTAATGTGCATAACTCTTTTCGTGCTGTATAGGTTTAAGCTTCGTTTCAACACCTAATGTACAGTGCAACCACGTTTTCTACGCCTAGCAGTGAGGACGAGTCCAAAATCTTTGAGGGGTGAAAAGTTGACCGACAGGTTGGAATTTAGTAAACATCCAATCATTCGGCTCGCGGTGTTCCCTTATCACTTATTTTCTCTCAACGAAAAAATTATCTCCCCTATTTTAACAGTGGACTCGTTCAGTCAGCACATGCGCTGAGGCTTCCGTGGTCGCAAGAAACATGGTTAAAGGTTACCTACAAGTGATCATCTAACATGAAAGAATAATGTCTATAACGCCATTTGATTTTTGTGTGTTGAGTGCTTCTTATGTGAGTAGTTTGAAATTCGAATGGCTGTGACAACAGTAAGTAGCAAATATTGTTAGTTTTTCATTCTTATTTTTTCAAATGAGTGTCAAAACATATACACATCACTAAAGTATGTATGGGTCTACGTAATAATGAAATTGTACAAAAGATATTTACTTTAGCTTCATATTATATAAAAAATATGTACATCCTGTCCCAATCAGTGGAAACACTGTACAAAGTTTTCGATTTGAATTTTTTGCGAGTAATAGTTAAAAATACAATTCTTGAAAATATTTTTGCAGATTATTTTATCCTTCAAGATGAATAAGAAACTAAATAAATCTAATTTAGAAAATGAAAAATATGTAGATAAACTATTAGAATTGTTGGAAAATGGGGATGATTCGGATATTGATGACATAGAAGAAAGTGAAGATGAAGTTGGTGAAGATGAAAGAGTAAGAAGAGAACGGGAAGTTGAGGAAATTGGAGACAGTAGAGAAGATGAAATTTTAAATCCAGAGACCACTACAGAAGGTTTTGAAATAAGAAAAGAGTATGATGGAGGAAACAAACACCCGATGTACCAAAATTCGAATGGATAGAGAATGACAAAATTGGCGATTCTATTGTATTGGATCCTATGCAATATTTTTCTAAATATATAACAGATGAAATTTTTGAACAGATGGCCGAATGTACAAACATATACGCACTTCAACAAGGACAAACTCGATTCAAACCAACAAATGTTATTGAAATTGAAACTTTATTTGGATTACATATTATGATTGGATGTCTAAATAAGTTCCCACGCATACAAATGTACTGGAGTTCCGTCCTTGGCATAAATGTTTTCTTGGAAAACATGTCAAAAAATAGGTTCTTTCAGCTATGGACGATGCTATATTTGGTGAATAATTTAGAAAGGCCTAACGCTTGCACAGATAAATTTTACAAGGTCAGGCCTATTATGGATGCAGTGCTAAAGCACTGTAAGGAATTAAAAATTGGACAAAATATTTCCTTAGACGAACAAATGATCCCATTTACAGGAAAAGTAAACATGTTGCAATATTAGAAATTTTTATTCAGGAATTCATCAACCGAGAATATTTATTTAAATCAAATTGGAGTGTAAAGGTTGATATTTTTGTTTATTACCAACTATGTGAAAAATACCAGAGCCGGGAATTGAACCCGGGCACCTCCGCTTAACGCACGGATGCTCTACCACTGAGCTACCCTGGCTGACAACCAGCTAGGCATTTCTCACATAATTATCGTTGGCAAAGTCACCGAGTCTGCAGTCAAAGTCACAGATATCTGCGTTTGCAGACTCGGTGACTTTGCCAACGATAATTATGTGAGAAATGCCTAGCTGGTTGTCAGCCAGGGTAGCTCAGTGGTAGAGCATCCGTGCGTTAAGCGGAGGTGCCCGGGTTCGATTCCCGACTCTGGTATTTTTCACATAGTTGGTAATAAACAAAAATATCAACCTTTACACTCCAATTTGATTTAAATGTTGCAATATGTTCAAAATAAACCATGTAAGTGGGGATTAAAAATTTTTGTATTATGCAGTCCAAATGGACTTGCTCACAATTTTATACCATATCAAGGTAGTACCACTGAAATAAACAGAGACAATGTGAAAAAATATGGCCAAAGTAGTGCAATTGTTTTAGAATTACTAGAAATCGCAAAGAAAGAAGGTCATACTGTGTATTTTGACAATTATTTCAACTCTTTCTTATGCTCTTCTTCTGCGATTATTGGAATTGAAAATGTATGCTGCTGGTACAGTTCGTATGAATAGGTTTTATAAACCACATTTTATACCTGATAAAGATATAAAAAGAAGAAAAGAGGCTATTCCGAAGATCTAGTTAGTCAGGATGGCATTATCATGGTAAAGTGGCTGGACAACAAACCAGTTCATATGGCTTCCAACTTTGTTCGCACTGGAACAATTGATAAAGCAAAACGGTGGGATAAGCAAAAATCAGCATATATTGAAATTGATAGACCTGAAGTTGTTAAGCAATATAACAACAACATGGGAGGAGTTGATCTGCTCGATATGTATATAAGTTTATATTCGCATATATATTAGATCTTGAAAATGGACCCTTCGAGTAATTATGCATTTTGTGGATTTTGCTCTATCTAATAGTAGGATAAAGTGTAAACAAGATTGCATCAAAGCTAAAATTCATAAAAAAGATATTATGGATTTGTTGGAATTTCGTATGCACGTTTCCAAAAGTTTAATTTATAAGAACAAGCTTGTAAATGTAAAGAAACATGGTCATCCTTCAAAAAGTGAAGGAGAAATTACACCGGACAGAAAAAGAAAATTTCGTTGCAGTGAGAAAAGACCAATAAGAGAAATTCAACATGATAATGTGGACCATATGCCCCAAATCGATGATAAAAAAGAAGCAACACGATGCAAGATGCCATTATGCAAAGGAATAACACATTTTTATTGTGACAAATGCTGTGTCCATTTGTGTTTAGTAAAAGAGAGGAATTGTTTTGAAAGATTTCACAGAAAATAACAATTATATATATATAACTGCTTATTCAAAAGTAAGTATTTATAATATAATAATAAATTATTTATAATATAGTAAGAGAATTTTTTTTCATACAAATATCACTCAAGATCTCCTATGCTACAAATTTTGAATAAGGACCATATGTCCATTAAAATGTACATTTAAAAATTATATATAAATGAGTAAATATTTTTGTAAAAAGTATGTTGTTGCTTTCATTCACATGTATTAAGTTAATTTCAGTATAAAAATAATTTTTTCCTAAACGACAAAAAATTCGGGTCTGAAGGGGTTAAGTGAAAAAATATTCAAAAATCAAGTGTGCATAAAGCTGTAGCATAACAAAACTTATAAGGATTGTTGACTAGACATGTATCTCTATAAAATAAAAATTATCATATACACAGTGGTGGGTTTAAGCTGCACAGGGCCCTAGGCGCAGAACATTTCCGCGTTCTCTATAATCGGACCAGTTTTAAAATGTTATTTATGAACTGGCATGAACCCTATTTATCTGCAACAACAACGTTCTAATTTAAAAACATCAGAAGTTATTCGAAATTTACGATTTTCTTAACATGGGAGAATAGGGCAAAATTTCACTTAAATGTGCATGAAAAGAAATATTTTTATCATAGAAAATGTAAGACCAGCTTTCAAATATCAGTTTTGGTGGCTGGATAAACATCATTAACTATAAACATGCTACTTTGAAAATTTCGCAAATTATTAGAAATTTACGAATTTTGATAGTAACATAGTAAGGCATTTACATAAAAAGAAAAAAAAAGTTTTTAAATATATAAATGTTTGAATCATTTCAGTATTACAATAGAAAGAAATCTTGAAATGCTAGTTTTAAATAAAATGATAAAATTGTACAGCACATAATTAAATAAAATGATGTAGAGAAAAATAATAACATGCAAGTTATTTTTAATAAACAGGCATTTTAAGTAAAATTCATTAAAACTTTTTTTCTCCATTAATCATTTATATAAAATTATTAATTATCCATATAACGTAAGATAAACTTTTATATTTTCAGCATTACCCTCACAATATACTTACATTTATCAACTTAACAGTTTCAAACATATTTCATTCAAATCAAGTGAATAATATAAATTATATTGAAATTTAAAGTAATAAAATTCCAAGAAAAGAAAGTCAAAATACAACAAAATTACATGCCACTAAAAAGAGATAACAAATAAGTAAATAAAAATAATATAAAATAAAGTAAATAAATATTTTATATCAGCATTTTTCTACATTTTTCTGATACAAATTTCTCAATTATTGCATCATAGTCAATTTTGTTCAGTTCGTCTGCTTCTATATTTAAGATGGAAAATTGGGACAAATGTTCTTGGGATAAAAAATTTTGCAAATAGTTCTTAATTCGTTTTAATACCGAAAATGAATGTTCGCCTGATGCATTGCTGAGAGGTATTGAAAAAAAAATTCTTAAAACAACTTCAACATTTGGGAAAGTTGAAATTAAATTGAATTTTTTGATTAGATTGTACATGTCATTTAGACCAGTAACTTTCTTGTTTGCAAAACTGCAAAAACTGGATAATTCCATTTTTTAAAATACTGCTGTCACTGTCCACATCATTCGTATGTAATAATAAAATGTTCTGAATATATTCTTCTATGTTAGTTTTGTCTATAGATGTATCAAAAGGTTTAAAATACTCTAATACTTTGTCGTATGAGACGTTTCTAATATCAATTTCACTAATTAAGGGGGAGGAAACCCTTTAGACGCTTCAAAATGTGTCATTTTTCAACAGTGTTTTTAAAGGTGATAAAATAATTTGATCACTTTTACGTTTTAACATCATTTTATGTGAACTCAGAAAAATATAAAACAAATTTTTTTACAAAATGGCGGCTCAGTGAAAATTTTCTTTGGGCATCTCTTGTGCGAGGTCCAAGAGTGCTACACTTGTCCCTCTTTTTCTATTGATCTGAAAGAAATAAAAAAACTACTTTCTATTTCTGACACATGCACGGGAAGGATAAACCTATAAAATGATAAAAAAAAAAGTATAAAATTAAAAATTAAGTACACTCTTTAATAAAATATTCAAATTTTATACTATTTTTTCGGCATTTTTCATCCTCAAAAAATAGTTTATGTACTCGAAATCTTTAAAACTTTAGGTTCATCCTTCCAATAATGCAACAGAGAAAAGGCTCACAAAATTTCAGCCAAATCGATCTATAACTTTTTGAGTTACAGCACGAGCAGTTTTTGAAAATACTGATTCGAGATAATCGCGTTTAAAGTTTCAGTACGATAAAACGATTAGTTTTTATGACTTACCGATCAATCAGCGATCCCAGGTGCATATAATAAACCTTCATCTTCCTCAGAAAACTAGTTTTCTTCAAGCTGCTGCTGTTTTCGGGCTGTACGAACTGATTTTGTCTCAGAGAGACTCCTCTGGTTCTGTCTCGAAACTCGCTCCTCATCGGTGTTTTCAGCAAAAACTTTGGCATAGGTGCCAACAATTATCTTTAGTTTATCCATAATTCTAAGAATGGACGTGTAGCCTTCATTAAATATCCTAGCAGCGATGTATGCAGAGATTTCAACAACTTTTAGTCCAGAATACAGGTGTTTTGGAGATAATCACCAAACTGTCGTGTTGAAACTTTCATTAGAGTTCTAAGTATAGCCACCCAAGCACCTTTGGGGTAAATCATCTCTAGATAAATATTGATAAATTGGTAGGAAATGCTCTTTTATGTTTTCAGGAATTAAGGCTACCTGGCTTACTAGTTTACAATAAGCGAGCTGTGGCACGCTCGACTGTATGTGCGATAACTCTGTAAATATTTAATATTTTAATTTTTCCTCTGGCCAATATACTCTCAGTATATTATATTTTCGAAATATGAAAAACAAAAAAAATCGATTTTTCGGAATTTCTAAAGGGTTTTCCCCCTTAATCTATCACATATATTGTAGAAAATGTTATACATAAAATGTTCCCTTCCTGATAGGATGACTTCATTGTCAGTTTGTTCATCAAAAAACATTTTTATGTTCCTTTTCTTTTTTTCTACCACTTCCACATTCAAATACTCCTTCCATAAACGAAGCTGCCATTTTTTCAATGGATTCAAAATCATTGCGGATCTGTTGAATATGCACACGGCATGATTGTAGTAAGCTGTGAGCTTTCAAAATATTTGAATCCATCTTTTGCAAACTTAAATTAGTTGAATTTATAATTCTTAAAATAGGATTCCATATTGAAGTCAACAGCTTTATTTTGGTTGAGGATAATTTTTCTTTTAAAGAGTTTGCCTCAACTCTGTTTATCCTCTTTTGATTTTCATCATTATTGATTATTTCAAGCGCATCATACATTTCTTTGTAATTTACAAATAATGAATTGAATGCTTCTGGTCTTGATGGCCATCTGGTATCACATATCTGTTTAAGGCTTATCCGTTCATTTTTACCTGATTTTTTAAGGTAATTTTTTAATGTGTTCCATCTTTAGTTTGAGGAGGAGAAAAAAAAAAAAACAAATTTTGAACAAAATTAAAATATCTAATCGTTTCTGGGCAAGACTCCGCAGCAGCATTACCTAATAAATTTAATGAATGGTTCGCACATGGTACAAATAAAGCTGCAGGAGCATGTATATTTATTTTTGCTTGCAAACCATTGTACTTTCCAGACATATTGGCCGCATTATCATATGTCTGACCTCTACAGTTTTTTATGTCAATTTTCATACTTTTTAATGTTTCTAAAACGGTAATTTCTACATTTTCTGCCATATGAAAATTAATCGATATGAAACCGAAAAAACTTTCTTTAATTTCAACTTCTTTTGTCACATGTATCTCATAATAAAACATAATTGATCTGTATGACTTATTTCTGGAGTTGAATTGAGTATAAGAGAAAAGTATGTTGCTTCCCTAACTTCTTCTACTAACTTTTCTCTAACACTTTCAGACATTATTTTTAAAAATTCCTCAAATATATTATGAGCAGCTTGTTCTTCCTTGACCAACATTACTATATCTTTCTAAATGGCTCTTGAAAAAACTATCATATTCACTTAAAAACTCTAAGCAACTCAAATAATTGCCTTTATTCGACAAATTAATACTTTCATCATGACCTCTAAAAGCAACTCCCAATTTTGAAATAAATCTGACACATGAAACAACTCTTTTTAAAACTTGACGCCAATAATTTTTTTCTTCTTCTAATTGTTTTAATAAGCCAGTATCTGCTCTCCCTTTTTCTGAATGGCATTTTGAAAATGTGCACATAGCCAAAATATGAACCTTTGACGTTTCATGTTCTGAAAGACAGTGACTTACATTTTTCCAGTCACAGAATCCTGTAATAAATCTATTACTTTAATTTTGACAGAAAAGTTTGCAAATATAGCAGTATATACATTTGCTGGTTTCACTATAAACAAGCCAATCGCGTTTTTCTTTCTCCCAATTAAGCTTAAAACGATAAAAATGCTGCTCTTGTAAACTTCTAAAATATGCTCTACCTCAATCAACACATTCAGATTTTAACGATTTCATATCACCAACATTATTAGGCTTATTTACCAAAAACTGTTCAATTAAATTATCAAGATTATCAGGCCAGCGGGCAATATCATCATCACTAGCTTCGAGTGAAAATTCTTTGGAATTAACTGGGATAGATTCTTTAACTCCGTCTTCTTTTAATTGGCTAGTCTCATTAATTTCCAGATTTTCGAAATATTTTCCTTCACCTTGTTTCCTTTTACTTTATTAACCTTTTTTTTCTTTTTTTTTTTAGATTTTCAATAAGTTCAGAAACGTTTTCTTTCTCAAGATCAACTTTTAAATTATTTATCTTGTTAGTTTCTAAACTTTTCAATTTCTTTATTTTCACTAATAATCTGAGTGTTATTATAGGAATCATCATTTTTTTCAAAACTTTCAATATTATAATCTTCATACATATTTTTACTTTCATCTATATACTCGTTAGTCCATTTTTTAGCATCTGAGCTATTGTCATTTTGAATGGAAGTTAGGGACATTTTCTTTAATATGCCTTGTTGCTTAGCTGCATTTTCCAGTAGTTTTCTCTTCCTTTCTCTTTTTGTATGACCTGAATCATACTTTCTGCCCCTATCTCTGTCTCGACACATATTCATTAAATGAAATACCTGGAATTAAATTTTTTTTACGTCTGTCAGTACTAATCTATGATGAAATATTATTGAATAATAAAATTTCTATTTTTGCTTTACCTAGGAAATAAATTAATAATGCAATTATAATTAAAATCTATAATAAGAATTTATTGTCAGGACCATTCCAGGTAATACAAAATATAACATAATTTTTAAAGATTAATTTTAAAATATTAAATTTTAATTTTTCTCCTAATATCGTCTAGAAAGAGCAAGGTAGTAAATTAAAAGTGAAAACATTCACTACTATATCATTTTCTAAAATTATTATGACTTGACTTCTGTTACACTTCATGGAAAGATCCATTAGTATTAATTAACATATATTTAAATTTTTATATTTTTGTTTCATTTTTTCTCATTTGCAAATGAATTTCATGCAATTCTAATCACGAAATGTGGAATCATTTGAAAAAATATTGAGATAAAAATTAATTTTAAATAATTTTAAAGTTAAAACCTGAATAAACTACTATGTCAGAAACGGCAAAGAAAAATATTGCAAATGCATACAGCTGTTTCGGTAGCCAAAAGCGTACCATCTTCAGTGCAAAAAGGATTCTGAATCAGGAGAAGTGCTCGTATATATAGGAAAGTGGCCGGATTTAGTTCAACAGTGCACTTAATATTTGTTCAAATCCTATTTTATTAAAATCTGAAATTAAATACCTGAAAGCCATTGCAATTGACAGAGGTTATGACCCTTCCATTATAGACAAAGCTATCCAAAAATTACAACTCCCTCGTATTTCGTCTACTAAATCAGTCTCTTCTAATATGAGTATTGTCTTACTTTCCTAAATCCAGTCAAATCATAGCTAAAATTCTCAAACAATATGATTTTAAAATAATATTTTCGCCTTCCAATAAACTCACCTTTACTCAGTTAAAAGATCCCATTGATATGCATAATTCTTGGGGCATTTATAGTATTTCCTGTCAGTGTGGTTTATCATATATTGGTCAAACTAAACACAGTCTTAAATTTCGTCTAAAAGAACATATGAATTACGTCCGCAAACAAGAAACCAATAAATCGGCTATTTCTAAACATTGCTGGGAGGAAAATCATAATTTTAAATTTAATTCAGCTAAAATAATTTGCAGAGCTAAATCCATTCATGAATTCGATTTCTTTGAAGCTTTTCATATTTATAAAAATTTTAAAAACCTTGTAAATTGTGATTTCACTATTCCCTATTTGTCTGACTGTTGGAAATTTTATATTCAGTCCACATTTTCTTAATTTTTCTACTGTTTACACAGCTAACTTTCCTAAATTCCTATTGGCCACTCTCCCCACCTTCCCTGTAATCCTATTGGTTGAACTAAATCCGGCCCTTCTCCTATATATACGAGCACTTCTCCTGATTAAGAATCTTTTTTGCACTGAAGACGGTACGCTTTAGGCTACCGAAACAGCTGTATGCATTTGCAATATTTTTCTTAGGAGTTTCTGACGTAGTAGTTTATTCGGGTTTTAATATTCCAATGTCTCCTGTTATTAAAATTTTAAATTTAATTTGTGTATAAAATTGAAGTCGTGAAACACACTTAATTAAAATTAGGAAGAAAATCAATGGTTAATTAAGATTAAAATTTTTAAAAATATTCAAACAACAAATAAGCAAAATTAAAGTAAAATTCATTTGCTAATGATAAATGAATATTATTCAAATGCAGATAAGTCTAAATGTGAAATGATAAGTCTCTCGGAATAAATAAATAAATAGATAAAGAATTGAGATAAATAATTGTTTTAAAATAACTTTTAGATTTAACTTATATTCAAAAATTAAATTTTGAAACAGAATTTAATACCAATTAGGAAGTAAAGTCATAGCAGTAGCGTACGCAGAAAAGTAACTAGTCAGTATGAGTAAAATCTGCTTATCATATACTTTTTACCCATCATACATTTCTACTACAGGGCGTACTACATTCGTTTTAAGATAAATGAAATTTACCAATCAACCGGCATGGTCGCAGATTGAATTATATGGGACATATTCTGCGGGAGGAAGGGGGGGGGGGATATATCATTCCCAGAATAATCTGTCGACAAGATGAAGTTGAACTTTTTCAAAGTCTGATCTTAGAGTCTTTGATACGTACATATTTTTTTTAGAAAACTTGGCATACAATATTAGAAACAGCATATTGCAATCAGAATGCAAAAATGTTAAATATCTTATGAAATATGAGCATTTTTACTAAATAATTTTTAACTCTGCATGCACAAGCTTTATAAAAATTTCCTTTGCAATTCGACAATACAAATTTGACAAAAATTCAACAATACAAATGTGTTAAGTTTACACAATTAACAATTTTTATTTAACATATACATATATCTATATTTTTAGTTTAAAAATTTCACTGATTCAAACATAAATTTAGGAAATTTTTTAATGTTTATTTTAAACTACCTTTTTATTAATTTTTTTTTTTTTTTTTTTTTTTTTTTGTTCCATTTATATATTTTGTCATCAGACATTATCAGAGGAGACAGAATCAATATAAGCATATTGTGTATCTTTACATAAACCTAATTTGTTGGTTATTTCAATTGCCTCCAGGAGATATATCATATGCATATTTGCAGGGGCGTACTTACAACTCTCGAGGCCTGGGACAAAGTCCCATTGGAGTCCCCTTTGCACTTCTTCACTTAAGTTTATTACTATAAAAAAGCATTGAAATAAGTTTTAAGTTTGATTTGACTCAGAAGCCCAACCCAAGAAGTGGGCCAGGGATATTGGCCTGTTTGCCCTGCTTTAATGAAGCTTTACATAAATTATTATTTTTTAAGTGTTGTTCTTTGTACATTAAGGCTCTCTCTGCAAGAACTTATAGCTTAAAGTGTAATTGCAGGGAATCTTTAGGTTAAAATAATGGTGCAACAACTTCGCCAGACACATAACATATACTTAAAGGTTAAATTTCTTTAGAACCTCCTCATGACCAGAGCCCCAGGGCAGTCCACCCTCCCTTGGTATGCCACTGCATACTTGTAGCTAACATAATTAAACAGTTTAACAGTGCTTTTAAAATCTTTTTTTTCTTTTTTTTGCTTTCTTCATTAATGCAGTTCATTTTTATTTAATATATTATCTTATTTTACTCAATGATTTATTTTCCTTTTAGTTAGTCATATACTCAATCTATAATTTTCTTTATTACTAAATTTTGTAATTATATATGAATATGGAATTGTCCCTAAAAGAAGTTCTTTAACATAACAGCCATATATTTATTATTCCAAGAGCTAAGATTTATCAAAAAAAAAAAAAAAAAAAAAAAAAAAAAAAAAACGAGTCCTTCTAAAGGTTTTTAGAAATGAAAGTTAAAATAAGCACTTTCCTAAGATCTATAAAATCTAGATACATGTATCTTATACTATTAAGTGAACAATATTTGTATATATATTTCACTGTTCTCGAAAACGGTAGCTCGGACAGTCACGAGATTTAACACAAAGGTGCCCCCCCCCGAAGGATCATTGTGCACATCGAAGTCAGAATTTCGAATTTCTGTTTAGTTTTCTTTTAATTAATAAAAATATGAAAATAATAAGCTAATAATAGCAAAAATTAGCCATTTAAATTTAATCCGTAATTTAATTGTTGCCAAAAAAAAAATACGAGTTTATTGTTTTTTCCCAACAGGAAAATAAATACATTTATCTAAATAAAACATGAACAATACTACACACTACTGATCGCAGAGCTTCCAAATTTGGCATATAGGTACCTGGGGCCCTGCAGGTGTGCACCTCATCGAGATTTTTTCGAATTTCGAATCTGAATTTTTTAAATTAATGTTTTTTTGATTTTAAACATTGGCTTTTATGTTTCATTTTTCATGAATTTATTCTTCGATTGTAATCGTCTGCGTATCTTAGCAACGGCTATAGTATGCAATTTATTTTTTATTTAATACATTTATTTGAGGGCGAATCTTCTTTCTCTTTTTAATTTATTATATTTATTGAAAATAAAATGGTAATGCAGTAGAAAAAATTAAATATATTAAATTTAAAATTTAAAAACGTATTTATAACAGTTTGTTTAGGTATAATTTTTGTAGTATAACAACAATTATTTTTCATTTGTTAATTTAATTTTTTTTTAATTTTTTTTTTTTTTTTCTTCTAATTTATAGTATTTGTCAGGAAATAATGGTAGTATATAGTAGAAAGGATTAAACTGATTGGAATTTATTTGTTTTTTATGTATTTAATCCCTTCTAAAAGAAAATCTACTTTTTATTTTATTTCATTACATTGGTCAGAATCAAATTGTAATACAGTGTAAATAGCATGAGCAATAAAATACTTGGTTCAAAAACTAAAATATTTAATAGACGCTGAGATACAGTTATCTTTAAAATCGTAGTTCTTAAATAATGGCAGACCCACCTATCGTCAATAAATACCCATATTGAAATACATAGGAAATATATTTCTGCAGGCAGTGGGAACCTGCTCCTGATACAGTGCGGGCAGAGAAAGAGCTGCCGTAGTCAGCGAGTACCCGATGCGAGGTCTAGAGCGATTCCAATGTAATTATTTTAGTTTTTATTTATAATGTGATGTGAAAAATAAATAATGATCCAATTATTTTGGAGATTCATTTAAACATAGTGGCCAGCGAAGTGGGCGTAGCCTGCTAGTGTATAGTAACTACTGATCATCTAAGAAACAAACTATGTGTGTTGCAGATTATCCACAGGTGCAGAAAAAGGGTGGGATCATGAAAAATTATAAATAAATAAAATTACTTAAAAAATAAAAAATTAAACATAAATAATTATTTATTTTTGGAGTGGAAGACAGATTTTTTTTATACCAAACTATGTGAAAAATACCAGAGCCAGGAATCGAACCAGAGCCCTCTGCTTAATGTGCGGATGCTCTACCACTGAGCTACTCTGACTGATAACCAGCTCAGCATTTCTCACATAATATTTGTTGGCAAGGTCACCGAATCTGCAAATGTAGATATAACAGGTGAGAATATTAATCATGGCACAACTCCAATAGATAGACCACGAAATTTTAATTTAGAAATTTTTATTCATCAACCTTAAAATTCATTTTTGGAGTAGAAGGCTGATTTCTTATACCAACTATGGGAAAAATAACAGAGCTGCGAATTGAGGAGGGTGGAGGGCAGGGTTCGATTCCCGGCTCTGGTATTTTTTAGCGAATAAATTAGCTTAGAGATTATACTTTGGCTTCATCATTAATATACTTTTTGTTTTTATATCCTTTAGTACATAAAATACAAATATTTTTACTATATTGTGAATATTTTCACTGTTTGTATCATGTTTTATACATACAATACCATCAAGTTTTTAAGATTGAATACTTGTAAGCTCATTTGCCCCTCATTTCAACCTTTTTGCATTGTATCTGCAGAACCCAATTCATTCAATTTTGAAGATAATTGGGAGTATACTGTAGATACCTGATACTTCACCACCTTAACTCATGATTAAAAAAAAATAGGTGCATTCTGTAGAACATTTTTGATCAATTGAATTTTGTTGAACAAAAATAAATAAATAAATTAAAAAAAAAAAAAAAAAAAAAAAAAATTGTATGTGTTTTTAAACAATTAAGATTAACACTGATCTTTAATCTGATTTAAAAAAAAAAATTCTAGTTGTAAAGAAATCTAAATAAATAATTTCTTATTTTATTACAGTAAAACTTCAATTATCCAATGTAACTGGGATTGATCCTACATCGGATAGTTGAAATTTTTGGACAATGGAGAATTTTTCAGCGATCATCTAGTTTAACCCTTTACATCCCAAATCACCTTATTTTTGGAAAAATAGCTTGGAACCTTTTTATTATATTTCTTTATGCATGAGAAACATCTCATATTAAATTTAGCTAAAACTATAGGGACTTTAAAGTCCCAATGAAATCCTGTAGTAAATTTAGACTATATTGAGGAATTTTTCTTATGGGACTTTAAAGTTCTGGTGGGATACAAAGGGTAAACCCTTTCAGGGGCACTAAGTAAAAATGATTGAATTTCCTTTTAAATATATATATATCATAAAGTAAACATCCCCTACAAGTCATATTTGATGAAGAAAAAAATTCAGCATGTGGGGATTTTTTTGTGGGTGGTGGCTAGGCGTTCTAGCCATTGTGTCTATCCACCTAAAAGATGCTCCTAAAAATCAAATTAAAATTAATGATCTAAGATAATATGTAAATCTGTTGTATTTAAAAGGTGCATTACAGTATATTTACACTACCAAATACTTTTGAATAAAAAATTATTTTCATAAAAATATATAAAAGAAACTTCAAAAAATTTTCCCGAAACTTGTCCATTTAAAAAGGTCACAGGCACATTCTGCTTAAAGTTACTGTAGTTCTGCCATCTCTATTTCAATTTTAGAAGTACACATTAACTTTTCATAAAAGTGGATAAAAAAAGTAGCCACTGCACACTTAGAGAAAAATTTCTAAAGTAGGTGGATAGACCCTCTAGCCACCGCCCCTGAAAGGGTTAATACATAACATCATCATCAAACTGCTGTTATGACTATTTAAACTGCTAATTAAATATCGAAATTATAGGTAAAATTTCATTTCACTGATAACACAAAAATATTAAAAAAAAACACACTTTAAAAAAGGAGAACCAAAATATTTTTCTGTAATTGCAGTTCGGGAATGATACTTGCATAAAAAATGAAAGCTTCCTTCAAGGAAAGTTAAAGTAAAAAAAAAAAAAGCTTTAAAAAATGAATTTTAATTAATAGAAAGTATCGTTTAAAAGAGTTACAGATAATAGATGTTGAAAAAAAAGTCAGGAAACTGACGTCGGTTAAGAGAGTTCTGGTTAAACGAAAGTCAGATAATCAAAGTTCTACTGTATATGCATATAATGAAATGAATAGTTAATGAAACCATATCATATGTATAAAACAAAATTTTCATATTGCAGCAACTGTATATGAATCACAAATGATAAATAAAAATTTACATTGTCAACTGCATCTTCAGCTTTCCCACTTGATATATGAAATTTTTTTAATTTTTCATAGCACAAAGTTAGGATATACTGGCCATCTTTAGAGAACTAGAATAAGAAATAAGTAGAAATATAAGTAGATTTCACAAACATAAATTTAACTATATTATTAATACATATATATTTATACCTGAATTTTGCCGCCAGTATAGAAAGCTTCACATTTACAATATTCTGAAAAACTGAAAATGAAATTTATACAGTACATGTACATACAATATAATAATAATCAATTACAGTGGAATAAAATGACAAGCTCAAATTAAAAAGCAAACTTTCCTCCGTTTATTTTTATTTATGTACAAGAAAACAAGTTACATAAGTTAAATACGTAAATAAATAAAAAAAAATATTGAATAACTGATTTACAATATTGGTTATTTATTTCCAAAGTGTTTTACTTTACCAGGTAGTAATTATGAAGTAATAAAAAATATCTACAATTTTAGATAGGAAAAAAAATTTGTATGGAGAGAGAATTTTTTTTTTTTTTTTTTTCCGGAAAGTTCAATCCTTTTATAATGAAAAACATTAATTTAAGATTTATTAGTCATATGAATGAAACTGATATTTTAGTCATATTTTATAAATTTTTAACTATCAGAAAAATTTTTAACTACCAGAACTCCAATATTGAAAATAAAATGTATACCTGAATTCAGGTAAATTACCAGAACACAATACTGCATTACATAGCAAACAAACCATTCCATTTTTTTTTTTTTTTTTCCCAAAATAAAATAATAAGTAAAAAATTATTTAATAACAACGTTTCAAAAAATTATTATATTTTTAGATACTAATTTCTAAATTAAAGTAATTCCACAAAAGTTGAAAACTTTAAAAAACACGCTTTTATTCCAAAATGGTCTAAAATGCTTGATTCAACAGAAGCTCATTAAAAAGTAATCAAAAGATTTGATGCGAACAAGCGTTTTTTTACATGAACCTGCTTCTGATAAGACAGAACTCTAAAAACACTTCCATAGGGTATTGTCATCACCCCTACACTCATACTTACATTTTGTGTAAAATCAGTTTTAAAAAAAAATCTAATTTGTGTAAAATCAGAATTTAATTTGGTACAGAGGATTATTAATTTCAATCTGTAAAATTTTTATTTTTATTTTTTATCTCATTTTTTGACTGTAAAACTGGGCCACATATTTTTTTAAATGGCTGTAATGAATTAAAATGAAGTGTTGCCACCTAAATTTCATAGTTTAGTTAAAAAATAGATTGTCTTGTCGAAAAACTGTTTGCATCCCTGGATTCAGAAAAATTGCCCCTTTCATTTGGTACTGAATTTGTAACGATGGGACTAATATTTCTAATTTATTTTGGTATTACACAAAACTGGTTTACAAAAACTACAGATTGAAACTAATAGTCCTCCGTCCTAAAAGCAAATGAATAAAAAAAGGGTCAATCCCATATCTTTAGAATAAAAAACAATGTTTAATTTCACTACTAACCATTAAGACTTGTGGCTGTTCATGAGACACTTAGGAAAGAATTGCTATTTTTATTAAGCCCGATTTTTAAACCACCCAATTTTAAATTAAACTGTTTGTTTCTACAGATATTTAGAATTTTGTTTCATTTGCTGAAAAACATGCTCTTTAATAAGCAGTAGAGGGTTGCATCTCCCGACGCAATATAGAATGGAACCATGTCTATTATTTTCCACTGCCGATCACTGAAATAGTTATAGCACTGTAAATTTATGAAACTCATTTTTCTTCTACTTTCAATAAAGATTAGGTAAAGGTAAAAATTTCTTGTTTTCCTGGTGTTTCATTGTAGAAATATTAATGTACTTTTACAAGTGATTAGAAAATTATGTAATTTTCTTACCCAAGTTCCTTTAAAACTTTTTAAAATCATTTAACTTCCATGAAGGGTCTATTTAAATTTGCTGATTTTTGTGAAAGGTGAAAGACTTTTTATTTCAAGATTATTGATTTTTATGACTGACCTGTTTTGGAACCAAAAATTTTATTAAATGGGTTCCACACGATGTAAGGCAAGACATCAAAGAAGGGAACCCAGCGAAAACACTTCACTCACAAGGTAAGTATAAATCAGTAAAATTCTTATTGAAACTAAACCAAGCCTACATTAAAGAATGTGGTCAAAAACATAGGATAAAGTGAAATTTTTATGCAAAAACCCACCCATGGGGCAAGATAAGACCCTAAAAAATTTAGTTCCTTCTATCAAAATCAGCAAAACAGAAACTTGGAGAGCAAGAAAGCGTGGCACAGCAAGAGAGTATTTGGCTTGAGTAAAGAAGGTCTTCAGTTCGATCCCCCCCCCCCCCCCCCCAGTCAAAAGTTTTTTAATTTAAAACTGATAAAAATCTTTTTATTTTATTTTTTAATTAAAAGAAATGAATTTAAGGAGAAATAATTTTATATTACATTGAGATAAAATTTTGTTAATGATCTATGCTAGTGTTTTACATACAATTTTAATTAGTATTTTCTATTGATGCCACCAAAATGGCTTGTGGACAGTTTTTGTCTGCACTGATAAAAAAATTTGTCTGCAACTTTCGGATAACAATTCACTTATAAAAATTTCTGTATCAAAACTAAAACTAATACTTTTCTTATTTATATTGTGTTGTGTCAAACATTGCTATAAAATATTTAATTGAATGAGATGAATTGAATGAATACAATTTGTTTATACTATATTGTTCTGTAGTAAAATTGTTTTCGTGTATTGTTGCACGAGATCACCACTGATGTTAAGCCCACTTCCCACCCCCCCACCCCCATCAGCTTTCAGGCTTTTTGAGTGTAAGCCATTTTCACCCCTGATTAAATGCAAATTTTGCAGACAGATTATGAAATTTTAAAAACCTGTCGTAGACAGCCACAAAAATTTCTGCCACTGGGCAATAACTATATTTGAAGAGTTCTTAATTCGTTATATAGCAAATTAATTAAATATTCAAAATGAGAAGTTTCTATAAAAACAAAATAATTTAATATGGAATTTAAAGAGAACAAAATTTAAACACAATTGGGGAAGATGGGTACAATGAAACAAAATTTAATAATTATTTTTTCCTAGCCACAATTTTGCATGTACAAAAATACAATTAATGCACACTTATAATCCTTTTCCCTCATCTAAATAAATTTCTAAGTTTCCAAGCAATATCTTTTTACTTGAAAAATAACAAAAAGTAAATGTCTAATAGTGTTTCATTATGCCCTGTATGTGGAGGTACAATAAAGCACTCTTAATATTGCAAGAAAAAGTGCAATTTGCATCAAATATAGAATACTTTATGTACATTTTATAATACAGTGAACTAAATACGGGGCCAAAAAAAAAAAAAGATTAATTAAGTACAACAAAAGAACTTATAATGAAAGTGTGAACTTGATTAGAATACAAAAATAAAATTTGTTTTAAAGATTATAATCCTAGACAAAAAACAGTACATTTCTTTTAATATTAAGAAATATCATTTATTTTTATATTAAACTGGCTCAAGTCAGTTTAGAAAATTAACATTTGCGCTTTTTTTTCAATTGTGCCTAAAAGTATACAGGTGGTACTTTAAAGCACAATTTAAGTTTTTTCAAAAATGTGTTTTTCTGAAGAATGCATAAGTTTGAAACTACATTGAAGTCTTTTTATATGCAGTACTTTTTATCGAATTTCACTGGAATTTATGATTTCTCCAACAGCAACAACAACAACAAATTCCTTATGTTTCAATTCACCCTTCTTGATTAAAACATAACTAATTATACAGATACTGCTTGTACACACATGTTATGTGTTTATATCTAAATTTTTAAGACTTCAGTGATCAACTTTAGCTTAAAAATAATCTGGATCTGTAGCAATGGCATCTTTATTGTCTGTAGAAGGCGGAGTTTGATTTGAAAAGAATCCCTTCTTACTTCTCCCCTTTCTTTTTACTTTCTAATTACTTAATCAGAATATTTTTTATTGGTATGGTAAAACTTTTTTTTTAATCCTGTTTTTCTATTCTTTCCTTCTTTTCTTAGACCAGCCTTAGGGGAATAAAGTTTTGTCTCTTGAGCAGAAATGCATTTCGTGTAGGCATAGAACAGGTGCATAGTGGATGAACAATAGTTGAATAATCTGAATTTTTACTAAGAGGAATCTCTTAGTAAAAATGTTTTATTTGTATTAGTGACAACCAGTAATATGTTATTTTAAATCAGTGATATTGTATTTAGTAATGACATGTTATTTCAAGTAAATACCCTTCACCCAGGATACAATGAAACGTGTTTCATTGTACAACGCACTGAGATTAACGCCGAAGAGAAACAAAAATATGGGAAGCATACGGCTGTTTCAGTAGCCTTTAGCATACTGTCTTCAGTGCAAAAAGACTTTATGCACTGAAGACGGTACGTACACTAAAGGCTACTGAAACAGCTGTATGCTTCCCATATTTATTTTCTCTTCGGCATTCCTAACATTGTAATTTTTATTAGTTTTAATAATCTAGCGCCAAGTCTCCTTTTAATATTCCAATACATATATTTTTGATTTTGGAGACATAAAGACAACATGGCGAAAAAAAAAAAACTTTTAATAATTAAACTTAGTTTCACTGGTGAAAATCTAATCTTTTCCTCTTATTTTTGTAGAAGTGTGAACGTATCCCAATCACATCAGTATGTGGAATATACAAGCTGTACAACATATATTTGAGCTGAAACTTTCTGGGACAAATCTGACTGATTTTAGAAGTGATGTCTCATTACATCCTTTCCTATCTTTCCCTAAATTCAAGGGTAGGTCCTGAAAAGTTTCATCCCTGAATATTTGAGTTGTGTTAGTGGAACTTAACAATTAAATCATTCCACTCTCAAAAGTTTATTGTACTACACTAACATTTAGATTTTGATCAAGTCTGAAATCAGAATTATCATAAATAAAGATGGAAATGGTCCGAAAAAAAAAAAAAAAAAACGGAAATTTTGGGGGAAAAACCAGTTTTTTTCTGCCCGGAAAAATTGAAATTTCTAGTATAAAATAACGTATTCAGAAATTTATAATATTTATATTCCAATGCTTTTTTCTTGAAATATTTTTTCATGTTCAGTATCTTACATGAAAATACCGATTCTATTCTGATAAAATTCATATTTCAAAAATAAAGTTTTAACCATATAATCAAATTGTAATCCTGAAATATTTAAGTATTATAATGTCCTCCCTCCCATCACGTTCATTTGAAATTACTCATTCTTTTCGAGTTCCTTTATACCTCATTTTTTTATCTTGAATATATATTCTTACACTTATCTAATTGTAGTATTTAAATGTGTGTGGATATATATTATACACACACATATACTATATAAATGCATGTAACAGTTTAAAAAAAAAAAAAACTTTTTTCTGTCAAAAAATTTATTTCACAACTTAAAAAAGTTATATGTGCTAAAACCTACTTTATTTATGTCCTTTATGTCTGAGTTAATAACTTTTATGTTATAAAAAAAATAATAAATCAATAATAAAATATTGTTTTAAATTTCTGAAGTTCAATTAACTTTAAATTAAACTTTTATTTTATCTTTGTGATTAACCAGTTTTACCCAAGCCTGACAAGTTTGGGTCTGGTTGACTGAATTTTTTCTCTTGCATGTGAGGTTTGGTTCAGGTTATTGATTTATTTTTCTTATAGATCAGGTAGAGTGAATTTTTTTCTTGTGGGTTGGGTTTGGATTACGTTGAATTTTTTTTTCCCTGCTGGTTAAGTTTTTAAAGAGTAAGGTCAACTTAATCTTTCAAAAAATTTTATCATAATAAGCAGAAATTTGTTTGATATAATTATAAACATACAATTCCCATGATTAAATATATATGTACACAAATTATTACATATGTATCGCAGAAAGGCAATAAACAAAGAAAAATTGTATATATATATACTAAACTTAAAGCATATTTTTGCACTCTTGAAGTACACAACACACATAAATGGTTAAACATTATTAACCCATTTTTCAGATTTAAAAAATTTTAACTTGGTGTATTAAATCAGTAACTTCATTTAAAAAAATTTTGTAAATGATTTACTAACTCTGTGACAATGAAAATTTATTTTTATTTTATAACTTTAAAAAGTTTTGCATGATTTTCAGATGAATCTTTAATGATTCATTAGAATCATTAAAGAATCAGAATTGAAAAATTAATTTTCATTTAGTTTTTTGGTTTCGAATATAAAAAAATCAGGTTCGGGTCGATGACAAGAAAAAAAATTTTTGTCAATTTGATTCTAATCTAGATTCATTGTATCAATGTGCTGGGTGATGAAAATCCCATAGGAATGCACACTCTATGCAAAATTAATGGTTAAATGATGATTTGACTAGTTTTTGGTGATTTGTACAAGGAAAGATACTGGCAGTTGTGAAACCGAAAGGTTCATTTTTTAATAGTAAAATCTTTTTATATATTTCTGTTAAGAAAAAATAATATGGATAGCATGTATTTTTAAACGTTTAACACTTTATATTTTCTAAGATATAACTATCAAGAAACCTATTTTTATTTGTAAAAATTCAATTTTTCCCATTTTTTCCAGAAAAAAACCCTGGAAAAGCCTGGGTTTTTTCCACCGCTTCAAAATCCGGAAATTTTACATCTCTAATCATACATAATACTGAAGGTGAAGCATAATTACAAAATGATAAAGTACAAATCAAACTAAAAATTACCATTCCTTTGGCTCTATTTTTTTCATTTTTGCCATATTCTTTATGAATATCTTTAAGTTCTTAAGAAATATAAACTTTTATACACACGTGCAGCCGCTCCGCTAATGTTTGTTTACAAATTTTCATTTCATTTCTTCAATTCGAAATAATAATTCGATTCTTTTCAGAAAAAAAAATAAATAAAACACGGAGCGTAGAAGAAACTGGATAAATAATGTCCTACAGTGTTGCCAGATTGAGGATTTTGTATCATGAAGATAGAGGGGAGGTGGGAAAAACGACATATAGGGGATTCGGCAGAAAAACGGACCAGAAAATTAAATTAATCAACAGGTTACTAGGTGGCGCAAATATTAGCCGTGATAGCAGATTAGCATTGAAAGCTTATGGAAATAATTGCTTTTTAATAAAATTTAAGTAATTTTAGGTACTTATTTTAAAAAAATTGGCTAGAAATTGTCATGCCATTAATGTGAGAATATAGAGAAATAAACGGATTATCTGAAAATTTTTATTTTTATTTTTTTAATTATTATTTTTTAAATCATTAATTCTAAATGTTAAGATATATTACTTTTTCATGTAGAAATTATTTAAAATTTTTATCATTTTTATTCTAATCAATTAATTTTGAAAACTAAGATACATAGTTTTTTATTAATGATTTTAAAAATAACAAATAATAAATAAAATTTTCCAAAATAGTTAAATTGGTTTTTTTTTTTTTTTTTTCTGTTTTTCATCTTTATACATATATATATATATATATATATATATATAATTTTAGATGATTTAAATTAATTGTAGCTATTTAAAAATTTTCATTGAATGTAACATTTATTTTTTTAAATTAATGAATCAAATAAATAAATAAAAATAGAATAGTAATTTAAAAAGCCTCTTTTTATCTTTTGATTAAAATTGTTTCGTGTTTTAAAAGCTAATGGTATAAATTTTTGAATTAAAATTGGAATGACTAGAAAAATTAATTTTAGTACGGAAATAATGTAAGTTTTGATTCTGATAAAATTTTAAAATCATTTTTACATAACATACAAAGCATATATTTCATAAGTTTATTTTTCTTTGAAGTAAAACATGCTCCAACTGTAGCAGTATGGCTCTGCTCTTGAAACTAGTCGGTGGGAAGTGCTTGGTTCGATTCTAGGTCACGGTCGTCAAAATAAACGTTCGGAGTTTTCCGTGGTTTACTTCAAAACTCGAGTAAATACAGGCAAGGTATCTTTAAAAAGACCAATATGAAAGCAATCCACCCAGGTCTAAGACCTAAGTTAGGTAAAACAATATCATGGAGGGGAGGGGGGTGAAGTGAATGTTTTGATTATTTTGCAAGAGATTTTTGCACAGTAAATTTATTGCATTTAATATATTTTATTAATTTTTCAGGTTATCAGTTCATAAATTTAATTTTTTTACAAACTGACTTTTTTTTTTAAACATTTTAAAAGTTGTTGATGGTTTTAGGATTGAGGCCGATTGATTGCACTAGGATCCTAGGCCTGTGTGAGAGTGCCTTCCATGGCGGTCTTTCTAAGGGATCTTAGCCGTATTTAACTTAGTTTCGGAGAAAACCACCGAACACTTCGAACGGCTAGGCCGACGAGCGCGACCAGGGATCAAACCCAGCACCTCATGTCTACAGCTTCAATGACAGGACCTCTTGGCCGTTAGTGAAAACTAGCATTCTAAAAGCTAAAACTTTTATTATTATTAGCATTCTTATTATTGTAAGAATAAAAAATAAATTTGGAGTAACGATTTAAATAACCCCATTTTTCCTTTTCATTAAAACCATTATAATTTTTAAAAAAATTAATGGTACAAATTTTTGAATTAATTTTTGAATGACTAAAAAATATAATTTTGCAGAGAAATAATGCAAATTGTTTTAGATAAAACTGTGAAGTAACTTTTACACTGCATACAAGGCATGCATTTTATCAGTTAAATAAGTTTCTTACTTTAAAATAAACTTGTTGACGTGAAGTGCCTGGTTCGATTCCAGGTTGCACTCGTTAACTTCATCGTTCAGAGTTTTCCGTGGTTTTCTTCAAAACTCAAGCAAATACAGGCTAGGTCTCCTTTAAAACCAATATGGAGACAATCTATCTAGGTCTACCAAGTGCAGATAAAACAGCTTTAGAGGGGTTGAAGTGAATGTGTTGATCATTTTGCAAGGTAAATTTCACTTTCATCCCACTGAGTTTATTATACTTAATGTTACTTTATAAATTTCTCAGGTTTTCAGTTCATAAATTAAAAAATTTTTACAATTTTTTTTTCATTTTCAAAGTTAAAATCCTTCTTTTTTTCCTCTAATTAATGAATCAAATAAAAAATAAAAAAATTATACAGACACGACATTATTTCATTATTTAAAACATGAAAATCTGACATTGACAGATTTTAATTTAGTGCCAGAGGCCTACTGCTAAACTTGTTAATATCGACAAATTCTTCTTTAGTTAATTCGGGACAATCTAAATTCCATGATAAAGTTTTCATTAAATCAAACCAATGTGTTTCAGCTGCAGATATTGTAACAAATAACGCTGGAAGTCCAAACTGTTTTATAGCCGCAAAACAACGTTTTTTTCTCTTTTTCCCAATGAGGGAGAGGTGTGCCTCGGGGGGACTCATGTCAAAGGTGTGCCTTGGGGAGGGACTCATGACAAAGTTGTACCTTGGGGGGACTCATGTCAAAGTTGGGCCTGGGGCGGGGACTCATGTCAAAGTTGGGCCTTGGGGGGACTCATGTCAAAGTTGTACCTTGGGGGACTCATGTCAAAGTTGGGCCTGGGGGGTCTCATGTCAAAGTTGTGCCTTGGGGGACTTCATTCAATAAATCCCCATTCAATAAACCGACTGAAATAGGCCCTTAGCACTATTAAGAGTGTATTATAAAAATTCGACAACGCTGTACCGACTGAAATAGGGGTACCTTGGGGGGGACTCATGTCAAAGTTGTGCCTTGGGGGGACTTCATTCAATAAATCCCCATTCAATAAACCGACTGAAATAGGTCCTTAGCACTATTAAGAGTGTATTATAAAAATTCGACAACGCTGTACCGACTGAAATAGGGGTACCTTGGGGGGACTCATGTCAAAGTTGGGCCTTGGGGGGGACTTCATTCAATAAATCCCCATTCAATAAACCGACTGAAATAGGCCCTTAGCACTATTAAGAGTGTATTATAAAAATTCGACAACGCTGTACCGACTGAAATAGGGGTACCTTGGGGGGGGACTCATGTCAAAGTTGTGCCTTGGGGGGACTTCATTCAATAAATCCCCATTCAATAAACCGACTGAAATAGGCCTCTAGCACTAATAAATAAATAAAAATAGAATAGTGATTTATATAGCCGCTTTTTATCTTTTGACTAAAATTATTTATATTTTTAAAAGCTAATGGTATAAATTTTTGAATTAAAATCGGAATGACTAGAAAGAATAATTTTAGCGTGGAAATAATGCAAATTTGATTTACATAAAAATTTAAAATAATTTTTACATCACATACACAAAGCATACATTTCATCATTTTTATATTCTTTGAAATAAAACATACTCCAACAGTAGTCGTTATGTTCTGCTTTCGAATCTAGTATGTATGAAGTGCTCGGTTTGATTCCAGGTCACAGTTCTCAAATTATCCGTTCGGATTTTTCTGTAGTCTACTTAAAAACTCGAGAAAAAAACAGGTTTGGTCATCTTAAGAAAACCGAAACGAAGGCAATCTACCTTCCTAGGTGTAGGACCCAAGTGCAAATAAAACAGTATTTGCAGGGGAAGGGGGTGGGTGTAATGGGTTGATTATTTTACAAGGGGAACTTTATCTTCATTCCACTGAGTTTACTACGCTTAATATATTTTATAAACTTTTCAGGTTTTCAGCTTATAAATTTAAATTTTTTTTACTGATAGTTTTTTTTTTTTTAACAGTTTGAAAGTTAAAATACATTTATTATTATTATTATTATTAATGGATAAAAAGAAAAAAGAATAGTGGTATAAATAGCCGCTTTTTAGCTTTTCAGTAAAATTGTTTACATTTTTAAAAGCTAACGGTACAAATTTTTGAATTAAAATTGGAATGATTAGAAAAAAAAAAAAAAAACATAGAAATGACGCGAATTGCATTCAGATAAAATTTTTAAGTCATTTTTACATAAAGCATACATTTCATCAGTTATTTTATCAATCTAGGTCCAGGGCCCAAATCAGAAAAAACATTATTATCATATCCGCGTATGTAATGATCGATAGATGGCGCTTTTTCAGATTTTGTTGTTAGTAAATATAATAGCCACGTGTATTTATTTTTGTTCTATATGTGTTACTACTTAATATTCGTGCTATAATTTCTCCGCCATTACATCATGGAAAATTGATTGCTTTTGGAAAAAATATTTCAGTTTATTCAAAGTTCGATCGGAAGTAGATATTTAACTGAAGCTGAACAAATATTAGTTCCAAATCATCTAATTAATTCTTTACTTCCATTAGCCAAAGCAACTGAAAGTTTAAATTTGTCATTTAGAAATAAATGGAAGCTTAATTCTGGATTTATTGATCCTTTGGAGTTACACTGTGGCACAGAACAGTAAATGTTATCTTTTTTACCGGATTTATTCATTTTTATTCAACAAATATATGTGAAACTAAACATCGGCAAGCAATGGCGTCTATTCGAAAGCCATCATGTCAATTGTTATTTCACCTTAGCCCACCAGAAGGCGAGCATTTCCTTACAATCGCGGATTGCGCGGGGGGTTGGTTAGTTGGGTTTTACGTCGCACTAGTGCTGCGCAGGTGGGCAATTGGCGACGGTCTGGGACTCACCCCTAGAGGTGGTCCAAATTGCGCGGGGGGTAAAGTGAATGTGCTGATAATTTTGCAAAGAAAATTTTATCTTTATCACATTCATTTTATGGATTTAAGCTTCTTTCTATAAAATAAACATGGAAGCATTTAAGAATACGAAAATATATAAAAAAAATAATTGAAATTTATTTCTAACATCGAAAATTATATTAAATAAAATTGGGAAAAATAAGAAAGAAAATAAAGGAATTTAGGAAATTTTATATATATATATATATTCCTAAGTGAGTTTTATGACACCCCATAAAATACGTCTATTATAATTCAAATAAAATTTAAATTATTTGTTTTCTTCCCAAATTCGTTTAGAATTAATATTTCTTTAGAAAGTGTTCAATAGATGGTGCGAGGGTCAGCCGGTGACCTTTTAACGCAGCGTTGGTTCTCCTCTTCTCTAGCTTCATGGTGCCCATTTTGAAAAGTTTTCGGGTCGGGACTGTTCACAGCATGAAGCTAGAGAAGAGGAGAACCAACGCCGCGTTATGAAAATGGTCCCGATTTTCAACTAAGCTTCTACACCGGCTGACCCTCGCACCATCTATTGAACACTTTCTAAAGCAACATTAATTCTAAACGAATTTGGGAAGAAATTAAATAATTTAAGTTGTACAGTCGGCTGCAAAATTATTCGAGCACTAGCCAATAATTCCTATATTTAAAAAGTACACTTAAGATTGTTTTGCTAAGTAAATCCTTGTCGAATCATGTTCTTAGACTGATTAAGAACATAGACTTATTTTGCGGGGCGTCATAAAACTCACGTAGGAATATATATATATATATATAATATTTCCTAAAATACTTTATTTTCTTTCTAATTTTTCCTAATTTTATTTACTATAATTTTCGATGTTAGAAATAAATTTCAATTTTTTTTTTTTTTTATATACATTTTCGTATTTTTAAATGCTTTCGTGTTTATTTTAAAGAATTTTATTTGGTTAGATTGTAAGAAGTTTAAATCCATTAAATGAATGTGATGAAGATAAAATTTTCTTTGCAAAATGATCAGCACATTTACTCACCCCCCCACCCCCATCCACCTCCACAATATGATAATAATGGTTATATTGGTTTTTAAAAGAGAGTATATTGGTTTTTAAAAGAGACCTAACCTGTTATTTGCTCGAGTTTTGAAGAAAACCACGGAAATCTCCGAACGATGAAGTTAAAGAGTGCAACCTGGAATTGGACCAGGCACTTCACGTCAACCAGTTTATTTTAAAGTAAGAAATTTATTTAACTGATAAAATGTATGCCTTGTATGCAGTATAAAAGTTAATGCAAATTGTTTTAGATAAAACTGTGAAGTATTTCTCTTCAAAATTACATTTTTTAGTCATTGAAAAATTTGTACCATTAATTTTTTTAAAAATGATAACGATTTTAATGAAGAGGAAAAATGTGGTTATTTAAATCGTTATTCCAAATTTATTTTTTATTCCTACAATAATAATAATAAAAGTTTTAGCTTTTAGAATGCTAGGAACTACTAACGGCCAAGAGGTCCTGTCATTGAAGCTGTAGACATGAGGTGCTGGGTTTGATCCCTGGTCGCGCTCGTGGGCCTAGCCGTTCGAAGTGTTCGGTGGTTTTCTCCGAAACTAAGTTAAATACAGCTAAGATCCCTTAGAAAGACCCCCATGGAAGGCACTCTTACATAGGCCTAGGATCCTAGTGCAATCAATCGGCCTCAATCCTAAAACCATCAACAACTTTTAAAATGTCAAAAAAAAAAAAAAGTTATCTTAAAAAATTAAATTTACGAACTTATAACCCAAAAAATTAATAAAATGTATTAGATGCGATAAACTTACTGTGCAAAAATCTCTTACAAAATAATCAAAACATTCACTTTACTCCTCCCCCCTCCATGATATTGTTTTACCTAACTTAGGTCTTAAACCTAGGTGGATTGCCTTCATATTGGTCTTTTTAAAGAGACCTAGCCTGTATTTACTCGAGTTGTGAAGTAAACCACGGAAAACTCTTAATGTTTATTTTGACGACCATGACCTCGAATCGAACCAAGCACTTCCCACTGACTAGTTTCGAGAGTAGACCCATACTGCTACAGTTGGAGCATGTTTTGCTTCGAAGAAGAATAAACTTATGAAATATATGCTTTGTATATGATGCAAAAATGATTTTAAAATTTTATCAGAATCAAAACTTACATTATTTCCGTGCTAAAATCATTTTTTCTAGACATTCCAATTTTAATTCAAAAATTTATACCATTAGCTTTTAAAAAATAAGCAATTTTAATCAAAATATAAAAAGGGGCTTTTCAAATTACTATTCTATTTTTATTTATTTATTTGATTCATTAATTAAAAAAAAAGAAATGTTTCACGCAATTAAAATTTTTAAATAGCTACAATTAATCTAAGCCATCTAAAATTATATATATATATACAGTCGGCTGCAAAATTATTCGAGCACTAGCCATTAATTCCTATATTTAAAAAGTACACTTAAGACTGTTTTGCTAAGTAAATCCTTGTCGAATCATGTTCTTAGACTGATTAAGAACATGACTCGACAAGGATTTATTTAACAAAGCTGTTTTAAGTGTACTTTTTTTTGCAAGGATTATTGCTAGTGCTCGAATAATTTTGCAGCCGACTGTATATATATATATATATATATATGAAGATTAAAAAAAAAAGAAATGAAAATTAGAAAAAAAATCAGTTTAACTATTTTTAGAAAATTTTATTTATTACTTATTATTTTTAAAATCATTATTAAAAAACTAATGTATCTTAGTTTTCAAAAATAATTGATTAAAATAAAAATGATACAATTTTTAAATGATTTCTACATGAAAAAGTAATATATCTTAGCATTTAGAATTAATGATTTAAAAAGTAATAATTAAAAAATAAAAATGTTCAAATAATCCCTTTATTTCTCTATATTCTCACATTAACGGCATGACGACTTCTAGCCATTTTTATTTTTTTAAATAAGTACAGTCGGTAACAAAAGTGTCCGAACACTAGCCAAAATTCCTATGTAAAAAAAGTACACTTCATGCAGCTTTGTTAAATAAATCCTTGTCGAATCCTGTGCTTAGTCAGTGTAAGAACATGATTCGATAAGGATTTATTTAACAAAACCGTATGAAGTGTACTTTTTTTACATAGGAATTTTTGCTAGTGTTCGGACACTTCTGTTACCGACTGTAACTAAAATTACTTAAATTTTATTAAAAAGCAATTATTTTCATAAGCTTTCAATGCTAATCTGCTATCACGGCTAACCTTTTCGCCATCTAGCGGCCTATTGATTAACTAAACTTTCTGGTCCGTTTTTCTTCCGAATTCCCTATCTCGTTTTCCCTCCTCCCCTCTATCTTCATGGTTCACAGAGACAGAGAGACAGAACAGACTGTCCTGTCCCTGTCTTTTAATAGTCTTGCAATGATAAACTTGAAGCACTCATGTATTATTATTTTTAATGGAATGAAAGTTTACTTGATATATTCTTGTTATTTTATTCTAAACTTTTTGCTAATGATAAATGAAGTACACGTTTCCATTTCATCCGCGGTGAATACTCAATAAAATTCCCATTACTGTCAGTGAGAATTTTTCTCCTGTATTGGTATTCTGTCTCTCCTGGGACTTCGCTGATTCGTCTCTTCTACATCTGTATATAGTATCGGAAAATAAAGAAATTTATGGTGTTCTAAGAAGTTTCAATAAACGCACGTTTACATATTATGTGGGAAGAGGAAAAACTGACTGTCACAGACTGGAATAAAAAATTTAAAGACATTTCTGGAAACGTTAACGGATGGGACAGTGTAAGATATAAACCTGCTCGTCAAACACTTGTAAATTTGTTATTGCATTAAAATTAGGTGACAGCAAGATAGTCATTGACTTTTGCAGCTTTATGTACCCACAAAGCATGTACTTTAATATTTCAGGAAATCAGTAAGTTTCATGTTTCAGAATGGGGCATTCTTAATTGAGAAAATAAATGATAATTTGTGTTCTTTTAAAAGATAAAAACAATCCAATCCAATATTTAACATCATGTAATTGTTTGTTTTGTGAATATGGTCCTTCTTACCAACATATATTTGCTACATGTTTTGGCCTAGGGGAGGATTTATTAGATGATAATTTAATAGACAGTAGATGGTGGAAATCCACTATGGAAATGCCCTTTGAAAAAAAGGTAAAAATGTGCTTTACGGTCCTTCTTGGCGATTTTTTGGCGAGTTTTTTCCGAACTCGCCGAGTCTGCGCGGTGTTTTTTTTCTCTCCCGTCCTTTCCAAAATGGCGGACAGGAAGCACGGTTTCCCAGTTTTTCTAACCGTTCCAAGAAGGCCGATTTACGCAATTTAAAGCGATTATGTAAACATAAAGCGTCAGAAATATCTTACAAATACTTGAGTAAAGAAAAATACAAATTTTTAACAATTGTTATCAATTAAATCTAAGAAATATTACAAAACCAAAACAGCACAAGTAACTTAATATACATAAATAAGCATTTAAATAAAAAAGAAAGTTTATTTACTTACCCGTTTTATAATTTCCGAAAAAACTAGCATTTTCCTTGAAAAAAAGAAATATCCCCTCTGCATATAACGATATAACCATGTACACCAACCACTCTAGCATCACTCTTAAACACTAATCCAAAGCTTTTTTTTAGCATAAACATTCAATAGTACAAAACCAATAAACGCTACTCAAAAGCTTTTTTTTTAAGATACTCAATCTAAATATTCAATTTTACAAAACCAACAAATGACAATTTTACCTAAATAAGAAAAGCGGCACACTGAAAAACGAAACTCTTGGAAAAACGAAGAAAATAATCTCTGGAGATTTCGATTTTATCATGTACACCAACCACATCAACACAATTGCAAACCGTACTCAACGTATTTCTTATGATATTCAACACAAATAATCAATTTAAAATAAATCGCAATTTCACAGAAGAAAATCAACAAACGTGTGCATCCATGCCTCACATATGATGCAATGAAACGGCCTACTGTTGCCAAAATTCAAAAAACAAAAGAAACAAATCGAAATACCAGACTCTTTCTGAAAGGACCTAAGACTACTGTATAAGTAGTCTTAAAAGGACCAAAAAAAAAAAAAAAAAACTGAGAATACAACAATAACCTTAAATATAACCCAGATAAGCACAGTGCATTTAACGTCACACTACTACTGCGTTATGGGCGACAATCTCGGAGATTCGCAAGTAATGTTGCATTTAACATCGCACTAGCACTACCCTTCGGCGACAATCTCGGAGATACGCCAGTAAGGTAAACACTGATTTGAGGACAAATTACCGTTTGTCCCCAAATCGAAGTAAATGTCGAGGACCTTGAAAACTGTATTTGGGGACTTTTTCGAGGACACGATAGACCAATATCTATATGCATTATTAATAAAAAGAACTCTGATTTATACATTACAAAATGCTTTGAATCACTTTTTTCTACGAAAAATTGCTGAGCCTAAGGTAAGTTTATGCAAATTAAACTATCCCAGCATTATTAAAATAATCAAGTCTATAGAACCCATTTACACTTTATTATGATCAGGCCCTGACTAACGGCAGGGCATACGGGGCAAATGGCCTGGGCCCCCCTTCTGGAAGGGGCCCCCCTACAGACGTATGCAGAAATTCTGCAACCTAAAAAGCTCTTTTGCCACTGCAAGGGGGGCCCCCAGAATAGGCTTGCCCCGGGGCTCCAGGTACCCTAAGTCGGGCCCTGATTATGATGATAGGAGGAAACACAAAATAGCACCATTTCATTTTAATCTTTAGAATCCCCACTCCCTGAAATGCAGAAGTTATTCCCGATTATATAACTAAAGAAATAATTTCATTAAGCAAATTTTATTTTTCACTTAACATAAATCGGGCAAGATAGAATTTATATACTGATTAGTAGTGCATGATTCTTTCTCTGCTCATGAAGTATGAGGGTCTTTATTTCAAAGTTCCGTTGATTTTCAAGATAATCCAATTATTAGAATGTGATTTTGATTGGATTGGAATAGATGGGTTTAACGTCTCATTAGTGCTGTACAATGGGCAATTGGCGACAGTCTAGCACTTACCCCCACAGGTAGTCCGGAGACATGCCATCACAATTTTGATCCTCCACGGAATGGACTGTGATTTTGAAAAAATACACGCAAATATTTAAATTTCGGGACATTTAGCGTCCCCGAGTAGTCAAAGAATTTTTGGGGACAAAAAATAGAAAAGGCCAAAATTCGAGGACAGTCCTCGAATTTCGCGGACGTATGGTCACCTTACAGTAAGGTAGCATTTAACTTCGCACTTGCACTGCGCTTCGGCGACAATCTCGGAGATACGCCAGTAAGGTAGCATTTAACTTCGCACTAGCACTGCGCTTCGGCGACAATCTCGGAGATACGCCAGTAAGGTAGCATTTAACTTCGCACTAGCACTGCGCTTCGGCGACAATCTCGGAGATACGCCAGTAAGGTAGCATTTAACTTCGCACTAGCACTGCGCTTCGGCGACAATCTCTGAGATACGCCAGTAAGGTAGCATTTAACTTCGCACTAGCACTGTGCTTCCGTGACTTTTCGCAGGAATGAGTAATATGCACGTTTGTACGGTCCGCGTATATGAAACCAAAAAAGAAAAAAAACACTGGATACCACACCCGCATTGTGCATGAATGTATAAAACCTACGAAATTTTGTTTTGCAGTCCACGACAAGCGGGAGGCACCGAGGACGCGGAGGGCCCTCCGGCGAAAAAGCTTTATGACATGAGTAACGAAGCAAAATAAAGGGATTTTTTTAATTTTACTGATTGCTGCAAAACAAAATTTACTGCTTCATAAAGCTTTTTCGCCGGAGGGCCCTCCGCGTCCTCGGTGCCTCCCGCTTGCAGTGGACTGCGTCCACTGCAAGCGGGAGGCACCGAGGACGCGGAGGGCCCTCCGGCGAAAAAGCTTTATGACATGAGTAACGAAGCATTCGTTTTGCAGGGAACAGTAATATGCACGTCTGTACGCTCCGCGTACATGAACCCCCTCCCCCCCAAAAAAAGCACTGCCCCCCCACAAAAAAAACACTGCCCCCTTCGAAAAAAACACTGCGCCCCCCCCCCAAAAAACACTGCTCCCTCCCAAAAAAAAACACTGCCCCCCCACAAAAAAAAAACACTGCCCCCCCACTAAAAAAAAAAAATCACTGCCCCCTCCCTCCCCCCAAAAAAACACTGCCCCCCCCAAAAAAACACTGCTCCCTCCCAAAAAAACACTGCCCCCCCACAAAAAAACCACTGCCCCCCCACAAAAAAAAAAAAAAAATCACAGCCCCCCCCCCACAAAAAAAAACCCACTGCCCCCCCCCCAAAAAAAAAAAAAAAAAAAAAAAAATTCACTGCCCCCCCACAAAAAAAAAAATCACTGCCCCCCCCCAAAAAAAAACACTGCCCCCCCCACAAAAAAAAAAATTTCACTGCCCCCCCACAAAAAAAAATCACTGCCCCCTCCCTCCCCCCAAAAAAAACACTGCCCCCCCAAAAAAACACTGCTCCCTCCCAAAAAAACACTGCCCCCCCACAAAAAAAACTGCCCCCCCACAAAAAAAAAATCACAGCCCCCCCACAAAAAAAACCCACTGCCCCCCCACACAAAAAAAAAATTCACTGCCCCCCCACAAAAAAAAAACCACTGCCCCCCCTACAAAAAAAAAAAAAAAAAAAAAAAAAAAAAAAAAAAAAAAAAAATCACAGCCCCCCCCCCAAAAAAACACTGCCCCCCCCTACAAAAAAAAAAAAAAAAAAAATCACAGCCCCCCCCCCCCAAAAAAAAAAATCACAGCCCCCCCACAAAAAAAACCCACTGCCCCCCCTACAAAAAAAAAAAAAAAAAAAAAATCACAGTCCCCCCCCCAAAAAAAACACTGCCCCCCCCCTCAAAAAAAAAAAAAAAAAAAAAAAAAAATTCACCCCCCCCCCCCCCCCTCAAAAAAAAAAAAAATTCACCCCCCCCCCCTCAAAAAAAAAAAAAAAAAAAATCACCCCCCCCCCCCCCCCACAAAAAAAAAAAAAAAAAAAAATTCACCCCCCCCCCCCCTCAAAAAAAAAAAAAAAAAAAAAAAAATTACTCCCCCCCCCCCCCCCCCACAAAAAAAAAAAACACTGCCCCCCCACACACACACACACAAAAAAAATTCACTCCCCCCTCCAGAAAAGAAAAAATAAATCACTGCCTCCCCCCACACACACAAAAAAAAATCACTGCCTTAAAAGCACATTTTATCCAAATGATGTCCTCCGGACGAAATGTCGTTTTGCAGCGACCAGTAATATGCACGTATGTACGCGGAGCGTACATGAAAACCACAAACAAAACATCACTCTATACCTCACCCGCATTCTGCATGAATCTCTTAAACATACGAAATTTCGTTTCGCATCGATCAGTAAAGCGTACATAAAAACCAAAGAAATATCACTAAATACGTCTCACACAAACTCCATGAATCTTTAAAACGCAGGAAATTTCGTTTCGCATCGATCAGTAACCCGTATATAAAAACCAAAAAAAAAAAATATTACTAAATACGTCTCACACAAACTCCATGAGTCTTTAAAATGCACGAAATTCGTTTGGCAACAATCCGCGATTGTAATGATCGATAGATGGCGCTTTCTCAACACTGCAGTTGTTAGTAAACATTGCCACGTGTGTTCCATTAGTGTTCTTTATGTTATTCTACTTAATATTCGTACTATAATTTCTCCGCCATTACATTATGGAATATTGATTGCTTTTGGAAAAAATACTTCAGTTTATTCAAAGTTCGATCGGAAGTAGATTTTTAACTGAAGTTGAACAAATATTAGTTTCAAATCATCGGATTCATTCTTTACTTCCATTAGCCGAAGCAACTGAAATTTTAAATTTGTCATTTGGAAATAAATGGAAGCTCAATTCTGGATTTCTTGATCCTTTGGAGTTAGATTGTAGCACACAACAGTATGTGTTATCTTTTTTACCGTATTTATTCATTTTTATTCAATAAATATATGTGAAACTAAATATCGGCAAGCAATGGCGGCTGTATGGAATTCCAATTAAACCATGTTTATTGTAATTGAACCTTAGCCCACCAGAGGGCGAGCATTTCATTACAATCGCGGATAACGTACGCGAAAATCAGTTTCAAAACATCATGGGGAGGTTACCACATTTCAAACATCGATCGTTCAGCGGCGCATAAACACCGTGGTTACTAAGGTTGGCATCTTTATCCGCCAGTCGCCAAGAAGGACCGTAAAGCACATTCCAACCGAAAAAAATTTCAGTAAACAAGCAGTTGTTTCCCCAGGAGCTCTGGTTCTCACTGATAAGCTAGTAACATTATTATCACAATGTAGGTCTGAAGAATTTAAACAAAAATTAATTTTTTGTCAGACTTCAGCAGGGCATGGGGAAACAATTAAGAAATATATTTGTTTAATAAGAGAGAATTTGATTTTGAACCTTATACAACAGAGTTTCTGACTCTCCTACAAACTCAAAAAAACTCAGGCAGGTTTTTTTTGGTTTACCCACTTAAAAAACCAGGTTTTATTTTATTTTATTAACCGACTTCAAAAAAAGAAGGAAGGTTCTCAATTCAAACCGTATGTTTTTTTTATGTTTGTTAGCTCATAACTTCTGAACGGATGCTCCGATTTTGATACTTTTTGTTTTGTTGAAAAGGTCTTGGTCTGCAATAGGTCCCATTGTAATATCTTTACGATCTAAAGAAAATACAGGGTGCCCAAAAAAAACAGTCCCAACTCTTTTAACTGCTAAACGGCTGCAGGTCTAGTAATAAAAATGGTATGTAAGTGTAGTAAAGTGGCCCTGCAGTACAAGGTTAAACCGCTAGCTGCGCCACCTGGTGGAAAATAGTGGAGTTAGTGTTCCTATCTCGAAACGGTTCTAGAGAAAAAAAGTGAATTAGAAAGTTGAAGATTATCATCGATTTAGTACAAAAAGACAGTTTAGACATTCATGCTAGCGTTTCTATCTCGGAAACGGTTCAAGACAGGAGAAAAAAGTGAATTATAAAATTGCAGAGCATCATCGATTTAGTGCAAAAAGATAGTTTTGACATTAATGCTAAAAGTACAAGGCTAAAAACGTGCCTTTTTTGTTCGCAATTTCTTACATTATTCACACTTGAGCTACATTGCTCACGTTGTAGCGTAGCTGGTGAGACATACGCTATATAGTTCAAAATACGGTTACTTGATACTTTTTGCTTTGTTGTAGAGATCTTGGTCTGAAGTAGGTCCCATTATAACATCTTTACAATCTAAAGAAAATAAAGCGCCATCTGGTGAAAAACAGCGGCATTAGCGCTCCTATTTCAAAAACGGTTCAAGATGGGAGAAAAGTTAATTACGAAGTTGTAGAGTATCATCGATTTACTACGAAAAGACAGTTTTTAGACATTATTGCTAAAAATAGAACGCTTAAAACGTGCAATTGTTTGTTCGCAATTTCCTACACTGTGCACACTTGAACTACGTTGCACGCTTTACAGCGTAGCGGATGACACGTATACTCTATGGTTCAAAGTACTGTTACTGTAAGCGGTCACATCGATTAGCACAAAGTCGTTTTCAACCAACTTCAGAAAGGAGGGTGTTCTTAATTCTTGCTATGTGTTTTTGTTGGTGTTTGTAAGCTTATAACTTCGTAAGAAATGCTCTAATTAACCGACTTCAAAAAGGAGGAGATTCTCAATTCAAAGCGTATGTTTTTTGTTTTTGTTTTTGTTTGTTAGCTCATAACTTCTGAACGGATGATCCGATTTTGATACTTTTTGTTTTATTGTAAAGGACTTGGTGTGAAATAGGTCCCATTGTAAGACCTTTACGATCAAAAGAAAATACAGGGGGCCCAAAAAAGTCAGTCCTGACTCTTTTAACTGCTGAACAGCTGCAGCTATAGTCATAAAAGTGGTATGTAGGTATAGTAAAGTGGACATGTGCTACGCGATTCAACCGCCTAAACCGCCACCTGGTGGAAAAGAGTGGAGTTAGTGATCCTATCTCGGAAACGTTTCAAGACAGGGGAAAAAAGTGAATTATAAAATTGCAGAGCATCATCGATGTACTACGCAAAGATAGTTTAGACATTAATGCTAAAAACAGAACGCTTAAAACGTGCATTTGTTTGTTCACAATTTCCTATTTTGTGCACACTTGAAAAACATTGCATATGTTGTAGCGTAGCGGGCGACATTTTATGCTATGTAAAATTCAAAGTATGGTTATTGTAAGCGGTCACATCGATTAACGCATAGGCGTTTTAAGCCGACTTCATAAAGGAAGAGGTTCTCAATACAAACCATGTTTCTCGTTGTTGTTGTTGAAATTTGTTAGCTTATAACTTCGTAAGAGATGATTTAATTTAAATACTTTTTTTGTGTTCGTAATGATCTTGGCCTGAAATAAGTTTCATTAGGATTTCATTAAGATATAAACAAATTACAGGATACTCACAAAAGTCTGTTCTCACTCTAACTGCTGAACGCAAGCAGCTACAATGGTAAAAGCAGTGTGTAAGTATCGATGTTGATACATCTGTCCGTCAGCTGCAATGCATATTTTGCTCTTTGTTTGAACTTTACGCTGCGCAATTTCCAGCGCAGCGGGTGACACGTATTTACTGTAAAGTTCAATATGTATGCCTAACAGAATTTTCGGTTACGAATACAGCGTATCCTTTCTTTACATTTCTAAAGACTTTTTAATTTAACGTATGTTCGTTCAATAGATAGTTTTTTGGTCATATCCAATAAAGGCAAGAAAAGTAACACAATTTAAAAATGCAGCATTTGAGAAAAATAAACTTAAAAATAACTTGACTAGAATAAAACTGGGACAACTGTCTCTCTAGTGGATAACTTTCTAGATGGAGATGTAACTTTTTTGTTCACATTGGGTGTATTTAATGTATTTTTCAGTGACATAAACCATTTTTTGAGTAATGTCACTTTTCTTGGAAGTTGTGATTTGTGAAACTTCCTTCGAACGTCTTCTGATGTTCTGCTATATGAATAAGTTTTCACTGAAAAGAGAAAAATAAAATCTTTTTGTAAAAAAAATAGAACCGACTCCAAAAAGCAACTACTATTCAAACAACTAAAAAAATAAAATAAAATAAAAAATAAATGGTATGAAATGAAACTGTAAATTGCGCCTAAAAGTATAAAATAATTTCCTTCGCCAAACAACCTATAACACTACAATTAATCATAACTTTTGAAGTCGGCGCAAAATTAAATAAAAATTGATACCTTTATTCAATACAAAAATCAAATCCTATTCAAAATACACGTCACACATTGTTACCTGCAAAACGCAGCCGAAAACTACTTTGATTCAAGAAAACAAATAAGATTTCGTAAGCAGCAAAAATTGGCGAAGATGCTGGTATCTGACATCCTTGGTGAACGAAAAATCGCAAAATTATCTGGCAAACATATTTAATTTCTTTGGTATATCATGATTATTTTAATAAGGTATATCAAGAGAGTAATCAAGAATATGAAACAACACATGGTACAATATATATTATGAAAATATACATCTTGCGTGTATATTTTTGCCTTACGTTTTTATCGCCAAATTCAAAGGCCATCAAGGATGATCTAACTTCGTAGAAATATAAATACCGCATTGTGAAGATGTTCACTGTTCTATGTAGATGCTACTAATGGACCAATTGTATACAGTGATAAAATAATAAAGGAAACATGAAAATGGATCATTCGAGACAACAGCATTTGTTGCTACCAATCTAAAGACAAACCTTTAAAAACTAATTAAATTTTATTTAATTTTGCGCCGACTTCAAAAGTTATGATTAATTGTAGTGTTATAGGTTGTTTGGCGAAGGAAATTATTTTATACTTTTAGGCGCAATTTACAGTTTCATTTCATACCATTTATTTTTTATTTTATTTTATTTTTTTAGTTGTTTGAATAGTAGTTGCTTTTTGGAGTCGGTTCTATTTTTTTTACAAAAAGATTTTATTTATTTTTTTTTCTAATAAAATTTTTCACTTTAAAAAAAATAATTTATTATTTTTTTACCTGACATTATTATATATAATAAAATATATGTGTAATATAATAATTATATGTATAATTATTGAATAAAATTATTATGTATATATATCTACCAGAGTGTGAATGATTTAAATCAAATGATTTTTTTTTTTTTTTTTTTTTTTTTAAATCATCGATTTTAATAATAATAAAAAAATCTTGGGCATTTTTTGTATATTTTTCTAAGGTTATTAAATTCAAATATAAACCAGGAGTTGATCCAGGTTTTAATTTTCGGACCCATTTTTGTGAAAAAAAGAATTGTCACTAGAAACCTTTTATTTTAGTAGTTACTCTATCTAATGTTTAATATCAAGTTAATAGCACTTTATTAAACAAGTATAGGCACTCGTTAAAAATAATACTGTAAACATGGAAATTTTTTTCAAAAGTTATATTTTTATAAAACAAAATTTTGTGAAAGGCCTTTTTTATTAATCTGAATTTTGTGAAGGGACCCATTTTAAAGATTTGAATTTTGTGAAGGGGCCCATTTTAGAGATTTGAATTTTGTGAAGGGGCAGCAAAAGGGCCCTAATTTTTGCCTGGATCAACCCCTGTAAACAGAAAAGTAAGATAAATAAGATAAGTAAGATAAATAATCTCAGATAAATAAGATCTGAGATATATATATCTTAGATTCCACTCACATACTTCAACATTTTTATTTCCTATATAACTATTTGCTTTTATTTTGGAACATCTTTTATTGTGTATACTATTCTACTTATCAATTTTTCTACTGTAATAGCAATAGGATACATACACTAACTTGTAAACTATTTTCGATTCACAATAGAATCCTATTTCTGTTTTACTAGTTTATTTCAAACTTAATAGTTTGAACAACTTAGATAATTGCACTTTTAGGATATTTAATCTGCAAATTATATTGACACGCAATTTTCCATTTTTTATAATTTAATAAGTTAATCTATTGTTATTTTTGTTCTTATTAATATTTTACATTTTCTACTTTTTATTTCATTTTAAAAATAAGTTGCTATGTAATATTCTGTGTTAGAATGAAATATTTTAAATAAAATTTATACTATTGATTCAATGCTTATATTAGGTTCTATATTAGTTATGAGGACGATTTTTCAGTCGGAAAAGTTACTTGATTTTACTGATAAAATTTAAACTTTCATTTATTGACAGCAATTCTGGTGACAAATTTTGCAACACAGTGAAATTTGAATAATTCAAAATTCTGGATAATTCGAATTTTTTACTTGGTCCCTTGAATTTTGTATTAAAATAATGTTAAAAAATCATGGATAATTCGAACTCTATTTTGGATAATTTGAAATTTTCATACGATTGCCTTTAAAATATTACAGTAAAATTTGTTCCCAAGATTTTTCTCAGCTAAAGTGCATTATTATATATATATATATATATTTTAAGTCTTTCAAAAGAAGGATAAGGAAATACAAGAGTATTTCCTACCTAGTGCATCAGAAGAAGATATGGTCCATATACAGTAGGCTGCAAAATTATTTGAGCACTAGCAATGATCCCTGTCTAAAAAAAGTACACTTAATACTGCTTTGTTAAATAAATCCTTATCGAGTCATGTTCTTAGTCAGTCTAAGAACATGATTCAACAAGGATTTATTTAACAAAACAGTCTTAAGTGTACTTTTTTAATATAGGAATTATTGGCTAGTGCTCAAAAAATTATGCTGCCGACTGTACATGAATTCCGAGGTTTTTTTAACATGTTCGCTGCCGATCCTGCGCTAGCGCAAGATGTGACGTATTGTTTTACAGGTGAAAGTTTACTTGCCGCTTGGCGAAATTTCAAAGATCGCCAAGGCGTAAATGATTTATCATTAATATTTTATTTATACTCCTCATTTGGTAAAATTGAAAAAATACATCCGAAACGGTATAATTATAGCAAATTTTAACGGTTCTCTATAATAATGGTACTATATGATGTTTACCCTCTGATCTACTATAACCCCTATCTAAATGCATGAGATTAAAAAATATCCAAAGTCTTATACTGTAGCAGCCAGTATTGGCATGAAATTGAAAAATATGCCTCTAAAATTCAAAAGTATCTCTTAAATTCTAACTTTCCTTCTGTGAAGGATCAAAATTGTGATGGTATGTTTCCAGACTACCTCGAGGGGTGAGTCCCAGACCATCGCCATTTGCCCATTGTGCAGCATTAGTGCAACGTAAAACTGAACCAACCTTAAATTCCGACACTATTCAACCAGCCAAACAACACTAAGACAAACATCAGAGATATTCATATTTCAGAATAGACGGTTGGTTGGATTTTACATCACACTAGTGCTGCGCAAATGGCAATTGGTGATGGCCTGAATCTCACCCCTAGAGGTGGTTCGGAAGCATGCCATTGAAATTGTGATCCTCCCTTAATATTTCAAAATGGAATGTTTTCTCTCAAATAAAACACGTATGCTCAATGCGCGACCGAAGTGTTAACGTTTGTGATTTAATATTTTATCTACTCAGTACAAACGAAACTATTTGCTATAGCTTGTACCGAGCAGACGAATTTTCATACATTTGACGTCATACAGCATATTGACGAAACACATGACGCAAACAAACAAAGGTAAACACAAAGCCCGTAACATCCGGGGATGTAGCGCTCTTGCAAAATACGCCAAACATAATCGGCAGGTTAAAGGAAAAAAACGCCATGTCCATTATTAGTCACATGAGATCGGCAGTGAACGTGTTAATTGAAAGTCATGTCTAATGTAGAAGATTCTGGTTTTGTATGAGTTGACATGTGGAAGTCATATGCTATGACACAAAGATTGTACTTAAAGAAGCAATCAAAATTATCTGACTATTTTTTAAAAAGTGTTGAATAATTATTCTCATAAAAAAATATTGATTTAATTTGGGGAGGAGGAGGGGGTTAATTTTTTTTTTTAAATTTATCTCTTCTTTTTGACAAAATAGTACACGTAATTCGAATTTTTGGATATTTCGAATTTTTCTCTGGTCCCTTCAACTTCAAATTATCCAAGTTCTACTGTATTAAAAAAAAAAAATAATAATAATTAGAAAAATTCAAAAATTGGAGATTTTTTTTTATTTTAAATGTATTTTTTTATTATTTATTTATTTTTTTCCCTAAAAAACAATAACAGTAATTATTATTCAAATAATCATATATACAATAAATGTTTAAGGATAAGGAATGCCATAGTCCTGCAAAAACAGTTTCTGCACCCACCTCTTCTTTATCAATGCTTTTTCATAATCAGAACAATAGCATTTTGATTTAGGAAGGTTTTGAGCTGGCCAGGGTCAATATTTTTGGTTTGTAGTTGATAATTTAAAAAAAAACTGAAATTTACAAATGACTTTTCTAACCTTGTGTAAAATGATATGTAACAATACGTAGACACTGCGAATAAACAGAAGTGAGCTAAACAATGAATGACAGTTTATAGCATCACTCTAAATGATCCCTGAAAGTTTTATGTGCCTACTATTTATTATTATTTCATAATTAGGATAGTCATTTTATGATTTTTCATTTGTCGCACATATATTTGTTTTTTGCGCAGGTATACTAACTTAAATCAAGTTGAATAATTAATAATAATAATGACCCTCATCTGTCATGAACGATTCCGGTTAGACCGCTTCAAAACAAAAAAACTTTTGGCCGCCATTTTTTTTTTTTCCCGTTTGTTAAACTTACTGAGCTGGTTCAACTTACGGAAACATGCATATAATATGTTTTGTATCGCACATATTCTTATTTATTTACTCTAAAACCTGGAAAAACTATTCAATTGTAATGTTTAAAGGTCTAAATTAAATATAACGGATCACTGGCTATTATAAACATGAACCTATAAATAGAATTATGTAACTTCATAATTATAAGCAACGCAATACCAAATATAAAAACAAACCAAAACTGTTGTCATTCAGAAAATACAAATTCCTAATGGACAACTCTTTAATTCCGAATAAACAACTGTTGGACTGCTTCTTAAAAAAAAAACGCTTAAAGTATTTCTAAAACATATTAAAGCCTTAAAACTCTTAAAATATTTGTAAAAACATATTAAAAGTCTTTAAATATTTTTATCAAGCTTCATTGTTTGTTTACATTGTAAGGTATGATTGGCGTCGAGTTCAGTACGTAAACGTCGCCAGTTGATTTTAGTTTAGAAATTAGTGTAAAGTTATAGTTGGGACAGAATGTTTGGTTGGGCAAGTAAAGATCACCAGTTGAAATGAGTACTATTGAAAGAAGAGTAGTCTAAGGTGATAATGTCGAGTCAAGATAAAATGTTCGGTTGAGAATGAGAAAGTCCCTAGCTGTATCCTGGATATTTTGGCGATGTTGTGGGTGAGATAGCTGGTTGGAAATATCGAGTACAGGTGAATTTGGGTTAGCATGGAGTGTCTGTAATTATTGGATAGTTAGAAAATACGTAAGCAAAGTGATGACGTCACTGGCCGTCAGTGGATGCAAGAAAAAGATTCCCTATGTTAATCGCCCATTGGATTTTTTGTAAAAAAGTATTAAAAATTGAGGAAAATTATTTCCCGATTTTTATCCCCATATTTCGGTATAGATATGTATTAGTTATCGTGTGCATGCGTTAGATTAAGTTGTTTTTGCTGTAAAATTGATAAAATTTAAATTTCAAAACTCTAGAAAAAAAAAAAAAATGGCAAACTTCCATATTCGATTCAAAACATAAACATTTCATTTCAAAGGATGATATTTACACAATAAATATCCAACTAATATACTAATTAAAAGGAAAATGATAAATATTCTATCATAATTTGAAGTCAAATTTGTTTTCAAATGTCTAAATAAAGTGTCTGATATAAGATACTCATATGTTGCAGCGGAATAGATTTAATATATCTGTCATCCTTGGCGGAAAAAAAAAATATCGACAAATTATTTGGCGAACATATTTAATTCCTTTCAAAAATCAACAACTTTTATTAAGAGAGCGATGAATTATATGAAACAATATTTCGTACAATACATATTACGAAAATAAACATCTGGCATGTATATTTTCGTATTATGTTTTTAATCGCCAAATACAAAAAATGCCAAAGATGACACAGTTTTGAAATTTAAAATTTTGTCAATTTGACAGCAAAATAACTCAATCTAACACATGAATACGATAGCATATCTATACCCAAATACGGGTATTAAAATCAGGAAATAATTTTCCTCGATTTTTAATAATTTTTTACAAAAAATCCAATGGACGATTAACATAGGGAATCTTTTTCTTGCATCCACGGACGGTCAGTGACGTCACAATTCGCTTGCGTATTTGAAAACAGGATCTTCGATAGTCTTAAAAAAAAGTATTTTGGTAAAATGAAGTGAATCAATTTTTACTTTCTCTTACCCATAGGGTCGAGAAAGTATTGTTTTAGGGTAAAATTTTCGAACGTGAGTTTATGTTATACTTACATGTTCTGAGGTCCCCTGAATACGAAAACCATGTTTTTAGCGAATTGTCTGTGTGTGTCTGCCTACCTGTCTGTCTGTGTCAGGCCCGGGCTGGCTCCTTTGGGGGCCCTCGGCTAAAATCTAAAAAGGGGCCCCTTACCGAGGAATTTAGAGTTATTAAGATATTAAACTATGCAATTTTTGAAAAATAGGCTTTCATGCTTAAAAACCACATTTAGCTTTATCGCCATTTGGAAAATAGTTGAGTAAAAATGTAAGCTTTTTCTGATGTACTTCACTTACTTTCACAATAAATATTTATATAATTTTTTTCATACCATAACTAAACTAGTTCTATCCTAGATAAAATGTGTTCACTAATTAAAAGTAGAAATTATTTAAAAATGAGATTGTGAATTAATTTTAGCGTTAGGCGAACCAATCACACTGCTGTAGCCATAATAATCTAAATCCTACAATAATATCTAAGTAAATATTAAAAAAGGACACAATATTGGTAAAATACTAAGCATATCGTCCACTTTAATTATGATTTAATTGATATAAATTGTAAAATAGATTTTATAAGAAAAATAAAAATGTCTCTACAAAACATTGGTACAGTTATAGTGAACTAAATATCTCTCTCCAAGATCTTTAAATATGCAATTGCAACAGTCATTTTAATTCATCACCAAAATGATATCGAAAGTTTAAAAGCTGCCAAGGCGGTTCTTATACTAAAGCTGTACCGAAGAAATTTTCAGAAATGAATATAATAACCGTTGCTAAGGAATGAATCAGTTTCTAAATGCTTTTATATCGGAAAATAGATTTAAAAAATTCTGTCGTACTAAATACAATTCTGTTTTCTACAGAAATTTTTATCTATACTTAGAAGACAAAAATAGACTTCATTTTTCTTTCCCCAGTAAAATCTAAAATTTTATAAGGAATAAAGGCTGCGATATCAGCATCGTGCGAGCATGAGAGCGGGAAAGCAACAAGGAATATGCAGGAACGGGATCCCGGAAAAAGGGCATTTATGCAATTTGCAAATCGCAAAGTAATATTAAATAACGAATTTAAAGAATACTTTTAAATTACATTTTTAGAAATTTCAATTGATGTGGTACAATATTCACTAAGGTCAGATCGAAAGAAAACTAGTATGTTTTGGCCACTACAAGACATTCTTCTATATTTTTCTATACAAATTCACTAAGTGCAAATAATATATTAAAATTATTATTTATTAAAATTGTCTAACATAAGGAATGCAAATGATTTTTATCTTAGAGAAAACTAACACTAAATATCCAAAGAAAGACAGTTTTATTGTCTGTAAATAACATTTTAAAAAAGGCATTTTTATAACGGTTATATCATAGATCAAGTTTCGTATTGACCATAGAATTAGAGATATAGCCTTCCCGTTTACGAGGAAATTTTCATTATAGCAGTGCCCCCTATTGGCCGATAAGCATCCAAATTGAAACAACATAATGTCTCATAATGGTCTTCTCGAATATCAAGTTTTGTTTGAAGATACGCAATAGTATCTGAGATATAGTTTTCCCTTAAATTGCGGAAATCACTGTGTAGCAGCGCCACCTGTTGATCGGTTGACACCAAAATTTTATAGGCGTTAGTTTAGGTCAAGGTGCATCTACATGTAAATTTATATACAATTACCTGCAGTAGCTCCTTAGCTATTGCCTTCCCTTAAACTTCGGAAATCGCTGTATAGCAGCGGCACCTGTTGGCCGATAAGTATTCAAATTGAATTAGTATAAGACCGCATAATGGCCTTCTTACATATCAAGTTTTATTTGGCTGTACGTGATAGAACCTGAGTACGTGATAAAGCCTGCCTTCTCTTTAAATTGCGGAAAAGCTGTATCGCAGCGCCAACTGTTGCGCAGTTGACACCAAATGTTGGTGGGCACTAATTTAGGTCAGGTCAAGGTGTATCTACATATAAATTTATATGCACTTCTGTGCAGTAGTTCATGAGATATAGCTTTCCTTAAAATTGCAGCTATCGCTGTATAGCAGCGCCACTTTTTGGCTGATAAGCATTCAAATTGCACCAGCATAATATCTGAAAATGGTCTTCTTACATATCAAGTTTTGTTTGATTATACGCAATAGATCTTGAGATGTAGGAAATAAAATTAAATACGGAATTTAAATTAAATTTAAATTACGGAAATCGTTGTGTAGCAGCGCCACCTGTTAAGCAGTCGACACCAAAAGTTGATGGACACTAATTTAGGTCAAGGTGCATCTATATAAAAATTTATATGTAATTCTGAGTAGTAGTTCCAGAGATACAGTTGCCACAAAATTTTTGTGACACACACTGACAGACATTTTCTAAAAATGGCCAAATCGTGTTCTAGACCTCTCGAAACGTGTAAATCCGTCGAAAAGTGGGAGTCGAAAATTTTTACGAATCCAATACTTTCTTCTATTTAATATAGAAGAAAGTAAAAATTACGGTGAATGTTACCTATACCTGGGGGATGGGGGCAAAAGGGGGACAGAGAGAAAAAAGAATGGTTGTTTTAAAATCACACCGCTTGCTATTTACAGGAAATTTTGTATAAATATCATTTATTGTTTAGAAAAATGTTTGTTGTAAATTTAGTAATGCTTATATAAATATTTTTTTATAATGTTTATGGTTTAAGTTCATAAGTAGTATAAATTTATCAAAGGGACAATTAATGGCTGCAAGTGGGGTTAATATAAGCTAATTTTACGCTACATTTTATGAAAATTTATGTCCTTACAAATTTCCGCATTTTTAAAGAAAACCGTCCTCATTTTTCTCATGGAAATGAGGACATCGCATAATTTGTCCTCATTTTGCATTAAAAAAATCTGGTCGCCCGTGATATAAATACAACCATATTCTTTCACTCTGCACCACACCCCCATAGCAAACCCCCAGATATGTGAAAAACTCACTTTAATTTCTCTTAAACAGTAAGTGGTATATAGACAGAGTTTTTTTTTAAATCGATAATAGGGCAGTTTAAAGAAGAATATGTTTTATTTTCGCCAGAACCCCTCCTCCTCCCCCAGGTATATAATACACTCATTGTGATCCTCACAAAAGGTAAATGATAGCTGAAGAATATATCATTAAATTCGGTAAAATGGTGATATTAAAAAATCCTTTTATTTTTCCTCTGCCCTCCCCCCTCTTTAACTCCGATCCCCAAGTATGTTTGACACTGACTGTAATTTTTTCAATCGGTAAGGAAGGAGGTGATATAAAAACAATTATTTTCTTTCATTCTGGTCCTAGAGTCCTCCCCCCTTATCCCAGGTATATGCTGAGTAAATGTTGTACCAAATCATATGAAATCTGTAAAAATTTGAAAGTCATTCTTTAAATTCCTTTTTCGATATTTATCATTTTCCTACTTGCGAAATGCAACAGTGCCCTTTTTGCCGGAATCAGCAGGAACCAATTCGAGGTTCTGGTTGATTTCAATGAAATGTTTTTGAATTCTTTGTTTTTTTTAATTTTTTGAGATTATTATACAGATTACTCATACAAGATTTTAAAAGTCATTTAAATGTAGTGACCAGCGAATAGCGAAACAGGTAAAGCTTACTAAAATCACAGCAACACGTGGCGAGTTTCAGCTAGATTTTACATGAAATGTCTAATTTTCACTTGAAATTAAGAACTTCTAATTTTAAAAATTAATTTCAGAAAATTAAATAATAAAATAGTTTTGCTACTGTTTTTTCCAATAGATAAATATTGAGCCTCGGTAGCCTAGGCGGTAGAGCGCCGGGCTCGTAATTGGAAGATTGTGGGTTCGGTACTCAAGCCGGCCAATGACCCTCGTGCACACTAATGGTGGCTAGTGCACGTAAAATCTGTCGTGACCACAATGTTCTACATGTTCCCATAAAAATTTTACCTCTGGAGGTCCCCGAAGCAGGTGAGCCATCCTTTCCATGAAGGATCAAAATCTTCGGACCCCCTCTAGGGATAAGTCCCAGACCATCGCCAGTTGCCCATTGAGACGTAAAACCCAATTAAGTAACAGAATTGATTTGCTTGAATTTACGAGCAGTAAACTAAATTCGTGTTACTTGTATTTATCATCTGACCGCCGCCGCCGGATAAATCCGATCACTGAGCTGTTTTTTTTTTTTTTTTTTTTTTTTCCCATAAGACGCTTATAATTAAAAATTATAAAATTATGAATTTTTAGCTTTGTTTCTTAGTTTGAAGGTCTTAAATAATATTTATGAAGATCGTAATCATGTGCACAATTTCATTTTTAACCTTATGTTGAAATAAGCTTTATTTTAGTATAACAAAAAACTGTACATTAAAAGCATTGCAATTTTGCCCTTTATAAAGACGGTCAAAGGGTTAATTGTATCATGATTTTCCCTTTAAAGTCGATTTTGTGACTAAGTGGAACTAGTTAGCCAAGTACTTAAGCGTTTGGAAATTTTCTTCATCATCTAAAGATTTTTCTCTTCTTTCTTTTCTTTTCGAAACGAGATTTTGATAGACAAGTTTTATGTTGACACTGCTTTAACAATAGCCTTACTACGAGACTAATTAGTGCGTAAGCGCACAATAAAGAAGGTAGTTATATTAGATAAGAACACGGATTAAAATACTATTTTAATCAGATGCGAACAAGAATTGCAACTCCAAAGAGACGTAACTATCGCTTTAAAATTTCATGGCTGGTAAGATAAGACAAAGCAAATATAGAGGATGAAACATAAGAATGAAACATTGTCGACTTGACTTGCGAGCATTCTAGATGAAATAAGTCAAAAAAGACCAGATTTTTCAGCGCAAAGCCTCAATACTTGTTTGCATTTAAGTTCCTTGCGTAAACTGCACAATATGCGATGAATAAAATTCATTGTAAATGCGTACTATTATTGGAAAATAAATAATAAAATTATTCTGATAACTAATTATGAAGTAATATATTTATTTTTAGGGGTTTTCTGGGGCCCCCTTCAGACGGGGGCCCTCGGCGATCGCCGACCAGCCGACCTGGCCAGTCCGGGCCTGGTCTGTGTGGATGTCTGTATGTCTGTTATCAGCATATCTCAAGAACAAATAGTAGCAGAAATTCCAAATTCGGTATTCTAAATGTGTATCATATAGGGATGCTACACTAAACTTTTCGTTAAGATGAAGCAAATGGTTCGTGTACAGGGACATTCAAAAGTATTCAAATCAAATACATTACGTCTATGGGGGAAATTGCAGGTAAGTAGAATTTAACATCTATAGACTGCACTAAACCAAATGAAAGGAATATATATTTTTTGTAATAGAGATAGTCAACTGGGAAAAAAAATTTTGTGTATGTAGGAGCCTCGCCGCCCCCCCTTGAGGGGAGTAAATTTTCATGATGGGTATCTTTCAAAAGAGCTCGCCAATACCTTTAAAACGAATGGTTGAACCATCAATCTGTGACAATTTAAAATAAAGTTATCTATTTTTTTCATTTTTAACAAAAAAAAAAAAAATTTTTTTTTTTTTTTTTTTTACTTTATGGAAATTGTTTGTATTATCATACAAGATAACTTTTTTAAATAATAATTTTAATAAATTATTTTAAAAAACAGAATTATTTTTTAATAACCGAATTAAATTCTATATAAATGTAGGTGCATTAATGAAATGGGGGGTGGAGGGGGGCTAGAACTAATTATCATATAAAACTCTTCCGAAGCCTATAATTTGAATTGTTTAACATAGGTTTACATAACAGTATTCGTTATCTTACCTCTTAATCTCCAACCTGTACTTATAGTATTAAATTTCAGGGTAAGAGAAAGTTGTGTGAGTGACACACCAGATTATTCTTATTATGAGGACTTTAAATAGAGCACTTAACGGAAGACTGGGATGTGTTGTTGCTGTTGTGTTGTCGGGCCCATATTTTTTGCCAACCAGCAGTTTTTTTATTGTCATTCATATTTATTGATCGGGTAGAATTTTTTAAATTTCAGAACGAAAATTATAAAATGTCAAAACACATTTGATTTATAAACAAAAATTGAAAATACATTTAAATGATAGCGTGGTAATCTTCATGATTCAAACATTGTTTTCAAGATTTAATGTTCACATTCCGTCATTTTTAACGGGGTTATATACTAGTAATATATATTATAATACTTTACTTTCGAGATCTTTGTCAACATACAATAGGAAATTAATTTGTAATCTCGAAGTTTTCTCGCTAGAACACTAAACGTCAATAAATGAGGATAGGCTTTAAATTTAAAATTATCAGAAGAATTGTGTCAGTTGTCTATATTAATTTGGAAGTTAAATAATCAGCTAATAATATTTTGCAAAATTAATTCGGGTGTTTACGGGTTAAACAAAGCAGGGTAGCTTTGCTGAAATGTTCGTTCAGTGTATGTTACAGCACAATGTAGTACCGGATATATATACATGGTCTGTCCCAAAAGTAATGCACCTCATTTTCTTCTGCCGCAACTATCTGTCGCACAGGGTTGCCGCTTGCACGGAAGGTTGGGTGGAGTCTTGGGAACACAGCGCCAGTCGGCTCCGAGCTCCTGCAGAGTGTCAGTGCCTGTTTCAGTGAACCCTTGTGTGAGTGCTCGGTTGAAATCAAGATGGAACAAACTCTCGAGCAGAATTGTTGCAGTGTTGTGAGGACGATCTGACTGTTTTGGACAATGTGGTAAGTGATGACGAATCTTTTACCTTCTTGTACGACCCAGAAACAAAATGACAGAGCGCAGAGTGGCATACGACGTCATCACCACACCCAAAAAAGGCAAGAATGAGCAAATCGCAGGGCAAAGCGATGCTCATTGTTTTTTTGTTTTTGTTTTTTTCGAATCCAAGGGAGTGGTTCATTTTGAATTTGTTCACCTGGCCAACCAGTCAACGCCAAATTTTACGTTGAAGTACTGAAAAGGCTAAAGCAAAGGGTCAACCACGTCAGGCGCGAGATCAAGAATTCCTGGAAGCTGCACTATGACAATGGTCCCCAGCGTCTCAACGCTCCTCCAGCCGCCTTACAGCCCTGATTTGTCCCCGTCCGACTTCTCTTCATTCCCAAAGATTAAAAAAATCCTCAAAGGACAGAATTTGGGGACGCTGGAGAACATGAAGGTGGCTACGACAAGGTTACTAACGAACATCTCTGTGATGGACAGCCAGGATGCATATAAAGCATGGAAATCACGTCGGAACAAGTGTGTTGAAGCAGGAGAGATGTATTTTGAAGAATATTGAGTAAGTGTACGAATCGGTTCAATAAATTTCTTAAAAAAAAAATGGGCGCATTACTTTCGGGACAGACCATGTATATATTTATATTGTGTCATGGAATTTTTCAAAAACTATTATAAAATGTTTTAAATAGAAACTATGTAAATAATTCTGTTCAAAATATGAATGAAATTAAAAATTTTTTAACAAAAATACATAAACAATACTTTATTTAATTTATTCTACAATGGATTATTATTGTTATTTGGGAAAAAATTATATGCATGTGTTCGTTTTGAAACACAGAGATGTTTTTTTAACGAGAGAAATATATTTTTCAGACAGCAGGAATTTTTTTTTTTTTTTAAATCAATTTGAATAAAGGGCAGCACCCAGTAAAAAAAAAAAACTTCTAGTCCAAAATTAATTTCTGATTAGGGCAGGATTTTAATTGTATTTTAAGTTGGAATATTCTTTTATACTTAAACATGCATGCTTCTGGATGTTTGGTTTGTATTAATTTAATGAATATGATAGAAAATTGACGGAAAACAAAATGACCTTCTAAAGAAATTTTTCAATGGTGAATTCCTCAAAGTAAATTATCAACTAAAGGATTAAGAATATTAATTGTAGTATTTGGAGTATCAGATTTGTCTTTGTATATATATTATCATTAGTCAAGCAATATTATGAAAGCTGTCGTTCTTCATAAAATCACAAATGAAAAATCTGGAGTGACTCCACTCGACTTTCCGAACATTTAGTAAAATGTAAATAAAATTAAATGTATAACAATCCTATTTTGCATTACGGTAAATATACAAAGTCCTGCACTCAAATGAATTTGTATGGCTCCTACGATGGTAATATGTAACATGCCTAACAATTTACATCTCGAATTTTGAATTTACATGCTAGCTCACTTCAAGTAATTCAAGTCTACAGTTCATATTAATGATTTTATTTTTTTTGGTGGGGGAGGGGGGTCTTTTTAAAAGAACTACAAATTAAACACTCATCAAATTCTATTCAAATTTTGCGACAATGACCTATATAACATACCTATAATTTCCAACTCAATCAAATAAGATGTTTAGACACAATTGCACTTTAAATAATTTGACTCCATAGGCTGTAGTGATAGAGAATTTTTATGTGACAGTGTAAGATAAAGAATTCCAAGCTGTTGTTAGATCTAAAAAAGGCAGCTTTCACTGACAAAAGCTATTTGAAACTTATCAATCAGCTTTTGAAGTAGCAACCTGATATGAACTTTAAATACATTAGAATTATCTGCAATTATTTTGTTTTTAAGTTATGCTGATAAGAGGCATACTCAAAAATCAACCATAAAGCTTGACTTTAATAGGAAACCCCCAAAAGTGTAATAATACAAATAAAAATTTAATTTAAATATACTTCATTTATTGTATACTTCATAACAAAAAAAAAAAAAAAAAAAAAAAAAAAGACGCACCAAGAAAGATTTATCCAAATGAGATGAAAATTGGTAGATGTGATGTACATGTGGATAAAAACAAATTATTGCAGTTGGGTAATTCCATTTTAAATCAACAAATTTTCAAAAAAGTTGTTGCATGACAATTTTTGATTTTGATGACAATTTGCATGTGCTTTCCCCATACCTTTTTGACCACAAAAATATATTTTTTTTATTTAAAAAAAAATTACCCTTTGATATGAAGGCTATTTTTGTCGTTGCCAACAGCAAAAATTAGATATTTTGATGCTTTGCTTTATGAACTATAACTTTTTTCCTATCAAAGCTATCAAACTCAACTATAGCTCATTGGAAAGCTAAAAAAAAAGATCTTTTTCCATATGGTATCAATAAATTTGAGATTTAAAAACAAAGGTTATTTTTTCAAGGTCAAAGTTTGCGATGCAAAATTAATTTTTTGCCACTTTTGAAAATTAAAAAACCTATGAAGGGCTTGGAATAACAAGCCCTCTTTTTTTTCTTATATACATATATAAGGTTGCTTATTGTATTAAAAAGTTTGGCTTGTTACTCTGCCCCCTTCACAAGATACAACCCCCCAAAGTTGCAAATTTTCTAAAAAATCCAATTTTCAATGCTAAAAAAATGCATGTGGGGGGCAAGGTAAATTTTTTTTTACTTGTGTGATTTTAAGTACTTCATACCATCTTTCAAACAAAAAAAAAAATTACTTTGTTATTCAAAGGCGTTTGGCAGCTATAAGGGTCTGAATTTTCAAATAATCACACTAAAACCATCCAATTTTTTCATGTACTTTTTTTTTGGAAACATGTCATTTATTATTATTTTTTATTATTTGATGGACTTAGATTGACCTCACAAATAAGAATATATCATATTCCTACTTTTCCTCATTTATAGTAATCTATTTGCCAGTTAAAAGCAAGAATAGACAGATTTCAACTTGTCCAGCCTTGCTCCCACATGTATAGAACAGTTCCCTTTAGGCAAACAGTACCTACCTGTGGTAGGAACTGTGCCAATGACAAGGCTGCTTGAATATTATTGGATACAATTTGACCAATAATATATCCTGATTTGAAAGTAGGGTTATCTAAATTTGCCGATCTTAGACCAAAATTTTGTGTGTTAGCTGGAGCATCTGGTACACATTCAGTGTGCGTTTGTTTGTACCATCAAAATGTAAAACTTATGCTATCAGCGATTAAAAGTGATCATAGCTACAAAGATCTGCTGCAGATTATGGTCTGTGATACTGAAAATGAGAATTGTATGTTTTCGGAATGTACTGCATGTCCAGGTGTGGATGCCATTTTATCACTGATTTCTCCAAGTAACAGCACCCAAATTGACTTGGAAAATGATGAATTTGAGGATTTGCAAGTTTCATATAAGCAGTGGATGTCCACAGACAGATGTGAACTGACATCATGTGTGCTACCTTTACAAGAATTCTTGGTTAAGTGTTGTAAAAAACTTGAGCATCTAAAGAGCCACCATTTCATTGCCAGTAAACAAGCAGCATTTCTAAAATCAAAGAAAGAAGATCTGGATAAGGGGGAATTTTTGATACTTGGAGATTTTTCAGAGAATTTCTCTTGTGTTGTTCAAGACGAGGTGCAGACCTATCACTGGTCAGGTGTGCAATGTACGCTTCATCCTTTTGTTGTCTACTGGGAAAAAGATGGAGAAATTCAAACTCAAAGTTTTTGCTTTGTAAGCGACTGCCTTGACCACAACACAACTACATTCTACGCCTTTCAAATGATCCTTGTTAAAAAAACTGAAGGCAGATCATGCTTTAATTTCAAAATTATTTTATTTTTCAGATGGATCTGCCGCACAGTACAAAAACAGGAAAAACTTCATTAACTTGAGCCATCATGAACAAGACTTTGGGATAAAAGCAGAGTGGCATTTTTTTTGCTACATCCCACGGGAAAGGCCCTTGCGATGGGATTGGAGGAACAGTGAAGAGGCTAGTGCGAAAGGCTAGTTTGCAACGACCGGTCAGTAATCAAATCTTAAATCCATTAGATGTCTTTGAATACTGCACTGAACATATTAATAGTGTAACGTTTTTCTATGTTTCCTGTGATGATGTTAATGCAGTAGGAAAAGTTCTTGAGGAAAGATATAAAACAGCACTATCATTACCCCAAACTCGGTCTTTCCACAGCTACATTCCACTCAACAGAAATATCATTCATGCCAGACGTACATCATTTTCTTTAGATTTTACAACCTTTCATGTCATCAAAGACGAACCTATCAACCTTAGATTATCCACACCAACAACCCGACCAAAGTTGTTCGATTATGTTTGTTGCGTATATGATGGTGACTGGTGGCTAGGAGAAGTGGTGGAAATAAAGGTATTTGATGTCGAAGAAGAATACAGGATCCACTTTTTTCATCCTAAAGGACCTGGAACATCGTTTAAAAAATCAAGTCATGATAACCAAACTTGGGTTCGGTTTCAAGATATTTTGAAAATCCTGACTGCGTCAGAACTATGGTCAGCACAGGGAAGAGGTCATAATATCACACCTGTGATGAGTGAACATTTGTCAACTCTTCTCTATGAGACAATAAACCACTGAACAAAAAAGTTTTGCATGTTTTGAGAGGTACAGTCGGTAACAAAAGTGTCCGAACGCTAGCGAAAATTCCTATGTAAAAAAAGTACACTTCATACGGTTTTGTTAAATAAATCCTTGTCGAATCCTGTTCTTACTCAGTGTAAGAACACGATTCAACAAGGATTTATTTAACAAAACCGTATGAAGTGTACTTTTTTTACATAGGAATTTTTGCTAGTGTTCGGACACTTTTGTTACCGACTGTAAGTTAAATTCTATATACCAAGATGTTAGAAACATTAAATTAGCTTATCAAAGTTTAAATGTGTTCTTTGACAACTCTTCTTAGTCTTTTTAGTTGTTTTCACTATTTAAAACTAACAATTAAGTAAAAAATAACTTTTCACTAACACCTAAGATTAAGAAGTATGAAAATAATTGCGTTGTTTCAGTATAATTATTTGAATATTTAGACCCTTATAGCTGCCAAACGCCTTTGAATAACAAAGTAACTTTTTTTTTGTTTGAAAGATGGTAAGAAGTACTTAAAATCACACAAGTAAAAAAAAATCTACCTTGCCCCCCACATGCATTTTTTTAGCATTGAAAATTGGATTTTTTAGAAAATTTGCAACTTTGGGGGGTCGTATCTTGTGAAGGGGGCAGAGTAACAAGCCAAACTTTTTAATACAATAAGCAACCTTATATATGTATATAAGAAAAAAAAAGAGGGCTTGTTATTCCAAGCCCTTCATAGGTTTTTTAATTTTCAAAAGTGGCAAAAAATTAATTTTGCATCACAAACTTTGACCTTGAAAAAATAACCTTTATTTTTAAATCTCAAATTTATTGATACCATATGGAAAAAGATCTTTTTTTTAGCTTTCCAATGAGCTATAGTTGAGCTTGATAGCTTTTATAGAAAAAAAGTTATAGTTCATAACGCAAAGCATCAAAATATCCAATTTTCGCTGTTGGCAACGACAAAAATAGCCTACATATCGAAGGGTAAATTTTTTTAAAATAAAAAAAATATATTTTTGTGGTCTAAAAGGTATGGGGAAAGCATGTGCAAATTGTCATCAAAATCAAAAATGGTGTTGCACACCCCATTTGTTGATTTAAAATGGAATGACTCAGTTTCAGAAAATTTGGATGATTTAATCAAGAGAAATGGCCTTACAAAGTAAACAAGTCAATAATGCATTGGTCCACTTCTGACTCTTATGTAAGCAGTTATTCGGCTTGGCATTAATTGATAGTGTTGGCAAATGTGCTCCTGCGAGATATCACGCCAGATTCTGTCCAATTGGTGGGTTAGATTGGTCAAATATTGAGCTGTTTGTAGGACCCTTTTCATGATGCTCCAAACGTCCTCAGTGGGAGAGCAATCCGGCGACTTTAATGGCCAAAATCATGTTAGACAAGCAGGAAAACAAGCAGTAGAAACTATCTCTGTGTGTGGGTGGCCATTATCATGATGAAATATACGATCAGGATTGTGTAATATGAAGGAAAACACAACGGGACATAGAATGTCGTCAACATACCTCTATGCTGTAAAGATGCCACGGATGACAACCAAAGGGGTCCTTTTATTAAATGAAATGATATTCTAGACCATCACTCCTGGTTTTCGGGCTGTATTTTAGAGGTGTCTCCAGACGCGTCTTCGCTGGTCATTGGGGCTCAAATTGGAGTGGGACTCATCACTAAAGACAATTCTACTCCATTCAGTGACATTCCAGTTCGAACAATCCTGATATCACTGCAAATGTGCTTGTCGATATACAAAGTTTAATAGTAGTCTGCACAAGGGGTTCCATGAGTTCAATCCCATTTCTCTGAGCTGCCTGTTAATGATCTTTGAAGTCACTGAAGTACCAGTTGCACATAGGATCGATGATAATGATGAATTGGAGCTTTGAGTATCGCTCTGACAATTGATTGGTTCTCACGTTCCATCTTCTCTCTAGGCCAGTGGCGGATGCAGAACTTGACTTTTGGGGGGGGCTAAGATTTTTCAAAGTGCTATTCTAGACCAATAAAAAATTTACAATTGCAATATTCAATAGCGAATGTCAGTGTTTTGGGGGGGGCTTCAGCCCCCTAGCCCCCCCCTTAAATCCGCCACTGCTCTAGGCAGACTGCTTCCTCCCAGATGCTGTGTTCGGCCGTGGTTTACCCATTCCTGTCAATATCATCTGATGGTGGCATCGCTTCTATCCAATATTGTCAAACAATTCCCCAATTAGACTAACCAGCTTCTTTGAGCCCAACTACACACTTCTCTCAAATGCTGACATCTGCGCATATTGTTTGCACACCTGTATGCAAGGTATAGTTACCGTCTATCTAAGTACACGGAATAAAATTCTTAAAGAATTTGAAGAGCTTGTTTCCAAATGGCGTTAAGTCATTTTTTTCAGTTCTTGAAAAAACACGATTTTGTTATGTAGGATTTATTATTGAAAGTAAGGAAAAGATAAATTTTCCCAGTAATCTATGGATGATAACAACAATTACATGTTTAAAAAAATCCTGGCAGTATAGTTATTTAGAAATCAAACAAATAACGAAATGAAATGACTTACTTCCATTTGAGAGTAATCCAAATATTTTTTTTTTTCATTAAATACAGCATAAATTTTAGATAGCAATTTTGGAAGGTAGGTAATTACTACAAATCTTCATTTACAAATTCTATTTCTCCATCTTTATCATTATTTTCACTTATGTTAGCGTTAGCAGTATCATTGGAAGATTATTCATAAAATCAAAACATTCATGCAATTTGTTAATTCCTAAAGCGTTAAGCAATTTTAAAACATCTGTTTTTATTTGCTTGTTTCACATTATTTTTTGGTTTTATTTCAGAAGAATGGGAGAATTTTTCCCCCTTCGTTTCAGGATCTTTTGACGGCAAAACGAACCACAGTACGTTGTCTTGATTCCCACATCTCGCTACGTAATTTCCAGCAGTTTGCCTCTGAAATCAAGAAACCTTGTTTTATTTTCAGACGACTATGTGCAAAATTTTTTCAATCTAAAATATTCCACTGCTTTTTATACTCGAAAGGATTTCCAACCTTAGAGAAATGTTCAAAATATTCATTAGAGATTAAAATTGTATCCACTTTCTTTAAACTAGTCTCCACTCGGTTGTGTTCAATCTGCTGGTAAGTAGGAGTTACCACACACTGGCAAATAGTATGTGAAAATGAGGTCCTTTTGAACAGCCACTGCTGAAAGCATTCCTAATATGGTATAAATTTTATTTGTGTGGTAATTTCTGATTTTGCATCAGGTCAAAACATATTGTAATTTCATCTTCTCCTATAAGCTTTTTCCCTAAAAGTGAATAAAAGTTTTTTCTCCGGTGTTTGTGAATCAAAAGTTCGGTTAACAGGGTCTTTTCTTTTCTTTGTACATTTTTCTGAATTCATTTGTATATTTATTCCTAATACAGAAGGAACAAATGTCTTTTTTCGGGGTTCCAAAACCAAGATTAAAATCTTTTACAAACACATTAGAATTAAGTTATAAGTACATAACTCTTTATATTTTTGTATGGGAGGAAAAAATAACTGTCTCAATGTGACAATCTACAACAACATTCTTTTCCTTACTTGTGACTTTTCACCAAAGGCCAGGCAAACCACGTGATCTCAAGGCACGCTACCATTGGTTAAACTTGACTTAATCCCTTTTGGCACAAAACGTACCTGTGACTTAATTCTTTTTGGAAAAAAACACAGATTTCTCTTTCTGTTTTCATTATGACTAAACTTCGTTTAGAACTTCTACTTATTGAAAATATATTCTTAGACGTGTGCTGCGACTTTTTGCATCGAAAAGACAATTTTTAAAATTTTTGACTTAACGCCTTTTGGAAACAAGCTCTTCATTTATGATCTAGAATCAAACATTCTCATTTTTAATATTCTGCCAATTGTGCAGTTAAGATGCACTGCAGCATCGCATGCTCATTCGATGGCAACCAAACTTTAAAATTTTGCATTTTCCACCAAAACCTGTATTCGTACCAATTTGTGTCCAGTTTGCATTGCTCCTTCTTGGTGCATAACTTTTTTTGTTATACAGTGTACAAGTATGAGAAATTAATTTCATTCCCTATAAATTTTCTTGGACATGGTAAAATATTATGGTAAAGCATTTCCATCAAATACACATTCAATAGAAAAGAATGTTTTTGCTTGATTATTAGTACCCCTGTATATTTACCAAAAGTTATGCATACACCATATTGGGTATTTAAATATAGTCCTACTTCCTACTTTAGTAATACACATCACAACCTGAAATTCCATTCCATCTGTTTCCAAGTATAGTCCCACTCAGTGGCGGTCCGTCATTAAGGGCCAGTGGGGCACAGCCCCACTTACATTTTTTCTCGATTCAAATTATAATAATAATAATAATTCTTTTGTTTCTTGTAACTGTTCAAAGGTATTTAAACAAAATAACAATGTCCGTCTAACAGTTTCTTAATCTTCTTTCTTTTCATTATCATTTATTTGTCTATATATGTTTTTTGGCTATCATAAATTACTTAATTACTCACAGATCGACCACTACTCCCCTTCTCCTTATCTGAGAGAAGGGCTGTTTCCGATCAAAAAACTGTCTCCTTTTAAATATGGTAACCATACAATTCGCAGATAAAACTTGGTGGCTTCTGCATCACTTTTCTTTTCCTCATTGATTTTTCAGTGTATTTAAAAAAAAAAAAAAGAAAAAAAATGGTAATGGTCAAAAATATTTTTTTAGATTAGCTTTTGAGATAAAAGCTCATATAAGAAGAATTTGAGACCTCTTTAACTAAAGTATTTTGAATTTAAATGAAAAAAAAAGAGAAAAGCGATTGTTTGTCCCCCCCCCCCCCCCCCACCTCAAAATGGTGCACTAAAACTTTTATGCAAATAAATCGTAAAATTTTTAGATAAATAATTAATGGATTTTAATGGATATGGATTAAAATTGTAATTTATTATTATTATTATTAAGTGATTTTTCTTTTAAATACAATTTAATAAAAACATCTGCAATGTTTCCTTTCTCTTCTTTTTTTTTTTTTTTTTTTTTTTTTAAAGACAACAGACTGTCTTATTTATTCATTGAAATTCAATTTAAATTATTTAAAATTAAGCACTTAAAGTGAGAAACATGGTATTTTTCTAATATGTATCCACATTACATTAACCATGACTTTCTAAATTTCAATATAACTTCTTACAGATTGGTTAAGATTTATTTTTTAAGATAAAAAAACCTGAATATAACATTTGAAATTCTATAATTAAAAGATTTGGGGATATAATTCGCTCAAGCTAAATAATATTACACGCTAAGACATTTGAGTTTAATTTTAATGGTGCGTAGTGTTAGGGTTAAAGTCAGTTGACTAAAAGAGGGTCCTAGACCTGAGTGGTGTTCTCTGTAAAGAATCTTTTTAAGTGTTACATAGTCCTTATTTTTACAAGTTTTGGAGAAACAAATGTATATGTCGACGAAGCGACCTGGTATTGAACTTGGCAATTCCTGTCTACCATCTTCCAGATATTTTGATGTTCCATTGACCAGAACATTGTAGAATTTTGCAATTGTAATCATAAAAAAATTTATGTAGTTTTTTTCCATAAAGTTAAATTTAAGATTTGTCATCAAAATATCGTTTTACATCCAACTTTAACAATGTTTGTTTTCATGTTTGAATAATGAATAGTATTAATGTTAAATAACATATCATACGATAGGTCAGGCCCCACCTTTGAAAATTTGCACAAGCAAACATTGGTGCCACTGTATTCTAATTCTTTTGGGTAGCCCTGTAAACGAATGGTGAATGATTTTTATACCAAATTCTACACAAGGTATGCTTTTATGCATATAAAAATATATATGTTTGTTTCATTTGGTTTAATGCCGCCTATAAATGTTAAACTGTACTTACCTGCAACTTTGCCCATAGACGTAATGTATTTGAATTATTTTGGATGTTGCTGTACACGAAACATTTGCTTGATATCACCAAAAAGTTTAATGTAGCATCCCTGTATGATGCTGATTTAACCAAGGTGCTCTGCCTTTTTGTTTTCAAGTGGCAGTCACTTGAAAATTTCAAATCCATTGTAAAAAGCTTATTTCAGGTGGATTTGCTTGAATTTTGATGTAAATATAGACCACATAAGGGTCTCAACCAAGTTTATTAATGAACTTTATCTGCCATTTTTAACAAAGTGGTGGATATCTTAAATTAAACAGGACCACTTGAAAATTTAACATTACGATAATTTCTGAAATAATACTCCAAATCACACCAAATTTGGATAGTGAACTTAATTCACATCGTAAAATGCGTATTCCGAATTTGTTTGAATTTTCATGTATACATAGACCATATAAGGGTTTTAACCAAGTTTATTAATGAATTTAAGGTGCGCCAAATCTGGCAAACCTGATTCGTTGTAAAAAAAGATGGCAACCCTGGTCTCAAAACTCACTCAGAGAGACTGAGTCGGGGTGTGAAGGAAGAAAGACTGGGATGTATACTGGTCTTAGCAACCATAGTAGTTATAAACGAAATGTAAACCTGAACTGTAAAATTTATTCATTGTACATATATCATCGATTTCATTAATAATTGTCATGCTTAATTTGTGATGTGTTATATAATCGAAATGTTAATAAATGACTTGGGACTAACTGTGATTTTTCTTGATTGTCTCTGACCACTTACAAAGAATTCCACATTTCGGAAGTTATCGGGATTTTAAATTTTCATGTGGTAACCTGATTTCAAGTGGCCCAGCTTAACTTAAGATATCTGCCACTTTATTAAAAATGGCGCATACGTTCATTAATAAACTTCATTGAGACACTTATATAGTCTATGTCTACATCAAAATTCAAACAAATTCGGAATACGCTTTTTACAATTTGAATTTGAAAATTTCAAGTGGTCTCCACTTGAAAACAAAATGGTGGAGCAACTTGGTTAAGAAACTCATCCAAGATATTCATAACACAAGTTAAGACGCTGTCCAAGTTTGGTTCGATTTAGAGTATTATTTCGGAAGTTATCATGATTTTAAATTTTCAAGTGGTAGCCTGATTTCAAGTGGCCCCACTTAACTTAAGATATCTGCCACTTTATTAAAAATGGCGGATAAACTTCATTGAGACCCTTATGTGGCCTGTATTTACAGCAAAATTCAAGCAAATCTTGCTTTAAATATGCCTTTTATAATGTCGGTTCGAAATTTTCAAGTGGCTGCCACTTAAAAACAAAAAGTCGGAGCAACTTGGTTAACGAACTCATCCAAGATATTTATAAGATCAGTTCACTGTCCAAATTTGATTCGATTTGGAGTATTATTTCGGGAGTTATCGTGATGACAAAATTTTCATTATAGATAGATAGATATAGATAAACGAAGTGATTGCAATAGGTCGATTTCTAAAGAAATCAACCTAAAAGAAATAAAACGAACAGTGATCAAACACCTTGAAGAAGACTTGCTTTATTAGATTCTAGAATCTATAAAGACTTCGAATTGTTCAATATTTCTTACTCATGTGATAGGAGAAGCCTACGTTAGGGGTTGATGAAGAGGCAGAGCTCCGTAGTTCCCCCCCCCTCCCCCCCCCCCCCCACACAAATAATAATATTAGATATTTTAAAATAAAAAGTCTAGCATTAAAAAATAAATTAATCTAATATTTACATAATAAATATAAGGAATAAAAGTTAAGTTTTTTTGATAGCTGCAATAATTATTAAAACATAAAAAAAATATTTGAAGAAATTTTTATCTCCCTTAACTATGACATTTTCAATATCCCTTTTTATGACAGTACATTACTAAGATGTACTGTTATAATGAAGGAATAAAATTAGCAAAAAGACAAAAAAGCAGAAACTGTAAAGGCAAGGTGTTGAAATGAAATTCTAGAATTTTGATGACAAAGAGTAACATTAGATTTTGATGACACATTAGATTAATAAATATGTTTTTTAAATCTTCAATTTAAAAGAAAAAAAATGATTATGCTTTAGTATTCAATCAAGTTTTATTTGATTGGCTGATGTAAAAAATGCACAACAGAAACAAACAAACAAACAAAAAAAAAAAAAAAAAAAAAAACTGAAAAAATGCTGAAAAGTTAAATTTATAAAAAAGCTGAAAAATCTCATGTCTGATAGTGAAAATATTTACTAAAAATTATTTAAATAATGATGGTAATTGCAATATGTCACCACCATAAGGCTAAATAAAATGATTAATAATTACTATATTATACACACATTGGCCAATGAATTAGAAACCTTAGATTAATATGCTGTTGGATCTTATTTTGCCTGTATTTGTGAGGGTATTGATTTTACAAGCTTCTGGAGTGCATTTACAAGTACAGAATATCATATACAATGGCTACTCAGAATTCAAAATCCCATAAATTTGATGGAAGAGGAGAATACTGTCGGGTGTCGGATGTGCCTTTCCAACATGCTCCAAACATTTTCTATTGAATTAAGATCAGGACATTGCAACAGCTGGAGAAACTGTTGGAAGTCTGATTGATGGTCACTGAACTTAATGGTTCTGGAACAATGTATAATTGTATTATCACCCATGAAGTATCCATAACCTTTGTTATAAAAATATAATATTGCAGGATTTACTTGATTTGCCAATATGTACAGGTATAGCATGGCAATTTTTTTTTTAATCCTCAAGTAACACCAAGGTTTCACTTCCTTACCAGAACATTTCCATTCCCCTTACCCTTGCACAGTGCAAACAAACCAAGATGGGTTCATGACTTTATGTGGTTCTCGTCAAATTTGACATCTTCCATCAGTGCAAAACAAGGTATAGTGTGATTCATCTGACCACATAACCTGTTTCCAGTCCTCAGATGACCAGTTTCAAATTTTGGCATTTCAGGCAGAAATGAGGAGTTTCCTCAGAGGCATCCAACTACATATATCCATCCTCTGCAATTTTCTGTACATGGTTTGTACCAAGATCAGATTCGCTTATTTTAGTTCAGTAATGAGTATGAATGTAATACTGAGCTTTTGATATCAAATATTGAATTTTCTTATTCAAAAGCATGAATGTTGAAACCATTTCTAAGAAAATATCAACTTCAATGTCTATGATTCCATTCAGAAATGATACTTACTTTTCTCCTCTTGAACTGATGTAGAATGAAATGTTATAGTTTATAAGAGAAATCATAACAAAGGCTAAAACAAAACATATCCGAGCTTCCAAACTTATTTTATAGAGAGGGAAAATTGAGAAAATAATAATAACATCTAAGATTTAAGAGAAAAACAATTTATTGACAAAATTAAAAATGAATACAAATTGATTTATTTTCAACTTTTTCAGTGAATGATTAGCAATTAGATTGCTATCTATTAGCATCTTTCAATCTTTGTTTTATATTTTACAATTTTATTTACTTATATTTAAAGTTAATTTCCTTTCACATTTTTAAATTTCAATTTACCTGGTTGTTTAAAATCAGTCGATAAATAACACAATTTTTGTTATGTCAATGTTAAAATTATATTTATATATATATATATATATATAAATCTGATCAAAATTAAAGAAGAAAAACTTTTTGACACAGAAAAGGAAAAAAAAAAAAAAAATAATAATAATACAAGTTCTGCAATTAACAAAATTAACATAAAAATTAATTTAAATTCCAAATTTTTAATATTTTAATAAAAATACACTTGAACCTATCTACAGAAAACTGTACAGTAATCTACTTTAAATGCATATTATATATACAACCTTAAAATGGAAATAATGAAAGAAGAATAGGAGCTACCATTTAAATCACTTTTGTTAAAAGGAACTTACTTTAAATATGAAAAAGTCGCTGAAAACTTTGGAGAAAATTTTTGTTTTACTTATTTTGATTTTAACATACTGAGCATCTTCTAAAAGGGCAAAATTTTAATGTTGTTTTCACTGAATGTTTTTTAAAATGTTCTAAAACGATAGTTATTTCAGTTTGAAAATAAAAAAATGACTATGGATGTCAAGGTAAACCTGATGAGTTTATATGTGACTTTCATACTTTAAAAACAAACTAAGAATGTATAATTATTTATTTTTTTAAATTATAAGTGTATTAATTGAAAAACTACTGCTCAGTATATGGAAAAATATGTATTAGCTGCTTGGAGGGTTATATAAACCATAAGACCAAATAAACTTTTACTGCTTAATAATAATGATGAATTTTATTAAACTTCTTGTCTTATTTTATTAATATAACTAGTCAAAAAAATAAATAAATAAATAAAATAATAATAAAATAAATAGTAAGCAAAGAGCATTAAATTAACTAACTAGGAAACTGTTTCAAATGCTAATCGCTGATGTTCTTGAAAATAATTACAGAAATTAGTTTACATTGTGCTAATTAACTGACAAAAATTTTAGCTGCTGAATCACAAGAAAAAAAGCTAAAAAAAAAAAAAAAAACTTAAATTTTATGTTTTGAAAGACAAAAAAGTCATAGCCAAATTACATTAACCTTGTACATTAATGCAAAGGAACTTAGCAGCTTTAATTAATAAAGTATAGCATCATGTCTTTATATTACATCTACAATTTTAATTTATATAACTTCAATAGTGCATAGATTTAAAATAATGCAAATTAAATTTCAGATTTATTTTTTACATTACATTAAACTGGATAATTGGATATTGATATTGTAACAAAGTTACTCAGCATGTATATTTACATCAAATCGCTGGCAATGAAATTAAAATTAAATCATATAGAGAGCAACATTATCTGAAATTAAAACTGAAATAAATAAATGATAATAATAATTAAAAAAAAAATTACTTAGCAACTGTAAATGAAAACTGCAATCTCATAACCTACAAATAGAGCGCTTTGCTTAATTAGAGATATTGCAGACAAGAACTCATTTTCAGTAATTTTTTATAGCTTTTCTATTGTGATTCAGCACCTAATATTTCTGGAAATTATTATTTTTATTGTAAACTTTACACCTGCAAACATATATATGCTTAGCATGAGTTTTCCAGTAAGAGCGCTTTTTCATAGCTATGAATACATTTTTAATCTTTTAAAGGATGGCAAAGATGTGAATAGGCAGAAAATATTGGATAAGGAAATATAATTTACCTTGAAGCTTCATCCTAAAGAATTTTTCAATATCAAACCTGATGCGTCTTCAGATAGATTTATTGATCTGAGATTTTATTTTCTTCCCTATATACTTCAGTTTTAGCATTTTCTGCCATTTAACATCAATTAGGGCGAGGTAACAGCAAGAACATTTTCATGATGAATCTTCAAGCTATATATTTCCTTTTTAAACTTTAATTCTTCAATTTAAACATTTAAAAAAAAGAAAAAAAAAATAATAATAATATTTGATTGTACTAACTTAGAAAAATAGCTTGCAGAACTTTGAACGTGCAAGGAGTTAAAAAACAGCCTCAATTTTTTTTTTTTTTTTTTTTAAGAAATTAGGAGATTAAAAATTGTTTTAATTAGGAATATAAAGAAATACAATAAAATATTTGAAATACAATTAAATCTTGACAACAAATCTGAGACACATTCATAAAAAATAACAATAATACTGAATATAATGAATCATGTTTAAATAATGTTAAAGATAAAAACCTGGCATTTTTCAGATACTGTTCTGATTAACAAAAATTAAGAAACTTAATAATATGTGTTAGAAGGACATTTAAATTCTGCTCTTTTGTGTCATTAATTTAGAATACTGTAAAATACCACAAAAGTGCCCCTTCTCGATTAAATGCCCCCCCCCCCCCCTCTACGCTTAGCTGCAGACTCCATCTGAACAGACAACAGTTTGTTGATTATTTCTTTTATATGATTTGTCTTTGTAAATATAAACATTTAATGATTTATATTAAATCAGATGCCATGGTTATATGAAAATGGAAACTACAACCTTCTTAAAACAGCAGCAATTACTTTAAAACAATTTACTGGAAGATGAGAAAAAAGGTTTTTTTGAGTTCTTTTGGTTATCTGAATGCCAGTTAACAAATAGTTTATTTTTTTTAAATATATATCATTGCAACTTAATATACTATATATATATTATTTTAAAATATATACTAGTAATTTTTATGCCACTTAATTTTAGCAGAAAAATACATGTCATTTTCTATATTTTTGCCCTTTTTTATCATTTATCCCCCCCCCTCTCGAAATATATCCAGATTTTCCTAAAAAGATCGAAGGGGTGCTTGAATGGTATTTTATGGTATATATGTCAGGATAAAAAAAAATTTCTGCAGAAATACAGAAAAATGAAATTACTTTTCCGTTTTTCAGTTCACATTATTTACATATCATACACCTAAAACAAAAGCAAAAATATGCACAATCACACATATAAAAGTTTAACAACTAACAAGACATGGTGATTCACAAAATATAAAATGAGAAGAGTGTAAAACAAGTGAGTGACACAAAACAGTGAAATGAATATGATGATGATCAAACTTGAGTTACGTCAATCCAGTAGAGCATTTGATCAAGAAACACCTTGATTGAGCAAACAAAATTATTAAAAGATTTTATTTTAAAGACTTCAGGAAATTTGAAAGATCATATTCTGTTTCATACTGAGAAGTATCCCACAGTTCAGGCAGGTTTTCTAAAACTGATTTAATTCCTTTTAATTTAGTGTCTTTGCTGGCTTCAGATTTCAAATGAGATGTTATTTTTTCTCCTTTATTATCCAAAGTGAATAAGTCTAAGAGTTGATCAGTTCCCATGTTTTGAAGACTAGTGTTTTCTTGATTTATCACAGAATTGGCCACAGATAACTTGAACTTTTGTAGTCTAAAAAAAAATTATAAAATTAATTTGCATGTGATAATAAACATATAAAATTTATATTTATTTAAGACTTGAAGTTTTAAGTGTATTCATTTATCATAAAAATATAGATTTAAAAATTTAAATAAAAATTACTTCATTAGGAGACCTTATTTATTTGTTAGTGTAACACAAATTAATAAATGCCTTTTTCATTTTAAAAATCAGAACTAAATTATTAAATCTTTTAGCATTAACAGTTTATCAGCAAATATCATTAATAATTCATAAAATTAATATAATGCACAACTACAGATATTTATTAATCTTATTTTGCAGAAAAAAGGCACATATATTCCAAAATTTAGTTATAAAATTTTTCAAATAATCAGAAACAAATTATTTGCATAGTGACCAAATTTATCAGAACAAATTTGGGCAATGTATGCATTTCATATTTAAAAAAAGAATTGTTGCTTCCTTCATAAATGTTATACAGTAAAATATCTCGATATATCATTAAGTCAAATCACAAGAAAATTAATAGATATTTACAATAAAAAAAAATAATGAAAAATAGCCATTCATCCATCCATCCAACAGATTTATAGCTTTCATGTTAAGAAAAAAATATACAAATTTAATATTTTTAAAGATTATTTTTCAAATTGTTAAATTTATAAACAAATTATATTGTCTATATGTTTTACTTAAAACCTACATTATTAAATTCTTAAACCCATAAAATATTTGATTAGGTAAATATGATTAAATTTAAAATTTAATAATAAGTGCTTTTTAAAAGCATTTTCTCTTGCAATAAAATAGAGTGGTAATGAGAAAAAACCTGTTTTATATTTCTTCTATAAACACAGTTAAATGTACATACCCCATTATCTTTTCTTCAAGAGTACCTCTAGTGATCAACCTATAAACATTGACAACTTTCTTTTGTCCAATTCGGTGAGCTCTATCCATAGCCTAAAATAGAATAAATTGCATTTATTGATAAGAATAAGAAAACTTGCTTAACTACTTCACCAGCTATCTGAGATAACTTGGGGGGAAATGTAGCATTCTGCACACAACAGTGGCCAGTGAAGTGGTTAATACATTTATAAAAAATACAAATCTATTGCAAGTCATAAACAATTAACTTATCCTCGCTAGAGCTAATTTCTTTTTGCAAGACGATATTATTTAATAATAAATATATGCATTACTAAATGACAATAAGACGAGCTTTTTTTGTTTCTAAAAATGTTATATTAATATCAAATCTGTTTGAACTCATTTTTATAAAATTTTTAGTAAGAAGTAATTTTTAAAGAACAATAAATAAAAGCATTATAATCTTTACAATGCAATAGTTAACAGAATTAAAATAACCGAATAAATAAAATGATTCAAAGGAAGAGAGGAATTAAAACATTAATACAAGAAAATATTACTTACCTGCAGCTAAAATTTCTGAAGATACAGTGAAGAGCTATTTGTTCTATTTAATTTTGTTATTATAAATAAAACTAATATCAAAAAGTAAATCCTATTTTAAAGTATTAACTTGCAAAGTTAATGAGACATCCTGACCTTATTTTAATTATTGTTGTAAAAACAAATTAAACAGGAAAAATAAGAATAAGAGAGTTAAAATATGAATAACTAACAAAAATAATCTTTAAAAATTTAATACGAATTTTAGTATTCAAATATAAAAATATTTTTAAACAATAACTTATCAATGAATCCACAAAGTAATACCCAAATGGGTTTTTTAGAATATATATTTAAACTGTAATAATATAAAATGTAGGGGAAAAATTTCAAAATAGTTGAAAAAGAACATAACAAATAAATAAGCCCAAACAAAATGTAGATCCTGAGAGCAACAATTTCACTGCTAACTGACAAAATTTATGTTTAATTGCAAAAGGCTGTTATTTAGCTGCTAATCCATACAGCTTGCACTTTTTCGAAGTTGACTAATGAAATTTGTGTTGAGTTTACAGCAATTTTCTGAAATATGAATTCATTTTGCAATGAATTTTATGATTAATTACCATTAAACCTTTGTTGTATACTAATCACCTACAAAACTTTAAAGGAAATCATTGTGTTTTACCTATTTAAAATAGCCCCATATATCAGGGAAAAAATTTGTTTCATCAAAATTTTGTTTATTTTGAAAGTTACAGTTTGTCCACTGTAGTGGACAGTATGCATATAGAAACTGGATATCTAGAGTAGAAGTTTAAACAATTTTGGAGATGAAAATAATAAAAGCAGTCTCCATCGATACACAAATAAACTTTGCATTTTACACATGAATATGTAGATTTTCTTCAGCATATATATATCCATCTTACATCTTTGAGCACAATGTTTGTCTAGCAAAATGCTCCACTCTGTTGTAGCGGACATCCATGAGGACAGAGCTTGCTTTGACTGGCCTTTTTTTTTTGTAGGTTTTTCAACTGACATTGGCCCTTGTTTACGTAAGTCTTTTGTATCTTGTTCACCAATTACTCTTAATACTGCTTGTATTAGTCATCTGGCAATGGACATCTTGAAAACTCCTAGTTGCATAGAACATTGTGGTATGACAGCTTTGTAAAGAAGCCAAGAATCTGTCATGGTAACATCTATAAAATTAAATAATACCCTTTTGTACAATTTTGTGGTTTCAGATGTGTCTTGTACAGTGATAACAGCATATTACATTTATCGACACCTCCCACATTATGATTATAGTTTCCAATGAATGAAGTGGTTCAACCTCAATATATATTTTGTTTTCTGTCATAACGTTTTACTCTTGTTGTTGGATAAATGCTGTGTATATTTGAAGTCACTGTGAAAAGTTTATTGTCGAACCATTGACATACTATGACATTTTCTTCGTTTACTAATTTATAATTGAAAGTTCTTCTTCCCAATATTTTCATTTCTTTTTCTGATTTCAAGGGACAATTTTCTGTTCGATTTGAACAAAGGGTACATGTTCCATAAAGGCTTTTTTTCTTTAAATGCACTAATAACCGAGGTCAAAAAAAAAAAAAAAAAAAAAAAAAATGGATATATTCCTTTTGACAATGTTTGGGTGAGGCATATTACGGTTAGATCTAATTCTCCAATGTCTAGAAATTCGTCATTCAAGTTTCCTGTCATTTTATCCCTGTATATCTCAAATTGGTGAACAAATCCAGATTGTTCTGCCCTTACCCAAACCTTATACCCCACTTGAGAGGCTTTTTCACCATGTATACTTTTAGGTAATGTTTACATTTAAATGGGATCATTTGTTCGCTCACAGATTGATATAGTTCCTCTTCTGCAGCATCACTAAAATTTTTATTCCAATGAACAATCAAGAGTCGAATTTTCTGTAAACGATTATAAGCCTGAGTTGCCAGGTTTTTTTTTTTTTTTTTTTTTTTTTTTCCCAAGGCCATGTCATTCATATGAATGACAGACAAAATTTCTTCCCAGCGATTTATGGTCATAGTATTAGATACCATTACCTGGCATGTTTGAGGTGACCAGTACCATCATCTGAAAGGTAAATCCACAACAGACATATACATGCATATACCTAAAATTGTCTTTATTTCATCAATCGTTATGGGATTCATCTTGGTACGATTTTGTATTCTATAATGATTGGTTTCAAAAGTTAAAAGTTCAAGAAATTCCTTATCAAGAACAGTTCTGAACATTTGCAATGGTGTTTTAGTTAGTAAAGCATTTCCTTTCACTTTTAGTTTATTCTGTACATCACCGTGTTGGGGTAGGTCTTTATCAACCCATTTTCAAAGCAGTTTTTCCTTTTTCTGTTTCTTTCTTGATGTACACTTGAATTTTCAGGTCTAGGTTCGTTTTTGCCTCTGTTTTCTCGCTCATCATCAGAGTTGTCTAGAAGAGAATCAGGAATATATTCCTCTCATCGTCACTGTCTAGTGCTTCATCTTTGCTACCTGAAGGAAAATCCTCATTCACAATCTTCTCTATTTCTTTCTGTGTCAAGAAAACTTTCCATTTTGAGTTTCTTCTAAAGTATGAATTAAAATTATATAACATATGCATGTTATCACATTCTGACCCAAAGTAAATTGACTGTAATTATATTTTAATAATAATAATAATAATAAAGATTTTAAAAATAAACTGCTTGACACTTATTCTTGTTCACTATTGTAGAATACAAGTAAAAGTAACAACAAAAATCTTAGTTTTAATTCATAATGTCCACTACAGTGGACGGTAGTGGACAAATGAAAACAGTCTGTACAAAACAAATGAAAACAGTCTGTACACTGAAAACAAAAACTGTAAAATTTCTTTTTCCTGTAAACATTATAACTTTCTCTCTATGCTTTAATTACCCCCACCATCCAACAACATAAAAATTTTCTATTGCATTTTTAATCATAAAAACAAAACAATTTTATCCAATATCTTCTAACATACTAAAATTATTTATCACTGTACATGAATTTTGATTCAATTATTTATGAACTGTACTTAAAAATTAAAAAATAAGATCATTTCTAAAAAGATGATAGCCTAATTTTCTTTATTTAATTTCCTATAACTAAAATAATTTTTAAAAATAAATTAATTTTAACAATTCACCATCAGAATATTTTAAAAATATAAAATAATAATAATAATAAAGAAAGAAAGAAAGAGATATAAAAGTACGTAGAAAAAAAAAAAAAAAAAAGGGAAAAGAAAAAGCATTTTCAGAAAACGATTGGTTGTGCAATCTCTTATAAAAATTGTATTTCTTACACACACACAAAATCTTAAAATAATAATTACTTGCAAATCTTTCATTGGATTCCAGTCATGTTCTACAAAGATCACAGTATCTGCACCTGTTAGATTCAAACCAAGGCCACCAACTTGAGTTGTAAGTAATAAAATATCGATAGATGGATCATTGTTAAACCTGTGGACAACAGAATGTCGCATCCCTGGTGGAATACTACCATCTAATCTCAGATAGCTAACAGTAGGCATTAAAGCTCTGAAAGAAAAGCAAAATTTATATAATATTTGAAAGCAAAATTATTATAGATCAAATCTAAACATTAACCATAAAAGTAAAGTATACAATTTTAAATACAAGTAACATCTGGAGTTTTTGTAATATATGAGTAATATTATTCATGTATTACTATTATATTCTTCCATATGCACATTTTACAAATACACATAATTCAAAGAATTTAAATTTGATGCACAACCATTTTAAGCAAAAAAGATCCACATTCATTGTCATTATTAAAATTATTTTATGTCTTTGATTAATCAAGTATTTTTATTATTTAATTCAATTTCTTTTAAAATAGTAAGTAATATAATATGTTTTTAATACTTATGATTTCATTGAGGTTTTAATTTCAGAAATAACAAACACATTTGCCAGAGATAAACATATATGTAAAATATTGATGACATGCAGTCAAGAACACAAGAATGACTTTGAATTAGTCCAATGAAACATCTTTATTTCGGCTAAGTCATAGGCTAGGAAAGGCAAGGATATCCGATGAGTCCATGAACTACTATGATTTTGGACCACAGGAGCCTAGAGAAATCTTTAGTAATTGAAGTCTGTGCAAAGTGTGCTCTAGTTTGCGTATTTGTTTTTTATTATCAAAATATTCGATCCCGATTAGTTTATAATTCTCCGAGGGCCCTGTAGCAGAATACTTCTGAATGTTCTGCAACAAGTTTTCAGATGGTCAAAACTATTCTGCAGGACACATGCATTTTACAGATTTACTCTCAATATTATTGACATGATCCTAAAAAATACATATCTTGCAATTCAGTATGCTACAATACATGCGCATAATACCAACAAAGTCTCTGCATTTTCTGATTCTCACTTAATAAAGTACTCTGCCGAGAAACAAAGCTTAAAGGGGATTGTAGGGGATAAGTATAAAATTCAACAAGCACTGTCTTACACCTAAAAACCATTAAAAAATATAAACAGAATATGAAGGATTCTTATAAATTAACGAAAAGGTGCAATCAATAAAAGTATTAGCAGAATAGGTACTGAAAAAATTCCCCCCTTTTTATACAAGTATACAAAAAAAAAAAAAAAAAAAAAAAAAATATATCACCAAAAAAGCGATAAAAATTCAAAAGCCACCAAAGGATGAGATATAAACACAATTATGCACCATGAGTTTTATTTATTTATTTTTTTATAAATCAATCACAATGCTAATTTAACATACAAATATATGAACTACTATATTTGACTACACTTGCATGCTGTCGGACACAAATATTTGATTAATTCAAATTAATATTTAAGTAAATAAATAAAAATATGTTTAATGGGAAATATATATAACCACAAAAACATTAGTTATCTAAAATCCGGCTGAAATAGTGCTCCCAGCATATTGTATTACCGGGCATTTTGGTGTGAAATTATCCCTTTGAAAGGGATAAAAAATAGTTAAATTTAAATAATTAAAACCCCATTTTAAAATCTAGAAATCGCTAATAATTCGTAAGTGCACCTTTAAACTTTGTTTCACGGCAGAAGACTTCATAACGCGAAAGTCAGAAAAATTGAACAACTTTCAGAATAAAAAGTGCTGAATAAGTGCAATCTTCCTTTTCTTGTGGTTAAGTAATGCATGTTAATTAATCCTGGGGATCCAGGCCTGAGCTGGACTGTCAATCATAAAGTTAATAGCAAATGATTAAGCAGGGCAGGACTAAATATTCCTGCCGAAATAGACAGTATTTAAGCTGGGACACACGAGAAATTGTGGTTTTTCCGATATTGACTTGCTTAGTAAATCTACGTTAAATATTACTCTCATCATGTAAAGCTCGCTAACGAAACTCGCGGCCCGGTGGAGCGCCGCTATGGAGAAGAGCTGACTTTCGGCGTAGTTACGGGACTTATGATGCTCAGGATGTCTAACATTCAGGCCAAGACTGCATCTTGAACTTAATAAAGGATAATTAGTGATTCTGGACTCCTCATCCTCCTCTAAGATGTTCACATGGCTGGAATACTGACCCTCATAATATTACGGGACCCCGTTTTACGTTACATATATATATATATATATATATATATATATAAATTGAAACATTGGCTATAAAACTAAAATTAAAAGGAGAAAAAATAAACTGTTTAAATGTAAAAATTATAGAATATGATATAGAAAATACAGATTTTTGTTTGAAAATATAAAACTCACTTGGAAATGCAACTACTTAAAATAATTTTTTAGAATATCCAATATAAAATAAAAATGTGCTGCCTCATCAGAATTCTTCATACATTATTATTTTCAATTCATTATGACAAAAGCTATTTAAAATTAATGCTACAAATATAATCCAAGTATATTTCATTGGCTTTCCAGAAACACCACACTTTATATAATTTCTCAAACCTTTTCTTGATAATAACCAATCTAATTTTTAATAAATAACATCAACAGCTAAAAAGAAAGAGCTGGTTGCTGTAGCTATATATTTTACGAAACAGCTATATGAGAATACTCACTTAAACAAATCTTTTTCTAGAATGTCTAACATGCTTTTGAGTTGACAAAATACAAGAGCTCGATGTTGGTTTACAACAGGAGTTTGTTCACCTTGATCAGAACCAGAGACAGCAGCACCTATTCCACAATCTTGCAACAGTTGTCTAGTAAAAAGTACAAGTAATTTTAAAATAATTGGCAAAAATACTGAAATACAGATTAATAAATAATAATAAACACATTCAAATACCAATTTAGTAAAAGTATTAGAGTCAGAATAAATAAGAAACTTACTTAAGAGCAATTAGTTTAGCAGCATGATTGACATCCTGCAATGTAGAATTCTGTTCTTTCATTTGCTTTAATATAGGTTCATATTCTGGATGACTAGGGGTCAACACAAGTTTTGGATGATTGCATACTTTCCTAAGATACTGCAGTGCCTGTATATTTATAACAATGAAAGCTTAAAACCAGGTTAAAAAATATATACCATAAAATTCTGATAGTAACCTCCCCTTTTTTCAAGGGGAAATCTGTCAAAACTGGGGGAGGGGTTATAATCGGAAGTTTCCAGAAAAGTACGACGACTTCGGAAAGGGGGGGGGGGGTTATAATTGGAAGTTTCACAATCTTTTTTTTTTAAGTATAAATTTATTAATATTATAATATATATTAATGGTTACTAAATTGTATTAACAATATAATAATACTGATTATTATTTATAAAATTTTATTAAGAATGTAAACGCCACATTCTTTTATTTAGAGTTATTTTACTTTTAAAAGATGAGTAAAAATAACACTTGGATACGTTTACATGTAAATTAAATTTTCTAATAAACATATAAGACTTCAGAAGCTAAAAAAAAAGTATGTTTGCAACGCTCATGGGAAAAACGAAAGAATGGCAAACTTAGCCGCTAAAGGTAAGGGAGGAGGGGTTATAAACGGACTTTTCCAAAAAAGTAAAGTACGTCAAATTTCAGGGGGGGTTACTATTGGAATTTTACGGTACACACATACGATAATGAATTATTAAACATAGTAAAAGCCAAGCAACAGATACAAGATCACTGAAACCACATAGACCAATAAGAATGAATATTTTTCAAGTAGGAGAAGCTCAGAAAGGTGAAAAAAATTTGTTTTTATACATATATATAAACAAAATTTGACACAACAATACTTCCAGAACTTACTTAGCTTTCATCACTTTTTTTTTTTTTAAATCTCTGAATATTAAACAAAATATTCAATTATTATATAAACTTCCACAAACTGATAAAAATGCATAAAAAGTGACCTAATTCCAACCTGTTGTTCAATTTGGCACTCCTCCAACAATTTGGAATCGTCCTCATTGCTAAGTGTAGGAAATGTGGTCATACTACATGTTTTTTCAAATGGCTATCATTTTGTAACAAGATGGCAGACTGAGTTAATGAAAAAACTTGGTTTAGATTTTGATATGGGATATGTAGGGGAGAGTAGGGAGGGATGGGACAATTTTGACAAAAGTATTTTTTATAAATTTTCTTTTACTGGTACAACACTGAGTTTCAGGGAAACAAATTGAAATATTTTAACATCTTTTAAAAATATAAATTTGATGGTATAATTATTAAAATATTAATTTTATAAGCCAAATAGTCATAAAAATGTCCCATCCCTCCCTTATATGAGGGAGGGATGGGACATGTTTATAAAGTTAAAAAAATAAATCCGTAATGTACAGACATACTATGAAAAATGACAAAAACATTGGGACACTATGTATGTAAGGTTAATTAATTACTAATAACATCTATTTTATCCAACATTAGAGTATAATGTACAACTTAAATAAAAATTTTCAATGCTCAATCAGTTCATCTTTTTTTTTTTTTTTTACTCCTAGCAGAGAAAGTACTGTCTTTTAGTTCAAAAATTCAAAATTAAGTTTTTGTTATATTTACATGTTTTGTGGTTCCCTGAATATTAATAAGGTTTTTAGTAGCTAGTCTGTGTGTGTTATCAGCATATCTCAAAAACAAATATTACAAAGAAATCTTAACTGTAATTGGTGAATATAATTTCTTTTGTATATTTTACCATGTCCAGGAAAACTGCTCAGGAATGAAAACTAATTCCTCATATATATATATATATATAATAAATAAAGTATTTATAAAAGTTAAAAGGGTAAACAAAAGTCGTGTGAGTGCCACACTAATTATTTTCCATGATTTTGAATTTGTTTCGTGCATTTTTTCTTCCATCTATTTATTCATTTGCCTCTTGATATTTTTTGTTTAAGGAGTATCAGAATCTTCACTCTTCTTCTTTTTCTTACATGTCCCATCCCCAGGGCTGCCAACCTCTGGGAGCGCTAAAGTGTAGTTAACAAACAAGAAAAAGTGTAGTTTTAAGGTACAAAGTGTAGCCGCTAAAAAATAAGAAAATGCTTAAAATAAATAAGCATAAAATCTTTTGTTTACATTAAGACTTACTTTCTAAAATTTATTGACTTTAACAATCAAACATACAAAATATCACTGCATTCTTTTAAAAATAACATTGCACACAAAATTTTTTCTGGAAATTATCGAAATACCTAACAACAATTAGATACAGTTTAACAGCATTTTGATCAGTGCTTTCATCAGTTGCCATCGAAAACGGCAAATGTTTCAAATCGCCAACGATATCAGAACAGGATATTTTTGCAATGCATTTCAATAGGGCCACCGTCTTTGTTCTACCGCTAGGACACTGTCTGGCGATTTTTGAATCTGGGAACATAGCTCTAAATAAATTTCCAGCATGATTTGCTGTAGAAATTGGAACATTATGTCACTTAGAAATGATGTAAAGAGCATTTCTGTTTTGGTAGTCTTTGATGCTGCATCACTTTTCACATAAAAACTGGATGGCAAAGGCTTTATCGTTGCTTTTATTTTACTTAAACGCTTGTGTCAGCTTGTTGCAACATGACGCGAACAATCATAAAGTCCACGATGATTTACGCGAAAATTGCTATTACATATTGCACAATATGCCTCATGGGATGAATCTACAGAATGCAAACACGGCCACAGAATCTACAGAATTTGCAATCTACAGATTGTAGCAGAATACTCCGATAGAGATTTTTGATCAGGAATTTTTTTTTCTTCTTTGTATTATCATCATCATCGCACATTTTAACTAAAAATACTATTAAATAAAAAACTAAATAAATTTGTACACTCTTAAGCAAAAAATAAGATTAAATAAATACAGAAAAGCAAGTCTAGCCAACAACAAACGCACAACACCGAAAATCGAAAGTAAACAGATTAGACAAGCTCTAGCGATAGAAAAGGACTTCTCCAAACATCCAATCACCATGCGTACACAGTCACGCTATCGTCACAGTTTATGGGGAGGAAATGAAACAACCTATCAACCTCCGGAGTTTTCAAGCTACTTTATTCATAACAGCGATTTGGAAATACAGTGTGAAATCGTAGTTCGCTCGTTGTAAACAAGATGATGGTGGGGAAAGGAAAAGTGTAGCTTTAAGTATACGATGTGTAGAGTGTAGTAGAAGCAGGCTTAAGTGTAGTTACTACACCAAATGTGTAGTTGTTGGCAGCCCTGCATCCCTCCCTTTTCATTATTTTTCAAAAAAGTAATTTATTATTAGACACATGCTACTTTTAGGCTTAATTTAGCTACTAATTCATAAAAGTTATATTATTATGTTTATAAATTATGAAAAGTAATTAAGCTAACATCAATGAGTGACCTTGAAAACTTGCCTTGAAAATTAAGCAGTTGTTTACTTTTGGTGTTATAAAATAGCTTTTTTGTTACATAAACTTACAAACTTTTCCAACTAAAATGATACATAGTAACAAATATGGGACTGTAGTTACTTCACCTGGTGGAAATGCCAAAACTTAAAAACAATGTTTATTTTAAGAAAAATTTTAGGTGTCCCATCCCTCCCGACTCTCCCCTATATATACATAATGAGTTCATGCAAATGTGTTCATAAATATATTTTATATAAGTTTGAAATTTTAAAGTAGCTTCCATTTTGAAAAAAGATGGTGGATTGAATTGATTAACAAACTTAGTTGAAATCTTGATATAGGCTATATATAGTCAGCACCCCCCCCCCCCCCCCACCTAATTTCGCCGTAAATTATTGTAGAAACAAGTCGCTAGTACCGATCGATCTGTAATAACGTACAGTTTATAATAGTACAGTTAGATTTTGCTTAAGGGGTCATCTACATATTAAACAGGCATCAACTTCATTTTTTTCAATGGCAACCCCTATTTTTGATATCACATTCAAATTTCTGAGATCAAGGTTGTTCAAAAAAAGTCTTATTTATATACTTTAAATCAATATCTGACGGAGCTACAAATGAAAATGTATTAGGGGTGTGCCTACACATTTAGAAAAAAATAAATCATGATCTACCACAGAAAAGACATTATTTATTAAGTTTCACACTGGAAAAAAGTACAGAAATGTTAATTATAAAAGAAAAAACTATGGTAATTTGCTGAATGCTATTTGTTACCTTATCAATTAAAAATTTTGAAATAGTTTATTTTTAATAAACATGGAATAGCTAAATACGTCACTTCATACGAAAAAATTTTAATAGTTTAAGTCATATGAACCCTCCATTGAATTACAAAAATCTAGATACCTAGATAAAAGAATAATAGTAATAATGATAATGATAATAATATTAATAGCAGTGTTAAAAAAAAAAAAAAAAAAAAAAAAAAAGGGTTTAATATTTAAGAAAAAAAATAAATAAATAAAAATATCTACTTCTGTTGGGTCCATTTTTATTTTATATAGTAAGCCCCGCATGAAAGTGTTACTATAAAGTTTTACATTTAATTTGAGGCGTACAAACCAAAACAATATACAAAAATATAGATAACAAGATTTTAACAAAAATCTGAGACAGGATATTTATTATTCAATAAAAAGAAGATACTGTTCAAAATCCTTCCTATTTTAAGTAACAGGTCACGTCACGCCTTTATAAGTTTCTCTAAAACATCAAATTTAATTATTTCACAAATTCATGATTAAATAACTGAAATTTTGTCATCAACGATCGAAATGGCAAATTTCACGTCTTTACATATGCTAGAGTTCTATAAAAAGTCAAACAAACTGAAATTAAAGAAACAAAAAACCATTTTTTAAAGCAAAGTATTGTATTAATCACTTTTTTTACGTGAAGAACGATAAATTCATTAAATATATAAAAAACTACCTTACATAATGTCCTTAATTTCTTTTATTTGCACAATACGTATTTCGAGTGCATCACACTCATCATCAGATGCTAAGTGATCTCCTCATCTGTCTGAAGACAGATAAGGAGATTATCTGAAGACAGATAAGGAGATCACTTTTTAACCTTTTATCCTTTTTGCCTATTGAAAGCATTTTTAATTTAAAAGTGGTATTTTCACTGAGGTTTTTTCGATTTACCTTATCAGTTCGTGGCCTCCCGCCTCTTTAACTTATGTCTCACTCTAAGCTTTTTACACAATTGCGGAATATCGCTAAAAAACTAACAAGAGAAATTAGCCATTGATCTTTTCTGGAGGATTGCCTCCAGCTTAAAATCACCCCCAAATTCATTAAAATAAAAAATCATTATATCAATAATAATTATAAATAACCTAGCTAAACAATTTGACCATAATAACCCTATCAACAGTAACTCAATTACAACTAATAAATTTGCTCCATACAATAATCACAGTTATGCCCTAAAATGGGAGGCCCTCGAAATTTTGACTAACCCCTACGGCCCTACGCAATTAATGAAAGAGAACACTCAGCAATACCGAAAGAATGGCAACCAATCCTAAATATAACTGAAGTGAAGCGAAGAAGAAAAACGAACCGACGAGTATCAACAATAAAGACAGATGAGGAGATCACTTAGCACCTGATGATGAGTGTGACACACTTGAAATATGTATTGTGCAGATAAAAGAAATTAGTTACTTCACCTGGTGGAAGTGCCAAAACTTAAAAACGATGTTTATTTTAAGAATAATTTTAGGTGTCCCATCCCTCCCGACTCTCCCCTATATATACATAATGAGTTTCATGCAAATCTGTTCATAAATATATTTTTAATGAGTTTGAAATTTTAAAGTAGCTTCCATTTTGAAAAAAGATGGTGGATTGAATTGATTAACAAACTTAGTTGAAACCGTGATATAGGCTATATATAGTCAGTAACCCCCCCCCCCCCCATACACACTCACACCACCACCACCTAATTTTGCCGTAAATTATCATAGAAACAAGTCGCTAGTACCGATCGATCTGTAATAATGTACAGCTTATAATGTACAGTTAGATTTTGCTTAAACCAAAATATTATGTCATATTTATAGTACAAATTAGTTTTATTCATATTTAGTAACATATAACTACATAAATATAATTCATTATAAAGATAGTATAGTTATAAGATAAGAGAGAGAATTTTAATTTAGATAAAAAGTACTTTTTTTTTTTTTTTGGGGGGGGGGGGGGGGGGGGGGGTAAAAAAATAATATTTTAAATTTCAAATCCAAACTCTGAAAAATTTCTTTATGACAATTAAAAGTAAAATCATTCTAAATTCAATAAATATATCAATATTTTTTTAAAGAATTTCCTACAAATATGAGTAACAAATCTATAATTACTTGGAATATGTGCGATGTTCCAGGTGAATTTGAAGATTCTCCTTCAACAATAGTATCTTCAACAGATTGTTTGGCTCTACTTTTAGCAAAATCTTCATACAACTGCACCTGAATACAAAAAAACAACAAAAAAAAAGTTAAACTAGAAAATTCTGTTAAGGTATAAAATTACACGCAAAAAAGAAGGGGAGAAAAGAAAAGAAAAAAAAAAAAAAAAAAAAAACTCCTGAAAACATGAAATTTAGAATTGCAATACTGACAATGAATATTTTATTTGGCATATTTTTAGGTTCAGAGGGAAAAAAATGATTATTTTTTTTTTTTAAAAAGAGCAGGGCAGAATAATTAGGTGAAAAATGCAAACTTTTACCGAGTTTACTGACCATTTTACACCTGTGTATTATTAACTCAGCATCTTAAGGAATATTTTTCCAAGAATCAGAGTTAGAATTAAATGAAAACTATAATCTGTATTATGTGTACCTTAGTACTATTTTTATTGTGTAACTTTTAAAAGTATTTTAATAATTATTTAGGTGTGTGGAAAACAGGAGAGGTTTAAGAAGGTATTCTGCTCTTGATTTTTGATATTCTGCTGATCCTTTTAATATATTTTTTTTAACTTATAAAAGAAACAATAAATAACTACAGACAAATATATATAAACAGTACCTGCAATGGACTCAGTTCACAGTAATAATCTTGAATAATTTTTGGTGGGAGGTCTTTCAATACATCTTCTTTCATTCTTCTTAATAAAAATGGTAGGACTTGACGATGTAAAGACTCCATTGCTAAGACACCTGAAAACACAGATTACCAAATTAAATACAAATATAGTAATTTGTAACACAACAACTAGGGTTGCTAGATTGTATGTTTTCTCCATAAATTGTATAATTCAGATTGCATGTTGTTAAATTGTATTTTTCTCAGATTTCTTTTTATGTTATTTGTATGTAGCAAAATTTTCTGTATTTATCTGTAGCAACAAGAAAGTGGTCTGCGATCCAAAAATGCCGGAATAAATCTGATACTACAAGTAGTATATTGAATTAATAATTTTAATTTGCTCTAAAAATTGTACTCTTTTTATGCACATTTTGCCATATAAATGTTATATGCATGCATATTATACAGAAGAAAGAATTGTTTTCAATAGAAACAGTAAAAATATTTTTATGTAAATATATGAAACTGATCGGATATTTTAATGAAACTTTTTCTTGAATTACTGTATTTTCCTGTGTATTATCCACGAATTACCTACTGAAATTTTTTTTAAAGCGACTGTCTGATGGCTGGTATCAATGTAAACAAATACATAGCTTCAGATTGTGTATCTACTTGGCCAATAGTAATTGGTTCATGTATGATGTATTTGTGCTAGTAGGAGTCATTTTATTATTGTAAGCTGTAATCTTTTATATTTTCAATATAATTATCTTTTAAAAAAGCAGCTGTGATGAATACAGAGCATGGCGGTTTATCGATAATTTGCATGGTGATTATGATTGGTATCTGCAGATTATGTGGCGGTGTGAATTATCTGCTGAAAATTTATCACCAGGGTTGAAAACAGCATCCTGCCGATTATACGCCGCCATAGACTATAGACAGGAAAATACGGTAAATAATTTTTTTAATTAATCTCATCTGTCTTAGGAAAAATTTCTTTAAAGAAAACATTTATGACATATTGAATATATTTCGGTAGAATTTGAAAAATTTTGGTAGTGCGATATAACCATAACACACTAGTGTCAAGAAAAGTTGTCCTTAATAATAATAATAAAAAAAAAAATCTGCCAACCCTGACAATAACACACATGTATGCTATTTTCAGCAGATAATCCGCACCACAATATAATCCGCGGACACAAATCATAATTAACTGATAAACTGCCATGGCCTTTATTCATCATAGGTGTTTCTTTAAAAGATAATTATACTGAAAATATAAAAGATATAATAATTGTCTTATAATAATAAAAATAATTGTCATTCTTCAATTTAAAAAATCTGGTGTGAAACAACCACATGACCTCCATTACATTACATGTACTATAGAAGATACTTTAAGAAGATAATGCAATCAGAAGACATAAAATTGACTTAACACAGTAGACACCTAAAATTTTTCCTTTGACAAAAAGCTGCCATAAGACATAAAACAGAGTTTACATAGCGAGTAAAAAAAAAAAAAAAAAAAAAAAAGTAGAATTATTTTAACACAAATTTCCGAGATCTAAAACTAACCTACCCAATAAGGATGACTTATTTTTCCTGTAATAGTCGCGTAATACATGAGGAAGGATATCTAAAATGGATTTATGTAACAATTTTAAAGAAAATCGTTAGAGTCGTTTTTGAGATACCAACTTTTACCAAAATTTGGAATGCTCAATTATTGACCAGAAAACAATAATTACATACAAAAGGATATTAAGGACATCTAATAGAGTGGTTATAAAGCAACTTTGAAAAAAAATCGTTAGAGTTGTTTTCGAGATACGGACTTACCGTCCTACTTCCGGTTTCCAATGTCCCACACTTCTGGTTTTCCAATTTTTAACAAAATTTGGAAAATCCATCTGTACACCAGACCTGTCTTAATTCTGAAGTTTCGTAGTTCTATCTTTAATAGTTTTGGAGATATGATAGCTATAAGATTCTACACATATACATACACACAGTGACCAATTGCCAAAAATCACATTTTTGGACTCAGGAGATCTTAAAACGTGTAAATTAGGTGAAATCTCAATATTGAATTTTTGGACCGAATACAATAATCAGGTAATGGAAGTAAAAAGAAAGAAAAGAAAATTACAAAAACAATGTTGTTTTAATAGCAAATAAACATAAACAGAAGCATGTTGCCATTAGGTTAGAAAAGTATATCTTGAAAATGGAAGCCACTTCTACTTGCACAAATACGTCATACATGAACCAATCACTATCGGCTCCGCGATCAGCCAAGTAGATACACAATCTGAAGTTATTTGTTTACATGTTGTTAACATCAACATTTGCCCTCAGACAGTCACTTAATTAAAAAAAAAATTTCGGAAGCTAATCCGCATTTAAAAATTTTTCAAGTTTTTTAACAGATAATTCACAGATTATATGCAGGGAAATATGGTATCTGGTATAGTTAACAAAACAATGTATGAGTATAATGTAAATAGAAGAACGTTGAGAATTCCAATTCTTTTTTAATTCAAAAATTTAGAGTTTGCAAGTATGTTTTAATAACCAAATTACCTGTTACGAAACAATAACATGTTCTATCACATATAAATCTTCCCAAAATTGTTCATTAGGATGAGAGAATTACTTCTTTTAGACAGCAAAAATGCTGTCTATAATTCTGTTACATTTAGTTTACATTTCAATAGTAAAGATATTGTTATGTATAATTATTTGTTTAATAAACATTTCATACCAACCTGTTTCCTGTTCCTTTGATGAAGATTTAGCATCCCTGCTTTGCAAAATTGGTTTACTGTATCGTGAAGTAAATTGTTTTTCTGTACCTAGAAAGCCAGGCATTAAGAAATCAAACAAAGACCACAACTCTAGAACATTGTTTTGAATGGGAGTACCTGATAAAATCAAGCGATGATTGGCAGACAGTTGTTTGATCGCTTGGGCTAACTAGGTAAAGATAAAAATAAATAATAAACAATTAACATTAATACTTATATGAAATATATTGTGTTTTTACACTATTTAAATACATTTTTTTTACTAAAAATGTAAGCATTATTTATAGATAAGATTTGCTGAACATTTCAACTAAAAATTAAAGCTTAAAAAATTATTTAGACACAACTAGCTATTTAAAAAATACAAGGAACTTAATTCCATTATATTTTACACTTTCTTTAATATATTTGAGAAAGAATGTTTTATTGCATTACATTCACATTATTTATAAACTTCATTGTTGTACATATTGTAACAATATATAGGCATTTCAGTTTTGAAAATTCATTTTCTCTAAAACATATGTATATTTATGACATAAACCAGCCCACTGCTTCTACATCCCTATAACAGTACACTTATCCACAGCACATCTTCAGGATGTTTCTGGGATGTCTTTCCATCCTGAAGACATCTTGAAGATATCCTGCAGAGATGCGTTGTTAGAGATAAGAACATAACTTCTACAATAATTAAAATTTTAGTGGTTGGTTTGTGTTCATGCCTGTTTTTAGAACAACTAAAAACAAATAATTGCAGGAAATTCAAATTTGGTATTTTGAAAATCAAATGAGCTACTTTGATAATTTGGAACATACTTTTAAGTTTAATGGCAGACTTATTTTTTATTTTATTTTTATTTTTTTTTAATGAATATAATGCTTCTATTACACACAAAAAATTTTCACGCAACTTTATTTGAGCCAATTTTTGCTCCAATTTCTTGAGGCAGAAATCCAAAAGAGGGTTGTAAGAATTGAGTCAAAGATTGTCCAAAAAACAGGTTTTCACAGTGTTCAGTACATGTAAAGGTACACCTATTTATTGCTCTTTACCGAAGCCTATACAAAGTCTTTGTGTAGAATGAAGAGAACAATGAATGACTTCATACCACCGGCTTCATCTTTTCTCAGCCCGTATAACAAGTTATCATCTCATTGGTTTATCATCGGAAGAGAAATTGCTTATACAAACAACTTTTTATGACTAGCCAGAAAAAATTGTTCATTCTTCTAACTCCAATTACACTAAGCGCTAAGGCAATTAGAGCCAGCACAATTGGTTCAAACTAATAATCGGCTCAAAAGTTGTGCGAAAAATTGCCATATGTAATAGAAGCATTAGGCACTAAACTGCAATAGCGGATTGAGGGGATCCCCCTTACACAAAATGCTAAAAAAAAAAAAAAGGTTTTTAAAACTATTTTGAGCTGTTCTTTAAGTATATAGTAGTTCTTATCTTGCACTTTGATCTCTAATCTGTTTTATAGCATTCAAATGCAATGTAAGAGAAAATTGTGTGTGTGCCACAACAGATTATTTTAGCAATAAAAATTATTTTATTATTATATTATATTATTTATGATTATTTTATTTATTTTATATACATAAGAAAAAAATATTGGATTTGTAGAATTTTTTGGCTTACAATTTTCAATGGATCGAGGATTGATATATTTTTTGATGTCATGAAAAAGATTTGGCCATTTTTAGAAAATGTCTGCATATGCTACGAAACTTTTCTAGGAACTATATCATATTTTTAAAAAATGTGTGGAAAAATGTAGAAATGGTTAGTTGGATTTTGATATAAATTAGTGCTGATTAGATTTTGGCATGCATTGTCATAAGCAGGTTTTGCTAAAAAAGTTCCCCATTTATGGAAAATATACATCCCAGTTCTTATAGTGTATAAGTGCATCAAACTTGATATGGAAGATGCAAATTGTAAAGAAAAAAAAAAAGGTGTGCATTTAGTTTGGGCACGTTTTGACCAATAGATTCACTACTATTCTACAATTCCTCCCATTTTCAGAAAGCCTATATCTAAGTTTCAATAGTGTACAAAGCACCAAAAAATTTTAATGAGATGACATTTGTAAAAACTTTGCCAACTCAATTTGGGTGCATATTGACCAACAGATGGTATCATTTTAATTTATTTTCCCATATTTTATGCACAGAATTGTAAGTGTGTTCAAGTATATATCAGACCCCTTCCCCTCAATATATATATATATATATATATATACAATTTTTCTAAAAAATAATTAATTTGATTCTTAAATTTTAACAACACAAATTTCAGACAAATTTCAGCTCACATTTTTTTTTTAAAAGTAAACATTTTTTGTTTTTATTTCATAAGACTGAACAGGCATATATGTAAAAGAGAGATAGAGATTACACACAACATGAAATGAATAGTATTAAACATGATACATGTTAATACATAGAAAATGCAATGATTAAAAAAAAAAAAAAAAAAAAATATTGAAATAATAAATAGCAATTAATTGCAGATGTTTAATTAGAACTACAGGAATGTTAAGTTACACAACCATAATCAAATTAACTCAGAATTTTTCTGTACCTTTGTTTTTCCATTTTTTATAATATGGCCTTCATCAAGTATACAGTAATTCCAGTGAATGTTGCCAAAAAAGTCAATATCGTTTCTCACAATATCATATGATGCTATAACTAGGTTATGCTTCTTTGTTTTTGATCTAAGCCTTCAAAAATAGTAAAGAGAAAAAAATTAATGAAACTTAAAAGTAAATTTAAGAGGAAAAAAAAAAAATAAAATTATAAAATTATTTAAATATTATTAGAAGAAGAATCAGGAAATAAATTTACAGTCAAACTCATTCATAATGTCATCAAAGGGACTAAACATTTCTGGTGTTATAGCCAGGTAATATAACAAAACTGAGATAATAACAGAGTTTGATTTAAGAGCAACTGAAATTGCTTTAAGTAACTGACATGATGATACAGTAAAAATGTCTATTCAAAAACATAATAGAATATGATCAGTGTATGAACTTTTATTAAAATATCTTAAAAAAATTTTTCAGGGGAAAGGCCATGATCCCCTCCTTCAAACTTCGTTTGAAGTTTGATCTTAACTGAGTCTATTTTTCATTTTTTTTGGAAAGGTGGGGGGGGGGGGGGTAAAGCTGCATAATTCTTTATATTTAAAACTGAGGTCATATGACATTATAAGCAAGTTTAATTAACATTGAACTCTATAACTGATTGAACGGAATGAATATTTTTCATGTTATAAATAAGTTGACACTGTAACTAATTCCAAGTGTATATAATAATAGAAAACATTATATCAACACACTAGCTTTTTTAGTTCCCCATCATACTATAGGTATGGGAAACTTAGGTAATTGTGAAAATTTTCGACCTCGGTTTTTTGACTTTTTTACACGTTTTCAGGTGTGAGGAATCCGAAAATGACAAAATTTCTATGGTGTCTGTCTGTAGGGTGTCTGTTAGTCTGTTAGTGTGTAAGTCCGTTAGTTTGTTAGTCTGTGTACACGATATCTCAAGAACAAATTGTCGCAGAGAGGTCAGATCAGTTTTAAAATATTACTTTCGACACTGGCAAGAACCCTATTTATTTGCAACATTCGAATTTAAAAACTTCGTAAGTTGTTAGAAATTTACGATTTTCTTAACATGGCAGAATAGGACAAAAATTCACTTAAACGTGCATTAAATGGAAACTTTTTACTGCAAAAATGTCAGACCAGTTTTAAAATATCAGTTTTGATGCCGGAAGGAACATCAGTAACTATAAATATGCTACTTTGAAAATTTCGCAAGTTATTGGAAATTTACGAATTTCTTAACATGGCAGCATAGGGCAAAATTTCACATAAACGTCAATTTTGAGAGATATTTTCATCGTAAAGATGTCAGACTACTTTTGAAATATTATTTAGGCCACTGGTATGAATATTAATGACTATGAATTTTCCAATATAAAAATTTCATAAGTTATTGGAAATTTACGAATTTCTTAACATGGCAGCATAGAGCAAAATTTCACATAAACGTCAATCTTGAGGGATATTTTCATCGTAAAGATGTCAAACCACTTTCAAAATATTATTTAGGATACTGGCATGAATATCATAGACTATGATTTTTCCAATTTAAAAAAATTCGTAAGTTATTTGGAATTTACGATTTACTTAACATGCCAGAATAAGGTAAAATTGAGCATAAACTTTCATTTTGAGGCTCATAAATACATTAGACAACTTCAAAATTACATTTATGATATTTGTTTGAACATGATTGAATACAAATATTCTAATAGGAAAATTTCGTAAATTATTCGTAATTTACGATTTTACCAACATAGCGAAATTGTAAATTTTTCATATAAATATGAATTTTGAGGATTATTGCATTGGAAATAGTAGCATGAAAACTGAACAACGGAATTGACCCTGATAAAATAAATTAATAGATTAGAATAAGATAAATATATCGAAGTGAACGGTGGATAGACTATTAGGCGGGGTTTTCATTCTGTCACTGTATCAAGCTTTTGTCAAATTCATTTCTTTTAACATGATTATATCTCTCAAACTAGAAATTTATGAGAACATAAATATGATGGGGAACTGAGCAGAGTCCACCTATGCCAACTAGTTTTATTTTGCTTTCACTGCTATGCACGTGTGCTGAAATTTTGTTACGACGATTTCTTTAGGGAAAAAAGGACTAATTTTTACATTGCAAAACCATTACAGTAAATTCATAAAAAAAAAAAAATGCAAAATACCTTTGTGATAAATTTTTCAAATAGCCATGCAGTGATTATTGTATAGTTAAGAAATTAATCATTTTTACCCCTTTAATTACATGTTCATTTATATCTGGAAACAAAATACAGTTTTGTGACAAATGTAATACAGTTAATAAGCAGAGTATGGAAAGCATATCCTGTCTTATTTTCTTACCTTATAAGACTTATCATCAATGAAATTAATTTTAATAAATTTTAAAATAGGAGTTTGGAATCAATTTAACACATTTCAGAAAATCAAATTAAAAAATGTAAAATAAATTAAAATTTTGTAGATTAAATTAAGCAATTTAACTCCAAATTATGAAATCTGACAAAATTCACAAGCATTTAACAAGCTTAACCAACGGCCCTCTTCACTCACCGCCGCCGGAAGCCAAAGCTAATGTTATTCTATGGGAAATTTTTCTTTACAAATAATTTATTTACTAATACATATTTTTAAATTCTGTTTTCACATTGAGAAAATTCTCAACTGTTAAATTGACGGACCTTTTTTAAGAAATTATTTTTTTAATTTTTTATATTTTATTTTGAAGTTGTAAAATACGAATTTTCAATATGTGAAAGTTTTAAAAAAGGTCCGTCAATTTAACAGTTGAAAATTTTTTGAATGTGAAAACAGAATTTAAAAATATGTATTAGTTAATAAGTTATTTGTAAAGAAAATTTCCCCATAGAATAACATTGGCTCGGGCTTCTGGCGACGATAAGTGAGGAGGGCCGTTAACAGATAAAATCCTTATATTTATTGAATCAACTCAGAAACTAGCTCATGTTAAATTTGATTAAATATTACTAGAATTTCTTATGCACTGAAATAAGCAACAATATACAGGGTGGCTAGCATTTGACCTTTTAGATTTTCTCTGACTCTTTCTGGACAAGTAAAGGTAAATTTTCCTGACTTTTCCAGGTCATTTTCTTCCACTTTTGCAAGACATCTTATAAATTCAGATTTTTTTTTTTTTTTTTGTCAGAAATTACATTAGTGTAAATGAAATTTCATGATTTTCTCCCGAAGAATTAGTCAAAATTCTTTGACTTTTCTCCAATTTCCAGGTTTTCCAGGTTGCTAGCCATCCAGTCATAATAAAAGAAATACATGTCTTTTTTAACATGAATTTTTACAATATTTAAAAAAATTAGTTATCAAAATATAGCATGACTATTAAATATAAATTTCTTACTTCATTCTTTCAGCAGGAGGCCCCGTGTAATGAATGGGATTCAAATAACATTTATTAACAAATTTATCAACTTCATATATCCAGTGTCCAGTCAAAGTTGGAGGGCATACAACTAAAGAAGGCAAGGGTTTACAATCAAGCTTTTGTGTTTCCTGTAATAAAATTGAGTGAAATTCTATGAATTTCAACTAATTTCAGATGTAACTAGGTAGGGATTTTAACCTAAAATGGTTGTATATGAACAATTACAGAGAAAGATAAATATATTTAAAAAAAAAAAAAAAAAAAAAACCTTTAATTAGGGCTTATATTAGCTATAGAAATTTAATTGTATAAAACAGATTAATAAAATAATAAATTTACTTTTATAACAAATAGCTCATCTCTTTTGCTATTTTACAAAGGCAAGTCAAATATTTTTCTTTCATTTCTAGTGTATAATTTTGCTTGTTATATTGAGTAATATATGAGATATTTAATTAGTCCTCTGCATGTGGATTTTTTAGTGGAAGGCATTATGAACGAAGTTACCAAAACTTGTACCTAGGGCCAGTGTGTTTGGACCCTTTAACACTTTCGCGACTGCATGCTTTTGTCTTTTTGATAGTAAGGTGTGCCTGTGGGCGTTTTTCACATAAATTACAATTTTTCAAAACAAAATTTTTCGTATTCACATTTATATTGCAAATGGATATGCATTATAACCATACCCTCTCTAATCAAAGTATTTGCATCCATAGTATACTAATTGTACAAACATGAATATTGTGTATATTTTTTAGAAACAAATAACATACAGATTGCAAAAGAAACACCCACTGGTGGAGTTTCATATTTTCAAATGACGTGAATCTATGTCAGCGGTCGCGAAAGTGTTGAGAAACACAGTACAGCCTATAGTAATTGGATGCTGGCAAACCAATCACTATATATGACGTTGCTGAAAATGTTGGCAAGATCTGTCGGCCTTTACTCCTGTAAACATTGTATCAGGGTTTTGCGTATCCGGCATGCGACCAATGAATCAAAACACATTCACTGAGGGTGAATATTCAAGTTCAAATGTGACTGAAAGACAAGATCCCTCCATAGATAAATAAAAAAAGAGATTTTCTGGGAAAGTGAACCAACAATGATAGAACTGGATGTCTCTGTTTCATGTCCTGTTGAAATTTCGAAACCTTCAACATCTAACAACTTTTCGTGTGTCCTGCTTTAACAGGTACGAACCTAAGCAAAATCTCCCACATCAAAGAAAAGATGTGACCGAAAATCAGAGAGATCTAGAAATCCAAGAGACACTCCAGAAAAAATAAAAAGAAACTGAAGAAAAACATTTTGTTAGAATATCTCAAAGAAGAAAAAAAAAAAAAGAACAAGAAAGAAAAATATCGTGTTTCAAATTAAGGCAACAATATGATAATTATTATATGATAAATAAATGTATTACTTAATACTGTTTCTTTTATAAAATACATGTTTGTATGCTTATTTTTTATTCATTACAAAGTGAAATCTAAATTTGACAGAATGGCCTAGGTACAATGAGGGTGTTGCACCTAGGGCCACGAGTGAAGTTTTTTAAAAAACCTTCTATTTGTCGGAATTTATTATTTTAGGTATTTATATTAATCCCAATTGGAAGTAATTAGTTCTAAAGATATGTACATATCAGTTTGATAATTTTAAACAGATCAAGGGCTCTGTTTTTGGGCATTGAAAAAAAGCGGCCCTAGGTACACGGGTCCCCCTACTTATTTTAACTATTCAGAGATGACTTTTTATTTTTAAAGGATTTTTTAGAATGAAAAAACATCATATCAAAGTTATTCACGATATGGATGAAATGTACACAGGCCCAAAGGTGTTTTTAAAGATTTTAAAGCTGGGCCAGGTATAAGACTTGTACTTGACAAAATACAAATGAATTTCCAAATAGGTCAGGCTGGACTGGCAAAGCAAAGACAAATTTTTAAGCAGGCCAAGTCTGACTGGCAACATACAGATGGCCTATGATTTCAAAGTCTGTAAAATGAATTTTTTTTTTTTAAGTTTAAAATTTTGATTGCTTCTTTTACCTTTTGTGATGTGATTAATATATTTCCTCTGTAATAAAAATAAGGTGATGGAGTTAATTATCATAGGTCTCTTCTTTGATTCACAATGCTATTCTTGATTGCTTTTTTTTTTTTTTTACATTTAAGAATTTTCTTACATAATTTCAAGTTTTCATTAAAAAAATACCTCCCAGTACAAACATTATTTTCGGTTAATTACCACTAGCAGTGGCGGCTCGTGCAAATTTTCACAGGTGGGGCCCGATCCATCGTATGATGCGTAATTTAACTTTAATACTATTCATTATTCAAACATGAAAACAAACATTAATAAAATGGGATGTAAAACGAAATTTCGGATTTTTTTTTTTTTTATGATGGCGAATCTTAAATTCAACACTATGGAAAACATTGCATAAAATTATCTCAAAAATTAAAGTTGTATAAATACAGTTGAAAACTTCTGCAATGTTCTGATCAATGGAATATCAAAATTTAAATATCTGGAAGCTAGTAGACAGAAATTGCCAAGTTCGATACCAGATCGCTTTTGTCAACATATACATTTGGAGTTTACTATGGTTTACTCCAAAACTCAAATAAAAAGGGCTATGTAGCACTTAGAAAGACTTTCTACAGAGAGTACACCACTCAGGTCTAGGACCCTCTTTTAGTCAACTGGCTTTAACCCTAACACTACACACCATTAAAATTTAAATTCAAATGTCTCAGAGTGTAATATTATTTAGCTTACGCTAATTATATCCCTAAATCTTTCAATTACAGAATTTCAAGTGTTATATTCATGTTTCTTATCTATTGGAATTTAGAAAGTCATGATTAATGTAAAGTGAAAACATATTTAAAAAAAAAAAAAAGACACCACGTTTCTCACTTAATTTTAGATAATTTAAATTAACTTTCAATAAATAAAGAAATAAAACGGGCTACTATCTCAAAAAAAAAAAAAAAAAGAAAGAAAGAAAAAAGAAAGAAAAGAAAAGAAAGAAAAAAGAAACATTGCAGATGTTTCTATTAAATCGCATTTAAAAGAAAAATCCTTTAATAATAATAATAATAAATCACAATTTTATGCAGCTATTTAATCCATTTATCCATGTAAATCCATTAATTATTTATCTAAAAATTTTACAATTTACATAAAAGTTTTAATACACTATTCTGAAGGGAAAAAAAAAAAAAAAAAAAAAAAAAAAAATCACATATTATTTTTATTCCCCCCCCCCCCCCCCCCTCATTTAAATTCAAAACAGTTTAGTTAAAGAGGTCTTAAATTCTTATACAAGCTTTTATCTCAAAAGCTAGTCCAGAAAATATTTTTGACTATTACCAGATTTCTTTTTTTAAACACTAAAATTTTAAACTGTCATATATAACTCTAAAGAATTCACCGAAAAATCAATGAGGAAAAAAAAAAGAAAAGAAAAACGTAATGCAGAAGTCGCCAAATATTATCTGTGAATTGCATGGTTAACAGACAGGTTTTTTTCCCTATAGTTTTTTTCCAAAGGGCAGGAATCTGCTGGCCCATCGAAGACAATATTACAGCGTGTTTAAACTGGTAAAGCAGTTTGTCACCAAATATGTCAACCCGATCTTTTAGTAGAATAAACTGTACAAATAAACACGCCAATTTCAGGCCGAATGAAATCGGCCCGCTGTATTAGATAAGGAAAAGGGAAGTAGTGGTCTCTCTCTCAGTCATTAGTGATTTGTGACAGCTGGAAAAATATATTGACAAATAAATGATAATGAAAAAAGTTAGATAGACGTAGTTATTTTGGATACATGTTTTTGAACAGTTATAAAAAACAAAATTATTATTATTATTACTATTTTAATCGAGAAAAAATTTAGGTGGGGCCGTGCCCGTTCGCCCTCAATGTAGAACCGCCACTGACCACTAGTAAATAAAGTTTTTTTTTTTTCTTTTTGGCTTTGTTTTAGTTAACTGCCTACCAAAAAGACTGAAGTTAAGGAAGGAAAAAAAAACCTCTCTTCAGCCACTTTGTAGCAGTGTAAACTACTTATGAGTCCCAGTTTGAAAGACAAGCTGAATTTTTCTTTCATTCTTAAAAAAAAAAAAAAAAAAAAAAAAAAGAGAAAGAGATTGTATGGGTTTCATACCTTTTATTATATGGATTTAAAATACCCAGAGCTGTTTATTTCCTTTCATAGTGATCAGCTGCTGGTCTATTAATGACAGTACACACCAAAGAGAGTATGTTATAGTGGGATGTCAAATTCAATTTATTATGATTTAGTGAATGAGCAATGAAATACTATTGACAAAGCAAAGAAAAAAATCATTGAAGAGATCCAGCTGATGAATTTATAAAACAAAAATATGAGAAATAAAAATTAAAACAAAATAAAAGCTTTTTCTAGTTTCCTATTTCCTGTTACTAGATAAGTTCTTAAAAGATTCCCACCCCCTATTTTTTTTTTTTTTAAATTAAATTGTTTTTGTGTACCAATGTCACATGTGTATTCAAGATCAGCAGTGATAAAATAATAAAATTTATATTTTAATCAATAAAAATAAAAATTAATACAGAATAGTAAATATTCCACAAAAATTAAAGAGAGTAAGAATCAATCAGTACATACTTTATACATTTTTTCTCTTAAATAATGATCACTAGCTAATATACAGATTGATTGAAGAGTTTTGCCTAAACCCATATCATCACAAAGAATGCCATGCAATTTATACTTATTTAAAAATGCTAACCAGCTGACACCTTCCTAAAATAGAGAAGAAAAAAGAAAAACATTATTTCATCAGCACAATCTAAGGTAAATAAAATAATAACTAAAATCCACCAATTAAAAAAAAAAAAAAAAAAAAAAAAATTACTTGTTGATAAGAACGGAGTTCTGCATTCACTGGCACAGAAATAACATAAGTATCTATTTTTTTAGGATTCATCAGTTGCTCTAGAAAAGTTCTTTCTTCTTCTTTTCTTGTTATTAATTTAGGATCAAGTAAAGGAGGACTTTTTACACCACCCTATAATTAGTTGAGCACATTAAGAGAAAAAGCAGAATTCCAAAATAATTGTGCACTGTTAATAATTTGAAAAAGTTCCTGTTTTAATTCATACTTTTTCTAAGAACTTTTTTTAAACAGTTTAAGATTTTTATGATAAAGTTCTTTTGAGAATTTTTACATCAGAACTTTCAAAATAAAAGTTCTTTGAAAAAGTATTCGAGCAGGATTTTATATGTACAAGTCCTTTATTACAAAAGTCCTGCAAAGTCATTCTGTTAATTCTAAGTGTGGGAGATTAAAAAAAAAAAAAATAAAAAAAAAAAACTTTAATTTATTTGACCCTTAGAAAGGAGGAAGGTGAGAAATTACTATCCTCTAAATGAAGTATGTGACATTAGGTTTTATTGCTATGTGTGTGAGTAAAAGTTTTTGTTAAGAAAAAGCATGTGTGCAAAACAATACTGCTTTTAGTGAATCCTTGTACAAGAGCCAGGAAATTAATTATCCCCTCCTGCCCTTTATTGCAATGTAAAAAAAAAAAAAAAAAAAAAAAAAAAAAAACATTCTATTTAAGAGGGAATTAGATCATTTATTAATGATCTTGTGTTTTAAGAAAGTAAAAATAAAAAAAAGTTTCAAATTAAGAAAAAAAAAAAAAAAAAGAACAAAGTGGAGATTATTGCACTGAAATCTGAAATACATATATTATGATAGAAAAATGTTTTAGAAAATAGCTTTAATAGATAATTAATTAGAAGTGTGATAATGGAAGGTTTAAATGGTGATGGATAATAATTTAATTTTGAAAAATATAGGTCTACAAAAACTAATATTTAAGAAGTAAATTTTAATTACATTTCATGAATCAACATACATTGGAAAGATAATTATAAAATAATTGAACTTACTTCCAATGGCATAAGTTTTATCAAGGAGGCAAAACAGTGAGTAGCCAAAAGCCTCACTTGTTCATTCTGATCACACATTCTTCCCAGCATTGGAACAACAAGAAAAACAATATAAGGTATAATATCTAAACCCAATTCTTCAATGATGCCTGACATTTTGTTAAAGAAATTAATGACCTCAAGTCAAACATAAAACAAATCGACTATGATTCAAATTGACTGTAATATATTTAATTTTTTTTTCTTTTAAAGTATGATTTAAAAGTTTATCTTATGAATTTTTTAAGTGTTTTTTATCCTTATTTTTATATGATTTATATTGAAAAGTAATATATCTAAATATTACCTGTTTTATCTTTATTTGTAATTTTAAACAAAATTTTTACTTTAGATAAATAAAATTCCCTTAATGCATTTCAGTTTGATTAATATGGATAACTTATTTCAATAATCTTAAATGAATTTGCTTATAGCTGATTATTTTAAATTTAATAACTTTGTAATTAAATTTTATCATATGAAAATTCAAAGATCTAAAAGCAACACAATGTATATCATCAAAATTATTTATCAAGTAATTCTGCTATGATAGGTCCCTAACAGCACAACTCCTTTGCATTACACTCTCAGGATATCCTATGGATAAAAAGACATCCAAGGGACATCCTCAGGTTGAACTTTGGATAAATGTGCTGTTAGGGGTACAATTTAGAAATAGTAACATGATAATTTTATTCTGAAATATTAAAATTGTTTATTAATAAATGCTGTTTTTCACAATTACTATTAAAACCAATAACATTTCCTTTCTAAATTATATCATTATTTAATTTCCAAATTTTATAATTTCAGTTTTGCATTTTTACTGTTCACATAAAGGAGCGCAAAAAAAAAAAAAAAAAAAAAAGTCATTAATTCACACAAAATGATACTGTCATTTAAATATACATAAAAGGATACATGCTATACCTTCAACAGCACCTTTACGCTGAATATCATTATCAGTAGCTCCTAACATTCCTAGAACTCTATCCAAAACAACATTCATAATTTGAACAGTAATAACTTTGCAAAGGCTACCTAAACAAACAGCAGCTTTGTACCGCACAAATGCAAGAGGATGTTCCAAAAGACAACAGATCGGTAGTATCACATTTTCAAGCTATAAAAGAACAAAGGCATAATAGTTTTTAATGTTACAATAATACAAGGTGTGCCCATAAAGAAACAAACCAAATAAAAAATAAATAAATAAAATGATAAAAATGAAAGAATAAACATAGATTTTGAAAGAGTGACATCTCAACTCTTATCAAAGGCAGTTTAAAATGGTTATTTAACCATCTGCTTATTAAAATGCTGTAGTCATTTTCATTTACTGAGAAGTCATTGTACAAAAAAAAAAAATTGCTTTGGGTTGGAAGAACATAGTAACATTAAATTTTGCTCAAATTAGCAAATCTGCTACCGAAAACCGTTATACAGAATACAAGTTTACAAGTGGAACAACTGGCTTAAATGTGAGTAAGAAAGCATTGAAAATGAACCAAAAACAGGGCACCATTTAACTTCACAGAATGAGGAAAACGTGGAAGAATGTTACGCATATTTCGAGAATGGTTATAAACAGTGTTTTGACGACTTGAAGAAACATTAGAAAAATTGTATAGACTCCTCTGACGATTATTTTGATTTTGAAGGAGATAAATTTATTTGAAAGTAAGTAATATTTTTCTTATATATAAAAAATAGTCTGATTACTTTATGGGTGCACCTTGTAGATTACGATGTGGAAGTATTTACATTACCTGTATGAAATCATGATTTTATAGACGGATTGGCTGAATTAATTTTTATTGGAGCAAAATTTGATCAGGTCAGGATTTGAACCTTGAACTTTTGGGTTAAGATGGCCTAATTCCCTACCACGTACTTCAAATAATTTGAGTTCATAGACCATGATAAAAAAAAATTTCTTTCTGTCCCTATAAAAGAACAATAAGTTCTACACTCATCGAAATCTATACAGTCATGTGACAGTGACCTATAAGATAATTATTAACTTTTAATTAAATTGGATAAAGCATTTAGGCACTATCACACTTCAAATAATTTGACACCATAGTCCATAATGCTAAAAAAAAAATTTTCTTTGTGTTCCTGTAAAAGAACTATAAGTTATAAACTCATTTTGATGAGCTTATACAAGTCATGCAACAGTGTTCTATAACATAATTTTCAGTTCAATTGGATAAGGCATTTAAAGCAATCAAATTCACTCACACACATGCATACAAAGTGTGGCTAACATTAAAACTTTTCCATGACTATTTTTCACAATTTTCCCTAACTTACGCTGTTTATTTCCTGAAAAAATCCACAAAATTAATGACTAATTTAGCAATTTACAATAACAAGCTTTTAAATATGCACAAAATATTCCACAAAATTCCCCAACTATTCCATGACTTTACAATGATTCCCTGACTTTTCATGACTAGTGGCCATCCTGATACATCACTTTAAAAATAGCAAAAATGAATTCTTATAATCTTTCTCTCTCTTTATATAATACAAATATACATGTAAAATAATCTATAGTTACTTACGTAATGAACATGAAAAATTGTCCCTCTCTCTCTCTCTCTCTCTCTCTCACACACACACACACACACACACAAAAAAAAAAAAACACTAATATATTTATAAATATTTCTTCAGTTATAAAAATTACGATACTCATTGATTTCTATAATTCACAAGAAGAATTATAAATTTTATAAATATTTATGAACAATTTATTCAGTTAAAAAAATAAATTATAAATTAAGTAAATTGTAAGGAAAAAGAAAAGAAAACTTACCTCTGTGTGAAGTTTAGGGTGAAAATGGGAGCAAACTGTTTTCAACAACTGTAGACTGAATAACACTTCATGTAGGTCAATATCAGCAGAAAACATTTTCCCTGTTAAAAATAAGTTTATTTTTTTCCGAATAATTTGCATATAGATAAATCTTTTAACATTTAAATATATTATACCAGATTAGCAATAAATAAATGAATAAATGTATTCAATCAAAACAAAAGTTCTACAATGGTGCCAAACTGAATGCTGAGGTATGTTGTTTTCTTTTTCGAGAAAACCATTGAAGTGATTTTGATTGAAATCAATGATCTGTTCATGTTCATGTTCCTACAACTTATAAAGAAGAAAATAAATAAAAACAAAACTCCACTTTCATAATAATCAAATAATTATTTTTAAATACCCTTGGTTACCCTACAGCTTTCTAATATTTTTTTTTAAGTGGATTGTTCGAAACAAATTATTCTGGTCAAAGTACTAATCCAGGCAGGTAAATTTTGATGTCAAAAATACTTAATAATATGAATATCATGGTTTAACAAAATAATATCATCATGAATTTAAACAATCATAATGTAGCTTAGAGATGATTATTTTGATTATTTCGTAATTGGGGGATAAATCTGTATTTACTTTGTCTTTGGATAACACGATAACAGACTTTGCAGGGTAGCTAGCTCTGATGGAACATAAGGGAGAAAAAGTCGCAGAGAGGAAGAACAAAGAGTGTTAATGTTTAATTTATATTTAAAATTGCTGATAACAACTAGGGAAACTGCAATTGAAAATATGTAACAGCATATCAAATATGTGTCAGTGTAAAATAGCATTTTATTTATTTATTTATTATTGCTAGCAAGCTTTACTCACTTCACTAATCACTATATTTAAAAGAATTTTCTATTAAAAATATAAATAAATTAGAAAAATATATTATATACCTTTATAAATTAAAAAGAAAATTGATCAAAACCTAGCTTTGGATACCTGTTGCCTTCAGCAATATCTGCTCCACCCCCACTATGTTGGTTCCAGGTCCCTACTGCCTGCACTTGCATTTTAACCAGACATTTCAATATGAATGCTTATTGGACGACAGGTGGCATCATTCTAGTAGTGTTTCTACTACTACATTTTGCGAAAAAAGCTATGGTAGCATTTTTCACAAAATGCAAAATATTTGTTCAAAAGTGTGAAAATTAATAAAGAGATTTTCCCCTTTTTGCAAAAAAGTTTCATTAAATACTACTATTTGCAAAAACTTTCTTTATGAAAAAGTTACTTATGATGAACTTAGAAACAGGCTATCGATAAAAAGTATAAACAATCTATTGATATGTGCCGATAACTGAAAATGTGCCGATAACTGGATTGCATCACCCTGCTGCATTCTAAGTTCATTGGAACAAAACAAATCCAAATGAACCGGATGAACAAACGTGATTACAGGAACATTAAATTATGTCTGTATTAAGATTCAAGAACCTTTATTATTAAGAAAACCTAAGTGTTACAAAAAAGTAATATGTTTGCTGTGTTAGGAAAAAATAAAATATTTTTGAAAATGACAGAATTTTATTATTTTATTATAGTAATTTTGTTTACAGATAAGTATGTACACTTCTTCTATTTTTTTTTTTTTTCTCTAATTCATTATTTAAGTTATCTATACAGTTTAGTTTTGGGAAGTTGTTTTGCGGTTAAAGGAGGGTGGGGGAGTTAGGATTTGAAGTAGAATGTGTAACTAAATTTTGTGATTAATCTGCTTAATTAATAACTTCTCATTTCTCCAAAAAAAACAAAAAGTTTTTCCCAATTTGTTCTTTAATGTTAACAATTTCGAGAAATTTTTAAAAATGTTTCTTGTTTAAAATTAAAATAATAATAACAATTAGCTATTTTACTATATTTTCTCTCTCTCTTTTTTTTTGTTCCAGAGCACATTTAGCTGAAAGTTTTCAGTTGTTTCTTAACAGCAAACACCTCCTACATAACATTAGTTTTAAGACAATCTCAAAAAGAGCTGGTTAAAAATTCCTAAAAAACTGCTTTTCATCTACAATAAGATAAAATTTTAATTTATATCTGTAATATATAAATTCATTTATGTGGGGACCCACTTTTTGAAAAAAGGACCCAGATTTTTTTTTAACTCATGGGTCCCAGGGACCCATGATTTTGAAAGACTAGCGGCATCACTGTATACCATTATAGATGTCTCTTTATGTTACATTTTTTAATTTTCCAAACTGTTTTAAATTTTATCAAGACATCTTTAAAAAAATCTGAAGTGCCTTCCATGGACTTTCTGAACATTTAGTATAGTTACTGGGTGTTTAAACAAATTTGAACTACTGAATATTTCAGTAAATAAATAAAAGTGAAAATGATGTCAGTGTATTTTGGCCAAACCAATATTAAGAATATGAAGGTTGTTTAATTTTTAATTAATTGCTATTATTTTGTAATAAGTTTTCTTTTAGTCTAAAACCGTTCTCTTTTGAAATAAACTTAAAATTCAAACCATGGGTGAAAGTAAAAAATTTTCGCTGGACTGAAGTATACATATATTTTTTGTAATATTGGGTAAAATATAATAAATTCATACATAATGTATGCAGATATTCAAAACATACATTTCCAAGGGTTACATTAATAATCATAAGTATGAAAACTTAGGAAAATTATTTATTAACATAATTGAATTAACATTAATAGGGGTTAATAGAGAAAAAAATTGGGACCTTTATTTGCCCCTAACAAAGATTAATTCCATAAAATTGGCCTATTTGTATTATAACACATAAAAAAAGACTGAATTCACACAATAGACTGAAAACTTTCACCCATGATTCAAACCCAACAGTTTTATTCTACGTTTAATATAAAAAAACAAATTACCCCCCCCCCCCCCCCCCAAAAAAAAAAAAAAAAAAAGAAAATGCTGGGCTTTTTTAAAACCTTGAGACAATTACTCTAAAAATAAAGTGGTGTGGAAAAAGGGGTGTTTTTTCAAGGAGTGTTAACAATTTTGCGCTTATAAATGAGATGGTTGGCAGGTATGTAATAGCTCTTCAATTCAACAGAGAATGTTACAATTATTACAAATATGTATGATCAATGCATTTCTACAACATTCTTCCCTGACTTCATTTTGCTTTAAATATTTTGCTGAAATTTCTTACCTGATTCTGTTGGCAAAATGTATTTTCTCAGGGGTTCAAAAATAGCCTCCCAGAGATTAGGTAATTTTGAAGGCAATTCAATACCAAAATGTTCAACAGCATGAGTTAAAACAAATGTTGCTCCACGGGCTTGAAGCTCATTTAATTTCAGCATCTTTTATAAATAAAAAAATAATAATTATTATTATTAGTTTTAGGTAAATAATAATAAAAATATATGGTTAAAGATTCTAACAAAATTACCCAGAAGAATAAATAAATAAATAAAATAGACATAGGTAAATTGATTTAGTAACATAAACATACCTCATCATCTGAAGAAGATTCATCTGAATGATTACTATTTAGGCTTTTCTTGATCACAGAATTACTTCGGCGAATACACATTCTTTCAGCATACTAATGACAGAATATTTTTCTTAGATATGATGGTATTTGTAACAGAAAGTACTTATAATAATAAACTTTTTCATACAATACATGAAAAAATTCAATTTAAGTACCGATAACTGAGTAATTAATGGCTGTTAGCAACTTTTATTCTATGCATGTAATTAAATCAGACATGAATTAACACAATTTCAGATTAAAATAATAGTAATAATAATATGGTGTTACACCACACATACTACATTTTTTATTGAACTATAATATAGTTATATTAATACAATTTAAGGTGCAAGATAAGAGGTACTATATTTCAACACTTCTAGTGTACTTTAAAAAAAGTTTAAAACAGTTTTAGAAATAGTTTTATTTAACATGTATTTCTCAACCACCTATTTGAATATTGTAGTTAAATTCATAAAACATTTATGGCTTTATAAAAATTAACCATGAAGCGTAATTATAAGCATATTTAAAACACACAACCTTTAATTCTTCATGTTGCTTTTACTGCCGAACTAGTTTCACATGGGGCGCCTCAGTTTTTTCACTAGCAGGTACGGTGTGCAAAGTTTGACGAGACTGTTCTTTCTGCTGGTCTTCACCACCTTTAAACACTCGGAGCCACTGACGATCGAGTAGTGCCCCATCGTAGCCATTACAAGAATTATTATGAGATAAAATTTCTATTGATTCTCTGAACACAGCATAACTATGATAATTTGCGATTTTTCTTACATCCTTGAACTTTATATTTATATTTTGTCATTTTTATTTACTTGCGTTAAAGCAGTGGTTATTTATCCAGTAGTGAACGGAACCCTATACAGGCAGTAACGGTAAAGATATGTGTTATATCGGTAAAACAAAAAGAAAAATAATAAAATCTTTTTGTAAAAAAAATAGAATCGACTCCAAAAAGCAACTACTAATCAAACAACTAAAAAAAAAAAAAAAGCCATGAAATGAAACTGCAAATTGCGCCTAAAAGTATAAAATAATTTCCTTCGCCAAACAACCTATAACACTACAATTAATCATAACTTTTGAAGTCGGCGCAAAATTAAATAAAATTAAATTAGTTTTTAAAGGTTTGTTTTTAGATCGGTAGCAAGAAATGCTGTTGTCTCGAATGATCCTTGTGTAGCTCAAGTGTGCATAGTGTAAGAAATTGCGAACAAACAAATGCACATTTTTAGCATTGTATTTTTAGCATCAATGTCTAAACTATCTTTTCGTACTAAATCGATGATATTCTGCAATTTTATAATTCCCTTTTTCCCCTGTCTTGAACTGTTTCCAAGATAGGAACGCTAGCATGAATGTCTAAACTATCTTTTTGTACTAAATCGATGATACTCTTCAACTTTGTAATTCACTTTTTTCTCTAGAACCGTTTTCGAGATAGGAACACTAACTCCGTTATTTTCCACCAGGTGGCGCTACAAGCGGTTTAACCTTGTACTGCATGGCCACTTTGCTATACTTACATACCATTTTTATCACTATAGCTGCAGCCATTTAGCAGTTAAAAGAGTTGGGACTGATTTTTTTGGGCACCCTGTATTTTCTTTAGATCGTAAAGATATTACAATGGGACCTATTTCAGACCAAGACCTTTTCAACAAAACAAAAAGTATCAAAATCGGAGCATCCATTCAGAAGTTATGAGCTAACAAACATAAAAAAAACATACGGTTTGAATTGAGAACCTTCCTTCCTTTTTGAAGTCGGTTAAAAACACGCATAAAAGAACATAGTCATGATATCGCTACCGGAAAAATAACTATGTTCGCTTCTGAGTTCATTTTCTTGTTCCGTCGTCTCTCTGTAACAATCACTGGCCGGGTGTAGTGTTAGTGGCACTTACTGTGGCTTTCTTTGGCAGATTTTCTCCGCTCTCATTTCAGGCAACTAAAAAGTGATAATAACAATCTTCAAATTAATTATGCAGCATGTGAAAAACCCTTACAAAATTTCAACGCTTGAAAAAAAACTAAAATCTAGTGTGTTCTTTTTTGTATAATTTGCTTAATTTTTACTCTAATGAAATGAATTTTTGACAAAAGTTGCCCAATATAGCTAGCTTCCAACTTATGTAATAAAATTTTTCTATCTTTTGCACCATACACAGCTAAAACGTTTTTCCTAAAAATGCTCATATTTCATGAGATATTTAAGATATTTGTATTCCAATTACAGTATATTGTTTCAAAAGTAATTTTTCAATTTATCTGAAAATTGGAATACTTTTAAAAACTCTGTATAAAAATGCTGATTTTTTTTTTAAATTTTTTTTTTGGAGTTTTAATATGCTATTGTCACACAAACTCATCCACAAATTGAACTGGGTCTATATTAACATATCCAAAAGTTGGAGTTCACTTTGTTCACTTAACGATATAGCGTGATCACAAATACCATTGATATTGCTCAATTTATTACTGGCCCTCTAAACGTTGTATTAAACTAATCTTAACTGAAAAACATGACAAAAACCCAGTTTTTTAAATACCCAATGTTTGAAAACATGAAATCGAGAGATAAGTTTTTAAATTGAAAAAAAAAATTTATTATCATTTGTAAATCTTTCTAAACTTTTGAGCAGGAGTGTATTATAAATTTTTTAGTAATGCATAGAGCATTGCATGTTCAATATCTATATTTTGAACTTCATTTTTTTATAAGATGATGCTCACAGAGCAAACATTGTACAGCATGGTTTGTATCTTTACATGAATAAAGTTTGTTTGAAATAATTTTAGAATGACTCTGATTTCTATATACTTCATAGATCAGCCCACACAAAAAGACTTATGGTGAGACATCCTTTTTTTTTTCATTTTTCTCTCTTAATGCTCGATTTTGAGCCATCTCTATGCATGTGGATGCAGAGTCATTCTTATGATATAACTTGCCTTAGTGAATTTCTCTGAATATACTTGATTTAACAACGCAATTTATAAAAAAAAAAAAAGAAAAAAAAAGTATGTTTTAGTATATATCTCTTAAAATTCCAATTAATTAATTTTATTAATTATACAATCATGATTTTTCTTCACAGTAATTAACTTTTTGACAGTAATATATTTTATTTATTTTTTTGTGTGGTTCTCTAAATGAAGGATAAACACTTTTCATATCATATTATATGTGAGATGCTTCTGTGCATATAAAAAATATATCAATTTCATTTTGCTTAGTGCAATCTAAAGTTGTTAAACAATAGTGATTTAACAATATAAAAGCTTAACTCTTAATATGTTATTTTTTACCTTTTAAATAACCATAAAAAATTTAAGCATAATTAAATTTAATGTGTATTTCATATTCATTTAATTATTTCAAATCATTACATTTCTAATTAAAATTTCAATTATTAAAATTTACCATAGAATTATAACTGACAGTTAGTCAATTACAATACATATGTGTGCATTTGAAATAATATTCTCTTTTATAAACTACAAGTATAGCAATATCTTTTTTCGATAAATAAAAAAAATAATACAAATATATACAAACTTTTTGCATATTGAGCAAGGTAATGATATATGAATTTGCATCCTTTTTTGAAGGACTGGCATCAGTCTTATCACATGAAAGATCAGCACTGATGATATCATAACATAAAAAGTTAGTGAGATTCTTTATTATTTTGGAATTGGGACAAGGTTCTCTTTCCAGACATAATTCCATAAGATTAACAATGTGAAAAGCAGATAGCATCTATAAAATAATTTATGCTACTGATTAATAAATTGAAAAAATATTAAATTTTTCTGCACAAATAAAAATTTACTTATTGAAAATTTCATGCATTTATCTTCTAAAAAAAAAAAAAAAAAAATATGATAAAACAATTATTGCACATGTATGTAAAGCATATACTAATATAATTCAACTTTTAAGATATGAAATAACGTTGTAATGGGCCATCTGCTTTCAAAGGTGAAAAATAAGTTTATATGTTATTAATAGAAAACAATTTCAATAACAGGACATTGATTCAAATTATTTTCTTATATTTTAGTTGCCAACAAGTGTTTGAGATAGACAGCTGTTTTTTCTTAATACATTCGTCGCTCAGTGTGATTCAGCAGAGTTTCTTGCCGGGCCCATATCCGACAGCTGGAGCACCAGAACGTAAAAGCTCACATCCTGTACCAGAGAGCCATAAATAATCAGTGGTGGATTTAAGGAGGGGGGGGGGGCTAAGGGGCTGAAGCTCCAACCCAAAAGTACTGACTTCCCAATTGAATAGTACAATTGCAAACTTTTCATTGATCTGGAATTACATCTTGAAAAATCTTAGCCCCCCCCCCCCCCAAAAAAAAAAGTTACGTTCTGGATCCGTCACTGTAAATAATAATAATACGAAGAAAATAGAAATAAGAAAATGTCAGAAACTTCTCGTTACCGAATGGTTGGCCTCAGAAAATGCTATGCCCTGACAATAATAATTATAAAACAAGGAACATGTCCCCCCATTAAGAGATTCGTAAGAATCAGAAGGGCAAGCCTATAAGAAGGATGTGCCCCCTGTGTTACCAAAAGAAGAGACAAATTGCGAAGCTCCAAGAAGTGGAGAAAAAAAAAAAAAAGAAAAAAAAAAAATCCCTACAACCTATTGTTCCAATTGTTCAAAATCACCTCAAATGGGTTTAGAGTGTTTAACAAACATCATGCAACATAGTATAATGTAATATGATATCCTAAATATAAATTAATAAAAAGTATAATGTGTAATTTTTAGTACTTTTATGTTGCATATCCTACATTTATATTTTAGTGCTGATTCCATTAAATTATTTTCAAAATCCAACTCAAAATTCTATTGGCTTGAACTAAACTAGAACAACAGGAGCATCACCCATATTTGGGTGACTGGGCCCCCATGGAAGCATATTCGTCACCCAGATATGGGTTTTACACAGTGACAAATGAGTTAAGTAGTTACTTAATCAATAGAAACCTTACTTATTTGTTTCAATTTCATTTGCAAAAGTTTTTCATCGGAGGGCTCTCTGCTTCTTCAGTGCATCTTGTTGTAGTGGACAGTGACTACGTTGTTCTTGATCTTAACTTTCAAACAGGTGGCGCCACATTATGTCGATTCCAGCTGATTCGTGGTCATTTATGATGCTACGGTTATGAACTATTTCAATTGTTTCTCTAAAAAATGCATAGGTGGGGTTGTTATAATTCATGATTTTGATGACGTTATTAAAATTGATATCAATATTGTTCTCATGATAATTTTTAGGTAAAGCGGTGGTGTTTTTATCATATTTTATATAACTTTGATGTTCCTTTAAACAAGTTTTTATCTTTTTTTTGGTTACACCTATATAGCAGCATTCTTTATTATTTTGATTTCTGAAAGGGATTTTATAAATACGAGCCGTTTCGGTGGGGGGAATTGAATCCTTATCGCTTCTTAATATTTAGAATATGTTAGGATTAAGTTTTATTGGTATATTTATATTTAATTTACTAGCTGCATTTTTTATTTTATTTGATGTTCCTTGGTTATATAGAATAGAACAGGTAAAATTTGGGGAGTATTTTTGCCGATTTGGTATTTTATTTAGTTGTTTGATTCTTTTTTTATAAAGTTTTTTAACAAGATTTTTAGGATACCCTGCTTCAATGGTCAGTTTATTAATGAATTTAAGTTCTTTGTTTAAATTGGATTTATCGGAACATATGAGAATTGCTCGATTAATATAACTGCAAATGGCATTGACTTTATAACAGTAGGGGGTTCTACTTCTGTTGTTAATTATTTCATTACTTGCCATGGGTTTACGGTATACAGTGGTTTTAATGTGGTCATTCTCGCATTTTACACCTTTACATCTAAGTAGTTTATTTCATTGTTGTTTTCATATTCAAAAGTAAATTTTACATTTTTATCTAATTGGTTTAATTCATTAAGGATTTATCTGGCATCTTGGTCGTTTTGGACTATAGCAAAAATGATGTATCTGACCCAGAATTTAATTTTATTTTCCACTGAGCTCATAATGTCTTTTTCAAGTAATCTTAGTTTTAAATTCAACAATGATTTCTGATATGGGTGAGCCCACTGGGACTCCCATACTTTGTTTATATATAATATCATTAAATTTAAATTAGCTTTCACGCAAAATGAGGATACTAGTGGCTATTAACGTGTCGGCTGCAGGAAGGAAGCGATATAAAATATGATAAAAACACCACCACTTTAACTAGAAATTATCAAGAGAACAATAGCAATATAAAATACGATAAAAATACCACTGCTTTAGCTAGAAATTATCATGAGAAAAATATCGACATTGATTTTAATAACGTCATCATAATCGCAAATTATAACAACCCCACCTATACGTTTTTTAGAGAAACAATTGAAGTAGTTCATAACTGTAATGCCATAAATGACCACGAATCAGCTGTAATCGACATTAGTGCCACCTATTTGAAAGTGAAAATCAAGAAAAAGGTAGTCACTGTCCAGGGCCCGCTTTACCATTAGGCGAACCTAAGCGGTTGCTTAGGGCCGCCGAAAAAGTAGGGCCGCCAAAAAATTTAAAACATTGCACAAAAACATAAAAAAAAAAAAAAGCGTAAATCATAAACTGATTTTTGGCTTTCTCTTTTTTAAGGCATATATACAGTCGGTAACAAAAGTGTCCGAACACTAGCAAAAATTCCTATGTAAAAAAAGTACATTTCATACGGTTTTGTTAAATATATCCTTATCGAATCCTTTTCTTAGTCAGTGTAAGAACATGGTTTGATAAGGATTTATTTAACAAAACCGTATGAAGTGTACTTTTCTTACATAGGAATTTTCGCTAGTGTTCGGACACTTTTGTTACCGACTGTACATATTGAATTGTAAATTAAAAGTAGCATTCTTTGATGATTTTAACATAGCATAAAAACACCATAAAGTACTAAAATATTGACTTTTAATATACGCTTTGAATTGTATTGCGATAAAGAATTAAGACCAGATCTTTTTTTCATTACGTGGAAAAGAGGAGGAGGGATGGGGGGGTGGGGGGGGGGAAGTAATTTGAAATTGCAACATGATAATAAAATGGCGCCCTTCGATTACGATTTAATGATGATGATAATAAACACAGACAGATACATTTAAAAATCTTTCAGTGCTAAGGCAATCCTTTATTGGCGTCAGAAGTAAAAAGGTGAAAAATAAATTATTATTATAAATGTTATTTTGAAATTGTCTGATATATTTATGATCCTCAAAATAGACATTTATGCTCAATTTTGTCCTATTCTACCACGTTAAGTAAATCGTAAATTACTAATAACTTACGATTTTTTTAAATTAGAAAATTCATAGTCTATGTTATTCATGCAAGTATTCTAAATAATATTTCAAATGTAGTCTGACATCTTTACGTTGAAAATATCCCTCGAGATGGACGTTTATGTGAAATTTTGCCTTATTTTGCCATGTTAAGAAATTCGTAAATTTCCAAGAACTAGCGAAATTTTCAAAGTAGCATGTTTATAGTTGACTAGTATTGCCCAGTGGTCGAAACTCGACCATTTTTTTTTTGCAAAGCGAGGCAAAGCAAAGTTATTGCCTTGTCCTAAACGGAATGCAATTGCAACACAGCTGCGGCAATTGTTTGCCAATATTCACTCTAACTAAATCAGCAGAGTTTTACTTAATATAACTATTTCTCTCTGTAGATGTTAGCTTTTCCTGAAATGAGAGAAAATCGCAACGTGAAAACGCCCCTTGTTGTGTGATACAGCCCAGACGCTAATAGGTACCATGTCAGACCAAGGTCCAACGAAGTATCAAATTCTGTTAAATTAATTCGATTGGTTCATAAAGTACAGTGTTTGAACAAAAAAAAAAAAAAAGATATTTTTTAAAAATGGTCGAATTGAGTTCGGGAAATTTCAAAACATGTAACTTTATCGAAAACCGAAAATCTAAAACATTTCTGAATCTTATATTTTCTACTTATATATGCAGAGGAAAGAATAATAAATCCACTTTTTAAAAAATAAAAATAAGTAGTCAATTTCACTAATTTCACTTAATTAAAATGCAAGGAAATCTCAAAACGTGTAAATTCATCGAAAACCAGAAATCAAAAGTTTTTATGAATCTTCTACTTGCTTCTTCTACCCACAAAAGCTAGCAATAAAGACACTTTTTTAAAAAATAAGTAGAAATTTCAGTTAATTGAAACGTAAAGAAAGCTCAAAACATGAAAATTCAGCAAAAAACGGAAATCGGAATTTTTTCCGTATCGTCTACTTATACATGCAGCAGTTAGTAACAAATCCATTTTCCTTTTATTTAGTATATTAGTTCAATATTTATTGTTTAAATATCACCCTTTGAAATGAAATGCTTATGTTTACATTCGAAACTGGAAGTTTGCCATTTTTTTTTTCTGGAGTTTTGTGATTTTAAATTAAAATTTTATCAATTTTACAGAAAAAATAACTCAATCAAACACATGTAGACAGTAACATATATATAACTATCCGCGATTGTAATGAAATGCTCGCCCTCTGGTGGGCTAAGGTGAAATTACAATTAACATGCATAGCTTTCGAATTCATCTAGACGCCATTGCTTGCCGATATTTAGTTTCACATATATTTATTGAATAAAAATGAATAAATCCGGTAAAAAAGATAACACTTACTGTTGTGTGCCACAGTGTAACTCCAAAAAATCAAGAAATCCAGAATTGAGCCTCCATTTATTTCCAAATGACAAATTTAAAATTTCAGTTGCTTCGGCTAATGGAAGTAAAGAATTAATCAGATGATTTGAAACTAATATTTGTTCAGCTTCAGTTAAAAATCTACTTCCGATCGAACGTTGAATAAACTGAAATATTTTTTCCAAAAGCAATCAATTTTCCATGATGTAATGGCGGAGAAATTATAGCACGAATATTAAGTAGTAATATAAATAGAACAAAAATTAATACACGTGGCCATTATATTTACTAACAACAAAGCTGAAAAAGCGCCATCTATCGATCATTACAAACGCGGATACCCAAATATCGGAATTAAAATCGGCAGATAATTTCCGTTATTTTTTAATATTTTTTTACAAAAAACTCAATGGACAATTAACATAGAAAATCTTTTACATGGCTCCATGGACAGACAGTGACGTCATCACTTCGCTTGCGTATAGTGATGCTACGTTATACAAATTACTGTGTCTATGGTTTTATTTGAGCTTTATGAAATTGCCAGATTTAACAACTTTCTACTTTTAGGTATTTTTTAATGTGAAGGAATACGTGTATAAAAGGGAAAAATGGGGAAAATGCATAAAAAATAAATGTATTTTTATATACCTTCTTGGCATCGTAAGAAAATAATATTGTATTCACACCTTCCGGCTAACCATACCTTTCGAATGATACCATTTTCAACCCTCTACTCCCATAATTAATATGTTAAAAAGGGACAACAAATTTTATGCTTGCCTATTAATATATAGATAATGTCCATTCCGGCATCAAAACTGATATTTTAAAACTGGTCGTATAATTTTACAGTAAAAATTTTCCATTTAATGCACGTTCAAGTGAAATTTTTACCTGTTCTCCCACGTTAAGAAAATCGTAAATTTCTAATAACTTACGAAGTTTTTCCGTTCGAATGTTGCAAATGAATAGGGTTCTTGCCAGTGTCATAAATAATATTTCAAAACTTGTCTGACCTCTCTGCGATCATTTGTTCGTGAGATATCGTGTACACAGACTAACATACTAACACACTAATGGACTAATAAATTAACAGACACCATGCATTTTCGTGTCCCTCACACCAGAAAATGTGTAAAAAATCAAAAAACCGAGGTCCAAAATTTTAACAGTTACCTAAGTTCACCATACCTATAGTATGATGGGGAACTAACAATATAAAACGCAAAAACTTGCAACAATTGTTTCAGGTCGAAAGAAGACCCGACCCTTCGTCAGGCGAACAAATATGCACAAGTAATAATTACAAAACTTTGAATAAACACCATAAAATACAATAAACTCTGAACAATTGTTTCGGTTAGAAAGAACACACGACCCTTCGTCAGGTGAACAAAGTAGGCACGAGTGCTGCAAACAAAGCATGATTGATGCGAGTTCTTCCACTTAATGATGTTTATTAAAAGTTTTGTGCTTATTACTTTTAAACGCCAGTTCTATGGTGCTTTTTATATAATACAGCTCTTATAAAAACGAAATATCAAATCTATAGAAACAGCTCTTAGTTTATTGTTTCAGTAGATTTGTTATTTCCGTTTTCATATTATTTTCTTCTGAGAAAATATACACTAAGCGAAAAAAAAAAAAAAAAAAAGCCGCACTGCAGAAAAAATGACTTATACCTTTTTCATTTGTTATTACTTTAAAATTAATGTTTGAAACAAATAAAACTGTCTTGTTTGCATAATACCAAAGGTATGAGATGATACCTATGTACATTTTCGATTTAATAATTCGCTTTATTGCACTCTACGAAGTACTTTTTAAAAATCTGCATAAAATTTTCTTTTTGAAAATAATGTAATAACCATACACTTTGTATTCTATTATGATTTATTATATGAAATAAACAAGTTATATTTTAATATATGAAATAAAACTATTTATTTGTTAGATCTAAGCAATTTTTTATTAAAAATATGTATTCTGCATTGGGTTAATTCCGCCTTTATATGGAATCAGTGGCGCCGACTATGTGGGGGCTCGAGGGCTTGAGCCCCCCCAGAAAATTTTCTGTAGGGGCTCAGCCCCTCCAAAAATTTTGAATACTGATTCCCTATTAAACAAGAAAATCTTACCTCTATTTTTCTTATTTAGTTTTTTACCAAAATCATAGCTGTAAAGTAAGGTTGTTGCAATTCAAAATAGACATAAATCGACTAAAAAAAAAAGAAAAAAAGAAAGGCTGAAAGTCTCTGTATGGGGCGCGGGGGGGGGGGGGGGGGGGGGGGGGGAGTCCAGAGGAAGATGATTCCCTCTGCTGTGCTATGGGAATCCCAATCACTTATGGTTTGTGCATGAGGAGCAAAAGTTTTCAGAAACATCGATGCAAAGTAATATAACTATTTTCACAAAAGTTACTGCCATATTGTTATTACATTTTTTATTTTAATTTAATTTAATTAATATTTTATACGCTTGATGCTACTCTCTTCCCTAAGTTTAAGTGAAAATAATTTTTATAAAGGTTTCTGAGATGTTTAATTCGCCTGTTTTTTTTTTTTTTTTTTAATTATTTATGTTTGCATTTTATTTATTTGGTTGCTTCTTTTTTCCCTTGGTATTTTTAAATAAAAATGAACTTTTTTGGATGTAAGTCATGAATTTATAAACAATAAGAGGTATGTAATATTGCCCCCCCCCCTTTTTTTTATGAAACTTTTTATTTTAGGAAAATAAAACTTGATAATCTGGTGTGTCACTCATAAAATTAAATTTTATGGCCTATTGGAATTGTGCCATGTTCAAATTTGTCACTTGATATAGCTGCTCTAATGCAGACTCGGTGACCTTGCTAACATAAATTATGTGAGAAGTGCCGAACTGTTTATCAGCCAGGGTAGCTCAGTGATTAGAGCATCCGCGCGTTAAGCGGAACGGCCCGGGTTCGATTCCCGATTCTGGTATTTTTCACATAGTTGGTAAAATATCAGCCTTCTACTCCATTCTATCAAAATTTAATTAAAGATAGTTTATGAAATTTTAACATTTTAAGTAAAAATGAAAAGTAAGAACAAATATTGTTTTTAAAACTTAAAGAGAAGATATAGCAGAAATTATTTCGAGATTCTGCCTTTCCACTCCAATTTTAACTTAACATAATCACAATATTGTTTTCAAATTGAAGTGGCTGATGGCCGTATTATCCCAGCGACCTCCCTGCTACTCTTAATTTTGCTTTATAAATTCGATTTACATAAACTAAATGGCAAAGATTATGATGGCATTTTCAGGACCAGTTTTGGGGCCCATTGCTACTCAGGGCCCCTCTGGCACGCGCCCCTGTGTTAATCAGGCCGTTGTTTGTGTGTGCATAAGCGTGGGTGCATTTGGGTAAGCATGTGTGCATTATTATACCAAATTTGATGACCTTGTATTAGAAATATGATTCCCCCCCCCCCCCCACAAAAAAAATAATCCTGGCTACGACCTTGGTTCGAGCCCCCCCAGAAAGTTTTCAAAGTCGGCGCTGCTGTATGGAATTACTGCATTAACGCACAATGACATAGTTTTATACAGTGTTTTAATATAAATCTAAAAAATTTCAATGTGCCAAATATCACAAAAAAAAATTTCTAGTTCTGGCAGAGTTATAGGCTGCAAATTTGTAATCCTCTCCCCTCTCCCCCTCCTTTTTATAGACGAAACATTTTCGAGCTCATCCCGATTAGGACTATTTCCATGTCTGGTAAAGAAGAAACCTTTTTTCACTTTAAGTTAAATCATTTGTGGGATTTAACTTAAAGTGAAAAAAGATATGATTACTTACAGAATTATAGGTTCTCACGGGAATGGATAGGAAATTTTGACAATTTGAAGTGAATAAACTATTACCACAGACGCCATATAGTAAGGTGCATTATCATCTTGAAATGCTGTTTGCAGAAATGTCCGAGATACCTCCAAAATAGTCGGTCAGGCGCCACTTTTATGAAGATTGTGTTTTATTTCGAGTTAATTGATCCCTTGAGCATAAAAATTTGCCCGACTGTTTGAAAAGTTATGCACATCCGTACCATAATGTACGGAGAACGTGTCACTGTTTTAAAAGTGCAATTTTCATTAAGTCAGTCATATTTTCGTTGTCAGATCTGCTTGTTTTCTTTAGCTCGGAAAAAGTTAAACTTGACTCATCGAACGAGTTCATCCCAATAATTAACTAATCATTTTTAAAATTTTTTAGCCATCTGAGGTCTTGCTTTCCTAATTCTCTTCACTAAGAATGGAATTTTTTCAAATTTTCTGCCATTTAAACCTGCTTCGTTTAATAGTTGCTGCACTGTAGTTAAAGAAATTATGCTACTAAGCACTTTTTCTGAATCTCTTTTATGTTCTAAATGTAATACAAACGGATTTTATAAGCAATGGCTTTTTAACTTACCGTCATCTCGCTTGGATGAGCAATATGGCGGCTTAAAACCAAATTTCCAGTTTAAACGGCTAAAATATATTATATCTTGCTAAAAATCCTTTTACCAATATTCCGTTAACATTTAAATTTTGCCATCTCACGTATTAAAATATTTTTGATTTTCCTTTAAAAATTAATACTTTTTGTGGCATCGTTAACTTCCTTATTCTTACCATTTTTGAAATTTTCTAAAATTACAATTTTCCTGACAATTGCATTTTGTTTTTAACACTGGACTCAAAGTTAAAGTGTATGTGGAGGATAACATAATAAAATCTGTTTGAAAATTTGCTTTTTAAACGATAAAATTAGCGGTTGTAGAAGGCAAAAAGAAAAATATCCAAGTGTGGCTTTTTTTTTTTTTTTTGTCGCTTAGTGTACATTCAAAATTTTCCCAATCGGCCAAAATTTTACCCGAACTTTGTTCGTGCGTCCGAATATATACCGCACCTGCACCTCTGCGCTAAAAGTTCCGCGAAACTGCCTGTGATGCAATGTCTTGTAGAGAATGTGGGTTTGTATATATGGAAATTTTCAGTCAATTTCCGTAACAGCACACTTATCCACATTACATCTTCGGGATGTTTCTGGGATGTCTTTTCATCCTAAAGATATCATGAAGAAATCCTGGGTAGAACATGTTCTGTTAGAGTTCCAAATTAATCGCTTAGCACTTACAGCTGGAAAATCTAAAGTTTGATTGAGTCTGTTTATTTTTTTTATTCATAAATATGGCCTGTCCAACCGAATTTTTACAAAAACTGTGGATGTTTTCTATTTATGTTCATTTTTATAAGTTAAATCTTCTTTATGTAGTAACTCATAATTAAGACTTTTTTCTAGTGTGATTTCTTTTTTATGGAGAGGGGGGGGGGGGGATGAAGACCGAGGTCTCAGAAAATTTGCGTGTGGTCACATGAAATATATAAGCTGCCCTGGCGTAGAGGGGGCCGCCAAATTTCTATTGCCTAGGGCAGCCAAAAGGGTAAAACGGGCCCTGTCACTGTCCAATACAGCAAGATGCACTGAGGATGCGGAGGGCTTTCAATTTAAAAAAGTACCCGTTGGTTTATCTTATTACCTTTAAATATAACGGATGTGGCAACTATTCTAACACTGAACTATAATTGTTTGAATCTTGTTTAAGTGTGGGAGACAATTTCCAACATTGCTGGACTGTTACAACTTTATTTGTGAGGTAAAACAGAAATAGAGACGCACAATTTTTTTAATCCTGTAATAATTTTATTTGCGAAAAACAAAATTTAATTAAAATTTTTTACATTATCATTTCATAGGTTTTTCCAGAGAAGTTCTACAAACATCGATGAATTAAAACAGATAACTGAAGAAATCTCGTAAATAACACCAACAATACAGCGAAGTGTGTCAAAAACCTGGTTCAACGTGTTTATGTTTGCATTCAAAATGGTGGCGAACATTTTCTGTGAGGAATGATAATGTAAAAAAATTGAATTAAATTATGTTTTTCAAAAATAAAATTATTACAAGATTAAAAAAATTGTGTGTCTCCATTTCTGTTTTACCTCACAAATAAAGTTGTAACAGTCCAACAGTTTTATACATTGTCTCCCACACTTAAACAAGGTTCAAACAATCATACTTCAATGTTAGAATAGTTGCCACATTCGTCAGATTTAAGGATTATAAGAAAAACCCATGGGTACTCTTTTAAACTGATCACCCCATATTTAGTAACTGGTAACATCAATCAATGTTTTTGTTAGAATCAAAAATTCTAACACTTTTGAATTCGGTTAATTTTTATCAAATCCTCCGGAAAATATTTTAGTTACTTTTATTTTATTTATTTTCTCCATTTAAAATTTCTTAAAATTCGCAATTTTCAATAAACAAAAAAATTTAAGAATTTCCAGTGAAGCGTTTTGTTTGTAAACAAAACTACCGATGTTTCCGGATTGTAAACAAACGCCTTAGCCAATAAAGAAATTCAATTTTATTCATTATTCAAATCAGTTCAAAATCTGTTTAGATCGTCTGCAAATAATTTAAAATTAATTTTATTAATTTTCCTAACGTTCATTTTTCAGTAAATAAAATCAGTGACGTCATTTCCATTTACTTTTTTTCAAATTCTCTTTCTGGAAGATTCCATTCAGTTCGCAGCGAATATGTCAGGTCCGCAGTGAATATATCACGGCGCCGATTCAAAAGTGGCGTTCCTCCAGGAAAATGTGTTTTTTTTTAATATTAATAATGAATCCAAAAAATAGTTCAATATAAAATATTCCGTTCTTAAAATTAAATTTATTTATTTCCATTTTATGATTTGTTGTTCAGCAGACGATCCAGGTAAAATAATTTGTTTTCGTACTACTTATCGCGCGCATTAATTTAAATGTGCGGAGTCTCGCAATAGCGGGAAATTGAAAGGCGTCTCTCTCTCTCTCTCTCTCTGGAATAGCAGTCGGAGAAGGTAGTCGCCGGGCGGCTCTGCCGCCGCGGCTGCTGTGGGAAATGGCATGCACCGTTTCTATTTTTCACTGAATCATAATCAAAAATGTCCTGTGATTAATTCCAACATGGTAATCCGTTGATTTGTGTCTTAATTTATTTACAACCTGAGTGTAAACCTCAAGACTGGTGTGCTCATGATGGATGCAGTGGTGTGAACCAGTGAAAGAATACCAACGACCGATGGGCCTAAGAGAAGACTTAAGTTCGTATTACTTATACTGATATTACGTACGCAAAATACGTTGGCTGTGTTGCTGGATATTCATATAACCTCGTGAACTATGCAAAACACCCCAGCAGATTATCGAGATGCTAAATAAAAATGTTATATCCAGAATGGCGACTTGGAATGGCAGCTCACGAATATTACTGGTGAAGGCCGCCACAGCTTATGTGCCAAGATTTCCACATGTTGATCGATCTATTCAACCATTATTTCTGAGACACCTTCTACTGTTTTATGAATATGTTTATAAGGAAATGAAGGAATATCATCGATATAACTTGAAATATTTAAGCACAATACAAAAGACATGGACTTTGAGCGGACTCATGAACCCACACTTTGTGCTAAATACAATTCATTTCATCGTAGGTGTTTAACGTATATTACCATCAATCGCCATTGCGGAATTAATATAAGATGGGTGCTTCAGATAATGTGAAAACAAATTATCAGAATTAATATAAGATGTGTGCTTCAGATAATGTGAAAACAAAATGATGATGTAATTCGTATTTGTAACGGCGCCGCTACACTTCTTTGCTTGCATATATGCTTTAAGATATCATGATTAAAATAAATAATGGTGTTTAACAGGAGTACATCGTTGTTTATTAATTTGTGTGTACCTCATTGGATTATAATCTTTTTATTTCAGATATTTTGGTTTTCTTCATGGGGTAAGTTAAGAACCATTGTTACTTTTCCTATTTTCATTTTATTTGTCTGATTTAAATCATTATCATTTATTTAAATTTTAGGATTTAAAATTTTGGCAATTCGGCAATTTGATATTATTTATAAGCGGCACAACGAAATTAATGTACTAACCACTAATTAATTACTTCCGGTCTTTAATCGATCTATTATTTTTCATGATTTACTAACTTTATAATTTCCAAAATCCAAAAATCAAGTTTTATTGTTTAACTAAATCTTAGTGTTTAACATTTGGTGCCGTACTAAAAGAAATAACCGACTTTAAGGTCTAGAACCTGAGGTTATGAATTGCCATTTAAAAATTAATTAAATTTAACGATCGCGATTAAAAAAAAAAAAAAAAAAAAAAAAAAAAATCGCGAATATTTTATTTCTATGTTCAAATCCTATGCATGCCACGATAATAGTATTTAATAATCCAGTTTAAGTGTTGTTATGGTTTATTTTATTTACTTATGTTGTGTGTTTACTATGTTCTTATACTTATATTTATTTTATGTGGGCAAATTTCGGTTTTGTGTAATATAAAAAAATTCAATAGATAGAATACAAGTTCTATTGGAATATTCTTAAAATGCTGTGGCTCACATGTAGAGCTATTAAAAAAAAAAAAAAAAAATTGAGATTTGCCAATAATACATGCATTTATTTTAAATAAAAAATTTAAAAATTTGCTACCTATGCAAACATTGATTTATATATTCAGAGGAACTGATGATATGCATGCAGTTTTACCATGCTAGAGGATTTTAGGATTGATAATTTTATTCATATCATATATTTGTGTTTTTTTCTATGGAGATCTGCTAAGTGAAATTTAATATAGATAATTAATTTACAGTTATTTACTTAGTGTCCTTTTCCATTTATTACATTTTCTCTCTGGGTAGAGTTAAAAATAAGATGATTTTAATAACTCTAGATAGAGGTTTTTGCAAAAAAAAAAAAAAAAAAAAAATAATAATAATAATAATAAGGGGTCCATGAATATCTCACATTTGAAATGCAATCATTTATTTAAGTATAATTTGCCTTAATTATGGCAATTTCAAAAAAAATGTTTTGAAAAATTAAAAAGATGAAAAAATTTACATCAAAAAATTCAGAATATAAATTTATTTGTAAGGGATGAATGATTATAAACTACATGGTGTTACTTAGAAAATTCTAAATAAAAAAGTCCAAAGGTGCGAGATATTTTTTTGGGGGCGAAGGTGTTTAGATTTGATTATTGGGACGGTGAAATTTTGCTTTTTATGGTAATTTGAGCTGATGGCCACAGCAATCATTGTGCCATGCGAAATTTTAACTATAAACCCAGTTGACTAGGCATTTCACTTCAAAAATAAATAAAGGTTTACCTACCTTTTAATTTTCCATCACACCTAAAGAATTTACAGGAAACATTTATAGGCAATTAAAATTCAGATCATTGTTCTATTTATATATAAAAATAAACTATATTTTATTTATTATATTAAAACTGTGCACAGTATGTATAAAATTTATAGGGTAGATGATAAGGCATGACACTTGCAGTTTTTATATAAGTCGATGAGGTTAAAACCGATTAGGTACCCGTTTTTCACCTCTGGTGAATGTAAGTCTGTGGCTTAAGCTGACATGCCTGCTTTCTATTCAAAGTTCTATATATGAAAACTACCTTGAATATTATTTATAGCATATGCAGAGACCAATATAAGCTGAGCCTATAATTAGTGTGAACAGCAGTCTTATCATGCATTGCTTTTATTGATATGGGACGAATAAATTCCCCTTTTCTTCAATTAAAATGAAATAAAAGAAAAACAATGATCTAAAATTATGTTATATATGATGTGATCATCACTATGCCTGTTTTCCTGCTAAGAAATTTAAAGAACATTAATATGACTTTAAAATGTTCAATTTTTTTTTTCTTTCTCACTTATCATTATTCATATGAGATTGCATTTCAACCCCAAACAATTTTAATATTCAAAATTTACTCATAACTAAAACTTCTCAGCAAAACAAAACAAAAAAAAAAAAAAAAAAAAAAAAAAGTATTTTCACTCTCTTTTCAAATTTTATGATACTGGCTCCTCCAATAGACATTCAAGTTAGCAGACAAAATATATAAATTAATATATAGCAAAAAAAAAAAAAAAAAAAAAAAACAAATTTTTTTACTTACCTTAAATGATTCTGAAATTGCTTTTGGTGGGATACTGAGAAATCCGGCCCTAGAGTGATTCAAAATTTGTCAGGCTGGTCCGAGGTAATGTTTCACTTTTGTGCACTGGTACTGCAGTTCTTAGATATTCTCACTTCTTCAATTTCAGAATGAAATTTTTAACCTAAATGTTACATTATGAAAATCTACAAAAAACATATTCACTTACCTGTTTAAAAAAGTTAAAAAAAAAAAAAAAAAGATATATGCATTTTTTTTTTCAAATTATTAAGGTATATTCAAAAACGTTTAATCACTGATACCTACCTGTTGTAAATCTTTTGCGATTTGGCAGGAGTGTATATTCTAAAATAACACAAATCAATTTTACAAACAGTATTTATTTTCCAATTCCTTATGCATGTGACACATTGTAGAAATGTAGGTATTGTCCTAGTGTATTGATGGAGACCATTTATAGCCGAGCCTTTCTTTAAGTGTCATTGGCTGTCTCACATGCTCATCACAATAGTGTTACAGCTCAAAGTCCGTCAATTGTGGATATTACAATGTTTAAAATACCTACAATTGATTTCCAATAAAAAAAAAAAAAAAAAATTTTTTACCTTTAATGATTTGTTGTTAGGTGCATATTTTTTTACTTTAAAGATTCCGTCATAAATTTTTAGCTGAGATGTTTTTGGTTTAAAAAAAAAAAAAAAAAAAAATTTTTTTTTGATTAATAGTTAAAATTTCCTTTTAAATTGTTATTTTCAGCAGATCTCCATTGTATTATTATAGCTCCATTGTACTATTTTATGTTATATGTTTAAAAAGTAGCATGCATGTGATTTTTTTTTTAACTTGCCCCACATCATTTATGTTTTCAGTATTATTATATATATTCGGATATGCACTTATGCAGTGTATTTATGTTTTATGTTTATTGTATGCATGATGTTACTACGTCCTTCCAATTTCCTGCGGCTATAATTTTTTTTGGAGAAGGGGGGTAATGTTAGAATCAAAAATTCTAACACTTTTGAATTCGGTTAATTTTTATCAAATCCTCCGGAAAATATTTTAGTTACTTTTATTTTATTTATTTTCTCCATTTAAAATTTCTTAAAATTCACAATTTTCAATAAACAAAAAAATTTAAGAATTTCCAGTGAAGCGTTTTGTTTGTAAACAAAACTACCGATGTTTCCGGATTGTAAACAAACGCCTTAGCCAATAAAGAAATTCAATTTTATTCATTATTCAAATCAGTTCAAAATCTGTTTAGATCGTCTGCAAATAATTTAAAATTAATTTTATTAATTTTCCTAACGTTCATTTTTCAGTAAATAAAATCAGTGACGTCATTTCCATTTACTTTTTTTCAAATTCTCTTTCTGGAAGATTCCATTCAGTTCGCAGCGAATATGTCAGGTCCGCAGCGAATATATCACGGCGCCGATTCAAAAGTGGCGTTCCTCCAGGAAAATGTGTTTTTTTTTAATATTAATAATGAATCCAAAAAATGAATATGTATGAATATGTTTATAAGAAAATGAAGGAATATCATCGATATAACTTGAAATATTTAAGCACAATACAAAAGACATGGACTTTGAGCGGACTCATGAACCCACACTTTGTGCTAAATACAATTCATTTCATCGTAGGTGTTTAATGTATATTACCATCAATCGCCATTGCGGAATTAATATAAGATGGGTGCTTCAGATAATGTGAAAACAAATTATCAGAATTAATATAAGATGTGTGCTTCAGATAATGTGAAAACAAAATGATGATGTAATTCGTATTTGTAACGGCGCCGCTACACTTCTTTGCTTGCATATATGCTTTAAGATATCATGATTAAAATAAATAATGGTGTTTAACAGGAGTACATCGTTGTTTATTAATTTGTGTGTACCTCATTGGATTATAATCTTTTTATTTCAGATATTTTGGTTTTCTTCATGGGGTAAGTTAAGAACCATTGTTACTTTTCCTATTTTCATTTTATTTGTCTGATTTAAATCATTATCATTTATTTAAATTTTAGGATTTAAAATTTTGGCAATTCGGCAATTTGATATTATTTATAAGCGGCACAACGAAATTAATGTACTAACCACTAATTAATTACTTCCGGTCTTTAATCGATCTATTATTTTTCATGATTTACTAACTTTATAATTTCCAAAATCCAAAAATCAAGTTTTATTGTTTAACTAAATCTTAGTGTTTAACAGTTTTAATTTTTCTTTGGAAATTATTAACCAATCTCCATTATTCTTTGCATGTTTCGATTCAGAACATAACCATTACTATAACATCACAACATCTGAGACTACATCACAAACTGGTATGAACCAGTAGTTAATATATTAATGATGAATTTTTAAATTATGTATCTGCTTATGATTTTGTTTCTGTCAACATACTTGCAATAATTCATTTTCTTCTCGTTTTATTGATTCCATTATAGGCCTGATGACTGGATTCAGTTTTTCTGGAAGATGTTTCAGGGATACCAAAGCACCAGCAATAATAGCTTGCACCCTTTAAACAAAAAATGTAAAGAAAAATGAATATGATATGTAAATTATTATCAATTTCAGAATTCTAAAAGATTTCAAATAAAGTAATAATTTTGAATAATTTTAATGTAAAAATTTACAAAATTTTATATTTACTCAAGAAAATAAATTACCATTTTTGCAAAAACTTACATTACAGTTAAAGATGCCTGTTCTTGACTTGCTTGAGTTACAGACAGCAAAAGAGATTTACGCCTTTCTTCTAAAGCCTATATTTAAAAAAATAATTATGCACAAGTGTTTAAAATAATAATAATAATAATGAGATTGTTCAACAAAATGTAACAATTATTACACATACACACACACACACACACACACAAAAAAAAAAAAAAAAGGATTCTAAGAAAAAAAAATTATTTTTCTACTAATGGTTAAACATAGATATTTTACAGTATACTTTCAATATCTCAAAGTCATAGGGAAGATAAAAAAATTCAATAGCGAGTTTTCGAGATAACAAGGTCATGTAAAATCACAAGATACAATATAATACACTGCTGGACATTGAAAATGCAACACCAAGAAGGAATGATAATAACGGAATGAAATTTGTTGGACACATACATTATATTAGGAAGAACAATTGATTAAAATGTCAAGAAATTTGGAGTAATATGTACTGAGAAAACAGCGACATAAAGCAGCGACCTTTGCGAGCAATAACAGCACATATCTGCCTAGGCATTGAATCGAACAGCGATTGGATGACATGTCCCGGTAGAGCACTTCATGAAGTTTTAACACGATGCCACAATTCATCGATCAAAGTTACTGGTGAGTGGTGGGGGGCCAGTCGCTTTTCAACGATTAAACAGTAATTTTCATTGGTGCAAGATCAGGATAACGCGCTGGCCAGAGCAACAGTCAAACACATTCGGCATCAATGAAGGTCCAGACAATATGGACAACTTGCGGTTGTGCATTGTCCTGCTTAAATGTTGCGCTTCGGAGGCCTTGAACATAGGGCAGAGCTATGGGCCTTAACTCATCAGAAATGTAATGGCTGGTATTCAGAGTGGCGGGAATGAAAAACAAGAGGTGACCGGGACATGTATCCAATGGTACAACATACCATCAATCCAGGTGGTGACTCAGTATGCGGCTACCAAAATTCTGATTACCCTCAAAACTGCATCACTGATATGGGCGCCATTAATATGTGATCAAGGATGAACCTGGACGCAGGAATAGCGTGAAGTAACTTTTCAGACAAATCACAATCCTGTTTACAGCATCAAGATTGACTTATCCGTATTTAACGGCATTATGAATAATGCACATTGCCAGCTGGGATTCGACATCATCATACTGTCCATCATTTGCAATGATGTTATAGGTTCCCATTGGATACATGTCTCGATTACTTCATGTTCGTATTCCTAGCACTCTGAACAGCGGCCATTAAATTTCTGATGAGTTAAGGCCCGCCCCTCTGCCCTGTATTTGAGGCCTCCGTAGCGCAACATTTAAGCAAGATAATGCATGACCGCAAGTTGTTTGTATTTCCGGACCTTCTTTGATACAGAATGTGTTCGACTGTTGCTCTTGCCAGCACGTTCTCCTGATCTCGCACCAATGAAAATGACTGTTTAATCATTGAAAAGCGACTGGCTCCCACCACTCACCATTAACTTCGATCGATGAATTGTGGCATCGTGTTGAAGCTTCATGAAGTGCTCTACCCGTACATATCATCCAATCGCTGTTCAATTCAATGCCTAGGCAGATATGTGCTGTTATTGCTCACAGAGGTCGCTGCTTTAGGTACTGTTTTCTCAGTACATATTACTCCAAATTTTCTGAAATTTTAAACAATTGTTCTTCCTACTATAATGTATGTGTCCAACAAATTTCATTCCGTTATTATCATTCCTTCTTGATGGTTGCATTTTCAATGTCGAGCAGCGTATTCTAAAAATTAGCGACATAATAGACAAGAATAAGTGTAAATATGTAATGATTGTTGACAATCAGTCTAAATACAGCAATGCTAATTTTAATTTTTAAAACTAATTGAAAATTATTACATTAAATTGAAAAGAATTTGTAAAATACAATGAACTGACATTGCTAAAAAAAAAAAAAGTCTAATACTACGGCTTGGCGACATCTCTTTTGAGATTGTTCTTCAACCAATTTTTCTATTTGAAAAATAGTAGCAAAGTCATTGTTTCCCATCTTTTCCGAGCATTAGATATGGTCTGTAATGATACTATTCTTTGTACTGTTGACTTGATGGGTACTAATCCCATCAAGGTAATCGGTTGTCATAGGTTTGTTTAAGCCTCATTTATAGATACTTGTATGAAAAATTCATGCTACTTCTGGTTGCCCACAGGAGGGAGTTCTTTCTCCCATTCGATGGTGCACAGTTGCTGACTCTTTGTTAGTCCATCTTGCCAACCTGGGCATTGCATGTGTTGGTTATGCTAATGATGTGGCTATTGCTATCAAAGGCAAGTTTGATAATTCTGTCTCTGATATTATGAATGGTACTCTTCAGCCTGTTGCCCATTGATGATCTGATTTGGACATCTGTAAATCCAACATCTAAATCTTGGTGATGTCTACTTCTTGGAGTTAAACTTCTAAGTGTGTTTTTTGACACTAAATTAAGCTGAGATAAGCATGTTGAGTTTAGCACACACAAGACCACAAAATTCTTTTAGGCTTGTAAGGAAAAGGAAAACTTCCACCATGGAGCGGCACATCTCACGATTTAGTGTCATAGACATGTCTTTACTGTCGCCACTGAGTCCAATAGCGACTATGGCAAAGGCGCATCTACCCGCAGGGGAAAAATGCATCTTCAGCAGGCAGGCGAACCTGACTGCCACTATCTAGCGATTCCGCATCCCGGGCAACAGGCCCGGGGATCAAAGTGGAAGAGTTCCCTAATTTATTTAAAAATCAAATTTTTACAAATTTTGGATCAAACACATATTAAAACCAAAACACTAGAAAGTCTATTAAAAAAAAAAAAAAAAAAAGGGCAAGCCAGCTGTCAGTGAACGATGCTAAATCTTATATTTGATGGTGGAAAAATTATGAATTAGAATGTTGTAGATATCTTTTAATTTATTTATTGTAGTTGTTTGGGTTTAGGAGAACAGTTTGCATGTTTTTATGTATTGTGTGATTTCTGTTGAATCTAAAATTAATTGGGATTAAATTGCATTTTTCAAAGAGATAATGAAAAGGGGATCCCATTTTACTGTTGTTACATTTGCATTTATCTGATGTTAATACTTTAATTTTGTGTAGAAATGTAGGGAGGCTGCCATGGCCTGAGATAAAATATGTAACTATTTTATTTGGACTGATAAAATTTTTGTTTACGTTATTAAGGACTGAAAACGTATCCCTACCCTTTTCGCTATTCCCCCATTCTCTTTGCCAATCTGTGATAATTTTATTATTAATGGATGATTTGACTAGTGAAGCTGGAAAAGGAAGAGAGATCTGTTCATCGAAGATATTTTGTGAAATAACCTGTTTTGCAAGTGAATCTGCCATTTCGTTGCCTGCCGTTCCCACATGCACCTTTGTCCAAGTTAGGATTATTTGCTCTTTGTATTGATCTGTGCTTTCCTTGCAAGAGCTCCATCAGGAAAATTTGAGATTTATGTCTCAAAACAGTCCACTGGATCGACACCATGATTATTTCTTTTATCGTCACTAACAGCCCTACTATCTGGTGGTTTAGGACTAAAGTTGACTGCAGTTAAGAGTTTACAGGTTGCAAAGGATTGTCTCTGTTGCTCTTTCAAGCTGCATTAGGACTATTCTCATCATTGTCTCAGAGAGCTTGCTTGGATAGCTTCTGCTTCATTTACATATTGAAGCTGATATTTTGATTTGTGTGAAGTGGCTCATGTGTCTAGGTTTATGGAAGGATTGTTCTAGGTATCTGTCATGGGGTTTTTCTCATTTCACAAGTGGCTAATCTTCAATCTTTTATTATGCCTAGAAATTACAGCCTTATACATGGTTATGAGATAAGCTTTTCATAAGCCTTTTAAGATCTTTTTTTTCCTTCTAGAGAAGATTGGCTTTTGTCTTTGTTCGCTTAAAGGCAAATGTTTGGTTTAGTATATTGAGAGTTCTAAGCTTTCATGTTCATTCTGGGACATGTGTTTACTGCCCCAGGGATGAAACTCAGCTTTCTTTTCCTTTTAGTCTTGGAAAGTTTCCCACGGTTGCCCAAGCTCAGATCCTTGCCATCATCTTATGCTGTAATATGTGCTTAGACAGGGGTTATCATAACTTAATCATTTGTATCTATTTAGACAGCCAGGCTGTTCTTTAACTGGTTAGATGTAGGTTCACCTCTTTTCTTGTGTTGGTGTGCAATAAGATACTTTATGACCTTTCTTTCGATAATAAGGTTAGTCTTTATAGGGTGCCTAATCGTACGGGCATTCCTGATAATAAGTTTGCTGATGAATTGGCAAGGTCTATTGTCCAGCACACTCTTTTGTGTCTTTGAGCCTGGTTGATAGACAGCCTTATAGACAATGGTGACTTTATATACCTTTACAAGGAGGGTAGCCCTCAGCAGGACACAGAGCTAGGCATATTGATTAGTGTCCTATAGATACTGGCCGATAGAGAATGCTAGGCAAATTGGCAAGAGATCTATTATACCTTTAGACAATGGTATAGTGTTTTGACGATCATAGGAAAGCAAAAAAGATTAAATCGTGACTATCTTGGTCTGCATCATAAAGAGCTGCTTATGGTGCAGATCAGGGGCAGGTCAGAAATAGTTTGAGGAAGATTTGGCCTTTTTACTGGTTACTGTATTCTTAAGAGGCATCTGAACATTATGGGTATCAGTTCTGATCCCATTTGTCATGGTGGCTGTCTAAAAGAGGAGACTGCTCAGCATATTTTATGTGCCTGTGAGGCCTTTTCTGCTCATAGGTTTGAGCATCTTGGTTGGCATCTTATTGAGTCTTCTGAGCTGCAGGATACTTCCATCAGAGGTCAGTTGAACCTTGTTTCAGCTACATGACTTTTTTAGACATGCTTATAACTTTTATGCAATAAGCCCCCAGTTGTTGTGCCTGGCTCTCAGTACATTATCAAAGACTACACTTTTCATAACTCACATGAGGATTTTATTTTTTTATATAATAAATACCTCTTAAATATTGATAATTGAAAAAAAAAAAAAAAAAAAAAAAAAAACTAACAAAGAACTATTATCAATTATACCAAACCTTCTATATTAAAGAAACTTACTTCTAAAACCTTTGGCCTGATTTTAACCTGACTTAAAGCTGTCTGAAAGGCTTCAGTAGTTAGATTAATCATTTGTTCAAAAGTAAAAACAGTCCTAGAAAGAAAAATTACATTTTAGCAGGCTCATTTTTTCACCTTTTAACATTCTGATTTTCATTTATTTATTCTGAAACTGTGAAGATATACAAACAAACAATGCTAAAGGTTTAAATTACAAAAATGATGCATTTATTTATTTGTTTATCTTATCTTATTTTTAATTTGTTTATAGTAAAGGATTACAACAAACACAAAGAGATTTAAACACAAAAATTAAGAATGTACATTAATTTTGTATTTTCAAAATAAATGTAAATTTCAATAATGGAATAGACATCAGACTTATATTATTTATATAGTCTTAAATATATTATCATTTTCTTTAAATGCTTATCATTTTAATTACATCATGTATTTAATTGTGCTTACCCTGACTGAAACACTGCATCAATAGGTAAAGCATAGTGTTTTAATAGAGCAATGAAATCTCTACATTCTTGATGCATTCTTGTAAAAGCAACTGCAATTTCATCATAATATATTGCTTCATTCAAACAATCTAAGCACTTTCTTTTAACAGAAACAGGACACTGAGGAGCCTAAAAGTATGTATTTATTATTTAGTAAAATTATAATACTTTAAATAACTTTATACTCCAATACTCACTTCTTCTAACTAATACAAATTCAGATAAAACAAACAACTTTTAGGTTATCACATGAATTTAAGAAAGAATTTCAACTGCATTTATATCTTTAATATATATACGCCAGGAATATGGAGGGATATCCATGAGTTTTTGTACCAATAATAGAGAGTCCATCTGTTTAACAAAATATTACATGCCTACGCAATCTAATTACAGTTTATGCATCTAGGCCAAATTTCTCTAAAAGCATGTTGAATGCTCCAATGATGGGTGAAAGATGTTATTGCTGACCTGGGGTGGAATAGGAGGTGGTTTTGTTTAGGCAACAGCCACTCATAAAAAAACACCAATTTTTCTGTGCAGCTATTTTTAGTCATAATTTTTATGCTAACCAACAGAACTTAATCTCCTCCTACATTCTTCTAGTTATTTTTAAACGGGATTTTCTTTAGACTATCATAAAATATTAATTTAAAATAATAATTTAAAATTTTAATTTTTTCATACACATACACAGGATGTCTGAGAATACTAATGTTAAATGAATGACAGCCATTTATTTATATCTTTCTGAAAAATTATTATTATTTTTTTTTTTATGCATTAGATTTTAGTGACCTAGACATATTTTATGAATATTTTTGATTAAAGAAAAACATACTTTTAGTTATGAAAATTATTAATAAATTAATATTCCACAAAAATTATGATTCATGACCTGTATTAATTTTTGCATGAATAGAACAGGCAACGAAAATAATATAGATTTTCAATTTTACAGCTCATTCTTATCATTATTTTTCGAGTAGTTATAGTGATATTTCTTTTCTTATTTGTGCTAGGGAGATTTACATGTCGTCATATGTGTCACCTATAACTTTACATACATAAGAATTTCAACCAGCCCTAGGCACATATTTATATGATAATTTATAGTGAAATAAGTCAGGGGTGACTTTTATTATTATTTTTATTAACCTAAACTGTACATAATATTACAATTAAGCTTATTTTTAAAACACCACATACTTAAAAAAAAAAAAAAAAAAAGAAATTTGATATTCTTAATTTAAAGAAACCAGTTGAAGCTTATTTATTAGATTAACTCCAACTGTAAATGTAATGCCCCACTATCTTAATGAACATGTGAGTGTACAGGAAGACAGCAGTGGCGGATCCAGAATTGACTTTTGGGGGGGGGGGGGCTAAGATTTTTCAAACTGTTATTCTAGACCAATAAAAAATGTACAATTGCAATATTCAATAGGGAATGTCAGTGTTTTTTTTTTTTTTTTTTTTTTAAGTATTGAAAAATACTCCCTATTTATTTATTATACTAAAGTACTGAAAAATACCCCCCCCCCCCCCCCCCTTAAATCCGCCACTGGAAGACAGGGAAATAATAATAATAATATATAGATAAAACACTTACCCCATTTTCACATTTAGCCCACTCACTCAAAACAAGTGAAACAGCCAATCTTTGTAAAGCAGATTTGTAACTGAGATGGAATATAATAAGTTTAACAAATGATTCTAATGGTGTTTCAGCTTCAGGAGGATATACAACACCAGGTATAGGCTTGGTAATGAAACAAGTCAAAAGACCTAAGAATCTAAAAGAGGAGAATATTTTTAAAATTATAAAATGCATTTCATAATCTCACTCACTCACACACACACATTTATTATATATATATTGCAATTAAATACAATTAATTTTAATTTATCAATAAAATAGCAAAATAACTGAATGCTAGAGGATAAAAAGTAACATATGTTGAGATTGAGGATGATTGGGTTTTTAAGGCACAACAGAGCTATAGCTATTGCTGACACTCTGGGATTCACAGATAGTAATTACAAAAACATTTTTATGACATAATTAATATTTTACATTAAATACAGACTCTCACATTGTTGAATTCAAATAACTTTTGACAGCTAAGAGCCAATTTAAACTAGATGATACAGTATAATAATAAATTCTTTGAAAAAATACCTATTAATTTATTATGTAAAATGATTTTTTAAATATAATTTTATGAGTTTTAGTTCAGCTATTTGAAGTTCACTCACTTTTGTCTTTAATGTTGAGTATTGTTGCAAATATCTGATTATCTTATCACAAGGTCAATAAAAAAAAAAAAAAAAGAAAGAATAATAATTTTTGTAAATTTCAAATGTAGTTAAATTATGAATGATAAAAATGTTTATTGAATTTTCAGCATCATATGCTATTTTCTTATTTTTATTGAACATGCAAATTCAATCAGAAAATTATATATTTCAAATAAAGAAAATACATCGGGGAAATCCCTGCATCTACTTTTTCCTCCTAGAGTTAAAAAAAAAAAAATATATATATATATAAAAGAAAATAAATCATTTAATACATTTTTGTTCCTTCAAAAAATGTACAAATACATACACAGTTACAGTTTTAAATTATAGTGTGACATTATTATTTGTTGTTTTGGAATAATTTATGAATGACTTACTTGGCAGCAGTGAGTTTAGCTCTAATTACACATTTCTCTCTTTCTTTTGGGCTGTCATTTATTGAATCATTTCCACCAATATAATATTGTTCTTGAATACCCTTTGAACATCCAGAGATACCAAAGTTCCGAGAACGACACACTGATTTCTCCTTTAAAAGTAAAAAAGTAACATTAAAAATAACTTAATAGATTGCAAGATTAAAAAAAAAATAATAATAATAATAATAATAATAATCTTGAAAAAATTTTATCTTAGAAAAAAGTAACTAACATCATATAAAATAATTCTTAAATAGGTAGAAGTCTGCTTGATCAAAATACCAGAAACAGCAAAATGAATAAATCAGCCAACCTAGTCCGCTTATTTAGCAGACTAGGATGGATGAGTATGTTTAATAATAAAAACTTTTATAGTATATTTTAGATTATTTAATACAACAGACTTGAGTCCTGAATGATTATTTAAAAAAAAAAAAAAAAGATAAACTTACAGTTATTTTATGTGGTATTTCTAGCCAAGCTGTGTTTGTACTTGGATTGATGGGAACATTTGGTGGTTGCATCATCATTGACAACCAAGTGCTTAAATACTGAATAGAAGAGGAAACAACACATACTAATGGTACTTGAGTTAACATATTTTTCCAAACCTAAAAAAATTAATTATATTTTTAAAATAATTCACAAATAGTTTTAATACAATGCAATGGTATTAATTACAATTAATCAACAAGGTTTTAACGACGGGGTGGCTAGAACGTGAACTTTTCTAAATTCCCTGACTGTTATATTTTACTCCCTGCTGAAATTGTAAATAACATTGGAAAACAATATTTATTTTAACTACAAAGAAAAGAAACCTAGAAACAATTATTTTACATATTGTGCTTCTAATATAGATAAATGAAATTTAAGGAGAGTATTTATAACAAGCTTGACTTCACCCTTCACCTTCAAATTTACAATCAGAAGTACAATTATACATGTTTTTTCATACAAATTTTTGCTACAATATGCCAAAGTTTTCATAGTTGTAACTGAAATAATTATCTCAATTATTTGGTAGGAAAAGCGGTAAAAGAATAAAAAAAAAAAGATAGGGTTAGCTCCAAGAAGACTGAAAACTCAAAAAGCGATAATAAATGAATAGGTAATGTCAACAGCAACTTAATAGTAACTGTAGAAACAATGATGCTTCTCGCTAATTTATTCTATATAAAATATAATATGACTTTTTAGTTGCAAATTTAGTCTATTTTCTGAATTCCTGGGCATTTTCTCTCTAAAGAAGAAGAAAAAGATAAGTCAATTTGTAATTTAAAAAATCCATATTTTTTAAAGGGGATTAAAAATTTGGGAATTTCAAGGGAATTTTTTAATGAGGAAGCTTAAAATTATTCTTTTGATTCACCGACACAAGAAACAAAGTAAGCCAATTTTTAGAACTAAATGGACGAAGAATACTTTTTCTTCTTTCATTTACTTTCCCTCTCCTGACTTAATAGCAGCTGATTTTCAACTTTGTGAGAAATAAAAATAAATGCTACACATTGTAAATTAGCATTCATGAATTAAATATAAACTCACTAGTTTGTTTCCATTGAACTTACATAATAAATTATAACTTTTAATACATTGTTTATTGACAAGCTATTCAGATGAATCAATTTTTGACTTTGTATTTCAATATCTCATTTATAAAATAATGAACCATTTTTCATTAACTATGATATAATTTTCATTATTGTATCTGAATTGTTGAAAGGTACAATTTGATACTAGTTAGATAAAAAAAAAAAAAAAAAGCTTGGTGTTTTAAGAAGTTTATGACCTTTTGTGAAAATTTATGACTTTTCTACGATCGTCTTTACATCAATTGATGAATTTTTCGTGACTTTTGCTATTAATAGACACTTTGGTTATCCTATCCTATTGTGAGTATAACCTTTCTAAGTGGGATTATGACTACATATAATTTTTTAATGGAAGTTTATTTTTTATTTTTTTAGTATTTCAACAAACAAACTAGTATGATGTGGCCACCACATGACTTTCTTCTATATAATTTTACACAAAATTCATTCAATAAAAATTATTTATTAAATTATTTTCCATTATAAATGCAGACGATTTTTATTTGACGAATTATATCACTAAGTGCCAAAAGAAAGTTAATTTTTTTACAATCACACATTTAAAATAACTCTCATTGTGTACAGTCGGGGGAAAAAAAAAAAAAAAAAAAAAAAAAAAAAACGCGGCACTCGACGTAACTTTGTTGCTAATAGATGTAGAAAAATGTAATAGGTATCATTCGACAGGAAATTGTGAGTAGTTTCAGAAAATGGACTGAAATTTTTAATTGGGGGTCGTCTACATATTAAAACGCACACCAACTTTGATTTTTTCAATGGTAATGCCCCATTTTTATTTTATATTTGAATTCCTGGGATCACGACAACGCGAAAAAGTATATTGGTTGTATAATTTACTTATTTTTTTTTACAGAGTTATAAGCATTCAAAGTTTGAAGGTGTTAATGTTAAATTCATATTTCAAACTTTTATTAATATCTTCACAAAAAATAACTTGATCGATATATATATATATATATTTTTTTTAAAAGAGATACAGTGAAGAAACCCAAACACAATCCATCATTACTTTTGATTCTGAAAAATATTTTTAATTTTGAAAAATATTAATAATTTCATATTCATAAAAATTATGAATTATGACCTATATTAATTTTTACATAAAATGAATCCTAATGCTGAAAAATATGGGTGTGCAAATTTGCAACTCATTCCAGTTATTAGTTTTCGAGATATAAATAAATCTTTCTTTTGGAGTGGTTTAGGGATCCGTCTCTTATAAAGTTTTGCATGAGATAACGAATCAAATCTTAAAAAATAACAAAGAGAATTAAACAAAATATGCTTATTTTTTATTTACAGGTCAAATTATATAATAACAATGTCAAACGCAAAGAAATGAAACAAAAATGATGATACTTTAAATAATATTAAACCATGAAGTAACTTTCATTTAAAAATCTTAAAAATACAACCTTTTACTTTCTTCATGTCTTCATTCCATCAGACTAGTTTCGCTTGGGGCGCCCCAGCTTGGTTTCTGACATCTCGGTGTTCGAAGTTGTACGAAACTGAAGTTTCACGCCTCCTTCCACTTTTAAAGATTCTGCACCATTGACGATTGAGCAGAGCCCCATCGTTGCCATTGCAATTGTTTGTTAAAATTTCGACTGACTCCCTGATTGCTGCGTAACCGTGGTTGTGATAGTTGGCCAACTTTTTTACTTGTTCAAATTTTATATTAATCTCTTCATTTTTGTTTACTTGAGTTAAAGCAGTTGTTATTTTACCGGCTGTTATATCGTGACTATGTTCTTTAATATGCGTCTTTATTTTCCTTTTTGTTAAACAAGAAAAAAAAAAAAAAATAAATAAAAAAATAAATAAATAAAAATAAAGACGCGTATTAAAGAACATAGTCACGATATAACAACCGGTAAAATAACAACTGCTTTAACTCAAGTAAACAAAAATGAAGAGATTAATATAAAATTTGAACAAGTAAAAAAGTTGGCCAACTATCACAACCATGGTTACGCAGCAATCAGGGAGTCAGTTGAAATTTTAACAAGTTTAAACAATTGCAATGGCAACGATGGGGCTCTGCTCAATCGTCAATGGCGCAGAATCTTTAAAAGTGGAAGGAGGCGTGAAACTTCAGTTTCGTACAACTTCGAACACCAAGCTGTCAGAGACCAAGCTGGGGCGCCCCAAGCGAAACTAGTCTGATGGAATGAAGACATGAAAAAATTAAAAGGTTGTATTTTTAAGATTTTTAAATTAAAAATGATGATTATAAGAAATAAAATAAACAACCTTACTCAGGCTTCATTCTTTAGCAATAAGCTTTTCCGGGGAGGATCCTCCCCCTTTGTCAATTGCTTTTGTCAATTGACAAAGGGGGCCCCCTTTGTCAATTGATTTTCCGGGGAGGATCCTCCCCGGAAAAGCTTATTGCTAAAGAATGAAGCCTGAGTAAGGTTGTTTATTTTATTTCTTATAATTATGTTTGTGCTTCGTTTGGAATTTAAATAAAAATGATGATTTTTAGACATTAGTGTTAGCATCAAGAATTCCTGTTTTTTAAAGAAGACAAGCCCCGCCTTCATCAAAACAAAACAATACAGAAAAGAAAAGTAAATGTGACATTGAGTATTCGTGTTAAACCCCTTATTTTATGTTGACAAAAATATGCACAAGTGGTATTTACTTCATCGATTACTGGTGATAAATTTTGAATCATTTAAACAAACACTAGAAGAAAAAAAAAAAAAAAAAAAAAAAAAAAACTAAGTAGGTGGGGTTTACTGTTTTAAATAGAAAAACAAGTTAAATGTAAAAATTGTCAATAAAAAAAAAAAAAACTAATGGAATTGGAATGCCAGACAGACTTGTAAAATCGTTTCTTAACTACCATCATAGTGAAAGGCCTAATCATTTGCTTCATATATTGCTTTATTTTTATATATTTATTTTGTAGGGAGAGGATTATTATTTTAAGGATACTTTAGTCTTTAAAATTTTATTAATATATTTCAACTTTATATATTTTTAAAAATATACTTTTACTTTTATAAATATATTTTAATACTTTTTGCGACCGCAGGATTTTGTCTTTTTGACAGTAAGATCTGCCTATGGCCGTTATTCTCTCAAAATAAAATATTTCAGAACAAATTTTCTGTATTCACAATTATATTACAAATGGATATACATATAATTATATTCTTTCTAATCAATATATTTCTATCCATAGTATGTTTTTTTGCAAAAATATGAGCACTGGGTACACACTTAAAAAAATATGTAACACACAAATTATGAAAGAAACGCCCACTGAGACAGTTACAGATTTTCAAATGACGTGAATCTACATCAACAGTCACGAAAGAGTTAATTAAGAAATTATATTTTTATAGAAATTATAAAACGAATCATGCAGTTTTAAAGAGTTCAACTGACCCGAAACTGGTAAGTGCGATTAAAATTGTTTAATATTTACTTCATGAACCCTTATAATAATTTATCTGAAAAGATTTAGTTTATGCGTTGTTGTATATATATATTATCTGTATTATTTCATTTTGTATATTATGTTACACCTACGAAAGAAAATTTAAGCTTTATTGGTGATCTGTACAGCCATAATAGATACTTTTACTTGAAAAATATTGCACTTTTTTCAAAGAGTACAGTCAGGACAAATCACAAGTGTAATGCATTTAAATAGACCTAAAATTATCTAAAAAAAGTACTGAAGTATATACAAATCTAAGAAACTGAATTCAGGATAATTAAGGAACTGGAAAGAGTCATTGTTTTTATTAATATTTACAAATCTTTTTTTCCTGAAAGATTTACGGTGTAAAACATTAAAATTTTGTCTATTTCTTGTAGGGTCTTAATTTTATTTTTCTATATTTACAGATAACCCCCTAACACATGTTTGATTATAACTCTATAAATACTAAAGATAAAGTATACAAACAGTATACTTTTCCGCACTGCAAGACTCTCAGAAATTCGAATATTAAGTCAAAATTGGGTGTTGCCATTGAAAAAATCAAAGTTGGCGCTCATTTCAATATGTAGATAACCCCTAATTCAAAATTCGGCAGCATTTTCAAAAAATGCATTTAATTTCCTGTTGAATGGTGTCTATTAATTTTTTCTGCGTCAATTAATAATGAAATTACAGCGAGTGGTACGATTTTTTTCCCCCAACTCTACATTTATATGAAATTTTGTCCTTTACTGCCATGTTAAAAATTCAGAAAAAAAGAAAAAAAAAATGTGATCACAGCGCCACCTGTTGAGAAATTGTTCCACAAATCTAATCAGCACCAGTTTATATCAAGGTGCAACTAAATACCAAGTTTGGTTAAATTTCGTTCATTGGTTCGTGAGTTACAGCATCCACAAAATTTGTGATACGACACACAGACAGACATTTTCTGAAAAAAGTCAAATTGTGTTCAGGACATCCCAAAACGTGTAAATCCATCGAAAACTGGAGTTCAAAAATTTTCACAAATCCAATACTTTATATATAAAATCGTTTGTCCTGAGTGCGAGAAAGACTGACTGATTCATCATCGCCCAGCCCAAACTGCTGGACCTAGAAGCATGAAATTTTGTGACAATGTTCCTTCTGTTAAGTGGACGCCAACTAAGAAGCGATCTTACGAAATTCTCCCCGTAGGAAGGGGGGGGGGCAGAATGTGATTTCACAAAATCCTTTATATCTCAAAGAAAAAAACATATATCTGTACAATTTTTTGCTTTAAAACATATCTAACACAAATACCTAAAAATCAATTTCTGGAATTTTGGAAATTCAGTCCACAAGAGGGAATGTGTGGCAAAGTGTGATTCCACAAGTGCCTTAATTTGTAGCCATGCTGCAAGTGTAACATTTTCAGCAATGAGCGAAAATGGAGGGATTGTTGTGCTTTAATTTCTTTTTTTATTAAAAAAAAAAAAAAAAAAAATAGTATTTTTGGCTGCTGAGGAAATATTTTTGATTTTATTAACCGGCGATGCAGATTTTATTAAGCAGCGGCTTTATAAGTAGTTTGTATTGATTTAATTCCAATCCTGACAATTTGATCATGTTAAGTGGCTGATTTTATTAACCAGTGAATTTATTAAGCGGCAGTTACTGTATTTAATAAGTATGCTTTTTAACATTTTAAAAACTCTGTTTTATTTTAAAATTTAAGAAGAATGGATATTTTTTAATAATATGAAATTTTCAATACGAAAATTTTTTTTAGTACATGAAATACTTCAAGCTACTTACATGATATAACAGATCGTGTATTTCTGGTAAAGGTTCCACTAAACTTCTTTGAAATAACAGTCTTAATGCAGATGGTAAAATGTTAGGCAACCATGATGAGCAAGACTGTAAAAATATTTTAAACATTTAAATACACTAAAACAATAAACAATGATAGAAACAAACTTAAAGAAATAATTATTAAATACTTGATTATATCATTTCAAGATCTCATATGATTCTCATTTATGATTATTTAAATTTAGATTAAAAACTATAATTAAAATCATTTATAATGATCACCTTGCTAGTACTTTCAGCATCATTCTGCAATGTTTTGATTTTTCTCTAGCCCTTCTAAGGTGTTCAGGTCTTTTTTTGCCCCACACCAAGTGAAACTTTGGATGCTACTTTTGATGTGGGTCAATTTTGGTGGACAGAAAATATATGATGTGGGTAAAACAAAATATCCACATCAAAAAAGTATCACTTAAAAGTAGTAATTCCCCCCCCCCTATCCTAAGAGGGAAAACAATATTCTACAATATATAGAAATATGTAAATAAATGTTTCTTTTATGTTAAAAAAATGAATGTATAAACCTTAAATGGGATTTTTCAAATTTAAGTGAAAAATTATATAGTTTTCATTTTGCAGAATTTTTCTTTTCTTTTCTTTCTCTTCAATATTCTTTCATCAGAAATATGGCAGGAATTGTTCAAGTTCTTATCACTAAGATCTGTTTCAGAATTTAATTTGATTTTTAGTACTCAAAGAGTGTTGGCAAAAGTGCAAAAATTGAAATAACCAAAATTATTTTATATATAAATGTTATCGTTAACGTCCACATTTTGTAGTTCTTTGTTAATAATAAAAAAAAAAAAAAAAAAAAAAAAAAAAAAATACATTTATTTATTCTCTTAACAAATCTTTAGAATTAGGAAGTGTTTTAAAAATGACTACTCAAATTTTCCACATTTTTTTTTTAAATCAAGAAATTCTAGAAAAGTTAAAGAGAGAGGATGATAAGTTTCAAAGCAATTAATGTATTACCCAACAAAATTAAAAAAATGGGTGCAATACTTGATAAGCAATATGAAAAAATTGGAGTGTGTGTGTGTGTGGGGGGGGGGGGGAGTAGAATTCCCCTTATGATATATTGAGTGGGGGAAATCCCATCCTTTAATGTGAACTCTGAAATAAAAATCTTACACAAGCATAGTGAAATAATTTTCTATTTTGGAAATTATTTGTGAAATTTGGTTTTGTATTAGTCAAATTTGGTGTCTTGGTAGATAGTTAGCCTCCCTGTGACAGAATACTTTTATGCTTTCTGCGACAAGCCTTATTCATGCAAACCTTTTCGGCAAGACAATATTGACGTATTTTCTTATTTACACATAATGGTATAATATGTACATATAAAGACAGGAGGTCAGGTTATCAAGAAAATGCTACCCTATGGGTAGCTAGGGAATGTCTGCAGACATTCAAATGACATCTACATCCCTCCTATAGCTGTTTAATAAGAATCATAAAAATACATTCCTTAGGATGTCTATAGATGTCACACTTTTGACATCCAGAAGACATCCTGCAAATAATAAAAGAAGATAATTTTCATTGACCAGAAGATAACAGGTTATCAGGTATCCTAAAAATATCCAGAGTATGACATCGTCTGAATATTTTTAGGGTATCATTGTATTGTCTGGAATAAGATATTAATGTGATTTTATGTCTTAAATTAATGCATAAAATTATCACAAAGCACCCCCCCCCCCCCCAAAAAAAAAAAAAAAAGTATGAAGTTTAGTTTTTGTTTGACTGTTTTAATTTTAGCAATTAATTAAAATTTCTGTTGTTCTTTTATGAATATTTACAAGAACCCAATAAATTTCATACAAGTTGTTAATCAAACATCATGAATAAGTTTCCTTACATTATTTGCTCCATTTAAAATTATTTTGCATAATAAAATAAAAGTAACAAAAAATAAATAAATAAATAAAGATACAGATCAACAAATGTTTCAACCAGTCAACATTTGAGTGTTGTTTTCTCATGATATAAGTAAATGGTGCACTCAAATTAAAGCAAAGTCCAATAGAATGAAACACATTTTATAGAATCACTTTAGCAAAATGTAGCAGATAAGAATTATAACCTTAATAATCATTTATGTTAGTTATACTTTAAGCTTTTTAAATTTCATTATCTTTCATATTAAGTAGCAATACGAAATTTTGATGTAGTTTTATAAAAATAAAAATTTTTTTTTTATAATTTTTAATATAGCTTTTAAAAATACCTCTTGACATTTAAAATTAAGAAAAATCCCCCCCCCCCCTTCTTGTAAACTCTTTTTCAGATGTTTTTTCATGTGTATTGATTGACTACTTGACAAAAATTGACAGGGGTCCTGTATAAATAGGCCAAATTTAGATCTTGCAGGTGCATTTTATCATTCAGAAACTTCTTTTTAATATTGATGAATATTTTAAACCGAAACAACAATGAATGCATAAAGACTAATGTTGCAGAACTGTCAAAAAATTGATGAAGAACAAATAAATAAATGAAAATCACAGCACAATCAGTCGCATTAGAAAGGGTGGGGGAACAGAACCCTCTTTCTTAATTTTTGTACATTCTGCATTGGAAAGTTGCAAAATTAGCTATATTTGGTTGCCTATTGCACTGCAGTTTATATACATCAATTCCAATCAAATATAGACAAGTTTTTAAAATGCAAGAAATAACTGAGAAGACTGACTTAAAAATAAGTAATTTGTTTTAACTCTTTCTCAGTTGTACTGTTGTAAATATTAGAATATTCTATTTCACAAAAAATTTTGATGATTAAAACAAGTTTACTTGTGCAGGTTTATAGCACAAATTTCTTTTTTCTTTTCTTTCTTTCTTTTTTTTTTTTTTTTTAATTTTTTCATATTTTAAAATTATAACCTTATTGCAGTTTTTTCATACACAACAATTTCACTTCAGTTGCATATGCAATGTTTATATATGTATTACTATACATTATTTAAAAAATAAAAGAAAGAAAATTACTACAGCCAATATACATATACATATTTATATATATGTGGAATTACTTGCATCTCTGTTAAAAATTGTTTTATTAAAAAAAGAACTACATTCATGCTATCACCAGTTTTTAGAAATGAAGAAATTTACCCCCCCCCCCCTTTATGTAAGCAGTATGATAAAAATATTCTTATTCAAAACAACTACTTTAGTTAAGCAGAATAAAGTTGAACAATGCTGACAAAAAATAATGTAATCAATAAAATTCAATGTTTGTATATCTTACAGTTTGGATTAAAAAATAAATCGTATAAAACACTGAAAAAAGAAAAAAAAGATAATTGTTATGAAAAATGCACATAAAATTAAACATACCACAGAAGAAGTCAATGTTATCAAAGCTTGCAAAACTGACTTTCTAACACCAGATGAATTGTGAGATAAAAATGGATATAAACGAGGGACTAATTCTTCAAAATTTCTCAGAGAACTGAAAATGTTTAAGATATTCTGTGATGAAAAGCAATTTAACAAGCATATATTTTTAAATACTAAATCTTTTTATGATACAATGCAAAATATTATTTTTAGAACAAAACTGAAATTTTATTTTATAATATATAGTTAAGATTTTTACTTTACAGCAATTGCTTACCCATCAGAACAGTAATTTGTAGAATGTGAAAGAAGAGAAGCTAGTAACTGTAATATACTGCTTGTTGAAACAGTTAAATCATCCAGATCTAATAGAGCATCCCACAACGATGAAATGACAAGTGAAATCTGAAAATATAGACTCAATAACAATTCATACAACTTATATGAAGAAAAAATGAAAAAATATATACATTATTATTATTAAGCAAAGAACTATAGCTACAGTAAAACATAAAATATCTGAATAAAATACTATCAGAATTAACAATGTTATATCAGGCATAGGTGTCAACTTTTTAAAAAATCTGGGGGGGCGAGTTTCAGTGGAGCTATGTTCAAATAAGATTTAAAAAGCTTTAGAATTTATATATATCGCATGTGATACCCCTCATGTGGGCCCCTCGCATGTGATACCAACAATACGGCTATTAAAATACATTCTTTATAAAAATTTTAACTTTCTATAAAGGGAAAAACACAACTGATTTAATTGTGAAGCAATGAACAAAATAATGAAACAAATCAGTAGGCAAAAAAAGGAAAACTGATCTAATTGTGAAGTAATGAACAAAATAATGAAACAAATCTGTAGGCAAGAAAAAGAAATATTTAATCCGAACTGATATCAATCTTATCAAAAAGTAATAAGGAGAAATACAATTTCCGTAACTTTAAATTAAAAAAATTCTAAAAGGTGATAAATGACTGGATTGAACCTGGCTACTGAACTAATAAGTTCATTAATGAAAATAGAGACTAATTTCTTTTCATACATACATATGAAATTAGTATGTTGTGGCCACCACAAGACTTTCTTCTATATTTTCCTATAAACATATTTAATCAGTAACAATATTAAAAAAAAAAAAATTACGATTTTTTTTCAAAGTTTTTTTTGTTAAAAGTAATACATATTCTTTGCTAAAAGTAAAACAAATCGATAACTTTGTTTTAAATTATCACAGATTTATAGTTCAACCATTCATTTTAAAGCTATTGACGAGATCTTTCGAAAGAAACCCATCTTCAAAATTTACCCCCCCTTTGGGGGGATACTTCCCCCCCAGGGGGGGGGGGGGGAAGCAATGTCCCCACATGCACAAAAATTTTTTCCTAGTTAACTATTACTATTATCAATAACTCATATTAATTTTACAATCACAAGTTAAAAATAACTCTCATTATGTACATTTATACGACATTTTGTCCTATATTGCCATGGTAAAAATTTAGAAAACATGAGATCACAGCGCCACCTGTTGAGCGATTGATCCCCAAATGTATCAGCACCAGTTTATGTCAGGGACCAACTAAATACCAAGTTTGGTTAAATTTCGTTAAAAATAAAAAAAATAAAAAATAAATTTTTTTTTTTCATTAAAAGTAAAAAAAATTGATAACTTTGTTTTAAATTATCGCAGATTTATGGTTCGACCATTTGTTTTAAAGGTATTGACAAGACCTTTCGAAAGATACCCATCTTGAAGCTTTGCCCCCCCCCCCCCACCTCCCCAGTTGGGGGGAACTGATGCCCCCACATGCACAAAATTTTTTTTGTAGTTAACTATTACTATTATCAACGAGACCTTTCGAAAGATACCCATCTTGAAAATTTACTTCCCGGGGAGGCCACCCCCCGAAAATTTAAAAGTGGGGGGGCCAGCCCCCCCGTAGTTTACGCCTATGATATCAGGGATACTCTCTTTAAAATGTATTTTTAAAAATTCCTCCCTTAAAAATAAAACCATTTTTTGTGGTTTGGTTTGTTCACATTTACAATAAAAAAGTTCACCAGCCTGGTGCTAATGAGCTTTAATCAAAACTAAGATATCACATAATATAACGAATCACAAGTAAGAACAAAATGCATACATTAAACATTCACAAATTTAATAAACATTTAAACTTATTTGAGCTATTACATTGGTAATACTTCAACAAGGTAATATCACCATGAGTGATTTACTACTTTTCTTGAGCGAGATTTTTGGAGCTAAAGTCTTCTTCCAAGGGAAAAGTTTTCTTCCTTTCCTCTTTTCTTCAGGAGTATTATAAGAAATTGGAAATGTCGTAATTTGTAACAAACTTTTCTTGACAAGTGCAGTAGAATTCCCATTATCCAAAAATCAGTTTAACCAGAAGGCCTTCCTCATTTATATTTAAAATTAAAAAAAATATTGAAAAGATACCTACATGATAAACTATATAATTCTGAATACCACAATCTTGATATATATGTAATATGTCTCAGAATCAAGAAATTAATGCAAAGTATATGATGTAAACATTTAATATACTAAGTGTTTCAGTATGTGAGTATAGGATATACTAGAATTTAGTGCTAAAATTTCTTTTGATGCCATGTTTCTTTTTCATATGTTTCTCTTTGTGCAAAATGATTCTTCTAGATTATCCAAGAATTTCTATGAAATCTTGATTAATGGAAAATGCAGGGATGAGATTAGCAAAAATACAAAAAAGTTGAAACTGTACACAAAGACAAGACATTGAAATGAAATACTAGAATTTTGATGACAAAATCTATTACTGCCTTGGAGGCAAAAGCAAGGCTGAAAGCAGGGTAAAATCCAGAGGGGGAGGAGCAACACAAACAACCAATTTATAAATTTTATTTAATTTACGTATTAGTATAATATTAATTAATTAAATAAAAAATAAATAAATAAATAAATTTAATTGATTACTCCTTCCCTCCCTTCTTTTTTTTTTTTTTTTTTTTTGGTGTCTGTGTACGTGTGTTCCTCTCTGATTGGTTCTGCCCTGCATGATGCTTCCTATTGGTTGTTTGTGTTGCTCTTCCCCGTCTGGATTTTGCCCTGCTTTCAGCCTTGCTTTTGCCTCCAAGGCAGTAGCACGTGTTTGCACCTGATGAAGAAAGGCTACGTCCTTTCGAAACCGGTTGTGCTGACTTAAAATTTATGGTGTGTGAAGAAGTTTTAATTTCTTTCTATTGATTGTACGCCAGTTTTTGAATTTAGTTTTTGGAAAATCTATTACATTAGAGTAATACATAGTTATTTTAATCTTCAATGTATAAAAAAAGAACAAATACACATCAGAAACATTAAAAAAAAAAAAAAAAAAAAACTGAAAAATCTCATCCCTGAAAATGCTTCAGTCCCGAGTTTTACAGATAACTGGGAATTCTAATACATTTTGCAATGCATTAAAAGATCTCAGCTTTGAAAATCTCAGTATAAGTTGATTACTAAATTTTAATTTTTTGTTGTTGTTGTTGTTGTTGTCGAAGAAAATATACATATAAGTAATAGAAAACAAATTAAAGTACTTAACTGTTTGATCAATAAATAAATACCTTATCTGGCAAAGTATTAATTATCACATCAGCAACTGGAACAAGAGCTGAAGCAGCTACAGCACTCACATCATCCACACAGTCTTTTAAGCATTCACACACTGGATCAAATACTAATGGTATCATCACAGACTTTAAATCCTAAAATTTAAAATGAAATGAATAACAGAATACATTAATTTAAAGTTAATAAAAATTTTTAGCATTACATTAAACCATAATATTGACTTCTAATAAAATTTCATTTTTTAATGAAATTATTATTACAAAAGAATCTCTTTAAAAATAGTTTACTACAAAATTAAATTAATATTTAATCATGTTTAAAATTAAGATTTCAGAAATTTCAAATAAAACCAAATTAAACTGAAAGAACTTTAGTAATAATGTAAATTAAAGCAATTCCTATCCCTGAAAATCTTAAGAATTTACAAAACAAATTTGTTTCCTATCTTGGCTAATGTCACACTGTGTTCCAAGAAAATATTTCACACATTTTTCAAATTATCAAAAATTCATCATTTGAATTTTGTGGTTTTTATCTGTGTACTTATGTGTTTGTCACAAGGAGCAAATACTGCCTTTATAGATACATTTGGGGCATGGGAGGGGAGGGGGGGGAGAGACCTCAACTTTTTCGAAAACAAGTATTATATCAATAGGCTTGGCTCTATTAGCATTATTATAATTACTTCTTTAACATCATCTACAGCCTATGTAAGATGAATAAATTCAAAAGTATCTGCATTTTTCTTTCCCCTGCAATTTATAATCACAAAATAAATTTGTGGCTTAATATACCTTCGAAAAATAATACAGTCGAACCTCATTAATGTGAACAACGTTAACGTCAACATTAGTTTAGTTATATGAAGAGCAGTTACTGATAGCATGAACAATTTTTTTCTCCTTGAGATTCCCATTAACCCGTTAACACCCAAATTAATTTTACAAAATATTATTAGCTGATTATTTCACTTCTAAATTAATATAGACAACTGACAGTAAAATACATTAACTTAAACAACTCTTCTAATAGTTTTAAATTTAAAGCCTCATTTATTGACGTTTAGTGTTCTAGCGAGAAAACTTTGAGATAGAAAAACTTTGAGATAACAGATTAATTTCCTATTATATATTGACAAAGATTTCAAAAGTAAAGTATTATAATATATATTGTTATTCAACTTGATTTAAGTTAGTATACCTGTGCAAAAAGCAAATATATGTGCGACGAATGAAAAATCATAAAATGACTATCCAAATTTTGAAATAATAATTAATAGTAGGCATATAAAACTTTCAGGGATCATTTAGAGTGACGCTACAAACTGTCACTAAAAAGCAGAAATCATTCCAAGAAACGAGAAAAAATATATGTGCCATTTTATTAGCTGTAATCAAATGAGGACACTGAGCACTAACGAGTTAACAAGGTTAGACTGAGTACTTTTTTTTTTTTCCTTAAAAATATCTCAAAAATCAAGTCTTTAAAAATAATTTAAAAAACAATAAAAGTCTCAAATTTTAAGTTATGTGCACAAGCTAAAAATACTAAATGAGAGGCAAGAAAAAAAAAAAGTACAATATTTTTCAAATATGCCTTTATTATACTAACATTACCCCTAAATTTATTTTGTCAATATAAATTGGGAGGAAAAATTACAGAAAAAAAACAATTTTGATATTTTGGATTTTTGAACAGGTTGACTATTATATAAAGTCTTGCCGCCTGCCTCCTTCCTTCCTATCGTGTGTTTCTTAGGTTATTTTTTCATTAATTTTCATAAGTTTGTGGTTTTAAGTTAAGATTTGTTGTGTTACTTTATTGATTTGTTTGTTTTGCAGGCTGTTAATTAATAGATCTGGTTTCTTTACAATAGTGTATTTCATTTACTGATAAATTTTTTAAAAATCTTATTGGTCATTGGTGTTTCAGTGATCTTGTATCTGTTGCTTGGCTTCTACTATGCTTAATAGATCATCTTTATTATATATATATACCATGTTTACTCGCGTAATAGTCACCCTCACATAATAATCGCATGTACATTTTGAAGCAAAAGAAATCGTTCAAATTCTTTCCCTGTGTAAAAGAAAAACCATAAAAAAAGTCTTCTTTTGTGTGTGCAACTGATGAAAAGACTGTTTCATAAACAATACATAAACTGCAAGCATTTGGTAAGTTAGTAATTTTATTATGTTTTTATGTACCCAAGTTAAAATCCATGCTAGTACCAGCAAAGAAAATAGGCTAGTTATTGCTATGTTTTGCTTTGTCTGCTAGATTTTCATGCTGTTATATGCTTTATAATGCTAGCCAGCATAAAATGCTATATTAGCTAGCTTACACAGCAATAGCACGACAAGCTATATACAAGCATTTTATGCTTATTTGTTGTTTAAGCTTTTCCAAAGCCTGGAGAGGTATGTACCTTAACAAGCTATTATGTGCTTTTCTATGCTTGCCAGCGTAATATGTTATGTCGGCAGCTTAAGTAGAAATAGCATGGCATGCTAGATGCCAGTGAGAAGTGAGAAAATAGCAACAAAAAAGCATCTGTTGGTTGTGAATTACTGCTAGTATAGCAGAAATTTCAAGCAAATAGTAGTCATAATTACTGCTGGACCAGCAACATACTATTCAAGCAACAGAAGCTGGATTATGTATGCTGGACAAGCAATAAACTGTGCCAATACACACCATGACTTGCTGGTAATTTTGGTGGAACCAGCAAATATTTTTGGTATTTTATGCTATTTTACATGCTGGGATACAGCATTTAATGCTAGACTAGCAAACAAATACCAGCAAGAATTTTAACTTGGGTACTAATAGTGTTTTAGCATTAGAGTGTACACTATTGTGTAATAGATTTCCTCGCATAATAGTCGCAGCTGGACTTTCACAATAAAAAATTGGCAAAAACAGTGCACCTATTATGCGAGTAAACATGGTATTTATAAATAATAATTTGTAAAAATGGTAACAGTGCCAAGCAACACTTAACGAAAGATAATGTTTTCAATAAGATGATTTTTGTTTCTGTTGATTTTATCCATTCTACTGCCCCAAAGAGAATTACTATCTTTTTATTGTTTATTTAATTTTGTATGATAACTAGGCCTTATCTAATGAATTTCCTAAGTTTTAATTTCACGTAACTAGTAGCCACAAAGAAACCTGCAGATTACACTTGTTCAATATTCTTTTATTTAAATGTTTTAGTCTTGTCACATTGTGACATGCAATCTTTCCTGTTTTCATTTAATTAATGAATTAAAAAATTTAAAATTTTTATAATTTTAGCATTATGAGATATGTAATTTAATTTTAAAAGTTCCCGTTTTCCTTAAAAAAATCAATTTATTATTATACAAGTTATTTTGTTTATAAGAGGTCAAAATTATAATTTTAATCAGATGTAAACATAAAAAAAATTTACCTTTCTTACTGAAAGAATATATTTTAGTCCAAGCAAGCCTCCATGTCTTGCTTCCCATTCTGGCCTACCTAGTAACTGAAGTAAGATTTTTAAGACATTTTCTACTTGCTCTGGTTCCATGATATTGGCTACAGTTCCTAGAACTTGAGCACAAGTTTCGCGAACAGGAGCTATTACCTGGGAAAAAGTAAAAACAATTTATTTTTTTAGAGTTTTTATACTAATATTTATACTTCATGATTTTTTTTTTTTTTTTTTTTTTAAGCTACTTATGGTAACTTTTTAATAATATCAAGTTATATAGTTAATCATAACTTCTAACAAACATTCTAGTTATTATAATCAGATGAATCTAGCATATATTTTACCCTATTTTATTAGAGATATAATAGCTAAATTTCAAAAGTCAATATATATTCACATTATTTTTAGAGGCAAATAAACCACAAAGATTAAGATCATCATTCCCTTTTAAAATGTAATATATATATATTCAACATGCAGCTAAGCACATACGGTTTACTCTCTGATTACCTTTCCTATTCTTCAGTACATTTAATTTAGTCTAATTTGCTAAGAAATTTTATTGGTGTTAATTTCTATTTTTGTTTTTCACAATTGAGATTGGTTATGTATATAGTTCTCCATGCAATTTCGTTTTTGGCACACCCATTCTTGACTACTAGCAAGCCATATTCAGGACATTGCAAATTTTTTTTAAAGGAAAATTAACCACAAAGACAAGTTGAAATCTTCACTCATTTTTCTCCACTGCATACACCTGCCTTGTAGCTAGGCACATACAACAGTTAAAATGGCTCACACTTTGACTACCTTTCCTAATCTTCAGTGATTTAATTTAGTTTAATTCGCGAAGTAATTTAATTGGTGCCAGTTATTTTTTTTATTTTTTTATTGATTGTGTAAATGTTATTTTGTACAGATTTTATACTGCGAATTTTGCCACATCCATTCTAGACCATTGGTAAGGCATAAATCTTTACTGATAGCTAGGACCAAATAACAACTGATATGGCCTAGTTATTGATTATTCATCTCACTCTAGATACATTTTACTTACATTAATTTGCTTTGTAATTTTATTAGTGTTAGGCCCTTTTTCTTCTTCGTTGTTGTTTTCACATCTGCAATTGCACATTTTTCTGTTTATTTTTCCATGCTTTTTCTTAATAATTCAAAAGTGCAGTGGTCAGTAGGACTGGGCGTTACATCGATGTAATGCAAAAATCAATTTATAGCTAAAATTGGCGATCCGATTTAAAGATAACATCTAGTATGAAATTTCGGAATGATGATGTTAGACGATGTAATGCTACATAGATTTAGAGATAAATATCCGATGTTAGCTAGGCATCAAGTTTCCTCATCACGCTTGCGAGTTAATGCATCCAAGGGAAGTTTTATTGATTTAGCGAAAATGTTTTAACAATAAGTGCAAAAGACGTCTTAACGATTTATCGTAATATGAATTGTGCTATGTGCCGGCTTTTCATTTCAAAGGAGATACCAGAGAGACGATGCACTTAAATCGCCTGTCATGTGCTCCGTTTATTCCAAAGGAGAGACAAAGTATTGCACTTGTGCTATGCTAAATCAGGGAGAAAAGAAAATATGATTTTAGATGAATCGTAATTGTTCCAAACTTTTAACTCCTTGCGGTTTTACAGAGACTCCAATTTGTTTGCTAAGTAATGATTTCTTTCTTTTTGTAATAAGTAATTATTTTTGGCAATTACAGTATGCATTGTTGTAATAAATATTAACATAAATATATAGATTTTTTTTTTTTTTTTCATTAAATGGAAAATAAATTTATTTTTTACAATATTTAAGAATACAGTAAATCATGATAAAAATAGTTTCATGATGCAATACGATATATCTGCTCGTCATTATTATTTATTCAATAATTTGGCTTTGTCTGACACTTCTGTTATTAGTATTTTGTAAGAGAAGGGGGGGGGGGGGATTTTTAAAGAATGTACACAAGAACTGTTAAAGGTGCTCCTTATTACTCACTTTTTTATTACGCTCTTTATAATACCATTAAAAAGCTTCAAATATTACTTTACTGTAATTAATAAAATCTACAATGTTAATACTTTAAAATATTATTAAAAGGAAATAGAGTTTAATTTTTTTTTCATCATTTAAAATTAAATTTCTTTTTCAAACTCTGCTACCTATTTCATCTAACGAACAAATTGGTCTTGATTTTTTTTTTCTTTCAGAATGATGTTTGGTTTGTTTATAGGTAGATTGGATATTGACCGCCAGACTATAATGTATTTCGGCAATATGACAAAAAATTTGGGAATCAGCTTTCAAAAATTTTTTACTAAATTATTACTTAACTGGGCAGTTGGTTCAAAATTCTCTCATAGACTTTATCAATTGACTTGAAAAAAATTTAACTTTTTTTAAAGGAAGCGGAAATTCAATTTACTGACTGTGGTAAAAAAACAAATTTTATAAATCAAAATACAAAGTTCAATATTCCATCATATATCATGAACACACAAAAATAGGGTAAACAATTTTAAAGAAAAAAAAAAAAAAATGCATCAAAGGACTAGGGTTGAAAAGTAATTAATTAACAACTTTAAATAAACACCATAAAATGCAAAAACTAGCAACAATTGTTTCGAGTCGAAATAACACACGACCCATCATCAAGTGAACAAAGTAGGCCCAAGTGCTGCAAACAACTGGCAACGCATACCGCCAAAACTGTTGTGCCAAAGGCCACCAAAAACTCTCTTTAATATCAATATTTATAACAACACCCACTAATGTTAATCATCCAGAAATGTTTAATCAACATAACTTTTCTTAATAAAGACTTTACAATTTGAACTTAAAATATTTAAAATTTTAATTTTAAATTATGCTGTTTGGTGTAATTCTAAGCCATATACGCTGAGTTATAGCAATATGGGAAATTGCAGAAAATGAGTAATAGCAGCGTTTTTTTTCATCATTATGCTACTGATTAAAAGACTTGTATATGTAGGAGGGGTAGGGAGGAGGTATTTTCTAAATCAGTGTTAAATTGATTTATCTCTATACTGCAATATTAGATGGAAGATAAATTGATTTATAGAATCGCTACATCACCCAGTCCTAGTGGTCAGTTAACCTATTCACAACACTAAAAAATACTTGATTGATAGTCAGACATAAACAGTGACTGAAGTGACCTATCATCTGATTATCTTTCCTGCTTTGCAATATATAAAACTAATTTTACTCAAACATTTTAAAAAAATGTCTGAATAAGTTAATTTCTTTCAAAATTAATATATAAGTGTTTTATTAATTTGTTTTAATGAAATTTTGTCTGTCCAGCTCAAATAAAGACTCACAATAGATTAAAAAAAAAAAAAAAAAAAAAAAAAAAGACAGCATGATAGAAAGGAAAATAATTTTACAAACCTGACTTATTTTACAAACCTGAATTACCATAAAATAAATGAAAATAAAACAAATTTACCTGATCTGATATAAAATCTCCAAATTTGTCTAAGGCTAAAACACAAGTTAATCTAAGAGCTAAATCTTCCAGCCACATTCGATTTAAATCTTCCATCTGAAAATATAAAAAGCACTAAAGTTATTTAGAATACATATATATTTTATAGAAGCATCTATAATCAGATTCTTATATTTAACTTTATTAAAATTCTAATGCTCTGTTCCCATTTACTATATCTTATAAAAATTCTTTTTTTTTAATATATACATAAGATAAAAATCTTTTCAGAAAAATAACATATCATCTATCCTAACAACAGGGTTGGGTTTTTGCCGGCAAAAATGCATTTTTGCCAGGACAGCGGCAAAAAGTGGAAAAAACCAGGCAAAAAGTGGCAAAAATGGAAAAAATTGGCAAAAATGGAAAAAATTAGGAAAAGTGGAAAAATAAAATTAGAACAACACAATCCCTTTCAATTTTTACCCTTTACACTTTAGCACCTCAATGAAAAAAATGTTTGAAGATTTTTTAATTTAAAAAGTAATTATAATTAATTAATATAATATAATATATAACCAGTGTCCGACAAATTCCGGATGCCAGGGTGACTATAAATATCCATTGGTGACCAGTTACGGCAGACTGACAACAACAACAAAAAAAAAAAATCATGCATTTACAGTATTTTTTATGTATATTTTTGTTTTCCTCCCACCTTCTTGTCTTGGTATAAAAGATGACATTGCTGATGTATTGAATGAATAGTATGAGTTTAATGCTTTCTGAAAAAATTAAAAATTATTTCTGTTTTTGAAAGATTTTTTCCATGAAAGATAAATTCCCATATTTGATAAATGTTCTTACTACTATATTGGCACTTTTCATGTCAACATCTTTGTGTTAAACAAGATTCAAGCATTATAAACACTATCTAAAGCAAACTATGTTTGAATTTACAACGAGAAAGTTTAAATAGTATGATATTTATCAAATGGATTCTCTTTAAAGGAATTCTGTCCTGAAAAATTTATAGACAAATAGCCAAAACTTAAACACTCTCAATATATATGATTATATTAAAGGTAAAAATATTTATTTTTGTGGATTTTTTTCCCCAATAGTTTGTTTTTATCTTTATAAATAAAAAATAGTTATTTTCTTAAAAATTTCCTTAGTTCACATTTTTAATTGAACAGTTAATTTATTCAGTGTAAAATAATATGTGAATGACCTGCATTAATTTTTCAATTATGAAATATTATTAAGTTTTGCTGTGAGTATTGTCATAGAAGTAATTTGCTATTTCTGGCTCCTAAGACTTTGTTAGTCCCTGAACATAACCATAAAAATAAAACTACAAAATTATATTTTTACTTTATTGAAGTAAAAAAAATCTTAAGTAAGACATATTCAGAGAGAGAGAGAGAGTTTACTTGCAATTTACATTTCAATTCCAATGCATTGACTGATTGGCAAATTTTAGAACAGCTGACTCAATATTTGACTTTTCCCCATTGTAAACAAAAATATGTAATACACTGAAAAACACAAATATTCTAGTAATTAATTATTGAATAATATTTTTTAGATAGGTAATTTAACTATTTTTAAAAATGAAAAAAATTATGTTAATTGTTGATGTTAAAAATTTCATTTTAAAGAAATTTTAGAATGCATTATTTTAATGATTTACATAAGAATCGGTTGATCAAGAGTGTAATTAAATTTGTGGTTTTAATCTGTTAAAATTTTGATTTAAACATTAAAATCGTGTAATTAGTAACCTTAAAACCCTGTTTGAAATACAATAATTGACTCAATATTTGACTTTTCCCCATTGTAAACAAAAATATGTAATACACTGAAAAACACAAATATTCTAGTAATTAATTATTGAATAATATTTTTTAGATAGGTAATTTAACTATTTTTAAAAATGAAAAAAATTATGTTAATTGTTGATGTTAAAAATTTCATTTTAAAGAAATTTTAGAATGCATTATTTTAATGATTTACATAAGAATCGGTTGATCAAGAGTGTAATTAAATTTGTGGTTTTAATCTGTTAAAATTTTGATTTAAACATTAAAATCGTGTAATTAGTAACCTTAAAACCCTGTTTGAAATACAATAATTGACTCAATATTTGACTTTTCCCCATTGTAAACAAAAATATGTAATACACTGAAAAACACAAATATTCTAGTAATTAATTATTGAATAATATTTTTTAGATAGGTAATTTAACTATTTTTAAAAATGAAAAAAATTATGTTAATTGTTGATGTCAAAAATTTCATTTTAAAGAAATTTTAGAATGCATTATTTTAATGATTTACATAAGAATCGGTTGATCAAGAGTGTAATTAAATTTGTGGTTTTAATCTGTTAAAATTTTGATTTAAACATTAAAATCGTGTAATTAGTAACCTTAAAACCCTGTTTGAAATACTGGTAATTTTTGCCACTGGCAAAAATTGTGGCAAAAACTATTTTTGCCGGGGTGGTTTTTTCCGCGGTTTTTACCATGGTTTTTTCCACTTCGGCAAAAATTGGCCAACCCTGCCTAACAAAATAACAAAAATGTCTAACAAATATTTCTATACTGTCATTTTTATGAGGAATCGAAAAATGTTTTGGGTCAGCTAGAACAGTAGGATTATTTTTGTTGTTTTTATTATGATCTTAATTGTATCAGATCAATGCTGGACATTCAAATGCTAGACAACCTTTTCGTCAACAAGTATATTTACATGACAGCTTATCTGCCTAACCGGTACATTTGCCTGATAACTCTTTTTCCTTTATTTTATTTTTATACATTATTATAAATAAGACAGGAACTGACAAATAATAATAATAATGAATAACACACAATGAATAAAGTACATTAATTATAAATAAAGTACAATACATACAAAACTCTATTTAGCTGTCCAAAAATAAAACTTTAAAATAAATCTATATATACATAAATAAATAAAAAATATATACATTAGAAGGAAATAGCAAAACATTTTTTGAATTTCTATAATAAACTGACAGAGAAAGTCTGCTAATTTCATGCACTAATAAATAAATACAGATTTAGGAATGTTTTAAAAAGCAGCCACTCTAAATTTAAATAAAATGTTAAACTAATAATAAATTTTTATTAATGATTTAAAACATATATTTATTTGTGGTATTGTAACTATATATATATTATTTTTAATATATATATTTTTTCCCCTTTAGAGGTATTTTTGACTATATTAAAATACATTTGTATATGTACTTGTATGCGTATTTGTATATGTATCTACTATTTATTTATTTAGTAAGATGAATTTTTTTTTAATATTCTCAAGGGGGACAATGCTGTCAGGAGCAGGAGCTGTTAGTCAAACATACCTGTTGTATAAATGAACCATCATACAAATGACCTCAGGAAACTGAATTGTCTCGGAATTATGCAAGACTCATTTTAATAAAATATTTAATATCTTGAGTGATCTAGCAAATTTAGAATATTGATCTTTTTATTTCAGGTTACATTAAAAGTTATTTGCAGCATGCAAAAAAAAAAAAGGTAATTACATATAACTTATAGTTTGTTTCTTAAATTAGATGACCTACTATAAATTTTATTTGTTTAACTAGCATAATTTTTTTGTATTTATATATTACTTCATTACAGTGTTTCCGCTACGGTCGCATTTTTCGCAAAATGCGAAAAGACCTATCGAAAATGCGAAAATTGAGAAACACGTTTTCGCTTTTTTGCTAAAGCATTTTACAAACACAAATTGGAAAAAAAAAAAAAAAATCTTCGGCGAAAATATTATAACGAATCTCTCGTGGAAAAAAATCGCAACATTGATCAAGAAAAATTGATCAGTTCGTAATATAAGGTAAATCAAACGCATAAGAATCGCACACAGGAAATCAATTTGTAAATAAACGCCATCTTCAATTTTTCACACAGCTTTCCCAAAATGCTGAAACCATGGAGGTAGATGTATTAACCTTCTACCTCCATGGGCTAAACTAGATACTACGCTCGCATCGCAACACGGATATAAGTGAATCGGCGTATGCGTACGTCGGATCTAGTTTAGCCTTAGCCTTGTACTTGTACTTACCCAACCCCACGTGTAGAATGAAGTGAGTATGAGTACTCTGGAAAGTGGCTTGGCTTTGTTTTAAGTTAAAAGATACATTCGCTCACGTTTTCGTATGCTGTGTCTCGTTTTATTTTTGATATTTCTTGAATGTATTATGGTGAAATCGTGAAATTATGGATAAATATTTGATAAACAAGCGAAAAAATGAAAATCCTGAAATACAAGGAGATAATGAAAAGAAAATTAAAACTACAAATGCAAGCACCCTATCGATACCATCAAAAAATCTAATAATGAAATGGTGCTCTTTGTATAAATGGCTAGAAGTGGAATGGAGGAATAATATGCCACATTTCAAGTGTACGCTGTGTGTTTCTGCAAGAAAGTCCAATATTCTATCAAAGGATGCAACAGGTATGTTTATTATTTTATTTTTATAAAAATCTTAATTTTATTCTTCAGTTTTTTTTTATCTTAAAAAATAGAGGAACTTCCGACACTTTTAACGGAGAAAATTAAGAGCGGGCTCCAATTCCCGATGTAGGCCTATGACGCCATCGCTGTAGGATCCGGCTGTAGGCTTAATTGGCTGCCGTCGCGTCGTTTAGATTCCCCGTGTAGGCTTAAATTGACACCTGTGTTTCGATTCTCCGCGTGATGAGCGGGGCAGAATACTTGCTCCAAAAGAATATCTATTTTTAGATTTAGGAATTATATGAATAGATAAAAATTGTGTGCTACTGCTACTGATCTTTTTTTAGGACTGAGGACTATTACTCTCAAACTACGATTTTTACGAAAATTGAACGTTTATCGAAATTGAAAATTTATCTATATAATTGAATAATTAATAAATTTAAAAACGATGTTATAATTTGAAAAAAAAAAAAAAAAAAAAAAAAACCTAATATTCCTCCGTACTAAACTAAATTCTTTTGCCAGAATTACATTAAAATCTTTTTTTTTTTTTTTTTTTTAAGAAAAGAAAATTAATAGTAATTGGTGTTGAAATGGACAGTATCTTATTATTATTATTATTATTTTTATGTATACCATTATTATATTTGAGTAATAGATTTATAGTATTTTAACTGCAATAAAAATTAGAAAATATTTTATTTTTTTATCAGGCTATTTAATATAAATAATAAGGATCTTATTAAATATTAGAAAACTCAAAACTCACATTATTATTATTATTTTTTTTTAAGGACAGTGCGATTACATATGATTTAACATGCTAAATTTTTGAGAGCCATCCCTGATCTAAATCTAAATAAATAAATTGAATATCTTATTAATTTATATCTTAAAAATTATGCTTACTGAGTCTTTTTTTTTTTATTATTATATCTTTCAGGATGCCTCATTTATAAAGTAGACACCTTGAAAAAACATGAATTGAGTGTAGAACACAAAAATGCAGTACAGGAGATGCAACTTGTAAAAAGCAATGCCTGGGAACAATCTGTAGCCAAATCCGTATCTAAAGCAGAAGAGGCGATAATTTCAGCAATGAAAATTGTCTACTTGCAAGCTAAAGAAAATTTGGCCACTAGGAAATTTAGTTCTTTGAAAAATCTGTGCATCGATTTAGGCTGTCCAAATCTGTCCAATTTAAATGTAGGTACTACTAATTATGAGAGCTATGACAGCGTTCACGACATGGAAGTAGCTCTTTCTATGACTATCAGAGAAAAAATAATCAACAAAATTCAAGCGGCAAGATGGTTTTCCATTGTAATTGATGAATGTACGGATGTTTCTGTAGACCAAAGTCTTATAATATATGTTAAAGTACTTCATCAGGGTGAATTGTTCACACACTATTTATGTTTAGTCGACATGGAAGGCGCAAGTGCAAACTATATTTACTCTTCTGTAGTAAATACGCTGGAGAAAATGAATGTAGATATTTCTAAGTGTTCATCTTTAGGTACCGATGGCCCGTCAGTTATGACAGGCGTTAGAGCAGGAGTGGCTGCTCTTTTCAAAAAGAGAAATCCACATCTAATTTCGGTGCATTGTGTGGCACATAGGCTGGCATTAGCTGTTAGCCAAGCGGCATCGGAAAACGCATACTTAGTAAAATACCAGGATATTTTAAAACGAATCCATGCGTACTTTGAATGCTCTCCAACAAATACTAGGCGTCTAAAAAATGCCCAAGATGTTCTTGAACAGACAACAAAAAAGTTTATCAAATTATCAACGACTCGTTGGTTATCTTTGGGAAATTCAGTTTCAGCCCTTGAATGTAATTGGCAAGCTCTTGTTTTGGTATTAATGGAAGATAAACGTCCTGTTGCTCAGGGATTGCTAAAAAATATTACCACATATTTGTTTTTAGCAACTACTGCAATTATGAATGATGTTATGTTTAGCATCAACAAATTGAGTTTGACTTTTCAAAAATCAAATTTGGATTTTGAATGTGTTCAATTAAGCGTAGATGCTTGCATTAGGAATTTAGAAGAAATGAAAAAGGGAACGGGTACGCATTTGATGAATTTTTCAGATGCTGTTCCTCAAGAAGCAAATGAGAAATTTGAATTTCAGGGCCATTTAATTTCAGATGGGTTGAAACAGAGAGAAAGATTTTCTAACTTAATGACATCTTTTATAGATTTGATTATCAATAATATAAATGAAAGATTGGGAGACTTAGATAAAATTAAACTGTTTAACATATTTTTGCCTAGAAATATGCCCCAGAATTCTGCTGATTTGCAGAAATATGGTCTTGAGGAAATCAAATCCATTTTTAATTTGTTATCAGCCAACTCTCTTTTAAAAGAGTTTACTGAAATTGAAATGCAATCAGAATGGGCATTGTTCAAACATATTTTGCAACAAAGATGTAAGAAAATGAATTTCACGGATCTACTTTCGTTTTTGCATACAAATGATATGTCTGAACAATATCCATTAATGACCTCCTTAATAGAGTTTTGTGCAACAATTCCAATGCATACAGTTGATTGTGAAAGAGGTTTTAGCTGCCTAAATTTAATAAAAAATGACATTAGAAACAGGTTAACCACAAAAAATGTAAATAATCTGTTAATGATTAACATTGAAGGCCCTGATTGTGGGTTCAACTATCATGAAGCGTTTGTAAAATGGAGTAATATAAAAGAAAGAAAAATTATAAATTACAAACCAAAAAGTTTTGAATAACAATAAAAAAAATTCACTTATGTTACTTTATTTTTCTTTATTTTTGTAAGTTATTTTGTTATTTTCAGATACAGTATAAGCTTAATGATGTGTAACATGCTATAGTGATAACTATATCTACAGAAAAAAAAAAGTCATATCTAACATGTTCAGTTCATATTTCTTTAAAAAGTTTACAATATGAAATATAAAGTAAGAACTTAAAAAGTATAATATTTTTCATGCCTGCCAATAAATGTGTTAAAATATATGCTATGCTTGCACTATATTCGAATTGATCTTGTTACTGTGGTAAGTACAATTATTAATTACTTTTTCTTTTTAGTTTCAAATTAAAAAATAAAAAAAAAATTGTTACTTTATATGTACAACTTTTTTACCTCATTAAAAGCTTTTAAGTTTACTTTACAAATGAAAATCAAATACATCTAGACGTTTAGAATACTGTGTGAACAGATATTAATCTTTTTCTATTGTTTCCGGTATTTTAGCATTTTGCTAAAGCTTTTTTTCTGATTTTAGCTTTTTTGCTAAAGAAAATTTTCTCTCAGCTTAAACCCTGCTTCATTAATAGCTAAACTGTAAAAGCAACCTGCAGATTTATAAATAGCATATGACAACAATTACATCTTGCAGATAAAAAAGTAATAGTTTGTTTATGTTTCATTTTTTTCAGGACATGTTTTTGCATATTTTATTATACTATATGTTAACAAAATACTATTGAATGAGACATGGAAGAAAAATCTTTCTGATATTTTTTCTTATAACTAAATCTTTGAGATGGAAAATAATTTATCATTACTTTAAGAAAATAATGTTAAATTAATATCTAAAAGAAAATAAATTTAGAAAACAGATAAATTTTCATAATTTAAAAATATATTAAAACACTTACGTTTCAAAAGTGAATTCAGTTTAAAAAAATACTAATCTATATATTTTTTAAAGCTTTTATTATTTTAACATATTTTAATATAATAATGCTTAAAAAAAAAAAAAGAATGCTAAAACAAAAAAAAAGAATCAAATTCTGAATGTACTTATGTTCAAGATCTCTTGACTAAAGCAGAAGTTTCAAATTTCTGGAGATTTTCACTTATAACCAGTATTAGGGTAGTCAAAGGTAACAAATGCTCAGGATGACTGAACTTGGTGTTAAATGCTAAATATCAGGTTAATAATTTATCCCTGCAACAGAGTTTAGTTTTGACAGCAATCACATAAATTACTGCTTTTAAATAAATTGCTTATATGATTCTCCAACATATTAATTCCTTTATGCCAGATGACCGTATTTTTACATGTTTGTATACTAGGGCATAGTCAGGGTGGGGAAGGAGCTATAGAGGGAGGGGAGGAGGGGGGGGGGTCGTGTCCCCAGTCCGCACCAAATACATTGAAATTAAATAAATTTTCAATTTTTACCATCGAAACAAACTAATAAGTCATTCTCAGACTCTTGCAGATAATGTCTCTGCTTATGCCCCCTGTCTACAGATATATACACATTAAAGTTTGAAATATTGGCTGTGGAGTAAAAAAAATTGGTAAAAATCATTTAAGGAGAAATTTAGATTCACACTTAGATTAAACATTTTATATACCTGTTTTATCGTGACATCAGCCCTTTTGCCAGCACCTTTGCCATGCAATCTAACAATTTCTCTTAGAGCTGTAGCAGCACCATGTCTTACACCCCAAGAAGCATTAAGGAGGTCATGCACTAAAATATCACTGAAGGATTCTAAAGGCCACTGCACAGACTGGAAAAAAAGAACACATTTTAACTATTGTAACCAGTAATGTAAATCAAACAATATAAAAAGTAGAAAATATACCTAGAAGAAAGAAAATATCAATTACAAAATCATATTCTTTTTTATTAAGTAGTAATACATAAGATTATTTTATTACTAATGAAAAAGTAAATAAAATACAGTAAAACTTCGATTAATCCTGGTTTCTATTAACTGAGCCAATATAACACAGTTAGATTTTTTCTTCTTCTTCTGAATGAGCCTTGAAAAACATGATTTTATGTGAAAGTAATGAATAGATTTATTTTGTAATATGACATCGTTCTTCATATAGCCAATGGACTAAGGGATGATAGATGCAAAGAAGAGACATTACAAAAAGAAATTTATCACTCATACTCTTTAATGTAAAGAAAATCTAAATGAAGCTCTGAAAAAAAAAAAAAAAAAAAAAAAAAAAAAATGTGAAGGAAGTAATCTACATAATTGCCCAGGCTTAGCAATTAGTTAATGCAGCGACAATTCAAAAATCATTCCACAAAATATTTGTTCAAAAGAGAGAGCATGTATGCCAGCAAACAGAAAACATACCAACAGATGGAGAATTTTTTGAGATTATCAATGGCTTTAGAGGGTGTGAAGAACTTCTGAAAGAGGACATTTTCGATGGCTGGACATTGAAAACCAATACTCAAGATTTTAAATCTTTAATGATAAAAAAATCATACAAATTGTTGATCTTTCCTCAGGTGTTAATGATGTGGACAATGAGGACCAGAGCTTTGAGGATTCAAGGATTATAAGTCATATTGGAGATGTTCAAGTACTAACAACTGCCCTAAAGTATTTGGAGCAAAGAAGTGATTTTATGAGATAGATCTTCTGTTGCTCAAAAATTGGCATGGTAGAAATTCTGTATAATTTTTTCTTGAGATTTGGGTTATTTTTGAAAATGCATTTTTCAATATTCAACTTAGTATACTTAAGAAAATTTCAATTTGCTTTTTGAAATTTACTTATGTAGTTGAGTCGTGAAGCATAACTTTATAAAAAAATGTTTTTTAAATGATAAAAATAAACAATCGTTTTTTTTTTTTTTTTAAAGATGTTATATTTGCGAGCATAGTGAGTTTTTATACGCAGTTTCTATTAACCGAGATTTCCTATAGCCAAGGTATTATTAGCAGTCCTAATTAGCTTGGATAGTTGAAGTTTTACTGTATTTATTAAAAAAGTTCACTTTCTTCAGCTCCCTGAATGATGTTTGACATGATAACGCTTCTCAATTTGTTTGATCTTCTGTTTGACATTTGGTATTGCAATGCCAAGTTTTTAAAAAAGTCACAGTTGTACATTCCCTATTAATGTAAGGTAAACTCAAAATTTTCTCTCTTCTGTTAGAAAGTATATATATATATATATAAAACATAAAATACATTAGAAAATTTTAGACTACATCACATACACTAAGCGACAAAAAAAAAAAAAAAAAAAGCCGCACTTGGATATTTTCCTTTTCACCTTCTACAACCACCAATTTTATCATTTAAAAAGCAAATTTTTGAACAGATTTTATTATGTTGTCCTCCACATACACTTTAACAATGAGTCCAGTGTTAAAAATAAAATGCAATTGTCAGAAAAACTATAATTTTAGAAATTATTTCAAAAATAGTAATAATAAGGCAGTTAACAATGCCACAAAAAGCAGTAATTTTTGAATGAAAAGCAAAAAATATTTTAATATGTGAGATGGTAAAATAATTAAATGTTAACGAAATATTGGTAAAATAGGTTTTAGCAAGATATAAAATTTTTTGGCCGTTTAAACTGGAAATTTGGCTTTAGGCGGCCATGTTGCTCATCTAAACGAGATGCCCGTAAGTTAAAAAGTCATTGCTTATAAGATCGGTTTGTATTACATTTAGAACATAAAATGGATTAAGAAAAGTGTTTAGCAGCATAATTTCTTTAACTACAGTGCAGCAACTATTAAACAAAGCAGGTTTAAATGACAGAAAATTTGAAAAAATTCCATTCTTACTGAAGAGAATTAGGAAAACAAGACCTCAGATGGCTAAAAAAATTAAAAAATGATTAGTTAATTATTGGGCTGAACTGGTTCTCTCTAATGAGTCAAGTTTAAATTAATTCGAGCTGAAGAAAATAAGTAGATCTGACAACAAAAATATCACCAACTTAATGAAAATTGCACTTTTAAAACAGTGACACATTCTCTGTACATTATGGTACGGAGTGCATAATTTTTCAAACAGTCGGGCAAATTTTTATACTCAAAGGATCAATTAACTCGAAATAAAACACAGTCTTTATAAAAGTGGTGCCTGACCGACCATTTTGGAGGTATCTTGGACATTTCCGCAATCAGCATTTCAAGATGATAATGCACCTTACTACACGGCATCTGTCGTAAGTTTATTAACTTCAAATTGTCAAAATTTCCTATCCATTCCCATGAAAACCTATAATTCTGCAAGTAATCATATATTTTTTCACTTTAAATCCCACAAAAGATATAGTAGAATTTCTTCTTTACCAGACATGTGAATAAGTCCTAATCGCGATCTGCTCGTAAATGTTTCGTCTATAAAAAGGCGGGGGTGAGGTAAGAGGATTCGAAATTTGCAGCATACAACTCTGCCAGAACTAGAAAAAATTATTTGTGGTAGTTGGCACATTGAAATTTATGAGATTTATAATAAAACACTGTATAATACTACGCCATAGTGCATAAAGCAGTAATTCCATATAAAGGTGGAATTAACCCAATACAGAATACATATTTTTAATAAAAAATTTCTTAGATCTAACAAATAAATAGTTTTATTTCATATATTAAAATATAACTTGTTTATTTCATATAATAAATCATAATAGAATACAAAGGGTATGGTTATTGCATTATGTTTAAAATGAAAGTTTTGTGCAGATTCTTAGAAAGTACTTTGTAGAGTGAAATAAAGCGAATTATTATATCAAAAATGTACATAGGTATCATTTAATCCCTTTGGTATTATGCAAACAAGACAGTTTTATTTGTTTCAACCCTTAATTTTAAAGTTATTACAAATAAAAAAGGTATAAGTAATTTTTTCTGCAGTGCGGTTTTTTTTTTTTTTTTTTTTTTTGTCGCTTAGTGTATATAGCATTTTTTACGAACAATCCCACCATGCTAAAATGAAATACCAACAACAAATGGCTTTTGCTTTAGAAAAAATCAAACTTTGAAACCTTTTTTGGTGTCATTCTGTATATGTATGTAATGTATCCTAGATGTTATGAAAAGATACAGAAGCAAATTAAACATCATTTTTTTAATTATTATTATTGGGTGTCCAGCATCCCATCTGAAGCACTTTGAAAATTGAGACAACTGGGATATAAACATATTATTTTGGGCAAGGGTCGTGTTTTTTTTTTCGTATTTTTATAGCAACTCTTAGTATTGCAAAAGATGCTCTTCCGTTAGTGAAATCTTCATTTAAACTCTTAGTTTTTCCTCTACACACTAAAAGCTCAGCATATTTCCTTTAACATTTATCACTTTTTAATGGTCAATTTGATAGTGATTAACATCCCAGGTTTTGTTAAGAATTTTCAGAAAATAATTAAATCCAAAACACAGAAAAATGGAAAAAAAAAAAATTAAGTATTTTAGCTTTTAAACTTTGTCCATTTTGAGATTGCTTGTGTTATAAAATACTTTATAAAAAAAAAATAAAGCTTACAGGGAAAGTTCAATTATTTTTGAACTACAAATTTTGAATAGTGTTTGCATTTAGCTACTATAAAATACTAAATTTCTCTCTCTCTCTCTCTATATATATATATATAGTATATATAAACTAGTATGTTGCAGTTACCAGAATTTACTTTATACAATCTTATACAGATTTATGCGGTATAAATTAATTATTAACCCTTTGAGTACTGAATTATTTGAAGATTTTTATGCCCATGGGACAGATTTAATTTGTCGCTATATGGAATAACACTTTCGCGACTGCATGATTTTGAATTTTTTACAGTAAGGTCCGCCTGTGGGCATTATTCTCCCATGTTACAATATTTCAGAACAAAATTTTCTGTATTCACATTTATATTACAAATGGATATACATTATAATTTTATTCTTTCTAATCAAAGTATTTGTATCCATAGTATATTTCATTGTAACATTGTGAATCTTGATTATATATTTAAGAAAAAAATAGCATACAAATTGCAAAAGAAACGCCCACTGGTGGAGTTACACATTTTCAAATGATGTGAATCTACGTCAGCGGTCGCAAAAGTGTTAATGTGTAAAAGTAATACATTTTATTTGGAATATACTTATATAGTATGGTTGTAAGATATCATAAAAAATGCCAGGAAAGTGTTTGCAATCAACGCCCATTGGCGGGGGTGCCACAAACATCAACGCCTACTTCTTAAATTCAGATGACGAGTCAGACTCGTCCACCATAACTTCGCCCAAGTAAGCAGATGATGAGTCTCACTCGTCAAATGTACCTAAAGGGTTAAAATTATTTTTCATGATGAATGCAGACGATTTTTATCCCAGAGAAGTGTAACACTAAACGCCAAAAGAAAGTCAATTTTGTGCCAACATCAGGAGAAATAAGATTTTTTTTCCATTAAAAGAAAACATAACTTTTTAAAAATATCACAGGTCCATTGTTCAGCCATTCGTTTTAAAGGTTTCGGCAAGTTCTTTTAAAAGATATCTACATTGAATAATAATTTAATGCCTCCAAAAATGTGCAAATATTCAGCCAAACACGCCAAATGTTCAGTTGCAATATCATAAAGCTGGAAGATTTTTACTTTATTTTAATTTCAATTCAATTTCATACATTCTTTACTTTGTATTTTCTTTAAGTCAAAAATTTCATAAGCACTACTTCAACCTGAAAAGTGTTGGGTGGACCAGCTAGTATATTTATTTTCTTATATAATTTGATTGGTTTTAAATTAATTTAATATTAACTTCATAAACTTAATATAACCTACCTCTTCCCACAGATTCTCAGAACTGTAATCAACAGATGAATCTTCAACTGATTTTTCATTCTTCCTTCTTTTGATAAAATTTGCATTATCAGATCTACAAGGAGTTAAATAATATCTAAATTAAAATAAATACTTAAATAAAAAGTAATAATTTATAATATAGGTTAAAAACAAATAAAATATTTTATGTACTTATAAATTCAAACACTGCCAACCTCTGGGACACCACCAAGTGGTTCCAGCCCAGTGGCAAAAAGTTTTGTAGCTGTCTGCGACAGGCTTTTAAAATTTCATAATCTATCTGCAAAATTTGCGTGTAATCAGGGGTGAAAATGGCTTACACTCAAAAAGCCTGAAAGCTAAAGTAAGCACGAGTGCTTACTTTATTCGCCTGATGAAGGGTAGCGTGTTTTTTCGACCCGAAACAATTGTTGTGAGTTTATTGCATTTTATGGCGTTTATTCAAAGTTTGTAAGTAATAAAAGTATTAGTTTTAGTTTTGATACAGAAATTTTTTTAAAGTGAATTGTTATTCGAAAGTTGCAGATAAATTTTTTTATCGGTGCAGACAAAAACTGTCCGCAAGCCGTTTTTCTGTGTACGCAACTATGTCGCCATGTTGCGGTGTTTCAGGCACTGGGGGTTCCAGTACTCCCCTTACTCTAGATATCCATAAATAAAAATAGCCATGTAAAACACTACACTTAAATGCTACTATAATTATTACATATCACAACTATAGTTTCTACTTGGCTAGAATTATTTTAATTTTTTAATGACTAAAGTGCTAATGTATATGCGGTATTGCAAAATAATATTAAATTTCATTTCTCCTTTTATATTTAATAGCAATTATGTCCATTTGAATAACAAGACAGGATGGCATCCAATCAAGCCCGAAGCTAAAATGCCTTATAGAAGAGGGAAGGGATGGTCATGATTGGTTGGTGGTTCACCTTCTTCGGAACAGGTCCAGGGACTGATCTGGAGGAGAACATTTATGATGCTGGATACATGTCCAATGGGATTAGGTATATATGTTATGACACTTTACTAAGTAAGACATATAACTAATACTTGCGTAAGCTAAACTAGGTTTATCGTCTTAAAAAGAAAAAACCCTTATTCAACCAGGATTATATTAATCCATATAGATTGTATCTATAGTCATTTTGTTCAACCAAATCCAAGGATTCCCACTAAAGCACAAGATTGTGAGAATCTTGCATATTTTTCTTTTTTCATTTCCTCACTTAAGATTTTTAACACTGAGAGAAATTCGTGCACACTTCTGGGACAATTTATTAAAATTTTTGGTCCGAAAACAGCTCATTCATAAAAATCAACACTTGAAATAGGAAAACTTTCACCTTTCACAAAAATCATCAAATTGAAACAGACATTTCAAAAAAGTTAAAAGTTTTGAAAGAAACTTTAATTGGAAAATTATGTATCAGCTGAAATAAAAAAAAAAAAAAAGAAAGAAAGAAATCTCACTCTGATTCTAAATAATGGTGAAAAATTCTCACACAGTTTTTACCTCTGATAAAAACCCTGCAATCCTCTTCCTTGTTACGAACGTCATCAATTTCTATTTTGACAGCTCTAGGAAGAGCCGCCTACATTTTCTTCCCATTGCATAAGGTGAGTGAATGAAGAAGAGAAATTTCTTTTTCATTTAAAAAATAACCCAATTAAAAAAAAAAAAAAAAATCTGGTGTGACTCTACGCGACTTTCCAAACATTTAATTAATGGCTGTATAAATAAATAAAAGTAAGAAAAGATGTTAAATACACAAAAGAGAAAGCTATATAATAAGGTTTTTGAGTATTTTTGCCAAATAGTATGTTATTTAATTAATTGCTACTGCACTTCAAATATTTTGACCCCATCGCCATAATTATAACAGGGTTGTCCCGTAAACAGGAGAATAAAATTCCCTGAATTTTCCAGGTTTTCTACAAAAATATAAAAAAAAAATTTCAGTCTAACCGTATATTGAACATTGGTTGTGTTCAGGGCAAATCAATTATGGTATCACTTGAAAACATAAAAGTTACATATAGTGATAGCATATATTGCTTAAAAGCAAGATAAGAAATTTCTTTTATGAGCGAAAAAGAAGGGTGGGGATGATTAAAACAAATTGTAGAAGCTAAAAGAAAAAAAAAAAAAAAAAAAAAAAAAACAGAAAAATGACCCTACGTTGGCGGACAAATTGTTTATTTTTTTGGCAATCATCTTATAAAATTCCCGGACTTTTCCCAGACTTTTATAATCAATTTTTGAATTCCCTGACAATTCCAGGTTCTCCAGGTAGTGTGACAATCCTGTTATAATGAATATTCAGTTGTGTCCTTGTAAAAATCTATAAGTGTTAGATTCACCAAAATCCATACAGTTCATAGACAGTGACCTATAAACTTGTAGCTCAATTGAATAAGGAATTTAGATACCATTGCATTTTAAATAATTTCAGCCCACAGGTCATAATGATAATGAATTTTTCATTGCATCCCTGTAAAAAAAAAACTATAAGTGCTAGATTCACTAAATTCTAAACAGTTCGTGCAACAGTGAATATTCAGTTGTGGCCTTGTAAAAATCTATAAGTATTAGATTCACCAAAATCCATACAGTTCATACGACAGTGACCTATAAACTTGTAGCTCAATTGAATAAGGAATTTAGATACTATTGCATTTTAAATAATTTCAGCCCACAGGTCATAATGATAATGAATTTTTCATTGCATCCCTGTAAAAAAACTATAAGTGCTAGATTCACAAAATTCTAAACAGTTTGTTCTTATGGTGACCTATAATGTGTGCATAATTTTTTAGCTCAATCGAATAAAGTGTTCAGATGATATTGCACTTTTAAAGGTTTGAGCCATATTTCACAATGACAAAGAATTTTTCTTTGCACTTGTAAAAAATCTATAAGAGCTAGATCCAACAAAATCAACAGGGTTTGTGCTACAGTGACCTATAACATACTATGGCCACCAATTTTCAGCTCATTTGAACAAAGTGTTCAGATGCTATTGCATTCACTCGTATACATACACACATACATCACTATAAAAATAGCAAAAATGTACTCAGGGTACCTGAAAATGTGTAGAAACACCAAAATCTCAAATTCGGATTTTTGACATGATTGCAATACTTACCTTACATAAGTGTATTCAGAAAGTAAAAAATCATATACAACCATTTAACTGAAATATTTTTATAAAATATGTCTTAAATTAAGTAAATTAACCTTTTCTGTGTTATGAAAGCTTCAGAAAATTATTTTATGTACTTTTCAAGATAGGTAAACTTAAAAATGAAAGTAATCCAAATATTAAGTACATATGCTTTGAATAAATAAATAAATAACTTTTTCAAAATCAAAAAATAGTTATGTACTGCACACCACAATCACCTGATGGATATTTTAGGAGAATATAAGGTTGCCATGAAAATTGTTTGATTCTATGAAACTTTTATAAGTGAAATGTTTTATCCTATTTCAATGTTAAATACCATCTTAAATAATGCTTTGACATTTAAATGATTTGCTTCAGCATGCTTATCACTTATTTCTGTACAAATTGCCAAATTCCATGTTTTTATTATAAAAGAGAGTGAAAAATACACTATACATTGAAAAACAGCAGCAGCTTATTTTTCTAATTTATAAATTTTTTGACTAAAAATCAAATTTGCCTGAATTGTGATATAAAATTTCTTTGCAATGCAGTTACTGTGATACATTTTAATCGATGAAAAAATTAAAAGACATTGAAAATATCACAGTTAAGATTATAATGCAATTATGCATAAAAATATATTAATTGCAAAACTCATAATGTGTACCAGAAAATGCAATGTCCCCCCTCCCCCATTTTAAATTAAACTTTAATCAGAAGTAATTTAATAATCAATGTGGACGATAAAAGTATATTTACTCATTACCCATTTGAAGCGAAGTCAGTATCATTCTCAAATGATAACTTTTTCCTCTTACTCTGTTTCATAATGCAAGATTTATCAGGTGACAGAGAGATATTTTCATTTCCAGGAGAATCAGTCTGGGCAGGAAAAAGATAAAAGAATTAAAATATAATAATAAGAACTTGCAAGAAATCATTAAAACAAGTATAAGGCAAACTTTAATATTGTTTCTTTAAAAACTCCAATTTTCAACCGAATTTTATCAATTTTTGGATTGTGATTTCATAATCAGCATTTTTAGCCAATTTTAAATTTTGTCAAAATTGGTTAAAAATTTTTGATTTTTTTAAAGCTTGATTATACTTTAATTTGAAAAAAAATATATGATTTTTCATTTAACATGAATCGTAAGACTGACAGTTCATAAATTTTGAAACATCAATGCAAAGTAGCCTGAAAAAATGCATTTTAATTAATTAAACATATGTAATCACAAATACTAAAAAATTTAATGACATAATCATTTTATAACAATACTAAAGCAGTTATAATATTAATTTTAAAAATAAATATTTAAATATGTATATATATATATCAGATTAAAAAAATAATAATGATAAACCTAAAAACCCCAAATTCATTAAAGTTTATACTTTTTCCTGTTTTATTTGAGATGTAGCTTCAGCCTGAGTAATTTGAAAATCTTCTTTAGAGATGAAACTTGAGTCAATTCCAAGAAATGATGAAAAATTGAGACCTAAATGCTTATTCAGCAATTCTCTCTGTTTTGCTAAATGTTCTTGAGGGTCAATATCTACAAAAAAAAAAAAAAAAAAAAAAAAAAAAATTAAAAAAAAAAAAATAAATAAATAAATAAATAAATAAAAATACATATTGAAAAAAATATTGCTAAAACCTATCAACTCCTTTTTTACAGCATGAGTATTAAAGATTTTAATTTATATTAAAATACAGGGTTCATATTCAAATGCTTGAAAAAAAAAAAAAAAAAAAAAAACATATATATAATAATGATGATCTATTAAGCATAATAGATTATATATAAATAAACAAATAATCTTTGTTTTTTCCAATTAACAAAATTTCCAGATCATTTAAATTAATTATTATTTTAAATTTAATGATAAATTCTATCGACAAACCAAAGGAATCCCGATGGGATCATCAATTTCAGGAACATTAACAGAAATAAAACTAAGATTAATTGAAAACGAAAATATTAAAAGCAATTTCAAAGAAATAAAATATTGGTACAGATACATGGATGATGCGTTTGCTATAATAAATAATACCCCCCCCCCCAAAAAAAAAAAAAAAAAAAAAAAAAACAATACTTGATAAATTAAATGAAATTGATACAGATACCAGATTTACACTTGAAATAGAAAAAGAAAATCATTAAGTTTTTTAGATGTTGCTATAACAAAAACTCCTGAAACTACAGTCTACCAAAAACAAAATAACAGTAATGAAATTATAATTGTCAAATGTTAAACCCCTTATAGGTATAAACTAGCAACTATACAATCTTATATAAACTAAGCAATAAATATATGTTCCAATAAAACCTTAATAAAACAAGAATTCCATAAAATTATAGAAATATGTCAAAATGCAGGATACAAAAAGAACTACTTGATAAATAAACTTTATAAAAATAGAATTTAAAAAACTTAACCATATAAATAGAGCATAGAAACCAAAACAAAAATACATATTCTCAATCCAATATAACAAAGGTACAAGTAATAAGATAAAGACAGAAGCTGCCAACTTAAACATAAACATCCAAATAAAACCCAATAGTAAAATTTTTCAAAGGATTAGAAAAGACAAAGACAAAATTCACTTTACAGAAACTGCAGGAATATATAAAATAAATTTTACAAATGAAGAAGAAAAAACTGGCATGACTGAACTAAAATTAAAAACGTGCATAAAAGAACATGAAAATGACATCAAATACAATAAAATAACAACTGTCTTAACTAAAATAAATCAAAAAGAAAATATAAAAATCGATTTCAAGAATTTTTTTAAACTGGCCCATTACAATAATTATTATGCTATAAAAAGAGAAGCTATTGAAATTTTGAGAAATAGCGATTCCTGCAACTTCTCGGAACCAGTAGAAATCAACGAAAAGTGGCACACTATGCTGGAGGAGAAGAAGAGGAAGAGACAAGCGGCAAGACCGTCGATAGTCAGTTCACTTAACATGCCTGAGGAAGGCTCCAGCATATAGCAAAAAGCGCTAGTGTAAGGTGATTTAAAAAAATGGTTTTTAGTAGTTTTTAATGTAAATTTTAAGTAATAATTTTTAAAATACGATTTAAAAATAACAATTTACATAAAAAAACAATTTTGATTTTTTTGACTGAATCTTTCTTATTTTTTAATTACAAACTTAGAAATACTTTTTAATTTTTTATTGTATGTAAGTGTAGATAAATTTATTTTTACAGATCTACATTATAATGTTTATAACATTTATAACAGGGACAAGATTGGTAAGAAAGCAGAAATGATACAAATTTCTTACTTAATGGCATTCTAGGTATCAGGGGCAACTGCAAATTCATGAAAAAATACCAAATATTTTAGTGAGAAAAAGTTTTTGTAAGGGGTAGTGAAATCCAGTCCTCTCTTATTATGAAAAATATTAATTTTAATTAGGTTTAAAAATCATATGATATGAAATTGATATTTTAGTCTTATTTTATGAATTTAACAATAAGAAAAACAGGAATTTTGGTACTGAAAATGAAATAAATACTTGAAATCGGATAAAATATTTGAACACAATCATGAATAAAGTATGTCATTAAGCAAGAAATCTGACTATCGTTTTAATTATTAGCAAAAGCTAAAATTGTCTTTAATGCCAAACACCAGTTAGATTTCTCAAAAATTTTAGCTATCTGTCTTAACCGTGATAAAATTGTTAATGAAAAATCTGATTTCACATTGTTGTATACAGCTTGGATTTTTTTTTTTTTTTTTAAATGTATATATGTGTTTGTTCCTGCTGTTCTATTGACTGGTTGAAGTTGAATTGCTCCTCTCCCTTTTTTTTTTTAAGCTTTCAGGGGTGGCACCAGCTAGGGGGCCGAGAGGGGGGGTGGGTCCATGACCCCCCCCCCCCTCCATTGGGGCATATTCCTAAAATCAGTCAGGGAAAAAACAAAAAATTTACAGTTTTTCTCCTTTTTGCAGCATTTTTCTTTCCTTTTACAAATTTGGAGAATTCCAGTTTTTGCATTCAATAGAAGAAAGTATTGGATTCGTAAAAATTTTCAGCTTCCAGGTTTCCTAGATTGTACATGTTTTGAGAGTTCCAGAATACATTTTGACCATGATATTTTTAGAAAATGTCTGTCTGTCTATGTGTGACAAAACAATTTTCTAACCGTATCTCAAAAACTACTGCACAGAATTACATATAAGTTTGTATGTAGTTGCACCATGACATAAATTAGTGTCTGCAAACTTTATAACTGTAACTTTTACTGTAAGGCTATGTATCAGATTCTATCGTATATAGTTACATAAAACTTGGTATATGAGAGGGCCATTTTAAAACAATATACTGATTCAATTTAGGTGCATATGAGTTAATAGGTTGCGCTGATGTTCTGTAATTTACTCCGTGAATAGGAAGACAACTTCTATTGAAAGGCCACCACTCTGGAGAGCCAATTTACCATGGCACGGTGGGCGGTCCCCTTAGGGAAATTCCACTGTGATCAACGGATACGAAGATTAATTTTTTCTTAAGAATATTACTTTAGGCACCCTGTACTGTACAGACTTTTTTCTGCAGAAAGAAAAGAGTATACACTCAGAGTATGGCACGATGATCTCCAAAACACGAGGAGTACAACAAATGGAATGGTAAAAATATCAACAGTAATATTATTAACAAGATTGCAGTTTTTGATAAATATTCATATAATAAACTCTATCTATATCGTGCCCCCCTGTCAGGAAATGATGTCCCCCCCCCCCCCCCCGTCGGGGAATTTCTCGTGCCACTACTGCTTACTTTTGCCTCCTAGGTAGTAGCGCATGATTTCTGTACCTGAGGAATAAAGGCCATGTCTTTTTTAAATTGCTAGTACTTGCATTTATTATGGTGTGTAAAGAAGTTTTAAAGTTTAAACTCAGATTAATATAGCAAAATATAATACTTCACTGGCATACACTTTCAAATGCATATTCATATAAAATTATATACTACGAAATTATTTTAAGAACTCTACAAAACAAATATGCATAAAATAAATTCAATTTTATCATAATTCTAAGAATAAATAACACCAATAATTTAATTACCCATATTTTCATCCATTTCCACATGTGAACTCTCACATGCAAGGAGATTACTGCCATTTTTTATAACTTTATTGATGTCAAATTCTGAAAACTTCATTCGACCAGCCAAAGATGAATCTTTAATATCAGATGTGTCATTTTCTAAAAATATAAAAATCCAGACCGCATAAATAAGTGAAGAAAACATTTAGATATAAATATTCAATGCATAAATCAGTTATTTAAAAATAAATTGTAAATAAACACTATAAAATTTTAAAAAAGGGGAAAAGAAAAAAGAAGAAGCACAATTATTTTGAGTCAAAATAAATAAACACAATCTTTCATTAGGTAAGAAAAAGCAGGCATGACTACAGTGGAAAGCTGTAATGCTCGAGTGTTTTTTCTCATCCGATGAATAGGGGGAAATAATTGTTACTGTTTTTTTCTGAATTTTATGTCTTTGCTTACAAAGTTCTTATTCTTTATCTTTCAACACTAAGTTTTCTTTATTCTTTCCGTATTTTGAGTGTCTGTCTGTCATTATTCAATAGTTTTAAAAAATAAATAATTATAGTAAAATGCAGCAACAGATATAGAAAATTATGCTTTAGAAATACCTTATGTACCTTGTGCATTAAATAATACCTATTACAGTGTGACCACGTTTGTTGTGCTTACCATACAAGATTATTCTAAAGACAGAAGGATGTCAAATTGAGTGACAGGTGGGTTAATATCAAGTCATTCTGCATTCCAGTATTACTTATTTTCTCTCAATCACAAGGGTTATCACCCCTATTTTAACAGTGGACTCTTTGAGTCAGAACAAGTGCAGACGCAGAGACTCCCATGGTCGCAAGAAATGTGGTCAAATCTACGCACATTACATAGCAAAAAAATTTTACACTACTTATGACATTATGCAATGCTATATTATCTCCGAGAAAATACAGGTCATATAGCAACTATTAGTAATACAATAATATTAGTATTTGAACTAATATAGATTATTTCTAAAGAGAAATTAATAAGGAAAAATAATCACCATTTTTTACAGAACCAACTGGATTCCAACAAGGGACATTGCTTATTATGGCTTCAATTGCTTGACCAGCTGCTATTCTAGTATCCCAATTAGTGCTATAAAGGTAACGCCTCACCTAAAAAATAAAATGAAACACTCAACTTTTATAAATAATAATAAAGAATTATTAATTTAAATTTAAATTAATTAATTTCTGAATCCCATAAAATTAAGAAATGATAAATTTTAAAGTAGTATATGCAAAGTGCAGTAAATGGAGAGGTTAGTAATGGACTGCATTAAATGATAATTTATTTACAGCACTTACATGTTTACACTTTTAGTTTAGTAATTTAGTATAAAAGGATGAGGTTATATTAAACACAGAAAAAGAGGAACTGGAGATAATATCCTTCATCGGGACAGAAGAATAAAATTAATAATAATTAAATCAGCGATAATGAATAATTTTTTTTTTTTTTTTTTTTTTTTTTTTTTTTTAATTTAGATTGCTGAATTTACTTGAATTTTACATCAGATTAATTTTTAATAAGGACAGGTGCGAAATAATAATTTCATTCAGTATGGTATAAATAACGAACAAACACTTTTAAAACTATTAGACAATAGTAAAACAATTTTAGAAATCTAATGTGCACATCATTTCACTTTCTTAGATTGGATACAATTTTCTATACATATTGTTAAGAAAATGTTAATCTTCTTGTGCGTTGAAAGTGGTTTGTAAATAAATAGGTAAGTTCTAATAAATGAATGCACATTATTCAAGGAAAATTCTAGAAACTAATAAAACTATTATTCATATTACAGAAGTAAATACTTAACATGCAAGCAAAAATCTTAAAAACTGTAACACAGATGCAGAATGAATGGTGAAAGAAAAAAGACATATTAATATTATATCATATGGTTATTATTAAAAATATTTATTTATACAGTAATATTTGGGAGTTCTTAATACATTGTACACCAAATTAAACATTCAAAAATGAGAAATTTCTATAAAAATAACAAAATTGAACATGAAATTCAGAGACACCTAAATTTTCAAAAACCTGAAGTATCCCCCCCTGCAAATGTCACTCGTTCAGAAACAGCAATCAATAGCTTGTCACATAGTCGCTCAATTCAAAACACACAGTCTATAAGTCTGATTTAATTTTAATTCGCTTAAAAGTGAGCTGGCTACTTTTATACTCTACAACAATGGTTAGTGAGTGCAGATAAAACTGTAGATTATTCCAGAAGGAGCTAGCTAATTTTGGTCTAAATTGAGATAGAGCTTTTCAGAATTTGGCAGCTAGCTATTTTTATCTTTCACCTAATTTGGTCATCATAGTAGTTAAGAATGTAGCTAATACCAAATAAACAGAAGGCATTATTTTTTCTCCCATGCCTTTACCTTTAAATATATTTTTGCTGCAATAACAGTTCTAATAAAAAAATGAACTAACAATATTATGACACTGGTTCTATTACTAAGTTCTGTTTAAATTGCCTGTTAGTGGATAATTCATTTGAAATCTGTACAACAGGAGATCATGTAGTGTCCAAAAAGCAAAGTGCAAAACTAGAGGCTATAAAAAACTTTCAATACAAAATTAAATTTTTTACTGTTTTTTAGTTACATGAAATATATACAGGCATAAGTATATGCAGTGCAGACATCATGAAAATCTTGTAAAATCACAGATATCTCTAAAATAAGTGACCAAAACTGGAAGTGTACAACTAGATGTTATGACTATCTCAAAATACAAAATTTCAACATTTAATAGCTAACAATCTGAGTTACACGAGGTCCAGTGGCAGAAACACCGCGACATAGTCACGGACACAGAAAAACGGCTTGCAGACAGTTTTTGCCTGCACTGATAAAAAAAAAAAAATTGTCCACAACTTTCGAATAACAATTCACTTATAAAAATTTCTATATCAAAACTAAAACTAATACTTTTCTTATTTATAATTATTTATATTGTGTTATGCCAAACATTGCTATAAAATATTTAATTGAATGAATACAATTGTTTATACTATATTGTTCTGTAGTAAAATTGTATTCGTGTATTGTTGTACGAGATCACCACTGATGTTAAGCCAGCCAGCCTCCCCCCCCCCTCCCCAATGAGCTTTCAGGACTTTTGAGTGTAAGCCATTTTCACCACTGATTACACGCAAATTTTGCAGACAGATTAGGAAATTTAAAAGCCTGTCGCAGACAGCTACAAAACTTTCTGCCACTGGGACACGAGGTATAATATATGTTTCGTAAACTGGATTACAATATTTCCTTTACTTCATAAAAGGAAGTAAAAATGTACAAAATTGTTCAGATTTATATATAACAATTTATGCATCATAAAGATCAGATAAAAAACAAATATAAGTGCAAAAAAAATTTTTTTCCCTTTGTGTAATATGCATAATTCAAAATTGATCTAACAAAAGTACTTAGGACAGCTATTCTTATATTACCCTCATTCCCCGGTATCAGATTAAAATATGATCCATTTACATGAAAGTAATTAAAGTTTCCTTTCATTATTCCTGATACACTATTATCGTTCTTAGTGATTTTGAAGAGGACAAATAATTTAATTTTTTTTTTTTTTAATTAATTGAATAATTTTTGCCATTCTTTGCCAAATATATATATTCAATTATTAATGTGTGTAACTTGAGATTCAAGAATTGCATCAATAGCTCAGTCAGTTCAAGACTGACAAGTTTAGAAATCATTTATATCAGCAGATTATGAAGTTAGAGGCATAAATTTAAAATTGCCTAAATATGAGTAGTGGCTATTTTTTTTCCCCCATTGCTAAGCAAATTAATCCAAATAATTTTTTTATGAATGAAACATTATAATTAAATATACCTTAGATAATAGATTGTGAAGTTCATGAGGATGTAATTTTTGAACTTCTCCGAGCTGTATGGCAGCTGCTTTTCTTGTTAACGGAGATGAGCCAGTTTCTAACAACAGAAATAAGCGATCCAATCTATAAAAAAAAAAAAAAAGCATTGATTTAAAAAAAAAAATTACATTCATATACCACTCATATGCAAAAATTTTCATTCATGTGCAAAAGTATTTGCATGCACAGTTAAAATTCTCAAAGATTTTAAGTGATATTTTACCTTATACTCTACATTATTAGTGTTTGTACCATGGAGGTATAGGGGAAAAGGAGGAACTTCCTTTATGGGATTTCTCCTTTGAAAGTGGACCTAACATGGAACTGGCTGCAGTGTGATGCTGACTGTAGTTGATGTACCATGTTAACTTTGAGTACAATCAGTGTGCATTAATATCTTTCTAATTATTATTTTATTTCATAACTAGCCGTCTTCGGCAACCAGCTGGTTTGCGATCCTTGAAAAATCCAACTTTATGAAACTCCCACTCAGTGGCACATACAATTAGAATTTGAAATATTGAAATTTTAATAAAATTAAATTTGCAATTAAAATCTAAAAACACATAATCTCTATTTTTAACCAAATTATAATTTTTGTCAAAATTCTTTATGAATTCGCAATTTACAATATGCCACAATTTGTTTATTTATATTTTTTAATGTGATCCAATGTCACAATTCGTTATCTTATCCAGTCTGAGTTTTCTGTGTTTTTCTCTGAAACATGTATGAATACATACTTGATTCTCTTTAAAACAAAACAACGATGAAAGGTACTCCAACCAGGCCTAAGATATTAACATAGTCAAACGACCATAACCCCATAAATCACAACCTAATTTAGTTATTATTAGACTGAATTCATAATTTCTATTCTTAACCAATTTTAATTTTCGTCAAAAATTGACTATAAATTCGCAATTTACTACACATCATAATTTATGTATATATGTAAACACAGGCATGAGAGTGCAGAAAATTAAAAAAAGAGGAAACACGCATGTTCATAAAATGAATTTCAAATGAAAAATAACACGCGTGGGAAAAATTATACAAATATGATCATAAAATTTATTTCAAATGAAAAATAATGCGCACAGGGAAAAACTGTACAAAATATTTCAAAAGTGACAAATTAAACTATAAGAATAATGCACATCAACACAGTAAAACGTGTAAAAAAAAAAAAAAATTAGCAAGCAATCAACATTTAATCATTGATTGGTGGTGGAAAATGGGATAAGGGCTGGGGGGTGTTCATGAGTGAGAAATATTAAACACAATTCTACTTCTTTATGGGTTCTAGAATATCATACAGTAAGTTTGAAATTAATATTGACATTTTTGTTGTGGATGGATAAATATTCAAAAATAAATGGCTTCACACAGCATGTTTGATTGGCGATGGTTAGAGATAGAAAAAAAAGGGGTGGGGGTGGGGAGAGGGAGCAGGACATAAAAAATTACATGAGTGAGAAATATTGAATAATTCTGTTCTTTTATATGTAATAGAATCTGATAAAGCACGTTTAAAATGAATATTGACATTTATATTTTGAATGGAGAAAGATTGAGAACCAAAAGTCTTTCGTGGAGCGTTTGAACACTGATCGTCATAGAAGTTTGATGTGGGGAAAAAAAAAAAAAAAAACGGAGTTAATAAAATAACATAAAAGAGGAAAATCGCGGATCTGCAGAAGAATCTCATGTCTGTAAACATATACATGCTTTTTTTAATGTGTTTCAATGTCACAATTTGTCATCTTAGCCGTTCTGAGTTTTCCATGGTTTTCTCCAAAACTCGCACGAGCGCATGCTTAGATCTCCTTAGAAAAACATCCATGAAAGGCATTCTAACCAGACCTCAGATCCTAATGTAGTTAAATCAACCTTAACCACCACAAACAGTTAACCTAATTTAACGATTTTTAGACTCAAGATTTAAAAATGCCCATCTCTATTTTTAACCAAATTTAATTTTTTCAAAATTGGTTATAAATTTGTGATTTACAATATGTAATATTTTCTCTTTCACAATATTCCAATGTCACAGCTTGTTCTCTTAGCTGTTCTAAGCTTCTAAGTTCCGTGGTTTTCTCCAATACTCCATTAACACAAATTAGCTTCCCTTAGAAAATCCCCATATAGAGGGCATACCACTCAGGCATAAAATCCTAATGTAGTTAATCGACCTCAATCCCACAAACCCTTAACCTAATTTAACGATTTTTTAGACTGAATGCCCAATCTTTATTTTAAAAGAATTTTTAAATTATTGTCAAAATTGGTTTTTAAATTTGCAATTTACAATATGTCACAATTTATTTTTATTGATTGCGATCCAATGTCACAACTCGTCGTCTTAGGCAACCTGAGCTTTCCATATTTTTCTCTGAAACCAGTGTAATTACAAACTAGACTTCATTAGAAAATCCACCATCAGACGGCATTCCCCCCCCCCCCCCCGGCCTCTGATCCTAACCTAGTCAATCAACCTAATTTAGCAATTTTTAGACTAAATTCATAATATCTGTTTTTAATCAAATTATAATTTATTTGATTTTATTATTTATTATCTAACAAGGAGACAGCAAGGGTGTGGGGGTCCTCAAATCGAACGGAGGTTCCGTGTGTAATTAGCACTCAGTGAGTGTATTCATATACTCAAACCCTAGAGTGCACTACTTAGCCATCGCCAAGAAAAAAAATTCTGAAGTTTGAAAAAAAAAATTTTTTAATTTGTATTAAAATTTAATGAATCGTTATAAACAATTTCTTTTCAACTTTTATACATTGTTAAATCGCGAATTTAATGATTTCTAACTTTTTAATGATTAGAACTATAGTAACAAAATATAGAACTATAATTTACAAAATCAAAGTGGTCTTATAATTTCTTAACGGACTGTAAACTTAACAAACTGTATATTTAAAATGGAATAAGATGCAGCTTATGAAATCCAAGGACACCGCAGGTATAGAAGGTCGAGAGACCCTTCTTTTAATGTGGGAATCTTTTGTATAGTGCAACGGTCAGGTCAAACGAATGTACGTCGAATGGAGCGTTACGAACAGATGAATTTGTAAATTCTTCATATTATTTTTGATATATTAAATTTCATTTAATTCCAACCACATGCGAATAATAAATTTCCATATGTTTAACGTTAAAAAGTTAGAAATCATTAAATTCGCGATTTAACAATGTATAAAAGTTGAAAAGAAATTGTTTATAACGATTTATTAAATTTTAATAAAAATTTAAAAATTTTTTTTTTCAAACTTCAGGAATTTTTTTATGGCTAAGTAGTGCGCTCTAGGGTTTGAGTATATGAATACACTCACTGAGTGCTAACTAAACGCGGAACCTCCGTTCGATTTGAGGACCCCACACCCTTGCCGTCTCCTTGTAAGCCATTCTGAATTTTTTGTGGTTTTCGCTGAAGCTCCAGTGAAGAACCCTTAGAAAAATATCCATGAAAGGCATTCCAACCAGGCTTAGGATCCTAACATAGTCAAACAACTGTCGGGGATGAAAGGGAGTCAGAGGTCTAAAATTACTGATTTTACTGACCAAAATTGGAAAAATACTGACTAAACTTTAAAAAATACTGACCAACTTTAGAAAAGAGAATAAAAGTTAAGAGTCATACAACAAAACTTTTTTTGCTAATTCTGTAATGCAAGAATATTTAAAAAAAAAATTTAAATTTATTAAGTAACTAGCCGCCTTCGGCGACCAGCTGGTTCGCGATCCTTGAAAAGTTCAAGTTTACGAAACTCTCGCTGGTGGCGCCTGCGGCGCTTTTTTCCCCGTTTCAGGTCCTTCAACAGCTCATTGACATATCGTGAAAATAACTTTATTGAAAAATTTATTCGCATCATAATTAGAATTGGAGATATTGTAATAAAGGTGATCTGGCTTTTCTGTGGTTTTCTCTGAAACTCCTATACGGAATTTAACGGCTTATATCAGTTTAAAAGTCCGTAATATTTCAAATGATGTGTTATAAGTAGAATTCTAGATATTGAATTATTAAAATATTAAAGCACCCTCTGGCGACAGAGATTTGCAACATATACTCATCAATTCTAATTCAAATAAACTTTTTAAATGTTATATTACTTATGAAATTATGTTAATCAGAAGCTGAGATACAAAGCTAACATAGACATTTTTATAAAAAGATTTGTGTCCGACTTATCCATGGTTTTCTCCGAAACTTGCATAATTCCGGGCTATATAATGTTAAAATTCCTTAGTATGATATGTGAGCAGAAATTGGAATTCGAAACTCTGCAAAATATTAAAGAATAAAGGTGTTCTGGGTATTCTGTTGTTTTCTCCGAAACTCCCGTTCCTTTTCTACATCTTTGTCCCTCCGTTCTCCCCCCCCCCCCCCTTGCGTCGATAATAATAATTTTTACACTAAAAAATATTCGTAATCGATTTACCTTGCCTTAAAACCTAAATATACCAACCAATTTCAAACGCTGTAACTCTTTTTTTTATTTTTGCCCCTTTTCCCCCTCCCTCAAGCCCTCCCTAATAATCGTACTCTTTCAAAATATTCACAATCGAATTATCGGGCATTAAAACCAAATACTACAAAATATAAAAGAAAACTTAATCTTTTTTCAATAAATATGTCATTTTTTTTTATTTATTCATAAATTTTCATGAAAACTGAACAGTAGATTTATAATATGCTGCCTAAGCCGAATATTCATTTAAATGTAAGGTAAATGAAAATTAGAAAAAGTTTGAAAATTTCAACTTCCCCCCCCCCCCCTCTCCACTATAAAACACGTGATATCGTAATTGATTTTTTTCATCACAGACAGTCGTCTGCCTGTTGCCAACTAAATTTCATACTTCAGTTAATTTAAAAAAATCTAATTGATGTATCAATAAGCCTCTTGCACTCTTAGATTCGGAAAAAAAATTCCCCTTTCAATTGGTACCAAATTCGTAACGATCGGACTAATATTTCTAATTTATTTTTCATTTATTTGCTTTTAACTCCTTAAAAATATCTATTTTTATGCAATCGCGGTGAATTCTCAGTCATTGAGATCGCTTTTTGATTAGGACATAGGTCTACATTTTAATTAATATCTCCTCAACTAATTAAAATTTTTAAATTCTGTTTCACTATCCCCTCGCAAGGCTTCTAGGCACCCGTATGTCAAATTTTATACTTTTGCGTTCAGTAAGGCTGAACGTATAGATGCTCAGACAAACAGACATCTTCTTTTATTATTATAGATAAACTATGTGAAAAATATAATAAATAAACTGCTCAATGAGTTAAAAACTGAGATTTTTAATGAGAATAAGTAATAAAATTTAAAGTTAATGTTTAGATTAATACCAAATACTTAGGACTGAACTACTTTACATACAAAACACTTGATAGACATTTACGATTTTATATTAGCAAAATTTTAAATTTATGAGTTTCATTAACTGGTTGGAGCACATTCCAATATTCAAAATTTTATAGCGAAAGAACCTGGCCTAGATAGAATGTAAATCGTAAAATGTATTTATTCTCCATTTATTTTTAAATTAAGAGAGAAGTGATAAATGCATTTCAGAAATAGAAGCTAAAACTGCAGTTGATTTGCAATGAGTCATTGCATATTTAAAAAATTAGCACAGGAAAAAAGTAATAATAAATAAAATAATAATGAAGTCCAAATTCTGTCTATTAGTGGCAAAATATTTGTATTCTGCAATTGGACAGTAAAAAACATAATTTGCAATTACTTATGATTAAACTTAGATTATGTTAAATAGTGCCAAAATGATTCCAGAACAGACCACAATAGTATTGTGTATTTTTAACAATTGAGCATAAAAAAAGGCAAGAGTTTTATTAATTTGTGATTAAGTACTTATGAATAGATTTTGTAAACTAAATAACGTTGCCAATTAGTAATTAAAATACTTTCCTATGTTAGCAATTTTTGGTTAAAAAATAATTTTAAAAAATCCCAAATTTTACCAATTAGTTATGATTAAATATAATTTTGTCTTAGTAAGTACTGGAATATTTCTGAATTTTTTGCATCACGCAGAGCTGCCAACCTTGGTGGGAAAAAAAACAGGAGATTTTACATAATTTCAAGGGAGAAAAAGGGAGATTTACGGTTTCGTGGAGAAAAACAAAACAAAATTATTTTATTCAATACATGATACTTTTTTAACTAAAAAGACCTAATATAACTTTTGTTTGATAATTTATATTTTAAACTTATTGGGGAAAAACAAATAGTTAACAAGTTCATTAACAAAGTCTAAAAATAACTACATATGTAAAGAATTTTGAACCCCTATATCGCTTCAGTTGGTTCTAAAATCTAATAAAACAACTGGATCAATGTTTTTATGAACATTGATCCAGAGTTTTCCCCAGATAATTTAAGGAGGGTGCTGCACCTCGCCTGATCTTTGTTTGGAAGAAGAAAAAAAAAAAAAAAAAAAAAAACACTTGGCCCCAATCTATTTCCCTCCCCCCCCATTACTGCATTTGTAGAAAATAACCTAAATGCTGTAAATATAAATAAAACTATTGTGTGTGACAATCAGCACATGAACAACAAATAAAAGTACAGAAAAGTTTAAAAACAGACTTTTTTCTTTTTGTATGCATATTTATAACTAAATTTTTAAATTAAGTGTTTGGATTTTAAATGCCAAATGTGTCCTTAAAAATTCAAATTGCCCTCAAGAATCTAAAAAGTGTTCTTTTTTTTTTTTTTAAACTAGCAGTACCCTACATTTTTTTAAACCAGGGGGGGAAATGTTTGATTATTTTGTTGTAGAATGTAAAAGCTAATTGGAGAAAGGGATATTATTTATTTATTTATTTTTATTTTTTTTTTTTTTGGGGGGGGGGGGGGGGGGAGGTGGGAGTCAAACGATAATTACATGAGTGTAAACTGTCAAACTTTCTACTTCTTTATAGGCTCTAGAATCTAATAAAGCGATGGAGAAAGAATGAGAAACAAAAGAGCATTTGATCACCGATCACTAGTTGGAGATAGGAAAATAGGGGGGGGGGGGAGGGGGAGTTAAAAATAATTACGTAAGCGAGAAATATTGAAGGATTCTGTTTCTTTAGAGATTCTAAAATCTCATAAAATAAGTTTTAAATGAATATCGACATTTATGTTGTGGATGTAGAAAGATTGTGAATTGGAAGGCCTTCGTAAATCTGAAAAGATGGCACTTACGAATTGTCCAAAAATTAGCGTTTTTAGTTCGATTTTTCGAAAATATTAGAAAAACGGGAGAAATACACATTAAAACGTAAAAATGGGAGATAGGGTTAAAAAAACGGGAGTCTCCCGTGAAAAACGGGAGAGTTGGCAGCACTGCATCAGTATACAAAAAACATTTTTTTTTTTTTTTTTAAATCATCAATCAGACACAAAAAAGCACAATTTTCATTAACTGGCTATGGAGAAATAATACTGTTAGGGGACTATCTCAAATAAATTTGAATTGAAAAAGGGACTCTATACAAAAATCAGATAAATTTAAAGTCTCTTTAAAAAGTTTTAACGAGAGTTTTAAAAGTTTTAAAGATAAAATTATTTTGTTAATTCACAAAGTTTAAAAAATATACATATATATATGGTGTACATTTTTTAAATAATTAATATGAAATAGCCATCACATAGCTTTCTTTTATGTTATTCTATAAAATGTGCCATTAATTAATTAATATGCATAAAAATTTAATAAACATACACACATACGTAACTTCTTACAATAAAGGTTTTACATAAGCTATTTGATGCAATTGTAACCAACAGATATTGAGATAGAGCCATTTGAAAAATCGCAGACAGTTAATAACCGCAGTATCGCCTGTTATCTGATACACACCCAAATTGAGTTAGCAACATTTTTCATAAAATCTGTCTAACACATTAAGTTTGGTGTATTTTATATACCTTAGAAGTTGAGATACAACCTACCTATAAACAGAAAATATTTTATCACTTGACATCCAATATACATCCCCAACTGATTTAGAATAGTTTTCATAATATCTATATCATATCACCTATAGATCTGGCAGATTTTTATATCACAGAAGCTGAGATATTGCCAGACCTGATTGCCAAAAAGAATCAGGAAGCACAAACTTCCGCTCTAAAATTTAAGAGGGGCCCCAAAAATGACTAAAAACTGTCTTGAATTTCAGTTTCAGATTTTCATATTGAAATTTAATATTTTCTTTTATCATATTTTTTGCAACATTTAGACAGTCTAATATTTAGATTCTGCAGTTTAATTTTATTTGCTGCTTCCTCAAAGCATGGGCTATTTTTTTTTTGGAGTCAATGGTTATTCTGGATATACAAATAAGTCAATTTGCATATACACTCTAGGACAAAAAAAAAAAAAAAAAATGATGCACCAAGAAAAGGTAATGCAAATTGGACACAAATTGACATGCATACAGGTTTTGATGGAAAATGCAAATTTTTAAAGTTTGGTAGCCAATGAATGAACCTAGCCCTAAAGAAATAACAATGTTCTGTATTTTAAACAGTTTGGAGGGTAAAGTTGATTTTTTATACCAATTATAAAAAATGCTAGAACTGGAAATCGAACCCAGGTTCTGTGCTTAACATGCAAGATGTTTTTCCACTGAGTTACTCTGACTGATGACCAGCTCGCATTTCTCACATAATAACCATTGGCAAGGTGCAGAGTTGCTTATCAGCCAGAGCCAACTCAGTGAAAGAACATATGCACACCAAGTGGAGGGCCCAGTTTCGATTTCTGGCTCAAGCATTTTTCACGTAGTTGATATAAAAAATCTTTACACTCCAAACTATTTTAAATGAATTTTCATGGTTGGTAAATTTATGAGTAAAATTTCTAAATGTTTTTCATGTTGGCAAAATTTAGGATTGCAATATTACCGATGAATGTTTTATTTGGCCTAATTTTGGATAAGAAAAAAGAAATATAAAAAAATTTACGTTAAAAAGGGAGTTTACAAATAATTTGGCCAAAAATACTTTTACTGACTAAATTTCTAAAATACTGACCAATCTGAAAAAAACTGACTTTACTGACCAACTTTCATCCCCGACGACTGTGAACTCCACAAATCCTCAATGGAAATTAGAACGATTTTTAGACTGAATTCATAATTTCTATTTTTAACAAAATTATCATTTTTATGAAAATTCTTTATAAATTCGAGATTTACTATAACATTTTATTTATTTTTTCTAATGCAATTCAATGTCACAATTCGTAATCTTAGCTGCTCTGACTTTTCTGTTGTTTTCTCTGAAACTTGCATGAATATATACTTGGATCTCCTTGGAAAAACACTAATGAAACGCTTCCAACTAGGCCTTGAATTCTAATGCAATCAATTGACCATATCCCAGCCGCACTCGTCAACCTAGCTGTTCGGAGTTTTCCATGGTTTTCTCTGAAACTTGTGTAAATACAGACTATGACCCTCCCTTAGATAACAAAACTTAATTTTTTCTCAAAATTGGTTATAAATTCGTGATTTACAATGTGTCACATTTTATTTATATGTTTTTCAATACGATCTAATATCATAATTCGTTGTCTTAGCTGTTCTAAGTTTTCCGTGATTTGCTCCGAAATCTCGTGAATACATGCTTAGATTAGGGTGACCAGTCGTCCTCATTTTCTGAGGACAGTCCTCATTTTTCAAGTGTTGTGCTCAGTTGCTTTCAATCCTCATTTTTGGACATTTGTTCTCATTTTTCAGTAATTTCCTTCTTTACTTAAAATTTCAACTTTAGAGATGCTGCTGACCTTATTAGTTTTCAATACTGATTCTACAATTCAACACAGCATAAAAAAATCACGATTCCTTGATTCATTCCATTAATTTTTAAATCATCTCCATTGCTAGGCAATACACAGAATATATTTTTCTATTGGTAGATTTTACTCTTTGCAATGGAAAAACATTTTTTAGCAACATTGAAAACTGACTAAGTCAGGGATAGGAGCTGAACGCAGATTACAGTCGGCAGCAAAAGTATCCGAGACTTGCCAATAACTCCGATATCAAAAAAGTACACTTAAAACTGTTTTGTTAAATAAATCCTTGTGGAATCATGTTCTTAGACTGACTAAGAACATGACTCCATAAGGATTTATTTAACAAAGCAGTATTAAGTGTACTTTTTTTAGACAGGGATTATTGCTAGTTCTCGGATACTTTTGCTACCGAAATTACCTTGTTGACATCTCACGATTTTTTGCTCTCTAGTGAGTAAATAGTGCTACTGGAAGGTCAACATAATAGCTCAGTTTGTTGAACCATAGCCTCCTAAACTAGATCCCTGTCGCATGGCTCAGAAACATGGCAACAGTTGAAGTGGTAGACAGCGCCACCTGGTACAGATTGCACGAGTTTTTATTCAAATGTCACCAATAATTTTAAGAAGTGATATATGATATATATAATCGACGTTTCTCTGATTCTATACGCCTTTTATATCATATCCCACTTCAAAAAATTTTTGGTGGCTGTTGAATAAAAAAGTCGCGCAATCCGTACCATGTGGCGATGTCTACCGCTTCAACTGTTGCCAAGTTTCTGAGCCACGCGACAGGCATCTAGTTTAGGAGGCTATGGTAGAACATTAAAGCTTTATGCCTTCAGACTAGAGATCAATACCTATTCCCAGCCTACCCTGTTTTTAACCTTATTGAGATTGTCTTTTTCTTTTAAAATGTTATTTATTGGATCATTTCCATATGAAGCAGTTATGATTTTGTTTACACTAAAAACTTGGTCAGTGCAACAGTAACAATTGTATTAAAACAGTTTATAAAAGTATTAATAGAAGTAGATATAAAATAGTTTGGTACTTTCATATCAACCACATATTAGAAATTAATACTTTTATATAAACATCATTATATTATACGGAGAGAAGTATAATGTGTACAAGTTTATGATAATGTTTATTGTAAATTTAATAATGCTTATATAAATAATCGTATAAGTTCATAAGTAGTATAAATTTATCATAGTGACGATTAATGGTTGCAACAGGGGTTAATATAAGCTAAGGTTACGCTATATTTTATGAAATATTGTGTCCTTATTTTTCTCATGGAAATGAGGACATAGCATAATTTGTTCTCATTTTGCATCAAAAAAATCTGGTCACCCCAGCTTAGATCTCCTTATAAAAACACCCATGAAAAGCATTCTAGCCAGGTCTAATGTAGTCAATCAACCATAAGTCCTTATTTAGTGATTTTTAGACTGAACTCATAATAGTTGTTTTTTTTAACCAAATTTTTATTTTTGTTAAAATTGGTTATAAATTTTAGATTTACAATATGCCACAATTTGTTTATTTCTGTTTATTTTATTTTTAGTGCGATCTAATATCACAATTAGTTTTTTTAGATGTTCTGTGTTTTCTCTTAAACTTGTGTGAATACATGCTTGGATCTCCTTAGAAAGACACCCATGGAAGGCATTCTATCTAACCATAGTACCCTCCATAATCAATCAGCTTTAACTCGTACAACTAGAACTTTTTTTTTTTTTAGAGAGAAGGAGATTATTTTATCTCCTTTACATATTTAATTTTCAAAGTAAAAATAAATTTTATAATTTATGTCTAACAAAATTTCATAAGCACCAGAAAAAAAAAAAAAAAAAACTGCATTTTCAAGAAAATAAAATTAAGGTTTGAAATCTGGAGAAAATTGAATAACAGAATGATATATTAATTTTAAAAAAAGAAGAAAATCTGGAAAATTTGATTCTCCAAGAAAAAGTTTATATTACTTTTGCAATTTTTCTAAAAACTGCAAAAAAGAAAAAAAAAAAAAAAAAAAAAAAAATTTTTTTTTCTTTTCCTAATATTTAAATAGATATAAAGAAAGATCTAAATGAGATGCAAGCATAAATACTTCTAAATAAAAATAACAAATTTTTATGTTCATCATTAAGTTTTCAAAGATTAATAAATAATAAAACATTTCTTTTCTCAAGAATTCCTTGAGTTTCACATATAAATATGAGCAGTATGAGTCCTGTTCAAGTTCTCTTAATTATTTCAAGTAATTTGCCCAAACAAAATTTAAAAATCTATAATTTTAGGCGAATTTCGATATTTATCCTAATAAAGAATAAATAATTTTTATCCTTTACACTTTTTTAAAATTAAATTAAGTTTGTGTAAGTTATTTGTACAATTTGTAATATTTATTACAAATACCTTAAAAATTTTTAACAGGGTTCCCACCCAATTTCAAAAATAAAATTCCCTGACTTTTCCAGGTCTATTTTTAGAAAATTCCAGTCACAAAATTTCACTCGTGACATAAAAGACAACATAGTAACATGACTTGCGATATAAATTGAATGCTCAAAAAGCATTTTCCAGGTTTTTGAGCAATATTTACAATTTTCCCTGATATTTCCTTAACTTTTTTTCGTAATTTCAAATTCCCTGACTTTTCCTGTTTTCCCTGACCTGTGGGAACCCTGTTTTAACTGAAAACTTCATTACTTATCTTAAAAAAAAAAAAAAAAAAGCAATACTTTTAGATATATATGCTGCTAAAATACTTTCAATGAAATTAGTAAGAGAGCATTTTTTAATGCTTGCTATAGATGGCACTAGTCCTGGTTGATGTACGAGCAAAGCTTGTTTTTGGAGTAAAAAATGTAGCATGCAGTGACTATACCTGAGATATTCCATTACCATGTTTGTACAAATATCATTAAGGGCCCGCTTTACTTACTGTCACCGGAAGACCAACCCTATGTTATTCTATGTGAAATTTTGTTTACTTATAACTCATTAATTAAATACGTATTTTTAAATTCTGTTTTCACATTCAGAAAATTCACAACTGTTAAATTAATGGACATTTTTTAAAAATGGATTTTTAAAATTTTTAATATTTTATTTTGAAGCTGTAAAATACAAATTTTCAATGTGTGAAAAATTTCATTTTATAGTTTCAAAGTAAAAAAAAAAAAAAAAAAAAAAAAAAAAAAAAATCCATTTTCAAAAAACGTACATCAATTTAGCAGTTGTGAATTTTCTGAATGTGAAAACAGAATTTAAAAATATGTATTAGTTAATGAATTATAAGTAAACAAAATTTCCCATAGAATAACATTGACTTGGGCTTCCAGTGACGGTAAGTGAAGCAGGTCATTAATACAATATAATTTGATTTTAATGATTTTGCAACAATCATAACAAAAATAATGTGAACCCAGACTTTCAAAGACAGGTCTTGTAAGCACACTTGTTCCAGACAGAATTAAACATACATACATTGGTATGAGAGAGAGATAAGAAATGAAAGATAAACACTGAAATTCTTTGATGGTCCACTTGTCTGAGACTACAAAAAAAAAAAAAAAAAAAAAAAAAAAAATCTATCAGACCAATAATGACTAAAATTTAATGGTCTACAGTAGCCAAAGTCTGATTTCTCTGGTTGTATAATTATGTTTATATATGTTTTTTGTAGTTTATTATGTAATATTGTAAATGCTACAACTAAATTTGCTAAAAAAGATATAAATGATGAAAAATAATCAGTTGCAAAACATCTTTAATTTTTTTAATTAAATACATCATCAGAACAATATATATGTTAAAAATATCACGCTACAATGAAATATTTATCACCATGTTTTTATTAACTTCGATTCTTGTTTGTTTGTCCAGTACAAATCTTGCAATCGATGTTTAACTTCCCTACTAGCTAGACATTTGAAACTTTCAGAATAGCTCAGAACCTGACAACAACGCAATACTTCAAAGCCCGATTTTCGAATTTTTGATTAGTTTTCTTTTAATTAAGATATGAAAATAACCTCCTAATAGCTTAAAAAAATAGCCATTAAAATATTAGCTATAATTTAATTGTTGCCCAAAAAAATTTGAGCACATTTTCTTTCAACGTAAAAATAAATACATTTAATTAAACGTGAAGGTTAAAAAATTATAAAAAGTTAAATGATTGAGCAAAATTTATTGTACTTTTGCTTAGAGATTGCATGAAAACTCAATGTGATGTACCCATTTACAGAAGAATAATTGTGATAAACTCAACAGAATTATTTGGGTGCAACATTTAGAACAAACTTAACAGATTTTATCAACAACATAATACAAAAGTACTGATTAATTTTAGTAATTTCAAAAGACATTCTGCAAAGTGGTCAAGAAGCTTATTATAGGTTTGAATTTACTTATATAATGCTCAATTTAAATTTTGATTTAAAGTAAAATTTAATCATTATATTTCTCTTTTTTTTTTTTAACATTAGGTAATTCCAACATCTATATTTTCATAAGTATAGATTTTGTTAATTACAATGGCATTATCTAGAAAATTACACTTAAATGAAAGAAATAGGGAGGAATTATAATACTTCTTCATTTTTTGGTGTTACAAATATACGAAAATAGAAATTCCACTGACAGAAATGAAATTATATCAAGAGAGGTACCTAAAACATTTAACCGAAGTGCATATGAAGAAAAATGAATTAACGAAAAAAATAAGTTATATTATTATTATTATTAGAATTTAAAGTTTATTTTTTTAAATAAAAGAACAATTTAACAGGAATCAAATAAGTGTATGGATAACTGAAGACTAAATATAGAATGAAAATATAATCAATAATAAAAATTTTAATGAACAGCTTAAATGATACATTTGCAAGTTTTAATTTATAAATGTTAGAAAAAAAAAAAAAAAGAATATCATGAATTCTGTCATGTGTAACTGAACATGTGAATATTAATATTTTTTGAACAGAAAGGAAATGAAGTAATATTTCCCCCTCCTCTTCTTATTTAAATATAATATTTGCTAGGAACTAAAAACACATTAATAATCAATGGTTAAAATTCATCATGTACCTTCAGCAAGCATTACTTACTTTATTCAATAATTTTGTAACACATTTTCTCCAACTGTTTTTTCGTCTATTAGGTTAAAATATTGAATAGTTTATTTAAAGAAAAGGAAATTAATTATATCATTGAACAAGTGGATTTGAATAAATAATTCATCCCATACATACAAAAGTATTTATAATTTGTTTTAATATAATAATGGGTAAAATAAATATATGTCCTAAACATTGCAAAATAAATGGACATATTAATATATATTTAAAATATCTAAAATTCAAACTTAGATAAGTGGAGCATAAACAACTGTATGTTAATATAGAGTTCCTTCATTTTCATAAAGAAAAAAAAAAAGAATCTTTATTAAAAAAATAAATAAAAGTAAAACAGCAAAATTTAAAACAACTTATTACCTATATTTAAAGTGATAATAATAATAAAAACAATTAAATAACTTTAGAAAACTAACTTAATTTCTATAATCAGGAGGGGGTAAAAAATGTGAGAGGATTTTTGTTACGTAACTTTAAGAATATATTGAAGTACAACAAATTTAAACATTACTTTGAATTTACTTTTGTAATGATGTTTCTGAAAATTAAAAAATTAAATCCCTGTTATTGATTTTGGAAAATGATTAAACTTTAGGAGAAAAGACTGCCCAATAGAATTTATTATAATTAAAATTTAACAAGACGCAAATTAAGGAACATTGATCCTTACCTAGATGTCATTTTAATTAGTAATTTTTTCCAAACTTTTCAGTGCCATGAAAAATTAAGGATGTTAACATTGTATACTTGATCATCACGAGAACAAGGAATGCTCTGCATTTTCAATAGGAGATCATAGCATGTATTCTTAAATGGATGAATAAATTATCTTTTGTTTGTTAGTTAGACAAAAACATCAATAATCGTTAAATAAACAGGGCAGTGAACTATTAAAAATATGTTATGTGATATTAAAAATATTCATTTAGGACTGAAATATTTATATTTGAACCATATCAGCCCGTGTCTAAACAAATTTTATTAAATTGAGTACGATCAGACACATAAACAATGTAAATTATGTATTTATAACCGCAGGATGTACAACCACGCGCGGTCATATTTATACTGTGAGCCATCTTGCATTGAATGCCAAATATACCGGCACGAATTAACGTGATTGGTTGAATTAAAAGTTACTCTCAAACCAAGAAAATCTCACTAAAAATCAGGGAGGTTGAGTTTATGTGTAATCCGTGGTGTAAACTATGGCACCTTCAAAGACAACTCCAAACATGAACAAACATGGCGGACGTTCGTTCAAGAGGAGGGTGATTTGAGAGCAGCAAGGCCTGACCCAACGCCCTCTGTAGACAAGGCCGCGGCGTTAATCTCTGACGTCACGAACATCAGGCTGTTGCTGATGAAATTAAAACTACTGACTTTGTGTATTATTGCGGTGAAATCTCCACACAAAAGAACGGGATTTTTAGTTTTAGTTAAAGACATCTTTTAAAACTGACTAAAGAAAGAAGCGAAATTTTTTAAAAATGTGTTTTAAGTACTACCCTCACGATATGTATGTGTGAGAGTGACAAAATTTATAAACTTTCTTTAATATATATTATAAGCAATTTTATAATTTAGCAACTTTTATACTTAGAAAGAAATTTAAGATTAAATAAATAATTTTAATATTATTATAATATTGCTTTAAACAAAAGAAATAAGTTTCACAAAATTTATGACTTTATTGAAAAACAATTTCTTTAAATAAAATTTTAATTTTCTTTTCCAGTTTTATCTTTCTTTATCGTTAATTACATAATTAATTATTTAAATTATTCTGTGCTGTTGAAATTTTCAGCCACTGTTACACATAAAGTTTAAAATCCCTTAAATTGTTTTTTAATAATCCAATCTGCTCATTTTTATAAATAATATCATTGTAACAAAATACCATAATTATTCATTTTACATGAGTATAGTATAAAGAAATTCCCCATTTTTTTTTTCTAGATGATTAATACTAAACAAAAGTTGTAAGCAATTACATGTATTATCCTTTGGACTATAAAGGGAACAGTGACTGAATATAACAATTTTTGTTGGTACAAAAATAAAAATGTTTTCTTGGAAGATTTATTTATTTACTCTATTACTATTAATATTATTTTAAAAATACCTTTAAAATTTTAAACATAATTTCTATTTAAATATTAAAATTAAAACAACAATGTTTTTGTTCTGCTAAAATTAAAACATGTATAAAATTATGTGTTTGAATTCGGCTACAATTAAATCAGCTGTTATCTTATTTTTTAAATTAGTTATCACTGTGAGAGACTCTGAATTTTAAACTGTGGCTGAATTAAAAATAATAATAATAATATTATTAATAACATTGAGCATAATTTGCCACTAAAGTGTAAAACTACAATTCTGATAAAATAAAGTAAAACTTGCCTTTGGATGCTACCTAAAACTGGATTCAAGAAAAAATATGTATATGTTAAAAAAAAAAAAAAAAATAATAATAATAATAATTGTAAAAATTAAGGAGTCAACAACACATTGCCATATATATATATATATATATACCTAAATTGTTATCAGTCCCCAGAAAGATATCTGGAAAAATAAATAAATAAATAATAAAATATACAGTTATTTTTTGAAGCACCAATTTCCAAGATCTAACACTGACCTACCCAATCCAGATGACTGTTAATTTTCCTGTAATAACTACGTAATATATGAGAAAGGATATCTAAAATGGATTTATGTAACAATTTTCAAGAAAATCGTTAGAGCCGTTTTTGAGATACCAACTTTTACCAAAACTTGGCATACACAATTATTGACCCGGAAAACAATGATTACATATAAAAGGATATTTAAAAGGGAGTTAATATGGCGATTTTGAGAAAAAATCGTACAGCCGTTTTAAAAAAAAGCACTTACCAGACCTGAAATTGAGTTATCTATACAGGACTTCTATCAATTTTCTTGACCTAACCAATTGTATCATTCGAAATTATATCTAATAGAATGCTTATATAGCAACTTTGAAGAAAATCGGTCGAGCCGTTTTCGAGATACGGACTTACGGTTCCACTTCCGGTTTTCCAATTTTCACCAAAATTTGGGAAAATTCATCTGTACACCAGACCTGTCTCAATTCTGAAGTTTTGTAGTTTTATCTTTAATAGTTTCGGAGATATGAAAGCCAGAAGATTGTGCACATACCGCACCAATGGCCAAAAACTACTTTTTTGGACTCAGGAGAGCTTAAAACATGTAAATCGGGTGAAAACTCGATATCTAATTTTTGGACCTAATACAATACTTCCATTACCTACCGTAGTCGGGAAACTGAAGTAAAAAGGCGAAGAATGAATTTATCAAGTTTGTAAAATATCTTAATTAATCAATGCAATTTAATGTGCAAAGCAATAAGAATCTGAATAAAACGTCTCACTATAATGTTTTTCAAAGTAAAATTATATTTGTGATAGAATAAATGTAATTACAATAATTATAATATCATTAAAATTAAGTTAAACATATTTGTTTAGGAATTAACGTCGCATTACTTCTTCGAAATTACTTAAATACTGCAATTTCACGTGCAATGCAATATAAAAATTAAACATCTAACTATACTCTTTCTGTTGTATTTCAAATAATATTTTATAACAAAGGATGCAATCAATTATGGAATAGTATTCATTAATAACATTCATTCAAACTGTTGCAAAACCAAAACTAATATTTCATAAAAACTGAAATACAGTGGAACCTGTCTAAAGTGACCACCCTAGGGACCGGCTAAAATGGTCACTATATGCAGGTGGTCACTTTATAAAGTCTTTTTAAAATTGGAAAATGGTCATTTTAGTCTGGAAAATGGTCACTTTAGTCAGGTGGTCACTTTTACAGGTTTCACTGTATATTTAAAAAAAAATTCGCTACCACAAACTGTTTTTTTATTACTTATGCTCACTAATTAATTTTTCATAAAATTTTAGCAAAAAAGAATTGTCTTTTAGTACATATATTTGCTAATTAATGATTAATAATTAGTATAATCATATTGTAAGCTATTTATATATTATTCAGACTTAAAGAAAAAAAAATTATCTTAATTTAAAAAAGAGATAGGTAGCAATTACATATGTAAAGCAATGATAATATGAATAAAACTTTTGATCTTAATGTTTTTCAAATAACATTTCATATATTTGTGATGGAATCTATATAATTGGAATTATACTAATGTTATGAATGATAATAGCAATAATAAATAATAAATTATCCCGTATCACTTTTTTACAGATAATTTATAATAAAATATATTCACGTTTCTATTAACTTCGCATTATTTCTAAAAATCTGACATAAATGAAATGAATTTTTTAAGTTTTTAAAATCTTTTAATTAAATAATGCATTTTCACATGCAGAGCAATGAGAATCTGAATAAGATTTCGCATTCTAGTATTTTTGAAGTATTGTATATTTGTGATAATATAAACGTAATTAGAATTATATATAATTCTATTTAAGGAAATATTTATATAGGTAGCAAGACATTGCATTACTTCTATTTAAAAAAGAAAAAAGTTTTAAAAGATAATTATCGAAACATATTCTTAAATATTTTAGCAGTCAAAAATCATTTTTTTTTTATTAGTTATGTTTGTTAATTAATTTTTAATAAATAATAAAATCCCATGAAGAAAATATTTTTATATTCACTACGGAAATTTCCTTGAATTTTTTCGAGATCTCAACTTTATCTATAGATAAATTGTTTCACAGAATATCATTACCTGTAATTAACTTATATATTAATACTATCGTTAATTAAATAGCATGATAATTTAAATAGTAATACAATAAGAATTAAACTGTCAACTATAATAGCAATTTCAAATATTTTTCTTAAGTGTTTTTAAAACTGTTCTGTGTATGTTTTAATATAATTATTACAATGTACGGTAAGTCACTTAAATGTTTAATTTTATTTTCTATACAAAAATAATGATTTAAGGAATATTGTTAAACAAAAGAAATAAAATTATCTAACCTTAGTATATTGTGTACGAGAAAAATTCTTTTTAGGTAAGGCCGATAGCTATTTTGTCATCTGCTGTTTACCTTTCGAGAAGGAAAACCAAGCGCATTTCTTTTCTTGCTTATCATATCCATAATTGCTTTCACAACCAGGAATGAGACACTTATAAACCATTTTTCAAAGAAAGATTGGTAATGTTCTGCTATTGCTATCCGCGTTTGTAATGATCGATAGATGGCGCTCTCTGAACACTGCAGTTGTTAGTAAATATAACAGCCACGTGTAATTATTCTTTCTCCGCCATTTCATTATGGAAAGTCGATTGCATAATATGAGGATATGCAGTGGTGTGATAATTTCACCTTAGCCCACCAGAGGGCGAGCATTTTATTACAATCGCGGATTAGACAGCAAATACTTTTAAGAAGACAAATCAAATAACATATCATCGCACTTTTTAAATTACTATTATGGTGTGGCTTGGCGGGAACCGGGAGGGCAGGTGGTTCGCTAGGTTTCTTCAGCCTGATTTTGCTGACGTCACTGCATTTAAAGGTCCCGCCGCCGCGGCCTGTCTGCAGAATGCGTTGCCTGACCTCGGAGGAAACAAGACCTTGGAGCCTCAAAGATCGAGAAATCTTCTTGACATTTGTTCTGCGCATCTCGTCTGTGGTTTGCGTACGTCATGGAATGTTTATACCACGGAACCAATCAGCTTCAGCTTTGCTATTTGCTCACTTTGTTTACGATAGTTTAGCAGAAAATATTTCCCTTGGAGATGGAAAATATGAGAGCATATTTTGTATTTTTATGTAATCTTTTAATTAATATCATTTCAATCAAATAAGAAATAATTTTTAAAAAGTTGTTGAATTCATTTATTGTCATTAGAAGTACAATTGTTTACTTGTCTCGAAATATTTTAGTATCAATTTAGAACAATTTAGAAAATATAATTAGTTTAGCATTTGTTAAATAATAATCATATTTTTATTATTAAGATGTGTTGTTTCAAGTCCTTATCAATTACGTTCACATGTAAAATAAAATACAAAATACTGATGTGATTTTAGATTGTTGATCTTTGATGACTGAATTGAGTGCAAAATATTTGTGTTTAAATATGTAACTTTATTTAGTCCTTCAATACGTCTGTCTCTAAAGGTGTTAAACTTGTTATTATTATCTTATAAATGCTATTTTTTTTTTAACTTGTTTTTGTTGATGAAAATGAAAGTACTTAATATTTAAAGATGTTGAGCAAAGAAAAAAAAAAGTATAGATTTACACATTACAGTAGGCTACTCAATAAATTATAAAATGTTATTTTGACTCATTGTTTTTAACATTTTCAGTAGGAATTCTCAGTTCGATTTTAAAAGAGCAAAGCACATTTGTGGCAATGAATATTTTACTTTGCAAAAATCCATAAAACCTGTGAAAAAAATGTTTACAAAGATTTTTATGTAGTCATAAAAATAATTCAGATTATTTGTAGTCGAAATGTAGATCGCATGCACTTAGTATTATTTTGCAAAGGAATGAGACCGTATAAAAACATTTAATATTGCAGATAAATTGTAAAATTTAGAAAAATATTTTAAAAGTAAGCTTTAAAATATTTAATTATTCTTTCTAAGATATTTTCTTTATTGCTTTCACTTAATGAACACATGAGCAGGGTAAATATCTGCACATGTCATTTTGTCTATGTTTTTAAACAGTACATGGAAATAAATTAAGTACTTAAGCAAGAAATTTTCCATGGGAAATATTATTTATACTATGGCATGTCTGTATTTTAATACATCCTAAAGAATATGTAGTATTATGCATTGAATTATAGAATATAAGTACTTTAAGTTGTATGAAAAGTATTTTAAAGGTGAAGCACATTTTATGCTAGATATTTTTAAAAAGCACTGCAAGTTTAATGTTACTATTATGTGTATTAATTATCATACTAGTTAATTTACAATTAACATATCCTAAAATCTAAATTTAATAATAAGATAATTTCTGTTTTCAAGTTTTTTTTTTCCCCCCCACCTTCTTTATTAAGCCTAATTGTAAGTATTTTGTCCTATCTTATTTATTATTTATATATTTGTAGAATATTAAATCATTTTTGTTTCCTTAAAACAATGCTATATATTTGTCCTCTTAAATATTACATTTAGTATATAAATTTATATAATAAATACCTGTGGTTTATCTTTTAACCCAAATTTTGCTGATGTCATTCTTTTTCTTAGTTAAAAAAATTCAAAATGGCTGCTAAGCATAAAAGTTATTGCATTTAATTGCAAAAGCCTGAATACGTTATTATCTGTAGCTGAAAAGTATCAGTTATATTGTTTCTGGAAAAAATGAGATCCAGCTATGGATCTTATACACAACAAGTAATTATATACAAATGTTAATCTTACATACAAAAAAGTAAACAGGCAAAACCATGACATCGCATATTTTTATATTTACTATATGCCATGAAATGAGAGTATAGTTAAAAGAAAAAGCAGAATACAACTAAAATCATACTTTGAGCAATTTTCACTTATATTCTATTATTTATTTGAATATTTTTGTGTGGTTCTGCATTTTAGTGATTACAAAGTACAAAACTTTGAATAAACACCATAAAATGCAAGAACTCGCAACAGTTGTTTAGTGTTGAGAGAAAACACAACCCTTTGTCAGGCGAACAAAGTAGGCACGAATGTTGCAAACAGAGGTAATGCACACAATAATTTTAGGTTGAAGGGCTTTCGTAAGGTGAACTAAATAGGCAGGAGTGTTACAAATAAAGTGGCAATCTATCTACTTTGTTCGCCTGAAAAAAGATCATGTTTTGTTTTGACCTAAAGCAATTGTTGCAAGTTCTTGCATTTTATGGCGTTTATTCAAAGTTTTGTACTTATTACTTTTAAACACCAGTTGTGAGGTGCCTTTTTATAATATTAATGGTTAACCCCTTGGGTACGGATTTATTTGAGAAAATATTTACATGTGGAACGGATATAATTTTTGGTTGCTTGGAGTAGTATGTAAAAGCAGTACATTTTACGTAAGAATTTATTTATTTCTAAAATATTGGTGACATATGTAGTATTAAGATGTCTTCAAGTAATTAGAATTGTAAAACAAAAATAAAAAACAAAAAAAAGTGAATGACGTGTCTCAGACGTCAAATGTACCCAAGGGGTTAATCATCTGTCTGCCTTAAATTTCATTTTAAATATATTTTTTAACTTAATGTGAGGGAAAAAGGAAAAAAAAAAATAATAATTGGTCTAAATATACAAAAAGCATAAAAAAATATATATATCAATTTAAATAAGTTTTTTTTAGCAGTTTTGGCCGAATATCCTTCAAACCGGAGTAGGAACTATTTGGCTGGCTGATTTATTCTTATATTAAGTTCTTATTTTTATCGTGTCAATCAGCCTAATTCTTTGCAAACTCTTTCAGCAATACCATTTACATTTAGTAATATTTTATTTTTTTTAATTATAAAAAAACTATTCAGAAACAGTGGTTTACATAAATGTAGAAAAATATTAGGAAATATTACTATACATAAGTAGTGGTGTAATGCTGAACTCACAGTAAAAAAAAAAAAATTAATAATTGTAAGGTTTCTTAACAAACGCATGAAATTTATTAAAAAGCAATATCTTGTCATCTCCACATGAAATGATAATAACATAATCCAGAAATGCAGCATTTAAAAAAATCAATTTAAAAGTAACAATCTATTGTCTAACCTTTATTAAAACTGACACAAATGCATTAGCGGACTTACAACTCTCGAGGCCCAGGGCAAAATTTTCACTGGGGGACCTCTGACTGGAGCCCCTACTATTTAGAGGGCCCCCTCACACTTCTTCACTTAAATTTATTACTATAAAAAGGCACTGAAATAAATTTTAAGATTGATTCAAAAGCCAAACACACAACAAGAAGGCACTGGTACCATTTGTACTGCTTTAATTAGGCTTTACATATATATATATATTTTTTTTTTTTTTTTGAGTCGTCGCTCAATGGTCACATTTTGTACATTAAGGCTGTTTTAGACAGAAATCTACGGTTTAAAGAACTCCAGGGAATTTTTCTAGTTAAAATAATGGCACGGCAACTTCACCAAATATATATACTTAAAGGTTAAGTTTTTCCGAAGGCTGTCTTATGACTTGAGGCCCGGGGCAGAACACCCCCTCCGCCCCACCTCTTGTATGCCACTCCAAAAATGCTTCTTACTCTCATATGAATAAATTGTGAAATAGAGATGTAATGTTTTTTGTGCATGTTGGGGTATTTCATATGCATTTTTCAATGACAAACTCAAAATTGCTATTTTATGACTTGTGTCATTTTTCTTGCCAGATTTGAATGTGATCTTTGTTTCATCTCTTGAAGTTTCCTAAATGGCAACATCATGTGAATTATGTACGCTCTTTCTTAACTCAACTTTAGAAACATGCATCGTTATACTGTTATTGAAAAAGAGAAATTTTTTTTTGTCTGATATTATTATTAATGCAACTAATACTTAATTTTCTTTAATGTTACTTGAAACTAGATAAAACAGTTGTCTTCATTTAAGTATTATCTATTTCTTAATTACTCTGAAAAATCTTAATGATAATTAAAAATATTTTTTTTTTTTCAAATGATTTAAAATTTTTAAAAATTGAATTTTTATATGTTCAACTAGCTGAATAGTTTTAGATTTGGCCAAACCGAATATTCAGCGCATTACTAATATATATTGCATTAACTTGTTTTACCTTTTTTATAATTTTAAGGTTAAAATGGAGTTTTTATTCAACATCTTGAACTAATTATTCAGTATAAAAACTACTGAACTAAGCATTATCCCAGGTAGCACAAAAATATCGGGCAATATAAAAATTTGATATTGGCCAACGTAAAATGAACCCCCCCCCCCCAAAAAGATATCCAGGAATATTATTTTTTGACATTTATTAATGTTGGCCAATATTTACAGACATCTGTAAATATTGTATTTTGACATTATTAAATAACATTTTCAGATATTGCTTGATATTATATTTTGTTATTCCTGAATAATATTTTTAAATATTTAGCAATATCTATTTTATAGATTTTTGAATATTGTTTCAAGATATTTCCCAATATCTTTTTCTAATATTTCTGAATAAAATATTTATATATTTGGCTTTATTAATTTTTGAGATTTTCCAATATTGCTTCTGGATATTTAGAAATATTTTTTTCTAATATTTCTGAATAATATTTTTAGATATTTAGCTATATCTATTTTTGAGGTCTTTGAATATTACTTCATGATATTCTAAAATATTTTTTTCAAATATTTCTGAATAACATTTTTTGATACTTTTCAATATCAATTTCTTAGATTCGTGAATATTGTTTCCCAGTATTTATATATATATATATTGGTGATAAAAAGTCGGCAGCAAAATTATCCGAGCACTAGCAATAATCCCTGTACAAAAGAAGTACAATTCATACTGCCTTCTTAAATAAACCAATGTCGAGTTATGCTCTTAGTCAGTCAAAGAACATGACCCGACAAGGATTTACTTAACAAAACAGTATTAAGTGTACTTTTTCGATATCAGAATTATTGGCTAATGCTCGGAAACTTTTGCTGCCGACTGTATATCACCAAAAAAAGTATATCAATATTGGGAAATCTGAATATATATTCAGAGAAAGGATTTTTTTTTTTTTTTTTTCTCTAACATTTCAGAACATCAGAATTAATGGCAGTATGTCAGTCAGTTTCAACTATTCTTCTACATATTATTCAATGGAACTTTTGTTGCTTAGTTTGATGATCTCTCATTCAAAAATGAAGCTTTTCGTATTCTGTTTAATATTCAATAATTATTGAATTGAGTAATATTCTATAACTAACAAATATAACTCTTTGAACATAATCAATGAGCATTTTTTTTTATCAATTGATTTAATTTTTTTTAGCTCATTAAGCTAAAAAAAAAAAAAGTTCAAAGAATAACTTTCAAAACACTTCATATTTCAATGACAGATTGTTATATACAACTAAGCAACAAAATCCCATAGGATAACATAGGAAGGAAGAAACAAGGAATTTGATGTGCAACCTTAACAGCCCTCTTCACTTACCCTCGTCGGAAGCCCGAGGCAATGTTATTCTATGGGAAATTTTCTTTACTTATAACTAATTAACTAATATATATTTTTAAATTCTGTTTTTACATTCAGAAAATTCCCAACTGTTAAATTGACACTCATTTTTTAAAAACGAATTTTTTTCATTTTTTATTTTGAAATTGCAAAATGAAAAATTTTACATATTAAAAATTTGTATTTTACAGCTTCGAAATAGAATAGTAAAAATGAAAAAAATATGTTTTCAAAAAAAGAGCATCAATTTAGCAGTTTGGAATTTTCTGAATGTGAAAACAAAATTTAAAAATATGTATTAGCTAATTAGTAATAAATAAAGAAAATTTACCATAGAATAATATTAGCTTCGGCTTATACGGCGACGGTGAGTGAAGTGGTCCTTTAATGAGCCACTTTTTGCTTCTAGAATATGCATTGGCATTGTAATCATGAAAAAAAACTGAAGTTAGATTTTGCTGTATCAATACCTTTTGATATCTTCTTAATTCCTCATTATTTTCTATTTATGCACAATAGCATAAGAGTGATTCTGAATAAAACAAAATTTTATGAACTATGCCTTAAAATGTTTTGAAGCTATTTCATAGATACATACATTTTTATTTAGAAATTTTATACATCAACCTTGAAAATTAATTTCTAGTAGATCAGAATGAAAGGCTGATTTTTAATACGAATTATGTGAAAAATACCAGAGCTCATCCCATTCGTTCACGTGGAAATTTTGATGTCTATGTGTGGGAACTGACGGTTTGATCATAACATGTAATGAAATGAAACCTTATCATTGTGGTGCTGTGCAAAACAGAGTCTTAAAGTACACTCAAAAAAATTTGTAACTCATTGAAAGCCAAAATAAAATGCCAAAATAAATAAATAAAAAGTTATCGCCAACATGGCGATAAAAATTTAAAATTCGTCCATAGGGATTCTGTACTAAAACAGTACTGCGTTGTAGAAGTATAAAAACTGGGTCGTCAATTATGAATTTTATTTCGAAACCTTTCTTTGTATGATTTTAGTTCACTATTGCACGATATTAATCTGGTACTAATAATAATTTGGTGACTGGTTAATTAAAATTTTAACTATGTGGTGAAATTCATATAATATTTATGAGTTTCAATTTTTTTTTTTTTTTTTTTACAAATAAATGATTTTTTTTTTTTTTTTTTTTTTTTTCATTTCCCGGCGAATTGTTGAATAATATTTTAGTTCTTAAACAATTTTGGACGGCTTTGCCTGCTTCGCTGGCAAACTCTTTTCTATATGCTTTATGGAAAAAAAAAAAAAAAAAAAAAACTGAAATCGGTCAAAAGCTTGCTTTGGGCTTCCGCTGCCTTAGGCAGCGTCTTGTTCGTCCTTGCAGTCTCCGGTGCCTGTCCCTATTGCCTGCAACAATGGCTTACCCGTGGGCTTCTATTTGGTTGCTTATCATACATAACAGTTTCGATACGGACAGTATCGAAAAATTTGAAGTAGCTCTTTTATATCTGAATCCCAGTTACATATGAACAACATTATATGTGATGTACATAATATTTGCTCTCAAGTTATTTCCTATATTTATTTGATTTAATCAATCAACCATAGAATGACAGCAATTTCAAGCGACATATAATATTACAATATGCTATGATCGGCAACTTCTATCGCATAAGACAATTATTATTTTGTGGTTATATATACTTCATGCTTAGTTAATAGTAGTTGGTATATAGAAAAATAAATAAATTAGTATGTAAACTTGATCATGGTACAGCCTTAATGCCCTTGGCGACTTTTAAATATTTGTTGCCGTTTTAGACCAAAATATAATTTATGCGATTATTGTTCCTATACGCAAGCGAAGTGTGACGTCATTGACCGTCCATGGATGCAAGAAAATAATTTCCTATGTCAATCGCCCATTGGATTTTTGTAAAAAATGATTAAAATTCGAAGAAAATTATTTCCCGATTTTAATCCCCATATTTGGGTACACATATGTATTAGTTATCATGTGATTGAGTTATTTTGCTGTCATATTGACAAAATTTTAATTTTAAATTTCAAAACTCTGTCGTTCTTGGCGCTTATTGTATTTGGTGATCAAAAACATAATACGAAAATATACATGCCAGATGTATATTTTCGTAATATGCATTGTACGAAATATTGTTTCATATTATTCATTACTGTCTTAAAATAAGTTGTTAAAATAACCATGATTTTTGAAAGGAATTAAATTATGTTCGCCAAATAATTTGGCGATATTTTATTTTTCTACCAAGGATGACCGATATCAAATCTATTCCGCTACAACATATTAGTATCTTATATCAGATACTTTATTTAGACATTTGAAAACAAATTTGACTTCAAATTATGATAGAATATTTATCATTTCCCATTTAATCAGTATATTAGTTGGATATTTATTGTGTTAATATCATCCTTTGAAATTAAATGTTTGTGTTTACAATCGAATATGGAAGTTTGCCATTTTTTTTTTCTAGAGTTTTGAAATTAAAAATTCAAATTTTGTCAATTTTACAAAAAAAATAACTTAACCTAATGCATGGACATGATAACTAATACATATCTATACCTAAATATGCGAATTAAAATCGGGAAATATTTTTCCTCGGTTTTTAATAATTTTTTACAAAAAATCCAATGGGCGTTTAACATAGGAAATATTTTTCTTGCATCCACGAACGGCCAGTGGCGTCATCACTTCGCTTGCGTATTTTTTTTCTATCTTTTCCTTGGCGAAAAATGTCCGATCTACTTCAGCATCAAAATTATAAAACATTGTCAAGAATTATCAATAAGAAAATACCTTTACCATAATGCTGAATTAACTTTTATGCCAAGCGTGTTTCATCCGCCATACTAAAAAAAAAAAAAAAATATATATGAAGTTGAGGTATATAAAAAAAACTGCAAAAAAAATTTGTAATATCCGCGATTGTAATAATCGATAGATGGCACTTTCTCAACACTGCAGTTGTTAGTAAACATTATAGCCACGTGTGTTCCATTAGTGTTCTTTTTGTTATTCTACTTAATATTCGTACTATAATTTCTCCGCCATTACATTATGGAAAATTGATTGCTTTTGGAAAAAATACTTCAGTTTATTCAAAGTTCGATCGGAAGTAGATTTTTAACTGAAGTTGAACAAATATTAATTTCAAATCATCTGATTAATTCTTTACTTCCATTAGCCGAAGCAACTGAAATTTTAAATTTGTCATTTGGAAATAAATGGAAGCTCAATTCTGGATTTCTTGATCCTTTGGAGTTAGATTGTAGCACACAACAGTATGTGTTATCTTTTTTACCGTATTTATTCATTTTTATTCAATAAATATATGTGAAACTAAATATCGGCAAGCAATGGCGGCTGTATGGAATTCGAATTAAACCATGTTTATTGTAATTTCACCTTAGCCCACCAGAGGGCGAGCATTTCATTACAATCGCGGATTACTATTTTATTTTAAAATTATAATGTGTCATTTTCTCATCGACCAATTTAACATGTAGTAATTTCTTATTTTTCGCATGAAAGCATATTTCATTTTATGCTGAAAATAATAAATAAATATATCTCGTGAACTTTTTTTGGCAACAATTAAAAATTTAAATGGCTTTTAAGTCAATAAGTTTATTATTATCATATTTTAATTAATTTTAAAGATTTTTTCAATTTTTTTTTCCTAAACCATCCCTGACCTATCCGCGATTGTAATGAAATGCTCGCCCTCTGGTGGGCTAAGGTGAAATTATCACACCACTGCATATCCTCATATTATGCAATCGACTTTCCATGATGAAATGGCGGAGAAAGAATAATAATTACACGTGGCTGTTATATTTACTAACAACTGCAGTGTTCAGAGAGCGCCATCTATCGATCATTACAAACGCGGATAAGGAAAAAAACAAAAAAAGAATGATCGAAATCGGTCAAGCCGTTTACGATTTTATAAATAACATACAGACAAACATTCATTTTTATATATATAGATTTTATACATCAACCTTGAAAATTAATTTCTAGTAGATCAGAATGAAAGGCTGATTTTTAATACGAATTATGTGAAAAATACCAGAGCCGGTAATAGAACCTAGCCTTCTGCTTAAATAAACTAATGTATATCACCAAACAAGCAGAAAGCCTGGGTTCAGTTTCCGGCTCTGGTATTTTTCACTCAGATAGTATAAATAATCTGCCTTTTACTCCAATCTATTAGAAATGAATTTTCAAGGTTGAGGTATAAAATAACTAAATTAAAATTTTGTGGCCTATTGGAGTTGTGCCATGATCAATTTGTCACTTGAAATAGCTGCGTGTTTGCTGACTCGGTGACCTTGCCAACGTATATTATGTGAAAAATGCTGAGCTGGTTATCAGCCAGGATAGCTCAATAGTTAGAGCATCTGCACGTTAAGCAGAAGGCCCAGGTTCGTTTAACGGGTCTGTTATTTTTCCCACAGGTTTTCCGCTTCCACTCCAATCTATCAGAAATACACATATATACTGTATGTATGTTTAGTCTATTTTGAATACAAGCTATAAATTAAAATGTATAAAAGTAAATGAAAATTAAGATTTTCTATAATCTTTTGATCAAATTATAATTGATTAAGTTATTTTGATTAAGTTATAATGGATGGTTCAACCATTCATTTTAAAGGTACTGGCAAGCTCTTTTAAAAGATACCCATTATGAAAATTTACTCCCCTTGAGGGGGGACTTCCCCCCAGGGGGGAGGCGAGGCTCCTACATACACATTTTTTCCCCCAGTTGGCTATCTCTATTACAAATAATTATTTTAAATTTAATAATGATTATTAAAAATTAATTCTCTTTATGCACATTTATGCAAAATTTTGTCCTATATCACCATGTTAAAAATTTAGAAAAAGCGGGATGGCAACGCAACTTGTAAGACAATTTTTACCAAAAGGTTGATAGGCACTAATTTATGTCAAGGTGCAACTACATACCAACTTGTATGAAATTCTGTGCAGTAGTGCCTGAGATACAGTTGCCACAAAATTTTGTCTCTCTCACACACATACAGACAGACAGACATTTTCTAAAAATGGTCAAATCGTGTTCTACAGTTCTCAAAACGTGTAAATCCATCAAAAACCCAAGGTCGAAAATTTTAAGGAATCCAATACTTTCTTCTATTGAATATAGAAGAAAGTAAAAATGGTCAAATCGTGTTCTACAGCTCTCAAAACGTGTAAATCCATCAAAAACCCAAGGTCGAAAATTTTTACGAATCCAATACTTTCTTCTATTGAAAGTAAAATACACATTAAACAATGGATAATTGTTGAAACAAATTTCCCTATAGAATAATACGAGTTTGGCTTCTGGGAAGGTCAGGTGTTGTTCATGCATAAGGAGCTCTAGACAGTAGATGAAAAAGCGGATATATTGGTGCTTTGGAAAAAGACTGATTAACAAATGAGAGTTGTATCCCTCAGTGGAGTGTCATTTATGGAGGCCTTTCTAGCAGAAAACTGAGGTTTTTAACAAGTAAAAGATATTTTGATAAGCAATTATGTGAACTATAAATATCTTTTTATGCAGATGCTCTACCACCATTTAGCTATACTGGCTGATTATCAATCGGCATTTCCCATATAATATCCATAGACATGTCCCAGTCGTCGCGGACACAGAAAAACGGCTTGCAGACAGTTTTTGTCTGCACTAATAAAAAAATTTGTCCACAACTTTCGGACAGTCTTTGTCTGCTCTAATAAAAAAAATTGCCCACAACTTTCAGACAGTCTTTGTCTGCAATTTACGGACATTTTTCGCCTGCGACAATGTGCTACCGATGTACGACATCTTAGTTAATGTGAAGCATCAATCTGCATCACTAAAAGAGGGGGACGGTCTTATCCCTCTTACCCCCCATGAGGCTTTATCTCAAAAAATCATCGTCTGAACTAAAAAATTTTAAATTTGGAGTTAAATGGATGCTAATATGACAAAGACTGCAAGGTCTTAACTCCTCTTACCCCCACGTGCTTTATCTCAAAAAATCATGGTCTGAAACTACAAAATTTGAAGTTTGGAATTGAATGAGTGCTAGTATGACAAAGACTGCATCATTAAAAGGAGGGAGGGTCTTAACTCCACTCCCCCCCCCCCTCACGGTGCTTTATCTCAAACTGAACTATAAAATTTTAAATTTGGAGTTGAATGGGAGTTAGTATTATATGAACTGCATCACTAAAAGAGGGGAGGGTCTTACCCCTCTCCCCCATGCCTTATCATGAAAAATCATGGATTAAACTTTAATTTTTTTTTAATTTGGAGTTGAATAGGTGTTAGTATGATACGGACTGGATCGTAGAAAGAGGGGAAGGACCTCCTCCCCACTTAAATGAAATTTTTAATTTGGAGTTAAATGGGTGTTACCGTACCGTATGATACAACACCCATTCCACTTACATGGAATTTTGAAATTTTAAATTTGGAGTTGAATGGGTGTTAATATGATACAAACTGCATCGTTAAAGGGAGGGAGGCTCTAACCCCCCCCCATGCCTTATCATAAAAAATCATGGCCCGAACTTCACAAAAATTTGAATTTGGAGTTGAATGAGTTTAAGGGGGAGGATCTTAACACATCTTACCACCTACGGTGCTTTATCTAAAAAAAACCATTTTCTGAACTTTACAAAATTTTAAGTTTGGAGTTAAATGGGTGTTAATATGACAAAGACTGAATCATTAAAATAGGGAGCATCTCCCCCCCCTCCCCCACGAAGCCTTATCTTGAAAACTCTAAACTTCACAAAATTTTTAATTAGGAGTTGAGTGTGTGGTAGTCTGCCAAAGACTGTGCAATTGGAAGGAGACAGGTTCTGTTCCTCTTCCCCCAACTGTGCTTTATCACTTACAGTCTTAACTTTATGAAATTTTAAATTTCAAGTTGGTTAAATGTTAGTATGACAAAGAGTGCACTGTTGGAAAGGGGAGGTGCTGATCCCCCTCTGTGACTTCTCAGTTACAGTCCAAATTTTAAATTGGACATTATTGAGTGTTGGCGTCACAGAAACCGCATAATTTAATAGACAGCATCTGGACCATTTTCTCTCTATGGTATTAGGTCTTTTAAAAATTTTCAGAAATTAACTACTTGAGATTTTAAATTTCAATTCTTTTGGATACTGCATAACGAAAACTACTTCCTTTGAATGGGAAGGAAACAAATTATTTAAACTAGGACGAAAGAAAGGATTAAACTAAAAAACTTGTGTATTACATGATTAATGCATGAATAGTTTATTTAAGTCACTCACAATATTATTGTTTTGTAAATAATATGAACTGTTGTGTGAGTTTTTTTCATGACAGATACTTCCTTTCGAATCCACAGAATTAAATTTTGCTTTTGCCAGAATTTCGTCAAAAATTATTATTATTATTTTTTTTTTTAAAGAAAAGAAAATTAATAATAATCAGTATTAAAACAAACAATATCTCTTTTTTTTTTTTTTTTTTTTTCAACAATTAAAAATTTAAATGTCCCTCTTTAAAGCTTTTACCAGGTTATTATTTTCATATTTTAATTAATTTTAAAAAATCTAATCAAAATTTCGTTACAAATACGGTACCAAATGAAAGGGGCATTTTTCTGAATCCGTCTGATTAATGGACAATTAGATTTTTTAAAAATTATCTAATGTATGAAAATCTGATGGCAACTTGCGCATGTATATATATATATATATATATATATATATTTAATCTCAACAATGGAAAAATTAAACAAAAACTATTTTTTTTTTTTACTTAAGCTAAGTAAAATGGCACAAAAATCAATACTTGAACACATGTTACTAGTAGGGCCTTTTAAATTTAAACGCAAAAAACAAGTTTTCCAATTTTGTGTAGGGGTTTAGTTGTTTTCCAGGTGCCGGCCCCTTCCCTACACTAGGCTATGGATTCTTCGACTTCAGCTATAGTATAATCCATACGTGTATTCATCTTTTATGGATTACTAATTTTAAAAATGAGGTCTTTTACCATGTAAGTAAAATTTATAATTATATTCTTACATGTACAGTAACTTGTCATAATTCCTTATTAAAAAGTTTAAGTTATTTTTGTTATATATATATATATTTTTTTTTTTCGAAAAGTTTACAAAACAGTAGCTTTATAAATAAATAAAAATATTTTTTTAACTAACATAATCAAGGTAGACATCAAATTAAATCTTATGAAATTCTCTTTAAAATGAGGAGTCCGAAATTTCTCTATCTCTTATAAAACATAATGTGTTTATTTAAGCTAAAAAATGCCCAATTTTCAAAATCAAAAGATATAAAATATTTTTTAAGAGCATTTTATCATTTATTTCAAAAAGAGGAATGATTCCTGAATGTTTAAAACTAAAACACACTTGGCATGGGTTGATTTTACAAACAAAAAAATTTGTAAAGCATGTGTAGCACAAAAAAACCTGCCTTTAACTAATTCAATAAATATTATAGATTATATTTTAAACAGGGCTTTGCACAGTACTTTTAAACTTTTTAATGCATAATTTTCTGCAAATTAACCTTTATTTATAGATACTGCATTAAAAATTAAATTAAATACAAGTGGTAGATGATAAATTTGCGATTAAGCTTACTTTTATCTGTTTACACTGTATTTCAATAAAACAACGATAATTCATAATCTAAACGTAATCTGCTTCTTTTTTAAATTTAATTTAACTGCATCCAGCTTCAAATACGTTAAGTAAATATGTAAAATTAATATTTACAAGAGGATTATTAAAGAGTAAACTTTTGACAAAATTGTTACATCATCATTTTTTTTTTTTTTTTTTTTTTTTTTTTTCAAAATAAAAAAGCCTTAATTAAATCAAATACAAAACTAATATGTCTTTCTTTCCTTTTTAATTAACAAAAGATATATACATAATTAAACAGTTAAATATTTAAAATTATACATGTACAAGTAACAAGCAACATACTTAAGCATTTTATGCAAGTCCATTTCTTAAATGTCCTAATCTGAAAACACATGGACGAACCCATTTTCACAAAACAATTTATATAATTCAAACTTCACGCTACTAAAATATATATTACAAGCTTTAAAAATATGTAAGTATCACACTCAAAATTTTGTTAAATTTGAAATATTGACGTTCAGGTTGACATTTCCGTGGAATTGCCTTATTACGAATCAACAGCTATATAATAAAATTAAATTAATGTCAGGCACACTTAAGATTATATATGAAAGAAAAAGATATACATTCAACTTATTCCAAAAATACTTCTATGTAGATTTTTCATTTTAAAAGTTATAAATTTAATATATGTTTACAATAAATTTTGGTGAGTATTATATAATAAGACGATTAAAATATATATAGCAAATAAAAGTAGTCTTAAAGATACAATAATGAAGTTGCAGCAATCCTATAAACAATACACCCACGAGATATTCATCAAACAAAATCTATTTAATTTCAAAGTATCCAAATCAAAAGGAGGAATAACTTGAAAAAATATAAATATGTTTTAAATGAATAATAAAAAAATTTTCTCTCAAATCGCTGATCGCTCACACAAACAAAACAAACTATCCCAGTCAGCAAAGCTGATTGGTTCCGTGGTGTAAACATTCCATGACGTACGCAAACCACTGACGAGATGCGCAGAACAAATGTCAAGAAGATTTCTCGATCTTTGAGGCTCCAAGGTCTTGTTCGGAGGAAGGATAGATCTTATCCTTCCTCCGAGGGCCTGACTATCGCACGGGCACCGGAGCTAGTGCCCTGGGCACGAAATTTCTGAGGGGCACAAAATTTTATTAATGGCTAAAATATATGGTCTAAATCTTCCTTTTTTCTTTACCTTTCATTTTTTTTTTTTTTTTTTTTTTTTTAAACTCAACTGTGTTTCACTTACATTAATAAAATTTTAAAATAAAAACTGTTGTTAAACTGACTGGGGGTAATTTTATTTGTCTTTAGAACCTGGCCTAAAACAAAACCAGATTAAATTTTTGATCAAATATATATATATATATATACATATATTTTTTTCAATCTCCTTTTTCGCCTGCTAAAAATTGTGGTATATAACTAATCGGTCTCTCTCCTCTCTCTCTCTCTCTTTTTTTTTTTTTTTTTTTTTTTTTTTGGGGGGGGGGGGGGATGAGGGAGAACTCTTACTCTTTTAAGGAGGCACGGAAATTTTAAAGTGCCCTGGGCACAAAGATTTTTTAGTCGGGCGCTGGAGAGCAGACGACGTATTTGGCGAAGGCTGCAACGTTTTGACGAGGAATCCCTCATTGAGGATAAATTTTAAACAAGCAAAAATCTTATCGCGCTTTGAATAGCATTCAAAGCATTCAAAAATTCCTTTTAATTAACTTCCGAAATGTTCCAAAATTAAAACCCAAACATGTTTAGAATACATAATTAAATATGGAATTTGAAAATATTATAATAATAACGAAAATGAGAGAGAATAGGAAATCAAAATTCAGTCAGCAGAGGGCATTAAAGATTAACAAAATAAAACTCTGCATTATATATATATATATTTCATAGTTTTCCAGAAATTTTATTATACTTAGACAGTAATTTCGAAAAAGATTTTTAACTTTCATTATCTTCTTAACAAGAAAATTTTAGTTAATAACCTAATTTAGGTTGACTTGTGGGATTTCTGTATTTTACTTCCTTTTTTGTTCCTACTTTTATTTTAATGTATCTGAATCTCAATATTTTAAACACCATTCATTTTAATACTATGTATTAATTGGATGTCCAAATTTACAGTTTTGTAAGAATATAATGGAAAGAGATATAAACTGAAAATCATACTTGGAAAAGCATTTTTTTCCCCTTAGAAATGTTTATTGCAATAACTGTGAATATTTTAATAATAAGAGATTAAAAAAAAAGTAATATTTTAATAATTTCTTTTTCGGATATATAAATTAAGGATAGTCAGAACCATTTAATTTCATTCTTTTGATAATCATTTTGCATAAAAATAACTAAAAAATAATTGTAGTTCACTGAAAAAAAATATATACCGCCTTCATCTAGAATGAATAAGTGGTCATTTTCTAAATCCCTAAACTAGAAATATAGATTTCCGAACTATGAAAATAAGGCACGCCAATAAAATGATTAGAAGAAATGATCGAGAATTTCTAGATGGTGAAACAATATTCTGAATCTTTTGCATTGCGAGAAATTCTTGCTTGATGTTCTAGAATTGGGTCATAAACCAAGATTATAGTTGCTAAAACCCGCCTCTTGTGTTCGCCTTTATTTGCAGAGATTTTTAAATAATTTTGTCCTCGATAATATAAGCAAATGCTCTAGAACTCGCTTTCAGAGAGGACTAGAATTTATAAGGATAAAATGAAAAAAAAAATTCTAGAGCCACAATTCAGATTCTAGGTGTCAGTTACATAATTTTTTCTCAGTGTTTCTCAAAAAGCTGTAAAACTGAAAAAAAAAGTTCAAAATATGCTGAAATTATTTCTGTTCACTGCTTTAATGATGGTGTAAGTGTGTTAGAGCTAAGGCCAGTTGACTAAGCTTGGCCTGTGTAAAAAAAAAATTGGAAAATCTCGAACAGCTAGGTCAAAGTGCGGCCTGGGATCGAACCCGGCACTTCTCGGCACTATTTAAAACTGATCAGGAAATATTTCAAAATATTTATATCTAGAGCCAAATCGTAGTTACAAGTTATATGTAATTGCCTAAAGATCTGTAGATAGAAAGGTTATATATTCATAAATCATCACATGTAAATAATAAAACTTTGAAAATAATAAATAAATAAAAGTAATATTTTTTGAATATTTCCTAAAAGTTAAATTTATCCAAAATACGTATATCGTTAGACAAAAGCTTTGAAAATGTAAACAAAAACGCATCGGCAACACTGACCGCCAATAATTAAATTTCAAAACTAAAATATTTTCCGCTAATCTATTACATATACATAATCATAAATGAATAAATAGCTCATTAACTGTAAAATTATAACACCTGGCTCTGTTTCGGTAATTTATTTCAAAAATTGTAACTTAGGAAGAAGCTGTTTATAAATTAAAAAGGGTTAAAAGTAATGTTGAATTATGTATGTATAAACAAAGAAATAATAATATATAAAAACTGTACAGTCGGGAAAAAAAAAAAAAAAAAAAAAAAAAAAAACGCAGCACTCGCTGTAATTTCATTATTAATTGACACAGAAAAATTTAATAAACACCATTCAACAGGAAATTAAATGCACTTTCTAAAAACGTTGTCGAATTTTGAATTAGGGGCTATCTACATATTGAAATGAGTCTGGCAGTGTGGAAAAGTGTACTATTTGTATACTTTATCTTTAGTAATGCTGGGCGATGTTGACATTTCTTAAATCGATATATTAGTCCAAGCGGCGGCTGCAAAAAATTGACTTGATAAGGTACGAAGCTGATTTTTTTTTTTTTTTTCTATAGATAGAATTCATTGTTACAATGAAAATCTGATAGAGTTGCCTGGTCAAAGCCGTCAAGTTTAAGAGAAACAACCTCACTTCCGGTCACAATTTAAACGATTTTCGAACCCCACAAGTGTGAAGATGAAACCGGTGCTAAAATATAGAGATTAATATGCTCTTTAAAATGGCATAGGGCTGCCAGGTCAAAACCGTCAAGTTTCAGAGGTTGCCTCGAAAATAGGGGTCAAATTTAAACAATTTTCGAACCCAACAAGTGTGAAGATGAAACCGGTGCTAAAATGTAGAGATTAACATGCTCTTTAAAATGGCATAGGGTTGCCTGGTCAAAACCGTCAAGTTTCAGAGGTTGCCTCGATAATAGGGGTCAAATTTAAACGATTTTCGAACCCCACAAGTGTGAAGATGAAACTGGTGCTAAAATGTAGAGATTAATATGCTCTTTAAAATGGCATAGGGTTGCCTGGTCAAAGCCGTCAAGTAACAGAGGTTGCCACGAAAATAGGGGACGTATTTTGGGATTTATTTACCCAAGTAAAAAGTGATTTACTCAAGTGTAAAGATGAAACCGGTGCTAAAATGTAGAGATTAATATGCTCTTTAAAATGTCATAGGGTTGCCTAGTCAAAACCGTTAAGACCCGGAGGTTGCCTCGAAAATAGGGGTCAAATTTAAACGATTTTCGAACCTCACAAGTGTAAAGATGAAACTGGTGCTAAAATGTAGAGATTAATATGCTCTTTAAAATGGCATAGGGTTGCCTGGTCAAAACCGTCAAGTTTCAGAGGTTGCCTCGATAATAGGGGTCAAATTTAAACGATTTTCGAACCCCACAAGTGTGAAGAGGAAACCGGTGCTAAAATGTAGAGATTAATATGCTCTTTAAAATGGCATAGGGTTGCCTTGTCAAAGCCGTCAAGAAACAGAGGTTGCCACGTAAATAGGGGAAGTATTTTACGATTTATTTACCCAAGTAAAAAGTGATTTACCCAAGTGTAAAGATGAAACCGGTGCTAAAATATAGAGATTAATATGCTCTTTAAAATGGCGTAAGGTTGCCTGGTCAAAACCGTCAAGACCCGGGTTTGCCTCGAAAATAGGTCAAATCTGTCAAGTAAAGCTGTCAATCACAAAAAAATATGCGAGTTTTGAAGATTTCTTAACGAAGTGTAAAAAAATACGAATAGCATTAACAAAGAAAATGAATAAGGATGAAATTATATGAATATTTGAAAGGTGTGGCTGGTTCCAGAATGTACAGCATAGAAGTTATTTTAAAATGGCATATGTTTGCCTGGTAAAATTCGTAAAGAAACAGCGGTCAGTCTCCAAAAAGCTAACGAATATTAAAGGTGTTTAACGCAAAGTGAAGCACACATGAAGACTATTTAAAACTAGTTGGCATAGGTGGATTCTTCTCAGTTCCCCATCATATTTATGTTCTCATAAATTTCTAGTGGGAGACATATTATAATCATGTTAAAGGAAATGAATTTGACCAAAGCTTGATACAGTGACAGAATGAAATCCCCGCCTAATGGGCTATCCACCGTTCACTTCGATATATTTATCTTATTCTAATCTATTAATTTATTTTATCAGGGTCAATTCTGTTGTTTAGTTTTCATGCTACTATTTCCAATACAATAATCCTCAAAATTCATATTTATATGACAAATTTACAATTTCGCTATGTTAATAAAATCGTAAATTACCAATAATTTACGAAATTTTCCTATTAGAATATTCGTATTCAATCATGTTCAAACAAATATCATAAATGCAATTTTGAAGTTGTCTAATGTATTTATGAGCCTCAAAATGGAAGTTTATGCTGAAATTCGCCTTATTCTGCCATTTTAAGTAAATGGTAAATTCCAAATAACTTACGAATTTTTTAAATTGGAAAAATCATAGTCTATGATATTCATGCCAGTATCCAAAATAATATTTAATAAAATCTTTTTGTAAAAAAATAGAACCGACTCCAAAACGGAACTTCTATTTAAACAACTAAAAATGAAAGAAAATTGGCAGAAAATGGAACTGTAAATTGCGCCTAAAAGTATAAAATAATTTCCTTCGCCAAACAACCTATAACACTACAATTAATCATAACTTTTGAAGTCGGCGCAAAATTAAATAAAATTTAATTAGTTCTTAAAGGTTTGTTTTTAGATCGGTAGCAACAAATGCTGTTGTCTCTTATGACCCATTTTCACGTTTCCTTTATTATTTTATCACTGTATACAATTGGTCCATTAGTAGCATCTACATAGAACAGTGAACATTCTTCACAATGCGGTATTTATGTTTCTACGAAGTTAGAGTTTCCTTTGTAAATTTGGTATAATTTTGATAACTATCATCCTTGATGGCTTTTGGATTTGGTGATCAAAACGTAAGGCAAAAATATACACGCAAGATGTAATATATATTGTACGATGTTTTGTTTCATATTCTTGATTACTCTTTTAATATACCTTATAAAAATAATCATGATATCGCAAAGAAATTAAATATGTTTGCCAGATAATTTTGCGATTTTTCTTTCACCAAAGACGTCAGGATGGATGGATGGCTTTTTATGGCACAAAGTCCACAATGGGATATGCTGCGCCAAACACACCAAAGACGTCAGATACCAGCATCTTGACCAACTTTTGGTGCTTACGAAATCTTATTTGTTTTCTTGAATCAAAGTAGTTTTCGGCTGCGTTTTGCAGGTAACAGTGTGAGGTGTGTATTTTGAATAGGATTTGATTTTTGTATTGAATAAAGGTATCAACTTTTATTTAATTTTGCGCCGACTTCAAAAGTTATGATTAATTGTAGTGTTATAGGTTGTTTGGCGAAGGAAATTATTTTATACTTTTAGGCGCAATTTACAGTTCCATTTTCTGCCAATTTTCTTTCATTTTTAGTTGTTTAAATAGAAGTTCCGTTTTGGAGTCGGTTCTATTTTTTTACAAAAAGATTTTATTTTTCTCTTTTCAGTGAAAAATTATTCATATAGCAGAACATTACAAGACGTTCGACGGAAGTTTCACAAATCAAAAATTCCAAGAAAAGTAACATTACTCAAAAAATAGTTTATGTCACTGAAAAATACATGAAATTCACCCAATGTGAACAAAAAAGTTACATCTCCATCTAGAAAGTTATCCACTCGAGAAACAGTTGTGCCAGTTTTATTCTTGTCAAGTTATTTTTAAGTTGGTTTTTCTCAAATGCTGCATTTTTAAGTATTGTCACTTTTCTTGCCTTTATCGGATATGAGCAAAAAACTATCTGTTCAACGAACATACGTTAAATTAAAAAGTCTTTAGAAATGTAAAAAACGGATACGCTGTATTCGTAATCAAAAATTCTGTTAGGTATATATATTGAACTTTACAGTGAATACGTGTCGCCCGCTGCGCTGGAAATTGCGCAGCGTAAAGTTCAAACAAAGAGCAAAATATGCATTGCAGCTGACGGACAGAAGTTTCAACATCGATACTTACATACTGCTTTTACCAGTGTAGTTGTATGCGTTCAGCAGTTAGAGGGAGAACAGACTTTTGTGAGTATCCTGTTATTAGTTTATATCTTAATGAAGTCATAATGAAACCTATTTCAGGCCATATTCACTACGACAAAAAAAAGTATTAAAATTAAATCATCTCCTACGAAGTTATAAGCTAACAAACTTAAACAACAACAACGAGTAACATGGTTTGTATTGAGAACCTCTTCCTTAATGAAGTCGGTTTAAAACGTCTATGCGTTAATCGATGTGACCGCTTACAATAACCATACTTTGAATTTTACATGGCATAAATGTCACCCGCTACGCTAAAATATATGCAATGTCGTTCAAGTGTGCACAAAATAGGAAATTGTGAACAAACAAATGCACGTTTAAAGCGTTCTGGTTTTAGCATTAATGTCTAAACTATCTTTGCGTACTACATCGATGATGCTCTGCAATTTTATAATTCACTTTTTCCCCCCTGTCTTGAAACGTTTCCGAGATACGATCGCTAACTCCACTCCTTTCCGCCAGGTGGCACTTTAGGCGGTAGAATTGCGTATAACATGTCCACTTTACTATACCTACATACCACTTTTATGACTATAGCTGCAGGTGTTCAGCAATTAAAAGAGTCAGGACTGACTTTTTTGGGCACCCTGTATTTTCTTTTGATCGTAAAATCTTACAATGGGACCTATTTTAGACCAAGACCTTTACAATAAAACAAAAAGTATAAAAATCGGATCCTCCGTTCAGAAGTTATGAGCCAAAAAACAAAAACAAAAAAACATAGGCTTTGAATTGAGAACCTCCTCCTTTTTGAAGTGGATTAATTAAAGCATCTCTTACGAAGTTATAAGCTTACAAATACCAACAACAAACCATAACTCGAATTAAGAACACCTTCCTTTCTGAAGTTGGTTGAAAACGACTTTGCGCTAATCGATGTGACCGGTTACAGTAACAGTACTTTGAACCACAGAGTATACGTGTCATCCGCTGCGCTGCAAAGTGTGCAACGTAGTTCAAGTGTGCACAGTGTAGGAAATTGCGAAGAAACAACTGCACGTTTTAAGCGTTCTATTTTTAGCAATAATGTCTAAAAACTGTCTTTTCGTAGTAAATCGATGATGCTCTACAACTTCATAATTAACTTTTCTCCCATTTTGAACCGTTTTTGAGAGGAGCGCTCAACTGTTAGGAGCGCTAATTCCGCTGTTTTTCACCAGATAGCGCTTTGTTTTCTTTAGATTGCAAAGATGTTATAATGGGACTTACTTCAGACTAATATCTCTACTATAAAACAAAAATTATCAAGTAACCGTATTTTGAACTATATAGCGTATGTCTCACCAGCTACACTACATTGTGAGCAATGTAGCTCAGGTGTGTATAGTGTAAGAAATTGCGAACAAAAAAATGCACGTTTTTAGCCTTGTATTTTTTGCATCAATGTCAAAACTATCTTTTTGTACAAAATCGATGATACTCTGCAATTTTATGATTCATTTTTCCCCCCTGTCTTGAACGTTTCCGAGATTGGAACGTTAGCATGAATGTCTAAGCTATCTTTTTGTACTAAATCGGTGATACTCTTCAGCTTTGTAATTCACTTTTCCTTTAGAACCGTTTTCAGGATAGGAACACTAACTCCGCTATTTTCCACCAGGTGGCGTTGCAAGCGGTTTAACCTTGTAGTGCATGGCCACTTTGCTATACTTACATACCATTTTTATCACTATAGCTGCAGCCGTTTAGCAGTTAAAAGATTTGGGACTGATTTTTTGGGCACCCTGTATTTTCTTTAGATCGTAAAGATATTACAATGGGACCTAAGTCAGACCAAGACCGTTTCAACAAAACAAAAAGTCTCAAAATCGGAGCATCCGTTCAGAAGTTATGAGCTAACAAACATAAAAAAAACATACGGTTTGAATTGAGAACCTTCCTTCTTTTTCGAAGTCGGTTAAAAAGTGGTTTGACATCTTTACGATGAAAACATCCCTCAAGTTTGACGTTTATGTGAAATTTTGCTCTATTCTGCCGTGTTAAGAAATTTATAATTTTCCAATAACTTACTAAATTTTTATATTGGAAAATTCATAGTCATTAATATTCATGCCAGTGTTCTTAATAATATTTCAAAAGTAGTCTGACATCTTTACGATGAAAATATCTCTGAAAATTGACGTTTCTGTGAAATTTTGCCCTATACTTCCATGTTAAGAAATTCGTAAATCTCCAATAACTTGCGAAATTTTCAGAGTAGCGTATTTATAGTTACTGATGTTCATTCCGGCATCAAAACTGATATTTTAAAACTGGTCCGACATTTTAACAGTAAAAAGTTTCCATTTAATGCACGTTTAACCCTTTCAGGGGCACTAAGTAAAAATGATTGAATTTCCTTTTAAATATATATATATCATAAAGTAAACATCCCCTACAAGTCATATTTGATGAAGAAAAAAATTCAGAATGTGGGGCTTTTTTTGTGGGTGGTGGCTAGGCGTTCTAGCCACTGTGTCTATCCACCTAAAAGATGCTCCTAAAAATCAAACTAAAATTAATGATCTAAGATAATACGCAAATCTGTTGTATTTAAAAGGTGCATTACAGTATATTTACACTACCAAATACGTTTGAATAAAAAATTATTTTTCATAAAAATATATAAAAGAAACTTCAAAAAATTTTCCCGCAACTTGTCCATTTAAAAAAGTCACAGGCACATCCTGCTTAAAGTTACTGTAGTTCTGCCATCTCTATTTCAATTTTAGAAGTACACATTAACTTTTCATAAAAGTGGATAAAAAAAGTAGCTACTGCACACTTAGAGAAAAATTTCTAAAGTAGGTGGATAGACCCTCTAGCCACCGCCCCTGAAAGGGTTAAGTGAAATTTTGTCATATTCTCCCATGTTAAGAAAATCGTAAATTTCTCATAACTTACGAAGTTTTTTAATTCGAATGTTGCAAATGAATAGTGTTCTTGCCAGTATCGAAAGTAATATTTTAAAACTGATCTGACCTCTCTGCGATCATTTGTTCGTGAGATATCGTGTTAACAGACTAACAAACTAACGGACTAACACACTAACGGACTGACACACTGACACACTAACAGACACCCTACAGACAGACACCATACAAATTTTGTCATTTTCGGACTCCTCTCACCTGAAAACGTATAAAAAAGTCAAAAAACCGAGGTCGAAATTTTTCACGATTACCTAAGTTCCCCATATCTATAGTATGATGGGGAACTGAAAGGTTAAACACGAAACGATTAATATTTAAAAGATGAAATTGCGAGCTAAATGTAGAACATACAACACTTTTCAATTTGCTTACGATTGGTGCTTCAAACATGTCAAGGTATAGCGGTTAGCTTAGAAAAGGAAGCAAATTTCAATATTCATTTATTTTATTTGTTTAATGATGTAAGAGATTTTTAAAGCATAAAGAAAATTAAATTATTATGCATGACCGTTCTTTTTCTAATCTGTATAAAACTAATTTCAGCTCACGAGCTCGTTTTTTCCCCATTTTTCAATACTTAAAATATTCAAATGGTTACGTGCTAACTCCGACATGCCATCTCCGGACATAGTCAAAGTCCCTCTTTGTAAGGGATTAATGTGTTGAAAAATTCCCATTTGCGCGACCAGAAATTGCAAGACCGGGCTTGCAGGGGATTTCGTCCTTTTTGACTTGATAATCTGAGAACGCCTGTAAGTCTGTTCCGCGGCTATCCCTACCACGGACGTAAAAAGAAAAAGAAAAAATAAACACTGGACACCCCTACGATCGCTGTGCATGAATCTGAGAACGCCCGTAACTCGATTTTGCAGCAATCGGTATCACGCACGTATGTTCGCTTCGCTCACATGAAAACCAAAGAAAAAAACATCACTGGACACCCTGCCTCGCTGTGCATGAATCTGAGAACGCATGTAACTCGTTTTTGCAGTAATCAGTATCACGCACGTATGTTCGCTTCGCTCACATGAAAACAAAAAAAAAAAAAAACATCACTGGACACCCCTGCCTCGCTGTGCATGAATCTGAGAACGCATGTAACTCGTTTTTGCAGCAATCAGTATCACGCACGTATGTTCGCTTCGCTCACATGAAAACCAAAAAAAAAAAAAAACATCACTGGACACACCTGCCTCGCTGTGCATGAATCTGAGAATGCATGTAACTCGTTTTTGCAGCAATCCGTATCACGCACGTATGTTCGCTTCGCTCACATGAAAAAAAAAAAAAATCACTGGACACCCCTGCCTCGCTGTGCATGAATCTGAGAACGCATGTAACTCGTTTTCGAAGCCATCACTATCACGCACGTATGTTCGCTTCGCTCACATGAAAACCAAAAAAAAAAAAAAAACATCACTGGACACACCTGCCTCGCTGTGCATGAATCTGAGAACGCATGTAACTTGTTTTTGCAACAATCAGTATCACGCACGTATGTTCGCTTCGCTCACATGAAAACCAAAAAAAAACATCACTGGACACCCCTGCCTCGCTGTGCATGAATCTGAGAACGCATGTAACTCGTTTTCGAAGCCATCACTATCACGCACGTATGTTCGCTTCGCTCACATAAAAAAAAAAAAAAATCACTGGACACTTCTACCTAGCTGTGTATGAATCTGAGAACGCATGTAACTCGTACTATTCTTGTATTTTTACTTTATTCGCGCAAATGGGAATTTTTCAAATTACTTAAAACTAGTAAATTTATCGCCAAAATTCAACTTAGCTACATTTCCGGTCAATAGACTTTAGGGAGTGGGCCAAGTATAAAATAATCCTTTTAAGACACATTCCTTCAACACTTTAATCCCTTACAAAGAGGGACTTTGACTATGTCCGGATGAGATGGCACGTCGGAGTTAGCACGCCACCATTCAAATTGTGTCAAAGTATCGAGAAGATAAATTCCCTAAAGAAATGTATGCGGCTGCTTTGTAGAATTTTATACGAAAATTTTGGGTTGTGCCGATTTTGTTATATTAAAAATTTGTCAATTTTAGAAAATTTTCTCAATTAATTTTTTTTATATCTAATTAAAATAATCAATATACCTTCTACAAATTAATTATGGGTACAAATAAAGCGAAAAACATTTTTAAAAAATTGATAAATTTTTCTCGTTTCTTAATAACCATGAATTAATTTATGAAATTGAAATTTGTAAATCTTGCTGCAAATCTGAAACAAGAGTTTTTTTTTTTTTTTCATTTTATTTAATTATTTATTTTGTATACTAACAGAATTTTTATTATGAGTTTCTTGGGCATTATTATCTTAATTTCTGTTAACTTTTGCGGGAGTATTTTCTTATCTATATCCCCATGCTACATTTTTAATTTTTACTATTAATTTGTTGTTCTTATGGGAAATTTTAGAACAGTTTCATTATAGTTTATTTATTTATTTTTTCTTTTTAAAATACTTTATATATTTTTTCTCCACATTGTATAATAAACACCCTTCAAAATTAGCTTTTTTTTTTTTTTTTTTTTTTTTTCGAGGCAAGCACTATTTCTCGAGATTTTCACCTGGCAACCCTATGATACTCTAAAGAGAATATTACTCTCTATATTTTATAAACGACTTCATTTTTAAATATGTTAGGGTAAGAAAACCGCTAAAATTCGCCCCCCCCGTACACAAACACTTTTCTTGGCAACCTCTTTTCTTGACGGTTTTTGACCAGGCAACCCTATGCCATTTTAAAGACCATATTATTCTCTACATTTTAGCACCGGTTTCATCTTTACACTAGGGTAAATCACTTTTTACGCACGTAAAATCTGTCGTGGCCGCAATGTCCTCCATGTTCCCATCAAAAATTATACCTCTGGGGGTTACCGAAGCGGGAGAGCCATCCCTTCCGTGGAGGATCAAAATTGTGATGGCATGTCTCCGGACCACCTCTAGGGGTGTGTCCCAGACCGTCGCCAATTGCCCATCTGCGCAGCATTAGTGCGACGTAAAACCCAATCACCAATCACCTTCATCTTTACACTTGTGGGGTTCGAAAATCGTTTAATTTTGACCCCTTTTTCGAGGCAACCTCCGGATCTTGACGGTTTTGATCAGGCAACCTTATGCCATTTTAAAGAGAATATTAATCTCTACATTTTAGCACCGGTTTCATCTTTACACTTGGGTAAATCACTTTTTACTTGGGTAAATCACTTTTTACTTGGGTAAATAAATCGTAAAATACGTCCCCTATTTTCGTGGCAACCTCTGTTTCTTGACGGCTTTGACCAGGCAACCCTATGCCATTTTAAAGAGCATATTAATCTCTACATTTTAGCACCGGTTTCATCTTTGCACTTGTGGGGTTCGAAAATCGTTTAAATTTGACCCCTATTACCGAGGCAACCTCTGAAACTTGACGGCTTTGACCAGGCAACCCTATGTCATTTTAAAGAGCATATTAATCTCTACATTTTAGCACCGGTTTCATCTTTACACTTGAGTAAATCACTTTTTACTTGGGTAAATAAATCGCAAAATACGTCCCCTATTTTCGTGGCAACGCTCTGTTTCTTGACGGCTTTGACCAGGCAACCCTATGCCATTTTAAAGAGCATATTAATCTCTACATTTTAGCACCGGTTTCATCTTCACACTTGTGGGGTTCGAAAATCGTTTAAATTTGACCCCTATTTTCGAGGCAACCTCTGAAACTTGACGGTTTTGACCAGGCAACCCTATGCCATTTTAAAGAGCATATTAATCTCTACATTTTAGCACCGGTTTCATCTTCACATTTGTGGGGTTCGAAAATCGTTTAAATTGTGACCGGAAGTGAGGTTGTTTCTCTTAAACTTGACGGCTTTGACCAGGCAACTCTATCAGATTTTCATTGTAACAATGAATTCTATCTACAGAAAAAAAATCAGCTTCATACCTTATCAAGTCAATTTTTTGCAGCCGCCGCTTGGACTATATCGTTCATCTTAAATACCGATATAAGGATATATCGATTTAATGTAGCGTTACCAACTGTAGGAATTATTCCCTACACGTAAGGACTAAAAAAAAAAAATATCGACCGAGACAGGGATTGAACTGAAAACCTTCTTGTCTCAAATCAAACAATCTGGCACTGTACCACGCTTTTTTGCCCCACTAATTAAGTTTCAATCATTTTGATAAAAGGGATTAAATTTTCTAAGGTTTTATCTTGGCCTATGGGTGACTTGTTGCACAAAATTTGCCCTTTATCCTATGTTTTCGACCACACTCTTTAATCTTAGTTTAATTTCAATAGGAATTTTACTGATTCATACTTCCCTTGTAAGTGGATGTATGGTAACTCCAAGCTTTGGCACAACTTAAATTCAATCGCAAGAAGCAGAAAACTTAAAAAAAAAAAAAGAGGTTGAATCATTTTATGATAGTGCTTATAATTTTACTTCATATACAGTCGACAGCAAAAGTATTCGAGTGCTAGCAATAATGACAATAAAAAAGAAGTACACTTTATACTGCTTTGTTAAATAAATCCTTCTCGAGTCCTGTTCTCACACATTCAAGAATTTTATCGTAGTTGACTATTATTATTATAGAAAATTGTTTTTTAGTTTCACAATATTCCTTACTGTTATTTCGTACATTTATAGAAAAATTTATCATATACTGGAAAGTATTTATTATATCCTTATGTTCTAAAACGGGATGACAGTGCAATTTGTACACTGGCGTGTACAAAATGTGAATAAGCGCTAATTTATATCAAGGTGCAAGTATGTAAAACTTTTTAGGAAATTCTGTGAATTATTTTTCGCACTAAAGTCGTTGGAAATTTTTTTTTTCACACTCAAACAGATGGATAATTTCTAAAAATTTTCAAAACGTACTTTAGACTTCTCGAAACGTGTAAATTCATTGAAAACCAGAAGATAAAAAAATTTACAAGTACTTTCTTGTGATGAATACCTACAGAAGAACGCAAAAACGGGAAAATCAACAATGGATCATAAAAAAATTATATTAGTTTGACAAAATTAAATTTTTTCCTCGAAATTATTATTTTTATCACAGAAATATTTCCCATTGATTCGTGACGTGACATTTCGTGAATAAGCACCCAAATTTATTTATTTAATTTTTAACTTATTGGTAAATTCAGAATTTTATTATTTCTTATTATTTTTTAATGCATTAAAATATTTACATGCCCCACTTACATGGCAAACGAATTACAAAATGATTTCACACAAGATATTAAATTTCTATAATGCTTTGAATTTCGTAATAAATGTAAATCTTAATTAAAATTTCCTAAAATACAATTTCTTTCAAAATTCACGATATTTTTTTTTTTTAATGAAGTTTAAAATGTTTACTTATGATAGATTAAATTACATCAAATATTACAACATACAAAAAGACTAATAACTGGCTTAGTGCAAGAAATAAAATTAGTATTAGAAAGAAAAACAGTTTGGTGCACTTGAAGACACACACACACACACAAAAGCATAAACTTTTACCGTATTCAAAATTATTTTTAAATACCCATACTACATACTAGGGCTGGATTATTTATCAATATATCCCCAAGTATCGATATTTTTTTAATATCCCGATAACAATATTTAAGATCTAGCTGCGCCGATATATCCCTTTAACGATATTGCCTAGTGCGCACCCGAGTGATCGAGCGAACGAAACCCGATCAGCCAACATGCAACAGCGAACGAGACCCGAAGAAAAAAAGCGCCGAATATCTTATTCTAATACCCATTCTCTACTTTCCTCTAATTACTCACTGATAAACTAGAAAAATTAACCCCACGCCAAACGATCTCTATTGCAATACATATACTTCCTCATCCTTCATAACCTCAAATCTAAACATCACTGCTTTAAAAAGGCCCCCGCATAATAAAAAAATAAACCAGTATTTATTGAAAGTCATCTGCTTTGATTATCGCGTGAATAAGCTGACTTCGTTCAAGGTCACGGTTCTACCCCTTCAGAAGAAATTTATCAGCCACAGACTTACTCCAATATCCCAATCCATTCACTATTAATGCGTATTCATACCTATAATCAGCAGGTGTGTTTACTAGGAAAGACATTTGATGTTAGTCGAAACGATATATCCCTATCCGAGATATCTACTATGGGTTCTGATCTATCACACTATATTGACTTCCCACTCTACATTCATGCATATCGTAGGTGATGAAAACCACAGACAAGGCGATATAAAAACAAACTCTCATTATGACGAATGAAAACAATATCTTATTTAAATCAAATTGGAGTGTACAGGTTGATATTTTTATTTATTACCAACTATGTGAAAAATACCAGAGCCGGGAATCGAACCCGGGCCCTCCGCTTAACGCACGGATGCTCCACCACTGATACTACTACGGATGCTCTACCCTGGCCGATAACCAGCTAGGCACTTCTCACATAATATACGTTGGCAAAGTCACCGAGTCTGCAAACGCAGATATATCAGGTGAGACAATAATAATCGTAGCACAACTCCATAGACCACGAGATTTCAATTTAGAAATTTTTTATTCATGAATTCCTCAACCGTAAATATTTTATTTAAATCAAATTGGAGTGTACAGGTTGATATTTTTATTTATTACCAACTATGTGAAAAATACTAGAGCCGGGAATCGAACCCGGGCCCTCCGCTTAACGCACGGATGCTCTACCACTGAGCTACCCTGGCCGATAATCAGCTAGGCTCTTCTCACATAATATACGTTGGCAAAGTCACCGAGTTTGCAAACGCAGATATATCAGGTGAGACAATAATAATCGTAGCACAACTCCATAGACCACGAGATTTCAATTTAGAAATTTTTTATTCATGAATTCATCAACCGTGAATATTTTATTTAAATCAAATTGGAGTGTACAGGTTGATATTTTTATTTATTACCAACTATGTGAAAAATACCAGAGCCGGGAATCAAACCCGGGCCCTCCGCTTAACGCACGGATGCTCTACCACTGAGCTACACTGGCCGATAACCAGCTAGGCACTTCTCACATGATATACGTTGGCAAAGTCACCGAGTCTGCAAACGCAGATATATCAGGTGAGACAATAATAATCGTAGCACAACTCCATAGACCACGAGATTTCAATTTAGAAATTTTTTATTCATGAATTAATCAACCGTGAATATTTTATTTAAATCAAATTGGAGTGTACAGGTTGATATTTTTATTTATTACCAACTATGTGAAAAATACCAGAGCCGGGAATCGAACCCGGGCCCTCCGCTTAACGCACGGATGCTCTACCACTGAGCTACCCTCGCCGATAACCAGCTAGGCACTTCTCACATAATATACGTTGACAAAGTCACCGAGTCTGCAAACGCAGATATATCAGGTGAGACAATAATAATCGTAGCACGATTTAAAAAAAAAATCTAAATTGAAATCTCGTGGTCTATGGAGTTGTGCTACGATTATTATTGTCTCACCTGATATATCTGCATTTGCAGACTCGGTGACTTTGCCAACGTATATTATGTGAGAAGTGCCTAGCTGGTTATCGGCCAGGGTAGCTCAGTGGTAGAGCATCCGTGCGTTAAGCGGAGGGCCCGGGTTCGATTCCCGGCTCTGGTATTTTTCACATAGTTGGTAATAAATAAAAATGTCAACCTGTACATTCCAATTTGACTTAAATAAAATATTCACGGTTGATGAATTCATGAATAAAAAATTTCTAAATTGAAATCTCGTGGTCTATGGAGTTGTGCTACGATTATTATTGTCTCACCTGATATATCTGCGTTTGCAGACTCGGTGACTTTGCCAACGTATATTATGTGAGAAGTACCTAGCTGGTTATCGGCCAGGGTAGAGCATCCGTGCGTTAAGCGGAGGGCCCGGGTTCGATTCCCGGCTCTGGTATTTTTCACATAGTTGGTAATAAATAAAAATATCAACCTGTACACTCCAATTTGATTTAAATAAAATATTCACGGTTGATGAATTCATGAATAAAAAATTTCTAAATTGAAAACAATATCTTTTGTTTTAGCTCCTTTCCTGCTATTGGTTCATTGATATCGGTCTATTTCAAAGTGTCGATATTTTTTCGCCAATAACATGTGTTTAACAAAGATCATCAAAGCCGAACTGATATCTACTAGAAGAGATTTTTACTTTCCGAACACTATAGTGAGGAAAGTATTGTAATCATGTCAAAAATCCGAATTCGAGATTTTGATGTTTCTATACGTTTTGAGGTCCCCTGAGTCCGTTTTCACTATTTTTACGATGATGTATGCATGTGTGTGTGTATGTGTGTATGTGTGTATGTGTGTATGTGTGTATGTTTGTGAACACGCTATCGTCTAAAGGCTTTGTTCGATTAACCTGAAAGTTGGTACGTATATTGTAAGTCACCATAGTACGAACCCTATAGATTTTGGTGAATCTAGCACTTATAGTTTTTTTACAGGGACACAAAGAAAAATTCTTTATCATTATGGCCTATGGGACCAAAATCTTAAAAGTGCGATAGCATCTAAACGCCTTATTCAATTGAGCAAAAATTTTATACCCATATTATAGGTCACAGATACTCAATCTGAATAGATTTTGGAGAATCTAGCACTTATAGTTTTTTTACAGGGACACAAAGAAAAATTCTTTATCATTAAGGCCAATGGGGCCAAATTTTTAAAAGTGTGATAGCGTCTAAACGCCTTATTAATCTGAGCAAAAAAATTGTACACATGTTATAGGTCGCATTTGCACCAACTGTATAGATTTTGGTGAATCTAGCACTACAGTTTTTTTACAGGGACACAAAGAAAAATTCTTTTTCATTATGGCCTATGAGACCAAATTTTTAAAAGTGCGATAGCATCTAAACGCCTTATTCAATTGAGCTGAAAATTTGTATGAATATTATAAATCACTGTTGCACTAACTATAAGCATTTTGGTGAATCTAGCATCTATAGATTTTTACAGGGACAAAACGAAAAATTCTTTATCATTATGATCTAAGGGCTCAAAGTTCAGTAGCGTTAAATAAAACCTCGTGTGATATATGGAGAAAAAAACACTCTATTATGGTTTTCTCTCTTTTGTTTGTTTAGCAATTCCTCTTTCTTTATTTTATCTACAAAACTGTTAGTTACTCAATGTTCGGAAAGTCGAGTGGAGTCACTCCAGATTTTTTTTTTTTGCAAATTTTCTTAGCATTTAATAAAAAACTTCTGAAAATATAAGCAATTATAGAATGTAATTTTTTTAAATATTATTTTATTATTATTAAATATTTCGATAAAATATATTTTTTATTAAGGCTGTACATCAGTCAGATAGCTCCCTTTCTCCTTTCCCATGTTATCCAATGGGATTTTCGTTGCTTCGTTTTATAAAAACATCTCATTCAAAAATGAAGTTTTTCAAATTCTGTTTTTTGAATATTACTCTTTGAACGGGTCGCCTTTTAGCTTAGTGAGCAATTTTTCGAAAAAATTAATTTAAATATTTTATTTCAATAAGTAAATTATGGACTCTAAGTGTGGATCTCTAACAAGGAAACATTCAAAAGGTGTCATCTTCGAAAAGTATTGAAAAAAATATATGTGATTCTACTCTTCATAAAACATCAAGAAATGAAAAATTATCGGCTGAAATTAACTACAGCGACCACAAAAAATTAACAAAATTAAGCATATTTGGCGATTTCACACTGCTAGGCGATTGGTTTTCAGTATTTGGCGGAAAAGCAAAACACGGTTCTGTTCGTACATGGCAATCTCGTTTCTAGCAAACGTATCGCCTAACAGCGCTAAATCGCCAAATATGCTTAATTTTGATAATTTTTTGTGGTCGCTGTAAGTAATTTCAGCGATAATTTTTTCATTTTCTGGTGTTTTATGAAGAGTAGAATCACATATTTTTTTTTTTTTCAATACTTTTTGAAGATGACACCTTTTGAATGTTTCCTTGTAAGTAAAATATTTAAATTTATTTTTTCGAAAAATTGCTCACTAAGCTAAAAGACGACCTGTTCAAAGAGTAATATTCAAAAAACAGAATTCGAAAAAGTTCATTTTTGAATAAAATATTTTTATAAAACGAAGCGACAAAAAATCCCATTGGATAACATGGGAAGGGAGAAAGGGTGCTATTTAACTGATGTAAAATAAAGTTTTATCTTCAGTAATTTTACAGTGACAGTTTCTTTATAGAATTATATAATATTGAACAGTTTATTACTTTTTTTATGTAGCATTTATTTTTTCTCTTTCCATTTATTTATTTTATTATTATTATTATTATTATTATTTAAAGCCGTACATGTTAAATAAAATTGGTTTAAATGCAAAATGAGTTACTTTAAGTAACAAAATCAAACTTTAACATAATTTTGTTTAAATAATATAATTTTTATACTGACAATGTATACACACACACACACACACACACACATATATATAATATAGAATTAAAATTTCAATTATTGTGAAACTATTACGAATGTGAATTGAACATATATATTTAAAAGATATTGTAATGATTTTGTAAGCAGATACAAAAATAAACTAGTTGGCATAGGTGGACTCTGCTCAGTTCCCCATCCTATTTATGTTCTCAGAAATTTCTAGTGCGAGACATATTATAATCATGTTAAAAGAAATGAATTTGACGAAAGCTTGATACAGTGACAGAATGAAATCCCCGCCTAATAGGCTATCTACCGTTAACTTCGATATATTTATCTTATTCCAATCTATTAATTTATTTTATCGGGGTCAATTCCGTTGTTTAGTTTTCGTGCTACTATTTCCAATGCAATAATCCTCAAAATTCATATTTATATGAAAAATTTACAAGTTCGCTATGTTGATAAAATCGTAAATTAAGAATAATTTACGAAATTTTCCTAGTAGAATATTTGTATTCAATCATGTTCAAACAAATATCATAAACATTATTTTGAAGTTGTCTAATGTATTTAGGATCCTCAAAATGGAAGTTTATGCTTAATTTTGCCTTATTCTGACATGTTAAGTAAATCGTAAATTCCAAATAACTTACGAATTTCTTAAATTGGAAAAATCATAGTCTATGATATTCATGCCAGTGTCCTAAATAATATTTCAAAAGAAGTCTGACATCTTTACGATGAAAATATCTCTCAAAATTGACGTTTATGTGAAATTTTTCCTTATACTGCCATGTTAAGAAATTCGTAAATTTCCAATAACTTGCAAAATTTTCAAAGTAGCCTATTTATAGTTACTGATGTTCATTCCGGCATCAAAACAGATATTTTAAAACTGGTCTGACATTTTTAGAGTAAAAAGTTAACATTTAATGCACGTTTAAGTGAATTTTTGTCCTATTCTCCCATGTTAAGAAAATCGTAAATTTCTAATAACTTACGAAGTTTCTAAAATCAAATGTTGCAAATGAATAGGGTTCTTGCCAGTGTCGAAAGTAATATTTTAAAACTGATCTGACCTCCCTGCGACAATTTGTTCTTGAGATATCGTGTACACAGACTAACAAACTAACGAACTAACGGACTAACGGACTAACAGACACCCTACAGGCAGACACCATACAAATTTTGTCATTTTCGGATTCCTCACATCTGAAAACGTGTAGAAAAGTCAAAAAACCGAGGTCGAAAATTTTCACGATTACCTAAGTTCCCTATACCTATAGTATGATGGGGAACTAAAATGACAAGTAACTGACATTTAGGATGCATATAAGAGTTTTAAGTAAAAAATATTACTCTCTACGACCAAAAAAGGTGTATTCAATGGCAATTCTGAACTATTTATAATGGCAATTCTGAACTATTTAAAATGATTTTCATTTTTATTTAATACCTACATCTTAAGACAATTTTTCTTAAGCTTTATTTTCAGTAGAATTAGGAATTTTGATATACTTGGTACAAATAAAACCCAGATCACATATTAGCTGTGTTAAAATATGATTTTAAAATAATTAAAGCTTAAAATGGGAAGAATAGAGGATAAACTATACAGAGGTGTGCTAAAAAGCAATAGTATAAGTTATAAGAAATACAAAACATTAATTCACTTTTTATGCTTTTTTTTAATGATAAAGTTATGGTAGTAATATACCAGAAAATACATGGAAAACACTCCATACTTGTATACTTTAAAATTCGTGTGCAACAAATGTCTATTTTTTCCTGTCTTGAAAGAAATATAGCAATATATCACTACTATCGATATTAACTTGGTGATATATCGCGATATTTAATTTCTGATCACTACTACATACTGTTAAGTTATTGATTTCGAAATAAATAAAAATCAGATAATTAAATGTTAGAATTAGAGGTCTGCACGGGCCGGAATTTTGAGGCCCGGTACGAAATTGAAAAATTCGGCCCGGGCCCGGCCCATTTATTTTTTACCAGTATACGGCCGGCTCGGACAAAAAACGATAAAATCAGGCCTGACCCGGCCCGGCCCGATTCAAAAATACGAAAAGTTAAAAAAAAAAAAAAAAAAAAATGCATGCCTTTCTATGAAAAAGATTTTTAGTATGTGTTTTGCAGAGGTTTTATACACAGCGAAACAATTGAACCTTCTTTAACAAAACTGCTGAACTTTTACAAGATAATTTTATATAAACAAAAGTTCATTGTTACAGACATACAGAAGGCACAAAGATAGGCAGAAAGTCAAATCGATAATATTAGCACTCATCAAACAATATAGAACGGTATTTAAAATGGTTATTACTACTAAAAATGCACGTTCAACCATTTCCTCTTATGTACCGTAATGTATAAGAATCTTTCATGTGACCCGGTAAACAAAATTTTAATGGTAATCCAACCATATTCTACAGAAAAGAGGCTTTTGTACATGCTAAAAATGAGGCAGTATTTTTATAGCCTTCATCTTCATCTCCTAAACTCCACAGACCATAGAGCACAAAGTCTTATACACAGTAACGTATCTAATTTCTTTTGTTTGAACATGTGCGCAAACTACTAGTGACATGCATACTATTTTGAATAGGAAACCATTTAATATTACTTGAAATAAAATATATTAATTTCGAAACATGCTAAAAATATTTGCGGAAAATCAGATCGCGAACAGACAGACTGATAAGCAATTAAATTGAAGTTACAGACATTTTTTAACAAGATAAAATTTTATGTGATATACTAGCCTGTAAAATTATGTGAAATAAATGACTGAAGAAATATTTTATCATTTTCGTTTTTCGTTGATTAACGATGAAACCAGAAAAAGATTCGGGCCGACACGGCCCGGAAAAAATTTCATTCAGGCCGGCCCGGCCCTCGGTTAGAATAATCATATCTAAGATGACGCTGTTGTTTGAATTAATTTATTTTTGACAATATGACAATGTCATATTCTTTACTGAAATTAATAAATTTAATGAAAGAATATTATTAATTACAGGAAATATTAATAAAGAGCAGTTAATTATTCACTTATCTAATAAACAGAAACTGGAGTATCTTATTTTTTAATTATTGGAACAAACAGGAACTATAATAAAAATAGCCGAAGAAAATACTAATATTGATAAAGTAAATCTCCAGTAATCAAACGAATTTCGAATGAATGAATGAATAGATCTCATTTCTCGGTTTTCATTTCGTTACTACGCATGCGTTCCTAAAACCATAATCGATTCGAAAAAATGTGCTTCCTCTCCTCGGGTCGGGTCTTAAACCGATATTCTTCCCAATACGCTTGCGCAACACTAAATCAAAACGGCTAAATATTACTCTCTTGATTCTTTGCGGTGTGATTGAGTAAAGATTTTCATGATTTAGCTGTTTATGACTGCGCATGCTTTACACTAAACCGGTATTCGACTGAATGAATAACCATCTGGTATTATTTCAGCATTACTGAATCGGTTTAGCCTGGCATCAGAGGTTCGTGTTTTTTTATGTTTCTGCATCGCTGCAGCGATATTTCACGGAAAATGAAATATTTCAATCGAATAAACGATATTAGCGTTAAATCGATATTTGATTTTACATCGATATAAAGCCGAGTCCTATTCTTTGGTATTCATAGAGTTACAATAAAAAATGTGTTAGGGGTTATTTGTAAATGTAGAAAAGTAAAATTAAGATCCTACAAGAATATGACAAAATTTTACTGTTTCACACAGGAAATATTTCAAGAAAAAAATATTTATAAAAAATAATGTTACGTACGATTTGTATTAAAATTTCTATGAGAATATCATTCCTTAATTGCTAATAACTCTGTCAGTGGGCGTTTCTTTCGTAATTCGTGTGTTACTTATTTCTTAAGTATGTACCCAGTGCTCATATTTGTGCAATAAAATATACTATGGATAGAAGTATATTGATTAGAAAGAATATAATTATATTGTATATCCATTTGTAATATAATTGTGAATATAGAAAATTGGTTCTGAAATATTTTATTTTGAGAGAATAACGCTCGTAAGCGGACTTTACTGTCAAAAAGACAAAATCCTGCGGTCGCAAAAGTGTTAATATGTATTTCTAAAAGTTAAGGTATATTTAAAAATATATATAAAGTTAAAATATATTTATAAAATTTAAAAGACTAAAGTATCCTTAAAATAATGATCCTTCGCCCTACAAAATAATAATAAATAAATAAATAAATAAAATAAAATAAAATAAAGCAATATATGAAGTAAAAAATTAAGCCTTTACTAGACGGCAGTTAAGAAACGATTCTACAAGTCTGTGTTCCAATTCCATTCTTTTTTTTTTTTTTTTTATTGACAATTTTTACATTTAACCTATTTTTCTATTTTAAACAGTAAACCCCGCCTATTTAGATATTTTTTTTCTTCAAGTGCATACTTGCCATCCCAATTAATATTCCGTAGTATCATCAGCCATGCCTTTTTTTTTAAAAAAAAAAAATCAGTTTATTTTAGAGTACTTTTCGTCTTATTTGATCGTAATTGCATTTGGAGAATATTACTCTACAAATTTACTGGTGTGAGAAAAAGGGCAGGACTAGCAACACTACGGAATATTAATGAGGATGTTGGCAAGTATGCTAGTGTTCGTTTAAAGGATTCAAAATTTATCACCAGATGAAGTAAAAACCACTTGTGTATATTTTTGTCAACGTAAAATAACGTTGACAAACACGGTTTAACACGAATACTCAAAGTCACCTTTTCTTTTCTTTTCTGTATCGTTTTCTTTCTAAGAACGATAAAAGGCGGGACTTTAGAAAACAGGAATTCTTGATGCTAACACTAGTGTCTAAAAATCATAATTTTTGTTTCATTTCTTTGTATTTGACGTTGTTATATAATTTCACCCGTAAATAAAAACTAAAAATATTTTGTTCAATTTTCTCTGTTATTTTTAAGATTTCCTTCGTTATCTCATGCAAAACTTTATAAGAGGCGCCCCCCTAAATCACTCCAAAAAAAAAGATTTATTTATATCTCGAAAACTAATAACTGGAATGAGCTGCAAATTTGCACACGCATATTTTTCAGCATTAGGATTCATATTATGTAAAAATTAATATAGGTCATAATTCATAATTTTTATGAATAGGAATTTATTAATATTTTTCAGAATTAAAAATATTTTTTAGAATCAAAAGTAATGATGAATTATGTTTGGGTTTCTTCACTGTATTTCGTAAAAAAAAAAAAAAAAAGTTACATAGATCAAGTGTTTTTTTATGAAGATAGTAATAAAAGTTTGAAATATGAATTTAACATTAGCACGTTCAAACTTTGAACGCTTATAACTCTTCAATGTAAAAAAATAAGTAAAATATACAACCAATATACTTTTTCGCATCGCCGCGACCCCAGGAATTAAAAAAAAAAAAAAAAAAAAAAATAGGGTGTTACCATTGGGAAAAAAAAATCAAAGTTGGTGCGCGTTTTAATATGTAGACGACCCCCATTTCAAAATTTCACTTCATTTTCTGAAAGTACTCACATTTCCCTGTCGAATGATACCTATTGCATTTTTGTGCATTGATTAGCAACGGAGTTACATCTAGTGATGCGTTTTTTTTTTTTTCCCGACTGTACATATTACGAAGATATTTAGTAGTAACATACGTAAAAAATAAAGACAAATCAGTGTTGTGACTTGCCAACAATGACTTTCGATAAAGTATTAAAAAAAGAAAGAAAAAAAGCAAATTTTTACTTTCTTTTTCATTCTTGCTTCAATGGAAGTCATAGAATTTATTAAATAAAAGAAAATAATAAAACAATTTTCAAGCAGTAAAAAGCATCCCAAAGCAAAAATAACTTATCTGTCGACAGTGTAACATAACTTGAAAAAATAAATAACTCAAATAAAAAAAAGTTTTTTTTCAAATATTAGCAGAGCTTAACATTGTCGTATACGACCAGGTGAACAAACATGGCGAATTTCCGGTTTAAACATTCGGGTCAATGTCCAGTCTCTCTCTATCTAGGGTCCCTAATCCTAATGTTACCCACTCGGATCCATTTTGAGCAGCAAAGTCCTGTCTTTCAATGTTCTTCTAAAACGTTACGTTATTTTACCAATGGAATGTTCATTTAACCCTTTAAGTGCTGAGCTGTCGGGGCATATTTATAGGACACTGGCACATAACGTACCGACAACTGAAAGTAAAATTTAACTGATTTAAACACGAATATGAAAAACTATTTTGTTAAATAATGTAAGGATTTAACTTTTTCATAATGGACGACAAGTGGCTCCGTTTACAACCTCGCTGAAAATCAACCCGCATTTTAACGATGCTTCTCTTAATCCCCCTTTCTGTTTTGTCCGTTTACAACTATCTATCTCGGAATAAGGATGGAGAGGGTGACAACCGGTTTTCAATGGGGAAAGAAAGAAGTAAGGTCCCTTTAAATGAGATGTCCCTTTAATTCACAAACCAAAACATTCGCATAAATTCTATTGATGTTAGTTATAGATGTACAGAAAAAAAAAAAAAAAAAAATGCAGTCGGCAGCAAAGGTATCCGAGCACTAGCAAAAATTCTTATATAAAAAATGTTCACTTGATACAGATTTGTTAAATAAATCCTTATCGAATCCTGTTCTTAGCCAGTTTAGGAATATGATTCGACAAGAATTTATTTAACAAAATAGTATTAAATGCACATTTTTTATGCAAGAATCTTTGCTTGTGCTCAGATACTTTTGCTGCCGACTGTATTTAGTAAAATAATTACCACAATCATGATTTTATCTTTGAAAAACGTTGAGATATGTTTTTGTTTAGTGAATTGATCTTAAAAAAAAAATATATATATATATATCCTCTGCAAGGAAATAAAATAAAGAAGAATTTTAGCGTTAAATAGTCCTACATTTTTCTTTTTCCATTCCGCAAAATTACATAACAGACAGAAATAATTTTCTTATTTAAAGTTGAAAAAGAAATAAAATTTATAAGAAATATTTTTTTTTAAGATTATCGCAAAATATAAAATGAATTGGCAAGAGGTTAGATTACTTTCTATAAATTCTGAAGTTGATAAAAACAATTAGTTTTATTATTTTTTCTATTCGCAAGAAGAAAATATTAAAATCGTGAAAATGTTTGACTTCTGGTTTTCGATGCATTTACAAGTTTTGAAATTTCATGACAACAATTTGACCATTTTTAAAAGTGCATGCCTGTCTGTGTGTCGTGCATGGTTTATAAAAATTTTGTGGGCGCTGTATCTCGTTTAATAATGGGTGGAATTCCGAAAAACTTTAAATTTTCTTATGAATTGGTGCTGATTATATTTACAGTAAATCGCCCAGCAGGCAGTGTCATAATCACATATTACAGCCAGACCGTATCTAAAGCATTACTTTTTACAGGATAATCCCAAACATTTTGTTTTTTCTTTAATTTTTTACCACTCCCTTTGTTGCTTTTGCGAAAACTTTTTTGCTGAAATATATATGAAATTAGCATATTCTTTACACTCCGAGAGTTTTAGGACAATTCATCAAGAATTTTTCTAGATATTTGACAAAGCGTCTGAAATCGTAAGTGTCCGGCCATTTAAGGAAAAGTAGTGTATAAATTTACGAATGAAAAGCACAAGCGAAAATATTTTATTATTCTATTATATTTGAAGAAATATTTTCTTTTAACTGTAATAAATAGAAAAAAGGATCTTTATTTATGCACTAGAAGTACAATTATGCGACTTCTAAATCATTATCTTTAAAAGTACATTGAAAACACCGATTTATTCATCAGAGAGTTGCTCCCGTTTTTTATTCATTATACTTCTTTAGATAATTATATATTTTTTAAAGAACAATAAGTTTTAAAACAAGTAAAATCGTTCTAATAAAATCTTACTTGACAAATAATTGTAATTTATTTATTTATATATTCTATTTCGAATAATAATCAAAGAATACTGTATGTCTTTACTCTCTTAGAGATGTCGGTTATTAAGAAAAAATAAAATATAATTTTTATGTGGCATTTAAATGGATATTCTTAAATTGAAATTAGTCAGTTATATTATTAGAAAATAATATTAATGCATTCAAACTTCATTTACTTTTTTTATTAAGGTTTTTTGTAAAAATAAACAGTGAACTTAAATTCAGAAAAGCTTTTGTCTCTTCCTGAGACCAACGAGCATTACGCATAATTTTGCTAGACATCTTTCAAGTAAACAAAAATAAATAAATAAATAAATAAACGAAAAAACTTAAAAGCAAATAAGTGAAAGACAGCGAACAGAGGTAAATTAAATCCAATACGGCGCAGCGCACAGTTACATCCGAAAGGAATTGTGGGTAAAAGGCGGGTTTTAGAAGGATTAACCCCAGTCCCGAGTGGGGTTGTTTCTGACCCTAGTAATCAACCCCTCTTTTGAGGAACCGGTTCAATTGGAGAGAATTTGGGGGATTCAACCCCAGTAAAAGTGAGGTTGTGAACGGGGCCAAGAAGGCTCTACTACTTTTAAATACTATCTCGGCTGGAACGGGCCGGTTTTGAAAATAAAGGGGTGAAAGAAGGAATGCAGAGAAGAAAATTTCTTCCTCTCCGTAGGAGAGTGCTTCTACATCGCCATTCTTTGTCTGGGTGACATTGATTGATTCTCTCCCCCACGCCCCACTTGTAATCCTTGTAAGGTTGTAAGTAGCTCGTGTTACTTTATCAGATAAGCAAGATATTTTTTTTTCTTACTTTGTTAGAGAGAATATTATCCTTGTTTTAGTAGTTTTATTTTATTATTATTATTTTTTAAATTAATTTATTATTTAAAAATTATTATTATATAGAAATTATTATAGTTACCCGTTTGTTTCAATATGAGCAAAAGAAGAAGATTTAAACCTGCAACCAAATTGGAAATTGATAAAATACTATCTTTATTTATTTATTTTTAAGAATTAAAGAGTTCTTAAAATTGTCTGTCTGTAAATATCTAAACCTGGTTTTTTTCTGTAAAAAAGCGAAAAATCTATAAATATAATAGCTCTTTCTTTTCTTCTTTGTTTTCTTAAAATAAATAAAAACATTTTTTAATTTCTAAAGATATTAGTTAATAATTTTACAAATTATTATTAATTAAATTTTTATTTTTAATATTTAATTAAGACATTATTATTATTAATGATGCGTAATTGAAATAAATAAAATATGAATTTTTAGCTTTTAAAAATATTATGTAAATATTTTTATAAAATAATAAAAAATAATTTCTTAACATTAGGTTTTCCCTCGGATTTCCCATACTTTTCCGTTTTCTTCCGGGAAGAATCTCGGATATATAGGGATATCCCAGGGAGTGATGAAGGAAGATCGTTGCTATATGGGTGTTGTTCTGCCGTAGTTTTACATTTTTCATGAATTACTTGACAAAAACTAAGATTATCATATTTTAAAGTTATAGTTAAAAATTTTCTAACTTTTTATATATAGAATGTGTGTCCTCAGAAAAAATAAGGTAGAATTACTTTCACTAAGGTAGAATTACTTCTAGGATCAACGTATTTTGCTTAATATAGAAAAATACAACAAAAAAATTCTCTGTTTTCCGATCGGAGTTGAAAAACTAACCATGTCGAAGGTTAAAACAAAATTCGTTTTTCTTCAAATTCTTTTTTTCTAAGACGAAACAAATTACATATTTATATTTTGGCTTACTTTCTGCACAAATTTAGTACAATTTTCTCTCATTTATGTTGTATAGTAAAGTGTCAATCGCGAAGAAAAAAGCATTACGTTCTACGGGGATCGCTCCGAATTGACACTAAAATGGCTGACTTTCGGTCAATGTCCAGTCTCTCTCTATATAGGGTCCCTACTAGTTAGCTCCTGCGTACGCCATCTGGTTACAGCTATTGACACTCTTTCTATGTCACTAAAGAGCCCATTTCAGGGCTATTATCCGAGGTGACGAGAAATTTGCTAATTTCACCTTGCTTTCATTATGCCTTTTACTGAAAAAGAGCTATCCGCTGAATGTCATACAGATCCAGCACTCATGAATGACTCTTCAAGGAGTGGATATGTTAAAGGTGTATTCAACGCCATCAGCGCTGGATACAGTCTTAAAATCCATCCTAACTGGATCAAAGCCATGGACAACGAAGAGCATACTCAACTTCTTGAGACTAGAACCATGGTTAAAAACGATACGAAAACAGGCCTACTAAAAAAGCAAATCGAAGATTTTACCATTAAACAACTCAAAACCACTATACCTGGCTTTACAGACTTCCGTGATGACTTTCAAGCCGATAGATGGCGCCAGCAATATGGAGGAAGATGACCCTCAGGAGTTGGAAAATCAGGTAGTTGCCGGCCCTTCTAATGTTAATAACCTAAATTTTGACTTAAACTTTAAGATGGTTTCTCCTAGTAAAACCCCTAAACGAAAAATTGATCTTGATTTCCCTGCTCCTAAGCAAAAAATTACGAACTCTAAAATTACACTCCCATTTTCGAGCAAGAATTCTTTTGAAGTTTTAGAAGAAACTGTCCTTATGGACAACTCAGTCCCCCAGCCACCCAAAGAGACTTCCGAAAATAAAAAGCGATTTGTTTCTAAAACTCGCCACATCACAGTTAAATGTGAAAATATGACCCAAGTGGTCAAAAACTTAGCAGAATTCAAAGATCAATGCCCTTTTTCGGCTACCCCGGTGGGTAATTTTCTCAAAATTTATCCGGACATGCCGGAGGATTATGAATTCATTGCTCAAAAACTCGACAAAATGAAAGTTAATTATTACGTAATGCCTCAAAAATCTGTCGCTCCATTAAAAGCCGTCATCCGAGGACTTCCGATTGATACCCCCATTTTAGAGATTGAGGACGCCTTTACCGAGCTTATTTTGAAAAAATTAAAATCAATCAACTCATAAGCTTTAAAACTAAATTACCTCTCCCCCTCTACCAAATTCATCTAACACCCAACGAAAGATCGAGGGAAAAATTTAAATTAGATAGATTTATGCATTTTCGTAGTAACGTTGAATATTACAGAAATTCTACGCGTACAATCCAATGCTTCAATTGTCAATATTACCATCACTCCGCTCAAAATTGTATGATGAAACCTGAAACCCAGGTGTGTAAAATATTCCGACCCTCATGAATCCAAAAATTGTACTTTCGGTGCAGGTAAAATTGAATGCGAAAATCTTAAATGTTGCAATTGTGGAGGTGAACATCCCGCTAATTTTCGTGGATGCTCCTTCTTTCCTGAAAACCCTCAGCATCGTATACACACACCCAGGCTCGTCCAATCAGGAATCACCTACTCCCAAATGGCGCAACTGACTCCTCAAAAATCAACCTAACTCTTCTGTTAACGAACTTTTAGAATTTCCTCAAATTTTAACCGATATTGCAAAAGAATTTAAAGTCCGATCTACTAAATACCCTTAGAAATACTCTAGAAAAAATTAAAAATTGTAGTGGTATGCTAGGAAAAGTTGAAATACTATCGAAAGCCTTCGGCGGCCAGTCCATTCTCTTGTCTTAATTTTCGTTCGTCATTTCTTTTGGATGTTTTCTTCTGGTGGCTCTGCAGTTAAATTCTAATTTTATATTTTTTTAAAAATGACCTTATTTTCTTTTTTTAACTTTTCACTTAATTTTTAGCTTTTAAAAATTCTTTTTTTCTCTCTTAACGTTAATTCTAACTTCTGCTTGTGAGGTTTATCTCCTGGTCGTCTCGACCAATGACAGGGATTTCATGCAATCATTATCCTCCAGTTGTATCTCGTTTATTTCACTGTCATTTTAGTGATTTTGTTAAACTAACTTTAATTCTAACTCTCTCTTCCCATTTTTTTTTTTTTTTTTTCTGCAATATCTGATTTTCACTCCGTTTAGTTACCAGTCAACTTCCGGGGGTAGATGTGTGCTAATTGAGCACGGGAACTGCCCAGCAAATATGTTCAATCGTCAATCTGAAGACTGATATTGGAGCGGTTCCGCGACATTTTCTTGTTCGTGTTGGTTACTGGAGGAAGAAGCGTGACTTTGACCGCGGGGGCTTCGAAAATATTCAAAGTATCATGTTAACAAGTGTTGTGTGAAATACAAGCTATATTTATGTATATTTCTATGCGTATTTGCAGATAGTGTAGGCTGACCAGATCAAAGTACCTTTATAATAGAGTAGCGTTAAAATTTGCTACAATTATCCAGTTATGGATGCATATTTTCATTCCTAATAAATAAGGACGAAAAATAAGGTATTATTGATTAATAATTTACTTTCTACATTTTTTTAAAACTTAGAAAAATGCCTTAAAAAAAGAAGTCTCCATTTGTCCTCAGAAAATGGGGACACTTGGTAACATAAGATAGTGTGACGTGTCTGCGTTTGCAATGCATTCGCAGTTGGTGTAACATGAAAAGCTTGCCTATTGCAGTGCTCTTGATATGACAAAGCTAACTTTTCTACTAGTTTGCAACGAATTTGTAGCAAATTTGATACAGTAAGAGTGCAACTTGTTGTGACTTTTTAAATAGTGTGCAATTAGATAATTCAGATGATGAGTACTCCATTATTGAAAACACGAACATACTTTATTACACACACACACATATAAGAAAAAAGAAAGATTGAACACGGCTTACATGCCAGCGGTAACTGGTAAACTGCGTAGAACATAAACATAGATACTGCACATAGAGAGTCAACTGTCTGCGACACTAGCGCCAGTAAGCGAATTCGTAGGGGAAAAATCCAACAGTCTCCTCCACTTAATTAAAAAACATATTACAAAAGTCACAAATTTAGAGTTAAGATAATATAAAGTCTTTGAAGCGTGCAGGCAACTGTTTGTTGCTTTGTGGTATGGTTGACACATTATGTTTCAGACATGCTTGAGGTTGTGACACAAGCTCGGGACTTGGTGGAGACGGTGGGGAGATTTTGGATAGTCTGGGAATGTCAAAAGCTTGGCTAGGACCAAAAGAGACGGATTTTTGAGGAACCAATGTTGCTCTTAGTTGATTAACATGTCTCTTCAATTGTCGGCCCGAATCTAGCATAATTAGATAATGTCGTCAACCCAATTTTTTTTTTAACTTCTCCAAATTGTCAGATATTTTGATTATTTAGGAAGAGTCGAACCTGGACTCTCTTCCCCCACTCGAAAAGATCTTACACATTTACCAGACATTTTTGAGGTCGTTGGATGATATGGGAAGATCGAGTTCAATTGAATATGAAATTTTATTTTGAGATATAATTCAGCTGGTGATTGACCACAAGCTAGGGGTGTTGCTCTATAACGGAACAGTATGTTTTGAACTTTGTATGGGACTGACGTTTGTTCGAGTGACGAAGCTTTTAACTTTTGTTTTAAAGTTTGGACATTTCTTTCTGCAAGACCATTTGTTGCTGGATGTCCCGGAGCAATGGATTTCTGAAATATTCCTCTATCGGTACCGTAGGTAAGGAATTCTTCACTTTGAAAAATTGAAGCATTATCAGATACAATGATTTCTGGATAGCCATGAAAAGATTTTTTTCAAGCAAAAGAATAGTTTTTGAACTCGTAGGTGCATCTCTGAGAACTTCAACTTCTGCCCATTTGGACTTAGTATCACACCAAGAAATAGCAATTTTCGAATGGACAAGCATAGTCTATATGAATTCTGTCCCAGTTGTTTCCCGGAGGATCCCATGGATGGACAGTTACCTTCGGTGGACTGCACTTCGTCAATGCGCAACTTTCACATCTTTAACTAATTTTTCGATAACGCGATCAATGCCTGGCCAATATACATATTGTCGCACGAATTGTTTCATTTTAGTTATTCCATGATGGGTCTCATGAATTTCATTTAATATGCTTGAACGTAAACTTTTTGGAATTACGACTCTTTCCTTCTGAAAGAGTATGCCATTAAACACTGTGAATTCTGAATCTTCAGAGTTGTTTTTGAACTTCTGGATTATGTCATTAAGTTCCGAGTCTCTTTTCGTTTCAGACTGAATTGTCAGCGATGTTATTTGTTCATTTGAAATCTGAAAAATATTTTCAGCACATATTTGATTTGCTTCTTTGCCAAGAAATTTATCAATTGACGTCTCAGATTTTTGAATTGGAGCTCGAGACAAGCAATCTACATTTTGATTGTTTGTACCTTTTTTGAATTGCACAGAATAATTAAAACTTGATAAATAAGAAGCATAGTGGATCAATCGAGCTGAAGTCCTTTGAGGAAGTGCTCTGTGAGGATGAAAGATTCTCGTTAATGGTTCATTGTCAGTAACAAGTTTAAATTCCTTTCCAAATAAATAATTGAAGAAATGCGTAACGCCGAAAGATATAGCTAAAGCTTCCCGATCTAACTGGTTTTAATTTTGTTCAGAATAGGTGAGTGCACGAGAAGCGTAGGCAATAGGTCTTTCAACATTTTCTGTAGAATGGATCAATACTGCTGCAATTCCAGTGGGGCTTGCATCTGTAGTCAGTACAAGAGGTAAACTAGGATCAAATGGCACAAGAACTCGATCACTGCACAGTTCATTTTTTAGCTTTATGAATGCGGATTCACAACAGGCTGTCTATGCCCACGATTCATTTTTCCGAAACAAACATCGGAGTGGATACGAAATAGTTGAAAAATCTGGAATAAAACGAGAGTAGTAAGTAACAAGTCCCAAAAAACGTTTAACTTCTTCAGCATTTGATGGGCGTGGCATTTCCTGAATCGCACGAATCTTTGCTGGAGATTTGCTTATCTTATTATATTCGACAGACTGTCCCAAATATTCAATTTTCTCTTGAAAAAAAAAGTTCTTTTTGTTTATTTAAATGCAAGTAAAAATCGGAAAGCCTTTGTAAACAAGCTTCTAAATTTTCAATGCATTCTTCGATTGTTTCTTCATGTATGATTATATCATCAAAATAAGACTCTGTTTTCTTTAGACCTTTGAGGATTTGAGAAAGAATGCGATTAAATTCTGCTGGGGCTGTTTTAATACCAAAACTAAGTCTATGCATACGGTATGTATCTCGATGAGTTGAAATAGTTTATATCATGCTGCTATCCTCGTCAACACAAAGATGAAGGTAAGCTTTAAATAAATCAAGTTTACAGATATATCTGGAATTTCGGAGGCTATGGAGCACATTATCTATTCGTCTTACTGGATGATTTGATTGAATTAGCCGTTCATTGACACCACATTTATAATCAACACATAGCCGAACACCACCATTCGGCTTAGGGATGACAACCAAAGGTGAACTTCAGTCACTCGCAGGAATTAAAGATATGATACCATCTGCTTCAAGAGAATCCAATTTCTTGTCGAAGCGTTCTCGGAGAGCATAAGGAACATCACGATCTCTGACAAAGATAGGTTTTGCTCCTTCTCGAAGTTGAAGTGAAACTTTGAATTTTGGAACACAGCCAACGTGTTCTTCAAAAAGTGGTGCAAATTTACGAAAAATTGAATCGAAATGCTGAATTTGGGATACTGGTGATATATGTGATATGTGAGCGTCAAGTTGTTGAAGTTCAATTCCCAAAGCTCGGATCCATTGATGGCCTAGAAGAGCAGCACATCCCGCTGGAACAATATGAAGTTCATCAATAATGTCTTTGTCACGGAAAGTAACATTCACATGTATTTTCTCTTTGGATCGAATTATATTTCCAGAATAAGTGCGGAATATGATATTAGAATTTTCCAAGGGCACATTTAAATTTAGACGATTAAAATCAGTCTCGGAAAGCAAATGAAATTTTGCACCAGAATCAACTTCAAACTGTTGTAATTTTCCATTTAGTTGAACGGAGACGATATATTTGTCAGTGTTATGAGAGACTTTAAACAAATCTATAACTTTAAATTGAGGTGAATAAGTGCATACAGAATTGACACCGAACGTAAAATTAGAATTTTGTTCTTTAAATGTGACAGCATGAACAGAAGGCATGGAACTGGAATTCACTAAATTTGTCAGGATTTAATTAAAGTTGAAATACAAACTTTACTGACGTGACCAACTTTTTTGCATAATTCACATTTCAGTTTAAATTTATTTATTCGATAATTTTTAATTTTATGATTGTCTTTTCCACATCTGACCCTAACAGCACAGTTAGGCTTAACTTATCCACAGTACATCTTAAGGACGTTTCTGGGATGCCTTTTCATCCAGAAGACATCTTGAAGATATCCTGGGGAAGCGATGTGCTGTCTGGGGATACAAAGATTTTCGATGCCGAGAGCTTTATAATCAGGTTGCTGGCATTGAAATTTATAATCTTTAGATCGTGAACTAGAACGATTTCTTCGACGTGGAGAGGAACTAGAAAGTTTACTAGTATCATACGCATTAGAAAATGATTGGTGTGGAGAAAATTTTTGAGTAAGTTCTTTACTTTCGATTTTGGATGCTTCAAACAGTGCTGCCAGATTTGAGGGAAATTTTTATTCAACATCCACCCTTTTATTTTACTTGTATCGGTTATCTAATTACATAGACGATTTCAGTAAAAGATACTTCGATACAATTAGGAAACCGTTTCAATTAAAATTTAAGGGTGGATGTTGAATAAAAATTTCCCTCAATCTGGCAGCACTGGCTTCAAAACGCTTTTGATAAAATATCATAAAAAAATTTGTCACATCTGTTTGCAGGATTTGTTCTCGTAACCAGTCATCTCGTAAACCACGTATAAATTGAGCACGCAGAAAAACATCTGCGATAGAAACTGATTTATCACATTCTCATTTCACAGAGAACTCACATTCTACTAAATCACGTTGTAGAGCAGCTACAAATTCCGCAATTGACTGCCGTTCTTTTTGATAGATATTTAAAAAATAATGTTGAGAAACAACCACACTTTTCCTTGGAATCAACATTTGTTTGAAAGATTGCACTAAATCTTCATATGAAAGATTTTTAACTAGTTTCTCAGGCCCAATAAAAGCTGCTAAGTTATTATAATGGGATGAACCGACTGATACACATAGAATTTGAGCAATTTTTTCATGCTGCGTAACACCTTTCATATTGCAATAATTATCAAAACGTTCCAAGTAGTATGAAAAATTTTCCCGTTTAGAATCAAAGTTTTCAAATGGAGAAACATTAACTAAATTTACTGAGTTATCATTAGAATGTTCTTTTGGAAAATGTTTTCCAAGTTGTGCTAGCATTGCTTGTTGCAGCGCTATAAATGTAGCTAAGAATGTCTGGAATTGTTCTGAATCCATTATTTTAATAAATAAATTCACAGTTTGAAAATACAAATAAAAATTGAAATACCTGAATTGAACTTTAAAGCGTACGACAAAACGATACTTTCGTTTTGTGCTTTAGCGTATAATTCGAAATGTTCTTTTTATCGACTCGTCGCCAAAATACTGTTGTGACCTTTTAAATAATGTGCAATTAGATAATTCAGACGATGAGTACTCTATTACTGAAAACACGAACATACTTTATTACACACATACATATAAGAAAAAAGAATGATTGAACGCGGCTTACATGCCGGCGGTAACTGGTAAACTGCGTAGAACATAAACATAGATACTGCACATAGAGAGTCAACTGTCTGCGACACTGTCGCTAGTAAGCGAATTCGTAGGGAGAAAATCCAACACAATTTGCGCGACAAGTTTGCTGAAAATTTGACGTATGGTGATTTCGGATTTAGCGTTATCTTGCTTCAGTCTTGTTATGAACTTACAAGTTTGTCACACTGCAAGTTTGTTGGCTTACAAAGCAAGACTGCTGCACTTTTGCTGCAAACTGAAATTGCTATGTGGGTGTAAATTACCAATGCGTTTAAATTAAATAAATAAATTGAAATTTTTGTATTCACACAAATACACATTTTTGTGTTTACGACAACCATCCTTTGTCCATTTTTGTCTTCTCCTTTATATATCAACAGTTTACTTTCATAGATTTAAAAATATATTTATCAATCAAGAATTTAAAAACACTACTCGATTTCAAATTATCAAAGACAACGATTTGTAAATTTCATACATTTAGAAATTCTGTAAAAGACATTCTAGGAAATTCACATTGTTAAAAAGGGGGTAATGTTTTAAAAGTAATTTTTAACTGGAATAAAAATAAATAAATGAACTGACTGTGCAATTCTTCGACAAGTCAAAGTAAATTACAGTAAAATACACACACACACACATACAAAAAAAAAAAAAAAAAAAGAAAGAAAAAGAAAAAGATATTAACCCCTTAACGCGCGGTGTCCTCGCTGCAAGGACGCAAAATTTAAGATCCAGCTGCAAAAATTCATCCCGGAAATTTTTTAGCAAAACTTTACGTTTATAACATAGCCGAAGAGGCCAGTTTTTTTAACCTTAAAATTTTAAATTTCTTTTAATTTAATTCAGTTCATGAATTCCGGTGGCAGTAGAATTTAAATGATCCGAATTGTCTTGCGCCGCAAAGGGTTAAAAGGTAATAGGTGAAAAATTTCGCAAATAGAATGCCGTTTATTGTGAAACTTTGCATTTTCGATTAAAAATTAGGCATGAATGTAGCATAAAATCGGCAACATACCGATTTCATGTATTTATTTAAGTAAATATCAAGATTTAATCACAAATGAAACTGTATTAAACATTTAAATAAAGTATCTATATTTATCGCTTCACTTTAATTTTGTATATGCAAATCTAATACAAGAAAAATTGGAATATTTCGAGTTATTCATTTATTGAAAAGTGATTATTTCTGTTAATTAATAATGAGTCGTTGAAATTTTGTTAAATATGTTGACTTTAAAAAATATTGAAAATTAACATTAGGGAAACGTTGTGTTAAATTTTAATAATGTTAACTGTGTAATACGTTAAAAATAAATAAATAAAAATAAAGATAAATAATTAAATAAGTATTGATTTTTCCAAAACTACTGTTAACGAATCTGTAACTTTTTCCAATAAAAGATCTCAATTATTATTTTTTAAAAAATTATTATTGTATGTGTTCGATTTTGTTAAAGGTAAAAATTAAAATTTAGATAAAAAACTGATATTGGCAAACTTAAATTAAGAATTTACCGGAGAGGCTTTCTAATCCTTCGTCTTCAGTTTTTTCTTTCTTTTTTTTAAAAATATTTTCTTTTAAAAAACTTTTTATATTTCTATTACTTCACAAAGACCTTCTCATACAAAAGTTATAAACTAATAATTAAAAAAAAAAAAAAAAAAAAAAAAAATACTGTTAAATGAAAACAAGAAAGAAAAAAGTGCAACATTTATGTATGTATATATGAAAGGCAAGGTTCTTCTATTATAAGGTTGGGCCATTTGAAGAGTAGCCAATCAGAAGCAAGCAGAAGTGAAACGTCACGTGGCGAAACATAGAAACAAACTACGATACAAGATATACGGCTGTTCGCCCAGAGCTAGCTATTACTTACTAAAAATTATATCCTATAATCTGGTATAAATATTACCCAAAAACGAAAATCATGTACGGTATTACATGAAATAAAAGTACATTCGTTAAAATATTTATTTTAAATGCATATAAGTTCATAAAAAATTATAAAGCTTTCGCGTTTTCGGCAACATTGCTATGCATTTGTTTACATTTATAATACTTCAATAAAACGATGAATTTCAATTATATTAAAATGAAATGAAATAAAAATGCAGTTATTTAATTGTTTTACTCAAAAGAAAGCACATATATATTTTTTAAAGAATGTAAAATATATACATTTTACTGTACGATCGCGATATATTTGTTTACATTTCAGACATTTCAGTAAAATTATGAATTTTAGTTTTATGAGTAAAAATAAAATATAAGTACATTTTTAAAAATATTTGTTTAAAATAAAACACTTATATTTTTCAATTTAAAATACACAATATATGAAGTTATCTGTAATATTGATATGTTTGTTTACCTTTTAAATACTTCAATATTGTCATGAATTACTTCAATAAGACGATGAATTTAAATTATATTAAAATGAAATAAAAATGCAGTTATTTAAATGTTTTTCTCAAAAGAAAGCGCACGTATTTGTTTAAAAAAAAATCTAAAATATATAAATTTTGCTGTACTAGCGTGATTTGTTTGTTTACATTTCAGATATTTCAGTAAAATCATGAATTTTAATTTTATGAGTAAAAATGAAATAAAAATACATTCTTTAAAATAGTTTGTTCAAAATAAAACACTTATAATTTTCAATTTAAAAAGAAATACATAATATATTCAGTTATCTGTAATATTATGATACGTTTGTTTACCTTTTAAATACTTCAATATTATGAATTTTAATATTAAAAATAAACTAAATATTGGAAATAGAAGAATTTAATATTTATGTCAGACTTTAAACTCATATTAAATTTATTATTTCCCCATTTAAAAAAAGTTTCAGCATAATAATATATTTCAAAATAATTATTAGTATCAGTTTACAAATAAAATAGGTTCCTTAATAGCAGAAATTAGAAGGGTACTAAAATCACTTACCGAATTTTTAGTTGTTAAATTCCAAGTGTATGAAGAATTCAAGAAGAAATGTATGAAATTTTGTACTGCAGCAATCAATAATATGCATATATGTATTTATGTAATCAGTAATATGCTTCATGTACATGAAAACAAAAAGACCTTCGGATACAGCTAACTTGTCTTGCATGAAAATCTGTACTGTAGCGGAAAGCAATATGAATATACAAAAAAGTCTGATATGAGAATGGACTGATGATCACTTTATTCATTCTTGCCCCGAAAAAGAGGGAAGGGCAGTAGGAAAAAAAAAAAAAAAAAAAAAAAAAAAAATTATACGTGGTGGTGGGTCTAACATTATGATAGTACAGTTTAAAAACAAAGCAAAATGATTTTGCGCTTTCATGTTTAAGTTACAAATGAAAATTTATAGTAGTACTGAAAATTATTTCAACTGAATTATTCATTTGAGTAGTCACTTGCTGTATAAATACAAATTTTTGAGTAAAATTTGATAGCATATCAAATATGAAAGAAACGCCTCTAGAAAAGAAACGCCTCTCACTCATTGAAATCCGAGCAGGACACTTGGGTGATGTTCCTTGTAAGTAAAAGAAATCAATGGTATCCAAAGAATTAATTAACTTTCGAAAAAGCTAAAATAGTGCTAGCCTATTTTCACTAAAATGCTAAAGTAATTTTTTTGCCAGGTTAAACCCTGTCAGTAAATATACTCCAAATTAATAAATACAAAACTTCGAATAAACACCATAAAATGCAAGAACTTGCAACATTTGTTTCAGGTTAAAAGAAAACACAACACTTCATCAAGGCGAATAAAGTAGGTAAGAGTGCTGCCAAGAAAGCGCTGTCGAAGGGTCATGTTTTCTTTTCACCTGAAACAATTATTGTGAACTCTTGCATTTTATGGTGTTTATTCAAAGTTTTGTACTTATTACTTTTAAACCTCAGTTCTGTGGTTTTATATATATATATATATATATATATATATATATATATAATACTCCAAAATGTTTAAGAAATGATCAACAATTTTTTACAAAAGAAAAATTATATTCATTGTTTAAATATGGTATGACAGAAATAGTTTCAAAACATTTTGCTCATGTTGGCATTTTTAAAACTATTTTCATTGGAAAACATGTGCTACTACTGACACTTTTAACATGTTATTACAAAAGCTACATTGAAATGTGTTACTACATAAAAACAATTTCATAAAATTTTCAATTATCCAGATGCTTTCTACAGAGGATTAAAGAAAGAAAAAAAAAAAATTCAAATAAAAAAAAAAAGCATCTAAGATTTTTTTTTTTTTTTTTTTTTTTCTACACACAAGTTTATTTCATTTTAATTGTATTAACTGCAAATTTAATTTTGAACTGCAGGAATATTTTTGTATGTACTCATTTTTAACAACTACATAACTTAAACATTTTGTTTATTATGAGATACCACAATTTGTTTCATGTTTCATAAAGATAATAAATTTTAACAAAATCTTAATTATGTCCCTATTTGAATAAAAAAAAAGGTCACTTTTGACAGCAGACAGCAGGCATTGGCTACTGTCTGCTTTCAAAAGAGTATACTTGAAAATCCAAGGGAAGTAGCATAAACATTTAACAAACATACTTATTACATGATTAGTGCTCATTTAATATCTCTTTGATTTATTACTTCTGATCTTGAAAATGTATGCTATAATATACACGATGATATATTACTTACATGATTTGATTTTATGAGCAATCTATCTATTGCTATTATACATCACAGTTTTTCATCAATGTTCTATCACTTTCAATAATCTATTCTTTAAAAAAATTATGTGCTCTAATACGGAGTATGTCGAGGAAGCAACAAAAGACGTAGATTAAGATTATCACACGGTACATTTAAGCAAATTCGATTAAAAGAAAAGAAAAAAAAAATAAATCTTAAAAACGCAATTTAAACACAGTTATTTCAAATGTAAACAAGATTTGATCCATCCTCCTTATGACGTAGTGCGCGAGAAATCTCAAATAGCTAAAAATTCGCGCATCTATGAAATGGCACCCCCCTGATGAAAGGGATAAAAATAAATAAATTTAAATAAAATTCGGTGTAAATTTATCGGTATATATGAAAGGGATAAAAATAAATAAATTTAAATAAAATTCGGTGTAAATTTCGGTGTAAATTTAAATAAATTTACACCGAAATTTAAAGTGTAAAAATCGCTAATTGAAATTACAATCGCGAATAATTCGTAATTGCCCATTTAAAGATTGTTTCCTAGCAGAAGACTTTATAACTCAGAAATCAGAAAAGGAACGAAATTATAAGTCGAAATTCGCTGACGTTAATGCAATTTGCAACTTTCTCTGCATCAAGCTGCATATTAATTAATCCCAGAAATTCCATTTAGGGCCCGGACGATCTAAAGAACCAATTAGCAGCTCAGGAAATCGAATATAAAAGCCGGAACAATAAACAAACGGACACTTCTTGCCACGATTTTGACTTGTTAAACACTTTCACGGTGCAGCCCTCCTCCGAAATTACAAAGGAGTAATAGTTTTCCGAACAACATACGCCGGGAAGCGTAAAGTCCGGGACAGCGATCACAGAAGTTCCAGAGATAGTCCAAGTCTTGCCATGAACCCCCTTGCCTTGCCATGTCGCGACAACTTTGCTATGTTGAAGAAAATAAATCAGTTTCATTGGATATCTCCTAGTATTTATTGTGTGTCTGACGGACAGCTCACCATCGTACACCCCGGTGTTACAAAGAGCCGGCAGAGATAACCTAGCAAGGACTTTGATTAGCTTCGCTCCTTTGTTTAAAAAGTAGGAGGAGGAAATGATCAAATATCTTTTTAACGAAATAAAAATCAGTAAAACAGTATCAAACTAAAGGAAAACTTAAAAATCATTTCCGTTCAAATCAAGCATCGGTAAAAGATGAAAATAAATAAAAACTTCTAAATTATCTCCAAGGCAGATGTGACTTTAAAAATCAATCATCAGGAAAAGATAAAAATAAATAAACTCTAAATTTTGAAATAATCTCCAAATGACAGTCAGTCTTAATTAATCATCGATGTTCGAAAACAAAACATCCTCTTATAAAGAGCCTGTTAAGTCCAGAGAAATTTTTGATCATCAATGAATCATCGTCTCCAGACAGAAATCTCGCTCCTCTGGGCTCTCCTTCGGATAGGCCACGCCCATCTGCGTCTAGCGCACGTGAAATTCGACGAAGAAAAGGAGGCTTCGGACGCCGAGTAGGGAACGTACGCTGACGGCAGTGAACTCCGTGAAAGAGCCGCGTCCCACATTTTCTTCACACCTCCCCCAACTCTTCTTTCGTCACCTAACAGAGGAGGAATATTTATGTTCGCTCAGCGCGGAGCGTGATTTTAATGGATTGGATCAAAGTAGTATTAGTCAAGTTATTTTGTATTTAAATATGAACGGAGGTAAGTGTCAATTTATATAATCACTAGCAGGCAACGCCCGCTTCGCTGGTCCCTATTTTTAAATGAATCACTATAATGAATTCTCAAAATTGCATTAATTTTTATCACATGAAAAAAAAGAGAAACAAAATCTGAGTAGGAAAAATGTCGCACCGGGTTCTCACTGCCTTCGGAAAAAATTCCCAAAATGCTCTAACTCTTATTTCTATTATTTTCCCACTTCGCCCCCCCCCCCTCCTGTCTATCCTAATAATTTTACATATTTGAAATATCCGCAATCGATTTGTAAGTATCAAAAACCTCTATGCACCAGTTTTGAACGATATATCTCTATTTTTATTTTTTTACCGCTCTACTCCCCCCCCCCTTCCCGCCCTCCCAATAATTTTAAAAACTCGAAAATATCCGCAATCGAATTGTAGGTATTGGAAACCTCTATGTACCAATTTTGAATGATCTAACTCTATTTTCTTTTTTTTTGCCCCTCTGCCCCCCCTTCCCGGCCCTCCTAATAACTTTATACTTTCAAAAAAATCCCCATTCGACTTGCAGGCCTCTAAAACCTATCTGTACCGATTTTGAACGGCCTAACTGTATTTCTATTTGTTTTTTACCATAGCCCCCCCCCCTTACCGCCCCCCCTTCCCGCCCCACCTAATAATTTTAAAAATTCGAAAGTATCCGCAATCGATTTGTAAGTATCGAAAACATCTATATACCAATTTTGAACGATCTAACTCTATTTTTATTTTTTTGCCCCCCTCCCCCCCCCTCTCCCCTCCCCCTTTCCCGGCCCTCCTAATAACTTTACACTTTCGAAAATATCCCCATTCGACTTGCAGGCATCTAAAACCTAACTGTACCAATTTTGAACGGCCTAACTGTATTTCTATTTGTTTTTGACCATAGCCCCTCCCTTACCGCCCCCCCCCTTCCCGCCCCACCTAATAATTTTAAAAATTCGAAAGTGTCCGCAATCGATTTGTAAGTATCGAAAACATCTATATACCAATTTTGAGCGATCTAACTCTATTTTCATTTTTTTGCCCCTCTCCCCCCCCTCTCCCCTCCCCCTTTCCCGGCCCTCCTAATAACTTTACACTTTCGAAAATATCCCCATTCGACTTGCAGGCATCTAAAACCTAACTGTACCAATTTTGAACGGCCTAACTGTATTTCTATTTGTTTTTGCCCCATAGCCCCCCCCCCCTTGCCTCCCCCCTTCCCGCCCCTCCTAATAATTTTACAAATTCGAAAATATCCGAAAACGATTTGTAGGTATCGAAAACCTCTATATACCAATTTTGAACGATCTAACTCTCTTTTTATTTTTTGCCCCCCCCCTCTCCCCCCCCTGCTGCCCCACCTGGGGGCTGAATTTCTAAAATTCCAGAAATTGGTTTTTAGATATTTGCATCAGCTATATTTTAGAGCAAAAACTTCACGCATATCTATTTTTTTGTTTGAGATATATAGGATTATGCGAAATCACGTTTTACGCATGTGAAATCACGTTTTGCCCCCCCGCCCCCCTTGGGGACCGAATTTTGAAAATTCCAGAAATTGGTTTTTTGACATTTGTATTAGGTATATTTTAAAGCAAAAATTTTACGGATATCTGTTTTTTTGTTTGAGATATGAAGGATTTTGTGAAATCACGTTTTGCCCCCCCTCCCCCCCTTGGGGGGCGAATTTTGTAAAATCGCTTCTTAGTGGATGCCTACGTCATAGAAAGAACATTGTCACAAAATTTCATGCTTCTAGGTCCAGGGGTTTGGTCTGGGCGTTGATAGATCACCCCCTCACTCACTAACTCAGGAAGTGTTCTTTTATATATATAGATTAGGAAAAGAAAAAAAAAAAAAAAAAAAAAAAAGGAACTCAAAACTTTTTTTTTAAATGACTTTAAATTTTTACCAAGACTTTTTATAGTATTACAATAGACTTTTTTAAGTGAAGAAGTTATTTTTGTTTTATTCTAAATAGCTTTGAAAAAAAAAAAAAAAAAAAAAAAAAAGATCGTAAATCAACTATAACTGAATGTTATATATAAATTTAAATTAAAGGAAAATCCTAAATTTTTATTGAAAGTGATTTTAATTTCGCGCGATTACGGATCGTAATGGTAATTAAAACTTTTTCCAAGGCTATTCTAAGGGTTATGCCATAAAAGAAAGAGAGAGAAAAAAAATTCCGAAATCATAAATGTATTTTTTTTTTTTTTTTCTTTTCCTTTGAAAAATAAGTCGTATGTGTCATTTGGTAGTTGCATTTATATAAATAAATTTTTGATGATTTTATATTTATTTTATATTTAACGAATTTAAAGATTTTTTTTTTAGAAAATTAATTTTCTTTTGAAACCCGTCATATGTGTTATTATAGTACGTGTTAGAAATGCTCATGAAAAATTTTGTGATTTTATAAGTGTATATTTTAATTACTGTTTTATTTAATTAATTTGAAGATACAAAGTAAATTTTTGAGGATTTCAGGGGTGGAACACGGGCGCAGAATTCATACCGGAATCCGTTGAAGAAATTTCTGTACCTATAAAATCGCTGATTTAAGAAGTAGAAAATTTTCTTACATTGATAGTGGTATGAATTCTGCGCCCGTGTTCCATCCCTGGGATTTTATATTTCAATTTATTTTTTAAGTAATTTGAAGAGTTTTGGGAAACTAAACTTTTTTTAATGTGTTTCTAGTAAAAAGTGGTATATATTTTTTTAATTGATGTATTATATTTTATTAAATTTAATTCACAATGCCTAAAGATTCCGAGAACCCGATTCCTGATAATGAATGAGGAAATGCAGCTGCTAGTCAGGACAAATTAAATATTATTGAGTTTAACCCCGATGTAGGAATTGAGTTCAAACCCTGGTTCAGCCATTTCAATAGCATTTGCCAGGAAAAAATAAAAATTGTGGAAAATAACTCATATTCAAAATTACTTGAAAGGAAAAGCCGTTACTGTTTACATAAATAATTGCTTACATCTGGGAGGAATTTCTTCAATTATTTAGAGAGGAGTTTACTGTCCCTGATACTAACTCATTGGCTGATTTTTCTAATATTAAATTTAATTTAGGTGATGATGTTAATAATTATTACAATAGTAAAATACAAATGGGTCGCAGACTAGGACATGACTCCAAATTCATACTAGAGGGATTATCCGATGGTCTCCCACTTTCACTTAGGCAACTCGTATTGGTAAACTCCGCAAAAGATAGAAATGAATGACGTAAAATTGTCTATAAATTGAGTAAAATGCAACCAACCGAACAGAAAAAAGAAAGCAACATTAAACTAAATACCAATGCTCTTAGCTTTACTCCACAATGGAGAGTTAATCGGCCTAGACCTGAATATTTGTCTACCCCTATAAATGGACCTTGGACTTATAGATACCCCTATAACAACCAACCTCAACAAGCGTATGCAGCTCATAATCCTAGCATTCCACGAGTATTCAGACAGAGTCGTGTCTCAAATAATGTACAGTCGGGGGAAAAAAAAACGCAGCACTCGATGTAACTCCGTTGCTTTTCAATGCACAAAAATGTAATAGGTATCATTCGACGGGAAATTGAGAGTAGATTCAGAAAATAAACGGAAATTTGGAATTGGGGGTCGTCTACATATTAAAACGCGCACCAACTTTGATTTTTTGAATGGTAATGCCCCATTTTTATTTTATATTTGAATTCCTGGGATCCCGACAATGCGAAAAAGTATATTGGTTGTATATTTTGCTTATTTTTTCAGAGTTATAAGCATTCAAAGTTTGAAGGTGCTAATGTTAAATTCATATTTCAAACTTTTATTAATATCTTCACAAAAAATAACTTGATCAATATAATTCTTTTTTTACGAGATACAGTGAAGAAACCCAAACATAATCCATCATTAATTTTGATTCTGAAAAATATTTTTAATTCTGAAAAATATTAATAAATTCATATTCATAAAAATTATGAATTATGACCTATATTAATTTTTACATAAAATGAATCCTAATGCTGAAAAATGTGGGTGTGCAAATTTGCAGCTCATTCCAGTTATTAGTTTTCGAGATATAAATAAATCTTTCTTTTGGAGCGGTTTAGGGGGCCGTCTCTTAAAAAATTTTGAATGAGATAACGAAGCAAATCTTAAAAAATAACGGAGAAAATTGAACAAAATACTTTTATTTTTTATTTAAGGGTCAACTTATATAACAACAATGTCAAATGCAAAGAAATGAAACAAAAATGTTGATTTTTAGACATTTGTGTTAGTATCAAGAATTCCTGTTTTCTAAAGCCCCGCCTTTTATCGTTCTTCAAAACAAACCAATACAGAAACGAAAAGTGAATGTGACTTTGAGTATTCGTGTTAAACCACTTATTTTACATTGACAAAAATATACACAAGTGGTATTTACTTCATCGATTACTGGTGATAAATTTAGAATCCTTTAAACGAACACTAGAAGAAAAAAATTACTAAATAGGCGGGGTTTACTGTTTGAAATACTCACAAAATAAAATATTTCAAAACAAATTTTCTGTACCACAATTATATTACAGATGGATATACATTATAACTATATTCTTTCTAATTAATATATTTCTATCCATAGTATATTTTATTGCAAAAATATGAACACTGGGTACATGCTTAAGAAATAAGTAACACACAAATTACGAAAGAAACGCCCACTGGCATTGTTACAGATTTTCAAATGATGTGAATCTACGTCAGCAGTCGCGAAAGCGTTAATTATATTTTCATAGAAATTATAAAACAAATCGTACAGTTCCAAAGAGTTCAACTAACCCAAAACTGGTAAGTGCTATTAAAATTGTTTAATATTTACTTTATGAAACCTTACAATAATTTATCCGAAAAGATTTAGTTTATGCGTTGTTGTATGTATATATATATATATATATATATATATATATATATATATATATAGCTATATTATTTCAGTTTGTATATTATGTTACACGTACGAAAGAAAATTTAAGCTTTATTGGTGATCAGTATATCCATGATAGATACTTTTTAATTGAAAAATATTGCACTTTTATAAAATGTATTGTCTGACCAATCGTAAGTGTAATGTATTTAAATATACCTAAAATTATCTAAAAAAGTACTAAAGTATATACATATCCAAAAAACTAAATTCATGATAATTAAGATACTGTAAAGGTGTTAATATTTTTATTTCTTTTTATAACTCTTTTTTTCTTGAAATATTTCCGGTGTGAAACAGTATAATTTTGTCTAATTCTTGTAGGATCTTAATTTTATTTTTCTATATTTAGAGATAGCCCCCTAACACATTTTTGATCATAACTCTATGAATACTAAAGATAAAGTATACAAACAGTATACTTATCCGCACTGCCAGACTCTCAGAAATTTGAATATGAAGTCAAAATTTGGTGTTACTATTGAAAAAATCAAAGTTGGCGCTCATTTTAATATGTAGATGACCCCTAATTCAAAATTCGACGACATTTTCAGAAAGTGCATTTCATTTCCTGTTGAATGGTGTCTATTAAGTTTTTCTGCGTCAATTAATAACGAAATACCATCAAGTGCTGCGTTTTTTTTTCCCCGACTGTACATTTCCAAGAGAAGCTGCCTCCATCCCATCCCCTTGTCGTCTTTGCTTAAATCGAGGAATTATTAATGCTTACCACTGGAAACGAACATGTCCTTTTAAATTTGAACAATGTAATAATTTTTCAATGCCTAGAGCACATCTCACTCAGAACTCAAATAGAAGTGCCAATCACCCCGAAGAGGCGGTCAGCCAATTAATATTATCTGCAAATACAATTTATATATTCTACGTGTGCAATAAACTTTTAAAATGCTCTCCCAGCTTTTTGATTTGTATTGTGTGCATGATTCAGTGAATATGAAGAACGCACATTTTTTTCTGGTGTCCCAAAACCCGGGATGCCATGATATCCCGTGAAAAGCCTTTAGATATGAACTTTGGATTTAAAATGGGATTTGGAAATCTTTGGATTTAAGTGATTTTTGAAATTGAATCTTGCAGCAATGGACAATATTCCTGTGACGTCACAGTAGGTAAAATCGCCGAACACGTGGCCGATATTTTGTAAACAAATTAGATGCCATTTTATTGTTACGCATAACATTTTCCTAAATATTTCTCCAGTGAAACTTAATAATCAGATATCTGTTCAAACAAGAACAAAAGAGAAATGTAAGCAACTGAATTTAATGATAAAATTAAGACTATTCCATATCGCAAAATTGCAGAACATTTTATGCATACACACACACATACACATATATATATAATGAATAAAAGATTAGTAAGAACATTTTATACACACACATATATATATAGACATCAAAGCTTAAATAATTAGAATTTCAATCACTTTAATAAAGGAATTTATTAAATGAAACATTCATTTAAATTTGTTAACATCGCCACAGTTCACATGGCAACTTTTAATATTACAAATGTTGATTATTATTAAAGTATATTACAAAAACTGGATTAAAAACAAAACAAAGGTATCATTATATCACTCTTCAATTTCATATAATCTGTAACTCTTATAAATAATATTGCAAGATAAAAATTTGCAAGCCACAATGCTTTGTTATGGTAGAGTTGAGGATTGTTTGCCTAACCAGCTGATATTCTTGTAACCTCGACAGGGGCGTAGCGTGAAAAATTGATTGGGGGGGGGGGGGGGAGACCCGACGTTTGGCGCCCTTTCGTATTCCTCACCTGAAAATTCCACCCACATACTTTCAAGAGTGTTGCCATCTTTGGGATCGAGGGCACAGGCCCTCTCGTCGGTTAATACGTGCCCCCCCCTCTCCTTCAGGGCATATTCCTAAAATATGCCAAGAAAAAAAAAGCTTTTTTTCCCCCTCCATTTAGCAGCTCTTTTTTTTTTTTTTTTTAATACATCTTTGGAGCATTCTAAATTTTTTCAGCGAATCTATATATTAATACGTAGACATGAAATTTCTCTTACATTTTTAGCCTACTTTCAATAAAAGGAAGTGCTTACAAGTAGTATCGTTCTAAAGATATGGTTAATGTGCTTTGCAGAAATATATACATATATATATTCTCGTATGAGACTAAGCAAAAGTATCTTTCTTAGGACAACCAGAGTATTGGTTTGAGACAAAGTAGAACAATTGAAAAAGATTTTTTCCCCCCTTTTTCAACAAATTTAAAAGATATTACATTATAATTCAGGTAAAACATAAAACTTTCAAAATAAATTTTAAGAAATGAAAATAGTAACTGTTGCTAAGGAAAGCAACTTTATATTTTTAGAGTGGACAATACCTAATCTCGCCGACAGTTACTCTGTGGGAAAGTTTGATTTCATGATTACTCATTACATAATGTATATTTAAGTTCTGTTTTCACATTAAGAAAATTTACAATCGTTTATTTATTTATTTATTTTTATTTTTAATGTAATTCTAAGTTCAAAAATCTGAATCAATATGTGCATTTTTCTCTTTCTTTCTTTCTTTCTTTTTTTTTTTTTTTTAACCGCAAAATGAAATATTAAAAATTTATCAATTTTTGGAAAATGAGTAAGAAAAACATAAGCCTTACACATTTGTTCTGATCCGTCTAGTCTTTCGAAAGAAATTAATTACTTCTTGAAATCTCTTGCTCTTTCTCGAGGCTATAATCCCTCTATTAATAATAAAGCTTTATATAAATTCAAGAATCCTAAACGTTCTGATACCAAATTGAACGATCACAGTCTCATTCCAGTTGTTTTACCTTTTTATTTATTACTTTCTTTTAAAATTTCTAAAATTCTCTCACCGTTTGGTTTTAAAGTCATTTAGAAACCCGTCAACAAAATTCAATTATCTTCTCTTAAAGATCCCATTCCTACTGAAAACCGTTCTGGCATTTATTTAGTCCTATGTTCGTCGTACAATTTAGTTTATATTGATCAAACTAAAAGGCGTTTGCAATATAGAATAAATGAGCACTGTCAAAATGTTCGTAATGAAGAGATCTCTAAATCTTCCATTGCTTCCCACTGCTGGGTTCATGGCCATCGTTTTGATTTTTCTAAAACTAACATAATTTCATCTCCTGTCTTCTCTTCCCATTTGAATATCCATGAAGTTTTTTACATATTTAAAAATTTGAAAAATCTTGTTAATGATATTTGTTCCACTCCGTTCTTGTCTGATGCTATGAAATTTCTCACATAAGTTCGATTTTCAGTTAATTTTGATATTTTTTAAATTTTTAGATTTTGTTACATTTTTTTAAATTTAATTTATTTATTTTTTCCTTTATTTCATAATTCTGTAATGCTGACTCTAGGCTAATTTGGCAGGGTGCCCTTTTAAACATTTTTTAGCACCCTGTAGCCCTTTTTCAACATATTTTTGCAACTGGCGGCCCTTTTCAAAACATTTTGGTACCAAGTAGCCTTTTCTAACATTTTAAATGTTTGGAGGCCATTAGATTTTTTCCCCCTGACTTTTAAACTTTCTTAGCAATAATTCTGCAGCATTCCTGGAATAACAAATGCATACAGCCTATATATATATACAGTAAAACCTCTCTAAGTTGGACACCTACGGTTCCAAGAAAAAGTGTCCAACTTAGAGAGGTGTCCAACTTATAGGGGTTAGACATAATGTTAATGGATACATTCCGTTCCGAGAAAAAGCGTCCAACTTAGAGGGGTGTCCAACTTATAGGGGTGTCCAACTTGAGAGGTTTCACTGTACAAGGAAAATTAGTAACTTACTTTTGTTACGTAAAAAAATCAGAACATAGAACACTGCAAATTATGCCCCTTTTCTTTTTATTTCCCCCCGGCCGCCCTTTTATTTTAGAGTCAGCACTATTCTCCTCACACCAGTGTTTATGTTTACATTCATCTGTATGTGTTTTTGCTGTTCACTTAAAATGGTTTTGTGCGTTGCCACTTTGACTGCAGCACTTGTGCCAACTTTTTTCGCCTGACGAAGGATCATGTGTTTTTTCGACCCGAAGCAATTATTGCAAGTTTATTGCATTTTATAGTGTTTATTCAAAGTTTTGTAATTATTGCTTTCAAACACCAGTTCTGTGGTGTTTTCTTATTATGAAATTAGGTATTGTTCACACTTAAGGGGGGAAAAAAAGCAGTAGTTTATTTATTATTTTATATATTTAAACCAATTAAAAAACGTTTTTCTTTTTTCCCATATCGGGGGGAAAATGTTTTAAGAAATATAGTAGCAATTGCTAAGGAATGCGACACAATTACCGCATGTCTTTATGTGGAAGAACAAACTAAAAAAAAAGTCCCGTTGTCCAAAATTAAATCTTTTTTGTACAGAAATTTATATCTTAGGTGTTGGTGTTGGTGTCGGTGTTTGGAAAAAAGGCCAATTGACTGCTCTAGGGTCCTAGGCCTGAGGGGGAGTGCCTTCTGTGGAGGTCTTTCTAAGCGTTTCTAGCCCGTATTTACGCAAGTTTCGGAGAAAACCATGGAAAATTCTGAATGGCTAGGCCGACAAGCGAGACCTGGTATCGTACCCGGCACCTCACATCTACCAGCTTGACAGAAAGATTGCGGATTCAATAATCGAGCCAATATAAGACCATCATGAAAGTCAGTCTCCTCTGGTGCATGTAAACTCTGTCGTGGCTGCAATATCCTCCATGCTCCGTGCAAATAATACGTCTGGGGATACTGAAACGGGGGAGCCATCCCTTCCGCAGAAGATAAAAATTGTGATGGCTTGTCTTCGGACCGCCGCGCCACTGGGGCGTTAATCCCAAACCGTCGCTAATTACCCAATATATACCTATTAATGCGACGTTAAATCAGCTTCCTCGCGCTATTTCATGTGAAGAAACACTAGTTGAATTCTATAGACTTATAAATATTTCAAAACCCGTAAGCGATGAAACTAAAATAAAAAATTTGCTTAAAGGATCACTCAGAATCAAAAATTGTTAGTGAGAAATCGTTATAACCAAATCAAACCTCATCCAATTTTGTTTTTATGCAATAGCCATAACGTACAATAAACTGCTTTTTTTTTCGAGCTAAAGGTCTTGAAAAATCGTAATTTTAAGTTTTTGGAGGAGAGAAAGCGATTGCGCATACTTACGAGTCAGTTGTAAGTATCTGAAATGGGAGAAGAACGCCGCAATTGCTACAGAGAGCGAATTTGCTAAGGTCAGAACTTTCAAGGGTCGTTGCATGGTAAACAAACATGCTGTTGTAGGTGCCTGAACAGGGAAGGGCGCCGCTCAGCTGGAGTTTGCTGCTAACTTATTCTTAAAGGGTCCTGAATACAATCAAAATTTTCAACAGTCTTTTGCACGGTAAGTGAACAGACTATTGTAAGTGTTTGAAATGGGAAATCATGCCATAGGCGCCCCCAAACAGGACTTTGTTATGATCAAATTTTTTTAAGAGTTATGAAAGCGAAGAGAATTTTCAAAGATTGTTTTGCACAGTAGGAAAATAGGTTATTATACACATTTAAAAAGGCTGTTTTAGGCATCTAATTAGTTACGAGGGCGTCACCTAATGGGTGTTTGCTACAGTCAGACATTTTAATGCAAACTTTTTTGCTGGTCGATGAACCAGTTGGTCGCCGAAGGCAGCTTCTGATGCATAAAAATCTTAAGTGTTTTTGGTAACTAATGATAATCAACAAAATTATGAACCACTTTGAAATGAACTTCAAGGCGCAAAACAGCACCCCCCTTCCCCAGAAACCTCATTATGCCTTTGTAGGTGCCTGAACAGGGAAGGGCGCAGCTCAGATGGAACTTACCACTTACCACTAACATATTCTTAAAGGGTCCCGAATACTATTAGAATTTTCAACAGTCTTTTGTACGGTAAGCGAACAGGCTATTGTAAGTGAACAAAACGGGAAATCATGCCGTATGCGCCCCCAAACAGGAATTTGTTATGATCAGATTTTTTAAGCGTCATGAATACGATGAGAATTTTCAAGGGTAGTTTGCACTGCAGGAAAACAGGCTGTTTTAGGCGTCTAATTAGTTCAGAGGGCGCCGCAGGCGCCACCAAACAAGAGTTTGCTACGGTCAGACATTTTAACGCAAACTTTTTTTGCTGGTCGGTGAACCAGTTGGTCAGCTTGTGATACATAAAATTCTTAAGTGATTTCGGTAACTAATGATAAATTAACAAAATTATGATCCACTTTCAAATGAACTTTAAGTCGCAAAACAGCGCCCCCAGAAACTTCAATATGCCGCCCTATTTTTTAACACATTGGGGGGGGGGGAGACTCCCCCCCCTCCCCCCCCTTACGCTACGCCCCTGAACCTCGAACCCAAAGTGGAATATGGTCCATAATGACTGGATTCTCAAATTTTGAATTGAATATTTGGAGTGTCTGCCTGGATATTTAACCAGGTAAGCAATTTGTTTATTATTATATAACAATGATAATATTTTGATTTTATTATCTGTTTAAATGGAACTTGAAAATTCAAAAGCGAAACGCTCTACAGAACGTAGTAGCTTAATGAAAACAACAAATAAATTGGAAGGTTTATTGGCTGAAGATTTAGAAAATACAAAAATTGATGAAGTAATTAAAATTAAAGAAATTATAGATGAAAGAGAAATTTCATTAAAAAATTTAAATTCTCAAATTGAAAATTTAATAACTGAAATGAAAGAATATAAGAGGATGTTACAAGCGATGAATACGCCGAACTAATAATCTCGGCAAAATGTAAAATATAATTACGTTTAAAAAAATGTAGAAAAGAGGCCATTAATAAAAATAATTTAAATTGTTCTGTTAGTGAAACCCAAACAAACTCTTTCTTGTACGGAAGTTCGATTACCGAAACTAAATCTTCCTAAATTTAATGGACAAATCGAAAAATGGTTTGAATTTTTTTATTGTTTTGGAAATTCTATACATTTGAATAAAAATCTTTCAAAAGTAGAAAATTTTGCTTATCTTAAATTGCTTTTAACAGATAAAGCATATAGTGTTATTGAAGGGTTTTCATTGACGGAGCAAAATTATGATACCTGTATAGATATTCTTAAAACAGCGTTTCAGCAAAAAAAGATGTGTAATTAATGCGCATATAAATAACATATTAAGTTTAGAACCCGTAAAAAATTCTAATTTAATTGCTTTGAGAAAGCTATATAATACTTGTGAGGTCAATATTCGTAGCTTATCTAATTTAAGTGTGACAAAGGGCTCATATGGACATTTATTAAGTCCAATTTTGTTAAAATTATTTCCAAATGATTTAGTTATAGAGTTTTATAGACAAAATGATATTAAAAATGATTCTGATGTGTCAGATTTAATTGCTTTTCTTAAATCTGAGATAGAGTCTAGAGAAAAATTCTTTTCTATGATTAGTTCGAGAAAGACTACATCATTTGTAAATAAAAATAAATCTGAAAATAGTGATAGAAAATTCCTAAACAAGGCTTATAACGCGAGTTCTTAGAATGCTGATGTAAAATTTATGTGTATATTTTGTAAAAATTATGATCATCCTTCTCTTGAGTGTTGTAATTTAAGTGATGCTCAAAAAAGGTTAAAGTTAAAAAAGGATGGCAGGCGTTATAAATGTTTTCTTAAATCTTATTTATCATCACAGTGCCGGATCAAATTCCAGCCTTGCGAAAAATGTAAAGGAACAGATCATAACAAATTGTTTTGTTTTGAAAAAACCCCGAAACCAGAAGTTACGGATAATGCAATAGTTTCGAATTCCTACTGTAATTAAAAAAATTCTTGTCAGGTGGTGTTATAACCAACATGTTGTGTAATCGCTCAATCTAATTCTAGATCCAAAGTTGTAAGATTATTATTGGATTCTGGAAGTGAGAAAAGTTTTTACGACAAAAGAGTTAGCACGTGAATTAAAATTTCCTTTTATAAGAAAAGAGCATTTGACTATTTTTGCTTTCAGAATTAATAGAGGTAAAGAAGAGAAATTTGATGTTTTTGAGATAAAATTGCGCACCAAAATAAACCCTCGTCGTTTCATACATGTGTAAGTATTAGCTACAGAGTTAATTACCGCGGCTTCATTGAAAAGCCCAAAGGGCGAGCTAGAAATAGCAAAATATATTAAAAATAAAAATTGGAAATTAGCGGACAATTCATTAAATGAATCCAAAATTAATATTTTGCTTGGAGCAGGTTATTTTTGAAAAATACAGAGGGGTACCGTTGAAGAAATTAGTGAGAATTGATACGTTGCTAATATTATTTTCGGCTATACTGCAGTGGGAAAATTAAATTATAGTAGTTCAGAAATAATTAACTTGAATTTTGTATCTGTCAATAAATTTAACAATTTCGATTTGCAGCGTTTTTGGGATTTAGAATCCCTTGGAATATGTGATAATAAAGATGATTCTCTGTCACAGAGAGATACAGAAATTATTAATTCTTTTAGCGAAAATTTAAATTTTGTTAACAGAAGATATGAAATTCAATTTTTGTGGAAAGAAAATAAAAACGAATTGAAATCTAATTTTGAGATAGCAAAAAACAGACTTTGGTGTTTGAGAACAAAATTGTGTAAAAATGAATTATTAAAAACTGAATACGAAAAATTTTTCGATGAACAAAACAAATTAGTTACAATTGAAGAATGTCAATTTGATACAAATAAAACTGATGTTTATTACAGGCCCCACAGGCCAATAGCGAGGACAGATAAGTCCACTACCAAAGTCAGAATTGTTATCGATGCTTCTTCTAAAGAGAAGGAAGCGAAATCTCTAAATGAATGTTTACATTCAGGCCCTAATTTAAATCTTAATGGATATTATTTTAAGATTTCTCCTTGATAAATTTGCCTTTGTTTGTGATATAGAAAAGGCTTTTCTGCAAATAAAGGTTGCAGAAAATGATAAAGACCTTTTGCGTTTTTTATGGTTTGATAACATAAATAATAAAAATCCTCTTTTAAAAGTTTTTCGCATGACTCGTGTAACCTTTGGTGTTACAAGAGCACCCTTTTCACTCTCTGCCACTAGAAACCCTGGATAATCTCAGAGATACGACAGGTACTTAGTACGCATGCTCAGTGGACAAACGCTTGTCCAGATTCCCTCATGTTACTAGTAACCTTTTACAATGCTTGGCGCTGATCGCGCATTTTGGTGATTTATCGGTGTAAGTTTTTAAAGATATTCTCTAAAGTAAAGCAAAAAAATTTTTCTTTGCAATCAAACTAAGATACATTATGCTTTACGTTACATTCGTTTTATTATTATTATAATTATTATTTAAATTTAGATTACATTTCTATATTCATAGAAATAATTTACACCATCTTATTATACTGCATATCAAAAATTCTGAATTTTAATACTCTTTAGTTTTTAATAATATACTATGCAGCTGTAGTCTAAAAATATATATTTATACAAACTGATAATAAAAAAAATAATAATAATAAAATTATTTTTATTTATTTAAAAAATAATTTATTTTATCAAATTTGTCCTTGTAGTTACTGGTAAGAAAGTTCATCGATATTAAGATTAATTTGTAAAAATTTGACGATTTAACAGTTAACTTCATTTGATATATTCATTTGAGAGATGACTGTTTAGCTTTATGATTAATTTTATTTATTGCAATAACTTACAAATATATACATTCTCAGCACATTAAAAATTGTTTTAGTTGGTTTATAAAAGGTTTTTCAGGGGGTTAAATGTTTTTGAGACTGTAAAATTAACTTTGCTCTCAAAGCTGGTAGACGGGAGATATCAGGTTCGATACCAAGTAGCGCTCATCGGGCTAACTTTTCGAAGTTATCTGCAGTTTTCTCCGAAACAAGCGTAAATATGGGCTAGAACACCTTAAAAAGACCACCCCTTACTTAAGTTATTTAACCCATACCTCGGCCTTACTTTTGTAGGCAACTGGCACATTAACACCAACATGTTTTTATTAAAATAATTCAGTTTAGGAAAATTGAATTAGTTTAATGCTTAAAAACATACCAATATTTTATAGTTAAATGCATAATCATTGATAATATTAATATTTGTAAAAATATTTATTAACTTTAAAAGTTTTATACATTCTTATTCTTCATGTCAAAAGTTTATTTTTCTTCAAATGTAATACATATATATATATATATATATATATATATATATATTCGTGTTTTGTACCTATGAATAAAGTATGATAAAAAAAAAAAGAGAGAGAGAGGGAGAAAATTAACGTATGTAATAAAAAGAAATATGACACTAAAAAATAAATTAATAAATTAATTAATTAATAAACAAATAAAGAAAATAAAGAAATTAGCACTTATAATTTTACAACATAAAATTCTAACATATGTTGATCTCATAAAGAATGGTTGATTGGTTGTATGGCTTAAGACTGATTGACTACTCTAGGGGCCTAGGCCTACAGGAGAAATGGCCTCCGCGTGTGTGTGTGTGGGGGGGGGGTTCTAAATGAATCTAGTTCGTATTTACGCGAGTTTTAGGGAGAACTACGGAAAACTCCGAACGGCTAGATCGATGAACGCGTTTTTTGATCGAACCCGGCACTTCCCATCTACCAACTTTGACCGCAGTTCCGCTTGGCCACCATAGAGGTATTTACTTCTATTAATGCCTTGATTTCTCCATAAAAAATAAATAAATAAAATAGATAAACAAATAAAAAAAATTATGTTTTTAAATTAATAAATAAGAGAACAATAAGCATTTTAATACTTTTAATCTTATTCTTTTCCCCCTCATATTCCGCATTTTTGAATAAATATAAGAAAAATATAAGGCACCTATTGAGTTTAAGCTTTATGCATTAAATGAATGTACTAGCCTTTATTTATATACTCCTGAAGAAATTAAAAAAAAAAAAAAAAAAACCTAAATAATTAAAAGGCCTTTTTATTTATTAGTTATGTATTTTTAACACTAAAATTCCCAAAAATATGCTTTACTCTATTAATTGTATTTATATCTAAATGTTTGTTATATTAATCAAAATAATTTTTAATAAGATAAGGTAAAACAAAAATAAATAGATAAATAAATAAAATAATAATAAGTGTATATTAGTTAACCCCTTAACGCGCGCTGTCCTCCCTGCGAGGACGCAAAATTTAAGATCCAGCTGCAAAATTTCATCCCGGAATTTTTTTAGCAAAAGTTCACGTTTATAACATATCAGAAAAGGCCAGTTTTTTAAACCTTAAAATTTGAAATTTCTTTTAGTTTAATTCAGTTCATGAATTCCGGTGGGAGTATAATTTAAATATTTTAAATTGTCCTGCGCCGCAAAGGGTTAATGTTAACTTGCATAATTTATTTTCAAAATTGTTCTAAAAAGAAGGGGGGAAAACCGAACGCCGTACGTTAAAAGTGCGATTTTTTCCGAAAGAGGTTGGCTGTGTAATTATTGAAGTTATCGCCAAATAGGAAACTGTTTTAAGAAAAGTACTTATTTAGAAAAGAATTGACGAAAATCAATGAAAGTTTTTATTTCTATTAATAGGAAAAACATTTAGGAACAGGAAAATTTGCTTCAAAAATTTTTAATTACATTTAATTAATATGAATTATAAGCATTTTTGAAAGTCACAATTTCTCCCTGCCTTATGTCTATGGTAGCGATGCGCGAAATCGCCTCGGGCGGTCAAAGGGAGCTTTCCACCAATCAAAAAGTATGAACACCTTGTCGTATCTCTCAGTAAAGGGTCGCTATCTGCCACCACTAAACATCATATAAAAGAGTACTAGGAGCTTGTTTAAGAAGTTTGTTACTATGTGTGATTCTTCCTTATACGTTGACGATCTCTTTTTTGATGCTGATTCAGTAAATGAGGATTTTATTTTATCGTCTGGTGCTGTCAAAATATTAAAGGATGCAAATATGATACTCAGAAAATTTAAGAGTAATTCTGCAGAATTAAGACAATTGTGGGAAAAACATGGAATAGATATTGATAAAGAAACAAATGAGGGAAAACTTTCTAAAGTTTTGGGAATAATGTGGTCAACTAATGACGATATTTTAAATATAGACTTACAGTCTCTTTTAGAGGGATTTGATAATGAAAATATTACCAAATGGATTTTTTTACAAACTGTAGCAAAAGTGCATGATCCTCTAGGATTTATTTTTCCTTTCATAATAATAATTAAATTTCTAATGCAAGAATTATAGGAACAGGGTATTGATTAGGATTGTTCTTTACCTGATGCTTTATCACAGAAATGTAAGAAATTGTTCACTGAAATAAAGGACTTAGAAAGGGATATGGTACAGTGGCTTATTTTCGTGATCCTTGTTCCTGTGAAACTTCATTTATTATGTCAAAAACAAGAGTGGCTCCTCTCAAAAAACTTACCTTGCCTCGCCTTGAATTAATGGGTGCCATAACCTCGATTAGCTAATTATCTAGGCCAGCTATTTACAATTCCCGTCGAGAACATACTATGTTTCTGTGATACCCAAATCGCCCTTTATTGGGTCAAATGAAGTACTGGCAACTGGAAATCTTTCGTCGAGAATCGAGTGCGTAAAATTCAACGATTAGTAGTACCATCTTTCTGGAGATTTAGTCAAGAGGTTAAGAATCCTGCTGTCTCGTGGTTGCACAGCAACTGAATTGTTGCAGAATGAAGAAGGGTTGAAGGGATCAATTTGAATGGAAGAAGAGTACTTACCGACATCACTACCTGAAAATAAGGCAAAAATAGCTGAAGAAGAGATTTTGTGAGAACAATGAAAACTCTTGTTTGCTCCTTAACTCATGGCGATAATGAATTTGAATTGTTGTATAAGTTTTCATCTTGGTCTAAATTAAGACGTGTTACAGCTTGTTGTCTTAGATTTATAAAAAATATTAAATGTCGATCTGAGCGAAATACTGGCTTCTTGAATGTGCAAGCATTTAATGAGGCAACTAACATTATTGTGAAGTTAGTTCAAAAGCAAGAATTTGGAGAAAAAGTAAAGACTTTGAAATCTGGAAAAAACTTGAATGCTAGTAACAAACTTCTTTCATTAAATCCTTTTCCTGACAGAAATGGAATTCTTCCTGTTGGTTGGATGTTAAGACACACAAACATACCTGAAACTCAAAAGTACCAAATGATACTTCCCAAAAACCATCACATTACCTATTTGATTATAAAGTACTTTCATGAAAAGCATCTTCATAGTGGAACTCAGTTAACAATTTCAGTTCTACGACAACAGTACTGGATAATTAATGCAAGAGAAGCTGTGAAAAGAAATATTCGGAACTGTATGAAGTGTTTTAGAAACACATCGAATTTAGCCTTTCAGTTGATGGGTGATCTTCCAGCTGCACATACAGTGCCATCGCGAGTGTTTTCAAAAGTTGATGTTGATCTAGCTGGACCCTTTTTGATTAAACCTCGTAAAGGTCGAAGATGGATGGATGGATGGGTTTTACGCCGCACTAGTGCTGCGCAAAAGGCAATTGGGGACGGTCTGGGCTGCCCCCTGGAGGTGGTCCGGAGGCATGCCATCACAATTTTGATCCTTCACGGAAGGGATGGCTCTCCCGCTTCGGTGACCCCTAGAGATATAATTTTTGATGGGAACATGAAGGACATTGCGGCCACGACAGATTTTACGTGCACCTGCCACCATTAGTGTACACGACGGTCTTTGGCCGGCTCGAGTACTGAACCCGCAATCGTCCATTACGAGCCCGCCGCGCTACCGAGGCCCCGTGAAGGTCGAGGTGTTAAACCCTATAAGAGTTATATTTGTTTATACATTTGTTTTACCACAAAGGCCATTCATTTGGAAATAATTCGTGATCTCACATCTGAGATAGACCTCGCATCATTAACACTTTCCAACACAGTGTTGCTGCTAGCGGCACTAATTTAAATTCTGAAGTGCAAAAATTCATCCCAGAATTTTTGTATAGTATTTCTCTTCTATAATATAGAGGTAAAACTTTTTTTTTTTTTTTTTTTTTTTTTTTTTTTTTTTGTCTTCTAATATCGTGCATTAATTCCGGTTGCTGTTGATTTTAAATGAATAGAATTACTCTTCGCCTAAAAAGGGCAAAGTAGATTCGCTCGAGCTCCCGATTTGCTGAAGACTAGTGGGTCTATTCTGGCCTGTACGTTAAAAAGACAAACCGATCGTTATTTTTTCAATCGAAATCTCTTTCATAACGATATTCCGTGGTAGAGCAATTCTGCCCTACGAACGTTATAATCAAACGAGGCGGGGGAAAACTGCGTTCGAGGTTTACTCTTTCATCCAATCAGGACGAAGCACGTGGTTTGTTTTATTGTGATTACAAGTGAGTAAGAGAGAGCAGACGATGATCGCCATGTTTTGTTAAATACAGGTTGTTTGTTTGTTAATTTGTTTGTTGTGAAAATGAAAAAAATAAAAAGCAAAGACACAGTGTGGATTCTTTTATGTGTTGTAGCAGAGCAGTTTTAAAGTTCAATTTAATTGTATCGTCTCGATGAGAAGGAAATTTAAAATAGCCAAGTAAATTTTTATATTAGATTGGCTGTTAAAATGAAATCGGCCACACGATATAATTATTTCCTCGGCAAAATAAAGAGGAAGCATCACTTTCTAAAGATTCAAAATAATAGATTTATTTTATTTACATGGTATGTACTCATGTTTTAATTATTTTTTCCAAAAATTAATTTTTAAATATAGTACGTACAATGCACCTTGTTTGAACTATATTTTTTGTTTAAGTGCAATTGAAATATTTGATATTTAGATATATTTGAGTAAAATTAATTAAACTGTAACGCTAATTTAGTGAGTAAAACATAAAAATATTTTTCTTTATTTATAAATTTATTTTTACTTAAATAATTGAAGTTAAAATTTATATAGCCATTGCCTATTGAAATGATATAAATATTTTAATATTGATTTGAACTAATGTGATAAAATTTGAAAAAAAAATTCGAAAAAAAAAAAAAAAAAGTATATAGAAGTTTGATTTAATCTGTATATTAATTTCTAGAAAATTATTTGTAAATTTATATGAAAAGTACATTACTCAATTTTTTTCATAAATGTATATGATGAATAATGCATTGCTTTTTAAAAAATATTAAGCTTTAAAATTGTTTAGAAGATTTACTATACCCAAAATATTAAATTAAATCATAAATTTAAATAATAAACTTTAAATCAAAAAATTAAATTATGTATACAATCGTTTAGAGTCATTCAAAACAAATACTTAAATATATATAACAATAATAATAAATAAATAACTAGTTTCTCAAATACAGTTGAAATTTTCATAATTTTAAAATAATAAAGTTTGTATTTTATTCCGTTTTCACTTTATTTAAATTTGGATATGTGTGGGAAAAAGTGATTAATTTTTGTTTACATTCTATGTATTTTAAGCTTTGAAAACATTTCTTTAACCAAGTTTCCTTATTTCATAAATCATAACTATTTCTTAAAAAAAAAAAAAAAATGAATGATTAAACACTTTTATAATACCAAAAGGGCGCGCCATATTGTAACGAATGCAAGAGCCACTCAATGACAGCCTTAGAGCTCTCGAAAAATAACGAAGATAAATATCGCTAAAATTTCGATCGCAACAGCCCAGAATACCAAATTATCGTTATATTCCGAAGGAATATAAGGAAGCGAACATGCCATAATAGACCCACGGAAACACGACAATAATGTTCTTAATCACACTCACACAATCCACAAGACCAGCTAGCAATTGCGATCTCGCTTCTTTGGAAATAAAATCACGTACGCAATCAATGATTAACTTATAAAACTAAAATGTGTAATTGTTTTTTCCAGTAAAGAAATACTGGTGTCAATAGATATTTTAAACATATATGTTAAATTTATATTTTCAATCTATTAATTTTTAGGGTTGTTCTTGAAGAAAGCATATGATATGACACTTACATTATAAAATGTATTCCAGTAACAAAACACGCACACAGACACACAAAAAAGAAAAAGGAATAGTTTTAAAAATTTCAGCTTGTTTACTTATAGATATAACATCAAAACCATTTTTCCTTAAAATATTTTAAAGAGTGACCTTTTATTTAAAACGGCTATATTTTTTGAAATGTAGATTCATAGAAGGTTTTTCTTCTATATTTTATTTGCTCTTATATCATGCAATTTAATTTAGAATTATTAGATAAATAAAAGACATACAGGGTTGCTCTATGGTCATTAGACAAACTTGGAGAAAGGTAGAGCATCACAAAGATCGCACAATAACATTATTTTAATTCTGAAAGAACGGGATGGTTTTACCCATAGCTGGCAAGTTTTTTAATTTATTCCGGAATGCTGTTAACCCCGCCCTTTTTTCACACCGTAATCTTTGTAGAAAAATTTTATTCAATATATAATTACGATGAAATATGCAGAAAATTACTCTAAAAATATAACGGTGTGAAAAAGGGGCGGGACTAACAACATTCCGGAATAAATTAAAAAATTTGGCAGCTATGGTTTTACCTATTTTTTAACAATAAAATTCAGATATGGGCGTAGCTCTCCAATATTGTATTAAAAAAAAAAAAAGTTACATTATGATATTGATTATGAGTAATATACGCTATATACCTAATGCATCTTTTATTCATTTAAATATTATCGAATTCCACTTATAGTTTCGCTTCTACTTGTGAAACAAGAAAGAAAAATCATGCGGTATACAGTGATTATTAGAACTGAACGTACTTGTTGTATCATTTACCTTTGAGTGTTCTTTGCTTACGTTATTCATGCCTGCCAATATTTTAATTTATTCTGGAGTATTTTTAGCCCCGCCTTTATTTCGTACCACTTTTTTGTAAGAGAATTTTTTTCTTATTGTAACGGTGTTACATATTAGAGAAAAAAGTTTTATAAATAAAGTGGTGCGAAATAGGAGCGGGGCTAAAAGTACTCCCGAATAAATTAAAATATTGGCAGCTATGAGGTATTGCACAACGAGCAGACAGAAGGTCTAAAAGGCGAAGTAATTGAAGATCTATATTTCATGTCATATTGTACAATGACATGAAGTGAATTATGAAGACAAATTAATTGAAATCATAATCACTCTTAAACAGTGTTGGAAAGTTTTAAAAATGCACAACGTAAAAAAAAAGAAAAAAAAAAAAAAAAAATGCAGTCCATAGATTCTAATTACATTTAATGAATCTGAATATTTTAGTGTAGACCTGTAAATCTGAAGGTTAAACCTGTCCTACGCAGTGAGCCTGCTCTAGGATCATCAAAACAGTCTCATTTTAAATGTTGAAAATCTGCGATAAACAAAACAAAAATTAGTTTAGAAATTACTCTTAACCTTCTTTGTCAATGATATGCATCAGCAATACAAAATTTGAAGTACACTTTTTGGCTACAATAGCTCTTTAAAAACATTTATTATGAGCTTCAAGGCAATGCTCAAAACCCAAATTTTCTAAAGTTCGTCTGACGCAGTGGGCACAAAAATAAAATAAAACAGCAACTGGAAATGGTATATATGTGAACTGTTCGAGAATTTATTAGACTGCTTACAATTGCATTTACTGAATTTCCAAATTCAAGTGTTCGGTTTTTGAATTGCTGAAATTCCAACTTTAAAAGGTAGTGTGCCGGTAAGGGTTAAAAAGGTTTGTTGCACGACGACGAAAGCCTGAAGAAATGTTTTAAGATAGAGGAACGAATTTTGTAGGTGCCGATAATGAAATGAGAAAAATGATGTCCTTGATTTCTTCTGAAGAAAAGATCCACAGATATTTGTCCGAAGAACCAATCAAATGGAATTTCAATTTGCCATCTGCCTCCCATTATGGAGGCCTTTGGGAGGCTGGAATAAAATAGATGAAAAATCATTTAAAAAGAACTGTTGGTGAACAAATACTTGCTTATGAACAATTTCTTACTTTAATTACTCAACTCAGGTAGAGTCATGTTTGAATTCAAGACCTCTTGTTGCTCTCTCGAATGATTCAAGTGATTTAAGTGCTCTAACTCCAGGACACTTCATTATTGGCACTGCCTTGACAGCAATACCTGAACCTGACTATTCATCAATTAACTTAATCCCGTTGGAGCGATGGAAACTTCTGCAAAAATTTTTCCAAAGTTCTTAGAAGATATGGTCCTCGGATTACCTCTCAGACTTACAAAAACGATCAAAATGGTTAATGAACAAACCAAATTTCAAGGAAAACGATTTGGTTTTGATAAAAGACGATAATCAGCTCCCCATGAAGTGGAAATTTGGAACAATAAATAAATTATATCCTAGAACAGATGGTAAAGTTCGAGTTATCGAGTTGCGAATTTTTTTTGGGGGCTGATGCTGAAACGCCCTACTATAAAACTCTCACCTTTGACCTTTAATTAAACACTAGAACTCTTGATTTAATATTTTTCACTTTATCTTTTTCACTTTATTTTAAAATCCTAATTACAATATATTCATTATGTATATTAATTTTTTTTAAAATCTATTTGCAGATTCTTGAAGATTGAATCTGAAAATATTATAGTAATTTGTTTTATTTTATTTTATTTAGTTTATGTCTGTTTAACTAATATTATTTCTTTAACGATATTTTCATGAACCTCCGTTCATGGGGGCGGAGAATTTTTGAACGTAGATTCATTCATACGGTCGATTTTTTCTCCAGGCTCTAAAGTTGGCTCTTTGCCAAAGAGCAGTAGAGATTTTGGATTTTTTTTTTTTTTTTTTTTTTTTTTTTTTTTTTTCGTTTTGTATCATGAAGTTCGTTCCTTTTTACCTGTGTTTGAAATATATATAAAAAATATGTTCTTCGTGGCTCCGATATTCAGAGAAAGAAAAGGATTTAAATTCATGACAAGCTGAAAAAGCTTCGTAAAAATGTAAACTGTGGTGAATAATCATGTTAACTGTGAATTAATATTTAAATATTATCTGCAAATACAACTTATATATTCTATGTGTGCAATAAACTTTTAAAATGCTCTCCCAGCTTTTTGATTTGACTTGTGTGCAGAGTTCCCAACTTTATAATTTATTCAGGAACATTTTTAGCTCCGCCTTCTTTTCGCACCAGAAATTTTGCAGATTATTTCTCTTTAATATGTGACAAAGAATAAATAAAAAGAAAATAATTTTTTCAAAATTTCCGGTATGAAAAAGAGACGGGGCTGAAAATGCTCCTGAATAAATTATAAAATTTGGGAATTCTGCTTGTGTGCATGATTCATTGACTATGAAGAACACACAGAAGTCGATCCATTAAAAACTCTAATATTTGATAAGCACCATCACAGGCAACAGCTTTAAACGTTTTTATTTTTTCAGAGTAGTATTTCTTTCATAAATTTTAGTATTCACAAAGCCACTTCCTCAAAGCCACTTCCTACAGTTACTTGTACAGTTGGAAAAAAAAAAAAAAAAAAAAAAAAAGGCCCCCCCTTACCTAATTTTGCCATAAATTATCGTAGAAACATGTGGCTGGTACCTATCGATCTGTAATAATGTCTAGTTTTTAATGGTGTCGTTAGATTTTGCTTAAGGGGTCATCTACATATTAAAATAGGCATAAACTTCATTTTTTTCCCAAGGACGACCCCTATTTTTGACCTCATATTCAAATTTCTGAGATCAAGGCAGTTCGGAAAACTTACCTATTTATATACTTTAAATGAATTCTAAACAGAGTTACACGTGAAAATGTATTAGGGGACCGTCTATACATTCAGAAAAAATAAATTGTGATCTACCACCCAATATACATTCTTTATTAAATATCACACCAGAAAAAGGTTCAGAAATGTAAATTATTAAAAAAAAAAAAAAAAAAAAAAAAAAAAAAGAAAAAGAAAAAAAAGATTCTAATTCGCAGAACTTTCGGTGTTTGTTTATGAATTAAAAGATTTTTATTGTTACTATTTATTAAACATTGCATAGTTAAATACATCACTTTATACGAAGAAAATTAAATAGCTTGAATCATATGAACCCTGCAATGTTGAATTACAAAAATCTAGATACAAAGGTAAAGGAATAATAGTAATAATGATAATAATATTTATAGCGGTAAAAAAAAAAAAAAAAAAGTGTTTAATATTTAAAAAAAAGAATTATCTACATCTTGTTGGGTACATTTTATTTTATACAGTAAGCCCCGCATGAAAGTGTTACTGTAAAGTTTTACATTTAATTTTAGGCGTACAAACCAACAATCGATAATATACAAAAGTATAGATAACAATATTTAAACTAAAATCTGAGAAAGGATATTTAACATTTTCGCGACCGCTGACGTAGTTTCACATCATTTGGAACACATCATCATCACTCCTCCAGTAGGCGTTTATTTCACAGTTTGTGTGTTACGATATTTCTTAAGAATATTCCTTATATTCATATGAAAGGGTATAATTATTATGTATATTCATATGAAAATAAATATGGATATGGAAAAAACGGTTTCCTATTGCCTAGAACGAATATTCCCCGTTCTGCAGCAGTGGCGGATCCAGAACTTGACTTTTGGGAGGGGGGGGGGGCTAAGATTTTTCAAAGCGTTATTCTAGGCCAATAAAAAATTTACAATTGCAATATTCAATTGTGAATGTCAGTGTTTTTTTTTTTTTTTTTTTTTTTTTTTTTTTTTGGGGGGGGGGGGGGGTTCAGCCCCCTAGCCCCCCCCCCCCCCCCCCCCCTTAAATCCGCCACTGCGTCAGTGATATTGTTTTTAAATGAAAGCAAATCGCATAGAAAATGATAACAATTCATTTGACGATATCATATCCTGCAAGGTTATTTACATTAAGGTTAAAAATTGACTGCAATGATTTTGCAGGAGGATTTGAAAATCATATCCATATGCTTGATCTCAACTAAAAGTTTAGTGTAGCATCCGTATACGATACACATTTGGAATACCAAGTTTGGACTCTCTGTTATTAATTGTTCTTGATATATGCTGATAACAGACAGACGCTCACATAGCGACAAACTGCTAAAAACATTATTTTTGCATTCAGTGGATATCAAAACGTGGAAATATATATATATATATATATATATATATAACTCAATTTCGAAAATTTGACTGAAAAACAATATTCTCTTTATCAGACATACACGGTGTTTATAAAGTCCCGGACCCATTTTGATGTTTAATAACTCATAAAATAATGAAGATATAAACAAACTTATGACATTTACAGGGATAGAACACGGGCGCAGAATTCATACCACTATCAATGTAAGAAACTTTTCTACTTCTTAAATCAACGATATTATAGGTAGAGAAATTTCTTAAACGGATTCCGGTATGAATTCTGCGCCCGTGTTCCATCCCTGCATTTATTGATGGAATAACTCATATATTTTCTTTTCAGGTTTGATTATTTTTACTTTTGTAAATATCGTCTGCGCGTGTGGTTAATTTCAGATAATTTCATTTTCCAGTCTAAATATCTGTACTTTTCTAAATATTGTCTACTTATTAATTGCATTTTTCTCTCTTTTGTTTTTGGCAACTATTGCAATGTTATGTTTACCTTTGATGTGTTTGTTCTATGTACTACTTTTGCATGTGATGTTTTATTCTAGCGGATGTTAAGGAGAATGCATACACCACAAGAGAAAGCACAGATTTTATGGTGCTACATAGAAACGAAATCGATAGTGCAAGCACAGAGAAATTGCAGAAGAATTTACCAAAAAGATCCTTCATCCAAAAGCATCATCTTGCGGTGGAAAAATAATTTTCTAGAAACAGGAAGTATCGCAGATAAGATACGTTCCGGACGTCCCTGCACAAGTGATTTTGATGTTTACCGTGTCAGAGAGACATTTTTACACAATCCTAGAAGATCTGTGAGATCAGCGGCAAGAGAATTGGATATGCCAATTTCGACGGTGTACAAGGTTATTAAGAAAAAAATAAGACTGCATGCATACAAAGTTCAAATTGTTCAAGTTTTGGAACCGGACGATAGGCCTAGGAGGGTGGTCTTTGCAACAGATATGATAAGGAGGATAGAAGATGATGCTGATTTTCTGAAGCGCATAATGTTCTCCGACGAAGCATCCTTTTATGTTTCTGGCATTGTTAATCGCCATAATGTGCGCATATGGGGATCTGAAAAACCCCAAAATACCGTGAGGCACAAAGGGATTTCCCAAAGGTTAATGTTTGGTGTGGACTAATGCACGACCGAGTCATTGGACCTTTCTCTTTTACAGAAAAGACGGTCTCATCAGTCGTATACTTAGACATGTTGGAAAACTTCGTATTTCCCTAACTAGAAGAGCTTCAGCCACATATCTTTTTGCAACAAGATGGTGCACCACCTCATTGAGGTACCATCGTTCGTAGTTCTTTGAATGACCATTTTCCAGGAAGATGGATTGGGCGAGGAGGTCCAATTCCTTGGACACCCAGATCACCTGATATAACGCCACTGGACTTTTTTTGTAAAGGAGAATGTTTACAGGACGAGAGTGTTGAACATTGATGAACTAAAAGTCAGAATTACAACCGCAATACCCTCTGTGGATGCCGACATGCTTTCCGCTACCTGGCGTGAAATTGACTATTGACATGATATTCTCCGTGCGACGAAGGGGGCACACGTGAAAGTTCATTGACAAGGGTCATGAAACTTTTTGAGTCTATCTAACCATTTAAGTTATTAATTTTAATTTATCTTTATTATTTTATGAGTTATTAAACATCAAAATGGGTCCGGGACTTTATAAACACCCTGTATATTAGAAATAGAATATAAAAATATAAATAAATAAATAAAGCCAAAAAATATGTTTTATAGCCACTTCGTGTACAATTTTAGGGTAATGAATACAGATGAAAATTCCCTACTTCCTCAATCGTTCGCTCCTTTTTGCAGCAATCCCAACGTCCATACACGCACTTTATTATATTGCCATCATTATTTTAAAACAGTAATATTTTAAATAGTATTATTTCCGTAAAACTCTCCCGAAAAGAATAAAAATTATAATTTAAGAAATATTGTACCGCCAACAGAATAAAGTAAAACACATTTATGTAATCGCTGCGACCCCTGTTATTTTCCCCCTTTTATTTCAAGACCTACCACCAAATTAACCATTATCGCTCGTATGTCCCTTCTGAAGGGATATTAAAAAATCGAGCTACACTTTAAGGTGTTCCTCTGCAAATAAATTGTTATTTTTCTAAAACATGTAACTATAGGCTACCTTTCGGCTACTGGAAAATTTTAACTGAAAGATTTATTTTATTTAATGATGAAGTAAAATAAAACAAATTAATTTTTCGGTAGCCAAAAGGTAGTAAGTTGGAAAGTATACGTGTGACGTTTTAAAGGAACGCAAAGAGGAGTGTCTTACGCAGAATATGCCGAGCGCAACGGGTTAATTTATTCTGGAGCATTGTTAGTATCCACTCTTATTTCTCACTGTGTTTCTTGAAAAGTATTTTTCTTTTTGTTTAATCGTAATTACATATTGGAGACTTCATTAATGATATAGAGGTATTTAAAGTGGGCATGTAATAAGAGTTCTCATTAATAATATAAAATGAGGCATGTCTTTATTTGTCTAAAAATTTATTATTCCTGTCATATGTCCTATTCTACTTGCCAACTATCTCAGAAATAATCGTAACATTTTTTACGCCCCTATAAAACACGCATCTTTTTCCATACCACATTCCGTAGTATTATTATTTGTTAGAAGCTGCCTTTTTTTTCACACCTGTCTATTTTTAGATATTTATTTCCTCTCATTTAATCGTAATTTTCTTTGGAAAGGATACTTCCAAATATAAAGTGGTGCGGAAAAGCGGGCTTGTACTAACTATATAACTACGGAATATTAGTTAGGATTTTGGCAGTTACGATTATAAATGAGGTCTTGCAATGATCAATTGTGAAAGGATTTCCAAAACTGTATTTATCCATTTTACATAATAATTAATCCAAGGAAAGAACATATATTTATTTATTCTGATTCAACCAAGGATTTTTCGGAAAAAAAGTCTATTGGAACTTTATCTCTGCATTTGAAATACAAACAGCAGACAAAAGTATTTGAACAACTTATTTTGAAACTGTTTATTTCAAAATTTGGCCTTGATAAGGGTACCGATATCTGTTGGAACGTCTGTTATAACAAAAATTAAATAAGATTAAAACTTGGCTGGAGCTCTTTTGCCCTTGATAACAGCAGCAACAAGTCTCAGCATATGTTCTGTAAGTTTTGCACGAATTTCAGTTGAAATTTCATTATATGCCCTCTTTCAGCTAAATCAGTGTCTGTGTTGCTTTATTTATTTTATTTTTTTTCATCAAAATAATTCAGTCTTAGCTTTTTTAGTCATCTGTCCCCTTGTACAAAGTCATCTACTTACTGTTCATTAACAAACATTTATTTTGCATTTATACAGTATTTCAGGAAGAAAAAAAAAAGGAAAAAATAATATTTTTACAAAATTCCTTCAGTGAACAGTGAACCTCAGTTTCCGAACCTCACTTTTACAAAATTTCCTCTCCTTTCGAAGTTGTCTTGCGAAGTCTTCCACTTCTTCGCGATTTTTGTTGAATCAGTTGCTTTATATACATGTTTAAGCTATAAAGCACGGGCGTTTTACTTTTACTATTTTGTTTTATTATTTGATTGTGACTTTATCCATTTTAGATAATAATTAGTCCCAGGAAAACACATATAATTCTATATTCTGATACAACCAAGGAACGGACAGAAAAACAGTCTATTTGAACTGTATCTCCGCATTTGAACTGTATCTCCGCACTTGTCCGCAAAGAGCGGACGAAAGTATTTAAAAAATTCATATTCCAACACTTTTATTTCATAATTTGGCCTAGATAAGGGTACCGATATCTATTCGAATACCTGTTGTAACAAAAATTAAATAAAATTAAAACTTGGCTGGAACTCCTTTGACTTTGATAAAAGCAGCAACAAGTCTCAGCATCTATTGTGTAAGCTTTGCACGAATTGTAGATAAAAGATTTTTTTCCAAGATGAAATTTTATTCAATTTCTTTTTTCAGCTGAGTCAGTGTCTGTGTAGCTTTATAGTCTTTTCATCAAAATAATCCAGAGTCTTAGCATTTTTTGTCATCTGTCTCATTGAACAATGTCATATACTTACTGCTCTTTAACAAATATTTATTTTCCATTTATACTGTATTTCAGGAGAGAAAAAAAAATCAGTTTTACAAAATTTTCTCAGTGAACAGTGAACCTCAGTTTTACAAAATTTCCTCTTTATTCGAAATTGCCTTGCGAGGTCTTCCATTCCTTCCGCAATTTTTGTTGAACCAGTTGCTTTATATATATATATATATTTATAATAAAACGCAGTTATTTAGCTTTTATTATGTTGTTTTATTATTTGCCTGTGACTCATTTGATGTTTATGCAGAAAAAAAAAATGTTATAACTAACATGTACAGATATCTCTTTTGGCTTAACCATTTTTAAACATTGTTAAAAGCGCTTTAGAGTGTTAGGACCGGCAAAGGTAATAGTGTATAACGCCTTTCATATGTATTTGTTTTTCCTGTTATATATTGTTTCATGAAACGTTTCCGTTAATCGTGAGCGCAATCTTTTTTTTTTTTTTCTTCATGTATGCTCTTAATTTTACTTTTCTATTTTTGAGTTAGAAAAGAATAAAAAATTCAATAATCTTTTCTACGTGTTTTTATGAATAATTAAGAGAATGTACACAAATAACACATTATTTTCCTTGCCCATGATACACAAAATATCGATATGAATTCAAATTAAGCTGTTACAATTAACAAAATTAGGAAATTGTATTTTTTGCGCGTAATCCAAAATTTATCTGTCGAATTATCCGACGAATGATATTTATTACATTTTTCTGCATTCCTAATTTTTTATTTTTTCTTTCTTTCTTTTTTTTTTTTTGGTTTCAACTATTGCATTGAAAACTGATTGGTAAAATATCCAGACTAGTTTCTTTTTATTTAAAGTAAATACGAAAAAAATTTTAATTAACAATATTAGTATGATTCTTAAGCAGTGTTTTTATTTATAATCAATGCATGTTTACATTGTATTCAGTAGTCTGCCGATCATCGTTTGATGGTGCAGTCTCTTGCTTCTAATTATATTTCTTTTCATTATATTTCTTCTTCAAATAAGACTCTAAAGAATGAATGAGTCGCATTGCATTCCACAAAATTTGAGTTATAGATTTTTTATTTATTTTTTTTTTTTAAATAAAAATTAAGTTTCCATATTTAGGTGAAACACTTAATACCAGACATTTTCGAAATTTATATTTCCTATATTTGATTGTGGAACAATAATAGGAACAAATTCTATCTAAAAATATTAGTGATAAATCTCATAAAAAAATAAAAAATGTTGACAAGTATGATATAGATAAACATACGTTTAATGATCACTTGATATATAAGTTGTAAAGTAATGCATATGAATATGGTGAAAAGTGAAGTACTAATTTGAGTTTAATTTTGCGATACGGACATAAAAATCAGTTACGTATACCAAACAAACAGCTAAATTTAGACATTAACAACTGTATTTGCGGAATTGAAGATTTTCTCCTTCTAATGAAAGATAAATTATTTTGGCAAATACTTTTTCTTTCATTATTTCAGTGAATATATGCATAATGTATTATGAACCGCGTGTAAAGACTTTAAAGATGAAGGACGTTGCGCTTTACAGATACATACGACATACATTAAACGACATATTCACTGACTCTTTCGTGTATATTAATTCTCGCGAACAGATGTGAGATCAGGTTGTTAGGAAAGAAGTGTTTAACTCCTTGAAGCACTACAGAGAACAAAATAATTATTTATAATAAGAACATGTAGTGAAAATACTGGTGAGAATTATTTACTTAAATAATTTAGTGGAAAGAAACGCTAATCGATAATTTGACATAGTGACGTATTCCCGCGTACACAGGGCAATTCCAAGGTCATGGGACAAACTTGGAAGGGATGCAGAGAACATCAAAAGTATTCATAATCGTATAGAAACTCTTATCCACAAACGTCATGTTAACGTTTTAATAACCGTGTGATTTTACGTGGATATGAACGTAGCTCTACAATGTTGATTTTTTCTTCTTCTTTTTTTTTTTTTTTAGTTTTCACATACTAATGTTTACATAAATAAATTTTGTTTTCATCGATGTATTTTATTGTAGTGATTGTAATAATACGAACATTGTGTATGATCTTATGAAATAATGAAGCATGCAAGATTTTAAAATTTCCACTGTAGGTGGAATTAGTAGTATACAGCAGCAAAAAACATCTAGTTTTTAATGGTTTAAAATGACGTTTGGGGTCATGGGTTCCTATATGATTCTGAATCCATGTGATGTTCTCTACAACCCCTCCAAGTTTGTCCCATGACCTCGGAATCACCATGTATATCCTAAATAACTAGATTATTATTTTCAGTTGCGTTTTACACTTTCTTCACTTTCTGATGTACTATTTATAAAGTAACAGTTAAATATAGTTAAAACTTGCAGTTTTAGAATTCTAAAATTATGTAGGAAAATAAAAATGTAGACGTGGGAAGAAATTATGGTAATAAGCACTTTCGAAGATTGTTACAAAATAAAATAAAAAATCATCCAAAGTTTTCTCATTGAATGAAAGATAGATAACGTTATCAATTTCTTTCATTCTTTCTTTTTCATTTCCTTTTTTTTTTTTTTTTCAAATTTTTTGTATGCATTAAAAATAGAAAAAGAAATTAAAAATTAATATATACATATATATATATATATATATATATATTAGAATTTTCACACAACAATAATATGTAGGGGAGCCCAGTTAACTTAGAATCTTCATTTTTATTCCTTTTCTTACATGTCCCATCCCTTCCTGAGTTGCTCTGTTCAATCCCTCCCTTTTCATTATTTTTCAAAAAAAAAAAAAAAAAAAAAGAAATGTTATTAAAATATAAGGACTAGTTTCGTTTGGAATTAAAATGAATATCAAAAAATTTTGCTTAAATGCATTTGTATAATGCCTTAGTAGATAAATATTTTTATTTATTCATTTATTTAATTAGGCATGGTAACGTTAAATCTAATCATAGCCTCCTAAACTAGATGCCTTTCGCAAGGCTCGGAAACTTGGCGATAGACAGCGCCACCTGGTACAGACTGCACGAATTTTTTATTCAGCAGCCACCAAATATTTTTAAAAGAGGGATTTAATATACATGAAAGACGAATAGAATCGATGAAACGATGATTATATATATCATATATCACTTCTTAAAATTATTGGTGACAGTTGAATAAAAAAGTCACCTAATCTGTACCAGGCGGCGCTGTCTAACGCTTGATCTGTTACCAAGTTTCCGAGCCCCGCGAAAGGCATCTAGTTTAGGAAGCTATGATCTAATTGTCTTATGATCATCGTTTCATGACGCAGTCTCACGTTTCTACTTTTCTCTCTGTTAATTTTTTCATGATGCAAATAAACATATATTTATTATTTAGGTGTAAAATAATGCATGTAAGAATTTTCGTATGCAACTACGGCAGTCACGTTTTTCGCATATCTCACGGATTGGCAATAGCATACTTACCAACATTTTAAAAATTTGAAATAGATTTAGATCCATTTTTTTTTTTTTTAATGGAAATTGATGACATTACTTCGACTACATCGGAGATTAAAAGCACATATGGACAATTTCAGGTGTCTTCTTCTGCATATATGTGATATCATTTTCTACGATTAAATGAAGCGAAAATTGCAAGAAAATTTCCAGTATAATGTCTTCAGCTTAAATCGGAATATATAGCAATCATGCAATAGAAATGTAATTGTAAAATTAAAAATTACAGTTTATGGCAAATATATATATTATTTTTCAACGACAGTCTTTATATGCACATATTCTAATTCAATTTATGCAGTTGTGTATGTTTCTTCCGGTGTATTCTTAGAATGTGATTATGCTTCATAAACCGTGGTTAAAAATTTCGTAATCAAACGTTTTTCAATATTTCAGATCCTCCTAATTTGACCGACCAGATCCCCAAAAGATCGTCCCAGAACTCTCTTGTATCACAAATTATCAACTTCTATTAATTTACTCAACCATCTTCCAGGTTGATATTTAAAGTACACCTTGATATCCGAGCAGAACTGGACCTGAGCTAGATTCGCACAGCAGTTATTTTATTTATATAACTATAATTGAAAAAACTAACTGGTATGAATCTTTTAATTAAATCTGTTAGTTAAAATAAATAATTATTCATAATCTTTTCATAGTGAGAGAGTCCTGCTTATTCATCCCTTATAACTGGTGTAAGGTTTTCATATATATTATAAATTTTCTGCATTTTCTAGTGAATTTCAAATGCATTCACACATAGTATTTTTGATGTGACGAGTAAATGTAGTAAAAGCGATAAATTTATTTTTTGAATACTAAAGATATCACTGAAAATGAAAACGCATTTATACAGGAAAGTATTTTAGGATATAAACACTTTTAAACATTGTTAAAAAAAAAAAAAAAAAAAGTCTTCTAAAGTGTTCTTAATGAAAGAAAAGTATGATATAATCAAACGATTTTTTTTTCTTAAGTTATTGCATGCATTAAAAAAAAAAAAAAAAAAAAAAGGAAAAGATTAAATTAAAGAAATATTAAAAAGAGACTTAGAGCTCGATCATTAAAACAATAAAAATTACAGCGTTAGGAAAGCCGACGAGAAAAATTATTTAAATATATAAAGGAATATATAAATATTGTAATAATTTATACGTACTGCCTACTGCCTTCCAGAATCCTCCCCTCCTCCTAATTTTGTTACAATGCGCCCTATAAATATGCAGCTAATGCCAACCGATTTGCAATAATGTCTAGTTTACAACGATATGGTTAGATATTGCTTAGGAGGTCGTCTACAGATTCAAACTGGCGTCAACATACTCGTTTTCAATGGCAACGCCTATTTTTGACTCCTTCTGAGATCAAGGCAGTTCGGAAAAGGGAAACTTTACATAAACATTTGATTAATTTTTGATTGAACGCAAATCAAAAGTATATTAGGGGTCTGTCCGTACATTTAGAAAAAAATAAATTATAACCTCACATACTAAGGAATTTAATGATTAAGATTCTTAATGGAAAAAAATATGAAAACTTTAACCCTTTGTGCTAGGCATATTTTCCGTAAGACACGCCTTTTGGAGTTCATTTAAAACGTCACACGTATAGTTTCCAACTTACTACCTTTTGGCTACCGAAGAGTTTTAATAATTTGTTTTATTTTACTTCATCATTAAATAAAATAAATCTTTCTGTTAAAATTTTCCGGTAGCCGAAAGGTAGCCTATAGTTACACGTTTTAGAAAAATAACAATTCATTTGCATAAGGAACATACGAGCGATAATATAAAATATGAAATAAAATGCGGCGCCTATTTCCCTCTCAGTAACAGTGGCGGATCCAGAACTTGACTTTTTTTTTGGGGGGGGGGGGGGGCTAAGATTTTTCAAAGCGTTATTCTAGGCCAATAAAAAATTTACAATTGCAATATTCAATTGTGAATGTCAGTGTTTTTTTTTTTTTTTTTTTCGGGGGGGGGGGGGGGGGCTTCAGCCCCCTAGCCCCCCCCCCTTAAATCCGCCACTGTTCTGCAGTCGTCTACTGTACTTGTATTCTTAATTTTAAATGTGTAAAATCTATATCTTTAAAAGTAATAAGGCATATTACTTTGTTTTAAATTCTTTTCCCGTGATAAATGTGACGCCAGTTTTACGCCGTGATTAGAATAATCGAAAATAAATAATATTGCGCTTTGTTTTAATAATAGATTTTAAAAACTTAAAAAAAAAAAAAAAAAAAAAAACTATATTATTCAGTATTAAAAAAAAAAAAAAAAAAAAAAAAAAAAAAATTATATTTAATTTAATAAAAATTTTATATTTTATTATGTTACGTCATGCAATAAAATTTAAATAGCATAAACGGTAGAGTAAACGAATGAGAAATTGGATTAAAACAGAAAATTTGTTTTAAAAAATCTGATAAAAATTAATAAAAATTAATTATATTAATTTTAAAAAAGGAAAAAACAAAAGTATTGCTCACTGCGTATTGCTCTTTCAAATAATAATCCTCGTCTTACGGCGTTTTCTAAATCATAATATTTAACTTGAGGTGCACGAATCCTAGAATATTCAAGTTAAAAACAAAAGACAAAAGGGATAAAATAGAATTTTAGCAGTGAGAAACTAGGAAAAGTTATGTAATATTTAAGAACAAAGACTTAACATTTCAGAATCGAGTATACACCTCTTTGCAACGGAAGCTACGCCTTTACACAATTTTTCTAAAACTTTACATTATAAAATAAAATTATTTTACATACTTCTAATTAAATCATTTGAATTTTGTCCCTAGCATTCGATGTAGTAAATGCCATTGACATTTATGCATACCAGCGTCACACAGAGAGTCATATACGAATACGGAAACTAGTTTTTTAAATATTGTTTCCGCAATATAGAGGCTGGGCTTCATTTCATTTGGAATTTTTTCACAATCTCTCGCTTGCATTGCGATAATTTTATAAAAAATAATCCGATTTGTATCATAAACATCGAAATGTTGCTTAGAAAACAATTAGAATAACATTAAGGTAAATTAAAATAGTTTTTCGTCAAAATATATACAGATATTTACTCACAGATGATACAAATTATTATAAGTGACGGCCCCCTAACAACAGTAAAAAAGGAAATATTACTGTAACTCAAAAAAATAATGTTAAGAACGAGCTGTAAATTTGGAAACCCACGTTTTTGATGATGCCCATTCTATTTATGCAAAAATTAACATAGGTCATAATTCATAATTTTTTCAAATATGAATTTATTAATAATTTTCATATTTCAAAAAAATTTTTTTGATCAAAAATGTGCATGGAATATGTTTGGGTCACTTTATTCTATCATAAAAAAAAAAAAAAAAAAAAAAAAAAAAAAACAGAATTTGAATATCATAATTTATTTTGGTAGATATGAATTAATGTTTGTCACATTCATTTAACATTAGTACCCTCATATTTTGACAGCTTGTAACTCTGTGAAGAATTGAGCAAAATATATAAACTATACCATTTTCCGCGATGATTTGGTCCAAAGAATTCAAATAAATTATAAAAAATGGGGGTTACTATTGAAAAAAATGAAGTTGATGCCAGTTTTAATATGTAGACGACCCCTTAAGCAAAATCTAACTATAGCATTATAAACTAGACGTTATTACAAATCGACTGGTACCAACTACATGTGTCTACGACAAATTATGGCGAAAATAGAGGGGGGTTAGCGTTTTTTTTTTTTTTTTTTTTTTTCCCGACTGTACAAAATAGGGCAAATCTGGTTTTTCAATCAAAGATACGAGTTATTGTGTTCTAGATACTTTTGCATCTTTAACTTTATATACTAATTATCAAAGTTGATCGAAAAACTTTTTGAGTTGTGAGTTGGTGAAAATTTCACAAGGAAAAAAGAAAAAAATAAATAAAATAAATCGTTTATGTTACTGCTGTTTTGTTTTCTGGAGTTACAACAATTAAATACTGCAAAATGACAGTTGCTAGTTAAACTCTTGCTTTGGTAAACCTTCTACGGTAACAAGCTCTAGAAATAGAGGGTAGATTGTCTTGAAACCCTTGAATTTTCTGTCTGCTAAGTATTGCTTAACCTGTTATTACACACAAAAGCCTTCCACGGTTTCACGCAACTTTCATTTGAGCACGAGTGAAAGTGTTCGGCGTCATCGGCATCACTATTTTTATTTTGAAAAATAAATAAAGTAAAATAAAAATAATAATGTATTTCTACATTAATATTTTGTAATTAGATAGGATAGAAAATATTTCTAAAAAATACCAGTGGAAGAGTTTCATCAAAAGACGGAACACCTTCCTCCCTGCATCTGAACCAATATCTGCTCCAATTTCTGGAGGCCGAAATGCGAAAGAGGGTTGCAAAAGTTGAATCAAAGATCGTTCAAAAAACACATTTTCATGGGGTCCAGTATATGTGAAGGATGATATAATGATCTTTTCCGGGGCTACAGCGTCTAGAATAAACAGTGTGGAAAGCGGCAAATAAAATTGTACTAAAAAAATTAAGCCTGTCACCAGATGTCAGTGTAATCGAAGCTAGTGTCACGACATCAAAACCGAGACTCCCTATTGGTTAATTATGCTCTTAGATCACGTGATTGAGCTAACGAAACTGGGAAAAGCCAATCAGGTCTCTTATTTGAGCAAAAGCTTCGATCACAGCGACATCTGGGGAAGCTTAATTTTTGCAGCATCATTTTAACATCACGATTATAGGCGATTTCCACACTGTTTAATCTAGACGCTGTACCGGGGCGCATATATACCATCTTTACATGATTTCGATCACGGAAATGTTTCAGCATTCCTGATTCTCTGTTTCCTTCACTATATGTTCTGACGTCATGCCATACACAAGCAAAAATATCGTTGTCTTAAAGATTTTATATTTTTAAAGCTAAACTGTTTGTCTTTTCAGAAACAAATCTACCATTTTTCTTTTATAATATAGTTGAATGTCATTATTATGAGCCGTGATATTAAAATTTAAGAGATTGCAAAAAAAAAATAGGTTAAAGAATTCGGTAAATTAAACATATTTCAATCTTTCTGTAGAAAAATTTACTTGCTTGTAATTGTTACCATTCAGAATTTGATTGTAATGTATTTGAAATTTTTATAATCTAAAAAAGATATTTAAATGTTAATTAAAATGAATTATTTAACATGTAATTTTTTTTTTTTTTTCTAAATCTAACTTTTATTCGGATATTGGTATTAAAATATATGAATAAATGTTTGAATTAATGATTAGTTAAGAACGCATTTTTTTAATTTTTAATTATTATTATTTTGTATTGATTACAAAATTAGGCTTTTAGAAACTTATATATATATATATATATATTTCTGATTTCATTATATAATTCAGCAGAATAAAACTATAGCTTTGGCGCCATCTCTTAGTTCATTAACGCACTAAAAGATTTAATTTAATTTATTTATGGAAGTAATTGCAATTTCTTTTTCTTTCATTTTCTTCTTTTTTCTTCTTTCATTTGCACAGAGATTACACACACACACACACACACACACACACACACATATATATATATATATATGCTAATTAAAATGGTTCGAAATAAGATAAAAATTTAAATTAAAAAATCATAATTATTAATCACGATATTTCGAATTAAAATTTTTTAAAAGTGAAATAATTGAATTTATTTTATTGATGTCTGATGATATTTATAAGTTTAAGTTATTTAATGAATTAGCATACCTATGACAATATATTAGACTGTCAAATGTCTAATGTAGGGATGGGATAAACAGTTACATTTCAGTAATAGGTTACTTCATTTCGTATACTGTGTATGTTAATAAATTCCAATATCCTGTAATTTTTGTAGTATATTTCTAATTTCCACTTAATTAAAATGGAACTTCAAGAAATGCATTATATAGGCGTGTCGTACATAGTGCATACGATTTATGTTTTTGAATAACAACACTTTCGAATAGTAATTTTCAGTTAATGTAATCGTATTTTCTTTTATTTTAAAAATAAAATTTCTATCATAAAATAATAATAGTAAAAGATACAGTCCATGAAACGTTCTTTCTGAAGAAGTACGCACATGCGAAAACGGAATATTGCAAATACTTAATATTGAATAACATACATTCGTTTCCTGTGACAAAGACATATAAACTATATTATTCAAAAAATGTTTTATTAATAAAGATTACAATTTTCCAAATCCTAAGCTGCCAAATAATGTATTACATAAAAATGAAATAAAATAAATAAAAATAACATTAGAACTATGCTGCAAAAAATATTTCATAACAATTACGTTAAAATAGACTTTTAGAAATATTATTCAACAAAAGATAAGATTAATTCATCTTATTATTAAGTGCATTGTTTAGAAAAATAAAACTTAACTAGAAAACATAATGATAAAAACATATATATACATTTTATATTGAATTAAATATTTAGTATGTGAAAAGTAAAATACTTTTATTTGATTAAAAAGCATCTACTATTCAAAAATAACAATTTTTAAAAATTTTTTAGTTTTAAGGCGAAAACACGCTTTTAAATTAAATTTCTGGCTTTTTTTCTTTTTTTTTTAGAGTCCTTCACAAGATGCTGATACATGGTTTTTAGTCAGGCAAAAAAAAAAAAAACTTCCAAATTGACAACAGAATTATTCTTCTTAATTACAGTGGGATGACGTCTTTTAAAATGCTTTTTTAAATTAGGAACAGTTATCACAAAATTTAAATTTTGTTCACAAAATCGCATAATGCGATTTACCCAATCGGATCTTGAACGGATATACGACCATAAATAATTAATCATTTTACTCATCATATAAATGTCTCTGTAAAAGGAAATCAAATAAAGAATTAACTGATTAAAATAAATAAGAAAATAAAAAGCGAAATACAAATATACATCCTCTTATCGAATTTATCGCCACACAAAAACATATGAAAAAATAAAATCTTTCTAAGCACATTTGCAGGTGTCACATGCTATTACGTAATTTGAGTGCCATCTGCTATCATCATTTCAAATAAACATCCTTCTAGCTCTAGCTACCAGCGAGATTTACTCTTCGACCACATTTCATAAAACCATGGAAGTCTCTGTGAAAGCGCTAATTCAACGAGTCCAGTGTTAAAATAGGGGTGACAGTCATCTGGCTCAGAGAAAATGAATGATAACAGAGCGCGAATTCTTGGATGTTTTATAAATCACAACCTGCCGGACAAGCTGGCACCCCTCCAACATTTTGGACACGTCGTCGCTGGTAGTTTTAGGGAACGTGGCTGCATTATAATTAAAAAACGCCCCAATCCGTAAAGATAAACAGAAACATCAGTCATATTCTTCCCCTCTTGTAAGCATTTCTTTGTTCTGTCCAACGAGATATATAAATTAGAGTGCTGATTCAATGGATGAAGGATTAGCTTTCCGTGGTTCAAGATGAATCATGTGATATGAACCAATAGGTTGCTATGTTTGGCTGTTTATCGCTTTTTTGGCGACTGTCCACGAAAGACTCTAATTTATCTAACTACAGAATGATTTGAAATTGATATGATGACTTAAATAAATATGTGAAATAATTGCTATGCACAATTAAAAAACAGCATAAAATAAGGACATAAATGAACTTGAAAATAAAACTAAAAGCAGGCGTATAAATCATAGAACGTAAACAAACAAAAGCTTTGGCGACAATGTTTATAGTGCGACCACGTTTCCTACGACTGGCAGTGAGGTCGAGTCCAAAAGTTTGGAGGGATGCAAAATTGCCCGAGAGACAGTTATTTGGCAAACATCCAGTTATTCGGTGTTCCCTTATCGCTTGTTTTCTCTCAGTCACCCCTATTTTAACACTGGACTCGTTCAATCCGCACTTGCGCAGAGGCTTCCATGGGCGCAAGAAATGTGGTTAAAGAATAGCTGGGTTTGCCAAGTGGCGCCATTTACGATATTATTTCGAATTATGCGAAATATACTACTATGAATGCAAATAGTCAGAAAAGTTGTTTAGAACGAATAATAAAAATATTATTTAAGCAATAAATAAATAATTAAAATGTACGATCTTTCATAAAATGCATTATTTTCAGCACATGATTTACTTCCATAGCCTTCGTCGAATAGTTGAAAGAAAAATAACAAATATTATGTATTAAAACATACAAAATAAAACAATTATAATTTACCTGTGAAAAGTTACTGGTCAGCGCCTACCCATTTATTTTTATAACAAAATAAATTATTTTCGAAAGAGTTTCACAACTTTAAAAACTGTGTTCTTCCATAGAATGTTTGCAAATAAGCTAGCTGTAACCAAGGAAACCACCGAATACGCAGGTACAAGGGGGGCATGTCACATGACTCATCTTGGACCTTCTCAGGGGTTACCATTTATCACTCTACTTTATATATCTCGTTGGTTCTGTCAAACCATAGACATAGTAATAAGACATAGATTGATCATTTGGGGGGGGGGGGGATGATCCCTTTCTACTCGGAGAAAAGTCCACAATATGGCCGTCTTTCTCCGAGTGAAAACACACAGATAATTTAGAAAATAAAATTTATGAATAATTTATGTACAGTCGGGGAAAAAAAAAACGCAACACTCACTGTAACTTCGTTATTAATTGACGCAGGAACATCTAATAGACATAATTCAACAGGAAATTAAAAGCACTTTCTGAATATGTCGTCAAATTTTGAATTAGGGGTCATTTACATATTGAAATGAGTGCCAACTTTGATTTTTTCAGTAGCAACATCCAATTTTGACTTCATTTTCGAATTTCTGAGAGTCTGGCAGTGCGGAAAAGTATGCTGTTTGTATACTTTATCTTTAGTATTTATAGAGTTATAATCAAAAATGTGTTAGGGGGTTATATGTAAATGTAGAAAAATAAAATTAAGATCCTATAAGAAATAGACAAAATTTTAAAGTTTCACACCGGAAATCTTTCAGGAAGAAAATAATTATAAGAATTAATGAAACGGTGTAAGTTTTCCAGTTCCTTAATTATCATGAATTAAATTTTTTAGATTTGTGTATACTTCAGTACTTTTTTAGATAATTTTAGGTCTATTTATATACATTATACTTGCGATTAGTCCATACATTACTCTTTGAAAAAAGTCCAATATTTTTCAAGTAAAAGTGTCTATTATAGCTGTACTGATCACCAATAAAGCTTAAATTTTCTTTCGTAGGTAACATAATAAATGAAATGAAATGAAATAATATATACATATATATACAACAACGCCAAACTAAACCTTTTCGGATAAATTATTGTAAGTGTTCATGAAGTAAATATTAAACAATTTTAATCGCACTTACCAGTTTTTGGTCAGTTGAACTCTTTGGAACTGAACGATTCGTTTTATAATTTCTATGAAAATATATTTTCTTAATTAACCCTTTCGCGACTGCTGACGTAGATTCACGCCATTTGAAAATCTGTAACTCTGTCAGTGGGCGTTTCTTTCGTAATTTGTGTGTTACACATTTCTTAAGTGTGTACCCAGTGCTCATATTTTTGCAATAAAATTTACTACGGATAGAAATATATTGATTAGAAAGAATATAATTATAATGTATATCCATTTGTAATATAATCGTGAATACAGAAAATTTGTTCTAAAATATTATATTTTGAGAGTATAATACACGTAGGCGGGTCTTACTGTCAAAAAGACAAAATCCTGCGGTCGCAAAAAGTGTTAAAATATATTTATAAAAGTTAAAGAATGTTTTTAAAAATGTATAAAGTTAAAATATATTAATAAAATTTTAAAGACTAAAGTGTCCTTAAAATAATATTCCTCCCCCCTATAAAATAAATAAATAAGTAAATAAATAAAATAAAGCAATATATGAAGCAAATGATTAAGCTTTTTTTTAACTATGACAGTAGTTAAGAAACGAGTTTACAAGTCTGTCTTGCATTCCACTTGCATTCGTTATTTATATTTGACAATTTCACATTAAACCTATTTTTCTATTTAAAACAGTAAACCCCGCCTATTTAGTTAATTTTTTTTTTCTTCTAGTGTTCGTTTAAAAGATTCAAAATTTATCACCAATTAATCGATGTAGTAAATACCACTTGTGCGTATTTTTGTCAACATACAATAAGGTGTTTAACACGAATACTCAATGTCACATTTACTTTTTTTTTCCTGGATTGTTTTGTTTTGAAGAACGATGAAGGCGGGGCTGGTCTTCTTTAGAAAACAGGAATTCTTGATGCTAACACAAATATCTAAAAATCATCATTTTTGTTTCATTTCTTTGCGTGTGACGTTGTTGTTGTATAATTTGACCCGTAAATAAAAAATAAAAATATTTTGTATAATTTTCTTTGTTATTTTAAAAGATTTAATTCGTTATCTCATGAAAAACTTTATAAGAGACGGCCCCCTAAACCACTCCAAAAGAAAGATTTATTTATATCTCGAAAACTAATAACTGGAATGAGCTGCAAATTTGCACACCCATATTTTTCAGCATTAGGATTAATTTTATGTAAAAATTAATATAGGTCATAATTCATAATTTTTATGAATATGAATTTATTAATATTTTTCAGAATTAAAAATATTTTTCAGAATCAAAAGTAATGATGGATTATGTTTGGGTTTCTTCACTGTATCTTGTAAAAAAAAAAATTATATCGATCAAGTTACTTTTTGTGAAGATATTAATAAAAGTTTGAAATATGAATTTAACATTAGCACCTTCAAACTTTGAATGCTTATAACTCTGTGAAAAAATAAGTAAAATATACAACCAATATATTTTTTCGCGTTGTCACGATCCCAGGAATTCAAATATAAAATAAAAATTGGGCCTTACCATTGAAAAAAATCAAAGTTGGTGCGCGTTTTAATATGTAGACGACCCCTAATTCAAAATTTCAGTTCATTTTCTGAAATTACTCACAATTCCCCGTCGAATGATACCTATTACATTTTTCTACATCGATTAGCAACGAAGTTACGTTGAGTGTTGCGTTATTAATTGACGTAAGAACATATAATAGACATAATTCAACAGGAAATTAAAAGCGCTTTCTGAATATGTTGTCAAATTTTCAATTAGGGGTCATCTACATATTGAAATGAGCGCCAACTTTGATTTTTTCCAATAGCAACACCCAATTTGGACTTCATTTTCGAATTTCTGAGAGTCTGGCAGTGCGGAAAAGTATACTGTTTGTATACTTTATCTTTAGTATTAATAGAGTTATTATCAAAAATGTGTTAGGGGGTTATCTATAAACGTAGAAAAATAAAATTAAGATCCTATGAGAAATAGAAAAAATTTTAATGTTTTACACCGGAAATCTTTCAGGAAAAAAAAAATATTTATAACAATTAATAAAACGTTGCCTCGTTTTCAGTTCCTTAATTATTCTGAATTCAATTTTTTATATTTGTTATACTTCAGTACTGTTTTAGATAATTTTAGGTCTATTTAAATACATTACACTTGCGATTACTCCATACAGTACTCTGTGAAAAAAGCGCAATATTTTTCAAGTAAAAGTGTCTATTGTGGCTGTACTGATCACCAATATTAATCGCATTTACCAGTTTTGGGTCAGCTGAACTCTTTGGAACTGTACGATTCGTTTTATTTTTCTTAATTAACCGTTTCGCCACTGCTGACGTAGATTCACGTCATTTGAAAATCTGTAACTCTGTCAGTGGGCGTTTCTTTCGTAATTTGTGTGTTACATATTTCTTAAGTGTGTACCCAGTGTTCATATTTTTGCAATAAAATATACTATGGATAGAAATATATTGATTAGAAAGAATATAATTATATGTATATCCATTTGTAATATAATTGTGAATACAGAAATTTGTTCTGAAATATTTTATTTTGAGAGAATAACAGCCATAGGCGGATCTTACTGTCAAAAAGACAAAATCCTGCGGTCGCAAAAAGTATTAAAATATATTTATAAAAGTTAAAATATATTTTTAAAAATGTATAAAGTTAAAATATATTAATAAAATTTTAAAGACTAAAGTGTCCTTAAAATAATAACCCTCCCCCTACAACATAAATAAATAAGTCAATAAATAAAATAAAATAAAGCAATATATGAAGCAAATGATTAAGCCTTTTTTAACTTTGACGGTAGTTAAAACCCGTTAGTAGTCGCTATCGACAACGCCACCTATTACAGATTGCGAACTTTTTATTTAACTGTCACCAATAATTTTAAGAAGTGATGTTGCTGAGATGATATTATACGAATCATCTAGCAAAGCAGCTGGCATATATTTTTACGAGGGATTATTAGAATTTAGAATACGCAATAAAATCGATGCTGTAAATGGGAAAGAAAGCGCCGTAAAAATGGATATCTAGAAACGTATAGAAAAGAACAGAATGTAGGGAATGAATCGTGAAACGTTACACAACGTATTGAAAATTTTAAGGAAAAGGCTTCGATGCTGTAAATGAAAAAAGTGCGTCATAAAAATGAATATATAGAAATGTATAAGAAAAGGAAAATTATTTTATAAAGGAATCATTTAACTGCGAAGCAGCTAAGGCTTTAGAAATTATTTTATAAAGGAATCTGCAAAGCAGCTGCTCAATTTTAGTGGACGAAAGTCAGAAAACTTGTATTGAACAGGGAATAAGAAAAAGGGTCAGAATATAAAAGAATCTGTACATGGTCACTGACGCACGAACTAGGTGAAAAGTTATATAAAATTATTTAATCGTCCATAAAAATCTAGAAATGGGTTATTATAGTGACCAGATCCGTTGACCATCTGCTTCAGCTAACACCTGCCCGCCAGATGTCTGAAAAAGGGACGCTGAAAAAAATTTAAAGAAAAAATAATAAGAAAATAAACGGGAATGCAACCCAATAATATCGATCGTAAAATCCCGAGGAACCTCTAAAATTTTACAGGGGCGTATACGTACCCCAACGATTGGAAGAGAGGACTGAAAAGAGACATAATAGAGAAAGAGTTCAAAAAAATAATATAAGGCGAGAGATGAGATTTCTTAGGTGGAAAACAAACAGTTAGATTTTGTGTGGTGGTGTGTTTCCTTCGCTGGATAAAATTGCGCCCGTGATACCTCCCGTAACCTGGTTCCCCGTCGCCCGCACGCTGGTGCCTTTCGTCATGGACCGTCTAATGGGTAAGCAAACTTTTAAAACGATTCCTCGGGTGAAATTAATTGTAAATTAAATATTTAAAGGTATGCTATGAAAAGGGGAAACATTGGGAGAAGACATTTGTAATTAAGAAAAAAAAATCCCTATCATTATTCCCTCGGGGTAGTTCCCTTGAAACTTTCAACAGTGAAGAAAAATTTGATTTAGTTTGAATACTGATGTTCTATATTTCATAATGTATAATTACAATTCAAAGGTTTTAATAAATAATTTTTGTAGTAAACTATTCTTTGTTTATCTTTGTATATGCTTCTCCAGTAGTTTTCTTGCAAGCTAGGCCTTATGAACCTGTAGGAAAGATCAAATGTTTAAATTAAGAAATTAAATATATGTAGAGAGATTAGGAGGCCTAACTCAGCAATGTGATCGACGTTAAATCGATTTTATTCGCGTTTTATGTATATCAAATGCCACTTCTAAAACTTTTTGGTGGCTATTGACTAAAAAAATCTGGTAAAACTGCAGTATGGGCGGCAAATCGACCAACTAGTGACTACTAACGGGTTAAGAAAGGATTTTACAAGTCTGGCTTGCATTCCAATTCTATTCGTTTTTTATATTTGACAATTTCACATTAAACCTATTTTTCTATTTAAAACAGTAAACCCCGCCTAATTAGTTAATTTTTTTTTCTTCTAGTGTTTGTTTAAAAGATTCAAAATTTATCGCCAATTAATCGATGAAGTAAATACCACTTGTGCATATTTTTGTCAACATACAATAAAAGGTTTAACCCCTTAACGCGCGGTGTCCTCGCTGCGAGGACGCAAAATTTAAGATCCAGCTGGAAAAATTCATCCCGGAAATTTTTTAGCAAAAATTTACGTTTATAACATATCAGAAAAGGCCGGTTTTTTAAAACTTAAAATTTAAAATTTCTTTTAGTTTAATTTAGGTCATGAATTCCGGTGGCAGTATAATTTAAATGATCCGAATTGTCTTGCGTCGGAAAGGGTTAACAGGAATACTCAATGTCACATTTACTTTTATATAGATAACAATATAGAAAAATATTGTTTTGTTTTGAAGAACGATGAAGGCGGGGCTTGTCTTCTTTTGAAAACAGGAATTCTTGGTGATATAATCTAAAAATCATCATTTTTGTTTCATTTATTTGCGTTTGACGTTGTTGTTATATAATTTGACAAGTAAACAAAAAATAAAAATATTTTGTTTAATTTTCTTTGTTATTTTTTAAGATTTGATTCGTTATCTCATGCAAAACTTTATAAGAGACGGCCCCCTAAACCCCTCCAAAAGAAAGATTTATTTATATCTCGAAAACTAATAACTGGAATGAGCTGCAAATTTGCCCACCCATATTTTTCAGCATTAGGATTCATTTTATGTCAAAATTAATATAGGTCATAATTCATAATTTTTATGAATATGAATTTATTAATATTTTTCAGAATTAAAAATATTTTTCAGAATCAAAAGTAATGATGGATTATGTTTGGGTTTCTTCACTGTATCTCGTAAAAAAAAAAAAAAAAAAAAAAAAAAAAAATTATATCGATCAAGTTATTTTTTGTGAAGATATTGATAAAAGTTTGAAATATGAATTTAACATTAGCACCTTCAAACTTTGAATGCTTATAACTCTGTGAAAAAATAAGTAAAATATACAACTAATATATTTTTTCGCGTTGTCGCGATCCCAGGAATTCAAATATAAAAGAAAAATGGGGCATTACTATTGAAAAAAATCAAAGTTGGTGCGCGTTTTAATATGTAGACGACCCCCAATTCAAACTTTCAGTTCATTTTCTTAAACTACTTACAATTCCCCGTCGAATGATACCTATTACATTTTTCTACATCGATTAGCAACGAAGTTACGTTGAGTGTTGCGTTTTTTTTTTCCCCGACTGTACTAAAGGTGAATGAAAAACTGCAAGTACAATTTCAAATTCATATTTCTTTTTCTTTCCTTCTTTTATATATTTATTAATTTAGTTAATATTTAAAGTTAAACTCTTTTATATACTAAAACTAACGTTTTTTACCTACGACGCTGTTAACTATATATAAAAGAATTTTGAAAATTCTATATTACTTACTAATATAAAATCTTAAAAAATATCAAACTTTAAAAAACGTATTCCATTAAAAATCAAACCAGTTTTTATTTCATAATAATAACAAAGCAAAGCAACTGATTATAAAAATTATATTTGTCATAATTTAGTCAAATATAATTCACTTTTATGATAACTTATCCCATTTCTTTTCATAAATATAACAGACGAATTAAAAGACGCAATGTTTCTTCATTTTGAAAATTCATCAACATTCTATTCTATTCTATTACAATTGCAGAGTTTCAATACCACTATATGGCTGGTGCCAAAAAATTTTTTTGGCATCAAACATTTTTGCATCATAACAATGGGATGATAGATCTATATAAAATACTATATCTATGTGTCAAACAAGAGAATCCTGTAACTAACTCTATGCACAAAAGATTTTACTATCCCATGGAAAGTAATCAACACCAAAAAATCATTTCGTTAATATCAAAGATGCTTAATATTAGCATGGTGTTAAAATTATCTTACTTATTAAAATTATTTTGATTAATATATTTCACAAGGAATATTCCGTAATACATTCTAGAAAATATTATCATTAAAAAATTACCGTTACAAAATTATTGTTAAAAAAAATAATACAGCTGCAGCCGTTTTATTTTTTTAACGATAATTTTCTGAACATGGAAATACATTACTGACTGAGAATATCACTGAGTAACAGAGTTGCATCAAATCGTATTTATTCCTTACTGAAATAAGGTATTTTTCAGACGTGAAGTAATGAATCAATTTGAACATCTGTGCGGAAAGTCTGATGATCGGGGATAGTTCGATGCGAAAAGATGGGTGTTTTATTTATTATTCGGTACTTTTCTGTTACCGTATGACGCGATTTGGACTATTAGTTTTCGTATGATTTGGATTTCTGTAGTAGTCGGCGTTCATAATATTGTTTTTGTATTTTGTAAATACATTATACAAAATAAATAATTCAAGCTTTTTACTTGCATGATAGTGTATCATATCAGTTTTGTCGCCAGAAATTCCTCGTCTATTTCGTGTGCAGAGATAAAGTTAAATTTTTAAAATTTTAAATTTAAAAGTTATTTTTTAAATTTAAAAGTTAAATTAGAGATAAATTTTTTAATAGAATATTTTTAGTAATATATTTCCGTGCTAATAGGCTACAATGCAATAATAATATTACTTATTATGTTACGTGAAATAACACGCCTATATCTAGTCTGATGACATTTGACATATTAAGAATGTATACATAAGCTTCAGCATTTTGCAATACTTCATTGCATATTTGATAATATTTGGTCACTATTCTGTAAAACTCTGATTAAAGAAGAAATTACACATTATCAATTTTAAGTGCTAAGTGAATGATTTACAACCTGTATGACAAAATTTGGCATCCTAATGAACAGAATGTGTACATGTACAGTCGGGGGGAAAAAACGCAACACCCGCTGTAATTTCGTTATTAATTGACGCAGGAACATCTAATAGACATAATTCAACAGGAAATTAAATGCACTTTCTGAAAAGGTTTTATTCAAAAGGTATTCGATATTTGAATTAGGGGTCATCTACATATTGAAATGAGCGCCAACTTTTTTCAATAGCAATACCCAATTTTGACTTCATATTCGTATTTCTGAGAGTCTGGCAGGGCGGAAAAGTATACTGTTTGTATACTTTATCTTTAGTACTTATAAAGTTATAATAAAAAACGTATTAGGGTGTTCAATGAAGAGAAATAAAATTAAAATCATATAAAAATTTGAGAAAATTTTAATGTTTCACACCGGAAATCTTTCAGGTAAAAAGAAATTATAAAAGTTTAACAAAAAAACGTTACCTCTTTTCCAGTTCCTTGTTTATCCTGAATTTCGTTTTTTTTTTTTTTTTTTTTTTTTTTTTTTTAAGATTGGTATGTACTTCAGTACTTTTTAGAAAATTTTAAGTCTATTTAAATACATCACGCTTCCGATTGGTCCAGACAGTGCTCTTTGAAAAAAGTGCAATATTTTTCAAGTAAAAGTGTTTATTACGGTTGTACTGATCACCAATAAAGCTTAAATTTTCTTTCGTAAGTATGAAATGAAATAATATATATACAGTGGTGGACATAATTATAAGACAACTATCTAATATGACAAATAGCGAAAGAAAAGATTCAGAGATTAAAAATGTTTTATCAAATAGGTCAAAAACATAAATTTATTCTGTTATCACACGTAATTGTTTTACAGAAATGATATTTTTATAGAGCTTACTAAAAAAAAATTAAAAATACCATGGACAGAATTATAAGACACCCTAACATTTTAATGAAAACACCTGCTTTTTTTCGAAAATAATGTGCAATAGCAAATTTTCTGCACGCTGTTATGACGTCAGCAGATAACTAAAGCAGACGATAACCGACTTCACGGATTTACAAACATGCCACGAGGTACAGAATTAAAAGAAAGTGAAATTTGCGAAATTTGGAGATTAAATGGAACTGGTGTTTCAATTAATAATATTTCAAAAGTTATTAAACGCTCTACATGTGCAATTAGAAATGTTTTGAAAAGAGGAATTAATGGATCGGTGATTAAAAGATCTGGATATACTCCTTGCTTGTCCTTGAGAGACAGGCGCCATGCCCTTTCGCTCGCTACACAGAATAAGATGACCACTACAGGTGTTAAAAATGCTTTGAAACTGAATTGTTCAAGGAGAATCATTTGCAGGATATTGCATAATGCTTCCTATGTGAAATATAAATAATTAAAGAAAAAACCACCACTTCTAAGGCGGCACAAAATGGAGCGTCTAAACTTCGCTAAACAAACTATGTCCTGGACCTCCAAATGGTACTGTGTGTTATTTTCTGATGAAAAGAAGTTTAACCTGGATGGTCCTGACGGGTTTCAATATTATTGGCATGATTTACGGATGTCTCCTCATGTACTAATGAGCCGCCAAATGGGTGGAAGCTCAGTAATGGTTTGGGCTGGTTTTTCGGCTCAAGGGAAAACGGATATTGTTTTTGTGCATTCAAGAATGAATTCTGAAAAGTATAAGAATCTTCTTAAAGATCAACTAGCCGTATACGGTGAACTTCTTTGTATCAAAAACTACACTTTTCAGCACGATAACGTGCCGATTCATGCATAACACAAAACAAAAAGTGGCTTTCAGAGCAAAGTATCAATGTTTGCCTGTGGCCTTTTTGCTCCCCAGACTTAAATTCCATCGAAAACTTGTGGGGGGTCTTAGCTAGTGCGGTTTACCGAAATGGGAGGCAGTTTATATGTGTCAAAGACCTAAAGACTGCTATAAAATGCGCTTGGGAAGAACTGTCTTGCGATATTTTGTTACAATTGATAGATTCGATGCCGAATCGCATCTTTCATGTTATAAAAAACAATAGCGGCTCCACGAAATATTGAATAACCATGTTAGAGGATTTTCTTTTAGACCATTAGTGTCTGCTAATTATGTTGACCACTGTATTTGGAAAAAACTGTTGGTGTCTTAGAATTTTGTCCATTATGTTTTTAAGTTTTTGCATTAAATTGTATGAAAATATCATTATTATAAAATAATTATATATGATAACAGAATAAATTCATGTTTTTGACGTATTTGATAAAACATTTTTAAGCTCTGAATCTTTTCTTTCACTATTTGCCAAATTAGATAGGTGTCTTATAATTATGTCCACCACTGTATATACAACAACGCATAAACTAAATCTCTTCGGATAAATTATTGTAAGGGTTCATGAAGTAAATATTAAACAATTTTAATCGCACTTACCGGTTTTGGGTCAGTTGAACTCTTTGGAACTGTACGATTCGTTTTATAATTTCTATGAAAATATAATTTTTTCCCTTTCGCGATTGCTAATGTAGAATCACATCATTTGAAAATATGTAACTCTGTCAGTGGGCGTTTCTTTCGTAATTTTTGTGTTACATATTTCTGAAGTGTGAACCCAGTGTTCATTTTTTTGCAAAAAAATATACTATGGATAGTAATATATTGATTAGAAAGAATATTATTTTAATGTATATCCATTTGTAATATAATTGTGAATACAGAAAATTTGTTCTGAAACATTTTATTTTGAGACGATAACGCCCGTAGGCGGATCTTACTGTCAAAAAGACAAAATCCTGCGTTCGCGAAAAGTGCTAAAATATATTTATGAAAGTTAACCCTTTGCGGTGCAAGTTAATTCAGATCATTTAAATTACACTGTCACCGGAATTCACAAACAGGATTAAATTAAAAGAAATTTAAAATTTTCAGTTTGAAAAAAACGGCTTTTTTTACTGCTACCTTATAAAAGAAAATTTGCCCTAAAAAATTTCCGGGATGAGTTTTTGCAGCTGGAACCATATAGCAAGTGGTAAATATATTACCACTGCACGGGTAAGGGTTAAAGTATATTTTTAAAAATATATAAAGTTAAAATATATTAATAAAATTTTAAAGAATAAAGTATCCTTAAAATAATAATCCTCCCCCTTACAAATAAATAAATAAATATAAATAAAGCAATGTATGAAGCAAATGATTAAACCTTTAGCTATGACGTTAGCTAAGAAACGATTTTACAAGTCTGTCTTACATTCCAATTTCATTCGTTTTTTTTTTTCTTTTAATTAACAATTTTACATTAAACCTATTTTTCTATTTAAAACAGTAAACCACGCCTATTTAGTTATTTTTTTTCTTCTAGTGTTCGTTTAAAAGATTCAAAATTTATCACCAGTAATCAATGAAGTAAATACCACCTGTGCATACTTTTGTCAAAATAGAATAAGGAGTTTAACACGAATACTCAATGTTACATTTAATTTCTTTTCTGTACTGTTTTGTTTTGAAGAACGATGAAGGCGGGGCTTTTCTTCTTTAGAAAACAGGAATTCTTGATGCTAACACTAATGCCTAAAAATCCTCATTTTTGTTTCATTTCTTTGCGTTTGACGTTGTTGTTATAAAATTTGACCGGTAAATAAAAAATAAAAATATTTTGTTCAATTTTCTTTGTTATTTTTTAAGATTTAATTCGTTATCTCATGCAAAAATATATAAGAGACGGCCTCCTAAACCACTCTAGAAGAAAGATTTATTTATATCTCGAAAACTAATTACTCGAATGAGCTGCAAATTTGCACATCCATATTTTTCAGCATTAGGATTAATTTTATGTAAGAATTAATATATGTCATAATTCATAATTTTTATGAATATGAATTATTAATATTTTTCAGAATCAAAAGTAATGATGGTTATGTTTGGGTTTCTTCACTGTATCTCGTAAAAAAAAAAAAAAGAAAAAAAAAATTATATCGATCAAGTTTTTTTTTGTGAAGATATTAATAAAAGTTTGAAATATGAATTTAACATTAGCACCTTCAAACTTTGAACGCTTATAACTCTGTAAAAAAATAAGTAAAATATACAACCAATATACTTTTTCGCGTTGTCGCGATCCCAAGACTCCAAATATAAAATAAAAATAGGGCATTACCATTGAAAAAAACCAAAGTTGGTGCGCGTTTTAATATGTAGACGACCCCCAATTGAAAATTTCAGTTCATTTTCTGAAACTACTCACAATTCCCCGTCGAATGATACCTATTACATTTTTCTACATCGATTAGCAACGAAGGTACGTTGAATGTTGCGTTTTTTTATTCCCCGACTGTACAATAGGCTTCAATTAACACACTTTGAATTACTATTTCAAGAAAAGATTAATTTGCTCATTTTTACTTTCCGAACGTCCATCATGTAAGAACTATAATCATAAGAAAAAAGGAATGATTATGAGACTTTGAGAGAGATGTATCTATACATTTTAAGGTCCTCTGAATTCATTGTTGCCATTTTTATGGTGGATTTATGTATGCGTGTAAGTGAACACGATAATGTCTTTACGATTTGTTGGATTGAACTGAAAGCTGATAGGTATGTTATAAGTCACCATCGCATGAACTACATAGATTTTTATGAATCTAGAGCACTTAGTTTTTTTTTTTTTTTTTTTTTTTTTTTTTTTTTAAATAGGGACACAAACGAAAATTATTTATCATTATGGCCTATGGATTAAAATTGTTTAAAATGCGATGGCATCTAAATGCCTTATCGCCTCATTCGCTTTTTTATGTTTAAATATTTTAACATTATTGAAACGAATTTCAATTAGTTTGAATCCGTAGATCGTAACGTATAAGAACCACATCCTTTACCTTTATAATATATTTATGTAAGTCCTGCACTCATAAAAATTTATATAGTTCTTGCGACGATAATATGTAACATGTCTATTTAAATTTACCTTAATCGATTATTGAGTTTCCTGTTAACGCATTTCAACTATTTTAAAATGCGTCATGGGGCGTAAATAATACAGATTCTTCTTTGTGTTCCCGTAAAAAAAATTACAAATATTCTAGACTTATTAAAATGGATGTAAGTCATGCGACAATGACTTTATAACAAACCTATCAACTTTTAACAGAATTTGGTAAGGCGTTTGGACACTATCGTGTTCACTTGCACACACTTAGATACATCACCAAAGAAATCGCAAATTCAGAAGGCCTCAGAATGTATATAATAGATACATTACAATTTCATATTTATAGTAAATGTTTGGAAAAGAATAAATTGGGCAGGTTTAGCAAATTAAAACAATACAAATCTTTTTCTTTAACCATAAAAAAAAAAAAAAAAAAAAAAAAAAATGAATAACCAAGGATGTCTTTATTACAATTCAACAGTAAAATGTTTTGATATATCTTTCATCATATTCTAATACTTTTTTTTTTTTTTTTTTTTTTTTTTTTTTTTGAGGAGGGAGCGTAGTGAAAGTTAATTTATTTGGAAAAAAAATTAATACTTTATTTGTGTTTAATAATGATGAATCCTAAATATTTCTTTTCTTTTCTTATTTTTATTCAAGAACCATGAGAGGACAATTTCTTTCATATAGAATTTCGTAAAGTCGGATTTTTCAAGGATTGTGAACCAGCTGATCGCCGAAGGCGGCTAGTAGTAATAATAATAATAAAAGAAATATTTTGAAATTAAATACATTTTAAGAGAAAATAACAAAAAGTGAATAAATAATTACTTGGATAATGCACATTTGTAAATAAGCTTTTTGTGCTAACTTAAGTATTGTTATTGATAAAAATAAATAATAATAAAACGTTTTTATTCTATAGTCATTTGTAATATTTTTAAAGATTTTAAGCTTGTAAAGAATTTCATAAAAAAAAAAAAAAAAAAAATCATAAACAAAGTTACGCCTAATTAAATCATAGAGAGTCATGATATTCATTTACAAATAATATAAAATAGATAGATATATAATAGATATCATGTAGGTTAACAGATGACAGCACTGAACATTTTAAAACTCTTTTAAATACACTCATGTCCATAAATTAAGGATAATGCTAGCTGAGGCAAATAAAGGTACAGAAGCAAAACAAACATGACTTATTCATAAAGTCCTTTTATTAAACAAAAGATCCAGAGCAGAAAAAGGTGGTTTATGTAGGATACCATTTATAAAAACTACGATTTTTGCTCCCTGAAGCAATTACAAAAAATACCTCCCTTACAAAAACTTTACATTACATGGTTGGTATGATGGTTAATACATTGTATGTCTCTCAGATGAGGAAATACAGTCCTTACAACGCCTGGGAATGCTGAGTAGTGAATTATTGATCTGACCTTGGGGAAGATTACTCTACTCAGTAAGCAATGCTCTCCGAAGTTTTGGTAAACATGTAGGAGGTGGTTGATAGACTATAACTCGTCGGAAAAGCATGTCCTACACATGCTCTATCGGATTCTAGTCAGGTAAGAATGCTGGCCATTCCATGCGGGTGATAACTTTAGATTGTAGGCATCCGTGTACAACGTTTGCACGGTGAGGACGAGCATTGTCATCCATAAACAAAAATTCTGGGCTCATGGCACCCCTAAACAAACGTACATGTTGTTCCCGAATGATGTCCCGATAAATTTAGCCTATTATTCTTCCGATTTGAACATGCAGATCTGTTCTGGTGCCCAATATCATTCCCCCCCCCCCTCCCCTTCTCCAACGCACTCCTGCCCACAGTAACGGTGTCGGAGTAACGGGTACCTGATGTTCTACATACGAGGGTCTGGAGTGAATCACACTGAAAGCTAAACCTGGACTCATCGGAAAACATCACACAAGCTCACTGTGCCACTGTCCACATTGCATGTTCTCTACTCCAAGTTAACCGCTGGCACAGTGCATTGCCGTGCGTAGAACACATCTAATAGGCCTGCAAGCATATAGACCAATATATCCCAAACGTCTATACACGGTTTATCTTGAAACTGTGTCACTCGTGGCTGCAGACAGCTGACGAGACAGGTCTGATGATGTGCTTTATCTGCTTATTTTGGCAGTTACTGCCAAATACCGGTGGTCATTCGGCATTGTAACGGGCCGACTAGTACAGTAACGTCGACTGGCATTTCCATCATTTTGGAATCATTGCCAAAGCCTAGAGATGACATTTTGGGCGATTCTAAGTTCCCCCGATACTTCTATCTGAGTACGCCCACATTCTAGTCGGCTGATAATTCTACCACGTAAAAAATGATTTGCATGCGTCCTCTGTGTCATAACCATTCGGTTGTGGCATTGAGCGGCACACAGAATGCTTGTGAACAATTTTCCTCCTTTGCTCTCATTCCTTATCTACCCCCTTCTTACACTTTCGTCATTGTAACATCATGTCGGCGTCATCTGATGCCTTCCTATAATTTGCATATTATTCTTAAAGATGTGTGTGGTATTTCTACAGGTGAAATTTTTGCGTTAAAGTTCGATTTCAGTGTGAATCTGAATTATCCTTAATTTATGGACATGAGTGTAATTAAGTAATGTCTCGCAAAATTGCTCATGATTAAAATAAATTAAAAATAAAAATCACTTGGATATTTAAAATTGATTAATATCGTTTACGCATATATTTATTTAAAAAAAAAAAAAAAAAAAAAAAAAGAACTGATAGAAAAATATCATTAATATAGAATCATTTTACCGAATCCTTCAATTTTTAACTTATCTGTAACAAACTCTTAAATTTTTAATTGCTACGTATAGTAACAGTATTTACCGAAATGGATTTGACTGTATTAGAAAATGAAGATGGCACACATATTTTTTTGAAAAACGGATATTTTGCTGAAATACATAAATAAATAAATAAATAAATAATAAAAAAAAAAAATTAAAAAAAAAAAACAAACTCTACGACTAAATGTTTCTCTGTAATCTAGCATGAGGCCAGAATGGAAATAGCGAATCAGGAGCGCCGAAATTTTTCCGTGATCGAACTCATGTAAGGAAAGTATTCTGCATGGATGCTTCCGGGGTCTATACGAAGTCTTCGGGATAGAATGAAGGGAACAATGAATGACTTCAAGCCGCTTGCACCATAGACCTTAAGCTGCCTTCAAACTCTGGTAACAGGAAAGCGTCAACGGCGGTTTCTTTTCATATTCCTGTGATGTAGTATTTTGAGTCGTCGCTCGCTGAAGTCGTCGCTCACAATTATCCTGGTGCGGTAATTGCATGGGGACTGGATCTCTTTTGTAAAAAAGCAATAAAAAGTAATGTCCTTCATTGTAAACGTGTGCAAAATTTCAAGGGTCACTTTTGGACAATGGATAATTTATGACTTTGACGCTCTACTTCTGTTACCAGAGTTTGAAGGCAGCTTTATACTATAGATACACCACACATCCCCCCTCCCTCATTATCTGTCCGCAACATGAACTAACTTTCCCAGTTAAATGGTCACGTGGTGCAGACCTGGAGAGAGAGACGAGAATGAACATTACGTTATTTCTGAGTAGGAAAGAAAGTACTTTTGGGTTTTTTAATTTCTGAATTGCACACATACTTCCTACTTAAGCCTTTGGATTTACGCATGGTTGGAAAGCTAAAATGACATAGATGAATTATAAAAAAATTCTTTTAGGACAAACCCTTTTAAAGAGGAGAATTTTTGTTTGAATTTTTACAAAAATAAGTGTTTCTTTATGGAAAAAAGCTCCATCAAGTCCCTATCACAGGACATACGGTGATGACAGCAAAGGATGGAGGTATCAGATTACTGCCCCCCCATGTTGAAGACATTCTCTATAATCGGAAGTCCTACTGCTGATCCAGTCTATCTAAATAAAGTCTATGGCCGGCACCGTGTTTTCTCGGCGCATATAATTAGCTTTCCTTTTATCGATTTATCATCGCAGGATAAATTGCCCGTACAAACAACTTTTTATAACTAGCCAAAAAAAAAAAAAATAAAAAAAAATGTTGGTACTCGTAATTCCTATTACACTGGGCGTTGAGGCGAATTGAGCCATCAAAATTGGCTCAAATTAACAATCGGCTCAAAAGTTATGCGAAAACTCGCTGTGTGTAATAGAAGCATAACAAATACACTTTCCTTACCTGAACTGTCTAACATTGAATCATTTTCAATAACTTCGGATTCATGTCTGAAAACTAAGGCTTAATACTGCAGTGTAATAGGTTTAATTTAATAATAATAATAATAAAAAAAATCAGTTAGGTCAAGTAATTTCACGTTAATTTTAATATACTTTTAATCGCATGATTAAAAGAACAATTTTCATGAAAAACGTGGATTAGATGTAAATGAAATCGTCAGCAATATATACCTTAATTTTGCGAAAAAGTGATAAATTTACTTCTAATCCGGAAGACCTCAATGTTACATTCAATATGTAATATTTATTTTACTGTTAATTAACATTATAAACTTTACAATTCTGTACTTGAAAAAAAAAAAAAAAATCCTTTATATACATTTTTTAAAATTTCTTTTGAATATCTACGTTTTTGGAGAAAAATTTTGAACTTTAGACCCATTTTGGGAGACCTAACTAGTGGATCTGCAGACCAGTGGGTCTATTCTGGCCTCTAAGTTAAAAAGACAAACCGATCGTTATTTTTTCGATCGAAATCTCTTTCATAACGATATTCCGAGGTAGAGCGATTCTGCCCTCCGAACGTTATAATCAAACGAGGTGGGGGAAACTGCGTTCGAGGTTAACTCTTTCATCCAATCAGGACGAAGCACGTGGTTTGTTTTATTGTGATTATAAGTGAATAGAGCAGGAGCACGAGACGTCACTCCGACAGATGATTCCGCACGTACTTTACAATGTAAGCAAAATGTGGGATAAAGCACCAATGGAAAGGCAGATATTTTGCCTACATGCGCAAAAGTTGCAGAATAGCGTCGCTTGTTTATAAACATGCGCCTGCTCTATAAGAGCAGACGACAGTCGCCATGTTTAATATTGGTTGTTAGTTTGTTTGTTGTGAAAATGAAAAAAAAAATAAAAAGCAAAAGACACAGTGTGGTTTTTTTTATGTGTTGTAGCAGAGCAGTTTTTCAGTTCAATTTAATTGTATCGTCTCGATGAAAAGGAAATTTAAAATAGCCAAGTAAAGATTTATATTAGACTGGCTGTTAAAATGAAATCAGCTACTCGATATCATAAAAAACGACAGTTTTTTGAGTGACGCAGCAAAGCTCAAACAAAGCTTAGCAGCGACACTCTATTATACAGCTAGTTTTACACCAAAGGAATTTGGAAACGCCGACATTTAATATCTCAGTAAATAGGAGATATTTTGATCTGATGTTTTCAGAATAATCTTTTATCTTCTGCATAATACTATCCTGAAAGTTTCACACTTCAACATTGTATATATTTTGAGATCTGGAGTTGCAATTTAAGACTTCAAAGGAAAAATGTGTTATCGTGTTAGTTTTTTTCTCGAAAACGGCTCGAAGAAATTTTATGAAATTGATATATGATATTAGTTTATTTTGTCTGAGGATCGTGACGTGCTTCGTTTTTCCCAAAAAACTCTTGTTTTTTATTTATTTCATTTTAAAAATGGAGCTATATTACCTCGCGGATTACACTATTTTCTTTCGCATCGCTCAAAAGGAAAGAATGTAATCTGGTTTGGAATGTTCGCGGACGTATACAGTCTTAGTTTCCATTTGAAATATTCAATCTCAGATAGGTAATTTGGCTCCATCTATCGGCAGTTAGTGTCAAAAACAAACTTACAAAATAAAATATTTTTCTTTCTTTAATATATATATTAAATGAGTTATTTATTTAGAGATTTGTATTTTATATAATATTTTTTTTATCAAAAATATTCATTCAATTCCATTGTTTTCAAGTTGATACGTTGTTAACTTTCAAAATTGGTTTTATTTTAAAAAGTGATTGCAACAACAAAAACCTTTTTCTTTACTTTCATAAAAATGATAGATAATATCATAATCATATGCAAATATTTGTAATTTTTTTTTAAAACTAAGTGATAAATCACTTAAACTATGGATAGAAAAAATCCTGAATAATAATAATAATAATAATAATAATAATTAATTGATTAATTTGCTCATTAAATTTCTATAATATAATATGTAAATGAAATATTTTACAAAGATTGTAATAATTATAATATATCAAATCCAAATCTAAAATTTCATGTTTTCTGTTATTATTATTATTTTTTTATTTTATAAAATAATATTGCAATAAAATTAAAAAAAAAAAAAAAAAAAAAAAACCTCGGTTACCAAACACTTAAATGCATTAGAAAACTCTGAAAACAGAATTAAAATTAGTAAAATAAGTAATAAAACAAAATGAAGTAAAATACATCTTTATTTGACTTTAATTTAAACCCATAATATATTTTTAAAAATATTAATTAATTAATTTTGTTTTTCGCATTGTGATACTTAATTTTACGAAATAATACATTTCTGCAAAGCATACTGGTAAAATAATTAAGAATTATACAGTGTATTATTTTATAAATTACTTTGTTCATTAAATTTCCAGTAAAAACTATACTACTTAAATATTTACCAGAATAAAAGTTTCACATTTTAAAGATTTTTCTATTTTTATTTATTTTTCTCTTTTAAATCAAATCTATACTTCAAAAATAATAATTATTTCTTTCTTAAATTTAACAGTAGGGAGCAGGCATGAATATAACAATAAAAGCTACTCTAGAAAAAAAAAGAAAAAAAAAAAATCCTCCTTCACTTGTACAGACTTATTTCTTACATATAATATTGATATAAAATGAAATTACCATGCATCTGCAACCTTTAAATTAGAAATTAATAATACATTTCAAATTTTGTATTATTTTGCAAATTTTGTTTATTGCCTTTATTCAGATGTTGCAGTTTATTGACTTCCCTTAGTATATGTTTATTGCCTTCAGAACATCAGGTTCCCCCCCCTTCCCCCCTACAAAATGGGTATTTTTGAAATAGTGATTGCTGGTACCAAACGGTACCGCTAGGACTTCCCTGGTTAATCGATTTTAGAAAAGTGTGTTTCTGAAGTTTATACAAAATCTTGAAAAACAGTGTCGAATACGAATTATTCAATTTGTTTTTCTATATCCAGTGATTTTCGGAATTTCTAAAAACTGTAAAACACGTCTTCGACAATTTTACGGGACTTTGTTTAGTTAAGAAAAAAGCAAATATGTATGGTGGGGGAAGGGGTGGCACAAGGTGTCAGACATGGGCAAATTTTAATTTTGTAAATGTGAAAATTGGGGGAAGGGGAAATCTGTTACTTTGATGGAAAGACCTTTTCAAAACAACATTTTAGCAAAAGATGTTTTTCTCTATAATTATTAGTTATAAAAATATGAAAGAAAATTTTTCGTTTAAAGTCTTCCCCCCGGGTCTCGAAAACACCTTGGAAATTCTAAAAACCTAAAAAAAAAAAAAAAAAAGGAGGGGGGCTTAATCAGTTTGAAGGATCATTGTTTTGTTTGGAAATTTTGAAAAAAAAATTTGGAAATTTCGAAAACAGGGACCAGAAGAAAAGCGCATCTTTGAAATTTTAAACAAATGCATTGCTTTTTTCAGTTTGTCGAAAATGTCTTCTATAAACATAAACAACTTCTTAAAAAAAAAAAAAAAAGAAGAAGAAGAAGAAGAAATTGAAGCTGTATTACGATAGGGGGAAACTTAGAAAGCAAACAGTAAAATTTGGAGGGGAATTAGGGGGGTTAAGAGCTCGTTTAAAGTTCTTACTTACAGACTCATATTCAATTTGCACGTTTCTTACAATTTTCAAAAATTTCGAGTCGTTTCCGATAGGTTTGGGGAGGAAGATGGGACTTTTAGGAAAAAAAAATTATAAGTTCCTTAAAAATGCCCCAACAGCGGCCGAGTGGTGGATGAAAGGTGTCGGATTCCATCCCATCCCGCACTCTTTGACTTAGCCGTTCCTTCCGTGTTTTTCTCCGAAACTCGCTTAAATACGGGCCTCGACCCCTTAGAAATACCTCATGGAGGCCATTCTACCTATATGCCTAGGACCCTAGCGTAGTCAGTTGGCCTTAAAACCTACTACCAACCAACCTTAAAAAAGTATCGTATAAGTGATTGCATCTAGAAGATTTCTCGAAGTGCTAAAAAATCCTTATTATTTAAAATTTTAATGTTAGATCTCTTAGTATACTTTTTACCCCCATAACCCAATTTTAGAAAATGAGGCAATATCCAAAATCCCTTCACCACGTTTTAGAAAACTTTCAGGAATACTAGCCAGGAAGAATGTGGGAACTATGTACAGTATATTTAACCAGATAGGAATAAAACTAGATTCAACAAAACATTTTCTAAAAAACGTTTTCCCGATTAAAATTTCAAAGTGGTCTAACTGATTGCCCCCCTCCTATTTTCCCCATCTGAATTAATTTTAAACCAAACAAAATCTCCCTCAGATTGATTAAGTATCTTTTTTAGAATTATCAGAGTTTCCAAAGGAGGATCTGATCCCCACCCCCATGGTGTTACGTATTTTGGAAAAATACTGTCAAATCCTTACAACATTTTACTTTAAACATCTCCAATTAAAAATATAACAAAATATTAATATTTTGTTCATTCAATTGGACCATTTTAAAAACTTGTGTTTAATTTTTTTTATCTAACCAAAATCTATGCGGTGAATGGAGCTCTTTTAAAACTTATTCATAACACTTTTTTACAAAAACTTTCGTACACAAATTATTTTTTGAACATTTATTTTAAATATTCTGTTGAACTATTTAAGAAACAGATGAACCGTTCAACCAAAGAAATTGAATATTAAATAAAATAAAATAAATCTCTCTCTCTCTCTCTCTCTCTCTGTCTCTCTCTCTCTCTCTCTTTTTTTTTTTTTTTTTTTGTAGAAATTGTTTGTTATTTTTAAAATATACTATATTATGCCTTTGTAATATTGAGTGTTTCCATCACACAACAAATATTCTTTCTTAAAGTTTTTTATTTATCACTTTTCATAAATTTTTAAAATTTCATTTAGTTTGTTATTTTGTTCGAGGTAAAATTTAATGTGGTATGAACTATGAAACTGCACTTTTTAAGGGTTACAAACTCATTGCCATGCTCCTTTAATTTTACATTTTAATCATTAACCCCTAAAAAGTAATGATATCAATACAAAAAACCCTTAACGGGTTAAAAGTTTGTGACGCAGCACTGCAGTTTATGGCTATAAGAATTAGAAATACGGGTCTTAAAAATAATGATATCAAATTTTCAGTGACGCTTTGCTATTAATTAGAAAATACAGAGATTTTCTTATTGGAATTTGTTTTTTTCTTCTATTTATTTTTACAGTGTAAACGTTATTTTCAACATAAAATAATATATAGCATTTACTTACCGATACCTTTTCATTCACATCTCTTATAATATCAAAATATGTGTTTTAAAAGAAATGATATGAAATTCCAGCAACGCAGTGATGTTACACTAAATGATTTGTTTTTAAATTCCACTGCAATTATTTTGTTTTGCATATTAAAGTATATTTGCACATTGAAATCTTGCTTTTAATTTTCAAATACGCAGTCAAATATATCACTTTCATTAAGTTTATATTATGTACTGAAATGTATTTATTTCAATGAATTATTTTATCTTTTGCGTCACGCTATCTAAAACTGTAAGTAAAATTTATGGAAATGTTTATTTTGTGCCATCTTATCCAAATTAACTGAAAAAGTATGCAAGTAGATAGTGTGCTGCAAAAAAAAAAAAAAAAAATGCGAAATTTTTAGTTGTAGTTTTGGACGGCGTGACGCAAAAGATAAAATAATTCATTGAAATAAATACATTTCAGTACATAATATAAACTTAATGAAAGTGATATATTTGACTGCGTATTTGAAAATTAAAAGCAAGATTTCAATGTGCAAATATACTTTAATATGCAAAACAAAATAATTGCAGTGGAATTTAAAAACAAATCATTTAGTGTAACATCACTGCGTTGCTGGAATTTCATATCATTTCTTTTAAAACACATATTTTGATATTATAACAGATGGATCAGCCATGGATCAGTCCCTAATACAGTATGTTCCAGAATACTAACGCAAGAACGTTAATGGGATACATTTTTGAACCTTGAGGAAATATATTTTCAGTACAAAGTTTTGGACACAACAGTATTTAAATTAGAATGCTATCTAAACGATGTTCAATAACAAAAAATTGAATTAGGCCATTTTTAAATAAGTCTTTACTTTTTCAAATTATATGAGCAGTTCTCTGAAGTTACTTCAGGGAAGTGAACAATAACTATTTTAAATGATATGTTAATAAATTTTAAAGATAAATTGATGCACAGATGGTAATGTTAAACGAGTTTAATTTGCTTTGTAGGTAATTATTGAGCTCTAAATTAAAAATATCAGAATACATTAAGTTATAAAATATAGCACCAAAGACAATAATTATGTTAAAATGTAAAATAATATACGTTTTATTTGCTTTTATAAGAATAATTTCGTATTAATGAGTTTTGTCCGATGATGGTGTGCCCAACCAGTGACTGAGAAGTTCTGCTCTCAAAGTTGGTAGACGTGACGTGTTGGATTCAACCCCAGATAGCGCTCATTGGCCTAGCCCTTTGTAGTTTTCAGTGTTTTTTTTTTGTTTTTTTTTCAAAAACTGCGTAAATACGGGTTAGGGTCCCGAGAGAGTTCCCCCACGGAGGTTACTCCCTGTCTTAGATCCTAATGCACCTACATCTTCGGATGTTGGTGACCTTTATGGCATCTTGTACATTTTATCCTAAACTATACCTTGAAAATTTTCGCATTATAATCTAAAGATATATAAAATAAAATATAATGTAAAAATATATAAAATAAAATATAATGTAAAAACTAGTATGTTGTGGCCACCACAAGACTTTCTTCTATATTTTCCTATACATATTCAATCAGTAACAATATTTAAAAAAAAAAAAAAAAAAGATTTTTTTTTTCCCTTTTTTTTTTTTTTTTTGTGAAAATTAATACATATTCAATCACTAACAATATTAAAAAAAAAAAAAAAAAAAAAAAATAGAATTTTTTTCTAAGTTTCTTTCTTTTTTTTTTTTTTTTGGTTAAAAGTAAAAAAAAATCGATAACTTTGTTTTAAATTATCACAGATTTATAGTTCAACCATTCGTTTTAAAGGTATTGACGAGACCTTTCGAATGATACCCATCTTCAAAATTTACCCCCCCCCCCGGGGGGAAGCGATGCCCCCCCATGCACAAAATTTTTTTCCTAGTTACGTACTACTATTATCAATAATTCATATTAATTTTACAAACACAAGTGTAAAATAACTCTTATTATGCACATTTATACGAATTTTTGTCCTATGCTGCCATGTTAAAAATTTAGATAAAATGCTATCACAGCGCCACCTGTTGAGCTATTGATCCCCAAATATAATCAGCAACAGTTTATGTCGGGGACCAACTAAATACCAAGTTTGGTAAAATTTCGTTAAAAAAAAAAAAAAAAAAAAAAATACGATTATTTTTCTAAGTTTTTTTTTTTGTTAAAAGTAAAAAAAATCGATAACTTTGTTTTAAATTATCACAGATTTATGGTTCAACCATTCGTTTTAAAGGTATTGACGAGATCTTTCGAATGATAACCATCTTCAAAATTTAACCCCCCCGGGGGGGAACCGATGCCTCCCCATGCACAATTTTTTTTTCCTAGTTAACTACTACTATCATCAATAATTCAAATTCATTTTACAATCACAAGTTTAAAATAACTCTCATTATGCCCATTTATACGGAATTTTGTCCTATGCTGCCATGTTAAAAATTTGCATAAAATGCGATTACAGCGCCACCTGTTGAGCTATTGATCCCCAAATCTAATGGGCACCAGTTCATGTCAGGGTGCAACTAAATACCAAGTTTGGTTAAATTTCATTCATATGTTCGTGAGATACAGCGTCCACAAAAAAATGATACAGACAGACAGACAGACAGACAGACAGACACACAGACAGACAGACACACAGACAGACATTTTCTAAAAACTATCAATTCGTGTTCAGGACATCCCAAAACGTGTAGATCCGTCAAAAAACGGAGGTCGAAAATTTTCGCGAATCCAATACTTTCTCTATATTACATATAGAAGAAAGTAATAAAAAGCCAAATAAATTTTGTGCTAGTTTTTACTTTCTTCCATATATATAAGAATGAAATTTTGGATTTGTGAAATTTTTTTATTTCCGATTTTCGATTGTTTTACACGTTTTGAGATGTCCAGAACACGATTTGATCATTTTCAAAAAATGTCTGTCAATCTGTTTGTGTATGTATTAGTGTGTATGTATAATAAATTTTGTGGATGCTGTAACTCCCAAACCAATGAACGAAATTCAACCAAACTTGGTATTTAGTTGGAGCTTTACCTAAACAGGAGCTGATTTCATTTTGGTATCAATCACTCAACAGGTAGCGCTGCCATCAAATTTATTTTCAAAAATTTTAACATGGCAGTGCAGGACAAAATTTCTTATAAATGTATATAATGTGAGTTATTTTTAACGATTTTTTGTGAAATGAATATGAATTATTGATAACAATAGTAGTAAGCTAGTAAAAAAATTGTGTGCATGTAAGAACATCGCTTCCTCCCCCCCAGGAGTATAAATTTTCATTATGTGAAGCATTTAAAAGAACTTATACAATACCTTTAGAACGAATGGTGTAACCATAGATTTGCGATAATTTTAAACAAAGCTATGTTTTTTCCCCATTTTTAATACAAACAAGTAAGAAAAATCATGCAGTACGCATTGATTAGTAACACTTTCCAACTGTACGTAATTGTTGTATCGAATAACTTTTAATATTCTTTGCCAACGTTATCACACAACAGACAGAAGGACTGAAAAATATACAGATACACTAATTGATTTTAAAGTTACTCTTAGGCATTTTGGAGAGTGTTAAAAAGGCTTAATGCAAAAGAAAATGCAGCCATTAGATTATAATTACAGTTTTGATCTCTCTGAATATTTTAGTGTAGCCCTGTAAATCAGAAAGTTAATCATATCATATTCTATACAAAACAATTTTTTGGAATATTAACAATATACATTTCAATATTTTTATGATTTTTACAGTAGAAAGACTTTTAAATATAACTGTCAAAAATTCTGTCCTAAAACGTAATGCAATGGCAGTTTTTTTTATTGTTGTTGTCCCTGTAAAAAAACTAGCTGTACAGGACCTATTAATGTCATTTTAAATGGAGAACATTCCACAGGGAAAATGTTTATAAAAATAAAACTCATAGAACACAATGCTTTCGAATGCTTTTGAGTGTCCCAGTGCACAAACCAGAAGAGATATTCACTCCATTTTCAATATGAAACATCCAATAGTGAACTTCAATAAACTATATCAGTTTCGAGAAATTCCATAAATATTTACAGGAGTTAGAGCGCGGCAGACAGACAGACAGACAGATTGACAGATACACAAACTGAAATCATATTCAAACTTAAAAATGTTAGAAAGTGTTAAAAACGCTTAATGTAAAACGAAAGTACAATTCTAGCAAATTTTTATTAATAGCTATTAGTATAAATGGATATTATTGTGTTACCCTGAAAACGTAATGCTAATCCTCCTATAGTCTATGCAACGCATTTTTTTGCGCATATAAATAACATATTTAAATTTCCTAACACTTCGTGGAAAGTAAAGTTATTAAAATTTGATTTATAGAAATATCTCTCATAGAAGGCAATGCTTTGGAATACTTTTGAGTGTCCCTGTATTTTAATCGGTGGTGGTATTTCCTCCATTTTATTCAGGAAACATCCAATAGGAATTTGAATAACGTATTTCAATTTCATTAATATATCTCTACAGTAAAGGTATGAAAATATGGTTTATAGAATTACCTCTCATGGAACGCAATGCTTTGAAATACTTTCGGGTGTCCCTGTGCACCAACCAGTAGAGGTATAAACTCCATTTTCAATAGGGAACAACCGGTAGTGAACTTGAATAACATATATCAGTTTCAAGAAATACCATAAATATTTACGGGAGTTAGAGCTCGGACAGACAGACAGGCAGACAGACAGACGGACAGGCAGATACACAAAACTGAAATCATATTCACACTTACAAAATGCTAGAAAGTGTTAAAAACGCTTAACGTAAATGAAAGTGCAATTCTAGCAATTTTTTATTAATAGTTCTTTAATATAACATTTTTGTGCCATCCTGTAAATCTAATGCTAATCATGCTATATTCCATGCAAAGCATTCTTTTGTGCATGTAAATATCATATTTCAATTTCCTAAAACTTCGTGGATAGTAAAGTTATTAAACTATCAGTTATTATTAGACTTGTGAAAAAATGAAGTATAAACAGAGAGCAACCTGAAAGGTACGAAGAAAGCGAAACTAATTACAAAACGCTTATTCTACGCTTACGTCAATGATAATCGATTGTAAAATCATTTGATTATTAAAATCACTCGAAAGCAAATCACTCGATTACTAAAATCATTCGATTATTCCCATCTCTAATTTTTCTCATCATTAATCTGTCTAAAACAACAGATAGTGCTTGAGGATGTACTTTTGAGATCTATGTTACTGAACTATTTGTTTTGAAATTTATTTTTTAATACAAATGTTTAGATTTTTATTCTGGTATAAGTATTGTCTTTTTACTTTCCGAACACTATAGTAAGGAAAGTATTGTAATCATGTCAAAAATCCGAATTCGAGATTTTGATGTTTCTATACGTTTTGAGGTCCCCTGAGTCCGTTTTCACTATTTTTACGATGATGTATGTATGTGTGTGTGTATGTGTGTATGTGTGCATGTGTGTATGTCTGTGAATGAACACGCTAGCGTCTAAACGCTTTGTTCGATTAACCTGAAAGTTGGTACGCATATTGTAAGTCACCATAGTACGAACCCTATAGATTTTGGTAAATCTAGCACTTATAGTTTTTTTACAGGGACACAAAGAAAAATTCTTTATCATTATGGCCTATAGGACTAAATTTTTAAAAGTACGATAGCATCTAAACGCCTTATTGAATTCAGCTGAAAATTTATATGAGTATTATAAATCACTGTTGCACTAACTATAAGCATTTTGGTGAATCTAGCATTTATAGGTTTTTACAGGGACACAACGAAAATTTCTTTATCATTATGATCTATGGGCTCAAAGTTCAGTAGCGTTAAATAAAACAACGTGTAATAGATGGAGAAAAATACTCAAACACTCTATTATGGTTTTCTCTCTTTTGTTTGTTTAACAACTACTCTTTCTTTACTTTATCTATAAAACGGTTAATTACTCAGTGTTCGGAAAGTCGAGTGGAGTTACTCCGGATTTTTTTTCTTTTTCTGATTATAAAAATAATAATAAGAAATTATATTTTAGGAAAAAGACAGAAAAGAAATGCTTAAACTATATCAATTCCATTTTTACTTTCCGAACAGTATAGTGAGGAAAGTATTGTAATCATGTCAAAAATCCGAATTCGAGATTTTGATGTTTCTATACGTTTTGAGGTCCCCTGAGTCCGTTTTCACTATTTTTACGATGATGTATGTATGTGTGTGTGTATGTGTGTATGTGTGTATGTCTGTGAGTGAACACGCTAGCATCTAAACGCTTTGTTCAATTAACCTGAAAGTTGGTACGCATATTGTAAGTCACCATAGTACGAACCCTATAGATTTTGCTGAATCTAGCACTTATAGTTTTTTTACAGGGACACAAAGAAAAATTCTTTATCATTATGGCCTAAGGGAGCAAAATCTTAAAAGTGCGATAGCATCTAAACGCCTTATTCAATTGAGCAAAAAATTTATACACATATTATAGGTCGCAAATACTCAATCTGTATAGATTTTGGAGAATCTAGCACTTATAGTTTTTTTACAGGGACACAAAGAAAAATTCTTTATCATTATGCCTATGGGGCCAAATTTTTAAAAGTGTGATAGCGCCTAAACGCCTTATTAATCTGAGCAAAAAATTTGTACATATGTTATAGATCACAGTTGAACTAACTGTATAGACTTTGGTGAATCTAGCACTTACAGTTTTTTTACAAAATACTGTAACAAAGAAAAATTCTTTATCATTATGGCCTATGGGACTAAATTTTTAAAAGTACGATAGCATCTAAACGCCTTATTGAATTGAGCTGAAAATTTATATGAGTATTATAAATCACTGTTGCACTAACTATAAGCATTTTGGTGAATTTAGCATTTATAGGTTTTTACAGGGACACAACGAAAAATTCTTTATCATTATGATCTATGGGCTCAAAGTTCAGTAGCGTTAAATAAAACATCGTGTAATAGATGGAGAAAAATACTCAAACACTCTATTATGGTTTTCTCTCTTTTGTTTGTTTAACAACTCCTCTTTCTTTACTTTATCTACAAAACTGTTAATTACTCAATGTTCGGAAAGTCGAGTGGAGTCACTCCAGATTTTTTTTTTTTAAACAAAGCGGAGTATACATCATTTTTTTATCATATTATCACACTTTTAAATTAAAAACGTATCGTGAATTGGATAAATAGTTCATTATGCTTATGCAAATAAAACATTTAACAGGTGTTTTGAACTACACATTCAATTAGGAAAATATAGAATGTTTGACTCACTTTTTACAAAAAAAAAAAAAAAAAAGTATTTCAATTTAATTTATCGTCGTTTTGATACTTACCTTCTTTGAAACGTAAGGCTCGCTCTTTGACGTTTTTTGAATGTATACGTTATTTAACTAAAGGGTTTAGTGTATAAATGGTTAAAATCATTTAAATTTTTTCCTCAGCAATGGATGTCAGTACTGCCGTTTCCCACAGACAAAATTTCTTATAAATGTACAGTATAATGTGAGTTATTTTTAACGAATTATTGTGAAATGAATATGCATTATTACTTTCTTCTATCTTCAATAGAATAAAGTATTGGATTCGTAAAGATTTTCGATTTCGAGATTTTGATGGATTTACACATTTTGAGAGCTGTAGAACACGATTTTACCATTTTTAGAAAATGTCTGTCTGTCTGTGTGTGACAAAATTTTGTGGCAACTGTATCTCTGGAACTACTGCACAGAATTTCATACAAATTGGTATGTAGTTGCACCTTGACATAAATTAGTGCCTATCAACTTTTGGTAAAAATCGTCTTACAGGTTGCGTTGCCATCCCGCTTTTTCTAAAATTTTAACAGGGTAACTTTTTCTAAAATTTTAACAAAAAATTTCAAGATGGGTATCTTTCGAAAGGTCTCGTCAGTACCTTTAAAACGAATGGTTGAACTATAAATCTGTGATAATTTAAAACAAAGTTATCGGTTTTTTTTTTTACTTTTTACGAAAATAAACTTAGAAAAAAAAATCTTTTTTTTTTTTTTCTCCCCTTAATTTTATCAAACTCCCACGGTTTCCGTCTTCTGACAAACTAAAACTAATTTTTGCTTTTTTCCTCTAATTTTGTCAAAGTCCTACGGTTTCCGTGTCTTGACAAACTTTAACATATTTTTGCATTTTCCCCCTAATTTTGTCAAAGTCCCACGGTTTCCGTGTTTTGACAAACTTTAACAAATTTTCACATTTTACCCAAAATTTTGTCAAAGTCCCACTTTTTTTTTTTTCTCTCCCCTTAACTCTATCAAACTCCCACGGTTTCCGTGTTCTGACAAACATAAACAAATTTTTGCATTTTCCCCCCAATTTTGTCAAAGTCCCACGGTTTCCGTGTTTTGACAAACTTAGAATAATTTTCACATTTTACCCAAAATTTTGTCAAAGTCCAACTTTTTTTTTTTTTTTTAATTATTGTTACTGAGTGAATTTGTATAGGAAAATATAGAAGAAAGTCTCGTGGTGGCCACAACATACTAGTTGATAACAATAGTAGTAAGCTAGTAAAAAAATTGTGTGCATGTAAGAACATCGCTTCCTCCCCCCCCCCCCCCCCCAGGAGTATAAATTTTCAATATGTGAAATATTTAAAAGAACTCATACAATACCTTTAGAACGAATGGTGTAACCATAGATTTGCGATAATTTTAAACAAAGCTATGTATTTTTCCCCCATTTTTAATACAAACAAATAAGAAAAATCATGCAGTACGCATTGATTAGTAACACTTTCCAACTGTACGTAATTGTTGTATCGAATAACTTTTAATATTCTTTGCCAACGTTATCACACAACAGACAGAAGGACTGAAAAATATACAAATACACTAATTGATTTTAAAGTTACTCTTAGGCATTTTGGAAAGTGTTAAAAAGGCTTAATGCAAAAGAAAATGCAGCCATTAGATTATAATTAAAGTTTTTGACCTCTCTGAATATTTTAGTGTAGCCCTGTAAATCAGAAAGTTAATCATATCATATTCTATACAAAACATTATTTTAGAATATTAACAATACTAGGGCTGTGCCGATTAATCGGTTCGATTAATCGATCAATGCTTAGTTCCGATCAATTTTTTTAATCGAGATAATCGGTCCGATTAAATCGATTAAAAATTTTCAAAATCCGATTAAAATTTCAAACTACGAATGAAAGTAAAAATTTAAAATGCTGTTCTGCCCTCAAAATATTGTCCCATCAATGGCCGTGTGGTTCTGCGCTCGATGCTGGTAGACGGAAAGTGCCGGGTTTGATCCCAGGTATCGCTTGTCGACATAGCCGTTCGGTATTTTCCGTGGTTTTCTCCGAAACTCGCGCAAATACGTACCCCTCTAAAAAGCCCTCATGGAGGGCATTCCACTTATAGTCTTAGGACCCTAGGAGAATCAATCGGTCTTAATCCCAAACACACACACCCCTACAAAATATTTTTTCAGATATTCGCTTAATATATATATACATATACATATATATATTTTACATAAGATCAAGCTTAGATCACAAAAAATGTCAATGTGCTTGTGTGTTTTAGAGATTGATTAAAACGGTATCTGTTTTATGACTTGTTATGTAATATTTGGAAATAAACATGTGTGTGTATTTCATTCTGATCTTTCATTACATATGAGTGAGTATAATTTAAATATTTAATATTTATAAAGTATTTTTAATTATGTTATTACTAATTTTATATATTAATAATTAAGAGACAACAGCGCTAAATATCCTAATTAAATATCTTCTCAATTAAATCTAACAAGGAGAGGTCACGACATGGAAAATTCAGATCGGGACGAAACTCCGCAGGATTGTAGTATAATATATGTATTAAATGAATAAAATATTCTTTTATATATATGGCGTGAGTACGATTTTAACTCTTATTTATCCTTTTAAAAATATCATGTATTCAAAAATTTCAATATTTTTTATAACTTCAGAGTAGATATAGGTAAGTAAAGTTCGCTTACCTGTAAATCTTCTTACATAAAGAAAATGTTTATCTTACGTTCCGAGTTTTCTATCATTTCTCTCTTTCTTTCCATATTCACTGGAATTGAGCACATTTTTATCCTGAAAATAAATCTGGAAGCATTTTCAAGTTATTCACTAGTTATTAAATATTGAAGAAAAATTAATTGTGAACATGTATTTCATCTGGAGTATTTATTAGAATATATGCTGTGTTTTAGAGCGAGCCAAAGGCTCGTCCTTTTAAGAGAAGCACTTACATACATATACTGAACAGTTTTTACAGAAGCGAAAAAAGATATAAGGGAAGATACACGTACTTTGAGAAAACCGCAAGGAGTGACAAAAATGCGGAAGTTTTATACATCTACACGCATACTAAAATTAGAGTCTTTTAAATGAAAAAGTTTCTAGATTAACTATAAAATATGAGTTTCAGAGTCTATAATGTTCTAACATCCCCACTTAGACTCGGAAAGTCCTATTATTTTAAAAGTTCACTTCTATGTTTGACAAACACAGTTCTAGGCAAAGCCTTCGTGAGGATGTCAGCGATCATAGTCTCTGAACTTTTATAAACCATTTCAATTCTCTTTTCTTTAATGTTGTCACGAAGCAAATGATATCGCAGATCAATATGCTTCGTTTTATGATGATGTTTATCGCTTTCTGCCAATTTGATGCAGGGCATATTATCCTCATACAAAGTTATTGGTTCTTCTTGGTGTAAATCTAATTCGTGCAATAAATTCTTGATGTAGATCAGTTCTTGTGCAACATTTGCTGCCGATACATATTCTGCCTCAGCGGAGGACATAGCTACACAACTCTGTTTCCTTGAGCTCCATTGGATGGGATTTCTTCCTAGCAGAAATAAATTTCCTGCGACTGATCTTCTGTCTGATACATCATTTGCTCAATCTGAATCTGCATATGCCCTCAGGATAGGCTTTTCCTTATTGCTAAATGTTAATTTGAGGTTAATTGTTGTTTTTAGATAGCGTATGACCCTCTTAACCGCCTCCCAATCCTTTGATCTGGGACACTCATTCCTTCGACTTAGAATCCCCACTGCAGCGCTAATATCCGGTCGCGATACCGTGGCTATATAGAGTAGCGCACCGATAGCTTGTCGGTATTGGGTGTTGTGCGATAGAAGGTTTTCATTATCGACCAGCTTTATGTAGCCTGGCTCCATGGAAGTATCTGTCGGTTTCACATTTTCAAGCCCAAATTTGGTAATTAGTTCCATTATTTTGTTCGTCTGGTCGAGCGTTATCGTGCCTTTATTTGGTCTTTCTAAATTTATACCTAGATAATACTTAGCTTCGCCTAAGTCTGTCAACGGATATTCTTCCTTTAATTTGTCTATTAACATGTTTATAAATTTATTTTCACCCGCAATCAATAAATCATCAACATAGACTAGAACATATGTTGTTGAATTATTTTGTTTCCTTTTATAAAGACATTTATCGTACTGGCTTTGATTGAAACCTAATTTGCATAATGTATCATTTAATTTCTGATTCCAAGCCCTCGCGGCCTGCTTTAAGCCATAGATGGCCTTTTTCAACTTACAAACCTTATGCTCTTCGCCTGGTGCAGCATAACCCTCAGGTTGCTGCATATACACATCCTCCTGTAATTCCCCATGTAAGAAAGCCGTCTTAATATCAACGTGTCTTAAACTTAAATTCTTGTACAGAGACATTGCTAGAAAACTTCTTAAGGTTGTGTGTGAAGCAACAGGTGCAAAGGTTTCATCATAATCAATGCCATATTTTTGGGAAAAACCTTTAGCGACCAATCTTGCTTTATATTTTTCCACTAGATCCTGACTATTGAGTTTTGCTTTAAATGCCCATTTACTACCTATTACTTTAGTTCCTGGCAAGGCTTCTACTAATTCCCATGTATCGTTTTCCTTAAGTGAGTTTATTTCATCTAATGTGGCTTTAATCCAATTTTCTTTCTCTACGGGATTTTTCATACTCATTATATCGTCCCAACATTTCGGTTCTTCAATTCTTTTATTGTTTACTGTGAACGTAAATCTATCTGGTGGTACCCCCCTATTAGAGCTTTGCGATCTTCGCGGTATGTCCTGTAAATTATCTGACAAACTGCTATCATCTGTATTTTCTGCTTCCGAATCTATTATCTGCAGTTTTGGTGATAATTTTATGTTATCAGGTCTTTCATCATTATTTTTTAATGTTTCATTATTTAATATTTCTTTATTTTCACGTTCTACAAATTTTACAGTACGACTTATAATTATGTTTTTACCATTCGTACAGATTCTATACCCTTTACTTCTATTATCGTACCCTAGAAATATACCTTGCTGGGCAGTATCATCTAATTTTCCCCTGTGTACCTTTTGTACATAGGCATAGGCACTACAACCGAAGGGTTTTAATTTTGATAGGTCAGGTTTTCGACCCGTCCATAATTCATAGGGTGTCGATTCACACGCGGAAGTCGGGAGTCTATTCTGTAAGTAAACAGCGGTATTAATTGCCTCACCCCAGAAAAAATTCGGTAAATTTCCATCTTTTAATAAGCAACGTGCCATCTCAACCAAAGTTCGATTTTTACGCTCAGAAACGCCATTCTGAGGAGCCGAATAGGGGACTGTGAATTGATGGTCTATGCCTAATTTTCCTAAATATTCATCGAATTATTTTCCGGTGTATTCCCCTCCATTATCTGAGCGGATTGCCTGCAAAGTTCTCCCGAACTTATTTGAAGTCATTGCTATGTATTGTTTCAATATTGATAAAACTTCGTCCTTATTTCTTAAGAAGTATATAACGGTGAATCGACTAAAGTCGTCTATAAATTTAAAAAATAATACTTTCCACCGACCGTGGGGGTTTTCATCGGCCCACATAAATCGCTGTGAATTAACTCTAAAACTTTTGTTGCCCTAAATTGAGCCTTTTTGGGATAAGGATTGTCGGTTAATTTAGATAATATGCAAGTTTCGCATACATTATCATGTTTGCAATCATCTAGTTTTATCCCGGTTGCCATATTTTTGTTTACTAACTGTTTTATGTGATTAATATTTCTATGACCCAATTTAACATGCCATTTGTCTATGCAGTTTTTATTTTCACATGTTTTCCCTACGTTTATGGTGTGTTTTGTATCAGAATTTATTTTACATTCATATAAATTATTGTTGATATACCCTTCAATACATGTTTCGCCTTCATGCATTATTTTGCATGATCTATCTTTAAATACTGCCATACATCCATTTTCTGTTGCCCCTTTCATAGATATGAGATTTGTCTCAATATCCGGTACATACAAGACATTTTTGAATAGTATGGTGTTTTGTGTATTATTTGAATTTATGGTATGTAATTTTACAGATCCATGTCCAAACGATTTTATTTCCTGCCCATTTGCGATTGTGACACACGAGGAGCTAGGCTAGAATTAATAAAATTTAATACCTTATCGGATTTAATTTTATCAGTTACCGAAATCTGTGTTTTGTCTGCGTTATCTCTATCATGAGAGCACATCGCAGATCTAAAGGGCTGTCTGTTATTATATCTGATATTTTGTTTGGATCTCACATTATTTTTCCTTTTAAGAATCCAGCACTCATCAATATTATGGTTGTTTCGTTTACAAAACTTACAGAATTTCATGTTTTCATTTTTTGTTTTAGTTATTTTCAAAGCTGAAATATTGTTTTCCTTTTTATGTTCATCTCTTTTTAAGTGTTCGTTGATTAATTTTGATCGGATAAACTCCGGAGAAAGGTCTGCTTCGTCTCTACTCTCCAAAGAGGTAATTAATACGTCATAAGATGGTGGCAGCGAACATAGCATTAATGCTGACAGATGGTGATCATCAATCTTTTCTCCGATTGCTATGAGTTTATCTCGCGTTTGATATATTTTTGTTATGTGTTCTGTCATGTCACCTCCTTCAGTTAATTTAATGGAGTATAATTTACGAAGGAGAAAAAGTTTGCTTGAGAGCGATGACCTTTCATGTATTTTTCTAAGAGCTTCCCAGCATTCACGAGCTGTGGAGAGAATCTTAACATTTATTATTTGGTCGTTATCACTAATAAATTGATAATTGCACGCGCTTTACGATCCTTTGATCTCCATGCATCTGTGATGGGTGTAGGAGGTTCATCAGTTATTACAACGAATAAGTCATCTTTTTGAAGTAAATTTTCGATTTTGAATTTCCATATATCATAATTGTTTGTATTTAGCGGTTCAATATTAGTTTCTTTAAACAGGTTCATTTTGTTTATTTATTTTCACCAAGAATAGTTTATTAGAAAAACAGTTTGTTTTAGTATTTGTTAATATATAAGTATATAAATATCAATTATTTCTTTTTATAATTCTATTTTGAGATCAGTCTCATAATCTATTAAATGAATAAAATATTCTTTTATATATATGGCATGAGTACGATTTTAACTCTTATTTATCCTTTTAAAAATATCATGTATTCAAAAATTTCAATATTTTTTATAACTTCAGAGTAGATACAGGTAAGTAAAGTTCGCTTACCTGTAAATCTTCTTACATAAAGAAAATGTTTATCTTACGTTCCGAGTTTTCTATCATTTCTCTCTTTCTTTCCATATTCACTGGAATTGAGCACATTTTTATCCTAAAAATAAATCTGGAAACATTTTCAAGTTATTCACTAGTTATTAAATATTGAAGAAAAATTAATTGTGAACTTGTATTTCATCTGGAGTATTTATAAGAATATATGCTGTGTTTTAGAGCGAGCCAAAGGCTCGTCCTTTTAAGAGAGGCACTTACATACATATACTGAACAGTTTTTACAGAAGCGAAAAAAGATATAAGGGAAGATACACGTACTTTGAGAAAACCACAAGGAGTGACAAAAATGCGGAAGTTTTATACATCTACACGCATACTAAAATTCGAGTCTTTTAAATGAAAAAGTTTCTAGATTAACTATAAAATATGAGTTTCAGAGTCTATAATGTTCTAACACTATGAGGGTAACAACATATTAAAGCAGTAGGATCCACTATCTACAAAATTTCGAGAAAAAAGCATTTAAAGTTTCAGTAATCTTTAAATACAAGTTATTTCGTAAGCGAGCAAGCGGCCCAGTGGTGTGATCCTAACGCGCAAGTCTGCTAGCCAGATGACTTGGGTTCGAGGCTACCTCGAGACAATTTTTTTTTTTCTTCTTTAACTTTTTATGTAATCTAAATTTTTTATTTATTTTTACTTTATTTTACAATTCAATTCAAAATTTGAAAATTTTAATAAAATATTATTTAATTTTTTTGAATATAAAATAAATAATTTTTTCTATTTTTAATATTTATAACTTAAAAATACAATAAATTTCTATAACTTAAAAAATAAATTTTAGCTTTATTTTAACTGTAAAATAAGGTAAAACTAAAGAAACTGTTTTTGATTATTTATCGAAATATATTTTATTTTATTTTAGGTATGCTTGAAACAATAGTACATTTTGTTTAAAAAAAATAATAATAATAATAATAATACAGAAAAATGATCATTTTAATTGCATATATAATTACTATCCAGATTAAATAATTACTTCTCCAATCAATACAGTTTCTTGAAAAATTATAGTATAGGATTACGATGCTATTAAATTATTACAGGTAAAGAAATGTTATCTTTAAATGTAGATTTTAAATGTTAATGAACATCGTTTCTTTTTCGATAACGACTTCCTTTTGTTTTTTATCCTTCCTTGCACGAAATAAAATCCACCTGTCCTTTATTATTAACAAGCTAGAAGCGTTTACGTAATTTATACACATTCAAACAAAATAAGGAAGCTCAAACCAAGATTTAAGTAACACCTGCTAACTATGTTACACATTTGTTTACAGCTTGCTTATTTTTTAATTATTTAAATATTTGTCTGTTTTTCTTTATGTTTCTTATTTAGGGTTTTGTAAAACTAAACTTTATTTTTTAAGTTATAGAAATTTATTGTATTTTTAAGTTATAAATATTAAAAATAGAAAAAGTTATTTTATACTCAAGAAAATTAAATAATTTATTAAAATTTTCAAATTTTGAATTGGATTGTAAAATAAAGTAAAAATAAATAAAAGGTTTAGATTACATAAAAAGTTAACGAAAAAAAAAAAAAATTGTCTCGAGGTAGCCTCGAACCCAAGTCGTCTGGCTAGCAGACTCGCGCTTTAAGATCACACCACTGGAGCTCTTGCTCGCTTAAGAAATAGCTTGTATTTAAAGATTACTGAAAATTTAAATGCTTTTTTCTCGAAATTTTGTGGATAGTGGGTCCTACTGCTTTAATATGTTGTTACCCTCATAGTATACTACAATCCTGCGCAATTTCGTCCCGATTCGAATTTTGCATGTCGTGACCTCTCCTTGTAAGTGTAATAGGAAATGTATCTCATAAAATAAATCCACCACACATTAGAATGTAAAAATGGAGGGAAAAGAATCAAAAACCCATAGAAAAAAGCGTGGTACGAGGGAAAAAAAAAAAAAAAAAAAAAAAAAAAAAACTCACAATGTCAAGTGTGTAAGAAAAAAAAAAAACATCAGAAGGAATAAAAGGACAAAATTGACTAGGAAGGGTCGGGCTAGGAGCCCTGAAGTTATCGTCAAGGGTTTAATATATCTCGCCTAGTATGTGACTTATGCAAATATTCGTACAAATATTTGCATGTCCTTTTCGAAGTATTGTATTATCTTCGCATTTAAAATGGTTTTTCACTCGTTAAAAAAAAATAAGAGGTTTTCTTTTTCCATTATTTATTTGTATGTTTATTATTATTATTTATAGTTTAAGGAACTAGTTAAATTAACATCTATATCATCTTTAATGTCTGTTGTGTACTATCTGAAAAGAAAAAAAAAGTATATCTTTCAAATAAAATTGTACGAAGAAAAATGAAAATCGATTAAAAATCCAATTAATCGATTAATGAACTACGATTAACACAGTTAAAACTGTTAATCGATTCCCACCCCTAAACAATACATTTCAATATTTTTATGATTTTTACAGTAGAAAGATTTTTAAATATAACTGTCAAAAAATTCTGTCCTAAAACGTAATGCAATGGCATTTTTTTTTTTTTTTTTTATTGTTGTTGTCCCTGTAAACAAACTAGTTGTACAGGACCTATTAATGTCATTTTAAATGGGGAACATTCCATAGGGAAAATTTTTATAAAAATAAAACTCATGGAACACAATGCTTTCGAATGCTTTTGGGTGTCCCTGTGCAAAAAACAGAAGTGATATTCACTACATTTTCAATTTAAAACATCCGATAGTGAACTTCAATAAAATATATCAGTTTCGAGAAATTCCATAAGTATTTACAGGAGTTAGAGCGCTGGCAGACAGACAGACAGACAGACAGATGGACAGATACACAAACTGAAATCATATTCACACTTAAAAATGTTAGAATGTGTTAAAAACGCTTAATGTAAACGAAAGTACAATTCTAGCAAATTTTTATTAATAGCTATTAGTATAAATGGATATTATTGTGTCACCCAGTAAACCTAATGCTAATCATGCTATATTCTATGCAAAGCATTTTTTTGTGCATATAAATAACATATTTCAATTTCCTGAAACTTCGTGGAAAGTATAGTTATTAAAATTTGATTGATAGAAATATCTCTCATAGAACGCAATGCTTTGGAATACTTTTGAGTGTCTCTGTATATAAATCGGTGGTGGTATTTCCTCCATTTTATTCAGGAAACATCCAATAGGGAAATTGAATAACGTATTTCAATTTCATTAAGATATGTCTGCAGTAAAGGTATGAAAGTATGGTTTATAGAAATACCTCTCATAGAACACAATGCTTCTAAATACTTTCGGGTGTCCCTGTACACAAACCAGTCGAGGTATAAACTCCATTTTCAATAGGGAACGTCCGATAGTGAACTTGAATAACATATTTCAATTTCATTAAGGTATGTCTACAGTAAAGGTATGAAAATAAGGTTTAAAGAAATACCTCTCATAGAACACAATGCTTTGAAATACTTTCGGGTGATCCTGTACACAAACCAGTCGAGGTATAAACTCCATTTTCAATAGGGAACGTCCGATAGTGAACTTGAATAACATATTTCAGTGTCAAGAAATTCCATAAATATTTACAGGAGTTAGAGCGCGGACAGACTGACAGACAGACAATCCGTAGTCATTAACATATTTCAACCTTGTTGGAAAGTGTTAAAAAAGACTTGGGAAAAAAAAAAATGCATTTCCTGATATATTTTCTGAATTGCATAGAATTAATTTTCTTTGTGCATTTAGTGTATACTTTTTTAACACTTTCCAACAAGGTCGAAAAGTGTTAATGACTTCGGTTTGTCTGTCTGTCTGTTTGTCTCTCCGTCTGTCTGTCTTTCCGCGCTCTAACTCCCGTAAAAATTTATGGAATTTCTTGAAACTGATATATGTTATTCAAGTTCACTATCGGATGGTCCCTATTGAAAATGGAGTTTAAACCTCTACTGGTTTGTGTACAGGAACCCCTGAAAATATTTCAAAGCATTGTGTTCTGTGAGAGGCATTTCTATAAACCATCTTTTCATACCCTTACTGTTCCAAAATCTTAATGAAATTGAAATATGTTATACAAGTTCACTATCGGATGTTCCCTGTTCAAAATGGAGGTAATACCTCTACTGGTTTATGTACAGGGATCCCCGAAAATATTTCAAAACATTGTGTTCTATGGGAGGCATTTCTATGAACCATATTTTCATACCCTTACTGTATACAAATCTTAATGAAATTGAAATATGTTATTCCAGTTCACTATGGGATGTTTCCTGTAAAAAAATGGATTAAATACCACCACTAATGTATATACAGGGGCACCAGAAATTATTTCAAAGCATTGCGTACTATGAGAGGTATTTCTATAAATCATATTTTCATACCTTTACTGTACACATATCTTAATGAAATTGAAATATGTTATTCAAGTTCACTATTGGATGTTTCCTGTATAAAATGAATTTAATACCATCACTGTTTTATATACAAGAACACTCGAAAGTATTCTAAAGCATCGCGTTCTATGAGAGATATTTCTATAAATCCAATTTTAATAACTTTACTTTCCACGAAGTTTTAGGAAATTGAAATATGCTATTTACATGCACAAAAGAATGCTTTGCATAGAATATAGCATGATTAGCATTAGACTTACAGGGTGACACAAAAATATTCTGTTATATTAAGAGCTTTTAAGTATGAATATGATATCAATTTGTGCATATGTCCATCTGTCCGTCTGTCTGTCTGTCCGCACTCTAACTCCCGTAAATATTTATGGAATTTTTTGAAACTGATATATGTTATTCAAGTTCACTATCGGATGTTCCCTATTGAAAATGGATTTAATACCTCTACTGGTTTGTGTACAGGGACACCCGAAAGTATTTCAAAGAATTGTGTTCTATGAGAGGTATTCCTATAAACCATATTATATACCTTTACTGTACAACATTTTCATGAAATTGAAATATGTTATTTAAGTTCACTATTGGATGTTTTCTAAATAAAATAGACTACATACCACCACTAGTTTATGTACAGGGACACTCAAAAGTACTCCAAAGCATTGCGTTCTTTGTGAGATATTTCTATAAATCAAATTTTAATAACTTTACTTTCCACGAAGTTTTAGGAAATTGAAATATGTTATTTATATGCACAAAAGAATGCTTTGCATAGAATATAGCATGGTTATAATTAGATTTACAGGGTGACGCAAAAATATTCAGTTACATTAAGAGCTATTAATAAAAAATTGCTAGAATTGTACTTTCGTTTACATTAAGCGTTTTTGACAATTTCTATCATTTTTTTAGTATAAATATAATTTCAATTTTCATATCTGTCTGACTGTTCTTCTGTCCGTCTGTCTCTCTCTCTCTGTCTGTTTTTCTGTGCTCTAAATCCCGTAAATATATATGGAATTTCTTTAAACCGATATATTTTATTCAAGTTCACTATCGGATGTTCCCTATTGAAAATGGAGTGAATACATCTTCTGGTTTGTGTACAGGGACACCCAAAAGTATTCGAAAGCATTGTGTTCTATGAGAGGAGTTTCTATAAACCATATTTTAATACCTTTAATGTATCGAAACTTTAATGAAATTTTAATATGTTATTCAATTCCCTATCGGATGTATCCTATGTAAAATAGAGTACATTTCTAACTGGTTTGTGTACAGGGGCACTTGAATGTATTTCAAAGCATTGTGCTGTGTGAGAGTTATTTTTATAAACCAAATTTTAATAATTTTATTTTCCACAAAGCTTAATGCAATTGAAATATATTATTCATATGCAAAAAAGAGTGCCTTCTATGTAATATAGTAGGGTTAGCATTCGATTTACAGGGCCTCACAAAAATAATCAGTTACATTAAGAGCTATTAATAAAAATTTGCTGGAATTGTACTTTTGTTTACATGAGCGTTTTAACACTTTCTTATAATTTTAGTGGGAATATGATTTCAATTTGTGCATCTGTCTGACCGATTGTCTACCTTTCTATCTGTTTGTCTCTGGCTCCTATCATCCGTGAATATTTTGAGAATTTTAAAAAAATGATACACTCAAGTTCCCTATGGAATGTTCTCGATTTAAAATGTAATTGTAGGTCCTTTACAACTATTTTGTTTACAGGGACAACAATAACAACAATAAAAAAAAGCCAATGTATTACGTTTTAGGACAGAATTTTTAAAAGTTATATTTAAAAAACTTTCTATTATAAAAATCATAAAATCATTGACATGAATTAGTAATATTCTAAAATATTGTTTTGTATAGAATATGATATGATTAACTTTCAGATTTACAGGGCTACAGTAAAATATTCAGAGAGATAAGAAGCTGTAAGTATAATCTAACGGCTGCATTTTCCTTTACGTTAAGCTTTTTTAACACTTTACAAAATGCCTAAGAGTAGTTTTAAAATCAATTAGTCAATCTGTATGTTTTTCAGTCCTTCTGTCTCTTGTGTGATAATGTAGGGAAATAATATTAAAAGTTATTCGATACAACAACTGCGTACAGTTGGAAAGTGTTACTAATCAATGCGTACTGCATGTTTTTTCTTTCTTGTCTGTGATAAAATCATCTGCATTTATCATGAAAAATAATTTTAATAATCAATTTGCACTGCGTGAATTTGTATAGGAATATATAGAAGAAAGTCTTGTGATGGCCCCAACGTACTAGTGTATTTGATAAATACGAATTGCATATAATAAAAATAAAATGAAATTCTGACAAATGAATGTGATTTTAATATTGAAATTGAATTCTTTTATATAATAAAGTTCTATAATTAGAAAAACAGTCTGTTGTTAAAAATTTAATAATTTTTTAATTACGTTAATAACTTGATGTGGCACTCATACGACTTTCTTTTATTCTGCATTTCAATATTTTAAAGATAGGTTGCAGATTAAGGGGTAAAATAATAAGAACTGTATACTGTATACTAACATAAATCTATGTGAAAGGGGCTGCCGCCTCCCCCATCCCTTCGTTTGAAAATAGTAAATACATTTATATAGACTTCAAAACTGTTAAGTTATTTTAAGTTACGCTGATAACAGACATTCAGGATTAAATGTTATAAAACTTGACATTAGTATTTAAAGAACAGCGTAATTATACAAAAAGCAAACTCTGAAAATTTAACTTGAAGAAATACTTTACTAATCGCGTGGGTATGATAAATTAATTTTCATTCCTAAACAGTATCCTGAATATGGTAAAATATAGTAAGGAACTTCCCCCAATTACATTCAATAGAAAATAATGCTTTTGCTTAATTATTGGTGGATCTGTATGCTATCTATAAATTATATACACATCACATTAAGCACGTGAATATAATCCTACATTAATCGCACACAGCACAACCTGATATGCATTTCTGGCAATTTCCCAGGGTTTAAGTTGAGTAAAAATTTTCTTTAGCAAAAAAGCTTAAATCAGAAAAAGAGCTTTAGCAAAATGCTAAAATGCCAGAAACAGTAGAAAAAGATGAATATCAGTTTACACATTATTCTAAAACGCCACGATATGTTTGATTTTCATTTGTAAATTAAACTTAAAAGTTTATAATCAGGTCTTTAAAGAGTTATACACAGAAGGTAAAAATTTTTTTTATTTGAAATGAAAAACAAAAAAGTAATTAATAATTGTACTTACCACTGTAACCAGATCAATTTGAATATAGTTCAAGCATATATTTTAACACCTTTATTGGCAGACATGAAAAATATTAATCTTTTCAGATTATTACTTTATATTGTAAACTTTTTTAAAGCAATATGAACATCTTAGATACGACATATATTCTTTTTCTGGAGATATAATTATCACTATAGCATGTAACACTACATTAAGCTTATACTGTATCTGAAAATAAAATATAACTTACACACACAAAAAAAAGTAATATAAGTGAAATTTGTTTATTACTATTCAAAGCTTTTTGGTTTACAATTTATAATTTTTCTTTCTTTCATATTAGACCACTTTACAAATGCATCATGTTTATTTACAAATTGATTTCCTGTATGCGATTCTTATGCGTAGTTCTGTGTTTGATTTTCCTTATATGCACGAACTGATGGATTTTTCTTGATCAAAGTTGCGATTTTTTTTTTCTATAAAAGATTCGTTATAATATTTTCGCCAAAGATTTTCTTTTTTTCAATTTGTGTTTAGTAAGATGCTTTAGCAAAAAAGCGAAAACCCGTTATTTCATTTTCGCATTTTGAATATGTCTTTTAGCATTTCGCGAAAAATGCTACCGTAGTGGAAACACTGCAATTTCCTAACATAAGCTCAGTATATTCTAAATAATTTGGGTAGCCCTGTAAACAAATGATGAAAGATTTTTATAGCTGATTCCACACAAAACATGTTTTCATGCATATAAGAAACGAAAAGTTTGGTGTTCCAATATGATACAGATTTAAGATAGCGAGTTTCAAATTCCTGCTACTATTTGTTCTTGAGATATGCTGATAACAGACACACACAGAGATACACACACAGACCAACCGCTTACGACATGATTTTCAGATTCAGTTACCTCAAAACCTGTGAATATAACAAAAACTCACTTTCGAAAATTTCACCAAAAAACAGTACTTTCTTTACCATATATATGGGTGAGAGAAATTAAAATTTTGAACTGTAGACAATAATTACTCTAATAGTAATATAATCACATTGTATACAAAGGTGGTCTAAAAATTCTAAATTGAAGTGCAGAAGCAATATAGTTCACTTTATTATGACATACTGAAATCTCTAGTTGTCAACTTTTTTACAATTTGTTTACTGAATTAACCCAAGAAACGTAATTTTCAGCGCCTCGATTTGGAATCCTTTTAATGTCATGAATATAAAAATAACACATATGGATGAGATTTATAAATAATTTGAAATGATAAAAGCTTTTATAATTTTGAACACAAGCCTTAAAAAAAAAAAAAAAAAAAAAAAAAAAAATGAAGAAGAAGAAGAAAGAGCGAGCGAGTGAGAGAGAGAGAAGAAGAAAAAGACAAGGGCATTTAAAGAACATTTAAAAGATAAATACAATTTTAAAGTTTTAGACACACTTTTATAAATCGCAAATTTAAAGCATTTTACATGGGTCCACAGGAAATTTTACTTGAATAAATAATGTCTGTAGGTTAATTATCAATTATGTATCAATAAAGGAGGCGAAATTTATTACAGATTGTCGATTATTTATATCATTACTTTTTAATAGTACTCTTTTGTAATGTTTATATGGAATTAAATAAGATGAAGATTATTATTTGTAAATAAGGGTATGAAAATTATTTATGTCCCATATTAAATTAGCAGCTATAACTAATATCTATCATCTTAATCGCGTGGACTAGTGAAAATCGACAATCAATTTATTTATTTATTTTTTTTAATGATTTATGAACTGTTTTTATTTTTTTTTAAACGCCGACTTAAATATTTAGAAGATGAAGCTAGGTTGTCTATTGTTTTATTATTATAATAAAAAATTAAAGACTTTTCAACGTACAGAAATAGGTAAATAAATAAATAAACAAAATAAAATCTTTTAAGTGGTCTTGTCCAAATTAAGAACGCAATCGACTTTTAATTATTTTCATAACTGAAAAAAAAAAAAAAAAAAATCTTTCACAAGCACTTGCGTACATGAAAAGATTTATACATACTTGTAAGCAGGGTTTAAACTGCCATTAGTTTTCTTTAGCATTTTTGCTAAAAGGTATCATATTTTGCGAAAACATGTTGGTCAGAATTTCGCTGAAAAGCTAAAACTGGATAACTGCATAAAATATCTCTATATAATAACTTGGTATTTATTTATTTATTTATTTATTTTTTATTTATTTATTTATTTATTTATTTATTTATTTATTTATTGTAATATTTGCAGGCAAAAACTACGAAAGGACTGAAATTTTTGGGAATGATTATTTATATAGTAACTTGAATTTATTTTTAATTTTTAATGATTGAATTTAAATGCAAAAATATTTAAAAGTATGTCAGAATTCAGAATTTGCTTCTTAGCACTAGTATTTCACGATTATCTACCACACTACACTTTACATAATTTTTAAATTGTTTTTCATTTTACACATATGATATGAGTACCTCTTTTTCTATTGTTAAAATCAAAACACAGTTTCCCTGATTCATATTTTTAAAGTCACAAATATGGATGCTTGGTTAAAATCATCATTAAACAAAACGAATATAAAATAAAACTGAGGATAACAAAGCTAAGTAAAAGAAATCAATGGTATCCAAAGAATTAATTAACTTTCGAAAAAGCTAAAATAGTGCTTGCCCATTTTCGCTAAAATGCTAAAGTAATTTTTTTGCCAGATTAAACCCTGCTTGTAAGCTATACATATATAATGGTATATACATTGGCCCATAAGAGTTAGCTTTGTGCAGTAACTCTAGAGCACAGCTCATGCATGTTGCACATTTTCTTTTAGCTTTGTTCTTCAAATATGCTGATAACATACATAGACACCCCCAGAACAACCACTGTAAACCTGATTTTCGAATGCAGGAGACCTCAAAACGTGCAAATATATTAAAAATACCGTTTAAAAAATGGGAGCAGAAAACAACACTTTCTCTGCCATACATGGGTAAGAGAAAATAAAAAAGAAGAAGAAAGAAAGAAAGAAAGAAGAAACAGAAGCAAAAATATTGCAATATTTTAAAACTTCAAGATATTCTCCCTTAAGAAAAAGGGGCCAAACAGCTTCCGAGCAGTTTTACGCTTGAAGTTGATAGATGTGGGGTGCCGGGCTCGTCGAGATCCCAGGTTGCGCTCGTCGCTCTAGCCCTTCAGAGTTTTCCATGGTTTTCTCCTAAACTTGCCTAAATACGAGCTAGAATAACTTAGAAAGACCCCAATGGAGGGCACTCTCCCTCAGACCTGGGACCCTAGTGCGTTAAATCGATCTTAATCCCCACAACCCAACCCTTAAGAAAAAGGAGGGGGTATTAATAAACGTTTCGCTGTTTACTACTTACTGTTAACTAGACGAGGCCTGCCCTTTACGCATAGCATTCAGGGTACATGCACCGCGCCCTACTCTAGTTCCACTGTTGTAAAGATTAATTTAATTGCTTGAAAAGAAAAGAAAAAAAATATATATATAATTGTTTTCGAAGAATTGAGAGAATAAAACATTCTGATAATAAGTATCTTTAATGCATGCTTTAATGCAGAAATTTTCACGTATTTATGGCAAATCACTAGTCGGAAAAAACTGAAAACCCACAGATTTCAAATGCAAGTACCCGACGTGAAAACTGCGATGTTCAACTAGGTGCAAACTTGCGATCTATGCTTCCGCAATTCGGAAGTGTGGCCTCCACTGAAACACAAAAAATACTATGGGCCAAAAGTTAAGCAATATTTTGAGATTTTTATGGACCAATGTGTGTACTGTATAAGTTTTTGTACTATTCTATCATTTGTTTAGATGGATGTTCATTGTCCTCATATGTTCCTTCTCACTATTTTTTTTCTGAAGAATTAAAATTTAGCACCAATAATGCAATTTTTTTCCTTTTCATCTGGCCCACAGCCTACATAATTTGGCATTGGCCCACCCGGCGATCGCCGGGTAGCCGGGTGGGCCAGTCCGCCCCTGCCGTATTTCTAATTCTTATAGCCATAAAGTGCAGTGCTGCGTCACAAACTTTTAACCCGTTAAGGGTTTTTTGTATTGATAATTATTTACTCGGCAAAATAAAGAGAAAGTATTTTCTTATCACTTTCTAAAGATTCAAAATAAGAGATTTATTTTATTTACATTTTATGTACTCATGTTTTAATTATTTTTTCCAAAAAATAATTTTGAAATATCGTATGTACAATGCCCCTTGTTTGAACTATATTTTTTGTTTAAGTGCAATTGAAATATTTGATATTTAGATATATTTGAGTAAAATTAATTAAACTGTAACGCTAATTTAGTGAGTAAAACATAAAAATATTTTTCTTTATTTATAAATTTATTTTTACTTAAATAATTGAAGTTAAAATTTATACAGCCATTGCCTATTGAAATGATATAAATATTTAAATATTGATTTTCACTAATGTGATAAAATTTGTTTGATTTTATTAAATTAAACGGGAACTTATTTTAATGATATTAGATTTTTTTTTTTTTTTTTTTTTTAAAGAAAAGTATATAAATGTTTTATTTACACTGTATATACTAATTTCTAGAAAATTATTTGTATGTTTATATGAAAAGTACGTTTCTTAATTTTTTACATAAATATATGAATAATATATTGCTTTCTAAAATATATTAAGCTTTAAAGTTGTTTAGATTTACTAAGCCCAAAATATTAAATGGAAGTATGCAATTGTTTAGAATTATTCAAAATTATTATTAAAAAAAAAAAAAAAAAGATTCACAGCTACAGCTGACATTTTTATAATTTTAAAAGAAGAAAGTTTTTATATGATTCATTTATTCATTTTTTTCTAATTTAGTAAATAAAACATAAAAATATTTCTCTCTATATATAAACACATTTTTATTTAAATATTTGAAACTAAAACTTACAAAGTCATTGTCTATTGAGATGATAAAAATTATTTAATGAGTTTTTTTATATTAATATCATAAAATGTGTTTGATTTTATTAAATTAAATGTGAATGGTTTTTAAATAATGTTTTAACTTTTTACCCCCCCCCCCCCCCCAAAAAAAAAAAAAAAAAAAAAAAAGGTATATAGAAGTTTGATTTAATTTGTATATTAATTTCTAGAAAATTATTTGTAAATTTATATGAAAAGTACATTACTCAATTTTTTACATAAATGTATATGATGAATAATGCATTGCTTTTTAGAAAATATTCAGCTTTAAAATTGTTTAGAAGATTTACTATACCCAAAATATTAAATTAAATCATAAATTTAAATAATAAACATTAAATAAAAAAATTAAATTATGTATGAAATCGTTTAGAGTCATTCAAAACAATCACTTAAATATATATATATATATAATAATAAATAACTAGGTTCTGAAATACAGTTGAAATTTTCATAATTTTAAAATAATAAAGTTTGTATTTTATTCCGTTTTCACTTTATTTAAATTTGGATATGTGTGGGAAAAAGTAATTAATTTTTGTTTATATTCTATGTATTTTAAGCTTTGCTAACATTTCTTTAACTGAGTTTCCTTATTTCATAAATCATAACTATTTCTTAAAAAAAAAAAAAAAAAAAAAAAAAAAAAAAAGATTAAACACCTTTATTATACCAAAAAGGCACGCCATATTGTAACGAATACAAGAGCCACTCAACGACAGCCTTAGAGCTCTCGAAAAATAACGAAGATAAATATCGCTAAAATTTCGATCGCAACAGCCCAGAATACCAAATTATCGTTATATTCCGAAGATCGTTGAATTCCGAGGGAATATAACGAAGCGAACATGCCAGAATAGACCCACTGGAGCCTCAACGTCTGATCTGCACCACACATTACTTAACAGATATTTTTTTTATTTCTTTCTTTTTATATGATATATATATTGACACGCTACACAAACAGATGCGTTTCTGAGAGGAGCTGCCGCCCCCTCAACCATCGCTGTATCTCTCTCTCTTTCTCTCTCTCTCTATATATATTACTAGTAATAGACAGCCATGTATTAATTCCTTCTAACTCATAAATACTTGTACCAAATTTCATACAAAATGATTGCATAACATACCGGAAATATTTTGTGTAACCCTGTAAACTAATTACCAATTCTATGTCCACAGTTTTCCACAGAAAAACATGCTTTTAAACATTCTAATAACATTTCATTATATTTTATGGAGTGTAACCATGTTAAAATACACTTTTAAGAAATACCGTCTATAGACCGTAATGGTACAAAATTCTTTTGGGTGGTTCTGTACATAAATTAGTCTACACATACCTTTCTTTTTCTTTCTTTCTTTCTTATTTTTTAGAGAAAACAAACTATTAAGTAAAACACACTTAAAAATTTGTCCATAAACTCTAATGTCACGAAATTCTTTTGTGCTTTTCTGCAAACGAACCATAAGCGTTGTATACACCAGTAAAAACTATTCAACTTATTCTACGTCTTTCATGAATAACTGTTCGAAATTTGACATAATTTGTATGATTACGTGACATTGCCGGAACACTTTTGTAAGGTCCTGTACATTAATTATGAAGCCTAAACACACATATTTTCTACAGAAAACATGACTTTAAGCATCTCAGTAATGTGCGCTAATTTCATTTTGTTGGATGCAGAGTAACGATGTTAAAATGCGTTTAAACGAAATTTTCTCCTTAAGCCGTAATGATAAGAAAAACTTGTCCCTGTACACATTCTATAATCAATATAGACATAAAAAATTATACATCTCTTTCTATACAGAGCCTGAACGTGTGTACCAATTTGCAAGTCAACTGGCGGATTTTTGCGGCCGCTATTGCGGTACATACAAATTCTGTCCACAAGCCGTAATGGTAAGAAAAACTTTGAAGTGTCCTTGTACACGAACTACTAATAGAATACACACTCAAAATAATACATCAAATTTTCTGTGGCTCAAGAACATGTGTATAAAATTGTAAGTCAATGGCGTGATTTTTGCAGCCGCTATCGCGCGACAGACAGACACACAGACGGAACCCAAAATCTTTTTGAGTCTTCACAGAGAGGCCTTCACTGACGTTTCGGCAAATAATTTTCAAATTGTCTACAAATTATTTTGGTAATTATGTGATCACAGTGACAACTTTTTATCAACTTGAAATTTTGAATTTAAAAAAAAAAAGTTTTTTTCTGTAAACCCTACTGTGTAGACGCTGAAATGTTTTCTTTTATCAATTGACCCCTTTTCTGTTAATTATCTGAAAAAAAAAAAAAAAAAAGGTTTTTGGAGGGCCGAATTCACAACCATCGCATTATTAACACGATATTCTAACCAACTTATCTCACTTGTCTTTACACTTTTACATTTCTATCTCTAGAACTGATCTATTTATTGATTTTAATTAATTAGAAAAAAAAAAAAAAATCGGAAATCGGGCTTCGAATGACATCAGGAGAGGTCAATACGAACCTCCATGTAAATTTGTGTTGCTATGCGATCAGCCGTTTTCCTACAAAGCGTCGGACACATGGACACAAACATCTTCTTTTTCTATATATACAGTCGGGGAAAAAAAAAAAAAAAACAACACCCGCTCTAATTTCGTTATTAATTGACGCAGGAACATCTAATAGACATAATTCAACAGGAAATTAAAAGCACTTTCTGTATATGTCGTCAAATTTTGAATTAAGGGTCATCTACATATTGAAATGAGCGCCAACTTTGATTTTTTCCAATAGCAACAGCAACACCCAATTTGGACTTCATTTTCGAATTTCTGAGAGTCTGGCAGTGCGGAAAAGTATACTGTTTGTATACTTTATCTTTAGTATTTATAGAGTTATAATCAAAAATGTGTTAAGGGGTTATCTGCAAATATAGAAAAATAAAATTAAGATCTTATAAGAAATAAACAAAATTTTAATGTACCACACCGGAAATCTTTCAGCAAAAAAATAATCAAAAAATTAATAGAATGTTACCCTTTTATCCTGTTCCTTAATTATCCTGAATTCAATTTTTTAGATTTGTATACACTTCAGATCTTCAGAACTTTTTTAGATAATTTTAGGTCAATTTAAATACATTATACTTGCGATTAGTCCATACAGTACTCTTTGAAAGAAGTGCAATATTTTTCAAGTAAAAGTGTATATTATGGCTGTACTGATCACCAATAAAGCTTAAATTTTCTTTCGTAGGTGTAACATAATATACGAGATGAAATAATATAGATATATATATATCTATACAACAATGCATAAACAAAATCTTTTCGGATAAATTATTGTAAGGGTTCATGAAGTAAATATTAAACTATTTTAATCGCACTTACTAGTTTTGGGTCAGTTGAACTCTTTGGAACTGTACGATTCATTTTATAATTTCTATGAAAATATAATATCTTAATTAACCTTTTCGCGACTGCTGACGTAGATTCACGCAATTTGAAAATCTGTAACTCCGTCAGTGGGCGTTTCTTTCGTAATTTGTGTGTTACATTTTCTTAAGTGTGTACCCAGTGCTCATAATTTTGCAATAAAATATACAATGGATAGAAATATATTGATTAGAAAGAATATAATTATAATGTATATCCATTTGTAATATAATTGTGAATACAGAAAATTTATTCTGAAATATTTCATTTTGAGAGTAAAACGCCCGTAGGCGGGTCAAAAAGACAAACTGTCAAAAAGACAAAATCCTGCGGTCGCAAAAAGTGTTAAAATATATTTATAAAAGTTAAAGTATGTTTTTAAAAATGTATAAAGTTCAAATATATTAATAAAATTTTAAAGACTAAACTGCCCTTAAAATAATAATCCTCCCCCCTACAAAATATATAACTAAATAAATAAATAAAATAAAATAAAGCAATATATGAAGCAAATGATTAACCTTTTTTAACTATGACGGTAGTTAAGAAACGATTTTACAAGTCTGTCTTGCATTCCAATTCCATTAGTTTTTTATCGTTGACAATTTCACATGAAACCTATTTTTCTATTTAAAACAGTAAACCCCGCCTATTTAGTTAATTTTTTTTTTTATTCTAGTGTTCGTTTAAAAGATTCAAAATTTATCATCAATTAATCAATGAAGTAAATACCACTTGTGCATATTTTTGTCAACATAAAATAAGTGGTTTAACACGAATACTCAATGTCACATTTACTTTTCCATTTCTGTATTGTTTTGTTTTGAAGAACGATGAAGGCGTGGCTTGTCTTCTTTATAAAACAGGAATTCTTGATGCTAACACTAATGTCTAAAAATCATCATTTTTGTTTCATTTCTTTGCGTTTGACGTTGTTGTTATATAATTTGACCCGTAAATAAAAAATAAAAATATTTTGTTTAATTTTCTTTGTTATTTTTTAAGATTTGATTCGTTATCTCATGCAAAACTTTATAAGAGACGGCCCCCTAAACCACTCCAAAAGAAAGATTTATTTACATCTCGAAAACTAATAACTGGAATGAGCTGCAAATTTGCACACCCATATTTTTCAGCATTAGGATTCATTTTACGTGAAAATTAATATAGGTCATAATTCATAATTTTTATGAATATGAATTTATTAATATTTTTCAGAATTAAAAATATTTTTCAGAATCAAAAGTAACGATGGATTATGTATGGGTTTCTTCACTGTATCTCGTAAAACAAAAATTATATCGATAAAGGTATTTTTTGTGAAGATATTAATAAAAGTTTGAAATATGAATTTAACATTAGCACCTTCAAACTTTGAACGCTTATAACTCTGTGAAAAAATAAGTAAAATATACAACCAATATACTTTTTCGCGTTGTCGCGATCCCCGGAATTCAAATATAAAATAAAAATAGGGTGTTACCATTGAAAAAAATCAAAGTTGGTGCGCGTTTTATTATGTAGACGACCCCCAATTGAAAATTTCAGTTCTTTTTCTGAAACTACTCACAATTCCCCGTCGAATAATACCTATTACATTTTTCTACATCGATTAGCAACGAAGTTACGTTGAGTGTTGCGTTTTTTTCCCCCCGACTGTACAGTTGGTAACAAGAGTGTCCGAACACTAGCAAAAATTACTATGTAAAAAAAGTACACTATTCATACGGTTTTGTTAAATAAATCCTTATCGGATCATATTGTTAGACTGACTAAGAACAGTATTCGACAAGGATTTATTTAATAAAACCGTATGAAGTGTCCCTTTTTTATTTTTGCTAGTTTTCGGACACTTTTGCTACCGACTGTAGAAATTAAAATTATTATTTATATCAAAATTATTTTCCATGAGGAATTTAAACGATTTTCAACGCAGCGTAATGTAACACTAAATCAGTAAAAAAAAAAAAAAAAAAAAAAAAATCAGTTTTAGAGAAAATATATTAAGTAATGCTTTTTTTTTTTTTTTAATTAGTTAATTGAAAAAAATGGGTAACTTTGTTTTAAATTATCGCAGATCTATGCTTCTAGCATTCGTTTTAAAGGCACTGATCAGTTCCTTTGAAACATATTTATTTTGAAAATTTTCGCCTTTCAGGAAGTACTTCTCACTTATGTAAGTGATGCCCTACGTACTATACAAACAAAATAATTTTCTGGTTGACTATTACTGTTATGAATATATTTTTTTTTCAATTTCACATTGAAAAATTAAAAATAATTCTTATTGTATTCAGTCGAGGGAAAAAAAAAACCCGCAACACTCGACGTAATTTTGTTGCTAATCCATGCAGAAAAATGTAATTGGTACAGTCGGTAACAAAAGTGTCCGAACACTAGCAAAAATTCCTATGTAAAAAAAGTACACTTCATACGGTTTTGTTAAATAAATCCTTATCGAATCATGTTCTTACACTGACTAAGAACAGAATTCGATAAGGATTTATTTAACAGAACCATATGAAGTGTACTTTTTTTACATAGGAATTTTTGCTAGTGTTCGGACACTTTTGTTACCGACTATATGATTCGACGGGGAAGTACTTTTAGAAAATGAAAGGAATTTTTGAATTTGGAGTCATCTACAGATTAAAACGCACGCCAACATTGAATTTTTCAATGCTAATGCAAAATTTTTATTTATTTTTTTATGTTATAATTGAATTTTGGGAGCCGTGACAATGAGAAGAGAAAAGTACGTTGGTTGTATAAGGCGTTCAAAGTTTGAAGATACTAATATTAAATTCACATCGCAAACTTTTAGTAATATCTTCACAAAAATAACTTGTTGGATATATATATATTAATTAGAAACAGCGAAGAAACCCAAACATAATCCATCACTTTTGATTCTAAAAGATACTTTTAATTATGAAAAATTTTAGTAAATTCAAACTCGAAAAAATTATGAATTATGATTATGACCTATATTAATTTTTATATAAAATGAATCTTAATGCTGAAAAATATGGGTGTGCAAATTTGCAGCTCATTCCAATTACACTGGTCTACAGTGGTTCGGTAACAACGATCAAATTATTATTTTTATTATTAATTCCAATTTTTATTTAAATATCTGCAAGTAAAAATGTCCCACCACGTTACAATTTTCTGTTAGAGTATCAGAAAATGGCAATTTTTACGATTTTGTATCATTTTTACAGTATCACAGGTCGTAACCCTTCCTGCTGGCAACCCAGACTCCTGGCAACTCAAAGTCCTGGCAACCATGTTTGTTCCATTTTTTTTGTTAAAGTATCAGAAAATGGCAAATTTCACTTTTTTTAAAAAATGATTTTTACAATACAGTCGAGAGCAAAAGTATCCGAGCACTAGCCAATAATTCCGATGTCAAAATAGTACATTTAATACTATTTTGTTAAATAAATCCTTGTCGAATAATGTTCTTAGACTGACTAAGAGTATGACTCGACAAGGATTTATTTAACAAAGCAGTATTAAGTGTACTTTTTTTTAGATAGGGTTTACTGCTAGTGCTCAAAATTTTTGCTGCCGACTGTATCACACATGGTACCTTTCGTGCTATTAACCCTGCCTCCTGGCCATCTTCTCTGCTGGCAACCCCGTTTGGCAACCCTGTATTACTACCTTATCTTTTTTTTTTATTATTATTCTGGTATTCTAGTTAACAGATATTCTTTTTAAGTATGATTGTGCTGTTTTATAGTTAAAGTTTCATGTTCAAAATAGCAAGTTTTCAGTGTAGAACTTGTAAAACCGCACCCGACAAGTTTTGCTGTGTTTATGACCCATTCATATTAAAATCACAAGGTAGACATTTAACATGAGACGTAAAAAAGCATATTTTTTGTATTTTGGTTTTAAATAACAAATAATAACAATTCAATCATTTAGTGTATTTTCCATGTTTTTATGTTTTGCTTAGTCTACAATATGTATATTATCTCTATATTAACATTAAGTATTCCATGCTAAATTAATAATATTGACAGTATTAATGCATCTATTATTTTTTAATTCTGCACTACAGAATTAGTTGAAAATAACTAATTTCATTTCTGTTAACCCCCCCCCCCCCAAAAAAAAAAAAAAAAAAAAAAAAATGAATGTCGACTAGTGTTATTAGTTTTCAAGATATAAATAAATTTTTCTTTTGGAGAGGTTTAGAGGGCAATAAAGTTCATGCAAAGTCTGATAAAGTTTTGCATGAAATAACAAAGAAAATCTTAAACAATAACAGAGAAAATTAAACAAAATATTTTCAGTTTTCAATTATGGGTCTAGATCTATATATACAACAACAACGTCAAACAAACAAACAACAACAACAACAACAAAAAAGATTCTTTTAAGGCGTTGCTGATAACAAACCAGAATTCTTGTTTTCTAAAGAACAGGGTGGTTACAGACCCACCTTTTTTCTTTGATTCTTCCACCAGAATATTTATATGATAAATTTTACTTAATGGTGCAAACATACTATTAAATATTCCGAAAGAAAAATATTGGTGGAAGAATCAGGGAAAAAAAGCGGGTCTGTAACCACCCTGTTCTTTAGAAAACAAGATTTCTGGTTTGCTATCGGCAATGTCTTAACCCTTATACCGGAACATCGGTCTCTGAGACCGCTAAAGGTTAGGCTTAGTGTAGGGAATTGCGGAGCAGATTCCTAGAATAGGGTACCGGCACGCTTGGCGATAAACGTCGAAGATGCCAAGTCTATCTAACTGCAGCACTAGTGCGACGTAAAATACACTCAACCTGTAGAGGATATCATATCTCAGAACAACCCTATAACGAGTCCCGGACCGTTGCCAATTGTCCACAGCGTGGCACAAGTACAACGTAAAATCTGTTCAAACAAGGAAACTACCCTTTGGGGTTGGAAGAGTGAGCAGGGCCCGGAGCCGCTTAGTGTTGACGGTTGTTTGGTTGGTTGGATGAGTTTTACGTCGCACTAGTGCTGCGCAACGGGCAATCCCCTTAATGTTGAAAAAAAAAAAAAAAAGAAACATGTAAAATGTTATGAGGATATTAGGAATCTCAATTTTTGAGCGCTAACAGCACATTACGTAGATATGCCATTAATTGCAACTTCTTTCTAAAAATTTTGTTTTTTAAGTTTGATTGCTTTTCTTATTACAGTCGGTAACAAAAGTCTCCGAACACTAGCAAAAATTCCTATGTAAAAAATGTACACTTAATACAGTTTTGTTAAATAAATCGTTGTCGAATCCTGTTCTTAGTCAGTCTAAAAACAGGATTCATTTAACAAAACTGTTTTAAGTGTACCTTTTTTTATATAGAAATTTTTGCTAGTGTTCGGAGACTTTTGTTGCCGACTGTATAATACCAAACTTCACCGACAGGTGATGTTATTCAGTGGGGAAATATGCTTCCACAATTGATGATTATTTAAATTCCATTTTCACATTTAGAAAATTTCACAACCGTTAAATTTGCACTCATTTTCTAAAAAAGTTTAATTATTTTTATTTTTTACATTTTATTTTTGAATAAAAAATAATACAAATAATAAATAAAAAAATAAACTGCTTTTTTTTGGGGGGGGAGGGGGGGGGAGGGGGGCTAGAAAATAAAATGAAAAAAAACTATTTTCAGAAAAAGAATATTAGGTAATGGGTATTGTGGAAACAGATATCCTCACAGAATAACATTGCTTTTGACTACTGGCAAGAGTACAGTTGGTAACTAAAGTGTCCGAACACTAGCAAAAATTCCTGTGTAAAAAAAGTACACTTAATACTGCTTTGCAAAATAAATCCTTGTCGAATCATGTTCTTAGCCAGTCTAAGAACAGGGTTCGACAAGGATTTGCTTAGCAAAACTCTATTAAGCGTACTTTTTTTACATAGGAAATTTTGCTAGTGTTTGGATACTTTTGTTACCGACTGTACATTTGGCAGCAAAAGTATTCGAGCAGTAGCAAAAATTCCTATGTAAAAAAAGTACGCTTAATACAGTTTTGTTAAATAAATCCTTGTCGAATCCTGTTCATAGTGACAAACTGCCAAAAGTGGTGACTGTCCCCAATAAAACATTCAGTCACTTTAGTTAACCCCCTAATTTCAGGACATTTGGTCACCCAAGTTTAAATATCACATGATAGCTACGTGATGAGCAATTTGTGGAAGTCTAGAATCCACCCCAAAAAGTGGTTCAGGACGAGGCATGTCATTACCATTGTGTGTACCAGCAAAAGTATCCGAGCACTAGCAATAATCCTTCTCAAAAAAAAGTACACTTAATACTGGTTTGTTAAATAAACCTTGTCGAGTCATGTTCTTAGTCTAACAACATGATTCAACAAGGATTTATTTAACAAAACAGTGTTAAGTGTAATTGTTTGGCATCAGAATTATTTTCTAGTGCTCGGATACTTTTGCTGCCGGTTGTACAAGAAAGCTCAGCAATCACTCAGACACACGAATGTACTCTTTGCACACATGAAAAAAAAATAATGATGGGTAACCCTCATTGAGCAGATATACTAGTAGAGTACGGATTCCCTATATTGTCTATGGAGAAAAATTCCCGGAACATCACTACGGTTTTTGCGCCTTCTTTTGGTAATAATCGTTGTCTTGGCAACTGGTTCTTGGTATTTTGCATGTTTTAAATGGTTTGTTCCTCTTACCACCAAAACTCTAAACAAAAGTCCCTCTGGGGGTCACCGAAGCGGGAGAGGATCCCTTCCGTGGAGGATCAAAATTGTGTTGGCATGTCTCCGGACCACCTCTAGAGGTGTGTCCCAAACCGTCGCCAATTGCCCATCTGAGCAGCACTAGTGCGACGTAAAACCCAACCATCCATCCATCCAAACAAAATTCAAACGGAACAGCTTTTAAACAATAACAAGGATTAGGTTACTTGCTTTCCATTTCAGCTAATGTAGGTTTTAGTATATGTTTAATTTACACCCAATCGAAATATAAAACAGCGATAACAAAGGTGGAGGAAACTTGCCTTGGTGGAATTTTCATGTCGGTTTGGTGGATGATTTGACTAAATGGTGGAGATCTGATGTTGGATAGCAAAAAGGTTACTAGTCCGGGGTGTACTCTAATATCTTGTCGATGGTACCGCTTGTGAATGCATCTCAAAGTACACGAAATTCGGTAACTCAATAGTCGAAACAGGGTGACAAAATTTCTTCCAATCCGAGCGCAGACTCATTTCCTGCAGTTCGAAAAATAATAAGAAATTGTTTATTTATAAGTTTTTATTAGTGTGGTTATTTAGAATTCAAAAATCAACGCCGTAATTACATTCTTTTAATAATTTTAATGCTTCGTATTTATAAAAGTACTCTAAACTGGTCACTATAAACATATTAAAAAAGAATAATTTCAGAAACCAGATGATTCAATCATATAATATACCAAATTATAGCTCTGGGGGTCACCTAATCGGGCAGGATCAAAATTATGATGGCACGTCTCCGGACCATCCTTAGGGGTGCGTCCCAGACCGTCGCCAATTACCCGTTGCGCAGTACTAATGCGGCATTAAATCCAATCAACCATATGATATCCTATCGTCCCTAGAATACGTCATGATTGAGAAAGTAAAGTTATGGCTGCAAGAATTCATAATTTATCGCCCCGAAATTTCGCTAAATACATTCAGTACCTTTTTCTAAAATAGCGGTCTGTGAGACCGGTGTTCCCGGTAAGCATGATGAAAACATGTTCCGGGCAAAGGGTTAAAGGAATCTTCAAAGTAAACAAGAAGACACCTTAAAAGAAAACAAGCCCCACCTTTCAGCGTTCTTCTAAAGCCACAATATGGAAAAAGGAAATAAAAGGTAACTTTGTGTTTTCGTGTTAAACCCCTTGATTTACGTTGGCAAGAATATACGCAAGTGGCATTTACCTCAACGATTACTGGCGATAAATTTTTAATCCTTTAAACAAACGGTAGAACGTATAATCAACTAAATAGGCGGGGCTTACTGATTCAAATAGAAAAATAGGTGGACGTTAAAATTTTCGATTAAAAAAAAATGAATTCTCCATTGACAACCATTGGAATGCAAGGTAGACTTGTTAAATCGCTTCTTAATTACAGTCATAATTATAGGGTTAATCATTTTATTGATATATTAATTTATTTTTTGTAGGGGGGGTGTTATTACTTTAAAGGTATTTTAGGATAGATGCCAACATTTTTATTTATTCTGGAACATTTTTAACCCTACCTTTATTTTACAGCACTTCATTTATAGAAATTTTTTCTCCAGTATATAACTACGATTAAATACTTTTAAAATAAAAGTGATAGTAATAAAAGGCGGGGCTAAAATGCTCGGGAATAAATTAAAATATTGGCAACTTCGACTTTAACTTACTGTTAATCACCAAAACTAAATGCAGAACTGGTGTACAAACGATAAATAGAAAATAAGACTTCTTCACACACCATAAATTTTAAGCCAGCACAACCGGTTGCGAAAGGACGTAGCCTTCCTTCATCAGGTGCAAAAAAACACGTGCTACTGCCTTGGAGGCAAAAGCAAGACTGAGCTTTTGTCCTGAGCAAAGTCTTGCTTTTGCCTCCAAGGCAGTAGCACGTGTTTTTTTGCACCTGATGAAGGAAGGCTACGTCCTTTCGAAACCGGTTGTGCTGGCTTAAAATTTATGGTGTGTGAAGAAGTCTTATTTTCTATTTAACTTATTGTGTCGTTCAACAGTCGCAGATGATCAACCTTCCAGCCAGCTACCTTACCATAGGGATTTTAAATTTAAATTTTTAAACTTAACTGTAAATAGTTGTACATATCTTTTTTAATTTGTAAATTGTAAAATATTTTTATTTAATTTTTGTATTGTAAATAGTATAAATATCGTTTCTCGGACAGCCTAACAGTCTTGATAGGCTAAATTTTCTTTAATTTTATTTTTCTAAATTGTATAGTATTTTATTTATTCTGACTGCTTAATCGTTAGGCTTTTCTTAATTATCTTAAAAAAAAAAAAAAAAAATCATAGGATTAGTGCTAAGGTCTCTCCTTGCTCTACTGCCATATGACTCCACAACTTCCAGATCGGCTCTGCTCTGCCTCTCTCTTCCGTCATGCTGCTGACAGCATCTGATCATCACGCCAGGATTCTTTGGGAATCCACACAGCTCACTGGTCTGATTATCTAGACCATGCAAGACCTTCTTATGTGCTTCTTCTCTCCTCAGGTGAAGGTAAGCGGCTGTCTCGACAGACGTAGGAACTTCTCAAGCCCGTGATGATGATGATGATGATGATGATGAACCCCTTTCTTCTCGCTCCCGTGATATTCACGGGCAGTGACCACGCCCCACGTGTATTTTTACTTTAACATTTTAGGGTACATGAAAGCACCAGCCAGTACGAAACTGTACATAATGTATTTGAAAATATGTACAGAATAAATTTATATATTATTCATATATTTATTTTCAATCTATTTTTTTTTAATTAGACAAAAATGGAGACTTTATGGGCGTGCCTTTGAAAAATATGAGATCGTAAAGAGGTTAATCTTAAAAAAATTGCTTTTATAAATATTACATTTTAATTAAGAAACTATATTTTCATAGAAATTATAAAACAATCGTGCAGTTTTAAGAATTAAACTAACGAAAAACTGATAAGAGCGATTAAAAATGTTTAGCGTATACTTCATGATACCTTACAATTATTTGAAAAGATGTAGTCAGGCCCGTCCCTAAGTAGTCTGTCGCCCTCAGGCAAGATTCAGTTTGCCGCCCTATATGCATTGAAATTTCACTTAGACGAATTTTCAAAATTCGAAATTTTCTGTCATACAAAGTTGCTATAATGCTAAACTCCATTTTATCCATCTTTACTATCCATCATTACTATCCAATTCTTAGTCACTAAAATTTTTGTTTAATGAAATTTAAGTACACAGGAACATTAACAAAATGAAATGCTGAAAAAGTTCAGGACACTTTATGTTAATTTTATTCTAAAAATAAAAATTTAAGTAAAAAAACATTTTTTTTTTTTTTTTAAACATTAAAAGCTTTTTATCGTGAGTGCCCTAAAAAGCATAAAATAAAAACTGATTCTGGCAAAGAAATGAAAGTTTCAACACTATGAAAATTTTAGAAAAATATATAGATACATATATCACATTTACAAGAGATGAAAAATTTTTAAATATTCAAAATATTTTAAAAAGCATTCGAGACCAATATTCTTAGTTATTACTTTTTGTACGATTATTCGTTAAGCCATAAATTTCAAATGTCTCGAAAGCTCATTAAAATATTTTAAATATTTAACAATTTTTCATCTCTTGCAAAAGTGATATATCTATATTTTTTTCAAAAATTTTCTTAGTGTTGAAACTTTTATTTCTTTGCCAGAATTAATTTTTATTTTATGCTTTTTAGGGTTTTCCCGATAAAAAGCTTCTAATATTAAAAAATGTTTTTTTTACTTAAATTTTCATTTTGTGCTTTTTCGTTACCCCCCCCCCCCCCCCAAAAAAAAAAAAAAAAAAAAAAAAGAGAGAGAGCTTCTTAACCCTTTGCGGCGCAAGACAATTTGGATCATTTAAATTATACTGCCACCGGAATTCATGAACTAAATTCAACTAAAAATTTTTTTAATTTTTAAGGTTAAAAAAAACCGGCCTTTTCTGATATGTTATAAACGTAAATTTTAGCTAAAAATTTTCCGGGATGAATTTTTGCAGCTGGATCTTAAATTTTGCTTGCCAGATGAAAATTTAAATTATCCCTACTTTATGGAGAAAAAATCCCTACATTCCCTACGTTAAAATATTTTTACCCTACAAAATACCCTACGATTCAAAACTATTAATAGAAATTATATAAGATCATATTATTATTATTATTTTAATACTGTCTAGCATTAAAAAAATATCTATTCTTATTTACACATAAATTGATTGTTGAAACAAACGGACAAATAAAAACAAGTACCTAATATATGTATAAAAATGTATATTCGTGAAAACACAGTAAATAAAATGAACAATGTTTCTATAATTTGTTTAAATTTAATACTTTCAGCCCTTTATTCTTTTAAATTATTAAATCAAACAGCTAGTCTCCTTTGACATCTTTTCGCATCAAACTTACCTAATAAATTTAATTTAGAAATGAATAATTAATGTTAAACCAGCAAATAACGACTTGATAGGTACCTTACTCCGACTGCTTAGGGGGTGTGGCTACACGAAATGGGTGGTGTGATCACATCAAAGAGAAATAAAAAGACTAATTTACAGAAAGGAAAACGAAAGACAAAGCATTCTGACGTAAAACAAAATAAAATACACTTTTAGATCAGTATAATATATTTACGATTAAGATTTTGTATTTGCACAATATATTTTATTTGAGGGGTGGGTGTATACAAATTACAAATAACTTGACAATTGGCATTTCGAGGAAATTTAATTTGAACATGTACATGACTTATTGTCCAATTTATTTTAAAACGTTGATGTTAATTATATCAAAATATTAAATAAATGTTATATTTTTTATTAAAATTATATAATAAATTTACCATTTCGGAATAATAGTAATAATAATAAAGGGAGGACATTTAAAAAATATGCAAATTTTCCGACTATTATAATTTATGCCGGCGCAATCATAATAATGCCCTTTTTTCTCCCTTACTAATTTTCTTGAGTAATTTTCCACAGTATGTAACTAAGATTAAATAGGAAGAAAATAACTCTTATAAAAATGTACGAGAAGTAGAGGGCGGTACTAATAATACACTGGAATAAATTATAGATGCTGGCAACTCTGAGTTATGAGATGTTTCCATGGTTTCCATAGATATAGTAATATATATAAGATCAATCATCCCCATGTTATCGAGCAAAAATTTTTGATGCCGAAAAAAAGTTCTAAAATCCGCCATTAGAGAGTATTGAAAAAAAGAAAAATGAATTTGAAACTGTGTCTGGAGTTTTTCATTCACCTTTAGTAAATAAATTATTCATACATTTTATTTGCTAAATTATCCGTGTGTATTCATGTGTGTGATTTACTCGGGAAATGGCAGCCATTAGAGTGACTTTTCTCGAGAAAAAAGGTATCACTTTTTTCCAGTCGCTGATCAATCTATATCTTATTACTATATCTATAGATGTTTCACTTTGTATCAATCTGTAAGAAAATAATGTATCAGAAACAAGGTATTGTAAGCAACTTTTTTACAGATAAGTTTAAAACTTTTTGCGTTTTTAAAAAGAATTTTAAAATTTTCATTAGATAATAGAAAAATCCCTACAAAACAGAATTTTAAAAAAAAATCCCCCCCCCTACCAAAATCAGAGCTAAAAAACCCTACTGTAGGGAGAAATCCCTACATCTGGCAACACTGTTAAGGGGTTAAAAAAAAAAAAAAAAACTAATCAAAGCTTTTTAGAATACTGTTAAGACAACGAAAGATTTTCTTTTGTCAATTGATTGACAACTTTTCTTTTAATTATCTGCAAAAAAGTAACACATTGGCCTTCGATGACTGAACCCCCCGACCACTGCAATATCAGCATGACGCTCTAACCTAAAGTCAAAGAATAGCCAAGAAAAGTCATAATGTATGCTGTGAAAGTCTATCAGATTCAAAAAGAATATAGTTCTTTTGCTTTTTTGAAAATATTTTTAATATTTAAAATTTTTCATCGCTTGCAAAAGGAAAATATTTATATTTTCCTTAATTTTTTTTTTTTTTTTTTTTTTGTTGAAACTTTTATTTTTTATAGCATATCTCTGCAATAATATATATACAGTCAAACCCCGATTTAGTGCCATCATCGGTACGCATAATAATATGGCGTTATAACGGATTTGGCGCTATATCGAATTATAATCCTAACTGTGTAAATGAAATAAAATTAAATATTCTCACCTCATTATATTACAGGCATTAGAAAATTTGAGGATCATAGCACTGAATATGTGATAACTAGTATTTTATTTCGATCTGCCTAGTTATTATATTTACGCAGAGAAAAATGTTTTAAAATACTTGCTTGAGTATTTTTTTATTTATTTTTTGGTACGGAAATGTGCTCAATGTGTTTTTCTAAAATTAAAAGATTATCAAACATCTTTTTATCCGTTGAATTTTTTTTTGTTTCTAAATATATCCTTTGTTTGTTAATGCAGTCTTTTACTTCGTCAGATTTAATTTTTTCTTCTTCTTCTTCAGTCTGAATTTCCTCTTCAGATGAATCCAAATCTGGGTTGTTATTTGTTATTAACCCAACAATTTCCTCTTGTCATTTTTTCAAATGCTGGAACATTTTTGTCTACATTAATATATTCAGCTCCAATGAGAGGATGTTGCATGCAAGTTAAATTGTTTATATCCTCTTGTAAATCTTCAATATCTGCAGTGTTTAGTCCATCACTAGATTTTTCACTATTTTTTAAGCCTGCATGGCTCCAGCAGTTAACTATAGTTTCCGTAGAAACTTCCTCCTACGCTTTTTTCATCAACAGAATAGAATCTTTTAGGGAAAGAGCAGAAAAATCATTTTTACTGATACGGTCAACAATATGTCTGATACGATATTTCCAATAATATGCTTTGAAAAAATTATGATTCCAGAGAATCTAAAGGTTGTAAAACACCAGTGCAATCAGGAGGTAAAAATTGAAATCGGATATTGCTGACTGGAGTTACTTTATGACAGAATGCATTATCTAATATCAATAATACCTGGCGCTTTTTCTTCCTCATTTCAGTATTAAAATTCACTAGCTAGTTTTGAAATAAAATTGCAGTCATCCATGCTTTATAGGCGAGACCACCGCACTTTAGAATGTAGAAAAAGAGGGGGGGGGGGAAGCTAAAAACCCATAAAAATAGCATGGGAAGAAAATCAAAAAAACTCACAATGTCAAATGTGTAAAAAAAAAAAAAAGGCTCACACCGGAAGTAATAAAATGACAAAATTGACTAGAAAAAGACATCAAAGAGCGGACTGGGGTATTGGTCCTATCGTCCAGGATTAATACGTCTCGCCTATAATTCACATTATCCATATAAAGCAGGATTGAAATTTTTAAAGCATCTTGGTTCAGCAGATTTACCAATAACAGTTTATGGTCGTTTGTCAGATCTATCAACATTCGTGTAAAACACAAGCGAGACACGATCTTTAATTTTCTTACATCCTTTAACAGATCTAATTGATATTGTTTTATCGGGTTGCAAACGATACAATATGCCGCTTTCATCCATATTATAGACATGAGCAGGTTCATACTCTGAAATAATAGCATTTAATTTTTCCTGACCTCTATCACAAAATACACCTCTTACTGCAGAAAGATTTCTTCTCTGTTTTATCTGCCTATGATACCATGAGTTGGAATGCGTCAAAAGAGCGGCAATATGCATAGCGCTTGTCTTAAAAGAAAAAAAAAAAAAAAAAAAAAATGCTAATTTTAACAAAAAATTATAATTTTTTGGAAAATGTTGATTGGCGCTACATCGAGTTGGCGTTATAACGGATACTTTACATTATAGTCCCTATTTAGTAGATTTGTTCACCCATACATGTGGCGGTTAAACGGGTTTGGCGGTATTTCCGGGGGCGTTATATCGGAGTTTGACTGTATATATATATATATATATAAATTAATGCTTTTTAGAACCCCACAACAAAAAGCTTCCATTTTTTTTTTCCCACATAAATTTTCATTTTATGTGTTTTAGTGACAAAAAAATCTGGTGTAAAACAACCACACGACTTCCATTACCCACTCCACTATTACACGTATTATATGCATTTTTTGGCGATAATGTGATCAGAAGACATAGAGTTGAGCTAATGAAATAGACAGCTAAAAATTTTCCAGTAAAAGAAAGTTAATACACGTTTGTAGTAAACGCATGAAAACGTAAAGACATAAAATAGAGTTTACATAGCAAGGAAAAAAAAGCGTAGAGGTGTTTTTTTTTTTTTTTTTTTTTTTTAATTTGATGCACCAATTTCCGAGATCTAAAACTGATCTATCTGATCAGGATGACTATTAATTTTCCTGTGTTAACCATACGAAAAGCATGAGAAAAGATATCTAAAATGGGTTTATGTAACAGTTTTCAAGACGATCGTTAGAGCTGTTTTTGAAACACCGATTTCTACTAAAACTTGGCATATTCAGTTGTTGATCGGAAAAAAACAATTACATACAAAAGGATATTTAAAAGAGGGTTAAAATTGCAAATTTGAAAAAAGTCCATACAGCCGTTTTGAAAGGAATCCACTCCCAGTACCTGAAATTCAGCTATTTATGCAGGACGCCTATGAATTTTCTTGAACTAACCAACTGTATCATTCGAAAGGACATCTAATAGAGTGTTTATGTAGCAACTTTGAAGAAAATCGTTAAAGCCGTTTTCGAGATACGGACTTATGGTCCCACTTCCGGTTTCGCATATCCCACTTTCGATTTTCCAATTTTAACCAAAATCTGGAAAATTCATCTGTACACCAATTCTGTCTTAATTCTGAAGTTTCGTAGCTGTATCTTTATTAGTTTCAGAGATATGATAGTCAGAAGATTCCCAGACACATACAGACACACACACACACACACACTGACCAATTACCAAAAACAACTTTTTTGGACTCAAGAAACTTTAAACATGTAAATCAGGTGAAATCTCGATATCGGATTTTTGGACCGAATACAATACTTCCGTTACCAACGGTAGTCGGGTAATGGAAGTAAAAAAGCTCCTTAAAAAAAAAAAAAAAAAAAAAAAAATCAAATTTTCTTATGATGCTGCGTAGACAATGAAAGCTTTATCTGCAAACGATTAACACAGCGGCCTTCGAGTATCGAACCCATGACCATCCCGTTTTCAATATGACGCTCCGACGAACTTAGCAAACAGGGGACGTAAATGTCTGCTTATATTTACTTTAAAGTAGAGGCATTTTGATTTTTTAGTGTGACATGAAGACGCGATGACAAAATCAATTTCAAAACAAACAACAACAACAGAAAAAAGCTTCTAAAAATTATTTTTTTATTAATTTATTTTTACTTAATTTTTTTTATTTTGTGCTTTTTTTAATATCTAAAATATTTTGTGATTTTTAATATCTAAAAAAAAGCTGCTTTAAAACTCTTAAAAAATTCTTAGGTTAGTGTGTACTCAACAAAAAATTTTCTTTTATTAATCGACACCTTTTCTACTAATTATCTGTAAAAATTAATACGTCGGACCTTCGGGGATCGAACTCGCGACCGTCGCGTTATTAACGTGACGCTCTACCCAACTAAGCCACGAAGCGACAAACTGAGCAGCTTACATTTACTTTAAAATGGTGGCGCCTTGTTTATTAGCGTGACACGAAGACACAGTGACAAAGTCAATTTCATATTAAAAGCTTCTAATTACAGCATTCCTCTTTCCCGTGTCGTCATTTATTTTAAATTCGCATTAAGTTCACTAATTCCAAATTTCACAAAAAATGTATTTAACTAATATTGATTTAAAAACATGAAACTTTACACAGGTTTGCAAAACAAAAAATACATTGTCGAATCAACTGAAATTTTTTTAAAAATATTTTTAAGCATCAAAACATTACCAAAATTCAAATAATGTTTTAAGGAAAATTATCACTATATATATTGGAAAATAAACATATATCCATTTTTACAGTGAAAATGATGGATTTTCTATATTTATTGAAAAATTTGATGCTCTCATTTTACTTAATAAATTTTTCATTTAATTCATTTAATGAAAAACTTTTGAAAGTGACATTATGTAAAATATTTGCACTATTAGTTCCCCATCATACTATAGGTATGGAGAACTTAGGTAATCGTGAAAATTTTCAACCTCGGTTTTTTGACTTTTTTACACGTTTTCATGTGTGAGGAATCCGAAAATGACGAAATTTGTATGGTATCCGTCTGTAGGGTTCTGTTAGTGTGTTAGTCCGTTAGTTTGTTAGACTGTTTACACGATATCTCACGAACAAATGATCGCAGAGAGGTCAGACCAGATTTAGAATATTACTTTCGATACTGGCAAGAACCCTATTCATTTACAACATTCGAATTAAAAAACTTCGTAAGTTATTAGAAATTTACGATTTTCTTAATATGGGGGAATAGGACAAAATGTCACTTAAACGTGCATTAAATGGAAACTTTTTACTGTAAAAATGTCAGACCAGTTTTAAAATATCAATTTTGGTGCCGGAATGAACATCAGTAAATATAAATATGCTACTTTGAAAATTTCGCAAATTATTGGAAATTTACGAATTTCTTAACATGGCAGTATAGGGCAAAATTTCACATAAACGTCAATTTTGAGAGTATATTTTCATCGTAAAGATATCAGACTACTTTTGAAATATTATTTAGGATACTGGCATGAATATCACTGAATATGAATTTTCGAATATGAAAATTTCGTAAGTTATTAGAAATTTACGAATTTCTTAACATGGCAGAATCGGGCAAATTTTCACACAAGCGTCAGTCTTGAGGGATATTTTCATCGTAAAGGGGTCAGACCACTTTTGAAATATTATTTAGGATACTGACATGAATACCATAGAGCATGAATTTTCTAATTGAAGAAATTCGTGAGTTATTTGTAATTTACGATCCTCTTAAAATGGCAGAAGAATACAAAACTGAGCACAAACGGCCATTTTCAGGACCATAAATATATCAGACAACTTCAAAATAACATTTATGATACTTGTATGAAGATGACTGGTTACAAATACTCTAATAGGAAAATTTCGTAAGCTATTCGTTACTTAAGATTTTATCAACATAACAAAGTTGAAAATTTTCCATATAAATATGCATTTTGAGGATCTTTGCATTGGAAATAGTAGCATGAAAACCAAACTACGAAATTTACCCCAATAAAATAAATTAATAGATTAGAATAAGATAAATATATCGAAGTGAACGGTGGATAGCCTATTAGGCGGGGATTTCATTCTGTCACTGTGTCAAGCGTTTTTTTCAAATTCATTTCTCTTAACATGATAACTATGTTAAGAGAATGTCCTTTATGAATAAATATATATATGATGGGGAACTGAGCAAAGTCCACCTATGCCAACTAGTTATATTAAATTTCTTGTTTTTATCCTTTACGTGCGGGAAGATTGTACTATTACAGAATTTATGATTTCCTATTGATACCGTTCATTATATATTGCTTGTCTTAAATTAAAGAGTCAATTATATATTTCTCTTAAAAATGTTTGAGGCAAATTTTACAACAAGACTGCGTATAAGTTGATTTTAATAAATTCCTGTAAGAAGGGTTGGTAGATTCTCTCTGTTTCATTCTTCCCATGTAAGTCATTGGGAATTTTGTTGCTTCGTTTTATAAGAACATCTCATTAAAAATGATGATTTTGGAATCTTGTCTTTTGAATTTCTTTCTTTATACGTGTCACATTTTATCTTAGGAAGCATATATATATATATATTAGGGGGACCGGAAAATAATGTCGTTTTGAATTAAAATACTGACATCGGAAATTTATCCTGGATAAAATTTAAGATATTCTTAGGTAACTTATAAGATGGTTATTTGTAAAGTACAATGTAAACACTGTTAAACAAAAATTTCCGGTTTCATTTTATTAATTCAAAACGACATTATTTTCCGGTCCCCCTAATATATATATATATATATATATATATATATATTAAATATTTTTTTCGCGAATGAAAATTAGAGCCTTAAGTTTGCTTAGTGAAATAAAATATTTATTTATGTATTTATTTATATTGCTCTCTAAGATAAAAGGCAACATGTTCGAGGAGTTGAATTCAAAACACAGAATTCGAAAAATTTTATTTTTGAACAAGATATACTTATAATAGGAAACAACAAAAATCTGATTGGATTACACGGGAAGAGCGAAAGAAGGAATCTGACTTTTAGGGGGACCGGAAAGTTATGTCGTTATTGCGTATGCCGATATTCGATTGTCATTCATCAGCTCATTGTGTGCTTGAACTCGTGCCAAAGACGTTTGAAGGTTAGAGTCACCTGCTTAATTTAATCGCCAAAAATATTGAGCTACTTGTACGAAAACCCAATAAATATCGTGTAAATTAAAAAAAGTTATGAGAGATAATGAATAGAATTTCAGTTCTTCTCAAAATAAAAACTAAACTATAAGGGGTTTTATTCATATTTTATTTTGTTTCAATCAATGATAATACAATGTTCGCTGATTGCAAATAAATATTGATAAAACAACTACCATCATCTTTTTTTTTTTTTTTTTTTTTTTTTTTTTTCTTGATTTTTATTTAATTTTTCACTGGTCTTATTTTCCTCTTTAGGACAAAACTTTTGCTGAAATAATAAGGTATAATATGTTCTTTATACTTCCAAAGTTTCAAGATAATTCCTAAAGAATTTTTCTAAACAGTTACAGTGGCGGTTCGTGAATGACGTTTTAGAGGTGCTGCATCGAAGCGTCAAGAAAAAGGACATAAAATTGAATTTTCATTTATCTCATTGGCTGATTCGTTTATTTTGATTATGTTTAATCAAAACGTAAATATGTTGACAATTCAACATCCAATCAGAAGAACAAGCTTTTCATTTTAACGGACTGTTCTTAGTCACTAGCCTGCAGCCCTTCCAATGCATCATTTACCAGCCGCCACTCGATAGTTGACGAAGCGTCAAAATTCGAAAGTGTCCAAATACTTATTGGTAGATAGTGTGAATGATTTGTACTGAGTGAATTTGTATAGGAGAATATAGAAGAAAGCTATGTGAAGGCCCAAATATGTTAGTTTTTTAATCTAATGATGTTCTATTCAGAAATAATTAACATGTTGCAACCATAGATATAGTAATATACATAGATCTATCATCCCCATGTTAACGTGCAAAGATTTTTGATGCCGAAAAAGTTTTTGGCATCAGCCATGATGAGAGAGTATAAAACTCGAAAACAACAATGGAATAGAATGTTGATATCATAGATATCCGCGATTGTAATGAAATGCTCGCCCTCTGGTGGGCTAAGGTGAAATTACAATAAACATGGTTTAATTCGAATTCCATACAGCCGCCATTGCTTCACGATATTTAGTTTCACATATATTTATAGAATAAAAATGAATAAATACGGTAAAAAAGATAACACATACTGTTGTGTGCTACAATCTAACTCCAAAGGATCAAGAAATCCAGAATTGAGCTTCCAATTATTTCCAAATGACAAATTTAAAATTTCAGTTGCTTCGGCTAATGGAAGTAAAGAATTAATCAGATGATTTGAAACTAATATTTGTTCAGCTTCAGTTAAAATCTACTTCCGATCGAACTTTGAATAAACTGAAATATTTTTTTCCAAAAGCAATCAATTTTCCATGATGTAATGGCGGAATATTAAGTAGAATAACAAAAAGAACACTAATGGAACACACGTGGCTATAATGTTTACTAACAACTGCAGTGTTCAGAGAGCGCCATCTATCGATCATTACAAACGCGGATAGTAATAAGACATGGTTGATATATATTGAAAATGCCGAAGTACTGCGCGGCTTTTAATTGTAGAAATAAATTTATGAAAGGAAGTGGAATTAGTTTTCATAAGTAAGTTAAATTTAACTAATTTATGAAAAATATGATTCTTTATAATCAGTTGCTTTGTTATTATTATGGTTTAAATACAGTTTTGATTTTTAATGGAATACTTTTTTTAAAATTTTCATATTTTTTAAGTTTTTATATTAGTAAGTAATATCGAATTTCCAAATTCTTTTAAATGTAGTTAGCAGTGGCAGAGGTAAAACCCGCTTGTTTTAATATATTATAACTAGTATTACCACAAGACTTTCTTCTCTATTTAATCCTATACAAATTTATTCAATACAAATTATTTATTAAGTTATAATTTATTAAAGATATTTTCCATGATGAATGCAGACGATTTTTTTCTTAAAGTAGTATAATAATAAATGCTGAAAAAAATCATTTTTGTGCAGACATGAAAAGATATACAGTCGAATCTTGTTAACGTGAATCTCAAGGGGGATCAAAAATCTGTTCATCTTATCAGTAGTTCATGCTAACAGTAACTGATCGTCATATAACTAAAGTAATCTTCATAATGATGGGGATTGTTGTAACAGTTCATGTTAAAAGTAATTCACGTTAACGAGGTTCGATTATATATATATATATATGTCTATACTATACTATATACATTATACATAACATTAAAAATAAAAGAAATTGGTAGCTTCGTTTTAAATTAATACAGATGTATGGTTCAACCATTCGTTTTAGAAATATTGACGAGTTCTTTCTAAAGTATCCACATTGAAAATTAACACAGGCCCCGGGGGAAGAGCACTTCCTTCCCAGGAGGAAAGCAATGCTCCTACATGCACACATTTTTTTTTCCAAGTTTATTACTACTATTATCAATAATTCATATAAATTTTACATTCATGCGTTAAAAATAACTCACATTATATACATTTATATGAAATTTTGTCCTATATTGTCATGTTAAGTACTTAGAAAAGGGAAAAAAATAGGATGGCAGCGCCACCTGTTGAGCGATTGATTCCCAAATCTAATCAGCACCAGTTTAGGTCAAGATCCAACTGAATACAAGTTTGGTCGAATTTCGTTTTTATTAGGGGCTATAAATCGAAATTGCTAGAATTACATTTTTAGTTGTGTTAAGCGTTTCTTACAGTTTCGAGCAAGGTTTGAGAAAACATTATGACATTAATTAGTTTTTCCTCCCTGTCTGCTTGCCCACCTGTCCGTGCTCTAACTGCAGTAAATAATTTCAAACTATCTTCAAAATGGTATATATGTTATTCAATAATACTACGGCATTATCTATATTGAAAATACTACAAACAGCACGACTTGTTTATATATTAGAATACTCAAAAAAAAAAAAATTCAAATGTTTGCATTCTATGAGAGGTTTTTCTAAAAACCATATTTCAATACTTTTGTACTGCACGAAACAGAATAAATGAATCAGACAATTGTTATTCATATGCTTAAAAGCATTTTATACAGAATGTGATGACATTCGCATTAACGTTTTGAGGGCCACGCAAAAATATTCAGATGCATTAGGGGCTATAGTTCGAAATTAATGGAATTGTATTTTAAGTTGTATTAAAGATTTATATATATATATATATATATATACACACGCATACATAATTTCGAACAATGTTTATGACTAGTTATGACTTTACTTTGTCTGTTTGCTTGTATGTCTGTTCGCAATCTATCTGTCGTAAATTTTTCCTCATTAATATGCAATTTTTGTCATATTATTCCAAGTAACCAACGAATGAAGGTCTAACAGCAAACCATGATTTTTATGAAGATGGGGATCAGACTAATCGTTTTTTTACCCCAAAAAACACTTAACTCCAAGCTTCCATCAAAATCGTTAAACCCATTTTCAAGAAAACTCAATTTCTGCCATATTTCCCAAACGGTAATTAAAGGGTAAACAGTAGACGCGAATTGCCCTGGGAATGAGGATATGCCTAATTGATTTTATACCTCTAGAAACACTTAATCAAAGACTTTCTTCAAAATCATTACATCCCTTTCCGAGTTAACCGAAATTCGGCCGTATTTCTTAACCGGTTGAAAAAGGGTTAACAATGAGCAGGAACTTTTCTGAATCGAAGAAAAAATCTAATTTGCACCAAATATCTATCTCTTTATCTATCTATCTAACTATATATATATACATATATATAGAAAGAGAGATGCCAAGTTATTACGGATTTCCGTAATCTTAATACCAGAATTTTTTTTATTTGTGCCCAGAAAAAAAAAAAAAAAAAAAAAAAAAAAAAAAAAACACTTAATCTCAAAATTTTATAAAAACCGTTACATCCATTTCCGAGTAAACCTAATTTCTATTATATGTTGCGACTGGCCGTTAAAGGGTTAACGCGATTTTTTCTGAAGATGAGGATATGTCCATTCGTTTTAGCTCTCTAAAGAACACTTAAACCCAAACTTTTTTAAAAACCATTACAGTCATTTCCGAATAAAACTAATTTCTATTATATGTTGCGACTGGACGTTAAAGGGTTAACGCGAATTTTCCTGAAGATGAGTATATGTCCAATCGCTTTATCTCTTTAAAGAACACTTAATCCCAAACTTTTATAAAAATCGTTATATCCATTTCCGAGTAAACCTAATTTCTATTATGTGTTGCGACTGGCCGTTAAAGGGTTAACGCGAATTTTCCTGAAGATGAGGATATGTCCATTCGCTTTAGCTCTCAAAAGAACACTTAATTCCAAACTTTTATAAAAATCGTTATATCCATTTCCGAGTAAACCTAATTTCTATTATATGTTGCGACAGGCCGTTAAAGGGTTAACACAAATTTTTCTGAAGATGAGGATATGTCCAAACGTTTTAGTTCTTAAAAAAAAAAATTAAAAAAATTAAAAGACACTTAACTCCAAACTTTAAACAAAATCGTTATATCCATTTCTGATTAAACTCAATTTCTACTACATGTTGCGATTGGCAGTTAAAGGGTTAACACTAATTTTCTTGATGCTAAGGATGTTCCAATTGTTTTAGGTCTCTAAAAAGCACTTATCCCAAACTTTTATTAATATCTTTATAACCATTTCCGAGTAAACATAAATTTCTACTCTATACAGTCGGTAACAAAAGTGTCCGACTGCATTGCGATTGGCAATTAAAGGGTTAACTCTAATATCTCAAAAATGAGGATAAGTCCAATAGTTTTTTCGACCATAAAAACTTCTAACCAGACAGAAATCCGCGATTGTAATGAAATGCTCGCCCTCTGGTGGGCTAAGGTGAAATTACAATAAACATGGTTTAATTCGAATTCCATACAGCCGCCATTGCTTGCCGATATTTAGTTTCACATATATTTATTGAATAAAAATGAATAAATACGGTAAAAAAGATAACACATACTGTTGTGTGCTACAATCTAACTCCAAAGGATCAAGAAATCCAGAATTGAGCTTCCATTTATTTCCAAATGACAAATTTAAAATTTCAGTTGCTTCGGCTAATGGAAGTAAAGAATTAATCAGATGATTTGAAACTAATATTTGTTCAACTTCAATTAAAAATCTACTTCCGATCGAACTTTGAATAAACTGAAGTGTTTTTTCCAAAAGCAATCAATTTTCCATAATGTAATGGCGGAGAAATTATAGTACGAAATAACAAAAAGAACACTAATGGAACACACGTGGCTCTGTTTACTAACAACTGCAGTGTTGAGAAAGCGCCATCTATCGATCATTACAATCGCGGATAGTAGACAGAAACGATAAATTTCTTTAAATGTCGTTATTCCATGCAAAAAAAAAAAAAAAAAAAGAGGAAGAAGCAGAAAAGAAAAAGGAAAGAAGAAGAAAAGAGAGAAAGAAAAATGAGTATCTGGAGTTTTTTCATTCATCTTTAGTACATAAATTATTCATAAATTTTATTTGCTAAATTATCTGTGTGTATTCCCGTGTGTATTCAGTCGGGGAAAGACATCCACAAGAGAGTAAAATGGCCGTCTTTTCCCGAAAAAAAAAGGCATCACTTTTTCGGCCTCGCTGATCAATCTATGTCTTATTACTATATCTATGGTTGCAACATTTTATTATCATGCAACAAGTTTTGGTGCAAGAAAACCGTAAGTTCCAGACTCTTGGTAATAGTGATTCGTGTCTTCCCGCCTATTACTAAAACGTTTAATTTAATACGAGATTTGTTTGACCAAAAAAAAAAAAAAAAAAAAAAAGTATTTTATCTGACAATCTTTTCTACATTAAAAGTTCTCCATGTGAGTCTCTCATGGATTATCCATATTAAAAATTGTAATAATCTATATAATATTTCTCTAACGTGGACCAGTTTCAATTATTTTTTGTCGAAATGATACGATAGTGGTGTAATTAATAAAATACGCGATGATAAAAAAATAATATTTATACATGAACAATATTTAAGCACGCGGACTCAGCTTAATGAACTAATAAGAAAAAATGACGACATTTGTCTGATGAAATTATTTTGCGAAAAAACGTATTTTTAGCAGTTGTTTCTTCGGAATCTTCGCAAGCGTCATTTTAAATCTAGCAATATTTTACAGATATACACAGCATATTAATGATTATCATAAATTGACTAAAAAACGCAATCATAAAAAATATAATCAAAACAGTATATTTTTTAAAATTTCCTTTTCAAAAACTTATGCCAAAATAAATAATATGTCATGGCACTCTTGGCGATAAAAATTTAAAAGGCGTCATGGGGGTTCTTTAATAAAACTGTACTGATTGCGGAAGTATAAAAACTGGGTCGTGAATCACGAATTTTATTTTGAAACTTTTCTTTGAATGATTTTGTTTCACTTTTGCAAAATATATATTTGATTATAATAGTAATTTGGCGTCTGCTAAACTAAAATTCGAATTAGATCGTGAAATTGGTGTAATATTTATGAGTTTCAAATTATAAAGGTAAATTAGAAAAGAAATAATGCGCGAAAAATTCGCACGGGTTTGCTAGTAATAATAATAATAAAAGTAAGTGAATGTGCTACGTAAGTAACTAACCTACAGTGGTGTACAAATTATTAGATTCAAAATAGAAATTATACACCTCCTTTACTTTTCGCTGTTTCAGTTTCCGAACTCGTAGTGTGTAAAAATAGGTACACGTAAGCAAACGTTTTGTCCCGATAGCAAAAAAGACACCAGTAACAAACTGAACAGACCAAAATATTTAGGATCACCCTGTAAAATAAATAAATAAATAAAAATAAATAACACTTGAAATTAGTTGTTGATGCAGCATGTTATTATGTTCCTTCTTATAATCACCTGTATTAACTTCTAGCTGAATACTACGTAGAGAAAAGTAGGTAAATATGGAATACCACTTCTATTTCTGTACTGATAAGTATAAAGGATTTAAGTCCAAAAATGTCGATTTTGAGTTAAGTACATAGTCAGACTCAGAAAAAAATTCTCTATCGATTGGTATAAAGGATTTAAATCCATATCATTTAGTCTTTGAGAAAATCCATTGGTAAAAAAAGATTCTAGTCAGAAATTTAGCATTAATCTTTGGTATAAAATACTTAATTCAAAATTTTTCCATTATTAAATGAAGATTGAAAATCACTGAATGGTATAAAGCGTATAAACCAATATAATCCCTTTTTCCTAATCGATTCTCCTGATTAGTTTTAGTTAGTTTAACTTTATTTTTCGTCTCCTGAAAAATCAAGAATATGGACTTAAATCCTTTATACTTATCAGTACAGATTTGAACTCACCATAATAAATTGAAGCATTTCGGACCATTGTGGATTCGAATATTGCAAACTTTCCATCATTGTTAATGTGTTTTGTGATTTTATGTTATGAAAAATAGAGTTTATATGCAAAATTGCTCGTTAAGAAAAAAAAAAAAGCTATGGTCGGTTAATATGGACCAAGCGGGTAACACGAAATAGTTATGAAGGGAAATATGAAATACCCATTTCCTTAAAGGATAATAGAGAATTGGGTAGTATTTTTACAGAAAATCATAAATAATCTTTATATATATATTTCTTTTGTGCGTGTGTATGTCACTGAACTCCTCCTAAACGGCTGGACCGAGTTTAATGAAATTTTTTGCGTGTCTTCAGGTGGATTCGAGAATGGTTTAGATTTACAATTCAGCCCAATTTAAAATGTTTATTTAATTAATTTATCACTTATAAATTGTTGTTGATTTTGGAATGTTTCACATTGGATCCGGCAGACTGCGCTACGATCGTAGTATCGAATATTCAATAATACGCAAGCGAAGTGATGACGTCTCTGGCCGTCCGTATAGATGCAAGAAAAATATTTTCTATGTTAATAGCCCATTGGATTTTTTGTAAAAAATTACTAAAAATCGAGGAAAATTATTTCCCGATTTTAATCCCCACATTTGGGTATAGATATGTATTAGTTATCATGTGCATGCGTTAGATTGAGTTGTTTTTGCTGTAAAATTGATAAAATTTGAATTTTTAATCTCAAAACTCTGTCATACTTGGCGGAAAAAAAATATCAACATATCATCTGACGAACATATTTAATTTCTTTCAAAAATAATGGTTATTTCAACAACTTATATTAAGAGAGTAATGAATAATATGAAACGATTTCGTACAGTACATATTACGAAAATATACATCTGGCATGTATATTTTCGTATTACGTTTTTGATCATCAAATACAAAAAACGCCAAGGAAGACAGAGTTTTGAAATTTAAAATTAAAATTTTGTCAATTTGAGAGCAAAATAACTGAATCTAACACATGCATACGATAACTAATACATATCTATACCCAAATACGGGGAATCGAGAAATAATTTTCCTCGATTTTTAATAATTTTTTATAAAAAATCCAATGGGAGATCAACATAGGAAATCTTTTTCTTGCATCCACTGACGGTCAGTGTCGTCGCACTTTGCTTGCGTATATTCTATTGTAATTCCAGTTTGTCCCGACAGTTGGTGCTGCGATCAAATTCAGGAAAATATTTTGTAACTTCGTGTTATTATTGTTATACAAAAAATTGTGTCCTAATTGAAATATTACATCAAGATGTAATTAGTGTTTGAAGAGTTTTGAAGTGTGCATAAAAAACTATACATTTTGCAAATTTAGTGCGGAATTGGAGTGAGTATTTTATGTAATTTTCTATCAAATTTACACGCGCGTTGATTAACAACCACCCTAACGTACAAATTTATTTATGTAACTAATTTATTATATTTTATTTATTTATTTTTTGAATGGAACACCTTTAGTATCGGATCCCTTTGGCAAAATTTGAAATTTGGCACCGAAGTAGCTCGGACGCTTCTCGCGAAGATCTTTAGTTCCACAATTGAGATAGCCATTTCAATTCATCGCAAAAATGGCTTAAAATATTTAAAGTCACCAAAGGGGTCCCATACTTTTGTGCGTGTGTATGTCACTGATATTTTATTTATTTATTTTTTGTATGGAAAATTTGGCACCGAGGTAGCTCGGACGCTTCTCGCCAAGATCTTTAGTTCCACAATTGAGATACCCATTTCAATTCATCGCAAAAATGGCTTAAAATATTTAAAGTCACCAATGGGGTCCCATACTTTTGTGCGTGTGTATGTCACTGATATTTTATTTATTTATTTTTTGTATGGAACACCTTTAGTATCGGATCCCTTTTGCAAAATTTGAAATTTGGCACCGAAGTAGCTCGGACGCTTCTCGCCAAGATCTTTAGTTCCACAATTGAGATAGCCATTTCAATTCATCGCAAAAATGGCTTAAAATATTTAAAGTCACTAAAGGGGTCCCAACTTGTGGCTTAGATTTAGAAAATCCGTGCTTTTCTCACGACCAATTATATGTTGCGTGTTCCAGGGTTGGAAAACCTTCGAATTTGTTTGTGTATACTCCTCAAGGATTAACCAAAAATATTGTACATCCAATGGCCTTGCGATAAATTAAGTTTTTGTAGATTAAAAAAATATACCTGTTATAAAATAAATTGAGTTTGAACTTTTTCACCTTTAATTAAAACGAGTTTAAGTTTTTATTTAATACGAACTCTACATTTCACTTCACTCATACTATACACATACTCACAAGCATCGATTGATTGAATTGTGATAAATGTACATGTAATGATGTTAGATATTGTAATAACTTTTTGATAAAAATTTTCATCAAATCGGTCCAGATTGTTACAGCTTATTCAAAAAAGACGGAATTTTCAGGTGAAATTCGTTGCTATCAGAGATTCTCTCATAAATTGAAATATTTGCCGTATGAAATAAAATTTTGTGCTGTTCGACATTCAGCGGAGGTTTTAAATAACAAGTAGCAAGTAGAAAGTAGCAAGTAGCAAGAAGCAAGTAGCGAAAATTTCGGTAATTATGTCTTTTGCGTTATAATCGGAATTCACAGTCACCGTTCACAGCGCTCCATACCTGTTTCACTTATATACCACATCCTTACACACTTACAATAAGTTAGTTATTTTTTTCTAGCAAAATATTCTCTAGAAATAATTATTATGACAAAACAACGTTTGTCGGGTCAGCTAGTTTCAATATAAATATTTGAAATTAATAGTATTGAAAAAGTTATCAGCATTCAAGTTTTAAAAAATAATCGCAAATAATATTGGACTAGTTGGTATTCCATATTATTTTCTAAAGAGTAACTCAATACATTTTGCTAATTAATTACATGAAAGAAATTTATTTAATGCTTGCGCATACGCATTTAAAAATTATCTTGTAAAAATACTCGCCATTTTATTGTATATTTAATATATATTTCATTCCAGTATGTTATGGCTACAGTTTAAATACTCTCTACAAACGAGAACCATTTGAAAAACTTTCATTGTTGTTAAAGAAATCTTTTCTTTATATCTCCATGAATACTATATATGCTATTCAGGTACAAACAAATACAGATAATTATAAGAAGGAGCATAATCACCTGCTACAACGACAACAAATTTAAGACATTTTTTATAGAGCGATCCTAAACATTTTGGCTTTTGTTTGTTTTTAGTTTTGTTACCCTTCTTCCCTTCTTTGTTTGTATTAATGGGACAAAACTTTTGCTGAAATATAATAGATATAACATGTTCTTTACATGCTACAAGTTTGAAAAATAGAAGAGAAGTGTAATTACTGTATTGAGTCTGTAACGTGCACACCAAAGTGCATTAGAAAGTTTTGCAGTTGTGATGAAGATTTAACGCAATAAATAGAAAGTGACACCAACGTTAAAAAGTTTAAAATAAAACGCATTTTTGGCATTTTTTAACGATGATCTCACTTTGCTTTCCTTTATTGCAATTGTGTGTTACCTAAGCGAAGTAGTTTTAATAAAGAATATTCAGTTAAACTTATGTTTCCATGAATTACAGTGAACCTTTTTTCAATCATTGAGAGTTTTTATTTTCTATGAACATATATTGCAATATTGCATTGTCACTCAATAATAAAAGCATTTTTTGAATGTAATACTTCCGAGTAGATGGCATCATTTGATATCATGTTGTTTACCAACGTGTAAAAATTTGCAGAGTCATCATAATATCATACAAATTTTGATCACATCGCTTCAATACATGATAATACTTTTTTATATAATAGTGTTATCGTATAATCAAGAAAATTTTGAATATAACGCTTCCTTGTAGGATAAAAATCTGCTTATATACTTTTTTAAAAATATGTTATTTATCCTTAAAACAAAGGATTTGTAATAAAAACATGCCTTTAGTTATTTTTAGTATTTATTTCTTCTAATTGCATCTTATTTAAAGGTAAACTCATTTTTATCCCTATTTTTTTATTAAACAACTTTTAATACTATTTATGCCATTAAAATATAAACAGGAGAATTAATTTAAATGTTTGAAAAATAAAAAGAATTTTACTCTTTAAGAATATGGTACAACTTACATTTTAGCTTCAGAACCCATCGTTTATGCAGCTGTATAAATTTTAACATTAACGACATAAAGAAAATTAAAAGTAATTTATTTACCATTTTAACTACTACATTAATTATTTTAAATTTATTAAAAAAATTCGCTTAGTCATTTTCGTCAGTTATGCAATAAAATGTTTAAGTTATTTAAATGCACTCAAGTATAATTTTAGCACGAATTTCCAATTATAAGCAACTCGATCTCTTTCTCATAATTTTCTATATAATAAGTTTTCTGCAATATACATTGGTATAAACAAATGAACTTTAATTTTGAACATATTTTAAAATAAATCTTTATGAATTTTACTTAGTACTAGAATAGATTTCCAGTTGTCATTAATATTTGAATAGACTTTTTTTTTTTTTTTTTTATTGAATCAGTGACTTCATTTTTTTGACATTTAACTGTGTTCGAATAGTTTTAAATTGAGATTTTGCAAACATTTTTTCATTTTCACTTTTATCTAGCCAACTCTTTACTTTCTCTTACCCATAGAGCTGAGAAAGTATTGCTTTAGGGTCAAATTTTCGAACGCGAGTTTTTGTTATATTTACATGTTCTGAGGTCCCCTGAATACAAAAATCATGTTTTTAGCGAATGGTCTGTGTGTGTGTCTGTCTGTCTGTTATCAGCATATCTCAAGAACAAATAGTAGCAGAAATTCCAAACTCTGTATTCTAAATGTGTATTATATAGCGATGCTACAGTAAGGTTTTCGTTGAGATGAAAGCAAATGGTTCGTGTACAGGGACACTCAAAAGTATTCAAATACATTATGTCTATGGGGAAAATTGCAGGTAAGTAGAGTTTAACATCAATAGACTGCACTATACCAAATGAAACTAATATATATTTTTTGTAATAGAGATAGTCAACTTGGAAAAAAAAAATTGGGTATCTAGGAGCCTCGCCTCTCTCCTGGGGGGGAAATCCCCCCTCGAGGGGAGTAAATTTTCATGATGGGTATCTTTCAAAAGAGCTCACCAATACCTTTTAAAACGAATGGTTGAATCATCGATCGGCGGTAATTTAAAACAAAGTTAACGATTTTTTTTTTTTTTTTACTTTTAACGAAAAACTTAAAAAAAAAAAAAATCTTTTTTATTTATTTATTTTTTATTTATTTATTTATTTTATTTAAATATTGAGAAAAAAATTGACTTTTTTTTATATTTAGTGTTATACTACTTCTCTAATATGGAAATCGTCTGCATTATCATAAAATACAATTTTTTGTAAATAATAATTTTAATAAATTATTTTTTAAAAACAGAATTATTTTTTAATAACCGAATTAAATTCTATATAAATGTAAGCGCATTAATGAAACGGAGGGTTGGGCGGTAGCCCCCCCCCCCCTCCTCACACAGAACTAACTATCATATAAAACTCTTCCGAAGCCTAATTTGAATTGTTTAACATAAGTTTACATAACATCGTTATCTTACCTCTTAATGTCCAACCTGTATTTATAGTATTAAATTTCAGGGTAAGAGAAAGTCGTGTGAGTGACACACCAGATTATTTCTTTAAAGATGAATATATTAAAAAATCGTTTGTAGATTTTATTGTTTAATTTTATAATGCTTGAACTTTCATTGTTGATACGAAAACCAACAGTAGAAAAACATGGATAAAAAAATAATGGAAAAGAAGCTACGAAAGAGTTTTTCTAAGAGAACTTTTAGAACTTTATTTTGACTAATCCATTTTATTACAACTTTATAAAACCTGCGAAAATAAGATAAAGTTAATCAGTAAAATAAATTAATTTTAAAAGAAATACTATTGCTTTAAAATAGTATCTGAAGTGAATTTAATTAAATGTATTTGCAAATGCAAATATTTGAATTAAAGTTTTCAGTGTCAGATCTGTTTACGACGAAGGCACAAATTTATCTTTTTCGGGACAAAAAAATCCACTTCTTTATTATTGCTTTTGTAAAACAGGGAATTTTGATTCGTTTCAAAGCACCAAACATGATAGAGTCAGTTTTTAATTGTAGGATATCAGACCAGAGATTATAAAATAACCATAGAAAATTTGAAGATTAATACTTCTTGTTTCATAGTTTCTTGGGAACTCTTTAAATATGTGTTACCTCTATGAAGTTATAATAGTACAGAACTAAGTCAGCTATGTTCAACATTCTTCCAGCGGGCCGCATTCATGTATTTCTTATTTTACGCTAAACACAATAGAATATACTAATTCCTATAACATTTAATTTAGACCAGTGGTCGTCAACCGTTGGGCTGCAAAAAAAATCCTGGTATTATTTGTATTTTTTAATAATCTATTAGAAATTATGCTAATGTTAGTTTTAACTTTAAAATTTTTTGAGTCACTCATACTCATTACACTAGATATCAGAATATTTTGAATAAGAGAGAGGATAAATAGATTTATTATTCTTAGTATTGTTATTAAAATGTGAAAAGTAGCTATCAGGCTTAATTATTCCTTTGAATTTCTGATCTTCATTTGATTGTTAAGAAGCTGTTTAAATTTATGAAAATACTAGCAGGCTTTGGGTCACTATACTTAAATGAGTTGTCAAAATCCCATATTTTTATTAATAACCTAAGTTAAAGTTTCCGCTGTGTTCGGTAGAGGTTTTTCTCGCTCGCAGCGGGAGGAGTCCGGGTAAGTTCAAAGTTTTACGAAATCCCACAAAGTACATAATGCGTACACTTAATCAACATCCACAAACTAAAATTTGATATTCTAAGATAATTTAAAGCGAATTCAAACGGGAAAATGTGTTTTTACACGTGTTTATTGCCTCCTGAACCCGGGGGGGGGGGATGTAAGAGAGAAATTTCGTAAAATCCCGTTCCAATAAGTGTCAGATACATATAAACGATTTATGCACCAAATTTCGTGACCACAGATCCGATAAATTTCCCAAGACAAATTTAGCGCTTAAAGGGGGGGGGGGGGTCTCGAATTTGCTCCTTTGTAAACCCCCCCCCCCCCCGAAAAAATAAAGAAAATGTGTTTTTGGAAACAGCGTAAGACACATAGCTGTTTTCAATACCTTAGTGCCATTTTCAGCAAAGCTCTACTCAAAATTCCGGAATTTCTGAAATTCCCCCCCCCCCCGAAAAACGATTTTCCCCTTCTCAGAATCAGGAGTTCCAAAATTATGCATAATGTTTTATTTATACCCAAGTCTAGTCACCTCGTGTGCAATTTCTTCACCGTGAAGTAATTTGGAGCCGAGCTATGCTTACAAACATTTTTTGCTTCCTGCCCTCCCACCAGGGGGAAAGAACGGGATTTCGATAAATCCGGATACTTCAGGGGTCGGATACCAATAAACAATCCAATTACCAAACTTTCTTACCGCAGCTGTCATATATTTCATAGGACAAATTTAGCGATAAAAGGGGTGTCCGAAATTTGCCCTTGGTAACACATACCCCCCCCCCCCCCCCAAAAAAAAAAAAAAATGGCAGACACAAAAAATCAAAAACGGTTTTTGGAAATATTCTAAAGAAGATGCATGGCTGTTTGCAACATCTTTGTTCCATTTTTGGTAGAGTTCTACTCAGAAATCTGAAATTTGCAAAATTTTCCGCCAAAAATCGATATCCCCCCTCTCTGCCCTTAAAAATCAAATTTTCCTAAATCGCAGATAATATTTTATTTGTGCTAATGTGTAGTCTCCCCATGTGCAATTTCTTCACTGTGAAGTAATTTGGAGCCGAGTTATACTTGCAAAGGTGTTTTACCTTCTGTCCCCTCAAGTTTAGGGAACGCTGGTAATTTCGATAAATTCCGTTACTTTAGGTGTCAGATATGTATAAACAATCCAAGCATCAAAATTTGTGACCGCAGCTCCCATATATTTCTCAAGACAAATTTAGCGTTAGGAGGTGTGTCTCAGTTTTGCCCCCCCCCCCCCCCCAAAAAAAAAAAAAAAAAAAAAAAAAAAGCGTGTTTTAGAAATATTCTAAGGAAGTCGCATAGCCTTTTTTCAACATCTTTGTTCCATTTTTGGTAGAGTTCTACTCAAAAATCTGGAATTTGCAAAATTTCCAGCCAAAATGGATTTCCCCCCTCCCTCCCCTTAAAAGTCGAAAATTCCTAAATCGCAGATAGTTTTATTTGTACTCATATCTAGTCTCCCCTAGAGATGTAAAATTTCCGGAAATTTTGAGGCAGTGGAAAAAAAACAGTTTTTTTTTTCGTTTTTTTTTTCTGGAAAAATTGGAAAAAATTGGGAAAATTGAATTTTTACAGATATAAATAGGGTTTCTTAATAGTTATAATATATTAGAAAATATGAAGTGTTAAATATTTAAAAATACATGCAATCCATATTGTTTTTTCTTAACAGAAACATGGAAAAGGTTTTTACTATTAAAAAATGAGCCTTTCTGTTTCATAACTGCCAGTGCCTTTCCTTGTACAAAACACCAAAAACTAGTCAAATCATTACTCAACCATTAATTTTGCATAGGGTGTGCATTCCTATGGCATGTTCACAAAAAAAAAAAAAAAAAAAAAAATTCACTGACCCGAACCTGATTTTTTTTTATATCCGAAAACTAAATTAAATTTAATGATTCATCTGAAAATCATGCAAAACTTTTTAAAGTTATAAAATAAAATTAATGTTCATTGTTACAGAGTTAGCAAATCATTTGAATTTTTTTTTAAATGGAACTGATACACTAAGTTATAAATTTAAAAATCTGAAAAATAGATTAATAATTTTTAACCATTTATGTGTGTTATGTACTTCAAGAGTACAAAAATCTGCTTTAAGTTTAATATAGCTGTATATATCTGACTTTTCTTTGTTTATTGCCTTTCTGTAATATGCATGTAATAATTTGTGTGCACGTATATTTAATCAAAGGAATATGTAGTATGTTTATAATTATATCAAACAAATTTCTGTTTATTATGATAAAATTTTTTGAAAGATGTTCTTAAGTTGACCCAACTCATTGGAAACTTAAACCTAACCCGCAGGGAAAAAAATCAGTCAACCTAATCCGAACCCGACCCACAATAAAAATAAATCGAACAACCCAGCCCCCAGGAAAAAAATTCAGTCAATCTGACCCATAAGAAAAATAAATCAGCCAACCTGAACGGAACTTAATATGCAAGAGAAAAAATTTAGTCAACTAGACTCTTAAACCTGATTGCATATCAGGCTTACCGATTTACTGGACCTGAGGCTGGACTGTTAATACAGAATTTCACTTAAAAGAAAATTAATCACAAAGATAAAATAAAAGTTTAAAGTTAATTGAGCTTCAGAAATTTAAAACAACATTTTATTATTGATTTATTATTATTATTTTTATATATATAATGTAAAACTTATTAACTAAGGTATAAAGGACATAAATCAAGTAGGTTTTTGCACATGTAATTTTTATAAATTGTGAAGTAAATTTTTTGATAGAACGTAGTTGCTTAGTTTTTTTTTTTTTTTTTTTTTACTGTTACATGCATTTATATATGTGTGTGTGTGTGTGTATAATATATATCCACACACATTAAAATAATAGTTAGACAAGTCTAAGGATATATATTTAAAAAAAAAAAAAAGATGAAAGTATAAAGGAACTTGAAAAGAATAAGTAATTTCAAATGAATGCGGATGGGAGGGAGGTCATTGTAATTGTACTTATTTCAGGATTACCATTTGATTACATGGTTAAAACTTTATTTTTGAAATATGAACATTATCAGTGTCAGTGTTTTCATGTAAGATACTGATCATGAAAAAATATTTCACGAAAAAAGCATCGGAATGTAAATATTACAAATTTTTAAACACGTTATTTTGTTCTACAAATTTCAAATTTTTAAATTTTTCCGGGCGGAAATAAACCACTTTGAAAAAAAAAAACCGAAAAAAACTGGGTTTTTTTTCCAAAAATTTCTGGTTTTTTTCGGACCATTCCCATCTCTAGTCTCCCCATGTGCAATTTCTTTAATGTGAAGTAATTTGGAGCCGAGTTATGCTTACAAACGTGTTTTTGATTTTTGCCCCCCCCCCTCGAGGTGGGGGGGGGGATTTCGAAAAAATTGATAGATATAATTTTAAGTTGGGTAAAGATCTAAATTCCTGCCAAGCACCGTTGAATTCCGTCGAGCCGTTATTACCTGATACCCGGACAAAAATAGCGTTACAGACATACAGGCACGGTGACACACACACAGACAAAATTTTCTGAAGTCATTTTTGATTTTCATGGTGTGTGAAATGTGAAGCTATCGCAGAATTTTTTGATTTTGACAAATTTACAGACAAACGACTGACTTTATTAATATAGATATTTAATAGGTTTATTTCATATTTATAAACTAAGTATTCTGTTTACTCTAGAAAAATATTTGCATTTCTTATAAGCAATGATATTAGTGGTCCGCAAGATTTAAGTTATGAATTTAGTGATCCGTGAGATTTCAAAGTGTTAATTTAGTGGTTCATAATCAAAAAGGTCGACGGTCACTGGTTTAGACTAAATAACTTAAACGTGTAAAATGGATAGAATACAGAATGATCTTCAGTATTTTAATAAGCTTAGTACTAATTTTAATTCCAGTAAAGAGTCTATATCGATCAGTCGTTATCGATGGAGAAAATAAATGATCATCAACCTCCAAACAAACAACTCATAATCTCGCTAAAGGAAACTGCTTAATAAATTTATGAAATATTTGGGTTCCATGTAAAATCCTTTATTTATTGTTATTATTATTATTGTATATTAACTTTAGTAGTTTTCTTCCTACGAGATGGAAAAAAAATTCTTTTTTATTTTTCATTACAATGCATTTTCTGCTTACGGTAAAAATTACAATTCTATATTGCAAAACAGAAGTATAAGTTTCAAACTAATTATAATTCAGTTTTGCTAGTTAATCTTCGTGTTCTACAGGAGTTTATACACTGTAAAAAAAATGTTTCTAAAATAGGTAAAAATTTGTAGGGTCCAAATTGGAAAGTTCTGTTTATAACTCAAAATGGGTCAGAAAATCTATCTATTTTCAGTTTACAAACTTGTTATGTATGGTTCACTATCTTATTTTATATTTTTGTCTATAACAAATAAAGACGTTGTAGAAAATATGGTATCACTCACCTCTTATAAAAAATAATCTAACACGCATAGATGATCTAAACAAAATTTAAACATTTCGTATGCATACGTATGTACACTGCAAAAAATAAACCCCAAAATAATTCTATCCCAGATTGGTCTCGTATCCAATTTAGGTTGAAATTTTGGGTTATAAACAGAACTTTCCAATTTGGAACATTGCTTTACCCAAATATCTTACAATTTTTTACCTATTTTAGATTTAAAAAAAATTTTTTTTTTAAATTTATATTTTTTTTACAGTGACTAGCTCTTCGCCGAAGATTATGGTTGTTTTCATGTATGTTTAACTTTTACAAACGCATAATAAAAAAGTGAAGTCTCATAAAATCTTGGAGGACACAATATATGGCCCTGGGATTTCTGGTTGAACATGGCAGATCTCAATTATCTCAGTGATCTATGATAAGTGATATGATAAATTATTTACACTAAAAATTTTTTTAGGTGTTGCATTTGGAATTTACAAAGATGTTTTGCTAATAATGTACAAAGTGATTTATCTTTTTCTGATGTCTTTATTGCGATCCAATGTTCCAAGGAAAATATTTTAAAGAAATGTCAGGCATAATTTCACTTCATGAAACTAAGCGACATTTCCGTCTGTAAAATGCTGATGTCATGTCAGCAATCTTCAACCTGCAAACTGCAGAGGAACGTTTGGATTGTTTACGTATTTTTAAAAATGATCCTTTAAAATAATTTTATTTATAAAAGTTCAAATAAATGTTCTAGTTCCTAAATGAATTTCGACACTTTATTAGGTAACATAAACATATATATTTTGTTAATTATTGATATTATAGTAAATTAATTTTCATAATTTATTTTATACTCCACCTTGAATTTATTTGGCTTATATATTTGGCTTTAGCCTAAAATAAATGATAATTAATTTAAAAATTATTTTTAGGTTTATTTATCGTTTCCATTAGATTAATTCGTTTTGAAAAACAACTGCAAGGATTTTCGAAATGATATTTTTGCTGAGAACTTCCTTGTTAAGCTTAAAAAAAAAAAAAAAAGAATGATGAAACTAATCGAAACACAGTTGAAAAATAAAACCAATTTATAATAAAATGTGAAATCTGCTAAAATTTGTTAATGTAGCTTGAGAGCAGAGAAATGCTACAATATAAGCGTAAGATCCTTTTTCTCATCATCTCTGCAATTAAGACATTAAGGTATATTTATTATTATTATTATTACTATTTGATGAATAATATACAAAAGAATTTCTTAAAAATTCTGTTTTTTATACATGTACATAAAATATTCTCTTCATCTATTATTAATTAAAGCATTAAATTAAAATAATCTAAGATAAAAATGATAAGATTGAAAAAGTAATTATAAACAAAAAATGTAACACTAGTGATCTGATTTTTTTCTACTACGATTTTGACATCTTTCTAAAAGTAATAAAATTCTTCCATTACTTAATCAGAATGTATTTTGTAAGAATAATAACAGGTCTACATCTAAAATTTTGATTTGATACTTTTTATACTATTTGATTTGATACTATTTGGCTAATCTCTACGTTTTTGGTATGTTGAAACCGAAACTGAAACCAGTTTTCCTCTATTACGTATAGATTTTTGTTAATACAGAGTATCTATCGATACAACTTTTTCCACCTATATAATTATATGTTAATATTTATGGTATCTTTCCATGGTTAATAATAATTAATCACGGAAACATACTATTAACTACCGAAAATGAAGAAATTGTGTCGGTAGACACTATGCATTGGCAAAAATCTGTACATGATAGAGAAAAACTGGCTTCATTTTCGGTTTCAGCATACCAAAGAAAATATGTATCAGCTAAAATTTTCAAATCAAAAACGGCCAACATTATTTTTATAGACCTGTGCAATTTACGTTAAAAAAAGCGCTTTTTAAAACAATATTTTTCTTTTTCTTTCTTTTCTTTTCCTTTTTTTTTTTTTTTTTTTTTTTTTTGTCAAGGATACTAATTTGTAGACAATGGTCGAATATAATGACAATGCAGTCACACGATTTAATTTACATTGTAAGAATTTTGCAGGTTGCGAAAATGGTTGGAGATTACTGCATTATGTTTATACAATGCGACTTGGCACAGACCCTCTAACTTTCTACATAGTAGAGAAAGGAAAGGAGTTAAACCACAGCTTTTAAAAGAGATCGCTTCACACCAGCACCTGATATGGCTCGATCGCAAGTAGTAGATAAAAATAAACGTTTTCTAAGGAGCACTCAGTATTTGGAATCTGTAGATTTTGGCAAGGACAAGCCAAAATAAACTTCCAACGAGGCACACAGAAAGTCCAGCCATTTCTGCTGCAGGTGGCCAACCTGCCGTGAATCTTCTGGATTTCAGATATTCTTCTGGCAAATTCAAATCTAAAATAGTACTGGTATAGTAACCATCTGGTTTCACTCTTTTGAAGTGCATGAAGGCCAAGGTAAAAATGCCAAATACAACTGGAAAAAAAAGGAATCTATAGTTAGTGAGACATTTTATAACATATATAATCGAATTTCAATGTTTGGTAACACATGTGAAGAGAAAAAAAAAATCGAAATAGGGTAGGTGCTCCAGTGATTGGCATATTCCAGTAATTGACATCTATCCCGAAATAATTAATAAATAAGAAAAATAATAAAATCATATATTTTACATATAAGAATTTTAACATTTTATGTCAAACACTGGAGCATATGGTGCTAATAACTGGTAAAATGAATAACTAGTAGTGTCAAACACTGTAACATAGGGGGCTAATCACTGATAAAATGAAAAACTGGCAGTGTCAATTACTGGAACAATGAGTGGGTGTCAAATAAAAATTCATAAAAAATAATAATAATAATAATAATAATAATAATTTTTTCCAAATGTATATATTTTAACATATATGTATATGGTTCTGAATGGCTTTCATACCATATGTACTAACTTAAGATTTCTAAAAATATTTTCTGATGACTAGAACGTTAAAAACATCAAAGATAGTGTTAAAGATAGATCTAAAAGTGTCAATCACTGGTGCATTTACCCTATCAAGTTTTTGTTTAAATGAATTTAAACTACACCTTACAACACATGCAAAATCAACGATATTAAATATAATCAAATAAAGGCTTTTTGCATTATTAAATAAAAACTTCAAAGGAAAAAAAAAAGAAAGAACCTATTCCAAAAAGTAATTATAATTACTATTCAAATTACTTAAATAAATTGAAAATTTGCTTAAAATTGAATTGTAAATTGTACTGGAAAATATAAAAATAAATTTCCTGCACACAAGCAACATAAACTCTACAATTAATCATGCCTTTTGAAATCAGCGCAAAATTTACTAAAAATTCATACAGTTTTTTTTTTTTTTTTACAGATTTGTTTTGAGACTGATCGTGAAATCTTAATAGTTTCATTTAAATCTAAGTAGTTTTTTGCTGCATTTTCCAGATAACAAAGTAATATATATAATTTAATTTAATTTGTATATTGAATAAACATGTATAATTTTTTATTTACTTTTGCGCCGACTTAAAATGTTATAATTCTGTACTGATAAGTATAAAGGATTTAAGTCCCTATTCTTGATTTTTCAGGAGACGAAAAATAAAGTTAAACTACCTAAAAACCAATCAGAAGAATCGATTAAAGAAAAGGGATTAGATTGATTTATACCCTTTATACCATTCAGTGATTGTCAACCTTCATCTAATAAAGGGGGAAAATGGACTTAAGTATTTTATACCAAAGATTAATGCTAAATTTCTGACTTGAATCTTTTTACTTTCTTCTATATGTAATATAGAGAAAGTATTGGATTCGCGAAAATTTTCGACCTCCGTTTTTTGACGGATCTACACGTTTTGGGATGTCCTGAACACGAATTGATAGTTTTTAAAAAATGTCTGTCTGTGTGTCTGTCTGTCTGTGTGTCTGTCTGTCTGTCTGTCTGTCTGTCTGTATCATTTTTTTGTGGACGCTGTATCTCACGAACCAATGAATGAAATTTAACCAAGCTTGGTTTTTAGTTGCACCCTGACATGAACTGGTGCCCATTAGATTTGGGGATCAATAGCTCAACAGGTGGCGCTGTGATCGCATTTTATAGGACAAAATTCCGTATAAATGGGCATAATGAGAGTTATTTTAAACTTGTGATTGTAAAATTAATATGAATTATTGATAATAGTAGTAGTTAACTAGGAAAAAAAATTTGTGCATGGGGGGGCATTGGTTCCCCCCCTGGGAGGGAAGTACCCCCCCAGGGGGGTTGAATTTTGAAGATGGGTATCATTCGAAAGATCTCGTCAATACCTTTAAAACGAATGGTTGAACCATAAATCTGTGATAATTTAAAACAAAGTTATCGATTTATTTTACTTTTAACAAAAAAAAAAAAAAAAAAAAACTTAGAAAAAAAATCGTATTTTTTTTTTTTTTTTTTTTTTTTTAAATATTGTTACTGATTAAATATGTATAGGAAAATATAGAAGAAAGTCTTGTGGTGGCCACAACATACTAGTTTTACCAATGGATTTTCTCAAAGACTAAATGACATGGATTTAAATCCTTTACACCAATCGATAGAGAAATTTTTTCTGAGTCTGACTATGTACTTAACTCAAAATCGACATATTTGGACTTAAATCCTTTATACTTATCAGTACAGAATTAATAAAAGTGTTTATATTATCTGACGAAGAAATTTATTTTATACTTAGTAGCGATTTACAATTCCATTATATGCCAATTTTCAATTTATTTTAAGTAGTTTGAAAAATAATTGTGATTTCTGTTTGGAGACGGTTTTATTTTTTATAAAGAGTTTTTATTTATTTATTTATTTTATTTATTTTTTTTTTTTTTTCAGAGAAAATATAATCATATTGCGGAACAGAAAGGGTTTAGAAGGCGGCTTCACATATCGCACTTCTGCAAGAAAAATGACAATTTTCAGTTCATGTCACTAAAAAAATTTGTATGAATTGGCCCTATGTGCATGAAAACGTTACATCTGTATCTCGAAAATTATCCAACTTAGAGGCAGTTGTGTCAATTTTATTATAATGTGAGTCAATGCGTTATCATTAACTTAAGTTTTTTTTTTTTTTTTTTTTTTTTCAAATACTGCATTTTTTAGTTGTGTGACTTTCCTTGGCAGAATGCGATATGAAGGGGGAAAAAAAAGACAGTACAATTCATATATATTAAATTAAAACGCTTAAGAAATGCAAAGAATGTGTGCACATGCACAACTTTCGTAACCAAGAATTTTATAACACGAAGTAAAGAAATTCATATTTTTATATTCTGATGCAGTATATTATGTCTAAAGTAGTTTGTCTTTTCTAAAATTGACATTGCTTTGGTTTAAAAACCCTGCATGTTATAAACAAAAAACCGTACGATTAAATGTCGATGTTATTAAAACAATATCTCCGTAAATATAAATTCAATTCTCATACAATTTTATATCTATTAATTAAAATAAGGCTCATAATTATTTAATACTAGCAGGCAACGCCCGCTTCGCTGGTCCCTATTTTTAAACGAATCGCTATAATTACTGAATTCTCAAAATTGCATTAATTTTTATCACGTGAAAAAAAAAAAACAGAAAAAAAAATCTTATTAGGAAAAATGTCGCACCGGGTTCTCACTGCCTTCGGAAAAAAATCCCTAAATGCTCTAACTCTTATTTCTATTACTTTCCCCCTTCGCCCCCCCCTCCCGTCTATCCTAATAATTTTAAAAATTCGAAAATATCCGCAATCGATTTGTAGGTATCGAAAACCTCTATATACCAATTTTGAATGCTCTAACTCTATTCTATTTTTTTTGCCCCTCCGCCCCGCCTTCCCGGCCCTCCTAATAACTTTACACTTTCGAAAATATCCCCATTCGACTTGCTGGCCTCTAAAACCTACCTGTAACAATTTTGAACGGCCTAACTGTATTTCTATTTGTTTTTGCCCACACCCCCCCTTCCCGCCCCTCCTAATAATTTTACAAATTCGAAAATATCCGCAATCGATTTGTAAGTATCGAAAACCTCTATATACCAATTTTGAACGATCTAACTCTATTTTTATTTTTTTGCCCCCCCCTCTCCCCTCCCCCCTTCTCGCCCCTCCTAATAACTTTACACTTTCGAAAATATCCCCATTCGACTTGCAGGCCTTTAAAACCTATCTGTACCAATTTTGAACGGCCTAACTGTATTTCTATTTGTTTTTGCCAATAGCCCCCCCCCATACTGTCCCCCTTCCCACCCCTTCTAATAATTTTACAAATTCGAAAATATCCGCAATCGATTTGTAAGTATCGAAAACCTCTATGTACCAATTTTGAACGATCTGACACTATTTTTACTTTTTTGCCTCCCCCCCCCTAAAAAAAAAATCGGAAAAAATCAAAAAATGAGTTTTTGCAAATATTTTCAAGAAAACGCTTGGCGTTTTTTTTTTTTTTTTTTTTTACATCTTTGAGCTATTACTTTTACTCGAAAATCCGTATTTTTCTAAATTTGCCTCCGAAAATCATTTATACCCCCTTCTCCCGTTAAAAATCCAAAATTCCAAAATCACAGGAAATGATTTTTTTCGTATTCAAGTCTAGTCTCCCCATCTGCAATTTCTTCACTGTGAAGTTATTTGGAGCCGAGTTGTGCTTATAAAGAAGGTTTTTGCCTTCTGCACCTTCGAAAATCATTTATACCCCCTTCCCCCCTTAAAAATCCAAAATTCCAAAATCGCAGAAACCGATTTTTTTGTTTTCAAGTCTAGTCTCTCCCTCTGCAATTTCTTCACCGTGAAGCAATTTGGAGCCGAGTTGTGCTTATAAAGTTGTTTTTGCCTCCTGCGCCTCCGAAATTCATTTTCACCCCTTTTCCCCCTTAAAAATCCAAAATTCCAAAATCGCAGAAAATGATTTTTTTGTATTCAAGTCTAGTCTCTCCATCTGTAATTTCTTCCTCGTGAAGCAATTTGGAGCCGAGTTATGCTTATAAAGTTGTTTTTGCCTTCTGCACCTCCGAAAATCATTTTCACGCCCTTCCCCCCTTAAAAATCAAAAATTCCAAAATCGCAGAAAATAATTTTTTCGTATTCAATTCTAGTCTCCCCATCTGCAATTTCTTCACCGTGAAGCAATTTGGAGCCGAGTTATGCTTATAAAGGTGGTTTTTGCCTTCTGCCCCCCCCCCCCCCGGGGGGAACGGGGGGTATTTCGCAAAATCCCGTCTTAGTAAGCGTCAGGGTCCTAAAATCAACCTGCTCACCAAAAATTGTGACTCTATCTCCCATAGGATAGCCACAACCGTGTTGAGTCAGTGAATCAGTGAATCAGTCAGTGAATCAGTGAGTTTACTCTTTTATATATATAGATAGATACAACTCATTTCAAGCATATTTTTTTACAGTGTGATCAGAAAAGGTTATACTTTTTGGTTAACTTGGGATCGATCCCCTTTTAGCCTTCGGTACAAAACTTTCACTGGAATATATGTGGTTCAATATGTTCTTTTTACATCTAAAGTTTCAAGGATTATTAAAATATTACTTTAGATATTCGACAAAAACTTTCAGATTCAAAAATATGCCTTTACTAATGCCGGTGACTGTATTTCATTTTCAATAGTAGATTCTGGTTCTGGATTTGGTCAGTTGGTTGCATATTAGAGCAAACTATCTTGCTCAGTAAAGATATTAACATTCAATGGGTATATTCCTGTTTTTTTAAAACCCAGCTTTGATGTTCATTGGTGTGTATAGTATGCCTGTGACAGTACAGGCTTTTACAATATCTGCTACTAGTAGATTGTAAATATTTGTAGTTAAACAAAGATGATTTGTAATCCAGTCATCGGAAGCGGCGTTGATCTACATTTAATGACCAAAAACGCTACATTGCAGTGGCTGCAGTTTATGGCTGTAGTGAGGTAGAAATGAACTCCCTGTGACGCTATTTTGTTTAAGGAAATCCATTGTTTCAATTGACGGATGAAAATCGTAATTATCTAATAAAAACAATACTGGTCTGTCTTTGGAACTTATTTGCATTTCTTAAAATGAAAGGCAAATTTCACAAAATGCAACTCCGTCATCCAACCAGAGAAGTTTGAAGTTCGTGAGCTTGTAATTGTGAGGTCGTTTAAAACTTAGTCTCTAAAATTTACCTTTGGCAATATATAAAAAATCTGGAATGACTCCACTCGACTTTCCAAACATTAAGTAATTAACAGCTATATAAATAAATTAAAGACAAGTCGTTAAATAATCAAAAGTGAAAATTGTGTTTGAGTATTTTTTCTATTGTTGAATTTTACGCTATTGCTCATCGAATAATTTGGGCCTATTGGCCATAATGATAAAAAGTTTTCCGTTGTGTCCATGTAAAAATTTTATAAGTACTAGATCCACCAAAATCTATACAGTTCGTGCGACTGTGACCTAAAATATGTGTATAAATTTTTAGCTCAATCGAATTAGGCGTTTAGACGATATCGCACTTTAAAGAATTTGGGTCCATAGACCATAATGATAAAAAAATTTTCTTTGTGTCCCTGTAAAAGTGTCAGATTCATCAAAGTCTATGTAGTTCGTGCAACTGTGACTTATAACATGAGCATAAAATTTCAGCTCAGACGAATGAGACGCTTAGACTATCGCACTTTAAAAAATTTGAGCCCATAGACCATAATGTTAAAGAATTTTTCTTTGTGTCCCTGTAAAAAAACCATAAGCCCTAGATTCACCAAAATCAACAGGGTTCGTGCTATTGTGACCTATAACATATGTACCAGCTTTCAGCTCATTTGAAAAAAGTGGTCAGGCGCTATCGTGTTCACTACCATACATACACACATACATACATCATCGTAAAAATAGTAAAAAGGAACTCATGGGACCTCAAAACGTATAGAAACATCAAAATCTCAAAGTCGAATTTTTGACATGATTACAATACTCTCCTTACATATGTATAATCAGAAAGTAAAAAAGATAAAATGAAATTACCAGGAACAGAGACAGAAATGACTAGAGTCATTATACTTCCTCTCTCAGCTGTTGTAACCCTCTTATTTGCTGAAAGTCTTTACAAGCAATAATGTGATCAGGGGAACCGTGGTCATTCCTGCTTCTTTCATGTTTCATATATCAGCCTTTTTTAAATTTATACGATTCAAAATGGATTTTAGATTGCTAAAATTTTTTGAAATGTTTCTGAGGTTGAAGCTTGATATTCGTGCTTGAGTTGTAGCCTCAGATTTTTTAATTGACAGTCTTGTATGCCTCTTGAAAAAAGCTGTCAGTCAATCTGGCATTTACATTTTGTTTGACGTAGTGGGGCTGGAGCGAATGACGTATAAAGGCTTCTATTGGCCGATTTTCTCCCCCTCGTAATTTGGAAAAATTAGTGTTAGCATGGTACTGTAGAGAGAGGGACGGTCGTGGAACAGATTGGAAGTGAAAGTTGGTATCTTCCCACAGAGCACCCAAAGTGTTCTGTCCCCCTCTTAAGGTTTGTGACTGTTTTTGTTAGAAGCTGTCAGGGAAAAGAGCGATAAAGCCTAGCTATGGCAGCCTGCACTCCTCATTTTTATTCGAGCATGTTCCCTCTTTCATTCAAGATTCAAGATAAACTGAGTTGGTTGTTGGTAGGCGGGGGAGGGGGGAGGGAGGCGCTTTACAAAAAGCCTTCTCCCCTGTAGAATTTTTTTTTTTTTTGGGGGGGGGGGCAGAGTGAGTTTGTTTTTTACACACACACACACACACACAAAAAAAAAAAAAAAAAAAAAAAAAGAAAAAAAACTTTAAGCGGAGATGTTTGCAGAGAAGTCATCTGGGCAGATTAGAAAGAAAGATTCGAAGCGGAGCCACGAATCCAAAAAGAGGTGTTGACCTGCCACATTCGATATGCTACTTTTACTTGCAGAATTTCTGTTGTTTAATCATTGAAATCTGGGCATTTTTTAGCTCACTTGAAAAAAGAGGTGTTGCTTACCAGTAAATGTGCAGCGGCTATATCACCTTGGAAATATGAAATTATAAAAAAAATTCTAAGCGAAAATAAATAGGAAAACAACCTTTTGTTTTTCACTTGCATGGATGCCCATCCAAGAATGTGCGGTCCGCAACAAAAATATTGTACGTATGGAATCCGGTAAAGAAAATAGTGAAGGTCCCAAATATGCTGTTTGATCTTCGAAGATGCTCACTCTAATGGAAGTGTGAAGGTGTGTCCGTGATTGCGGTGACGCAGTGTAAAAAATGCAGCTGTCCAGGACTACTGGACTAATGAAGTCTCCCGCGATGCTCCAGTATGATTTAAGAAATATAGTCTCCAGCGATGCTTCAGTATGATTTACGAAATATGGTCTCCAGTGATGCTCCAACTTATATAAAAGGTAAACAACCAATTTTGTTCCTTTATTAAACTTAAGTAAATTGTATGTAGTTATAAATATAAATTTAACCAGAAATATTTTTTTATTTTTCCTTATATGGGTAATGTCTACGTGAGGATATTAAAGATCTGTAAGTAAACTAATTTTTTTCTCTCAACTAAATCCTTAGTCATTATGTTTGAAATAATTTTTTTTTTTTTTTTTTTTTTTTTTTTTTTTTTTATGTAATGATAAAGTGGAGTAGAAGTCAAATTTTAAAAATTGTAAACATTATTTTCTGTGTAATTAAAATCTAAACTAGAGAGAAGTATGTGTAATTTGTGAGTTTATTAGAGTGTGAAATATTTTCCTTTAAGATAAGATTGTACTCAGTGAGAGATCCATAATAATTTGTGAGAGTCAGCTAGTATATTTACATTCTTAGGAAGTAGTTGAAAGAATTTTAAAGAAGCATTTTAGAGGATAAGATAGCTCAACCAATTTCAATTTACTAATTAACGTTTTAGTTAATAACAATTTAGAACCTGGGTAACTAATTTTTAATTGTTGAAGAAAATGTATTTTGGGTGGTGCAGATAAATATGGATGAGTAAACTTTTGAAAAATAATTCAAGTTTATTTTGTATGGCTTAATTCAAAATGTAAACTGGTCTGGTGCATGTTAAAGCTGTAAATTTTTATTTAGCAGTTGAAAGTGTGAAAAATTTAAGTTTAGTTGTGACTAATTAATTTGTGAAATTACATTTGAAATTTTTATTAGTGCTTAAAAGCAATTTGGATTTAAAGAAAGACCAGTTTGCTTGGTATTAATTATGAATAATGTAAAAGTTGATATTTTAAAGTCTGGAAAAACTTCATTGACCAAATTTTAAATTAATGACTGCTAGCCCTTTATTGCTTTTGAGTTAACACTAGAACGCCCGCTACCTTTTTCCCCCTAGAACGCCCGCCGGAGTCGTTTCGACTCCTGCCAATTTTAGAAGGATTAATAATGTAAAAATGCTCAGATAAAAGTAAATAATTAAACTAGATTAAATAATAATTTAACAGATAAAAGTAAATAATTAAACTGTTAAATTTCAGCATATATTTAACAGTATTTTCATTTTTACAAATAAGAGAAAAATATTTAAATGTACAATTTTAAGAATTTCGATTAGAAATATTATCAATAAAATCAAATACTTACAGAATAATTTTACATATCTGGAATACAGGCTGTGCAAGTATATTCCGTCTTGCCTAAATATTTTCCACAAATCATTTTCCCGGATAATATGCAATCTTTGAAAGTCATGTTTCCTTTACGAAAATTTATTTCACATTTCCGTCTCTTGAGGGCTCCTGTTTCTAGTGTCTGCGTCATGGATGTGTTTTTTTTTTTTTTCATTTTTTCATTTTTAGCAGATACGTAATTTTTACGTAACTCGTCTGCTACTAACTGAATAAACGCTTGCCTGCTTAACCTTATTTCTCCGGTAATTTCTTTGTAAATGATCCAAGCATTTATTGCAGCTAAATCTAAGATAATATAAAAGGTATGCACAGGCCATCTTCTTGAGTAAGCTTTTACAAAGTATGTTCTGGTCATCTGATCAATTATCAGACATTTCATTGTAATGTCTAATGGTTTCAAGTGGTCTTCTTTTCGTTCTTTTCAATATCAACGGACGGGTGGAGAGTGCTCAGAATAATAACGTTTTTATTTATCTTGCCTTGGTACTCTGTAAGAGTAGTACCCGTTTATTCATGTTTTAGAATTTTTGTTTCATATAACTTATCCTGTAAATTTTTCATTGATTTTGGAATTTCTCTCCTGGATTTGCTGACAGTCCCTACTAAGCTTGTTCTTTTTGTTTCAACCAAATGTAGAAAGGTGAAAAAATTATCAAATGTCACATTTATTCCTCTATTTAGAAAGGGTTGCATCAATCGCATCACTACATATTCTGATAAACTTTGGTCCGAGGGTTGTTCTTCACTTTTGCCTAAATAAGGGAAAGCATTCAGCAAATATTTTGTTTTAAGATCTACATCTAGCCAAAATTTCTGTCCATATTTATCTGGTTTAGAAGGTATAAATTGCGTAAAAGGACGAGTTTTGCTGGGAAATATCTGTTATTATATTTTCCTCAGGATTAAAGCAGGCAATACAGTTTTCAACAAATCTGTTCCGAATTTCGGATATGATTCCAAATTTATCTTTTTTCAATCGAGTAGATCTGGTAGCTTTCACATCCAATCTAAGAAATCGTAGAATTTCCGAAAACCTATTATTGCTCATAGTTTCAATGCAAAAATTCAAGCCCCATGAATTAGACCATAAGGAATAAATATCAATGCCTTTTGTAACACTTACGCCTCGAACATATAAAATTCCAATGAATGCTGGAAGTTCATCTATCGTAACTGTTCAATCATCAGATTGAAAAACACGTTCAGTGCATTCTTTTATTTATATTGCAAAATTTTTCTGTCTATAAATAATGACCAAGCGCTCAAAACACTTTTAGCTTTTACGAATTTTTTGGCATAAATAGTTGGACCAAGGACTTGACTTATTAGATTTTGCTTCGAATATCTCCCAGGTGAATTCGTATTTGACCCCATTATTTTCCACTGAATACCATCAGGAGCAATATGAAATTCGCCTGTATTAGATTCGTCATTTGGTGCGTCATCTCCTTCATTTATCTCAGAATCCAACAAAATATTATTTTCATATATAATTCCTCCCCTTTCATCATCATTTTCGGATAAATCACCGCCTTCAAATTCATTTTCTGAAAGCTCTCTTAAAAGCGCAGTTATTTCTTCTGGTGTAAGACCTTTTTTACGCGACATATTGAAATGTTTTATTTTTATTATAAAGAACACAATTTCTCAGCAAAAAGAAAAACAGACAGACATGATTTCAAACGAAACGCAGATCAAATAATTAAATGAATGTATTTCGCAAGAAGCAGGCAATCTTTTCAGCAGATGCACAGAGCTAACCATTTTTATCCAACAAAGGGGTGGAAAGAAGGAAGGGACATGAAACACACTCTTTACCTATAACAGAGACAAAGAATACGGATCCCAATGTGAAAATATTATTTTACTTTCTCTGGAGTCGGTTTGACTCCGACGGGCGTTCTAGGGGTATTTGCTTATAACTAATTAACAAAATAAGCAAAAAAGTTAGAATTTTCAGAATAAATAGACATTAAAAAAATAATAAAAGTCACGGGAGGAAAGTAAGTAAAATTGAAATTTCAGAGAGATACCAGTGTTTAAATAAGACTTGGAGTCGAAATGACTCCGTCGGGCGTTCTAGTGTTGAGTTAATAGGATAAGAATTGACAGTCATAGGGATTAATTTGGTTGAGTGAAAGTTTTCCTAGATTTTCCTTGAAACTAATTTTTCTTTGTTGATACTCTAACTGGTTTAGACATATCTATGTTCCATTATCTGAAGAAATAGTTTGTTTATCAGGCTTCGTAATATAGATCTGACAGTTACGAAAAGTTAGAGTGTCATTTCTGTAGATTATAGTGATACATTTTCAAGTAAACTTTTATCGATTAAGCCATACAAATTTAGGTCATTTTAAAAGAAATTTTACATAATACTCTTTGAACTTTAGTATGGGTTTAGAATTTAGAAATAAACCACTGTTTTCATGGCCAAAAATTTCTTTTAGAATTAAAGAGGAGATAAATTTTATGCACCACTAATAAACATAATATGAAATCTGAAGAAATTAAAATAGTAATATAAAGAGTTAATAAAAGATAATATGCACTCATAAGAAGTGTAAAAGTTATGAGTAAACAGAAACGTAATAAAATGCATATGAAGCTATGCAATTTCATATATCCGCTCTCTAGTTATGAGATAGACCCAATTTTTTTTCAATCGTGCATCTGCACGACTAAAACTGCAAATTTTGCAAATTTCAATTTTCGTATATTTATAACTTACTTGATATTCCAATATTACAAATTTTAAAGCAAAATTAAAATAATCATTGTTTTTTTTTTTTTTTTTTCTCTCTCTATATATATATAAATATATAAATCATTTATTAAAAAAAAAATATATATATATATATATATATATATATCTGGTGTGAAACAAGCACACGACTTCCATTACACTATTATACGTATTATATGCATTTTTTTTTTTTTTTAGGATTGAGGACTATTAGTTTCAATTTACGGATTTTTACGATACCAGTTTTACGATAGTTGGACATTTATCGAAATCGAAAATTTATCAAAAATACAATTGAATAATTTGAAAGCGATGTTATAATTTGAAAAAAAAAAAAAAAAAACTAACAGTCCTTCGTACTAAACTAAATTCTGCTTTTGCCAGAATTTCATCAAATCTTTTTTTTTTTTTTTTTTTTTTTTTTTTTTTTTTTAAAAGATGGTGGTGGTGGTTGGGTTCTACGTCGCACTAATACTGCGCAGATGGGCAATTGGCGATGGTCTGGGACACACCCCGAGAGGTGGTCCGGAGACATTCCATCACAATTTTGATCCTCCACGGAAGGGATGGCTCTCCCGCTTCGGTAACCCCCAGATGTATAATTTTTGATGGGAACATGGAGGACTTTGCGGCCACGACAGATTTTACGTGCACCAGCCACCATTAGTGTACACGACGGTCTTTGGCCGACTCGAGTACCGAACCCGAAATCTTCCAATTACGAGGCCGGCGCTCTACCGACTGAGCTACTGCAGCCCTCTTTTTTTTTTTTTTTTTTTTTTTTAAAGAAAAAGAAAAGAAAATTAATAATAATCAATTTCAAAACGGACAGTATCGAAAAAAAGTTTTTTTTTTAATAATTTCGAATTAGGAAATAAAAAGCGCGCGTGCAAAATGAAATAAAAAATAAAATAAGATTTATAAATGGACAATATTTAAGCTCGTGGACTCAGTTCAATGATATAATAAGAAAAAATGACGACATTAGTCTAATGAGATTAACTTTTTTTTTTTTATTTAATTATATTTTAGATAAATGTCCAACTACCGTAAAACTGGTATCGTAAAAATCCGTAGATTGAGACTAATAGTCCTCCGTCCTAATAATACATTACAAATTTTTAAACACAAAAAGAAAATTAAAATAAAATCAGAACACGAAAATTGGTTTAAGATACCAAATAAATATCAGTTTCTTGAATATTTTTAATATAATTTTGTGACTTATTTCAAAGCTTTTTTTTTTTTTTTTTTTTTCCTGAAAATGCAAAGAACATTTTTTTTTCTTTTTGTTTTTTCAAATTTCTCTTACACACACACACACACACACACACAAAAAAAAAAAAAGATTGTTTTATGTGAAATAGTTACCGGATGAAAAAGAAAATACCTCGCTTTTTACAAGAAGGCTGAAGGTAAAAAATTACTTCACTACATTCATTTTTTTTTTTTTTTTTTTTTTTTTTTAATTTCTGTTCAAACACATTTATGATAACAACACAATTTCATGAGTAAACCTGTTTTTATGAGGCTTAGGTTTTTTTTTTTTTTTCTACAGCTATATTTTAAAGAATAATTATGGTTATAAAATACGATCTGTTATGTGTAATTGATTTTTTCTTTTTCTTTTTCTTTCTTTTTTTTTTTTTTTTTTTTTGAGATAGTATGATCAGAAAACATAAAATTGACCTAACGAAGTAGAAACCTAAAAATTTTCTGGTATGAGAAATTTAATGCACGAGTAAAGACACATAAAACAAAGTTTACATGGCAAGTTAGAAAATAACAGAAAAAATGGTTAAGTTATCTTTTGAAACACCAATTTCTGATTTCTAAAATTAACCTAATTAAGCAGGATGACTGTTAATTTTCCTGTAATAATCATGTAATACATGAGAAAGAATATTTAAAATTGATTTATGTAACAATTTTCAAGAAAATCGTTAGAGTCGTTTTTGAGATACAGGCTTTCACCAAAACTTGACAAAATCAATTGTTGACCAGAAAGAAACAATCATATATGAAAGGAAAATCTATAAAACAGTTATTATACCGAGTTTGAAAAAAAGCCGTGCAGCCGTTTTTAATAGAATGCACTTGCAAGACCTGAAATTGAGCTATTTATACAGGACACCTATCAATTTTCCTGAACTAAACAACTATATCATTCGAAAAGACATCTAATAGAGTGTTTATATTGCAATTTTGAAGAAAATCGTTAGAGCCGTTTTTGAGATACGGACTTACGGTCGCACTCCCGGTTTCGGATGTCCCACTTCCGTTTTCCAATTTTCACCAAAATTTGGAAAATTCATCTGTACACCAGATCTGTGTCAATTCTGAAGTTTCGTCGTTCTATCTTTATTAGCTTCGAAGATTTGATAGTCAGAAGATTCCGCACATACATACACACACACTGACCAATTGCCGAAAACCACTTTTTTGGACTCAGGGGAGCTTAAAACGTGTAAATCAGGTGAAAACTCGATATCGAATTTTTAGACCGAATACAATACTTCCATTATCTACAGTAGTCGGGTAATGGAAGTAATATCTATATTTGCTGTTAATAGGTAAGCATGAAATTTGTGGTTAACTTTTAACATATTAATTATGGGAGTACGGGATTGAAAATGGTATCATTTGAAAGGTAATGATTAGCCAGATTTGCAGAATACAAAAATATTTACTTACAATCCCAAGAAGGTACCTAAAAATACTTTTATTTTTTATGCATTTTTTCATTTTATACATATTTTTTTATATTAAAAAATTCCTTAAGAAAGTTGTTAAATCTGGCAATTTCTAAAAACTCAAATAAAACCATGCAGATAAAGTAATTTGTATAGATGTAGCATCACTATACTCTTGACTACAGATTTTTCATTCTACAAGACAACAGCCATTACAGAGTTGTAGAAATTTGAGTGAATGAGTGATATATCGAAAATTTATACTATTCAACATATACACAAATTAAAAAAGGATTTGGTCTATGAAAGTTCATTTTTTTTTTTTTTTTTTTTTTTTTTCTAATTTATTTAAGATCTGATTTCTTTTCTCTCTCTCTCTCTCTTTTTTTTTTTTTTTTTTTTTTTTTTTACTTCCATTACCCTACTACCGTAGGTAATGGAAGTTTATTTGTTCCAAAAATTCGATATCGAGATTTCACCTGATTTACACGTTTTAAGATTCCCTGAGTCCAAAAAAGTGATTTTTGGCAATTGGTCACTGTGTGTGTGTGTTCCCATTTTTTTCTCTTATTTTTTACCACGCTATATATAAGCTTCGTTTTATATGTCTTTATAAGTTTCTCTTATCGGAAAAAATTTACGTTTCTACTTCTTTAGGTCACTTTTATGTTTTCTGATTACATTATCTCTCAAAAATGCATATAATACGTGTAATAGTGGGTAATGGAAGTCGTGTGGTTATTTCACACCAGATTTTTTTTTAGGTTTACTTCAGCTCTAATTTGAAGATATATTTTTAAACTAAAACATAATGCTTTCAATTAACTGAAATTGACTACTTATTTTTAAAAAAAATATGGATTTAATTCTATATCTTTAGTATATATAAGAAACAAAGTATAAAATTCGGAAAAACTTTTGATTTCAGGTTTTCGATGAATTTACACGTTTTAATATTTCCATGCATTTCATTTACTAAAATTGACTACTTATTTTTAACCCTTTGAGTGCTATGGACACACATATGCGTCCAGCGAAAGTCATTAATATAGACTATGGACGCAAATACGCGCTTAGCAGATGTTATCAGTATGGACTATGGACGCAAATACGCGCTTAGCAGATGTTATCAGTATGGACTATGGACGCAAATACGCGCCCGGCAAAAATGATCAGTGTACCGTCAACGAGATCCATACTACGCGAAAGAGTATTCAGTCCCTGGCGATCGTCAGCGCCAACCGCGCGCCATCCGTATGGACCGCATAGGCCGCGAGTATTAAGCACTCAAAGGGTTAAAAAAGTGAATTTATTATTCTATCTTCTGCATATATAGGAAGAAAGTATAAGATTCAGAAAAATTTTAGATTTCGGGTTTTCGATGAAGTTACATGTTTTGAGATTTTCTCAACTCAATTCGACCATTTTTAGAAAATGTCTGTCGTTTTGAGTTTGAACACTGTTCTTCATGAATCAATGGACTTAATTTAATACAGTGCGTTAAGAAATTATAAGACCACAAGCGTATAGGTGCATTTTTGAAGAAGAGAGCATAATATGCAAATTTTTAGTTACGTATTTAAAATTGACAGAAAAACGCATCCTATACTAATTCCAACTTTTAAAATTAAATTAAATTTCATTAAAACTTATTCATTTTTCTAAAAATTAAAGACTGTGACTGTTAAGAAATTATAAGACCACCTGAGAAAATTAGCATATTATACATGACGTCAAACTCAATATAAAGCGCACGCGTCAGTATTTCGTAAAAGCATTACCTAAGAAGCAAAGACTTTGGTTTTGAATGTGTTATCTACTATTAATTTGACGATGCCTCGAGGTAAATAATTATCGGCGTGCGAAGTAAGAAAAATTTTATTTTATAAAGGTTCTGGTAAATCTGAAAGAGATAATGCGAGGTTAATGAACCGTTCTAAAACTGCCATTTATAATGCCATAATTAGAAAAGATTATTCAAACAAAATAAAATGATCTGGTAGAAAAAATATTTTGACAGCACGTGATAATAGACAAATTTTTCGACTGTCAACTAAAAAAGGTCTTTCAACTCGTGAAATTTCGAAACGTTTCATCAAGAAAACTTCACATGTAACAGTCTGGAAGAGTCTTAAATTAAATATTAATACGAAATTTATGAAATTGAAGAAAAAAACCAAAGTTATTGAAATGCCATCGAGAAGAAAAATTAAAATGGGCTAAAAATGTCATGTCATGGAATGATGAGTGGAAACAAATTATATTTTCTGATGAAAAGAAATTTAACCTTGATGGTCGTGATGGTTACAAACACTATTGGCATGACTTGAGGAAGGAACCAAAAGAATGCTTCAGTCGACAAATGGGTGGAGGATCAGTAATGATTTGGGGAGCTTTCAGTTATAAGGGGTTGTGTGATTTACAGCGGATTTCGGATCATATGAACTGTACACAATATCAGTCTATGCTATATGATCATATGATACCGTTTGGACCTTTAATAGGTGGTGCTAACTGGATGTTTCAACAGGACAATGCTGCTTGTCATACATCTAAATCCACACAGGAATGGTTTTAAAAAGAAAAAATTAATGTTTTACCATGGCCAAGTCGAAGACCAGATTTGAACCCCATGGAAAACTTATGGGGTATATTATCTCGCAAAGTTTTTGCTAATAATAAACAATTTTCATCTGCCAATGAACTGGAAGTAGCCATTGTAAAAGAATGGTACAATATTTCTACAACTGAACTTAATCAACTGGTTACTTCAATGAAAAACAGAGTGTTTTAAGTCATCAGGAAGAATGGAGGACCAATATCATATTAATTTTTTATACAATTTTGTTTTTTGACAAGTGATCTTATATTTTATTAACAGGTTATTTTTCACTCATTTCTAATATATATTTTAATTAAACATTTATTGCATTATACCAAGTTATTGCAAGCTAATTATAAAAAAACATAGAGCAATATGTTATTTTATGTATTTAAATTATGATTAGAATCTTTATTTTTCTTATAATATACAAAATTAAAGTGGTCTTATAATTTCTTAACGGACTGTAGAACTTGATATTTAATTGGACCTTAGATTGAAATGGTGCTGATTAGCTTTTATGCAATATCACCCAACAGGAGGCACTTTCACGTTGTGATTTCCTCTCATTTCCCGAAAAACTCAGCATTTACAGTGTACCAAACTTAGAGATATACTATATTGAGTAAAACTCTGCTCATTCAGTTTGAGTGCATACCAGTCAACAAGTGACGCTCTTAAGTTACAATTTATTTCCATTTTGAAAGTGGTCGAGTTCCGACCACTGGGCGACACTTGTCTTTTTTTTTACGTATATTTTTAGTCTATAGTCCATGTTAAATAAGTTTAAAACTCTATAAAATAGATGCATTTGCAAACAACCAAGTTCTATAAGAGTAGTGCCTATAAGAAATAATAAAATCGTTCGGTAATAATAATAGTAATATTAATATTATTAATAATAAAAAATAATAATAAAAGTAATTTTTATTGCCAAAGAATGGGGGTTAGTGTATTACAATGGCGAATCTGTAAAATTTATTATTGTTATATACATATTCATACCTCTTTTGTTACATCTGTTCTTTACTCACGACTTGGTTACTAAAATTTTAACTGTTTTAAAAGATAAAACTACTTTTTGTAATATTTTCAAAAGAATTAGAAGTTTTACTTGAAAGAATATACAAGTATTACGATTAATGGAAGGTTTACAGTAGGTGATCAAATTACTAGAATTTTTTTTATCTTTACATTTTTTCAATTTTCAAGAAAAATACTGGTCGAAATGGCCTTCAGACAGGCAAAGAACATTTAAAAATTCATATTTTCCATTACCGATTTAGTCTAAAATGTATTTAGGGGACCAACCAGAAACTGAAGGAAAGCACAAATACTTTGGATCACTTTGTATCATAAAAAGCTAGAAATGACTGGTAACTTTAACACATTGTTGCACTTACTATGTTCAATATTTGTATGTTTTTATTTTTCATTTATTTATTTATTTATTTATTTTTTGTGGTAATTTCACAATTACTTTAGCAAATATAAATATTTTTAAAAAATCCTTAAATTTTTGGAAGTTTTTTGCTTATAGCAAGAAAACTTGCAGGAAAGATAACAAAACATTAGAGAAATATTATTCTGAAATTTAAATTTACACGTGTAATATTAGCTGAGATATGAGAATTTATAGTAAATATATTTTTACTGCGCATGGAAAAAATTATTGCATAGGTTGAAGGCTAGATAATATTGATCAGCTTATGTCAAAAGTTCATTTGAATCGAGTAAAGCCCAAGCAAACTGTCAGCAAAAGAACGAACTAAATTTTCGATATTTTCCTAGGTTGAAATTTCATAAGGGGTTTTGCACATGCCATGTACTTAATTTGAAGATCCAATTATTTTAACCATCTTGCAAAATTTCTTTTTTTGTGAAAAACCCCTTACGAATTCAGAAATTTTAGTAAATAAATCAATACAAAAAACCCTTAGCGGCTTAAAAGTTTGTGACGCCGCTACTTTGTGGCTATAAGAATTTGAAATATGAGTCTTAAAAATAATGATATTAAATTTTAATTGACGCTTTGCAATTAGTTAAAATATACATAGATTTTCTTATTTGATCATTCACTTTTATCCTTTATTTATATTTATAATGCAAATGTAATATTTTAACTTGAAGATCAGACAGATATATAAAATACACTCACTGATGCTTTTTCATTCGCATTTCAAATTCAAAATAACAGTTTTAAAAGGAATGATATAAAAATTCCAGTGGCGCCTCGGTGTTATTTTAAAAGATTTGTTTTTAGATTCCATTAAAATTACTTTTGTTTTGTCTAATAAAGTATATTTACACATTTAAACAGTGCTTTTAATTTTCAAATATACTGTCAAATAATTATACTTTCACTGAGTTAGCATTATAAAGTAAAATTATTTATTTCAATAAATTGATTTATCTTTTGCATCATGCTATCCAAAACATAGTATCATAGTGTCCAACTAAGTGAAAATTTGCTCAAAGAGGTAGTGTGACGTAAAGAAAACATTTACACAAATTTTACTGCAGTTTTGGATAGCGTGACGCAAAAGATAAATCAATTTATTGAAATAAACAATTTTACTTTATAATGCTAACTCAGTGAAAGTATAATTATTTGACAGTATATTTGAAAATTAAAAGCACTGTTTAAATGTGTAAATATACTTTATTAGACAAAACAAAAGTAATTTTAATGGAATCTAAAAACAAATCTTTTAAAATAACACCGAGGCGCCACTGGAATTTTTATATCATTCCTTTTAAAACTGTTATTTTGAATTTGAAATGCGAATGAAAAAGCATCAGTGAGTGTATTTTATATATCTGTCTGATCTTCAAGTTAAAATATTACGTTTGCATTATAAATATAAATAAAGGATAAAAGTGAATGATCAAATAAGAAAATCTATGTATATTTTAACTAATTGCAAAGCGTCACTTAAAATTTAATATCATTATTTTTAAGACTCATATTTCAAATTCTTATAGCCACAAAGTAGCGGCGTCACAAACTTTTAAGCCGCTAAGGGTTTTTTGTACTGATATCATTACTTTTTAGTGGTTTTTAATCAAAAAATTAAAACAAGTCCTTCTGGCTTCTAGGAAGGGTAAACTAATTTAATTTTTCTTATGAAGTTGTCACCATTTTTTTTTCAAAATGGCAGCTACAATTTATTAATGGACTTAGTGGATTTATAAATGAAGGCTATGTATATATGGAGTTTTAAGCAAATCGGTTCATAAAACCTTTCTAATGTAAATTTGAAATTTTCAGTGTGCTGGCACAGGGAAACAAGAGGGTGGATTAAGTTGGCAAATAAACATATCAAACACATTTCTGAGATAAATCTACACTACAAATTTAGTGTGAATTAATTCAGTATTTCAAACGTTATCATACTGACAAATTTTCAAGTAGCCTGCCACTTGGAAACAAAATGGAGAAGCTTCGCACTAGAAAAATTTATTGACTGGGATTCTCAAACTCTTAAAAAAAAAAGAAAGAAAGAAAGAAAAATAAGTGAAAATTTTCAAATTTAAGTTAGAATTACGTAATTTACATTTTGCAAATTTCTTTTTAGAGAATTACAAATTAAACAATAAAAAAAAAAAAAAAAAAAAATCAAGTAAATGTTAAAAATAGAACTTTATATATTTTCTTTCCCCTTTTGAGGCTAAGTATACTGCTCCAATATTCACAATTTAAATTTTCATCAAAAGTGCAGGTAAAAATTACTTCCTATACATTTTCATATAAAACGTTTGGGGGAAAAAATAGACAAAATATAAATTAAGCTTTACATTTCTATAATTTTAAAAATAAGATAAAATCACCTGGAGAAAAATTTCATGGAAAGTATAAGTTAAGCTTTAAAAAAAATAATAATGAAATTTCTGCGTAAAAATACTATTTTATAAATATATTTACAACTACAATAAACAAAAAACCTTCCTTTAATTTTAAATAATTATTTCTACATGTTTCGAAGCAATTAAAAGTTTTTTCTTTCTTTCTTTTTTTTTTAAGAAAAATAAATTAAATGTAGTGGCGCCATCTAGTAGTTTATATTCAAATCATATACATACAGATTTAACTTTTTTTATTTTTTTTTTCGTTAAAAAAAAACTTGTTTAGAAACAGGTAGAAATAGTTATTTAAAATTAAAGGCGGATTTTTTGTTTACTGTAATTGTAAATATATTTATGAAATAGAATTTTTCATGCACAAATTAATTAATTAAAAAAAGAAAAGAAAGAATAATTTTTTTTAATAAATTATTATGGGTTTCAAAGTAAAGATTTTATTTATTTATTTTGACGTGTTTTTAATAATTGCTATTTGACACACATTTTTCATGAATTTTAATAAATTTCATGAAAAATGAATTTTATTAAAACACTGTTTAAACACTGTTTATTAAAACACTGTTTTTTCTAATAAACAGTGTTTCATCCCCTAGTCATTATTGCTTTCAATAATAATAAAAAAAATTGATTATGTTAATATTTAAAATATGTATCATTTTAAAGTCTGAAAAATAAATAAATGAATAAACTCTAACTGTATTTTCAAGAGAGATTTTTAATTAAATATATATATATATATATATATATATATATATATATGTATGTATTTACGAAAGAGTATGTTTTAAATAAAAACGATAGATGGCGCCAAAACTCTATTTGCTGTTTTTTTTTTTTTTTTTTTTTTTTTTTTCATTCACGGCGCGTAAGGATACATGAATAGGAATCGCAAATCATTGAGTTATTATAAAATCGATGTTCATGAATGATTAAAAATTTTTTCAATTAAAAAAATTGTAAATTCATCATTACTATGATAAAATGGAATATCTAAAATTACAAAATACTTCCTTATTTAAAATATTATCTAAATATTTTTTTGACTAAATATGAAATTTTGAAATCAAAAATATTTTTTTCATAACACAAGAGAAAATATATTTAAGTGAATTTGACTTAGTATATATACAATAAATATTTTAAACAAGTACTTTTGCGTTAAAAAAAAATTCTAAATAATTCATTGGCTGCATTCAAGTCGGTCAACAAACCAACCCACATACCTTACAAGTAATAACCGCATAACAGCGTTTTCACCAGAAGAAACACATGTAATTGGCGGAGTAATATAGTTCCATATTTAAAGCGATTTATATAAAAAACAAGAGTTTTCCTGAAAAAAACGAAAACGTTACTAGATTCAGAAAGATCCTATTAACAGCATATATTAATTATATGAAAATCCTTCGAGCCGTTTTAGAGATATTTTTCATTACATCCTTACATCGTTACACCACACATTTTCCCTTTTTGGCTTTAAATTGAGATTCAGATCTCAAAACATACTGCATGTAGAAATGTAAAATTTTCAGGATAGATTAAGACCGAAGATAAAAGACTATTTTGAAAAGATGAGAACAAAATATGGCATATTTGCTGAGATATTAAGTGTCGGCTTTTACAAATCTCTTTGATGTCAAACTAGCCGTATATATGAGTTCGCAGCGTCCCGTTTGTCCCTCCGCTTGCGTCACTCAAAAAACTGCCGTTTTTCATGATAAAAATATGTTAGAGTTACGAGCCCATAGGAGGATTTTTCCCCAAAAAGAACTTTTGCAACATGGTTGAAATAAATGGATCTTCAAATTAAATATGTGGCCTGTAAAAAACCCCTTATGAAATTTCAGCTTTGGAAAATATCTAAAATTTAGATCGTTCTTTTGCCGACGATTTGCTTAATTTCTACTCTTTTCAAATAAACTTTTGACATAAGTTGCCCAATATATCTAGTTTTCAACTTATGTAATATATATATATATATATGTATATATTATCTTTCGCGCATTCTCAGTAAAAATATATTTACTATAAATGTTCATATTTAAGCGAATATTACATGTGTAAATTTTATGTTTCATGAAAAAGTTTATTTAATGTTTTGTCATCTTTTCTGCAAGTTTTGTAAAATTTCACGGAAATCCGTTCTTGTTATAAGCAAAAAAAAAAAACTTGTAAAAAATAAATAAATAAATAAATAAATAAAATAAAATAAAATAATAATAATAATTTTTGAAAAAACAATATATCTGACTAAATAATTGTATAATTCCCACAACAAAACATACAAATACTGTACATGGTAAGTGCAACAATATGTTAAAGTTACAAGCCATTTGTAGCTTTTTATGATACAGGGTGATCCAAAGTATTTGTGCTCTTCTTAAATTTGTAGTTGGTCCCCTAATTGCATTCTGAACTAAATCGATAATGGAAAATATGAGTTTTTAAATGTCCTAAGCGTGTCTTAAGTTCAAGGCCATTTCGACCAGTATTTTAGAAAATAGAAAAAATGTCAAAAAAAAAAAAAAAAAAAAAAAAAAAAGCCTAATAATCTGATTACTTACTATATATCTATTGCATATATGCAAAATGGGTCTGCAAGGGGTTAAATAATGATTCAGAAAATAAATAGGTATAATAAACATAGTAAGATAATCATATTTATTACCAGCTAGCATATACATGACTCCGGTAACCATGATGGAGCTGATCTGTTTTTTGAAAAGTCCCAGAAGTCCCAAAGGCGCAGAAGTTGCTAAAAGGATGAGGCTTACCATTGCACATGACATTGCCAGATTTCGCATACCTGTTTAAAAATACAAAAATAAGAGACACGTAATGCTTTTTGGAAAAAATTTTTGTTTTGTTTTAGTTAGTTTTAAACAATGTATAAAAAAAAAAAAAAAAAAAAAGGTTTGTGATAGACACATTACCCATTACTACCCCCATTATAAATTAGTTTTGGTGATAGTGTGGTCAGAAGACATAAAATTCACCAAACCCATCAGACGCCTAACAGTTTTCCTGTAATAGCAAACTATACATACGCCGTAAAGGCATATAAAAGAAAGTTTATATAGTGAGTTTAAAGAAAAATGGTAGAGCTGTGTTTTGAAACAACAATTTCTGATATCTAAAACTGACCTATTCAATTCGGACGCCCGCCAATTTTTCCTGTTGTAACTAACTAAGCCTGCATGCAAAAGGACATCTATAAGCAAAATCTGAAGAAAATCTTTTGCACCATTTTTGCGATATCAGCTTAGGTCTCATTTTCGACTTTCATCAAAAGTTGACAAAACTTATCTGCTCACCGGAAACAAACGATTACAAACAAAAGAACATTTAAAGGCTGTGTCACAAGGGAGCTATTTAATGGAACACAACATTATGGCGAACTTTTTCTAGTGGTGGAAAAAATAGTTGATAAACGGAAAATTCGCTGATCTTGAACAAGTTGCGTTAAATGTTCAACAAAAATCTCCTGTGTGATACGCTCATGAAAGGTAGTTAATAGGGGAAGTTTAAGGAAATCGTACAGCCGTTTTTTACGAAAATTCACTTGCGAGACATAAAATAGATCAACATATTCAGGACGCCTATCAATTTTCCTGAAGTAACCAATTAATACATTACGAAAAAATTTCTAAAAGTTATATAGCAACTTTGATGAAAATCGTTAGAACAGTTTTCAAGATTCGGACTTACGGTCACACTTTCGGTTTATCCTTTCCCGTTTATGGTTTTTCGATTTTCATCAAATGCTGGCAGAATCATCTGTACACCGGACCTGTCTTAACCCCTTAACTGTCCCGGGCGTATATATACGTCTTGCCGGAGTATGATGCTTTGAGCTACGCTGCTACCAGTGAAACTAGTCTCACTTCTTGGAATGCAATTAAATGACCATGACAGTGTTTTCGAAGGATTTACTTATTTAAGAGAAGATGGGGAGTGGGAAGAATCGGAAAGGGAATGTTTCTGGAACAATGAACGCATAACTGTATGAGCCTGTGCGGAAAATGATGGCACTGAGATGCGAACCTCGTAATTTTTCGTCGACGGGTAACGGGTTAATTATGAAATTCCGTCGTTCTATCTTTTTTTCGTTTTTTATATATGATAGTCTGATTCCCCCCCCCCCCCCGCCTACATACATACATACAGCAATTCTTCTTTCTCCTCCCCCTTAAAAATAAATAAATAAATAAATAAACATGTAAATCAGTTGAAAGGTTGATATAGAAATTTTTGACCAGTGCTTTCTTTACCTACGGGTAAAGGAAATAAAAATAAAAGAGTATAATGATGTTATTTATACTTGTTAATTTGATACAAAATTGCGATAAAAAAATATAATATAATAAGTTAATATCGACAAATTCTTCTTTAGTTAATTCGTGACGATCTAAATTCCATGATAAAGTTTTCATTAAATCAAACCAATGTGTTTCAGCTGCAGATACTGTAACAAATAACGTTGAAAGTCCAAACTGTCTTATAGCCGCAAAACAACGTTTTTTCTCTTTTTCCCAATGAGGGGGAGGTGTGCCTTGGGGGGGACTCATGTCAAAGGTGTGCCTTGGGGGGGACTCATGTCAAAGTTGTACCTTGGGGGGGACTCATGTCAAAGTTGGGCCTGGGGGGAGGACTCATGTCAAAGTTGGGCCTGGGGGGGACTCATGTCAAATTTGGGCCTTGGGGGGACTCATGTCAAAGTTGTGCCTTGGGGGGGACTCATGTTAAAGTTGTGCCTGGGGGGGGACTCATGTCAAAGTTGTGCCTTGGGGGGACTTCATTCAATAAATCCCCATTCAATAAACCGACTGAAATAGGCCCTTAGCACTATTAAAAGTGTATTATAAAAATTCGACAACGCTGTACCGACTGAAATAGGGGTACCTTGGGGGGGACTCATGTCAAAGTTGGGTCTGGGAGGGACTTCATTGAATAAATCGCCATTCGATAAACCGACTGAAATAGGCCTCTAGCACTAATTAAGAGTGACCTATAAAAATTCGACAACTGTACCGACTGAAATAGGCCTCTAGCACTAAAAAAATTATAATAAATAAATAATAAAATAAACATAAAAAAAAATAAAATAAATAAATTTTGTTCCCTTTTCAAAGATAAAGAATCGATGGGGAAATCATACTTTGTGTATTTAAAGTTGTTAATAAAATAATTATTGGATAAAATATCAACTTTATTCTAAGATTAATAATTCTATTTAGGACATGAATAAATTCTGAAATTGAGATTGAAGGAAACACGAAATCATTTTGTGATTCTTTATATATATATATATAAATTTTTCCAAATTTAAATTTCTTATTAGTGACTTAGCAAAATTTATATTTTATCAAGTGACTATTTTTTATGTTGCTTTTCATTTCAGATAATTGCATGCACCGAAGTTGAACCAATGCGTGTAGAAAAGTCTTCAGTCCCCCTTTTTTAGTTCCCCATCATACTATAGGTAAGGGGAACTTAGGTAATCGTGAAAATTTTCGACCTCGGTTTTTTGACTTTTTTATACGTTTTCAAGTGTAAGGAATCCGAAAATGACAAAATTTGTATGGTGTCTGTCTGTAGGGTGTCTGTTAGTTTGTCAGTCCGTTAGTTTGTTAGTCTGTTAACACGATATCTCACGAACAAATGATCGCAGAGAGGTCACATCTGTTTTAAAATATTACTTTCGATACTGGAAAGAACCCTATTCATTTGCAACATTCGAATTAAAAAACTTCGTAAGTTATGAGAAATTTACGATTTTCTTAACGGGAGAATAGGACAAAATTTCACTTAAACGTGCATTAAATGGAAACTTTTTACTGTTAAAATATCGGACCAATTTTAAAATATCAGTTTTGATGCCGGAATGAACATCAGTAACTACAAATATGCTACTTTGAAAATTCCGCAAGTTATTGGAAATTTACGAATTTCTTAACATGGCACTATAGGACAAAATTTCACATAAACGTCAACCTTGAGGGATATTTTCATCGTAAAGATGTCAAATCACTTTTTAAATATTATTTTGGATACTGGCATGAATACCATAGATTATGATTTTTCCAATTTAAAAAATCCGTAAGTTATTTGGAATTTACGATTTACTTAAAATGGTAGAATAAGGCAAAATTTAGCATAAACTTCCATTTTGAGGATCATAAATACATTAGACAACTTCAAAATTACATTTATGATATTGGTCTGAACATGATTGAATACAAATATTCTAATAGGAAAATGTCGTAAATTATTCGTAATTTACGATTTTATCAACATAGCGAAATTGTAAATTTTTCATATAAATGTGAATTTTGAGGATTATTGCATTGGACATAGTAGCATGAAAACTAAACAACAGAATTGACCCTGATAAAATAAATTAATAGATTAGAATAAGATAAATATATCGAAGTGAACGGTGGATAGCCTATTAGGCGGGGATTTCATTCTGTCACTGTATCAAGCTTTGGTCAAATTCATTTTTTTAACATGATTATAATATGTCTCGCACTAGAAATTTATGAGAACATAAATATGGTGGGGAACTGAGCAGAGTCCACCTATGCCAACTAGTTTTATTAATAAGCATGTTTCTTGCAAAAATTTTAAGAAAAAAGTGTCTTTTAATTTATTTCGATCCATTTTTGCGAAAAAAAAAAAAAAAAAAAAAAAAAAAAAGTAAAGAAAGAAAGAAAAATAAGAACAGAATTTATTACTATTTAATGTCTTATTAAATGACAAAATTAACGAGCCAAAAAAACGAGCGCCATATCTTGACGAATTCACGAATTTTTAGGTTAAATATCACAAATTGAAAATAACTACCCTTCATAGTGATCAAAAAATTTTTTGGTTGCAAAAGGCTCTCGTACAGGTCAGAAGTACTAGTACAGGCACTAGTACAGGTCCATGCAAATTTTCAGCTCATTAGCTGCAGAACTCTAGGCTCAATCGCTGTCAATAATCGATGCCTTAACAATAACAAGAAGAAGAAGAAGGAGAATTAGAAGAATGTAACCTGCAAATTTCAGGTTTTCAAAGTTATATAACTCAGGCCCCTTAATTCGGAACGACATGCAAATTTGTATGTTTTGTCTTAAGGGTATGCTCAAGGTCTGTGCAAAAAATCATAGGTCTTGGGATCAGGGAGCTGAGATACATGTAGTCGAAAAGTCCGGGATGCTATGTCAACATACACTTGTAGCGTTTCGCCATTGACTTTCCTAGTTTGTAAATTTCCTTTGTTTTTCTCTTAATGTTTGTTTTAGCTTGACGGGTTGATCAAATAAGTAACGTGTAAAATTACTTACGATCGAGCCAGGCATCTCCTGTGATGATTTCCTCGTTATTGAGATAGGATATACAGTCTTTGATATTATATCCACCTTCTTGAATTATCTTTTTAGAAGATTCTAGAAGAAAAAGAAAATATAATTGACATTAAAACAAAATATTAAAGGGTAATAACGATGAAAATTGCATTAAGACAGTTTATATACATTATAAACCATGGAATAAACAAGATTTATTTATATTTCAAGTATGTTAAAAGTAAGAATGACATATAATCAGGATCTACTGTAAATATGCTGATTTTAAATCATTTTAAAATATTGTTACTATGTTTTAAAAAAATAATCTGGTGCGGCTCTCCCACGACTTTTCTTACCATACATTTCAATACTATAAAATCATATTGTAGATTAAAGGATAAGATAAAAAGTACTACGTATATACCTACGTTAAAAAGAACTTAAATTAGGTTTAAGAATACCCTTTTTTTTTTTCTCTCTTGGGCAAGTAATTCTGTGTGAGGGGCGGAGGGGGGAGGGCTACTGCCACTCGTTTGAATGTAGTACCTACATTTGTATAGATTTCAAGGCTGCTATTAAATTTAAAAGTGTATTCAAAATTATTCAAGCAACTTTCATTTGCACCACTCCTTCCTCCAGTTTATTTGAATAACTTGCAATGATTTATTCTTGAATTATACCGATAACAGACATATACACAAAGACCATTCGTTAAAAATGGGATTTTAGTATTCAGGGAACTTTAATACGCGGGATTATACAAAAACCAAGCCCTGAAAATTTAACTTAAAAAACATTTTGTTTACTAGTATGAGGATTTAATTTTCATTCCTGAACCATAGCCAGAAAAACTAGAGCAGTTTTTCTGAATATGGTAAAATACTATAATAAAGCACTTTCACCAACAACGTTCCCTAAATAAGAATGTTTTCATTAATTATTTGTAGTACTGTATATCTCCTATAAATTATACGCACCCCATATCGCGTATCTAAATATATTCCTATATTAATAACACACAGCACAATCTGAAATGTATTTCCACCAATTTCCAAATGTAGTCACATTATACTATTCTAGTTCTTTTGGGTAACCTTTAAACGAATGGTAAATGTTTTGCATACCATAATCTATGAAAAATATGATATTTTATTCATAAAAAAATATATGCTCATTTCATTTTGTTTTGCGCAGCCTATAGATTTTAAACTGTACTTACCGAAATTTTTGCCCAAAGCGTAATGTGTTTGAATTCTTTTGGATGCCCCTGTACACGAATCATTTGATTGATCTCAGCGAAAAGTTTAGTGTAACATTCCTATATGATATAGATTTAAAATACCGACTTAAAACTTTCTGCTACTAATTCTTCTTGAGATATGCTGCTAATAGACACTGAGGAAAGTAGATGAAAATGGATTATATCTATTTGAACTCACCATAATAAATTGAAGCATTCTGAATCACCGTGGATTCAACTATTGCAAACTGTGAAATGTTATTAATCTGTTTTGATGGTTTTTATATTACAATAAATAGAGTTTAAATGGAAAATTTTTAGTTAAGAAAAAAAAAAAAAAAAAGGTTATTTTCAAGTAATATGAACCAAGTAGGTAGTATGGAATTATTATGAAGAAAAATATGGAATACTCATTTCCTTAAAGGATAATATGGAATAGGGTGGTATTTTTACAGAAAATCATGAATAATTGCAACAGAAACAACTTATTTTAACATTACTATTTTAAATGGTATTGAAAAAATGATCAACATTCAAGTTTTACAAAGATCGAAAATAATATGGAATATTAGTATTTCACATTACCTGAATCGCGATCTTGGAGAATAAATGTAACTCAACCAACTTTTGGCAGAAATAACTTCATGGGAATCAGTCTAATAACTAACTCAATTCTCCTACCCAAAATGACACTAAGTTTTCACTCATTTCAGAGCTTCATAAATAGATTAGAGAATTCGCAGAACTTACCTCCAAAAAATTCTAAATCTAGATAAACCAAAGGAGTTGGATGACACGAAAACTGCGCTTCTCAGTGTCATGAGGAGAACTATCGTTTATATTTAAGGTCCAGTGAAGACGTTTGACGTTTATCCGATAGTTTGCTGCACTGTGCGGGTGCAATATAAAGGTCTTCCAGTTTACCTAGCGTTCCTCAGCACGCATACAGACCAACCGCTAAAAACTTGATTTTCGGATTCAGGTGTACCTCAAAACGTGTAAATGTAACAAAAATTAATTTGGAAAAATTTGCCCCAAAACAATACTTCCTCTACCATATATATGAGTAAGAGAAAGTAATAATTGAATTAAGCAAAATAATAATAATTAAATATTTTCACATTTTTAAATGTTGGAATATACAAATTTAGTTTATGAACAGTATTGCATTAGAGGCAGCAAGTAAAATTTTACAATGAATGAAAGAAGATAAATTACAAAAACACTCAACATTTGTTTCGGATCGAAGTAAATAAGCACGTACAAAATTAAAGCTAGAAAAAAAAATACACAAATATGATTAGAATTTTTCTTATACCACGAAAATAATCGAATAAATACTATTTGAACTCTTATTATTGGAAAACACGATTTCTAGTGAACTCAAGACATTTATTGTCAATTGTTAGCAATATAGCTTCGCTTGTTTAACTTATATTTGATATAGCTGATTTAGATACTTGAGTTTTTACATTGCAACAAGCACAGCATCAAAATCATGTGTAAGTTGTATTTACAATTAGTGCTCTCAAATAACCTGCAAAAGCACTCAGATATAGATTTAAAGAATCAGTTCCTAAACGCAGTAAAGGAATCAAGTGTAAAATGAAAATCGTGTTCTTTTGATATTTCATCCACCACGTTAAACAAATACGGTCCACGTTTTGGGTATATAGTTTGATTTGTTGGGCAGTAATTTCTAATCTATAATTTATAGTTCAGAAAATTTCTTTATAAGAAATTTCTTTTAATTAAATGATGATGTTTAGATAAAAATCCATCAAATCTCTAATACATATGAGTGTAAATTAATTTCACACAAAAATTTATCACTAGAAGAAGAAAAAAAAAAAAAAAGTCAGGACTGATTCGTCAGTTTAGAAAAATAAAGTATAAATCTAAAAATTTTAATTTTTAAATCAATTTGAAAACTTAAATTTCTTTAAATATAATCTAAATTTTGTTATTTTGGAAAAAAAAAAAAAAAAATGAATTATACAGACATCCGTGAGAAAAAATTACTCGCACAAAAAATTAATTTTAAGTAATAATTCTCAAAATTACCTAAAGATAAATAAATAAAAATAACAGGTGTGCTTTGACAACTGATCATATACTTTCTCAATAAACAGGTCAATGAAAAGAAAGAAAAAAATGAAAAATTTGAAAATCCGGAAATTATTTTGTCCCGACAATTTCATATCACTGGCTTCGTACTTTAGTTGCATTTGATAGTTCAATAATTTTAAGAAAATAACATAATCTACATAAATCTATGTAATCTATTTAATTATATTTGTACTTTCCGAAAAGTATTATAATCATGTCAAAAATCAGACTTTGAGGTTTTGGTGTTTCTGCATGTTTTGAGTTTTCTTGAGTTCATTTATAGCATTTTTACGATGATGTATGTATGTGTGTGAGTGAACACGATAGCGCCTAAACGTTTTGTTCGAATGAGCTGAAAGTTGTAAGTATCTTATAGGTCATAATAATACGAACTCTAATGATTTTGGTGAATCTAGGATGAATAGTTTTCTACAGGGGCACAAGGAAAAATTCTTTACCATTAAGGTCTATGGGCCTAAATTTTTAAAGTGCGATAGCGTCTAAACACTTTATTCGACTGAGCTGAAAATTTACACAAGTGTTATAAGTCACCTTCGCACAAACTGCATAGATTTTGGTGAATCTATCAATTACATTTTTTTTTTCAGGGACACAAAGGAAACTTCTTTATCATTAAGGGCTAGGGATTCAAATTAATTTTAAAGTGCGATAAAGTCTAAACGCCTTTTTCGACTGAGCTGAAAATTTGTGTACATGTTATAAGTCACCCTCGCACGAATTATGAATAGATTTGAGGGAATCTAGCCCATCTAGTTTTTTTACAAGGACACAAAGAAAAATTCTTTATCGTTATAGGTCAATAAGCCCAAATTTATTAAATTGTGATAGCTTCTAAACGCCTTATTCGATTGGGCTGAAAATTTATACATATATTATTAGTAACAGTAGCACGAACTGTATAGATTTTGGTGAATCTAGCACATATAGATTTTTACAAAGACACAACGAAAAAATTTCTATCAGTATGATCTATGGGCTCAAATTATTTGAAGCGCAATAGAGTAAAATTAAACAATGGAGAAAAATACTCAAACACCCTATTATAATTTATCTATTTTTATTATCTGTATGTCTCTGTATGTATGACAGAAATTTTGTGGCAATTGTTTCTCAGGATCTACTGAACAGAATTTCACACAAATTGATAAATGTAGTTGCACCTTGACTAGGGTGACCAAATTTTTAAATTCAAAAAGGGGGACAAATGATTTCTTGCATCAAAATTGGAGATATGTATTTAATAGAATAATTCACATTCTAATTAAAATAACATAAGTATAGACCTCGAAGTAGATATGCAAGATATAAAAATATGTTTCTAGATGGTTTTTATAATTGGTTGACAGAATAACTGCACTTTTGCAAAACCTGATAATTACACATTATATGTGTTCTTAATACCAGTTTAAATAGAAATTTCCTCCAAAATCACAGATTACTATTGCCATTTTAGATTTCAAAATTTCACCTCCATATTAATATAATTCTTAAAATAAATACAGATTACTAAAACAGTAATTCAATTTCATGAATATAAGAAATTTATTTAGATGACAGAGCTCATTTGTAAATTTTCAAAGTCATTTATACCGTAAACAAACAAAAATTCAATCGTACTAGTTTAAAAATCTGGTATGTTTTAATTCTCACATTCAAATATAGTGTAACCACGTTTCCTACGCCTAGTAGTGAGGACGAGTCGAAAATCTTGGAGGGTTTCCAAGTTGACCAAACAGGTTTGAATTCAGTAAGCATCCAGTCATTCGGTATTCCCTTATCGCTTATTTTCTCTCAACGAAAAGCTTGTTTCCCCTATTTTACTAGTGGACTCGTGGAATCCGCACTTGCGCAGAGGCTTCCATGGTCGCAAGAAATGTAGTTAAAGAGTACATTTAACTTTATTTATAATACAGTATTATTTTTCAATCTTTGTCTTGAGATTATTTTGGAGCAATATTTGCGAACATTGGCAGCTTTCTAACGTACAAGCAGCTTGAAATATGGTATTTTCTACCACTGCATACAGTGAAGAGTAAGGGGTACATACAAATGAAACACTTCCGGTTGCAAAGCCGTTTGCAAGCGTTCCAAACGTATGACTACAGTCGGCAGCAAAAGTATCCGAGCCCGAGCAAAAATTTCCTATGTAAAAAAAGCACACTTAACACTGTTTTGTTAAATAAATACTTGTCGAATCGTGTTCTTAGACTGACTAAGAACAGAAATTCGGCAAGAATTTATTTAACAAAACTGCATTAAGTGTACTTTTTTTACATAGGAATTTTCGCTAGTGCTCGGATACATTTGCTGCCGACCGTATTTGCAAAAAACTTGCAAAATTTGCGTCATCGAAATTGCAAGCGTTTCGTTTGTATGTAACCCTAAGAAGTAGATTCGGCAAACTTAATTGGAATCCTCTCTTTTTTCAAAAATTGGGACAAATAGGTACAAAATCTAAAAAATGGGATCCCCAGGGAACAAAATGTTTTCTTGGGACAAGAGTCAAATAATAGGAACTGTCCTTAAAATCTGGGACGTTTGGTCATCCTAACCTTGACATAAAATAGTGGTTAAACAATTTATCTGTGATAATTTAAGAAAAAAGCATCGATTTTTTCATTAATAATAATAATAATAATAAAAGAGGAAAAATAAACGCATTTTTAAACATACACTTAGTAGAGCATAAAAACGATTTTGTTTGGACATTTAGATTTAGTGTTATACTTGTATAAGAAAAAAATTGCCTGCATTCAACTTCTAAAGTAATTTTAATACATAATAATTAGAAAAAAAAAAAAAAAAAACATTATTGGCACTGAATAATGAAATTGTATAGGAAAATGTAGAAGAAAATGTTTTGTTGTGGCCACAGCATGCTAGTTTCCTCATGAGAAATTACTAAATAAAAGTAGACATGAAATGCCGGGTTCGTTCACTGGTCGTGCTCGTCGACCTAGCCTTTTAAGTTTTCCGTGTAGTTTTCTAGAACACTCGCGTGAATATGGGTTAGTTCCTCTTAGAAAGACCCTTACTGAGGATATACCTCTTAAGCCAATGCTCCTAGTGCTGACCATTGACCTTAACCGGAACACACTCTGTTTAAAATTTAAACCCAAGAGATAGTCTATTGGTAGCGATTTCACCTCCTACATGGATGACTATGGTTCGATTCCCGGTGGGTCAAACGTAACAGATTTAAAGAGTATTTCTTTTAAGCAGATTTTTTTTTTTTTTTTTTTTACAGCACTTTTATGCCACAAAATTAAGTTCAATCATCTAATCATTTACAATATACTTGAAATTTCTCCAATCAAAGAATTGGCGAACTTTTTACCCGCAGATTGCGGCGTACTTTACACTGCTAAAAAGGAGGCTATACCATCTTATTTTTACAGTGCAAAGTTTGTATTTACGCATGCACTGCTTATATTATTTTTTATTTCAATTCTTTTTAAAAAGCCTAATCAATTTTTCAGTATTATATAATTTTTTATAGTATGGCGTCAACTTTTCATTAAGATAAACATTTTATAAGTGCTAGAGGCCTATTTCAGTCGGTACAGTTGTCGAATTTTTATAGGTCACTCTTAATTAGTGCTAGAGGCCTATTTCAGTCGGTTTATTGAATGGGGATTTATTGAATGAGGTCCCCCCCCAAGGCACACCTCCCCCTCATTGGGAAAAAGAGAAAAAACGTTGTTTTGCGGCTATAAGACAGTTTGGACTTCCAACGTTATTTGTTACAGTATCTGCAGCTGAAACACATTGGTTTGATTTAATGAAAACTTTATCATGGAATTTAGATCGTCACGAATTAACTAAAGAAGAATTTGTCGATATTAATAAGTTTAGCAGTAGGCCTCTGGCACTAAATTAAAATCTGTGAATGTCAGATTTTCATGTTTTAAATAATGAAATAATGTCGTGTCTGTATATTTTTATTATTTTAAATAAATATCTTTTAGACGAAAAAAAAATATCTAATAAAAACTTTTTAATGCATAGGTTATGTATAGATTTTATTCATTTATTTATTTTTGAAATAAAAGACGTATTTTAAAAATAGCAGGGAAAAAAATGAAGTTATTAATTTTAAACTGTCCGTATTGTAAAATTTTGTCTTAATTGCCAGCTGGCCACTTTTTTTTTTTTTTTTTTTTTTTAATTATTGCGGAACTAAATTTAATGAATTTCCGATATAATTAATGCCTGTGTTACAAAGAAAAGTCCATTTTCAAAAGAAAAAAAATTAATGCACTTTGTAGAAAACTCTTTTAAAGATTTATTAAAAAAAAAGAAAAGAAAGAAAGAAAGGAATAAGTAAAGTAATTTATTGAACCGAAATTAGAAGTGAGGGGAGGGACGTAAATAAGCGCCTGTTTATTATAAAAGATTCAATAATAAATGTTGCTTTTATGACTGAAATATCCTCAAATATGAGTTGTACATGTAGATAATTATATTGTACTATATAACGGAAGATTCAACTATTCCTCCTAAATCAATCCCTATTATTATTATTACTTTTATATTATTTAGTAATAACTGGAGTATCTTGGGTAGTTTCAGGCAACCAAGTAAAAAAGGATAGAACTTGATTCGTTATTCAAGTTGACACTGTTATTGTAATTATTACTTTTCACTAATTTAGTAATAATTGGTGTAACTTTGGTAATTTTCGGTCAGGCTTTTCATATATAAAAAGAAAATATATAATTTTATTCGTGACTCAGGCTGATACTGTTTTTGTTATCATTATTAAGTAGATACGATGCTAAAAAAAAAAAAAAAAAAAAAAAAAAAAACTGGCTATAAGCTGATGAGAGTGATCTGTAGCCACACTGTGAAAATTAGGTCCTTAAAAATAAGTATATATTGTGTCTCAAAATAGCCCCGAAATAATATTTACTTAAATTTGAAAACCCATGTACTCATTTTTGAGTACATTGACATGTTAAACATAGGGATATTGGGATTCTTATTTGTCAACCCCATTTTTGAGCATGTAAATATACTCAAAAATGAGTACATGGGTTTTCAAATTTAAGCATATATTGTTTCGGGCTATTTTAAGACAATATACACTTATTTTTAAGAACCTTAACAACTGGTGAAGCTTTTGATATTTAAAATAAAAGCCAGTTGGTCTTATGAATTCAAATAGATACTAATGAAATTCAATTTCTGTCGCAACTCAAGTAGATATAGAAAAACAGAAACCTCCTTCTATTTCTTTAAGTTTTCTTCTTAGTAATTTTTTTTTTTTTTTTTTTTTTTTTTTTGTCACTAATGGTCCAAGTATTTTAAACGCCGAATGCTGCATGATATTTCTGACCTTCCTGAACCAAAATCCTTCAGACATTTTCGAAGTAAGAAACTGATGGAACATTCGACTATGGATTTTAACTTTTTGCTTTTATTTTAATTAAAGCGTTAAGCGAGTTGTATTTGATCCAACTCTTGAAATAATGGAAAGAAACACGTGTTTTACGCATGTTTAAATGTTTCTACTTTTTATATTTTATCATACTTCAGAATTTAGATATCATTGCCTGGCCATTGTTTATGCAAAACCTGATCCAATCGATTAAATAAAAGTGAGGGAGAAATATCTGTTTAAGCTACGTTTCACCTTGAAAAAATTTAAAATAGTTTTATTTAGAAAATACAAAATAGAGACATGTTTTTTTCTTTTCTCCCCTAACATTAAAATGAGATAAATGTCAAAAGAAAATGCATAGTTCTCCCTCTACGTGCGCATTGCTAAGGGATGAAATCGTTAGCTTGGGGTCTTGGGGATAATAAAAATGTTACTACATTCAAGAATCCCTTTTATGAACAGAGCATAGTTCAGATATAGTCCGAGGTCACTAATATGATAAAATAATACTTAAGAGATCTCATGAACATGACTACATATCTTTTTGATGTTTTACCGTAAGTCTGTAATGACTTCTTTTAGTACCATGTATAAGGGTAGCAGATTTAGACATCATAGTCTTAAGTAAATTTATTCCTAGGAAGGAAAAAAAAAAAGAGACAGAATGAATATCTATATCTAGTTGGTGGATTTCAAAACATAATTTCTCACAAAAAGTTACGAGACATGGACAAATTTGTTGTTTTATTAGTGGCTGAAAATAGAATTTTGGTGATTACACAAAATGAAAAATACAACCAGAAATAGTCAATATAAAATTTAGTATATATATTTATTTTAAATCTTCACAAAAAAAAAAAAAAAAAAGAAGAAGAAGAAGAAGAAGCCCATTTTCTGTGCAGAATTAAGTAAGTGTATAAATGGATAAATAATAGTCTGATGCAACTAAATTTTACCAAATTACGAATTTTTTATTATGTTCGAAATCAGCTATAGCGTAGCACTATGCTAGATGTAATAAATCTGAGATTTTTTTTTTACTAATGAAAGATAATGCCCAGAAATAGCGCCCTTATAAGCAAAATAGAACAGACTAGTTTTACACTCAAATAGATAAAATCTTTCTCTTAACGTTTGAGTTTTTTGCACAGGAAAAGTGTTGCTATAATTATCTTAACGCAATTCTTTTTTATCAGTAGAAATACGAAATATAGTTACTCAGAAAAATAGTTATTATTATTTATTTTTTTCCCCTAGCATTGTGGATTAAACAAACTAATATATATATACATATATATATATGTATCATGTGGACATCGCATCACTTCCTTATTCATCCACTGAAATATGGGTATTGTTACAAAAACATTGACATTTTTTGTGTCCATAAAAATTCCTGAAAACAAGCCGTAAAAACTACTACTCCAACCATAAAATTCACGATAATAGGATTGCATACGCCACAGAGAACAAATATGGCTTGTTCTGAAATAGTAATCCACAGATTATTACAGAATTTCTCATTGCCAAATGCACAGCTTAGAGTTCAGTAGAATTCACTCGAGTGTAAATAGTCTACTTTTGTTCTCATTGGCGAAAATTAAGGGTACGATCTGATAAATTATAGCAAAACAATAACTTCGTTAAAATTGAGAAAGGGTTTACTAATTCTGGCTACACTGAAATAATATTTTAGGCCAAATTTGGTCGCTAATCTTATCAAGTTCCCCAGTCTTTCGCCAATATAGATTTTGGTCTTTGCATCGAATTTGGCGAATTGGTGATCAAATTTTGAGAAAAGTTTGGTTTAGGATTGCCAATGTCTGGAAACTCTAACTTCAATAAGAGCAGAGTTCTGGAATTTTACGGAAAGGATCATGGGTTTCTAGCGAAGAAAAGAACTACCTCGAAAATTCTATAAACCACTGACAAGACTTGTTTTATAAATGACTAACAAGACTATAAAAATGAAGGGTCATTATTGATGATTACAGACTAGAACTTGCCTATTTATTTGTCTATTAGTTTCTGTACAGTATTATAGTGATAGTGGAAACAGAAGGCAGTTTTTTCATTTGCACGTAGGTGCGCGTTGACATAGCGTCAAATTTGGCATCCAAATTTGGCGGAAAGTGGTAGTTTAGAATTTCCAAAATTTGGAATTTCTAATTTCAGTAGAAGTCGAGTTTCGGACACAGTATTTGAATTACATATCTCTAAATTCATCAACAAAGATTTTATAAGAAATTAGACAATTTTTTTAAAGGGAAAATGTATTTTGAAATTGCCAGAAAACGACCAAAAAATTAAAAGTGAATGAAACAATATATGCTTTTTTTTTTAATGAAAAATTTATAGTTTTGGAAAACTAAGCTGTACAGGCGAGTGTAGAAGTTTCTTTTAAATAATTTCTTATCAAAACGAATATTTTCCAAAATTTCATGTCTTTAAAAAGTTCCCGTTTTTTAATTTTAGGCAAGACCATAATATATATATATATATATATATATATATATATATATATATATATATATTTAAGATTCTCAAAAGATATTAAAATTAATCTTTGTATCCATTTCAGCTTTCGTATCAACTTAGATTTTTTAAAAGAAAGAAAAAAAAAAAGAAAGAAAAGAAAAGAAAAAGAAAGAAAAGAATCTGAAATTCGCATGAAATCTTAGCTTTCAATCCTAAAATTGCTAAATCAACTTTTCAATAAATACGTAAAGTATAATTTTAAAGAAATTTTTAATGTATTAGTTATATTTCATTACACCTATAGGCAAAATTTTGTAACTCTAACACAGTAATAAACAAAAAAAAAGAAAGAAAGAAAGAAAGGAAAAGAAAAACAAGTCGTTCTCTTTTTCTTTTTTCTTTCTTTTTTTTTCTGTTGCGAAACTGTACTAGTGTACGCATATATTTTATTATTGTTACTGGCAAATCAAATATGGACAGATTTTTAGTACGACACGTCGTACTATTTCTTTCAGACAGCGATTTTTCGTTGTCGCCATTTACTATATTGCGCCTTAAATGAACGTGCAAACATTTTTATTTTTATCTAAATATATAAAGCTGAAACTTTGTCATTGTATCTGTGCGTAATTTTTGTTCAGGTTATCAGATTTTATCAAGAATTGGTACATTTATTAATCAGGACAAAATCTAGCTAAGGCCGTATTTTTTAATTCAATCGGATATTGATTCAAAAGTTAGTAAATAAAAACCCCATTAAAACTTTAAAATTAAAATAAATAAATAAATAAATAAAGATAGCAAATATAAATAAATAAACAAGTAAATATATTTCATTTTTATGTCGGGAAAAAAAAAAAATTAACACTTTGAGATTTTCGTGTATCTACACGATTTGAGGTCCCCAAGCTCATATTTTCCATTTTTACGGTGATGTATGTATGTATGTGTGTATGTATGAGAGTGAACATGATAGCACCTAACGCTTTGTTTGAATGAGCAGAAAGTTGGTACGTATGTTATAGGTCACTGTAGCACGAACCTTATTGATTTTGGTGAATATAGTACTTATAGTATTTTTACAGAGACACAAAGAAAAATTCTTTATTGTTATGGCCTATGGGCCCAAATTCTTTAAAGTGCGATAACGTCAAAATACCTTACTCGATTAAGCTGAAATTGCATACAAATTTTATAAGTAACAGTCAAACTGTATAAATTCTGATAAATTTAGAACGTAGAGTTTTTTTTTTTTTTTTCAGAGAGACAAACAAAAAATCTTTATCATTATGGCCCACGGGCACATTTCTTTTTTAAGTATGGCGGTATGTAAACGCCTTATTCGATTGAGTTGAAAATTTATACACATGTTATAGCTCTCCATTGCTCGAACTGCATAGATTTTGCTGAATCTAGTAATTAATAGGTTTTTTTTTATAAGGACACAACGAAAAATTCGTTATCATTTTTCCCTATGGGCTCAAATTCTTTAAAATTTGGATAGCTACTAAATATTTTATTCGATTGAGCTGAACATTTACATATATGTTATATTTCCCCATCACACGAACTGTATGAGTTTTGGAGAATCTAGCATTTATAGATTATACAGGGACACAAAGAAAAATTCTTTATTATTGTGGCTAATGGACTCAAATTATTTAAAGTGCTGTAATGTCTAAACGCCTCATCAGAATGAGCTAAAAATTTTTGTACATGTTACAGGTCATTGTGTCACCGTCGCACGAATTGTATAGATTTTGGTGAGTCTAGCACTTATATGTTTTTACAGGGATACAACGAAAATTTCTTTATCATTATGATCGATAGGCTCAAATTATTTGAAGGGCAATGGCGTTAAATTAAACAACATACTATATACAGAAAAATACTCAAACACCCTGTTATAATTTTGTTTTGTTTTGTTTATTCAACGATTTTTTTTTACTTTTTTTATGCAACCGTTAATTACTTAAAGTTTGGAAAGTCGAGTGGAGTCACTCCAGATTTTTAATAATTAAAATAATATTGAGAAAAATCGTACTAAAGAAATGACGCAGGTTCAGTAAAGAACGATATATATTATGCATTCATATTCTTATTTATATACGTTGAAAATCTTATATATATTATAAATGTGAATGTCCGTGAATTTATTTGACTGAGTTTCACGCCAAAACTGCTCGACGGATTTCGATGAAATTTGTAAAGGAGATTGCTTATACCCTAACTTAGAAAGTTGGCTGCCTTTTATTCCGAAAAAAAAAAACTTTTTTTTTTGTTATTTTTATGCATAAAATAGCAATTTTGTAAGCTAATAATAGCAAAAAATTAGCCATTTAAATTTTATCCTTAATTTAATTGTTGCCAAAAAATACGAGTTTATTTTTTTTTCCAACAGGAAAATAAATACATTTATCTAAACGTGAACAATAAAAATAAATAAATAAATAAATAAAATAAATTATGCATCTCACAAAAATTGACGTCATTTTTAATTAAAAATTTCTTTTACACATTGATAAAGTGCTAATATAGTTTACGATGATAATATATGTTGTACTAAAATCAGTTTTATTTATAGATCCTCCTGGGTGATTTTTTAAATTGTTGCGTTGAAGTACACCGAACAATTTTCGCCAAGAGGTTTAATTTAGCAACAACGATTTTAATCTAGGTAGTTCAAGAAAAATATAAAAGAGGTTTAATTTAGCAATCCGCGTTTGTAATGATCGATAGGTGGCGCCTTTCAGCTTTTGTTGTTAGTAAATATAATAGCCACGTGTATTTGTTATTGTTATTTTTGTTATTCTACTTAATATTCGTACTATAATTTCTCCGCCTTTACATCTTAGAAAATTGATTGCTTTTGGAAAGAAATATTTCAGTTTATTCAAAGTTCGATCGGAAGTAGATTTTAAACTGAAGCTGAACATATGTTAGTTTCAAATCATCTGATTAATTCTTTACTTCCATTAGCCGAAGCAACTGAAATTTTAAATTTGTCATTTGGAAATAAATGGAAGCTTAATTCTGGATTTCTTGATCCTTTGGAGTTACACTGTAGCACACAACAGTATGTGTTATCTTTTTTACCGTATTTATTCATTTTTATTCAATAAATATATGTGAAACTAAACATCGGCAAGCAATGGCGGCTTAATGGAAGCCGAATTAAAGCATGTTTATTGCAATTTCACCTTAGGCCACCAGAGGGCGAACATTTCATTACAATCGCGGATAGCGATTTTAATCTAAGTAGTTCAAGAAAAATGTAAAATTTATAAAATATTACAAAACGAAAAAAAAATAAACTGAAATAGAGGTCACATAAATGATCTATTTTTATCTGAGTAGATAATTTTATAGAAAAAAAAAGTGCAGTTTTAAAAATAGAAAATTTATTTCATCAAGCACTATTTTAAACCTAAAAACCATTAATAAAATAAACAGAATATGAAGGGGTTCTTATATGTTAACGAAAAGGTGTCCGATAAAACGCTTTCTATTTTTATGCAAGAAATTATACAAAAAAAAAAAAAAAAAAAAAAAAAAAAAAATCGCTAACATGGCAACAAAAATTCAAAAGCCGCCAAGGGAGAGATATAATAAAATTGTGTAGCACGATAATGTTTAGTTATTTATTTATTTTTTTTTATATACCAATCACTACGCTAATTTAACATACAAATAAATGAGCTGCTGTGTGTGACTGCACTTGCACGCTGTCGGACAGAAATATTTGATTAATTCAAATTAATATTTAAATAACTAAATAAAGATATGTTTAATAGAAAGCATAGTCTTGGAGACAAACTTGGCGAGTGGGCGACCAAATTTGGTGAAAAATGATAGTTTAGGGTTCCCGATGCTTCGAAGCTCTCCGACACACGGGAACATAGACCTTGAGCTGACCAAGGGATTCTCGATGGAGTCATCTCCAAGCCCCATCGCCAAAAGTTATAAGTAGGTGTGAGTTGATTTTTGCGAAAGAGTATGTAGTCACTGCGATCCAGAGTTATTCAGAGACCTATTCTGAGTCTTTGCACTTTAGAGATTGAGCTCTAAGCGACTGGACATTTTTCGTGAGTGAGCGAAAATTTTTGCTCTGGTGTAGTTGATGTTATTTGCTTTACTCCTGTGGAACAAGTGACTATTTTTTGGAGTGCCCCAGAACATTCATCGAATAATGACTTATACTGTACGAGTAACAGCTTCAACTGTTTCCAGAATATTCGAAGAATTAACACCAGCTATTGGACTGATTTCGAAAATATTTGTTTTAATAATAGTTTTGTTGTACAGATTCGAGAATTTCAAAAAATGTTTGATATTGCCAAGGAGGTCCCATACTAAAGCTGTGACGAAAATAGTCGCCAATCGAAATATATTCAGTTACAAAGAAATCATTCAAATACAGTGTCCAGCGAAGCGGGCAAAGCCTGCTAGTAAATAAATAAATAAATAAAAGTAAAGTTAACTTGCATGTATTTATTATGATTTCAGAAGGTAATGACGTCATTAGTTAACTAAGAAATTTATTTTAAAGTATTCATAATTAACATTTTTAAATTGCTGAAAAGAAAGTTAAAGTTTCTAAAATAATGATGGTAATATTCAATAAATTAAAATAAATGGAAAATGCTTACATTTAATAAAAGAAATGGGAAATTCTGAAAGTAAGCAATTTTGGGATATAAATACATAGATATAGTAATAAGACATAGATTGATCAATGAGGGGGGGAAAGTGATATCTTTTCATATGGACAAAGACGGCCATTTTACTCTCTTATGGATATCTTTTCTCGAGTGAATATACACGGGAATAGACAAAGATAATTTAGAAAATAAAATTCATGTACTAAAAGAGAATGAAAAACACCAGATACCCATTTTTCTTTCTTTCTTTTTTTTTCCTTTCTCTCTTTCTTTCTTTCTTTTTTTCTTTTTTTTTTTTTCTTTTAACTATACCCTAGTATACTCCTGTCTGCACAAAACTGACTTTCTTTCTTTCGGTATTTATTATTATACTTCTTTGAGATAAAAATCGTCTGCATTCATCAGAAAAAATAATTTTAATAAATTATAATTTAATAAATAATTTGTATTGCGTAAATTTGTATAGGATTATATATAGAAGAAAGTCTTGTGGTGGTCACAACATACTAGTTTTATATTATAACTTCCGTGGTTGCTAACTACATTTAAAAGAATTTTGAGAATTCCGTATTACTTACTAATATAAAATATTAAAATTTAAAAAAAAAACATTCCACTAAATATGAAGACAGTAATTGTTTCATAATAATAATAAAGCAACTGATTATAAAATTTATATTTTTAATAAATTACTTGAATATAACTTATTTATGAAAGTTTATCCCATTTCTTTTCATATATTTATTAGAACACTTAAAAGCCACGCAATATTTCGGCATTTTCAAAATTCATTAGCATTATATTCTATTATTATTTTCGAGTTTTAACTCTCTAATGGTTGATGCCAAAAAACTTTTTCGGCATCAAAAATCTTTGCTCGTTAACATGGGGATGATAGATCAATATAAATTACTATATCTATGTATAAATATGACTATTAAAAATGTATTAAAACTATAAAAACTATATATCGAAAGATTCTATGATCGCCAAAAAGACTACAAAATTTTACAAGTCGCCAAGAGGCTTCTGTGATACAGGTATACCAAAGAAATTTTAAGAAATGAATATAGTAACTGGTGCTAGAGAATGAAAAATAGTTACTGCGCGCCTTTATATAGATTAAAATAAATAAAAATCCTGAATTAAATTCTGTATTGTTCAGAATTTTAAACCTATTAGTTAAAAAACAAAAATAGTTTTAATAAATTTTTCTTTCTGTTCGTTTTCAATAAGATTTGACTAAATTTAAAGAGTAATTAGTTTTGAATAAAATATAATAATCCTTAAAAAACTGAATAACGAAACTGATAAAGTCGCAATAAATTTAGAAAAAAAAAAAAAAAAAAAAAAAAAAAAAAAAAAAAATTAAATTTTTGCCCTTATTAACTTTGTAATAGTTTTTCCCCCTCCCAGTTTAAAGCAGTGGTTTTTAATTACTTTACATACTTTCCCGTTTCTTTTTATTTTTTAAAAATTTCATGCATCTTTAATTATTCTCAGTTTAAGTTTTATTTAAAAAGAAAAGCGTCTTTTTGAAAAAAAAAAATATATATATTTCAGAATGTATCTCTTTATTTTAGTTTCCTTCCACTTTGTTTGAATTTTTTAACAATTTTCTTACAAATTGAAGCTTCAAAATATAGCCATTGTTTTCTCAGAAAAGTACATTCTCAAACAAACATTACAACATAAGAAAGAACCCTTTTCTCAAAAAGAGACGTTATAGAATGTAGTTTGGGAGTCTTTTATTTACTTAATTATTTCTTTTTCTGGAGAAAATTTCTAGAGGTATGTTCATTTATTTTATATGGATAAACATAGGTATATAAATAAACATGTATATATATATATATATTAAATAAGTGTTATAAGTAGGAAAATTTGTATTCACTTATGTTTAAAAATCAGACTGATTATGAAAACAACTCTCATGAAACCAAAAATAAATAAATAAATAAATAAAATTATAAATAGAATATTATATATATATATATATATATATATATATATATATATATATATATATTTATTTATAAATAGAATTTATATATATAATTATAAATAGAATTAATACATATTAGGAATCCAAAAATAATGCGAAATATTCTGAATTCACAATCTACAATTACTATCACAATCTCTAATTTTCTTAATTAAATTTCACTTTTTCGGTATTCCTTTCATTTTTAATTCAAAGATTTGCTTTAAATGCTGCAATATGAGTAATATTTAATTACTAGGTACACCGAGTGTGACAAAAAGGTCAGGTTTTTAAATACCTGGCATAAATATATCTTGTATAGTAAAGTAATATATATATATATATATATATATATATGTATAGTATTATTATTATTATTATTATTTTTTTTTTAAGTTACCCAAGTGTACAAAAATATGCCACCTTCCACAGTGTTGAAAAATTTAAGGACTTTTTTTTTAAATCAATAATCACCAATAACTAACATATTAAAAGCAGACCTTACTGCTCAGATGACGGTCGTGGCTGTTTTCGGTGGACACCCCATTTGATCCATACCTGTTGGCTCGTTGCCGTTGCATGAATTAAAGTTAATTAGAACTTCTATTGTTTCCTTGATGAACGCGTAGTTATGGTTGCTGTAATTGGCAATTTCTGTAGTTTTATCGATATGTATTTTAATGTTTTCATCATGATATGTTTTAGTTAGCACGGTAGTTAGTTTTCCAAATTAAACATCATTACTGTGTTTTTTTAAACAAGTTTTAATTTTCCCTTTCGACATTCCGATGTAATAATCTTCTTTGTCTTCATTATTGGTAAGTGGAATTTTATTGTATCCGTCGTTATTTATAAAAACAGTGATATCAATACTATTCTTAAAACCTTAAATGAGCCAGATCTCGCTTTGGTATTACACCTTGAATGAACGTGCAAACATTTTTGTTTTTATTTAAAGCTGAAAGTTTGTCATTGTATCTGTCCAGATTATTAAATTTTATCAAAAATTCGTACACTTATTAATAAGAACAAAATTTAGCTAACGCTGAACTTTTTAGTCCAATTGGATAACTGATTAAAAAAATATTAAGTAAAAACCCCATTTTAACTTTAAAATTATTTAAAAGAAGAAAACGAATTGATACCGAAATAATATAATAATAATAATGAATAAATAAATAAATATATTTCTTTTTAAGTAAAAAATAAAATAAAAATAAATAAAAATAAATAAATGAACGTGCAAACAATTTATTTATTTATTTTTTTAATAATTAAAATAAAATTGAGAAAAAATATACTAAAGGAACAGAACAGCTTCCATATAGAACCTCTTTACGAAATTCGAAATATGGCACCGAATTAGCTCGAACGTTTCTCGTCAAGGTCCTAACTTTCGCAATTGAAATAGTCGTTTTAATTCATCGCCAAAATGACAAAATTAATTAATTAATTAATTAAAATTAAAATTAAAAGCCGCTCAGGGGCTCCTAAGCTAAAGCTATACCAAAGAAACTTTAAGAAATGAACATGAAGGTAGAAATAAAATTGTACTACTATGAAAATGAATAACCAATGTTATGGAATGAAACACAGTTACTGCATGTAACCGATGCTATGGAATGAAACACAGCTACTGCATGCCTTTATATGGAAGAATAGATTAAAATAAGTCATGTTGTACTAAATTAAATTCTGTTTACAAAAAAAAAAAATTAAACAGAATTTGTCATTTTATTTATATTTATTTGTAAATGTGTGTGTATATGGAACCTGTGCGTTTTTAGTTTAGCTTAATCTGTTATGTAAATAAAGGGTATGGATTAGTTCCACAGCATCTTCCCAGAAACAAAATGTGCGCGTCGGAGTGCAAACCCTGAGATTTTTATCAAAAGGTATTTATGTCAATATTTATGTAAGTTCAAAAATAAAGTTAGGAAATCAGTAAATATGTATATATGTTACCTTTAAATAAAATTTAAATTAAGCTATATCCAACTGCGATTTATTATAATGAACTTAAAATTTATTCCTCAAAAAATACATTATATGTACGCGAATTTAGTAAAATTTAAAATTTCTATAATGTACTTTAAATGTATCGTTTAGAGTTTAAAGCCTTTTTAAAATTAATTACTAATTAATTTTTACTTATTTTACAAAAAATATTCCTTAACATCTTTGATACAGTTCATCTAAGTTTTAAAATTTAACATACTTCAATTTTAATATAAATTTAAATTGCAATTGAGTGCCGAGAGAAAAAAAAAAAAACCAGAAGACTAACTTAAACCTCTATTAACTTTTTAATAACGTTTCTATACAGCAATTTAGCTTAAAGCATTTATTTATTTCTTTATTACAAGCTTTCTTAATATTTTTTTAATTTATAACTAGATAATACATGCTTAATTATTTCGAGTTTAATTTTATTTTATAAGGAAAATTCACGTTTTTTTTTTTTTTTTTTTTTTTTAAGGGGAAACAAAAATGTAAAAATACGCATATTCATTTCTTTGTGTAAAGAATTTTGAAAATTTAAGTAACCAAAGAAAGCTGTTTTTCCTCAACTAATATTGCAATTTGTTAAGAACATTACAGAAAAGAAACAAATAACATTACTTTCTGCAAAACAGAAGTTACAAAAGCTTAAAGGCAAAGAGTTTCAAGAACGCTTTAGAGATATTTCGTCTTCATTTTTCTTTCTAAATTGTTTGTGTAAGAAGCGGTTTTATGCGTAGAAGCGGTTTAAAATGTTTGCATCATGTTGAAATACTCGAGAATTTCTTTCCTTTCCTTTCTTTTTTCTTCCATTAAGTATACTAATACAGGTGAAATTAAAATACTATAAATATTATACTTAGGATTTGTATTTAAAAAAAAAACTAAATACTAAGTATTTAATAAACTATTTGCCCACAAAAAATAAATTTAATTTAACCTAAATTAAAATTTAGACAATATATCTTGTTTAGCATTATTAAAATATTTAATATCGTTTTAATCATACTGTAGCATCAAATATAAGAATAGAATACGTAGAAAAACTTCTTAATTTAATGCTTCTTTCCGGGTCAGACGTTTTTACTTTTCTTAGTTTAGTTTCTTGCCGAATTATAACTTTCAAATTACTTCATGACTCTTGAAAAAACACGATAATTTAACTAATTTATATACATATTTACAATTTAGTTGACTAAAAAACATATTACAATTCTGACATCGCCATTTCAGCGTTCTATCTTTTCGAACACAATTCTGAATCATAGACCTATTATAAGAGTGGATGGAGCATTCCATTATTAAGGGAACAGAAGAAAAGGTGCAAAGATGAAACCATGTGAATGTTGAAAAAGGTTACCTTTTTTGACAGTAGTAATTTTTTTCTTTCTTTCTTTTCTTTTTCTATACTTTTTTTTCTTTTTTTTAGAACAGAGAGAAATTCGTAATATCTAAACTACTTAGCGTTACAGCTTTAGTGTATGATCCCCTTGGAGACTTAAATTTTTGTCACTATTTGGCAATGAATTTTTGGGTATAATAGTTTGTTTGAAGAAATTATGAACTTATTTTTTGTCTAATGCCTATATTTTTAACTATTACTTTTTTTAGTTAATTTAGGACAATATGTAATACTCTACATTTATTTTCAATGTACAGCTAGGTTTAAAATGGTGCTTGTAGCAGTAAAACTGCAACTTTTTAGAGTGCCTTTTTTTTAGAATATGATTTAAACTTTAAACAGACACATTAAAAATAAATATTAGGTGTACAAATTAATTCGGTCCGTTTTCGAATGATGGCGCTAGCTGCCACAAATGCTAGGCTATGACAGCTGTTTTCGGTGGTTTAAGAGAGGTTATATATTTGTTAAGAATCTTCAGTGCAGGGTTGCCAACTTGGGGACTTAGCCCCTAAATTTAGGGACTTTTTTGGGTGCTAAATATTTTTAGGGGCTTTCAAAATTATGTTGAGGTCTTTTGGAGACTTTTCAAAATTTTGCTGATTTTATTTTTTTCTGTGTTTTACTTTCCCTGCAATAATTAAATACCTACTTTTTATATTTATTGAATCATTTCTTATAGATGGAGCGTGGATAGTGTAATCTATTTTCGTCTGCTAGGAACAGAAACATCATCACATCCTTTAAGTGAGATTTCTCGAACAAGTCTCATTTTAAGGATTTCTAGATTTTTTAAAGATTTTTTTCTTTCCCATAGTGACATATCGTGATATTTCCTTCAGACAACGTCTTTACCAGTTTTTATGTATCACCTTGAATGAATGTACAAAGAGTTTGGCTTTTATCTAAATATATAAAGCTAATTCCTTGTCATTGTATCTGTCCAGATATTTAGTCCGAATTATTAGATTTTGTCAGAAATTGGTGCACTTATTAATCAGGACAAAATCTAGCTAACATCGTATTTTTTAGTTCAATCGGATAACTGTCATAAAAGATATTAAAAAAAAAAAAAAAAAGCTTTAAAAATATTAAAAAGAAAAAAAAAAAAAAAAAAAAAAAAAAAGACAAAAAATAAATAAATAAATTAATAAATTAATTAATTAATATAGATATATTTCTTTTTATGCAGAAAAAAATAAAGATATATATATATATATTTTTTTTTTAAATGAATAAAATTGAGAAAAATTGTTTTAAAGCAATGGAATAGCTTTGATACAGCATTCCTCGGTGAAATTTAAATTTCTCACTGAAGTAGCTCGCACGTTTTTGCAAATATTTACAAATGCAATTACGATGGCCCTTATAGTTCATCGCCAAAATAAAAATAAAATAAAACAAACTAAAATAAAACTATTTTGCAGTTTATGTCAATATGCTTTGATAAGGATTGGCCTCTATTTTCAATTTGTAGCTATAAAAAAATAAAGCAGCATAATTACTTTGATCGCCATGATTAAATCTATACTAATATATAAATGCGAAAGTTTGGATGGATGGATAGATGTTTGTTACTCAATCACGCCACAACGGCTAAACGGATATGGATGAAATTTGGTACAGAGATAGAGAATAGTCTGGAATAGAACATAGGCTACTATTTATTCCGAAAATTTGATTAGATTCTTTTAAATTAATTAAAATATGAAAATAATAAACTGTTAATTGACTTAATATAAGCCATTTAAATTTTTAATTGTTGCCAAAAAAAGTTTACGAGATATTTTTATTTATTTATTTATTTATTGTTTTCAACATAAAATGAAATATGCTTTCACGTGAAAAATCAAAAATTACTAAATGTTAAATTGGTCGATGAGAAAATGACACTTTATAATTTTAAAATAAAATAGTAATATTACAATTTTAAAATAAAATAGTAATATTAGAAATCTAACATATTTCTTCTGAATTTTATTTCATAGCATTTTTTTATATACCAAAAACTTCAGTTTTTTTTTTTTTTTTTTTTTTTTTTTTTCAGTACGACGGATGAAACACGCTTGGCATAAAAGCTAATTCAGCATTATATTAAAGGTATTTTCTAATTGATAATTCTGGACAATTTTTTTAATTTTGATGCTGAAGTAGATCGGACATTTTTCGCCAAGGAAAAGATAGAAAGAAATACGGAAGCGATGTGATGACGTCACTGGCCGTTCGTGGATGCAAGAAAAATACTTCCCATGTTAAACGCCCATTGGATTTTTTGTAAAAAATTATTAAAAATCGAGTAAAATTATTTCCCGATTTTAATCCCCATGTTTAGGTATAGATATGTATTAGTTATCATGTCCATGCGTTAGATTAAGTTATTTTTGTTGTAAAATTGACAAAATTTGAATTTTTAATTTCAAAACTCTAGAAAAAAAAATGGCAAACTTCCATATTCGATTGAAAACACGAGCATTTCATTTCAAAGGATGATATTAACACAATAAATATCCGACTAATATACTAATTAAAGGGAAAATGATAAATATTCTATCATAATTTGAAGTCAACTTTGTTTTCAAATGTCTAAATAAAGTATCTGATATAAGATACTAATATGTTGCAGCGGAATAGATTTGATATCGGTCATCCTTGGCAGAAAATATATATATATATATATATCGCCAAATTATTTGGCGAACAGAATTTAATTCCTTTCAAAAATCATGGTTATTTTAACAACTTATATTAAGAGAGTAATGAATAATATGAAACAATATTTCGTACAATGCATATTACGAAAATATACATCTGGCATGTATATTTTCGTATTACGTTTTTGATCACCAAATACAATAAGCGCCAAGAACGACAGAGTTTTGAAATTTAAAATTAAAATATTATCAATTTGACAGCCAAATAACTCAGTCTAACACATGCACATGATAACTAATGCATATATATACCCAAATATGGGAATTAAAATCGGGAAATAATTTTCCTCGATTTTTAATAATTTTTTACAAAAAATCCAATGGGCGATTAACATAGGAAATCATTTTCTTGCATCCACGGACGGTCAGTGGCGTCACACTTAGCTTGCGTTTTGGAACAATAATCGCATAACTTATATTTTGGTCTAAAACGGCAACAAAAATTCAAAAGTCGCCAAGGGCATTAAGGCTGTACGATGATCAAGTTTATATATTAATTAATTTATTTATTTTTCTATATACCAACTACTATTAACTAAGCATGAAGTATATAAAATAATTTAAAATAATTTGGATTTTAGTATATACATATATTTATTTATTCTTCTCTCAATGATATTCATCTTGATTTATAACTACATTAAACAAATGATTATACACTAGCGTAGGAAAAGCGCGGGATCTAGAGAGTGTTTTCTCCAAAAAAAAAAAAAAAAAAAAAAACTAAAAAAAGTTTTTTTTCTCAGAAAAATTATAAAGATAAAGAAGTATATTGTTTTTGTTTTATTTTTCGTAGTATACAGTAGAGAATATGTGCAGTAGAATACCAGACGTATCATGCCAACATTTTAATTTATTCCGAAGCATTGTGGGTACCCGCCTTTGTTTTTCACACCACTTTTCTTGAAATGTATTTTTCTTCTTATATAATCGTAGTTAAATATTAGAGAAAATTACTCTACAAAAAAGTGGTGCGAAAAAAAAGCGAGTGCTCACAATGCTCTGGAATAAATTAAAATGTTGGCAAGCCTGCGGTACTTTTAATTTGATGCATAAATTAGCTTAAGACCTAGCCGTTCGGAGTTTTCCGTGTTTTTCTCCGAAGCTTGCGTAAATACGGCTAGGAACCCTTAGAAAGACCTCCACGGAAGGCAGTGCCCCTCAGACCTAGGACCCTAGAGCTGTCAATCGGCCTTTATCCCAAAACAAACAAACATACTTAAGTTAGCTTACAGATTATACCTTGACTTCATCGTAAATACACTATTTTATTTATTGTTTTCACATCATGTAGTTTATAAAATACAAAAAAAAAAAAAAAAAAAAAAAAAAAAAAAAAAGTTACTATATTTTGAATAAATATTCAAAATATAGTACTTTTTTTTTTTTTTTTTTTTTTTTTTTTTTTTGTATTAGGAATTATATACACACTGTAAAAAAAATGTTGTAATTTTTCCTGCACTTTTTGTTGTATATTTTCAAGCATTGGCGCTTTTTTAATAAATTCAAGCACTAAATGTTGTAAAATCGACTTCCTGTGGACGTTAGACGCGAACATCTGCGCTGAAACATAAAATCTGTGTCTCTGAACTTAGATGCGGATGCACGATGAATGAATGAAGAGAAGATCATGGAACGAGCAATTCCCGTTCATCAAAAAGGTTAGCTATTAATTTTTTTTATTAATATTTTGTATTGATTAATGGTACTTTTACTTAATATTTTTAATATTTTATTTTGAACTTGCAAAATGAGAAAAATTCACATATAAAAAATTCGTATTTTGCAGCTTCAAAATAAAATATAAAAAATTAAAAAAATATATTTTTTAAAAAGGTCCGTCAATTTAATAGCTGAGAATTTTCAGAATGTGAAAACAGAATTTAAAAATATTTATTTGTTAATACGTTATTTGTAAAGAAAAATTTCCCATAGAATAACATTAGCTTCGGCTTCCGGCGGCGGTGAGTGAAGAGGGCCCTTAAAGCCCCCTTTTTTTTTTTTTTTTTTGTGAGGCGAATTTATTATTATTATTATAATTACTTTCCTTGGAAATCGGATTATGGTCTGGTTAATCTTTGATTAGCCAAGCCAAATTGTGAACATTTTTTTTTTTTTTTTAAACTATAGTAATTAGAAATTCGTTCAATATAAATGTAGCTGCATAAAATATGTAAGAGTATTAAATATACACCTGTTTTAGATATTTTTATTTAACACATACATTAAATGTAAACTTATGAAAAAAGCGGAATGTTTGTTTGTGAGTGCTTTTGCGCTCAGGCTATTAATCGCACAACTTACACATTTTGTCAAATAGATAGCTAGGACGACTGCACACCTCACTGATATATTTTCAAATTTCTAATTTTAATCGTTTTTCTTTTCATTTTCTTAAATTTATTCTTTAGTTTTATTCGTCAGCATCTCTTAGCAGCACGGTTGTTACATTATGTTTTATAATATATATATGTTACCGCTAAAGTGCAGAAATCAGTTAATCTGCAGATTAGCTAGGTAATCTCCACATTAACTAGGATGATCCGTTAAAGTGAGGAAAATTGTTTTATTTCTCAAATTACCTAGGTAATCTGCGAATTACCTAGATAATCTGCACATTACCTACTAGGCACTAGTTAAAGTGAAAATAAGATATCTGGTGTTGTAATTTTACAGCATGCTGTGTTGTATTTGTTTTTTCATTCGGAAAAAAAATAGTTTTTTTTTCTTTTTTATTTATTTCTTTACTTATTTTAATCTGTATGTGTTTTAATTTTATATCTTTTAAAATTATATTTGTTTTATTTTTTATTTATTTCATCTTTTTTATTCTGTCAATATAAGTTTGAAGATGTTATTCATTTTTAATATGAAATATAATAGCTTTCAATAAATTCTATTTTATAAATGAATGTTAGAATCCGCGATTGTAATGAAATGCTCGCCCTCTGGTGGGCTAAGGTGAAATTACAATAAACATGGTTTAATTCGAATTCCATACAGCCGCCATTGCTTCACGATATTTAGTTTCACATATATTTATAGAATAAAAATGAATAAATACGGTAAAAAAGATAACACATACTGTTGTGTGCTACAATCTAACTCCAAAGGATCAAGAAATCCAGAATTGAGCTTCCATTTATTTCCAAATGACAAATTTAAAATTTCAGTTGCTTCGGCTAATGGAAGTAAAGAATTAATCAGATGATTTGAAACTAATATTTGTTCAGCTTCAGTTAAAATCTACTTCCGATCGAACTTTGAAGAAACTGAAATATTTTTTTCCAAAAGCAATCAATTTTCCATGATGTAATGGCGGAATATTAAGTAGAATAACAAAAAGAACACTAATGGAACACACGTGGCTATAATGTTTACTAACAACTGCAGTGTTGAGAAAGCGCCATCTATCGATCATTACAATCGCGGATAGTAATACAGTAACGATTTCTTTTCAAAATAAAAATATTTAACAATTTAAAAAAAAAAAAAAGTTTTATTAACAACTTATATTGCTATTACTATTTAAATACTAGAAATATTAAATTATATAAATCAGAAGCATTATTTAAGAAGTACTTCAAATAATTAAAACTGCGTTAACATTTTTTAGAATGCATGAAAATTAAAATGACAGTTTTCAATGCTTTATTAAACTATATTTTGCAGCATGCCTATATCTGCACAAGTTTAGCTAGCAAATATATAAATTTTACAAAGAAAAAAAAAAAAAAAAAAAAAAAAAAACCTTTATTAACACTTTTTATGTGATAAACTACAACGAAATTATCTGAAAAAGCGAACAAAATTAAAAAATAAATAAATAAATAAAAATATAATCATGATGTATAAAATATGTACAGGAAACTTGAAACTGAAAGAGAAAAAAAAAATGTAATGAAATGCTAAAAAATGTACAAAAATTCCATATTAAGTATTTATTAAATGCCATAATATTTTTCAAAGTTAATAATTAATAAAACTTTTTTTTTTTCAGTAAGTAATAGTAATTTTAATCAATTTTAAAATAAATTAGTTTTAAAAAGTTATGGTTTAATAGTTTTAGTTCGGAAGGAAATAATTACTGTAATGTAAATCATAATGTAATTCATAATTCAAAATGGAGTTTCACGAGAGACAGCTTTTAATTAAGATTAAATTTCATTAATAAAATACAGACCCTTATCAAACTTATATTGACAGAATTAAAAAAGATAGAAATAAAATCAAAATTAAAACAATTATAACTTACTTGTTACTTTAAATTTTGTGTTAGTCATAATAATAAACTTAATCATGGCTTCCATCTTCAACATTTCGCGTTTGCCGTTTATCGGTTTATCATCATATTCATAGCGTAGCAGAAGTGAAGGGGTAAAAATTTTAGTTATGTTTGAGGGTCATTGGCGTATCTGTAACACATGGCTGTTTGACGTCATAGTGAATGTAAAAAAAACTAAGTCTCGAAACAAACATTTGAACTTTAACGATACTGAAACCGTTAATCTGCAGATTACCTAGTTAAAATGCGGAAAACTCTTTATTCCGCACTTTAACGGGTCATTTTAGTTAATCTGCAGATTAGCTAGGTAATCTGCAGATTAATGGATTTCGCGTTTTAACGGTAACATATATATATATATATATTCCTTTGAGAAGGATACTTTATTTATTTATTGTATTTATCAGAAACAAATGGTAGTGTGTAAAAAAGTTTAAACGTCTTGAATTTTAAATTTAATTAAAATGTATTTGTTTTTATTTAATTTTTTTTGAAAAGTAATATATATATATATATATTGTGCTAACTGAAATCAAATGGTAATAATTTAGAGAGATCGAGGTCTATAAAATGCATGGTTTCAAAACTCAAATGTGTAATTGATACTGAGCTACAGTCATTTTTTAAAATTGTAGTTCTTGAGTAATAGCAGCTCCACGATTTATCTGATAAATACCGAAATTGAAGTGCCCAAAAATTAAGTTGCTGCAGTCAGTAACCTTGACCGGACACAGCGCAAATGGGAAAGATGCTACCGTAGGCAGCAGATACTTTAAGCGAGGTCATGATTATTTACTTTTTATTTATTATTATTATTATTTTAAGTTTTCTTTGTATAAAGTGATATGAAAAATAGTGATTTATTTCTTTCTTGCTTTAAGCGGGTAAAACCAGCTAATGCATGAATAATATAATAATAAAAATTCCCAGTAAAAAAAAAAAAAAAAAAAAAAATACTGCAGAGTAAAAGAAAATTGTGCCAACGTCACAAAAGATTATTGTTAACATTATAACGATAATATAATTATCCAGAGTCTCTGTAAATTTACAATAGTATTCATTTAAAAATAAGTATTCGAGATACTCAATCTTTACTCTGCCTTTTTATTTTTATTTTTTAAATGGTACTTTTTCTTAAAAAAAATAAAAATGCTTTTTTCTATTTTTGAAAAATGTAATCACTAAAGTTACTACCACTAATAAATAATAAAATAAATATTAGACACTAAAATGTGTGCACAAAATAAATTTCTAATTTCAGTTTAATTTTCGCATAATTTTCCAGTTGAATCTTTTAAAAGTGCAGCTGAAAACATCTCATGTCTTCATAAAAAAAAAAATTATGTCTAAGTAAGCAAAACATATTTGATCTAAAATGGATGTGTAAGTTTTTCAGTAAATTATTTAGATGAATCATCAATTATATGACCGCAGATGGCTATAAAAACCGCTTAGCAACAGCGTGCATTTGTTTTTAGAAGTAAAAGATAATCAACTGCCTTATTTAATTTGTACTAATTTTTTTTTTTTTTTTTTTTTTTTTTTTTGGGGGGGGGGGGGGAGGGGAAGGTGAATTTAAATCTTAAATTGTTAATAATCTTCCCCCAACTTAATAGATATTGATTTCTTAATTATGAAAAAGTAATTCATAAATTTTAGAAGAAATAATTATTTAGATAAATTTTTGAGAATAAAAAATTTTGTGTCTAAGTTGGTTCTGAATTAGTTTTTCAGTCCATATTAACTATCCGCGTTTGTAATGATCGATAGATGGCGCTTCCTCAACTGCAGTTGTTAGTAAATATTGCCACGTGTAATAATTACCACGTGCATTTATTATTGTGCTTTCTTGTTGTTCTATCATTGTTTCAGCGTGAAAGCTATCAGTGGTATGATAATTTCACCTTAGCCCACCAGAGGGCGAGCATTTCATTACAATCGCGGATATTATCAAGATTGGGTCAGAGTTTGGCTTGATATCAAATTCAACTGTCGAATAAGTGTTGATTGAAATCCGAATTTTGCAGGGCTCTTGTTCTAGCTCAATATTATAAAATTGTAATAAATATATGCGCTAAAGATTAATTTTAATTTTAAATAAGTTTATTTTATTTAGAAAATAATTAAAATTTGATGTAATTTCTTTTTTTTTTTTTTTTTTTTTTTTTTACTTTATATATACTTTATACAATTACTTTATACCATGCACTTTCAAAAACTGAACTTAAGTTATTTAATTAAAAAAAAAAAAAAAAAAAAAAAAAAAAAAAAAGAAAGAAAGAAAGAAAGAAATGTCGACTGATCTAAAACTATAAATGGATTTTAAAGCACCGTGTTTATTACATTCTCAATGTATTTTTGTAAGAAAAAAAAATATACACATTAAAAATTCTGACAGTGGGATTTTAATGTATATCTATGTTTTGAGGTTTCCTGAATTCATTCTTGGTAATATACGATTACGTGTGTGTGTATATATATATGTTTGATTGAACATGATAGTCTCTAAACGCTTTCTTTGTTCGTTTGAGCTAAAAATTTAAGATTGTGTTACTGTCGGATGAATTGCAGATTGTATAATGGTATATTTTAAAATATGCATGCGCGTAGAACTTGTAATTCTTTTATAAAAACACACAAAAAAAATTATTATTATTTATTATGGCCTAATGGCTCAAAATATTTGTATGCTAGCATCTAACCTAAACATTCGATTCAGGTAACATTGAGAAGGCTTGTTACAGGTCACCATTGACAGAAATATACAGACTTTTATGATTGCGGGACAAAGTTTACTTAGGGATACGGAGTCGAATTTTTATATAATACGATATATAGACTCAAATAATTTGAAATTAGTGTTAATGATGCTAAATTATTTAAAGAGAATAGGGCTGATATGCGTTACTTTGAATCTTTCATTCGCTAAAGTACGATTACTATTAAAAAAAAAACAAAAAAAAAAAACATGCATATTATTTGTAGTTCTTTTACAGGGAAACAAATATTAACAAGTATTTATACCCTATGACTAATTTCCTAAAGTGCATTAAGTTATTTAAAAAAGAATGAAACCGATATAGGTTTTATTAATTTTTTACAGTATCGTTTTTACTGGAAATTACAGGTTCCCAATTAGATATTTTGCAGTGACACACAAAACAATTAAGATGTAATAGCAAAAGCTATAAACATGGGAATAAATTTTAAAAACGCTATTGTAACTTTTACAATTGTCTGACCACTGAAATGTTCGGGAATTTATTTTTTACTTATTATTATTATTATTTTTTTTTTTATAAAGCCTGGTAATTTTTAAATGTACCAACGGTCGTTTAAAAATTTCAATTTAATTAGCGCAATAGCAGAATTATTAATTATAATGCCATCTGTAATGATAATAATTAATCTTAACAATGATCAGACATCATGAAAGGGGCCTTGAATTAATTGATAAACAATTACGTATGGTTGGTTGCGTTTAAAGTCCCACTAGTGCTCACAGTAGGCAATTAATTAATACGAAATGAAGCCTTATAGAAAGTAAAAAATATTGAAAAAGTTACTATAAATTTCTACTGAGATACTGATATATAAGATCGTATGTAATAAATATGACAAAAAATGAAAAATAAAATAAAATAAAATAGCAACTTGAAGAAGGAGCAGAGGCTACCACGGCATAAGACTCTTAGAGCGTATTATGGCAATTTGGCGTAAGCCCAATTTTACCAAATGTGTGCAAATCTCTGTGATTACACAGAAGAAAAAATTAAAATGAAGATAAATTTAATTAATTAACAAAATAATTATATGATCAAAATGTAGAAAACACAGTTTTTTTATTTGGTTCAAATGAAATTAGTGAGTAATGTTAAAGATAACAGTAATTACGTAGATAATGTTTCATGTTAGTTAAAGATACTAATTACTTGATTTCAAATTTACATAATAATCCGTTATCTTAATCATCTTCACATACAACCTTACTTTTTAAAATATACAAATTCAGTGATGTTAATTAAAACTTTTGTTATTTATCAATTATTTTTATTACATTCATTTTATATCTGAATGTATCTTTTTATCCATAAATGTTATATAGTAATGGTAATTATTAAAGATAGATTTGTTGTAATATACTTTAAAACCAAATAAGTATGGAGGCAGAATATAATACATGGACATAGTATGCAGAATGAAATATATCAAAAATTTAAATGTTATTCAAATACAGTGGTTGAAATTAATTTAATTTTTCCGTAGGTAATGGAAGTATTGTATTCGGTCCAAAAGTTCGATATCGAGTTTTCACCTGATTTACACGTTTTAAGGTCCCCTGAGTCCAAAAAAAAGGGTTTTCGACAGTTGGTCAGTATGTGTGAGTGTGTGTATGCATGCGTATAGTGTATGTGTTTGGGGAATCTTCTGGCTATTATATCTCCGAAACTATTTAAGAGAGAACTACAAAACTTCAGAATTGACACAGGTTTGGTGTACAGATGAAGTTTCCAAATTTTGGTGAAATTTGGAAAACAGGAAGTAGGCCATCGGAAACCGGAAGTGAGACCGTAAGTCCATATCTCAAAAACGACTTTAACGATTTTCTTTAAAGTTGCTATATAAACACTCAATTAGATGCCCTTTCGAATGATATAGTTGGTTCATTCAGGAAAATTTTTAGGCGTCCTGTATAAATAGCTCAATTTCAGGTCTCACAAGTGCGTTCCGTTAAAAACGGTTGTACGGATTTTTTTTCAACTCGGCATAATAACTCTTTTTTAGATATACTTTCATATGTAATTGTTTTCTGATCAAAAATTTATTTTGTTAAGTTTTGATGAAAGCCTGTATCTCAAAAACTGCTCTAATGATTTTCTTGAAAATTGTTACGTAAATCAGTTTTAGATATCCTTTCTCATATATTGCATGGGTATTACAGGAAAAATAGCTGTCATTTTGCTTAGGTAGGCTAATTTTAGATCTCGGAAATTGGTGTTTCAAAAAATAGCTCTATCATTTTTTTTTGTTATTTTCTAACTTGCCATGTAAACTTTGTTTTATGTGTCTTCACTCTTCTCATACAGGAAAAATTTTAGTTTTCAATAATTCGTTTGGTTAATTTGATGTCTTCTGATCATATTATCTTTAAAAAAAAAAAAAAAAAAAAAAAAAAACGTATAATACGTGTGGTAAAAGAAGTCGTGTTGTTGTTTTACATCAGATTTTTAAATATTATAAAATGTTACCTGACATAATTATCGATACCTTTAATATTATTAATTAAACTCAAATCTAAAAGGGAAAAAAAAATATGCTCTTTACATTTTGGTTATATAACTACTATCTTAATTAATTAAATTTACATTCATTTTTACTTTTTTTACTTCTATTACCCGACTACCATAGGTAATGGAAGCATTGTATTCGGTTCAAAAATTCGATATGGAGATTGCACCTAATTTACATGTTTTAAAGTCTCCTGAGTCCAAAAAAGTGTTTTTTGGCAATTGGTCAGTGTGTGTGTATGTATGTGTGCAGAGAATCTTCTGACTACCATATCTCCGAAACTAACAAACATACAGCTACAAAACTTCAGAATTAAGACAGAATTGATGTATAGATGGATTTTCCAAATTTTGGTGAAAATTGGAAAACCGGAAGTGGGACATCGAAAACGGGAAGTGGGGCCGTAATTCCGTATCCCAAAAACGGCTCTAACGATTTTCTTAAAAACTGTTACATAAATCCATTTTAGATATCCTTTCTCGTTTATTTTACGTGGTTATTACATTAAAATTAACAGTAATCCTGTTTAGGTTGATCAGTTTTAGATCTCGGAAATTGGTGTTTCAAAAAGTAACTCTACCATTTTTAGTTCCACTACCCGAATACCGTACATAATGGAAGTATTGTATTCAGTCCAAAAATTCGGTATAGAAATTTACATGTTTTAAGGTCTCCTGAGTCCGAAAAAGTGGATTATGCAATTGGTCAGTGTGTGTGTATGTGTGTGGGAAATCTTCTGACTAACATATCTCCGAAACTAATAAAGATGCAGTTACGAAACTTCAGAATTAAGACAGAACTGGTGTACAGATGAATTTTCAAAATTTTGGTGAAAACTGGAAAACCGTAAATGGGACATCCGGAAGTGGAAACGTAAGTAAAATAAAAGTCTCTGGCGATTTTCGTCAAAGCTGCTATATAAACACTGTATTAGATGTCCTTTCGAATGATATAATTGGTTAGTTCAGGAAAATTGATAGGCGTCCTGTGTAAATAGTTGAATTTCAGGTACTCCGAGTGGATTCCTTTCAAAACGGCTGTATAGATTTTTTTCAAACTTGCAATATTAACACTCTTTTAAATATCCTTTTGTATGTTATTGTTGTTTTCCGGTCAACAACTGAATACGCAAAGTTTGGTAAAAATCGTTGTCTCAAAAACGGCTCTAATGATTTGAAAGAAATCCACTCGTAGTATCTGAAATTCAGCTATTTATACAGGACGCCTATCAATTTTCCTGAACTAAGCAACCATATCATTCAAAAGGACATCTAATAGAGTGTTTATATAGCAACTTCAAAGAAAAATCGTTAGAACCGTTTTTGAGATACGGACTTACAGCTTCACTTCCGGTTCCGAAAGTCCCACTTTCGGTTTTCCAATTTTCACCAGAATTTGCAAAATTCATCTGTACACTAGTTCCGTCTTTATTCTGGAGTTTCGAGCTGTATCTTTATTAGTTTTGGAGATATAATAGGCAGTAGATTCCCCACACACATACACACACACACTGACCAATTGCCAAAAACCATTTTTTTGGACTCAGGAGACCTTAAAACAAGTAAATCAAGTGAAATCTCAACATCGAAATTTTGGACCGAATACAATACTTCCATTACTTACGGTAGTCGGGTAATGGAATTAAAAATTTCTGTTATCATATAGTATTGCAGAGGAATTGCCGGAAATTGGATAATCACCAAACTAGGTCAACCTACTTCACTCGTCTTAAGTCGTGGTAGCCTCTTCTCCTAGTTATATATATTCTGCTATACTTCTTTCATATTTATTTTATTTACTCAGATTGGTCGCGTCGATGGTCGCGAATGCAGTCGTTGTGCGGTTCCGCAACTCAGCCAAAGTGGTAGGTAATGGTGGTACGTAGACGCAGTCTTTAACATATTCCCAAACGAAGAAGTGCCCCATATCCGTACATTGTGTCGGTTGACCTTGCCACTAAGATGAAAGGTAGCTTCGTCACTTAAAACAAACTTGTTTGCAAAGTCATCGTCCTCACAGACTTCTTGCATCTATAGTATGAACGTCAATCTAGGATGTTTTCTGTTTATTTTCATGTATAACTCATTGTTGTAACCCAATTATGTTTTGAAATAAATGCTTCGGAAACCCGATGATTCTTTTGTAATAACCCTGTATTTTGCCTTATATAAGGCTCCACTTTCACACTCAGAAAAAAAAAAAAAAAATTATATATATATATATATATATATATATATATATATATATACTGCCTTCATCTAGAATGAATAAGTGGTCATTTTCTAAATCCCTTAACTAGACATACTGATTTCCGAGCTATGCGCGTAAGGCACGCCAATAAATTGTATAGACGAAATGATTGAGAATTTCTAGTCTACACATTTCTAGACGGTGAAACAATAGTCTGAATAGTATTGCGAGAAATTCTCGCTTGATTTTCTAGAATTGGGTAACTAAGATTATAGTTGCTGAAACCAGCCTCGTGTATTCGCATTTATTTGTAAATATTTTTAAATAACTTTGCCCTCGAGTATATCGTCAAACGCTCTAGATTTCTGATAGGGGTTTCTAGAACGCCCTTTCAAAGGCGACTAGAATTTATAAGGATGACATGGAACTATTTTTTCTGAAGACACAATTTAGATTCTAGATATCAGTTACAGATATTTTTATCAGTACATATATAATCTTTTATTGATTAAGTCAAGTCCTACTTTTTTGTGTTCGATCATTGTAATGATGAATTATTATTAGGACTGAGGGCCTATTAGTCTCAGACAGCGATTTTTGCGTTGTCGTTTTCGATAGTTGGACATTTGTCGAAATCATTTTCGATAGTTGGACATTTATCGAAATCTAAAATTTATCGAAAATATAATTGAATAATTTGAAAGCGATGTTATAATTGGGAAGAAAAAAAAAAAACTAATAGCCCTCCGCCCTAAACTAAATTCTGCTTTTGCCAGAATTTCATAAAAATCTTTCTTTTTAAGAAAAATAAAAGAAAATTTATACAGTATCGTTACGAACGATATCGAAAAAGTTTTTTTTAATAATTTTGAATTAGGAAATAAATCCGCGTTTGTAATGATCGATAGATGGCGCTTTCTCAACTGCAGTTGTTAGTAAGTATAATAGCCACGTGTATGAATTATTGTTCTTTCTTGTTATTCTATCATTGTTTCAGCGTGAAAGCTATCAGTGGTATGATAATTTCACCTTAGCCCACCAGAGGGCGAGCATTTCATTACAATCGCGGATAGTGCGCGTGCAATAATTTGAAATAAAAATAAATAAAAATATGAATTTAATGATTTGATTTTTATATAAAACACGATCGCGTGCTATCTTAAAAAGTAGATGTAAAATTTAAAGTTTAATTTTCTTGGCAACAATTATAAATTAAATAATTTAATGAAAGTTTGTTCTTTAGATATACGTCCGTGTAAGATGTCAAAAAATATACGACAAAGTATTATATCTCTTTATTCTTCTAATAAATTGTCGGTGAGAGAAATTGCTCAGAAATTGAGTATTCCTAAAAGTAATGTTTATATTACTATTAATTTCAGCCTTGTTTATTTTTTTTTTTAATTTAAGAATTAATTATACGAAAATCCAACGAGATATAAAAAATAGAACTCTCTCTTTTATAACGTTTATGAGAATAATACCCAGAATTTCTGTTCAAATCTTAAAGATTGAAAATTTTCAGTTTTGTTTGATTTAACATGGAAAGTAATTCAAATAGTTATATTGACCATCAGATGGGAGCACTACGAAAGAGGGTCTTGGTTAAAAATGGGAAATAAACACATCGAATAAACATAAATAAAATTCAGAACCGACATACGAGCATACGACGCATGCGCGAAATCTGAGTAAATTATACATATTTACAGACCTGAGTAACCATCGATTGCCTCCGTAACGGACGCAAACGACAATTTAGCACAGAGAAGATATTAACAACATATGAAAGGCGTTACAATAAAATATTTATTTCTAATAATCCAGAAACACAGGGCGGTGTGAGTAAATTAAGTTTGTTATTTATTTAAATGATCATTTTTGAATTAATGCAGCTATTAGTAAATGTTTTTTAATTCACAATATGATAAACAAGATCTGTATCTATCTATCTATCCATCTCTTTCACTATATATATATGATAAATAATTGAAGAAACACGCACCAGAATTTCAATGCATGCATATGCTTTAGATCCTATTTAAATTTCCTTTACATTCAATATTCATAATAATATTTCAGATTTTTTTTTTTTTTCTTTTTTCCCTAACGTAAAGACAAAATAAACAGAAAGAACAATATGTTGTTCAATATATACGTTGTTCTGACGTAATTTAAAAATATTTATCAGGTTAAAAAAAAAAATAAATAAAATAAATAAATAAATATATATATATATATATAAGGAAAAGGAATAAAAAAGGAAAAGGAATAAATATAAAAGGAATAAATATAATAAATATAAAAGGAAAAGGAATAAAAAATAAAAAATTACTTTTCTGAAAAACATTTTGCTTGGAAACCTCACAAACTATTTTCTTAGTGAAAATTAACGTGACCGCATGTCTTTGTCTTTTTGACAGTGTGTTCCACCTCTAGGCGTCCTTTAAGCTATATTATTTCAGAACAATTTTTTATGTATACAAATTTATATACAAATGAATATATATTATAATTAAACTCTTTCTAATGAAAGTATTTGTATCCATAGTATTTTGATTGCTTCAATATGAATACAGGGAATATTTTTAATGAATATAGCAATATTTAAATTGGAAAAGAAACACCTACTGGCAAAGTTACAGATTTCCAAATGACGTGAATCTACATCAGCGGTCGCGAAAGTGTTAAGTGCTTTGGATTTAATTACAGTTTTTGAACACATAATTCTAGTTCATTTCTCTTACGAATTTTTTGTAAAAGCATTATGTATTAGTATTAACTACCAGTGTAATTAAAAACGAGTTCGAGAATTGATGAGTGCCGAGTATCCGGGACCAAATGCCTCACACCTCAGTAAGCTGGATATTAGAGAACAGAAATGTCATACAAGTACCAGATGATAAAAAGAAAAAGGAGGGCTACGCTAGGAAGGGGCTACCAGATGGAATAGAGGCAAAATGGTCATTGCAATTTAACTAGGAAAAAGAAAACAGACTTCCATTTAAGGAAGTGCGTGTTCTCCGAAGACTTCCCAGAAAATTTCAATTTTGGTCATTAAATTGTTAGCTTTTTTCATTCTATTAAGCACAGATTTAAATTTCTAAATCAATTAAAAAAAAAAAAAAAATTGGGACATTTATTTCATTATCAATACTATTTAGGATGTTATTTAATTCGGATAGCTGGCTATAGTTTCATTCTGCTGAGATCTCATAGAGGAGGGAGTGGCTATCTTAGAGTAGGAGATTTCGGATTGTTTCGTAGGCGGAGTCTTAGTAGGGAGCTGAGGGAAACTAGACTTGGTGATTTTCATGAGATTTTTGTTTTCTGGAAATTTAGGACACCCGCGATAATTCGTGAGATGGTCCCCACCACAGATAAGCTCCGTTCACATGAGGCAACTTCAACCCGTGTCAAAACGACCCGGGAATTTGAAAAGCGGGGTTTTACAAGGCTGTTCACACTATCAACCCTGGTTAAAAATCACTGTAGTAGCGTCATACGTTTTTTTTATTCTGATTGGCTGTTGCATGAGTTCGGATGAAAGAGAAAGCGAAACGATATTGTCAAAGGTGAAAATAGAATACAGGGATTATTAAAGGTGAATTTCATGTTTGACAGCAGCTGAGAATAAAAGGATTACATACATTATTAAGTTTTAGGATTATATATTTTATATTATTCTTCATTATTAATATTTAATTTTATATTAAGTTGTTAATACAAATTTAATATTACAAACAAATCATTTTAAATTTAGTTTTTTAAACAGGAAATTTCAGTATCTTTTTTATATGGAGTAGAAAAATGGCTATGTATTAGAAATTAAAACTTCAGGCTTCTACACCTTCAGGTGGAGGTAAGCGGTGGTCTCGATCACTGCAGGTACTCCCTAAGCTCCTGTGATGATGATGATGATGATAATTATTAATATTATTTTGAATATTAAGATGCAAATAGGATCGGGAAATAAAATAAGTTTTGAAACTAGTTTTATTTATATTATTGTTATTACAATTAAACTTATAAATGTCAGTTGATATACTAATATAATTAACTTTACGATACTTTGATTTTAAATTAGTTAGAACAAATTATGTATTATAATTATAATTAAATCTAAATGCATTAAATAATAAAATAAATGATTAAATTTTTAATTTAGATTTTAATACCTTAAAGATTTAAAGTAATATTACTACATTAATGAATACTAGGTCAGATACTTATTTCATTTCTCACTATCATAACTAACAGATATTCTTACAAATATTTCATCTTAAATCTTTCATAAGTCTTTATCTTTTATTATGCATCGAAATAAGAATTCATAAAAAAAAAAAGTATTCTTGTGCATCTGTAATAAAATCTATAAATTAAACTTTTGTGCATATATTTTATTATTCAAACTCCTTTTATAATTAAAAATATTCTGTAACCTAAAGTATTAAAATCAAAACTCAATAAAAAAAAAATCACGGAACCTCTTAAAAAATCCGAACCTCTTAAAATAATTTCGTGGAGGGCATTCCACCTAGGTCTAGAACCCTTGTAATATGAATCAGCCTTAATGCTCACACCACCGCTTGATTTTTCTTTCTTTCTTTTTTGTGATTAAATATGCCGATAATTTTTTTCATATATGTAAGAACAGTAGCAATGGGATGCAATTATCTATAAAAAAAAAAAAAAAAAAATTCAATGAAATTTCTAATATGGTAAAATATAAAACCGATTATGAAACATATATATTATTCCAATATATTTCCAAATAGTTTATCTATTTCTAACCCACTTCTAAAGTTAAATTTATACGTGAACTCAAGATATAGATATAATAAATTTGTTCTGTTCATAAATTAAAAATGCCTCTCTTCCTCCCACCCGGAAAAAAATATATACTTCTTATAACTCTTATTAACCCCCCCCCCCCCCCCAAAAAAAAAAAAAAAAAAAAAAAAAAAAATATTGGCCATATTATTAGGCGAATAAATATGGGTATCGGGTTCGAACCACCGTCGGTCTCATCTTAATAGTTTTCCGTCGTTTTCCCTAAAACTCCCATGAGTATGAGCTAGTATCCCTTTGAAAGTCTCCCTAAAGGGCATTCCACCTAGTTCAGGCTCTAGTGTGGACAATGGATTTTAAATATTACAGCAATTCAGCAATATTTTTTTTATAAATATATTACTTTGTAGATTCATTAGTAAGTTAAATCTTTTATATATATTAAAGATTGACTGATAAATTAATTTCTTAAAAATATTTATATATATATTGTTTGAATGCTGAAAATTAAATGAAAAAAATTAATATTCAAGCATAAAAACCTTTTTTAAAAATTAATTTATCATTTAATAGCGAAAGCAATATTCAAACATGTTTAGAATATATTGTTAAATAAATTATAATAATATAAAATCAAGAGAAAAAGTTAAAAATTGTTCAGCCGGATTAATATTTAAAAAATATATAAATTTTTAATTTTATTTTATTGAATTTAAATAGTTTCTGAGAAATATTAATACTTAATATTGTTACATTCTAATGCATATGCATACAAAATTTTTATAATTCTAAAAAGTTACTTACAAAGGGAAAAAAGTATGTCAACCTTTTCCTTAAATAACTTTTAAACTACAATATATATACATATATATATATATTCATATTGTAAAACAATATTAATTTACTATATTTTAGTTTACTAAGAATTTTAGAAAATTCAATTAAAAAGGAATAAAGAAAAGTACAAAACATCGTGTCTGTTTTATATTTTTCGTTTATATAATATCCATGCATTATTTTAAATACCTTCCGCTAGTATTATTCTTAAATTAACTTCAGAGAGCACGCATACAAAAATAAAATTAAAAAAATAAAAAAGAACGCAGTTTATCTCTTGAACATAGCGCGCAATTCGCTGTGGTAATCTGAAACAGAAACAAGCGAAAAGAATTCTGGGTAATTCGCGGGTCAACCCCGCATTATCCCTAGTATAATGCGGGGTTGATTATGACCCTGGTCTAACCCTCCTTTTACGCGGGAAGGAAGAATGTGAACAGCTCCGCAGAGACTGACGCGGGTACGACCCGGGTTGAAACTGCTCATGTGAACGGGGCTTTACAATATTTCTTTTCGATTAGTTTTTCTTTACCTAAATTACAGTCTAAAGCACAGTCCTAAATTACATCTTACATGTGGCAATTTTTTGCTGAATGAAAAAATAACTGGCAGTTATAACATTGCTGGGTTTTAGTGGGGTTTCACTTTTCCGTAATTTTCTACAACAATTCTATAGTAGATAAGTTTTTGAATTTGGAAAATTGATTTACTGCGACCGTTAATAGTGAGATGAACTTGGAAAAGTGGCTGGGGCTGTTTAGTTTTAAAGCTAATTAGACGATTTATTTTAGAACTTCGAAATTAAGTTTAGTAAGAGTCTAACTCAACAGTTTCTATGGGAAGTCCCCGGATCTTGGCTTTAAAGGGCGCATAAGCCCTATCATTTTTAAGATATTATTGAACTTTCATTTCGCCTAATTTTGAAATGATGATATGATCATCAGGTGTTTCCGGGAAGAGTTTTATGAATTTACCAGCTGGGGCAGCAGTAAAATTGCAATGACCGATGCTTTTCTCTATGTTACGGAGCAAATGATTTTTGTTACCACAATTAATGTTGATAAATCTGCCTTTTGCAGGGGAATTTTAGGATTTTTCCTGATAGTTTTAGAATTCTGAGCATTTTACGTGGCGCAATCTAGTTTCACCGATTGGTCAAAAAGTACTTTTTCCTCTAGATTGTCAAATTTGTTTCAGGTGGGGATGTTAAATAAAGATTCTCAGAGCTGCCAACATTTTAAACTTTTAAATCAGAATTGATACAAGTATTTTTAAATGGAATATGTTATATATATATATTCGACGATTAACATTTCTGAAAGCAACAATAAAAGTTTTCTGTTTTAAAGTCTCCCAACAAAAGCGGGAGATTTGGCACCTATGGATTCTAGTTTGCTGTTCTTAGTTTTTTAGGTATCATTTTCTAATTTACACTTAGCACTTATGAAGGACATGGAATCTTTGTAGAACTAATAAAACAAGTGTTCAACATATTCTATCCAGGTGATGTTACTTGAAATCTTTGTGGAACTATTTAGTCAGAAGTTCAACTCAAGTTTTATGCAGTGGGCAGTTAAATCATTTGAACATTTTTCATTTTGACTTTTTTTTTCTAAAAAAATGCCAAAAGAAGTTGTTTGAAACTTCATACATGCGAATAACATTTAAAAAATCACATTTTCCAATGTCATTTAGTTCAGGGTGCAATTAGGGGACCAACTACACATTAAAGAAAAGCGCAGATACTTTAGATTATCATGTATCATACAAAGCTACAAATAACGTAACTTTAACACATTGTTGAAATATTTGTATGTTACACTATTTGTATGTTTTCATGTGAAAATTACACAATTATTTAGGCATATATATATATATATTTATATATATATTTTTTTTCTTTTTAAAAAATTAGTAATTTTTTTGGCACGTTTTTTGCTAATAACTAAATCAGACTTCCATACAATTTTATAACACTTACAGAAAAAATGACAACAAGTGTAGCAGCAGACCATATATTTTTCTTGATTTCACCAATATATATATTTTTTAATTGAATTTTCAATAGTGTGGTTGCACCATCAACTAAGTGAAATTTATCAGAAATAAGTTCTGGTGGAAGAATCAGATAAAAAAGGCGGGTCTTTAACCACCCCGGATAAACATTACAGGAACATTATTCTGAAACATAAAATTCACACGTGTAATATTTGACGAGATATGAGCATTTATTATAAATATTTTTTTTACTGAGCATGTGGGAAGAATAGAAAATTTTTATTATACAGGTTGAAAGGTAGATATATGGGGTAACTTTTGCCAAAAGTTCGTTTGAATAGAGTAAAAATTAAACAAATTGTAGGCAAAAGAACTAGCTAGATTTTAGGTTTTTTTTCAGAGTTGAAATTTCGTAAGAAATTTTTTACATGCCACATAATGAATTTTAACCGTTTTAATGCTAAAGCACTTTCAGAAACACAACCTTAAATTGCTATCGGTTTTACAGGCCTCATTAAAAGTTTTTCCAGTGTAAATATTTAGTTTTCGCTTTGTAAAAAATTCGAAACCCAATCATGCCTAAGTGGAAAACTACGCCGTGTAGTAAAAATTAAAAAAAAAAAAAAAAAAATCTAAGTAAGCAGCAGTCGAAAAGGCATATATAAATGTGTATTTTTATGCATAAATCCTTTACCCTCGATAGCTCTTTCTACAGAAATAAAATATGAAATTTTCTAATGGTCTATAAAAACACACCTAATTCATGAAACCACGCCTTACTGTAGTGTATGTAAAAGGCAAATTTAAATATCATTAAAGGATGAATAAAAACAAAAAAAACGTGTTTTACCATTATAATTGTTCACACGTAATGTTTTACGAAAATTTAAGAGCAGCGAAAAATTCCAAATTTAATATTGTTTTCCAACTGTACAATTCAGCGTAGTGAAGAGTGTGTGTTTTGATAAGATTTTATCGAGACTCCGCCCATTCTTTTCTTTTTCCAACTTATTTCCCAAATATAAGGATATATATTTTTAAAATGATGAAACGAGTGTCGTAATAATTTATGCGTCGAAAATCACGTTAGATATTTCTCTTTTGAAGAACTACATTTAATTGATATCAATGATCAGACTACTAACGTCGTTTTCTGTTGATATTTTTTGAGTATTAAAAGAAAAAAAAAAGTTATTAAACAAAACACAATCACTCATACAATTATCAGTTAATTAATTCTTTTTGTGTTTTACAAAGAAATAAAAAAGAACTTTATAAAATAAATATTTATTTTATTATTATATATACGTTTATATATTTCATATCCTCATCGTTTATATATCCCTTATTTGAAAATAATGTAACAGAGAATTAATTTTATTTATTTATTTATTTTTTTAAGTAAATTTATAAGGTTTTTTTTCTTTCTTTCTTTCTTTTTCTTTTCTTTTCTTTTTTTTTTTTTAAAGAAAACTTATCAAGTGGTTTTTTTTCCTCGTACTAGAAATCCTGAATTTATAATTAAAGTCTTAGAATAAAAAACCTCTAAAAATAATACAAAAAAAAAAAAAAAAAAGAAAAAGAAAAGAAAGGAAAATCAAAATGAATGGTTCCAGCCAGTAGAATGACAGTTGTCTTCAAATGGAAACAGTTGGAACCTATTTTGCGATTATGAATCACAAATTTGTCATCCCGAAAATTTGCCATTAAAATATTTCTGATATTTATATTGGAGAAAACAAATCTCTAGCACCTAGAAGCTAGATCCAACTAGCAGCATCATGTTTTCTTTGAAGGAACAAACAAACGTCTTTTCTCTTTTTTGATCTTTCTGTGTTTGATGGCGCGCGGCGCCTACACTCAGTGATGCCAAATGGTCGAAAATTTTTTCCCCAAACAGGTCTTCAAATTTTCCCAAATCAGTTTTTTTTTTTTTCGAAAAAAAATCCCCAGCTTGATTTCTACTAAAAAGGGAATATAAAAATTTCTTAAAAAAAAAAAAAAAAAAAAAAAAAAATCTAGCAGATTTTTCTATGATTTGAGCTCAGATTTTTCCCCAAATGAAGGCAATTTTTGAAAAAAATCCTCAAATAACAATAAAGCTATTGAAAGTCTCTAGTCGTAGGGATAAATCATTACGTTGCCAACATTGACAGAAAGTTGAAGAACTCCCCAGATTTGTCCCCAAAAATTTTAAAATTCCCCAAAAATGTCCCCACAAACATTTGGTCCCCAAAATTGCATCGAAAATCCCCAAAATGGGGACAAAATCCCCAATTTGGCGTCACTGCCTCACTGAAAAAAAAAAAAAAAAAAGAAATAATCAGTATTTTACAACAAAAGGTGCTGGCACCGCGGCTGCCAACACAGTTGCTGTAAAATTTACAAGCGGCTGTTTTTATGGCGCTGTAAAATTTACTGCACTTTGCTGTGAACTTTACAAGATGTTGTTTTTAATAGTGCTGTAAAATTAACAGCACTTTGTTGTGTATTTTACAAGATGCTGTTTTAAAAAGTGTTGTAAAATTAACTACACTTTGCTGTAAATTTTACAACACTTTTTAAAACAGCATCTTGTAAAATTCACAGCAAAATGCAGTTAATTTTACAGCACTACTAAAAACAGCATCTTGTAAAATTCACAGCAAAGTGCAGTAAACTTTACAGCACCATAAAAAACAGCAGCTTGTAAATTTTACAGCAACTGTGCTGGCAGTCGCGGTGCCAGCACCTTTTGTTGTAAAATACTGAAATTTTTTTTTTACAGTGCAGGTATTATATTCACTGTTTGTATTAGGTATTATATACAGGTTGGCGACATAACAAATTTATTCCCTGATTCTTTCACCAGTATATTTATATAATAATTTTTCACTTAATTAATCGTTCAAACTTACTATCAAAAATTCCGAAAGAAAAATACTGGTGGAAGAATCGGGGAATAAATTTGGTATGCCGCCACCTTGTATATAATACAAGCGCGTTTTTAAACTAGAATAATTTTATCTCATTTACCACTCATTTTTAAACTTTTTGCGGTTTATCCGCGATTTGCATTATCCGCAGAATACGGAGCAGCGAATAATCGGGAGTGTAGTGTAATTATTTTTAATGATGACCTTTCGTTGAGTACTAAACTCAAGATGCCGACATTCTGAGAACACCGGCTGTAATAAAGAGTCCCGCGACTTACGGATCATAGACCTTATATAGATAGACCACGCATCAACCCTCATTATCTGTCCGCGACATGAGCTAGCTTCCCCAACTAAATTATCACGTGATCCGGACCTAGAGAGAGAGACGAGAATGAATATTATGTTATTTTTCCATAGGAAAGAAAGTAGTTTTGGGTTTTTAATTTCTGTATTGTGCACATAGACATACTTTTCATTTAAGCCTTAAGATTTACACATCGTTGGAAAGCTAAAATGTCATAGATTAATTATAAAAAAGTTTCTTTTGTGTGAAACTATTTTGAAGGGGAGAATTTTTTGTTTGAATTCTTACAAAAATAAGTGCTTTCTTATGGAAGAATCTCCCTCAAGTCCCTGTCACGTGACATACGGCGAAGATCGCAAAAGATGAAGGTATCAGATTACACCCTCATGTTGAAGACATTCACTATAATGGGTAGTCCTATTGGTGGCGTAGTCTATCTATATAAGGTCTATGTTACAGATCGTCCGACAGGGGGCAAATAATTGAAGCGCCTTTGCCCCCCTTGGAGGCAAAAGCTAGACTCAGTGGAAGAAAGCAAGATTCAATGGAGGCAGCTCAATGGAGTCAGTAGATGCAAGACTTCAAGTCTTGTTTTTGCCTCGAAAGTTAGCACATGTTTTTTGCATCTGAAGAAGAAAGGCCCCGTCCTTACGAAACTGTTAATGCTTATATCAATATCATAGTGTGTGAAGAAGTTTCTAAGCTTAATTTTTTATTGTACACCAGTTCTTTAATTTATTACCAAGAACAATGCTTTCTATATCATATATATAATGTAAGAGGAAAGTAAAATGAGAGAGAGAGACAGAAAACAGAAGTTTTATCTTTAATTTAAAAGAAAATTTGCCTCTTGAAATTTAGTCGCCGTGTCGACCAGGCAATTGGGATTTTTCAGAACCTGGTTTAAAAAGCTTAAAAGTTGAGAGCCACGTATATGTCCTTGTAAACGAACGATTTGTACAATCCTCATAAAAAGTTTCGTGTAACATCTCCAGGAACAACTTTAGTATATCCCCACAACGATATTTGGCGATTTTTTGTTGGCGATTATGGCTAAATCATAAATCTAAAAATCATAATCTAAATCGTAAATCATAAAATCATAAATCCAAAATAAACAACATATAGGCTGCCATATTATATCGCAAACAGCCCAGAACGACATCGTTATCGTTCAAAACGGCGCCAAAGAAAAATCGTCAAATTCAGCTGTGGAGATATACTAAAGTTATACCTATCTCCATATTATACACATTTGGAAAACTGAATTTGGACTTCTTGATAATACGAGTATTTGTTCTTCAGTTATGATGATAAAAGACACACGCACACACACATGTCAATCTGTAAAAACCCAATTTTCGTATTCAGGAGACCATAGAATGTGTAAATATAAGAAAAAATAAAATTTGTAAAATCAGATTTAAAAACAATATTTTATCATGTATGGGTAAGAAAAAATAAAAATTAGTGTATAATCTTTCCACCTTCGTATTGTTACCGGAATTTGAAACAAAATTCTTTAATTGTTACAATATATGTACGAAAATATTTCAAACAATGTACATTGTTTGTTGTTTTAAACAATGTAACAAAAATCTGAAACGTAACTACATTGTTTAAGTTAAACAATATGCATACACATATTTATTTCACTGTGTTTCAAAAGAATTAGTTTATCCATTTTGTATGACAAAAGTATTATCTTAATTTAAATAAGCCTCAATCACTTTATATACGACGTCGATATTTTTCAATTTTAATTTTCATGATGGAAAAAAGTTTGAATTTTATATCTGAACTGAAAAAACTTCGCAAAAATCAAAAAATATCTAAAGATGTATACCACAAAGAAATAACGGATGTTTTCAGAAAAACTTTGAATTTTAAGTTCACTGAAGTAATTGGGCAAGGATCAGTCTCTACAGTTTTACGAGTATGGAATGAAGAGGGTGGCAAAGGATTGGCAATGAAAATGGTGTTGAGTGAAGACATGGGTCCTAAAGAAAAAGAATGGGGGCAATTAAACAACAAAAATATACTACCTCTGTTGGATACCGCTGATTTTTCAGTATTTGGTTTGACATGGTTTATATCTAAGCGTGTTGATTTAACATTAGAAGATGCGCTGAAGAAAAAAGTAATCTTTGATGAACCTATTAACTTTAAGCTTGCAGTTTCGTGGATAAAAGAAATAACATCGGCTCTTGATTACCTACATACAAAGAAATTGAGTTTTCTGAATTTGAAACTGAGCAATGTAATGATTTGCAGCGATAAAAGTGTTCAACTTTTTGGATTTCATCGCATGAGTGGGATTGAAAAATACACAACTGAGTATGTATTTTTGGATATCAAACTTTTACAATTCCATATGCAGGTTCCCCAGCGGCGACTAAAAAGCAACTATTTGCTACTAAAATCAACCCCAGGCTACTATGGCAACTATTTTTGTGTAAAAGTGGCTTAACAGCTACTATTTTCAGTTCAGGTAGCACTATTTTCAGGAAAATGGGGACTATTTTGAATAAAAAATTGTTACCTGTTATTTTTTCTGCCCCTTCACTGCATTTTTACTTCTATTACCCAACTAATTGGGTAATGGGAGTACTTATTGTATTCGGTCGAAAAATTCGATTTCCAGTTTTAATCTGATTTACATGTTTTAAGTTCTCCTGTGCCCAAAAAAGTGGGTTTTGGCAATTAGTGTGTGTATGTGCACTGTAAAAAATATGTCCTATTTACTTCCAGAAATACTCTGTAATTTGAGAAAATACGCGTAATTTACGAAAAAATTACGTTGTCAGAACGTATTTTCTCACAGAGAATTTCTGGCAGCAAATAGGACATTTTTTTTACAGTGGGGAGAGGGGGAGGGATCTTATGACTACCATATCTCCGAAACTAATAAATATAGAACGATTAAACTTTAGAATTGAGGCAAGTCTGGTGTACAGATGTTTTTTTTTTTTTACTCTAAGACTACTATTTGGATCGGAGTGGCTACTATTTTGGCTACATTGTAAAAAATATGTCCTATTTGCTGCCAGAAATTCTCTGTAATTTGAGAAAATACGTTCTGACAACGTAATTTTTTCGTGAATCACGCGTATTTTCTCAAATCACAGAGAATTTCTGGCAGCAAATAGGACCTATTTTTTACAATGTACTATTTCATTCAGAATAGCTACTATTTTGGCTACTATTTCAAACATTAAAGGCTACTAAAGCAACTATTTTTGATTGTCTTTCATGCTGGGAACCCTGCATATGGTTGTTTATTTATTACTCTTTTTAAGATTAAGTATAGAAGAAAGTACTGGATTTGTAAAAAGTCTTGACTTCCAGTTTTCGGCGTATTTACACTTTTTGAGATGTTCTGAATACGGTTTGACCATATTTTAAAAATATTCGTCTGTATGAGTATCTTAATGTGTGTAACAAAATTTTTATGTCAGCTCTAGATGAAGAATTAATGAACATAATTTAATGAAAATGAAAGTTATATTTAGAATACATTAATGGGTGCTCATCAACTTTTGGAGTATATTGTTCAACAAGTGCCACTATCTTCCAGTTCTATCATGATCTTTAACATGGCAGTATAGGACAAAATTTCGTAAAAATGGACAAGATATAGATTAAAGAAAAAAAAAAAAAAAAAAAAAAAAAAACACTCATTTTAAAACTGAAAATTTTTGTTTGTAATAGTCAACTAGGATAAAGTTTTTGTGTACAGTCGGTAACAAAAGTCTCCGAACACTGGCAAAAATTCCTATGTAAAAAAAAAGTGCACTTAATACAGTTTTGTTAAATAAATCCTTGTCGAATCCTGTTCTTAGTCAGTCTAAAAATAGCATTCGACTAGGATTTATTTAATAAAACTGTATTAAGTGCACTTTTTTTTAACATAGGAATTTTTGCTGGTGTTCGGAGACTTTTATTACCGACTGTACATGTAGCAGCATTTTTCTTCCAATTAAATATTTAAGATAAAATTAACTCATCATCTTATGTACGACAAAAGGATTAATTAGTCTAAAAAATAAATGTCTCTTACACGTTAACTCTATTTTATGAATGTTTTCTAAATTTAAATATTATAGTACAGTCGTTAACAAAAGTATCCGAACACTAGCAAAAATTCCTACATAAAAAAAGTAGAGTTAATACTGTTTTGTTAAATAAATCCTTGTCGAATCATGTTATTAGCCAGCCTAAGCATTAGATTCGACAAGGATTTATTTAACAAAACAGTATTAACTCTGCCTTTTTTATATAGGAATTTTTACTAGTGTTCGGATACTTTTGTTACCGACTGTATATAATAGTTATAGCCAATTTATAACATATATTTAGCAAATTCAAATTTTAAAATCGAACTCAGCTTGTATAATTAATTAATTATTTTACTTTATTGCAGATTTATTTATTACTTTTTCCTATATTCATTAAAAATGTATTGGATTCATTAAAATTTTTAACTTCCTCTGTTTTCGATAGATTTACACATTTTGAGATTCCTGTGCATAACTAAACCATATTTAGAAAATGTCCATCTGTCTGTGTGTGATCAAAATTTTGTGGCAGTGCTAGATTACGAATTAATTCACAGAATTTCATAAAAATTTATATTTAATTGCAGTTTAACATAAATTGGTCCTTGTTAACTATTTGTGCATATCGCTGCTCAACATATGCACCTGTTATGCTGCAATTTCCTCCATTTACAAAAAGGCTGTATTTCAAATTTTATAGTGTATAATTGCATAAATTTTGATACGTAAGTAAATAAGAAAAAAAAATCCCTTTTCGGCAAGCTTAAAGGCAAAGGCAGATTCTTTTACGTTAATGTTACCAAAGGAAAGAAATATTACATATGCATAACACATATACTTAGCCAATGGCTTTATTCCCACACATTGCATTATTTACGTCGCAATTCTGATTTTAAGAAATTTAATTATCAACTACTACTATTCATTCTACTTAAAATTTTAGTCTAGATTTATTGGTCAGTAAATGATTCAATTTTTTAAAATCCAAGCTCATAATCATTCAACAAATAGAAGCCATAAAGATATACAATTTGGTGACAAAACTTGCGACTTAGCAATGAAATTTGATTTGGCGGCAAAATTTGGTAGTTGATGACGAAATTTTTGACTTGGTGACGAAATGCGTTATTTGATGACAAACTTTGGCGAGCTTGGCGTGCGTAGAGACTTGGTATGCGTCTTGCTTAAATAATATATTGGTTTTCTTTCTCCTTTAGATATGAAATGCCCGAAGGATTCTTGCCCCCTGAATGTTATTCAGCTGAGGATCGTAAGCGTCCAGTGAAAGAAAAAGGATTTGATATGTGGTGTTTAAGCATGATTTCAATTGAAGTTTTCACTGGCAATTATCTGTCAAGAAATATTCCAGATGAAGTGTGCTGCTGGAGCGATATTATGTATCCGCTACTCTTTAAAATTTTGAAAGTAAGAAAAAACATGTATATATTGTTGTTATTTTAGGACGTTTGTGTTTACATACAGTTTAAAATTGTAGTTTTAATTCGATTCACAGTTGATAAAAATACACACATAGAGAGAGAAAGGGTAAAAAGAAAAACCTAACACATTTTAAACTTTAATATAAAATGAAGTACAGTCGGTAGCAAAATTATTGAAGAACTAGCAATAATTCGTAAATGATGAGCACCTAATACTTCTTTGTTAAGTAAACATCTTAGTCTTTATGCTGTGTATAAAAAATTAAGTTGATGGTAAAAATTAGCGATCAAATTAAAACAAAATATGAAAAATGGGGATGTGTACTTCAATAATTTTGCTGCCGACTGCAATTGACGTATGAGAATGCGTATTACAATATTTCTTATGATTAAAAGTTTTGTGTAGCAAATAAAAAAGTTTGTTCCAAATTATGTTCATAGAGGGCGTTGTAGCTCGAAAACAACAGGGAAAACATCAAAAGCACAACAAAAGCAATAAAAGATAATTTTTTTATATTTTGAAATATTCACTAGAATAATTTCAATATATGGACCTCTTAGAGCTCGAGAAACACCCAAACGGTAATCCAGTTCAAGCCCTGCATTAGTAGACTTGACTTGCTGGATTTCTGTATACCAGTAAATTTGTATAGAAATATCCACTTACAGTGCAGCCACATATCATAAAACTAGCAGTGAGGACGCCTCCAAAATGTTGGAGGGATGCCAGCTTGACCGGCAGTTTGAAATTTGGAAAACATCCAGTAATTCCGCACTCTGTGTTATTGCTCATTTTCTTTGAGTCAGATGACTGTCACCTCTATTTTAGCATTGGACTCGTTGAGTTAGCATTTGCGCAGATGTTTCCATGGTTTCATAAAAGTGGTCGAAGAATAACCTTTTAGCGAAATTCTGTGATTAAGTAAGTCACGGAAAAGTTTAAAAGAATAGTGACACGAATTTACCGGAATGGTTGACAGCTCTGGATTCGATCGCATTTATTGGTGAAGAGCTGGATTCATGCATTATTATTGTGTGTGCAATTATATGGAAAGAATATAAAAATCTGCAAAAAATCCATGTTCAAATTAGTGCTTTGAGTCACCTATTCTTTCCGTTAATTAATATGTTTTGTATTTTTTTTTTCAATATTATATATCGGACATTAGTCTTTTTAATTATGATATGCATGCTTATACATAAATTATTAAATATAATAGTATGCATAACTGCATGAAAAAAAAAAAAAAAAAAAACAATACAGCAATGGATAATTAAATTTGATACTCTTTCTACATTATATATATATATAATGTAAAAACTAAAAATGAATACAGGCAAAAAACGTAAAATTGAAAGTCGACAAAAAATATTAATAAACCAAAAAACATTGAGGACATCGTCAGGGGAGCAGGGAAGCAGAGATGTTTTAAGAGTTACAAGCAAATATTAATAATAATAATAAAATAATTAAAAAAAAAAGTAGTCTAATGATGATTTTTTCCAGTGCCTAATAATGAATTTTAGGCTTCGAAAAGATAATATTATTGCGTTGGCCACACGGGATAAGCTGTAAAAAAAGTCAAGTTAAAAAATAACTGTAGATGAAAGTACATCACCCAAGAACGGATCCATGAGGCAGTATATTGGTTCAGGTAAATTTATTGATTATTCCAAAGAAGCTAATTTGTTGCGTGGCCATAGATGGAATAACAGTATGTAGCGGGGAAAACAATACCAGGCACAAGGCCGGGCCCAAAGCCCCAATCTTTCTTGAGCTACTGCATGATCGTAAGTCAGTAAGTAAGTGAGCTCCAAAACTGGAGTGTAAAAATGATATTACATTTGGCGTTAATTTTATAGACACCAAGTTCAAAGTTTAAGATAGAGAATGGTTGCGGCACATTACGAATTTTTTTATGTCATTTTTGAAAAGGCGACTAGTACCTTATTGACCATTGTTAGTGAATGTGGGCATGATTTCGTCAAGATTTTAATTCCTGGGAATTAACAGCTAACCAAATATTTTATCTAGCTGATGATGTAAATTAGGCGACAAGAGGGCACTTGATTTACATTTCGATGACAGATTTAAAGAAACCGAATTAATTATTTTCTGTTTTCACAAAACAAAAGGATAGAAATAAGTCAAAACATATCCTTTCCACCGTGAAAAGCATTTTCATTACGTTAGGATTGCTAAGTGAATACTAGGAATTGATCAAAGAATTTGTTTCAGTTACATTGAAAAAGATATGAAAGGGAAGATATAAAAATTAGAAAACGTATATTGTAAATTTATTATTTATAGGTTAAAAACAGTTATACCGTAATATTTTAAATAGTTGTTTAATATTAAATAATTTTATTTATAACTTTATTTATTTAGAGAATTTACCTATCTTTTAAAGATAAAACAAATTTTAAAATATGTAATAATCTACATCACAGTAGCTTAAATCCCTATATCTTACCAAAAGAAAGAAACCCAACCAGTTTGGAAAATAAAAATTAAAAATTGAATACAAAGGAATTGTTTTTAAGTATACACCATAATTTCCATAAGTATCAAAACCTATAAATTGATTTACTTATTAAATATATGTATATATATATATATATATATATAGTTGTATTTATTTTTATTATTTTATTTATTTTTGTTTTTAACCTTACTAATTATATTCCCTAATATATATATATATATATATATATATATATACATATTCGGGAGCACAGCCTCTCAATCACAGGTGGGGTTATTAATGAAATAATATTTATAACGTCACAATGTTTTGGGAGGACAAGTATAATAGTTTTTGCTTTAATAATTTATCTTTTTATTTATTTATTTATTTTTAGAAAAAGAACTTCAATAAAGAATGCCGATTGTCTTTCCCGAACTGCAGCATAAAAAATAAGACGTTGAAGATAGCAAGAAATTTCTGCAGAGCTTGCTTAAGACTTGCCCCTGAATCAAGGCCACCAACTTCAGTTTTGTTAAATCACAAACTTTTTGAAAACGATGGATCACTGGCGGGAAAGGAGTGGATATGGGGAAAGCTGTTCAAATCAAAACCTATGAGAGAAAAATGTAGAAAAAACAATCGAATTCCAGCAAATACCAATCGAAACACTATAGTCAATCGAGCTGATGTCCACGAAATTAACATAGAAAATGTTAAAATTCCTGAATGCATACTTCCATTTTTAGAAAAAACTGAATCTCTTGTTCAAAGTCCATCATGTTCTAAAGCCATTCAAGTTGATAACTATGAGATTAGTATAGAAAAGGATGCAATGCTTCAATACAAACTACCATGTTTACAAAAAACTGAATCTTCAGATCAAAGTCAGTCAATAAGTTCTAAAACCAGTCAAGATGATATCTCTGAGATTAGCATGAAAAATGATGAAATTACCCAATATCCAGTTCCACTGTTAAAAGAAAGTGAACCTGCTGATGGAGTACCATGTTTACAAAAGACTGAATCTTCAGATCAATGTCAGTCAATAAGTTCTAAAACCAGTCAAATTGATATCTCTGAAATTAGCATGAAAAATGATGAAATTACCCAATATCCAGTTCTAGTTTTAGAAGAAAGTGAATCTGCTGATGAAATTGTATGTTTACAAAAAACTGAATATGCAGATCAAAGTCAGTCAATAACTTCTAAAACCAGTCAAGATGATATCTCTGAGATTAGCATGAAAAATGATGAAATTACCCAATATCAAGTTCCACCTTCAGAAGAAACTGAATCTTCAGATGAAGTATTTTGTAATAATTTAAATTTTTCGCCACTACAAGAAATGTTCGCTCAAACAATGGTAAAGCATCGCCAACAGAATTTAATTTGTAAAGTGTTACACACAGAAACCGTTATAAAATCCATGAGACATTATGTTGAATATGAAAGAAAATGTAAACCTGAAGCAGTGAAATTCAAAAATATTGATTCTACGAAAGCCTTACCCAGAATGGACAGTATTGGCTACAAAATTGCATCGAAATTTTTTTATTATTTCATCTAATTAAGGCGTTGTATAGCTTAGATAACGCCATAAATTATTGTTATTTAGATCATTTCAGGAAAAATCGTGAACTATATAGTTAATAAAAAGCAACTTTACATGACTGTCGTTTACTTATTGCAACTAATTTAATCAATTACAGTCGGCTGCAAAATTATTCGAGCACTAGCAATAATCCCTGTATAAAAAAAGTACACTTAATACTGCTTTGTTAAATAAATCCTTATCGAGTCATGTTCTTAGTCAGTCTAAGAACATGATTCGACAAGGATTTATTTAACAACACAGTCTTAAGTGTACTTTTTTAATATAGGAATTATTGGCTAGTGCTCGAATAATTTTGCAGCCGACTGTATATATCATTTTAAAAACAATTTTCTAACAAATGAAGAAATAATTATGAAGAAAATTTAATTACAATAAAAACAAACGTATTTCAATGTGAAAGCATTTAAAATATAAAACATATGAGATAATACGTAAAATAATAAACAAAACATAAATTTAGACAATTCGATTTTTTTCAGCTCCTTATCAGTACAGATGATCGGCAAATGATCGGCCATAGAGACCAAATTTTCCCCTGATTTTGAAAGTATTAAAATTGTTTTAATTGTTCTGACTACCATTCCAGGATTTTTCTGGAGGCATTCCTCTGAATGAGGCATACAGTCGGTAGTTCGAACACTAGCAAAAATTCCTGTCTAAAAAAAGTACACTTCATACGGTTTTGTTAAATAAATCCTTATCGAATCATGGTCTTACAATGACTAAGTACAGGATTCGACAAGGATTTATTTAACAAAACCGTATGAAGTGTACTTTTTTTACATAGGAATTTTTGCTAGTGTTCGGACACTTTTGTTACCGACTGTACGCTGAGCCGGTAGAGTACAGTCGGCTGCAAAATTATTCGAGCACTAGCAATGATCCTTGCCAAAAAAAGGTACACTTAATACAGCTTTGTTAAATAAATCCTTGTCGAGTCATGTTCTTAATCAGTCTAAGAACATGTTTCGACAAGGATTTACTTAGCAAAACAGTCTTAAGTGTACTTTTTAAATATAGGAATTATTGGCTAGTGCTCGAATAATTTTGCAGCCGACTGTATGTTGCACTATTTTAAGTTGTTCATTTTTTTTTTTTTTGTCTGTACTGATAAAGAGCTAAAAAAGCTCGAAACGTTTAATTTTATGTTTTGTGTAATATTTCATACATTATCTCATACGTTTTATATTTTAAATGCTTTTAAGTTATAATAAGTCTAAATTTTATTGTAATTAAATTTTCTTAAAATTTTAATTGATGATTTAAATGATTTTAAAATTCTTTAAATACTTTTTATATTTGCAACAATAACACTTTAACACATTGTTTGACGGTCACGTGCAATTACGTTTTTTTTTTTTTTTTTTTTTCTTAAGAAAAATTAACGCCGCCAATAGGCGTTTGCCTAAAATAATACTTTACTTTAAAATATGATTTTGCGTATTCCATGTTAAGTGGATATATGAGTTTCAAAGGCTTAAAAAAAAATCACATTTTCTCTTATTTTTTTAAATATAAGATGTTTTATTCAAAATTTTGAGCCTATAAAAGAGACTAAACAATATCAACAAAGAGACAAAACAAAGAGACTAAACAACTTATAAAATTTTCATTAAATGTTTTGGAAAATTCAATCAGTAAGTCTTGTTTTTCGGAGACCGTTCATAAAAACGGTGTATACGATTTTTCAAAAATTAATGCAGTAATCTTATTAAAACTTTGAATACGTCTTCAAAATAAAATTGGTTAGTGTTTAAACGAATTATTTTCTTTTTTTAATAATCGGTTGCAACTAATTTTACAAGGCTATACGTGGGGTGGTACCGGAAATTGTACTGTATACTATTACCAGACAAATGTCGTCATTTTTTCTTATTAAATTATTGAGCTTATTCCGCGTGTGTAAATATTGTCCATTTATAAATATTATTTTTTATCCCCATGTATATCGTAATTGGACCACGTTAAAGAAATATTATATAGATAAGTAGAAAGCATCACACGTTCAATATTTTTGGTTAATTACTATTCTCATTTTTAACTTTTTAGTTCACTTTGTCATTTAACGTGCGTTTTCTTACTATTTTGAATTATAATTTACTTTTTTTTTGTTAGTAGTTTTAATTCTTTTGATTTGTTATTATTTCATAGTAGTACTTTGTGTTTAGTTCCCTTTTAAGGGTTTTATTATTGTTATTATTATTTGATAGTTTTTCGAAATGCCCGGAAAACGCAAATCTAATCTTTCCAACAGAAATAATAAAGCTCGGGCTATGAAAGTAGCTAGAAGTCAAGAGACGACTCCTCAAGCGGAGCTTAGAAGAATTGAGCAAGCAGAGCCAGAGCGACAGGCTATTTCTAGATCAGCTGAAAAACCGAAGTATTCAGAAATGAGGCGAATACAGCACGCTGAATATTTGGCAACCCAACGCGCTTCTGAAACTCTGAAGCAATCACAACTGAGGCGGCAACAGCACGCTGAATATTTGGCAACCCAACGCGCTGCTGAAACTCTGGAGCAATCACAACTGAGGCGGCAACAGCACGCTGAATATTTAGCAACCCAACGCGCTGCTGAATTTATTTATTTATTAACATATACATCAGATTTGTATGCTTGACATATAGTCCGCTTGTAAATCTTCGTCAGATAACGACAGATAGCACATGACAGAATTACAACACGAAGAATTGGAGAAAACACCCAGGGCCAGCGCGGGAATCGAACCCGCTCTCCTACGCTCGAAGGCGATTAGCAGTGTGGTGACATATCCACTCGGCCACGGAGGGCCCACGCTGCTGAAACTCTGGAGCAATCACAACTGAGGCGACAACAGCGCGCTGAATATTTGGCAACCCAACGCGCTATGCTGAAACTCTGGAGCAATCACAACTGAGGCGGCAACAACACACTGAATATTTGGCAGCCCAACGTGTTAATGAATCTCTTGAAGAGGCAGAAAATCGACGGCGAGCCATTGCTGAGCGGAAGGTACAGCGACGGCAAACGTTTACAAGAAAAACGTGGTCCGTATTTGATAAAGCTGCGTTTGAATATGATTCAACTCTTGACTACGCCAGACACGGGCTTATCAAAATGGAGAGGATAAGTAAAGAGTGTAAATTTTGCAGGACACTTAAATGGAAGGAAGAAACTGCAGGAAAGTTTCCGTTCCTTTAATAGAGGAACCGGTGGAGCCTTTAAAACATTTATTTTCTTACGAGACAGTGGAATCACGGCGTTTTCTGAATAATATTAGAAAATATAATTTATGTTTCCATATGACATCTTTTGGTGCTGACAGAGTGATCGCAATGCCAGGATTTTCACCAACTTTTACCATTCTAGGTCAAGTGTATCATAGAATTGGGTCTCTACTGCCTACTTCGAACACGCAGCCAGAGTTCTTACAGGTCTATTTCATGGGCGACGAGGAAGCCGAAATTGAGCGACGGTCAAGGCTAATTACAGGAGTTTATAAAGAGACGGTCCGTAAAATACAACGAGTACTGCACGGCAATAACGCCTTAGTCAGTGAATTTAAAACGGCACTTGACAACATGCCCGATGAAAGCTGTAAGTTAGTAGTCCACCCCGACAGAGTGCTGCGCGGACAACACGAGCGACGCTACAATGCTCCAACTAGCAACGAAATAGCAGTCGTGATTGCAGGCAGCGAGCAGACCACAGCAAGAGACATTGTTCTACGAACACATGACGGCACGCTTTCTAGAATCGCCGATACGCACCGGTTCTACGATGCTTTAGAGTACCCACTCATATTTTGGAAAGGGCAGGAGGGATACCACTTTGACATCCAATTAATTAATCCAGCTACTAGCAGTCCAATATCAAACAAAAAGGTATCCTGCATGGACTTTTACGCGTTCCATATGATGTTCCGGCGAAATGATTTTAATTTACTACTGCGATGTAGGCAACTTTTGAACCAATTTCTGGTGGATATGTATATCAAAATAGAAAGTGAGCGCTTGAGATACATAGCGCTTAATCAGACAAGACTGCGAGCAGAGAGCTACGTACATTTACAGGACGCCATAAGAACCGATGGTAATGTCGACCCCAACAATTTAGGGAAAATAGTAATCCTTCCCTCATCTTTTGTAAATAGCCCGAGATACCTTCACGAGTACACACAGGACGCATTTGCGTACGTTCGCAACTACGGGCGACCAGACCTATTTATTACGTTCACGTGCAACTCTGCCTGGACAGAAATAACTGAAGCGCTCATGTCTGGCCAGACGGCAAACGACAGACATGATCTCATAGCTAGAGTGTTCAATATAAAGGTCCATAAATTAGTAGCTCTACTTACTAAAGGTCAAATATATGGAGAGGCTCAATGTTTTTGTACTCGATTGAGTGGCAAAAACGTGGATTGCCCCACGTACATTTGTTGCTGTGGCTTAAAGAAAAAATATGTCCCACCCAAATTGACGACATTATTAGTGCCGAGATCTCTGACCCGAGTACGGATAAAAAGTTACATGAAATTATTGTAAAAAACATGATTCACGGACCCTGCGGCGTAGAAAACCGATTGTCTCCTTGCATGAAGGACGGAAAGTGCACAAAAAGGTATCCCCGGGCACCATTGAAGGATACGCAGACAAATAACATTGGATATCCCCTATACAGGCGGAGAGCACCCGATCATGGTGATAGGACTACTAAAATTAAAATTCGTGGCGGTCCTGTGGAAGTTGAAGTGGACAATAGTTGGATTGTGCCGTATTCGCCCCTGTTGTCTAAAATATTTAATGCACATTTAAATGTTGAATATTGCAGTTCTGTGCAAGCGATTAAGTACATTTGCAAATATATTTGCAAAGGAAATGACCAAGCTGTTTTTAGTATCCAACAATATAACGCCGGTATTACCCTCAGAGATGAAGTGCAAATATTTAGGGCAGGTAGATACGTCAGCAGCAACGAAGCAGCATGGAGGATCTTGGGCTTACCGCTGTACGAGAGACACCCCGCTGTCACCCACCTGGCAATTCACTTACCCAATGGCGAGCAAGTATACTTCACTGAGCAGAATTTCCTAGACAGAGTGGCTACACCTCCGAAAACAACACTGACTGCATTCTTCGAACTGTACGAAAATGACAACTTTGCCAAAACCCTACTCTACTCTGATGTACCACGGTACTATACGTGGAATGCATCTAGGAAGGAATGGAAGCGTCGTGTACAGATAACACCGGTTGAAAACTGGCCAGGCGTGAAGGCAGGAGACGCATTGGGTCGGATATATACTGTGCACGTCACCAACTTTGAATGTTTTTGCTTGCGAATGTTGCTGAATCAGGTGCGGGGCCCGACAAGTTTCCAGAGGCTTAAAACCGTAGACAGTCAAGAGCGAGTAACGTTTAGGGAAGCATGTGAAGCTCGCGGACTATTAGAAAATGATAACCAGTGGGACGCAACTATGGCGGAAGCCGTCCTTTGTCGCTCAGCAGCCAAAGTTAGGGACCTGTTTGCGATTTTAGTGAGCACCTGCGGACTATCAAACCCGCTCCAGCTGTGGGATAAATACAAGGACGCTTTATCAGAGGATATTGCATATAGGCTGGATGGCACTCACAATGATCTAATCATTAACGAAGCTTTAGTATTGATTGAAGATAAAATGATTTCCATATCTGGAAAATGTCTTGCTGATTTCGGCCTACCCACACCTCAGAGAAGAGGGGAATTGTCAAGCGATGTTGTAACGGAGCTAAACTACGATATTGCGGTTTTAGAAGCGCAGGTCAATGAAATGGTACCACGATTACTTCCTGAGCAGCGTCAAGTCTATGAAACGATTTTGTGCCGAGTAAATAGTGGAGAGAAGGGATTATTCCTTCTTGATGCACCAGGGGATACGGGTAAGACATTTGTGCTGAATCTTCTGCTTGCCCAAATCCGCAAGGACCACAATATAGCTCTGGCTGTAGCTTCTTCGGGCATTGCTGCAACTTTGCTTAACGGTGGCCGGACTGCACATTCCATTTTCAAATTGCCGCTTAATCTTGCAAGCGAAGATACCCTAACATACAACATCACCAAAAACAGCGGACGTGGAGTCCTTTTGCAACAGTGCAAGTTGATAGTATGGGACGAGTGCACAATGTCGCACAAGCATGCAATAGAGGCGTTGAACCGCAGCCTGCAGGACATCCGCGGCAACCATACGTTGATGGGCGGCGTTGTCGTTTTGCTCGCAGGCGACTTTAGACAGACACTACCAGTTATTGAAAAGGGCACACCGGCGGATGAAATAAACGCATGTCTCAAGGCGTCGCCACTCTGGTATAGGATTGAAAAGCTCCATCTTACATGCAACATGCGCGTCCGACTCTACAACGACCAAGAATCAGGTGTCTTTGCAAATAAACTTTTGAAAATTGGTGAGGGTCGTCTAGAAACGGACGCAGATGGGAAAATTCAATTTTCCCATCCAGTAGCTACAGAAGACGAACTTATCATGCAAGTCTTTCCCGATTTGGATGTTAATATAAGTAATGATGAATGGTTGTGTGAGAGGGCAGTGCTATCGCCTAAGAACGAGTGGGTCAATAAAATAAACAAAAGAATTTTAGACATCACCGCCGGCAATTCAAAGTTATACACATCTATAGACACTGTGATGGCTGATGACGATAGTACTGCCTACCCCGTTGAATTTCTCAATTCTCTGGAGTTAACGGGAGTACCGTCCCATATGTTGGAGCTTAAAGTTGGCGTTCCAGCTATGCTGATGCGTAACCTTGATGCACCCAGACTGTGCAACGGCACTAGGCTTCGTATCACAGAGCTGGGTATTAATATTATAAAATGTACTACCATTATTACAGGAACTGCTAAAGGAGACAGCGTTTTGATTCCCCGCATACCTATTATTCCCAACAACTTGTCATTTCATTTCAAGAGATTGCAATTTCCATTGAAATTGGCTTTTACAATGACGATCAACAAATCCCAGGGCCAAACCTTAAAAGTGACAGGCATTCATTTAGGAACTCCATGCTTCTCACACGGTCAATTATATGTTGGTTGTTCACGTGTTTCAAGTGCCCAGAACTTGCATGTGTTGACGGAAAATAATAAGTCATTTAATGTTGTATACAGATCGGTATTAAAATGAAAATAAATTGTATATTTTTCCCGTAGATCTTTCAATGAGTTACAAATTTTTTTGAGTATACTTTATCAGACTCTGTTTTGCACAGCACCACAATGTTGAGGTTTCATTATATTACATATTATGATCAAACCGTGAGTTCCCACACATACACATCAAAATTTCTACGTGAACGAAATCGCGGGTAACAGCTAGTGTATTTATATATACAGTCGGCTGCAAAATTATTCGAGCACTAGCAATAATCCTTGCCAAAAAAAAGTACACTTAATACAGCTTTGTTAAATAAATCCTTGTCGAGTCATGTTCTTGATCAGTCTAAGAACATGATTCGACAAGGATTTACTTAGCAAAACAGTCTTAAGTGTACTTTTTAAATATAGGAATTATTGGCTAGTGCTCGAATAATTTTGCAGCCGACTGTATCACCTGTTCCGTATTTGTTTTGATTTACTGCGCATATTTTTAATTCTCACTTTGTGTGCTTTACTTCCCTTTCGCACTCGTACCCCACATTCTCGTTTTCAACTGGACTGTATTATACGTATAATCATAAATATTATTTTACATTAGCAGGCTTTACCCGCTTCGCTGATCACTATATTTAAATGAATAATAATAATAATAATAATAATAAAATCAATATTTTACTTCCTTATACAAAGTATAATAAGGAAGTATAGTAATCTCGATTTGCGAAATGGATTTTGTATTTCACATTGCTCGAAAACGAATGATCACTGAATGTTCCCAATTTATACGTGTGACTGTCATGATGTCTAGTTGTACACCTGCAAGTGTCGTCTTAACACGAGCTCTCGTTTTAGAAATATAAGCGACTTTACACGATTTTTCGTGACGTCTGTATGTGTGTGTGTGTCTGTCTGTATGTGCGTATGTCGCATAACTCAAAAACCGTTGGAAGTAGAAAGTTGCGAACTGGTACATAGGTTTGTTATAACATCTAGTTGTGCACCTCCCTTTCTGGACTTTGTATGATTTTCCGTTTTGGAGATATTTAGGAAAATTAGGTTCCTAATGACCAAAAATACAAAGGTTTTGGCCATAATGTATCAAAAAACGGTAATAACTCAAAAACGGTTCGGACAAATCTTGCAATCGATTTGTTACTGACTTCCCAAATAGCTAGATATTTGAAACTTTCTGAAAAGCTCAAAACACGTTGACAATATATTTTTAAAATATTTTTAGTCAACTGTTTCGGATACCTGCTGCCTTCAGCAGCGTTTATATGATTTAACAGAAAAATTATTTAACTAACTTCTCGACTAGCTAGACATTTGAAACTTTCAGAATAGTTCAAAACATGGTGAAAAAGCATTTTTTTAAATACTTTTAGCCAACATTTTCGGATCCCTGATGCCTTCGGCAGCGTTACCTGGACAAATCTTGCACTCAATTTTTAACTAACTTCCCGACTAGCTAGACATTTGAAACTTTCAGAAAAGCTCAGAACATTGTGACAATGCATTTTTTAAATATTTTTAGAAAATTGTTTCGGGTCAATGCTGCCTTCGGCAGCGTTTATATGGTTCAACAGAAAATTTATTTAATTAACTTCCCGACTAGCTAGACATTTGAAACCTTCAGAATAGTTCAGAATACGGTAAAAATGCATTTTTTAAATATTTTTAGCCAACTGCTTCGGATCCCTGCTGCTTTCGGCAGCGTTTCCTGTACAAATCTTGCAATCGATTTTTAACTAACTTCCCGACTAGCTAAACATTTGAAACTTTCAGAAAAGCCCAGAACACGGTGATAATGCATTTTTTAAATATTTTTAGCAATCTGTCTTCGGTTCAATGACAATGCTTTTTAACATTATGTATATATTTTTAAAGGTATATAAGGAAGTCATGTGGTGCCCACATCAGATTTTTTTATACCGTTCTACAAATTAAAACTGAAAAGAAAATACATTGAAATTGCTTTAAAACTTCGCTTCGAGTCCTCGCTGACTTCGACAGAGACTTCTTCACCGCAACGTCTTGGTACTGGATAATTTAATTTAATTTAATTTAATTTATAGAAATGTCAATAATACAGGAAAAACTGCATTAGTCATTTTCTTTTTGATAATAAACTGAACGGAAAACGCATAAAATTTTACATGGAGACATTTTGTATAATTAGACCAATTAAAAAAAATGCTTTTCCTTTTTTGCCCACTCACATTAGAAAAATATTTAAAATAAAATTGAGAAAAATTGTGCAAGCACATTGAAACAGCTTGGTCATCTTGGCGGAATTTGAAATTTGGCACTGAAGTAGCTCGGACATTTCTCGCCAAAATGTTTACTTTTGTATTTGCGATAACCATATCAACTCATAAAATAAAATTGAGAAAAATTGTACAAAAACTTTGAAACAGCTTGGACCACTTGGTGGAATTTGAAATTTGGCATTGAAGTAGCTCGGACGTTTCTCGCCAAAATGTTTACTTATGCATTTGCGATACCCATATCAACTCATAAAATATAAATGAGAAAAATTGTGCAAAACCATTGAAACAGCAGGGACCTCTTGTCGGAATTTGAAATTTGGCACTGAAGTAGCTCGGACGTTTCTCGCCAAAATGTTTACTTATGCATTTGCGATACCCGTATCAACTCATCGCCGAAATGACAACAAAATTATAAATTATTATAAGATTACAAAAAAGCAAAGGAAAGAAACTCTTTATATATAATGTTTTTCAATTTTCTGTTGAATCTTATAGCTATAGAACTACATTAGCACTTTCAGTGATAAATCACGGGCGCAGAATTCATACCGGTATTTGTTTAAGAATTTTCTCTAACTATAATATCGTTGATTTAAGAAGTAGAAATTTTTCTTACATTGATTGTGGTATGAATTCTGCGCCCGTGTTCCATCCCTACACTTTATCAATAAAAGAAAATTTTAAAACGATAATGACGTCAATTTTTGTGAGATGAATAATTTAATTTTTTTCAATTTTTCAATATTTCCGTTTAACTAAATGTATTTGTTTTTATGTCGAAAAAAAAAATGAACTCTTTTTTTTTTTTTTTTTTTAGGGGGGGGGACTTAAATTATAGCTAACATTTATTTTCATATTTTAATTAATTAAAAGAAAACTTTGCAACGCAATATGTTTAATAACTTGATGTGTATAATGTCCACACAAAAAAGAGCTCTTTTAAAAAGTATAAATCTATGCAGCATCCTTAAAAAAAAAAAAAAAAAAAAATCATCAGTTTTTACTTAAAAAAAAAAAAAAAAAAAAAAAAAAAAAATGGCCAACGTTCATCACCAAAGTAGTTGAATCTAGACCAATCAAAAATAGGAGTTGTCCGCCCGGAAGTGTTCCCGGCAAACTCTTTGCTTTATTTATAAGATTTGTTAAGATTATATGACAGCATCCGATATATGTATGCTTCAGTTACTTGAAATTAAGTATTTAAGATAAAATCGGTTTACTGCTTCATATGCGTAACTTGACATCTTACATTGGGGGAGTGACAAAATTTTTTAAACTATATGAAATGAACCCCGAACGATGATGTTTGAAATTATATGTGTAATGATTTTTAATGTAATGTGTGAATTTTTTTTTATTTGGTCATGATTTTAATCTATTTCATTTTAACTTTAAATATCGAATTGTTGTCTAAATGGATAAAACGCAATAGCAAGAAACCAGACAATGAGATTTTCAAAGTATCCTTACTACAAGAAAACGGCATAAGAAGACTTTATCAAGAACGATTAAATCAACTATTGGAGGATTCGATCCCTGGAGACGACGTAAATGAAGAATGGAAAAATATAAAGAACATAATCCAAAGAGCGGCGCTGGAGGCCTTAGGCAAAAGGAAACAACACCGTAAGACAAGAGGAATGAAAATCTGGAACGAGGATATCGCAAAGGCCGTTAGAGACAAACAAGCAGCATATTTAAATTTTCTGCAGAAAAAAACAGGAGAAGCTGAGAAACTGTATAAAACAAAAAGAAATCTCGCAAAGGACATCATTCGTAAAGCTCATCAAAACTCATGGGATAAATTTATCAGTGATATTGAACACGATGTACACGGCAGACAAACCATGGCCTACAAGTTCATAAGAAATTTAAATAATGATGAACGAGATCGAACAAATATTGACACTATTGAAGTGAAGGAATGGATCAACCATTATAGGAACCTTTGGTTTAACCCAACCGCCCCCTTAACCACCGAGATGGGAACAATTGAAAGAGATATTGATTGTATTGATATGGTGGAATTGAAGAATATATTGAAAACATCTAAAAACAGAAAATCTACAGGCCCAGACAATATTAATTCAGAACTTTTCAAATATGGTAGCGATTTACTACATGAAAAACTGTTACACCTTTTTAATATGTGTTGGAGAGAATGTGTGATCCCCACAGAATGGCAGATTGCAAAAGTTATCTCAATCTTTAAGAAAGGAGATAGGAATTCCTGCGGGAATTATAGGGGCATTAGCCTACTAAATACCGCCTATAAATTATATAGCAAACTAATTAATAACAGAGTAAGGGAATTGTCAGAATCAATGCTCTTAGAAGAACAGTCTGGCTTCAGACGAGGAAGATCTTGTATAGACGATGTATTCTCTTTAAAACAGATAATTGAAAAGCGTAGAGAATTTAACCTGGAAACGCATACTATTTTTATAGACTTCGAAAAGCGTTCGACCGTGTAAATAGAGAAAAGTTATGGTCTATCATGGAATGTAGGGGATTCCCCCGACACTTGATTCAGGCTTGTCAGTCCTTATATCAACATACAAAGATACTCATCGGCACACACAAAACCAACGAAGTAGACACTAACCAAGGAGTCAGACAGGGATGTAGTCTATCCCCAACTCTGTTTAATCTCTACATAGACGACATCATCCGAACATGGAAAACTTCAGCCGCCCCAGGAATTAAGCTAAAAGTAGACATGTTCATCAACACGCTTCTGTTCGCGGATGACCAGGTTATCATTCAGGAATGTGAAGACGATCTACAGAGATCAACGTATAGCCTACACAAAATTTGTCAAGACTATGGAATGAAAATCTCGATAAGAAAAACCAAATCTATGGCTTTCAAAGGGAAAGAACCTATTCGTACAAAAATTGTCATTGAAAATGAAGTCATAGAACAAGTATCACACTTTACCTATCTAGGTTGTGATCTCACTTATGAATACGAGAACGAGGTACAGCAGAAATTGCACAAATTCCAATACATCTGTGGAACTTTGAGAAAAACCCTCAGGAAGAAGACACGAAAAGAAACACAACTTATCTATAGGGTCATGGCCACACCCGTCTTACTTTATGGTTCAGAGACCTTGGGGAGCCGGGATCTATCGAGAATCCAAGCAACAGAAATGCGACATTTGAGACCTATAAAAGGCTGCACAATCTTCGACAAGATCCGGAATGAAGACATCAGGAAGGAGTTAAAGATCTTCAACTTATGTGATAGAATACAAGAATATCGTACTAAATGGAAAGACCATGTACAGCGTATGCCGGAAACACGGTTCCCCAGAGCTGCCCTCGACTACTCCCCAAAGGGCAGGAGAGATCGAGGACGACCGAGAAAGCGGTGGACTGAACAATGAAGCCGGAACAGGCACTATGCCTAATCCTTGAAGTTGATGATGATGATGATATCGAATTACTTTACTAATATCTAACTAAAATACCTTAATTTAAAAATTTCTTCTATCAAACTAAAATGAATAAGTTAATAAACTATTTCTGCATTTTTATTTTCACATGTTTTTTTAGAATTAAACGGAGTTATTAGTATGTCTTTAGATTTCTCCATACATAGAGAGATTTTTCAAGCCTCTACAAGCATATTTCGCATGTTTAAAACAAAAGCTCGCCATAAAATATTAATATGTTTCTCAATCAAAGTTTAGGGGGTGGGGGAGGGAACTTGCATTTTTAGATTGTTGGAAGCAGATTCACAAAAACTGAAAACAGTTTTCTTGACTTTTTGAGCTAAAAATTTAGGGACTTTTTTAGGGGATTTTCACAAAAGATTTAGGGGCTTTTAGGGGATTTTCAACTTGAATTTAGAGGCTTAAGTTTTTTGGAGTTGGCAACCCTGCTTCAGTGTACAACTCTTTCGCTTGCTTAAAATAGCCTGATCAGCATTGCATTAAACATGTCAGGTTTTGAAGTCAATAAGCAGCATTTGCGGGAAGTGTTGATTTTTTTCTTTCATTGGAAGAAAAGTGCCGCCGAAGCGCATCGAACGCTCGTAGAAGTATACGGCGATAGTGCTCCGACTGACAAAACATGCAGGGAATGGTTTCGACGATTTAAAGATGGAGATTTTAGCGTTGATGACAGGCGTCGCTCTGGACAACCGAAAAAATTTGAAGATAACGAATTAGAGGAATTACTGAATGAAGAACCGACTCAAATACAAGAACAGCTTGCAGAACAACTGGAAGTGACTCAGCAAGCAATATCGGTGAGAAAGGCCCACAATACGAGCAAAGGCACGAAAAAGTGATTCTGCTGCACAATAACGCAAGGCCTCATGTCGCTAACCCGGTGAAACAATACTTGGAGACGCTAAAGTGGGACGTCCTACCGCACCCGCCGTATTCTCCGGACATCGCCCCTTCCGACTACTGGTTGTTCCGACGAATGCAGAATGATCTGACCGGTCAGCGGTTCACTTCTTACGAAGAAATACAAAAATGGCTCGAAACATGGATGAGCGAAAGAGATGAGTTGTTTTATCGAGATGGAATCAGACGATTGCCGGAGAGATGGGAAAAAATAGTAGAAAATAATGGACAATACTTTGAATAATGTATTTTTTGTTTTGGTTTAATAATAAATACTTTTTTTATTGCTAAAAAACGGACCGAATTAATTAGTACACCTAATAACTTATGTGATTATTGTAAATATTTTCAACATTCCATTATTATTATTATTACTGCACCATTTTTAGAGTTAAAATGGCTATCGTGGTTACGGAAATGAATTCCTTGGCGAAAAAGTCCGAGCTACTTCATCTCTAAATTTTAAAAATCGCTAAATTTTTTATACTAAAAATGATCCCATTTAGCTAATCGTTTAAATATGTTTTGAGTTAAAAAACTAAATCTTTATATAAACAAATTTTTCATTTTTTTTAATTTCTGGGCTTAAATTGAAACTCCATAACAATAGTTGTTTAACATAATCATAATATTTTAAAAATATCGGTTAATTTAAAATGTTCTGACTATTCTAATTTTTTTTTTCTTCCGAGCATTTCGAAGATGCCAATTTTTCAATTTCTTTTCTTTTCTTTTTTTTTTTTTTTTGGTGCATTTAATATTCTAAAAGTAAGGGGGGGGGGAACATATCTACAGACGATAAATTACAATTCTAAATTCATTTTTCATTAAAAATATCTAAGATAACGCTTTTTATGTATTTGCAGACCAATTTCTTTGTTACTAATAACAACATTAACATTTATTTTATTTTTATTATTATTATTATTATTATTTTCTTTACACCTAGTACAGTCAAATTAGGAAAAATAAGGGAAAAAATTTATAAAGTTTTGAAACTTTGGGATTATACTTATGAAGGGTCTAATAATTCAAAACAAAAAAGTTCCCCACTCTGAGGGGGGAGCTTCCCCCCCACCCCCCCCCCCCCCCCAAAAAAAAAAAAAAAACGTATAATTCGTTGAAACGAAGAAAAAATAGGGAATTAATTTATCGAGTATTAGACATTCATGAGGAGTCTAATAATGCAAATCAAAAAAGTTTTCCCCATGGGGTGGGAGTTCACCCTCTCCCCCCCCCCCCCCCCAAAAAAAAAACTGTATAATTTGTTTAAATAAAGAAAAGAAAAAAAAAATTGAAAATTAATTCATAGAATATTGAAATTTTGGTACAACATTTCTGAGTGATTTAATAATTGAAAACAAAAAATTTCCCACCCTGGAGTAAGATCTTCCTTCTCAAAAAAAAAAAAAAAATATATATATATATATATATATATAACGTATTAAAAATAAGAAAAATGGTTAAATAGAGTTGTGAAATTTTGGTATAACATATTCTTGAGCTGCTTAATAATGGGATACAAAATTTTAAAAAAATCCACCATGCAGTGGGAACTCTCCTCCTTCACCTCCCCCCTCCCCCTCCCCACCACCACCAATAAAAAAATAGTGTTTCACTGAAATTAAGAAAAATACGAAAATAAGTTATATAAGAGTTTTTAGTTTTGGGGATATTTCTCTTGAAGTGTCTAACGATAGAAAATACAAAAGTTCCCTTCTCCCCCTCCCCCCTGCAAAAAAAAAAAATAAATAAATAAATAAATAAAATCGTATAATTTGTTGAAATTAAAACAAATGGGGAAATAATTTGTAGAATTTCATAGTTTGTGGGCAAAATTGTTGAGTGGTCTAATAATAATTATAATAATAATTCACCCTCTTCTGGAACAAAAGCTTCTCCCTCTATCCCTTTGCCCCATAATTGTATAATCCATTGAAAGTAAGACAATAGAAATTACTTATATAATTTTGAAATTTTTTAGATAGTATGCTTGAAAAGGTTTCAATGAAAACAAAAAGCCTTCCTTAGGAATTATGATCCCTCCTCCCCCCCCCCCTTCAAAAATACTGCAGTTCCTTCAATTAAAAAAAAAAATAGTTAGAAAGAAGCATACAGATTTAAACTTTGGGACATTAATCATATGGGGTATCTCAATGGGAAACAGAAAAGTCCCCTCTTTGGGAGTAGCTTCCAACTCCCCTTTCCCCCCGATAAAAACTACTTCAAAATTTTCCGTAAGTTTTCCTTTTTTTTTTTTTTTTTTTTTTTTTTAATTAACACAAAATTATTTGGTTTTCAAAGACAGCTACTATTATAATAATAAATAAATAAATAAATAAAAATATGCCTTGAAAAATTCTGCACAAAATGTCCTCTTCATTATGCATAAACGAAAAATTAATTCTCTTTTAAGTTTTTAAAAGCTACTAAATTGTAAAAAATAAAATAAATTGAAATGATAATAATGAAATTCAGGTAATAACTAGGTAAATTAAATATAGCAATAATTAAGTAAAATGTAGATAAAATAATTTTAATGTAAGTCAATAATTTATTACTTACAAAATCGTCTGAACATCGAATAAAAAGTAATCAAGTTCATCATGAAAGTCATCTTCAAACTCCTCTGTCATGTCAATGGCTCTTTATTAGTGCAGGTTTGCCCGTGACAATTTTTATACATTCCTGTACACAATAAATTTGCTTTTACACATTTGCACTTCTTTTCACAACCTTGCATACAGCCACATGAAATCAAATTTAGTATTTTTTGTGAAGCAGGCGCTTGTCTTAGATATACTGGAGACAAGTATGAATTAGATACTTTCCAGCCCCAGGTCTTTGGATCCAAGCGATTCCCCAACAACATCTGTACTTGCAGGTAAACCCGATGAAAATGCAGCATCAGTGGTATGTGGCAAGCACGATAGGATGACAGCATTGCTTGCCTGTCCTACTAATTCATTAAAACATTGAATTCTGAGATCGTTCAATTTTTTCATTTCAGAAGTTATAGATGCGTTTCTTATTTTTACCTTATTTTATTTATTTATGTTTTAACTTTACTGTACATCTCACTAATAAATTTTTCACCAGCTATTTCAATTGAGTCACACGTCGATCTTGGATCGTTGAACACTTTGGGTACATCATGGAGGTGATGAGATCGGTTAAACGATTGAACTACTTGCACTTTCCCTTTTCCAAACATGGCCGAAGTGGTGTCGCAACCACTCATTGCATGAAGAAATAGAATAGAATCCTCAGCATTTTTAATAACAGATCAACTTTGCAAATCCTTGTAACTATAAAATCTTGCTTTGACATTTCCCTTTCCTTCTTTTATGAATAGAATGTCCTTATCTTCTGGGGCAAGTTCTATCAGTAAAACTATAAGGTCCACATCTTGTCCAACAATAACGACTTGCTTGTTTAAATCAGATGCATCAATTGTTTTCCTAACTATCAAAGCATCGGCGTCATCTTTTGCTATGCTTGCTTCAATACCAGAAATTTCTAAGCGTTGAGCAAATTCAAAATATTTAAAACCCGTTCTTTGTATCTGACCAAGTTGAAAGAAGAGCGTACATTATTCTCATCTGTAAAAAATATATAAAACATACCAAAATCAAGTACTCATTTTTTTTTCTCCATTGCCAATTACTCCGAAAAGATTGATCGTATTTATATATATGATAATATGATATATATACATATATGAGGTCTTAAAAAAGAATTATTTTTTGTAATAGTAAACTTAACGATTTTGTGTAAAAAATGAAAAACTGAAAAGTCACGGTTGGATTTCCTTAGATCAAAAAGAGGAAAAGGGGATTTTGAGGAAAAGGGGGGGGGGGAGCTCCCCCCCCCCCAAGAAGGGAGACCTATTCTATTTTCCATTGCTAGTCAATTCATAAGTGCTATCCTAAAATTTTAAAACATTGTAAATTATTTTCTCGTTTTTTCTTAATCTGAAAAAGTTGTACAAATTCGGGAGGAAATGAGGTATCCTCCGCACACAGATGAAGGGGTGTGTAGAATTTTCATTTTTCCATTTCCAGAACTCTCGGGAGCTCTATTTCAAAATTTCAGAACATTATAAATATATACCTCTGTAATAAATTCCTTTAATCCTTTAGAGTCTCCTATTTTTCATAGTCTGAAGGAACTGTATGTTTTGGGAATAAAGGGGGGGGGAGGGGGGGGAGGTGCTTATTCAGGGAAGGGGGATGTCTTCTTTTTAATAATAGTCTATTAATGAGTGTTATCTCAATGTTTCGAAGTTTCAAATGTTTATAAATTATTTCCTCTGTTTTTTTTTTTTTTTGGGGAGGGGGAGGGGGGGACCCTCAAGAGTATTAATTCAAAATTTTATAACTTTATAAATATTTATCCTATAATATAATCCTTTATTAGTCTCTCATTTAAAAAAAAAAAAAAAAAAAAAAAAAAAAAAAATGAAGGAGCTAAACAATTTTTTTGGGGGGGGGAAGGGGCGGGGTAGCATACCCACAGGGGGAGGGATTTTTTTTTCTTGTCCATTACTAGACTTTTCATGAATGTTATCCTAAAATTTCAAGCGTTTATAAATTATTATATCTGTTTTTCCTAATATGAAAGAACTATATGGTCTAGAGGGGAAAAGGGGGGAATGGGGGGAAGCTCCCCCCCCCCCCCAAGAAGGGGGAACTTTTTTGTTTTGCATTACTAGAGCCCCCAGGAATGTTATTCCAAAGTTTCAAAACTTTATAAATTTTTTCCCTTATTTGGTGTTTTTTGGTCTAATTTGACTGTACTCATCGATCACATTTTAATTATCCTGTGGAAAACGATGTCATAAGACTGACAGAACAACGATTTTGTAAAACTGTTTGCATGTTGGAAAATAGAGTACCTTTACTAATCCGAAGTGTTTAATTAATTACTTTGTTAATTAAGATGGTAGAAATTTTTAACAAAGAGAAATGTCTACCTTGGAGTATTCGGCAAACATCGATACCTCTCCTGACGCTGAAGATGCACTCATTTACGAAAAGATGCGGTCGCAGACAAAAAAAAACTTTACGCCAGCAGTAAAGACATTTTTCTTTAATATATGGAGAAATTAAATTCATCCCAAAATAAACTTCTCATTTAAGAACATTTATTTTAACGTATTATCTGCGTGATAATGTAAATGTACTTAAATGAGAAGTTTATTTCGGTGTGAATGTAAGATTTAGTTATCGAAAAAAAAAAAAAAAAAAATCTTTTATCCCTGAATGGCCATTTCACATAGTATGTTTGGTGCACTTATATGCGACAGATGATGAGATATAGCATCTCCGTAAAATGAAAATTTGCATAATAAAATACCACCTATTACATATATGCATCCTAGTCGAAAAAGCACAGTTTATCATAAGGGCCCTTTTACAAATCTGATTATGTGCATTTAAATACTATAAACGCTGACATATAGTTTTTCTGAAAATAGGGAAATTGCAGCATAGCAACAACACCAGGTGAGCGACATATATCAAAACTTAGTTAACACCAACTGATATCTACTGATATTACCAACTGATACCAAATATACACTGAAAAAAAAAAATATATATATATATACACTCTCCATCTAGAACAAATAAGTAGTCATTTACTGTATACCTAAACTAGGAATAAATATTTACTGGCTATGAGTATAAAACAAACAAATAACTTGGGTAAACGAAATGATCGAGAATTTCTAGTCTATACTTTTCTAGATGGTGAAATAATATTATGAATCCTATGTATTGCGAGAAATTATCGCTTGATTTCCTAGAATTGGGTCATAAACCAAAATTACAGTTGCTAAAACACGCCTATTGAGTTCGCATTTATTTGTAGAGATTTTTAAATAAGTTTGACTACGATAATATAGGAAAACGAGTTAAACTTCTAATAGGGGTTTTTAGAATTCGTTAGCAAAGGGAACTAGAATTTATAAGGGCAACATGGAGTTATTTTTTCTAGAGACACAATTTAGTTTCTAGATGTTGGTCACAGAATTTGTTTTCAGTGTAAATTTTTTTAGAATTCTGTCCATGGTTTCATAAACACGGAGCTCTACAAAATTCTGGTGACACACAGTTAGACATTTTCTAAAAATGATCTAATCGTGTTCAGGACATCTCAAAAGTATAAATCTATAGAAAACTGGAAGTTGAAAAATTTCAGGAATCTAATTCTTTCTTATATATCTGTACTGATAAGTATAAAGGCTTTAAGTCCATATTCTTGATTTTTCAGGAGACGAAAAATAAAGTTAAACTAACTAAAAACTAATCAGAAGAATCGATTAGGAAAAAGGGATTAGGTTGATTTATACACTTTATACCGTTCAGTGATTGTCAACCTTCATCTAATAAAGGGAAAAAATTGAATTAAGTATTTTATACAGATTAATGCTAAATTTCTGACTTGAATCTTTTTTTTACCAGTGGATTTTCTCAAAGACTAAATGACATGGATTTAAATCCTTTATACCAATCGATAGAGAATTTTTTTCTGGGTCTGACTATGTAATTAACTCAAAATAGACATTTTTGGACTTAAATCCTTTATACTTATCAGTACAGATATAAGGACGAAAGAAAGAAAGAAAAAAAAAAAAAAGTGCATAGCTTATATTACTATTCGGTCAGTTTTTAAAAAGACTTATTTTCTTTTCTTTGCTCGATTTATCAAAAATTCAGTAAATTTTCAATCCCTCAAGTACAAAATTGAAATTTTTATACAACTTCCTATTTTAATGTCAACTTTAGTTTAGAAAAGAATATAATTTGAAACATTCAAGAATCAATAACTCGTTTATCTATACACAATATCATAATTCCATTTGAAAGTTGCTCATTTGCAGGATAAATGTTTCTTTCTCCATCCATGCATTCAACAAAGTTAAACGTAATACGTTATTTTACGGCTATGCAATCTATCTAAATTGTTCTCTAATCGACAGAGTTGGAGTTAGTTCTCTATCTACGCCTAACTGTTAAGCAGAAAAATTAATTTTATATTTATGACCGATAAAAATACAAATTGACTTCTTTTCGATATAATTCATACATATAAAACACAAATTTATGTACCGCTCTCAAAATAAATATTTGTTGAAAATGATAAGTGATACTATAAAAGCATATGGTATAAAGTGGCGAACAAAATTATACATTGCTAACAAAGATCATGGTATTGCAAAGTGTTGGTTATAAAACTATAGTTGGTAGTTTTAGATGTGTCCATAAACAGGAAGTGGAAATTACAGGGCTATTAATATTATTTATTCATAAAACGTTGACAAAAAATGTATTAAAAATTTCCGAAAGAAAAAAAAAATGCACAAATTGGCTGCTATGTGTATATATATATATATATATATATATATATATATATATATATATATATATATATATTCCAAACCTGATTATTGAAAAATTAAGCAAAATTCCTACTTATTTTACACCCGATTGTCGTTGAAATATGTTATACGTTTTGTGACTGATTATTGAACTATACAAATTTTTTGTCCGTCTTGAGATCATTGACTTATACGGCGAGTTCATTTTCCGATTTGGATTCTTCTTAATACAGATACCTGTTCTGCAAAAACAAAGTTATCCAATTTTAAATTATTTTAAGAAAAGTCAGAAAATATTTTTATCTCTCTTGCAGTGAACACTTTATCCATTATGCTCAAATAACTTGCAGGATTTTATTTATTAATTTATTGCATATTGGATTTCCTGATGTTCAAAATTCTAATATATATGTACCTTCTTTAAATTTTAATAAAAAGCAAGAGTTTTCCTGATACTGGATTTGTTTAGTTTAAAATGAAGCCTTTTCAAGGATTTTCAGACTGTATGAACACTGATGGCGTTTTGGTTTTTACTCCGCACTTGTGCCTAACTTAAAAAAAAAAAAAAAGAAAGAAAGAAAAAAATCCTGGTCAATAATTGTGATTAAATATTTCGACATGAAGCAACTGTTGCTTGTTATGCATACCTGCCAACATTCTAATTAATATTCCGTAGTCCTGTAAACCCCGCCTTTTTTTTTTTTTTTTTTTTTTTTTTTTTTTTTTTTACACAAGACTTTTTACTTTCTCTTACCCATAAGGTCGAGAAAGTATTGTTTTAGGGTCAAATTTTCGAACGTGAGTTTTTGTTGTATTTAAATGTTCTGAGGTCCCCTGAATACGAAGATCATGTTTTTAGCAATTGTTCTGTGTGTCTGTCTGTCTGTGTGTCTGTTATCCGCATATCTCAAGAAACAGTAGCAGAAATTCCAAACTAGGTATTCTAAATGTGTATCATATAGGGATGCTACAGTAAGCTTTTCGTTGAGATGAAGCAAATGGTTCGTGTACAGAGACACTCAAAAGTATTCAAATACATTACGTCTATGGGGGAAATTGCAGGTAAGTAGAGTTTAACATCTATAGACGGCACTAAACTAAATGAAACGAATATATCCTCGAGGGGAGTAGATTTTCATGATGGGTATATTTCAAAAGAGCTCGCCAATACCTTTAAAAGGAATGGTTGAACCATCGATCTGCGATAATTTAAAACAAAGTTATCGTTTTTTTTTTTTTTTTTTTTTACTTTTAACAAACAAAAAAAAAAAAAAAAAAAAAAAAAACTTAAAAAATAGTTTTTTTTTTTTTTTAAATATTGAGAATAAAATGGACTTTTTTTGGATATTTAGTGTTATACTACTTCTCTAATATGGAAATCCTCTGCATTATCATAAAAGATAATTTGTTTAAATAATAATTTTAATAAATTATTTTTTAAAAACAGAATTAATTTTTAATAACCGAATTAAATTCTATATAAATGTAGGTGCATTAATGAAACGGGGGAGGGGAGGGGGGGTTGAGCCCCTCACACAGAACTAATTATCATTTTAAACTCTTCCGAAGCCTAATTTGAATTGTTTAACACAGGTTTACATAACAGTACATCGTTATCTTACCTCTTAATCTGCAACCTTTATTTATAGTATTAAATTTCAGGGTAAGAGAAAATCGTGTGAGTGACACACCAGATTATTTAGAGTATTTTTCTTCTTATTTAATCGTAACTAAATTTGGAGAAAATTACCCTAAAAATAATGTGGTGCAGAAAAAAAGTCTGTACTTACAATTCTACGGATTATTAATTAGAATGTTGTCAGGCATGGATACGCTGTTAAAAATAAATAAATAAATAAATAAATAAAGTAAAAAAAATATAAAAGTATAAAAAGCCTGTATTTGTATGTGTTTGTCTACCGTTTTATATTTATGGGCCCAAAATTATAATGTAGGTTGCCATTTGGATTGATAAATTTTCGTTGCTTGAGTGAACCCTAGCGACAACAACAAAAAAAAATAATAATAATTTTTACACTATTATAGAAAATATTCAATAGAATAACGTCCTTCCATAATGAATTATGCCATTCCAATTCGCGAAACCAACTAAAAGTCTATTTCGAAACATTCAGAAATCAGCAACTCCTTTTCCATTCACCATATTATAATTTCATTTGGAAACTACTCATTTGCGAGGTAAATGATTCATCCTTCGTCTATATTTTTGCTTAATAGAACGCTACATATTATTTTACTAAGATGTCTGGATTTTACTGGATGCGATATCATGGTTTGTAAAAAACCTATTTTGTGAATTTTCCATTACTATTATTTATTATAATTTAAAAGGTATAATTCTTTATTTTATTTAATCATAAAAAAAAATTACAAAAAATTTGCAATGCGTGTAGTCGCATTAAACTTCATGGTCAGATAATATTTAATTAATACTGCTTGTCTTAGATTAGTTTTTGGCTCTTATTTACTTATGTTCTATTTTTGTACACTAGGGCTATTTTGACTGACAAGGGAAGTATGAATCAGTAAAATTGCTATTGAAACTAAACCAAGCTTAAATTAAAGAGCATAGTCGGAAACATTGAGTACCGTAGAAATTTGCTGCAACAACTCCCATGGGGGTGAGATATGCCCTCTATTAGTTTTAATTATTTCTATAAATGCCAACAAAACACGCAGCGTAGTGTGAACAGATGGTGCAGTGCTAGCGTGCTTGACTTCGGATACGTTGTTCCTGGGATCGAGTCCTCGCAAGGGTGTTTTGTAATTTAATTTTTTTTTCTTTATGTTTTTAATTCAATTAAATCATTAATTTACGAGAAAATATTTATTACATTAAGAAGATTTTTTTTTTTTTCTTTTTTTGAGTATTCCAATTAATAAAGAATTGAGAATGAATTTAAGAAATGCATTTTTTATTTTTTTATTTATAAAAAAGAAAACCATGTTTAAAGCTACAAATATAGTTTCTAATTTATAACAATTATGATTAAAAGTAGAAAAATCATGGAACCATAAGTATTTTTTACAATTAGAACGAAAAATATAAAAAGATTGATCACAATTATTTGAATTTCAAATTTGTTCACCGTCAATTATTGTTAATCAAATCACGAACATTTTGTCAAATATTTGGCTTTTCGTCGAGATTACTTGATTTGTAAAATTCTTATTTGCCCAGATTTTGAATTTTTTTAGATGTAAATTAATTATAAATTAGTAAAATCATTTTGAGAAAATTTGTCATTGTCTTCGATATTATTGTCAGTTCTTCCGACACCACGAAACTTGTTTAATGAAATATTTGAAATAAAAGTTAAATGCGACGTCGAATAGTTAAGCAACAGCTGTTCATCATTCAGGATTTTTCATGGAAAAAATAGCATTAATAAATAATACAATTGAGAGCAGACGATTAACTTTTGCTATTAATGTCGTCGTTAAAAAATAGTAATTAATAATTTATATAAAACAATCATTAACAAAATTTTATCTGAATGTAGTCATTAACAAAATCTTACCTAAATATAATATAAAAGCATTTCCCGTTAAATTATTAATTTCTTTAAATTTAATAAATAAATAAATAAATTGGTTAAAAATAAAGAATATATTAAACTGTCCGCGCTGAAAAAAAAAAAACTTGTTTTAATATAATTAATATATTTTCTCTTACAATAATGATTTAATTTAATTAAAAATGTCAAAAATAAATATTTCAGTTGAAATAAAAAAATAAAATACAAAACGACCTTGCGGGGACTCGATCCCACTACCTACGTATCCGAAGTCAAGCACGCTAGCACTCCACCACCTGTTCAGACGACGCTGCGTGTTTTGTTGGCTTTTATAGAAATACCTAAAACTAATAGAGGGCATATCTCACCCCCATGGGAGTTGTTGCAGCAAATTTGTGTGGTACCCAATGTTTTCGACCATGCTCTTTAATTTAAGCGTGGTTTGGTTTCAATAGCAATTTTACTCATTCATACTTCCCTTGTGAGACATATAGCTTAAAGTGGTTTTCGAACCGCTAAGAAATTCCATGCCTGACCCAGCGTCGAAACCGGAATCTGTCAACTGAAGATCCGAATCCTATGTTTTCTTGTAGAAATTGTAATCATAAAAATAGTAATAAGAAAAAAATATCCATATTAGCAAGTATTGCATGCCTAATTGGGTTTTATTCATTAAGAAGAAAATGAATAGGAAATGAAAAATTGAAAAAGATAAAATTAAATACACATAATCAGAAAATTAGTACAAAAAATGAAAGTTTCCACGGTCAAAACGTTAGTACTGTGTATCAGATATTCATGGTCTCAATTACTTATATTTATTGCCAAATATAAATATGAGACATTGTTACTTTTTCAATTTTATAATACTTACATTAATTTCTCTATCTCTATACTTAAAGAATTTTAATCATAAACTTTAAAAATCTTTTTTTAAAAAAAGAATTTCTTTAGAAATAAAATTCACAAGTATCTTTTCTTTTTCTTTCTTTCTTATTCTTATATATATATATATATATATATATATATATATATATAATAGATATCGTAATAAGATTAAATCATAAAATTCAGCTATTAATAGAACCAAGACAATAACAGCACACTAAAATACAGAACTGAATTTAACATAGAGGAAAGAATTACACAAAAAGTTGCAATGTAGATTAAGAACCAATGAGTTAGAATAGTAACTTAAAATACTCACGCCGACCTGAATGATAGTAAAAATGACCATTAAGCTAATGAGAGTGAAAACGAATAATAAATAATAAATCACAGAAATATTTGGATGTAAATGCTTAAACATAGAAACATACTTATCAAGGGGTGCATGCTTCATAAAGCTTAAATAGCTGCAACGCTTTCGTACAACGATATTGCTAATCATAGCAATTAATATCGTTTCACACCCCGATCGATGCAGCAAAACCATAAAGAATTAGAAATAATTGAAATATTAAATTAAAACAAAGATTAAAAAAAGATTAAATGTAATCTTAATATATATATTTCAGATGCAATTCTTCTTCTTTCTTTTTTTTTTTTTTTTCTTTTTTTTTATGAATTGATAAGAAGACAAAAAAAAAAAAAAAAAAAAAAAAAAAATCGGAGCTTAGAAATGTTGGACTTTTTTTGGTTGACGATAAAAGCGTATCTGTCACTGATATTTATACTGCTAGCAACTTATGGAGAAATAGTATTTCTTTGGTTAACAACTATCAGCACTTTCTTTTCATGTATTTAAAATAGCTTCACTAAAAACAATATTTCCTTTTTTAAATAATAAGTCTTGAAAAAAGCTTATTAATAATTTTTTTTCTTTTAATGGGACCATGTTCTTAAAAATAAGAACCCAAGTTTCCCAAATTGACGCTGAAAAGGACGTTATAGCTAAAACAATGTACTGAAATTTAAAAAAAAAAAAAAAAAAAAAAGTAAAATTTTATCTATGGCTTTCCATGCGGACATTTCAACTAAATAAAATAATGTAAAAGAATAAGTTAACGGAAAAAATGTACTCACAATCGCAACAATGAATTGAGATAAAGAAAATAAAATTCTATCCATGACTTGTATGGGTTATAAAGATTCGGTCATTGATTTTCAATTATATATATATATAATAAACACTTTCCGTTGCTATGAGTAATTTTAATATGTCGGGTAAAAACAATAAAACATGTGGAACTCAACTACTCCTCGAGAAATTAATAATATAAATAAATAAACAGATATGTCGTTATGAAATCTGAATTAACAGATTACGAAGTCATTTTTAATTTCTTGGAGATGTTTGGACTTCAAAACTTGTGAATATCATGAAGTAAAAGATGAAGCCATTAGTTTTAAATATAATGTAAACCCATGTTTAGAAATTTAAGCTGACAAGGAGAAATAAATTTGGATATTGCATGTGTAAAAATCGAGTGCTAGTCGGGCGCAAACCAACTAGTTGTTTATAATTAAAATAAAACAATTACATAGCAAAAATTTTTATTTTCTTCTACATTTCAGTTATTTTATCCTCAAATTTCTAAAACATTTAATTTTAAAATATTCATATTGTCATGTAATTAATTAAATTGAACAAAAATATTTAGTGGGGAGATTTTTATACCGCCAATGTCAGTTTATCAGTGAACTGACTAATCCAAGAAGTTGCATAATGTACTTTTGAATGCAAAAGTACTTTTTATTTTCTCTTATCCAATTAATGGTAGAGAAGATATTGTGTTTAAGTTAAGTCGAAATTTCAAAACTGAGTTTTTACTATGCTGATACGTTTGACGTTCCCTGGATCCAAAAATCAGGTTTTTAGCGGATGTTCTGTGTATCTGTATGCAGTATTGCCAGATCTGGCGGATTTTTTATTCGATAATCACCAATAATTTTGAGATGTGATAGTTCATATACATAATAGACTATCAATCTTCGAAGTGATTAAGCAAAAGTTACAAATAAAAATTATTGGTGATTATTGAATAAAAAATCGCCAGGTCTGGCAACACTGTCTGTATGTCTGTCATCTGCATAACTCAGGGACAAATATTAGCAGGAAGTCCAAACTCGGTATTCTAAAACTGTGCCCATAGAGGATGTTACACTCAACTTTCTATTCAGAACAACCAAACCAATGATTCGTGTACGAGTACTAGGACATTCAAGAGAATTCAAATGCATAATTTCTGGTAGGTACAGTTTAACACCTTTAGATTCCAGTAAACAAAAGTAAATGAAAAAATAGTCTTTTATATGCATTATGATACAAAAATCACTTACCATTCGTTTACAGGGTTATACAAAAGAATTTGGATATATTAGGATAATTAATTAGAAATCGCTGAAAATGCATTTCAAGTTGTGATATGTGGTTTGTATATTGGGTTAAGTTTAAGTACACTATGTTGTGTGTACATAATTTATAAACAATGAACAGGATCACCCTAAATTGAGTAAAAACATTCTTTTCTATTGAATGGAATTCATGGAATTGCTTTACTAAATTTTACCCAAGGAAAAGTGCTGAGGATTGATAAGTACTTTCTCATACACTATGGCAAACAAAGCATTAGTTTAGATTCTAAGTTTCAACGCTGTTTTTTTTTTCTGTAATTACGCATTTTGAGGCTCCTTGAATACGAAAAACAAGTTTTAAATGGTTGATCTGTGTATCAACATAAATGAATGATTTGAGGAAATTCAAATTGGATATTTTGAAAATCATATGAGGTTACCACTGTGTTGTGGGGATTAAAGCCGATTGATTGCACTAGGGTCCTAGGCCTGAATGGGTTTTTCTAAAGGGTTCTAGCCTGTATTTACGCAAGTTTCGGAAAAACTCACTGAAAACTCCGAACGGCGAGGCCGACGAGCACGACATGGAATCGAACCCGATACCTCACGTCTTCCAGCTTTGAGCGTAGAACCGCTCGGCCGCTCGTGGGCCCGGTAAGTTTCAAGGATAGGTGTGAGTGAAAATCGTATAAATAATTTGAAATATTTAAATTTAATAACAGCCTTAAATTCTTAATTATTGTATGCACTATGCTGAATCAGGTTATCGGAGGACGATAACCCCCCCCCCCCTTCCTGCACACGCACACACGCACACACACAGAGAGAGAGAGAAATATATGTCTAATAAATCTGTTTCTAAAACCTTTTTAATTGTTTTAAAAGTACTTGTTTATACAGAAAGTCGTGTAAGCGACACAACTTTTTATGTTTTTGTTGATTGCTTTGTACAAAGAATAAATTATAAATTTGTGAAAGCAAATAAGTTTCTCAGAATGCCTGTAAAATGACTTTACAAAATTAAATGATAAAAGAAAAATAAATAGATAAAAATGAATAAATTTTACAAATAAATAAATCATCTGTACGCAAGTTTTCAAAAAAAAAAAAAAAAATCAAGTAAAATTATGCAAATTGTTAATTTTCATAAACACATGTAAGTAAAAGCAAAGGAAAAATAAATTTAAAGCGTCTTATGTAAAATAACTGAAGTAACCATAAAAAATATTTTCTTATGAATTTTTGGAGATAAAAAACCAATTAAAGCTTATTGAAAAACTAGTGAAATTTCTTTCGTACATAAAATTATTCATGAAATTTCAGTTAAAAAGAAAACTATACATCAAATCATTAGATCCTAAAATAGTGTTATCCGTCAACCCCTACCCCACCTACTCGGATTATTGATAGTTCGGGACAAAAGTACACCCCTTTATAAAATAGATTTTGATGCCCTGCCAAAAATACATGCATTGGATTGATAGTAAAAAAAAAAAAAATACAACCTATATCCACAGAACATAATTTACTTTTAATGGCGCGCGATTATTCAAAGGTCAGATGCTATATTTGAATAGGTCAAAAACTGAATCGCATTAGGCGTGCAATAACGTAAAAGAAAAGAAAAGACACAGGGATAATTTTAAATGAAATGTATTTTGAGTGCTGTACTAGAATTACAAAATCAAAAATTAGTATATTGTGGACACCACAAGACTTTTTTCGATATTATCTTATACAAATTCACGCTGTACAAATTATTTATTAAATTATTTTTTTATTAAAATTATTTTCCATGATGAATGCAGACAATTTTCCTCTCAGAGAAATATTTTACACTCAATGTACAAAGAAAATAAATTTTGTGGCAACATATTAAAAAAAAAAAAATTTATTTATTTATTTGTTTATTTATTTAATTAATTGTTAAAAATGAAAAAAAAAAAAAAATCATAACTTTGTTCTAAATTATCACAGGTCTATGGTTCAAGTATTCGTTTTAAAGGTATTGACGAGTCCTTTTGAAAGATACCCATATTAAAAAATTAAACCCTCGGAGCATACTTTCTTTCAAGATGGGGGGGGGTGGAAGCTTGCTCCTACAAGCGCACAATTTCCCCCCTAGTTTACTACCACTATTATCAATAATATATATTAATTTCACAATTATTAAAAAAAAACAACTCTCATTTATACGAAATTTTGTCCTATACTGTTATGTTAAAAATTATGAAAAGAAAATGCGATGACAGCGCCACCTTTTTAGCGATTAATCCCAAAATTTAATTATCGTCAGTTTAGTTCAAGGTCCAATGAAATACTAAGTTCATATTAAATTTCATTCGCTTGTTCAAGAGATACGACGCCTACAAAATTTATATTACACACACAAAGAGACAGACATTTTCCAAAAATGGTCAAATCGTGTTCAGGATATCGCAAAACCTGTAAATCTATCGAAAAATGGATGCCAAAAATTTTAACAGATCCAAGTATTTCTTCGTATATATACATTGAAGAAAGTAATAAGTTTATTATCTCATATCTTATTTCAAAATAAATATTAACAAAATTTTCTTTCCCATAAAATTTATGATTTTCAAATGATTTTCAAAAGAAATGTAATTACAAAAATAAAATTAATTTTCAATACAAAGGCTATTGAAAAAATAAATAAATAAATAAATAAATAAATAAAGGTTTACTTTAAAGCATTTTAAAAAAAATCTTGTGTGAAACAACAACACGACTTCCGTTATACTCACTATTATACGTATTATAGGCATTTTTTGGAGAAGTGATAAGAAAAGAAAATGTGATCAGAAGACATAAAATCGATCTAACGAAGTAGAAACATATTTCCCGTAAGATAAACTTAATAAACGCGTAAAGACATATAAAACAAAGTTTACATAGCGGGTTAAAAAAAAAAAAAAAAAAAAAAAAATGGTAAAGTTATTTTTTTTAAACATCAATTTCCGAGATCCAAAACTGACCTACCTAAGTTAAGTAGGTTGATTGTTAATTTTCCTGTAATAACCACGTAATGTATAAGAAAGGATATCTAAAATGGATTTATGTAACAATTTTCAAGAAAATCGTCAGAGCCGTTTTTGAGATACCAACTTTTATCAATACTTTGTGTACTTAATTATTGACTGGAAGACAATAATTACATACAAAAAGACATTTAAAGGGGAGTTAATATGGCGAGTTTGAAAAAAATCTGTATAGCCGTTTTTAAACGAACGCACTTGCGAGACCTGAAATTGAGCTTTTTATATTATAGACGCTTATAAATTTTCCTGAACTAACCAACTGTATCATTCGAAAGGACATATAATAGAGTGTTTATATAGCAACTTTGAAGAAAATTGTTAGAGCTGTTTTTGAGGTACGGACTTACGTTCCCAATTCCGATTTTCCTGTTTTCACCAAAAATTGGAAAATTCATCTGTACACCAGACCGTCTCAGTGCTGAAGTTTTGTCGTTCTATTTTTATTAGTTTCGGAGGTATGATAGCCAGAAAATTCTCCATATACATACATACGCACATACATACACACACACTGATCAATTGCCAAAAACTACTTTTTTGGAATCAGGAGACCTTAAAACGTGTAAATCAGGTGAAAAATCAATATAGAATTTTTAGACCGAATGCAATACTTCCATTACCTACGGTAGTCGAGTAATGGAAGTAATATTTAATACAATTAATACATTTTATAGATGTCCCTCTCCGGTGTATATTTTTTAATGTACATTTCTGTACTAGTTTAAATAAAAACTAGTAGGCTTTACCCACGTCTCTGGTCACTATAATCAAATGAATAATAATAAAAAAAAGGGGATCGCTATTTTTTTTTTTTTTTTTTTTAATATCACTTTATAAATAAAAAATCAAATAAGGTGTTCAGCAGCGGTAAGCCTCCCTTATACAGAAATATTTTTTAAATAAATTTGTTTTTATAACTTTAAGGTAAGAGAAAATATTATGAGTGTCACTCCACTTTTCAATATATAATCATTTCACTAGAATAAATCTTTATCAATTATCAGTTTTTACAAACAACTTTTATTGGTGATTTTTTTTTTTTTTTTTTCTTTTTTAAAGAAATGTCAAAGTTTATTTTTCAACTCTCATCTAATTATCATGATTTATGATTTAATAACACTTTTGTGATTGAACAATATGAGGACTGTTGCGGAAACATTTTTGGTGTACTTCACCCCTTTAAAAATCGATGTTTATCTAAATTCGTTTTCAGGAAGAAGCTAAACGGTGAAAAGCATTCGTACTTATTTTCATTTTCCGAATATTAATTATTTCAATAATAATAATAATAATAATCAGGAGTAGATGTGTATGCTTAATTTATGTACTTCTTCCACTTAAATTTAAAACTACATAAAAAAGCTATTTAAAACCTGTTCTTTCTATAAGTAAATTGAATAAGTTTGTTGCCTTAATTAATTGACGTCGAAATTTCTGTAAATTTCTTGAAAATTGAAATTTGAAGTTTCTAGCCAGTGACAGCTCCATGTATTTGATTTTCCACTTTTTTGCAAATTTTTCAAATTATTATCGAAATAAATAAATTTTTTGCTCGTGTTCTTATTATTTATTTATTATTTATTTATTTTTCGACTTTTTAAAAGAGGACTTTTCTGATTTTTTTTTTTTTTTTAAGTATTTATTTTAAGTTCACCAATTTCTGTGAAGTATCCTTTTTCGGATCCGATATTTTCCTACATAGGCTTTTGAAAATTCTCTTTTCCCGTCATTTTTCCATTTGGAATTTTTTTTTTTTTTTTTTTTTTTTTTTTTATCCGATAGTCGATATTTTTAAGGCCAGTTGCTGAAACACTTAATTATTTGAACACTAATTAAGAAAAAAAAAAAGGATACATTTAATCACAGATAATTTCTGAAATATGTTATTTATGTATTAGTTTCGTTGCCCGACTACCGTAGGTAATGGAAGTAAATTAAATGTAAGTATTCGGTACAAAAATTCGATATCGAGTTCTCATCTGATTTACATGTTTTAAAGTCTCCTGAGCCAAAAAACGTACTTTTCGACAATTGCTCAGTGTATAGGTGTATGTGTGTGTATGGAGGGGGGGGGGGGATCTTCTGACTACTGTTTCTCCGAGATAGGGAAAAAAAAAAAAAATGGTAAAACTTAAGAATTGAGATAGGTCTGGCGTACAGAAGAATTTTTGTGCTTTTGATGAAAACTGGAAAAGTAGAAACCAGACAATCGAAACCGGAAGTCCGTATCTCAAAAACGGCTCCAACGATTTTGTTCAAAGTTTGTATATAAACATCCTATTATATATGTCCTTTCGTATGTATTAGTTGGTTTATTCGGGAAAATTGATAGGTATCTTGTTTAAATAGGTCAATTTGAGGTCTCGCAAGTTCATTCTTTTAAAACCGCTGTTTCAGTCTCGCCATATTAACTCCCTTTTAGCTATCCTTTCGTATGTATTTTTCCCCCCTTTTCTTTCCGGTCATCAATTGAATTTGCCTGGATTTGGGGAAAGTCGGTATCTCCAAAACGGCTCTAACGATTTTCTTGAAAATTGTTTCATAAACCCCTTTTTAGATATCCTTTCGCATGTATTACTTGGTTATTACAGGAAAATTGACAGCCATCTTGAATGGGTAGGTCAGTTACACTGTAAAAAAAATCCCGTAAGATAACGGGGAAAGCCCAGCAGCAGAGATTCCAGACAAAGCCCGTAAAAAGAAACGCTTAGACCGTAAATTAAGTATATAATAACCTTAAATTACGTTACATGCCTGTAAAAAAAACATTTTCCCCGAAAAACCAATGTGTTTTTTTACGGGCTTTGTCTGGAATCTCTGCTGCCGGGCTTTTCCCGTAATCTTACGGGATTTTTTTTTTTTTTTTTTTTTTACAGTGTATAAATCTCGGAAATACCTGCTTCAAAAAACGACTTTGCGTATTATTATTATTATTTAACTCGCTTTGTACATTTTGTTTTACACATACATCATTTTCTCTTACAGGATAATTGCTAGATGTCTAATTTGTTAGGTCAATTTATACCTTCTGACCACATTACCTAAAAATGTGCATATAATATGTGTATATAACTATTACACATATTATATGCATATTACACAGGTAAGGGAAGTAGTGCGGTTGTTACACACCAGATTTTTCATTTAATACCGACATTTGCTAAAATATGCAATTATTTCATTTCTAATTGACAAATTCCGCCTTTTTCAAGGCTCATTCCTAAAGTAAGTGATTATTTCATCGTAAATTATCAAATTTGTTCTCTTTTTTGTCTTATTTTCACAAAATACCACATACCTGCAGCCAATTCCTGAAATTTGGATTGCTACTTCATTTAATTTACGTTTACTTATCGATATACCCAATTTTCATGTGGTCAATATGTTCAAATCGTTCAAAATACACAAATTAATATACCATTCGAATAATACTTGACAATCAACTAAATACATGAATAAATTGTTACTTAAGGTGCCTGCCTACCTTTAAAATGCAATTTTCGGTCAAAACTCCGATTTTCTATTTTTGGGTTAGTATTAAAGCCTGACATTTTAGCTTTCTAAATCAGTTTGAATTTTGTTTCTATCTTGCTTACAACTTGAGTTGCAGGCATTTTAATATTAGTCACTCGCCAGTTTTTGAAATCGGAAGTGACCGGTAAGGACTCGTAAATGTTTGTTTACATAAATATTTTACTCAATATAAGCATCAAAATTTTTTACTGAATATAAAATGAATTAAAAAATAAATAAATAAAAACTTCGAAATAAATCAGAAACTTATTAAAATTGTTTTTTGTTTTTAATAGGTAAATTCTTGTTTTTAAATCTGTTTCCTGATTTTTCTCCAAAGGAGATTTTTAGCATTTTGCTTTATCCCAAAATATTATAACTCCAAAAGTTATAATTGAAACGTTATGAAACTTTGACAAAATACTCTAGAGGAGTTGTTTTAAGGATTGAACTACGATAATGAATCTAGCTAAATTATTATTATTATTATTATTATTTATTGAGCAATTTTAACGTAAAATATATGGAGGAAAATATGCAAAGAAATATACTAATGAAATGAGGCTTATTAAATGTATGTGTAAATATTACAATATTGATTTTAATTATCTCAAAATGATCTTAAATTTTTGGGTTTTTTAAATAATGCTTTTTTTTTTTTTTTTTTTTTATTATTTTATTTTTTGTAATTAAATATATTTAAATAGTCACTGTGAATGTATTTTCAGTCAGATAAGATAATTAAAACTGAATTTTGATCTTCATTACCTGATAAAAATTTGGAGAACATTTTAGTTTCTAAATGCAATGAAAATTTAATTTAAAATTGCTCTGAACGACAATTTAATTGTTCTTTTCCAAAGTTCCATTGTTCTTTTCTTTTGCAAAGTCTACTACAAATGTAAAAAAAGGTGTGTTTAATTAAATACCACTGGCAACATTTTCTTTTTCCTAATTTTGGGGATTTGAAATTAATTCTTTAATATACATAATCTCAATATTTTATTTGTTTTCGCTTGAAAGATGGATGATTTATTTAAAGAATATTACTATTTATAGAAAATCTTTTGTAAATATTCATATATTTTTCTTTTTGTCAACTATGTATTTATATAAATTCAATCTCTATTGTTAAAAATGTCAATTTATAAAATTACTGTTTTTTTTTTTCGATAAAATCTACTGTTTTTTAAAATTGAAAGATTGGCAAGTATGCATATAAATTATATATAGAAAGAAGAAATTTCCTCTTTGAAGTTTTAGTTTTATCAATATAAAGTAATAAGAGAGAATTTCGAAGGGAATAACGTCCTCTCCCCCCCCCCCCCTAGAAAAATTTCAAAGGGGGAACATGCCCAATTTATTTCCCCCCATTCCATACTGAAGGAGTACATCAGCCAGATTCCCTCTGCCTTTCTTTCCATGTTATCCAATGGGATTTTAATTGCTTCTATTCATAAGGATAGTTTCGAATTCTGTTTTTTTTAACCGACTTCAAAAAAGAAGGAAGGTTCTCAATTCAAACCGTATGTTTTTTTTATGTTTGTTAGCTCATAACTTCTGAACGGATGCTCCGATTTTGATACTTTTTGTTTTGTTGAAAAGGTCTTGGTCTGCAATAGGTCCCATTGTAATATTTTTACGATCTAAAGAAAATACAGGGTGCCCAAAAAATCTGTCCCAACTCTTTTAACTGCTAAACGGCTGCAGCTATAGTGATAAAAATGGTATGTAAGTATGGCAAAGTGGCCATGCAGTACAAGGTTAAACCGCTTGCAGCGCCACCTGGTGGAAAAAAACGAAGTTAGTGTTCCTATCTCGAAAACGGTTCTAAAGAAAAAGTGAATTACAAAGCTGAAGAGTATCACCGATTTAGTACAAAAAGATAGTTTAGACATTCATGCTAACGTTTCTATCTCGGAAATGGTTCAAGACAGGGGGGAAAAGTGAATTATAAAATTGCAGAGCATTATCGATTTAGTACGAAAAGATAGTTTTGACATTGATGCTAAAAATACAAGGCTAAAAACGCGCATTTTTTTGTTCGCAATTTCTTACACTATACACACTTGAGCGACGTTGCTCACGTTGTAGCGTAGCTGGTGAGACATACGCTATATAGTCCAACATAGGGTTACTTGATACTTTTTGTTTTGTTGTAGCGATCTTCGTCTGAAGTAGGTCCCATTATAACATCTTTACAATCTAAAGAAAATAAAGCGCCATCTGGTGAAAAACAGCGCAATTAGCGCTCCTATCTCAAAAACCGTTCAAGATGGGAGAAAAGTTAATTACGAAGTTGTAGAGCATCATCGATTTACTACAAAAAGACAGTTTTTAGACATTATTGAATGCTTAAAATGTGCAGTTGTTTGTTCGCAATTTCCTACACTGTGCACACTTGAACTACGTTGCACACTTTGCAGCGTAGCGGATGACACGTATAGTCTGTGGTTCAAAGTACTGTTACTGTAAGCGGTCACATCGATTAGTGCAAAGTCGTTTTGAACCAACTTCAGAAAGGAGGGTGTTCTTAATTCGAGCTATGTGTTGTTGTTGGTGTTTGTAAGCTTATAACTTCGTAAAAGATGCTCTAATTAACCGACTTCAAAAAGGAGGAAGTTCTCAATTCAAAGCGTAGGTTTTTTTGTTTTTGTTTCTTAGCTCATAACTTCTGAACGAATGATCCGATTTGGCACTTTTTGTTTTATTGTAAAGGTCTTGGTCTGAAATAGTCTGATTTGTAAGATCTTTACGATCAAACGAAAATACAGGGTGCCCAAAAAAGTCAGTCCCGACACTTTTAACTGCTGAACAGGTGCAGCTATAGTCATACAAGTGGTATGTAGGTACAGTAAAGTGGACATGTGCTACGTGTTTAAACCGCCTAAAGCGAGAAAGAGTGGAGTTAGCGATTCTATCACGGAAACGTTTCAAGACAGGAGAAAAAATTGAATTATAAAATTGCAGAGCATCATCGATGTAGTACGCATAGATAGTTTAGACATTAATGCTAAAAACAGAACGCTTAAAACGTGCATTTGTTTGTTCACAATTTCTTATTTTGTTCACACTTGAACGACATTGCATATGTTGTAACGTAGAGGGTGACATTTATGGTATGTAAAATTCAAAGTACGGTTATTGTAAGCGGTCACATCGATTAACGCATAGACGTTTTAAACCGACTTCATAAAGGAAGAGGTTCTCAATACAAACCATGTTTCTCGTTGTTGTTGTTGAAATTTGTTAGCTTATAACTTCGTAAGAGATGATTTAATTGTAATATTTTTTTGTTGTTGTTGTTGTCGTAATGATCTTGGCCTGAAATAGGTTTCATAATGATTTCATTAAGATATAAACAAATTACAGGATACTCACAAAAGTCTGTTCTCACTCTAACTGCTGAACGCATGCAGCTACAGTGGTAAAAGCAGTATGTAAGTATCGATGTTGAAACTTCCGTCCGTCAGCTGCAATGCATATTTAGCTCTTTGTTTGAACTTTACGCTGCGCAATTTCCAGTGCAGCGGGTGGCACGTATATTCACTGTAAAGTTCAATATATATGCCTAACAGAATTTTCGGTTATGAATACAGCGTATCCGATCTTTACATTTCTAAAGACTTTTTAATTTAACGTATGTTCGTTCAATAGATAGTTTTTTGCTCATATCCGATAAAGGCAAGAATAAGTGACACAACTTAAAAATGCAGCATTTGAGAAAAATCAACTTAAAAATAACTTGACTAGAATAACATTGGGTGCATTTCCTGTATTTTTCAGTGACATAAACCATTTTTTGAGTAATGTCACTTTTCTTGGAAGTTGTGATTTGTGAAACTTCCGTCGAACATCTTCTGATGCAGTGCTATATAAATAAGTTTTCACTGAAAAGAGAAAAATAAAATCTTTTTGTAAAAAAATAGAACCGACTCCAAAAAGGAACTACTATTCAAACAACTAAAAATGAAAGAAAATTGGCAGAAAATGGAACTGCAAATTGCGCCTAAAAGTATAAAATAATTTCCTTCGCCAAACAACCTATAACACTACAATTAATCATAACTTTTGAAGTCGGCGCAAAATTAAATAAAAATTTGTACCTTTATTCAATACAAAAATCAAATCCTATTCAAAATACACATATCACATTGTTACCTGCAAAACGCAGCCGAAAACTACTTTGATTCAAGAAAACAAATAAGATTTCGTAAGCAGCAAAAGTTGGCGAAGATGCTGGTATCTGATGTCCTTGGTGAAAGAAAAATCGCAAAATTATCTGGCAAACATATTTAATTTCTTTGGGATATCATGATTATTTTGATAAGGCATATCAAGAGAGTAATCAAGAACATGAAACAACACATCGTACAATATATATTATGAAAATATACATCTTGCGTGTTGCGTGTATATTTTTACCTTACGTTTTGATCGCCAAATCCAAAAGCCACCAAGGATCATAGTTATCAAAGATATACCGAATTTGCAAAGGAAACTCTAACTTCGTAGAAACATAAATACCGGATTGTGAAGAATGTTCACTGTTCTTTGTAGATGCTACTAATGGACCAATTGTATACAGTGATAAAATAATAAAGGAAACATGAAAATGGGTCATTCGAGAAAACAGCATTTGTTGCTTCCGATCTAAAGACAAACCTTTAAAAACTAATGAAATTTTATTTAATTTTGCGCCGACTTCAAAAGTTATGATTAATTGTAGTGTTATAGGTTGTTTGGCGAAGGAAATTATTTTATACTTTTAGGCGCAATTTGCAGTTCCATTTTCTGCCAATTTTCTTTCATTTTTAGTTGTTTGAATAGTAGTTCCTTTTTGGAGTCGGTTCTATTTTTTTACAAAAAGATTTTATTAATATTAATCTTTGAATATGTCGCTTTTTAGCTTAGTGAGCAATTTTTTGAAAAAATAAATTTTTATATTTCGTTTCGGGATCCAAATTTAGAGTCCTAAATTTACTTAAAAAAATAAAATATTTAAATAATTTTTTTTTTCAAAAAATTGCCCGCTGATCTAAAAGGCGACACATTTTAAACAGTAATATTAAAAAAAAAAAAAAAAAAAAAAAAAAAACAGAAATCGAAAACTTTATTTTTAAATGAGATATCCTTATAGTTAGAACGGAAGCCAAAAAATCCCATAAGATAATATGAAAAGAAAGACAGAGTAAATATGACTGATGTACAGCTTTAAGTGGTCAAATATAGGAAAAATATTCATATACGTAGCTTATAGTTTATACTAAACATTTTAGATAAACTTATATGTAATATTACTTGTAGTATTCTGATGTATGCATTTCTTTCTCTACCTGTTAGGTTATAACAATCACATAGCGACATTTCTCTTTTCTCTTTTTTTTTTTTTTTAATTAAAATTCAGCATCATTTAAAAAAAAAAAAAAATCTTTGTAAATTTGTAACATGTTTCCAGATTTATTTTTACTCCCACTAGGGGGCTCTGCCCCCCTGCTCGCTCCGCTCACCAGCCCCCGACTCGCTTCGCTCATTAACCCCTGCGGGATTCTACCCGACTACTCGCAACTTTGCCTTTCATTTAACTGGAATATCAATAATACATATTTATAAGATAAAAAACTTTTTATAAACCATGTTTTTAAATTTTCTGTTGAATCATAGCTATAGAACTAACTACATTAGCATTTTATCAATGCGTATTTTTACGAAATTCTAAATAATTGTATTTATTTTTGTATAAATTCCTTCAAAGAGGCTTAGTAAGTTGATAAAATGTCAATTTTCTGCGTTTCCAGCTCTTTTTCGCGTTAAAATAGCTTAATTTCCCCTTTAAAACTCATTAAAAAGCTCCAATAGGCAGGTAATGGATTTGGCGACTTTTTGTCCTTGGCGACTTTTGGCGAGAAAATCTTTATTATCGATGTACCAAAGATGGACGTTCTAATGTGACTGGTTAAGGAGATGCGGGAAATTTTAATAAAAAACAAAGTTGGTTTTAAAAATAAAATATTAATCCTTTCAGAACAACATATATTTGCATCATGAACTACATTAGCACTTTATCAATGTGTAGAAAATCTTTAAAGTGATATGACGTCAATTTTTGCCAGATGATAATTTAACTTCTTACAATTTTTTAACACTCGCGTTTAATTAAATGTATTTATTTTTATGACGAAAGAAATTGAACTCGTATTTTTTTTTTTTTTTTTTTTTTTTTTGGCAACAATTAAATTATAGCTAATATTTTAATGGCTATTTTTATTGCTATTAGCTTGTATTTTCATATTTTAATTAATTAAAAGAAAACTATTCGAAAATTCGAAAATCTGCCTTCGAAGTATTGTGTTGTCACCAGGTTCTGAACTACTGTGAAAGTTTCAAATGTCTAGTTAGTAGGGAAGTTAGTTAAAAATAGATTGCAAGATTTGTACCGGGCAAACACATACACAAACAAGAATAGAAGTTAATAAAAACATGGTAATAACACAAGAGAAAAGTTGAACAATATTTTAGAAATCCACCATATTTGGTATCGCGTTGAAATACACAATATTTAATATTATATCGTTTATATTATGTAAAAAATCTGTTATAATATTCGACAATTTAATAACAATTTGACATTATTTTGAGAGAAAACATATGCTAGACAGCTAGACACACAAAATAAACAACCATAGCATTAAATATTTAGAACAGAGAGAAATTCTTAACATCTAAACCATTTAGCGTTACAGCTTTAGTATATGATCGACTTGTTAAACTTTTGTCACTGTTTGACGATGAAGTTTTTGGGTATTATTGCTTGATTAAAGAAATTATGAACTTATTTTTTCTATTACCTATATTATTTACTAATGAATTTTTTTAGTTAATTTAGAACAATATGTAACACTCTGCATTTATTTCCAATGTACAGCAAGGTTTAAAATGGTGCTTCCAACAGTAAAGATGAAAATTTTTAAAGTGCATATTTTCTAAAATGTGATTTAGTCAGATACGTTGAAAATAATTATCTTATGTGATTATTGCAATTATTTTAAACATTTCATTAGTAGTAGTAGTACGACAGGACAATTCCTTTCAGATAGCGATTTTGCATTGTCGCCACTTATTGTATTACACCATGGATTTGCTAAGGTGCCTGTCAATATCTGATTTTACCAATTGATTTCTTAAATTATATTAAATACCAAGTTAAATCGAAAAAAAAAAAAAAAAAAAATCACATTTTTCGAAACCTACTGATAAGTGAAAAATTTATCTTTGATTGTATTGTAAAAACGAATTGTCGGTTTGGAGTATTCGAGATAGACCATCACCATAAATTGGATGGCTTTTGAATATACTTGTTGACAATATTTTCTGAATAAGTATTGATGATGGCTCCTGATCCTGAATTCTTGTTGGCGATATCTTCTGAACAATTATTATTGTTGGCGATATCTACTGGATATATTTGATCATGACATCTTAATAGTTGTTGGGGATATCTCCTGAACTTGTGTTGATGATATTTCTGAATATTTGTTGGCTACATCTGGATATGTACTGATTACACCTTGATTTTTTTTACATATATATTATGTAATATTAAATTTAGAAAATAAAAAATGAGCGTGGAGAATGAAATATAATGATACTGGATAATTTAATTTAATTTATAGAGACATCAACGGTTCAGGAAAAACTACTTCAGCCATTTTCCTTCTAATAATGAACAGAATGAAAAACGGATAATATTTTACCTGGAGATATTTTGTACATTTAGACCAAATAAAAAATGTTCATCTTTTTTCCCCCTTGAATTAAGTTAAAAAATATTTAAAATAAAATTGAAAAAAATCGTGCTAAAGCAGTAGTACAGTTTAACCTCTTGGCGAACTTTTAAATTTGGCACCGAAGTAGCTTAGACGTTTCTCGCGAAAATCGTGACATCATAATTGCGATAGATAATTTAAATCATCGTCAAAATAACTGAAAAATTTAAAATCTGCTAATGAGGTCCTGTATTAGCTGTAATGAAACAACTATAGTATTTTCCCACAGCTGAATTTGGCGATTTATTTTTGGCGATTATGGCTAAATCATGAATCTAAAAATCATATAGCATATAGCATAAATGATAAAATCATAAGCTAAATTATAAATCATAAAATCATAAATCCAAAATCAATAGCATGCAGGCTGCCATATTATATCGCAAACAGTTCAGAATGACATCGTTATCGTTCAAATCGGCGCCAAAGAAAAATCGCCAAATTCAGCTGTGGGGAAATACTATTGTTGTACCGCTGTAACTAAAATAATTTAGCCCTACAGGCTACTTACGTATTAACGCCACCGCAGTTAATACGTAGAGCCGAAAATCTACACCTAAAATTTTTGCGACAAATCATAAAATAAAACACCTTTATTTAAAATAAAAACACTTTCAAAAATAAAAACACTTTATTTAAAAACAAAGTAGTCAATTGGATTTCGGTGGAAAATGGGCCGATATAGAGTTCAACATAGATTCAAAACAGTCTCTATTTTCTTTAACCTGATGCTGTCGCCATATGAACTCTGATAAATAAGATTCCAAATGATGTCTCGCTGTACCCGTATATCTCTTGTGTGCAAACAACAAGATTGCTCTTTATTGGCGCATTAGCGTAACTTCTGCTGCGGTGGCGTTAATACGTAAGTACCCAATGGGGTAACTTCATTCCTTTATATGGAAAAATAGACAAAAAAAAAAAAAAAAAAAAGCTTTAGTATAGGACTCTTTTGGTGAAATTTGAAATTTGGCACCGAAGTAACTCGGACGTTGCTCTTTACTAATGATATTATGATATCCGCATTTTAATTTATTAAAAACAATTTACAACAAAAAAGTTACAAGTCACAAAATTACAAAAAAGTTAATGGCATCCTTAAATTACAAATCAAATTTAAACTTAATTATCTTGTTTCTTCTTTTTTATTTCACTTTGCACGTGCGCTTTGTTTCGATACTGATTATTATTAATTTTCTTTTCTTGTCATTTTCTTCCAAAAAAAAAAAAAAAGATTTTGTTAAAATTCTGGCAAAAGCAGAATTTAGTTTAGTACTGAGGTCTATTGTTTTTTTTTTTTTTTTTTTTTTGTTGTTGTTGTTGTTTTTGTTTGTTTGTTTGTTTTTAGATTGTAACATCATTTTCAAATTATTCAATTATATTTTCGATAAATTTTAGATTTCGACAAATGTCCAACTATCGTAAAACTGGTATCGTAAAAATTCGCAGATTAAGACTAATAGTCCTCAGTCCTAAAATGTCCTGTTGTATTAAATTCTGTTTTCTGCAAAGTTTTATATCAATGCTTAAAAAACAAAAATAGGTTGCGGATTTTATTATTATTATCATTATCATTATTATTTCACCATTTTATAATTTACCTCTATATTTAAGGCATGGCTAGAGTTAAAATGACTATTGTGGTTGCGTAAATGAATTCCTTGGCGAAAAACGTACGAGCTTCTTCATTACTAAATTTTAAAATTCGCTAATTTGGTCACAGTAAAGATCTATCCTTTGAAATATGTTTTGAGTTAAAAAACTAAATCTTTATATAGAAACTGATATAAATTTTTATCTCGTAAATTTCATTTAAAAAAATTCTGGATTTAACTTCTAACTCTACACCAATACTTGTTTAACATAATCATGGTATTCATTACTAAATCTTTTTCGCCTAACGTTAAAATAAAAACTAATAATATAAACTAAACTAATAGTATAAACTTAACTAATAATATAAACTAAAATAAAAATATAAACTAATGTTCATTTCATCTTTATTAAATTTTTACTTAATATTTTAAAAATATATCAGTTATTTTGAAATGTTTTGCTATTCTAAATAAGTTTTTTCTTCTCTCGAGCATCTCAAAGATGCCCAATTTTTCAATTTTTCTTATTTACGCCATTGATCACATTTTAATTTTCCTAAGGAAAGTGACGCCAGAGCCAGAGAAAAAAACGTAATAATAGAAACTTTTTGTACGGTGGCAAATAGAGTACCTTTATAAACCCGAGGTTTTTAATGAATAACTTCATTAATTAAGATGATACAAATTACTACCTGAAATACCTTCCTTGGAGAATTCGGAAAACATTGATACCTCTCATGATGCAGAAAACCCTGCCATCCGCGAGGAGATTCTGTCGCAGACTAAAAAAAATTGACTAAAAGTATTCAAATACATTACGTCTATGGGGGAAATTGCAGGTAAGTACAGTTTAACATCTATAAGTGCCCTAAACCAAATGAAACTAAAAAATATTTTTCGTAACAGAGATAGTCAACCGTGAAAATTTTTTTTGTGTATGTAGGAGCCTCGCCTCCCACCCTAGGGGGGAAGTCCCCCCTCGAGGAGAGTAAATTTTCATGATGGGTATCTTTCCAAAGAGCTCGCCAATACCTTTAAAACGAATGGTTGAACCATCGATCTGCAATAATTTAAAATATCGTTATCGATTTTTTTTCATTTTTAACAAAAAAAAAAAAAAAAAAAAATTAAATGTAATATTGAGAATAAATTCAACTTTTTTTTTTTTTTTTTTAATATATTTAGTGTTATACTACTTTTTTAATATGGAAATCGTCGATAATTTTTTAAAATAATAATTTTAATAAATTATTTTTCAAACACAGATTTTTTTTTTTTTTTAATAACCGAATTAAATTCTATATACATAAATACAGGTGCATTAATGAAATGGGGGTTTGAGGGGGGTGGTAGCCCCCCCTCACACAGAATTAATCATCATATAAAACTCTTCCGAAACTTAGTTTGAATTGTTTAACATAGGTTTACATAACAGTACTCGTTATCTTACCTCTTAATCTCCAACCTGTATTTATAGTATTAAATTTCAGGGTAAGAGAAAGTCGTGTGAGTGACACACCAGATTATTTAATGTATAGAGATTATCTGACTGCCGTAGGTAATGGAAGAATTGTATTCGGTCCAAAAATTCGATGTCGAGTTTTCACCAAATTTACATGTTTTAAGGTCCTCTGAGTCCAAAAAAGTAGTTTTTAGCAATTGGTCAGTGTGTGTGTGTGTGTGTGTGTGTAGAATCTTCTGTCTACCATATCTCCGAAACTATTAAAGATAGAAACTTTAGTATTGAGACAGGTCTGGTGTACAGATGAATTTTCCATGTTTTAGTGAAAATTGGAAAACCGGAAGCGGGACATCGGAAACCGGAAGTGGGACCCTAAGTCCGTATCTCAAAAACGGCTATAACGATTTTCTTCAAAATTGCTATATAAACACTCTATTATACGTCCTTTCGAAATGATATAGTTGGTTAGTTCAGGAAAATTGACAGGCGTCCTGTATAAATAGCTCAATTTTAGGTCTCTCAAGTGCGTTTCTTTAAAAACGGTTGCACGGATTTTTTTCAAACTCGCCATATTAACTCCCCTTTAAATATCCTTTTCTATGTAATTATTGTTTTCCAGTCAATAATTGTGTATGGCATGTTTTGGTAAATGCTGGTATCTCAAAAACGGCTCTAACGATTTTCTTGGAAATTGTTACATAAATCTATTTTAGATATCCTTTCTCATGCATTACGGGGTTATTACAGGAAAATTAACAGTCACCCTGCTTAAATAGGTCAGTTTCAGATCTCAGAAATTGGTGTTTTAAATAATAACTCTACCAATATTTTTTCTTATTTTTTAACACGCGATGTAAACTCTGTATTATATGTCTTTACACGTGTATCAAGTTTCGCTTACCGGGAAATTTTTAGCTGTCTACTTCGTTAGGTCATTTTTATGCCTCCTGATCACGTTATCTCCAAAAAAATGCATGTGATACGTGTAATAGTGGGTAATGGAAGTCGTGTGGTTGTTTCACACCAGATTATTTATTTTATTTTTTGCCACTATTGGAGTGGTCAAAGAATTCGAATGTTGAAATAGACAAATCCATATTTCATATTCAAGATTCAGGATTTTGTTTGCGAAAATTGAAGATAAATTCCCATATATATTTTTGCCCCCTCCTCCCACCCCCCCCCCCCCGTCCTTTTTCCTTATTTATTGACAAAAATTAGACAAGTATTTTATATTCAAAGTACCCTTAATTGTGAAAACGTCACCTGTGAGTCCAAAATAAACTTTTATCTTCTCACGTTACAGAGTGGGATACTTCAAACGAATAAATTTAAATAAAATATTATAAATGCATCAATAAATTTACATTTAAACAATTACTTTTACTTTACAAGATTTAGGATACATGGGGTTTTCATAAAATCTTTATCTAAACAGCCACTATTACTTTCTTTTATCTTATGACTAAGTAAGTTAATGAATTAAAACTACTTTCAAGTTATTAAAACACATCCTAAAATGAAGCCATATCATTTAAAATTTTATAAAATGACATCCATGACATAAAATAAGATGTTATTGCTTTTCTCAAAATAAAATTACTGTAATGGATTTAAAAAGATTGAATTAATAAACTTTATTAAAAAGAAGTTTCACAGCACAAAAATGTATTATAAATGTAAATTCAATACCAAGTTCCACAATAAACATTTAACTTAAGGGCCCGCTTCACTCACCGCCGCCGGAAGGCGAAGCTAATGTTATTCTATGGGAAATTTTCCTTTACAAATAACTTATTAACTAATACATATTTTTAAATTCTGGTTTCACATTCTCAAAATTCCTAGCTGTTAAATTGACGGACCTTTTTTTGAAAAATTTTTTTTTTTTTTTTTTTTTTTTTTTTTTTATATATATATATATATATATATATATATTTTTTTTTTTTTTTTTTTTTTTTTGAAGCAGCAAAATACGAATTTTCAATATGTAAATTTTTTTTCATTTCGTAATTTCAAAATAAAATATTAAAAATTAAAAAAATACATTTTTAAAAAAGGTCCGTCAATTTAACAGTTGAAAATTTTCTGAATGTGAAAACAGAATTTAAAAATATGTATTAGTTAATAAGTTATTTGTAAAGAAAATTTCCCCATAGAATAACATTGGCTCGGGCTTCCAGCGACGGTAAGTGAAGAGGGCCGTTAATGCAAAAGGCCTTATGATTTTGTAATTAGTAATAATAATAGTAAATAGAATAGAAAGTATTGAAATAGACTTTCATGTCTAAAGTATTTAAGGCGATTCGATATTACCTATGAGATTACCCAAAATTTCATAACTATTTTCATTGTTTCAGAATTTTAAATAAAGAATAAAATAAATAAAAATTAAAATGTGATATCCCAGTAAGTTACAACATTGGCGCTGCAAGTCCGTAGTAAGTAGGGACCCTAGATCGAGAGAGACTGGACATTGACCCGGCAGTTTAAACCAGAAATTCGCCATGTTTGTTCAACTGGTTGTATACGACAATGTTAAGTTCTTCTAACATTTTGAAAAATCTTTTATTTATTTGAGTTATTTATTATTTCAAATTATGTTACACTGTCGATAAATATATTATTTTTGCTTAGAGATTCTTTTTACTGCTTGAAAAATGTTTTATTATTTTCTTTTATTCAGTAAATTCTCTGACTTCCATTGAACTGCAAGTAAGAATTTGCTTTTTTTTTTTTTTTTTTTTTAATACTTTATCGAAATTCTTTCATGCACATTACGTGAACCTAAAAAAGGGGTAGTTTATAATTTTCACAGAAAATTAAATTTAAATATCAGTATATAAAGTGATAGTAGTTAAAAGTTACTTTTAAAAGTTATTCAAAATGTGAGGAGACATAATTGTACTAAAAAATAAGTTATAGTAAGATGGTGATAGTAAAGCGGATGGTTAAAAAAAACAAAACAAAAAATTATATCTGGCATCCAAAAATTACTTTTCGAAAAATGGGAAGAGGATGATAATAATAATAATTCCTATATATGCTATTATTATTATTGTTTTAATGTTCTTTTAAAACATTAAAATTATGTTTTATATGTAATTTTGGTAAAAGTACATTTAATTAATTTCAGTTCCAGTAGAAATACTATACATCTTTTCTTTTATCATAAAAGCTGGCGGAGAGGTTTTGCTGGCGAAACTGGTAGACGGGAAGCGCCGGGTTCGATCCTAGGCCGCACTTTGACCTAGCTGTTCGAGATTTTCCATGTTTTTTTTTTTTTTTTTTTTTTTTTTTTCCGAAACTTGCTTAAATATTATTTAAAACCTTCATGAAGACACACCGCACAGGCCAAGCCTACTCAATTGGCCTTAGCTCTAACATTTACACCATCATTAAAACAGTGAACAGAAATAATTTCAGTATATTTTGAACTTTTTTTTCTAGTTTTACAAGATTTTGACAAACTAAAATTATTACTTTCTTCTATATTCAAAGGAAGAAAGTATTGGATTCGTAAAAATTTTCGACCTCGGGTTTTTGATGGATTTACACGTTTTAAGACTGTAGAACACGATTTGACCATTTTTAGAAAATGTCTGTCTATCTGTGCGTGTGTGTGACAATATTTTGTGGCGACTCCATCTCAGGTACTACTGCACAGAATTTCATACAAATTCTAATGAGTCTAAGAAGACATTGTGGCTTAAGTGATGAAATTTTGCAAGCGAAGAAAAGAAATTTTGCAAGTGAAGAGGAATTTTTTTATAAACTCATCCCGCCCGTGTCTGACAATACAGCTTTCCAAAAATGCATTTACGACTTGAATACATCTTTATGGAAGTCATTTATAAAACGTAATTTATAAAATTATTTTTATTATTTCAAAAAAAAAAAAAAAAAAAAAAGAAAAACAATCAAATACAAAATTTTTTTAAGTTTGCGTATCATTCTATTTCACACTGTGTAAAAAAAAAAGTAGAAGGACAGTCGATTTTTGTAAATTATTTTCCATATTTTTACTTTCTTCTATATGTAATATAGAGAAAGTATTGGATTCGTGAAAATTCTCGACCTCCGTTTTTTGATGGATTTACACGTTTTGGGATGTCCTGAACACGAATTGATAGTTTTTAGAAAATGTCTGTCTGTCTGTGTGTGTGTGTGTATCACGAATTTTGTGTCCACTGTATCTCAAGAACCAATGAATGAAATTTAACCAAACTTGGTATTTAGTTGCACCCTGACATAAACTGGTGCTGATTAGATTTGGGGATCAATCGCTCAACAGGTGGCGCTGTGATCTCATTTTTTGTAAACCTTTAACACGGCAGTATAGGACAAAATTTCGTACAAATGTGCATAATGAGAGTTACTTTAAACTTGTGATTGTTAAATTAATATGAATTATTGATAACAGTAGTAGTTAACTAGGAGGGAAAATCGTGCATGTGGGGGGGGGGGGCATCGGTAAATTTTCAAGATGGGTATCTTTCGAAAGGTCTCGTCAATACTTCTAAAACGAATGGTTGAACTATAAATCTGTGATAATTTAAAACAAAGTTATCGATTTTTTTTTTTTAACGAAATTTAACCAAACTTGGTATTTAGTTGGTCCATGACATAAACTGGTGCTGATTACATTTGGGGATTAATCGCTCAACAGGTAGCGCTGTGATCGCATTTTTTCTAAAATTTTAACATGGCAGCATAGGACAAAATTTCGTATACATGTACATAAGGAGAGTTATTTTTAACTTGTGATTGTAAAATTAATATGAATTATTGATAATAGTAGTAGTTAACTAGGAAAACATTCTGTGCATGTGGGGGCAGCGCTTCTCTCCCCCTGGGAGGGGGATTTTCAAGATGGGTACCTTTCGAAAGGTCTCGTCAATACCTTTAAAACGAATGGTTGTACTATAAATCTGCGATAATTTAATAAAAAGTTATCGATTAACTATATATAGTTATTATAGTTAACTTTTAACGAAAAAAAACTTAGAAAAAAAAAAATCGTAATTTTTTCTTTTTTTCCTTTTTTTAAATATTGCTACTGATGAATTTATATGGGAAAATATGGAAGAAAGCCTTGTGGTGGCCACAAGATACTAGTTATCCTGGGTATTAGATTTGTATACAGTATTTTTTTTTAACAAAGACTTCTTTAATTTCACGTAAGAAGGAAATCTCTGTTACTAATGCTAAATAACATAGTGTAGAAAAACTAGTATGATTTCGAGAGTGTAAGAAAAGTAGAAGGACACTTTCCAAAATTTGTTATTTGGCGGACTGTGCACGAATAAAAGAGTGAATGCTGAGTTTTCTTTAATTGTTTTTGTTGAGGTAAACATATTTTGTTAAAAATTGCATTATTATTTTCTTTTCAGACTGCCTAGAAGAGTACCTGTAAATTATTTCCAAAACGGGCAAATTGTTACATATAAAATTAATAGTAAAGGTGTTAGATTGTTCGTATACTCCACGTCAGCTACGATATAGTTTTTAACTTTATCAGAAAGCCAGATAAAAATAGGAAAAGAAAGAAGATTGGTAGACCTAGAGAGTTAACACTTTACGATGGAAGAAAACTTGCTCATGAGTTTAAAAAGAGCAATGGATGTATCGCAAAGGTCGAAAATCAATCAGGACTTACTTATGTGTCAAGGCAAACAGTTTACAACTATATAACAAGATCCAGATAATTCATTTTCAAAAAGCGGAAGCATCATCCAAAGTGGAAAAAAGCACAGATTGATTACCGTTTATCATGGACCAAGGAAAACATGTCATGGACCTCGGATGGAACTTCTACAATATTTTTAGACGAGAAGAAGTTTAACTTAGACTATTTAGATGGCTACCAATAATATTGGCATTGTCTGAGTAAAGCAATAGAGTTTTATTCAACTTGAGAAAAGGGAAGGGGGGGGGGATGTTTTTTTAAGCAATTGGATATGGAAGAAGAACAAGGCTGGTCTTTTCAGTAGTAGGCAGAAACATACAGACTATATTGAAGTACTGAATTCTGAGCTTCTTCCTTATGGCTCTGAATTAGGTGGAGAAGAGTGGATGTTTTAACAAGATGAAGCCTCCATTCACACCGCCAACACAGTTAAAAATTGGTTCGCTGCAAATAATGTGCAGGTTTTAGAAAAGTCAACTAAAAGCCCTGAGCTTAACAAGGTGGAAAACATCTGGCTAATGCTTATTCGTCAAGTATATGCTGGTGGGAAAAGTCTGAATTCCTTTCTGAGCTTCGAAAAGCTTTGAATAGCTCATAGATTAATTTTTGCCAAACAGAAATCCAATCTTTGTATGATTCACTACCAAATATAGTATTCGAAGTCATAAAAGCCAATGAAAAGCAGGGCCTGATTACCCAAAAGGCTCAGGAAGCACAAGCTTTCCTTCTAAAATTTAAGAGGGGACCCCAAAATGACTAAAAACAGGTTCTTGGATTTTCTGTTTCATATTTTCACCATCAGATTGAATTTTTTCCGAGAAAGGTCGCCTAAAGCAAAGTAAAATACTCACTATTTCGGGAAAAATCGGTTATTTAACATCAAAAATCTGAATGTTCTTAATTAATAAGTTATACGATTTTAATGTTGTGTGTAGAAACCACCCAGGTATATGAATGAAAAAAAAAAAAAAAAAATCCGAAATGAAAGGGGGCCCAGAAATGATACTGAACTTCCCCTAGCTTCAAAGCTTAATCGGGCCCTGATGGAAAGAGTATTCCTTACGAATATTGCTTATATTTTATATTTCGTATTACTGTCCTTCTACTTTTTTTACAGAGTTTAAAAACGTAGAAACTATTTTTGTTGTCCTTAATAATTTATTTCTCAAAATAATGATAATAATACTGATATTTTCTTGTTAAATGAGCTGCAAAATGTTACACATAAAAATAATTTCATTAAAAATAAAAGATTCCCTTAAAAATATATATATATATATATATCTAGTGTCCTTCTACTTTTTAAACAGTGTAGATCAATGGTATTGCACAGATTTTTGTAAAATGAACATTAACATTAATGTATGCGACCAAACCAAAAACTTTCAATTTTTTACCCCCCCCCTCCCCCGCCTTATACAACATTTACAAACAGAAAAAGATAGCAATTCCGTTCTTAATATTAGAACCAACTAACCTCTCCTCTCCCCAACACTATTCTGGATTTTGTTTTAATGTAAATTAAAAAAGAAATAATTCATTCAAGACTAAAAGTAATTTAAACGTACAAAATTTTAGCAACTTAATAAACATACAATTTAAAATTAAACTAAGCTCACGCATCGTACTTCGTACTTATCCTAATCAAGAAAACTGATAACAGAAAAAGGTATTGCCGATGAAGTGAAAGGAAACAAAACGCGCGCGCAACTACTAGCATTCTTTTGACGTCAAGGGATTTTGAAGCAAATGATATGGTCGGTTTGTCAGGTAGGATTTTTCCAATCTTGAAGCTCGTTTGAAATATCCTTGAATTGTCAACTTTGCCCTGTCATGCCAAATCCAATTGAAAGCCAAGCTTGTTTCAAGTGACTGTGCTGTGTGGATATATTTGAGATAAGAATTTATTCAGGAAGAAAAATTTAGCGTCTCATTCAATTTTCGTTTCTTTTCATCCTTACTTTCCGTCACCCCTTCTCTTTTTATCCAAAGCAAATTTTTAGCTGATGTCCTTTAAGCCAAGTTTAATAAATGATAAAATATGAACGATCATTCTAAAGGAAATATGCAATTAAAGAGTTAAAAGAAAAAAACAAAAAACTGTTTTGCTGTAAAATATTAATAATTTCCAATAATCAAACTGTATATAACATTCGATTATATTGCGAGGAAAAAAAAAAAAAAGCACATTACAATTATAATAAATATCGAGTAGGGGTTGGTTGGGTTTACCGTCGCACTAGTACTGCGCTATGGGTAACTGGCGACGAATATCGAGTAGGAAAACAACAGGAAACATATTAAACGTCTATGTATGCTAGGATACCTCGCGAAATGTCTGTATTGCGAGTTGACCCGTTCATATAAATACTTTATTTTACTTTTATTTACTTTACACGTCGGTCGGTGCTAAGCACATTAAAACCTACAAAAGAGCTTCAGAGTTCGGTTATCAAATTTTGCTATGCCAACAGAGGGGAAGAAAGAAAGGAAAGCAGCAGTGAAAAGTCAGGTTGATTAATGTTCTCACATTTCATGATACTTCTAAATATGATTTATTTTACCATCATTGATGGAATTTTACACGATAGTGTTGAATATAATGAATTTAAAAACACTGAACAGTCTTCTGAGCTTTAAATAATATAAAAAAAAAACTATAAACTCTTAAAGTCATTTCATAAAAAACTAACTGATGTACTATGCGTAACTTTTGATTTTGACAGGAACAGCGGAATAAAAATAACCTGTAATTCCTGGCACAAGAATTTCTGAAACTTCTCTTTAATTATAAGGGACAGCGCGTAAGCACCCGAAGCAACCTCTTGGCGTGCAATGAGAAGTCTCTGCTCGAGGAAGCCTCCTTCATGATCAAGGCATGTCCCAGTGCCAGGTAAGTATGTTTATCTGGAACTGAGAAAAAAGGTATCTTAAGAAGATGCTCTGTACAAAAAACGGTGTCGAAAGACTTTTGGATATTTAGGTAGTTGAAGAAAAAAATTATTGTATCATAAATGCAGAGCTGCCAACCTAATCCGGCAAATTGTTAGTATCGCCCCTTTTTCTACACCACTTAATTTTTAGAGTATTTTTCTACTTAATTCATCATAGATATATTTGAAGAGAATTGCTCTAAAAATTAAGTGGTGTAGAAAAAAGGGCGTTTTTCAATGGGCGTTAACAATTTGCCGGATTAGGTTGGCAGCTCTGTAAATGTTACAAAACTTTAAAAAGTTTCTAAAACGGAAAATGGATCTTGGCTAAGAAATATTTTTCATAAAAATTATTTAATATTAAGATTTCCAAGTATTGTCATTGCCTGTATCAGACCTTGACATATCGCGACAACGTCATGTTTCAGATACGAAATTTTTTCCCTATATAAATTAGAAAGAGAAGAAACGTTCATACAAAGTGCTTCTGAGTTTGATAGGATACACATAAAATTTCGAATAAAATAATTTTAATCTACATTAATCTATAGTGTAAAATATTATACAATTCGAATTACAGGGTGGTCATAGATCACATTTTCTCCCTGATTCTTCCACCAATATTTTTCTTTCGGAATTTTTGATAGAATGTTTGTACCGTTAATTAAGTAAAAATTATCATATGAATATTATGGTGGAAGAATCCTGGTTGAACCCATTAAAATACATTTTAAAACGAACTTATATATTTTATCCCATTACTACTTTACGGTGGCCATTTTTTCCATTCAGTCGAATTAATTATATATATATATATATGGAATAAAATTAATCACTATACCTTCCACCTTCCCATCTAAAAAAAAAAATAAATAAATAAAATAAAAGGAAAATCTTTCAAATAAGTTATTTAGCATTAAAAAAAAAAAAAAAAAAAGTTGTTAATCAAAAAACGAATTTGTAAAAGAAATTTTATATGTTTGAATTTCTTACTTTTACAGAGCTGCCAACCTAATCTTGCAATTTGTTAGTTCCGCCTCTTTTCCTACACCACTTAATTTTTAGAGTAATTCTTTTCAAATGTAGTTTCGATGAATTTAGAGCACACATACTCTAAAAATTAAGTGGTGTAGGAAAAGGGGCGTTACTAACAATTTGCCGGATTAGGTTGGCGGCTCTGCTTTTATTTGTTAATTTAATAATATTGTTAATATTAAATATATGTATAAATGGCAAAATACATAATATACCTCAAAAAGAGCATTTGCTTTGTGTGATATTTATTACTAATAAAATAAAATTATTGACTTATTAATTCAAACTTTAGTTCACTTACAGAGAACTGCCAACCTAATCGTGCAAATTGTTAGTACCGCCCATTTTTCTACACTACTTAATTTTTAAAGTAATTCTCTTCAAATATGCAGGGTGATTCAACGATGATGGGAAAATTTTTGAGGGGAGGTAGGACACATCATTAGGACTCAGAATTGTATAGGAACGCATGTCCCCAAACTTCATTTTAACCCTTTACCTACCATGTGTGTTCTGGGGTTTTTAACAGAAAGCTCCGCCTACTGGCATTGCTTGTGAATGGTGTTCTATTTAACAAAAACTTTCTGTCTTTTACTGTTAATCTTACAAAATACATGATAAAAATGTTTTTTCCGAAAACTTCACCCTGATCGAATAAATGCTTATATTGTGAATAATTTTTTAGATGTACTGTAACACGCACGAAATGTAAAATTTACGCAGTAGGCGGAATTTCAAATACATCACAAAGTCATACTCAGCGTTCCCAACTTTTATAATTTATTCACAATCATTTCACAATCAGCCCCGCCTCTTTTTCATATAGGAAATTATGAAAAATAATTTTCTTCTTATTTAATCGTTGTCACATTTTCAAGAGAAATAGCTTACTAAATTTCTGGTGCGAAAAGAAGGCGAGGCTAAAAATGATTGTGAATAAATTATAAAAGTTGGGAAAGCTGGTCATACTGTTCAACCATCTCATTAATAACCGTACAAATGTTAACGCACCTTGAAACAATGGCATTTTTTTCATACAACTTTATTTTTAGAATAATTCTTTCAAATGTGGTTATGATTAAATAAGAATAAAATTACTGTAAAAAATGACTGATGTGAAAAAAAAAAAGCGGGTAGCAAAAGTTGTAAACACATGTCATTTTTGGAGCTGTTCGCCAATCCACACTTCAACGCTATCAAGAATGCATTACGGCTGATGGTCGCAATTTTGAATACTTATTGTAAATATTGAGGCAAAGAAGCACTTTGTTTTTACTATTTATTTTTATACGTTTTTACTTTCGGTTTTTGCAAGATGTTTTTTATTTCATATTTAATTTTTTGTGTTATGCCTATACAAAACATGTATGTTTAAGTAAACTGTTCTACCCCTTAATGTTTGTTCCATTATTGTAGAAATATTCGTATTTAAAACTCCATCTACGTTGTAACTTTTAAATTCTCTGTGTTACAGTATATCCAATAAATTTTCACAATATTAATATTTATTCAAGCAATGTGCATTATTTGGAAATAAAATTTTTATTATGTATGCCTTTTGTATGATAAGCAATTATACATAGAATCTCTCTGTTAAATAATACATCATTCAAGATTAACGGCAGTAGACAGAGCTTACTGGTAAAAAACACAGAAAACACATGGTCCGTAAAGGGTTAAAATGACGTTTGGGGACAAGGGTTCCTAAGCGATTCTGAGTCCTAATGATGTGTCCTACCTCCCCTCAAATTTTGTCTTATCATCGTTGAATCATCCTGTATATTTTAAGAGAATTACTCTAAAAAATAAGTGGTGTAGGTAAAAGGGCGGTACTAACAATTTGCCGGATTTGGTTGGCAGCTCTGTGAACATATCGCAAGCAGGAAACTTACTTTTATGTATTTTGCAGTTAAAAAAAAACGGGGGGGGGGGGGGATCTTACTTACTTTAACACATTGTTATTGGGCAGAAGTCATACTCTCTGCCTTTTTTTTTTTTTTTTTTTTTTTTTCAGAACATTCTCAAGGATGAGAAATTTTCTCCTTTATTGTTACCACAATTTTTATGCAATATCTATAACGTTTAATCACGACTAATTACTATAAATTACCATAAAGATTTCTGCATTATATTAGTGGTGGCAAGAAAGGCGAAAATTTCTCATTCCTGAAAAAGTGTCCTGGAAAAAGGGCGGGGAGTAAAACCCCTGTTTTGTGTTATTTTCCTATTTTGAAAAGTAAACCCAACTGTGTGTTCCTGGTTCCTCACGAAAACACGCCTCCTACACGTGTAAGTTTATGTTGAAATTTACTGGCATGTGGCATGTAATGTGTTAGTACTTCATATTCATTAACTTAATGTGTAATCGAACAAAGTAGTTGAATCTTAAATTCGTCTGTATATTTTAAAAAATACTATATTAAATGCTTGTAATTGGACTCACAAATAAAATCTTTCATGTCATCCTCATGCATTTCTAAATGAAATCAAACGTCTTACTTTGTTTAATATCCCCCCCCCCCCTTTTTTTTTTTTTCCCTTTTTCTTTACTTTCGTAAATCATCATTGAAGGCACAGAATGTACACCTCAAAAATAATCGCAAACTAAAACATTCTCAATATTTCAAATAAATTAACAAGTAAAATTCACGGAAGCCCCGGCAGGAATGGGTAAGGAGGTGGGGAGTATCACTCTGCCCCAGATTTTTAAAACACATTTAAATTTTCTTTATCAATTTAGAAAAAAAAAAAGAGTACAAAGTTATTTTAAATAATTGAATATTACGACATAAATATTATGGTTTATGAAAGTATAGTATTCTCCCTCCCAATCTGCCTACAGCGAAATTGTTTACAGATTAATATTAAACATGTTATACTAGAAGTCTTATCCTTCCCATAATTTTTTTCTGACAACGCCTATGATAAAATTGTTGTCCTTCTCTTTTTCTTTATTTTGGAAATATTTACAAATCTTTATTAAGGTCTATTCTTTGCTTGCTTATTTCGTTGTAATTAGGGTGCCTAAATAAAGGATAGTAATGTAGGTACCAGACACCTTAGTTGTAATCTAATTATTTTTTAAAAAGTGTCTAATGATGTAAAAAAGTAATAAATACTATTTGAAATTTCATTATTTTCCATCATATATATGATAAATCATTTAGAAATATTATTAAATTTAAATTTAATAGAGTGCTTTAAAGAGAAAAATAGGTTCGAAAATTTTCGGTACATAATCATTATGAAATGGTAAACTACATTATCTTTAAAAACTTGAAAATATTTCTTTTACATAAAATTGCAGTCGTTCATGGAAGGACGTATAAATGGTGGATACTTTGCTGTATTTAGTTAAAATTTGATATTAATTAGGGCTAGTTAAATTCTGGCATGCAACCGCCTTGCAAGCACTGCTGCCAGACTTTGCGACTTTTTTATTCGACATCGACAATCACCAATAATTTTCAGAAGTGATATTTCATCTATGTAATAGACAATTATTCGTGTAACATATATATCCAATGTCGCTTCTCAAAATTATTGGTGTCTATTGAAAAAAAAGTTGCAAAGTCTGGCAACATTGCTTGCAAGTCGTGTTGCTGTGCCTTTTATTTATTTTTTTTTTAATATAAATTTAGAATAGAGGTTATGTATTAGCTTTTCAAGTTGTAGAACTTTAGTGAATTTCATGAGTGAGATGACATTTACGAATCACTACGGAGATTTAACTTCGTTAAAATTTGGCCATAGGATGATAATACTACGCTTCAATATTCGAATTTTACGTTGTTTTCCGATCATTAAATATATTAAAATGATATTGTAGAAAGTTTTGCAATGGACACAGTGTAGTAAATAGAGCTGAGAAATCAAACTCCTGTTCAATATGTATCACATGTCATTTAAAAAATTTCTAGTTAAATACTTAAAAAAGAAAAAAGTATGTGAAATCAATAATATCGTTAATAAAAATATCGAAGTATCACGTACTAATAGAATAAAATAATATATATATATATATATATATATATACACTGGTGGACAAAATTAAAGTAACAACCTGTTTTCTCGTTTTTTGCTTTTGCACATATTTTTTAAACAAATAAACATATGAACATAAAATTTGGATGGCCTGAGATGGCATTAGAGATAGGTGAAGACGCACACGAATCAATATTTTAGATTACAACCAAATCTTTCTACCTGTAGTCACTTTTCTGTTTCTTATTTTTTGTCCTTTTTTTCGTATGGGAATAGCTTTTTAAAAAATATACATACAAACAGGAAAATTGAATAAGATGTTCATTATAAAACTATTTATCGACATTTTTATTATTCTGGTGATGCTCATAGTTTACAAATTATTAATTATATTTTTTTAAAAAGTCCATTATAAAAGTAAAAGAAAAGTTAATACAGAAACAAAAATCGATATTTAGTTTAACGTTTCAAGGCATGTGCGTCTTTACCTATCTCTAATGCATCCTTTACATCACTTTTCATTAAGTGTTCTTTCCTAAAATTATTGAAATTTTTCATTTTTTCCAAAGCTTACTTTTGAGAGAGAAATTAATATTCATTAGCTTAAAAATTATTCTGATGCTAAAGTTACATAAAATTCGATAAATAATATGATAACGAACAGGCCATCCGAATTTTACGTTCATATGTTTATTTGTTTAAAAATTATGTGCAAAAGAAGAAAACGATTATCAAGGTTGTTGCTTCAATTTTGTCCACCAGTGCATATTTATAACAATAAGAATTATAACGAAAAATAAACAGATGATTACTTTGCCACAACTAGGTAGACTCCATGGGGAGAGACGAAGAATGATTAAATTACGCTACGGCTCGTAAGCGATATTTTTTCTACCAAACTGGGTTTTGGTTGAAAAATTCGAACTCTTCTTAGTCGAATATCAACAACAAACAATTTACAGATATCGTTGTTTTTTGGTATTAATCCTTTATTTTAGCTATACTTTTGAGCACAGAGCTTTAAAGCCATCAAAAGTACTTTTAAATGTGAATTTTTGTTAAAAATGTTTTCAAACCAATCATAAACTGACTATTGACGCCTGTCTTCTTGTAGGCTCTCTAGCAACAACAACCCACAAAAGCCTATCACTTTAAAATAATTCCGATGAGAATACAAAACTTAAACAAACATTGCAAGAAGGAGGTTTTTAATGATTGTAATCAAAAGATTCGAATTAACAATTACAAAACGAACCAAAAAAAAAAAAAAAAAAAAAATGGGTAAAGCTTAATTTTGAGGAACAGGACACAAATAAATGAACAAAAATAAAGAAAGAAAGAAATAAAATAAAATAAATTGCTCAGAATGTAGAGGCAATTAGTCAGGGAATCACCACCTCTACATTGAGTAAAACAATATTTTTAGGACTTCAAAAGCCTTTTTAAATGATTATCCACCCGTAAAATTCTCGTGGGACGACTTTCTGGTTCTCCAGCTCAGTTTCAACGCTTTACTTTTGCTCTTACATTTCTATCTTCTCTTATTCTTATCTTGTCATCTATACATGCGATTCTTATAGTTTAAACATTTACAGAATGCCCAGAAGTAGCGTAACGTCAACTCATTCTAAATTTTTCAACGTTAGCGTCAATTGATCGTGTCAATTTTTCTGAAATCTTCTTTTCCGTTAAGGTTATCTGTTTTTGCTTCTCATCAATGAAGCGTTTTCTTTTTTTTTTCTTTTTGTCTTCTATTAACTAAAAAACTTTTATTTTTCCTCTGTTCAACTCTCAGAATTGTTTAAAGAAACAGATCGAGGGAACTTACAGAAAAAAGTTTTTTGTGATTAAATGAAAGTCAACGAAGCTTGTACAGTTGCTTACTACGTTAATTGATTGTGTCAGATTTGAAATTTTAAACGGTTGTTATTGTAACAGCCTAAAAATCAACAAATTTTAATGGAAATCACACTAAAAGTTGATTTTTGGACCGTTACCATGGCCAGTCTCATGTCCTGTGAAAAAATAATTAATTTTTTATGACAATTTTTTTGCAGAAAGAATTGATCTCTTCATTGTTTTTTATGACGGAAGAAAAGGATTTTGAAGAGAACAATTTAAAAATAATAATTGAGAAAAATGGAACACGTGAGTTTCCTGCGGACAGGATTTTTGAGGATCGTGAATAGTCTGGTAGTGTTTATGGTGGTCAGAATTGTTCGAAGAAATGCATTAACAACCCCAGCAAGCGGAGTAATTCCGTGGGAGTAATCAAGCAATTATTGTACGGACTATAGCATAGATGCCAATATTTTAATTTATTCCGGAGTATTTTTAGCCCCGCCTTTATTTCGTACCACTTTATTTATAGAATTTTTTTTTTTTTTCTAATATATAACTTGGATAAAATAAAGAAAAATTATCCTCCTAAAATAAGTGGTATGAAAAAAAAGGCGTTTCTAAAAATACTCCGGAATAATTTAAAATGTTGACATCTATGGCTATAGGTGTCTGGCAAAAAAAATAGGGCCACACTCAGTGTTGCCAGTCTTTGCGATTTTTTTTTTTTTTTTTTTTAATTGTTACCAATAATTTTGAGTAGTGATATTTAATATATATAATAGATTAATCGAATCGAAGAATCGTCTATTATATATATCAAATATCATTTCTCAAAATTATTAATGACTATTGAATAAAAAAGTCGCAAAATCTGGCAACACTAGCTACACTGAGCGGGACTTTGCTACAATTAGAATTTTCAGGGGTCGTGAATCAGCTGGTCGCCGACAGTGTTGCCAGATTTGGGGACTTTTCGTATTTAATATCCACCACTAAATTTTAATTGTATCAGTTGACTAATCATTTCAATGATTAATCGTCTATCATGTATACATACTTGCCAAACACCTCATTAATAACCGTACAATTGTTAACGCCCCTTTTCTCACACCACTATATTTTTAGAGTAATTCTTTCCAAATGTTGTTGCGATTAAATAAGACTAAAATTACTCTAAAGAATTATTGGTGTGAAAAAAAAGGCGGGTACTAAAAATTGTACAGTTCATAATGAGATGGTTGGTAAGTATGTGTATATCAAATATTACTTCACAAACTTATTGGTGGTGATTCAATAAAAAATTCCCGAGTCTGGCAATGTTGTCGCCGAAGGTGGCTAGTATCACATATGGAAAAAAAAAAAAAATGTGAATTTTCCTTTTTTACTTCAGGTGTAAGCAAAACTGGACTGGGCCAATGAAAATTCCTTTTGCGGATTTGAATCGATGGAAATTGCTTTGTGGTGTTCGAGTCAATTTGATCTCAAAAATCAACTGTCGGAAAAAGAAAATCGAGAAAGCTTTATAATTTTTTTAATTTTACAAAATAAACATGTGTAAATTAGGAAAAAAAGGGACAGTAAATTATGAATAAAAGAGCAGAGTTGCCAATTTTTTTTTATATTATTCTGGAACATTTCTAGTCCAGCCTTTACTTCAATTATTTATTAAATAATTTTCTCCACGAACTAGAGATGAGATAAACATTTCAGTAATAGGTTACTTCATTTGGAGAAAATAATTATTTTCTCTTATCACAGAGAGTTTCTTGCAGCTGGTAATAGTTATTTTTTTACAGTGTACTGCCTATGGTAATATATTCCAATATCCTATTATTTTTGTAACCTATTACTATTTAACTGAAATGCGGCTTCAAGACATGCATTATATACACGTGTCGTACATAGTGCACACGATTTATATTTTTGAATAACAACACTTTCGAATAGCAATCTTCACTTAATGCAATCGCATTTTCTTTTCTTTTAAAAACAAAACTGCTATCATAAAATATTAATAGTAAAAGATATAGTCCATGAAACATTCGCCCGGAAAGAGTACGCATATGTGAAAACAGAATATTGCAAATAATATTGAGTAACATCCATCCATTTCCTGTAACAAAGAATACCAATATATATAAACTATATTATTTTTAAAATGCTATCCAGTTGTTTAAAAAAAGTGTTTTATTAAAAAAGATTACAACATCCCAAATCGTAAACTGCCAAATAATTTATTACATGAAAAATAAATAAATAAAAATAAAATAAATAAAAATAAAGCTAGAGCTATGCTGTAATAACTATTTCATAACAATTGTGTTATAATTGATTTTTAGAAATATTATTCAATGAAAGATATTAATTTACCATGTTATTAAGTGCATCGTTTAGAAAAAGAAAACTTATCTAGAGCATTTAAAACATAATTTCACGATAAAAACATATGTATACATTTTATATAGAATTAAAACTTTAGTATCTGAAAAGTAAAATAAATTTATTTGATTAAACAGCAACCACTATTCAAAAATAACAATTTTTTAATATTTTTAGTTTTAATGCGTAAAGGCGCTTTGAAATTAAATTTCCGGCTTTCAGGGATGGAACACGGGCGCAGAATTCATACCGGAATCCGTTTAAGAAATTTCTCTACCTATAATATCGTTGATTTAAGAAGTAGAAAATTTTCTTAATTGAGAGTGGTATGAATTCTGCGCCCGTGTTCCATCCCTGGGCTTTAAAAAAGAGTCCCTCACAAGATACTGATATATTGTTTTTCAGCAAAAAAAGAAAAAAAAAAAAAATCCAAATTGACGACCGATTTTTTTTTTTTTTTTTTTTTTTTTTTTTTTTCTCAATCATACTTAACAAATGCACAATGGGATAAATTCGGAACAATTGTTATAAAATTTAAATTTTGTTCACAAAGATCGCATAATGCGATTTTCCCAATCGGATCTTGTACGGTCATATACGACCATAAATAATTAATAATTTTACTCATCATAAAAAAAGACTTTGTTAAAAATATCAGATAAAGAAATTAACTGATTAAAATAAATTAGAAAATGAAAAGCAAAATACAATTACGCATCCTCTTATCGAATTAATCGCCGCATAAAAACACATGGAAAAGTAAAATATTCTCAAGCACATTTGCTTGCGTCACACGCTATTATGTAATTTGAATCCCAGCTGCTGTCATCAATTTCAAATAAACATTCTACCAGACCAGCCACCAGCGAGATCTAGTGCGACATTAATTAAAAAACGCCCCAATCTGTAAACATAAACAAAAATACCGCACTCATACCCTCTCGCATGCGTTTCTGTCAAACAAGAGAATTTCTGTAATTATTATTACCCAAACGATTTTATTATCCCATGAAAAATAATCAACACCAAACAATAATTTCTAAACTAATATCAAGGGTGTTTAATATTAGCACGATATTATTTGTCCTTGACGTTAAAACTATCTTGTCTATAAAAAATATTTAGATTATTATATTTCACAAAGAATATTCCGTAATACATTCAAGAAAATATTAGAGCTCAGTTGTAATATTTTTTAACGTACTGAATGAACATCGAAAGAGATTACTGTCTTATAATATTAGTATCACTGAATGGCAGAGCTGTAGCAAACCGTATGTATTCATTACTAAGATACGGGTATTCTTTCAGACTTAAAGTAACAAATCGGTACTTTGGAATTTATCTCGTTACTCGTTACTTCAGTATTTCATTACTGCATGGATTACTATATCCTGCGGCGCAGGGATCTTATCGTCCACATGCCGCAGAGTAAAGTTAAAACATCTGTGTGGGAAGTTTGATGTGAGCCTTATTCGTTACTCGTTACTTCTTCTTTACCCGTATGTGTAGTATGATGCTGTATCTAACATACGGATGTGGGGATTGTTAGATGCGAAAAGATGGGTGTTTTATTCATTACTACTTCGTTACCCGTATGATGCGATTCGGACTGTTTAGTTTCGTATGATTTGGATTTCGGTAGTAGTCGGCGTTCATAATGGTATTTTTGTATTTTGTAAATTCGTTATATAAAATAAATAATTCAAACTTTTTACTCGTATGATAATGTATTATTATATGAGTTTTGTCGCCAGAAATTCCTCGTCTATTTCGCGTGCAGAAATAAAATTGATAGTATTATTTTTTTAGTAGGATATTTTTAGTAATATATTAAAGTGCTAATAGGCTACAATGCGATAATATTATTACTTATTATGTTACATGAAAAAACGCCCATCTCTACCACGAACGCTACGCAAAAAAAAAAAAAAAAAAAAAAAAAAAGGTATGAAAAGAAGGCAGAACTAACAGTGATAAGGAATAAATTATAAAAGTTGCAGTGCAGAGTGGCTAAAGACCCAGTGACCCCCGGCCCCCCTGATTCTTCCCCCAGTATGTATATACGATAATTTTTTTACTTAATTGACCATTCAAATTTACTATTTAAAATTTCGAAAGAACAAATGCTGGTTGGAGAATCAAGTAAAAAATATAGTCTTTCATCACCTTCATTTGGCAATTCTGAAAGTGAACAAAACTTAAACTCAAAAGATATTTGAAATATATGACATTATATTCAACAAAAAAGAATCGTATTTTCTATGTTTTCGACATGAATTTCCTTCAATCCATCATTTTCACAAATTACCTCACATCCCACATTAATGCATTGACATCTTTATTTAAATATACCACTGTTTGCTGTGAAATCAGATTTAATTTCTGATTGATTTCGGAACATTGTCAGTACCAGAGTTCCCAATTTTTATGATTTATTCACGAGCATTTTAAGCCCCGCCTTCTTTTTCGCACCAGAAATTTTGTAGATTATTTCTCTTTAATATGTTACAATGATTAAATAAGAAGAAAATTATTTTTCAAAATTTCCGGTATGAAAAAGAGTCGGGGCTAAAAATGCTCGTGAATAAATTGTAAAAGTTGGGAACTCTGGTCAGTATTCACCCATTTTTATGCCGCATTTTTTGAAGAGAATTTTTGAGATTTTGGTTGAGAGAACTTCCGTCTCGTCTGCTACTATCTATATAGGAAATTTTTACTTTTGTTTTAAATCGGAAGTTCGAAGTACAAGCAGCGTCTGCTAGAAAGGAAATAATATATGAAAATAGGCTCCGCCTACAAACATAGTGAATATGCAACGAGTGTTTGCAGCTTGAACTCATCATCCGGTTTATACGCGATAGCAACTTTATGCGACTACAGCTTGTCTTTAGTTGCGGATGCGTTAATCACTACGCATATACTATCCGAACTTGTCACATTTTGTTTTAATTCTAAAGTCACTAATTGTACTATATACATTTGACTACAATTTCCTTAAAATAGCAAAATTGTTCGTAAACTTAATAGTAAATAAAAGGTATTATGTATTGGGAGTAAGTCTGATTGACTGCATTAGGATCCTATGTCTGAGGGGGAATGTCCTCCGTGGGGGGTCTTTCTAGGGGTCCCAATCCATATTTACGCAAGTTTTGGAGAAAATTCGAACGGCTAGGCCGACGAGCGATGGGGTCGAAAAAAGCATCTCACGTCTATCAGCTTGGAGGACAGAACGTCTCGCCCGCTGATGGGCCTGTATATAAAAGAATAATACACATCAAAGAACTTCTACTTAACTCTTAAATTTTTCTAATATTCTTTAAATTCAATTAAAAAAAAAAAAAAAAAAAAAAAGAAAAGAAAAGAAAACAGAGAAAGAAATTTTGTCCCTATCTTATTTGTTATAATATTTGAAACAAAGGTACTCACATGCTAGGTTCAAAAGTTTTCCTTAAGATTGCCCTGCACATCAGTAGAATTCACTCTTTCCCTTCCCATGTAATCCTAAGGGATTTTTGTTGCTTTGAACTATAAAGATATATCATTTAAAAATGAAGTTTTTACAAATTCCACTTTTTGTACATATCGCTTCTCTATTTATATTAGAGAAGAAATTTTAAATATATATGTATGTAAATGTTTTATTACTTCATTAACTAAACACTAGGCTCTAAATTAAGTAAAAAATAACTATTTAAATTTACTTATTTTTTAAACTGCTTACTAAGGTAAAAAGCAACATGCTGAAGAATAGAATTTAAAAAACAACCTCTTTTAATGAGATAACCCAATAATATGAAGCAACAAAATCCCCACAGGTTTATTCTATCAGTGAATAGATTTACTTGGCTATAGCCTGGGTGGAACACTCCCGTAAGGTTAATGCGGAGCAGTGATCTCACTCGTAAATTTACAATTTCCCTTCACAATTGCCATAATTTCCCTCTTTTTCCGTTTTTTTTTTTAATCTCCATTTTCCCTCATTTTTTCCCAATTACCTGCTATTAAAGAGAGTACTAGTAAAATTAGTCACCTAATGGAAGAGCACTGTACTTCCAAAAAACTTAATGATTTTTGTTAAAGTTAATTATAATAACTTTTTTTTTTCAAAATTTTGAAAGATAAGGACAATTTAGATGAATTTTAAAAATCTAAGTGGTGGCCATGAACTCTTCCCCTTGCCTGTATCTGCTGGTACACATGTATATAAAGGACAAATAATAACAGAGTTGAATTCAACAGCAAGAAAATCAGCGCAATTCCATTAATTATAGCTACTTTAATTTTAGGCTATTACATGGAAAAACTAGTTGGCATGTAATAAATAGTCATACCACTACATTCATTTTAAGAGAAATAAAGTTTACCGATCACCCGGCATGGTCACAGAATGATATACCCCTACCTCAAGACTGCCAAGCTCCACTTCGATACATTTACCTTACAATAACTTTTTGTTTAACTTTATCAGGGTCTGATTTATATTTCAGTTTTCAATATTCTCATAGCCCTCCATATTGTTTCTAATCCAAAAAGTCCCCATAATGGAAGTCTATGTGAAATATTGCACTATTCTTCAGTGTTAAAATAATATTACATTTTCTATAAATTATGAAGTTTTTATATTAGAATGTTGAAAACTAGTAAAATTTTTACCAATTTGAAAAGTTATATTTTAAAACTGGGCTGATCTCTCTGCAATCATTTGTTCTTGAGATATCGTGTGCACAGACTAACACAATCCCGTACAACGCGTAAGACAAATTTAACATTTTCACACAGTTAATCAAATATTTCATTCCTCCAAGTAGTAAATGACTCATACTTTTTCTTCTTAAATACAGTTTATGAATAAAAAAATTTTAATAGTTTATTTTTAATAAATATGAAATAGTTTATTATGTTACTTTATGCACTAGAATTTAAATAGCTTGAGTCATATGAATCCTACAATATTCAGTTAGAAAAATATAGGTAGCAAGACAAAATAGTAATAGTAATAATGATAATAACAATAGCGATTATTATAATAATAATAAAAAAAATGTTTAACATTTAAGAAAAAATAATTCAGCTATCTTTGTTGGGTATATTTTTATGTTATACAGTAAAGACAGCATGAAAATGTTTCTATAATGTGTTACATTTAATTTGAGGCATACAAACCTACAATATATAATTTACAAAATTATAGATAACAAGATTTAAACAAAAGTCTGGGAAAGGGTATTTAATATTCAGTAAAAGTGAGATACTGTTCAAAAGCATTCCTATTTTGAGTAATAAGTCACGCCTTTATACATTTTCTGAAACATCAAATTGTTTAACAAATTCATGATTAAATAACTGAAAATTTTCATCAACAATCGAAATGGTAAATTTCATTCGTTTATATATGCTAGCGTCTCATAAAGAGTCAAACAAAATAAAATTAATAAAAAAGAAACATTTTTAAAAATAAAGTATTGTTTCAGAAAAAGCTAGAGGGTGGGGTTAATTATTGTTCTGGAATGCCATCAAAATTTCCCGCCAGCAATGTGTTAATTTTACAAAAATAGGTAAATTTGTATCGTAACCATCGAAACCTTACTTGGAAAACAATAAAAAACAAAACAATAAAATAAAGTAAATTTTTTCAATATTGGACTGAATTTGCATAGATTAGTCTGATAATGTATGTCCTACATAATGCAATTTCGTATTGCCCAGAATGAATATCCCGCTTTATACAGTAGTCTACTGTACTTGAATTCTTAATTATGAAAAGTGTAAGGTCAGTATCTATATCTTTAAAAGTAATAAGGCATATTACTTTGTTTTAAATTCTTTATCCATAATAAATGTGAATTTTACGCCGTGATTAGAATTAATCGAAAATAAATAATATTTCGTTTTGTTTCAATAATAAATTTTAATAAACAACAACAACAAAAAAAAAAAAAAAATCTGTTTTCCACTGTTTAATTCTGTATTAAAAAAAACATTTAATAAAAATTTAATATTTTATTATGCTACATCTTGCGATAAAATTTAAATAATATAAATCGTACGAACGACACAGTAAACAATAGCAAAAATGTCACAAAAGATTAAAACAGAAAATTCATTGCAAAATTCGTATAAAAAATTATTAAATAATAATAACAATAATAATTAAAAAAAAAAAAAGAAAGAAAGAAAGAAAGAAAAAGAAACGATTATCGACTGCCTGTTTCAAACAATAAGCCTCGCCTTACCACGTTTTCTAAAACATAACATTTAACTTGAGGTGTACGAACCCTACTCTATTCAAGTACAAAAAAGGACAACAGGGTTAAAATAGAATTTTAGCAGTGAGAAACTAGGAAAAGTTATTAACACGTTCAGCGCCATGTCAGCCATAGGTGACTGACACATAACTTTCCGTTTAGGCCACGTCAGCCACCGGTGGCTGACAGTATGAAATATGATATATAACTAAAAAAAAATACATAGTTTTAAGTAATTACTGACAATTTATTTAAAATTTACTTAATTTTTATTTATTGTAGGATTATATCATTAAGGCATTTTAATGAATTTTATTGAAACACGGTAAACATAACACGCTTCTAAGCAGAGCGTGGCCTTAAAGGGATTTTCTTAGGAATTTGCGTGGCACTCAACGTGTGAAATATTTAAAAAGAAAGACAACATATGAGAATCGGGTATGTTCCCATCTTGTTACGTAAGCCACGCCTTTACACATTTTTCTAATCCTTTACATTATAAAACAAAATGATTCTACATATTCACAATTAAACATTTAAGTTTTGTCTTCAGCAACCGATGTAGTAAACGCTATTGAGGTTCATGCATACCAGCGTCGCCTACAAAGTCAAATTCAAATATGCAAAATAGTTTTTTTTTTTTTTTTCTTTTAATGATATAAAAGCGGGGCTTGTTTTCTTTTGGAATTATTTCACAATCTCTTGCCTGCATTGTGATAATTTTACAAAATTAAGCCAATTTGTATAATAAACATCGAAATGTTGCTTAGAAAACTATAAGAATAACATAAAGGTAAATTAAAATAGTTTACTGCAAGGTTATACACAAATATTTGCTTACAGATGATACAGATTATAACAAGTGACGGCCCCTTACAGCAATAAAAAATGAAATATCACTGTAACTCGAAAAATAATATTCGGAACGAGCTGTAAATTTGGAAACCCATGTTTTTGATGATGCCTGTTCTACTCGTGGAAAAATTAATATAGGCCATAATTCATAATTTTTTCGAATATGAATTTATTAATAATTTTCATAATTCAAAAAATGTTTTTCAATCAAAAAAATGCATGGAATAGGTTTGGGTCACTTCATTCTAACGTATAAAAAAAAGAAAAAATTAATATAATTTTTTAGGTAGATATGAATCAATGCTTGCCATATTCATTTAACACTAGCATCCCCATACTTTTTCGACTTATAGCTCTATGGAAAATTGAGCGAAATATACAAACTATACCATTTTCCGTGATGATTTGATTCAAATAATTTTTAAAAAATATGAAAAAAGGGGTGTTACCATTGAAAAAAATGAAGTTGATGCCAGTTTTATTATGTAGATGGCCCCTTAAGCAAAATCTAACTACACCAATATAAACTAGACGTTATTACAAATCTATTCGCACGAACAACATATTTCTACGGTAATTTACGGCGAAATTAGGTGGAGGGGGTGTCTTCTTTTTTTTTTCTTTCTTTCTTTTTTTTTTTTTTTTTGACTGTACATAGAGATATAGGGTCTGTCATTTGTTTAGAAATATAGAAGGGAACGAAGCAAGAAATTGTGCTTTCTACGAGAATAAGTAAATTGGCAGCTTTCTGTCCTGCAGGATTCGAAACTAACCTGTTCCGCGAAATTCGATGCCTTGTATTGTTAAAAAATGAAGAAATAAATAAATAAGAAAGAAAACATTTTTTAACAGTAGAAGCTTTTTATTATGGAGCCCTAAATAGCATAAAATAAAAATTTATTCTTGCAAAGACATGCTTACGAGGGTTGCTATTTATATTTCTGGCCTAATAATGAAAAAACAAATATGTAGGATCGAAATTGGTATTATTGTTTTTCAAAATATTCTCCATGATGATCAATACACTTTTGCATGCGTTTGAACCAATTTTCAAAGCACTTTTTCCAGTCCGATTGAGGTAACTCCAAAACATGCGTTTTGAATGCATCAACCGCTTCTTCGGGGGTCGAAAATCGTTGTCCACGTAATTTATTTTTGATGTGTGGGAATAAGAAGAAGTCATTGGGTGCCAAATCAGGGCTGTACGGCGGATGACCCATCAGTTCGATCTTTCGCTCAGTCAGAAATGCATTTGTTTGAGTCGATGTGTGAGAGCTCGCATTGTCATGATGAAGAATGATTCGCCTGTTCTTCTGCTTTTTTCGAATTTCTCCGATGACTTCTGGCAAACAAATGGTCGTGTACCATTCAGAATTGACCGTCCTGCGTTGCTCTAACGCCACTGTTGCCACATGACCGTTAATGCCGAATAAACAGGCAATCATTTGTTTCGATGTGCTTCTTCCTCGAACAACTTTTGTTGGTTTTGCCTCGCCTTGGAAGACTCATACAGTTGATTGCTGTTTTGTTTCCGGCTCATATGCATAGATCCATGATTCGTCACCTGTGTAGATGTTATACACAGCCTTTGATGTACCTTGAACGTATTTTTCCAACATTTCCTTGCACCAATCGACACGAGCCTTTTTTTGAGCGTTTGTCAGATTATGCGGGATCCAACGCGAACAAATTTTTTTTACGCTCAAATGTTCATGCAATATTTTATTGATGCTAGTCATACTAATGTCCAAAGACGCCTCAATCTCACGGTATGTCACATGACGATCTTGCTTTATCAGTTCACGCACAGCGTCGATCTTTTCTGGCACAACAACGGATTTTGGACGACCTGCACGGGATTCGTCCTGGATCGAACATCGACCACGATTAAATTCGTTATACCAATTTTTTACAGTGCTGTAGGATGGCGCTTTATCGCTGTATAAAGAATTAAGTTCATCGAACACTCTTGTCTTGACAATCCACGTCGAAAGTTATGAAAAATAATCGCACGAAAATTTTCACGATTCAATTCCATTTTTTGAAAGAGAAGAACTTTTAAATTTACTGTCAACAACACAAATAAAGCTATAATGGTAAATCGTCTGCTGAATTTACGTTTAAAAATATCAAACTTTCGATTAAAATCGTCTGCGGTCGCCTAGCAACACTTACTGTTGCCAAGGCCAGAAATATAAATAGCAACCCTCGTAAAATAAAATAAGAGTTTCAACACTAAGAAAATTTTACAGAAAAATATAGATATTTCTCTTTTACAAAAAATGAAATTTTTCTATTCCAAACATTTTAAAAAGCTGCTGTAAAATTTTCTTAGCGTTGATCTTTTATGTTTTTAAGCATGTCTTTCCAAGAATAAATTTTTATTTTATGCATTTTAGGGCACTCCAATAAAAAGCGTCTACTCTTAAAAAATGTTTTTTTTTTTTTCTTTCTTTTTTTTTAACTTAAATTTTTATATGATTTTTGTTACAAAACAGAGACTTTCTTAAAAAAAAATTCTTGTGTAACCACTGGAAAATTTTCTTTTATCTGCAAAAATTAAGACATCAGCCCTTGGATTATTGAAGACACCATCACGCTGTCCGCATGAGGCTCTAACCAAAAGTCAAAAACAGTCAAGAAAAACGCACACCATGCTATAAAAATCTGGAAAATAGTTATCAGAAACTAATGACTAAGAATACTGCTCTCGAATGCTTTTAAAAATATTTTGAATATTTGAAAATTTTCATCTCTTGTAAAAGTAAAATGTCTATATATAGTCTGAAAATTTCCTTGTTATTGAAAGTTTTGTTTTTCTATAGCATGTTTCTGCAAGAGTAAATTTTTATTTTATGCTTCCACAATAAAAAGCTTCTACTGCTAAAAAATGTTTTTTTAACTTAAATTTTTATTTTGTGCTTTTTAGTTACAAAACAAATCTTTCTTAAAAATAAATAAATAAATAAACTAATATATATATATATATATATATATATTTTAGGATAATATGTAGCCACTGGAAAATGTTCTTTTATCAATTGACACCATTTCTTTTATCTGCAAAAATTAACACATCAGCCGTTGGATGAGTGAGGCTGTAACTAAAGTCGAAAAATCATATAACATCCGATACAGAAAATACTGTACAGAAACCAGTGTTGCCAGATCTGGTGGATTCTTTATTCATTAATCACCAATAATTTTTAATTGTAACGTTTGCCTAATCACTTTAAAGATTGATACTCTATTATTTAAATCAAATCACTTTTCAAAATTATTGGTGATCATTGAATAAAAAATCCGCCAGATCTGGCAACACTGACAGAAACTAATGACTAAGAATATTGCTCTCGAATGCTTTTTAAAATATTTCGAATATTTAAAATTTTTCATCTCTTGCAAAAGTAAAATATCTATCTATCTATATATATATATTTAAATTTTATTTTTATTGAAACTTTTATTTTTTATAGCATGTCTCTGCAAGAATAAAGTTTTATTTGATGCTTTTGAGGGCTCCACAATATAAACATTCAAGTGTTAATCTTTTTGCGCATTTTAGTAACTAAAGAAAAGTAAAAAAAAAAAAAAAATAATCAAATCAAAATGTCTTAGACTTTCTGTGTAGACAAAGATATATATATATATATATATATACAGTGAAACCCCGATCTACCGTTCCCGCATCCATCGTTTTCCGCATTGATCGTTTTATTTCTATGGTCCCCGTACAAATTGCGTTTAAATAATGTTAACCAAACCCGCATGTATCGTGCTTCAAAAAGTCGTTTTCCCACATTCATCGTTGTAATTTTTTTTTTTTTTTTTTTTCCTGACAATGTAAGAATTTTCTCCTGAAGGTCAAGCGTTTCGGTATGGCATATAATCTGTAATTACTTCTTTCATCCTAAAATTAATCTTTTCATCATTTCCATGGAGTATCAAAACCGTGATGCCATGTCTCCGAATCACCTATTCGTTTTGTAATTTCAGCATGATAAGAAGTAACCTCTTTAGTAATCCAGAAAATTATTTCGTGAAATGCAGTTATGTGCGAAAAAATGATGAAGAATACCAAACAGAAAGGCAAGAAAACGATGATGATGATGATGATGATGATGATGATGATGATAAGGATAATGCAGATAAAGAGTGTTTGCGTGTAGCAGAGGATGCGTCTGGTACAATATTTAGTGATAATATTTGCATTAATCAAGATGTTTCGACATGCGGAATCCTAAAGTATAGAAGAAATGTGCGATTTCAAAAAATGAAAATTATGGCGAAGAAACAGAGGATAATATTCACGCCGCTGACTAACAAGGGAAGTATGAATCAGTGAAATTCCTGTCAGGGATGGAACACGGGCGCAGAATTCATACCGGAATCCGTTTAAGAAATTTCTCAACCTATAATATCGTTGATTTAAGAAGTAGAAAATTTTCTTACATTGATAGTGGTATGAATTCTGCGCCCGTGTTCCATCCCTGTCCTGTTGAATCCAAACCAAGCTTAAATTAAAGAGCATGGTCTAAAACATAAGGCAGCGTGCAAATTTGTTGCAACAACCCCCCATGGAGCGAGAAAACGACCCTAAAAGTTTTAGCTGTTTCCATCAAAACGAACGGAAGAGAATCCATTAATAAGACGGCGTGGAGTAGTGGTCAGAGCGCTCAGCTTGTGTGCCGAATGTTCTGAGATTAAATCCTGGTGTCTGCTTGCAGGGTTTTTTTATTATTATTATTATTATTATTTTTTTTTTTTTTTTTTTTTTTTTTTGTAAATATAAATGAAATGCAATATAAAAATATATGAATTAATTTCAGGGAGGGGAACATGTATGAAATTCATTTAAGAAATATATAATGATATATTTTTAATTATTAACATATTATTTCAACTACATTTTTATTTTATTTTATTTTTATAATTTAAATAAATGGGAAAAATTTTAAGGAAATTTTTTTCCTAAGAATTTTAAGGAAAAATAATTTTCTTCATTGCACGTTTATTATTATTATTATTTATTTATTTTATTTTATTTTTCCCCCCTAAAGTATATATATATATATATATATATATATTTCTTTTTCACGCGAAAGCCATTAGTAGGAAATGCTTATCGTCTGCTTTTAATTTTGCTATTTTTTATACATGCTACAAATAAATATTGTGTTAAATTATTAAAATATTTTATTTCAAGTGAAAAAATGTTTTTCAAATGAATAGTGCAACTGAAAATATTATTTATATTGCATTTTTTTCGTCTGCTTTTAAATGTGCTATTATTTATACGTAAATAAAGAACTTTTACTTACTGTTATTATTCTGTTGGCCCGCCCTTGCATATGTTTACAGCTTGGTTTACATACATTTCCAAAATTTAAAAATGTAGTTATATATGCATTTTGTAAAACTGGTTATCTCGAAGAAAAACCGAATAGTTTCCAAAATGTTCGCGATATGTGCTTCAACGTTGAACAACATTGTAATGAAATTAATCATGATAAATTTTCTTTTATATGTTCTTATCATCGTGAAAAGTGCCTATGATTTGATCATTTTCTTAGTTCTAATCACAGTCATTATTAACTTCAAAATAAATTCGTAAATTTCAACGTGATTTTTTTCTTTACAAAGAGGTAATTTTATCCTATATATTTCTTAATAGTATCTTTATATACAGTATATTTATTTATTTATTTATTGTTAATTAACTTCAATAATTATTTTCTCTAAAGTTATTCATTTAGTTTCATGTTTTATTTTATTTCATTAATATTTAAAAATAATAATAATAAATAATAGTAATGAGCATTTCGTCGGGATTTGAACTCAAGTAAACATAAGGAAAAAGAAAAATGTATAATAAAGAAAATTTTTAAATTATAAAATACACACACACACATATGTATATATTAGCTGAAATACAATATTTTAATAATTTAAAAATATATCATATATATTTTAATCGAATTTAATACATGTACCCTCCCCCTAAAATTATTCGTATATTTTTATATTGTATTTAATTTGTATTTATAAAAAAATAACTGCGAGCAGTCACCGGGATTTGATCACAGGACCTTCATCACTCAAGCTGAACGTTCTGACAACTACACCACGCCGCCTTGCTAACGCATTCTCTTTCATTGGTTTTGATGAAAACAGCTAAAACTTTTAGGGTCATTTTCTCGCTCCATGGGCGGTTGTTGCAGCAATTTTGCACGCTGCCCTATGTTTTAGAACATGCACTTTAATTTAAGCTTGGTTTGGGTTCAATAGAAATTTTACTGATTAGTTATGGCGCTTAAAAAATGCACGAATTTTTATTTAAGCATTTGGAATTACAGAAAAGGACCTGAAAAATGTTGTAAATCTGGAAAATTTCCTGTTTAATTTTAAATATATATATAAAAAATAATATAGGGGATAGTCTGACAAAACGGGATACGTCGCCTAGGGACCTGTCTAGTACTGCTATCGAGCGGACAACAGAAACATGTTCTCGGCCGTCATTACACCATTCTCAGTTCGTCCCGCCTCGAGACCACTAGTTGATGGAAAGTTGTAGCTCTCAGAACTTTTTTACTCTGATTTCTTGGCACTTTCTACATTTACATGCGTTGTTTTCTAGATTATACTGCCTACATATATGGGAACACAATTCCGGTGAGTATTACATTTGATTAAGCATTTATTAACGAACATTCTCATGTATAGTCTATCTAATTTTCCTTTCACGTTTAGGCATCAGCCATGTTTGCTTTGAAAAGTGTCAAAGTTGGACAAAACGGGGCACTTATGAGTTGGATAAAATGGCATATAGTTTTTTTATGCCGTACATTCGTCCCTCCTATGTTTGTATTTCCTCGAGTGAAGGAAAACCCACGACTCATGGATGATGCTTTCCCAGTATCATTTGCAGTGTATCACAAGACCGGCTGGATCACTAAGGAGACTTTCATTGCTTGGTTTAAAAATTTCGTAGCATTTTCCAACCCTACCCGTGAGAAGCCAGTGCTGTTACTACTTGATGGACACAACAGTCACACCAAATGTTTGGAACTTGTAAATTTGTCAAGAGAAAATAATGCAACCATCCTAACCTTCTCCCCACATACAACTCATCGCCTTCAGCCCCTGGGTGTCAGTTTCATGGCTCCACTGAGCACGTATTATGAACAAGAAGTTCAAAAGTGGCTGTTCAACCATCCAGGTAGGTGCGCCACAATTTACGAAGTTGCAAAACTGTTCAACGCAGCCTGTTCACTGGCAGCTGTTGCAGAAAGTGCCCTTAAAGGGTTTAGAAAAACTGGCATAAGTCCTTACAATCCTGACGTCTTCCCAGATCACTTCTTTACACCCTCTGTCACTACAGACCACCCTACGTCAGACCTGCAGCAAGAACCTCCAGGCGTTGGGCACGAGACTGATATGAGCAAAGACCAAGAGCAACCTTCAACTTCTTCAAGGGACATCGTAGGAGTAGACCAACCAACAAACTTGTAAGGAGACAACCTATGTCCAGACCAACCTGCAACATCCTAAGGGGAGAAAGGATTAGAACGCTCTTGTTATCGACCTAAGCTACCATTTTCCATCTCTCCAAAGTTTGTTCTGCCTGTACCTCAAGTAAAAAGGCCTCACCCATAAAAAAGGGCTGAAAGAAGAAAGAAGAAAACTGTAGTAATAACATCATCTCCATATCGGAGTGAGTTAAAAATGAAAGAAAAAAAAAGGACGATTAAACTACAAAAAAAAAAAAAAAAAAAAAAAAAAAAAACAAGAAAATTGAAGAAAAGGCTGCTTAGAAATCCCTCTTAAAAATTCCAAAAAAGAAGTTTGTAAGAAAAGGAAATGGAAAAGAGGATTAAAAAGAGCTACCAGGTCCAGCCAAACCTAAAAGTAGGCCTTCAAAAGAATCCAAAGGAAAGCCTGATCCTGATGTTAAAAGTCAAAACACAGAAAAGTTTAATAAACCTTCAGCAAGCAGCCAAGAATGCATGTCATCATCGTCTGAAAATGAAACAGAGGGAGGAGAAACCAGCATATTTTGTAATGCACTGTACGTCGACTCGAAGGTTAAATCCAATGTTCTGGATACCAAGAATGGGCTCACGAAGCGTGTTCTAATGTCGACGAAGAGAACGACACCTTTATATGCGACTTTTGTTCTGCTATAGGCCTAAATAAAAGGTCTTCTTTCCCATTTTGTAAATAATAACATAAAAAACTCTTATTTTAAGTCTCTGATTACTGAAGACATTGTTCTTTCAACCAGAAATTTCGCTTTACAGGTTTTTGCCAGTTAATTATGCTTTTCAGTTAGTTTTACACAAAAAATTAAACATTGTAATCCCTATCCCGTTTTGTCCAACCCAGGTATGCTAAAACGGGATGTATAAGAGTTTGGTAAATAATTTTTTTTACTATTTCACAGTCATTAAAATTAGTTAAAACTATTTTTTTTTGTGTGCTTCAATAAATGTTGTAGCTACACAAAAAATAATGTGTGGTTTTCTTCAACACATTTTTCGTAGTCAAAAAAAAAAACAAGAATGATATCCCGTTTTGTCCAACTTTCCCCTATATATTATTAAAAATAAATTATACTTAAATTTCTACAACATTAATTTATTTCTTCGACAGTCAGTTTGGAAGGTGACAAATTACTTTTTATTGAAATTTTATTTTTCCGACTGAGTGTAAATTATGCCTGGACCGGGACTCTAACCCCTGAACTTTGACTTACAAGGTCAAGGCTTTACCAATTGAGCTATCCATGTCGACACCCCGGTCAGCATTACTCACTCAGACAACCTTTAGGCAGACAACCTTAATCCCGGTCCAGGTATTATTTTCACTCAGTCGGAAAAATAAAATTTCAATAAATATGATTTTCTTCCACAGTTGATTGTGTGATTTAAAAAAAAAAAAAAATACATTTTATTAGTAGCATAATGTATATATTTGTGTGCATTAATCCATAAACATTGTTTCCTTCGACTTTTAACTTTAACCCTTTCAGGGGTGGTGGTATATATACTTATGTCCATAAATAAAGGATAATTCAGAATCACACGGAAACCGAATTTTAATGTAAAAATTTCGCCTGTAGAAATACAACACACATCTTTAAGAATAATATGCAAATTATAGGAGGCCATCAGATGACGCTGATATGATGTTACAGTGACGAAAGTATAAAAAGGGGGTAGATGAGGAATGGGACCAAAGAAGGAAACTTGTTCGCAAGCATTCTGTATGCCGCTCAGTGCCAAAACCGAATAGTTATGACACAGAGGACGCATGTAGATAATTTTTTACGTGGTAGAATTATCGACCGACTAGAATGTGAACGTATTCAGATAGAAGTATCGGGAGAACTTGGAATCGTCCAAAGTGTCATCTCTAGGCTTTGGCATCGATTCCAAATTGATGGAAATGCTAGTTAACGTTACAGTACAGGTCGGCCTCGAGTTACAATGCCGAATGACGACCGGTATTTGACAGTAATTGCCCAAATGAGCAGATAAAGCACAGCATCAGACCTGTCTCGTCAGCTGTCAGCAGCCACGGGTACTACAGTTTGAAGGCAAACCGTGTATAGACGTTTGGGAGATATTGGTTTATAAGCTGGCATGCCTGTTAGATGTGTTCTGCTTGCGGCAATACACTGTTGCCAGCGGTTAACTTGGAGTAGAGAACATGCAATGTCGACAGCAGCACAGTGGGAATGTGTAATGTTTTCCGACGAGTCCAGGTTTTCATTTCAGTGTGATTCACGCCAGACGTTCTTATGCAGAACGTCAGGTACCCGTTGCCACCAAAACATCATTGAACGACACCGTTACTGTGGGGCAGGAGTGCTCGTTTGGGGGAGGGAGATCATACTGGACACCAGAACAGATCTGCATTTCAAATTGGAACCATGACAGGCCACATTTATCGAGACACCATTCAGGAACAATATGTACATTTGTTTAGGGGTGTCATGGGCCCAGAATTTGTGTTTATGGATGACAATGCGCGTCCTCGCCGTGCAAACCTTGTACATGGATGTCTACAATCTGAAACTATCACTCGCATGAAATGGCCAGCATGGTCACCTGACTAAAATCCGATAGAGCATGTATATGACATGCTTTTCCGACGAGTTGCAGCCCGCCAACCACCTCCTACATGTGCACCGGAACTTCGGAAGACATTGCTTACTGAGTGGAGTAATCTTCCCCAAGATCAGATCAATAATTTAATACTCAGCATTCCTAGATGTTGTAAGTACTGTATTTCATCATCTGAGAGACATACACTATATTAAGCGTCATACGAACCATGTAATGTTAAGTTTTTGTAAGGGAGATATTTTTTGTAATTGCTTCAAGGAGCAAAAATCGTAGTTTTTATAAGTAGTATCCTACATAAACCACCTTTTTTTTTTGTTCTTGATCTTTTGTTTAATAAATGGGCTTTATGAATAAATCGATTTGTTTTGCTTCTGAACCTTTATTTGCCGCAGCTAGCATTATCCTTAATTTATGGACATGAGTGTATTTTAACCATCTACCAGCTGCAAAAATCCATCCCGGAAATTTTTTAGCAAAAACTTACGTTTATAACATAGCAGAAAAGGCCGGTTTTTTTAACCTTAAAATTTAAAATTTATTTTAGTTTAATTTAGTTCATGAATTCCGGTGGCAGTATAATTTAAATGATCTCAATTGTCTTGCGCTGCAAAGGGTTACCCGCATTCTTTTTTTTTTTTTTTTTTTTCATGCACCCCGTGAAAAACGATGGACCGAGGTCCTACTGTATTGTCATTTGACGTATTTTCAAATAACTATCTGCAAAAAAGTAACACATCTGCACTTCGAGGATCGAACCCACACGCAGTGCGACGGATTACAAATCTAACAGGACAAAATTATATATATAAATAAAATTAATTTAATCAGTAGTTTTTATTATTATTATTATATACTATTAATTATTAATAATTAGTTAGTTTTGTTGTAGTTATCAACGCTAAAGCTTCTTTGGGTGTATACCCAGGTATTTTTATTAGACTTTTTTTTACCTTGGTTGCTCGTTTTTGACTTGAAACCAATTTCTCTAGCATTGTAAAAACATCCTTTTTACCACTTTGTCTTAAATTAATATTGGAAGCATTGGTTACTTGTTTAGTGTACTTACCGTAACAAATAACTTCACATTCCTTGTTTTAGACTTAATTCCACTCGATTCAAAAAAAAATTTTTGGACATCCAGGTTTCTTTACACTCGATAATCCACTTGTGCTGCGTAAATCAAAATTTTCTAAAAATATACTAGTATTCAACCAATCATTGTGTTTCTTTGAAAAGTTTTTTTACTGCGATGGCACGTTTTCCATCTTTGATTAAATCCAATCATGAATGAATGTACAAATCGGACCAAATATTTCAGCATCAGTTGACAACAGTTTAGTAAGTTGAATTAGTCTATGAGGTAATCCACAAGTATATTTATAAGCTTCCATCTTGCCGTTTCCAGATTTATTAGATTAATTTTTTTTAACTTTTCGAAAAGTTCCCTTCTTGATACAGCCAGCAGTCTTCCCGTAAAGAAATAAATATCTCCTTAAAGTGCAAATGACTGCAGATAAAATTTACCTATATAAAAACCACAATAAACGAGGAATAAAATGGAACAAGAATCAACGTGTACAAAAGTTTTGGCATCCGAAGGATTTCAAAATTTTGATTAAATTTAAAACAATTTTTAACACAAATTTCATCTAATGTTATAAAATAAATATGGAAATGAAAATTTATAAGCGTATAAAAATATAAACTAAATATGCAAAATATCTATGCACAAAAAAATAAATAAAAATAAATAAAAAAATAAATAAAATACATATCGGAAGCACGTATCTTCACAACACGACCTGTAAAATGAAGCGCATGGACATGACTGACGACGACTTTCATGGAACACTAATGGGAACTTGTTTTCGTCGAAATATTCTCAAAGGAAGGCGGGCGCTTATTGTTATTATATTTTAGGAATGACTTGTCTTGGGTATCCACTTCGTTTTTGAAAATTCAAAAATTATTATTTTGAGAGATGATTTATAGGGTTTTTTCTCGCTAGATTTGCAATCCGTCGCACTGTGCCAGGACCATCGCATTATCAACATGACGCTTTAACCAACTGAGCTAACGAGCGACTGAAAACGTCGCATGCATTTATGTTAAAGTGGAGACGTCTCGTTTTTTAGCGTGACACGAAGACACGGTCGCAAAAATCCAATTTCAATAAAAAGTTTATAATCTATATATATATATATATATATATATATTCATTTATATATTTTTTACTTAAATTTTTATTTTGTACTTTTTAGTTAGGAAAAAAAAAAAAAAAAAAAAAACTTGTTATAAAAACTCTTTACAAATTTTAGGATGCTGTGCAGACAATGAAAAAACTTCTTTTATCAATTCATACCTTTTTTATTAATTATCTACAAGAAAGCAGCACATCGGCCCTTCAAGGATCGAACCGACGAACATAATGCTTTAACCAACTGAGCCAACGAAAGAATTTGCTTACATTTACATTAAAGTGGAGGCGCCTTGTTTTCTAGCGTGACATGTAGGCAAGATGACAAAATCCAATTTCGATAAAAAGAAGCAATTATCACTTTTTATGTTTCAAAAACATATTTAGTTCTTGTTCTTAAAGCAGTAAGTATGGACGTATCAGATATTTTGCATAAAAACATAATCTCATATCACTCTAAGGTTTAGAGAATTTTTTCCCTAATCGCTTCGTTTTCCTCCGAGACCCGAAAACTCCCTAAAAAGGGAAAGTTTCTCCCGACGTGAGATTATAGTTTTTATAACCCACAAAAAGGAAAGATAGGCAGCCCGCTCTGATTATGCGATCATGTCTAGTTTAACATAAATTTCACCGGGAACAGCGCGTACGCAGTCCCGACTACCAAAAATTACACGCCCCAAGCAACCGCTATTTGCGGAAGTGGCAGCCGTCAGCAAACCGGTGTGCAATGGAATGCCTCCGACTGAGAGAGCCCCCTTGCTGATCAAGGCATCTCAAGCGCCAAGTAAGTATGCTTCTATTGCCTTCAAGAAATTATAATTTTCCGCAAACTTTGAAGAAATAGTGGTGTGATTAATTTTTATTTTTAAATTTTTACATATCAGTGTCCTGGAAATTCGAAGACTGTCCCCGAATTTTGATCTTTTTAATTTCTGGGAGTGGAAAATTTGCAGATTAAATCGAAACGCTCTTATTTTGTGTTCGCTGCCATCATAACAATAAATAAAATATAATGCAAATGTGTCCTGTAAACTTAATTATTTTAATTTAGAAAGTTAATGATGCAATGGTTTAATCTGCATAAATATACCTCAGGTTCAACAATTTTTTATATAAAAAAGGTGTTTCAGTGCATTTTGTAACGCATAAATCAGAGATTTTTTTTTTTTTTTAATATTGCATATAGGTATTGGTCTGTTATGTCCCCGAAATTTACTCCGATTCGAAGACAGTATACCAGTGTTACTAAGTGAAAATTTAAATTGTCCCTAGCCCTAGTAAATGGAGACAAAATCCCTACATTCCCTATGTTAAAATGTTTTTACCCTACAAAATTCCATACGCGTTGAAACTATCAATAGAAATTATAGAAAATCATATTATGGCAATTATTTTAATATTTTCTTCCATTAAAACAAGAAATTGATCCATTCTTGTGGACAATATTCCTGTGACGTCACAGTAGGTAAAATCGCCGAACACATGGCCGATATTTTGTAAACAAATTAGATTCAAGATGCCATTTTATTGTTACACATAACATTTTCCTAAATATTTTTCCAGTGAAACTTATAAATCAGATATCTGTTCAAACAAGAACAAAAGAGAAATGTAAACAACTGAATCAAATTATAAAGTTAAGACTATTCCATATCGTAAAATTGCAGAACATTTTATGTATACACACACACACACACACATATATATATAACGAATAAAAGATTAATAAGAACATTTTAAACACACACACATATATATAGACATTAAAGCTTAAATAATTAGAATTTCAATCACTTTAATAAAGGAATTTATTAAAAGGAACATCCACTTAAATTTGTTAACATCGCCACAGTTCACATGGCAAGTTTTAATATTACATATGTTGATTAATATTAAAGTATATTACTAAAACTGGATTAAAAACAAAACAAAGGTATCACTCTATCACTCTTACTTCAATTTCATATAATCTGTAACTCTTCTAAATAATATTGTAAGATAAAAATTTGTAAGCCACACAGCTTTGCTATGGTAGAGTTGAGGATTGTTTGCCTAACCAGCTGATATTCTTGTAGCCTCGAACACAAAGTGGGAGTATGGTCCATTGACATGCACGTAAGTTGATTGCTGAAACCATAGAATAATAATAAAGGAAAAAGGAGCACGCCAATACTCTAATGCTTACAAACTCCTTCTAGTGAAATGCCAGCGAAAGCTACTTTAGCTCCTCTCATCGTTGAAGTAGGCAGAGCTGCCAACCAAATCCGGCAAATTGTTAGTAAAGCCCCATTTCCTATACCACTAAATTTTTAGAGTAATTCTCGTCAAATACATTTTCGATGAATTAAGAAAACAAATACTCTAAAAATTAAGTGGTGTAGAAAAAGGGGCGGTACTAACAATTTGCCGGATTAGGTTGGCAGCTCTGAAGTAGGGCACCCATTCTCAGCGCATTTATCGCTGTTTGTTGTGGGTGCTGCCCTGCCTCGCAGATTGATTGAAAGAGAGACAAGACGATCCAAAAATCTCGCCAACAAATAGCGAACCAATCAGATGGAAGCACTGTTACAACCCTATACCCGGCATTCCATTTTAAAAACCGAAACCAAAACACTTACGCTCCTTCTTCCTTTATTATTATTCTATGGCTGAAACAAACGGTCAAAGGAAAAATAAGTAGCCAATATATATATACAAATATATATTCACGAAAATACGGTTAATAAAATTCACTATGATTTTATAGTTTGTTAAAATTTAATACTGTTAGCTTCGTAATATATTAAATAATAATTAACTAGTCGCCTTCGACATGTTTTAACATCAAATTTACTTAAATAATTCATAATTAATAAATTTAATAGCAATAAATAATCAATATTAAACCAACAAATATCAACTTAATAGGTGAGACTCTTTAGGGTGTGTGACTATACTACATGGGTGGTACACAGAGTTGCCAAAATTTTAATTTATTCCGGAGAATTTTTAGTTCTGCTTCTATTTTATATTACTTAATTTTTTAAAAGATTTTTTTATTTTATTTTTTTATTTATTTATTTTTTAGTCTGATATTGTAGAAAATATTCTATAAAGAAATTGGTGCAAAATGAACGCGGGACAAAAAATACACCGGAATAAATTAAAATATTGGCAACTCTGGGTGTAAAAGAGTTGCCAGCATTTTTAGCCCCGCCTTTATTTCATACCACTTTTACTTTAAGAGTGATTTTTATCTTATACTATCGTAGTTATTTATAGCAGAAAATTATTATAAAAATAAAGTGAAATAAAGAAAAATAAATTATTATAAAAAAAAAGAATTATCGCAATGCAGAGAGATTGTGAAAGAATACCAAAAGAAATGAAGCCCCGCCTCCATATTGCGGAAACAATATCAAAAAAACTAGTTTGCATATTCGCATTTGACTCTATATATGACGCTGGTATGCATAAATAACTTTTGCTAGTTTCTCGTTGCTAAAATTCGATTTTAACCCCGTTGTCCCCCCCCTTTTTTTTTACTTGAATATTGTAGGGTCATAGCCTTCTAAACTAGATGCCTGTTGCGGGGCTCGAAAGCTGAAGCGGCAACAGTTGAAGCGGTAGACAGCGCCACCTGTTACAGATTGCACGAAATTATTATTCAACAGCCACCAAAAAATTTTAAAAGTGGGATATGACATACATAAAAAAAGGAGGGGGGGGGAATAGAATCGAAAAGACATGGATTATATATATCATAGACCTTATACATATAGACCACGCATCCCCCCTCGTTATCTGTCTGCATCATGAAGGAGCTTCCCCAGAAAAATTGTCACGTGAGGTTGGCCTGAAGGAAGAGTGAAGAATGACCACCGTGTTATTTTTCTGTAGGAACGAATTTTGTGTTTTTTAATATTTTTATTGTACACGCACTTTTTATTTTAGCATTTAGATTTATGCATGGATGGAAAGCTAAACTTTCACAGATTAATTACATAAAAAAAAAATTATGATAAATCATTTTGCAAGCGAAAAAATTGCGTTTGAATTGACATAACCATCTTAAATCGTTCATGAATACAAATGAAAGGGGGAAAGAAAGAGAGGGCTTTCCAGATTTCAGAGGAATCACCCCAAGTCCAGTTCACGTGACTTCCGAGACTCAGAACAAAGGATGGAGGTATCAGATTACACTCTCTTGTTGAAGACATTTGCTATAATGGTCAGTCCTATTGGTGGCATAGTCTAGTATACAAGGTCCATGATATATATCATATATCACTCCTTAAAATTATTGGTGTCAGTTGATTTAAAAAAGTCTCGCAATTTCTACCAGGTGGCGCTGTCTACAGCTTCAACTGTTGCCAAGTTTATGAGCCACGCGACAGGCATCTAGTTAAGGAGGCTATGGTAGGGTTCGTACACCTCAAGTTACATGTCATTATTTAGGAAACGCTGTAAGGCGAGGATTTTTGTTTGAATGAGGAATACGCAGTGAACAATCCTTTTATTATTATTATTATTATTATTATAATTAACATTTTAATAATTCTTATAAGATTTTTTCAAACGAATTTTCTGTTTTAATTTTGTTGTGACATTTTCGCATTTGTTTACTGTACCGTTTGTAAGCTAATGTCATTTAAATTTGAACCCATGGCGTAACATAATATTAATATTTTTTTTAAATTATTATTAAATATATTATTGAAACAAAGCGCAATATTATTTATTTTCGATTATTCTAATCACGGCGTAAAATTCACATTTATTATGGGAAAACAACTTAAAACAATGTAATATGTCTTATTACTTTTTAAAATACAGATCTTACACGTTTAAAATAAGAATTCAAGTGCAGTAGACGATTATATAACGATGAATATTCGTCCTGGGCAATAGGAAATCGTTTTATATGGGACATACTTTATCAGACCAATTTGAGCAAATTCAGTCCAACACTGAAATTTTCTATTTAATTCAATTTTGTTGTTTTGTATTGTTTTTTATTGTTTTCTAAGTAAATTTTCGATGTTTACTATACAAATTAGTTTATTTTTGTAAGATTAACGCATTCCAGGCGGGAAATTTTGATTGCATTCCAAAAGGATAATAAACCCCACCCTCTGGCTTTTTCTGGAACAATACTTTACTTTAAAAAATGTTTCATGTTTCCTTGATTTTAGTTTGTTTGACTCTTAATAGAACTTTAGAATATATAAACGAGTGAAAGTTGCCGTTTTGATTCTTCATGACAAAATTTCAGTTATTTAACACTTTCGTGACCTCTGACCTAGATTCACGACATTTGAAAATCTGTAACTCCGCCAACTGGCGTTTCTTTCAAAATTTTCATGAATTATCTTAAGTATATAACCAAAATTCGTATTTCTATAAGGAAATATAAAGTGGATACAACTACTTTGATTAGAAAAAACTTAATTGACGACTTGACTTTGTGAAATCATTCGACTTCATAATGAAATTTAACCGATAGGAATCTTAATTTAGCCAAAAATAAAGGACTATAGCCAATCATAGCTCAGCTTTTTCCCACAAATGAAGGGAAACTCCGCCTCGTTCTAGTCGTTCATTATAATGTATATCCATTTTTAATATAAATGTGATTACAGAAAATTTAGTTCTAAAATATTGTAAATTCGAAGATTAACGCCCACAGGCGGAACTTACCGTCAAAAAGACAAAAGCATGCGGTCGCGAGAGAGTTAATCATGAATTTTGTTAAATAATTTGGTGTTTTACAGAAACGTATAAATCATAGATGTAGTAATTTATATAGATCTATTATCCTCATGTTAATGAGCAAAGATTTTTTATGACGAAAAAGTTTTTTTGGCATCAGCCATTAGAGAGTTAAAATTCGAAAACAGTAATAGAATAGAATGGTAATGAATTTTGAAAATGCCGAAATATTGCGCGGCTTTTAAGTGTTGTAATAAATATATGAAAAGAAATGGGGTAAGTTTCCATAAATAAGTTATATTCAAATAATTTATGAACAATATAATTTTTATAATCAGTTGCTTTGTTATTTTTATGAAATACTTATTGTTTTCATATTTAATGGAATACTTTTTTTTTAATTTTAATATTTTTTAATATTTTATATTAGTAAGTAATATGGAATTTTCAAAATTCTTTTAAATATAGTTAGCAGCCGCGGAAGTTTTAATATATAACTAGTATGTTGTGGCCACCACAAGACTTTCTTCCATACACAATCCTATACAAATTTACGCAATACAAATAATTTATTAAATTATAATTTACTAATTTTTTTTTTTTTTTCCCCTGATGAATGCAGACGATTTTTATCTCAAAGAAGTATAATAATAATAAATGCCGAAAGAAAGACAGCATTGTGCAGAGGAGTATACTAGAGTGTAGTTTAAAAAAAAAAAAGGGAAAGAAAAGGAAAACGAAAAGAAAGAAAAAAGAATATCTGGAGTTTTTCATTCTCTTTTAGAGCAAAAATTTTATTTGCTAAATTACCTATGTGTTTTCCCGTGTATATTCACTCGGGAAATACATCCATAAGAGAGTAAAATGGCCGTCTTTTCCCGATTAAAAAAGGTGTCACTTTTCCCCTCTCAATGATCAATCAATGTCTTATTACTATATCTATGGTATGAAGGCGTGACCTATTACCCAAAATAGGAACATACTTGCCAACCATCTCATTATGAACCGTACAATTTTTAGTACCCGCCTTTTTTTTTTTTTTTTTCACACAAATATTTTTTTAGAGTATAGTCTTATTTAATCGTAACAACATTTGGGGAGAATTACTCTAAAAGTATAGTGGTGTGAGAAAAGGTGCGTTTTTTCAGGAGGCGTTAGCAATTGAACGGTTATTAATGAGATGGTTGGCACGTATATGTAGGAATGATTTTGAACCGTATCTCCTTTTTATTGAATTTTAAATATCTTTTCTCAGATTTTAGTTTAAATCCTGTTATCTATATTTTTGTATATTGTGTGTTGTAGGTTTGTACGCCTCAAATTAAATGTAAAACTTTATAGTAACACTTTCATGCGGAGCCTACTGTATAAAATAAAAATATACCCAACAGAAGTAGATAATTTTTTTTCTTAAATATTAAACACTTTTTTTTTTTTTTTTTTTTTTTAACCCTATTATTATTATTATTCTTTTATCGTGCCATCTAGATTTTCGTAATTCAACATTGGAGGGTTCATATGATGTTTTAAATTTTTACGTATTAAGTGACGCATTAAATTAATGCCTACATTTATTAAATAACCCACTTCAAAATTTATATTTTATGAGTAAAAATAGTACGTTTTGCACAGCGTTTTTTTTTTTTTTTTTTTTTTTTTTTTTTTTGTAATTAATATTTCTGTACTTTTTTTCTGGTGTGAAGCATAACAAATAATGTCTCTATTCTGGTAGATTATAATTTTTTTTTCTCTAAATGTATAGAAGAATCCATAATATATCATTTTCGCTTGTATCTCTACATAGAATTCATTAAAGGGACATAAATAAGTATATTTTCCAAACTGCCTTGATCTCAGAAATATCATTATGAGGGCAAAAATAGGGCTGCTGCTATTTAAAAAAAAATGACGTTGAATCCTGTTTTAATATGTAGATGACCCCCTTAAGCAAAATCTAACAATACCATTATAAAATAGACGTTGTTACAGATCGATTGGTACCAACCGCATGTTTTTGCAATAATTTAGAGCGAAATTAGGTGGGGGGAGGTGTTTTTTTTTTTTTTGTTTTTTTTTTTTTTTCAGACTGTACATTGATTATTTTATTAATATATTGATATTTATAATTTTTTGTTCTATATTTTATAGTCACCTAAAATTATTTTCTATTTTCAAACAAGCACATTGGACAAAAATCACACTAGGAATTTTTCATATAATAAACTGTAAATCTATTGCAAAAAATATTTTTAGAATGTTTTTTGCACAGAATTTTAGTTTTTTTTTTACATTTGTTTTCAAAAACTATGTCAAAAGGGTTTTTGGCATGACGGATAAAACCATGGTTAAATCTGGATACGATCGTGCATGGTTAAAAACATGCCAACCCTAGTACTGTTAGTACTGGAACCTTTTTACACACCACTTTACTTTTAGAGTAATTCTCGCCAAATTAAATTACGATTAAATAAGAAGAAAAGTACTCTAAAAAGAGGATGGAGTGGGGAAAAAAAATAATAAAAACGAATACTAACAATGTTACGGAATATTAATTTTGATGTTGGCAGCTATGCAGTTAATGAATATTCGGTTGGGTTGTGGGAATTAAGGCCGACTAGGGTCCTAGGCCTGAGGGAGAGTGCTGTATCGGTCATTATAAGGGGTCCTAGCCTGTATTTACGCATGTTTCGGAGAAAACCACGAAAAACTCCGAACGGCTAGACCAAGGAGTGCGAATTGGGATCGAACCCGGCAGTGGCGGATCCAGAACTTAACTTCTGGAGGAGCGGGGGCTAAGATTTTTCAAGATGTTATTCCAGATCAATGAAAAGTTTACAATTGTAATGTTCAATTGTTAATGTCAGTAATTTTTTTTTTTTTTTTTGGGGGGGGGGGGCATCAGCCCCTAGTCCCCCTCTCTTAGAACAGCCACTGGAACCCGGCACCTCACGTCTACTAGCTTTCAGCGCAGAACCGCTCGGCCGCTAATGAACATTGGTCTTCAACGGTTTAGATAGCGTATTTTCACCTTTTCCTTTTGAGTTCCCATAAATATTCTTCATGCTTTTTTGGAGTATTTTTCTCAAATAAAAATATTACCTTTTTCTGTACAATTCATCTGATTATTGATGTCGAGAGTGGCGTCGCCAGAAAAATTTTCAGGAGGGGGCAAACTTCAAATTGCAAAATTTCAGCATGTTTTTACAAATTGAAATAATTGATTAGTTGATTGAGGTGATTAAGTAAGCCAATGTGTAAGCATTTAGTTCAACAATTTTTTATACATGCAATTTAAGCTACAACATTTTACATATAGAAATTATACAACTTATTCTAAACCAATACTAATCCGGAAAATGTACTGTCAAATCGATTTAAAATCTGTTTGCAGGGAAAAGTTAGAGACAGCTTATAAATGCTAATCGAGTGATTTGACTCTAATTGGCTCTGAGATATAAATTTTATTTGGTTATTTGAATTCTAATCACACAGCCTTAAAGCTTTAATTGTAATTTTTTTTAAATAGTTATTTATTTATTAGAATTTTTCAGGAGGGGGCAAGTGCCCCCTCTTGCCCCTATGTGCCGACGCCCATAATAGTTGGAAAATATGTGTGCGTAAAATAATACAACATTTATGATCAATGTTCGCAAAATCAATGACCTTATTACAGATTTATTCATTTTGTAATATAAATGCGTAAATAAAGTAATTATATTAGTGATCAAGTTGCATAACAGGGTGTCGACAGACCCGCTTTTTTCCCCTGACTTTTCCACCAGTATATTTATATAATAATGTTTCAGAAATATTTATTCCACTTTTTTATATATGCTGTTTTAATAATTATGAAAAAGTAATATACAAAATAACTTTCAGCATATCAATCTTAAAAACTTTAATAAATTTTATTTTATTTCCAATGTTTCGGTTAAATTCCTTCATTAATCTTCTTCAGGGAAGAAACGATGTTTAAAAAACTTAAACATAGATAATTTAGGTTATTCCATGATATCACAAATACAACCTCTAGGAAAATTAACAGATGATTACACAACTTATAAAAATATACTATATACATTTTAAAAATATGCTAAAACATTTACATGAACTTGAAACATGACACTACAAGAAACAGAACTACTAAAGCAAATGGAATCAAAAGTATCAATATTGCGGGGTTGCCAGAACTAAGCTAAAAGCAGGGTAACCATAAATTAATTTAAGCCCAAGAAATGAAGCCAAATTGATGGGGGGGGGGGGTTATGGATAAGGAATCGTTACAAATTTCGGTTTTTCTTTTAATAATTTCGAATGATTCATAAAGAAGAGCTTGGTTTCTATTGTCAGTATTGTAAATTATTCTGGCATTTTCAAAATCGGGGTCAATGGGATTAGTATTATAACAGAGCCTCCTTAAGTAGATGCCTTCCACGTGCGGCGAATCTCAATGTTAAATTAGGCAACATTTAAAAACAAAACTAACGCTAGGTGACAGCACCTACGCAGAGCAACAATTTTCTTCTGTTTCATAGACAAGTTATATTTTTCATCTAAAAATCTAGCTATTAATTTCAATTTAAAGTCCAAAATTGTGATGTGAAAGTGCTTTATCGTAAATATTTTCAATAAAATATTCAAATATTTATATTTTAAAAAGTATAGGGTATAATTTTCTTCGAAAGTGGACAAGACCTATTTTAGCTTTTCAACTAATTGAATTACAACGTATCAAATAAATAACACCCTTTTTTTTTTAATATACTATTAATTAAAAAACGAAATTTAAAATTAAATAAGGAAAAACATGGCATATCTATCACGCGATTAAATTATTCTTTATATATTTATTCAATAAAAATTTCAATTTTTTTTAAAATTTAGATACCAGATGAAAGTTTCGTTTATATAAATTAAAATCTCTGAACTTTAAATGAGTTTCAGTTCAGAATGAATAATTTATAATGATAAATTATTAAAATCATGTCTTATTTTTTTTTTTTTATTATTTATTTATTTTTTTTTTTTGGTCATGTCCTTTACGTTACATTTTTACCTTATTAGGTGTGAATTATTTTTCTTAAATCGAAAATTTTATATTATTTATAAGAAAAATTGACCAGCACGTTAACAAGATAAGTTAACATTCAGCAATAAAAATTGGAGAAGAAAACAATCTGTTGTCTAGTCCGTCAGAAAAAGTAAATAAATAACCATTAAGATTTAAATTTTTAAAATTAAGGATTTCTTGAGTATAAGTTTTCTCTCGCACAAAGTTTTTTTTTTTTTTTTTTTTTTTTTTAATTCAAGATTTTATTAGCTCCACCAGTTCCGAGAGGTATGCTTACCAAACTGATAGACATTTTCGAAATAAAGTTGTGTTATATTTACATGTTTTGCGGTCTCCTGAAACGAAAAATAATGTTTTTAGCGGTTGGTCTGTGCGCGTCGGTTTGCCTATCTTGGATATACTTGGAAAATGCTGAAAGTGTATTTCCTTTTGTGTTAGGTGTTTTTCATATAAGACTAAATTTAAATGCACAATCTAATGTGCACATAGTTTATTGAAAACATACAGGGCTATCCAAAATTAAGCTAAACGTTCTTTTCTGTAGAATGTAATTGACGGAAGTGCTTTGGTACACTTTTTTATGTCGACGAATACTGTTGAAGAAGGAAAATTAATTTTTCGAACGTATAATGTAAACAAAGTAATTTTTTTTTTGAAGTTCTATTTTCAACTCAGGTTTTTGAATAAAGTCACGTTTTGAGGTTCCCTGAATACAAAAAACTTTTTTTTTTTTTTTTTTAGTTTTTAGCGATTGATTTATATGCATATTTATTATCAGAATAACTTAAAAACAAACAAATGCAGGAAATTCACAATTGCATTTTAAAACTCGTATTAGGTTTCAATTTGAAAAAGATTGGCAAATTTAATGACAAATTAATAACATCCTTGAAATATTTTTACTTCCATTACCCTACTACCGTAGGTAATGAAAGTATTGTGATCGGTCCAAAAATAATTCGATATCGAGCTTTCCCCTGATTTATATTTAGCCACTATATGTGTTTGTGTGTATATACATGTGAGTGTATGGATGTGGGGATATTTTTCATTTTTCTGATAATTTTTCAAATCAGTACTCATGATATTTAATTTTTACATGAATTTTTAATTCAATATTCCATTTCTGTGGTAAAAGGTTAATAAAAGTAATGTTTTGAATCTTAAAACTTAATATTTTTAAAAAGAACAAAAGTAGAAATAAAAATTTTCTATTTTTTCTTTTCAAGATTCCCAACACTTTTGTTTCGATTTAACTGAAATAATCAAATTTTTATACGCATTTACACAAGTCTTTAAAAAACAGTGGTATTAAAAAAATATAAATCAATCTTGTTCCTATATTGGAGTATTTTATAGTTTTATTCATTTTATGAATAAAACTACAAAATACTCCAATATAGAGTCACTTGAAAGTAACTAAGAACAAGTTATTTTTCTGTATTCCTACATCAATAAATAAAAATTTTATTTCATTTTGTAATAAGCATAACTATTTTTATTTGTTAAATCTAACTTACTAACAGAGAGGTGTCAACCCTTCGAATTTTTATATAATAATTTCTTTTAAATTTATCTTCGTCTTAATCACACAATTTACGATAATAAAGAAAAATAATGTTTTTTGTGAAAAATATTATTGATATTCAAAAATCCGGAGGGTTGGTAATTTTGCATTAATTATTTATGCAGTTTACATACCTTGTCTGGAAATATTTGGAAGCAATTTTTTACGCTGAATTCCATTGCTTGGTATTTCGTGGAAACATATTTTCACGGCTACTGTCTGAATTAGAAAATGGAACGACGCAATACACCATATAATAAAAAAAAACTCTCACATTTGTTAAATTAATAAAACATAAACCAGAACTCATGAACTCAATTGAAGCTCAATTGCATCGCGCTCGCGGGAAATAAACATAACTTTACGTACGGTATCAAGCGCCATCTACTGGCTATGTTCTTCTTGTACTGTTGCCAAGTTTTCGAGCGACTCGCTAGGCATCTACTTAAGGAGGCTCTGATTATAATTTCGTGAAAAAGCTGTGTTGGGTCTGTTATATTTAAAAGCTGTGATAGGTCTCTGTTGGGTCTGTTATATTGACTTTTTTGAAAATGCCAGAATTATTTACAATACTGACAATAGAAACCAAGCTAATCTTTATGAATCATTCAAAATTATTAAAAGAAAAACAGAAATTTGTAACGATTCCTTATCCATAACCCCCCCCCCATCAATTTGGCTTCATTTCTTGGGCTTAAATTAATTTATGGTTACCCTGCTTTTAGCTTAGTTCTGGCAACCCCGCAATATTGATACTTTTGATTCCATTTGCTTTAGTAGTTCTTTTTCTCGTAGTGTCATGTTTCAAGTTCATGTAAATGTTTTAGCATATTTTTAAAATGTATATAGTATATTTTTATAAGTTGTGTAATCATCTGTTAATTTTCCTAGAGGTTGTATTTGTGATATCACCTAAATTATCTATGTTTAAGTTTTTTAAACATCGTTTCTTCCCTGAAGAAGGTTAATGAAGGAATTTAACCGAAACGTTGGAAATAAAATAAAATTTATTAAAGTTTTTAAGATTGATATGCTGAAAGTTATTTTGTATATTACTTTTTCAATAATATTTTACTTAATTCATCGCCGAAACTTACTAATAAAAATTCCGAAAGAATATTGGTGGAAGATTCAGAGAAAAAATATGGCCTGTCGCCGCCCTGTATAAGCTAACTTATATCCTGCTATCTTACTACCCTTTCACTGCTATCGCTGTGTCTTTCACATAAAATAATAATTGCTTTTTTGCGATAGTTACGAAAAATGACGATATTTAATATTAAGTGATATAATTAAGGGAAAATATTAAACGTTAGAAAATCAGTATGAACATTTTCATTAAATTTTGATTTTCTTTTTAATACATTATAATAGATACATTAAAAATATACTAAGCATTGAAAGTATGATTATTTTATTATAAACAAAATAGCTCAACTTCTTGAAAGAAATATATATATATTAATCTTATATTAAATTTTTCACGACAAAGTTGACTGACTTTAAATGAATTGCTGGCTGATATGTTTCTTCCCGCATAGTTGTAAACTGTTTTCACAGTGCATTTTCTTATCGGTTGATTTTTTGTATATATACATCTTATACTATTAAGTGAGCAATATTTGTATATATATTTCACTGTTCTCGAAAACGGTAGTTTGGACAGTCACGAGATTTAACACGAAGGTGCCCCCCGAAGGGTCATTGTGCTCATCGAAGTCAGATTTTCGAACTTTTGATTAGTTTTTTCTTAATTAATTAAAATGTGAAAATAACAACCTTCTAATTTCTGATAAATAAGCCATTTAAATGTTATACATAATTTAATTGTTGCCATTTTTTTTTTCGACAGAATAATAATAATTAAAAAAAAAAAAAAAAAAACGTACATTTATTTAAAATGAGAAAAATAAATCAGAAAGATTAGAAAATAAATTAGAAATATCAGTCGTATCGTTAAAAATAAGATACCAAATGAAAGGGAAAATTTTTGTAAATCCGATGCATTAACCCTTTAACGTTCACTACTTAATTTATTTTAAAAATTACTAAACTAATTTTAAAAATGGCTTTTAGACACATAGCTGATCATAAATATTTAAAAAATAAAAAAATAGCATTGTTCCTTTTCGAGAAATTTTCTGTTTGAAACAACTGTAAGTAAACCTTATTAAATTCAAATAATATTTAATATAATAAATAAATCACTTTATAAGTAAACATTATCGACAACAAAAACTCGTAAAAGTTGCATAGATCCCAACATTTCAATTTATTGCGGAGTATTGTAACCCTTTGCGGCGCAAGGTAATTCGGATCATTTAAATTACACTGTCACCGGAATTTACAAACACAATTGAGATAGAAAACATTTCTAATTTTCACGTTAAAAAAGGGCCATTTCTGCTATGTTATAAATGTAAATTTTTGCTAAAAAATTTCCGGGATGAGTTTTTGCACTTGAGAATTAAAATTAGGTGTTCCATCAGCGGAAACACTGCGACTGAAAGGGTTAAACAGCTTATCAATCGGACAATTAGATTTTTTAAAATTAACTAAAGTATGAATTTTAGGTGGCAACAGCAGAAGATTGTATGGAAACCGTTAGGAGAAAAAAAAAATCTGCTTCACATTAAGTCACATGTTTTTGAAGTGGGATTAAAAATTGCAGTTTTCAAATTATTTTAAATTTTCTCTCTCGAACACAAAAATATAATATACAGCCTGTACCCCACAAGACCAACTTGCATTTCAAATTTCATCAATTTTTTTGGTTAATAAACAAAAAGGCTACATCTTTTTTTTTTTTTTTTTTTTTTTTTCAAATTAAGTTTTATTCTAACTTTGAAAAGATTTATGTGATCATAGATATAATAATATATATAGATCTATTATCCCATATTATCGTGCAAAGATTTTTAATGCCAAAAAAAAAAAAAAAAAAAAAAAAAGCTTTGGAATCAGCCATTAAATGGTATTGAAAAAAAAAGGAAAAGAAGAAAAATAAATTTGAAACTATATCTGGAGTTTTTCATTCACCTTTAGTAAATAAATTATTCACGAATTTTATTTGCTAAAATATTCGTGTGTACTCCCGTGTGTATTCACTCGGAGAAAGACGGCCATATTTTGGTAAAATCGCCGTCTTTTCCCGAGTGAAAAGGAATCCCTTTTTTCTCCCCAATGATCAATATTTATATATTATTACTATATCTATGTATGTGATACGATACATTAAGAATTTGGGTTTTAAAAGTTTTTTTAAATAGATTATTTAAACTCTATGAACCATATTTTTATTTTATCAGTTTCATTAATAGATCCTGCTGGGCGATTTTTTAAATTTTGGTGTTGAAGTACACCGAATGTTTTTCGACAAGAAGTTTAATATAGAAACAGCCATTTTAATCTAAGTAGCGCATCAAATATATAAAAACATAAATGATTTATTTTTACACAAAATTTACCGAAAAAATGCAGTTTGAAACATAGGAAATTTATTTCAACAAGCACTATTTTAAACATAAAAAGCATTAAAAATATAAGCAGAATATGAAGGATTCATACGTATAAACAAAATAGAATCAATCTGATAAAATTATTAGCAAAACAGTCTTCCCCTTTTCATACAAAAAAAAAAAAAAAAAAAAAAAAAAATCCATCGCTAATATGGCGACAAAAATTCAAAAGCCGCCAATGGAGCGACATAATAAAGTTGTGTAGCACGATAATGTTTACCTATTTATTTATTTTTTTATATAATAATCACTATGCTAATTTATCATACAAACAAATGAGCCTCTGTGTGTTACTGCACTTGCACGCTGTCGAACAGAAATATTTGATTAATTCAAATTAATATTTAAATAAAAATAAAAATATGTTTAATGGGAAATAAATATAAAAATAAAAAGATCAGTTGTCTAAAATATGGCAGAAATAGCGCTCATAGCATATTGTTTCAAGGGATTAAGTCGTATTGTTACAATGGATTAAAAGTCTAAAATGGTGACAAAAATTCAAAAATCGCCAAAGAGAACTATATTAAGGCTGTACTATCAGGTTTACAAACCATGAATTATATATAAACACAAAAAATTAATTGTCTCATGCGACAGACGTAGCCGGTCACAGCATATTGTAATATTTGGCGTGAAATTGCTGTAATTTTATGGTTGATTGGATAAACAAAATAAACATAGGAAATAACATAAAAGCAAATATTATGTGCACCACGTATAGTGTTGTTCACATGTAACTGGGATTCAAATATAAAAGGGAAACTCCAATTTTTTCGATACTATCTATTTTTAAACTGTTATATAATAAGCATCTAAATGGAAGCTCATTGGTAAACCATTGTCGCAGGTAATAGGGACAAGCGCCCGAGTTGCAGTGGATGACCAAATCGCTGCCGAAGGCAGTAGGGACCTGAAGCGAGCTTTTGAACAATTTCAGTATTTATTTTATTTTATTTTTATAAAGCTATATAGAAAAGAGTTTCCTTTAAATTTAGTGACCAGCGAAGCGGGTAAAGCCTGCTAGTTCAATAAATAAATAAATAAATTCAGAGTTATTGAAAAATAATAAAATCTTTTCTTTTCTTAAAATTGTTCATTACTTTCCTCATTAAAAAAAAAATAGAAAAGCCATTTGTAAATCAATTGGTCTTCAAAAATAATTTATAATTTTCCTTCCTCAGTTTATTGACAGTTCGAAACAAATTCATTTCTGAAATAGATTTTGATGGTTTGCCAAAAATAACTTTCGTGGATTGATTTTAAGGAAATATGCTGTACGTACATGAGATATAATTTACTTTTATTGGCTTAGTGATATTCTAAGTCCAAATGTTACATTTGCATAGGCGAGAAATTCAGTGTTAAATGGGCAAAATGACAGAGAACGTTAACCAAAGATTCAAAGTGAATTTTTCTTGGCTGAGGTGCTTTATTCGAAAAAAGAAATGTAAAAAATCAATTTATTGTTACAAAATTATTTCCAAATTAAACTTAGATAACACGTTCGAAAATAAATAAATAATAAAGAAAGAAAGAAAATAAAAGAAATTCTGTCGTATGGCGGAAAGTTAAAATATGTTTCGTTATGTTATAACACACCTTCGTCTCCCAGCGGACTATATTTAAAAATAAACCTGTTTCCAAATTTGCTGTTTGCATATTATCCCTGCAAGCCGTATTCGACAAATCAAGAACAGAGGCCTAATGTCGTAATAAATAGCAAGTAATTAAAACAAGATTATTTAAAATTTAACCGTGTTTTTCATTGAAATAAATAAATTCGAGTCATGAAAATGTAAGATAAAGTTCATTTTTTTTTTTTATAAAAAATAAACTTCAACGTAAATTCGTTAAAATTGTCGTTAGTTTATTTGTCGTCGAGATACCTAAGTATCGCATATTTATTACTTTTTTCTCACGCCAATTTAAACAGTTTATCATCGATTTACATGATATTTTTTTTATAATTGCATTTTATAATTATTTTATATTATAATAACGTAATAATACCTACTTAACACAAATGATATGTGTATTTTAATTAATTAATTTATTTTATTTTATTTTACTTTATTTTTCATTTTAATTATCTTTTTAGTAATACTTTATGATTTCAATTTGTCTGTCCGTCTGCGCTCTAATTCCCGTAAATATTAATGGAATTTCTTAAAACTGATATATGTTATTCAAGTTCACTAAGGTATGTTCCCTGTTAAAAATGGAGAAAATACCACCGATGATTTGTGTACACGTACAGGGCCACCCAAAAAGATTCCAAAGCATTGCGCTATGAAAGGTATTTCAATAAACCATATTCTAATACCATTAATTTGCACAAATCATAAAGCTGACATTTATTATTCATAGGTACAAGCAAATGTTTTCAACTAGAATTAAAATTTACAAGGTCACTCAAAAATATTCAGTTATATTACTGGTTATTATTGAAATTGTTGGAATTGTATTTTTACTTAAATTAATCGTTTTTAACACTGTTTAATGTTTAAAAATGGTTACGATTTGAATTCATCTGCCTGTCTTTCTATACACCCGTCTGTCTGTCCCAGCTTTAACTTCCGTAAATATTCCCGAATTTATTGAAACTGATATATGATATTCAAGCTCACTATGGGATGTTCTCCACTGAAAATTTATAATACCGCTACTGGTTTGTATACGGGGACAACCAAAGAATTCTAAAGCATTGCATTCTGTGAGATTTATTACCATAAATCACATTTTAATGCTTTTATTTTGTATAAATAAAAATGAAACTGACATTTATCAATCATGTGCACAAGAAAATTTGACGAGAAAAGCGGACAAATCCTGTTAATTTAAGTATTTAACTGTGACAAAATTTTATATTAAAAACGTTATACAAAACTTGGTAATTTTTTATAAAATATTTTGAACTCTTTAATTACTCGGGCAATTTTTACAAAACTATACACAAATGTAAAATGTAAAATAGTAACATTTATAAAATCATGTAAAATCTTCTTATTCCAAATATAAGGAAATGAAAATATTTTTTCTCTTATAAAATTTGTCGTTAGTCACCAAACTGCAAACAAAATCTTTACTGAAAAATATAAGGAAAAGTATGATTTCCTTGAACACCTCATCAAGTATTTTTTAAGATATTCGATATAAAGTGAATAAAAGGGAAAGGGTTTCCATCACTTTCTCCTTTTTCTGTAGTTATTAAATAATCACTCTTAAAAATAGAACAATTTTCTTTAATCATAGTGATAATAATTATTTTAAATAAAATTTAATACGGAATTTAATAGTAAACATTATTAATATTATACTTACAACAGGACTGATAACAGAGATAAAAAAAATTTTCTTCAGGGTGATATATTTTCTGATATATTTTTGGTTGCTGATTAAGGAAAAACTATTCAAAAATTACCATCACGTACAGGTTTGACAAAAAGTGGGATTGTAAGAGCGTAAAGTTCCACTTTTACAACCCTCACTTAAGTTATTTCCTGGGAAATCTCGGTGATGTATGTGTGAAAAACAAGGAGAGCTCTTTCATCAAGACACCAAAGAAATGTACAGAAGGTATTAAGGACGATGGGGTGTTAACATGTTAGCAGACTATTGTTGGATGCTGCATAAAAAATTCCCCCCCCCCCCCCCACACACACAAGGCCTTTCAGCCGTGCATAAGGTAAAATGCTATAAAAGAAGCTCCGATGTAAAGAAACAAATTAAAAAGATAATGTGTAAATAATAGCGGATTTTAATGTATTTTATACATAAATTGGTTCGAACTTGTTACAGTCTCTAGGTGAATTCTTCCGAGTTTTATCCTTACTTTGTCAAAATTCCTTACGGGATAGGAAAAAAAGACAATCAGTTCTGAATTCAGTGCACCCAAAGCACCCAACACAGTGAAAAAAAAAAAAAATGAAAAGTACGATTTTGCAGGTCTGTATAATGTAATAATATAATAAGGAATCTGAAATTACTGTCCAGCTAATTATTTAGTGATATTTTAACCCTAACTCACATCTCATTTTACTAATTGGTCGAAATTATAATCTTGCACATGTCGGGCGGAATTCGACATGAACTCGGCAGCTGAATTTTAAGTCAAACCGAAACCTTTCCTTAATTCAACAAAATAATTCTGACAAACCGAACCCGTTTTGGTTATACCTAAACCTGATTTCAATAAGGTCTTTCAAGTACTAATATCTTCATTTGATACAGACTTAGAATCCCAATTTGTAATTCCTGCTTATATCTGTTTTTGTGTAATGCTGATAACAGAAACGGGAGACATACAGAAATACAAACTCATATACACATGCATGCAGATCAACTACTAAAAACCCGTTTTTTGGATTAAGAATACCTAAAACATGCCAAAATTATAGCCAAAAACTCATTTTCCAAAACAAGACCCCAATACCTGTAACATGGGTAAGAGAAATAATAGATTAGAAAATTATATTTTTTATTTCTTACTCGGCATAGTAGTACTGACAAGGAAATATTCAAAAGATGTCATCGTCAAAAAGTATTGAAAAAAATATATGTGATTCTACTCTTCATGAAACACCAGAAAATGAAAAAATTATCGGCTGAAATTAATTACAGCGACCACAAAAAAATATCAAAATTAAGCATATTTGGCGATTTAGCGCTGTTAGGCGATACATTTGCTAGCACCGAGATTGCCGTGTACGAACAGAACCGTGTTTTGCTTTTCCGCCAAGTACTCAAAATCAATCGCCTAGCAGTGTGAAATCGCCAAATATGCCTAAATTTAATAATTTTTTGTGGTCGCTGTAATTAATTCCAGCCGATAATTTTTTCATTTTCTGGTGTTTTTTGAAGAGTAGAATCACGTATATTTTTTTCAATAATTTTTGAAGATGAAACCTTTTGAATGTTTCCTTGTGAGATATCCTTCGTGCGGTGATAGTTCTTGCTTATAATAAGTGGGAAGCGCAAAAATGTATTTATGTAGCGAAATTGATTTATATCAAAAGGAAATTAACTTTCCTTATACAGCTTTCATTATGATTTAAACATACGATGTACCTTGTTATAAAGCGAAATGAAATGCATCTGAAGGAAAAACCTAACATGCGTAGATGATAAAGTAATCGCGGTGAAGCAACCCCTTTAATTAATTTTGTGGTTAATCATCACATGAAAATTGTACACATACCAGTTCATTAGAATAAAGTATTTAACGATATTTATGTCATTAAAATTCTGGTGGGAAACAACCACACGACTTCCATTACCCTCTATTACACGTATTCTATGCATTTTTTTTTTTTTTTTTTTTTTTTTTTTTTTGAGATAATGAGATCAGAAGACTTGATACACGTATAAAGACATTTAAAATAGAGTTTACATAGTGAGTTAAAAATAAAATAATAATAATAATTGTGGAGTTATTTTTTGAAACACCAATTTCCGAAATCTAAAAGTCACATACGTAATCAGGATGACGGTTAATTTTCCTGTAATAACCACATAATTCATGAGAAAATATATCTAAAATGGGTCTATGTAACAATTCGTAGAGCCGTTTTTGAGATACGAACTTTCACCAAAACTTGGCATACTCAATTATTGACCCGAAAACAATAATTACATACAAAAGGATATTTAAAAGGAAGTAAATATGGCTAGTTTGAACAAAATCAGTACAGCCGTTTTTAAAGGAACGTTCTTGCGAGACCTAAAATTGAGCTATTTATACAGGACGCCAATCGATTTTCCTGAACTAACCAACTATATCATTCGAAAGGACATCTAATAGAGTGTTTATATAGCGATTTTGGAGAAAATCATTAGAGCTGTTTTTGAGACACGGACTTCCCACTTCCGGTTTTCCTATTTTTACCAAAAATTGGAAAGTTCATCTGTACATCAGACCTGTCTCAGTTCTGAAGTTTCGTAGTTCTATCTTTACTAGTTTCAGAGATATGACAGCTCGAAGATTCTCCACATACATACACACACACAGACAGACCAAAACTATTTTTTTGGACTCTGGAGGCCTTAAAACGTGTAAATCAGGTGAAAACTCAATATCGAATTTTTGGACCAAATACAGTACTTCCATTACCTACGGTAGACGGGCAATGGAAGTAAAAATTTAAGCATCGAAGCTACTATAATACTAAGATCGAATTCATCTTCTTATTTTCAACAGTAATTGCTAATTTTCATGAAATATTCTTACTTTGCGTTTAAATTTACACCCAGTGTGGACGTTAAGGTCAATTGTCTTATTGTTTCGTCTTACTGTTTTTTTTTTTTTTTTTTTCCTTATGTTATAACTTGAAATTAATATTTAAAAAAATTGCTTTTTAACTTTTCGGGGAAATTGACATTTTAATTATCTTTAAATAAACTTTGTAATATTGTATTTTAAGAATAATTATCAGAAAAATTTCCTTATTACTACAATTTTAGTAACGAATTTCAGTTTTGAAAGTACGCCCGAAATAAATTCTTTCGAAAATTTTTTAAAAACATAAACTTGTCTCAGAAATGTTGAGGAATTTTTTACAAATTTTTACTTATGTTAATTAATGTTTTTTTTTTTTTTTTTTTAATCATTATTTTAGAATATAAAATATAAGAAATCTAAGTACTATTGAATTAGCCAATATATATATAAATTGTTACATATAACATTAGTAGTATGTTGTGGATACAAAAAAATTTTAGTCTATATTTTCCTAGAGTGCTGATTCAAGGAATAAAATATTACCTTTCCGTGGTTCAACATAAATCACGTGATATGAACCAATAGATTGTTATGTTTAGCCTTTTATCGATATTTTGACATTTAAAATATCAGTTCGGCAAATTATCATTACTATTAGGTAACACGACAGTCCTTTAACCAAAATAAATTGTTTTTAAAATAATGCTTCACGTATTTCACGTTATAATAAATAATAAAATACTTTTTTTTTCATCATTTCCCAACAAAGTTTAAAAGTGTTATAAAGAAAAGTTAAACTTTTAAAAGAGCTAAATTTAAGGCTACACAGTACCCTTTTTCAAAAAATATTTTTGGAGACAGTTACATTAAAAATAATTTATGACTTTGTTCGAGATTATAAAATTAAACTGATTCTGGTGAAAAAAAATCACTTTAGCAAGCACCATTTTTTTTTTTTTTTTTTTTTTTTTTTTTGAAAAATTTGAAGTTTTTTAAACATTTGTAACATTTTTAATTTTTAATAATTTTTAGTTATTTTAAGCGATTTATATCATATGCATTGGATTATTGGGACCAAAAGTTAGTATGGAATTAAAGATGTAACTATTATTTAAATAATAATAAAAAAAAAATTGTAGCGAAACCTGAAAAAAAAAAAAAACACGAAAAATTTGGAAATATTAACTCTGACATTTAAAAAAAAAATAACTATAACTCTCAGACCTAAATCCATACTAATTTTTGTAGTACATATATATATGTTTCTACAAAAAATTTCAAGACTCTATCTGCAACAGAAAAAACGCCTTAGGGAGTAGCAAACATTAACATCAACAAAAATAAAAGTCTGAGACATACGCATTTAAAGTTTGTATAGGCATAAAACAAAAACTAAAAATGTTTGTAGAGCTCTAATTTTTTTTATATGTTATTCCTCACTTATAAGAGTTCGCTCATTCCAAATTATTTTCATTTAATTATAAGAATAATTATAAGAATTAATTATAAGAATATTTGCTTCAAAATCAAAATGAAAGTAACCACGCCCCCTCAGCTGTCACATTTTGAGACTGACAACACTCAGAAAAGTTCAAATATCTTTATAACTATTTGGATTTCAGATCTACAATTTGGAGCCAAGATTCACAACCGTATGGACCATTGAAAAATGCAATTAAAAAAAGTCGATATTTTTGTCATTTTTAGGGTACTGTGTAACCTTAACAACATATAATAATTTATCAACTATAGACCTGCTAACTATGCTAGTTTATCCATAATGGTATTAGGCCCCACCTTTTTCTTACACCAGAATAGTTGTAGAGTATTATTCAGCAATATGATCTCATGATTAAATAAGAAGACTATTGCTCTACAACTATTCTGATGCGAAAAAAAAGCGGGGCTTAATACCATTACGGATAAACTAGCAAAGTTAGCAGGTCTACAACTATTTTAAATTATTTTGTCGGTTAAATTTCTACTACACGAAATAAAAAGGAAGTAAAATAAAACCTAAAATGATTTAGAACAAAAAAATATTAAATTACATAAGTAAACAAAAGCATTGGAGGTTATGATTTTCGCCAAGTACAATCTCCAAACCGTTGTCATAGAGATTTATTGAAAATAAGCTGTTATCAAGGGAACCAACGCATAGAGGGTTCATGTCACATGACTCATGTTGGATATTGTTAGGGTTACCATTTATCACTATTTTCCTATACAAATTCACTTAGTACTAATAATTTACTAAAATTATTGTTTAATAAAATTATTTTCCATGATGAATGCAGACGATTATCGCCTAGAGAAGTATAACATTAAATATCCAAAGAAAGTCAGATTTATTTTCTATAAATCACATCCTAAAAAAAAAAAAAACGCGTTTTTTTTTTTTTTTTTTTTTTTTTTTTTAAGAAAGAAATCGATAGCTTATTTTTGAATTATCACAGATCGATGGTTCAACCATTTATTTTAATGGTATTGACGAATTCTTTTGAAAGATACCGATATTGAAAATTTGCCCCCTCAGGGTGGACTCCCCCCAGGAGGGAAAGCGACACTTCTACATATATTTAAAAAAAAAAAAAAAAAAAAAAAAAAAAAAAAAATATTGAACAATTGATTATTACTATTATAAATAATTCTTTTTAATTTCATAATAATCTGCTAAAAATAACCTTTATTATGCACATTTGTACGAAATTTTGTTCTATACTGTCATGTTATGAAGTTAGGAAAAAAAAAATATATAGATAGATAGATAGATATATATATATAAACGGGATGGCTATGCCCCCTGCTGGATGATTTTCACCAAAAAATTATAGGCACTAATTTATATCAAGGTGCGAGTATAATCAATTTGTATGAAATTTTGTGCAATGGTTTCTGAAATTCAATCGTATGGCAAAAATTCATGAAATTTTCATTTCTTAAACTTTTTTTGTTTTTTGTTACTGATGTAGCTGTGAAAAAAAAAAAAAAAAATTCAATGCGGAGGATGTGTTCAGTTACATAATAAAGACATTCAGTGCAAAAATTGGAGCTTTAAAATAACTCAGAATTAACATGGAGAATTTTGAAACTGGGCATTATTTTGTATTATTATTCCCATAAAAGAGGCTTTTTCATCTCAAAAATTACGTTTTCTCGTTTAAAGCACACTGTATGCATGAAAATGACAAATTTCATGGTAGTACATGATTTGAAAAACAGTAGAATGTAAAACAAAAATATTAGTCTCTTGCCTCCTCCCTGACAACATTTTAATTAATATTCCACAGTCCTGAAGTCCCCGTCTTTTTTCCTACACCAGCATTTGGGCCTGTATTCTAATCAAACACATTCCGCTCGCATCTCAATTTCTATCGCAATATTTTGGAAGGAGAGGAATCTGCATAGTCAAGTCCACTGAGCTAAAATAATAACTGGAGCAAATGAGTGGTTCTTGAGTGCCATTTTGAAAATTTATTTTTTCTCCCTAGTTTGTCGATAATTGATTAAATATCTCATTTTCTGTAATCAAATGGTAGGATATGCATTTTTTATACTCTCTTCTATATAAAATAGAAGAAAGTATTGTATTCGTAAAAGTTTTCGATTGCAGCTTTTCGATGGATTTACACTTTTTGAGATATCCTGAACATGATTTGGCTATTTTTAAAAAAAATGTTTGTCTATTCATGTGCTTGAATGTGTGTGACATAAATTTTGTGGCAGCTCTAGATCAAAAACAATTGAAAAAGAGTTCATGAAAAGTTATATTTAATTGTACCTTAACATAAATTGGTGTCTATCAACGTTTTCTGTATATCGGCTAAAATATGGCGCTGTTGTCTCATTTTATGGTAAGTTTAATATGGTAGTATAGGCATAAATTTTGTATAAATGTAGCCAATGACGATTATTATAAAAAAAAAAAAAAAAAAAAAAAAAAAAAAAAAACATTGGAAAACTTTGTTTATAATAGAAATTGTCAACCAGAATAAAATTTTGTAGAAAATACTTTTTGTAGAAGTAACTTTCCCTACTTGGGGGTGTAATTTTTTTATATGATATTTTTCAAATGAATTCCACAATTAAAGTACTGTACAACATATTAACACTATCGTATTGCACATTAAGGATGAAGAACGAATGCTCTGCCGTACTAAATTAGACCTTCGCTCCAACAGAACAATTCTTGAAAAGTCCGCTTGCAAGACTCTTAGTAAATATATTGGAAGGATTTACATGAGTTATTATTATAATCAGTAAATTTCAGAAGAGAAATGCGTTTCCTTCCACAACTTTGGAACAAATAAGGAGATGCGAGCTGTAAATTTTACGTTAGAATATAGGCCAATTACTATTGTAAACAAATTCTTTTCAATTTTACAATGATTGATTAAAATTATCCTCATTGTGTACATTCATACATTATTTTTCCTTTACGGTTGTATTAAAGATTATGATAAAACGGGAAACAGCGCTACCTGTTTGTAGATATGCATAAAAAGTTGATAGACAACAATTTATGTCAAAGTGCAACTAAATATAACTTTCATAAAATTCTGTTTAATAGTTCTTGACCTATAGAGCTGTCAGAAAACTTTTGTCACCCACATCCAGACACATAGATAGTCATAGATTTTCAATAAGTGGTCAAATTTTATTTAAGTGGTCTCAAAACATTTAAATCCATCAGAAGCCATAAGTCGAAAATTTTTATGTACAATAAATAATTACAAAATTAACTAAACAAATAACCTAAATAAACAAATGCAATTATTTACTTACATATTTCATCAATAAATTTATAAATATTTTTCATATAAAAATGATGCAAATGCATTAGACACCTTTCTACATTGTAATACATGTGTATCAAATGCTTTCTGCCGTATCCACCTGGAATACGGAACAAAGAAGAAAGAAACGCTCTTCGAAATTGCACGGAAAATCCACTAGTTTTAGCTCAGTGGACTTGACTAAGCAGATTCCTCTCCTTCTAAAACTTTGCGATAGAAATTTAGATGCGAGCCATAAGTGTTTGACTGGAATACAGGCCTAGGTTAGAATATTCATTTTTTTCTCCCTCTCTCTTATTTAATCGTAATTAAATTTTGAGACGATTACTCCAACAGGGATGGAACACGGGCGCAGAATTCATACCGGAATCCGTTTAAGAAATTTCTCTACCTATAATATCGTTGATTTAAGAAGTAGAAAATTTTCTTACATTGATAGTGGTATGAATTCTGCGCCCATGTTCCATCCCTGCTCTAAAAATTAAGTTGTGTGGTAAAGGGGAGGTACTAAGAATATTACTGAAAATTAAAAAGACTGTTGGCAGCAGAGTTCCCAACTTTTATAATTTATTCAAGAGCATTTTTAGCCCCACCTTCTTTTCGCCCCAGAAATTTTGTCGATTATTTATTAAAATAAGCATGCTAAATAATAAGCTAATTTTATTGTTATTAACTATGATTTTGTATTGTAAATTTAACATAAAAAATTTACCATTTTAAAAGCTTTAATTAGATTTAAAAAAAGAAAAAAAAAAAATGGTTTTTCTTAAAAAGGCAGGCGGCATTTACTTTAAATATATGTTTATATAAATTTTAACATCGAATTATTCAGAAGTCGCAACATCTTACATTTGGAAAAATACTTTTTTTTTTTTTTTTTTTTTTTCTGTTTCATGATTTAACGAGAAGGTCCTATGCCCCTCTTTCATATGTCACAACGATTAAATAAGAAGAAAATCATTTTTCAAAATTTCCGGTATGAAAAAGAGACGGGGCTAAACATCTTCGTGAGTAAATTATAAAAGTTGGGAACTCTGGTTGGCAGGTATGACCAGAAGTCGTACTCTCCGCCCCTTTTACAGGACACTCAGGGATGGAACACGGGCACAGAATTCATACCGGCATTTGTTGAAGAAATTTCTCTACCTGTAATATCCTAGATTTAAAAAGTAGAATTTTTTTTTACATTGATAGTGATATGAGTTCTGCGCCCGTGTTTTATCCCTGGACACTCTTCGTGGTAAGAAATTACCGCCTTTTTTGCCACCACTAATTTCGTGCTGAAAGTACTTCTGGTATATTTATGATAATGTGTCATGATAGTACAGGAAAGACATTATTGTATAAAAATAGAGCAGCAATAAATTTTAAAATTTCTCATCCTTGAGAGTGTCCTCAAAAAAGGGTGGAGAGTACGACCCCTAAATATGCCTTTAGCAATAAGGAGCAGTTTTCATCTCTTTACAGGCTTTTAAATTTTTTCTGTTTTAGTTTCATAAGCTTATATGATTTTGTAATTTTTAATTAAGTTTCGTTTAGTTGAAAAATACCGCGCCACTTTTTTTAAAGCAAAAATTTAACATAAGCCGTTTCTATTCTTCTGAAAGGGAATTTCTTTAAGTGTAAGCCATTAACCCTCTCGCTGCGCATCCCGCGATTTCCACGGGCAACGTAGAAGTAGCAAAATTTGCGCAACCCGCGATTATCGCGGGGATGCGTTTTTGCCGTCTATTTAAGTGTGCAACCCGCTCTTTCCCCGTTCATGGTTTCATTTCGGCTTTTCTGTAATGTTTAATTGTTTATTTAGATGTCGACTAACAGATGGCGTTAGTTGTCCACGTTTCTGCGAAATATAAAAAGAATTTTTTTTAGCATTTTGCGCGCGCTTTTCAGAGCTCAAAGATGTCTGGCAGGAAGCGTTTCGCGAGTGATATGACTTATGTTCCTGACGATATTTCCGACACTGACAGTAGTTCTGACTCTGATTCCGAGTATATTGATGATATTTATAGCGGAACTGATGAAAATTTCTCGGATTCCTCTGTGGATAGTGATGAATCTGAATGATGTGATGAAACTTCATTTCTAATAAATGTTTTGTAAGTATTTTGCATATTTTCATTAGTATATACTTTTTACCTTTGTATTTTATAAAATAAATCATAATTTAACCAAAATTGATTTTCAAAATTTTGCTTTTATATCATTATTCTTCAATTTCAATATTCTGACAACTTTTTTCTATGATCTAATTCTATATTGAAAAAAAAACTCTTTTACAAAAAATTTTTGTATATTTTAAGTCTAAAATATATGTAGATTTTAAATATGTAATAAAAAAAATACGCAATTTTTGAACCTATTTTGATAAAAAAAATACGCAGCGAGAGGGTTAACTTTAGCAATTGCTCTTAGACAAATAAGCATTTTAGAAATGAATGTTTGTTACGTACACAGATGAAAAATTGTTCCATTTCATAGAAAATAGAGAACAGAAAAATTTAAGAGAGTCTTTGATGAAATTTTCAAAGAATTTCATTTAATATCTTTACATTTGAATTGTTCTAAAGAATGTGCGTTGGCAGATTTAAAGGTTAGAATAGTTCTAAAATTCTTGCATTTCATTGCAGGTGTTAATGTATTAATGGCATCATTAAAAATGATACTTTTGTCAGGATGTATTTTGATTAGGTAATGTACTCTGCATGCTAAATATTACATAATCATGATTTTTAAAGTTGTAATTTTTTTTTTTTTTTTCTAATATATTGTGGATTTAAGATAAATGAAAACTGTGTTTTTAAGTGCGCTAAAATTATAACGTAAAATTTTGAATAGAAATTTTGTTAAACAATTATATGCAATATCTTTAGAAAACAGTTCCTTCCAGCTCAGTCAGAAGAATAGGTTAATTTCTTTCTTTCTTTTCAAATAGCTGTCATTTTAAAAGCAATATGGCGGATCCATTTGATAAATAAATTTGCTTCAGACCTTGATATGGGCTACGAACTTACCGACTTTTGTGCAAATCCATTCCTTAAAAAAAGAAAGTGAGTCTAAAATTTTGAAGTAGGTGCAGGAGCCATTTTGAAACAAAATGTAGCATATTTGCTTCACTAATAAACAAGGCCAAATTAAGGCATGAGCTCACAGGTCACAGGCCCAGGGGACACAAATTTGAAGGGGAGGGGGGCATCAAATCTGTAAATGAAGAAAAATTTGTCTGAACTTTTATATTAGATAACAGAAAACTGTAAATATAACTATGCTGTTTTTAAAATAGCAGACGTGGTAAGGGAAAAATAGTTTTTTTTTTTTTTTTTTTTTTTTTTTTCCCCATATTTGTTTATAGTATTAACTAGATTTCATTAGCATGGATGCCTTTTTTGTCCGACACTTTTGTCATGGGGATATCTTGCTAAATCTGGGAACTTATTCGTTGCCATAAGATAAGTAATAAGCACAAACATACCTCCTTCTTTAAGGATAATGAATCCGAAATCCGAAGAATGAACTAAACATGTGTTGTTTAAAGAATTTGTGTTTTTAAGAGTTATAATTTAATTTTGAAAAAGTACCATGTTACTTACAAAAAAAAAAAAAAAAAAAGCATTTAGGGATTATAATGCATAGTTTCAAGAAAGGATTTAGTTTTGTAATAATTAGCATAATAAGCTAATTTTATTGTTATTAACTATGATTTTGTATTGTAAATTTAACATAAAAAAATTACCATTTTAGAAGCTTTAATTAGATTAAAAAAGAAAAAAAAAAAAAAAAAAAATGGGTTTTCTTAAAAAGGCAGGCGGCATTTACTTTAAATATATGTTTATATAAATTTTACGAATTATTAAACTATTCGGGAGTCGCAACATCTTACATTTGAAAAAATACTTTTTTTTTTCTGTTTCATGATTTAACAAAAAGGTCCTATACACCACAAAAAAAAAAAAAAAAAAAAAAAAAAAGTCAATTTTTCAAATATTTTTAATACATAAATAAAAATATCAGAATGATATAAAAAAATGTTTTTTAAATTTTGTTTTTCACAGCACTGCTCGCATAAAGTAACATATAAATTTCACTTTGTAATACAAGTGGAATACACACACACGCACAAAAAAAAAAATACTAATATGTTGTGGTCACCATATGACTTTCTTCTACATTTTCTTATACACATTCACTCAGTAAAAATAATTTATTAAAATTATTATTTAAAAAAATTATCTTCCATGATAGTGCAGACGATTTCCATATTAGAGAAGTAGTATAACACTAAATATCCAAAAAAAAAGTCAATTGTATTCTCTATATTACATTAAGATTTTTTTTTAATGAAAAAAATCGATAACTTTATTTTAAATTATTGCAGATCAGTAGTTCAACCATTCGTTTAAAAGGTGTTGGTGAGCTCTTTTGAAAGATACTTATCATGAAAATTTACTCCCCTCGAGGAAGGACCTCTCCCCCCCCCCCCCCTTCCAGTGGCGGAGGTGGCGAGGTTCCTACATATACAATTTTTTTCCCCCAGTTGACTGTCTCTATTATAAATAATTCTTTTAAATTTCATAATTATTCTTAAAAAATAATTCTTTTTATGCTCATTTATACAAAATTTTGTCCGATACCACATGTTAAAAATTTAGAAAATGTGGGATGGCAACGCAAGCTGTTGGACAATTTTTACTAAAAGTTGGTAGGCTCTAATTTATGTCAATGTGTAACTATATACCAATTTTTATTAAATTCTGTGCAGTAGTCCCTGAGATACAGTTGCCACAAAATTTTGTCACACACATACAGACAGACATTTTCTAAAAATGGTCAAATCGTGTTCTACAGCTCTCAAAACGAGTAAATCCATCAAAAACCCGAGGTCGAAAATTTTTACGAATCCAATACTTTCTTCTATTGGATATAGAAGAAAGTAAAAAAGAAAGAAAGAAAGGGGAGAGAAAAATTTATACCCCTATACAAATACCACAGGTGACTTTCTTGGGTATTGCTATTTCAATACAAAACTAGTATGTTGTGGCCAGCACAAGACTTTCTTCTATATTTTCCTATACATATTCAAACAGTAACAATATTAAAAAAAAAAAAAAAAAAAAAAAAATAATACGATTTTTTTTCTAAGTTTTTATTTTTATTTTTATTCTTTTTTTGTTAAAAGTAATACATATTCAATCAGTAACAATATTTAAAAAAAAAAAAAAAAAAAAATTCGAATTTTTTTCTTTTTTTTTTCTTTTGTTAAAAAAAAAAAAAAAAAAAAATCGATAGGGAGAAGCGATGCCCCCCCATGCACAAAATTTTTTTCCTAGTTACGTACTACTATTATCAATAATTCATATTAATTTTACAATCACAAGTGTAAAATAACTCTTATTATGCACATTTATACGAATTTTTGTCCTATACTGCCATGTTAAAAATTTAGATAAAATGCTATCACAGCGCCACCTGTTGAGCTATTGCTCCCCAAATATAATCAGCACCAGTTTATATCGGGGACCAACTAAATACCAAGTTTGGTAAAATTTCGTTTAAAAAAAAAAAATACGATTTTTTTTCTAAGTTTTTTTTCGTTAAAAGTAAAAAAAATCGATAACTTTGTTTTAAATTATCACAGATTTATGGTTCAACCATTCGTTTTAAAGGTATTGACGAGACCTTTCGAAAGATACCCATCTTGAAACTTTGCCCACCCGGGTGGGTACTTTCCCCCCCCCCCCCGGTGGGGGGGAGCCGATGCCCCCACATGCACAAAATTTTTTTCCCAGTTAACTATTACTATTATCAACGAGACCTTTCGAAAGATACCCATCTTGAAAATTTACTTCCCCGGGGGGGTACTTCCCCCCAGAGGGGGGGAACCGATGCCCCCCCATGCACAATTTTTTTTCCTAGTTACATACTACTATTATCAATAATTCATATTAATTTTACAATCACAAGTTTAAAATAACTCTCATTATGCCCATTTATACGGAATTTTGTCCTATGCTGCCATGTTAAAAATTTGCATAAAATGCGATCACAGTGCCACCTGTTGAGCTATTGATCCCCAAATCTAATCAGCGCCAGTTCATGTCAGGGTGCAACTAAATACCAAGTTTGGTTAAATTTCATTCATTGATTCGTGAGATACAGCGTCCACAAAAAAATGATACAGACAGACAGACACACAGACACAGAGACAGGCAAACACACAGGCAGACAGACAGACAGACATTTTCTAAAAACTATTAATTCGTAATCTAGACATCCCAAAACATGTAAATCCATCAAAAAACGGAGGTCGAAAATTTTCGCGAATCCAATACTTTCTCTATATTACATATAGAAGAAAGTAAAAACAGAAATTATTATTAATTATTAATAATAGATTTCTAAAATTAAGCACAGCAAAAATTATTCTTATCAAATCATGGTATTTTAAAATGTGGCATGTGGAAATCGACCACTTACTGGCGAAGTTTCTATCTTTATACATAATCTTTGTAAAAGCTATATTTTTATAAAGTGTAAATTCATCTCCAGAAATTCAGAGAAGATGAAATAATCATCTCCGCAACGCTTCTATCAGCTGCAACAATTCTTGAGACGAACTAAATCTTGATCAGTCCGTTCACACTTCTTGAGACTTACCAAATCTGGATCAAATCGTTCAAGTCGCAACCCCATATGAACTTCAAAATAGAACATTTTAATTTCCAGCAATTATTTGTTTTAAAGATATGCTGATAACACACATACACAGATATCAACCGCTAAATGCTTGAACTTTGTGTTCAAGTCACCTCAAAACGCGATATCATGAAAAAAGCCAGAGCCAAAAACTAAACTTCAAAAAATACTTTGTCTACATTACGGGTGTGAAAAATTAATTTTCATACCCGAGCAATTTGCGTCGACACGGTAAAAATATAAAATACTTCCATCAAATACATTCCATAGAAAAGGAGTTTTACTTAATTTTGGGTAGCCCTGTATATTGTATATAAGTTATAAACACATCACCATGTATACATAAATTTAATCCTGAATGAAAAGCACATAATACAACCTGAAATGCATTTCCACCAAATTTCCAAGTGTAGCCGCGATATATCTATATTCTGTTAGGTTGACCTGTAAACAAATCATCAATGATTTCCATGCCATATTTAGTACAAAACAAGCATTTATACATGTAAAATATTCTTTAACCACATTTCTTGCGACCATGGAAGCCTCTGTGCGTGTGCAAGTGCGGATTGAACGAGTCCAGTGTTAAAATAGGGGTGACTCACAGAAAACAAGCGATAAGGGAACACCGAATAACTGGATGTTTGCCAAATAACTATCTCTCGGCCAATATTGCATCCATCTAAACTTTTGGACTCGGCCTCACTGCTAGTCGCAGGAAACGTGGTCGCACTATATATATTCTGATTTTATTTTGTTTACTGCTGCGTATACATGTTAAACCTGTACCTACCAAAAAATTTCGCCCATAAACGTACTGCATTTGAACTCTTTTGGATGTCCCTGTATACCATTTGCTTCATCTCAACGAAAACTTTAGTGTAGCATCCCTATATGATACGGCCTAGGACCCTAGGGCAGTCAATCAGTCTTAATCCTAACACAAACACACACACACTATATGATACAGATTTAGAATACTGAGTTTGGACTTCCTGCTACTATTTGTTCTTGGGATATGCTAATATCAGACACACAGACCAACGAGTAAAAACTTAATCTTCGGGTTCAGGAGACCTCCAAACGGGTAAATATAACAAAAACTCAATTTTGAAAATTTGACACCTAAATAATACTTTTACATGGGTTATTACAGGAAAAAAGAGAGCCATTCTGATTACGTAGGCCAGTTATAGATCTCAGAGATCAATGTTTTAAAATATGGCTGTACCGTTTTTTTTTTTATTAATGAATTATGTTAATTATGTTTTATATGTCTTTACACCTATATCAGTTTCCTCTTACAGGAAAATTGTTAGATGTATAATTTGCTTAGCCAATTTTATGTCTTCGGATCACATTAGATTATTTCCAAAAAGTGCATATAATACATGCATTAGTGAATAATGGAATTCGTGTTGTTACACACAAGATTTTTTAGTTCCGCATCATACTATAGGTATGGGGAACTTACGTAATCGTGAAAATTTTCGACCCCGGTTTTTTGACTTTATTACTCGTTTTCAGGCGTGAGGAATCCGAAAATGACAAAATTAGTATGGTGTCTGTCCTGTAGGGTGTATGTTAGTTTGTTAGTCTGTTTACACGATATCTCACGAACAAATGATCGCAGATATGTCAGACCAGTTTTAAAATATTATTTATGACACTGGCAAGAACCCTATTTATTTGCAATATTCTAATTAAAAAACTTCAGAAGTTATTCGAAATTTACTATTTTCTTAACATGGGAGAATAGGGAAAATTTTCACTTAAACATGCATGAAAAGAAATATTTTTATCGTAAAGATGTAAGAACAGCTTTTAAATATCAGTTTTGAAGCCGAGATGAGCAGCATTAACTATAAACATGCGATTTTGAAAATTTCGCAAGGCAGAAAAATTCGTGTTCGCTGTTAACCCTTTATCGACCCATTGTATCATACAACAAAAATTGGATTTACTTGGAAATGGATATAGCGATTTTCTAAAAAGTTTCTAGTTAAGTGTTTTTCGGGGTGCTTGGATTAACCCTCATCTTCAGAAAAAAATGCGTTCGCTGTTAACCCCTTATTGGTCAATGGCAGCAAATGGCAGTTGGGTTTACTCGGAAATGGTTCTAGGAATTTGGGTGAAAGTTTGGAATTAATTGCTTTTGGGGGTGTTTAAACGATTGGAATTGTCCTCATCATCAGAAAAATCCGCGTTTCCAGTTAAACCTTTAAAGGCCAATTGCGTATGGCAGAAATTGGGTTTACACGGAAATGGAAAAGGCGATTTTGATGAAAGTTTGGAGTTAGGGATTTTTGATGAGAAATAACGATTGGATCTTATCTTCAGATAAATTCTCGTTCACAGTTAACCCTTTATCGGTCAATTGCAAAACACTGCAGAAATCGGATTTACTCGGAAATGGATATAGCGATTTCGTTGAAAGTTTGGGATTAAGTGTTTTCGGGGAGGTGCTAAAACGATTGGATTTACCCTCGTCTTCTGAAAAGTTCGTGTTCTCAGTTAATCCTTTATCGGCCAATTTCACCATATGGCCGAAATTGGGTTTACTCGGAAATCGATATAGAGATTTTGGATGAAAGTTTAGGGGTACATAAATGATTGGAAATATTTTCATCTTCGGAAACTTTCGCGTTCGCTGTTAAATCTTTAAAGGCCAATTGCAATGTATGGCAGAAATATGATTTACACCAAATTGGACGTAGCGATTTTGATGAAAGTTTAGAGTTAAGTTAGGGATTTTTTGGTGAGAAAAAGCGATTGGAAATATCATGGCAGATAAAATTCATTTATAAACTTTGTTGAGACCCTTATACGGTCTATGCATATATCGCCACTTGAAAACAAAATTGTAGAGCAACTTGGTTAACGAACTTATCAAGGATATTTATAAGATAAATTCGCTGTGCAAATTTGGTTCGATTTGGAGTATTATTTCGGGAGTTACCATGATGATAAGATTTCGATTGTATATATAGTAGAACCTCGATTATCCGAAGTAATTGGGACCAAACCGACTTCGGATAATCGAAATTTTCGAATAATCGAGAATTCATCAATAATCATCTCAGGGGTCGTACTCTCCGCCCTTTTTTCAGGACACTCTCAAATATGACAAATTTCCGCCTCTATTCCTACCACAATTCTTTTACGATGATCTCTGACCAGATTAATCTGGAGACATTTCTATAAAAAGTACCATAAAAATTTCTGCATGAAATTACTGGTGGCAAAATAGGAGAAAATTTCTTATTCTTAAGTGTGTCCTGAAAAAGGGGCGGAGAGTACGACCCCTGTCATCTAGTTTAATATGTAATATCGTCATTGAACTGTTATTATGACTATTTTAACTGTTAAATAAATGAAAATAAATTTATTTCTGAAACAAAACTCACAATGGTTTAGATGGAAGCTTGATCTGGTATAAATTGGCCATCCTTTGCCGTGCAGCTCTATCCCGAAGTTTTCTTAAAAGCATGAGTTCAGAGGAATCATAAGTGACACAAAGGGACAAAAATTTTCAAATTCTGCTGCAGTAAAAATTTCTCTGTTCTTGAGATGACAAAAGAGGTTAGGTTCTTTGCACTTGCTTACAATCAGAGGGTGCAATAACTTTAGATTGTTCTGGGACTCTGCAGAATGACCTTCCACATTTCGAAAACGGGTTGTGTTTTTGTTTAGAACAGGGACGTTTGAAAGTGGGGAAGAGTACACTCATACCGAGAATTGAGCTTGCGAGAAGGAATTCTAAAAAAGGAAATTCCAAAATATTTATCTGCATTCGTAGTTTGGAAAGGACGGCTTGCATACAAAAGGAATGCGAGAAAAAAAGCATGTTTGTTAAAAATGCATGTTTGTTAAGAGAAAATTTTGGATGATAGTAGAAAGTGAAAAAAAAAGTGAAGAAGAAACCGACTTCGGTTAACAGAGAGGAGTTTCGGTTAATCGAGGTTCGGATAATCGAGGTTCTACTGTATATATATAGGGACAGAGAGAGAGAGATAAACAAAGTGACTGAAATATTTCGATTTCCAAAGAAATCAACCTAAAATGGCAAACTTGGGTTTATGTTTTGAAAAATGCATATAAAATGCCTCCAATGAGTGCGGAAAATGTCGCATCTATAACTCTCAATTCATCCACCTGAGAGGCATTCATGTTAATTTTATTATAGACAAGTTTTTTCTTTATACCATCTATAAGTTGATTCTTCTCAAATATTTTGCATTTTTAAGTTGTGTCCTTTTTCTTGCCGAGATGCGATATGTCAATTTTACTTTGATAGTTTTTAACAATAATTAAAATGTGTGGAAACAAATACGTGATGGGTAACTGCGCGGAGTCCACCTATGCCAACTAGTTTTCAATAGGTATCAACGAATATTAAAGATTAGACAAGTCTAAAATTACTGTATAAATATAGTGGTATTCAATTTTGCCTTTGTGAGAACCCTAGGAGGGACACAAATATTCAAATATGTTATGTCTGGGCGAAAATTCCTCTTGGTACATTTTATACAATTAGATTGCACTAAATAAAATAAAATAAAATAAACGTATATTTCATATATATGCAGTAAAACGTGTTTTCTATAGAATATGATATGATAAGAATTGACTATTCGCTTACAGAGATACAAAAATAAAATTCGTATACCGGCGCTATACATTAAGGTTTAATTGACATATTTCAAGATCTGTTTACGGGTTTTTCCTTATTATGCTGAAATTAAGTATACACTATATAGTGAGTATACATTTCACAGACAATATACAGGGTTATCCAGAATTAAGCGAATAGATTATCTTATATTGGTTATAATTCATGAAAGTACTCTCATATTATACTATGTCCCGGAAATCGTTTAGAAATTATACTTTTTTTTTTACTTTCTCTTACCCATACGGTAGAGAAAGTATTGTTTTTGGGTCAAATTTTCGAACGCGAGATTTTGTTATATTTACACGTTTTGAGATCCCCTGAATACGAAAATCATGTTTTTAGCAAATGGTCTGTGTGTGTGTCTGTGTGTGTGTCTGTGTGTATGTCTGTGTGTGTGTGTGTCTGTTATCAGCATATTTCAAGAACAAATAGTAGCAGACATTCCAAACTTGGTATTCTAAATGTGTATCATATACAGATGCTACAGTAAGCTTTTCGTTAAGATCAAGCAAATGGTTCGTGTACAGGGATAATCTAGAGAATTCTAATACATTACGTCTATGGGGGAAATTGCAGGTAAGTAGAGTTTAACGTCTATAGACTGCACTAAACCAAATGAAACGAATATATATATTTTGTAATAGAGATCGTCAACTGGGAATAAATTTTTGTGTATGTACTAGCCTCGCCTACCCCCTGAGTGAGAAGTCCTCCCCGAGGGGAGTAAATATATTGAGAATAAAATGGACTTTTTTTTTTTGATATTTAGTGTCATACTACTTCTCTAATATGGAAATCGTCTGCATTATCATAAAAGATAAATTTTAAATAATAATTCTAATAAATTATTTTTTAAAAACAGAATTATTTTTTATTAACCGAATTAAATTTCATATAAATCTAGGTGCATTAATGAAACGGGGGGTTGAGGAGGGCGGTAGCTCCCCTCACACAGAATTAATTATCTTATAAAACTCTTCCGAAGCCTAATTTGAATTATTTAACATAGGTTTACATAAAATCGTTATCTTACCTCTTAATCTCCAACCTGTATTTATAGTATTAAATTTCAGGGTAAGAGAAAGTCGTGTGAGTGACACACCAGATTATTTCGATTAAAAACTGGAAGCTTAAGGAGAAAAAAAAAAAAAAAAAAAAGATCACGAATGTAATTTTTTATTTTATTAATAAAAATACTAAAGTTTATATTTTTTTTACCCCTTTTGTGATTAAAAAGTCCTCGTATGCTAGAAAGAATCACACGAAAAGAAAATGTTTATGAAATGAAGCAAAAAGAATTATCTGTTTCAGAGTGTATATTATAGTATTATTATAAAACCAAGTGTGCAACATATTTAAATTTTTATTCCCATGTGCGAAAAAATTTGTAGTATAGAGATTCATCTTTAAAGGACTTTTACGATCACGTATTTATCTTTTTAATTAGTGGACTGTCCAATGAGTAATTAAAAAAAGAAAAATAAAGTATTAGAATTCTTTTTGACAGTTTCTGTTGAATTTGAGAAAAATAGCACATTTTTATTATCTCTCTCCAGTCGCGTGATAGAACATCTGATGTCTGTGTTCAACTATCCATCACCCGTTTTTTAATGAATGAGGTAACGCCCTCTCTAGAAGAAAAAATCATGACCTATTTGAAATTTTTTTTCTCGAATTCTTTTACATGGTTTATTTTAGTAGATTCACTGATTTTTCGAGATTTAGACAAATATAGTTTTCGTAAACAAAAATAAGTTCATCATTTTTTGCTGGTTTTGGTTTGAATGGAACTTAACTAGCAAAGACAGATATTGAAGATAGAAAATAAATAAAATATATAACGAAAATATAAGAATTAAAAAAATGAATGAAGTAATATGAACTTAGCTCTAAAAATTAATATGTTCTGACCATCTCAAAACTTTCTTCTATATACTTTATACAAATTTACGCAGTATAAATTATTTATACAAGTTATTAAAAATTATTTTCCAAGATGAATTTATGAAAAGAAAAAAAAAATCTTAACTTTATTTCAAATTATTACAAATACACAATTCAAAAATTTTAAAAATACGTTTTAAATGTATCGATGAATTCTTTTGAAAAATACCTATATTGAAAATTTACACCTCTGGGAGAGGGGGTGGGTGGGTGAAGTGGTGCTTCCAGTATACAAAAGTTTTATCCTCGTTACTAATATATATATATATATGTAATTAATTTCGAAATAATTGGTTAAAAAAATGCTCAGTGTCTATATTTATATGAAGCTTGGTTCAATGTTGCCGTACCAAAAACTAAGATTAAATAGAACGACGGCGCTACCTGTTTTGCGATATGCATCCTAAGTTGGTAGACACAAATTTATGTCAAAGTATATCCCTATACTATAACTTTTTTATGATATTCCGTTGCGTATTAATTCTAAAACTACAGTTGGCAGACTTTTCTTTCATCATATACACAGAGAAAAAGTATAGACAACCGGACAAACATTACATTTTCAAAAAACAGTCAGATAATTTTCAGGACACCTCAAAACATATAAATTCATAGAAAAACGGAAATCGAACATTTTTACGATTCCAGTATTTTCTTTGTTTGAATACAGAAGAGAATAAAAAATGAAATTATTAATTGTTGAAAAAATTTTTATACGGCAATAATAAGATATTTATTTTAAAAGTTTATATTTTTACAAGAACTTTGTTTTTAAAGAGTTCTGTTAATTTTCTGTTTTCTGGCACAGTACTTCTCTATAGACTAAACTCTACATTCAATTAAAATTAAATTAAAAAAGGCTTATTATTGATCATATACAAATTTACATGAATATTATAAGATTTATTGTTATTATTATTATTTTTTTTTTTTTTTTTTTTTACAGGGTTACAAAATAGAGCTCTTAATATAAATTATGGTCTATGTATTCAACATGTCTGAAGACCATTTTGGTAATGTTAAGTAATGTTTAAAACAGGAAAAAAAAAAAAAAAAACATGATATATGATACTTTTCTTTGCTATTGTATGATCAGTATGAAATAAGATAAGCGTATTACTTGTAATACTTTTACAGGAAAGTATGGAAGAATTTACTGTATATAACACGTTCTATGGAGCTAATTATTTAAAAGTCATTAAATTGTTTAAAAGGTTGTATATTTTTTGAAGTTTACTGATGTACTTTTAAAAGTTTTGGGGCAGAAGGATCGCGACTGGAAATTGCGTGTTTATCATTTACAGTCTTTCACAGGGACGCATAAAAGAATTGAGATACACCAAAGTTCACTGTGCAAACACACGAATTCGGGACCAAATGTTCATACACACTACTGTACTTTTCATCTCTGTTTATACAATGAATTATTCACTAAATCGAATTTGCCTGTTCAGAAATCGATTAGAGCCATTTCAGCTTTTCAATGAAAATAATTGCTCTGATTTTATAACAGCAACAACAAAAGGGGCAAGGTGATAGTTTGAAGACAATGTGTAAATTGATGATATGTAACTACAAAAAGTCTAGAAAAACTGAAACATTAAATTTGAGCATTTGGCGACTGTATATTTATTAAATAATTATCTGAACATAGGACTTAAGCTTGGTTGAATGTAGTCTATTGCAAGGGGGGGGGGGTTGTCTTTTCTAAGGGGTCTTAGCCCATATTCATGCGAATTTCTGAGAAAACTACGTACAATTCCGGCCGAACAGATCAAAAAACGAAACCTCTGTTCGAGAACGCTACCTCTCCTATTTTTTAAAACCAGAAATTCGCGATTAACTGTGGAGTTAAAATTTCAGGCATTTCATAATTTCTACCTTTTTTCCTATTTAAATTTTTTATCAAAAGAAAAAATATATAGCTCTATTGAATGACGAATTTTGTCTTAAATAATACATATATATATATTTATTTAACTTCTTTTTTTTTTTTTCCTTTCTAAAATAAGATTTTTTTTAATGTAAAAAATAATTTTTCCTATGTTTTATTCATTTTTGTTTAAAATGTTGTTTGTTTGTTTCTTTTTTTTCTTTCTTTTTTAGGACGGAGGACTATTAGTCTCAATCTACGGATAAAACGTTGTCGCCAGTTTTATGATGGTTGGACATTTATCGAAATCGAAAATTTATCGAAAATATAATTGAATAATTTGAAAGCGATGTTATAAGTTGGAAAAAAAAAAAAAAAAAAAACTAATAGCCCTCCATACTAAACTAAATTCTGCTTTTGCCAGAATTTGATCAAAATCTTTTTTTTTTTTTTTTTTAAGGGCGGAGAACTATTAGTCTCCGTCTACGGTTAAAACGTTGTCGCCAGTTTTACGATGGTTGGGCATTTATCGAAATTGAAAATTTACCGAAAATGTAATTGAATAATTTGAAAGCGACGTTATAATCTGAAGAAAAAAAAAACCTAATAATCCTACGTACTAAACTAAATTCTGCTTTTGCCAAAATTTCATCATTTTTTTTTTTTTTTTTTTTTTTTTTTGAAAGAAAAAGAAAAGAAAATTAATAATAATCAGGATCGAAACGGACAGTATCGAAAAAGTTAAAGAAGCCCTTTTTTAGACAAAAACATATATATATATATTAATTTTTAATTTTAATTTTTTTTTTTAATAATAATTTAAGATGAACCAGAATCAAAAAGGAAAAGTACATTTTTTGATGGAGCTATAATCACTCAAAAATTGACTAAATAGAAATAAAAATAAATAAATAATACTCTTTAAATTAAATTATTATTTACTGAAATAAATAAAATAAAAATGTTTTTCAATGATTTCACCATTTCAATCTAAACAGAAACAAACACCATTTCAGTGACAACTTTTCTGAATGTCTTAAGAAATGAAGTATCCATTTAATATAATAATATGATGAAATAATTGAATTGATTCTATTTCATTAAATTATTTCTAAAAAAATTATGAGAAAAAAGATAATTTTATATTTAATATCCTTGTCCAGATAAATGTAAAAACTTTCTATTCCATGTATTAAAAAATAATAATAAATCCCAGTGATTGTTCATGAAATATAGGTTTTTGATGACTTGCCAAAGTTACATATTCTGAACTGATAGTGAGGAAATGCATCAAATATCTATAGAATGTAGGTGATCTTTTCATCATATAATGTTAGTCAAAGGGCAAAAGCCATTTTTATTTTAGTCTTTTTTTTTTCCCGCACCAAGTTTAAAAAACAAAGAAAAACTGATGTTTAACCTTTAACGAATCGAGTTTTAATACCGGTTATCAATGACAGTGCTAAATTCCCTTCTGCCTATTTGGAATTGATCAGATTGTATGTAGAGATTTATATTTTTAAGAAGCAAATTATCACAATTGTATTAAGAAAATTGTTGCGCTTTAAATTCAATGTTAGTATAACGTTATTTACCAAAATCATACAGCTCGTTTGTATGAGATATTTATTTTGAACTCTAGGCACATTTCTGTAAAGTCTCACACTTTGGTCTCGTGTGTGTGTGTGTGTGTGAAGGGGGGGGGGGTGACTTCTCACTAAAATAAGCAGCCATTTAGGAAATGTAAAAAGATTGTTTTAATTAAGTTTGATAGTTTTCAATTTAATACTATTTTTTCTTATTATTGTTTAATTAAATATTTAACTTATGACACCACCTCTGTAAGTACTTTCTCTTACCCATAGGGTCGAGAAAGTATTGTTTCAGGGTTAAATTTTCAAACGTGAGTTTTTGTTATAATTACATGTTCTGAGGTCCCCTAAATACGAAAATCATGTTTTTAGCGAATGGTCTGTGTGCCTGTCTGTGTGGATGTCTGTGTGTCTGTTATCACCATATCTCAAGAACAAATAGTAGCAGAAATTCTAAATTCGGTATTCTAAATGTGTATCATATAGGAATGCTACATTAAGCTTTTCGTTGAGATGAAGCAAATGGTTCATGTACAGGGACACTCAAAAGTATTCAAATACATTACGTCTATGTGGAAAATTGCAGGTAAGTAGAGTTTAACATCTGTAGAGTGCACTAAATCAAATGAAACGAATATATATTTTTTTGTAATAGAGATAGTCAACTGGGAACATTTTTTTTGTGTATGTAGAAGCCTCGCCTCCTCCCTTGGGGGGGGGGGGGGAAGTCCCCCCTCGAGAGAAGTAAAGTTTCATTATGGGTATCTTTCAAAAGAGCTCGCCAATACCTTTAAAACGAATGGTTGAACCATCGATCTGCGATAATTTAAAATAAAGTTATCGATTTTTTTTTACTGTAATATTGAGAATAAATTCAGCTTTTTTTTTTTTTTTTTTTTTTTTTTGATATATAGTGTTATACTACTTCTCTAATATGGAAATCGTCTGTATTATCATAAAAGATAATTTTTTTAAATAGTAATTTTAATACATTGTATTTTATAAACAGAATTATTTTTTATTACCCGAATTAAATTCTATATAAATGTAGGTGTATTAATGAAACGGGAGGTTGAGGGGGCAGCAGCCCCCCTCACACAGAACTATCATATAAAACTCTTCCGAAGCCTAATTTGAATTGTTTAACATAGGTTTCCATAACAGTACTCGTTATCTTACCTCTTAATCTCCAACCTGTATTTATATTATTAAATTTCAGGGTAAGAGAAAGTCGTGTGAGTGACACACCAGATTACTTTTTGTTATAAAACAATTTAAAATTATTTATTTTCTTCCACATACTGCATTGAATGGAATATCTAGCTGTTATGAATAGCTCAACTTTAAAGTATCATTCATGACAAAAATTTTCTGGGACGCAATGGTTATATATATATATATACTGGAGTTGGTTTGTGTGACAAACAGGGTTAATTCAAAATTACTAAATTTTCATATACAAACCATAAATCTCTTATAATTAGTTAACCAATGGGAATTCAGTTAATCACTTTGACAAGTCATAGATATCACATTGCGACTTTCAGAAAACGACTTAACTCAAAATCGCGATCATTTGAATTGCTTAAAATTTTACTTCAACTGTTTTAGTCAAAAGTTTTTGAGTTATGTCTCTGCTTTGAGAGCGACGATGAATCACGGCTATATTTATACTGTAAGCTGTTCTTCAAAAAAAAAAAAAAAAAAAAAAAGATTTATTTGAAAATTTATATTTGTAAGAATTATGTTTGTAATCCATACAAATCCATATTTTTAACAGAAGATTGTAATTATAAATTTTTTATTAAAATGTTGCATTTATGGTTCTTTTGCAGGGACACGAAAAGTATTCGTTATTTTTGTGAAATGCGTTTTAAATAATGATAAATATTAATAATGTACCCTTTGTTATTCAGGTTAATACTAGAATGAACTATAAAAAATTTTAAAATTAACTGTACAGATTTTCTTATAGGAAATATGATTGGTAACGTATATGCTTATTTTACAAGAGTATCTAAAAAACTTTATCAAGTAGATTACAATACTGTCGATCGAAAATCAATCTTTAAAACACATTTTAATGATGTTGTATATTTTATCTTGTATTTACTAAGGCTCCTATATATACGAGCTGGCGCATCAGACATTTTGTTGCCTTAGGGTGGCCATATGTACCCAGCGCTTTCATTAGATAAACAAACGGCAGCCTTATTTCTATCATCTTGTATTACTTTGGAGTTACTTTTGTAATCATTTTTCACAATTTTAGCTCGGTAAATTATCATGTGGGAGATTGTTTAGTGATAAATTGCTATAATCACTCAAGAAAATAACATAGAATGTTCAGATTTCCATAAGATAATTTAGGAAGAATAAAATAGTATAACTTTTATTTACTTATGTTTTTCTTTGTGTTTTTCACATGTTCAAATGTAAAAATACAAAAAAATGTGCTATTTTAATTATAATATTTATGTTAATAACCATAAATAGCATTTGAGTTTTGGCGACATTTTCTGGGGTCGCCAAAGTTGTTTTGTTTCCGTGTCGTAATTACATTTATTTTAAGTTTCGTTTTTTTTTTTTAATGCAGAAAAAGTAAGTAAATAAATAAAGATTTTTCCGCTTTTAAACAGTAAACTCCTTTTTTTTTTTTTTTTTCAAAAGCTATGATTTGTGTTTGAAACAGACAGAAACAATCCTAACAACACATCTTATCCCCAGTACATCCACACAATATCCTGAGGATGAAAAACATACCAAGAATGTACTGTGTATAAATGTGCTGTTAGGGATATTACTTGTTGATTATTGCGCTTGATCGTCTTGACCGATCGTAGCTTCAGATCGAGATTTCTTAAAATCGCTAATTAAGTGATAAGGACGCCAAGCGGGAATGCTGCACTCATCCGAGGCAACAAAATGGTGGCGATGCGCCGGCCTAAAGAAATATTTAATGCATACATAAAATTGAAAAACTTAAGAGTGCATGTGTATTTGATTATATGTTTGGTTTTAATTATGTTCGTAGTAATTTTTTTTTTTTTCCTAGATCGATTGCGCTATTATTTTGGCAATAAATAAACAATTAAACACAAATCATACATGATGGGCAAAAATGAAAGTATCTTTTGATTCAGCATCCTCGAAAACATAAAGTTTACATGTATATATATACAGCGAATTATTGTTGTTATTATTATTATTATTTATTATTAATATTATTATTATTATTTTCAGATTTGTATGTGTAAGCTGTATGTAGAGAAAATAAGCAAGTGATAAGCAAGTCATATTTTTCAATGTACATGCTTAGAAACGTAAAGAACAAACTTAAGAAAATTTTATTTAATAATATTATTTATTTAATAAATTTAAATTGAATGACTGAATGAATGATATTGACTTTAAATGTCAAAATAAAAGTAATAAGCCCAGCTATAATGAAATTAAAAGTTAAAAGTTAAAACTGATAATTCCTACCTGGAAACTTTAGTGTAAATTTATAAATTAATATACATCTCTTTTTTATTCAAAAAATATATGTTGAACAATTTGTCCTCAGAAAATAAAATTATTGCTGAAAAACATTCATAATTCTCCAGAGAAATATCAATGATTATAATAAAGCACTATATAGAAATTCTTTAAATTAAAATCACTCATGTATTTGTTGCCAAATTATGATTTTCTGAATGATCTCTATTAAGAGGTCATCACTTTAAAGGGTTGATTTTCTATAACACGGTCAGCGCTTTTTTGGGGAGGTTTCACTGTATGTCCTTTTCGTAAAGCAGGAAAATTGCAGTGAAGCAGCACCATCTATCAAACACTATGTATTCAAAATCATTGAACATGGTTTTTCATAACAGCCATCTAACATATGTGTAATGAGTGAGGTTTCACTTAGAATTGACACTTTACGCTGAAAAGTTTTAGTGAAACATTTAAAATTTTCAAAATGTATCTTGTAGAACTCTTTTAATATTAAGTATTTAATATGGTATGTTCTAACATTTTTAAATTAATGCAATATTAATAACGACTTAAAATTTCAAATTATATATTTTTTAAAAATAGTTTAATACTTTTAAAGTATCAAAAAAAAAATCTTTGAAAGTATGTAAGTTTTCAGATCTAGAAGGATTAATGTGTGAAAATTAACACATTAATAGAAACTAGTACACTGTGGCCACCACAAAAATTTATTCTTTATCATTATGTATAACAGCGTTTGCTGTTATACATAATGATAAAGAATAAATTTTTCATATCAATAAAGATCACAGCATCTCACAATAAAATTTGTAAATATGCACTTTTGTAAATTTACTTAATAGATGCTGAGATTTAGTCATCTGAAAATTAAAGAAAAGGAATAAGAGCAGATTCAACTGTAGTTCGATGTACATCCGAATGATTATGCATAATTTTTAATAATATTTATCATACATATTAAATTTAATCCATTTATATGTCACGGAAACGGAGATATAGACTTCCCATAATCAGGAAGTATTGCAACATAACAGTGCCACATGTGGGCAGTATGCACACAAATTGAACAGAGTTTTTCATGGCAGTTATCCAGATAAAGTTTTGTACATTTATACACTATAGGGGTTATTCCATGTTAAATCAACACAAAAAACCTTGCATTTTTAACCTGACCCCTCAGATTTTCATTAAATTGGGTTCATTTATTTGTTCTTTTGAGAAATGAATGTATATCAATTAATAAGTACCTATCAATTAATAAGTCCCTATCTCTTTTAATTTTTGATATACAGTGCTGCAAAAATGGGTGAAAAATGCAAAATTTCAAAATTCGTCTATTACAAATGTACCCATATTTTGTTCCCTAATTAACTTAGAGATAAAAAATTGGTATCATTAGAAAGCTTATAATACAGGATTTTAAATGATATATCATATGTATATATTTTTAAAAATTTTCATTTTAAGGTCAAACATTTTGACCTTTGACCTTCAATATCGCAAAAAGTACAAATTTAATTTTCTTTTAGGAATTATATGTTATTTTTACGTTTATTATGTATAATTATTGCAAATTTCAACATGGGACGACCATGGAATGCTGAGTTATAAATTAAAATGCAACCCTCCATCAATATTTTTATACTAACATAACGTAAGTCTTTCTCATATTTTGTTTCCTAATTAACTTAGAGATATCAGATTGGTATCATTAGAAAAGCTTATAATACAGGATTTTAAATGATATATCACATGTATAAATTTTTTAAATTTTTTATTTGAAGGTCAAACATTTTGTCTTTCAGGCCTCAACATCACCTGTTTGGCAACATAGCTAAAAGCTAAACAGCGCCAATTTAAGGAAGATCCAATTAAAAATCAAGTTTAGTTGAATTCCGTCTACTGGCTCTAAGATATAGCCTCCGCAAAATTTTCCTAACACATACTGAGAGATATATTAAAAAAGAAAAAAAAAAAAAAAAGAAAAAAAAAGGTCGAATTATTTTTAGGATATTTCAGAATGAGTAAGTCCATTGAAAGCCAAAAGTCGAAATTGTTCAGAAAGCCGATACTCTCTCTTCTTAAGAATATAGAAGAAAGAAAAAAAATTCGCAAATATAAATTAGAAAATAAAATAAATAAATCTAAAAAACAAAAGAAATAATAAACATCTTTGTGGCTCAAAATTCAGAATATTATTTAAAAAATAAAAGCAAAGATAATCAATTCAAAATATGTCTATTTTTAGCTTAAATTTGCATGCGGTTCAGACCAAATAATTGATAAATCAATGTAACAAAAATAACTTAAATCAGTAGTAAATCATTGTGGCTTTTCGGGAGTCCATTAATCGCTTAGATGTCAATTGACTTCCGTGCATTACGAATAGTTCAAATGACTATGCAACCATTACACAATAATAGTCAAATTCAAAAGTTCGCAGCCATTTCTAATCAATATTGGTAAATCAATCCCATTACATAATGAATGCAACTCGAATGAAACAAATGTGAGGTATTGATTTTTGATATACAAATTTCATTTATCTTTGTCACGGTGTATGTAAGATATTTAAATAATCCAGTATAAGAAGTATAGATAATTTTTAAGACAAAGGTAAAAGTATAATTCAGAACGTTTACAGAGTAAATAATACAGCATGGATAGCGTATAACTTCCATTTCATTCTTTATGCTTATGGGTTTTAATAATTTAAACTTTGTTTGTTCTTCCGGTAACATGACACAATTTACCATATGAATAAGTTATTAAGATACACGGTACTGTTCTAAGGTTTAACTATCAGATGACCAAGTGAGGTCATAAATTAACCCTAACATTAGCTTCTGCCGAATATTTAAATGGTAAAAAATTGTAGAATTTTTCTAGTTGAGTTTTACGATGCTTTATTATAAATTCTGAAATTATCACTTCCCCTCAAAAAAAGAAAAAAAAAAAAAAAGAATTACCAAGAAATGTGGCAAATGCAATCCGTGATTGTAATGAAATGCTCGCCTCTGGTGGGCTAAGGTGAAATTAACAGTACCACTGAGCGGATAGCTTCCACGCTTTCTTCGAGACGCCATTGCTTGCTGCTGCTGTATATTCGATAGGATGAATAAATCCGGCAAAAAAGATAACACATGCTGCTGTGTGCTACAGTTTAACTCCAATGGATCAAGAAATCCGGAATTAAGCTTCCATTTGTTTCCAAATGACAAATTTAAAATTCCAGTTGCCTCCGCTAATGGAAATAAAGCTTTAGTTAGAAGAAAGTCTGAATGAATTAGACGTTTACGAATTGGGAAAGAAGTATCGTTAAGAATGACTGTTTGTTCGAAACATTTCGCACCTGAGGATTTCACAAGTAATAATACGTTTAATTTTGTTTTAATTATAAAATATTTTAGATAAAGCTGATCGTTTCCTTCGCTAACGAGCAAAAGCAAAACGATCACATTTCATGGATGTCATGGAACAACTATAGTATTGGTCCACAAGTGCATTTGGTGATTTTTCTTTGGTGATTATGGCGAAATGCCGTTTTTGCAAATGGCTGCGATGGATTCCAAGCTTAAACAAAAGCATATTGTATTGTAAAGAATCCAGAAAGGCATCGTTATCGTTCAAAACGGTGCGAAAGTAAAATCGCCAAATCCAGTTATGGACCAACTCTATAGTTGTACCTTTATTTTTATTTATTTATTTATTTATTTTAATGTACCTTTGTTGTAAGATAACATATAGATGCAGTTAAAATACAGTGGAATTATTAAATAATAAAACGCAATAATTTTCATTGCATCCTGTTATGCAATCGATTTTCCATGATGTAATGGCGGAGAAAGAACAATAATAAATACACGTGGCTATTATATTTACTAACAACTTCAGTTGAGAAAGCGCCATCTATCGATCATTACAAACGCGGATAGATTTGTTTGCAAAAATCACGTCAATATCGTAACAACAATCAAGGATGGAATATGGGCGCATAATTCATACCGATATCTGTTTAAGAAATTTCTCTACCTATAATATCGTTGATTTAAGAAGTAGATTTTTTTTTTTTTTTTTTTTTACATTCATAGTGGTATGAATTCTGCGCCCGTGTTCCATCCCTGAACAATATATATCATGAGTGAAATATATAATCAATATGATCAGTTAAATTCAGATGAAGAGTTTGTATTCAAATTCCTAACTCTCATATGAACAATATTTTAAAACATTCGTTTTGGGTTATATTTGATGCCATAAATAAATACATGTTTTAAAATGGTGTCACTTAATGACCTCACGTAGTCTTTTATGTTTAAAAATTTCACCTGGTCACCTAAACGTTAAAAATAATTTACATCCGGCATATTGAATTCAAAAGGGAAGCACGAAAAACTGTTATGTTTCACGATCTACGTTTTCCGTTAAATAGTTGAAATGACTAAGAAATTTGTATACTTTTAGAAAAGACCATATTATTACTTCCTCTTACCCATAAGGTAGAGAAAATATTGTTTTTGGGTCAAATTTTCGAAAGCGAGATTTTGTTATATTTACACGTTTTGAGGTCCCCTGAATACGAAAATCATGTTTTTAGCAAATGGTCTGTGTGTATGTCTGTGTGTCTGTCTGTTATCAGCATATCTCAAAAACAAATTATGGCAGAAAGTTCAAACTTGGTATTCTAAATGTGTATCATATAGGGATGCTACAGTAAGCTTTTCGTTAAGATCAAGCAAATGGTTCGTGTACAGGGACAATCAAGAGAATTCTAATACATTACGTCTATGGCGGAAATTGAAGGTAAGTAGAGTTTAACGTCTATATACTGAAATAAACCAAATGAAACGAATATATATTTTTTGTAATAGAGATAGTTAACTGGGATAAAAAATTTTGTGTACGTAGAAGCCTCGCCTCCCCCCCCCCTCTGGGGGGGGAGTCCCCCCTCGAGGGGAGTAAATTTTCATAATGGGTATCTTTCAAAAGAGCTTGCCAATACCTTTAAAACGAATGGTTGAACCATTGATCTGCGATAATTTAAAACAAACTTATGGATTTTTTTTTTTTTTTTTTTTTTTTTTTTTTACTTTTAACGAAAAAAAAAACTTAGAAACAAAATCGTATTTTTATTTTTTAATATTGAGAATAAAATGGACTTTTTTTTTGGATAATTGGTGTTATACTACTTCTCCCATATGGAAATCGTCTGCATTATCATAAAAGGTAATTTTTCTAAATAATAATTTTAATAAATTAGTTTTTAAAAACACAATTATTTTTTAATAACCGAATTAAATTCTATATAAATGTAGGTGCATTGATGAAGCGGGGGAGCCCCCCTCACACAGAACTAATCATCATATAAAACTCTTCAGAAGCCTAACATGAATTGTTTAACACAGGTTTACATAACAGTACTCGTTATCTTACCTTTTATTCTGCAACCTGTATTTATAGTATTAAATTTCAGGGTAAGAGAAAGTCGTGTGACTGACGCACCAGATTATTTTTCTTAAGAAATATTTATTCTGTTTCAAATGTATTTGCACAGGGATGCATCAAAAATTCAAATACTATTATCTTTTACAAGTAAAAGATATATTATTTGTATTTTAGTAATATGAATGATACATAAGTTACAAGTTCTACTGAAAACTATTTTTACTTTCTCTTACCCATAAGGTAGAGAAAGTATTGTTTTTGGGTCAAATTTTTACTTTCTTTTACCCATAAGGTAGAGAAAGTATTGTATTGGGGTCAAATTTTCGAACGCGAGTTTTTGTTATATTTACATGTTCTGAGGTCCCCTGAATACGAAAATCATGTTTTTAGCAAATGGTCTGTGTGTATGCCTGTGTGTATGTGTGTGTGTATGTCTGTGTGTGTGTCTGTCTGTTATCAGCATATCTCAAAAACAAATTATGGCAGAAAGTTAAAACTTGGTATTCTAAATGTGTATCATATGGGGGTGCTACAGTAAGCTTTTTGTTAAGATCAAGCAAATGGTTCCTGTACAGGGACAATCAAGAGAATTCTGATACAATACGTCTATGGGGGAAATTGCAGGTAAGTAGAGTTTAACGTCTATCGACTACACTAAACGAAATGAAACGAATATATTTTTTTTGTAACAGAGATAGTTAACTGGGATAAAAAATTTTGTGTACAAGTCCCCCTCGAGGGGAGTAAATTTTCATGATGGGTATCGTTCAAAAGAGCTCGCCAATACCTTTAAAACAAATGGTTGAACCATCGATCTGCGATAATTTAAAACAAACTTATCGATTTTTTTTTACTTTTAACGAAAAAAAAAAAAAAAAAAAAAAAAAACGTGTTTTTTTTTTTTTTTTTTTTTTTTTTTTTTTTTATATATATATTGAGAATAAAATGGACATTTTTTTTTATATTTGGTGTTATAATACTTCTCTAATATGGAAATCGTCTGCATTATCATAAAAGATAATTTTTTTAAATAATAATTTTAATAAATTATTTTTTAAAAATAGAATTATTTTTTAATAACCGAATTAAATTCTATATAAATGTAGGTGTAGTAATGAAACGGGGGTTCAGGGGACGGTAGCCCCCCTCACACAGAACTGATTATGATATAAAACTCTCCCGAAGCCTAATTTGAATTGCTTAACATATGTTTACATAACATTGTTATCTTACCTCTTAATCTCCAACCTGTATTTATAGTATTAAATTTCAGGGTAAGAGAATGTCGTGTGAGTGACACACCAGATTATTATTTTTTTTTACATTACGAATTATATGCAATAAAACAAAGTATTAGGTAAAAACTTTCTACCGCTAACTCCCAATTATTCACGGTCGCAGAAAAAAAGTGTCATGAAAGTCATCAAGAAAAAGTACGTCCTCTCAATAAGAATCAAAAACAAACGAATTTTTTCTTATAAATATGCTGAACTGTGTTGATTTTTTTTTTTTTGTGCAGGATAATACGGTGTTGTTTAATTTGGTGTATAAATTAGTTTACATTGTCTTCATCATATGACCGCCTACGCCCCGCCTTTCTTTGTTGTTGTTGTTTATTGTTTTTAAATCATTTAGTACATAAAATATCAATACTTTTACTGTAAGTACTGTGAATATTTTTGACTGTTTGTATTATGTTTTTTATACAATAAATCCAGTTTTGGGACTAGAATATTTTTAAAAATCTCATTCGCCCCTTATTTTATGTCTTTTAGCGGGTTATTCGCGATTTGCATTATCCACGAAATCTGTGCTATTCAATTTCGCAGATAATCGGCAGTTTACTGTATTTATGATCACTCAACTCGGTATTTCACATTCCCTCGGTACAATTTGTATTATCTTTTTCCCTAAAAACTGACATGAACACATTCCCTCTTTGCTCGTTATTTCAGTTAAATATTAAAATTTAAATGTGCTTATTTATTAAAAAGACGTTTTTTGTCGATATTATACTATTAAAAATAATTCATATAATAAGTTTTTATTTATATTTTACATTAATGGTTTTTGTATTTCTTGTGGTTTTACATAATTGCAAACAATTATAAATTGAATAAAATAGTTATGTTTTAATATGATTTATTTTAATGTTTTTAAAATAGTGCAGTATTTAAAACATAATGTTATTTTACAAAGCCTAATAAATAGATTGATATTTAGTATTATAGGTACATTATTTGTAAAATACTCTAGGCACCTCAGTTTAATGCTGTTACATTCTATTTCAGTGTAAAAATATTTCTACGTCGTTACCACTACATTTACTCTTAGCACAAGATTATTTATTTATTTATTTATTAGATTTGAAAATACTTGAAACGTTTAATAACTTCTATTCCATAATTTCACGTAAACCTGGAGTGTCCACCATCCAGTTTTGAGTATATGATTGCTCAAAATGCTTAAAATAGAACAAAATATTTGTGATTTTAGAAAAATTTCTGTAATCTAAGCTTGATAGAGGATTTTTTCTTTTAAAATTTCGTTATTCAATAGTTACCCCAATATCAGAATTGCAGATCTCTGTATGAAACTGTATCCTAAAATATGACATGTTCTAAATTAGATTTTCAGCTTCTAGTGAACATTTCCGTTCCATGCCCAACATTTACAATGTTTTTTTTTAAGATGCTTGTCTTCAGTAACTGAGTCAATTTTAGACATATTTTAGACACACAATAGCAGAGAACGATTTTGTTTAACCTTCATGGTAATGGCAATATGTTATGTTGTATTGAAAAGAATGCTTGCGTCATTCCTTTCAATTAATTTTAAAAATGTAAATAATAATAATAATAATAAAATAATAATAGAGTGTTTAAGCCAACGACGAAGCTAGGAGATTTGATTTTTAAGAAAAATTGACAAACAACGTCTGAAAAACTATAATTATGGCGAGAATTTCATATTTCCAGAATGAAGATAAATTGTGCTACGAGGTTTTATTAAAAAAAAAGTTACAGGCAACAATCTCTGAAAAATAGTAAGTATGTCCAGAATATATTTTTTCTAGAATGGAGATAGATTGTGCTAGTTGTCTTACAGCAGTTGAGGAGTTAGGCCGAGTAAGTTCGCAGGTATGTCAGAGCAGTTGAAATGATAAGACGTTTAGAATAGTTGTTATGCTTGGATGTGAGAGACGTGATTAATTTATTATAGGGAAAAATTTTGTCCGCATATTGAAGGATGGTGTCATCATTCTGCATGGCTATCCCATACCCTACATTGTTCGCTAAAACTAAAGAAATGCTAAAAAAGTTCCAGCAGGCATTCTGCTGCTATTCCCTATATTACCCAGGTTTAACACCTAGTCACTAATTCCTTTTCCCAAAATTTCAAAAACACTTATTGTATTGCTCGACCACGTTTCTTGTGATCATGGAAGCCTCTGCGCATGTGCTAACTGAACGAGTCCAGTGTTAGAACAGAAGTGTTGATCTTTGTGGTCCAGAGAAAATAAGCAATAAGCAAACGCTGAATGACTAGATGTTTGTTTATAAAATCCCGACCTGTCAGTCAATTTTGCACCCCTCCAAGCTTTTAAAATCGTCCTTCGTGCTGGGCGTGGAAAATGTGGTCGCGCTATACAAGGTTCTCTTCAGATAGCGATATGAAAATAGCTGCCAAGAACATGCGATTTTCATGCCGAGCTAATCAAGTTGGTCCTGCATTGAGATATATGTCTAAATATGTTTAGTGATTATACTAAAAGGTAATCGGCAAGTATCCATCTCATTTCCCTTTTATATTTACTTTCCATTTTAAATAAATAATTTTTTATACTCTTGGAATTTCTTTAAAATTCACTCTGATTCTGTTTAATAGCAGTAAATGCAAACATCTTTTCATGTAAAATAAGTTTTCCTCATAGCCTCCTAATTTAGATGCCTGTCGCGTTGCTCGTAAACTTGGCAACAGTTCAAGCGGTAGATAGCGCACCTGGTATAGATTGCGCGACTTTTTTTTATTAAACAGCCACCAATAATTTTTAAAAGTGAGATTTGATATGCATAAGAGGCGAATAGAATCGAAGAAACGTCCATTATATATATAATACATCACTTTTAAAAATTATTGGTGAATGTTGACTAAAAAAGTCACTCAATCTGTACCAGGTGGCGCTGCCTACCGATTGAACTGTTGCCAAGTTTACGAGCAATGCGGCAGGCATCTAGTTTAGGAGGCTATGGTTTCCATATAGAGATAATATCATAAAAATATCACAAACTTAAAAAAAAAAAAAAAAAAAAGTAATTCGGTTTAATTAATTTTTTAATTGATTTATTTAAAGCCAAATGTATATATATATATATAACAAGAGAAAGATATTAAAACTTCTTCACACACCATAAATTTTAAGTCAGCACAACCGGTTTCGAAAGGACGTAGCCTTTCTACATCAGGTGCAAACACGTGTTACTGCCTTGGAGGCAAAAGCAAGACCATTTTAAGTCAGCACAACCGATTTCGAAAGGACGTAGCCTTTCTTCATCAGGTGCAAACACGTGCTACTGCCTTGGAGGCAAAAGCAAGAGGTCTTGCCTCCAAGGCAGTAACACGTGTTTGCACCTGATGAAGAGGCTGCGTCCTTTCGAAACCGGTTGTGCTGACTTAAAATTTATGGTGTGTGAAGAAGTTTTAATATCTTTCTATTGATTGTACGCCAGTTTTTGAATTTAGTTTTGGTGATATAAAACAAGGCCGAAAAATCATGCGGTACGCATTGATTATTAACACTTTCCAACTGAACGTACTTGCTGTATCGCATAATTTTAATATTTTTTGCCTACATTATCACACAACGGACAGACAGTAGGACTGAAAGGCATACAGGTAGACTAACTGAATACATAATCACACTTAAACACTGTTAGAAAGCGTTAAAAATGCTTAATGAAAAAGAAAATGCAGCCCTTAGATTCTAATTGCAGCTCTTAATGTATCTGAATATTTTAGTGTAACATCGTAAATCTGAAGGTTAACCATATCGTATTCTACAAAACATTATTTTAGTATACTATAAATAAATGTCAATTTCTTTATGAATTTTACAGTAGAACGTTATTTATATATAATTTATAAAAATGTCTGACCTAAAACGCAATGCATTTTTGGCAGTTTTCAGGGAGTCTTATAACATAAACCAGTTATACAGGATCTATTAATGTCATTTTAAATAGGGAGCATTCCATAGAGAACTTGAATAACATATAACATTTTTTAAAAATTCTGAAAGTATTTACGGACGCTGGGAGCGGGCTGAAGAACAGATAGAAAGATGGACAGTCGGACAGAGAGATACACAAATTGAAATCACATACACACTTAAAAATTGTTAGAAAGTGTTAAAACGCTTAATGTAAATGAAAATGTAATTACGATAAATTTTTAATTAAAGTCTTTAATGTAACTGAATATTTTTGTGTGGTCCTGTAAATCTAATGCTAATCATACTATATTCTATAGAAAGCATTCTTTTGTGCATATGAATAACATATTTCAATTTCTTTAAGATTTGTGCGAGGTAAAGGTATTAAAATATGGTTTATAGAAACACTTCTCATAAACCACAGTTCTTTGAAATGCTTTCGGGTGTTCCTGTACACAAACCAGTAAAGTTATTTACTCTATTTTCTATAGGAAACATCCGATAGTGAACTTGAATAACATTTTTCAATTTCATTAAGGTTTGTGTAAAGTAAAGCAAAGGTATTAAAATGTGCTTTATAGAAATACCTCTCATAGTACACAATACACTGGAATACTTTCGGATGTGGTGTTTATTCTATTCTGAACAGGAATATCCGATAGTGAACTTGAATATCATATATCACTTTCAAGAAATTCTATGAATATTTACGGGAGTTAGAGCGCGGACAGACACACGGATAGATAGACAGACAAACCGGAGTCATTAACGCTTTTCAATTTTATTGGAAAGTGTTAACAAGAACGAAAAAAACATGCAGTTCGCATAGATTATTAACACTTTCCAACTATACGTAACAGTTGCATCGTTTAACATTCAATGTACTTTGCTTACTTTATCACATAACAGACAGACATAATGGCAGAAAGACTGAAAGTTAAACTAAATGAATTCATAATTACTCTTACACATTATCGGAAAGTGTTAAAAATGCTTAGATTCCCAGGTCTCAGCTAAGTTGGCCTATGAGATAGCGTAGGCGGGAACTAACTTATCTAACTGTTCAATGAGGAAACATAGGAGGAGTTTAGGTTCGCGCCAAAATAAGCGGTATTTAAGCAAGAACTCATGAGAGACCTAACTTTTTTCTCAATCTCTTTGCCCGTTCTTATTATTAAAAAAAAAAAAAAAAAAAAAAAAAAAAAAAAAAAATTCTTAATTATATTAGCATTCCTCCTGGAATCTTAAGCTTACGCAATAGATTGGGATTAACCTCAACACAATTGCACCTAAACCCTCACTTCCATGTTACTCTTTTCAGTTAAACTTAATTTAACTTTATATATATGTATTGTCACTGTTAAGTGCTTTTTTTTTTTTTTTTTTTTTGACAGACTGTCTTTTTGGGTCTTCTCCTCGGCTACCCCTTTTCCACCTACTAGTCTTTTTCATTTTAGGAACTGAGAACTCATTATTACTTTTTTTATATGTATAAATTTCTCGCTATTAGATTTTATTATACTCATTTTATTTTATTTTATGCCTAGTAATTTTTTATATTCTTTTTTACGCAGTTTTTAAATTTATTTTTTTAAAAACCTGCAGTTAAACTTAATTATGGCTCATTTAATAGTATATAGACTCATAACTTTAGACTGGGTGTAAAGTGCCCTGCACTTGGTAACCGAACAATGGACAATTCAGTTCTAGTTCCAGTTACAGGGTCTTTTTTCGGTGTTGCTTTGCTTAATGAAATTACGTTAAATCTTAATTGATCATGTAACGCTTGCTAACTAAACTCGCTGCACTGCAGGGTTCGCCGCTACGGCCGATCACCGATCATAGGCACCGTCGCATGACTCTTCCGGAACTAAGAGCGAATATCCGCTCAGGATGCCTAACGTCCGACCAGGACTGCATTTTTCTACTAAATAAAGGGCCATTAGTTAATCTAAAAGACTCCTCATTCCTTCTAAGGTGTTTACGTCCCGTATTCCAGTACATTTAATATTACAGAACCCGTTTATAGTTACATATATATACTATGTATATATATATATATATATATATATATATATATATATATATACACTGATGGAAAAAAAAAATCCCAACACCACGAAAAAATTATTGTACAGTAATGACATTTCAGCAATACATTTGTCTAGGTAACATATTTAATTGATTAAAGTTTCAAGATCACAGGTAGAGCCATTGGCGAGAAGAGCCATTTCAAATGTGAAATGTTGGTACATTAGTAACCGGTGTAACCGCCAGAATTTTGAATGCAAGCATGCAAACATGCATGCATTGTGTCGTACAGGTGTCGGATATCAGTTTGTGGGATGGAGTTCCATACCTGTTGCACTTGGGCGGTCAATGCAGGGACGGTTAATGCTGGTTGTGGATGACGCTGGAGTTGTCGTCTAATGATGTCCCATACGTGCTCGATTGGAGAAAGATCTGGTGATCTAGCAGGCCAAGGCAACATGTCGACACTCTGTAGAGCATGTTGGGTTACAACAGCGGTATGAGGGCGAGCGTTATCCTGTTGGAAAACACCCCCTTGAATGCTGCTCATGAATGGCAGCACAACAGGTTGTATCACTAGACTGACGTACAAATTTGCAGTCAGGGTGCGTGGGATAACCACGAGAGTGCTCCTGCTGTCATACGAAATTGCACCCCAAACCATAACTTCAGGAGTAGGCCCTGTATGTCTAGGCCGCAGACAGGTCGCTAGCAGGCGTTCACCTGGCCTCCTTCTAACCAACACACGGCTATCACTGCGACCAAGGCAGAACCGACTTTCATCAGAAAACACAACAGATCTCCACTCCATCCGCCAATGAGCTCTAGCTTGACACCACTCACGTCGCAAACGGCAGTGGTTTGGAGTCAGTGGAATGCACGCTACAGGGCGTCTGGCTAGGAGCTGTCCTTGAAGTAACCGATTTGTAACAGTTCGTTGTGTCACTGTGATGCCAACTGCAGCTCGAATTTCAGCTGCAGACGCAGTACGATTAGCCACAGCCATACGCCGAACACGGCGGTCTTCCCTCTCAGTAGTGCCACGTGGCCGCCCGGAACCCGGTCTTCTTGAGGCAGTACCTTCCCTTGACCACTGCTGCCAACACTCATGCACAGTGAATACATTCCTGCCAAGTCTTTCTGCGATATCGCGGAAAGAAAACCCACCTTCTCGTAGCAATACTACACGACCTCGTTTAAACTCAGTGAGCTGTTGATAATGGCTTCTTCGTCTTCTTAGAGGTATCCTTGACTAACATTTACCCACTACGTCAAATCTCAACTGTAAATAACGATCACGAACCTTACAGCACTTATTTAAAGCAAACCTCATTTGCATATTCATAGTGTCGCTACTAGCGCCACACCTATGCGCGTAGCTCGAAATTTGAATCGACGTCATCTTTCAGATGTATAAACACGCCTACCAAATTTCATTTATCTAGCACAGCTCCTTCCTGGTGTTGGGATTTTTTTTCCATCAGTGTATATATGTGTGTGTGTTATTTTTGTTCAGATATATACGTTATTTGAACATTTGTTTTGCTGTTTATTTACCTTTTTAAGCATAGTTTATTTCCAAATTTTGCTACGGGGGAAAAACGTTTAAAACCTAGAGCGATATCTTAATCCATCAAATGTAGCATTTTTAAAATATAATTTATATTGAATATTGTTGTTTGTTGTTCATAATATTGTTGATGTATATTTTTCATATGTTGTTGTATATTTTTCATAATACACAAAATTTGTTTTATATATATATATATTTATTTATATATATATATATATATATATTCATTTTTAAATAGGCATATGTGTATTTATTTTCACTATAAAATTCTGATTTTAATTGCTTTCATAACTGGGAAATCAATAAAATATCTCAATCAGTATTATGAAATTCTCCTTAAATAAAATATCTCAAAACAAAATAGTTGACATCCATTTCATTATTTTTATCAGATAAGAAAGAAAAAAAAGAAAAGCAAAAAAGGAAGAAGAAAGTTATGTGCTGTATTGATATTTTCGCATTTTCAATATCCGAAATGGTTTTAATCACCAAATATGCAATAATTAAATTTCAAACAAAACGATTTTACCCAATATATAGTTCGTTTACAGATAAAAATAGTGAAAGCACATATAAAACTATTATTATTTTATTTTTTATATTTTCCATTTAAATTAATAAACTCCTAAATTTCGATTTTTTTTTTTTTTTTTTTTTTTTTTTTTTTTTCAGAGCACACATGACATTTCCTTTTAAACAACTTTACTCTGTCAACAAAGGAGCATTCTGATTTTAATTTGCTCTTCAAATTATACAAAAAAAAATACATAAATTTGAAAGGACAAAGATAAAACAGCGATGAAATGTTAATCAACATGAGTTATATTAAAAATAATACGGTAATAAAAGGTTTTAACGATGATTTATCGATTGTATTTAACATGAATGCAAGGTAAATTCATCCGATTAAATTAAACTATATTGTGCAAACAACAATAGTTTTTTATATTACTCTGCATATGAAATTACGAAATTTTAAATATCGAGGTTTCTAGTTTGATGGAAAGATCAGAGGGTAAATAACAGTTCACATTCGAAATGTCATTTTTTACCACTTTCATAAATTAATACTTCCGATATGATATTCAATTTCGAAACAGAATAAAAATAATTTTATGCAACATCTGCACATTTTAAAATAGAGTTGAGTTGTTAATATTAAATATGAGTATTATTAGAATTAGAACAGGAAATCATGCGTGTACATATCATGAAATACATGCATATATCTTGAGCTTATATTAAATGAGTAAAGCACATAACTTGCTATATATATATATATATACACACTATCTACTAATAAGTATTTGGACCCTTTCGAATTTAGACGTTTTGTCAAATGTGTAGAAAAGTTCTTTAGGAATCATCTTGAAACTTTGGTAGTGTAAAGAACATGTTATACCTCATATGTTTCAACAAAAGTTGTATCCTGGGGTGGAAAACGGGACCAGTAAAAAATTTAATAAATAAAAATCAAAATGTTTTGGATCACCCTGTAAAAAGTAATACTTGAAATGTGTTTTGGCTGTAGCATGTGATTACGAGGATTTCTTTTTCATTATCTGAGTAAATTTTTATGAGGCCACCACATATATTCATGTTGATACAATAGTCTTTTTAAAAACTTAAAAAAAAAAAAAAAAAAAAAATCCAATTCTTTAATCATAATACTTAAGGTATTAGACCCAATGCAAAGACATTTTTAGAAAATGTGGCATACTGCATTAGACACAGTATACTGCAATCAGTATGCAAAAATGTTAAATATCTTACGAGATGAGCATTTTTACAAAATAATTTTTAACTACGTATGCGCTAGCTTTTAAAAAAGTTCCTTTGTATAATTAGATATCCGGAAGTATTGATCAATTTATATGAAAATCCCAATCAAATATCGTGTAAATTGAAAAAGTTATAAGAGACTGAATGAACAGAAATTCAGTTCTGGCAAAATAAAGGATAAACTATTTAGGGTTTTACTCGCATTTTTAGTTTGATTCAATCAACACCCAATGATAATACATTGTTCGCTGATTGTAAATAAGTATTGATTAAACCCCCTATGATTTCCTTTTTTTTTTTTTTTTTTTTTTTTTTTCATGAGAAGAACTGAAATTCTGTTCTGAAATTCTAACTCTCATAACTTTTTGTAATTGCACTATATTTGTTTGGGGTTTTCATATAAGTCGCTCAATATTTTTAGTTATTAAATTATGCAAATGAAATTTTTTAAAAGTTAGCGCATACATAGTTAAAAATTATTTAGTAAAAATGCTCCTATTTCATAAGATACTTAACATTTTTGTATTCTGGTTGCGGTATGCTGTGTCTATTGTAGTATGCCAAATTTTCTAAAAAATAGCTTTGCACTTGGGTTCTAATACCTTACGTGTTATAATTTAAAAAGTGGATTTTTTTTTTCAAATTTAGGGGGGAAAAAAACGTTATATCTCCATGAATATATGTGTAGTCTCATAAAAATTTATACAGATAATAAAAAAAAAATCTTCATAACCACATGCTAAAGCCAAAACCCATTTAAAGCATTCATTTTTACGGAATGATTCAATTTTGATTTTTGTTTAATCTTTTACTGGTCCCTTTTTCTCTTTCAAGACACAACTTTTGTTGAAACATATGAGATATACCATGTTCTATACACTATCAAAGTTTCAAGATGATTTCTACAGAACTTTTCTAGATATTTAACAAAACGTCTAAATTCGAAAGTGTCCAAATACTTGTTGATAAATAGCGTACATATAAATCATCAATTTCAGTCTTTATCAATCCCCGGTAGGAAAAATGCCTCTCTTTGATCATTCTAATCTGCCATGTTTTCTGCAATTCTTCTCCATTCTGCTCTTCCAAACTTCACAATTTCATCTCTCCAACAACACAGTGGTCGCTACCTTGGTAATTTCTTATCTCTCGGTATTCAAAACTGGACTTTGATGGTCCATCTATCATCATTTCTTCTCGCAGGGTGCCCAGCCCACAGATACATTTTAACTTCTTAACTCTAGAAATAACATCAGTAACTTTGGTTTGCTCTTTAATCCAAGTGTTTCACTTTCTGTATCTTCGGGTGAATACACACACACACACACACACACACACACACACATTTGTCTTGGTTTATATGGAGACGGTTCTAACGATTTTGATAAAAGTTTTAGGTTAATGGTATTTTAGCGTGAAAATTCAATTTGACTTATCGTCATTTTCAGGAAAAATCGCGTTATTAGCTATTGATCGTTACTGGAAATCGTGTGCGTACTAGTGACAGTTTTTTTACAAGACGCACAAATGAATTCGGACACATTACAATATTTGTACAGGCATACAAACTTGGGGAGAATTACTCAACACTCTATTGTGATTTTTCTTTTGATTTATTTAATGACTTATCCTCTCATTTAAATTATTTAAACGAATGTTAATGATTAAATGATCGGAAAGTTGAATGGAGTCACACCTGAATTTTTATTCTGGAGTTATTGAAAATAAATAAAGGTGCAATAAAAACAGCACTCACTGGACGGAATTTTTTCAATCTTCTTGATTAACGCTTAGTACAATTTTTATTAAAATCACACAATCAACTGACCTAAAAGAAAAAAAAAAAATCTGGAGTGACTCCATTCGACTTTTCGAACATTGAGTAATTAACAGTTTTTTAGATAAAGTAAAGAGAGAGGAGTCGTTAAACAAACAAAAGAGAGAAAACCATAATAGAGTGTTTGAGTATTTTTCTCCATATACTACACGATGTTTTACTTAACGCTACCGAATTTTGAGCCCATAGATCATAATGATAAAGAATTTTTCGTTGTGTCTCTGTAAAAACCTATAAATGCTAGATTCACCAAAATGCTTATAGTTAGTGCAACAGTGATTTATAATATTCATATAAATTTTCAGCTCAATTGAATAAGGCGTTTAGATGTTATCGCAATTTTAAAAATTTGGTCCCATAGGCCATAATGATAAAGAATTTTTCTTTGTGTCCCTGTAAAAAACAAAAAGTGCTAGATTCTCCAAAATCTATACGGATTGAATATTTGTGACCTATAATATGTGTATAAATTTTTTGCTCAATTGAATAAGGCGTTTAGATGCTATCGCACTTTTAAGATTTTGGTCCCATAGACCATAATGATAAAGAATTTTTCTTTGTGTCCCTGTAAAGAACTATAAATGCTAGATTCACCAAAATCTATAGGGTTCGTACTATGGTGACTTACAATATACGTACCAAATTTCAGCTTATTCGAACAAAGCGTTTAGACGCTAGCGTGTTCACTCAGAGACATACACACATACATACACACATACATACACACACACACATACATACATCATCGCAAAAATAGTGAAAACGGACTCATTAGACCTCGAAACGTACAGAAACATCAAAGTCTCCAATTCGGATTTTTGACATGATTACAATACTTTCCTCACTATAGTGTTCGGAAAGTAAAAATAACGCTTAGTAGTTGTTGAAAATATATCTTTCTATTAAAAGATTTAAAAATCGATAGCTATACAAAGAATATGTAAATATATAATTGAGTAGGAAACTTACTTTTTAAAAATAATAATGATTCGAAAATTTATAGAAAGTGAATAATTTTTATTTGCGAATAAGAGAAATTTTCTTAAAACTACTTAAAAGTACACAAATTTGTAATTATAATGAAATTTTAGAATATTCAATTCAAATAAACATACGCGATATTTTGAAATGAACTTATGATACAGAATGTTTGAAATTTCAGTTCAGGTGTTGATTTTAAAGGAGTTATTCTTCTTGCATATTTTATTACAGAGATTTTCTGAACAAAGTTAAGGAATCTGCTCCTGAAAGAAAATTTTTAATGCGCATTTATTGTTTATTCTCCAAAAGAAAATTATTTTTAACAGTTGTTTCGTGGATCTTAATGTAAAAATAAAAATAAAATATTGTATAGATGCCTGAAGTAAAGCTTTGAAATCTTTAAAATATAAGCAAGATTACTTTAGCTTGTGTATATTTTGCGAGGAATTTGCTTTTGGTTTGAAATACGAATAGCTCAAAGCTATTTAATGTTTTTCTCGCACAAGTATCATAAGAAAAAGATACTTTAAATTACCCTTAAAATAAATTATTGAAAACTGGATTATAATTAAGAATTTATCTTTGCCTTGAAAATTTTTTTAAAATATTTTTTACAATATATCTAAATTTTTAAATAATTTTAATGAAAATGAGCTGAAAATAGAATATTTTTTCAGAATACTAAAAAATTCTTAAAAATTAAATTCCTCATATACACATATCAATAATGTAATAATATTATGGTATTTTAAGAACATTATTATAGGAGATATTTCTTAAAATATAAATAATTAACTAACTTTGAAAATGAATGCAAATAAGTTAATATTTAAAGCTTATGAAAACGAAACCGCTGTTTGATAAGTTTTATTAAATTTAACTGAATTAATTTAACTAAGTTATTATTTTTTTATAATAGTTTAAAACTTGCGCCTCGATTTTGGTATATGGTCTCTATGTTCATAGTTCACGTTTCAATTAGCTATTGGCTTCGATTTAAAAAATACAGATATGAAGTTTTTTTTTTTTTCAAAGATGTTCTCGCATTAAAAAAAAAAAAAAAAAAAAAAAAAAAAAGCTTTCCTAGTTAACCAAATATATCTAGATGGGTCGTATAAAAATTTCTAAAATGCAACTTTCTGAAAATTAACATGAAAAAATTTTTATTAACGTGGTCAGTTTTCGTAACTTATTTGGAACATTTTTTCAATTTACATTGCCCTTATATCTCTAATAAGAAAAAAATTAAACCACATTTCAATCGTTTTGGAACACCCTATAAGTGATTACCTATTAGAAGTTTGAGATACACCTTGTCAAATAACAATTTTTAATTTAGAATCTCACAAATTTCTGAAGTTTCCAAACTGATGAATTTTCTTAAGTTTTCAGTCAAAAATGAATCCATTATTGTTGATGCCAACTTAATAATAGGGGTCTAAATATGATGTAAAATCATATGCTAGGGCCATCATAAAACTTAAAATTCTAATATAAATACATCTGCCATCCAAATAAATTTGAACATTTTAATTAGTAAATATGAAAAATTTGGAATATTTGGCTCTTCTACTGCTAAATCTTTGAGATGAGAACTCTGGTTCTGCACCTATTTTCTGTGGCTTACCAAACCTGATTCCCCTCTTCGTCCTATAATTGGTTATTCTAAATCCCCTCAGTATAAATTATCCCGTTATCTATCTAATTATCTTAAACCTCTTACTTTGAATTCTCAGTTTAGTATACCTTCTGCTTATAGTTTTATTCATAATTTAAAACGTAGTAGTGTTCCCTCTGACTGTTTGATGATTTCACTTAATGTAGTTTCTCTTTTCACATCTATCCCTACCCCTTATGCTTTTGATATTATCCGTAAAATTTACAGTAATATTTCTACCAATAATTATTTAGATACAGATGTTTTAATTGAATCTATTTCTTTTTGTTCAAGTTCCAACTGTTTTAGCTTTAATAATTCTTTTTATCAACAAAGGCACTGCTATGGGCCCCGCCATTTCAGTTCGAATTGCAGAAATAGTCATGCAGATTATTGAAAATGAAATTAATTCTGATTTACACGACAAAATTTATTTTTGGCGTAGATGTGTGGACGACATTTTTGTTATCACTGATAATCAACATGCTTCTGATATTCTTAATTACACTAATTCCGTTAACCCACCAATTCAATTTAATTTAGAAAAAGAAAAAGATAATAAAATCCCTTTCCTAGATACTTTAACTGAGCGTTCGCCTTCTGATATTCATTCTAAATTTGTTACTTCCGTTTATAGAAAACCTACATTTTCAGGCCAGTATTTAAATTTTAATTCTGTGAACACTTCTTCACATAAGTCTGCTGTTTTTATACTTTACTTCACCGCGCTAAATTATATTGCAATTCTGATGAGCTTTTCCAGTCAGAATGAAAAATAATTTTTTCGGTCTTAAAATATAATAATTATCCCTCTCGCTGGCTTAAAAGAAAATTAAAAGACTATGACTTTAATATTGACAATCATGAAATTAATTCATCCAAGTCACCTAAATCTTTCGTTACTATTCCTTACTATAAAAAAAAAAAAAAAAAAAAAAAAAAAAAATCTTAATCTATTGCCAAAGTTTTAGGCACTGTTAATATATCTGTAACCTATAAACCCCAATTTCTAATTCGTAATTTCCTGTCTAATTTTAAACCTGTTATCCCCCCCCCCTTTCCCGTACAGGTGTTATTTATTATCCCTGGTAAATCTTGCAGTTCGGCTTATACTGGTATTGGTGAAACTGGCCGTTCCTTTCATACCCGAATTCTCAAACATAAAAGAAATATCAAAAACCGCGATATACGTTCTAAAATAGTGCAACATGCCATAGAAACCGACACTCTACCTGATTTTAGCAATACTAAAATAATCATATCTAACTGTTCAAATTATCATTCAAAAATTTTCTTCGAGGGTTGGTATACGAAGCAACAGTTTTCCCCACTTGAAGCATGCGCAGTTCCCGCTGAATATACTGTACTTTGTTAAAGGAGTTCTCTTGTTCTACTCAACGAATTACTTTTTGATGTTTTACTGATGAGGAGCCTGTAAAAGGCTCGAATTGTTCAAATTTATGTTTTGTGAATTTTAATGTTTTAATTTGTATATTTTTAGTGTATATTGTCTCGATTTTGATGGCGGTTGAAAACTTTTCGTTTAGCTGTATATTTTTAGCTGTATATTTTGCTGTATATCTTGTATATTTTTAGTATATATTGTCTCGGTTTTGATGTGATTAAAGTTTAATATAATTTATATGAGATGTGATGATTTTTAAATATTAATAATAATAAAGAGACATTCGATAACACTTTCCACAGTAATTGACTTTATTGTTGAGCTCCCTTTTGGATTTCTTTTCTTTTTTTTTTTTTTTTTTTTCTTCTTGGAATTTCATAAGTAACATTTCAAAAACAGCTATCCTGTAACATATTTCCATTAATGTGATGGCGGTTGAAAACTTTTCATTTTAGCTGTATATTTTTAGCTGTATATCTTGTATATTTTTAGTGTATATTGTCTCTGTTTTGATGTCATTAAAGTTTAATATAATTTATATGAGATGTGATGATTTTTAACTATTTTAAATTAAAATTTTAAAGTTCAGCACAATAACTTTATTTGAAGAATCTATTTAAAGAAAATTCTATTACGCATAACTTTTACTAAAAGTTAATGTAAATTAATTTTACTCTTTTTGAAACATGATATGTACCCATAAAAATTGAGAAAAGCATTTTACGGGCTTTATCTCAAGAGAACAGACATAAAAAACTTTAAAAAACAAAATCCATTTTTTTTTTTTCATTCTTTAAAATAGTTATTTGATAAAAAATGTAGCAATAATAAAGAGACATTCGATAACACTTTCCACAGTAATTGACTTTATTGTTGAGCACCATTTTGGATTTCTTTTCTTTTTTTTTCCCTTCTTGGAATTTCATAAGTAACATTTCAAAAAGAGCTATCCTGTAACATACTTCCATTAATATGATGGCGGTTGAAAACTTTTCATTTTAGCTGAAGCTTGATGAATGCAGCCATTCAACTTAGATATTAATTCCGATAAATTTTGTTTGTTTTACTTTATTGTATTTTTTTTTTTTTTATTATTATTATTTGGGTGAATGCCATTTTCGACTTCGAGCCGAATCGAATAACAGCTACAGTGTTGAAAAATAATTACCAAAAATTCCCTTTGGAACTGTTTTATTTTAGAAAGAGCAGCTTTTTTTTTTTTTCCATTAAAATTCTTTTTTTTTTTTTTTTTTTTCTACTTTTAAGTTAAACTATAATTATTAACATAAAAATGCTTTGTATTTTACCGAAAAGATATCATTTCTCAATTTTGTTTTCTAAATGATATTTGCTTGTTTAAACATAGAAAAATAGTTGTAAATTATGGTTACGGAATTGTTGCTATACAGGAATATATATTACATAAATTTTAACACTGTATGATTTACACTGGCGTTCAAAATAAAAGGAACAACCTGCTTTCCCATTTTTTTTTTTTTTTTTTTTTTTTTTTTTTTCGCATAACTTTTAAACAAATAAACACATGAATATAAAATTTAAATGGCATGTTCGTTATCATATCATTAATAGAATTTTATATAACTTTAGCATAAGTAACAATTATTCAATTTTTCTCAAAAGTAAGCGCTGCAAAAATTAAAAAGTTCAAAAATTTTAGAAAAGAAAACGTAATGAAAAAGGGTGTTATGGATACGTTACAGATAGGAGAAGACGCACATGCCTTCAAACATTAAACTAAATCCCGATTTTTATTTTTGTATTTACTTTTCTTGTACAGTCGCGAAAATAAAAAAAAAGGCCACCCCTAACTAATTTCGTTGCAAATCGTCTCATAAAAATACGGCTGATGCCAATTGATTAGTAATAAAGTCTAGTTTATAATGGTAGAGTTATATTTGGCTTAGGGGGGTCGTCTCTATATATTAAAACTGGCATCAACTTCATTTTTCTTTTCAATAGCAACCCTATATTTTTGACCTCATGTTCAAATTTCTGAGATCAAGGCAGTTAGGAAAAAGGTCCTGTTTATACACTTTAAATTAATTCTTGAAAAAGTTATAAATGAAAAAGTACTGGGGTATATTTAGGAAAAATATATTATGATCTCGCATAGAAAGTAATTTATTCATTAAGATTCATACCGAAAAAAAAGTATAGAAATTTTAAATATATATTAAAATGAAGGTTGAGAAGGTATTGTGTTTGTATCTAAACTTATCTAAATAACTATAGTGGACTCTCGGAAAACGCGACATAAATTTACGACTAGTACTCATACAGTGTGATAAACAGACCCGTTTAAAGCGTAAGATGAAATTAACATTTTCACATAGTTAATTAAATCTTTTATTCTTCAAAGGCGTAAGTGACTTATAGTTTTTCTTCTTAAATACAATTTATGAATTATTATTATTTTTTTTTATAGTTTATTAGGTCACTTTATGCATTAAAATTTAAATAGTTTGAAGCGTATGAAGCCTAAAATATTCCGTTGCAAAAAAATGTGGATAGCAAAACAAAGTAATAATATCAATAATAATAATAATAATAATAATAATAATAATAATAACAGCGGTAAAAGCTAACAAGGAAACATTCAAAAGGTGTCGTCTTCAAAAAATATTGAAAAAAAAATATATGTGATTCCACTCTTCATAAAACACCAGAAAGTGAAAAAATTATCGGCTGAAATGAATTACAGCGACCACAAAAATTATCAAAATTAAGCATTTTTAGCGATTTAGCACTGTTAGACGATATGTTTGCTAGCACTGAGATAGCCGTGTACGAACAGAACCGTGTTTTGTTTCTCCGCCAAGTACTAAAAATCAATCGCCTAACAATGTGAAATCGCCAAATATGCTTAATTTTGATAATTTTTTGTGGTCCCTATAATTCATTTCAGCCGATAATTTTTTCCCTTTTTGGTGTTCTATGAAGAGTAGAATCATATATATATATATATATATATATATTATATATAAATATATTTTTTTTCAATATTTTTTGAAGACGACACCTTTTAAATGCTTCCTTGTAAGAAAAATGTTTAACACTTTCACGACCGCTGACGCAGATTCACGTCATTTGAAAATCTGTAACTCCGCCAGTAGGCATTTCTTTCGCAATTTGCATGTTATTTATTTTTTAAGAATATACCCAATATTCATATTTGTTCAATCAAGTATACTATGGACACAAATATTTTTATTAGAAATAATATTATTATAATGTATATCCATTTGAACCATAAATGTGAATACAGAAAATATTGTTCTGAAATATTGTAACTTGGGAGAATAACGCCCACAGGCGGAACTTACTGTCAAAAAGACAAAAACCTGCTGTCATGAAAGTGTTAATGTTTAAGAAAAAAGAATTTATCTGTTTCTGTTAGGTGTATTTTTATTTTGAACAGTAAGCCTCGCATTAAAGTGTTTCTGTAAAATGCTACACGTACAAACCTACAATATACAAAAATATACATAACAAGATTTAAATAAAAATGTAATGGTAAAAAACTGGTTCAAAACGGTTCAAAAACTTTCCTATTTTTAACAGTAAGCCTCGCCTTTATACGTTTCTTTAAAACACCAAATTATTTAACAAATTTTAATTAACTGAAATTCTGTCGTCAACAATCGAAACGGTAAATGTCATGTTTATATATGCCAGTGTCCTATAAAGAGTCAAACAAAAGAAAATAAATAAATAAAATATTGTTTCAGAAGAAGGCAGAGGGCGGGGCTTATTAATCTTTTGGAATGCCATCAAAATTTCCCGCCAGCAATGCGTTAATTTTACAAAAATACGTTAATTTGTATAGCAAACATCGAAACTACTTAGAAAACAATAAAAATTACAAAAAGATAAACTAAATTTTTTCTGGTTTGGATTGAACTTGCATAAATTGGTCTGATAATGTATGTCCCGTATAACTCGACTTCTTATTGCGTAAAACGCATTCCCCACGTTGTATAGGCATAGCCTCCTAAACTAGATGCCTATCGCGTGGCTCGGAAGCTTGGCAGCAGCTGAAGCTGTAGACAGTTACAATATACATAAAAGGCGAATAGAATAGAAAAAAATGGCGGCGATGCGTCGGCCTATATATCTTATTTAACCCTTTGCGGTGCGCTATCCTCGCTGCGAGAACGCAATTATTAAGCTCCAGCTGCAAAAACTCATCCCGGAAATTCTTTAGCAAAAATTTATGTTTATAACGTAGCAGAAAAAGTCGTTTTTTAAAAACTTAAAATTTCTTTTAATTTAATTTTGTTCGTGAACTTCGGTGGCAGTGGAATTTAAATGATACTAATTACCTCGCGTCGCAAAGGGTTAAGGGGGGCTCTAAGTTGAAGCGGTAGACAGTGCCACCTGATACAGATTGCGTGACTTTTTTATTCAACTGTCACCAATAATTTTAAGACGTGTTATATGATATATATATAATCGATGATTATTCGATTCTATTCGCCATTTATGCATATTATAACTGTCTACCGCTTCAACTGTTGCCAAGCTTCCGAGCCATGTGATAGGCATCTAGTTTAGCAGGCTATGCCTATACTACGTGGGGAATACGTTCTGCGCAATAAGAAGTCGCGTTATACGGGACATACATTATCAGACCAATTTATGCAAGTTCAATCCAAACCAGAAAAAATTTAGTTTATCTTTTTGTAATTTTTATTGTTTTCTAAGTAGTTTCGATGTTTGCTATACAAATTAACGTATTTTTGTAAAATTAACGCATTGCTGGCGGGAAATTTTGATGGCATTCCAAAAGATTAATAAGCCCCGCCCTCTGCCTTCTTCTGAAACAATATTTTATTTATTTATTTTCTTTTGTTTGACTCTTTATAGGACACTGGCATATATAAACATGACATTTACCGTTTCGATTGTTGACGACAGAATTTCAGTTAATTAAAATTTGTTAAATAATTTGGTGTTTTAAAGAAACGTATAAAGGCGAGGCTTACTGTTAAAAATAGGAAAGTTTTTGAACCGTTTTGAACCAGTTTTTTACCATTACATTTTTATTTAAATCTTGTTATGTATATTTTTGTATATTGTAGGTTTGTACGTGTAGCATTTTACAGAAACACTTTAATGCAAGGCTTACTGTTCAAAATAAAAATACACCTAACAGAAACAGATAAATTCTTTTTTCTTAAACATTAATACTTTCATGACAGCAGGTTTTTGTCCTTTTGACAGTAAGTTTCGCCTGTGGGCGTTATTTTCCCAAGTTACAATATTTCAGAACAATATTTTATGTATTTACATTTGTATTACAAATGGATACACATTATAAATATTTTCTTTCTTATCAATTGTATTGGTATCCATAGTATATTTAATTGTAAAAATATGAATATTGGGTATATTCTTAAGGAATATATGACACACAAATTGCGAAAGAAACGCCTACTGGCGGAGTTGTAGATTTTCAAAAGACGTGAATCTACATCAGCGGTAGCAAAAGTGTTAATATACTTGAATTCCTAATTAATAAAAGTGTAAGATCCGTATCTGTATCTTTAAAAGTGATAAGGCAGATCACATTGTTTTAAATTATTTTTCCATAATAAATGTGAATTTTACGCCGTGATTAGAATTAATAGAATATAAATCAGTGGCGGATCCAGAACTTGACTTTTTTTTTTTTTTTTTGGGGGGGGGGGGGGGGGGTGCAGCCCCCTAGTCCCCCCCCCCTTAAATCCGCCACTGATATAAATAGTATTATGCTTTTGTTTCAATAATAGATATGGTAAGTTAAAAAAAAAGGACCTAACGTTTGATTTAGTTTTAAAAACATTTAATAAAAATTATATATTTTATTATCTTACATCATGCGATAAAATTTAAATAACTTAAGGCAAAAAAACCGTACAATAAACAAATACAAAAATATGGACAAGATGTAAAAAAATTTATAAAACTTATTAAATATTAATTATAAAAAATTGATTATCGAGTGTTGAAAAAATTTATCATCTATTTCAAACAGAAAGCCTCGCCGTACCATACTAAATTAGTATTATGTTGTTATAAAATGTAAACCTATTGTGTATGTTAAACACCTAAGTTTGGGGATGAGTGACCTCCGTGTGTGTGGGGGGGGGAGGGGGGGTCTTTCTAAAGTATCCCAACCCGTATTCACCTTAGGGTTTTTTTTTTTTTTATGAATCGGTTTTATGTTTGTTTAAAAAGAACTTTTTTTTAGCTGCTTTTAGTGTAGATCTAGTGTTTTTTTTTTTTACAATTATTCATGGCAGAATTCTTAAAGATTACTTTTAAAGAATTTACTAATTGCGCTAAATTGATCAAATTATTACTAAGGAATTGCTTTATTAGTTTATTTGATCCGTTTGACAGTTTTACAATATTGAAGAGCATTTTTCTTTTTTTGTTTTTCCGCAGAACAACAATTAGGTTGATGAGGATTTTTATTATTTTTGTCTAACATTTTCAATGTTTTGGCGAGAATTGGTCTGTTGTCCCCAGTGAGTTAGTACCATGAATAAATATTCAATTAATGAACATATATTTCTAAAAATAATTCAGTTCAGTTACTTTTTACTTGTTTCGAATTCATCTGTTGAATACAATACTTGAAATGGAGCCAAATGGACCGCAGCTTTTCGTAGATGATAACACATTTCCGGTAGCAGTTTTGGGAAATAAATGATTCTGAAATTACCAAATGTGCATATCCGAAATACAAACTCGTGTTAAAGAATTATTTTCAAACTGAGTTTTGTAAGGGAAAAAAAGTTTGCCGTAGCTATACAAATATATTCATGGAAAAATATTGCAATCTTTAAAAATTACATGATAGCGAAATACTGCATAAAAATATAATACAGCGAATAGCACTAATTCCTACATAGTTTGGTAGAAATATGCAATTTAATCGGGAATTTTTTTAACATTAGAATTTATAGTATTTATAAATAAAATATAAACTACATGCATGAAATAATAACAATTATACAAAATCTCATAATATATAAAATATTATATTTAATAAATTATATTTATAGTAAATATAACCATATTTAGTATAGTATATAATAAATTTAATTTTATATTTAATTTTATAATTCAATAAAATATTATATAAAATCTCATACTCAATCAACAATAATTTTATCTTATTCTCTGCTGCCATATGAAACTCCCCAGAAAACAAATTATATACTACTTATTTTGAATACATTCTTTCAATAAAATTCTCAGGTTCTTCGCTAAGTATTTGTTCTAAGTTCTAAGCTTATTTGCTTCGTAATAATATGAGGCAATTTACAACAATTCAATGGTTTAATATTGTTTTATCATTTCGATACATAAACTATCTGACTGCAATAAATTTGAAAAAAGAAGGGGAAAAAAAGTCAACATTTCAGCAAAAAAAAAATAGTGTCAATTTAACATAATTTAACTGCAGCGATTATATATAAGAATAAATAAATAAATAAACGTTTTATAAAAAGGATATGCCAATTTAATATAATTTAACTGCAACTATATTATTAGTATTATTATTATTTATTTATTTATATATATATATATTTTTTTTTTTTTTTTAACCCCTTAACGCGCGCTGTCCTCGCTGCGAGGACGCAAAATTTAAGATCCAGCTGCAAAAATTCATCCCGGAAATTTTTAAGCAAAAATTTACGTTTATAACATACCAGAAAAGGCCGGTTTTTTTAACCTTAAAATTTAAGATTTCTTTTAGTTTAATTTACTTCAGGAATTCCGGTGGCAGTATAATTTAAATGATCCGAATTGTCTTGCACCGCAAAGGGTTAAGAAATTTGGTGCTGTTTGAACATTTATTAGAACTCATTATTAAATTCTCAATATTCAGCAGCAAATTTCTGAAAGTGGTGGTTGCATCTAAATTGACCAGGGGCTCTATTCTCGTCTAATTGCTTATTAACCACCACTTGTAACCGTTAACAACAGTTTGTAACAACTGTTCTACCCACCGTAATAACCATCTTCCGGCTAAGTGCTATTCTGGTCTCCCGTTGTTATCTTGAGTGGAATAAGAAACTCTCTGCGTTCGAGAGTGACATTTTAAACCAATCAGTTGCAAGGGGTCATTCGTAATCCGTTTTGGGAGGAGAAAGGTTGAATAGCGATGTTGACAACCGGTTTTCAATGGTGGAAAATGTGAAATGTCCCTTTAACTGAGCAAACTAAAACATTATACATTTTGATTGTGATAAACGACGATCTTTCAGCTGAACAACTGCCTCCTAGCTGCCGGTAACTTAACGACTGTAAACAAACTGTCACGATTTCGACGCAACTGGACGAGAATAGCAAATCGTCGTTGTATCGCTTCACAACAACCGGTTTCCGCGTAACAACTAGACGAGAATAGAGCCCCACCAGACTATACCTCAATTCCGACTGTGGCAGTCGTTATTTTGATCACGTGACGTTACATTCCGACTTTTGGTTTGACGACTGCCGTTGTTTAAGGACGGTCGGTATGGCAGTCGGATCGGAGAATAGATACTGGTTTGGTACCACCTTTTGATGAAACGTTAAACTTGAATTCGGATTATTTGAAATTGTTCAAATTAGAAAGAGAGGAAATCGTATAGACTTTTAATATAAAACTGTATTAAAACTGTTGATAACAAAAACAGGAAATTGTGTTATCGCTAAATTGGAAGGACATGAAAATACTTATTACACAAATGTTTTGCCCTGCGAAAGGAATAAACATCTCAACGTGTACAATCGAAAATTAACAAGTTCTAAATATCTTCAACGCACATAAATTTTACTCTGCAAATTTCCTTTTATGTAATTTTAATATTCTTGAAACAGAGTTTAGAGAAATTTGAATACTAAAGCAATAATATTAATGCTACGTGTGAAATCATCATGACTTTTGTACTTTTATATACCTTTTCAACTTACATCATCCTTTTCCCCTCTATAAATTTATATATTTTACGTTAGTTTTATTTTTGTGAATGTTTTGATATTCGTCTTCCTTTTCTCATCTGCCATCTATTGTTTTTCTAACCGAATCAGATCAACGTTGATACGCATGCTTCAGGTCTGCTGTGATTTTGTTAAAATAAGGGGCGAGGGGAGAAAATGGATTTTTGCCTCTTATCACTGGTGCTAGTATAGCCTCAGAGCGGTCACTCCTTTTTGGAGGAGAATCATCATTGCTTGTTTACGACTCGCATCGGAAAACGAACAATACAAGCATTTAATAAAAAAGCACCACAAAACTGGCGTTGTAAAAAATATTACTTACAAACTTTGAATAAACACCATAAAATGCAATAAACTCGCAACAATTGTTTCGGGTCGAAAAAACACACGACCCTTCATCAGGCGAATAAAGTAAGCCCGAGTGCTGCAGTCAAAGCGGCAACGCACCTGAATAAACACCATAAAATGCAATAAACTCGCAACAATTGTTTCGGGTCAAAAAAACACACGACCCTTCATCAGGCGAATAAAGTAAGCACGAGTACTGCAGTCAAAGCGGCAACGTTGCCACTTTGACTGCGTTGTGCGTTGCCGCTTTGACTGCAGCACTCGTGCTTACTTTATTCGCCTGATGAAGGGTCGTGTGTTTTTTCGATCCGAAACAATTGTTGCGCGTTTATTGCATTTTATGGTGTTTATTCAAAGTTTGTAAGTAATACAAGCATATTTCAAATCGAAGTTAGTAATAACAAGATAAATAAATAAACAAAAATCTTACCTGTTAAATTGACGCACATCTTGTGAACCCCTCCATATGCTGGGATCAAATATACCGTAATAATTTTCCTTTGAATTTTCGTTTGGTTGGGTGCAACATTGTCGTGCACAGGAACTATCATTTCAAGTTTTCCCAAATGTTCCGGAAGCCACTCAAAAGTGTGACCTTTTGCTTTTGCAATTTCTTGTACTTTAGCTTCTTGGTAACCAAGGTGCTCCCACTCATTAGACAAAAGGCTGAATGTCAAGAATAAAGTTGCCAATGTACTTAAAATGAGTGTGATAAATACGAATACGCAGGTGAAGATGAGCATGGTGGCGAAGAAATAACTGTAGACATATCGGAAGCTTCTTTAATGCTATGTTGGAGAGGAGAACTGAGTTTCACTTAGTAACTTGGTTAATTTCAAAAATTTTTCATTTTCCATAATCAGTATTTTGAAGAGTAAAAATAAAATGAAATTACTTTATCCAAAAAATTAGCTTTGCCAATTTAGCTTTATCCATTTTGAAAAATGGAAAATTCTGTTAACTTTTAGAAAATAATTTTCCAATTTCAGAATGTTTAATCGATGTATTATCATAATTTCGTGCTAAAGAATCGTTTTATTTCTTTATCCAGAAACTAATTTTCCTTCTTAAATCATACATAATCAATTCATTTTAAAGAATGCTATTTCTGTATATATATATATATATATAAACTTTTTTTTTAATGTTTTATATCAGGCATATAAAATTTTGTCTGTTGTTTGCTACATAAATGGTTCTTCAAATATATACATTTTGTCTGTGGTTGTTTAGTTCAAATAGATACTTATAATCAAACATCTTATAACAACAAACAAAAATAACCCCTCTTATGTTTGATTAGTGAAATCTGACCAATGTTCTTTAAGGCATAAAATTATCCATCAATTCTTTGTTGCGTTGTAAAAAAAAATTCGAATCTTGGCACTATTCATTCAGGCATTCACCTGTAAAATAAAAATAGAAACTTATGAATGAAATTCATATATTTTACACCTAGATACAAAAAACAAAAGTAAATAAAAATATGTATAGTAGTTTTACACCTAGCTACAAAACTGGCTAGTCATTTAAATGTGTTCATAGGTAAAATTTATTTTACCAGATAATTACAAGAGTAATTTTTTTTTTTTCATTGCTCAGAATCGCAATAAATTAAAGGTTAATTTACCAATTTAAGTAAATCTTGTTGAACTATATGTATACTTTTTAATATTGTTCAAACAAAACCTTTGTAACTGAATGCTGTTTGCGCCACTTTCTAGGTAAATGGTAAAATAAATATAACATATATATTGTTCAATGAATCATTATTTTAATACTAGTATATAACCCCGTCAAAAATGACGGGATGTGAAACCAGTTAAGGTAGTGAATCAACGAATGCTTTGCCAGCTTCGCTGGACACCATATTTAAAGGGGACTAATGTGCAAGTTGCACTTGACGGGACTAATGTGCAAGTTGCACCGAACGAACAAACTATTTCTTTTAACGAAAATACCTACTAACCCTGGACGATAGGTCTAATATAACGTATCGTATTTATCGTAATATAACTCCGTACTTATTTCGCTTCCTTCGTCTACTCATTTTAATAAATATCTTTTATATGCATGGGCAATTTAATTTCTCGCGTGAATACTTATGCGCCTTAGTTTATATGAATATATATATATATATATAACAATAACTGTTTTTTTTTTTTTTTTTTTTTTTTTTTTTTTCCAAACAATCATAAATTTAAATGTCCAATTTTGAAATTATTTTCATATTTTAATTAATTCTAAAATATCTAATCAAAACTTCGTTACAAATAAGGTACCAAATGAAAGGTACCATATTTGTAACGAAGTAACTATAGGTACCTTATTTGTATTGTAACCTTATTTATTTTAACTAATTTGATAAATATGACGTCACAATCAACTGTTTGTTTATATCAGATAAGTACATTATCATGATTGCAAGAAAATGATGTTAATAACTATTAGTTTTTATGATTGAATTTTATATTACATTTTAATTTTATCCTCCATGGGTATTTTCGAATTGCAATGGTAGTTATAAACTTTCGTTGAAATCTTTTTACATATTGAGATTAAGGGAAAAGTGTAAGTACAAAAAATGTTCAGTTTTGAAATATCTTTCTAATGATGTAATATTTATGCAGATTAATTAAAAATAATAATAATAATAATAATAATAATAATAGGCTGTTATAATATAATATTATAATAGGCTATCTTTACAGCGTATCAGATAGCATATAATTATAATCAAAATTAAAAATGTGAGGTTTTTAAGACTAAATATTTATAGAGAGCAATTATAGCATAATTATTATATGTTATAAAAACTCTAGATAAAAAAAAAAAAAAAAAAATGTTTTTAATATACACAAACCCCATACCGATATCGTCTCATAATTATAAACTGAATAAAACAAAAGTTTTTTTTTTTTTTTTTTTTTTTTATGAAACATTAAAATAATAACACACTACATTTAAAAACAAATTAAAATAGAAGTATTGAACCGAATTTCTACATCGGTGTAAAAGCAACATTTTGCAAAACGTAAGTATACATTAAAAAGCAACAATTATCAAAATAGTACAGAATATTTCAATGCTATTACGGATGCCTCGTTAATTGTATAGGATTGGCTAGCAATATGCCAACCTAAAAAAAAAAAAAAAAAATACAGCAACCATAATTTTTTCATCTAGAGTTAAGAACTGTAATATTTTCAAAATCAGAAAAAGGATCCATTTGAATAGCATGAGGAATATTTTTAAAACGCTGATCACATTTTTCAAACAAGCGTCTGTGTGTTCCTATAATATAAATCTAGCCGTTCGGCCGGTTTCACCAATATAAAAATATTTAAAGTGTTTTGCAGGGAATAAGGTGATTTACGCCAATGAGATGGAGTGAGGAAATTTGAAATTAAAAAGTATATTTTTCAATTCACCAATTACCCAAAACGTAGTATGAATATTATAAGGCTAAATTAATAAAATTTTATAATATCCATACTGCTGTTCAGCTATCTAGTCAAATTAAATACTTTTTAATTGAAATTGAATTGATTTTTGTAAAATTTAAATAAAAATTGGAGAAAATATTAATATATGAAACGTGGAATTTCTACCATCTGCTTTGGGACGGTTGAGGTCGCGCCGGTTTAACCCTAGAACACTAGTGTACGCAAATTTTACGTGCAGTCTTCCTTTGTTGGTATACATTTTTATAGTTTTCAAATATATTTTTAAACACAAATAATTATTCAGTTAATTAAAAGTTAGTAATATTGAGTAAAACAGCAAACAATTAAACATATTAAAAAACAACATTAATGTAATATAAGCAAATAAAACGAATTTTACACGATTTTACATGAGCACGTAAATTTTATGTATCTCTAGGCTAGTGTTCTAGGGTTAAAACGGCTTGCATAGCAGTTATGCTTATTTGTATCAAACTTATTTGTAATCTTAATGTGTTTGTTCTATTTTTTTTTTTTTTTAAACAATAAACTGTGTGTTTAACCATAACGGAAGATTCCATGTGTGATCTCATTTCAGGGTTCAATCCCTTCCCGAAATTTGCAGATTTACTGTAGTTTAGAATTATATGTGTCTGCGATGAATTTTTTTTCCCTTCAAGGTGATGTATTTTTGGATGCTGATTAAGTGAAAAATAATAAAAAATTTCCATTATGTACAGTTTTCATAGAAAATGGGATTTTCTTGTAAGAAATGAGCGGAAAACTCCACTTTCTCACCTTCCATCTCACTTATTTCCTAGGCGAAAATCTAGGCGACGTGAGTGAAGAACAAGAAAAGTGATTTCATCAAGGTATCAAAGAAATGAAAAGGAGGTATCAGGACCAATGGAATGTTAACGTGTCACCAGATTATTGTTGGATGCTGCATAGAGAGTGTTCTCAAGCCGTGCACAAGTGAAAAAAAAATTCTAAACGGAGCTTTGATATAAAGGAAACACAGACATTTAAAAGATAATATCTAAATAATAGCCTGTTTTAATGTATTTTATACACAAATATACACAAATAGATTTGATCTCATTACAGTCTCAGTGTGAGTTCTTCATATCTTCATCCTCATTTTGTGCAAAACCCTTACGTGATATAAGAAGAGAAGACAAGCATTTCTGAATTCAGCATATCAAAAAACATTAGAGGCACAGGAAGAAGTGGATAAAAAGTAAATAAAATAAATAAATCTAGAAAATATGCTAAATCACCAGTCATTGAAATGCATTTTAAAAAATTGCACATGCAGATAACATTCTTCAGTAGTAAATTTAAATACAAAAGAATGCAAGTAAAAAATGATAAAATAAAATCTGTACTGCAGTGGTGAGTATCTCTATGTATGCTCGCTTTGCGAGAATTAAAACTATGGATGAAATTCTGTCTATGGCAGAATTTAATTTAGTACGACAGGACTACTTATATTTGTATTTTAACACCCTTTCAAAAAAAAAAAAAATCTGAAAACATTAGTTTAAATAATCGGGAAATATTCAGCCGAGACACGCTGGCTCAGTGGCCAGAGTACACAACTAAGAACTCGAAGGTTGTGAGTTCGATCTTCACCGATGGGAAGTGTAAAAAAAAAAAAAAAAAAAAAAGTATATATAAAAGTTTTAACGGATTTCACGAAATATTTTAAGATAGAGTAGGAAATTAAGTGGTAAAATTGGATATTGGCAGGCATTTTTAAAGTGGAATACTATAAACTGGTAACGACGCAAAATGCCAGATTGAAAGAAATAATCCTGCCTTACTGAAAAAAAGAAAGAAAGAATGAAAAGTACGATTTCGCAGACCTGTGTTATACTTTATTTTTGACACTCAACATAGTGTACTAAAGATTGAACTCCTTTCGAAAAAATATCTGGTTACGGCCTTGCTCATTGTCGAGACTTAATTTAGGAGTTCGGCCTCCGATCGACCCATTGGTTTCAAAATAATTTTTGAAATTACAGTCGTATAAATATTTTAAGTGGCTAAATAATTTTGAAAATTCTTTCTTCTGCTAGAACGATGCACAGCATTTTAATATCAAAACATTATACTGATAAATAACTATATTTAAGAAATTTATTTTTTATTTATCTAATAGTAATAATTACCTGACTTCATAAATTTTCACTTACAGTTTTTAAACAATTTATTTAATTATGTTGATCACATTTTATAATACATATGCTTATTCTTACATGTGTGCTTTTTGAGATTATTGCTTGTGATTGAGTCTTTTTACAACTTAACATTTAATTCTTCCTAATACTTTGACTTTAAGTTTATTTAATTTAGGTTTAATAAAATTAAGATCAACTATTAGTTTAAATATTTTAGGTTTAACATTAACAAGATCCACTAATCATAACTCTAATTATTTAATTGGTGCCACATATTCTCTTAATCATGCAGTTAAAACTTCTTAAATACACTCCTTATAGCATTGGTTTGTTTGATCCTGAATTAATTAAACTGACTTATTGTTTATCTAGCTAAACACTAGATGGCGCTTGCTCACTGCTGACTTAAGGTCTTCTTTCTTTAATTTCCTTTCTTTGAAAGTTTTAATGTTTCTTAATTTACGTACAATTTAAATTAACATTTAACTAGATTAAACTTTAATTAACTTTAAAATAAAATTTCACTAACTCAATAAATAATTACTCTGTGTATTTTATCGTTAATGAAAATGCTCACTCGTTCATTCTTTATTAATCGATGTTTGCAAAGCTTTTATTTTTAATTTTTTTTTTTTTTTCTTTGGCATCATCCTATTTTCCAGTTTGTGTAAATGTTTTACATATGGCTACTATGCTTTTTCTAGTTTTCTCTCTGGATTCCATGAAGAATTTATTTAATAATTTATTTAATTTCTCATTCAATATGGTTTTGCTGCTTCGATCGGGGCTGGAACAATATAAATTGCTATGATTAGGTATATTGTTTTACGAAATCGATGCAGCTTTATGAAATACATGCCCCCTGATGAGTATTTACTTCTAATTTTAAGCATTTTTATCCAGTTGTTATTTCTTTGGTCATTTATTTATTTTCTCTGTCATTAAGTTTAATGGTCCTTTATTTATTATTATCATTCATGTCGGCGTAAGTAATTTAAATTGTTTTTGTCTCTTCGAATCTGTCTCTTTTGAATCTATATCGCAGCATTTTTGTGTCAGTCTTTCCTATAAGTTAAAATCAGTTCTTTTTTTTGGTATTGTTTTGTATCTAATAATTGCTAAATTTTAAGATTAAATTTTATTACGATATCTATCATATATATATATATATAGCTTAATTATAAATGAAATCGGTTCATTAGTTTAGGAGTTCATCGCGGACAAACATCGTGACACGAAATTTTTATATATATAATAAAGATATGGAGATTAAAATCGGGAAATAATTTTCCTTGATTTTTAATATTTTTTTACAAAAAATACAATGATTAACATAGGAAATCTTTTTCTTTACTTCACAGACGGTCAGTGACGTCACACTTCGCTTGTGTATAACTACATTAGCACTTTATCAATGGGTATAAAATCTTTAAAGTGATTATGACGTCAATTGACGACTTGACTTTCTGTCGTCATTCGACGTCATGATGAAATTTAACCTATAGGAGTCTTACTTTAGCCCGCAAATAAAGGACTATAGCCAATCATAGCGCAGGTTTTCCCCACAAACAAAGGGAAACTCCGCCTCGTTCTAGTCGTCCATTTTCGTGAGATGCATAATTTAACTTTTTATAATTTTTTAACGTTCACGTTTAATTAATTGTATTTATTTTTATGTCGAAAGAAAATGAACGAGCAACTATGACAAAGGGCTATACTTAACAAATAATTTACAATAAAAAAATATTGTGACTATAAATTGAGATAAAAACTATCCTATCTCTCAAGTTGGACCAAAATGCACACAGTGCGCAAAATTTTGTTTAATTCGAATCATTAGTTTAGGAGTTTATCGCGGACAAACATCATGACACGAAATTTTTATATGTATACAGATATATATAGCTTAATTATATATGAAATCTTAAGTGACGATTTTATGAATAATTATCAAATTACTGCGGTTTTTGAAGTAACATCCCAACGTTTTATTCAAATAACAGACAATTTTATTTTAAACCATGAAAAGTTCACCATAAAGTATATTAATAATGTAATTTTGTCCGAAACATATTATTATGTATAAAGTTTATCATTATCTCTTTCATAATTTTTTATTAATACCTCTTTCAATACTTTGATACGCCTAAGCAGAATTGTAAATTCAGCAACATTAAACTGCATACATAATAACTGATCGTGAATAAGTATAGCAGTTAACTACATTTTATCTTTTCGAATAGGTTTTTAATTCGATAAATCTTTGTTTTTATTTATCTTTTATGATAATATGATAAAATAGCAATTCTCGCTAATTTTTTTTTTTTTTTTTTTTTTTTTTTATTAAATTAAAACTTCTAATTGTTAAAAAATTACCGTCTGCAAGGAATAATGTGTATATTGAATTTTAAACGTTAGTATATGCTTTATTGTTTATTTTACTGTTAATAAATGCCCATGAAAACTTTTGCTCTGACACGGGCGCCATTATTTCCTTGTGCTTAAAGTTTTCTGGGCAATAAAGGTAATTTTACATTAACGATTAGAATTTTCATTACAGATAAATCTATAAAATTATACATAAATGATCGTTAACTTAAAGAAAATATTTTTAATTGCATTTATTTTTTTAAAAAGTGTCTACAAAATGGCTAATTATAAATAATTGCAGAAATTATAATTTTGTTTATTCTTTATAATGTATTTTAAATTCAATAAATTGATGTGTTCTAAATCCTTTTTTATTTAATAAAGTGTTATTTCTCCTGTTTAAATACTTTTATTTTTCCTGAATTGCAGTTAGTAAGGCAAAGATAAAAATCTAGTTAGAATAATCACTGTATAAACGTATATTTATAGAATATCGTTGTATTTGTTTAGGTAATTTTATGACCATTCGAACTTTTGCAAAAGCAAAAGTTTTCTCCAGTTTTACAGTAACAATTCAATTTTTATTTGATGTTGAAATTTTTTAATTTATTACAAACTAGCAGGCTACGCCCGTTTCGCTGGTCACTATATTTAAATGAATTTTCAAAAGAATTGGATCAATATTTATTTTTTACATCACATTACAAATAAAAACTTAAAAAAAAAAAAAAAAAAAAAAAAAAAAAAACACTGAAATCGCTTTAGATCTTGCTTCTTTGGGTACCCGTTGCCTAAGGCAGCTCGTTTTTCTACCCGTACAGCATCGGGTCCAGTTTCCCACTGTCTGCAGAAAGGTCTTTCCCAGGCACTTCAATCTGGGTATTTATCGACGACTTGTGGATTTTCTGTTATTTAAAAACTACGATTTTAAAGATGACTGTATCTCAGCATCTATTATATATTTTAGTTTTTGAACCATGTATTTTATAGTCCCGTCATTTACACTATATTACGATTTTATTCCGACCAGTGCAATAAAATAAAAGAAAAAAGTAGATTTTCTTTTAAAAGGAATTAAATTTAATTTAATTTAATTAATAAATACATAAATAAAACGAATTTTAATCAGTTTATCCTTTCTACTATAAACTATCATTTTTTTCACCCAATGAATATTATAAATAATAACAATTTAAAAAAAACAAAGGGATTTTTCTTTTAAAGGAATTAATTAAAAGAAAAAGAAAAAGTTGGCATAGTATAAAATTTATACATAAACGTAACAATTTATTTCTATTGCATTACCATTTGATTTTCAATAAATATAATAATAATAATAATAATAATAATAAATAAATAAATAAATAAAATAAAATCGCCTTCAAATAAATGTATTAAATAAAAAATCAATTGCATAATAGCCGGTGCTAAGATACGCAGACGATTACAATCGAAGAATAAATTCATAAAATCTGAAGCGTTAAAACTAATATTTAAAATAAAAAAACATTAATTTAAAAAATTCAAATTCGAAATTCGAAAAAATCTTGATGAGGTGCACACCTGCAGGGTCCCAGGTACCTATATGCCAAATTTGGAAGCTCTGCGATCAGTAGTGTGAGCACCAGAGCGCAGACAGACACACACACACAGACACTTCTCTTTATTTATATAGATGTTAATATTTTTATAAAACAAATTTCTGTTTGATATTTTTTTTCTACAAATGTAGCTATATAACTAGTAATCAAAATTAAGTTTTACGTTTATGTGTTTTTAAGTTTTTAACCTTTTGGAATATGTAGGGGAATGTCTCTTGTTATGGGAATTCTCTGGTTATGCGCACCCCACCATATCTTTTAACAGAAAGCAAATATGGTGGATTTGAGTACTGTCAAACCTATGATCAAACTTGTATTGTAACAGTACGCAGTTTTTGTGTGAACACGGAAGTGAATAGACGCATTTGTTTAGTAAGGGCAAATATTAAAAAAAAAAAAAAAAAAAAAAAAAAAATTGAAGAAAAGCAGCACAAAAATGTGAATATTTTCAGAATGCAATAAATCGAAGCGGATTAATTAAAAAATGTAAGTGTAATGTATATTCATTATATTTTGCGATGCAATATCGAATTTAGTCAAACTGGGTACCGAAAATTGCTTTTTCTGTCATTATAAAAATGGTTGTCATTCCCGGTTGTGGGCACCTTCATGTAACCAGTTGTGGTCACACTTATTATTATTATTTTTTTTTTTTTCATTTAAAGCGTATGTTTGACTTACAAATCGTCAAATATGGTCGCTTATGTCAACATAACATATTTTTTAGTGTTTTTATGTATCTTTTATGCATTTTTAGCCATGCCAACCCCGGAAAAGTCAACCGATCCAAAAGAATATTGATTTTAATGCGCTGGTTAAAGCCGTTTAGGATTGCTTAGTAGATAAAAAATCCATAAAATCGACTGCCCGAGAATATGGACTTCCTCGCAGCATCTGTGTCCTTCCAGAAGAAGTCTGGAAAAAGTAAGGCAACTCCACCTGTCAATCTGCCGTCCAAGCGCGCTAAAAATAGGAACATCCATAATCTGATAATGATGTCGACTTCTATATCATCTGTTTGGAGCACCTGCTATCAGGCCTAACAACTCAATCAAATGCAACGAGTTTGATCGTCTGGTGCATTTAAAGTGTGCCAATATACATGCAAATTATTTTACTTGCAAGCATTGCACTTTTGATTTGGAGGGCGAAGAAGATAACGAATAAAATTGGAAAAATGTCATTTTCTGTTGTTATTTTGGTCACTGAATCCTTACAAAATGAATGAATTTTGTTATTTCCTGTATTTATGATGATTTTTCATATAACATTTCCATTTTCAGTGAATTTTTTAAGTGTTCCCACAACCGGACACACATTTTTTTTTTTTTTTTTTCCTTTGGGCCAAAAAGGACCACTTCACAAAATTGGTGATAAAAGTTTTCTGGTTGACGGAATCGCTACAGTACTTTATAAAACGTTAGCTAAGGATTTTATCTTTCCATTGATATTTATATGTTTGCATATTATTAATTCTATCAAAAGTTATAAGCCAAAATCAAAATTGTGCCCTCAACCGGAGAGTTGCCTTCCAATCAATTGAATATTGAGGAGTGTATTATAAGAAGCGTGCTTCCTTTTATTTAAACATGTTCTTGGTAAATAATTATGTAAATATATATATAATACACTCCTCAATATAACATACCTGATTGTTTAAACATATTTATTAGCGACAAAACACGCTTAAAGCGCTGTCGTGCATGATATAAATTACATATATTCTATCTTGCATCTATTTACTGTAAGTTACATGCTTTATAAATTGTTCTATGTATCTATTTGTATTCGTATGAATTATATGCTCTATGTTAAATGTATTGTGAGTCTTTTCGTGAAATTATACATATTAAAGATACCCTGTACGATGTTTTATATGAGTATGTAGTATGTTATGTACATTACAAAATGTATGCATGTATGCTATATACAACTCACTAAGATGTATATATGTTTTATATGTATGTGTGCATGTCACGTGTTCATGCACACATTAATCGGTTAAATTTTCGACTGATTGATGGATAAAGTAATGAATTCGGTGATAGATTCATCAAATTGTTTTATAAATAGAATAATAATTATAAATGAAATAACTTGCGGTTTCTTGTATCAAAGAACAGATGACTGGATTAACAAATTTATTGTGAAAATATATTATGTTTAGGCTTAAACAACACGTAAAAAAAGAAAATCCGAAAAGACAACTTTCTATGTCGCTTACTTTCATGCTTTTCTGCCCGTTTACCTCACTGGTAATGAATCTGGTAATAAATGTAATATCTTTATATCCATCTTATATGTATGCATATTTTAAATAAAAAATAAAATAACACTTGTTTAGGTACATTCTTAGGTATATTCACTGGTAATAAATGTAATATCTTTATATCCATCTTATATGTATGCATATTTTAAATAAAAAATAAAATAACTCTTGTTTAGGTACATTCTCTTACATCCATTCTTTTTATAAACGTGCCTCTTTATTTAAAAACATGCATTTTACATGTTTACAACTATCTTGCATAAATAAAGCTTTCATAAACACACACATTTTAATGCATGCCATGCACAGTATATTTACAATACACTAATACATTATTCCTAATACATAATTTACAAAACAAACTATACTACAAATAAATTTTAAAAATATCAATGAGTTATTTTTATTTTTTTTTATACAGGCATGTAGTTGCCATACATCAATAAGGATAGGTTTTTATAAACTTATTTTTTGTATTTTAAAAATAGTCAAAAATAGTAAAAATTAAAGTTTTAATATATAATATCGATATTATGAAAGAAAAATATTTCCAAGCAGACATTAGTTAACTAATTTTCTATTGTTCTCTGTCATAAACGTATTATTCACTGCATATTCTTTGTATCATAGACCGAGAACGTAGAAGTTCGAAGTATTCAACTAAATAGTAGCCTTGGCATTCATTCACCTCTAGAAGTGTATAATAAATTATTTTATTATACATTTACATATATTCGTAACTTTTTTTTTTTTTTTTTTCAAATAAACAATATTTTAAAACATATATTATTTCTCGTTAATTCAAATATTCAGTGCAAAACTGCCACTGGACTAAGTCTGCTATTCACCAATAACTTTAACTCCCGGTCGAACATGAAAATTTGAAAAGCGTATATAGGCGGGGTGCAAATTTTCAGCAAATTTTGCCGTGTTGTTTCTGCCATCTACCGGTATAGTTATTTTCAGATTTTTCAGGTGAAAATAACCAATCAAAGATTATTTGAAATCTTCCACGATAGATGGCAGAAACAGTGTGCCAAATTTTGCTGGAAAGCTGTACCCTGCCTTTAGACGCTTTTCAAGTTTTTGCTTTGAACCGGGAGTTAAAGTTAAGGGTGAATACGGCCAGTAATGTCATAATTCCCTGTACAACAAACAATATAATATGTATATATATATATATATATATATATATATATATATATATATATATATATAAATGTAATTTGGATGACATGTTCGTTATTTAATAATGAATCAAATTTTCTGTCACTTTAAAATAAAAAATAATTCATATATTGGTATTAAATTATCTCCAAAGTACTTTTTGAAAAAAAAAAAATTATTTTAGAGTTGAGTTGAGTAGTTTTTTTTTTTTTTTTACGTCGCACTAGTGCTTTACTATAGGCGATTGGCGAAAGTATAGGATCCATTCCTATGGATGGCTCGGAGACATGCCATCATAATTTTAATGATCCATGGAGAACAGAAATTATTTTAGAAAGGAAAACTAAAACAAATATCATGTTAAAGATGTATTACAGATAAGAAAATATATACATACTTTCAAAAATTAATTTAAAACTTTTTTCCTCATTGTTCTTTTCTTTATATATGTACATATACAGTCGACAGCAAAAGTATCCGAACACTAGCAAAAATTCCTATATAAAAAAAAGTACACTTAACACTGTTTTGTTAACTAAATCCTTGTCGAATCATGTTCTTAGACTGACTAAGAACAGGATTCGACAAGGATTTATTTAACAAAATTGTATTAAGTGTACTTTTTTTATATAGGAATTTTTGCTAGTCGGATACTTTTTCTACCGACTGTATATAAATATGTATATATATATATATATATATATATATATATATATATATATATTGCAAGAGATTAATTTTATTTTTAAATATAGATGTGAAATGAAATTTGAATGATTTGTTTGTTATAAAATTGTTTATTAACTTTTATTATCATTATTATTATTCTGTCGATGTTCGTAATTTACTAAGTAATGACAACTATATTTTTACAAAAAGTGGCTTTATAGCAGTTAACGAAAAATACATAATGAAAGAAAAATCTGGTTGTGATTCAATATTTGGAGTTATATGCATCTCTGTCTAAGTATAATGTGTTCTCAATTTTTCATTTAGTTTCTTTTTTATTTATCTTTATTATTTTTTTAATGACTATATAATAAGTCTACTATAAAGTTATTTAACAAACAGACAGATCATAGCCATAATCACCTTTAATCTTTGTTGGAAAAGGTTAAAAACGAATAACAGAACTGAAAGGTTTTTCCAGCATATTCAAGTATGCATATTCTCCTAATGCATATGAGTAATATCAGTTTATTTTATCCTATTTCATGCAGTACGAAAATATTAAAATATACTTTATAGAAATGCTTCTCAAAGATCGTAATGTATTGGAATAAATTTGTTTTTTCCGTAGATAAACCATCAATGCCATTTATCATTTTCAAAAGGTAACACGCCGCAGTAAATTTGAATAACGTACTTCAGTTTCTATACATTTTAAAAATATTTACGGAAATTAAAGTGCGGACAAACGGATAGACAGGCAGGTAAAGCTAAGTAAGTCATAAATAATTTCCAACTCTGTTAGAATGTGTTAAAAACAATAAAACAGGTTGTTGCTTTGTAAAACCAGTGCACAATTTCGTATGCTTGAGTTTAAATTCATTTTGTAAGGTGTATACATGCAATGTCTACCATATGCAAACTTAGATATACTGATCAGTTTGTCCCAAATAAAAAACTGATTAATTGAGAAAATTATTATAAATTCGAACTAGTATGTTATATTTTTTGGCAACAATGTCTCTCTAATGATCAAAATAATACATACGCAGTAACTTTAAATAATAATAATAACAGAATAGAATAGAAAAAGAAATTGAATCTTACATTTCTTTATCCTAATTTGAGTCAAAACTCAACAAGACTTTTTCTCTGTAGTGAAATACAATAATATGAAATCTGCATTTTACATTAGTATTCCAAAAAGAACCCTGATTTAATTATAGTTTTGCCTCATTGATCACAAAGTAACTGCTGTCGCAGACACCGAGTCAAAATGCGAACTTAAACGTGTCACATGCGAGTATGAGAAAAGAATAGTAATGATATTTTCGACCATGTTTTTTAAATGGTAGAATTTTTTTCTTTTTATTGCTATTGGACTTAATAAAATGCAAGTTTCTCGAGTATTTTTAGCATTTTTTTTTTTTTTTAAGTATTTTTTTTTTAAGTATTGTTTTTGGGTCAAATTTTCGAAAGTGAGTTTTTTTTCATATTTACACGTTTTGGGGTCCCTTGAACCCAAAAATCGTGTTTTTAGCGGTAGGTCTGTGTGTCTGTCTGTTATTAGCATATATCAATAACTAATTGCAGCAGAAAGTCCAAACTTGGTATTCTATATGTGCATCATATAGGGATGCCACATTAAGTTTTTAGTTGAGATGAAGCAAATGGTTCGTGTACAAGGACACTCAGGAGTATTCAAATACATTACGTCTATGGGGGAAATTGCAGGTAAGTAGAATTTAACATCTACAGACTGCACTAAATCAAATGAAATTAATGCATATTTTTCATATGCGTAAAAACTTACCTCATGTAGAATATGGTAAGGAAATCATTCACTGTTCATTTACAGGGCGATATAAGAGTATTTCAGGTTGTGTCGTATATTATTACTATAGGATTATAGATGCCCTATGTGGTTTGTACATAATCTTTAAAAGATATACAGGACTGCAAATATTTAAGAGATAACATTATTTTTTATTGTTAGTGGAAGTGCTTTACTGTAACATTTTACCATGTCCAGGAAAGCTACTCAGGAATGAAAATGAATTCCTCATAGACATATGATAAATAATGTATGTTTTTAAGCTAAATATTCATCGCTTGCTTTTTGTGTATTTACACGTTTTGAGGCTTCCTGATTAACAAAGTCAAGTTTTCTAAAGTTTGATCTTTGTCTGTGTCTCTTAAAATAACTTAAAGACGAATAATTTCAGGAGATCTAAAAGTTGTATTTTCAAATTAATATAAGTTTATTGCTGGAAATATTTGATCAAGACTGGTAAGTTTCAAGGAATGTTGCGTGTGAAAGTTGTCTGAATAATTTTTAAGTGAACTTTAAATTTTTATAACAGATTTAAATTCTATATAAATATAGGTGCAGTAATGAAACGGGGGGTTTAGGGAATACGTAGCTTCCCTCACACAGAATTAATTATCATATAAAACTCTTCCGAAGCCTAATTTGAACTGTTTCAACATAGGTTTACATAACAGTACACAATATATTACCTCTTAATCTCCAACCTGTATTTACAGTGTTAAATTTCAGGGTAAGAGAAAGTCGTGTGAGTGATACACCAGATTAATTTAATTTTATTAAATTAATGAATGCATAAAAAATAATGACATTACGACTCAAAATATATTTTTGAATTATTTTTCAGTCTTTTACATATTCACTTATTAACTTTTTTTTTTTTTTTTTTTTTTTTTTAATTGTTTGCTTTTATATACATCAGAAGAATGTATTCGATTGGTGAAAGTTTTTGACCACTGGTTTGCGATAGTACACGATTTACACCTTTTGAGAAATCCTGATGACGACTTGATCATTTTTATAGAATGTCTGTCTGTATGTGTGTTTTAACTAAATTTTCTAAACGCTGTATCCCATAAAACAATAAACAGAGTTTATCCAAACTTAATACATATACTTAGTTTGACTTAAACTTAAATTGGTGCTGATAACATTTTACGATGCATTGATCAACATGTGGCACTGTCATCTCGTTTTTCATAATTTTTAATATAGTAGTATAAAACTTCGTATACACTGGTTCTCATAATTATAAGGACACCCGTTTTTCTATATTAACTAAACACTGAACACTATTATTTAAACAAATATATTTTTTATTAATTTGGATTACATTAATAGACTACATTTAAAAAGTTTTATCGTCTTTCTATCTTAAAAAACTTTAAATACGGTCAAAAAGATCATTTTTCAGGTGTTCACATTTATAAGGACAGCTCGAATCTTAGTAATTTTTTTCAGTTACTCTTTAAATAAATATTTTATGGGGTCTCTTTTTAGGGTGAAACAGTCAGACATTCTCACTGGTATGTATATATATGCATTATTATTTTTTTATTATTCAGTTTCAATACCATTTCATACAGCATCTGAATACATTTAAACTATTTAAAATTGCTTTCCACTTGCATGCACTTTTCTAATATAAGTTAAGTTTTTTCAACTTTTAGGCCACGGGAAAGGCAATAATACAGCAGTTTCTTTCTTCAAACTATTTCCTGTTGCTCTAGAAGTAGAGCAAAATGTAAGTCTTGTTGAAAAAAATATTCTTACCCCCCAAAATCTAACAAAAACATGAGAATTCCACGTTTAAAATTTGCGGATATTCTCTTGAAGTTCATAATAATAGAAAAAATACTAAATTCATTCTACCTTCAGTAGAAACAGCTCCTCAGAGTACCATAGATCCACCTTTAAAATGCCCGACTCATATCTGCCTTTAAAAAATCTGCTCTGTCTTTCGCTATCTTCAGATCATGTCAGTGACTGTTAAAACCATTTGGTTAATCAAGAATAAAATGTTTTTCATCCGAAAATGCAACATTTTACCATTTAATATTGTCTTTATTCAACTTTAACACAGACGTTCCTTCCCCCATTAAAAGCTTATTGTTATTACTTATTACAGGTTTTTATTCATTTTAACATAATATTAATTATTTTAAACATGCATAAATGTGGACCCCAACCTTTCGTTAAAAATTACGAACAAATTCAGCAGCAACCATTATGAGTAGAACAGTAAGAGGAATTATGAGTCTTTGATCTTTGTAAAACAACTCTGATTTTGCATCAGCTCTCTCCTATCAAACCAGCAGTTCAACGTTTGATCACATTTCCTTCAGCAATTTTAGATATTCGAATTTCATTAGAAATTCGGCAGATTGAAATTATCCTTCAACTTAAAAAACACATTTATCATACTTCACTACATGAACGTTCTTTTTTTTTTTTTTTTTTTTTTTTCGAGGAATTATCAGTAATGTCCGTCCAAGAAAAATTGAAGGCTTATATATGAATTAATCTAGCCCTGTAGTTAACAAATTCGCATGTCAACTTTAATTTATCCGCTAGTAAGTTAAATAAAACGAAAAAAATCTTGATTGTCCCTATAATTATGAACATCTAAAAACGTTGAGAAAAAAATATTTGCATTAATTTTTCTTAATTTTGTTTCATATTAAAAAAATTTTAGCAGTTTTGGTTTTTAGAATACTAGATATATTAAGTGTACTTAGTATAATCTTGTTCACAATTATTTTTACATTAGTTATTTCAAAACATAAAGTGTCCTTATAAGTATGAGAAGGAGTGTATATATTTACACATTAAGAATTATTATTTAATCAAGAATTCAAAAATTACAAAAGAAAAAAAATATTTATAATAGTAATAGTCAACCAGGGAAAATTTTGGTATTTGTAGGAGAATCACCTTTCCTCTGGGAGGAGGGGGGATACTGTCCATGTTGTGTAAATTTTCAATATGACTATTTTTCAAAACACTCGTCAACGCCTTTAAAACGAATGGTTGAACCCCGGATCTATGATTATTTGAAGCAAAGTTGTCACTTTTTTCATTTGTCAAAATAATAATAATAATAATAATAATAATAATTAAAAATTGACTCCCACAAAATTGACTTTCCTTCTTTATTTAGGGTTATAACATACTTGAGATGAAAATCACCACGAATTCATCACGAAATCACCACTGCATTTCCCACGAATACATTTAACAAATAATTTGTTCAAGGTGAGTTTTTAATATTAAAATATGGAAAAAAGTTTTGCTATGGCCACAAATTATTAGTTTACATTTGAAATTAATCAGAATTAATAGGAACAACAAATTTATGTACATATGGTTGTTTAATGGCACTGATTAGTTACGACTATCAAGTATTCGTAAATGTCATCAATGATTCAAAATATTATGTTTCTATCACTTTAACCTTGAAGTTGTTTCGAGAAGAAGTCTTACAGTTTAATTTTAGGAAAATGATTCATACACTCAAGCATTTTTGCAGAACATTTAAAGAAATTTCAGGAAATAGGGCGGTCTGTTTGCCAATAATTTATCAAATATTATTTTGATGTATATTGTTAAGAAAGAACATTGTTGTTTTCTTTTATACTTAATAGAAAAAAGTATTGGATTCGTAAAAAAAATTTCGATTGTTGGTTTTCGATACATTTACATATTTTGAGAAGTTCTGAATAAGATTTGTCCATGTTTTTTAACTGGTCTGTATGTAACAAAAATTTTGTGGCAGCTCTAATTTAAGAAATAATGCACATAATTTCATAAACATTTATATTTTGTTGCACCATGACATAAATTAGTGTCTATAAACTTTTAGTGCAAATCGCCTAAAATAGGGCTCTTATTTACTAATATATCTGAATTCCTTTGGATGGCTCTGTAAAACAAGGATAAATGCTTTTTATTCCATATTCTATATGAAACATGCTTTTGCTCATGCAAAAGTACATTTTGTTCATATGTGTTAATACGTTTGTTGCAGTCTACAGATGCTAAGCAATATCCAAAGAAATTTCCCTATAGACGTAATATTTCTGAATACTTTCATATTTCCCTGTATACAAACCATTTGACCGATTCCAATAAAATATTTCAATTAGCATCCCCACACGATAGAGATGTAGAATACCGAATATGGACTTCCGCTAACACTTGTTTTTGTATTACGCTAATTTAATCTTTCTCTCTCAGAAGATCTAAAAACATGTAACTATAGTATAGTAACTTAATTCCAAAAATTTAAACTCAGAGCAATATTTTTTCTGTCTTATATTGGCAAGAGAAAGTAAAAAAAAAAAAAAAAAAAAAAAAAAAAAAAAAAAAAATGTTGCCGTTTAAATAAACCATTTTATAATTTCAGATGTACATTTCGAATAATATAGCGCCTCCTCATTTTTATTCTTTTTTAATCACCGCACATTTCGATTACGTCCTATAATAGCCGAAGCACTACAAAGTTATTTCCCTTATTAGAAGTCTTACTCATTATTCCTGAAATAAAAGAACCAAATGTTAATCTTTCAAAGGATAATCAAAAAATAAAATAATAACCCTCTCAAAAATCTGTTTATTAGTTTCGTTAGATATGTGAAACTTTTTCAGAAATAGCGTTTTCAAAAAACGTATATTTCTCACCTTACTTTTCGAAAGTTATTTACTCAAATTTTATTCAAATTTTTTTGGATATAAAATATGAGTTTTGAACAGTTTGGGAATGAAGTAACTGGAAATTTTAAATTCCTCATCCTTTTTTTTTTTTTTTTCACTTTAATATTAGAAAACTAATATTACTTTTCCTGTATCGTATAAACAGAACAATATATATATATAAATATTAAAAATTCTAACCAAGAAATACATCCAACTGAACATGTTACATTTCCTGAAAAGTAATATACTTAGAAAATTCTTGTTCCGTAAGATTGTTGATGTGTAAGCATTTGGCCCCTCTCTCTCTCTCTCTCTCTCTGATTGTTGATGTGTAAGCATTTGCCCCCCCCCCCCCTCTCTCTCTCTCTAAGGTAAAGCTAGGAGAATTAGCGCACAATTCAAAAGAACAATATAAAAAATTAATTATTTATTTTTTCTTAAACTATTGGTGTATAATTTTGAATTCATCCCTTTTCTTTGCATTTCCTTTTTTACTTCCATTACCCTACTATCGTAGGTAATGGAAATTCCATACATAATAATGGATTCCATACATACACAAACTGTGTATGTATGGAATCTTCTGGCTATCATATCTCCGAAACTAATAAAGGTAGAACTACGAAACTTCACAACTGATACAGGTCAGGTGTACAGATGAATTTTCGAAATTTTGGTGAAAATTGGAAGACCAGAAGTGGGTCATCGGAAACCGGAATTGGAACTTAAGTCCGTATCTCAAAAACGGCTCTAACGATTTTCTTCAAATTCGCTACATAAACACTTGTAAGCGCATTCCTTTAAAAACCGCTGTACGGATTTTTTTCAAACTCGCCATATTAACTCACTTTTCAATATCCTTTTGTATGTAATTATTGTTTTATGGTCGATAATTGATATTTTGTAAAAGTTGGTATCTCAAAAACGGCTCTAACGATTTTCTTGAAAATTGTCATATAAATCCATTTCTTTCTCGTGTATTGCGTGGTTATTAGAGAAAAATTAACAGTCTTCCAGCTTAGGTAGGTCATCTTCAAATCTCGGAAATTTGTGTTTCAAAAATTAACTCTATTTTATTTATTTATTTATTTATTTTTAACTTGCTACGTAAACTTTGTTTTATATGTCTTTATACGTGCATGAAGTTTCTCTTACTGAAAAATTCCAAAAAATACATATAATACGTGTAATAGTAGGTAATGGAAGTCGTGTGGTTGTTCCACACCAGATTTTTATTTTGTTGTTATGCTATAATTTTAAACAACAGCTGTAATAAAACCAAGAGAGCTAATTTGCGCAATCTCTTTTATAGGGTAGATGTTATCACGCACATAGGTAGGACAGATTGCGCTTAATTATATTTACAATTACATTGTTAATAATAATAATTGCATTTAAATGACATTGTTGTAAGATTTTTTTAAACAAATATTTTTTAATTAATAGTGGACATTTCAATTCAATAGTTAAAAAGTCAGAAAGATAACATTTGAAAAAAAAAAAATATATATATATATATATATCAATGAATAAGAAAAAGAAAAAGACTAAATAAGAATAGAAAATAACATTACGTTACTACTGATAACATGTTTTAACTTAAAATTAATGCATTTTATTTTCAGCTTGAGTGATTTATTGTCTACTGATTGAATCTCTCATTGTCAACAATTGTTGCACTTATTCTTGTAAATGGTATAGCTTTCATGCAACCACCTGCCACAAGGTAAACTATTCGAGACGGATTGCACACTGCGTGTGCAAGGCATTTTCGATCCAAAAAAGACGGGTAGTATACCGTGTGTGTAATAATATATGGCTAGTCTCGCTCACTTTTAAGCTCTGAATCTGCCCACCGTTTATTATTTAATAAAGTTTTTTTTTTTTTTTTTTTTTTTTCTTCAAAATCTTCCGAACAAAAATATTCAAAACACAAAACCGAAATTTCATTGATTTTGAAATCTTCTCATTTCAACTTTAAAATCCTTTACGCTAATTTATTTTAATATATATTAAAATTTAGCTGATTACAGTCCTTAAAAAGAAAGCTGATATTTTGTGTTTACATTCAGTTTTATTGCTTCTGTTCCAGCAGCTGACAGCTGTACAAACCTTGAGCATCATTCTTGAATATATTGCAAAACTGAACAGATATACAATAACATTTTTTAAATAATTTGTAATAAATTCTCCATTTTCTAATATTGGCATTCTAGAAGTAAATACCACCAGAGATGTGGCTTTTGTCGATCGTTGCCTGAATAATGTTCAGTTTAGAATTCTCGGACGATCTTCAAAAAGATGCGCCGTTTCGAATGGATTGAACGAATCCAGTCACTTCTCGAAATTATTTCCTGGTAACGTTCCAGACATTCAACAAACTCATCCTCGTTGTCTTGTCATTTACCACTAAGCTGCGAAATCTCTACTAGCATAGAATTGAATGGAATCAATGCGCAGGTATTCATATGTATTCATTTTCCTAAATAAATAAAAGCGAAAACTCTCTTTTTTAGGTAGGAGAGATTGCGAAGCTTTTTATTCAATAATTATTAGCTTTTAGAGAGAATCGTGGTGCTTGTAACGTTAGTCTAGGTTAGTAGTTTATGAGAAATCGTTTAATTTAAAAAATATTTTAAACTACTTACAATTCTATAGAAATTCCTAGAAAGAGTTATGAAAATTCAAGGTTTTAAGTTTGAAGACGAGACAAAATAGCCTCGTTGACTCTTGAAACAATCCACATGCACATTAAAGTCGACGCTCCATTATTAATGTTATGTATATCTCTTCTAGCTCTACCTAATACATATATATATATACTTTAAATAATAATTAAAATATATTATTTAAACTATTGACTATGTTTACAGCTTATCTTCTCTGAAGATCTGTGTTAAATTTCGACGTTAGCTTCAATCCATCTTCGCAGTAAGTCTAGCCTCTGCCTTTTTCGCCTTTGTGGCTTGGATGGAAAAATGGTAATCTAGCATGTCCTCTATTACGTTACTTTTACTGCGTATACTTGTTATATTCTTATTTATTTGCTTATTAATTTAATTTTGCTTTTGAATTTTGTTAAAGTTTTAAATTTGTTTTTCATTTTTGAGAGTATGCTGGTTTCGCCATAATTCCGAAACCTGTTATGCCTTTCTCGTTTTCTTGTTTTATTATAAACTAGCAGGCTACGCCTGCTTCGCTGGTCACTATATTTTTAATGATTTTTCAATAGAATTGAATTACTATTTGTTTTTTATGTCGCATTATAAATAAAAATGAAAAAAAAAAAAAAAAAAAAAAACCTACATTGAAATCACCCTAAACCTTGCTTCGGGTACTTGCAGCCCACGGCAGGTCTTTTTTCGCCCGCACTGCATCGGGTCCAGGCTACCATTGCATGCAGAAAGGCCTTTTCCGGGTACTTCAATATGGGTATTTATCGACGGCAGGTAGATTTGTTATTATTTAGGAACAACGATTTCAAAGATGACTGTATCTCAGCATCTATTAAATATTTAAGTTTCATTATTCAGTAGCAAAATTTTCATTATTTGCGTGAAAAAATATTTATTTTTTGTCGAAAAAAAAAAATAAACTGGAAAACTTTTCTGGCAACAATTAAATTTAAAATTAATATTTAAATGGCTAATTTTAAAGCTATTATAAAGAAATTATTTTCATAATTTAATTATTATTTTTTTTTAATCAAAAATTTAACAAATATAAAAAGAATCTCGAATGTTGTTCTCGAATGCTTTTTAAAATATTTTGATTACTGAAAATATTTCATATCTTGCAAAAGTGAAACATCTATATTTTTCTTTAAAATTTACTTATTGACGAAACGTTTATATTTTTATAACCATGTCTCTTCAAGAATAAGTATTTATTTTTTGATTTTTAGGGCTCCGGTGGTTTTTTTTTTTTTTTTTTTTTTTTTTTTCTTTCACTTAAATTTTTATTTTGTGCGTTTTAGTAATTAAAAGAAAAATTAATTTTTAAAAAAAATCTAATCAGAATTTCTTAGGAAACTGTTTAGACAGTGAAATGTTTTCTTTTACAATTGACATCTTAACTATTGATTATCTGCAAGAAAAGTAACACATCTGCCACCGAGTATCGAACCACGACCATCGCATTAACAACATGACGATTTAACCGACTAAGCCATTGACCGACATAACGAAATCCTCATATTTACTTCAAAATGGAAACGCCTTGTCTTTTTGTGTGACACGAAAACACTATGGCAAAATCCAATTTCAATAAAACGAAAACTTCTAATTAAAAGAAACTAATCAAAAATTTGAAAATCGGTGCATCAGGAGAGGTCATTACGAACCTCCTTGCAAATTTGTGTAGCTCTGTGATCAGCCGTTTTCCTAAAAAGCTCTTGACACACCTACACACTGACACACACACACACACACACACACACAAGCATCTTATTTTATTATATATATAGATTGGCTTTTGTGCTGCTCCCACCGACTGAAGAGGAATCAGATAGGTGTTAGCACATGAAGTGTTGTTTTACAAATGTTACACTAATTTCTTCTTTTTATAGTTAACATTCTTAAATTCATTTTGTTAATCATGCCCACTCATTTCAAATTGTTGCTGCTATTTATTATCTTTTATTTAAAATTATATACACTAAGCGACAAAAAAAAAAAGCCGCACTGCAGAAAAAATGACTTATACCTTTTTTATTTGTAATAACTTTAAAATTAATGTTTGAAACAAATAAAACTGTCTTGTTTGCATAATACCAAAGGTATGAAATGATACCTATGTATATTTTCGATTTAGTAATTCGCTTTATTGCACTTTACGAAGTACTTTTTAAAAATCTGCATAAAACTTTCTTTTTGAACATAATGCAATAACTATACACTTTGCATTCTATTATGATTTATTATATGAAATAAACAAGTTATATTTTAATATATGAAATAAAACTATTTATTTGTTAGATCTAAGCAATTTTTTGTTAAAAATATGTGTTCTGCATTGGGTTAATTCCACCTTTATATGGAATTACTGCATTAATGCGCAATGGCATAGTTTTATACAGTGTTTTAATATAAATCTCAGAAATTTCAATGTGCCAAATATCACAAAATTTTTTTTCTAGTTCTGGCAAAGTTATAGGCTGCAAATTTCGAATCCTCTCCCCTCTCTTCCGCCTTTTTATAGACGAAACATTTTCGAGCGGATCGCGATTTTGATCATTTCCATGTCTGGTAAAGAAGAAATTCTACTATATCCTTTGTGGTATTTAACTTAAAGTGAAAAAAAAGTATGATTACTTACAGAATTATAGGTTCTCATGGGAATGCATAAGAAATTTTGACAATTTGAAGTGAATAAACTTACCACAGACGCCGTGTAGTAAGGTGCCTTATTATCTTCAAATGCTGTTTACGGAAATGTCTAAGATACCTCCAAAATAGTCGGTCAGGCACCACTTTTATGCAGATTGTGTTTTATTTCGAGTTAATTGATTCCTTGAGCCTAAAAATTTCCCCGAGTGTTTGAAAAGTTATGCACCTCCGTACCATAATGTACGGAGAATGTGTCACTGTTTTAAAAGTGCGATTTTCATTAAGTCGGTCACATTTTCGTCTTCATTCTAGCTTTTTTCAACTGCACGAAATAAAGAAAACTTGATTCATCAGAGAAAACCAGTTCAGCCTAATAATTAACTGATAATGTTTTTAAATTTTGGTCAACTAAAGTATTGTTTTTTCTAATTATTTTCCTTAATAATGGCTTTTTTCGCAGATCTTCTGTTCTTTAGCCCGCTTTGTTTAATTGTTCCCGCATTGTTTTTGAAGAAAGTAATTTACTATACACTTTTTAAAAATCTTTTTTAAGTTCTGAACATGATACAAACCGATTTTTTAAACATTCGCATTTTAACTTGCGGTTATCTAGGTTGGATGAGCAACATGACCGCCTAAAGCCAAATTCCCAGTTTAAACGGCCAAAAAAAATTATATTTTGCTAAAATTCATTTTACCAATATTTCGTTAGCATTTAATTATTTTGCCATCTCACGTATTAAAATATTTTTTGATTTTCATTTAAAAATTAATACTTTTTGTGGCATCGTTAACTGCCTTATTCTTACCATTTTTGAAATAAATTCTAAAATTACAATTTTCCCGACAATTGCATTTTGTTTTTAACACTAGACTCAAAGCTAAAGTGTATCTGGAGGACAACATAGTAAAATCTGTTCGAAAATTTGCTTTTTAAACGATAAAATTGGCAATTGTAGAAGGCGAAAAGGAAAACATCCAAGTGCGGCTTTTTGTTTGTCGCTTAGTGTATATATTGTAATAAAGTATTAGAATTTAGAAAAACAAATAATATAATGCCACTAAAACCTTTAGTAACCAAAAGGAATTAATATATAACTAAATGTGAGAGAGAGAAGTAACTTGTAAATTTTTAAAAAAGATATGAAAAGATGTAATATTTAAAAGTTTTAATTCTTTGCCGATCCAATTTAATTTCACTCCTCTAGTCATTGTTACCAATTTTACATTTCTTATTCAATACCTACCACTAAAGTTTAACTGCAACGCTTGTCTAATCACTTAGAAGGTTATTCATCCGTTATGTATATCAAATACCGCTCCTCAAAATTATTGGTAATAGTTTCAATAAAAAATATTTCAATAATTGAGCCCCTAAATTTGTTAACAGTGTTTAGCGCACTTTAGAGCGTTAGGGCCGGCAAAGGGTTAATAAAAATATGAAAGAATCCTCCAAACTTTCCAAAACAGTATTCTGAAAAATTGTTGAAAATTATTATTTAAAATAAAACCGTTAAAAGGTGATTGAAATTACAGATAAATATCAAACACCCAGACCACAAAACAAAATTGATCACTGAAAATTTACTGAAGACGAAAAATTGAATTTATGTTCAAAATGTGGAGATTATTCATCAGGGAAGAGTCATGTCCACATTGAGCAAGTTAAAATGCAAGATTTCAAATCCAGTAGCTATTAAAGCAAAATAACTAGATGGCTCTCCTGTCAAGCAAATTAAACAATTAAATGAGTGGAAAGAGTCAGTAATAAAACACAAAATACAGAGCCTAGAGCCTCTATAATACAGGCCGACTTATCGTCCTCCATATTTGCCCCCATTTGGAACCGCGCTTCCCGACTGGCGCGCTTATTGCTTTATTGGCGAGTTTAAATGAAGGTTTCTTTTCTCAGAGTTCAGCGCGATATTTAACACGGCATATATAATAGTTCTTTTCTTAATTCGAGGCTGCACTTAATCGGTAGTGATTTCTGCAGTAGTGAATAACATTTCTTGTTCAATAATATGAGAAATGTTAAATTTTGCTTTGGTTCGTTTAATTGTTAGATATAAAAATAATTTCATTTTCATCAAGATTTTATAACTTAATTTAATTGCAAAATAATTTTTAAAGTTTTTAACAATTTATTTTAAAATTATATAGATGTTTATTGTTATTGTGCAAATACTGTGTAATTTAATATATATATATATATATACATATATATATACATATATATATATATTAATAACACTTTCATTAGTATAGATGCAGAAATAAAGAACGAAAATAAACTAGTATTGTGAAAATACTGTGGCCACCACATGAATTTCTTCTATATTTTCCTATACTAATTCACTCAGTAAAAATAATTTATTAAAATTTTTTTTTAAAAAAATTATCTTCCATGATAATGCAGACGATTTCCATATTAGAGAAGTAGTATAACACTAAATATCCAAAAGAAAGTCAATTTTATTGTCAATATTACATTATTATTATTATTATTTTTTTTTTTGTTAAAAATGAAGAAAATCGATAACTTTATTTTAAATTATCGCAGATCGATGGTTCAACCATTCGTTTTAAAGGTATTGGCAAGCTCTTTTGAACGATACCCATCATGGAAAAAAAAAAAAAAAAAAAAAAAAAAAATCCACAGATGTTGGCACAAAATTGACTCTCTCAACATTTAGTTTTAAACATCTCCTCCGAGACGAAAGCGCTCAAAGCTGGTAGATGGAAGGTGCCGAGTTCGATCCCAGGTCACGCTCATTCACCTAGTCGTTCGGAGTTTTCCGTGGTTTCCTCCGAAACTCGAGTAAATACGGACTAGGACCCCTTAGAAAGACCCCCATGGAGGGCATTTCCCCTACAGGCCTAGGACACATGCGGAGACAATCGGTCTTAAATCCTCCAACCAACCAACCAACCTCCGAGACGCAAACCGTCTGCATTCACCATGGAAAACAATTTTAGCAAATAATTTGCGCTGCGTGAATTTTTTCAGTAAAATATAGAAGAATGTTTTGTGGTGGCCACGGCATACTAGCTTGTTTTATAATTTAAAATTTAATTATGGTTAATTCAGCCCTCTTCTTCATATATGTATAATAGGTATGTGAGTATGTATGTATGTGTATAAAAAATTTACAAATCAAAATCAGTCTCCTACAGATTTCAGTTTCATATACTATAACTAAATTTTACGAAGAATAATAGCTCCTTTCCAAAGTTTCTGTGGAGTTTTTTTTACTTACTTTTTCTTTATATATATATATACTAGCAGGCTTCGCCCGCTGGACCCTATTTTTAAATGAATCACTATAATTACTGAATTCTCAATTTTTATTTTTTTGCCCCACCACTCACCCCCCCCCCTTCCCAATAATTTTAAAAATTCGAAAATATCCGCAATCGATTTGTAAGTATCGAAAACCTCTATGTACCAATTTAGAATGATCTAACTCTATTTTTTTTTTGCCCCTAAGCCCCCCCCCCTCCCGTCCCTCCTAATAACGTTACACTTTCGAAAATATCCCCATTTGACTTGCAGGCCTCTAAAACCAATCTGTACTAATTTTGAACGGCCTAACTGCATTTCTATTTATTTTTGCCCATAGCCCCCCCCCCTTACCGACCCACCCTTCTCACCGCCCCTCCTAATAATTTTACAAATTCAAAAATATCCGCATTCGATTTTAAGTATCGAAAACCATTTGTGTACCAATTTTGAACGATCTAACTCTACTTTTATTTTTTTGCCCCCCCCCCCATCCCCTCCCTCTTCTCGCCCCTCCTAATAACTTTACACTTTCGAAAATATCCCCATTCGACTTGCAGGCCTTTAAAACCTATCTGTACCAATTTTGAATGCCCTAACTGTATTTCTATTTTTTTTTGCCCATAGCCCCCCCCCCTTACCGCACCTCCTGATAATTTTACAAATTCGAAAATATCCGCAATCGATTTGTGAGTATCGAAAACCTCTATATACCAAATTTGAACGATATTTTTTATTTTTTTTGCCCCCCCCCTCTCCCCTCCTAATAACTTTACACTTTCGAAAATATCCCCATTCGACTTGCAGGCTATTGAAACCTATCTGTACCAATTTTGAAAGGCCTAACTCTATTTCTAATTGTTTTTGCCCCTGCTGCCCCACATGAGGGCTGAATTTTTAAAATTCCAGAAATTGGTTTTTAGATATTTGTATTAGATATATTTTATAGCAAAAATTTCACGTATATCTGTTTTTTTTGTTTGAAATATATAGGATTATGCGAAATCGCGTTTTGCGCATGTGAAATCCCGTTTCGCCCCCCCCCGCCCCCTCTCTTGGGGACCGAATTTCGAAAGGCCCACCAGCGGCCGAGCGGTTCTGCGCTCAAAGCTGGTAGATGGGAGGTGCCGGGTTCGATCCCCGGTCGCGCTCATCGACCTAGCCGTTCGGAGTTTTCCGTGGTTTCCTCCGAAACTCGCGTAAATACGGGCTAGGACCCCTTAGAAAGACCCCCACGGAGGGCATTCCCCCTCTAGGCCTAGGACACATCAGGAGTCAATCGGCCTTAAATCCTACAACCAACCGAATTTCGAAAATTCTAGAAATTGGTTTTTAGACATTTATATTAGCTATATTTTAAAGCAAAAATTTTACGGATATCTGTTTTTTTGTTTGAGATATGAAGGATTTTTTGAATTCACGTTTGTCCCCCTCCCCCCCCCCCCCTTGTGGGGCGAATTTTTTCAATTTTTTATTTTCCTAAACCACCCCTGACCTATAAGGAAAAAAACAAAAAAAGAATGATCGAAATCGGTCAAGTCGTTTACGATTTTATAAAGGACATATAGACAAACATTCATTTTTATATATAGAGATATATATAAAGATTTCTATAATAAAAGTCTGTTACCCTCCAATCAAGTAAAAAAAAAAAAAAAAAAAAAAAAAAAAAACTTAGCATTTTGTATAAACTTATCATCAGGGCTGAAGTCTTTCTAGAAATTTTCTATGTTCCCCCGCCTTTTTTTATTTTTCACTATAAAAATTTAAGGATGATAAATTTTGCTTTGCTTTCCTTTAAAAATTCAGTGAATCTTCTCTAAATGTCCATCTCTTTTGAAAGGCCACATTCCTTCAGGGCCAATTTTAACAGATCCAAAATTTCCCTCTATAACGTAATATTAATATCCCTCAAATAAAAGCCCACTTACAACTGTATTCCTTTTTCAAGATCAAGTAATTTTACTTTGCCTTTGACCAAAACTAATTAGTGTTCACCATTTATAAGTGAGAGGTTAAACACTATATCTTCAGTTATGCAGTGGCGGATTTATGGGGGAGGGGGGCTAAGGGGCTGAAGCCCCCCCCCCTCCAAAAAAAAAGCACTAATATTCCCAACTGAATGTTACAATTGTAAATTTTTCATTGATCTGGATTAATATCTTGAAAACTCTTAGCCCCCCCCCCCACTCAAAAAAAAAAAAAAAAAAAGTTAAGTTCTGGATGCGCCACTGCAGCTATGTGATCAAAACGTAAATTCCTATAATCCAAATGTAATTTATAGATTTTGTGGCCTGAATAGGATTTTCTGAACAACCTTAATTAAAAGGCTACTTCTTTTTAAGGGCTAATATTTTATGGCAGGTGGCTCCCTTACTATGGTGCACGTGAAGGTGTTAAGGTCAACTGACTACACGAGGGTCCTCTCCCTGTAATAACTTTAGGGTGGTTTTATTGTATAAATATATATATATTAAAGTTTGTGTATATATATATATATCTATATATAATCTGTCTTCTACAGATTTCAGTTGATTTGCTAATTATATGTTTACAGAAAAATATAGAATAGTGTTCCTAATTAACAAATGACTTTTTTTAAGAATTAATTTGAACATTCACTGATTTATTATTATTTTTTTTAATGTAATTCTTGTCTATAATGTTTAAGTCTCTCAGTATCTTTATTTATGCAAGATTTTAATTTCATATTACATTTACTGTTATTTTAAATATTTTTTAATGCCAATGTTCACTTAGTCACTCTCACCTGAATATATATAAGTAAATTCTTCATTTTTTCCTTTTTAAATGTTTGAACTACAGTTATATTCCATATCAATGGAAAGTTTTTTACAATTTCTCTTTATTTTAAACTAATAACATTCAGTCAGTGCCAGACTTACTTTTACTATAACAACATTGTGCAATATGAAAAATGTTTTATAATTAATAATTAAAAACATATTTTTTATTTCTTGTCTTTAAATAACATCACTCATTCTTCGATTTACTCTTCTTTTCACTATAATTTTATTTTACTCTATTATGGATTTGCATTACTCAAATGTAAGTTCTCATAATTAAATTCTTTTATAATTTTATCCAGTAACCTCAGAAAGTATTTCATCCTACTTTACTCCAGGTGAATGATGTTATAATCAAAGTTCTCACAAAGGGAAATTTGAATACCATTTTTTACCTCTATTTATTTTTAGAATTGGCTAATCATTGATATATATTTTTAAAAAAATTTCTTGTATCCAAATTTGTATTTGTGAGAACCCTGGTTATATTAGGTTTCTAAAAGTAATATTCTATATGTGCTAATAAAATGAAAATAAATCCAGTAATATATACTTTTAATCATTAGTTAAAAAAGAGTAATACTGACCCCCCCCCCCCCCTCCGCCACACACACACACACTTAGTTGTGAGTCTATATGCATTCATTGTTTCAAAAGATGCAAATACCAGATAAAAATACATATATTTTATTTATTTCATTTCACAAATTATTTACACTGTTGGAGAAATCTAGATGCTTATAATGTTTAATCAGATGCAACAAAGGCTTGCAAAATAATAATAATAATATATACAGTACCTGGCCAAATTATTAGACCAAAGAAAATATTTAAAGTTTTTTGAAATTTTTCTTATATTTGCTTTTATTTAAATATTTTTAAGTGTAATATTCATTCAATTACTCTCACATTTACTATAACCTGTAACATGGGAAAGTGTTTCATAATTTATGAATGATGCATGATTATTATTCACTATAATAATTTTTCTTTACTCTAATATAGATTTTGAGTACATATGAATATACACAAGTTAATTCTCCATTTTCACTTTCCAAAAGTTTCAATTACAACTATATTCCAAATCATAGGAAAGTGTTTTATAATTTGTCAATGATGCATTATTTTAATTTTTCAATAACACCCAGTCAATCATTTGACTTACTTTTACTATAACTTATGTAATATTGAAAAGTGTTTCATAATAATGGACTTAAGCATATTATTTCTTTCTTGTTTTTTTAATAAAACCACTCAATCATTCTCTGATTCACTATAATTCTATCCTGTAATATATAACAATATAATAATTTAAAAGTTATCATGTTTGCATTTTATTCTATTATGGATTTGTGATCTAACGTACTACTTCTTTTATAATTCTATTCAGTAACCTGGTGAAATATTTCATCCCATTTTATTTCACGTGAACGATGGTGTTGTAATAGGTGTCTAAATGTAATAGCATTTATAGACTAATAAAATGAAAATAAAACCCAGTAACATAAAATTAATCTTTAGAATAAAATAAATAAATAAAACCATCATTTCTATTTATCAAATTATGAACCTATATTCTTGTACTGTTTCAAAAGATGCGAATAATACTAGAAAAATAAAATACAAATATTTTATTTATTTCGTTTCACAAAATGTTTACATTGCTGGAGAAATCTATATATGCTTATATTGTTTTATCAAATACAACAAAGGCCTTGCAAAATAATATGTAATATAATTACATATTCACAACACTTTTACAAATTGAATTGATATTAAACAAAGTAAAAAATGCATATCTGGAAAATACAAGATGCAGGAAGGTTCATCGCTCCGATATGTAATGCTCTGTCTATCAACCTAAAAAGATGCAATTTGCTTTTCAGACAAAAATGAAGATAGCCCCCTGTCTTTTTCTTGTATTGCATCTTTTTCTTTTAATATCTTTTACATTTTTACGATAGCATTTTCTAATGCTGCAATTTTCTTTTTCAGAATTTTGTTATATTCTTCATAACATTCCTATAAAAAAAAATAATAATTAACCAATAATTTCAGTCTATGATAACTAATTTTTCAAATATTTAAGTACATAAAATGATACAGTAAGAATAATTTTGATGACCTTTCGAAGAAGAAATAAATGAACACAATTATGCATCTCTTATCCTTTATAATCTAATGTCACTGAAAATAACAAAAATATCCTAAATAATCTGTTATGATGTTTACATTACTTCCTTTTATCCTACAATGCGATAAACATATTATATGGTAAGGTATAAGCTCAAAGGCACTGCATTTGAACATTTCTAGTCTATTTCAATAGTAGTTCTAAAAGAACTTTTATTTAACAAAAATTTCTGTGTGAGGAACCTTCTCCATCCTCCTCTCTCTTTTGTTAACCCCCCCCCCTTTTGTCTGCAGCCTTACCTTCAATAAATAGCACATTTGCTAAAAATATTTAAGAAAATCACAGTGCGAACTAGGAGACAATCAAGTTAAAATTGTAAAAAAAAAAAATAGACAAACTAATTTATAACATTGTGTAAAATCCAAGCCCGTACAAAGTATATAGAGAAAAATACATAAATAATAATAATAATAATAAAGTCTGAGCCTGAACTGTGAAGAGTATTTTTTTTTTTCAGTTGTTTACAAAGACAGTGTAAAGTGTTTATAAATGATATTTACATTTTAGTAATTTAAAAAATACAGAGTTTGCAAATGAGCTAAAAATTTGTTTAATTTATTATTTGTGCATAAATAAATAAAACTTTATTTACAGATTTATTTATATTAAAATGAAATAATAAAAAAATACAGGGTTCATAAATATAGTAAAAATCTTATTTAATTTAGTATTTGTAAATGAAAAAATAAAACTGCTTATTTGCAGTTTTAACTATATTAAATTGCATTATGTAAAAACACTTTAACTTTAAAAATATAATTAAAAATTTTTAAAAAAGTTTAATATGCATCCTTAATTTTTTTTAATTTAGGATGCATATTAGTTTAATTTTGTGTACAACTTAAAATTCAAAATTATTGTGCAAGACAGGTATCAACATTTACACATTTATAGCATAATACGTCATAAAAGAAAAGGAAAACAAACCTTTTCTGGATTACTCAGATGTGATTCAAGTACACAACCAGGTTTTGGACATCCAATTTCAGCCTCAGTCTATTCTGCTTGAATTGGGACTCTTCAAAATGGTCCTAAAGAATTTTTTTAAATCTTATTATGAGTATTAACAGATTAACATATATTTATTTAAAAATGTACCATAAATGTATTCAAAAGAAATAAATTGCTAGTAGTAAATTGATACTTTTATATAATATTTACAATTTACATATGGAACATTTCAAGAGTTGACCAATATTTTTTTATTTATTTATCTTTTTTTTTTTTGGGGGGGGGGGCAGTGGCATTTTGGCAGAATATATAAGTGCAAAAAGAAAATTTTGTAAAAAAAATTCTACTTTTGTAAACAAATAAAAATTAGCACTAATTTTTTTTATATATATGTATATATATATCAAGTTTATAACGTGGCAGAGAATCAAGTGCAAGTAGTCATTTGAAATAATATTGAAAACATGGGAAATTTTTTAAAAAATTTAATTTTTATAAAACAAAAATTTTGTGAAATGACTTTATGAACTGAAATTTAGTGAATGGGCTCATACTTAGTTTACTAAATTTAAATTTTCTGAAAGGGTCTATTTTATGAACTTTAATTTTTTGAAAGGCCCCATTTTATAATATTCAGTTTGGAGAAGGAAGGGGGGGAGGGGGTTAAAAGGATTTTTTTTATTTTGATCAATCCCTGAAATTAAAAAATGAATCCCCCCCCCCCCCCGAAAATCCTACTTAAAAAAAAAAAAAACAGAAAAATATTGATTTAACAATTTATAGAATACATAAACATTCCCATAAAGTAAATCTTCATCTGAACCTGAACAATCTATCATTCAAGTGTGCAGTTAAACTAAATATTAAGATAGAAATTAAAACAGATTGGATACTTTGTATAAATATCAAATAATTAGTTCATGTTCTAAAAGCATTTTTATTTTTATTATCTCATGTTAATTAAACTTTAAAAAACAAATAAGATTATTTAAAATTAAAAATAATGGGGTTTTGTTGAAAGTTAACCATGAAAACAGAAATAAAAGCACCAACTTGTTTCAGAGAAATTTCCTCAATAAAGGTTTAATGCATATATACTACATTAAACTTTATTATAAATAAATTTCTTAGATATATAATAATATGACTGCATATTTTGACTCACATAATGTCAATTAATATACCCTGTTCTAAGATATAAATTTTTAAACATAAAAAGGTTTTGTTTCTTATATTGATCAAAATATTTAGCATTATTTCACAAAAATCTTAAATCTCTTTAAATTTTGCAAGAATTTATTTATAAGCAAGATCTTTTATTAATAATAACTAAATTCTTTCTTATCAAAATAAATAATTATTATGTAATAGTAAATCAATTTATTTTAAATAAAATATTTAACATTAAAAACTATTGTAGTTTAAAACGAAATTTAAGGAGCATATATTTCTTAATCTAGAAAAAAAATTCTTAATCTAGATTTTTTGAACGAGGATTGTACAAGTTTCTATTGAAAGATTTTAGCATAGTAAACTTAAATTTTCAAAATTCATACTTTATTATTATTATAATTATTATTAATTTAAATTTACCTCTTTTAAGACAATAGAAAACACCAATAGATATTACAGAAAAGTACAAGTCTATCAAGTAAATAAATGCTTTTTACTGAAGTAAGTTAAACTATAATACATATGAATATATTGTTTAGCACAAAAAGTTTATTATCTGATTTTAATGATTATATAAAAATAACCCTAAAAATGCGTACATTTCTTCAATAATAATTCACCTATGATTTAAAATTAAAACAAACTAAATTTTATTTGCATTAAATTATGAAAACAAAACTTTATTTGGCGAAATTTGACGTCGCCAATATTTACAAACTCAGAATATCACATTAAGCTCATAGTTAACTTTTTTACGTCTTTAAAACATATAAGCAGTTAAATATTAATAAGTAGCAGCATGCATTATCATATTTTCACATAAAGAGGAGGTATTTATCAAGAGATATATTAATTAAACAAAATATAACTTACATTCCATACTTCAGCGCCGGATCTCTGAATGCATTTGTCTCGACGAAAATTAACAGTCCAAATTTTCTTTCTGATCGCCTCTAAAAGAAATCCAAACATCCGAGGATTCTTTCTTGAATAAATACTGCAATTAATATCTTAACACCCATCTATATTTATTACTTTATACACAGAAAACAATAAATATCCTCTGACAGCGTAACGATAACAAGAGATCTAAACAAGCAAGCAGACGACAATGAAAGAAGTGTGCTTCCGCGGAAGTAAATAGTTCCACAATTAGAAAAAGCTATTCAGCTATTGATAACCTAATATTATATTTTCTTTTAAATTCGAAGCTAAATTTGTTTACTTATCTTTTATGAATGAATATATTTTATTTATGCGTTTGGAAATTACCATTTAAAAAGCATGCAATTTGGCGAACTTTGAAACGAAACGCGTAAAACGGCTCAGGGTTGCTTTTCTCTCCCAAGCTCCCCACTTGAAGGATTTGGGGGAAAAGATGCCGGACGAGTCTGCTCGTATTATAGGTGCCTTAACAGAGCCAATGAACAAAAATTTTTACCGAAAAACCCCCAAGCCGAATGGAACAAATCAGGAGTTGAGCCATTATCTGTATTTATGAAGATAAGAAGAACACAAAAAAGCATCCATGCAGGCAGCATAAATAGTCTATAAAGACATATAAGACATAGATATTTCAAATCTTATTTTCAGTCGGCAGCAAAAGTATCGAGCACTAGCCAATAATTCCGATATCAAAAAGGACACTTAAAACTGTTTTGTTAAATAAAACCTTATCGAATCATGTTCTTAGACTGACTAAGAACATGACTGGACAAGGGTTTATTTAACAAAGCATTATTAAGTGTACTTTTTTTAGACAGGAATTATTGCTAGTGCTCGGATACTTTTGCTGCCGACTGTAAATAAGATTTGAAATATCTAAAATATTTTTTATCGACTAAAATTAGCAGATTTTTTTTTTTTTTTTCATTATTATTGCAGAAAACATTAAATGATTAGGAATTTAATTATAAGTTGCCGCCATCTTTTGGGAAATTATATTAATAGAGAGTGTATACAGTTCAGATAATTTAAGATTCTTAGCTTTTGTTATATTTGAAAGATAAAATATAATATACAGTTTTAAAAATTAATAACGTAGTGTAATTAAATTTGATTAGAAATTTTATTAATCAAATGATTAAAGTTTATAATTATAAATAGAATTTTATGTTTGTTTGCTAAATTAATAAGTTTATCAATATTAAATTTATTACATATATAAAGCCTTGAAACTTGAAACTATATGTTACTCAGATTTATGATATCGCTATTTTTTATTTAAATGATAAAATTAGCGCTTCTATTTTATTTACAACAGCTCACAAATACATTCGGTAACATTACGGTCTATGAAAATTATTCCTTTGAAGCGTATTTGAACCCATTAAGTGCCAAAGTTCCCATTTTGGGAACGTTTGTTAAGAATTTTTTCTCTACAAGAAATTAAAATAAATAAATAAATATTTTTTCATTGAATATTGAAATGCCTAGCTTCGATGGTAATTTTTTCAAAAAGCTTGTAATGTAAATTTTCTATGTATTTTAATTATTCAAGCTAAAATGCCTGTTTTTACTGCATAATAAAAAAATAATAATCATAAAAAATAACTCCTTCGAGTGCAGGGGTTTAGAAACGTTGAATGTGAAAGGAAACAGTTCTTTACTTAAATTATAGCAAATCGGTATCCAGAAAACTAATTAAAAAAAGAAAAAATTGCAGTTCATCTACGTCTATGTCACCCCCCATTAGGTGCGAAGTCTCCCATTTTGGAACCATATCATATCTTCTAACAAAAAAAAAAAAAAAAAAAAAGAAAAAATTATTTAAACTACATATGATTAAAGATACATATTGAAACCCAAAACATACGAAAATTCAAAGTTTTTCGGTGGGATTCATGTAGCAGCGTTTCATGATTTAATATCATTATGGAGAATAAAAAAGAAACCGGAATTCCCATAAATTATTCAAACTTATAAATTCATGTTTCCTTTCCAGAACATGGTGGGATTAAAATTAAGAAATGGTTTACAGGGTCACACAAATATACGCATAAAAATGCTGAAAATTGTTCTCTTTGTGCTTTTTTAGTTGTGTTATCAGTGCCGGCCCGAGCAAATTTGGCGCCCTAGGCAAAAAATTTTCGTGGCGCCCCATTAAAACAAATTTTTTTTTTATGTAAAACACGCAGACAATTATACACATACAAATACTGTAATAAATAATCAACTAATTATTTTTATTACATATTGCATATTATTGTTTTTTCGGCGCTACTTTTAGCGGTAGTAGAAACAATATCCTTCAAATGAATTGTTTTAGCTTCATCTTGAGCTGTTGATAATGGTGATAGTCCTACAAATCGTTCTCACGTCACTATAGAACGCTAGTAAGTTTTTATTAATTTCAATTATATGAAGCTGAGTTCTCTACTGGCCACAGACACAGGAAGTGTCAGCAACAATTTTATTGCTGTTACTAAATTCAATACGCAATGTACTAGTTCGTTTTCACAAAAATTATTCAAAACTTCCTGTAGTGTACTTTCATCAACATCCTTAGAGTCTCCTTGAGTCAGATAATCTCCTAATCTTCTACATAATTTCAAAATCACTTTGGAAGTTTTTTTTTTTACGACTCACAATCGTTAGAAAAGAATCAGAAAACACGATTTATTTTTTTGGTCTGTTTGAACTTCTCATCATTCGAATTTCTTGCTGTATCAAGAAAAGATATATAAAAATTAATCTTAAAATGACGTTTAGCCTCACTTGTTAATTTATCAGCTGACTGCATAATTAAACTTCTTTTTCATTTTTCGTAATCGGGCTGGCTCTGACTCTGATGGGAATGGTACCGCAATATTAATTTCTTCTGAAAATGCCTCCTGTTTATCAAATCTAAAATCACTTTTACAGTTTCCAAGAAAAAAAATTTGTTTTTAGTAGTGCATTAGTAGTGGAGTTTGGGTCACATTTTCACCATTGGCACGTCGTCTTTTGTTATGTACTGACGAAAACTTTCTTCACTTATTTTCTAATAGGATAGCATAATAAATTAGCATTTTTTTATACATGATCTGGCTTGTGTTCGTCGAGAATGGACAACTAGAACGAGGCGGAGCTTTAAATGTTCGTGGGAAAAAGCTGTGCTATGATAGGCTACATTCCACTGTTTGTGGGTTAAAAGAAGACTCCTACAGGTTAAATAAAAGAAAATCGTCAGGACTTTGATTGACGTCAGAGAGTCATGTCGTCTATTCGCTGCAGATTACCCATGGTATTTTCTCACATTGCAAGGATATATAAACTCAAAGTGAAACCGGAAGCATTTTCTATGTTCTGTTTATCAAAGCCTCAATCTTTATTTCTTTCATATCAAACTATTGTTTATTTACTAATTATTTTGGAAGATGAAGCAAGATTTTTGATTATTCAGATTCAGGTGGAAAAATCTTTTGTTTTTTCAAATTATTATCCTGATAGTGTTTCTTTAGAATTCAGACGAAAATAACTTTTCAAATGAGCCTAATTTGCTTTGCTAATGATTTTTTTTTTTTTCTAATTTTCTCTTACGAAATTGTACTCCAAAAATTTTTTTTTCTGTTAACAGCTAGTCTCAAGTATCAACTGTACTGAAAACGAAATTTCACATTTTATTACTAAGTTGAGCACTAGAAAAAGAAACTATAACAGAATCACTTTGTAAAATTCCAAAAAGCCCCCACGCATAGCCCTATAAAGTCACCTAGTCTAAAGAGCTAAAACTTCTTTCTAGTTAGCTTTCTTCAAAACTTATTATTATTATTATTTTCTTTTTATGTCAGTTCAAAATTAAAAAAAAAAAAAAAACATGATGTACAATTTAGACCCTTGAATGGAAAGTCAAAACTTTATAGATCCAATAACGTACAGCCCCATTAAATAATGACTCGGTGACTTTTAGATATAGTGTAAAGCTGTTAACAATTAGATGGACAGATTTAATGACGGACTGTTTTCAAAACTCAATTCGACGTTGTAAGTTTTTGAAATAAATAGATTGTTATTATGGTAAAATCAAGCCAGTTGTTTGTGACTCTTTCTCTAGCGCTTCTCATTAGATAAATTAGATTGACTTGGATGCCTTGAAAAGTCAATTCGAGGATTATCCATTTACTTCATTTTTACACGTCCAATTGAAAACACGCCAAGAAAAACTCAGTAAATGTTTCCAAGTCATAGCAGCAGACTTGTACCTTTTAGTCCTTTCTAGACAAAGATTGTAAGTGTTTAAAATTTTCACACAACATGAGTGCTGTGTTTCCAAGACTACATTTTATCTATTCTAAAGTGCCGTTAGATAGTAATAAATAAAATAGATCTTGTTGTCTCGATTGTGCCGCCCTCTAGATTCGAGCGCCCTAGGCCATCGCCTAGTTTGCCTATATGGTCGAGCCGGCCCTGTGTGTTATGGGTTTTTAACACTTTCCAACAGAGTTGTAAAGTTGGAGTTTAAACGATATATATGGAGTAAGTACAGTTTGATAATGCTTAATAATTTATGCGAGCCGCATGTTCGGTCTTTCTTTTTACATGCTTTTATTTTAATTCCATTTGTTGCATCGCAGTGTTAAATATTGCAAGTGAAGCAAATTTATAATTTTAACAAATTACCCCTCCAGAAACTGAAACCTATTATCAATTCTTTTAATGTAACACTATTTTGAAACATCATAGGCTTAGTCTCTTAATATTTTTATTGGTGTAAAGATATTTGTATATCTGTATATCCTTATATCTGTAAAAATAGAGAAAAAAAAGATATTCTAAAAAAAAAAAACTAAAAATATATTTTTTCCAAAAAAAAAAAAAAAAAAATTCAGACTTTATTTAATATTTTTAAGACACGAGTATGTATACTTTATAAGAAACACCAGAGACTTTTTTTTTTTTTTTTTTTTTTTTTTAACTTAGTTTAATTTCAATTTCAATTTATCTTTTTATCAAAATAATAATAATAATTCTGTCAAAGACAAAATTTAGTTTAGTACGGAAGACGATTAATTTCAATCTGTAAAATATTTATTTTATTTTATTTTTTAAATTTAATTAAATTTATTTTTTATCTCATTTTTTGACCATAAAACTGGGCCACGTACTTTTTAAAATGGCTGAAATGAATTAAAATGGAGTGTTTCCACCTGAATTTCATACTTAAATTAATTTTAAAAAATCTAGTTGTCGTGTCCAAAAACTGTTTGCACCCCTGGATTAAAAAAATCGCCCCTTTCATTTGGTACCGAATTTGTAACGATAAGACTGATATTTCTAATTTATTTTGGTGTTACACCAAAACTGGTCTACAAAAACTGGTGACGACGTTTTTACCCAGATTGAAACTAATAGTCCTCCTTGCCCTAATAATAATGATCATAACATAAAAAAGTTCACTTTTAAATATAAAACTCTAAAAGCGCGACCAGACGAAGTTCGATATGAAAGTTATTAGCACATGCTACTTCATAAAGACGTTTCTCATGAAAGAAACGGTCAAAATTTTCCCGTTTGATACAATCTGCCTCTTCAGTCACAAACTTTCGACTATTTGTGCCCCCCTACAGTAGATTTAAGCGTGAGCTCCTCCAATTAGAGAATCGCGATTCCAGAATATCCTGTACCCTCATTCCTTTGAGGTAAATTATCGTCAATGTTGGTTCCGTTGTTTATATTTGTTGATTTCGCTTGTGCTTAAAAATAACCCTTACATGCAGTCGGAGAAAACGATTCGGTAGAGAGGCAATATCTTATATTTCAGACAATATGTTCTTCCGCGTGATAGCAGCTTTAATGAAAATTCATTATATTTTAGAAACTACTTATGCAAAAGGAGATGTGTACCTTCTTTTACACAAACCACAATACGTTTTTGTTTGAGCGAATATAAAATTTTAAATCTTCAAAAAAAGGGTACACATTCTGGGAGCACAAGTCATCTCAAGCCAAACACGTCGATTCTGTCAGAGATACTGGACTTCTCATGAACAGATAGAGCGCAATGAATGTCTCATGACGTCAACAGTCATATGTACTTGTGTTAAATTGAAAATTAACAATAGGTATGAGATTTGAGAATTCGAATTTGGGTCAGATTTACCAGCAAAATATCTCACTGTGCATAGTGCAGTTTTTTTTTTATTTTTTTACTATAAATATTTGAAAAGTCAAAATTACAGTTGAAGGAAAGAAAAAAAGTTGTTTGTGAGTTTATTTGTCAGAATATCATTTTAAAACATATACCAAAAATATGATAAATTCGAAATAAATTACATGCTTGCATACGTTTGTTATTATTTTATTTATTTTAAAAATTTCAATTAAAAAATGTCAGTCTCAACATATAAAGTAATTTTGAATTCATTGCTGAAATCGTGAAACACAAAAAACGGTTTTCGTGTGAAGATTACCATGAATATTACTTTTTTTTTTTTCATAATATTTTTAGCTGTTACTCATCTGATTTTAAAGATAAAGATACTTTTTTTTTAGTGATATTGTCACATTAAAAATAAAACATTCCAGTTGATCAAATGTGTCTACAGGAGTCGTATAAAAAATTTAAAAAACTGACTTTTTGAAAATTAACTAGATGGAATTTTTATTAAAGTGGTCAGTTTTCGAACTTGGAACACATTTGTAACTTACATTGCCCCTTTATCTCTAATGAGTAAAGAATTAAACCTTTTCCGAACACTTGTATTCTGATGATCATAAAAATTATTTACCATTTCGACCAAACATAAAGCTGTTATATAGTCATTATGTCGAACGGCTATTAGAGAAATTATTGATATGATAGTTATCTATATAAATAAAGCAAAGAGTTTGTCCGCGGAACACATCCGGGTGGACCACTCCTATTTTTGATTGGTCTAGATTTAATTACTTTATTGATGAAAGTCGGCCACTTTTTTTTTTTTTTTTTTTTTTTCTTTTTAAGTAAAAACTGGTGAATTTTTTTAAAAAGATACCGCACTGATGCTATACTTTTTTAAAGGAGCTCTAAAAACGGTTCATTTTTTGTGAGGACACTATACACATCATGTTATTAGATTAAAAGATATTACGTTGCAAAGTTTCACAACGCGATATCATCCGATTGCTTTTATCTTAAAATCTGTATAAATAAAGCAAAGAGTTTGTCGGCGGAACACATCCGGGCGGGCCACTCCTATTTTTTATTGGTCTAGATTTAACTACTTTGTTGATGAAAGTCGGTCATTTTTTTTAGTAAAAACTGGTGAATTTTTTAAAAGAGCTCTAGAAAACTGTTCATTTTTTGTGAGACTATATACATCAAGTTCTTAGATTTAAAGATATTATGTTGCAAAGTTTCACAATGCGATATCATTCGATTGCTTTTATCTTAAAATAAGAGTCTAACATTAAGCAAAAAACAGTATAAGATTAAAGAATAATGAATAACTTTTTAAAAATTATCAGTTTTGAAGTTCTATAAGAGCTGCAATTTTTAAATTACAATGTACTTATTTCCCATACATAATCTACTAAATTTGTAGACAGTTGTTGATTCATTCTTGAGAATCATTCACATAAGACCATAGAGCATTGTTGCAAAACGAGTGCATGGTTGGTTGGTTGGGTTTTACGTCGCACCAGTGCTGCGCAACAGGCAATTGGCGACGGTCTGTAACTCACCCATAGAGGTGGTCCGGAGACATGCCATCACAAGTTTGATCCTCAGCGGAAGCAAAACGAGTGCAAAACGGAAGAAATATTTTATTTAATATGGTATAAAGAGCTGGGGACATAGACAACGGGTACCCGAAGTGAGGTTTAGAGTGATTTCAATGTAGGTTTTTTTTTTTTTTTTTTTAGTTTTTATTTATAATGTGATATAAAAAATAAATGGTGATTCAATTCTTTTGAAAATTCATTTAAATACAGTGACCAGCGAAGCGGGCGTAGCCTGCTAGTAGGAAATACATATAACAATAAAAACATTAGTTGTCAAAAATACGGCAAAAATAGTGCTCATAGCGTATTGTTACAAAGGATAAAGTCTTTGCCCGGCATCAATTGTACTGTTGCAATGAAAATAGTTTTACAGGAAAAGTGAAAATAAAAGGGCAGTTCATTAACTTTCAGTGGGGTCAGCCATGGCGACAAACTTGGCGAGTGGGCTACCAAATTTGTTGAATAATGGTAGTTTAGAGTTCCCGAAGTTTCGAAGTTCTCCTACACACGGGGGCATAGATCTCGAGCTTTCCATTGGATTCTCGATGGAATCATCGCCAAGCCTCATCGCCAAAAGTTATAAATAGGAATGACTTGATTTCTGCGAGAGAGTATGTAGTCACTGCGATTCAGAGTTATTTAGAGACCTACCCTGAGGGATTGCACTTTAGGGATTGAACTCTAAGCTACTGAACATTTTTCGTGGGCTACCGAAGATTTCTGCTCTGGATTATTTGATGTTATTTGCTTTACTCCTGTAGAATAAGTGACTGTTTTTTAGACTGTTTCAGAACATTCATCGAATAGTGACTTTTACTGTACGAGTAACAGCTTCAACTGTTTCCAGAACATTCGAAGAATAAACTCTACTATTGGGCTGTTTTCGAGAATATTCATTTTAATAATAGTTTTGTTGAACAGATTCGAGAAGTTCAAAAAATATTTGATATCGCTTATACTAAAGCTGTGACGAAAATAGTCGGCAATCGAAATATATTTATTTAAACGTTTCAGTTATTCAATTAAAAATCTGGAGTGACTCCACTCGACTTTCCGAACATTGAATAATTAACAATTTTGTAGATAAAGTAAAGAAAGAAGAATTGTTAAACAAACAAAAGAGAGAAAACCATAATAGAGTGTTTGAGTATTTTTCTCCGTATATTACAAGATGTTTTATTTAACGCTATTGAACTTTGAGCCCATAGATCATAATGATGAAGAATTTTTCGTTGTGTCCCTGTAAAAACCTATAAATGTTAGATTCACCGAAATGCTTATAGTTAGTGCAACAGTGATTTATAATATTCATATAAATTTTCAGCTCAATTGAATAAGGCGTTTAGATCGCACTTTTAAAAAATTGAGCCCATAATCCATAATGATAAAGAATTTGTCTCTGTTTCTTACAATAAAAAAACTGTAAGTACTAAATTCACCAAAATCTATACAGTTCGTGCAACTGTAACCTATAACATGTGTACAAATTTTTTGCTCAGATTAATAAGGCGTTTAGACGCTATCACACTTTTAAAAATTTGGTCCCGTAGGCCATAATGATAAAGAATTTTTCTTTGTGTCCCTTTAAAAGAACTATAAGTGCTAGATTCTCCAAAATCTATACAGATTGAGTATCTGTGACCTATAATATGTGTATAAATTTTTTGCTCAATTGAATAAGGCGTTTAGATGCTATCGCACTTTTAAGATTTTGGTCCCATAGGCCATAATGATAAAGAATTTTTCTTTGTGTCCCTGTAAAAAAACTATAAGTGCTAGATTCATCAAAATCAATAGGGTTCGTGCTACGGTGACTTGTAACATGCATACCAACTTACAGCTCATTCGAGCAAAGCGTTTAGGCACCAGCGTGTTCACTCTCACACATACACACACACATACATACATCATCGTAAAAATAATGAAAACGGACTCAGGGGACCTCGAAATGTATGGAAACATCAAAATCTCAAATTCGGATTTTTGACATGATTACAATACTTTTCTCACTATAGTGTCCGGAAAGTAAAAAGAAATCATTTAAATATAGTGACCAGCGAAGCGGGCAAAGCTTGCTAGTAAGACAATATAATCCATTCATAAGCTTCTTTAATCATTTGAACTCCTCCACTAAGCTACACGCATATTTTTTTTTTTTTTTTTTTTTGTTAAAGTCGGAATACATAAAAAAAAATATGAATTGTAATGTTTCTTTTTCTGCCTTTTTTCCCCAATTATTATTGTTGTTTTTCCTAACGGTATAAATACGACCTAATAAATCAATACAGTCTATTATTAAGCAAATTTTCGTATTGTACAATTGAATTTTTGTTAATCATACAAACAAAAGTATCGTAAGAATCAAAAGACAATTTAACCTAAAAATAATGGATACCTTGCCGAAAGAAATGAAACTTATATTTTTTCAATGGTCGCTTCAAGTCATTCAAAAACCCCAGCGAAACCAACTGAAGAAAATAGGTAAGTTGAAAGAGGTGATTCGTCGTAATAACACAATTCTGGATCTGGGCTCTTGTTCAACAAACAAAAATTAACCTCTATTAATTTTCCAAAATGCCTTATACAAAAATTAAAAATGTGTTTTGTAAAGTTAAAATGCAATTCACCAATGAAAAAACAGCATTGTAGACTTGATTTTCCTTACGCAATTAATTGCAGGATATTTTTAAAATTTTCGAAAATGAACGCTGGAACAAAAGTTTTCTGGTAAATAATAATCTATCAGTTAAATATTAATCTTGATATATACATTAACTTTGTGAGAATAAAAAAATACACGAAAACAATCTTGAATTTTAAATGCTGCGATATAGTTGTACATTTAAAAATTACGATTTAGAATAATCTCTAATAGTAAAAGAATAGATATGATGCAAAAGAAAGAATAAAGAAAAGTAAGGCACCAATAGAATACAGTACTGCAGAGAGAATATTCTTTTAGTCTTAGATTACTTTAGTAATTTCTTTGGCTTCGGTTACTATGATACTTATTGCCAAAACGTCTGTCAACGCTTCGCATCTAAACTGAATTTAATCATTCTTTTGTTAAGATGTTCACAAATTATTTTTCTTCAAAAAAAGAAAACAAAAAGTCGCCTAAACATTTTGAAAGATTTCGATTTTGATTCCCCCCCCCCCCAACTAATGACTAATTTTGCACTTTTTATTTTTCATTTAAACCTTTAACTTATCGTCTGCGACTTTCTGAATCTTTTAATTGATTTTTATCTTTATCTTTGGCAGTAAGAACTCTTTGTTTCTCTTTGTAAATCTCTTCAAAGAAAAAAGAGGAGCTTCAGATATTGTTTTGATAGTATTTAGTATATTTTAATGCCCTATTTTGTTACAATTGAAAATACGTGGATAGTTAAAAATATATCTTATTGGTGTCATTGCATGAATACCTTCCTTTATCTTGAACAGTAACCTATATTAAAAAATCTAAACACACCTTTATTCTTTTGAAACTATTTCAAATTTAATTAACACATTGCTTGAGGGTCACGTAAAATTACGTTTTCTAATTAAGAAGAACGAGACCCGTTTTTTTGGCGTTCTTCTAAAACGTTATATTATTTTACAAAATGATTTTAATATTCGTGATTAAATTATTTAATTTTAATCCTCAAAAATTAGTGCTTCTGGCTTACAAAGCCCTAGAAAAAATGATAAGGTCGATTAAATAGCCAATTAAACTAGGATTTATGCAATTTTGTCGGATAGGAAGGTAACAAAAATACAAAGTATGGAAATGATTTGTTAATTATAATACACTTTAATTAAAATCTGATTTAAATTAATTGAACTAATTACATCACATTAGATATTACTCTTATTTGCTGATGGGAAAAAAGTATAAGGTCGTAGAATTTTTTGGAGGAATATGCAAACTTTCTGCGGTTTGAGAAAGCACGAAGTATAAAAGGCAACCTAACGATGCATCTAGGGTTACTTTAATCTTTCTCTGTGCTATTGACAACGAAGCCGAAACAGAAACAATTGTCCAATGTAGAACGCGGAAAACGAGTGGAATGAGTGGTGCAACTATTTCCAGGTCTATGGGTAGGTTTAAAATGGTAATCAATAATTTTTTGTTAAATCCTTCAAAGTATGGTAAGTAAATGCAAGCCCAGGAAGACCAAGTGCACTTTCAAAGAGCCAGGAAAAAAAAAAAAAAAAAACGACCGTTTTTCGATGGACATGTGATTAAAAAAATGCTTTCTTTTGAAATAGTTTGCGCTTAAGCCTACCATGTACCAGCTGAACTATTTGCAATGTTTTAAGTTACAACCCGAGGGTACAGTTCGTAAAATTACAACTTCGAGTACACTTGACAAAGAAGCATAAATTAGCTCGCTTAGAATTTTATAAAAAATATGTTTCGCTTGGAGAAAAATGTAAAAAATATAGTTTTTCAGATAAGAAAATTTAATTTTGATGGGGCAGACGGCTTTAAAAAATACTGGCACGATATGAAAAATATAAATAAAAATAAATAAATAAAACCTTACTTTTACGGAGGGGGATCAGTATTGGTATGGGGAGCGTTTGCTGCTAATAGCACATTACCAATTGTTATAATTTATACCAAAATAAATGCAAAAGAGTATCAAGATATGCTGGACGATGGTTTTCTTTCCAATATCACTCTAGTTACATCAGGAGGTTGAACATTTCAGCCAGGATAATGTCAACATCCATGCTGTTCGTATATCTTGAAAACTGAGTGAAAATAATGCCCGAACCGTCAACCTTTTAACAAGTCCTCTTCAAGACCATATGGTAACAAAGAAAAAAGTTAAAAAAAAAAAAAAAACATTTATAAATAATCTCTAAAAAAAAAAAAGAGTTAAATTGAACACGTGTCATTTGTTAAATATATTAAAAACACTTTAAACAGACGTAAATTTAAATTTTTATTTAAAAGATGTTAAAAAAAAATTATCCAAAGCTTTTCGCTTTAATAGTAAAGCATCACCAGGGATTTTTAATTATTCGTTTCCAATGAGCAGTTTTAAATATGTGAAAAGAAACTGTGTAAAGAAAACATTTTTAAAACTGCTCATTGGAAACGAATAATTAAAAATCCCTGATGATGCTTTACTATTAAAGCGAAAAGCTTTGGATATTTTTTTTTAACATCTTTTAAATAAAAATTTTAATTTACGTGTGTTTAAAGTGTTTTTAATATATTTAAAAATAACATTTCAAAAAAAAAAAAAAAAAAAAAAAAAAAATCAAATAAACAAGAAAAATTAAAAACTTAACAAGAAATCCTTGAATGATTTAATTAATTAACCTAATAATAATATGACCATACTCTAGAGAAATTGATTTTTTGGTTTAAAATTAGATTTGGGATTATATACGAATTAATTTCAATATTACCCAAAAATTATTAACTCTGAAAATAAATCTTTAATTTCCATAAAATATTTTTTCGAGGTGAGTTTCTATCAAAAGAAAATTAAGATAGAAAAATTATAGCAATTTAATTTATCAGATAAGCACAATATGTGCAATAAAATCTGAATGATTGAAATTACTTTCGACAAAAAATTAATTCGGTGACCCTGCCACTATCTTAATCTAAAGTTAGCTCACTGATCCAAATTTAGTTTAACAGTACTTGTAGCGTGGATTATAATAGTTTGCGCTAAAATTAGAAAGGTTAAGTAAAATGTTGATAAATTGGATTTTTATTATATTAGACCTATTTTTATCACCAAGTTAATATTAAAATTCATCGCATATTCATTCAAATAAAAAGTTTTATAAATAATAATTAATTAAAAAAAATATTGCATTGAGTACACTTCAGGGGTGACATTTACGAAAACATCAATGAAGAATGTTTGTTATTATTTAAAAGAAATAGCTGTGGAAGAGTAATTTTCACAGATAAAAGTAAAGCTATGTTTTAAAAGGCTTTTCTCAAAATGATTGTTTCTCAGAATTTCATAGCTTTAAGTGTTCCCTACGAATTAATTTTAGATTAAATCTCACAAAAATTTTACTTAAGACTCCTTATGAACATTTATCCCCTCCGTGGAGGATCAAAATTGTGATGGCATGGCTCCGGACCACCCTTAGGGATGACTTTTGGACTGTCGTCAATTGTCCATAGTGTACCACTAGGGCGATGTAAAATCCACTTAACCTCAACTCAACCTAACAGACATTCAAATAAATTTTGAAGTCAGACATTTTATTTTCCGTCTAAATTTACACTTTAAAACACTATTTTAAATTGTGAAAAATCTTAAATTCACATGAAATTTTAGAATCCAAACATTTCTTATAATTAACTTGTCAATGGATCCACAAAGTAATACTAATCAAACTAATAGGCAATCAAATAAATCCTGGAGTTAGACATTTTAACTTCCGTCATAATTTACACTTTGAAACACTATTTTAAATTTTGAAAAACCTGCAATTCACATGAAATTTCAGCATCTAAACATAAAAGTATTTCTTATGATTAATTTGTCAATGGATCCACAAAGTAATACACAAATATGCCCGGAATGTATAATTTTAAATTTTAACGATTATAATGTAAAATCGAAGGGGGTGGGGCTAAAAGCTAGCGAGGCTAAAGCATTAAAAAAAAATTAAATTAAAAAAAAATAAAAATAAAAATAAAAAATAAATAAAAATTAATTTTTTGTTTCTACAATTTAATTAGTTTTTAAGAAATTAATGCACGTGTATGCAAAAATTTATAATTTTAAGACAGCAATTTACAACAAATAATATAATCTACACGACTTTCTTGATTCCCTGTATATGTTTAAATCAAATTCTCGTAATTAGATGCACTTAGCTGCAAAAAACATTTTTGTGCATGCTATAAATCATTATGCATTAACAAACGCTCTTAAAAATCTTATACAGCTAAAACAACACAATTAAATTGATCTTAAAAAAAAAAAAAAAAATCGCCTATTTTGGCACGAATTAATGACACACAGGAAAACAGTAACTTCGATTTTTAACAGAGAAATTGCGATCGTTAAAAAGACACATTCATTCACACACATTAGACAACTTAATTTAAGAACCCTTTAGAATCATAGTGGTGAAGAAAGTGCTATAAAAAATATCGTTGAAATAAATATTTTCTATTTAAATTATTTTAATTTCTCCTATATTTAATAGAAGAAAGTATTAGATTCGTAAAACTTTTCAACCTCGGATTTCTATGGATTTACACATTTCAAGAGGTATAGATTACGATTTGACAATTTTTAGAAAATGTCTGTCTGTTGGTGTATGTGTGTGTGTCACAAAATTTTGTGGCAACTGTATCTCAAGAACTACTGTAGAGAATTGCATAAAATTTGATACGTAATTGCGCCTTGACATATATTAGTGCCTATCAACTTTTGGTGAAAATCTTCCAACAGGTGTCGTTGCCATTTCCCTTTCTCTAAAATTTTAACATGGTGGTATAGGACAAAATTTTGTATAAATGTACATAAAAAGAATTTTTTTAATAATCATTATGAAATTAAAGAGAATTATTTATAAAAGTGATAATCAACTGGGATTTTTTTTTTTTTTTTGTATAAATAGGAGCACCGCTTTCCTCCCTGGGGGTTCCCCCGAGGGGGCAAATTTCCATTATAGGTATTTTTCGAAAGACCTCGTCAATCCGCGATTGTAATGAAATGCTCGCCCTCTGGTGGGCTAAGGTGAAATTACAATAAACATGGTTTAATTCGAATTCCATACAGCCGCCATTGCTTGCCGATATTTAGTTTCACATATATTTATCGAATAAAAATGAATAAATACGGTAAAAAAGATAACACATACAGTTGTGCGCCACAGTGTAACTCCAAAGGATCAACAAATCCAGAATTGAGCTTCCATTTATTTCCAAATGACAAATTTAAAATTTCAGTTGCTTCCGCTAATGGAAGTAAAGAATTAATCAGATGATTTGAAATTAATATTTGTTCAACTTCAGTTAAAAATCTACTTCTGATCGAACTTTGAATAAACTGAAGTATTTTTTCCAAAAGCAATCAATTTTCCATAATGTAATGGCGGAGAAATTATAGTACGAATTAACAAAAAGAACACTAATGGAACACACGTGGCTAATGTTTACTAACAACTGCAGTGTTCACAAAGCGCCGTCTATCGATCATTACAAACGCGGATACCTTTAAAACGAATGGTCGAACCATCGATCTGTGATAATTTAAAATAAAGTTACCGTTTTTTATCATTTAAAAAAAAAAAAAAAAATGCATATGTTTAAGATGTCATATAGAGAATAAAATTGACTTTCTTTGGATATTTAGTGTTATACTACTTCTCTGAAATCGTCTGCATTCATCGTGGAAGATAATTTTAATAAATAATTATTTTCGTAAATTATTTTTATCGAGTGAATTTGTATAGAAAAATATAAAAGAAGGTCATGTGGTGGCTAAAATATACTAGTTTATCTTTAAAATTTTCCATATATTCATCAAATATAAATATAGTTTTAACACTCATATTAATCGACAATATCTGCTTTTTGGTTTCGAGGCTAAATCATACCCAACACGTGATATCTGATTTTCCATTTCCCTTTGTATTTCCCTATAGAATTCAAATTTTTCCCTATAGAATAAAAACATTTTCCCATACGATACAAGTATAAAGATTATAATGATGCATTTTTCCCTGAAGTAGTCACGTGTCAAGGGTTTAATAATGTAAAACTGAAAAAGTCCACTTGATTCTATAAAAGACTGATTGGTTAAATTGGAAACAAAATAATCTGGCGCGGCATTCACAATGCTTTCTCTCACACTTGTGAGGGCTGAATTATTGCAACTCCTCCATTATCTCCCATTGCACCTGCTAAAAGTGTTTAAAGTTAATAAAAATTAAAAATATTAGCAAGTATTATCATAGCCTCCTAATCTAGATGCCTATCGCGTGGCTCGGAAACTTGACAACAGTTCAAGTGGTAGACAGCATCACCTGTTACAGATTGCGCGAATTTTTTATTCAACTGTCACCAATAATTTTAAGAAGCGATAAATGATATATATAATCAACGTTTCTTCGATTCTATTCGCCTTTTATTTATATAAAATTTCACTTTTAAAAAATTTGGTGGCTGTTAAATAAAAAAAGTCGCGCAATACTTTTCTCAGAGAGAGCGCGCTCTTTATTAAATAACACACACACACACACACACTAAAAAAAAAAAAAAAAAAAAAAAAAATCTTAAAAATTTCCATGTCAAAAAAATTTTACGAATTTGCAGGATTTAGAGTAGGGGAGAAGGTGGTAATATGAAACAGGGTGGTAATATGAAACCGCTTCTTTCTGCTTATCTAATGGAGCCATCTGTGTTTACTAAAGTAAACTTAATTAATGTGAATCATAATAATTGCTATACCGCTTGGCATCAGTATAGCTTGTTTTGTTTATGGTGTAACAGGCGGATCTTTGTTTATGCAGTTCTAAAAAATTTCACAATGTAAGTTTCATGACTATTTTTCACATCCTTATTGATAAGTATAAGATATTGTTAATATTGTTTTTATTAACTGTAAGATTGAATAGTAAAATAGCAGGATTAAATTATGGGTAAATATTTTTCAAACTTAAAATTCATGGGATCGTTTATAAAATGGCAATTGGTGGTAATATGGAACAATGTGTTCCATATTATCAAAAGCCGGAAAACTTTGGATTAAATGTGTTGTATGCCAACAATGGGCACATGTTTTATGCAGTGGATGTGAAGGCGACATTTATATTTGTGACTTTTGTTCCTAAGTATGACTAATTTGAACTTTAGGATTATTTTTTTTTACAAACAATATTTTTCAGGAAAAAAAGAATTCCTCTTTATGTTTTTCGATAAAATATGCGTATTTTTACAATACTTTCCTTTAGATGTTCAGGTTTTCCTTTTTTTAGTAATGTTTTCTGAAATAAATAACCCAATAAATATTTTTTTGTTTCACTATTTATTGTTCCATATTACCACCCCACTTTCTAAGACAGCTATTTTTGTATTATGTTTAAAAAAAATTAATGGTCTTCAAATCGTTTAATGTTTTACCTTCTAATAACTTTAAATATTCAGTGGAAGGATACTTTGTCAAATTATAGTAGTTATTGTTGAAAAAATTCCATTAAAAAGTGCATTTTTTGTTAAAAAATAAAAAGTGGTTCATATTACCACTTTCTCCCCTATATTCAGAACACACCCTTTCCTTCATGTTGGGTATTGAAATTTTCCTCTTGCTGATATATGCTGGAATCTGATGATATTTCACGCAGTGTATTCAATAAAACAGTACCTATTAATTATATTCTTTAACCACATTTTTTGCGAACATGGAAGCCTCTGCGCAAGTGCGGGCTCAACGAGTCCACTGTTAAAATAGGGGTTGTAATCCTTGTCGTTAAGAGAAAATAAGCGATAAGGAAACACCGAATGACTGGATGTTTACTAAATCCCAACCTGTCGGTCAACTTGGCACCCTCCAAAGCTTTGGACTCGTCCCCACTGCTAGACGTAAGAAATGTGGTTACTCTATAACTAGAATATTTCAGATAAACAAGTTTTAATAATGAGCGTTTTCATATGAAATTTCACATAAAAATAGTTCATTTCCTGCCATACCTGTCTGGAACATTTTTGCCTTTTATTATTTCAAGAGCATATATTAATTGTATGTAATAAAGTTAGGACTGACCTGCCAATCTCTCCATGCATATTGTATTTAGGCAAATTTTCATAACACAGAGACCCGGACAGGCAAAACTTTTCTACAATTAATGATATGATGCTCAGTTATCGGAAAACACTTAAATCCATCAAAATAATTTAAATATTTTCCTTTATACAATACTTTTTCTTTGAAATTATAGAAGAACATATAACTGGGCGTTTATAATAATATTTTTATCACTTACACTTGTGACATCAGTATTTTTAAAAGCCAAGCAGGGGCGCGCCAGCATTGTCAGACGCCTGTGTGCAGAGTTTCAGTTGGCGCCCTATATTACCCCCCCCCCCTTTTTTTTTAAATCATTTTATAAAATGTTATTATTTAGCAAGTCAATTGAATCTCGAACCTTAATAGTAATAAGTTTATTGAACGGCTAGTTAAAAGAGAAATGTATCAAATAAAATGAAATTTGAAAAGAAACAAGTAAAAAGTGCATCTTGCACAAAGAGAAAAACTCCCTTATACAAGAAGTTGCAAAAATTCGAGGTACAATTGTGAAGGTAAACAGAGGAAATTAAAATAGGCAGATTTAGTGTTAATGTGGATGCAGAAATGCGTTGAGGCATTACAGTAGATGGCTTAGATGAAAGCTGTAAGTGTAAACGTTTCTATTTGTTTGGGTCTAATTTTTAAGTAAATATTTAAACACACTCACACACAAAAAAAAAAAAAAAAATCTTAGTGAACTATCTTCCTTCACTTCATTGCAACTTTTGCGAGTATTACGCATATTATACTGATCCAATATATCCGTCTCTATCCATATTGTTACCAAAATGTCGATTTTCTTACATGAAAAAAGTAATTGTAAAGAAACGGACAGTTTCTTGTCGAAAGATACATTTTATTCAAACTGTTCTCGAAAAAACCCAGTAAATTATCATACTCAAATCCATACCTCAAAAAGGTCGTAAAACAACGTTAAAAACACCACAGAGTAGAATTTCGCTCATTTAAGAATAAATATAAACCATTTAAACGGAAACGAACGTTCAGAACAGATGTCCGAATGCAATTGATCTTTGGGTGTGTCTCTTCTGTTTGAACAATTTCTGTCGTGATTTGGCGAACTTTCGAGATTATTCTGCGCCAGAAGCCAGTTGACGAACTCAGAAAATTCCAGAAATCGGCTCTTATTGCAGGTAGAGCTTCTAAACTTCGGAAACACTAAACTATTACTTTTCACCAAGTTTGGTCGCCATGTCGCAAAATTCATCGCTAAGTTGCCAAGTCTGTATCCAAGGCTGACAATCACCTCCTATTCCACTCCCGTTAAAATTGAATGCACTGCTCTTTATTTGCACTTCAATTGTAAATCTGCTTTTATTGCAACAACACTTTTCATTTAGGAAAGTGGTTTAACTCTTTGCAATACTATAATGAACAAAATTTTTGATTAGTCGTATTATTGCAGTACGTTTGCACATATAAATGAGTTTAACATTTTGCATTAGTACAGATAAAGGGAATTTATAAGTATATAAAATTAGAACTCATAATAATAATAATCCCATAGTGAGTTCTATTTTTCTCAATTTCGTTGTTTAAAACTCTCAAAATACTCTTAACATCAAATTAATATATGACTATCGATATAACGACAAGATTTGACTTGGTTAATTATGGAATATATATATATATATATTTTTTTTTTTTTTTTTTTTTTTTTTTTAAGGAACAAATAAATTTATAAATACATAAAATAAGAGTATATAATAAATATTACTTGGTAAATATAGAAAAAAAAATACTTAATAGGGAAAGAAAACATCTACTGAAAGGAATTTTGCCCATTTTCATTATCTAAACTTTTTATGCAATTTGTATGTAAATTTATATGTGTTTTTCCATATAGTAGTAAGATACAAAAATCTGTTTTAAACTATTTTTCCGCCACGTTTGTACGTTGCACAGATATAAATAATAGGTACATTTATAAGTAAATAAAATAAGAATATATAATAAAATTTATTAAGTTTTAAAGTAGATTATATGAACATTTAAACAGATAATATTATTCAGTGAAATGTAATTCATTTGATTAATTTTTTTTAAATTCTGGAATAATATATATCCATTTGATCCAAAGTATCTTATGCTATCGATGTAATTACAAAATTTAAAAATCTGTCTGATGCCGTTGTAGAGCGTAAGTATTTTTTGATCATTTTAAATTTAAAAAAAGATTGTTCCACTGATGCTACTGGAAATTATGACAGAATAATCTCCAAAATATTTAATGATAGGATAATTTGGAGTAAGGTTACGCTTGAAAACGTGTTTGAGATCAAGGAAGAAAAGAGGGAATTTCGTAAAATCAATAGGTGTTGGATACATAGAAACAATTTACGCACCAAAATCTGTGATTGCAGCTCCCATAGATCTTACATGACAAATTTCGCGCTAAAAGGGGGGGGGGGGTTGTCTCAAATTCACCCACATCTTTACGTCCTCCCCCCCCCCCCCAAAAAAAAAAAAAAATATATATATATATATATATATATATATATATATATATATATAATAATAATAATAATCGAAAATTACAAAAAAAAAAAAAAAAAAAAAAAAAAAAAATGGGTTTTGGGAAAAATCCTAAAGACGACGCATACCTGACTACTGTTTCAACACTGTATTTGTAATGGTACTGTTTCAACATTTCAACATCTCTGTACCATTTTTAGTAGAATTCTTTCGATAGAATCCGGAATTTGCGAATTCCTCCCTTTCCCCTTAAAAATAAAAAATTCCAAAATTGCATTTTTTTTTTTTTTTTGTACTCAATTCTAAGTCATCCCATATACAATTTAACCACCGTGAAGTAACTTGGAGTCGAGTTATGCTTATAAGCGTGTTTTTTGCTTCCTTTCTTTCTTCTTTGGAAAAGGTGAAAGGGAATTTCGTAAAATCCCGTCAGTATAGGCATCGAATGTATCTAAACAATGCACGCACCAAAATTCGTGACTGGAACTCCCATAAATTTTCCTGGACCAATTTAGCGCTAAAAGAGTGGTCTCGAATTTGCTCTCTCGTAAACCTCCCACTCCCCAAGATCGAATATCATAAACACCAAAAATGGATTTATGGAAGTATCCTTAAAGAGATGCATGGCTGTTTTCAACATTTTTGTTCCATTTTTGGTGTATTTCCACTCAAAAATCCGAAATTTACAAATATCCCCCCGAAAATTGATTTTCTTTTTCACTTCTTAAAAATCAAAAAGACAATCATTATTATATTTATTTATTTATTTGTACTCAAATCTAGATTCATATGAAATTTCTTCACTGTGAAATAATTTGAAGCCTATTTATGCATATAAACGTGTTTTTGTCTCCTGATTGGGGGGGGGGGATTTACAAAAGTTCATAGATATAATTTTAAGTTGGGTAATTCCTGCCAAGTGTTGTTCTATTTTGTCCAGCTGTTCTCACGTGATACCCAGACAAAAATGTTTTAAACATGCAGACACAACGACCGCATACGCACGCACACACAGAGAAAATTTTCTGAAATCGGATTTGGCTTTCACGATGTGTGAAACATGAAGATATCGCAATGTTTTTCGAATTTGAGACATTTACTGACAAAAATCTGATTTTATTAATATAGATGTTACATCGATATTGCAAAAGGTAAAAAACTACTCTGAATAAAATCTCCGGTTCTATTAATTTTCACTTTTGCAAACCAGTTATGTTGTCTTTTTACTAATCTAAGTGGCCTTTTTCCGACAGAAGAGGGGGGGGGATTAAGGCGCTCTTTTAAATTTTAATAGAATGCTTTGATATGTTAAAAAAGTCAAAGAAAATTTTGCTGAAGGTAGGCGCACCTTTAAAAAGTTATTCCACTTTTAGTGTGTCCTTTCACAAAAAACACCTAAACTGTTGAGAACCACAAGTTTTGCCAGTATATATTTCAAGGCGCCTCATTTATCCACACTAGTCGCATAACTTCAGACCGGCATTATAAATCAGATTTAATAAAGCAATACATATATTTTTTTTTTCTTTTCTTTCTTTTTTTTTCAAATAATTTATTCTCGGCTGGCGCCTTTCTTTACCTGGCGCCTGTGTGCGTCGCACACTTCGCACACCGGGTCGGCGCGCCCCTGAAGCCAAGAGAGAATTTAAACAATTGTGAGGTTATATTACACGATGATTATGCGTGCGTATAATGATAACATCATAAGAAATGTGAAATGACAATTTCAAAATCAGGTTTGTAAAGTAGCCAGTCGCTTTTTCGTCTGAATGTGAGAACTTTTATCTGGATAGTTACCAAATAGGCTTTTTTCACAATTTTGATTGGCGTGTAAAACTTTATTTTTATTAAAATGTTACGGAGTTTAGCGAAACGTTTAGAATTGGAAATTGAATTTTTTTTTTTTTACTTCTGTAGCTCTTTTTCTTTATTTTAAACCTTTTTATAAAGTTATTAAAAAAATATAAAAGATTAATAAATAAATCTCAAATGATTATCAATTTCAAGAATTGGATTGTATCCCAAATAGTTTAAAACTTAAATTGTAAATTTGGCTCACAGCCAGCATGTAAGATTTGTACTGAATGGAGAATATTAAGAAATTTACAGTTCGTTTTAAATTTTTATTTCATTAACTTTTAAAATCTTAAACATATCTACCTTTCTAATTTTAGTATACACTTTGCTTTGATCTGTGACAAATCGTTTGAATGCAAAATAATCTATTCCTGTCGTCTGTATGCATATAACTAAAGGTATAGAAATAAAATATTTAGCTCACAAAATACTCTACAACCTTATTAATATTTTAAAAAAATTTGACGACGTGTTTCACATCAGTGGCGGATTTAAGGGGGGGGGGGGCTAGGGGGGCCAAAACACTGACATTCACAATTGAATATTGCAATTGTAAATTTTTTATTGGTCTAGAATAACACTTTCAAAAATCTTAGCCCCCCCCCCCCCCCCAAAAGTCAAGTTCTGGATCCGCCACTGTTTCATATACAATAATAACGCATTTGTGCAGAAAAAGAATACACGTGATATATAGTTACTGCTTTATTTTATTTTAATCACTCATCATGTACTTCTGAATGTATTTAAATAATTTAGTATACAGGTAATTCAACATGAAAATATAATGAGTTGAACAGCTATCATGTGTATTATTTTCTCTTTAAAATTATTACTATCAATGTCAATTAAAATATTATTACATTTGTTATTGAAAAGAGAAACAGGGTAAAAAAGAGATAATGCATCTCGTTTGAATGAAGTTATTTCTGAATAATATAAATACTATTTAAACTGCTTTTTTTATTTATAGATAAATTTTCTGAGCACATTATATATATATATATATATATATATATATATATAACAGTTTAATAATATTATTGTGAAGCTTAAGAATAATTTATACAATATATTCACAATATTTTTCCACACAAACATTTAATACTGTATACCTAAATAAATAGTTTAAATATCTCCACAGTATTAGTTGCCAAATGTTGGAGAGTAAATTGGTAACTATAGTTGCGAACTTTAGTACTTTTTGGCTGCCGGAAAATAATAGTGCTAAGTTGGCAACTATGCTGGTAACACTGAACGCAGAAAACGTTTATTGACAGCCAATCTATACTTGAAATGAGCCTGAATTAAAAAAATTATAATTTTATTTTAGATTTTTCAAGTGTGGGTAATTATTTCCTGAATCAATTATATCAAAATATGGCTGAGCATGCCAATGAGTTTATAAATGACTTAATGGAAAAAGAACATTTTAACGGAACAATTCGCTTTAAAATGGTCAGAAAATTGAATTTGAGATATTTACATATTAAAAATGATAAATTTATTTTGAATAATTTGATACAAATCTTTTAACTGTACGATAAAAATACTAAGGGACAGGGGAAAAAAAGACGCTCTGCCGAAAAATTGACTTATACCTTTTGCATTTATAATAACTTAAAAACTAATGATCATAATTGAAACAAATAAAACTGTTATGTTGCATAATAAGAAAGACATAACATGATAACTATGTACATTTTTGATTTAATAATTCGCTTCATTACACTCTATGAAGTATTTAATAAAAATCTACATAAAATGTTCCTTTTAAACGTAATATAATAAGCATATACTTTGTATTTTGTTAGGATTTACTATATAAAATAAACACGTTATATTTTAATATATGAAGTAAAACAATTTAATTGTTAGATCTAAACAATTACTTAATAAAAATATGTATTCTGCATTGGATAATTCTACCTTTATATGGAATTACTGCTTTAATGCGCAATGGCATGGTATTTTACATTTATTGAAATTTATTTTTCCGACTGAGTGAAAATAATGAGTCAAAGATCTGGGGTTCGACTCCCGGTCCAGGCATTATTTTCCCTCAGTCGGAAAAATAAATTTCAATAAATATGATTTTCTTCCCAATCTGTTGATTGTGTGATTTTAATATATTGTAATTCTTTCTCCCACTGTTTAATGGTGTTTTCCTTTACCTGCGGCTTATTTCTGTCGAGCTTGATAGACCAGATGTTTCTGCCTAAAGGTTGTCTGAGTGAGTAATGTCCACCGGTTGTCGGCCTGGATAGCTAAATTGGTAGAGCCTTGACCTTGTAATTTCAAAGATCTGGGGTTGGACTACCGGTCCATCCATTATTTTCACTCAGTCGGAAAAATAAATTTCAATAAATATGATTTTCTTCCCAATCTGCTGATTGTGTGATTTTAATATATTGTAATGGTATTTTACAGTTTACTAGTAACATACTACATCTATTCATGCACTTACTGTTTGTAAGTTCCTTTTTTTTTCCAAATAATTTTTCGCATACATACGTACAGGGTGATCAATTTAAAAGAGTACCCGTTTGTTTTGTGTTATTCATATCTATAATAGTATATGTAGCAAGACGTTCAGCATCATTACTTATTTAATATGTATTATATGCGCGGGTGTCGTTTCTTTATCCACTTTCTAAATGCGAAAAATCGTTTTTTAAACATAAATTCGCGTAAACATTATTAGTAATTTTTAATCCGATTCTGCACAAACGACTTGAGTAAATCGTCTGCTTCTTTCAACAATTTTTTTTTTTTTTTTTTTTTTTTTTTTGAAAACTCATTGCGTAAGATTATTAATGGCAGCAATAAAAATAATCTGCATGAACTAATTCATAATGAAAACGGCTCGTTTTTTTGTGGGGTTATCTGAAAGATAGGGTTTTTTAGAGAAGTCCTACAAACATCAATGAATTAAGACAAATCATAACTGAAGAAATCTCATCAATAAAAACAACAATGTTGTAAAGGGCGTCAAAAAACTTGGTTCGACGTGTTCATGTTTGCATTCAAAATGGTGGCGAACATTTTCAATATTTGTTGTAAGGAATGATAATATAAAAATTTTGAATTAAATTATGTTTATCAAAAATAAAATTATCACAGGATTAAGTAACATTGTGCGTCTCCATTTATGTCTTACCTCACAAAAAAAGTTGTAACAGTCCAACAGTGTTGGAAATTGTCTCCCACACTTAAACAAGGTAAATTCAATTATACTTCAATGTTACAATCATAGATATAGTAATAATATGATTGATCATTGGGGAGAAAAAAGTTATTCCTTTTCACTTGGGAAAAGATGGCGATTTTACCAAAATATGATCGTCTTTCCTCGAGTGAATACACACGGATAATTTAGTAAATAAAATTTATGAATAATTTATTTACTAAAGGTGAATGAAAAACTCCAGATACAGTTTAAAATTCATTTTTCTTTTTTTTTTCCCTTTCTTTTTTTTCTTTCTTTTTTTTTTTTTTTTAAATACCACTTAATGGCCAATCCCAAAGCTTTTTTTTCAGCATCAAAAATCTCTGCACGATAATATGGGGATGATAGATCTATATATATTACTATATTTATGGTTACAATAGTTGCCACATCCGCCAGATTTAAGGTGAATAAGAAAAACCAACGAGTACTCCTTTAAACTGATCACCCTGTATACTATATATGATTTAAAATACTAATTTAAAAAGAATAATGCAACATCATATCATTTAGTCCAGAAAAATTATTCAAATAATAAGAATTTTCTAGTGCTTTGAAATAGGGAAGTTTGCTGTGAATTAAAAAATTTATTTTTAAAAATCTTAAATATAAGAAGGAACCATATACTGGTGAAAGGTTTTAAAACCATCAACAAGTAATTTAAAAATCTTTGCTGAAATTTTTCCCCTTCAACTTGAATATAAATTATTATTATTATTATCAGTATGCAATATGAATGCTTATAATATGTATATATATATATATTAAATTCTGTTTACTGAATTCTAAATTAATAAAATATTTTTACAGTCATTATTAAAGAATTTGAATCATAAAAAAATATATTTAGAATATTTATCACTTAAAATTTTGTTTAACATTATATGTATCTGTGTCTGTTACCAGCATAATTCAAAAATAGATATTAGCAAGAAGTTAAAATTCGGCATTCCAAATCTTTATCACTTAGAGTTAAAACTTGAAACGTTTCGCTGAGATCGGACAAAATGTCTATGTACAGGGCATTACATCTATGAGCAGCCTTTCTCTTCGATATATTTTTATAATTTAACACTGTAGGAACACACACACCCACACACACACACACACACACATATATATATATATACGGTGTGATTCAAAATAGATGATACAGCGATTATCTTGTAAACTAAGAAAGATAGAATTGCTGGAAGTGTATTTCATTTTGTGTTACGTGTTTTACATATAACACTAAATTTGCATATACAATGTCATGTGTCTATAGTTTATTTTCAAATTAATTATTTTGCAAGAAAGGAATAATTAAGAGTGTAACAAATGTTATGATATAATCATAACATAATAGACAATATACAGGGCTACTAAAAATTAAGCTAAACATTTTTTTCTATCAAATGTAATTGACGTAAGTGCTTTCCTGCAATTTTTTTTTTTTTTTTTTTTTTTTTTTTTAAGTTGAAGAACACTACTAACACAGGACGGAAAATTAATTTCTCATACCCATACTGTAAACAAAGTAGTTTTTGGAAATCGATTTTTTTCTGTATAATATCACGTTTTGAGGCCTCTTGAATACGAAAGTCAAATTTTTAGAGGTTGATCTGTATATACATGAATTATCAGCATAATTTTACAATAAATAACTGCAGGAAATTCAAATTTGGTACTTTTGATTTCATATCTAGTTGCTGCTTGAAAAGTTGATCAATATTTGCAAGTTTCAAGGAAATTAATAACAGATTTGATTTTTGTTTTAGTAAATACAGGCACTATAATTAAACGGGGGTTGAGGAGAGCGGTAACCCCTTGACATAGAATTTTACATCAAATAAAAATATTCCTAAACCTGTTTTAAATTATTTTAAACGAAATTAAACTTTATCATCTTATCTTATTGATCTTACGCCTCAATCTGCAATCTTTCTTTTTAGTATTGAAATGCAGGGTAAGAAAAAGCCGAGTGAGTGACTCACAAGATAATTTGACTTTTTTTTTCCCCTTTTGAATAAATAACGACATTTAGAGAAATTTATCGTTTCCATATACTATTTCTTTTTGGTAGAATTTAATAGCATCTATTTTGTTTTTAACACTTACCTACAAAGTTGAAAATTGTTAATGATTTCGGTCTGTCTGTCCGTGCTCTAACTCCCGTAAATATTCATGGAATTTTAAATCCGATATATGTTTAGGATATTCCCTGTTGAAAACTGTGCAAATACCGCTATTGGGTTTGTATATAGCCATAGGGATACCCAAAAATATAAAATATTAAATATATATATATATATATATATATATATATATATATATATATATATATATATATATATATATATATATATACATATATATATATATATATATATATATGTGTGTGTGTGTGTGTGTGTGTGTGTATACACTGATGGAAAAAAAAAATCCCAACACCAGGAAGGAGCTGTGCTAGATAAACGAAATTTGGTAGGCGTGTTTATACATCTGAAATATGACGTCGATTCAAATTTCGAGCTACGCGCATAAGTGTGGCGCTAGTAGCGTCACTATGAACATGCAAATGAGGTTTGCTTTAAATAAGCGCTGTAAGGTTCGTAATCGTTATTTACAGTTGAGATTTGACGTAGTGGGTTAATGTTAGTCAAGGATGCCTCTAAGAAGACGAAGAAGCCATTATCAACAGCTCACTGAGTTTGAACGAGGTCGTGTAGTAGGGCTACGAGAAGGTGGGTTTTCTTTCCGCGATATTGCAGAAAGACTTGGCAGGAATGTATCCACTGTGCATGAGTGTTGTCAGCAGTGTTCAAGGGAAGGTACTGCCTCAAGAAGACCGGGTTCCGGGCGGCCACGTGGCACTACTGAGAGGGAAGACCGCCGTGTTCGGCGTATGGCTGTGGCTAATCGTACTGCGTCTGCAGCTGAAATTCGAGCTGCAGTTGGCACCACAGTGACACAACGAACTGTTACAAATCGGTTACTTCAAGGACAGCTCCGAGCCAGACGCCCTGTAGCGTGCATTCCACTGACTCCAAACCACTGCCGTTTGCGACGCGAGTGGTGTCAAGCTAGAGCTCATTGGAGGACGGAGTGGAGATCTGTTGTGTTTTCTGATGAAAGCCGGTTCTGCCTTGGTCGCAGTGATAGCTGTGTGTTGGTTAGAAGGAGGCCAGGTGAACGCCTGCTAGCGACCTGTCTGCGGCCTAGACACACAGGGCCTACTCCTGGAGTTATGGTTTGGGGAGCAATTTCGTATGACAGCAGGAGCACTCTCGTGGTTATCCCACGCACCCTGACTGCAAATTTGTACGTCAGTCTAGTGATACAACCTGTTGTGCTGCCATTCATGAACAGCATTCAAGGGGGTGTTTTCCAACAGGATAACGCTCGCCCTCATACCGCTGTTGTAACCCAACATGCTCTACAGAGTGTCGACATGTTGCCTTGGCCTGCTAGATCACCAGATCTTTCTCCAATCGAGCACGTATGGGACATCATTGGACGACAACTCCAGCGTCATCCACAACCAGCATTAACCGTTCCTGCATTGACCGCCCAAGTGCAACAGGCAGGGAACTCCATCCCACAAACTGATATCCGACACCTGTACGACACAATGCATGCACGTTTGCATGCTTGCATTCAAAATTCTGGTGGTTACACCGGTTACTAATGTACCAACATTTCACATTTGAAATGGCTCTTCTCGCCAATGGCTCTACCTGTGATCTTGAAACTTTAATCAATTAAATATGTTACCTACACAAATGTATTGCTGAAATTTCATTACTGTACAATATTTTTTTCTTGGTGTTGGGATTTTTTTTTCCATCGGTGTATATATGTCATTAAATATCATGACAGTATTTATATCATAATAATAACAAAGCAATTGATTATAAAAATTATATTTTTTTATAAATTAGTCAAATATAACTTACTGATGAAAACTTATCCCATTCCCTTTCATATTACAGATTCATTTCGTTCATTCATTAGAACAATTAAAACCCACGCAATATTTCGGCATTTTCAAAATTCATCAATATGCTATTATATTACTATTGCTGAGTTTCAATACCAGGTAATGGCTGATGCCAAAAAATTTTTTTCGGCATCAAAAATCTATTATCGATAACATGAGAATGATAGATTTATATAATATACAATATCTGTGGTAACTACAATACACCTTAATCGTCATTTAAATGTACTATGCATTATAGCTATCACTCGACCATTTTAAGATTTCTTTTTAGATAAATTGTATTTATAATGCATATTTAATAGTGTATGATAAAAGTAATGGCAGGGTTTTACTCTGAATCGTATTGAAAGTTGTGGTTGGTTTGTTTTTGTGATTGTAAGGGTTAAAGGCGATAGACTACGCTAGGGTCTAGGCCTGGGAGAAAATCTCTCCATGAAGACTTTCTAATCATTGCTAGTTCGTACTTACGTGAATAATTTTGAAGAAAACCAATGAAAACTCCTTGCTACTATGCCGACGTACTTAACCTGGAATCAAACGTGGCACTTTTCTTCATCCAGCTTTGACAGCAAGATCTCTGGGTCACTGGTGCAACATAGTAAACGTGAGAGTATTTTTTCACTATTCTGAACTATTATTAATTAAAAAATATGTTTTAAAAAAAAATGTTTTAATTGTTTACTCTCTCATTGCTTGTTTGTTTCTTTCATTTTGGTTTCGTGTCGTTTTAACGTAAAGGCAACATTTTTTAAATAGCAACTAACTATCTAGGAATAATATTAAGGTAACTTTGAAGTTAAATTAAATTAAATTAAAAAATCAAAACAATAAAATTAGTTGTTTCAATAATTAACTAAAAGGCTTTACAGGTAAATTTAGTATGATGAAATTTTATTTGTATTGGTGTTTGTGGTTTCAGGGTATATATATATATTTATATAGAAAAGACTATATTTTATTCTTTTTATTTTCTAAAAATTTTTTGAGGTTAGGTGTGAAATATTAGAATTTAGCAAAATCTTGATACAATTTATAAATTTCACATATTCTTCTTAAAATTCTAACTTTTTAAAATTAAATTAAAAATATTAGAAATGTGTAAATTTATGCAAGAAAATATTATATAAAATATAATGTTTCAACATATCACAAAATTTTTCGTTAACTTGAGTAGTTTGAGATAATGCTTAAAAAAAAAAAAAAAACTTCTTTTTTAAAAATGTGAATAAAATTTGGGCAACTCTAGAACAATTATTTGATCGGCTTCTGTTTTTCAAACACACATATATATAATTATGCAAATTTAAAATATTTATTTTTTAATCATATAAAATAAAATCAATATATATTTGAAAACAGTTACGAAAGAAAAAATATTTTCTTGAAACTTTGTAAGCCGTACTTCTTAAATTCTGAACATATCTGCTTACTTTAAATACTAAAATTCTAATATTTTATTTTAGAATAACATAGAAATATATATAAAAATAAAGGCATATTTTTGTAAAATTCTTATGAATAATTTTAGAATGCTGAGTAAATTTTTGAAAGGAACTATTTAATTTTAAATATTATTTTCTTTTATGAAAGAAAAGAATTTTTTGCATTTAGTACTGTCTTATTACATGAAGTAAATACATGAAGTAAATTATAATCCATTATTTTATTTTAATATTATTATTTTTTTTAAGTAGAAATATTTTAAATAAGTAAATATATTGTTTTCCGATTTTTTTTTTTTTCATATTATTTAAAAATCATATATATATATATATATATATATATATATATATATATATATATATATATATATATATATATATATGCGTGTGTGTGTGTGTGTGTTTATTTTTATATGTTAATTATGAGTATAATTTTCGAAATTGAAACAATCTTTTTTACAATCAATAATTTTTCTAATTTCTAATTGATTCTTTTGAGCATATTAAATGAAACAAATTCAAAGTTAACCCATTCTAAATAATACAAACATAATTTTTCCTTCATTTCTAATTATTTAATATCAAAATTTATTTTTGGACACAATAATTTAATGCTATAAAAAGACTTCCATTTTTAAAATGTCAAGTTATAGATAATGAGAGACCAAATAACGATAAGAGAAAAATTTTACGGAATAATAATTTTTATCCTTTTGCTCTTTCGCTTATTTTATACATATGCAGATATGGAACACTGGAGTGGAACTCACGCCACTATTAATGAAACAAAATTTTCGCACTCTACTCGGGTCCGTTTAATAAAACATTTGGTCTGAAAACATCGTTCATAAAAATCGACAATCTTGAAAATTACTTAAACAAAAATCAACAAATTTAAACCCATCCTTCACGAAAGTTGCACATTTTTAAAAAGGTTCCAAAAAATGAGGAAAAGAAGGTTGTGTATTTTGCTGTTCAACTACAGAAATACATAATATTTCTACAGTGAAACACTAGAAAAACAGGAAATTTTCAACCTTTAGGTAAATAATCTTGTATTTTAGATACTAAAATAAATAAATAAATGAAAAAGTGACTTTCATCAATTAGAGGTGCAGTCAACAATTAACAATGAAAATATTATTATTATTATTATTATTATTATTTAATAAATTAAATGCGATTAAACTCAATTTTTTCCAGTAAGTCATGAAATTATATATTATTAACAATTTATAATAGTTCAGGAGAGAGAAAAGAAAAGGGAGGGGGGGGGGCATTTTCATTCTCACATTCATGGTGAAATGTCACTTTATTTATGAATAAAGGTGAGAAATCCCACTTTATTTCTAAATACAATTTTCTTCAGAGATAAAAATTGTAATTCACACACAATTTTTATCTCTGATGAGAACCCTGAAATTCTTCCGAAACTTTATCTCTTTTAAATTAAAAAAGGATTAAAAATGTATAAATTTATGCAATATATATATATATATAACATAATGTTTCACATAGCATAAAATTTTGATCAACTTGGATAGTTTGAAATAATGTTCAAGAAACAATTCTTCTCCGTTAAAAAAATTTTTGAATAAAATTTGAACATCTGTACAATAATTATTTGATTGGCTTATGTTTTTCAGACATACATAAATGTAATTATGTACTTTTGAAACATTTGTTTCTTAATTATAAAATATAAAATCAATACTTATCTAAAAACAGTTACGAAAGAAAAATATTTTCTTAAAACTCTGTAAATTGTACTTATTTAACTATTAACATATATGTTTAATTTAAAATAAATACTAAAATTTTAATATTTAATTTTAAAAAACACAGAAATATGTATGAAAAATAAAAACATTCCTTTGCAAAATTCGTATTAATAATTTTAGAATGTTAAGCAAGCTTTTCAAAAGAAGTAATTTATTTTAAATATTATTTCCTTTCATAACAGAAAGAAATTCTTTACATTTAGTATTGCCTTATTACACGAAGTAAATTATAATCTAGTAAAAAAAAATAGTAGGATTTCTTTTTTTAAATAAATAAATACATTGTTTTCATAAAAATATTTTTATTAAACAGCTTAATTTTTAGAAAAATGAAAAAATATTAGAAAATGTGCTTTTGTCTATATGCTTATTAATGATTATAATTTTCGAATTTGAAACTTAGTGTTTTTTACAATTAATATATATATATATTTTTAATTTGCCATTTATACTTTGCAACATATTAAATAAAACAAATTCAAAGTTATCCTATGCTAAATGATACAAACACCTTTTTCCTTAATTTCTAATTATTGAATCTTAAAATTTATTTTCAGATGCATACTTTAACGTTATAGGAGTATTTTCATTTTTAAAATGCCCAGATAATTAAAGACAAACATAAGAGAAAAAAATTACGGAATAATCATTTATATTCATTAGTTATTTCGTGATTATCTGTATATATATGTGTGTGGGTGTGTGTTATTTATTATAAAAATAATTATTAATTAATGCTTGAAAATATTAACTCTTTGAAATAAAGTTCAAAATGTTATGTATCAAAATTCGCAAAACTAAACTTTCAACTAATTTTTAATAAAAATTGTTGAATTAAAATTTAACAAACATTTGTTCGGATTATTTTGGAAGCTTGAATCATAATTGTAATTAAAAAAAGGGGAAATTTAAAACTATTCCATATAAAATAAAATATATTTTAAAAATAATTTTTTATTCTGGAATTTTTTTTTTTTCAAAAATTTCTTAATTAATATAAAAGGAACATTGGAGGTTTTTTACAAATTTCAGTATTTACTTTCTTTATACATAATACAAAATATAACTAAGTTGACAGACTTTTACGCTGATAACTCATTAAAACTTAAAGATTTACTGTGATTCTTAACTTCTATATGCTACTTTCTGATTTTAAAACACAATTTTTTAACTATTTCTTTTAATGTAATTTTTATTGAGATTTAGATAGCATTAAATACGCAGTCTAAATCTTATTAGCTACCTAGATATTATCCACGTTTCTTATATCGGACAGTATATTTATGTACATCTTTTTTTAATATAAACTTTCACTCGCTAATTCTGAAATGCAATTACACATTCATAATAGGATTAAAGATGAAACATTGTTTACCAATTCAAATATGGAAAATAAGTTATTGAATATGAATTACCTTCCTTAACACGCTTGTTATCTGCTTTTCCAGTCGCAAAGCACATGTTTTCGATTCAATCATGAGAAAGGGAAGAGCTCTAAGCGCTGTCAGGTACGTGTATTTTTACCTGTGAGTAAAGCTTACCCATAGTTCTTCGCGCATAAACGACTTTCGTTGGCTTTTCGAACTTTTGCCGCCGCCGTCGTTTGTTTTGCAAACATCGCTCTTAGTAAATATCAGAAGAGATGCTCGAAAGTGAGAAATTTCTTAACTGATTTAAAAGACAGTGAGCTTTGTAAAATAAAATAAAATAATAATAATAGTAGCATAAAATTTAACTTTTTACTTTTGGTAAATTATTACTTATAATTACATTAATATATTACTTTATATCGATACACACGAAGTTTCTGTTTAAAAAAATATTAAATTATCTTTAATATGTAATAATTTATCCGGTTTAAATTTTATTCTTGAATTCATCCTGAAATTTATAAACTATGTACAATTTTTTTTATTATTTTACATAAATACATTGTGAAAGAATAAATTTATTATAAAATTCTAAAAATTTATAGAATAAATTTATTATAATAAGAAAAAAAAATATCCCTATTTCAGGACAGATCGATAAAAAGTATAATGACTATATAGGAAGAATATTTTTATTGTATTAAATATAGATTTTACATTCAATTTTAATACATCAGATACATCTTATAAATAAATTTAATAAAATCTATATGGATGAAATTTTATAAATGTATTAGAATTTAAAATTTATCAAAGAAAACTTGACATTTTCTTATCACAAGAAATAACAATGCAATATATTTACAACCCGTTTAAAAAAAGCGAAAAAGGTTTTGAAAGTCTCTTATCAACTTAAGAAGTAAAATTTAATTTTGAAACTTCTATTTACATAAGTTTAATTTATCTCTAGCATTTTCTGTAAATTTTATTCTCTATAAAACTTATCAACTTACTATCCACAATTTTTCTTGTTTTTCATTTAAGTAAGGAAAGATTTTTAGAGGCTGAGAAATTTCACGTAGTTTAAATAAATTGTTTTTGCGTAGCACGGAAGTTTTTAATTTAAATTTGCTCTTTTAAAATGCAGTTGCAAACAGAATTGCTAGAAAACGCATATTTTTAAAACGATTTTTTTTCTCCCCCTTTCTCCATTTTATCCACCATGAAGCGCACCCAGAATCAATGTTTCAAGGAAATTTTAGTACACGATTACATGAGAAATTCAAAATTGTAAAGTCATTTTTATGATCTTAAAGCAATGGTTAAAAAATATAATAAAAGAATAAAATATGCATCAAAGCAATATATTAAAAAGAGATAGAGAGAAAGAAAAAGAAACATAATCAAATACGCTGCTTCTCGTTCTATTATTATTTATTTATTTATTTATTTACTTATATATTACCTATTTTTCGTTGGAGCAGGGCAATCTTTACAAAATCTTAAAATAGCTTCAAGTGAAATTAAATGTTTATCTACATATTTTTTATTAAAATCTGTTTCCATACGTCATATAATCATTTTATGCGCTCTAATATTTACTGTAAGAATTCTCCTGTATTGCTTGGTGGAATTTTATCTGCTGAATACTCAATTCTATTGAGAGAATGTTAATAAACTTCGACCACAGCTTTAGTTAAAAAATATTTTTGCGAAATACATGCTTGTAAAATTTTATGACTTCTATAATTTTCCAACATATCATTTATTTTTAATCGAGTAATTTATTCTCTCTCTCCCTTTCAACCCCCTTTTCCTCTCCCCTACCTCTTTTTTTTTTTTTTTTTTTCCTATTTATACTTTGCATTTCGCGATTTTATTATTTAGAATTATTTGGTTAGACATTATCAATGTTTGACAGATATATATATTTTTTTATTATTATTAACAACTAAATTCTTGCATATTCTTTTAAATTCATACGTTCGCTGCAATATATATATAAATTTAATTTTCATAATTTAACTGAGCTAAAATAAAATAAAACAACTAAAACATTTTTTTAAAGAGTGCTTTACTGAGAGAGAAACTTTCTCTCTATTTATTTTTTAAATCCATTTTTGTCCATAAAAAAAAATAAATCAATTAATTAATTAAAAAAGTAACGCAATTAAATACTTAGTAAAATATAATTCCTTATATTTCTTTATGTAATCAGACTCTAATATTGTAAAATCTTTTCTCTCCAGAAAAATTAAATGGAAATTATAGTTTGAGACTTTATTAATTTTACTACTAAAATTAATTTTATTAAATTTTAGTACATTTGTAATTGTGTTTGAAAAAAAAAAAGTTAATCTCATTAGACTAATGCCATCATTTTTTCTTATTATATCATTGAACTGAGTCCACGAGCTTAAATATTGTCCATTTATAAATCTTATTTTATTTTTTATCTCATTTTGCACGCGCACTTTTTACTTTCTAATTCAAAATTATTATTTTTTTAAATTTTCGATACCGTTCTTTTCGAAACTGATTATTATTAATTTTCTTTTCTTTTTCTTAAAAAAAGAGAAAAAAAAAAAAAAAGATTGTGATGAAATTCTGGCAAAAACAGAATTTAGTTTAGTACGGAGGACTATTAGTTTTTTTAGACTAATAATCCTCAGTTCTAATAAAAATCTAAAAATTACCAGTGTCTTAAAATCTTCATATAACGATATTTTAATTAAGTTTTACATTTGTACTAAAAAAAAGTTCGTGTTTGGGGTAAGACCGATTATCTATTCAAGAAACCTAAGCTTGATAGGATGTCCTCTGTGGGGGGTCTTAGTAAGCGGGCTAGCCCATATTTACAGATATTTCGGGGGAAAACAAACCCTCTAAGCACTAGAAAAAAGAAATTTTAAAATATCATTTAAAAAATATATAATAATAACGATGATGATAATGTACTTTTGTAATAATTTATTACTTTCGTTTTCCTGAGAGTAGACTTATTTATTATGCTGAAGAACTGTTAGCCACCAAAACATATTGCATGTTCTTAAATTTTTATGATGATTTTACAATGTTCATTTTTTTATATTGTGTATTAATCTAGTATTTAAAATGTAATTGTAATTTACATTACAATATTTTAAAAACTAGCAATTCTTTCTTATTTAAATAAAGATAAAAATTAAATATTTTTTATGTTTCTTTGGAAATTTGAATGAGTAAAGATTTTATAAAAAATTAAACGACGGAAAAGATTTTTGTTTAAAAATAAATAAATAAATAAATAATTCAAAGTCCATTTTTGTTTTCTAATTAATAGATATAAAATTCTGCAGAAAAATTAATTTTATTTAATAAGACAGGAATCTTTTTTTTTTTTTTTTTTAAATATATATATATAAAGGCATGCAGTTACTGCATTGCGTTCCTTAGCAACGGATTCTATATTTTTGTTAAAAATTTTTGGTTGATGAGTAGATTAAAGGGGCACTTTCTGCTTGGCGAACTTCCGTAGCGATAAACTGCATTTCCTTGTACACATAACTTAAGAATTCTATTATGACGCAGTATGGAGAGATTTGATTGGTTCATTTGTTTTTTATTGATTTGAGTGTATTTTACATTGCAGTAGAGCTACATTCTGGGGGAATTAGGCTATATATAATTGGTTCATTTGTTTTGAGTATATTTTACGTTGCACTAGAGCTACATTACAGGATATTAGGCGATATTTGATTCGTTCAGTTGTTTTGAGTGTATTTTACGTTGCACTAGAGCTACATTAAGGGAAATTATGCGATATTTGATTGGTTCATTTGTTTTGAGCCTATTTTACGTTGCACTAGAGCTACATTACGGGAAATTAGGCGATATATGATTCGTTCACTTGTTTTGAGTGTATTTTACGTTGCACTAGAGCTACATTAAGGGAAATTACGCGATATTTGATTGGTTCATTTGTTTTGAGCGTATTTTACGTTGCACTAGAGCTACATTATGGGAAATTAGGCGATATTTGATTGGTTCATTTGTTTTGAGCGTATTTAACGTTGCACTAGAGCTACATCATGGGAAATTAGGCGATATTTGATTGGATCATTTGTTTTGAGCGCATTTTACGTTGCACTAGATTATGGGAAATTAGGCGATATTTGATTGGATCATTTGTTTTGAGCGCGTTTTACGTTGCACTAGAGCTAGATTATGGGAAATTTTGGTCTTAACATGCGCGACATTGATTGCCGCGGAGCCGAGTTACGTGCGTTTTCAGATTCATGCACAGCGGGGTAGGGGTGTCCAGTGATGTTTTTTTGGTTTTAACATGCGCGACAGTGACTGTCGCGGAGCCGAGTTACGTGCGTTTTCAGATTCATGCACAGCGGGGTAGGGGTGTCCAGTGATGTTTTTTTGGTTTTAACATGCGCGACAGTGACTGCCGCGGAGCTGAGTTACGTGCGTTTTCAGATTCATGCACAGCGAGGTAGGGGTGTCCAGTGATGTTTTTTTGGTTTTAACATGCGCGATAGTGTCTGCCGCGGAGCCGAGTTACGTGCGTTTTCAGATTCATGCACAGCGAGGTAGGGGTGTCCAGTGATGTTTTTTTGGTTTTAACATGCGCGACAGTGACTGCCGCGGAGCCGAGTTACGTGCGTTTTCAGATTCATGCACAGCGAGGTAGGGGTGTCCAGTGATGTTTTTTTGGTTTTAACATGCGCGACAGTGACTGCCGCGGAGCCGAGTTACGTGCGTTTTCAGATTCATAGTTTTATACAGCCATGTTTCTTTGTTGGTTCATATACCTTAGAGGTATGTCCCAATTCATCCTTCGTCGTTACAGTGGCCAGATCCGCGAACTTTTAAAACAGAGAAGCTTTAAATTGCTACAATTAACTAATTATGCATGTATATTTTTTTTTTTCAAATTAAATTAATAAGCACTAAAAATAAAATTGAAATATTAAATAGTTTACTTTCTATAATTTTTTAAAAAATTATAATAATGCGAATAAATTAAACGTTGTCTGTAGAAAATGGGGATATTTGGTTGCCGTACTCATTGCCCACAACGTAGCACTAGTTCGACGTAAAACTCACTCACACAATCACTTGTTGGTCAAGTTTATGAAAACTAGGGAATTTTTCCCTCCGCTGAAATGTAAGTGTTAATGAAAAATTCGAAACGATATGTGTCTGGAGAAATGAAAGCGTATCATTTGATAACTTGAAAATATGTTTTTTATTTTATTTGTATATTCTCATAATTTTTATACCGATGTGTTTCGATTCACTTGAATGCGGTTTTAGAATCCTCGAATGTTACGAATTAACTGAGCGCGAAGTGAAATATTTGATATGTGATTTACGTATCCGCGTTTGTAATGACCGATAGATGGCGCTTCCTCAACTGCAGTTGTTAGTAAATATAATAGCCACCACGTGTATTTATATTGTTCTTTCTTGTTGTTCTATCATTGTTTCAGCGTGAAAGCTATCAGTGGTATGATAATTTCACCTTAGCCCGCGGCCGAGCGGTTCTGCGCTCAAAGCTGGTAGATGGGAGGTGCCGGGTTCGATCCCTGGTCGCGCTCATCGACCTAGCCGTTCGGAGTTTTCCGTGGTTTCCTCCGAAACTTGCGTAAATACGGGCTGGGACCCCTTAGAAAGACCCCCCACGGAGGGCATTCCCCCTCTAGGCCTAGGACACATCAGGAGTCAATCGGCCTTAAATCCAACCAACCAACCAATCACCTTAGCCCACCAGAGGGCGAGCATTTCATTACAATCGCGGATTATGGAGTCAACAGAAATTTCAAAATGGGAAAAAAAGAAAAAAAATTCATGTTGTAAGTTTTCATGCTTTTTTAATTACTTTTAAAGTTATATTTTTATTCTGAATTTTCATTTATTTAATTACATTTATTGTGTTGTTGAAATCAATTTGCTCTTAAAACTTCGATGAGAAAACGTATATTTTGTTAAGTATTTGCTTATTTATTAAAATATTGTAGTTAAAAAGTTAATTAATCATCGCCATTTTATGAAATTTCTTCGATAATTTTATTTAATTACGTTAAATGGTCGTCTGCATTAATATTTATTTCATTTCGAACGTAAACAAACGTTTTGTAAGTTAAAAAGTTAATTAACCATCGCCATTTTATGAAATTTCTTCGATAATTTTATTTATTTTCGTTAAATAGTCGTCTGCATTAATATTTCTTTCATTTCGAACGTAAACAAACGTTTTTTCAGGTTGCCATAAGATAAATTGATTTCCTTGGTTCGTTGGCGCACGGATAATATCGCCAAAATGTAAACAAACGCCAGTGCCCCTCTATTCGTAACATCTGCCAAATTTTTAATTACAGTTAATATAAGACCCCTGGCAGGTTTTAAGTTTTTGATGTTATTTTGGCGATGAATTAAATTATCTATCACAATTCCGTGTGTCAAGATTTTGGCGAGAAACGTCCGAGCTACTTAGGTGCCAAATTTCAAATTTCGCTAAGAGATTCAATCTGTTCCACAGATTTAGCACATTTTTTTCTCAATTTTACCTTAAATATTTTTTAACTTAATGCGAGAGGGAAAAAAGGGAAAATATTTTAATTGGTCTGAATAAATAAAATGTCTCCAGGTAAAATGTTATCCGTATTCTGTTCTGTTTATTATTAGAAAGAAAATGGCTAAAGTAGTTTTTCCTATTTCCATTAGGTGTTAGTCATTGGCCTCTCTGTAAATTAAATTAAATTAAATAACCCAGTGCCATTATATTTCATTCTCCAAGCGCATTTTTTATTTCCTAAATTAAATATCCTCTAAATCAAAAAGGGAAAAAAAATCTATATAAAATACAATAAATGACGACAATGCAATATTTCTGTCTGAAACAAATAGTCCTTTCGTACCAAATAAATAAATAAATAGAAACTGGTTTGTAAATTTTAAAATACTAACATATTCACATAGGTTTTACATCTCGTAATGTCGGAATTTTTAAAAATATTTTAATCTTTCTCTTTAAATTAATACTGTCTGAAATAAAAAGTCGTAAGAAAATTTTTAACCGACTTCAAAAAAGAAGGAAGGTTCTCAATTCAAACCGTATGTTTTTTTTATGTTTGTTAGCTCATAACTTCTGAACGGATGCTCCGATTTTGGTACTTTTTGTTTTGTTGAAAAGGTCTTGGTCTGAAATAGGTCCCATTGTAATATCTTTACGATCTAAAGAAAATACAGGGTGCTCAAAAAAATCAGTCCCAACTCTTTTAACTGCTAAACGGCTGCAGCTATAGTGATAAAAATGGTATGTAAGTATAGCAAAGTGGCCATAAAGTACAAGGTTAAACCTCTTGCAGCGCCACCTGGTGAAAAATAGCGGAGTTAGCGTTCCTATCTTGAAAACGGTTCTAGAGAAAAAAGTGAATTACAAATTTAGTACAAAATAGCAATTTAGTACAAAAAGATAGTTTAGACATTCATGCTAGCGTTCCTATCTAGGAAACAATTCAAGACAGGGGGAAAAAGTGAATTATAAAATTGCAGAGCATCATCGATTTAGTAGGAAAAGATAGTTCAGACATTGATGCTAAAAATACAATGCTAAAAACGTGCATTTGATTGTTCGCAATTTCTTACACTATGCACATTTGAGCTACATTTCACACGTTGTAGCGTAGCTGGTGAGACATACGCTATATAGTTCAAAATACGGTGATAATTTTTGTTTTGTTGTAAAGATCTTGGTCTGAAGTAGGTCCCATTGTAATATCTTTACAATCCAAAGAAAATAAAACGCCATCTGGTAAAAAACAGCGGAATTAGCGCTGTTATCTCAAAAACGGTTCAAGATGGGTGAAAAGTTCATTACGAAGTTGTAGAGCATCATCAATTTACTACAAAAAGACAGTATTTAGACATTATTGCTAAAAATAGAAGCTTAAAACGTGCAGTTGTTTGTTCGCAATTTCCTACACTCACTTGAACTACGTTGCACACTTTGCAGCGTAGCGGATGACACGTATACTCTGTGGTTCAACGTACTGTTATTGTAAGCGGTCATATCGATTACGCAAAGTCGTTTTCAACCAACTTCAGAAAGGAGGGTGTTTTTAATTCGAGCTATGTGTTGTTGGTGTTTGTAAGCTTATAACTTCGTAAGAGATGCTGTAATTAACCGACTTCAAAAAGGAGGAGGTTCTCAATTCAAAGCGTACTTTTTTGTTTTTGTTTGTTAGCTTATAAGTTCTGAACGGATGATCCGATTTTGATACATTTTGTTTTCCTGTAAAGGTCTAATACGTCCCATTGTAATATCTTTACGATCAAAAGGAAATACAGGGTGCCCAAAAAAGTCAGTCCCGACTCTTTTAACTGCTGAACAGCTGCTGCCTAGTCATAAAAGTGGTATGTAGGTAAAGTGGAGATGTGCTACGTGATTCAACCACCTACAGCGCCACCTGGTGGGAAACAGTCGAGTTAGCGTTAATATCTCGGAAACGGTTCAAGGCAGTGGGAAAAAAGTGAATTTAAAAATTGCAGAGCATCATCGATTTAGTACGAAAAGATAGTTTAGACATTAATGCTGAAAACAGAACGCTTAAAACGTGCATTTGTTTGTTCACAATTTCCTATTTTGTGCACACTTGAACGACATTGCATATGTCGGGTGACATTTATGCTATGTAAAATTCAATGTATGGTTATTATAAGCGGTCACATCGATTAACGCATAGACGTTTTAAACCGACTTCATAACGGAAGAGGTTCTCAATACAAACCATGTTTCTCATTGTTGTTGTTCTTGAAATTTGTTAGCTTTTAACTCCGTAAGAGATGATTTAATTTTAATACTTTTTTTGTTGTCGCAATGATCTTGGCCTGAAATAGGTTTCATTATGATTTCATTAAGATATAAAAAAAATTACAGGATACTCACAAAAGTCTGTTCTCACTCTAACTGCTGAACGCATGCAGCTACACTGGTAAAAACAGTATGTAAGTATCGATGTTGAAACTTCAGTCCGTCAGCTGCAATGCATATTTTGCTCTTTGTTTGAACTTTACGCTGCGCAATTTCCAGGGCAGCGGGTGACACGTATTCACTGTAAAGTTTTATATATATTCCGAACAGAATTTTTGGTTACGAATACAGCGTATCCGTTCCTTACATTTCTAAAGACTTTTTAACTAAACGTATGTTCATTCAATAGATAGTTTTTTGCTCATATCTGATAAAGGCAAGAAAAGTGACACAACTTAAAAATGCAGCATTTGAGAAAAATCAACTTAAATATAACTTGACTAGAATAAAACTGGCACAACTGTCTCTCGAGTGGATAACTTTCTATATGGAGATGTAACTTTTTTGTTCACATTGGGTGCATTTCATGTATTTTTCAGTGACATAAACCATTTTTTGAGTTATGTCACTTTTCTTGGAAGTTGTGATTTGTGAAGCTGCCGTCGAACGTCTTTTGATGTTCTGCTATATGAATAAGTTTTCACTGAAAAGAGAAAAATAAAATCTTTTTGTAAAAAAAATAGAACCGACTCCAAAAAGCAACTACTGTACAAACAAGAAGAAAAAATAAAGGTATGAAATGAAACTGTATATTGCGCCTAAAAGTATAAAATAATTTCCTTCGCCAAACAACCTATAACACTACAATTAATCATAACTTTTGAAATCGGCGCAAAATTAAATAAAAATTTATAACTTTATTCAATACAAAAATCAAATCCTATTCAATATACACATCTCACATTGTCATCTGCAAAACGCAGCCGAAAACTACTTTGATTCAAGAAAACAAATAAGATTTCATAAGCAGCAAAAGTTGGCGAAGATGCTGGTATCTGACGTCCTTGGTGAAAGAAAAATCGCAAAATCATCTGGCAAACATATTTAATTTCTTCGGGATATCATGATTGTTTTGATAAGGTATATTAAGAGAGTAATCAAGATTATGAAACAATACATCGTACAATATATATTATGAAAAGATACACCTTGCGTGTATATCTTTGCATTACGTTTTGATCGCCAAATCCAAAAGCCACCAAGGATGATAGTTATCAAAGTTATACCAAATTTGCAAAGGAAACTCTAACTTTGTAGAAACATAAATACCGCATTGCAAAGAATGTTCATTGTTCTATGTAGATGCTACTAATGGACCAATTATATATAGTGATAAAATAATAAAGGAAACATGAAAATGGATCATTCGAAACAACAGCATTTCTTGCTACCGATCTAAAAACTAATTAAATTTTATTTAATTTTGCGCCGACTTCAAAAGTTATGATTAATTGTAGTGTTATAGGTTGTTTGGCGAAGGAAATTATTTTATACTTTTAGGCGCAATATACAGTTTCATTTCATACCTTTATTTTTTCTTCTTGTTTGTACAGTAGTTGCTTTTTGGAGTCGGTTCTATTTTTTTTACAAAAAGATTTTATAAAATATGATAATCTCATCAGAAATTAGCCCGCTTGAATGAGAAAACAGCATTAAAATATATTATTTATATTAAACTAAATGGCATTCATAAAGAAGTTTTTTAACATAAAAGACATCGCAGATGAGATGTAAATTACAATTTGCGTATCAGATCAAAATGTTTGTAGGTTTAGAAAAGAAAAATTTGTAGAGTATTGATAAATTGCTTTTAAATTAAAAATTACCATCGTAATTAAATAATTTTGTAAATATTCATATGTTTTTTATGTCAACTGAATTATTGTACAAATACGAAAGCAGGTTCTATTATCTTTCGAAATATTTTACATAACACTAAAGAACACACATCAAAGTTAAAAACATCGATTTTTACATAGTTTTACTTTCAGTAATAAGAGAAATAAAAGTAGTAATATAATAATAATTTTATAGTATTTAAATGTATAATAATAATAATAATAATAATAATAATAATAATAATAGTATTTAGTTATATTTACATTTACAACGACAAAAACAATAATAATAATAATTTAATATATCATATTTTAATATGTAATATTTTAATGTATAATAATATTTTAATAAATGATATTTATTATTATTATTATAAAATAAATTAAGTTTAATAAAAATTTCACCAATTTATTTCATGGTTTAAAGACAAACTGCTGCAGGAATATTTTCCTAGCAGGTGAATGTATTTTCAAGGAAATTGCAGCACACGCATTCTTGATTAATAATTAAGAGCAACAATGTTAATTGAAAGCAAAGTAGATTTTAATATCTATGATAATGAAACTTTAACACCCGTTTTCACTTGATCAGAATTAAACTCTTAATGCATGAATCACCCTAATTTGAGAAAGAATTTGTTTAATTTTAGAAAAATACTGGTTCATTGTAAATGGATTTACAAACAATAAAAATCAGCTATAAATATTTTATTTATATAATGATATATTAGATACAGAATATGACAGACAAATATACAAATAATATGTTAATAATAATAATAAAAACAATAATTATTTTAAAGTAGGAAAAAATGCGTTTAGAAAATACATTCCCATTTACGTTCATATTTTATTTTTATAAATAAAGTACTATTAGCAGAAAGAGAACTTTAAATAAACACTATTTAAATTTCATCATGATTAACAATATTAACAAATTTAAAATTGTCATTACATAGTAAGTGAGTTTAATTCAGAAAAATATATTCATATATTAAAAATGTTATATAATGAGTGGGGGGTATTCAGTTAAAAATATATTTTGAATAATAAAAATGCTCAATTATTACTCATCATTTATTCAGACGTTATGCATTTTGTAGCAATTAAAAATATTATAATCAGAAGAAATAGCACATATTATTACTATTTCTTTAAACCACCCATAACAGTATACATGCAGATTCATGGTCCTATACGAGCATAATCGTTACACCAAATCTACTTTAACATAGTACAATACTATGCACAGATAAGTAACAAATGTGATACTTTTTTTCCACAATTTCAAAAGGAAAATAAATAAATAAATAGGGTAAGCGCTCCAGTGGTTGACACTTTTTAGAGCAATCTTTGATATTTTTAATGTTCTAGCCATCAGAAAATATTTTTAGAAATCTTAAGTTAATACATATGGCATAAAAGACATTCAGAATCACATATATGTTAAAATATATGCATTTGATAACAATTATTATTATTTTATGAATTTTTTTTTTTTTTTTTTTTTTTTTTTTTGACACCCACTCAATGTTCTAGTACTTGACACTGCCAGTTTTTCATTTTATCAGTAATTAACACCCTATGTTCCAGTATTTGACACTGCTAGTTATTCATTTTACCCGTTATTAGCACCCCATGCTCCAGTGTTTGACATAAAATGTTAAAAAAATTTTATGTAAAATATATTATTTTATTATTTTTCTTATCTATTAATTATTTCGGGATAGATGTCAATTACTGAAGCATGCCAGTCACTGGAGCACCTACCCTAAATAAATAAATAAATAAAATTAATTAATTAATTATTATATATTTTAATCGCAGTGAACATCTAAAAATTAACAATATTTAAATTTTTGTTCGTCTGGCTCTAGTATCTCTAAAAAACGAATTTCGGAAATAAATAAATTAAAAAAAAAAAATTGCAATGTATAAAATGTAAATATAAATTTTGAAGAAAAACATATCCCGGAAAATGCTATTTTAAACATGCAAAACATGCAAAAAAATATTTATGGGAAAAAAAAAATGTTGAATTTAAAAGTTATTATAAGAGATTGATGTAACAGATAAATTATACAGTTATTTCAAGACTTTTACAATAATAATTGAAACAACTTTAAAACCATGAACCTCTGTAGTAAAGTTTAAAAATTCATTTGTATCTAATAAGAGTTATCGTCTCTGTAAAACAACTTTTACTGCAGAGAAAGCCTTCACGCAGGGAAATAACAGTGGGCAAAAAATGAATGACTTATTTTTCGACCGGAGCAGTACTTATTGGTTAGAGGAAAAAAGAGGTGTACTTATTCCTCCAGTTTGTGAGTAAACTAAATAAATAATGCATTTTATTTATTTTATTATCAGACTTAGCTTCAGTAAAAAACATTTTTAACATTCTGTACAGAATAGTAGCTCGTCTTTAAATGGTTCAAAAAGTTTTATTATTATTATTTATACTTTTTAGATTATTATGGAAAAGAAAATAATCGGGTGTGTCACTCACACGACTTTCTCTTACCCTGAAATTTAATACTATAATACAGGTTGCAGATTAAAAAGTAAGATAACGAGTGCTGTTATGTAAACCTGTTTTAAACAATTCATATTAGGCTTCTGAAGAGTTTTATATGATAATTAGTTCTGTGTGAGGGGGGGGGCTACCGCCCCCCTCAACCCCCCGTTTCATTAATGCACCTACATTTATATAGAATTTAATTCGGTTATTAAAAAATAATTCTGTTTTTAAAAAATAATTTATTAAAATCATTATTTAAAAAAATTATCTTTTATGATAATGCAGACGATTTCCATATTAGAGAAGTAGTATAACACCAAATATCCAAAGAAGTCCATTTTTTTTTCTCAATATTTAAAAATAATAATAATAATAATACGATTGAGAGGGAGATGAGGCTCCTACATACACTTTTTTTTTCCCAGTTGTCTATCTCTATTACAAAAAATATATACTCGTTTCATTTGGTTTAGTGCAATCTATAGACGTTAAACTCTACTTACCTGCAATTTCCCCATAGTCGTAATGTATTAGAATTTTCTTGATTGTCCCTGTACATGAACCATTTGCTTGATCTTAACGAAAAGCTTACTGTAACATCCCTATATGATACACATTTAGAATACCAAGTTTGAACTTTCTGCCATAATTTGTTTTTGAGATATGCTGATAACAGATAGACACACACACAGACATACATACAGACCATTTGCCAAAAACATGATTCTCGTATTCAGGGGACCTCAAAACGTGTAAATATAACAAAATCTCGCGTTCGAAAATTTGAACCCAAACACAATTTGGACCCAAAAACAATACTTTCTCTACCTTATGGGTAAGAGAAAGTAAAAAAAAAAAAAAAAAGAAAGAAAAAAGCATAAAGAATAAATTATAGAAGCATGAAAATTTTTAGAATAGCTGTGAATTTTTAATTTATTAATCTTATTACTATTTCAATGCATGCAATACTTCAAGAAAATTATATAGATGCAATATTTATTTTCCATCCTTTAAGATATGTTTGGAGTACATTTGTAACTATTTCCAATAAATTTTAAGCGTCTATGACTTCAGTTCGTCTGTCTGTCTATCCATGTTTTAATTTCATAACTCAGTGCGTACTTTAGAATTTCAGAAAAAGTTATAAATATTTTTTGATAGCATTAATTCACTAGAAAGTGATGAAAACTCATAACACGACTTAAATTGTACCGCTACCAATTTCTTATAACGAATCCGGGGATTCGTGAATGAATTATTAATGTTAAATACATTATTTTCTATTTGGGGGGGGAGGGAGCTTCCTCTATTGAATTTGAAAAATGTATGTTGATTTCGGATGTTCAAAGATTACAAAAATGTTATAATGTGCTTACCTTTATCTAAATAAAAGTCATTGTGAGCAGTAGTGGCACCAGAAATTCCCCAACGGGGGGGACTCCACCTCCCCGACAGGGGGGGGGGACTTCATGAAGAAAGTTTATTATATGAGTATTTATCAAAAACTGCAATACTGTTGATAGTATTACTGTTAATATTTGTACCATTCCGTTTGTTAATACTCCTCGTGGTCTTGGAGATCATCGTGTCACAGACAGACATTTTCTAAAAATATCGTGATCAAAACGTGTTCTGGACCTCTCAAAACGTGTATATTCATGGGAAACTGGAAGCTGAAATATTTTACGAATCCAATACTTTCTTCTACTGAATGTAGAATGGGAAAACTGGAATGCTCCAAATTTGTAAAAGGAAAGAAAAATGCTGCTAAAAGTAGAAAAACTGAAAATTTTGTATTTGTTCCACCGAGAGATTTTAGAAGTATGCCCCGATGGGGGGGTCACACACACCCCGAAGGGGGGGGCTGTGTCCCCCCCCTTCTGATTGTGAGTATGCATGCGAGTATGTATGCCTTCCATCTCCTCTCAAATCACTGGACCGATTTAAACCAAACATGATTTCTGAGTTACCAGAAAATATCAGTATTTAAAAAAAATAAAATAAAAAAATAAAAAATGTATGTTGATAGAAATTTTTGTACCAGAACAATACAGTAAATATTCGTACATAACAGATTTTTTCCGTAAGGCACACATTTTGTTTCTTAGCACTTCCCAATCCTGCTTTGATATTAAGTTTTCTGTATGCAAGGCAGAAAAAATATGTGCCCAACAAATGAAATCTCTAACCATTGATATAGATTTTATCCGATTACAGAAAAAAAAAAGTGGCTTCTGATAGATTAAGGAGTAATTTTATAGTAATTTTTTCTAATTTAAATAAATAGAAATTTTTGGTAAGAAAACTACACATTTTTTATGCATAAAAATTTCCTTTGTTACATTTTTTAAATGTATATTGATTTCGTGTATAGAGCGTAGTATTAAAATGTTGTAAAGTGCTTGTGATATTTCAAAATTATTATTATTATTGCGACTTTATTATCTCTCATTATTTAGTCGAATATTGACATTTGCGAGATCATTTTTCATAAGAAACATTTAAATTCTTGCATATTTTAAAAAATTCAAATGAACTCCAACGTTATCCAAAGTCAAAAATGGTTAATCTAAATTTATCCGTTTATATAATATAGTCAAGATAAACTGAAAAATATAAATTTTGAAATGATATCTTATTGAGAAGAAAAACTTCTTCTGTAACCTTTTCTTCAGTTCACCTATGTGTTCATCAAAAAACGCTTCTTTCACATTATCAGCTCAGTTTTAAAATTTTCATAAAACGGCATTTTATTTGAATTTTACAATTATACACTCTAGGAAGAACAATCAATCAAAGCCGTGAGAACCGTAACAGTAAAACCTTAAACTGTAATACCTTCTTAAAGAAGGGGTGTCTTTCTAAGGCAAGCTATCATATTCACAGGAGTTTCGGGAGAAAAAAAAGAAATAATCGGGTGTGTCACTCACACGACTTTCTCTTACCCTGAAATTTAATACTATAAATACAGGTTGAAGATTAAGAGGTAAGATAACGTGTACTGTTATGTAAACCTATGTTAAACAATTCAAATTAGGCTTCGGAAGAGTTTTATATGATAATTAGTTCTGTGTGTGGGGGGCTACCGTCCCCCTCAACCCCCCGTTTCATTAATGCACCTACATTTATATAGAATTTAATTCGGTTATTAAAAAAGAATTCTGTTTTTAAAAAATAATTTATTAAAATTATTTAAACAAATTATCTTTTATGATAATGCAGTCGATTCCCATATTAGAGAAGTAATATAACGCTAAATATCCAAAAAAAAGGGGGGAATTTATTCTCAATATTACATTTAAAAAAAAAAAAATCGATAACTTTATTTTAAATTATTACAGATCAATGGTTCAACCATTCGTTTTAAAGGTATTGGCAAGCTCTTTTGAAAGATACCCATCATGAAAATTTACTCCCCTCGAAAGGGGAGAGGAGAGGCTCTTACATACACAATTTTGTTTTCCCAGTTGACTATCTCTATTACAAAAAATATATATTCATTTTATTTGGTTTAGTGCAGTCTATAGATGTTAAACTCTACTTGCCTGCAATTTTCCCCATAGACGTAATGTATTTGAATACTTTTGAGTGTCCCTCTACACGAACCATTTGCTTCATCTCAACGAAAAGCTTGCTGTAGCATCCCTATATGACACACATTTAGAATACCGAGTTTGGAATTTCTGCTACTATTTGTTATTGAGATATGCTAATAATACACAGACACACAGACCATTCGCTAAAAACATGATTTTCGTATTCAGGGGACCTCAGAACATGTAAATATAACAAAAACTCACGTTCGAAAATTTGACCCTAAAACAATACTTTCTCGACCCTATGGGTAAGAGAAAGTAAAAAACACTTGTGAACACACAATAAAGAAACTTTAAAGTAGGGTAAAGTGTGATATTATTACTTACAAACTTCGAATAAACACCATAAAATGCAATGAACTCGCAACTTTTGTTTCGGGTCGAAAAAACACACGACCCTTCATCAGGCGAATAAAGTAAGCACGAGTGCTGCAGTCAAAGCGGAGTAAGCGTAACCTCACCTTATAACTTAACTTATCAAAGTTAGTTTTGAACCTAACAGACATCATACATATTTGTTTGAACCTCTCTTTGTTATTGTTGCGTACTCGGAATTCGTGAATTGTCTGTGAATGAAAGATCAATCTTGCAGAGGCTTAAAAGTTTATTTACAGAAGATTGCAGGTCAATCAAACAAGTATCAACTTCAGTTTCCCCAGAAAACACAGCTTAAATAACAGCTGTGACATATAGCCACCTATTAACCCCGAAATTTCAGGTAACTTCTGAAATAATCGAGTTGGAGCTTGATATTCGAAATATCGAAAATAAGGACTTTTTTGCCAAGGTCGCCAAAAAAGTCACCAAGGAGCGATAAAGTCGCCAAATTTGTCGCAAAGGTCATTTCCGTCCCTGGCGAACCTTTTAACGGATTTTTAAAGGAAAAAGCTATTTTAACGTTAAAATAAGCTAGAAATGCAGAAAATTAACATATTATAACTTGACTAAAACCTCTTTAAATGAAATTATATAAAAATAACTACTATTATTTACAAATTCGCATTGAAAAATTGTATATATTTCCTTCTCCGAGAGATTGCCCCAAAATTCAAAGCTCTGTAGTTGCTATATTTGTGAAGTAAATTTCATAGTTTTTTGGCAAGGAACTTAAGTTTTGTATGTAAATTTGGAATACAACTTCAGATTTGATCAATTTTTTAAGTCTTTTGGTTTTTCATCCGTAGTTACACTTACCCCAGGAATTTTATATGCCGGAGAAGTGTAACCAGGATAATTATACTTGTCCCAAGCAACTCAACTGTATAACTTAAATATATTTTTGCTTTGATCTTCAATGCTATCTATTAATTTTCAATGAAACCTAACATCCTGAACTTTTTAAAGGTTGTGTTGGACTGTTAAAATATTTATGATATGAAGTGCTCGTTGGAGACGTACGAAAAAAGTTCACAATTGTGTAACGAGTTGAGATATTTAAAAAAATTACACCACTTCACCCGATCATTAAACAGCAGAAATAATGAAGCACTTTTGTAATATTTTATTGATTTCGTTTTCATAATAGCGCCTTTTTCTCCCGCAAATTTTCGGGTACGTGTCCTTATTACCCGCGACAATGTCTTAGCCGTGGACTTTAATTTGGGTGCTTATCCAAGGTTTATACTCAAATGTAGGAAAAAAATTTCCTGAGTTTTCCAAACAATTTTCAAGAAAATATTTGCGACATATTAATTAAGAAAAATATTGCGAAAATAAAAGAAACTGTTTTTATTGATTTTCTTTTGTTTTCTGGGCACAAATCCCCTAAAATTTCCTCCTTACCACAAATGTTCATGTTTTAGAACTTTCTACCTCTGTAGCCCCTCAGGTCAGAAGACATTTAACGGTTAAAATAATCATCGTTCCTCTTCAAATCAAACTGATGGGTATAAATTTACCAAACAATGATAAAAATTAGGGAGGGGGTGTATTTAGAAAACGGTGGGTGATTGGGCAAAATGGTGGTCATATTCGGATTCAGGAGGTCATTTTACATAAGAATCTGCAAGAATGGTATCAGATCTCGAATTTTTTATTTATTTTTTTTTTTTTGCAGAGCAGTGTAATCAATGCGTACCGCATGATTTTGCGTTCTTGTTTTTTGTTGTTGTTATTATGAATATAATTTTCGTAAATAGCTCCTAAATGAAAATTTGCAGAAAAACTAAAAAAGGGGGTGCACAACTAAATGTAATAACATACCTATATACCAATTTTCAATGTTCGACGTTTAAACGTTTTTGAGTTATGTGATGAAATACACACACATACAGACATCAAGAAAAATCGTAGCTATCTCTAAAACGTGTGCTCGTATTAAGACAAAAGTTAGAGATGTACAACTAGACGTCATGACTGTCATAAATATTAATTAAAAACATTTTACGATCATTTGTTTTTGAGCTATGCGAGATGCAAAATCTATTTCGCTCCCCCAAACCAGAATTACAATACTTCCTTATACTACTTTGTATAAGGAATTAAAAAGACATATTTTTTTTTTCTCTTACCCATACATAAAGTAGAGAAAAGTATTGTTTTGGGGTTAAATTTTCTAAATTTAGAATTTGTTATATTTACATGTTTTGAGGTCCCCTGAATTCGAAAATCGTTTTTTTACCATTTGGTCTGGGTGTAACTGTTATCAGTCAGCATATCTCAAGAACAAATAGTATCAGTAAGTTCAAACTCGATATTATAAATCTGTATGATATAGTGATGCTACACTAAACTTTTCGTTAAAATCAAGTAAATGATTCGTCTACAGGCACACCCAAGAAAATTAATTACGTCTATGGGGGAAATTTCTGGAAAGTACAGTGTGACATCTATAGGCTGCCCTAAACAAAATGACATGAATATATTTTTTTATATGCATAAGAGCATGTTGTGTGTTGAATGTGGTATGGAAATCATTCATTATTCATTTACAGTTTACAGGGCTACCCAAAGTATTTGGATATATTTTGCCTAAACTTGGAAATTGCTGGAGGTGTATTTCATTTTGTGTTAAGCGTTTTTTATATAAAACTAAATTTATGTATACAGAGCGATATGCATATAGTTTATAGACAACATACAGGAGTACACAAAATTATGTTTTTTTTTTGGTGTAATTGATGAAAGTGCTTTGCTACATTTTACTATGTCGATGAACACTGCTCAAGAAGGAAAACAAAACTTTTACATCCATACTATAAACAATGTATTTTTTTATGTTCTTTTTTAACTCTTTTTTTTTTTTTTTTTTTTTTATAGTATCACATTTTGAGGTGCCCTGAATACAAAAGTCCAATTTTTAGCGGTTGATTTATCAGTTATCGGCATAACTTAAAAACAATTAACTATAGAAAATTCAAATTTGGTATTTTGAAGTTTGTATTAGGTTGCCACTTAAAAATTTGAAAAAGTTGGCAAGTTTGAAGGCAATTATATTAACAAACAGCCTTGAATAAAAAAATAAATAAATGTAGGCACCATAATTGAATAAGTGTTGAGGGATACGGTATCCCCCCCCCCCTCCCTCACACAGAATTATATGTCAAATAAAACTGTTCCTAAACCTTTCATAGATTATTATTTTTTTTAATTATCTTATATTATTGAATTTACGACTTAATCTGCAATTTATTTTTATAGTATTGAAATTCAGAGTAAGAGAAAGTCGTGTGAGTGACACACAGATTACTTTAATTTCTAAAAAGTTAATTTGTATTTTTCTTTTCCGTTTAAACCTTATCGTCTGCGACTTTCTGAATCTTTAAGTTGATTTTTATCTTTATATCTTTGGTAGTTAATGTTTAAAATCTCTTAAAAGAAAAGAGCGGACATCTGTATATTGTTTTGATCATATTTAGTATATTTAATTCCTATTTTGTTGTAATTGCGAGCGCACACAGGGATAATTAGAAATATATCTTATTGATATAATTTTAACACATTATCGTTGGGATATTTTGTAGTATTGAAATGCAGGATAAGAGAGAGTCGTGCGAGTGACACACAAGATTATTTTATTTATACTTATTAGGTCAATGATCACCAACAGGTGGTCTGTAAACTGCTAATAGCCCGCAGAAAAATGCTGACATTAAATTTTTTTTTTTTTTTTTTTTTTGAGGTTTTATTAATTTTTGAACATAATATGTACAGAACATTTTGTAATCATGTCAAAAATCCGTCTTTGAGATTTTGGCGTTTCTACACGTTTTGAGGTTCCCTCAGTAGATTTTTGCTATTTTTACGATGATGTATGTATGTGTGTGAATGAACACGATGTTTAAACACTTTGTTCGAATGAGCTGGAAGTTGGTATGTATGTTATAGGTCACCGTAGCACGAACCCTATTAAATTTGGTGAATACAGCATTTTTAGTTATTTTACAGGGACACAAAGAAAAATTCTTTATCATTATGGCCTATGGGCTCAAATTTTTTAAAGTGTGATAGCGTTTAATCGTCTGCAGGCATGAGAGTGCAGAAAATTAAAAAAAGAGGAAACACGCGTGTTCATAAAATTAATTTTAAAAGAAAAAAAAGAAAAAAAAAAAAAACGTGCGAGGGGAAATCTATACAAATGTATGTTCATAAAATTTATTTCAAATGAAAAATAATGCTCACAGGAAAAAACTATACAAAATATTTTAAAAGTGACAAATTAAACTAAAAAAATAATGCACATCAACACAATAAAATATGTGTTTATATAAAAAAAAAGTTAGCAAGCAATCAACATTTAATCATTGGCTGGTGGTGGAAAATGGGAAAGAGGGGGGGGGGGGGGGTAAAAAGAAGTTCATGAGAGAAATATTAAACACAATTCTACTTCTTTATGGTGTAGGTTCAAGAATATCATAAAGTAAGTTTAAAATTAATATTGTGGATGGATAAATATTCAAAAATAAAAAGCTTCCCGCAGAATGTTTGATCGGCAATGGTTAGAGATGAAAAAGGGGGGGGGGGGGGACAAAAAAATTACACGAGTGAGAAATATTGAATAATTCTGTTATTTTATATGTTATAGAATCTGATAGAGCATGTTTAAAATGAATATTGACATTTATATTTTGAATGAAAAAAGATTGAGAATCTAAAGTTTTTCGTGGAGCGTTTGAACACTGATGGTTATTAGAGTTTGATTTTAACAAAATAAAAAACCGTGGAATTAACGAAAATCGAAAAAAAGCGGAAAATCGCGGATCCGCGGAAAATTCTCATGCCTGCGTCTTACTCAATTGAGCTGAAAATATATACATTTTCAGATCACTGTCGCACAAACTGTATAAGTGCAGTAGCGTAAAATTAAACAATATATTACATGGAGAAAAATACTCAAATACCCTATTATAATTTCCCTTTTTGTTTATTTAATGACTTCTCTTACTTTACTTATACAATCGTTAATTACTTAATGTTCGGAAAGTCGAATGGAGTCACTTGAGATTTTTAGAAATTATATTGGTGTTAATTTATAATTTCAGAATTTTCTAAATCTTTCATACTCACAGCATTAAACTTCAGAATTTTCTGGTCGAGAGAGAGAATAAATGGAGTAATATTTTATCACAAAATTTTTAATTACTAGTATCAAACATAGTTGTCATTTTGATTTTCTTATCTGCATTTGATATTTCGTTAGAAATTGTTCTAAGTTTATCAGAATATTCGAACTCTATGTACGACAAAAATGTAATTTCTCATTTGATTTTAAGAATGTAACAATGTAGTATACATATTACTAGATTTAGTAATTAAAATTTTATATATGGAAATAGGCTATTTGTCACTGAAATTGAATCTCATCAGAGTTTCTTATAATATGAAAGCAATTTGTTGACGTTCTCAACCTATAATTGTTTGATTACAATTAAACAACCTTTAAGCATTGTTCATACGATTAAAAAAGTATTTACATTTTTCTTATAATTAAATAAGCATTTGTAATGCTTTATTTTCAATAGATTTATTTCGTATTTATAAAACGGGTTATTCTCTGATTATTATCCTTGAAATATATTTACTTTTCTTAATCAATCACATAAGTAGACCACGGGATTCTAAATTATAAATTTAGTGGTAATTTTAAATTGTAAATTTAGTGGTCTGTGACATGGGAAAGATTGGTGACTGCTGTTTTAGAAATTATTATAGATAAATTTGAATAAAAAAATAATAATAAACTTTATGAAAATTATTAGAATAAATATGAATTTTTTAATTTTTCTAATGCAATGTAATATTTCAAGAATATATATATATATACTTGTTGTTATAATTTATGTTTCCTTCTTTAAGAATAGCTTGGAATATATTAACTCTTTCCAACAAATTTTTAACATGGAGATTATGGTTTCAGTTTGTCTATCTATCTATTCGTGCTTTAAATAGTTCTAGAATTTCATCAACCACTTTCTACCTATATTTAAACGTTACATCAGAAATATTAGGTCAAAAATAATTTCCAACGTTATTGGGATGTGCATAGACACAGTGCATACATATAACACAATTTTGATTATATCAAAGATTGAATTTTTTTCCCCCACTGAATCCAAAGAAAGAATTCAAATTAACTGAAACAATAAAAAATACAAATATAAAGCTGAAAGAGAGAGAGAGAGAAACCTAAATTTAATTACACATTACTTTTCTATAAAATCTCTAATTTTCACTTAAAAGAATGTTAGTTCGTAAATTATAAAATGTCAACACCTGTATTTAAACAGAATTTTTCTTTCAAATCTTTAATTTTCAACCAAATTTAGTAATTTTCACTTTCCAAACATACATATGTAAGGAAAGTATTGTAATCATGTCAAAAATATGAGTTTGAGATATTGGTGTTTCTACATGTTTTGAGATGCCCTGAATTCAAATTTACTGTTTTTATGATGATGTATGTATGTGAGCGAGTGAACACGATAGCGTCTAAACAGTTTGTTCAAATGAGCAGAAACCTGGTACGTATGTTATAGGTCACCATAGAACAAACTCTATTGATTTTTGGGGCACGATTGATTCAAGCACTTTTAGTTTTTTTTACAGGGACACAAAGAAAAATCCTTTAAAAATCTGGACTCATAGGGCATAATGATAAAGTGCTATAGTTTCTAAATGCATTATTCGACTGAGCTGAAAACTTATACACAAGTTATAAGTCCCCATCGCACAAACTGTATAAATTTTGGTGAATCTAGCACTTTTAGTTTTTTTACAGGGACACAAATAAAGATGCTTTATCATTATGGTCTATACAGGCTCAAATTTTTTAAAGTGCGATAGTGTCTAAATGCATTGTTCTATTAAGCTGAAAATTTATACACATGCAATAGTTCACCGCTGCCCATAGTGTATAGATTTTGATTAATCTTTTTTTTTTTTTTACAGGGACACAACAAATAATTCTTTATCATTATTGTTTATGGGCTCAAATTCTTTAAAGTGCAATAGCATCTAAATGCCATATCTGATTGAGCTAAAAATTTATATACAATATATAGATAGATCACCATCACACCAATTATATGTATTCTGGACTATGTAGCACTTATAGGCATTTCAGAGGAATGTCTTATGGGCTCAAATCACTCAGAATGCAACAGCATCTAAATGCCTGATTGAGTTGAAAATTTATATACATGTTATAGGTCACCGTCACACAAACTGTATAGATTTTGGTGAGTCTAGCACTTATAGATTTCTACAGGGATACAACAAAAATTTCTTTATCATTATGTTTATGATGTATAGGCTCAAATCGTTAATTTAAACAACATATTATACAGAGAAAAATACTCAGATACCCTATTATAATGTTCTCTTTTGTTTATCTAGCTACTTCTCTTACTTTATTTATACAACCGTTGATTATTTAATGTTCGAAAAGTTGAGTAGAGTCATTCCAGATTTTTTTTTTTTAATGTGAACACATAATCACTATTTTTATCCAATTTTTAATTTTTGTTAAAACCAATTAAAAATCTACATTTTTTTTAAAGGTTTTTTTATACGCTAATTTAAAAAAAAACGATAGACTGGAATTACACAAATTTTAAAATATGCTCTAGGACAAAAAAAAAAAAAAAAAAAAAAACATTACACTAAGGAGTAATGCAAATTGAACACAAATTGACATGCATATAGGTTTCGATGGAAAGTGCAAATTTTTAAAGCTTGGCAGCCAATGAATGAACATGTGACGTTACAGCGCATTTCACCTGCACAACTGGCAGGATATTAAAGAGGAGAAATTTTGATCCCAGGTCATAAATTCTTTGAGAATTTTATTCCGTCTACTCAGATAGACAGTAATTATGCCTGGCATACAGGTGCACAAACAATATGTGTAGATGTCAGTATTTGAGAGAGGATTGTAGTTGGGCTCAAAGAAGCCAGTTCGTCTAATCTGCGAATTTTTCGCATTTGGATAGGAACAATGCTGCTAGTAGATGATGTGTCGCTAGTTGGTCGATTTGCCACCCATCCCTTCAGTGTCGGCAGATTTTTTTATTCAATAGCCACCACAAATTTTTAGAAGTGGCATTTGATATACATAACAGGCGAATCAACTATAATAATCGTCGATTATGTATATCAAATGCCACTTCAAAAAATTTTTTGGTGGCTGATGAATAAACAAGTCTGGCAACGCTGAAGAGATGGGTGGCGAATCGACCAACTAGTGACTACTAACGGGTAAAGAAGGAAGCGATCGGCCTAGAGATAGGACAGAATGTAAGAATCGATCAATAGTCAGAGCGGTACTCAAAGCCCCAAATTTGTCGTTATTATCGATCCTACGTGCAACTGGTACTTCAGTGACTTCAAATATCATTAATAGGTGGCTCAGAGAAATGGGGTTGAGCTCACGGAGCCCCATGTGCCAACTGCTATGAAACTTTGTACACTGACAAGCCCGTTTGCAGTGATATCGGGAATGTTACTGAATGGAGTAGAATTGTCTTCAGTGATGAGCCCCACTTCAATCTGAGACCCGATGACCAGCGAAGATGCATCTGAAGACGCCCCGAAAAAAGGGAAGATTCCAACCTGACTGTCCCCAGCCATACAGTCCGACAACCAGGAGTGATGGCATTGGGTGCCATTTCATTTCGTAGCAGGACCCCTTTGGTTGCCATCCGCAGCATCTTTAAGCAGAGTGGTAAGTCGACGAAATTCTACATCCCATTTTGTTGTCCTTCATATCACAAAATTTTGAGTGTATATTTCAACATGATAATGCCCGTCCATGTACAAAGATAGTTTATAGTATACGAAGATAGCTATATGTATATTAAATAAAGTATCATTTTTTTGCTACTAATTTTCACCAAAAAGTACAAAAGTAGGCCACCAACATTTAAGAGAATTTAATATAACTCCAAACTATGCATTCTCCAACGAAAGATTTTGTAATAATCTGTGGAATACTACTCCTGAAATTCTGTTAGCATTATTTTTGTGGTTTGAGTAGTTTTCTTTCTTGTTTTGGGGAATATTTATTGACTGGAACCTGCCTGTTAATTTATGAACTAATTACCACACATGGAATGTCAAATTGTTCATAATTATATGTATATTTGAATGAGTATATAAAGAAGTCATGTGATGTCCACATCAGATTTTTTTTTTAGACCCCGGGGCTCCAGGTAGTCTAAGTTGGGCCCTGCACACAAACCAGTTTTGCTCCATCTACAATCATTCTACAGTGAAGCAAAAAAACCTAAACATATCAATTCTAATAATTTTTTGCAGAAAATAAAAACATGAATTTGTATTGCTGCCATTAGACCTGTAAAAATCTACTTGTCACTCATCAGTGGCAACTAAAGAAAATCAAGTGGCGACTTGAAAAAATTAAACAACTCGCAAATCAAAATTTTGACATGATCAATAATTAGAACTAGAATAATTAGAACAGCTCTAAATTCCAGCCAAGTGTCATTCTGCTCTGTCCAGCCATTTATACATAATACCTGGACAAAAATGTCACACATAGAGAGAAAGAAAATTGTATTTATGGCTTCCTTGATGACTAAAACATGAAGATATCGTAGAATTATTATTTTCATTACTCTGTTCAATTTACAGACAAAAGTCTTATTTTAGAAATATAGATGTCTAAGATGTATATTAAGAAACTTAAAAAAAAAAAAAAAAAAAAAAAGGTCGTTTTCTTTTTTTCTTGAGAAATTAGCTGAAAGCACAAAACCCAAACTTTTAGAGATGTAAAAGTAATCTTGAATAACATCACTTCATACAGCTTTAGTGAAAGCTAATTAATTAAAACTTTCAAACAGACAATTTACATGGTCAGTAATTGTTCAGTGCCATTGCTCAGTGGTCTGCACAAACATCTTACTAACATACACATATTTTCTGAGAGATTAGCTGAAAGCACAATACCTAATCTTTTAGAGATGTAATGAGTAATATTGTATAATATCACTTCAGACAGCTTTAGTGAAAGTTATTAATAAAGTTCAAATAGACAATTTCTTTGGTCAAAAATTTTTCAGTACCATTGTTCAGTAGTTAACAATTGTTCAATAATATGTTCTTCAGTTTATTATTGAAATCCTATAATCTGAGACCCAACTTTTGCTCTAACCTTTCTTGGGAGCGGAGTTTGAGTTAACTTGACAATAAGTTTTTCAGATCAGTATTGGTTTAAAACAAGTTGTATAGTTTTTGTAAAAAAAAATGTCTTAGCTTAAATTATGTGCAAAAAAATTTGTCGATGCTTATACACAGTAGCAGATTGTGAATGCTGTTTTGGGGGTACCACATCTAAACATCTAGAAAAAGTATACAGAATGAAATCTTTATTCATCTTATTTACCAATTCGTTTATTTTGAGAATCAACATAAATAGGGTGACATTTCAACAGCCAATCAGAAGAAAAAGCTTTCCATTGTTAATGGATTGGTTTTTAGTCATTAGCTTGCAGCCCTCCCAAAACGTCACTTATGAGCTAACACTGCTTATACATAGGTTTGCTTAATCATCTGAATCAATCAATTAATCAACATTTCAGTTTAAATGAATTCCTAAAATATACTGAAACTTTTACAAGTTTGAGTTTGCTTCGCCACCCTCCTAAATAAATTTCTGGCAATGCACTAGACCCAACTTAGAATATCTTTTTTTAACTATAGTATGTATACTCAACAATGTATCATTTTTAATGCAACCAATTCAAGTATTCAAGTAATTTGCAGAATTATCGTTGATATGTGTCACTACAGAAAAAGTTTAAATTATGGATGTTTTAAAAACGAAGATACATTGCATGTGTATTTTATTCTTTTATAGTAATTTGACTCTAATGGATTTTAAATTAATGGACTTATTTTTATGAATATGTATCTTTGAACTTATATGTCTTATCGTGTAGTAGTTTTTTAGTGTATCTGTTTAATAACTCATAAAATCAATACTAAGTGAAGTAGGAATAAAATTAATTTTTGAAATTTATGGATATTCAGTAATATTATTTCCCAGAAAAGAAAAAAATATTGTTTGAAAATTTGTTGTATTAGCCTTTTGTTTCAACTATTGGGTGATGGAAAAAGCTGTTTGCAACGGTTAAAGGGCTTATTATAACATAACTCTGAAGAAGACTCAATGAGAGGAGTCGAAAGCAAATGATGAATATGTAACTAATTGAAATGTTTTACTATATACAATATAAGAATGCTTTTATCTATATATATGTATATATAAAAGAGCTGATTCACTGACTCAACACAGCCATGGCGATTCTGTGGGAGATAGAGTCCCAAATTTTGATGAGCAGGTTGGTTTTAGGACCCTATTAAAGATGGGATTATGCAAAATACCCCGCCATTCCTTCTGGGGGAGGGGGGCAGAAAACAAAAACACCTTTATACGCATAACTCGGCTCCAAATTACTTCACAGTGAAGAAACTGCAGATGGGAAAACTAGACTTGAGTACAAAAAAACATTTTTTGTGATTTTGGAATTTTAGATTTTTAAGGGAAGGAGGGGGCTAAAAATGGTTTTCAGAAGCAAATTTATCAAAAGATGGATTTTTGAGTAGAACTCTACCAATAATAGCACAAAGATATAAAAAACTGCCAAGCGTCTGCTTGAGGATATTTCCAAAAACTCATTTTTTGTTTTTTGCAATTTTCGATTTTGGGGGAGAGTTATGAGGGAGAAAATTTGAGCACCCCTTTTAGCGCTAAATTCAAATTTATAGGAACTGAGGTCCCAAATTTTAGTGTGTGGCTTATTTACATGTATCCAACACCCATTGCAATGGGATTTTGCAAAATCCCCCCCCCTTGGGGGTGAGGAGGGCAATGAACACTTTTCCAAGCATAACTTTGCTTCAGATTATCTCAGTAAGATTAAATTTCATGTATGGGATGGTTATGAATTCCCAACATACACTATAAAGGGATTTTATGAAATATCCCCCTGCCCTAAGGGCAGGGAGGGGGGGGGACACACGCTTTTATGAGTAACTCTGCTCTAAGTAACCTCAGGATAGTGATTTTTTGATATGTCGATTGGATATGCGTATTCAAGAAACACACTACAAAGGGATTTTGTGAAATTCCACTCTATCCCCATTGGGAAAATACACAAAGTATGTTTCCATATGTAATTCTGCCCCGAACTATCTTAAAAAGGTGATTTTTTTTAATGTGCGGGCTGGTTATGCATTTCCAACATGCATTATAAAGGGATTTTGCAATATCTCCCCTTTCCTTCCCCACTTTAAGGACGGAGGTGTCAAAAAGACATTTTTAAAAGTAACTCTGCTCCAAATTATCTCAGGAAAGCGATTTTTTGATATGATGATTAGTCATGCTAACTCAACACACACATTTCAAAGGAATTTTTTGAAATTCCGTCCTACACCCCCTTAGGGGCTGGGAGGGGGAGAGCAAAAAGCATGTTTCCATGCTTAACTCTGTTTCATATTATATTAGAATGGCAATTTTTGATGTGTGGGCTGCTTATGCGTACTCAACACACATTTCAAAGGTATTTTGTTAAAGTGCACCTACCACCCTTTGGGTGTGGGGGGCAAAAAAACATATCCATGAGTAACTTCGCACTAAATTATCTTAGGATGGAGATTTTTGATGTGTGGGTCGGCTATATGTATCTAATTCATAGTATAGAGATTTTGCGAAATTCCCTTCCCCTTCATTTCTTTAAGAGCGGGGAGGGGGATAAAAACACGTTTTAAAACATAACTCTGCTTTAAATAATCTCAGGATCTATTAGTTAGGTATGTGTATGCAACATGCACTATAAAGGGATTTTGTGAAAATACCCCCCTTCCCCTTTAGGGCGGGCGGGGCAAAAAAATACATTTTCAAGCTTAATTCTGCTCTAAATTACATTAGAATGGTGAATTTTGGTGTGTGGGTGTTAATTAAGTGTAGACGATATGCACTTTGATGGGATTTTGCAAAATTTTCAACTTTATCTGTGAAGAAGGGGGAGTAAAAAACAGGTAAGGCGCTGATGAAGGCATTAAAGATCCAGACTTAACGTGTGGCACGCGGGAACTTTTAGATTTTGACTGACTGCAATGATTTTTTTTTTTGTTTTTGAGTTTTTTTTATTATTATTACTGATATGGCTTTTTGAGATATAATGACCAGCGAATATAATGACCAGCGAAGCAGGCAGAGCCTGCTAGCACTTTATAAAGGCTTTTTTAGCAGTTATATTCTGAAATATTTGAATTGGTTGTATTAAAAATGATACATTGTTGAGCATACATACTATAATTAAAATTAATTTATACAATGTAATCAAATCGAAATTTTAGAATACCTTTCCTCATAAATCAATATCTAGATATTGTAGTGCAATTATTACTGAAGTAAAATACTGAAATAAAAAAGGATTTTTTTGTAGAGTATAATTAATTAAAAAAATAATAATATACACACAGATACATTTTTTAATTATTTATTTGTAGAAATAATTACATGAATGTTATCACAGATTTATTCAGATACAAAGAAAGAATAAATTATACAGAAATTTTTTTACTAAACACACACAAAATATGAAATTCTTAAGACTGATGAAAAATACAGATCTAAAAAAGCAAGGTATAAATGATCGAAAAATTCCATCAATATCGATTTGTAAATAATACAATAAAACTTTATTTTTCAGGGTGGGAAAATATTTTCTACATAATATATGAGCAACATATTTTTTATCTTTATTTCTTTTAAATCTAAAATAGTTGGTTGATACCTTGATTTACTACAATTAAAAAAGGCACAATAACTTCATTATTTAATAAATTTTAGTGAAAATAGTAAATAAAGATAAAAATATATGCATATATAAAACGAATTCTTCCGATAAATAACATTTCAACAAATATTTGACATATTAACCCATTAATGTAAACTAATTATAGATATTTAAATAAAATAGCACATAGAATCTTTGTGGTTTATGAAAGAATTTTTTTTTTTTTTTTTTGCTTTTTAAGTAATAGCTGAATGAAACAATAACCATAACAATGAATTTTAAAGTATCTTCTATAAAAACTTTGTGAATTTGATTTCTATTTTGTGATTTTGAAAATTCTCGCACATGCATTGCATTTGCTTTTTACACAGATATACCAATTAAGTAAAACACAGTATAACCTCATTTTTACATTTTCCAGCACTTTACAATTTCTCTCTTAGATCATTTTATTTTTCTTATGTTTGCAATGATTTTCAATCCTAGCTATTATGCTAACAAAATTTGAAATTTTCCACCATTTACCCATATATATATATGTATGTCTGTGGATGTAAAGAATATACATGTGACAAACATTTGGTAAATAGATTTAATCAAGCTAGATGATATTTTTTTTTTTTTTTTTTTTTTTTTTTTAAAGAACAAATAAACAAATTATCAAGATTGAAATTGGAAGCTGATCCATTGATCTATAATCAAAGTGACATTGTGGAAATAGGTATGTAACTTCAAATCATGACTTTGTTCCAATTTCTCATTGTTTTTTAATATGATTTAGGACTTTTTTTTGTGAAAAAACAATGTTTATGTAAATATATGTTATGGTATATTTTTAATGTAATAGTTGTATGTCCGTGCATTATATGTAATATATTTGCATCTCTTTCCCCCCCCCCCTCAATATATATATACTGAGACACAAATAATCACTTCTTCATAGTTTTTTCAAAATCAATTGCTTAAAAAGTATAACAACTTATGTCAAAAAAATTAAAATTATTAGAATTTTCATTCCTTGATTGTTAGTTGTACGTAAATAATTATTTCCCATTGTGTGGTGAAAAAGCTGCCTTTTCTTTTAATGGTGCGTGCAAAGATTAAATAAATGAAGAAAAAAAAATCTAATCTTTAAGCTTCACACATTAAATTTGTTTATAGGCTAAGTTATTTACACTTAAATATATAAAATTTAATATAAAAACAGTTTTACCCCCCAAAAAAAGCAACAGCAGCTACACTGCCATCAATCACTTTATCAAAAGACCCAGAAATAAATAATTGTTCATGTGATATCTCTCTCGCTTCTCCAGAAGGCCCGGAGCATAGAAAAAATCATCCCTACTCCCAGGATTATATTTTTTCCACCTTATAGGATTTCCAGAAAGCATGTGTATATTGCTATATCTCTACACCTACCATTTACACTTTCCCGCAATTTATGCTTTTTATGTTATGTTCCTTGGAAAGTGTAAAAACAGAGTTACACTGTAATAATATCTTATTACAACACTTTAATTTAGAGGTCAGTGATACATATGATAGAAAATTTATCTGTTATCTCAAGTTTTTTCACTAGAATGCCCAACGCCCTCAAATGAGAACAGGCTACAATGTTACAAACTAGCACAAGAGATGTTTGAATTTAACATCCATTTATCACAATAGTTCAATTTAACTTACATTAAAAATATTACTCAAAATATGTTTAGCAAAATTAATTTGGGCATTAATGGACTAATATCTTTAAGAATAAAAACATTTAACAATTTAAGAGTAAACATATAAAATTATCAGCTTTTTTAAAATTATTTATTTAAGCTAGTGTTTTAATACATTTCCCAAAAATATACATCTGACTATATAGAAGCATAAAAAGCTGCTGATAATTTTATTAAAAAGGCCACATTACATTTAAAAGTAGAGATCAGTGAACAGTATAACCATTCAAGGCAAAAAGCTATCAACATGCATAATACAATAACTCAAAATTGAGTCATTAGGACTCATAACATCCATGCAATAATAAACAATATTTAAGGCATGATGAAAATACATCATTTTCAGAAGATTGAGGAATAAGATGCTTCAGATTCTAAAATAGCTTGCCTGAAATTTTATGGAGCAGAGTAAAAAAAAAAAAAATTACATCCCCCCCCCCTCCCAATTGCCTATAAAATCCCAAGAAAATAATGATTGTCAGTAGCAAAATATCAACAAAATTATTAAAAATATAACTCTAACCCCACAAATGCTCTAGCGATGACAAGAAATAAATTTTTATGTGTCTGCAAAAGTGCATACAAATCTTTTATTTTTCCTCACAAAAAAAAAAAAAAAAAAAAAATGAAATGGCTTTAATGAATGGCATTTTGAATTCTCTGCTAAATCTATGAACTTTAGAGACTTTCATCATCATCTTCTTAATAATAAAAGCCTAAGTTTCCTAAACTAACACTGAAAATGATGTTACAGGTATTATATTCATATTGTAACAATGTATTATGATAAAGAAAGTAAAATTTTATCTATGGTTTCCATACATATATTTCAACTAAATAAAATGATGAAAAATGATAATTTAAAGGAAAAACTTACATCACATTCCTAACAATGTATTGAGATAATGAAAATAAAAAAAATTATCCATGGTTTGAATAATTTTGGAAGATTTGTTAGTAGATAAAACAAAATTTCTATTTTTAGAATAAACTCTTTCTGTTAGCAAGTGGAATTTTAATATGCCAGAGTAAAATAATAAAAATAAATTAAATATATAGAATTCGATTACATCACGAAAAATCAATAATATAATTAAATAAACAGACATGTGGTTATAAAATTTGAATTAAAAGACCACAATGCCATTTTTAATTTCTCAGAGATGTTTGGACTTCAAAATATATAAATATCATGATGTAAAAGATAAAGCTATTTGTTTTAAATATCATGAAAACTAATGTTTAGTAATTTGAACTGACAAGGAGAATTAAATTTGGAAATACGTGTATAAAAATCCAAAATTAGGCAGGCACAGGCTGATTAGTATCAAACGATAACTGTAGTTTTTTTTTTTTTTTTTTTTTTTTACTGTTATTTTCATAGAAATTAATGCACTCTTCAGCATAAATTATCTTTACAAAGTTTGCTCTTAATCATTTTACAATCTTATTGACAGTCACAAGATAATTAATGTAAAACAAATTCATTAAATTCCTTTTTCATTATAGTGTGGTGGCAGATGGGCAAAAAATATAACTACAGTAAATTAAAGCAAAAAAAAAAAAAAAAAAAAAAAAAAAAAATTAAATATATATATTATATATAATGTTTTGTGTGACATAACTGAAGAAAATGTTTAAATATTTATAACAGAAAACCAATTCTTTATGAATTTATTCTTGAAAATATCTGCGAGAATGAAAAACATAAATGCAAGAAAAATGATTCTCATAGTTTCACTGTGACTAGTAAAATAACTTACTAAATAGAATAAATGGATATCTTATCCTTACTGATTATTTAAAAATAATAATAATAATTTTAGTTTATTTATAATTTTACCCCTTCTACCTCAACTAATTGAAATTTATTCAATCCAATGGTTTTACTTTTTTTAGTCATTCTATAGAATAAAATGATGAATTATGTATTAATAATTTTATTAAATAAAAACATGTATATAGAAATTCAGTTTAAGTTCATTACACAAGAATTATAATTTTTCTTCATTTAAAATATATTTTATAGGACATCTTAAAATATACATTAACTTAACTCCACTTAGTACAATAAATATCAAAAATTTATAACCCAGAAAAACATGAGAGCATTTGGCATGCATTTTGACACTACAGTAAATTTTCTGCAAATAAATAAAGATACACTGTATATATGTGCAAAAATAAACACTTTGTTTAGAGTGGGAAATGAACAAGTCAGTCCCCATTAACACTAGAACGCCGGGCGGTGTCATTTTGACACTAAAGCATCTAAGTTCCGTTGTAAAATTCGAAAAACTGGAGGAATTTGATTAATTTTTCTTGACTTTTATTTAATGTGTAGGGAAAATACACATATAAAATGTTAAGATGTTAGCTCTTACTAAACTTTATTTACAGGAAAATTTACCTAGAACGCCGGCTTGGTGTCAATTTGACACGGCAATAATTTGAGTTTTTTTACTTCGAATTAAATTTCATTACTATAGGCATTTATTTAAACGGTAGTTTTGGAGTGAAGAATGTGATCCACGAGTGGAATGCGCTTTCTTGCACCTGGTGATCACGTGTTATCACGTGACTAATTGCAGCTGTGTAAACACCTGCTGTCAGCAGAACGGTTTTTTGATTCTATTTCTTGTAATAATAGCGTTCGAATTACTAGTGAATTTATTAGATTTTGCAGTCAATTTAACATTTTCGTATTTTTTACTAAAGTCATAAAGGTTTGTTAATGTCTCGTAAAAGAGGACTTACCCAAGAAGAAATAGAAAAGCTTCTAAGAGAATTGTCCGATAATGAATCCGAGGGTGGAGAGTTTTCCGAAATTGGTGGAGGATCTGATGATGAAATTTTTGTTCCTTTTGTATCTTCCGATTCTGAAAGTGATGAGGAAACATGCGTTGATAATTCTCAAAACAACGATATATTTACGGCTCGCGATGGTTCACAGTGGGAAGAATGCACATATGTGAGTGCATCTGGAAGATTTACTAGCCAAAATATATTGCGAGAAACAAGTGGCCTCACTACTTATGCAAAAAGAAATATAAATAGTGAAAGTGTTTTGAGTGCTTGGTTGCTGTTTATAGATAAAACTATTTTAGAGCACATAATAAAATGCACAGTGACCGAAGCACGCAGAGTGCTAAAAAATGAAAACTGGTCACTTTCAAGAGAAGAGTTTTTTGCATATATTTCAGTGTTGTATGCTCGTAGAGTCTCTGGAGCTCGAAACTTGGAATTACATTCAATGTGGTCTGAAACCTGGGGTTTAAAATTTTGTAAAGAAACCATATCCAGAGACAGATTTTGCGAAATTTCCAGATTTTTGAGATTTGATATAAAATCGACGCGTTGTAATCGAATAAAACACGATAAATTTGCAATGATCTCGGAAGTATGGAATCGTTTCATTGAAAACTGTATTAGTTGTTATAAGCCAGGCCAGAACATAACAATCGATGAACAATTGTTTCCTAGCAAAACTCGCTGTCCATTTACTCAATTTATAGCATCAAAACCTGATAAATATGGACAAAAATTTTGGGTAGCTGCAGATTGAGAAACTAAATACATATTGAACGCATTTCCATATCTAGGAAAAAATGAAGAAAGGGATCAAAACCAGAGACTTTCTGAGTATGTCGTGTTAAAACTAACTGAGCCTTTTCAAAATATGGGAAGAAATGTCACAATTGACAATTTTTTTACATCTCTAGAATTGGCGAAGAAACTAAAGGAAAAACGCGCGAGTTTAGTTGGTACGATGAATAGAGCTAGACGAGAAATTCCAGATTGTATAAGGTCAGGAAAAGAGAAGTTATGCACAACAAAAATATTGAAAAATAAGGATTCTGGTTCAACACTCACAGTATACCAATGCAAAAAGAAAAAGAATGTGATAATTTTAAGTTCGATGCATTCAAACATTGCAATTGCAAATAATTCAAAGAAAACGCCAGAATCCGTCACTTTTTATAATGAAACAAAATGTGGCGTTGATATTGTTGATCAAATGGCAAGAAAATATTCAGTCAAAGCAGGTTCAAGAAGATGGCCTGTTCATACATTTTACAACATTTTAGACTTTGCTGCTATAAATGCTTGGATTATTTTCAAATGTGTAACTGGAAAGAAAGTATCGAGATGTAGTTTTATTCAAAGTTTAGCTGAAGAAATGCAGGCAGAATACAAGAAAATACGCAGTGAAAGAAAGAGAAAAAATGAAGATGAACTACAATCTGAAAATCTATCTAAGCGCAGAAAGTGTGAAGTAAAAAAATGTCACGGAAATCTATCAAATAAAATGTGTTCTTCTTGCAAAAGAGTGGTATGTGGAAAAGGCACCAAACATGTGAGCTATACGTGTATTGACTGTAAATAATGTGAGTAGTTTTTTACTCTGTTTTTATTCCATTGTTATCTACCTGAACAATTTACCTGTTATAATACTACTTAAAATATGTAAAGATTAATAATAATCCTTAATACCATATTAATCACAATGCTAAAATAAAATTTCATTGTTTAAAAGTTAATAATTACCTTAAATGTATTGTATATCATTTATATTTTTTAAAAGATCATCAAAATTAGCAAGGTATTAAAATTTTATTTAAATGTTTCGCTTATTACTAAACAGTGTCAAAATGACACCAGCCGGCGTTATAGGGGTGAACAAGGTTCCTGGCGTTCTAGTGTTAACCAACTGACTGCTTCAGAAAAGGATAGAATTGTATATAATATATACATTATATGCATATATATATATATATATATATATACATATATATTTTTTCAGTGTACTTATTTTATGATATATTAAAGTGAAGTTTTTGTTATCTTGTCATTAAAAAAATATGTATATGAAAGTAAACCTTATGACTCTTATATATAGCCTTCATACTTTAAATTAATTAAATTTTCTTTGCTTGCATTAAACTATAAGTGTATGGTCATGGTGGTCAGAAGGTTAAAGGGTTGTCACACATCATATATCACAGATCGACAAGGACAGCCAAATCCCATGTAACTCTATAATGAAAATTGCTTATGGAATTACACATTACCTAATTGATATTTTTATATTCCATTTTCACCTTCTGAAAATTCACAACTGTACAATAGGTACTCATCTTCTAAAAACTGATTTCTTAAAACTTTTAACTAATGCATTTTTCTATTACTTACGTTTGATTTTTAGCAGAAAAATCAAATGTTAAATATATATATATATATATATATATATATTTAAAAAAAAAATATTTTTATAGTAAAAAATATGTATATATATAAAATATTTTTATAGTAAAAAACAATAATTTTTAGAAAACAAGCACCAACTGAATGGCAGTGAATTTTACAAATGTAAAAAATGGAATTCGAAGAAAAAAAAATAGTAAATAGTAATTCTATAATTAAATTTCACTGCAGAGTTACATGAGATTTGGTGATTGGAGACAGGGAAACTGTAAGAGGAATAGAGAAGCCTTAAGTAATAAGGACTCTACTCAGACTTTCCAAAAGCAGGAACACCCAAAACTCAGACATGAAATAATTATGTTAAACATAAATAAATAACTTTAAAAGGATATTTTAAAGTTGCTGTTGTACAATTAAGGCTTACAGTTATATCCGATTTCATCCAACACTATGAAACTTGTTAAATATTATAACTCAGGGATGAGATTTTTCAGCTTTTTAGCTCAATTCAGCTCTTTTAGATTTAGCTTTTCACTTTTGTCAGCTTTTTGTTGTTGTTATATTTTTTGTTCTTTTTTTATAGATAGAAGATTAAAAAATTATATTTATTACTCTAATAATGTCAAATATATCATGATTTTGTCATCAAAATTCTCCTATCTCGTTTCACTGCAATGTTTTTGCATATAGTTTCAGCTTTTTTGTCTTTTTATCAATCTCATCCCCGATAATTCAATAACTTTTTTCGTTAAAGAAATTTGTAATAAAAATAACAATTAGAACAATAAATGTTTTTTAATGTCTACACCTTAGATTAGTTCGCAAACAATAAAAGTAAAAAAAAATGTGCATTGATATAGTTTGTAGATGATAAAAATAACATGCATATACGAATAAATAGAATATTTGATTAATTTAAAAGTATACGGAAATAAATAAATCAGAATATGAATATTTAAAATGAGAACAATAATAAATCAGAAATTGCAAAATAAATAAATAAAACTTTCCCTATAAAGGAAATCAGTATGAATCTTTCCTCTTAAATCATTTTCCTGGTGGGGTGATTGTGGACTCATGGGTATAAACCTACACTCATACTGTTTAGACCAATCAAAATAACTTCGTAGGATATATATATGAATGAATTTTGCCTTTAATAAAACTTATTGATTTATGTCATTTCAAATAAAAAAATATATGAATTTCATATATTTAGATTTGTCTAATTTTGGTATTAACACTATATATATATAAGATGGATTAAATTAAAGCTCTTGAACACAATCACCCCTATTTCCCCCTTACATATTAACTGAAGAAAAAAAAGTATAATGTCACCATTATTATTATTCATGTTTGAAAGCATACAGATTTAAAAAGATCTCCATAGCATACAATACTATGTACTAACAAATACTTAGTTTACATTTAGCTTTATTAACTGTAAAATTTATTAAAATAAATTAAGTTTTTGTAACCATTGGATATAAAATAACAAGTAAATCAAATTAACTGTTCCTGCAGTTAAGGCAACTTTATTAATATATATACAAGGCTATAGCCATGAAGGGGATTGGGGGGTTCAACTACCCCCCCCCCCTCCTCCACACACACATGCACACACACCTTAGAAATTGTGAAATTTGTTGGAAAAAAATTTTATGGCTATGACCTTGTATATATGAGGGTTATATTTTATCTTTGAAAGGAATAAAGGTTAGAACTGCCTGATTTAGCAACATTATTACTGCAGTTTTTAGCAGAAATTTATCTTTTTACATATTACATGCTATAATAGTTAAAAACATTAATCAGTTTTTTTTTTTTTTTTTTTAAGTAATATAAGGTGTATTTTAAGAATAAAAGGAACTTGTCCAAAATATCTACAATACATGTTAAGATACATAGATTGACATGTATACAAAAGTACTCCAAAAATATACACTGAAAATAAACATCATTAAAAAAAAAAAAAAAAAAAAAAAAAAAAAATCTAATAAATTATTTCAAGTATTCAAATGATGACAAAAGTATTTGAAGACATTCTTTTGAAAATAATAAATTAATACAGGACTAAAACACCTAATGATCATAAAAACAAATAAATTTGTGTCTTCTTTTTAAAGCTAGACCAAAAATAAATATGAAAAATTTTCGCTTTCAAAAATCACCAGATTTAACAAATAAATAATTAGTGAAAAGCAAAAATCCTCAAAAACAAAATATGCATTTTCAGGGCTGCCACAAGCGATTTTTTTTTTTTTTTTTCCGTACCACTAATTACCATAAAATAAAATTTATAATATATTTACATAGGTAAATCTGCAATTTCCCTACATAAATTTATTATAAATTTTATGTTATGGAAATAGTGGTAGGAAAATAATTAAGTCGTTTGTGGCAGCCTAGCACTTCTCAACAATACTGAAATATAAATACCAAAATAAATAGTAATATAAAATAAAGAATCCCATTCATTACATAACGTGGAAATTAAAAAATGAAAAGATGGAATGCTCTAAAAACAAAACATATAACTATATATTTATTAAACTACTTTTTCAGATAACAAATAAAATGACATGAAAAAATAAAACACTAGTGCAATAAATATATCATATAAAATGACTTTGAAAATGCAATGAACTATGAAAAATTTTGTTTACACAGATAATTAAGCACTGGGCTATTGAAACAATAACATATAGGTTATATGCAAGTATAAAAAATTTTTAGTAAACGAACAATCTTAGAATATATTAAGTTTCATTTAACAGATAAATAAAACATCTATTTAAATATTTTGACAAAACAAATTGCATATAGTTGATGCTTTTAATTGTAACAGAAGGATTATATGTACAATTATTTTGTCTTTAATAATATTTTAAACTAGATATAAAAATGAGATTAAACAAACATTTGTAAAATGCTACAATTTAAACAATCATAGTTTTGGAGATATATTTCGTCCCTTAGCCTTTTATTTAATTGAGCAGATCAATTTGTGATAGCTACAATTATTAAAAGGAAAAATAAGTTATTTAGTAATCAAAAGGTTATGAAAATAAATTATTTTTTATGAGCATTATGATTTACTTTCCCATAAACACACACACATATATGAGGATAGATACAAATTAAAAAAAAGAAAAAAAGGTTACAAGGGTAAAAAAAAAAATATTTATTTATAACAGATAGAAAGTACAAAAGAGAATTAAGAAGTGTACACACCAATCACTTTTCACACAATCATTATTTAGGCATTTATTTGAACACATTGAATGCAGGACCAGTATCTCAACAGCTGTTTTCACATCATTTTCTGAAGAAAGTCTTGATACAGTTAAGTATTCCTACTATTTTGGAAATAAGAAACAATCACTAGATGTAAAATCTGGGTTGTATGAGAGAGTTGGCTCAAGACTTTTCACTTGAACAATTCCAGAAATCCTTAAATTTGGTGAGCAGCATGGGCCTTGATCTAACCTGACACCCAATCAAGGTTTAAAACTGCCATTAGTTTTTTTTTTCCCCTGCAAGGGCATATTTTACTTTGCTAAAAAAAAAAACACCAGTGAAGCAGAAAGAAACAGAAAATGACACTGAGAATAACCAAGTTAAGAAAGAAAAGTGCACGAAGAATCAAAGTAACTTTAGAAAAAGCTAATACGCAAAAAGAACATTTTTGTCAAGTTAAACCCTGTACTCAGTGACTATTTCCCTCTTCTGAAATTGAAGAAACACTTATGTAGAACAAAGTTTTCTTCACACAGTGATGGGAAAACAGTTGCTAAGAACAAACTCCATAGACAGGGATGTGATTTCTTTCAACACATGTTAAGGAATTTGGTCTACATTCAGATAAATACTTAAAAATATTTAGTGATTATAAGAAAAAGTGATCAAGTACACCTCTTATCCCCCTCTTGTATTTTCTCTGTCTGATGTTAATAGGTTTTTATTAACCCTGGAACCTCCCCCCAACCTTTCACTTTTTTCTTTAATCCTTCCTCATATATATGTGAGTGTGTATGTGTATTAAGCATTTAAAATAGAAATGGGTTGGACATATTGCACAAAAGCATAGCATTAGATTAACTGTATTATTATTGCAGAGATTTCATATGATACAGAAGATGATTTCGGGCAAAATGAAGCAACAATGCACAAAAATGGCTGGAAGAAGTTCATTGAAAGATTACAGCACTAATTGGGAAATAATGGCAAAAATCTAGAGGAGACATTCACCAGGCAGTGAGATGAGAGTATATAATCTATGTATGTATAATTTGGTTTTAGAATATGTCATATAACAAGATGAATTAATCAAATAATTTCAAAAGTTCTGACTTGAATATTTATAACAATATTATCAAAAAACATGGATTAAACTTAATAATAATACAAGAATGTAGCATTATTTTTTGAAAAATGTATCAAAATCTGTATTAATTATAACATAACTAAACAACAAAAATATTTAAAAAATTATGAAAACAATATATTTATAACAGACTGATTATGAATATTGTATACCTAAATCTAATATATATGAGTTACTTTCTCCCACCCCCTCCTCAATTTTTATTAATGAAAATCAATATATGTCATTTTAAAATTTAAAATCTTCATATCAGAATAATAAGATTTATGATAAAAATGTCTTTTCTTTTTAGATACACATTTTTTTTTTTTTTTGCGTATAATATTAAAAGTCCTTCCAGTTTAGCTAATAAATGGACACATACATATAATTACCATAAAAATACATTAAAAAAAAAGCTCGCTGAATAATCCTGAGATTTCATATATCATTGACACAAAACTGAAAAATACTATGTGAAGAAGTGCACTATATAAATTACTGGAACAAATTATTAAAAAAAAAAGATACAAAAACATGAATTTATAATAAAATTGATTAGAAATGTTTGCATAAACTACAAAAATATACAAAATTAATGTTAATCAATCTTTTATTTTCTAGTTATGCAACTAATTTAAAATACTTTAAATTTTAAGTTGTTTTATTTATTTATGTAAAATACGCTTATTAATAGTAAAATAAGAAGAAAAAAGAATGCAGCATTTTCCGCATTAAGTTTTATGTTATTTATATGCAAATATTAGGTGAATACAGAAAAAAATTACATTTATTATTATTATTATTATTACTCAACAGAAAATTCATCCTTTTTTTTTTTCTTCTGTGAGTTAAACAAGGAAATGTTACGTTACATTTTGCCCCCTTGTTTTAAATTCCATGTAACTTATATGTTGCCATTTATGTAACAATATAAAAAAAGAATAAATAATATTAATAATAATAATAAGTAGTACATTTTTTATTTCATACAATTACAAAAAAAAATTGCAAAAATGATTTTTTTTTTTTCTTTTCAGATTATCACATATGTAAATATTTAATTGATGAACAAGACTAACTTCAACATTATAATTTCATTTAATAAGCTCCCAAACAGATTACAAAAATTTCCATATTTCAAAGATAGGCCATAACAGGTGTCATATGTGTTCTCACAATTCTTCTTAAAATACCTATTCACCTAACAAAGCATGAATATAACTAATGTTTCTATGCTAGCAACAGTTTAAATGTATTACTATAAATCCAGGATAGGCATAAAATATTAATTTATGTGTCACTGAAATCAAAAGCTATTTTTACTTGGTTATGCAGTATTTCCCACATTTGTAAATACATATAAAAATTAATATATGTTTGATGAAAAATGACAGTTTCAATAGAAAAAATAGAATGAATGAAATATACAATATATAAGAAATAGTTACAAACTATATACATGCATATATAGTAAGATGATAAAATTATAAAATCTATGCTACAATCTGTTCATAGAAGTCAGGCTCATCTTCAGCGTCTTTAATGTTTTCTTCTTCAGAGCCTTCTCCATCCAGCTGTAAGAATAAGAGGCTTAATGCAACAAAAAGTCCACAAAAAGATAAAAACAATATTAATAATAAAATAAAATAAGAGAAAAGTTGTCCTGAAAAGTAAGAAAACAAAATACTGAGAACTTATAAAAGCAAAGTTTTAGCAAAAATTCCACAAATTTTAAAAGCATTTGAAGCTGAAAATTACTATTTTTTTTTTTTTTTTAAATCCAATAGTACACATATTTAAAAAAGCTGTTCTGTAGTTGCTAATCAAACAGCCTCAAACAATTTACAACATTACCTTCTTAAATATATATATATATATATATATATATTTCTATAGCTAGATAATTCATTTGAATAGAATTAAAATCAATTTATTTCATAATTCCGACTTTTAAAATATGAGTATTTAAATATTTTATAATTTAAATTGCAAAAGTTATTATTCAATTGCATGTTATTATTCAATTGCATTCAAAAATCGAATCACAATTTAATTCTTTTCCAACGGTCATTTTCGTATTTTTCATAATAATAAATATTTTGACTATTTCAGATTAATCCAATTTTATTTTCAGTTAAAAGTCTCTTCAAATTTATCGAATTTCACATATTTCTCAGCTTAAAAAAAATGAAATATTTTGGCTTTTACTTCAAAAAATCTAACTCTGAAGCTGCCTTTTCTAACTCTGTAGAACTCATAATTCACTGGCAGCCATTTTCTCTGAGATTTTGTTTGACTTTCCCTCCAGAAAGGGGAAAGCATTTCCTTCCTGAATTTTCGGAAAAGATTGTTTTTTACCTTTGGTAACAAGATTAGTGTCTCTCTCCTGCTCGCGGATTGGTCTGTGAGTGAGAACGCTCCCGGCCCGGCAATCGAGAATTATTCTGAATAAAAATTTTGGAGAGAGTGTGTTCGCAGGCAACACGCAGCCGGGGTCTCCCTATGCCAGTCGCGTAGTTCCGCCATGAAGAAAAGACATATGAGTAGAAGCTCTCTATAACGCTTTTCCTCAATTGAAACTTATTAAATTTTAAGCTTAAGTTTTCTAAATAATATTGTCATACTTGGATTACTAATGAGATTAGATATTGTTTTATAATATAAATATGTGATTGAACAAGAATATTGTTGCCGATTAATAAGAATTGGACTTAGCACACAGATCTTCTACTGGACAATCCATATATGATATATATATATATATATATATATATATATATTTGCTGCTATCATGCTATCTCATTACTACTGCTTTCCAAAAACATCGAAAATGTCTATCTATTGAAGTATGAGAAATATATGAGTCAAAGTGAAAAGATAGATTTTTCGTATCTTCTTGTCATAATGCAAAACTTATGAGTGATTCCTGCTTGTGAAAGGTCTACCCCCAAAGTGCCTGGTGAAAGAGCACAGAATTGCCAAGTAAGGCATTTATTTGGAGATATTATAAACTCATTTTTAATAATTTTTTATTACTTTACCACAGTGACTTAACACCTAATATTTAAGAATAACTTTCTACAATTGGAATCTAGAGTTGTGTGGGAAGCCCTCTATAGCGGGAACCCCAAAAAAAACTCTGAACAGGCAAGCCAGAAATCCTATTAGAATTTCCATTTATGAAAACATCTTAACAACAACAAATAGAAATCAGAATCATAGAATTGCCAAGTAAGGCATTCATTTGGAAATATTACAAACACAAACTCATTTTTAATAATTTTTTATTACTTTACCACAGTGACTTAGCACCTAATATTTAAGAAAAATACTTTTTTTTTAAATTATATTCCAGGGCAATTTTTTTTTTTTTTTTTTTAGAAAATCAGTGATTTTGAACTTAAAGGGTTTTTCAGAAAATATCATTAAAGTTATTAGATAAATAATAGAAACAAATAAATTTAAAATAAGAACAAGTGTGAAGGAAGTGATACTTACAGCTGCAATTTCTTCTTTAGTAAATAGTCGTTTGATTTGAGAGTGTATAAATACCATTGATAAAAGTCCAAATGGAAATGCTGGAGCAATATATGTCTTTATTATCCACAATAAAGCAATACATAAAATCTGTATAATAGTATATAAATGCATTTTTTTAGTTCGTACCTAGATTAAAAAAAAAAAAAAAAAAAAAAAAAAAAAAAAAATCAGGAACTGTTGCATAAGCATATCTATGACAAACAGAGCTTAAATAGCAATGAGAATAACAATTTATAAACTTTAATATTTAAACTATGGCACTTAGCAACAACACTAAGTTCAAACCAAGTGTGACAGAGAGTACATTCCTTGTAAAATTTATGTGTTTTTCTAGCTTCTTGTACATTTTTAATTTAACATATCTGTTTACATTTTCAGTTTAATAATAATAATTAATTAAATAAATAAATAAATAAAAATTAACTATTAAATATACTTTTTGCTACAGAAATGTTATACACAATACACATATGTAAGGTTCTGACAATAAAATTTAGTGGTTCATAAAGACCACCTGGATTATGATTTAGTGGTTCAACGATATAAAATAGTAGACAAATATTTACATACATTCTTAACTGAATATATCAGTACTGTAATGTGAAAATAGTATAAACTCAAAGATATTCTAAACACAAACTGTTTTGTAGTTCGGTCACTAATACCAATTCTGGCAGAAGTAGAAATGTTTAATTTCAGTAGATAACTTACACCTATAAATTACACAAGACAGGCTTTTATCAACTTGCAATAAAGTGTACCGAAAAACTTGTGTATAAAGAAAGTAAATAAACAAACATCATAAATTGTAAAAACATACACTAATTGTTTCATGTTAAAAAGTATGACCTTTCACTAGGCAAAAAAAAATTGCACAAATACAGTGTGAAAGAAACAAAGTAGCACTGTTACAGGGCCTTGAAAATAGAAAAATACTGAAATCAAAGGATTAACGACTAGCTAAATAGCTGCCTTCAGCAACCAGCTGGTTCAAAGCCTTATCTGATCATATTAACTTGCTCGGTTTTTAGAACATACAACACCCTGTTGTTCATCGGTCAAGAGCCTTTGAAAATTCTGATTGTAGCAAATTCTTGCTCGATGGTACCTGCAGTACCCTCTTTCTATTCTATAATGTCAGCCTGTTCATTTAACATGAAAATGACTTTTAAAAATTTTGACCACAGTAACATTAACATACACTCTATATATACACAAAAACATGTTCAACAGAAAATATGGCATGAAAAATATTTAGCCTTTAATTTTACAGGGCCATACAAAAGAATACAAAAGAATTTGATACATTAGTGCTATACTTGGAAATGCAATTTCCAAGTACATATTGTTCGGCATACATAATTTATAAATAATATACAGGGCTATTCAAAATTTATTCAATAAGTTTCAGAGAGTGGTATAAATGGCAATTCTCTGAATAATTTTAAATAAATTTTAAAACTTAGTAACAGCTTTTAATATTTTATGAAAATAGCTACAATAAACAAACAGGGAGTTAGGAGGGAAAATAACCCCACCCTCTCCTATTTAGAAATTTATATCACATATATTTGTTTCTACACCTGTTTTTAAGGGTTGTTTAATATATGCTGGAATTATTCAGATACAGTGCATCATACGTTAAACTTTAAGCTTTAATAATACACCTCAGTAATGTAGGATAAAAGAAAGTAGTGCGAGTGCTACACTATATTTTTTTAAAGATAAATACTGCAATCCTGGTTTGCCAATAGTTATAGAAATGAAAAATCTAAAATAATAATTTTTATCAAAATGGAATCATCCATAGGATTTAGACTGAACAACACCTTGCTGCTCCTAAAAGATTCTTTTAAAAGAATATGAAATTTTATATTATATTCAACACTGCATTAAAATCAAATACTGAATAAAGAATAAAGTAAAAAATAAATAAATAAATAAAAGTATAGTTCATAGAGTTTAGAGTAGTAAAAAAAACGCTATGCAGTCTAATGTAACATCATGGGCAGTTTTTTATTTTTTTTAAATAACAACTTGACAGTAAAAATATAAAAAATAGAAGTTAAAAAAAATGATTGTTTTAGAACAACATATATTAGTATCACAAACTATATTAGCACTTTATCAATGTGTATAAAATATTCAGTGATAATGATGTCAATTTTTGTGAGATACATAATTTAATTTTTTTATTGTTCACATTTAAGTAAATGTATTTATTCTCCTATTTAAAAAAAAAGAAAAGAACTTCTAAATTTTTTTTGGCAACAATTAAATTATGGATAAAATTTAAATGACTAATTTTAAAGCTATTATGAGGTTAATATTTTCATATTTCAATTAATTAAAAGAATATTAAACAAAAATTCGAAAATTGGGCTTTGAGGTGCACAAGGAGTAGGCTATCAATACAAAGGGGGTACCTTTGTATTCAAACACACAACTGTCCGAGTTACCGTCTTTACGCTACGCTGTTCACACACACACAGACATTGCATTATATATAAAGAATATTACCCAAGTTTAAAATTAAGCAATATAATGTCAGTAAGTAAGTGTTTTTATATTACATCCAAATAGAGAAATGTCAAAACAAATTGAGTTTTTTTTATGTAAATTGAAAAATAATTGAATAATATACATTTAAATAATAATAATAATAATAATAAATAATTCTCATTACGTGCATTTATGTGAAATTTTGTCTTATAATGCCATATTAAAGTTTTTTGGGAAAAACAGAAAAAAAATTTGATACTGTGCGTTTCGATACTGATTATTATTAATTTTCTTATCTTTCTAAGAAAAAAGAAACGGGAAAAACGATTTTGATGAAATTCTGGCAAAAGCAGAATTTAGTTTAGTATGGAGGACTATTAGTTTTTTTTTTTTTTTTTTTCAAATTATAACATCGCTTTCAAATTATTCAATTATATTTTCGATTTCGATAAATGTCCAACTATCGTAAAACTGGTATCATAAAAATCTGTAGATTGAGATTAATAGTCCTCCGTCCTTAAAAAAAAAAAAAAAAAAAAAAAAAAAAAAAAAAAAATTCTTGAATAATTATAAATATGATTTTTAGAGTCATAAATTAAAAAAATTAATAAAACTAATTATCCACTTCAACAAACTACAAGTTTTCATATGGCTCATCAATTAGTAGATTTATTTATTAATTTTTAATCTAAGAATGTATGATTAAAAAATCAATAAGATATCTATAAAAAAAAATGAAGATCAGTCACTCTTAGATAGATATAAATGTATATTGATATTTAAATATTGATTATTAATAGCTATTTCGATTTAAATTTAAAGAAAAAATATGCTAAAAAAAATTATTGAACCAATAAAATTAATAATATTTGACCAAATATCAATATTATTATATTAAGTTTTGAATTGATCTTAGACTTTTGACTCCATATATTTATTATTAAAACACATTTAAACTAATTAACAAAAATATTATTTTCATACAAATTTGAATATTTTCTTACTAGAAGAGAAATAATAATATATCAGTTTAATTAATTATTATTATTTTGACTGGCTAATATTTACTTGGTATCCAGTTTTTCAAAAAAATAAAATAAAGCAAAATTGAATTCTCTTTTCACTGTCATTAATGGTGCGATGTACTCTATAAATTAGTAACAGTCCCAATAGCAGAATACTTTTGAATGTTTTGCAACAAGTTTTTAGATGATCAAAATGTTGTGCAGAGAACATATGTGTTTTATAAATTTACTCTCAATATTATTGACACACTGTAATAAAAGTTTATAATAGCAAAAACTTTAATAAATAAACAATAAAATGACATTTTAAAATATTTTTAATAATTCGTTATTAAAAAAAAAAAAAAAAAAAAAAAAAAAAAAAATCAGAAAAAGAAATTAAACTAAAGCAATCAACTACTTTAGAAGTATTTTGATAAATTGTTTCAATGATAAAAACAGGATTTTTAAAAATGTCCATTCGTGTGGCCATAACTCACAATTCCCCCTCACCCCAAACTTTTTAATACGTAATTGTTCAGACATATTCTGCTTTGGGGGCAACAATCAGATAAAATAAAAATAGAATTACCTTACGAACAAATGGGAAATCTGGGTGATGTTTTTCAGGCATAAAAATGAGTACAAATCGTTCATAAAGATGTATCCCACTCAAAGCTGAAATACCCATATACAAGAATACACCAAAAAGAACTGCAAGTGGTACTTGTCTTAGAAGAGGAGCCATCATTACTGACATGCCTATAATAAATAAATGAAAAATGTACCGTATATAATAAAATGCAAACTTTTTTTTGTAACTTTAGAAATTCATAAAGATCACTGAAACAAAAAGTACTTAAGGAAATTTTATAATAAAATTGCTGGAGTGTTTCAGCAGGAATGTCATTTTGTCTCACAGTTAAAAGTACTTTCTGGCTCAATTTATCTCAGCTGAAATTGTTTTATATCTCAGGTTCGTCTCAAATTAGCTTTATGACTCACTTTAGCTCAGCCATAACTACTACATGGCTCAGTAAAAATTGTAAAAAGGCTGAGTAGGAATGTTTTAATGTGTTTTATGGATTATTATAGTGTTACTTTTAATATTTTGTACAAGTCTGGCTGAGATTACACTTTTGAAAAAATTTAGTTAGATATAACTTTAAACAATATACACCATACTGAGACCTAACAGATAAAGTCCTCCACCCCCTCCTCCAACCATCAGATTCGTATTTATCATATTTAATAATTTTAAAGCTAATATAAGGTTTTTAATAAATATTTTCAAAAGTAATTAACCAACTCTCTCTCTCTCTCTCACTTTTTTAGTTCCCCATCATACTATAGGTATGGGGAACTTAGGTTATTGTGAAATTTTTCAACCTCGGTTTTTTGACTTTTTTACACTTTTCAGGAGTGAGGAATCCGAAAATGACAAAATATGTATGGTGCCCACCTGTAGGGTGTCTGCTAGTTTGTTGGTCCGTTAGTATGTTAGTCTGTGTACACAATATCTCAAGAACAAATTATTGCAGAGAGGTCAAATTAGTTTTAAAATATTACTTTCGACACTGGCAAGAACCCTATTTATTTGCAACATTCAAATTAAAAATTTCTTAAGTTATTTGAAATTTACGATTTTCTTAACATTTTCACTTAAACTTGCATTAAATGAAAAATTTTTGCTGTAAAAATGTCAGACCAGTTTTAAAATATCAGTTTTGATGCCGGAATGAACATCAGTTACTATAAACATACTACTTTAGAAATTTCGCAAGTTATTGGATATTTATGAATTTCTTAACATGATGGAATAGGACAAAATTTCACATAAACGTCAATTTTTAGGGATATTTTCATCGTAAAGATGTCAGACTACTTTAGAAATATTATTTAGGATACTGGCATGAATATTATTGACTAAAATATTTCAATATATTTTATATTGAATTTTCCAATATAAAAATTTCGTAAGTTATTAGAATTTTACGAATTTCTTATCATAACAGAATAGGGCAAAATTTTACACAAACGTCAATCTTGAGGGATATTTTCATCATAAAGATGACAGACCACTTTTGAAATATTATTTAGGATACTGACATGAATACCATAGAGTATGAATTTGCCAATTTAAAAAATTTGTAAGTTATTCGGAATTTACGATTTACTTAAAATGGCAGAATACGGCAAAATCGAGCATAAACGTCCATTTTGAGGATCATAAATATATCAGACAATTTCAAAATAACATTTATGATATTTGTATGAACAAGATTGTCTACAAATATTCTAATAGGAAAATTTTGTAAGTTATTCGAAATTTAAGATTTTATCAACAAAATGGGGCGATATTTCATATAAATATGCATTTTTGGGATTGTTGCATTGGAAATAGTAGCATGAAAATAAACTACGAAATTGATCCCAATAAAATAAATTAATAGATTAGAATAAGATAAATATATCGAACTGAATGGTGGGTAGCCTATTAGGTGAGGATTTCGTTCTGTCACTGTATCAAGCGTTTGGTCAAATTCATTTCTCTTAACATGAATATAATATATCCTGCACAAGAAATTTATGAGAACATACATATGATGGGGATCTGAGCAGAGTCCACCTATGCCAACTAATTAAAAACAAACAAACAAAAAAAAAATAATAAAAGTATTGATGTTGAAATTATTGTTCCTCTTCCCCCACCCCTGTACACTGTCCTTTTTAATTACTCATTAAATGTCTGTTTTTAAACCTGCAGTACTAGTCAAAGCTTTGTTTCAAATTTATTATTTGCATAATAACTATATTTTGTTTTATGTAAAATAAATAAAAATGAAAATATTTAGTTTTCACTGGTACCAACATACTATATTGAAAATTTTAAAGCTGTAATGTTAATTATGTTAATTTTACCACAGCCATGCGACGATTCGATCTTTGATAGTTTTATTTCAATTTTATTATTAATGTGTAAATAAATATTTACTTTTTATGGGAAAAAAAAAAAGAACATTCTTTTTTTTTTACTTTTAGTGGTTCATGTACATACATACACTCAAATTTTAATAGTACAACCCTCCCCCCTCCCTCCATTTGTGCATTATTTAATTTCAAATAATGATTATAATATTTGAAGAATAGATTCAAATTATACACATTTCTTGTTTGTTTTACACTGAAAATAATGTAAATAATAAAAATTGAAAAAAAAAAAAGATTCAGTTAACATAAGTTGCAAATACATACATACCAACTAAAATTGAAACCAAAAAATTGGTTAGCCTTTGTTCCTTCACTTCAACAATATGAGGTAATTCCCCAGGAGCATGTGTCTTACTCCATACAATAAGGCTAGACACATGGGAAATGGATCTCACTGTTGCTGCACACTGCCATGGTCCCCCCATAAATCCGCAAATCATTTCCATAAATCCAATCATTATCATGTCTATATGAAAACCAGAACCTTTCTGAAGCTGTTTTTTGCTAATAATCAACCTTAAAAAGAAATATAAAAGGGTAATTAAAATTTGCATAAACAGAATCTCTAGTTATAGCTGCAGAATGGTTAATTCTTTAAACCAGATGCCTCTGCAAATTTTCTAACGATTCAGCAATAGAATTTAACAACATAAAACTTTTTAGTCAATCTTTCATTTTTATTTTACTGCTAAACAATAAAGGCACACAAAAAAGAATGCCATATAAATTAAAAGTTTTAAAACCTACTTTTATTCCAAAATGAACAAAAAAATTGGATTCACTAGAAGTGAATTAAAAAGTAATATGTCGAATCTCGTTAACGTGAATTACTTTTAACATGAACTGTTTCCACAATCCCCATCAAAATGAAGATTAATTTAGCTATATGAAGATTAGTTACTGATAGCATAAACTACTGATAAAATGAACAAATTTTTTATCCCCCTTGAGATTCATGTTAACGAGGTTCAACTGTACCAAGATTTGAGAGGCAGACAGTTTTTTTTTTCTTTTTTTTTTTTCTGTAACCTGTTCCTGAAGAGGTTAAGGACTCTGAAAATATTTTCATAGTATACTGTCATCACCTATGAACTCAAGCTTAAAATTTGAGTAAATCAGCTGCAGTGCATCAAAAATGAATTGTAAGATTTTATATAGGCAGACAGATTTTTGCCTCTGGAATCTGCCCCTGGTGAGAGTTAAAACAAACTTTTAATACTTTAGCATTTAAATTTTGATTAAAATCTAAAATAACTTAATAATTTATTTAATTAAAAAATCCTATTAAACTAATAATTTTCCTAATGGATAAAAAGTTTAAAAAAAAAATTATGTACCAAAAATTCCATCAAAAATTAACAGAAGTTAGACCAAAATCGTCTGTAGGAAATAGGTTGAAAGAAAAAAATATTTTAAAAATATAGATCTATTTCTTTTTCTCAGTTTTCAAATGCATTGCTCAATCTTCCCCTATATTTCAAAAGGTATACTATTCAAACTCTACTCTCTCAGTTTTGAATCCTCAGAGCAGTGAAGATTAGAAATAACTTCGTGCTGCATTCGAGATGAGCATCATTTCTGGTGTCACTTTTTAAAAAGTCAAACTAAATTTAAACTAAATAAAAAATAATTTAATTTTAAGCGCATATAATTAAGTTTTAGATGAAATCTTAAACTTTAATACAATAAATACAGTTAAAAAAATTTATCAGACGCACACTCTTTATCATTGCGGATTATTTCTAGAGCGATAAGTTGTGTTTGTTGGGCGAAGCAGGACTCCTCATGATTTAATAGCTGTCAGGATGCCATTAGAGAAGGTAGGAAAGACTTGAGGCCCTGCTTCAGTAGTGGTCTCTCTAGCCATTTTGATTTGGCCAATATTACTTGCAAAAATGTTGAAAGATTCTTCCCTTGTATCTTTAAAAGTATTTAAATTCAATGTGCAAAAATTATCATTGTTTATTATATTCAAGGTGTTACAGTCATGAAAAAATTGCTAAGTTAATTTAATCTATCTGGTGAAAAACAGTTAATATCAATGGAATATTCTAGTATTGCTTACAGCAAGTTTACCTTGTACAATTCTATTGATATCGGTGGACGAAATAACCGATCTGTTTTTAATTTGTTCAAGTTTATGCTTCATCCATCATCCTGACAAATTTGATTTACGCATCTCAATATTGCTGCCATTTTTAATCATCAGAGCCCAGTGAAATTTAGTGGAAAAATTCTGCATAAGAAATACAGTGTTTTACTTGGTAACGGTAATGAAGGGAAAATTCTCATACAATCTACGTATTATAGTTTAATAAGTCAAAATGGCAAATTAGGAAACCTTCGTAGCAGATTAAATCAATGTAAGATTGAAGTGTTTGTGGTTCTGAAACTGCATTAATATAGCTATGTCATTATTTGCAACAGACTGAATTAATATAATATTGAAATGTTTGTACCACTGAAACTGATAAATGCAACTATATCATTATACTAATCTAACATTGGATGTTTTTATTTAAAAAATTTCAATATTTAAGGAAGCATTTCCACTAAAGTATCAATATTCAAGAATTCTTAATAAATAATTCATGCATGTAGTCACATCTTGTTTTATTCCTATTTGTATGAGGTAACAGTTTTATTTCTTTCTCTTTGTAGCAAATGTCTAGAATGATTACCATTTTCTCATAAAATATTTAAGTTGTAATTAATTCATTGCCTTTTATAGAATACGATATTTCATTAATTCTTTTTTTAAATATAAATATTATCTTTTTAGGATCATGCCAATTACATATTTTAGAACATTTATTTTATCTTTCTTTACCCTTGTTGAATAAAAAAATTTTCATTAAGTGATCTATTTATTATTACTAGTATCATCAGTGGTTGAAATTTGATCACAAATTTATTCAAATCTCAGAATTATTTTAAGTAAACATTTAAAAAATAAATTTAGAAATTTAAAATTTCTGTATAAACAATGATCTTTGTAAATACTCTATCATCCTTAGCTAAATGATTATGTCCATTGTGTTCTGATATATAAAATTCAAAAATATTGAAAGAACGGACCTGACTTGCTGCAACATAAAGTTGACCATGGGTAAAAACTTCCTTCAAACTGTTGGCCTTGTGACTTATTTATAGTCATTCCAAATGCAAGTATAACTGGAAACTAGATTCGCTGGAAATTAAATGGTAAAATAGTACCAGAATATGTCAGATTTATATATAGAATTAAAATTTCTTTACCATGGCTTATTCCCTTCAAAACTTCGCAATCAAAAGCATTTTGATGCATAGTCTTAACATGCATTCTCGTCCCATTAACTAAGGATTCTGAAGAGAAGTATTGAGATTTTTGATAAATAAAACAATGGAGGAAACAAGGAAGTTTCTGGTGAAGAACGACATTGTGAACGTACTTAGCACTGAAGATGGACGCGTTGCTGTCCGAAATTAATTTGCTAAGATTTGCAAAAAGGATTTTATAAGGTATTTAAAGTATGTTATAGTAAAATAATCCTTTTCTTTAAAATAAGTTTAAATAAAAAACAATGGAATTTACTTCACGTGCTAACTAGTGAGGTGGTAAACCACTTACACTCAACAAATTTAAAAACTGTACGGGCATTTTTCTAAAAATGATCAAATCATGTTCAGGAAATCTCAAAATGTGTAAATTCATATAAAATTGAAAATCGAAAATTTCTCTAATAAATCCACTTTTTAAAAAATAAGTAGTCAATTTTAGTTAATTGAAATGCATTATGTTTTAGCTAAAAAAATATCTCCTTAAATTAGAGCTGACATAAATTATTAAAAAAGAAAAGAAGAACAAAATTGGATAATAAATAAATTAGGGAAAAAAAAAAAACTTTCATAAATCAAATCCTTTTTTAATTTGTGCATCTGTTCAATACTATAAAATTTCAAGACGTTGGCTATAGGAACTCAGACAACTGAAATGAAAGGAATTTTAAATACAAAACATTATGGGTATAAAATGAAAGTGCATAAAAAATAAAAGTATTTTTAAATACCTTCTCGACATCGTAAGAAAATAATTTTTGTATTCTGCAAATCTGGCTAATCATACCTTTTGAATGATACTACTTTCAACCCTCTATTCCCATAATTAATATGTTAAAAGTGTACCACAAATTTCATGCTTGCCTATTAATATATAGATTACTTTTTCATTTGGTTCATTTAACCAAACAGTGCAATCGGCATTCAGGGAAAAGATCATTTAATTATTGTTCTCCTTTAATCAGAATTCTATAAAACTTAATTGTTTTTAAATTTATTAATGAAATAGATCCCTTCAAAATTTTTATATATTGTATCGTCATTGAGTATTGACAGAAGTGCATAAGAAATGAAAAGCAAAATTTGACACAGGCAGACATATTCCTAAATGTATTGACAGATTTCACTCATGTGCAAAACTCAAATAAAATTGGTTCAGAAGGGATTAAAAATTAATCACGAGGTTTGGTACAGGCAGAAAGATAAAATGATATTAATAATAATAATGATAATAATAATAATGTTAAATTTAATAAATGATATAATTTTCTACTTAAGATTCAAACTATATCATGCCAATTACATCCAAACAAATTGCAAAATGTAACTAATATACTGTAGATAAGAAGTAAAGAAAATAATGTTTCAATACATATATTAGATATTCATTTACTACTAAGAAAGTCATATTAACTTTTTAGTTAAATTCAAAAAATAACATTCTCATTTCAAATCTTTGAAATATGGATTTACTGAAAATGTACAACATTACTTAGAAGGTTTTTAAGCAGCTTAAAGATACTCATTCTGGCAACAGGTAATTCACTGGAATTTTGTTTTCCTTTGCAACATGAAACTGAAGTTATTGGTATATTTTAAATCAATGGGCTAAGCAGGTAACTTTTGTGCTTTACAAGTTACTTTAGAAAAAAAATTAATAATTGCTTTAAAGGTTTTTTTTTTTTCCCCTATTTTGAATTCAACACTGAAACTATAAAGAAAAAGTTTTGTGAATTCTGAAACTTCTGAGTACAATATGTTAAACAAGAGCTCAGAATGAAGAGTGTATGAAATGAAAGTTAAGATAAATCACCAGAAAACTTTTTATGACAGAATCATATAGCGGTCATTTCAAACATGTCATTAAGGAAATGCTTAGCAGAATTTAAAATAAAATTCTACTCCACAAAAAACAAAAGCATGAAAGGTACATATCTTCAAACTTCGCAAAATGATTACAGGGTTGCTACTCAAATGAAAGACAAAATATAACTCAACTACTAAATTAAATTTTGTTTAGATTTTTTTTATTTTTTTTTATAAATTTAAAAATACTTAATGTAACAGTTATCTTTCCATTTTAATATATATATATATAAATATAAGGAAAAAAAAAAACAAATTAAAGAAGGAAGATGAAATATATTTTTTGTAAACTTTATACCAACAAAATGGAAAATAATTTTTTAACAATATTATCTTCTGACAAACCAAAAGCAAATATTGTTAGAGGAAAAAATAGGCATTAAAATTAAAAAAAAAAAAAAAAAAAAAAAAAAAGGACAATTACTGTTTTGTCAATTATAATTGTAAAATTCATTAGTTGATAATTTATCATCAACTAATATTTTTTTGAACAATTTGCATTGCATCAATTAATTTGTTTTATTTAAAATGAGTCTAATAAAAAATATTCAAGCACCCATTGGACAATAAACTTATAAATGCTTAGGCTAATCATTCTTGCTTTCAGATATTTGCTGGGATTTCACAGGTCATTTCGAGGAAAAAAAAAAGCAATTCTGCTCCCAAAGTTAAAATAGATATATGAATGTGTTGAGATATTCTGATCTGAGTTTGAGTTTAGTTAAGTCACATTCTGTTCTGCACAGAAAATTTTTGAGAATACAGTCCTACATTTACTACTGAACCTCCCATACAAAACTAAATGGCCCAGTAGCGGGCATACATAAAAACGCTGTATTCCATTACAACATCATAAATGAATTTTGCAAACTTATTTTTGTCATTTGAAATCAGATGATACAAGAAATAAGCTTGAAATAAGTAGATGAAAAAAAATCTGATGTGGACACCACATGACTTACTTATACACCCATTGAAATATACATATTGTTACAAAAACATTGACATTTTTGTGTGAAGTAACTGGCTCGTAAGTAAACAGGCCATGAACGTTTCTAAAAACAAGTAAAAAAAAAAAAAAAAACTATTACTTCAATTACAAAAGTCACAATCGGAATTATACATACCAAAGAGAACGGATATAGTAGCTTGTTCAGGAATAGCATTCCATAACTTATTATAGAATCTCTCATTGGTAAATGCACAGCTTATAGTTCAATAGAATTCACTCAAGTGTAAATGGCTTACTTTTGTTCTTTTTGGCAAAAATTAATGGCGAGACATGATACATTGTACCAAAAAGTGGTATTTTCAGATTTTCAAAGTTTGGAATCTCTAACTTCAACAGGAGTCGAGTTCTGGAATTTTTCGTAATGATTCAATGGTTTCTAGAACAAAATTACCTCGAAAATTCTATAAACCACTCACAAGACTCCCAATGAATTCAAATTCTCTTCAGACTTCGAACTGTGTGGCTGATCATTGTTTCTCAATTAGTGAAATTCCTCCCCTATTTAATCCTGTTTACTTGCCTTCGATAGTACAAATGACCTATTTCATGGGATGATTTTGAAAATATTCTCTGATTATTGATTTTTTGTGGTAGAAAAAACAGCTTCCGGAATATTTATTGAATAAAGTGCATTCGTTGACAAGAACCTGCTTATGACTTTACGAATTACTTTTTACATGCGAAAAAGTCGACAACATTCATAACAATATTATTACGAGCTCTATCATTAACTTTTTTTGAAATTTCTATAATGGTAGGTCATTTATAATGGTGAAAACATTTGTATTTTTGGTCATTATGAATACAGTTTTCGAGAATATCTCTAAAATGAAAAGTCACAAAGTCTAAAGAGAGAGGTACACAACTACATGTTATGATAAACCTATATACCAATTTGCAGCATTATATGTCCAAATTTTTTTGAGTTATGCATGATACACACATACAAACATACAGATGTCACAAATAATCTTGTAAAATCATTGATATCTCCAAAAAGGGAGCTTGTATCGAGACTAAAGTTGGAGGTGCACAACTAGATATCATCACAGACACAAATATAAAGTTACAACATTCCACAATCATTCATTTTTGAGCCATGTGAGATACAAAATCCATTTCACAATTCGAGATTACAATATTTCCTTATACTTTGTATGAGGAAGTAAAAAAAAGAAAAAAAATAGGTTACCTCATTCAAAGTAGCAGTTAAACTGATTTCATTCCAAAACTGATGGCTTGAAACATTTGCAAATCAAAATATTAACAGTTGAGGATTGTAACACCAATTTTGAATGGAAGGTGAACCTATGCAAAACTTAAAAATTTGTTATAGAGTTTAAATTACAAGTGTTTTCTACTGATACCGTGCCCATCATTGGTACATTTACCATACATCTGCTGAAAAGAAAAAAAAAAAAAAAAAAAAAAAAACTTACTCGCATATTTGAGTTTCCATGAACAGCAAAATAAAAATTAACAGTCCTCCAATTAGAGCAACGAAAGCTTCCCACACTTGTATAGGTACAGGTGATATGATCCAGTTTCTGTCTGTACTGGGAGATAATCCCTCTGGCACATTCAATTTCTATAAAGAAGACAGCAAATAAGAATGAAAAATAATGAATTTAAAGAGGAAAAAGATAATGAATTTAGACCTATTATTGTTAAAGTTAATATTTATCTAAAACCAGACAGACACATCTTTTGTTGAAAAATAATAAATTGAATTAAATTCTTCAATAACGAAATAAAAGGCAAAAGATATATAAAAACTCCATTAAAAATCATTTACTATAATGCTCACTTTACACTAAATTGGTGGGGTGTAGCACCTGGTGGCTTTTTACAACATTTTATTTGTCCAGAAGCATTTAGATACTATATTTTTCCTGGCTAGCAGTTTTCTGAGGATAGTTTAACAGCATTCTTGTCAAATAAAAGTAGTGATTTACTTTTGTAATATACAAAAATTGCAATGTAGAGGGATTAGCAAATTTAAAAAGGGAGAAAGAAAACAGATTGTCTTTTTTATTGAGCTGCTTGGTGTTTATTATAATTATTATTATTCTAGGTTTATACTTATTATTATTCTATTACTACCTCTTTTATATATATAGAAAAATTATCACACTTGCAAGCACCAATAAATTAAAATTTAATTCAAGGTCAGATTTTTTTACTCCATCCAGTTGTCTTAAAAATGGCTAAAATAAAAATGCGCATTTTAACTTAGCAAACTCCAGTATTTCAAAAAGGTATAAAAATAAAAGTAATTCGTTAATAAATTTTTTATTTATTAAAACAGAATAAAAGTAGTATCTAAAAAATCATAAAATTACCTGAGTGTATGTATTCGGTATGAAATAGTCAAGGACAACCATAATGACAATTCCAATTGGAACTCCAAAATCACCAAGAGCTCTCCTAGCCTACAATAAGAGAAATGAGGTTAAATTGTTACATTTATTACATTAAAAAAAAAAAAAACTATTACAACTAAGCTATGATATTTAATTCCCTGTTTACTGAAAAGAGAGGCTCAACGAAATTGAATTTTGCACCTAAATTAAAATAGTATCTAAACAGCCACTGCTTATTATTTCTATTATAATTTAGTCATTTTAAAATCATACTAACATATTTTTGACTTATAATATCTCGTTTTCATTAAATAATAAAAAATTTAAAGAAGTATCTTAGTCATCATGCATAATACAAAACATCATTATTAATCATCATATTTAGTATAAAGCATATTAAAACTACATATGTTTTGTGCATAAAAAGTCTGGACTGTGGGAAAATCCTTAGATAATATCTTTTAACCCCTTCCGGTACGATTTAATAATGAAAAACGTTGCACAAAATAACCATTTAATTTTTATTTAAAACTACTCTTATTGATTACGGTCTTTATTTCCCAACACCTTTTTCCTTCAGTAAAAATTTATACTGGCAGGGCCGATGTTCAACAGTGACTTTAGTCGCATGACGAGTATAGCTGTTTTTCAATAAATTTAGGAACAAATTTGGAGATGAATACCAATTATCCAAATATATAGTGTATCCTTTTCCTAATACATGCTTTGATAGTTCCATCACCACGCTTTCTGATTGTTCTGCATACCTGTTAGTTTCTATTGATAGTATTTCCCAAAAGTTCACATTCAATACTTCTTCAAAAACCTCTAATGGCTTTGGATTAGCACCTAGTTTTTGCATAATCAGAGGGTTTACACCAGGTATTCCTGTAAATTTTTTTATTTCAGGCACATTATCTATTTCCTTCCAACACCATTCTTCCGATGATGTGTCTGCGATTCCAGAAGGTTCACTATCATCATAACTTATTAGTCGCCTAGCACGTTTTTGCTTTCTTGGTAATATTTCACTATCATTATCTTCAGTATCAGTATCAGATAAGTGTACACTTATTTCTTCTGATTCTTCATAATTGCTCTAATCACCTTGACCTTCATAGTCTGCAAAACTCTTATCCATTATGGTATTTACTATACAACACGTTTTTCCTTTACAGAAATATATATTGACCGATGCTCACACTAAATTTTTACAAGAATGAAATCTTACAGACTAACAACAATTCGGCCGTGACTTGTACCAAGAAATTCTAACAGTAAACAATATGTGATAGGGATCTGTGATATTTCCACAAGTAAAAAAGGTGTTGCCAAATTCAGTACACTAGAAATTTTAAACTAAATTAATTATCATATTCAACAGTAAGCATGACAAGTGTAGCTCGTCATTGTGCGATATGGCATGAAAAACCAATGACGAGCTAGACTCGTCATTTTACCGGAAGGGGTTAATTAGCTGGCAACTAATATCTCTTAATCAGTCAACACCTATGCTTTGAACTGCAGATATGAACAATGACTTTGAAAATAAGAAATAAATTACCAAATACTTGAACATTATTTAATTGACCTTTTTTTACCAGGAAAGTTATTTAACATTAACAATAAATAGCACAAATATTAAATTCACTCTTGTTAATAAAACAACTACATAAACATAACAATCATAATATACACTATATTATTTCTAAAGATGCATAAAATTAATAATTATAGCACAAATCTATACTATTGAAATCTGTGTCTAAATAATAAAACATGTTTTATAGTTAACACTTTGTAAAATCTTTAATCAATTTGTGAAGACTATTAATTTTTAGTAATTAATTAAATTGCACTTTGGTATATTTTAATAAGTAAGTTTTGGTAAAACTTAAATTCATATTCACTTCACTCCACATTGTTGTTAATAAAGCTCATGTTTGAGATCAAGACTAAGAATGCAGAAGATTAACATTGAAAACCAAACAGGGATATTGAAATACAGTTTTTAAAGGCAACTTTGCATCGTTTTACAGTACAATATATTAGCACATTAAATAGTAATTGTCTAAACAAGCAAAAAGGTGATTTTTTGCAATATTTGTGTAAAAAGACACTACTTTTTTGCACAGATGCATGATAATAAGGAATAACTAAATAAAAATGTGTCCACTTTTTATATCTTCTTAAGGAGATGCACAATAAATTTAGAGCCAACTCTCGAGACATGTTAAGGACAAATCTTTGGGTTGAAGATGAGCTAGTTAGCAATTTTTTAGGTACTGTGAGGGACTATTAGGTACTATTATTTCTCCGAAGAAGCACCCTCCATCACTTATGCAATTTTGTAGAGTTTGACAATTTTAAAGGTATATTTTAGATAATCTGTTTCCTATTGTATCAAATCACAAATCTTGGAATGACAGAAGTAAAACATGTTCTTGCAGATCCTTTTACTCTAGCCTACGCATTGACAATCTATCATAGGCTAGTACTTTCCAAAGTTAAAATACACATAGGGTAGTGTGAAACTGCAATCAGTTTAACATACATGATTTTGACCAGAACAGAACAATATATATAACATGTTCTTTATCCACATCTACAACAAAGGTCATTATGATAATCTGTAATTCAAAATCACATGAGGATTGGTGGAAATTCCTACAAAAATGGCATAGCCAGCAACAATTAAGATTGGCACACCTTATCAAGCAACTTAATAGCTCAGCCTCTGTATAAATTAATATTTAATAAACAACTGAAAAGTTAACTTTATATATAAAATTAAATAAACAAACTGTTTATGTCTGTGCAAATAACTAGCAGATTATAATGAATGTCAAAAATAAAATAAAATTTAATCCAAATGGAAAACATCCTTTTTATAAAAAGAATAAGTAATAGCAAATGAACAGCAACTTAGGAGATTTTAAAAGTAAAAAATATAAGTTTTAAAAAAGGAAGAAAATACATACACTTCGTCCAAGAAATTTACTGTTCCTAAAATGACGTAAAAAATAAGCAATGTAAAATGTGCCTATCATCAAGATGGCTGATAAAAGAGCTGTATTGGGATGAGGATATGTTTGTGAAAAATAGGGTTCAACTGATGAATTACTGTTGTTTAGCACTGAGTCAGTAAAATTACAATAATCAGCTAGAAGAGGATTTTCTGCAAATATCTGTAAAATAAAAAATAATAATATTAAATAAATATAATAATGATTAAAAGAAAACTAGAATCCAAATACAGTTTGAGTTTCTCCCAGACAAGTTTCAGGAGGATGCTGCACCCTGCCTGCCTGCCTAAAGATTGAAAAAATAGCACTGTTCTTGTCCCTTATCTGAAACAGTTGCACAATTCTTACTCTTTATCTGGAAAAAACTGCATCATTTTTCATTTTGTATTACAGAATTTTGTGCTGGATGCAAGCTAATGTTTGCTTTCTTAATCACATATGAAATAAACATTTTTAAAGCAATCATTTAACTTTGTATATTCTATTTCAAACTTTTCGCAAGCAAGCATTTTTTGCTTATGCCTCATTTTATAATGAGAAAGCTACCTATTGATATATTAATTCAAAATAATAAAATTAAATCAAACATTGCTCTATAAGCATTTTAGCATGCAATTACTAACAGCCACTAAAAATGGTGCTGGTATGTACTTATTTTTGACCAATTATTACCTGTTCAAGGAGGTAATCAGGGAAAAGAGGGGGTGAGGGTATGTGGATGCTAGTAGTATATTTGGGAAGTGTTTGGTTGAGCATTCATGAGCAAAGCATATATTCTGAGTATCAATGTTCACAAACAGGGAGGTTGCTATTACTGAGTAACCTAAGTGCTAGTGTGTTTAAGCACCAAGTATGAGCTTTTTAGTGACCCATCAGGGAAATAAATAACAGCACTTTTTAGTCCTCTTAAAACTTAGGGGGTGCCAACTTCAGTCAATACCCCTTCGCAAGCAAGTATAGCACTAGTTAAGTGACAGCAAAATTCAGCAAGTTATGTTAGAAGTGTCTTTTTACCACTTTGTTCTCCTAAAACTGACATTTTGATGTATTGGAGTACACCTTTTAACTGTACATGTTTAGGTCTAGTAAAGTAACTCAAAATCTCAGGCACAGTTCCCTCTAGAGGCTGAGTCATTGCCTCAAACTTCAAAGGGAACATTAATAATCAGAACTGCTGTCACAGAAGTTGAATTTAAAATAGTTTCAGGGAACTGGCAGATGGGCAATTGATGGTGGATGCTTGCAGCATCTTTTTACCTACTTTTGAATTAATGAAATGAATAACACAGCATTAATTCTAATTAATTAAATTATTTATTTTCTTTTTATTTTATTAGAAAAACCCTTTTAATATCTATTTTATTTCTCACAAAATCAACTAAATTTTTTTTTTTTTTTTTAATCATCTTTTGAAAGTTTTACAGACATACGTGAACAAAAGAGAAAAAGAAGAAAAATTAAATTACATTAAAATAATTTGAAATTTTTAAAATTTAGATATGGGACAAATAAAAGCAAGCTGAAATGAGTAGCAATACAGTTGTGCCACCATCATTTTATGTAAATGCGATATTACTATTAGCTATTCAAAAGAAAACAACTATTCAATGAACAGTGATTTATTAAACAAAAGATGACTGAATGTCAATATTTCTCATGACAAGTTTGTTGAACCATTTTTTAACTACAGGTTCACATTTTTTAAAGCCTAGAAAAGGTAAGTCTAGATTTACTGCTTCTTTAGATGACTAGTAGATAAAGTACATCATAATCATACTGCATTTCTATATCATTTTAGATCTATGCTTATTTATGCTACAAGAAAAATATTATTAGTTAAGACAGTAAGCAGAAGGCTGCATTAAGGAAGTCTGGAGCACTGTGAAAAGAAACAAATATTTGATATCTTCTGTCAGAGAAAAGTAGAAAAGAAGGAAAAAGGGCATTTTCTTATTAGGAATACTACGCTTAGGCAGATAATAGACATACACGGTATTTTAATATGAAACAATCAATGCTCACCGATACAGAAACATAATGAATCCTACCATTATATACATGAGGTTGCAAATAACAATACCTTTATAGGAGAAGGAAAAGGAATATTGGTTCCTACTATTTGTATGTATGATGCTGTAATTAGCAATACCTTTATTATGTAAGTTGTAGATAATGCTACCCTTCATGCTACTTGGCTTTTATATATATATGTATATATATATATATATATATGTAGTTCAAATGAAATGGCAATACTTTCTTGATTTTTCTATTTAATTTGTGTGGAACTTGTTTATAAGATTTACTGCCATTCTCCAAACCCCACACTAAACTAGAGCCCTGTATCAAGTCCGGGTCGGGTTTAGTTTCCAACAAGTCAGGCTGAATTCAGAACATCTTTCAAAAAAATTTACCAGAAAAAGCAAAAATTTGCTTGATATAATTATAAATGTATAACTGATGCAAACATACTATATATGCCCATGATTAAATATGAGTAGCTAAATTATTATAGTAAAGTAAACAAACATATCATATCAGACAAAAGAAATTTGTAAGGAAACAGCAAGTTATTATTTTTCTAAAAATATAAGCATTAAACAATAAACTACAACACTAAACTTGAAGCCCACTTATACATTTAAAGAACACACCACACAAAAGTAGTTAAAAATTATTAATCTGTTTTTCAGACTTTTAAATTCTTAACATAGTGTAATAGTAATTATATTTTTAAATCTTTTTAAAATTATTTACCAACTGTGTGATAATGAAAATTTACTTTATTTCATAACTCTAAAAAGTTTTGCATGATTTTTTGATGGGTAAATAATTTTCATTCAGCTTTGGGGTTTTGGGTAGGGCTCAGGTCATCAAAATTGTTTTATTGTGGGTTCGGGTCAACTTTCAGGCCAATGAAATCTTTTTTTTTTTTTTTTTTTTTTTTTTCGGTCGAGTTTGGGCCAAGTTTTTGGTTGATTTAAAATTCATCTGTCAGGTTCAGGTCAAAATGCCAGACTCTACTCCAAACCCTACATAAGCTGAAAACTACTCTATGTGATCAAAGGATACTGCTACCTATGCAACTTATTGACTACATCATAAACAGCATGAGATGTTACTGTTGGCCTTAAATTGCTATTCAGGACTATCATACTCACTATTGTGAAATGTTATTTTAATTTAATTTATACATTTGAACTTAGGATTTACCGTGATCTTGTTGATATCACAAAATTGTGATTGTATGTATAACAATTAATTGTGGTTTTAAGTAATACATGGTATTATTATCAAGTTTTGTTCAAAATTCTTTTGAAATTTTTTGGAATCCAATGTTGTTAAAAAAAGAAATAAAAATAAAAAATAAATGTATTACAACAAAGCAGTGAAATATATTTAGCATGATAATATGAAAATTAAAAAGCAAATTTTAACAATCCAATGGATCAAAGAGAATCATTGCCTGATTTAGACATTGTTAACAAGCTTCTTAATGTCAGTGCAAAATTTCAAAGCACTAGGAAAAATAAATTTAGTGATGCTGTTAAAACCAGTTTGAACCTCTATGGCATCTTGTTCTGAAACATTGTTTTTAAATTTCATTATTATCCTACAATTACCTACTAATAAATAAATCAAAATATTTTATATGGAAAAAAACTTTAATGACATCAACAAAATGAAATTTTACAGTAGTGTAAAAGAGTTTACCTTATATAGCTTTGTGAAACTTTCAAAAATAAATAGCAAAGAGATTATGGTAGCAAATATTTCTTGAACAAATCTAGAAAAGAATTTCACTAAAACAGATCCTTCAAAAGCAACAACAATAGTAGCAATGATTGCAGTCCAAATGCCAACCCATACTCTCATAACAAGAAATGGAGAGGAATAGTGTTCTTTGAGCTAAAAAAAAAAAAAAAAAGAAAGAAAAAAAAAAAAAAGAATACATAGATATTTAATATTTCAAATAAAAAACATTCAAGAGAAAAGTCCTCAAAGAGTACAATGATTTACATTATTTAATTAATACAGTAAAACCTCGACCCATCGTGTCATGGAATAACGGCTCTTTAGAGAGATGGCCTTTGAATAGAGGTTGTTCAGAAAATCTTAATTTAAGCAACATGCTCTATAAATCAAATGGTTTTAATCATTCAAATTTACATTTGTCTTATAGTTTTCTAATAATCATTAATATTAGTTTTTATTTATTTATTTTAACTTTTTAGCAATTTTTTTTTTTTTTTAAGAATTTTTTTTAAATACTGCAACAATTTTTCAAATAAGCACATCATTTTTTGAATGAATCCATTAACTTCTATTGAAGTAATACCTGCAGGAAACACTAATTTTAGCTTTTAGTCTTTTATCTTAGATAGAATTAATATTTTTATTTTGCCATTTAAAATCAACATAACATGGCCTATAAGAAACAATCACATTTAATTTATTATCTAACTGAATGATGGCATTAAGAAACAATCACATTTAATTTATTATCTAACTGAATGATGGCATAAAAAAAAAATTCTGCTTTTTAAGTTTAAACTTTATGTTTAAAAATACACATGAAGATTAACTTCAGTTATACTTGTACTGAGGACAACGGTCAGTTTATGACAAGGAAAAATACAATCCTCAGCTCTCACAAAATGTGATCCCTAAGAGAGATCTTTAATAAAGGCCCATGAACAACTGCATAAGTTAGTATTAAATTCTGTAAGAAAAATTTGGGATGGGAAAAACTGGCTCTGAAAGGAGAAGACCTTTAAATAGAGGTAGATATTTAGAGAGGAATTTCACTGTACACATATACTGGCAATTATGCTTTGATATTTACTATTTAACAGATTTTTCATGAGTACAAAAATTGGTAAACACACTTTGTTTAACGGCCCTTTTCACTTATCGTCGCCAGAAGCCCGAGCCAATGTTATTCTATGGGGAAATTTTCTTTACAAATAACTTATTAACTAATACATATTTTTAAATTATGTTTTCACATTCAGAAAATTCACAACTCAAACTGACAGACCTTTTTTAAAAATGTTTTTTTTTTTATTTTTAATATTTTGTTTTGAAATTACAAAATGAAAAAATTTCACATATTGAAAATTCGTATTTTGCAGCTTCAAAGTAAAATATAAAAAAATAAAAATAATAATTTTTTAAAAAAGGTCCGTCAATTTAACAGCTGGGAATTTTCAGAATGTGAAAACAGACTAAAAATATGTATTAGTTAATAAGTTATTTGTAAAGAAAAATTTCCCATAGAATAACATTAGCTTTGGCTTCCAGTGGCGGTGAGTGAAGCGGGCCCTTAAGCATTTCAATTTTGACTCAAACATTATAATTTAGAATTTGAGAATATATATAACATTTCGAGCAAGTAAACAATGAATGCTGTTTTTACACCATTCATATGTTGAATCTATATTTTTCATTGATTATTTTGTTTCCGTAATCTTATGCTTCCCCCCCCCCCTTCCTATTCTACCAACTGAATAAAAATATTAGTGTTTGAAATTCCGCTGAATATGCAGATTAATATTTGTTAAAATGACAGTAATAAAATAAAACTTTTGAAAAGAAATTTAAATATATTAAATTATTTATAACCTTTTTTTTTTTTTTTTAAATAATAATACCTGAAAGTATTTTTATAAATTTAATGTTGTACATCATTAGTTTGATTTATAAACAAATTGTCCATTCTCTCAATTACATCTATTTTCAATGCAGTGTTAATTTTTTTTTTCTTCCATTTGACAATAATTAATATAATAACAATAAGGCAGAACTGAATGCAACAACCAGATAAAAGTAAAGAAATTACGGATTTTTCAATATAAATATATGCCATCAATAAAAAATATTGCTAATTGCCGAAGAATGCATAATTAAAATTCTCTACAAATGAGCTAAAAGACAGATGTGTTATGCATAAGAATTATAATTTTAAATTATTCAAACTTTGAAAGGATTTGGATACAGTAAAAGTAAATAAACCCAGCATATACTTTGAATGTTGTAACAAACAGATTGCAACTGTGTTGATATAAACAGATAGCAACTGATACTTTGAAACAAGTTTAATAATCACTGACTAGATAATAGGAGCCTGTAGTTTTTAGAGTTTTAATGCTGCAGCTTCTTTGTATTTATTATTATAATCATTATTAAGTATTGAATAAAATTCTTACTGATGTCTAGATTCTGAAGGCTAAGTAAAGGGATAAACTATAATGAATTATAATCTAACAATAAGTAGATAGACCAAACTGATTATGTTCGATTGAACAAATTTTTTATAATAAAGTTTAAAAAATAATTTCTATTATTTTATGGTCAGCCTGTATTTTCGGAAAAATGCAGATTAAAAAAAAAAAAAAAAAAAAGATTTGCCTATTTTATTACATATTTTTTAACAAAAAGTAAATATATTTTACAAGAAAGAAATTTGTGAATACAGAATATGTACTAACAAAAATAAAACTGATACCTGAAATAACATTTCATCAAACAGCAACAAAGGTCCTGTAGTACCAATAATAATAAGAGGTTGACCAGCAAATAATGAGAAGATAATACCGCAAATCGCTGTTCCTATTAAAGTTTCAGAGACTCCAATATTCATCTCTGTTTTGTCAGCTGTATCAAGAAAAGAAAAAGAAAATTATTATCAAATTATTCATTTAAAAAAAATCTTTTTTTTTTCCTTAACAAAATGTATGTGAAGAATTCTGCAGCAGCCATGATCTTATTCAATGAGAAGGTGGTATTTTTAGAATTAAAAGATTTTATTTGCACATAGCACTCTCTTGTCAGTAACACAATGTCCCTAAAGGTAGAGCTCTAACATAAGACTGGTATTAGGAGGTAAATCAAATATACCAATGTATTGTGAATTTGGCCATGAATTGTTTAAACAGCTAGATAATGTAGAAATTGAGTTTGGGTCCTGTGTAAGCAAGTTTTGGTATGTGTAAGTTTGCAGTTCATCAACAGAGGGCAAATAAATAAGTCTGTTAAAACAAAACAAAACAAAAAAAAAATCTTGTTTGATGTCAGGATTTTATTAACCCTTTGCGGCGCAAGATAATTCGGATCACTTAAATTACACTGCCACTGGAAGTCACGAACAAAATTAAAATAAAAGAAATTTTAAGTTTTAAAAAAAGGCCTTTTCTGCTACGTTATAAACGTAAATTTTTGCTAAAAAATTTCCAGGATGAGTTTTAGCAGCTGGAGCTTAATAATTGTATCCTCGCAGCGAGGACAACGCACCACAAATGGTTAAAGAATGTCTTGGATATAAATTTCGTTTTATGCATATTGCAGCATCAGTCAATTACAAAACGCACATATACAGTAATTTTTACTCTTAACAACTGTCATTTTTATGTTAGAAAGTGCTTTATCATAAAAGCTAAATTACAGGGGCAATTTGAGAATTATTTCAAAGTTATAATTTTAAATAGTCTTTTATTTAATAATATCTTGATTCTTTTTTTTTTTTTTCTTTCATGTATGTTTTGTTTTCCCAGAAAAAAAAAAAAAAAAATTGGTATAAAGAATTATACAGGGTTATTCAAAATAATGTGGCCAAAATGAAAGGTCAAAACATGCATACAAAAGAAATAAAAAAAATTACTTAGGAACATGAGGTTGTAAATGCTACCTGAAGCCACTAGAGGATGTTTAAAATAATACATAATACAAAAATAAACAAAAAACATGCTACATTACCATGCTATTTATTTACACATATTTTCACACACATTACATATTTACGCATAGTTATGCACATTACTACTACAGAAAATACTCAAAACTTTTGCCAGACAGCAGGATTGTTCAAGATAGATTTAATAATATTGAAATGGTGTGTCATTTTATGCAACATCGATCTAAGGTGTGTCTCTATGTGTCTGATAAAAACTTAGAGCTTATTCTGTAGTAGTAGTAATATGTAGCGCCTGTGAAAATACAGTATAAAAAAAATGATGTAGAAAAGTCTTATTTTTAATTTATTATTATGTATTATTTTAAATTTCCTCTAGCAGTTCCAGATAGTGTTTGCAAGACCTCCTGTTCCTGTTTTATTTATTTTGTATACATGCTTTGCCCTTTCATTTTAGCCATGTTATTTTGTATCACTGTATATAAGTAATATAGAATGGAATTATTTCACAGAACCTTATCCTAATTTCAATTCCATGCAACTAAAAACTTCCCAAGATAAAAATCTCCCTCTCCCCCCCATTCCACCTTAAAAAAATTGAAAATTTTAAAATTAGAAGCTTATTAAGCATTGATAAAAATAATTAAACAAAATTTTAATAATATTCTAATCCTGTACAATACTTAACGCTTGTCTGGTTCATTGAAGCATTATTAACTAGATTTGAAAACATATAATAGAATAAATCATCATTATTATATATATAGAAAAAAAATATATATAAAATTTCCACAAAACATAATAAAACTGTAACTAAATAAATACTAATAAAAATAATTTACTTACATAATAAGCCACCAAAAGCAATAGCCCCAGAAACAGCTGCAAAATATATGAAAATTACAGATGCTATACACTGAAAATTTAAGCCATCCAGCACATCACTTAAATAAAATGGATAGCGATGTTTTATATCTTCTATAAAACCACCAAACGGTTTCCTAGTGCGCCTTAAAGGATCATAGGAAAGTTTCCTTGGAGGTTCTAAAAAAAAAAAGAAAATGTAGACTATAAGAACAATTTTTCATCACAAGGATAATACACTATACATGAAAAAAGAAAATACTGTTTGCCATTAATTCAATCTATTTAATAGAAACCAATAAAATTCAAATTTGTAAAAATTTTCTGTTAAAAAAATTAATGATATTCATATAACACAAACATATTCATGTATAAAGAGTAAAAATTTTAATTTTATACATAATATATGAATATTTATATACAGTTTACACCTGTTAATCTGCCCATCTATAAATTCTAAACCAGCCTATAACAGCCATAACAGGGTTCCCAGCATGAAAGACACTCAAAAATAGTTGCTTTAGTTGCCTTTAATGTATAAATTAGTAACCACTCCGAATGAAATAGTAGCCAAAATAGCCACTACAAATGAAATAGTTGCCAAAGTAAGTAGCCAGGCCAATCCAAATAGTATTCTTAGATTTACAAAAAAGAAACAATATTACTATTTAAGCAGTTTTTAGAGATAATGAGGTCAGAAGATATAAAATTGATCTAAGAAGATATCTTTTTTGTAAAAGAAAACTGATACATGTGTAAAGGCATATATAAAACAGAGTTTACATAGCGAGATCAAAAAAAAAAAAAGAAAAGAAAAAAAAAATCGGTAGAGCCTTATTTGAGGCACCAATTTCCGAGATCTAAAACTGACCTATCTAATCAGGATGATTGTTAATTTTCCTGTAATAACCACGGAGAATTAACAATAATTTGATGCAAAAGGATATCTAAAAAGGGATTTTTATAGCAATTTTCACGAAAATCGTTAGAGCAATTTTTCAGATACTTTCACCAAAACGTGGCAAGTTCAATTGAAAACAACAATTACATATGAAAGGATATTTAAAAGGCAGTTAATATGGCGAGTTTGAAAAAAATTCATACAGCCATTTTGTGAGAACCTCAAATTGACCTGCTTATACAGAAAGCCTATCAAATTTTCTGAACTAACCAATACATATAAAAGGGCATCTAAGAGAGTATTTATATACAGTTTTACAGTCCCGCTTCCAGTTTTCTAATTTTCACCAATAGTTGAAAAAATTATTTTTACACCAGACCGGCCTCAATTTTGGTTGGAGATATAGTAGTCAGAAATACCTCCTCCCCCCCCCCCCCCCAACACACACACACACTCACCAGGGTTGCCAACTTTTCGAAAACAGTTTGAGGAGTATTCAGGGAAATTTTGAGGAGCATTTCGGCTACTTTGAGGAGCAATTTTAAAAACACATTTAAAAAAAGAAAGAAACTACTAACAAAAATAAATTAACAATAATCATATGAAATCAAGAAATAGTTATTGATAATCAAATATATTTAGCAAAACAGTGAAGAGAGATAAGAATGGGAAATGATTAAGCCTGAATATAAGCTTAAAACCCAAAAGTAATTTGTTTTCTGCATGATGGCATGTTTTCCATACACAAATAAGGACAATATATGAAAGATTATTCAGTTACATAAAAAAAAAAAAAAAAGACAAGAAAGCACGAAGGGGAAAAATAAATAAATAAATTTCCAACAATTTTCATGAATGTCAAAATTATTATTATACTATCACATAAAAATCTAGAAACGAAATCTCCGATATTCATATAAATGTGTAAATGATCTCATCTCTGAGTCAACTCCCTCTAATCTGCATAGCTTGGGACCAAATGTTTTGTAAACTTTAGAATTTTGCAGATTACTGGTCATAATTTGTTTACTCTTTTTTTTTTTTTTTTTTCCAGATACAAATGAAGTTATAATAAATCATTAATGCTGAATGATAAAATAAATGCATGATTATATCCCTTGTGTTGCCAATCGGCCTTAAAGTTCAGTTGCTTTGAATCCATTATTTTTATCGATAAATAATTAAAAAAAAAAAAAAAAATTCGTCAAAAAGTATTATTTTTTAACGACTTATTAAGCATTGATATAGTTTAAAAGAAAATCAAAATACTGTATAATCACAGCATTCCATTTATTTCTTCCCCCTTTCAGCTTGTGGTTTTAATTAAACACGCTCTTAGCTAATGTAAACAAATAATTGTTCACGTTCTGAGTCAGCAATATTTCGATTACGCAATGCCTAGCACTAGAACGTTTTTTTTCTTTACTATTTATTTATGAGTATTGTACGATGAAGTGTGTGGTTCTTCAGCTAGATTGTAAAAGTTAGTTTTGTTATTTTTTTATTTTCAAGAGGAGTTGAATAGATAAAAAATAAAATTAAAAGAATAATGTTTTATGCCGCAACTGTTGGAAATGCAAAATCAGAAGTTGATAAGGATTAGATCGTGATTTCTGTCTATATGTGTGCAAGGAAAAAAAAAAAAAAAAAAAAAAAAAAAGGTTTTTTTTTTTTTTTTTTTTTCAGTGTCTGCCACTATTCAGTTTTATGTATTTAATAAAAAATATTTAGCTAAGTGATCAAGACTGAATTTGCGGAGCATAGAAATAACATTGCGGAATTGCGGAGTTTTTAAAATTTTTCGGAGGAACTCTGCAGAAATCGGAGCAGTTGGCAACCCTGCACTCACTCACACCCCAACTGCCAAAAAACTACTTTTTGGGGTACAGGAGACCTTAAAACATGTAAATCAGATTAAAATTCGAAATTGAATTTTTTCACCGAATACAATAAATATTCCCATTACCTACGGTAGTTGGGTAATGGAATAAAAATGCAGTGAAGGCATAGAAAAAAATACGGGGAACAATTTTTTGTTCAAAATAGTCACCATTTTCCTGAAAATAGTGCTGACTAAACTGAAAATAGTAGCTTTTAAGTCATTTTTACACAAAAATAGTTGCCATAGTAGCCTGGGGTTGATTTTAGTAGCAAATAGTTGCTTTTTAGTCACCGCTGGGAACCCTGCTATAATTCATAAAGCTTTTGGTTTGTGGATTAGAAGAAATTTTAACTATACACAACACTCATTTGCGTCATTTTGTATTAATAACAAAAATAGAAGGGTCATTCCATGTCAAATTAACACAGCTAAAAACCTGAACCCCTCGGATTTTTATGAAATCGGGCTCATTTATTCGTTCTATAAAGAAATTAATGTATACCAATTAACAAGTCCCTATCTCTTTTGGTTTTTGATATACAGGGCTGCAAAAATGGATAAAAAATATAAATTTTCAAAATTCTTCTATTATAAATGTACTTATATTTTGTTCCCTAATCAACTTAGAGATATGAAACTGGTATCATTAGAAAGTTTATAATATATGCTTTCAAATGGTATATCACATGTATATAATTTTTAAATTTTTCATTTTCAGGTCAAACATTTTGACCTTTGACCTTCAATATCTCGAAAAGCATATATTTTATTTTCCTTTAAAAAATATAGGTTATTCTTATGTTTATTGTCTATAATTATTGTGAGTTTCAACATAGGGCAGCCATGGGATGCTGAATTATAAATTAAAATGCAACTCCCCATCAGTATTTTCGAACTAAAATTGCATATAGAATACTCGTATTTTATGATTTTATTTGGGTAGGCGAAATTAACATGTGTAGAAATTCTCTACAAGAAAAATAGTTAATTACAAGGTTTTTGTAATTAATAATTACGTGATATTTAGAAAAAAGAAAGAAAATTTGAATGATGGTAGCTTGAAATTTTGGAATGTTAATCTGCTAGTTGAGCATTTCTTTTAAATGTGTTGCTAAGTGGAACTATTTTATGGCTTAAACAGTAGAAATCAGCTAGTATTGATGTGTGTGTGTGTGTGGGGGGGGGGGGGGGAGGGTTACCTCTTTAACCTCTGGTTTTTAATAGATTGAAAATATAAATAACTTACAATCATATTAAAATTTGAATTTAAAATAATTAAATAATAATAATAAAATACCCCTTTTCTCGAGTCACCCGTGGATTGAGCAAACGCCGGGATCGTGTGTTTGCTCAACCGCTCTCGGAGTCGATGTTGATTGGTGCGTGTATGACGTATACATGTTAGAAGGAGGGACTACGGGTTTTCCAGCTACATTTCTCTAAGGAATTTGGCAACACGTTTTTATCGTTTCGTTAAAATAGTGCATATGCCATGCGTCTCTTCTCTTGTGTTTTATAGTTATCACGTGCTCCATTAAAAGAAAAGAATTATTTGTGGAAAAAAAATGTCTAAACGTAAACGAGTTAGCTACACGGCGGAGTTCAAGTTAAATGTGATTAAGAAGGCAGAGGAAGTGGGTAATCGTGAAGCTGGAAGATTTTTTAGCATTGATGAATCAAATATTCGTCTATGGCGAAAAAATAAGAAGAAATTTGAAGAAAGTGATCGTTTAAGACGAACATTTCGTCGAGGAATTGAATTTTGGCCTGAATTAGAAAATGAATTATATAAATGGATTTTACAAGAAAGAGAGAAAGGGACAGCAATATCGACTGTAAGTGTGCATCAAAAAACAAAGATTATTGCTTTGGAAATGGGGCTAAAAAATTTCACTGCTTGTCCCACGTGGTGTTATCGCTTTATGCGTCGAAAAAATTTATCAATCCGACAACGTACCACAGTAGGGCAAAGATTGCCTGATGACTGGAAGCTTAAACAACAAAAATTCTTGGAATTTACTAAAAACGTTATTATTCAGAACAAATTTTCTGAGAATGAAATTTTTAACATGGATGAGGTTCCAGTTAGTTTTGATCTCCCCTATTGATGAAATTAGAAAATCAACAATATCAATTGCTACAACTGGTAATGAGAAAAATTCATTTACTGTTGTTTTATCATGCGCTGCAAATGGGTACAAGTTACCCCCGATGATAATTTTCAAGCGAAAAACAATGCCTAAAGAAAATTTTCCAAATGGCGTTGTCATACGTGTTAACCCCAAAGGGTGGATGAATGACGATATTATGATTTCCTGGCTTAACTCTGTGTAGAAAAAAAGGAGAAACTGTTTATTTAAACCTCGTGCACTCCTTATTATGGATGCAATGAGAGCCCATTTAAAAGATAATGTGAAAACTGAATGTAAAAGTTCAGGGGCCAAAGTATCTATTATACCAGGAGGATTAACCAAAATCTTACAGCCGTTGAATGTCGGCGTGAATCGTTCCTTTAAATCTAAACTCAGAAGTTTATGGGAGAAATGGATGCTTGAGGGCAAGCATTCACAAACAAATAGTGGAAAATTGCGTCGCGCATCGTATGCGGAAGTAGCGGTATGGGTTCAAAATGCTTGGGAGGCAGTAACTCCAATAACAATACAAAACGCCTTTAAAAAGTGTGGAATTGTAGAAAATTCTGAAAATGATCAAAATGAGGATAATGATGATGAAGGTAATGACGATGTTGATTCTCTTCTAAATGAAGACATTTTGAACTTATTCAATTCTGATACTGATGACTCTGACTTTGATGGATTTAGTAGTGATTAATTTGGATGTAAATTACTAATTGCAATTAAATTTTTTCTTATTCAAAGATAAGTGCTTTAATTTATGAGTTAATTACTGTGATTAATTTTTCTTCAGTAATGTGCTAACTGATGGGGAAAGTTTAAAACTTTATTATTTTATATTTTTGCATGTAAATACAAAAACGTAAGTATAAAATTACTAATATTATTTTTCGTATTATTATTATTATATATATATATTATTACATTTTGTATTTTTAATGACATTTAGAGATTTAAATAACATGAAATTAATATAATTTTTTAAGGTTTTGATTATTTTAAAGTTGTTTATGATAATTATTTTTATTTTTTATGCATGTGAAGTGTCATGCTAAATAAAAAGCATAATTATTTACAGAAAAAATATAACTTTACGAATATTTATTATTGTATTATATGCGGATTATACGGAAGTGCGTATTATCTGCCGATTTTGATTTGCCTGACTTGGAAAAAAGTATGTGCGGAGTATGCGACACCGCAGATTTTACGCAGGAAAATACGGTACTTAATTTTTAACACTTTATATTATGAACTAACCAATTAAACCGATAAAATATGGATAAATACAATGGAGAAAGATTATGGCATTGCAGAACATTCGATCGTTGATTGTTAGTTGGAGATGGAGTCAGGGAAATAAGGGGGGTGGCACAAAAAAATTACAAAAAAAAAAAAAAAAATACACATTGAATAATTCCACCTCTTTGTAAGTTCTAGAATTTAATAATACTAGTTCAAAATGAATATTGACATTTATTCTGTGGATGGAAAAAGATTGGAAATAGCAAGTGAGGCGTTTGATCATCGATCATTAGTGGGGAGGGGCAGGGGTTCATAAAAAATGACATGAATGAGAGATATTGAACTATTCGATCTATTTATAAGTGTAATAAAGGAAGTATAAAATGAATATTGACATTCATGATGTGGATGGAGAAAGATTCGAAACAGCAACGCTTCTGTGAAGTGTTCGATTGCCAATCTTTTATTTAAAAAAAAAAAAAAAAAATCGGAATTTTTATAGAAAAATCGGAATCTATAATAAAAACAAGAGTAACTCTGGGAGAATCGGAGTACTTGGCAGCTATGTAATATAAACAAGAATATATTAAAAACTTAAAAATGAAATAAAAATAAATTTTTCTCTTATAGAGAATTACTATAATATACACACCTTTGATTCCTTTAATGGCTAAGAGACTTTTTCTTCGTATTTCATCAATAGGTAAAAGTGATGTTCTTTCCCATTTTCCAGGAGGTACTACAGTACTTGAATCAAGAAACCTGTTTATACCACTAAGAATATCTTTCATGCATGTTGCCTGATACATGTTAATACGAAATTCCTAAAAAAGAAACAATATTTAAATGTCTCAACCCATAGATACTAGAGAGAGATGTGAGTTAAGGGGATCTTTTAAAGTACTTTTTGTTTTTGTAAAGAATTTAAATAACAATCCCCCTTCAGAAAGTGACTGCAATGTCTGCAAAAGGCAAATCAAGATTTTAAAATTATCTGAATTCTAGTTATTTCAAATGCTCAAGATAAATAAAAATAAAAGGAGGGTTTGAACACATGGTAAATAGAAAAATGCTTTCAAAGATAAATTTTTAAGGAAAAACTATCTAAATTTTGATCTTTTATGCAAGAAAAACTTTAAACAAATATTTTACTTTTAAAACACGAAAAACCCATTAAAATTACCTTCTACTAGCGCTTTCAGCTGCAGCCCACACAGCCTTCTTCAGGTAGTTACGCTTCTGTAAACATCATCGCTCGGCGGTTTTGTCATCTCTCCTCCTCCACTTCGCTCCAGCATATTGCGCCACCTTGCGTCGATTTCCATTTGGTCGGTATTGCATGAGTTCCTATTCGCTAAAATTTCGACGGCCTCGTGTTTCGCGGCATAAAAATAATTATTGTAATTAGCTAACTTACTGTAATTTTTAAAATCTATTTTTATATTTTCTTCTTGATTTATTTTGGTTAAGGCTGTTGTTATATGATTATGCTTTATGTCATTTTTGTGCTCTTTCATTCATGTTTTTATTTTCCGTTTTGTCATTCCGACATAACATCGGGTTTTTTGATCTCCTTTAGTAAAGTCTATTTTGTAGATACCTGAAGTTTCGGAAAAATGTATTTTATCTTTATCGTTTCTGATTCTTTGGAAGATATTTCTGTTGGGTTTTATTGGTACGTTTATATTTAGTTTAGCGGCTTCGGTTTTAATTTTATTAGCTGTACCTTTATTATATGGAATTGGGGGGATATACTTTTGTATTGGTTTCTGTGCGTTATTTATGTTATCAAGTTTCTTTAATCTATTTTTATATAGTTTGTTTACTAGATTCTTTTTATAGCCTGCGTTTTGAGATATTTCGCTGATTTTTTGGAGTTCTTGTTTTAGTAACTTTTCGTTAGAACATACGTTTATTGCGCAATTTATAATGTATTGTATTGCAGCTATTTTGTATCTATAGGGAGTTTTACATTTAGCATTTATGATTTCGTTGCTGTTATTTTGTTTCCGGTGTACTGTAGTTTCGAAGTTTAAGTTTGGTGTTTTAATTATAGTAACGTCTAAGAAGTTTAGGAGGTTTTTATTTTCTATTTCGAGCTGAATTTAATGTTTGGGTCAATTTTATTTAATTTTTCAAGTGTACTTTCTGGGGGGGAAGAGTTATTGTTTATTATTGCAAATTGTTATAAGAAAGGGGAGAGTTATTGTTTATAATTAAAACACCAAACTTAAACTTCGAAACTACAGTATACCGGAAACAAAATAACAGCAATGAAATCATAAATGCTAAATGTAAAACTCCCTATAGATACAAAATAGCTGCATACAATACTATATAAATTGCGCAATAAACGTATGTTCTAACGAAAAGTTACTAAAACAAGAACTCCAAAAAATCAACAAAATATCTCAAAACGCAGGCTATAAAAAGAATCTAGTAAACAAACTACATAAAAATAGATTAAAGAAACTTGATAACATAAATAACGCACAGAAACCAAAACAAAAGTATATCCCCCCAATTCCATATAATAAAGGTACAGCTAATAAAATTAAAACCGAAGCTGCTAAACTAAATATAAACGTACCAATAAAACCAAACAGAAATATCTTCCAAAGAATCAGAAACGATAAAGATAAAATACATTTTTCCGAAACTGCAGGTATCTACAAAATAGACTTTACGAAAGGAGATCAAAAAACCCGATGTTATGTCGGAATGATAAAACGGAAAATAAAAACACGAATAAAAGAGCACGAAAATGACATAAAGCATAATCATATAACAACAGCCTTAACCAAAATAAATCAAGAAGAAAATATAAAAACAGATTTTAAAAATTACAGTAAGTTAGTTAATTACAATAATTATTTTTATGCCGCGAAACACAAGGCCGTCGAAATTTTAGCGAATAGGAACTCATGCAATACTGACCAAATGGAAATCGACGCAAGGTGGCGTGATATGCTGGGGCGAAGTGGAGGAGGAGAGATGACAAAACCGCCGAGCGATGATGTTTACAGAAGCGTAACTACCTGAAGAAGGCTGCGTGGGCTGCAGCTGAAAGCGCTAGTAGAAGGTAATTTTAATGGGTTTTTAGTGTTTTAAAAGTTTTTACCTTTTTAAAAATCGTTTTAAATAGTTTCAAATATTTTACCTTGATCAGAATCCCAGTTCCCTAACTAATCTTGCTACAAAGTGAACTTCAATAAAGGTTTCAATGTCAAACTCCAAAATTATTTAAATTATCAGTTTTTAATATAAGAATAATAGTTATCTCATTCATATTTTTAAAATCCACCCTTTTCTCCCAATTTATGATTGAGAAAGCCAAGGGACCATGGCATAGCTGATTGGTCAAGAGGCAATCTTTGATATATATATATATATATATATATATATATATATATATAAAAGAGAGCTATGGTAGATAAACATGATTCTGTAAGTGCTAGAAATAGTTAGAGCAAAAACAAATGAAAACAGAGTTCATAGTACTATTCAGAGCATTTACAAATGAATATACATTTTTTTTATTAATATAAATTCTTTCAATTTAAAAATAACATTCTATTGATTAATAAAAATTTTTTGTAAAAAAAAAATAGAACCGACTCCAAAAAGCAACTACTATTCAAACAACTAAAAAAAGAGAAAAAAGGTATGAAATGAAACTGTAAATTGCACCTAAAAGTATAAAATAATTTCCTTCACCAAACAACCTATACACTACAATTAATCGTAACTTTTGAAGTCGGCGCAAAATTAAATAAAATCAAATTAGTTTTTATTAAATGTTTGTTTTTAGATCGGTAGCAACAAATGCTGTTGTCTCGAATGATCCATTTTCATGTTTCCTTTATTATTATATCACTGTATACAATTGGTCCATTAGTAGCATTTACACAGAACAGTGAACATTCTTCACAATGCGGTATTTATGTTTCTACGAAGTTAGAGTTTCCTTTGCAGATTTGGTATAACATTGATAACTATCATCCTTGGTGGCTTTTGGATTTGGCAATCAAAACGTAATGCAAAAATATACACGCAAGAATTATATTTTCATAATATATACTGTACGAAGTATTGTTTCATATTCTTGATTATTCTCTTAATATATCTTATCAAAATAATCATGATATCCCAAAGAAATTAAATATGTTTGCCAGATAATTTTGCGATTTTTCTTTCACCAAGGACGTCAGATACCAGCATCTTCGCCAGCTTTTGCTGCTTACGAAATCTTATTTGTTTTCTTGAATCAAAGTAGTTTCCGGCTGCGTTTTGCAGGTCACAATGTGAGATGTGTATTTTGAATAGGATTTGATTTTTGTATTGAATAAAGGTATCAATTTTTATTTAATTTTGCGCCAACTTCAAAAGTTATGATCAATTGTAGTGTTATAGGTTGTTTGGTGAAGGAAATTACTTTATACTTTTAGGCGCAATATACAGTTTCCTTTCATACCTTTTTTTTTGGTTGTTTGAACAGTAGTTGCTTTTTGGAGTCAGTTCTATATTATTTTACAAAAATATTTTATTTTTCTCTTTTCAGTGAAAATTTATTCATATAGCAGAACATCAGAAGATGTTCGACGGCAGTTTCACAAATCACAACTTCCAAGAAAAGTGACGTAACTCAAAAAATGGTTTATGTCACTGAAAAATACATGAAATGCACCAAATGTGAACAAAAATTTACATCTCCATCTAGAAAGTTATCCACTCGAGAGACAGTTGTGCCAGTTTTATTCTAGTCAAATTATTTTTAAGCTGATTTTTTTTCAAATGCTGCATTTTTAAGTTGTGTCACTTTTCATGCCTTTATCGGATATGAGCAAAAAACTATCTATTGAATGAACATACGTTAAATTAAAAAGTCTTTAGAAATGTAAAGAACAGATGCGCTGCATTCGTAACCAAAAATTCTGTTAGGTATATATACTGAACTTTACAGTGATTACGTGTCACCCGCTGCGCTGGAAATTGTGCAGCGTAAAGTTCAAACAAAGAGCAAAATATGCATTGCAGCTGACGGACAGAAGTTTCAACATCGATAATTACATACTGCTTTTACCAGTGTAGCTGCATGTGTTCAGCAGTTAGATTGAGAAAAGACTTTTGTGAGTATCCTGTAATTTGTTTATATCTTAATGAAATCATAATGAAACCTATTTCAGGCCAAGATCATTACGACAACAAAAAAAGTATTAAAATTAAATCATCTCTTACAAAGTTATAGGCAAACAAATATCAAAAACAACGAGAAACATAGTTTGTATTGAGAACCTCTTCCTTTATGAAGTCGGTTTTAAACGTCTATGCGTTAATTAATGTGACCGATTACAATGACCATACTTTGAATTTTACATAGCATAAATGTCACCCGCTATGCTACAACATATGCAATGTCGTTCAAATGTGCACAAAATAGGAAATTGTGAACAAACAAATGCACATTTTAAGCATTCTGCTTTTAGCATTGTCTAAACTATCTTTTTGTACTAAAATCGATGATGCTCTGCAATTTTATTCCTATATTAACTTTTATTAACTTTTTCTCCTGTCTTGAACCATTTCCGAGATAGGAACGCTAACTCCAGTACTCTAGTTTAGATTTAATACGAAGCACAACTTAATTATAATAAACAAATAGACAACCTTACTTCGGCTTCATTTTTCAGCAAAAAGCTTTTCCGGGGAGGATCCTCCCCCTTTCTCAATTGCAGTAGTGTCTTCTGGCACGGCTCTTTTATAGGATCGCTTTTCTTGAAGCAGGCAGCGCCACTGCGGATCTATTTTTATCGACTCGTGGTCATTAATGGCGCAGTCGTCATTAGCGATTTCAACGCTTTCGCGGAAAAAGGCATATGTGGAATTATTAAAATTAGCTATTTTTTCGGCGCTATTAAAATCGATCTTTATTTCTTTTTCATTAAATGCTTTGGCTAGCGCGGTATTGGAACGGGCAAATTTTATATCACTTTTGTGCTCTTTAAGGCGGGTTTTAATTTTCCTCTTGGTGACACCTATATAGTTTCCTTTCCTTTTATCTGGATATTCAACGGGGATTTTATAAATACCGGCGGTCTCGAGGGGGGGAACAATATCCTTATCATTTCTAATTATCTGGAAAATGTTAGGGTTCGGCTTGATCGGAATATTTATATTGAATTTGTGGGCAGTATTTTTTATTTTATCAGAGGTTCCTTGATTATATGGGATGGAGTAGGTATATTTTTGCTGTCTTTTTTGCTGATTTGGAATTTGATTTATCTGTTTTATTCTTTTTTTATAGAGTTTTTCGACAATAAATTTTGAAAATCCTGCATCAATGGCCAAATTTTTAATAAACTTAAGTTCTTTATTTAAATCATTTCTATTGTTGCATACAAGTATAGCACGATTGACATAACTGCGGATTGTGTTAATTTTAAATCTAAAGGGGGTTTTACTACGAATATCGACGATCTCATTACTGGCCATTGGTTTTCTGTACACGGTAGTTCTTATTTTATTATTTTCGCGTTTAATTTTGACATCAAGGTAATTTATCTCGCGGTTTTGTTCAGTTTCGTAAGTAAATTTAATATTATCGTCAAGCAGATTAAGTTTATCAAGTATTTCGTTTATATTTTGATTGTCCTGGATAACGGCAAAAACATCGTCCACGTACCTGACCCAAAACATAATTTCATCTCTCATCACTTCAAAGACTCTATCCTCCAGCATCCTTAGTTTAAACTCTGCTATTATTCCCGATATTGGGGACCCCATTGGCACTCCCATATTTTGTTTGTATATTACATTATTAAATTTAAAATAACTTTCCCGTAAGATAAGGTTACTAGCAGCAATTAAGGTGTTCGCGACGGTTTTTTCATATTGATTTTCTATTGCTTGATTAATTTTATCACAGATTTCATTAATATCAATAGACGGAAACAAATTGACAACGTCAAAGCTGATAAATTTTTGATTACTATTAATTTCTAAATCATTGATACGTTTAATGAAGTCTTCAGTTGAGTTAAGGCTATGATCAGAGGGGGGCAATAGGTTCCGGTAAATATGGGTCATATATTTTTCGAGTTCATAAGTGGGACCATCTTTTTTATTCACGATCGGTCGGAATTTGGGTGGATTTTTGTGGTCTTTGAAACGTCCGAACAGGCGTGGGGTATTAGGAGCGTGATTATAAATTATGGGGGGGTTGTTATCTGGCCAGTTACCCTGTTTTATCAAATTATTAACTTTATCTATAAGTTTTTTATTAGGGTCATTTTTAATGATGGTGGTGCCTATTTCTTTAATTACTTCATTCATTTTATCATTATAGTCCACACGATCCAAAATGGCAATTTTGCGGGTTAAAACTAATAGTCATGAAGACGCACTACTTAAACTCGGACCAAAGTTTGTTCTTGACCAGCCAATTAACTTAAAAGACAGCATTGCTAAAATAGAAACTGCTATTGATAAAATCCCCCCACAAAATAAAAACCAAATTAGAAACGTGGCTTATAATGAACTAACCAGGAATACTAAAAGCAAAAACGTTAACTGTGCAGATTTTAAAACTCTAAAACGAATTAAGAGCAATAAACAAATTACTTGCACCCTTACTGACAAAACCCGCAAAATTGCCATTTTGGATCGTGTGGACTATAATGATAAAATGAATGAAGTAATTAAAGAAATAGGCACCACCATCATTAAAAATGACCCTAATAAAAAACTTATAGATAAAGTTAATAATTTGATAAAACAGGGTAACTGGCCAGATAACAACCCCCCCATAATTTATAATCACGCTCCTAATACCCCACGCCTGTTCGGACGTTTCAAAGACCACAAAAATCCACCCAAATTCCGACCGATCGTGAATAAAAAAGATGGTCCCACTTATGAACTCGAAAAATATATGACCCATATTTACCGGAACCTATTGCCCCCCTCTGATCATAGCCTTAACTCAACTGAAGACTTCATTAAACGTATCAATGATTTAGAAATTAATAGTAATCAAAAATTTATCAGCTTTGACGTTGTCAATTTGTTTCCGTCTATTGATATTAATGAAATCTGTGATAAAATTAATCAAGCAATAGAAAATCAATATGAAAAAACCGTCGCGAACACCTTAATTGCTGCTAGTAACCTTATCTTACGGGAAAGTTATTTTAAATTTAATAATGTAATATACAAACAAAATATGGGAGTGCCAATGGGGTCCCCAATATCGGGAATAATAGCAGAGTTTAAACTAAGGATGCTGGAGGATAGAGTCTTTGAAGTGATGAGAGATGAAATTATGTTTTGGGTCAGGTACGTGGACGATGTTTTTGCCGTTATCCAGGACAATCAAAATATAAACGAAATACTTGATAAACTTAATCTGCTTGACGATAATATTAAATTTACTTACGAAACTGAACAAAACCGCGAGATAAATTACCTTGATGTCAAAATTAAACGCGAAAATAATAAAATAAGAACTACCGTGTACAGAAAACCAATGGCCAGTAATGAGATCGTCGATATTCGTAGTAAAACCCCTTTTAGATTTAAAATTAACACAATCCGCAGTTATGTCAATCGTGCTATACTTGTATGCAACAATAGAAATGATTTAAATAAAGAACTTAAGTTTATTAAAAATTTGGCCATTGATGCAGGATTTTCAAAATTTATTGTCGAAAAACTCTATAAAAAAAGAATAAAACAGATAAATCAAATTCCAAATCAGCAAAAAAGACAGCAAAAATATACCTACTCCATCCCATATAATCAAGGAACCTCTGATAAAATAAAAAATACTGCCCACAAATTCAATATAAATATTCCGATCAAGCCGAACCCTAACATTTTCCAGATAATTAGAAATGATAAGGATATTGTTCCCCCCCTCGAGACCGCCGGTATTTATAAAATCCCCGTTGAATATCCAGATAAAAGGAAAGGAAACTATATAGGTGTCACCAAGAGGAAAATTAAAACCCGCCTTAAAGAGCACAAAAGTGATATAAAATTTGCCCGTTCCAATACCGCGCTAGCCAAAGCATTTAATGAAAAAGAAATAAAGATCGATTTTAATAGCGCCGAAAAAATAGCTAATTTTAATAATTCCACATATGCCTTTTTCCGCGAAAGCGTTGAAATCGCTAATGACGACTGCGCCATTAATGACCACGAGTCGATAAAAATAGATCCGCAGTGGCGCTGCCTGCTTCAAGAAAAGCGATCCTATAAAAGAGCCGTGCCAGAAGACACTACTGCAATTGAGAAAGGGGGAGGATCCTCCCCGGAAAAGCTTTTTGCTGAAAAATGAAGCCGAAGTAAGGTTGTCTATTTGTTTATTATAGCTAACTCCAGTGTTTTCCACCAGGTGGTGCTGTAGACGGTTGAATCGCATAGTACATGTCCACTTTACCGTACCTACACACCACTTTTATGACTATAGCTGCAGCTGTTCAGAAGTTAAAAGAATCGGGACTGTGTTTTTTGGGCACCCTGTATTTTCTTTAGATCGTAAAGATACTACAATGGGACCTATTTCAGAGCAAGACATTTTCAACAAATCAAAAAGTATCAAAATCGGAGCATCCGTTTAGAAGTTATGAGCTAACAAAAAAAAAAACATACGGTTTGAATTGAGAACCTTTCTCCTTTTTTAAAGTCGATTAAAAATAAATAAACCAATAACTGTATTTGTTTGAACGTAGCTTTTGGTTTCGTTTCGCCAGCCCCCCCGACTAGTAGTTGGCTCTTTGCCAAATGAGAGGTGTTTTTTCTCTCTTTGAGAATGTTACTTTTTTTCTAGTTTAGTTTCTCGGCCTGTCTTAAACAGGAAGTACAATTTTTTCTCTTGAACATGAAAGTTATGATTTAAATATTATGATCTTGGCTCCTTTATGGAGAAACAATGTTATCCTGAAATATACTGAATTAAGTTATAATTGTGAATTCTTCAAAGTATACTGCAAATAGTTTTTTATTGTGTGTTTAATCGCTAAATAAAGTTAATAAGCTCTCCCAACTGGTGCAAATTTTATGACTGAAATTGAACACGTGAATTACAGAACTATAGATTAAGAAGTTGTTTATGATTATATATTTCTGCATATTTTCATGGTACGAATTTTTTCATGGCGCAGTATATATAATAATATTTTTTCATGGTGAACGAAACTCGGGATAAATGAAATCCCTTAAAAGTGAAATTACCCTTAGATATTAATTTATCTGGATTTGGATTTGAAAGCTTGGATAATTTATTGTGAAAACGAAACTGAAAAATAATAATGACTGGAATTCCGGATTCGTTATTGGATAGCTGCCTGGATATGGAACCAGGTAAGCAAAATTTAACTACTATTTATAACATTGATTAAATGAAATTAGAAATTTTAATTATTTTAATTATTTTGTTTGATTATTTGCTCGCTATGAATATTGAAAAGTTAAAAGCTAAGCGTTCTACGGAACGCTCAAATGTAACTAAATTAATAAATAAATTAGAGAATTTATTATTGGACGATCTAGAAAATACAAAATCAGACGAAATCATCGAAATCCAGGAAATGATAGGTGAAAGAGAAATTGCATTAAAAAATTTAAATAATGAAATTGAAAATTTAATAGTAGATATTAAAGAGTATGAAAAAGATATCGCGACCAGCGATAAATACGGCGAGCAAATAATTTCTGCCAAATGCAAAATAAAACTAAGATTAAAAAGATTATGTAATAATAAAGATGAAAGTAGTTCAAACTGTTCTGTCAGTGAAACCCAAACAAAAACTGGTTCGGCAGTGAGATTGCCGAAAATTTCCTTACCAAAATTTGGTGGACAAATAGAAAAATGGAACGAATTTTTCGATTGTTTCGAAAATTCAATCCATTTAAATGAAAATCTTACAAAGATTGAAAAATTCACTTACTTGAAAACGCTTTTAACTGACAAAGCGTACAATGTTATTGAAGGGTTTTCACTTACGGAACAAAATTATGATAATTGCATAGAAATATTGAAAACACGTTTTGGGCAAAAGGATATTATCATTAATGCTCACATGAATAAATTGATAAACTTAGAAGGCGTAAAAAGTTCATCAAATATAACTGCTTTGCGAAAGTTTTATGACGCTTGTGAAGTAAATATTCGCAGTTTATCTAATTTAGGGGTGACAAAAGGCCAATATGGTCATTTACTGAATCCAATTTTATTAAAATTATTGCCAAACGATCTAGTAGTTGAATATTACAGGCAAAGTGATAAAAGGAAGGATGAGTCTGATGTGACAGACTTAATTAATTTTCTTAAAGTAGAACTTGAATCGCGTGAAAAATCACTTAGTATGATTAATTATAAAAATGCTTCGGTAATTGTAAATAAAAATAAAGCCGAAATTAATGACAGAAAATTTCCAAATAAAATGAATTCATTGAATGTAGGTGTAAAAAATATATGCATATTTTGCAAGAATTATGATCATCATTCTCTTGAATGTACTAATTTAACTGATGTTGAGAAAAGGTTAAAATTAAAGAAGGATGGCAGGTGTTATAAATGTTTTCTAAAATCTCATCTGTCATCACAGTGCAGGGTGAAATCGCAGCCTTGCGAAAAATGTAAAGCAACAGATCATAACAAATTATTTTGTTTTTCAAAAAACTTGAAACCAGAAGTAGTAGAGAACACTATAGTATCGAATTCACATTTAAAAAACAGTAATCAGGCAGCGTTATTGCAAACATGTTGCGTCATAGCCCAATCTAATTCTAGATCAAAAACTGTCAGACTCTTATTGGATTCCGGAAGTGAAAAAAGTTTTATTACTAAAGAATTGGCCCACGAATTAAAATTAACCCGTGTAAGAACAGAAAAGCTAACTGTTTTTGCCTTTGGTATAAATAAAGGTAAAGAAGAGGAATTCGAGGTTTTTAATATTGAACTGCGTAGCAAAATAAATCCTCGTCGGCTCATCCATGTTGAAGTATTAGCTACAGACTTAATAACCGCGACTCCCTTGAAAAGCCCAAGGGGCGAACCAGAAATTGAAAGTTATATTAAAAATAAAAACTGGAAATTGGCAGACAATTCATTAAGTGATTCCAAAATTAATATTTTGCTAGGAGCTGATTATTTTTGGAAAATACAGAGAGGTATTATTGAAGAAATCGGTGATAATTTATATGTTGCTAATACTATTTTCGGATATACTGTAGTGGGGAAATTGAATAATAATAGTACAGAAGTAATTAATTCGCATTTTGTATCTGTAAATAAATTTGACAGTTTTGATTTGCAGCGTTTTTGGGATTTAGAATCACTTGGAATATGTGACAGTAAGAATGATTCTATGTCACAGAGAGATATAGAAATTATTAATTCTTTTAATGAAAATTTAAATTTTGTTAAGGGAAGATATGAAATTCAATTTTTGTGGAAGGAAAATAAAAATGAATTAAAATCGAATATAGAAATAGCCAAAAATAGACTTTGGGGTTTGAGAACAAAACTGTCTAAAAATGAATGGCTTAAAAATGAATATGAAAAAATTCTTGAGGAACAAAAGAAAATGGGTATAATAGAGGAGTGTAAAATAAACAAAAATGAAACTGGTGTATATTATATGCCCCACAGACCGGTGATAAGAACAGATAAGTCCACTACAAAGGTCAGAATAGTGTTTGATGCTTCTTCCAAAGAAAAGGAAGCAAAATCTTTAAATGAATGTTTATTTGCAGGCCCCAATTTAAATCCTAATATTTTGGATATTATTTTAAAATTCCGCCTTCATAAAATTGCCTTTGTTTGTGACATTGAAAAAGCTTTTCTGCAAATACAGGTTGCAGAAAATGATAGAAACTTTTTGAGATTTCTATGGTTTGAGGATATAAATAGTAAAAATCCTCTATTAAAGGTTTTCCGCATGACTCGTGTAACTTTTGGTGTTACAACATCACCCTTTTTGCTCTCAGCTACCATTAAACATCACATTAAGGGCTATAAGAACTTGTTTGAGAAAGTAGTGGATATGCTTGATACTTCCTTATATGTTGATGATCTCTTTCATGGCGCTAATTCTGTAAATGAAGCATTTATTTTATCGTCTGGTGCTGTGAAAATACTTAAAGATGCCAATATGACATTAAGGAAATTTAAAAGTAACTCTTACGAATTAAGCAAATTGTGGGAAAAACGTGGAATAAACGTTGATGAAGAAATAAATGAGGGAAATATCTCTAAAGTATTGGGAATAATGTGGTCAACTAATAATGACACGTTAAGAATAGACTTTCAGTCTCTGTTAGAAGGGTTTGATAATGAAATTATCACTAAGAGAATTGTTTTACAAACTGTAGCAAAGGTGTATGACCCTGTAGGGTTTATTTCCCCTTTTATAATAAGAGTTAAATTTCTAATGCAAGAACTATGGGAGCAGGGTGTTGATTGGGATTCTGCTTTACCTGATGCTTTAACACAAAAATTTAAGAAATGGCATCGTGAAATACAGGATTTAGAAAATTTTGAAGTGCCTAGAAAATATTTTACGAATTTTGAAAAATTAACTCCTGAAACTATTCAAATTTGTGTTTTCTGCGATGCCAGTTTGAAGGGATATGGTACAGTAGCTTATTTTCGTGATCCTTGTTCCCGTGAAACTTCATTTATTATGTCAAAGACAAGAGTAGTTCCTCTCAAAAAACTTACTTTGCCTCGACTTGAATTGATGGGAGCCTTAACAGCTGCTCGATTAGCTCATTATCTTGGGCAGCTATTTTCAGTTCCCGTCAAAAACATACTATGCTTCTGTGATTCCCAAATTACCCTTTATTGGGTCAAAGGAAGTGCTAGTAACTGGAAGCCCTTTGTAGAGAACAGAGTGCGTGAAATTCAACGATTAGTAGCCCCATCTCAGTGGAGATTTTGTCCAGGGGTTAAAAATCCCGCTGATGTGCTATCTCGTGGTTGCACAGCAACTGAATTGTTGAAGAATGAAGAGTGGTTAAAGGGACCAATCTGGTTGAAAGAAGAGCACTTACCGACACCACTACCGGAAAATGAAGTCAAAATACCTGAAGAAGAGATTTTGAGAGAACAACGGAAAACTACTGTTTGCTCTTTAACTCATGGCAATAATGAATTTGAATTATTATATAAGTTTTCATCTTGGTCTAAATTAAGACGTGTTACAGCCTGGTGTCTTAGATTTATAAAAAATACTAAATGTCGATCTGCGCGAAATACTGGCTTTTTAACTATACAAGAACTTGATGAGGCAACTAAAATTATTGTGAAGTTGGTTCAAAGACATGAATTTGGAGAGGAAATAAAGACTTTAAAATCTGGAAGAAACCTGAATGCTAGTAACAAACTCCTTTCTTTAAACCCTTTTCTAGACAAAAATGAAATTCTTCGTGTTGGTGGAAGATTAAGACACGCAAACCTACCTGAGAGTCAAAAACACCAAACGATACTTCCTAAAACGCATCACATTACAGATTTAATTATAAAGTATTTTCATGAAAAACATCTTCACAGTGGAACTCAGTTAACAATTTCAGTCCTGCGACAACAATATTGGATAATTAATGCAAGAGACGCCGTGAAAAGGAATCTGCGGAACTGTATGAAGTGTTTTAGAACCACATCGAACTTAGCCTCTCAACTGATGGGTGATCTTCCAGCTGCTCGTGTAGTGCCATCGCGAGTGTTTTCGAAAGTCGGGGTTGATCTTGCAGGCCCCTTTCTCATCAAACCTCATAAGGGCCGAGGTGTTAGATCTTATAAAAGTTATATTTGTTTATATATCTGTTTTTCCACAAAAGCAATTCATTTGGAAATACTCAGTGATCTCACCTCTGAAACATTCCTCGCATCCTTGAAGAGGTTTGTTGCTCGACGAGGAAAACCTGAAGAATTGTTTTCAGACAGAGGAACGAACTTTGTAGGTGCCGATAACGAAATGAAAAAAATGATATCCTTGATCTCTTCTGACGAAAAGATCCACAGATATTTGTCCGAAGAAACAATCAAATGGAATTTCAATCCCCCATCGGCCCCCCATTTTGGAGGACTTTGGGAGGCTGGAATAAAACAGATGAAGGGTCATTTAAAAAGAACTATTGGCGAACAAATATTAACTTATGAACAGTTCCTTACTTTAATTACTCAAATTGAATCGTGCTTGAACTCCAGACCTCTTGTTGCGCTCTCGAATGATCCAAGTGACTTAAATGCTCTAACTCCAGGACATTTTATCATAGGCACTGCCTTGACTTCAATACCAGAACCTGACTATTCTTCAGTTAACCTAACCCCGCTAGAAAGATGGAAACTTCTACAAAAAATTTTTCAAAGTTTCTGGAACAGATGGTCTTCAGATTACCTATCAGACTTGCAAAGGCGATCAAAATGGTTAATAAATAAACCAAATTTCAAGAAAGACGACTTGGTTTTAATAAAAGATGATAATCAGCCCCCTTTGAAGTGGAAACTAGGACGCATAATCAAATTATTTCCTGGAGCAGATGGCAAGATTCGTGTTGTTCTACTGAAAACTATTTATGGAGAGTTGAAGCGTCCGATCGCCAAACTATCACCTCTACCATTTTGAACTTTGAAATTTTTATTTTATTTTTATTTTATTTTATTTTATTTTTATTTATTTTTTTTTTTTTTTATGTTCCTGTTTTTAATCCATTTATGTTAATCATCTATTTACAATGTTTCATATGTATATTAATCTCTTTTTTTTCTTATCTATTTGCAGTTGAAGACCAAGAAAATGAAAACCTGTAACAACACTAATGTTGTTATTGTACTTGTAGAATATTTTTATGAACCTTCGTTCATGGGGGCGGAGCATGTTTGAACGTAGCTTTTGGTTTTGTTTCGCCAGCCCCCCCGACTAGTAGTTGGCTCTTTGCCAAATGAGAGGTGTTTTTTCTCTCTTTGAGAATGTTACTTTTTTTCTAGTTTAGTTTCTCGGCCTGTCTTAAACAGGAAGTATAATTTTTTCTCTTGAACATGAAAGTTATGATTTAAATATTATGATCTTGGCTCCTTTATGGAGAAACAATGTTATCCTGAAATATACTGAATTAAGTTATAATTGTGAATTCTTCAAAGTATACTGCAAATAGTTTTTTATTGTGTGTTTAATCGCTAAATAAAGTTAATAAGCTCTCCCAACTGGTGCAAATTTTATGACTGAAATTGAACACGTGAATTACAGAACTATAGATTAAGAAGTTGTTTATGATTATATATTTCTGCATATTTTCATGGTACGAATTTTTTCATGGCGCAGTATATATAATAATATTTTTTCAGTATTTAAATTATTTATATATACGTCTGTGTGTGTGTAATGTCTTGATGACATGCAGTCATGGACACATGAACAACTCTGGATTAGTTCATGAAAACATCTGTATTTCAGCAAGTTGTTTGTGCCTGGAAGGCAATGGAGAGTAATGTCTGATGATCCTGCTATCTGCTGTAATTCTGGAATACAGAAGCCAAGTGATATGCTTAGCAAATGAGATCTAGGGGAAAAAGTGCTCTAGTTATTTGGGTTTTTGAGTTTTGTAGCTGGAATACTCGATCCTGATTGGTTTATAACTCTCCCAGAACTTACAAATATATGCCAAGGCTTAATTTTTATGCAAGACATTAACTGCACTTAATTTACGATTGTGTTTAGGTTGCAAAATCTATCTTTTAAACTTATTTGAATTTTAAACGAAGCACAACATAATTATAAAATAAAATAACAGACCTTACTTAGGCTTCATCTTCTGCAAGAAGCTTTTCTGGGGAGGGGAGGATCCTCCCCCTTTATCAATTGCAAAGTGGGCCCTGGCTATTTATAGCTTTACTTCGTTCTGGTAACAGGTAGCGCCACTGCGGATCTATTTTGGCAGATTCGTGGTCATTAATGGCGCTGCTATCGCTGACGATCTCAATGCTCTCCCGGTAAAACGCGTAAGTATGATTATTATAATTGGCCAATTTTTCAACGTCATTAAATTTAATTTCTATTTCATTTTCGTAATATGTTCGAGCAAGCGCGGTAGTAGAGCAGGCAAATTTAATATCGTTTTCATGTTCCTTGAGGCGTGTTCTTATTTTTCTTTTAGTGACTCCTGTTTTTTTTATCGGGGTATTCCCTCCCTTGAAACCACCGGAGTTTATAAAATCCCTATAGAATACCCCGATAAAAAAACCGGAAGTTACATAGGAGTCACTAAAAGAAAAATAAGAACACGCCTCAAGGAACACGAAAATGATATTAAATTTGCCCGCTCTACTACCGCGCTTGCTCGAACATATTACGAAAATGAAATAGAAATTAAATTTAATGACGTTGAAAAATTGGCCAAATATAATAATCATACTTGCGCGTTTTACCGGTAGAGCATTGAGATCGTCAGCGATAGCAGCGCCATTAATTACCACGAATCTGCCAAAATAGATCCGCAGTGGCGCTACCTGTTACAAGAACGAAGTAAAGCTATAAATAGCCAGGACCCACAAGCACAGTTTGCAATTGATAAAGGGGGAGGATCCTCCCCAGAAAAGCTTCTTGCAGAAGATAAAAGCCTAAGTAAGGTCAGTTATTTTATTTTATAACTATCTTTTAAATTTTACTATTTTTTGTGTAATAAATTACTCTGCCATGAAACAGGGTAAATTACAAATTATTAGCAATTTATAATTTTAAAAGAAAACTGTTTTTCTTTATTTATCTTTTATCTTTTTATATGTAACACATAAAAATTGGCTAATAATATTGATCAGAAAGAAAGAATTAAAAAAAAAATTACTTCAAAAGGAAAGGATTTTGCTAAATATGTTTAAAGACAAATAGATTTAATGACTATTCCTGAGATAAAATCTTTAATTAAAAGAATTATTAACTTTTTATAATTTGCTTAATTATATAGTTTTAACAATAATTAAAATAATTGAAATTTTAAAGTTCTAAAAATACATGACCTAACTTATTTTCTTCATAAATGACATTGGAAAGAAACATGAGAAAATTTATAAAGTATCGTATTAGTCACAAAATATTTTTAGGAAATTTATTAGTTCTTATTTTTTGCTTTTGAGAGTAACATTATTCACGTGTCAACCAAAGTACATTTACAGATTACAGAAAGCTGTATAAAAGGAATGCTATAAATTTTTTTAATTTACAAGCATTAACCATCTGGCTGCTGCTGACGGATATATCCGATCACTGAGCTGTTCTTTTTCCAAATTATACTTATAATATAAAATTATATTATAAATTTTTAGCTTGTTTTTTTAAGTTTGAAGGTCTTAAATAATAGTCATAAGCATAATAGTTATGTGCATTGTTAAATTTTTAATCTGAAGTTGAATTAAGCATTATTTTAGTACATTTAAAAATCTGTACAGTGAAAACAACATTACAATTCTGCCCTTTACAAAAGAGGTCAGAGGGTTAAACTGTACATTGATAGTTTTTGATAAAGTCTGTAAAATAAAATATTCAGTTAATGCAAAAGATGCTCTGTGTTGCAATTTTCGCAAACGACAAAGCAAACAACCACTTTTAGTTATGTATATGTAAAAAATATGCTCTTGGTCTAGTAGAAATGTTGTGAAATCATTTTCGGAAAGTTGTACATTAGAAAGAAAAATTTCTCAAGGCCTCTGAACACTTAAAATGTTGCAAAGAGCCATCAGGAGCATGTCTTTAAAAGTGCTGCTGGATGTTTGTCGCACACTGCCAAATTAGCATAAAATCAGCTCTAAGTATGCACAGAATTGATTAACTACTTTACTATAAAATTTTTCTTGTAATTGCATAATTTCATGCTCATCAAATTGATATTTCTGATTAAAGAAGTGATTCATATGTTCTAATATATACACCTTTCTGAGCTTCTTCTACATAATTTTTTTTTCATTCTTATTGGTCTTTGTGGTTTCAGTGATTTTGTATCTGTTGCTTGGCTTTTACTACGCATAATAAATCATTATTACATATATAATTTATTTATTTATTTAATTTATTTATTTATTTATTTATTTATTTTTTTTTTGGGGGGGGGGGGGGGGAGTGGATTTAGTTAATTTTTCGTTAACTGCTCATTTTATCAATTTACATAACTGTACACACTGGTTTCCTAAATTCCCAATGGTTTGGTTTATCAGATAGCAATTCATAATAAAAGGTTTCATTCCAATCCTTCCTTTGAAATGCATGGCAAAATCTTTGTTGCATGTAAAAGGACTATTAATGTTTCACAAAATTTAAAATTCTTCCAAATAAAAACTACATATTTTCCCACTTAATGGCTTGTTTAAACAAACTTGTTTTCATTTGTTTATATATATATATATATATATATATATATATATATATATATATATTTTTTTTTTTTTTTTAAAGAAAAAAAAAGAGAGAAAGAAAAAAATAATAGATGTAAAAAGAACACAATAAATTACTTTTTTGTGACATAATACAATCTAGAAAGGACAACACAGAACTGATTTTCGCATTAATTGAATAAAACATTCAGTCTGACAAGTAAAATTTAAGCAATATTCAATTAAAATTTTGTCAATAATAAAAAAACAAATAAATAGATAAATAAAGAAGAAAAAATGTAGAAAGCCTCTGAAACTGTGGCAGTATCCAGAAATTTCAATCTGGGTTTTTTTTTTTTTTTTTTTTTTTTTACGGAAGTAATAACATATTAATAAAATAATATTTTGAAGTGTTATAAAATATAAAGCCTCTTTTATCTTTAATAGGAGAGAATCTAATAATTTATTAAAATGCATATTAAAAAAGAATAACTTACTTCATTGCTCATCAAAGAACCCAGTGCTCTACCAATTTCATGAAAATTGATAGAAGTATTTTCAGGACCTAAAAGCACATAGATGAATCTAACTCTGATGGGAATCTAAAATAGAAAAAATAATTAAGATTTAATGCATTTTTATTTTATTTTATAACACACCAAACTTAATCATTAAAGTCTTCAGCACATAATTTTATCTATTTTATATTAGTATTATTGATGCGAGATTTTCAGTAATTTCAGGAAATTTAATTCCAACAAACTCGCAAAAGTATTCTAAAAATGTACTTAGAAAAAAAAAAGTAATATGCTAATGACTGGTTATATGTAATCAACCAACATTAAAATATTCTTAGAAACCTTACTTTGAAGAAATTGTTACCATAGACCTTTCAACAGGCAGTCTTCATCATCTGGGAGGTTACTTGGTGAGTATCGTTTAAGAAATTGATACGTCTTTTTTTTCTCCAAGCTTCTTCCTTAAAGAGGAGACAATACCTAATCCCACAGACAGCCGTAACCAATGTTATTCTATGGGAAAATCTGTTCCCACAATTACTCATTACCTAATGTATTTTTTAAAATTCTACTTTCACAGTCAGAAAATTCATAACCATTAAATTAGTACTCATTTTCGAAAAATTGATTTTGCTTTTTAATTTTTACATTTTGAGTTCAAAAAGGCGATTTTCACAAACTGCATTTTTCTCATTTTTTAGTCACAAAATGAAATACTAAAAATTTAAAAAGTTAATTTTTGGAAAATAAGTACTAATTTATAACACTTATGAATTTTCTGAATATAAAAACAGAATTGAAAAACATTCATTAGGTAATAAATAATTATGGAAACAAATTTTCCCATAGAATAACATGGGCCATGGTTGTTGGTGAGGCTAGGCATTGTCCGCTCTTAGCAGGTGATGCCTCTCAATTTAAATTTCCCACTGACTCAATCTCATTGCAAGATGTCCAATCCGTTAGAATTTCCACTGAATCATGGTTAATGGCGTATTGTTGGTTTTGATAATTTTTTTTTTTAACATTTTCAAAATCTATTTTTAAATTTTCTTTGTAACTACAAAGAAAGGCTTTAGTTAAGGCTGCTGTGATTCTATCCACATAAGTAACATGTTCTTCGATGCGATTTTTAAAATTTGTGTTTAGTCATGCCTACATATCAACCAGTTTTATTGTCTTCAGTGATGCATTGAATTTTGTAAATGCCTGAATCACAAGAGTCTTAACTAAAATAAACCATGAAGAAAATTTGAAAATCAATTTTGAAAAATGTTAAAAAACTGGCAAATTATGAAAAACAACAATATGCCATTAACCATGAGCCAGTGAAAATTTTAAAGGATCCAACATCTTTCAACGAGAATGAGCGAGTGGGAAATTTAGATCAAACGTGGTACCACCTGTTGAAAAAGAAGCCTGGAAAAAGAAAGCAAATCAGTTTCATCAATGATACTCACTAAGTAATTTCCGAGAATGACAGGGGCCCCTGTTTTGAAAAGTCTACAGTAATAATTTCTACAAAGTAAGATTTCTTAGAATATTTTAATGTTAAATATTTAGAAGTTTTAATATATTTTTAAAGTAATTAAACAAGTTTATTAAAACATTTGAAACAGAACAATGCAGATAAAAATAATTTTTTAGTTGTACAATTAATTTACTATAAAATGACTGTAAATAAATTAAACATGAAAAACGATATTTTAAAAAATAATGAAATTCAACATCATGAATGAAAAAAAAAAATAATAAAAAAAAATAATAATAATAATTAAAGAAATTAGAAACTGCTACTGAAAATTATAGATCACTATAATCCATTATTTCACTTTTAAACTTTGTTTTATGTCAGAACATTTTATTACGTGAGAATCAGAAATGACAGAACTTTAGAAATTAATTTTGCAAACTCAGCACACTATTAAGGCAATCAACACTTGCATATTAGATTAATAAAACCCTGAATATCTGGAACTGAGGTAAACTGCCAGCTATTACATTAACAATCAATTACAATCGAGGATTTGGAGAACAAAAAGTGAGAACACAAACAGAGAGCTTGCCAAATAAACTTTAAAGCGTCTTTCTTTTTCTTTGGCGTTTCTGACGTAGTAGTTTATTCGGGTTTTAATAAACTTTAAAGGACTTTTAAATAAAACACAATTAATTCTTTTAGGATAAAATACTATTACTTTTATATCCTTTTATATACATACTTCAGAAATTATAAGATTTAATTTCAGCCAATAACTCCCTATTGAGTTAAGCAGAAAAAAAAAAAAATCAAAGAAGTCTTTGGAGACTGCCGATAGAAGCGAAAATTAAGTAACTTGTGAATTGTATCGTCAAACTATTAGATTATTATTTTATAATTATTTTTGGCTTGTAAAGAAGTGTTTATGATCTGTATTATATGATTCGGCACAATATTTGTAGCTACCCAAATTAAATGAACTAAGCCTTATATTAGGTAAAAAATATTGATTACTTATGAAATTATTTTAATTAGTAGCTAAGATACAAAAGAAAACCGATTCAGGACACCTCAAAACGTGTAAATCAGGTGAAATCTCGAATTCCACTTTCAATAATATAAAAAGAACTTTAAAATATCTTTTGAATGATGTATTAAAAATAATTTAATCATAATTAGAATTTGAAATATTGAAATTTTAAAATATTATAGCACCATCTGGCGGTAGAAATTTCTGTAATCTACTGTTCAATTCCAAATCAACAAAGCTTTCTAATGATGTATTACTTATGAAATTATTTTAATTAGTAGCTGAGATACAAAAGAAAACCCATTCAGGACACCTCAAAATGTGTAAATCAGCTGAAATCTCGAATTCTACTTTCGATAATATAAAAGAACTTTAAAATATCTTTCGAATGATGTATTAAAAATAATTTAATCATAATTAGAAATTGAAATACGCGTATTAGAATAAAATTTAATTTGCAATTAAAATGTAAATTTTTTCCAAAATCGATGAAATTTGAACTGCAACTATCCCGTGTGCTGTTAATGGCGCACAGTAAGTGTCAAAGAATTTAGAAGAAAATTTATGCATTTTTAAATTTGCAACTTTTATTCCTAGTAGAAAACTATGTGATGTCAACTGGCAAAAAATATGTTACTTCCCGATCAGATTCTCTGTGACTGGGTTGTCATGGTAACGAACACCTGCAGAATTTCATTCAAAGCGTCAGCTGACAATGACGCGAGTTTCATGATTTTTGTTCACCCAAAAGTGCTCAACGCGCCTAAAGAAGTTTTCACTTCAAAAATGTTCAGATTTAAAACTTTACAATTTGAAAGCAATAAATCTAATTATTTCAGTCATTTGAACTCATCTGATACAATTATAATTTACTAAAATTAAAATAATTTATGATCTGAACATATAATGCACAATACCTCAAGAAAATGGGGAATTGGTTTTCCCTCAGCTAAACGAACAAATGTCGATGCAGGTTTTTCCAATTCTGGTAACTGACCAACTAGCACAGCAACTCCTTCTGCATTTTCAGGCACTCTACGAAGGATACTAGGATCAGGTGCCTTTTCTTTATCAATGGAAAAACTTTTTCTTTTGGCAGCTGGTGTGATTTCTACAGCATTCTGGAAAGAACAAAAATATATTGTAAGAAAGCAAAATATAATATGTGAAATTCTACAATTGATTTAATTTGAAAATAATATTCATCAGAATTTAAACATAATATATATATATATATATATATATATTTAAGTAAATTGGTAAAATTGAAAAATTTTAAGACGGGTTAATTTAATTAATTAATTTTAAAATTTCCAAAAAATTCTTTGGCTTTTACTAATTCATTTCCTCCCAATTAATTATTTAAATGACATAAAAATCAGTAGGAAAGAAATTATCAATATTTACTAAAGTGCTTTGTTTGTAAATAAACCGGCATTTTTGCTGGTAAACAAAATGTAACTTCAAACTAAAAAAAATTAAAGATAAATAACAAAAAGATAGACTTAATTATTATGAATCATCCTCAAAAAATCTAAAAATAATATTTATTTTTCTAACTTTTAAATTCTGCAAATTTAAAATGATGACATCATTTCAAATTGTAATTTCATCATTCTTTCCAGAACATTCCACTAGTCCCACACAAATGTAGTATTACTACGCCAAATTCAAATTAGCATCCTTTTCAATTAATGAGTAAAAATTAAAATTAATAAATTAATCTGGAAAGAAATCAATAATAAATATTCCACCATAAAGAAAGATCTAATTTTACTTCGGCCCTCTTCACTTACCGTCTCCGGAAGCCCGAGCCAATGTTATTCTATGGAGAAATTTTCTTTACAAATAACTTATTAACTAATACATATTTTTAAATTCTGTTTTCACATTCAGAAAATTCCAAACAACTGTTAAATTGATGAACCTTTTTTAAAAAATGAATTTTTTCTTTTTTTTTTGAAATTGCAAAATGAAAAAATTTCACATATTGAAAATTCGTATTTTGTAGCTTCAAAATAAAATATAAAAAATTTTAAAAATAATTTTTTGAAAAAGGTTCGTCAATTTAACAGCTGGGATTTTTCAGAATGTGAAAACAGGATTTAAAAATAAGTATTAGTTAATAAGTTATTTGTAAAGAAAAATTTCCCATAGAATAACATTAGCTTTGGCTTCCAGCGGCGGTGAGTGAAGAGGGCCCTTAACTTCATAAGCTTTTCTTCAATAAATATTATGTGTGCTCTATTCGTGTTAAAATTTTTTTAGTGTTATGTTTTCCTCCTTTTTTTTTTTTTTTTTTTTTTTTTTTTTTTCTTCATGAAGATTGAGGGTAAGTTCATTCATTTTCCTTCCATTTAATTATTATTTAAAAAATTTGAATGTTTTATTTGAATGATTTTTTTTTTTTTTTTTTTTTTTTTTTTAAAGTACTAAAGTTTAATATTTTTACTAATCCATGAGCACGGACATCGCTCACTTAAGTGTACTTATCCCCTATACTATTTATGAGATCTATATTCCATTTAAAAAACTAAAATAGAGTAAAAAATTTGAAACTCATTTTATATAATAACCCAAAATTATTATTACTTAATCATAATATAAGTTAAAATTTGTAGTAGAAAATACTTAAGTTCAGCAATAGAACATACTCTTGTATTTAGAATTTTAATATTCATACTTGCTTTTAAAAACAAAATTAGTTTTACTAAATTAATTGAAATGGCAGTTATTCAATACTGAATTGAAATAAATATCTAAAAAAATGTACCACTTCATTACTATCCATTAAAATTGCTGTTTCAGCTGGTGTCGCACTCTCGCCATTATTTAAAACATGATTAGCATCTGTAAGAGATTTACTTCTCATAGGTCTGGTAAACAGAGGAGGAGACCTATAATAAAATTACATAACTTAATATTTTTGTAACATTTATACAAGGAAATACAATAATAAATGACATTACAAAGGTTTTTTATTTATTTTTAATAATTGAAAAATAGAATCCAGGTTCGTTAATAAAATAAAATTACATGTGGCTTTAAACCCATTGATTGAGAATAATTTTTGATTCCATTATATTACTATCTGAGAAAGAAATTCTAAAATAAATCCATCCCCCTCCTCCCTCCCAAGTTATCACAAGAAGTCTTTGGTAATACACAGTCTCACAAAATGTTGAAACATATAAATATCAGATGACATTCACTTTCAGAAATACAACAGAATTTTAAAACAGATTTTGGGCTTATTGTAATTTATTTATGGAGTACCTTGGAACTCTCGAAATATTGACATTGAATTGTTTGGATTTTCATAGATTATTCAAGAAGCAAACATTCAAACCATATTTCTCCTTCGGATACAATTTTTCAGAAAACATAAAAAATAACTAATAAATTAAAAAAAAAACTCAAACCCTAATTATTGTTTGTTTATTACTAGTTACTAGGGAAATATTACCAGTTACTAGGGAGATATGTAGACATACTATGTTATGTTAAGTTCAAAGAAAAATCACTAATTCAATTTTTTTATTTTTGGAGAAAGCACAGTTTGAATGTTTGTTCCTCATTTAAGAAAGATTTTTATTTATGAATGCAGATATTTGTCTCCCCCCCCCCCCCAAAAAAAAAAAAAAAAAAAAAAACTACAGCCATCTATTTTGATTAAAAACTAACAGCCTTTCGATGAACTTATTAGAACTATTTAAAAATGTGTGTGATTTTCAAAAGATTTAAGGCCCATTATGGATACTTGTTTTAAAAAAAGAAAACATAAAAAAATTTCTTCCAGTTCATTTCGTTCCATTCTATCAAAACATGCTGAACATATAAATATATTCTAAAACAAGAAATTTTATATAACAGGAACCAAAAAATATTTACCTGCTTTGATTATGCCCTAGTAAGTTTAAATTTCCATAGCCAGCACTATTTCTTCGTAAAGGATGAGTTTTTTCATTAACATGGCGATGTCTGCGCAAGAGAGTCTGCAAGACTTTTTCTCGTGTATTTGGTTGAAACTGATCACCTTGTATCATAGCATCAACTATTCTAGTGATTATACCCATCAAATCATTCTCTTCCAAATCTAACATTACAGCACCTATATAAATATTTGATTGGTTATTAAATTTTAGATAAATCAAATATTGTAAAGTATATATTTAAAAATAAACATCTACAAAAATTAAAAAGTAATTAATATAGATTTTGCTTAAAAAGGGATCCCAAACAGACTCTCTCTGCAAGTAAAAATAATAATAATAAAAACATACTTTTACACAAATAAAATTCAAAACAGTACTCAATACTTGGATAAAATAAACTGGATCAACATTAATTTTTGTTTTAAATACATAACCAAATAAAAACTTACACATACTTTTACAATTACATGCAAATTATTCGAAGGGATTGCTTTTTAAAATGGATAACATTTCATGAGTAGTATTTAGAATTACAAAGATTTAAAAAAAAAGTGTCAAAAATATTAATTCTGGATACAGCTGATTTTTTTTTTTTTTTTTTTAAATAAACATATATTGAATTGATGGAAATACTAAAAAGATAAAATTTAAAGCATACATTATCCTTATGAAACACTAATAACTTTTATTTATAACTAGCTAGCTTTGCCCACTTTGTTGTACTATACTAAAAAAAATGAATCAGTTTGATAATAATAGTCTCAAATTTTTAATTCCTATACTTATTAATAAATCAAAATTATAAATTATTAATGTTTGAGTGGTAGTAAGTGAGATGTTATAATACACTAATTATAGATTGTTTGTGTGCTACCATTAAAAAATTAAATAAAACACAGCACAGGCCTTGCAGACACTATAGCCTTTAAAATTGTGTAAACAATATTTTGAGTAGATTTATTGTTTCATGGTAAGTCTCTTATTAAGAAAAGCAAAATATTCTTTCAAAATGATTACCATCTTTAAAAGAAAAAAAAAAAGCCTCTAATTTATGCAATAATCGAGTATGGTATACACATTCTTTTCTCTTACTCTGCATTTTAGAAGAAAATTTTATTAACAGAAGAAATTAGACTCATTTTTAGTAGCACTGTACAGTGTTTATAAATTATAAACTCATCACACAGTGCATTTAAATTTTGCAAAAAAAAAAAAAAAAAAAAAAAAGCCTTGAAACATTTTTTGAGTCATTTCTAACCACAGCACCTAATATATGCTAATTTCTTTGTTCTTGTAAATGAGTGATGAATTCTTTTCATAAAATATTATACATGGGAAATGTATTTTTATGGACATAAAAATATTTTTCAATTTCTTTATCTTTAGTACAGTAAAATTATAGTGTACATTAATGTAATTTAATTGGTAAAGTATATCAATGATGAATTCTACCTATACATGTAAGGTATTTGAATTTCTCTGTTTTGCTCTTGTACATAGACTATTTGTCCAATCATTCATCATCATACATGAATGATCACATATCATTTTCATTCACTTATATAAAGAGTACTCAATAAAGCTTAATAACTCGTGAATTAGAAGCAGTGACTTTGTGTGTGTCACCCCTTAAATGATCCTACATTTTATCTATTAATAATAATCCAGCAGATCACATAGTTTATTCCAAAAATGATCTACATACAATATAGCCATAATCCTAAAAAGGTGCCTTTTTGAATGATCATGTAAAGTAGTTATAAATATTAAATATATTATTTTACATATACTGTAAAAGAAGCATAATAACTCATAATAACTATAAGAGAAGTTCATTTGTAACTATTTATAACTTGAAATGACCACAATGATCTGCATAAAAAATAGATATTTATTCTTTTACAAAAAAAAGGACCCTTCACAAAACTTTTTCTCTTAAAAGCAGGCCTTTGATAAATCTCTTTCATTTCGGAAACGAATCTTCCATGGAGCGAACTGACCACCTGAATAACTGGACATGTTTTTCTCTAAAAAGCTGACATTCAATTTCTAATTTCGAAAAGGTTTTTATGGTGTGTGTTTATTTCTATAAAAGTGAATCTTCATTGTCTAAAACAAAACAATTTTAGTTGTAATTTTATTTTGCAAAATTACGTTTTCACAATTTCACAAAAAGAGGCCCCTGGCCAAAAAGTTCGGAAGAACTTTATTTTCGCACTAATTTCGATTCATAGAATTATGTGCGTAGATTTTTCATAATTTCCCCAAAACAGGACCCTGTCTGAAAAGTCTAGTCTGGACACACCATTCTCAACAGACAATATGTTGTAGTGAATCTTATAAGATGTATCAGTTTTATTCTACTTTAAGAAATTCAATGTGATTAAATATACATAAAAGAACTATCACTTACAAACTGTAATCTATTTGATTTATTTTATGTGTAATAACAATAAATGTTATGCAAACTACTTTCAATAGATAACATGCTGTAATGGCCATTAATTTCTGGGTTGCCAGATTTTAGCAAGGCCAAAAAATGCTGGCCTTTTTTTTTTTTTTTTTGGTAATCCATTTAAAAAAGACCAGCTGAAATTAAAAAAGCCGGCTTTTATTAAAATGACTTTTTTTTTTTTTCATTATTATTATTATTTTTTTTTTTTTTCCCTCTCCTTTTCCTTAATTTTTTCCTTTTTTTTTTTTTTTTTTTTTTTCTAATGTTAAAAGTGTATAAGTAGGAGCATTAATAAAATTAAATTACTATAATAAATAAATGAATGAAATAAGAGAAAATTTACTCAATGCGTAGAATTCTAAATTGCAAATATGGGAAAACAAAAACAACACTTTGCATTTGAAAACTCATCCAGTTTAATGCAATTTAAATTATTAATAAATAATTATTGAATAACACTTAGGAAATAAAAAATATCAATCATTTGTATTAAAAAGAAACTTGGCACTAGAAGAATAGGCAGAAGAAAAGTAAAGTCAGTATGAAAAGGAAAAAAAGCACTTCTCTTCATTTCTAAATTCCACATTCTTATAGCTTGAAAGATCAGTAACCAGTTGAGTTCATTCTTAGATCAATCTCTCCTATTATAAGAAAGGTGTGCTAGCCAAAATTAATTTCCCTTCTTTCCATATAAATGTGAGAAGAAACAAGAACTAAAAGCATTTAATATACTATGATTATGGAAGTATTTAATTAAAAAAAGAGAAGTACCTTCAGATCTAAATATAAAAATAAACTGTATAAATTAATAAAAATTTTTATGTTTTTTACCTCTATGAACAAATGATTTTATATTCATAGTAGTATAAGACATATGCTAAGCACAATTATATTCAAATAACAATGAAAAATGCCCTTATATCTATGATATAGGATCTTTTTTCGCATTTCTTACTTATTAGATAATATAATAATAACAATTTGAATAATTCTTGTTATTATAATTATAATTTTGATTTTAATTTCAATAACTAAAAAAAAAAAAAAAAAAAAAAAAACATTTTACTCAAAATGTATAGCAAAATATATAAGTAAAAAATTCCAATAAAAACAGGCTTTTATTTAACAAGACCGGTCTTTTTTCTTAAAAGTCGGCTGGTCTGTTTTTTTTTTTAAAGGTCGGCTTTATGCAGCCCTGATTAACACTGTATGAAAATTATGTGGCAGTCAAAATATATTTATGGAAGTTAAAATATTATTAAGAGACAAACAAATAAAATCTGGTATGAAACAATCACACGACTTCCATCACCAACTATTACACTCATTATATGCATTTTTTTTTAATTTTCCAGTAAGAGAAACATGATACATGTGTAATGTCTTTACACATGTATATCTTTAGTATGTCTTTACACATGATACATGTGTAAAGACATATAAAACAGAGTTTAGATAGCAAGTTAAAAAAAAAAAAAAATTATATATATATATATTTTTTTTTTAACACCAATTTCTCAGATCTAAAACTGAACTACCTAATCAGGATGACCGTTAATTTTCCTGTAATAACCACATAATACACGAGAAAAGATATTGAAAATGGATTTATTTAACAATTTTCAAGAAAATCATTAGAGCGGCTTTTGCGATACCAACTTTTATCAAAATTTGAGGTACTCAATTATTGACAGGAAAACAATAATAACATATAAAAGGATATTTTAAAGGGAGTTAATATGGCAAGCTTGAGAAAAATACGTACAGCCTTTTTTAAAGGAACGCACTTCCAAGACCTGAAATTGAGCTATTTATAAAGAATGCCTATCTGTTTTCCTGAACTAGCCAACTGTATCATTTGAGAGGACATCTAATAGATTATATAGCAACTTTGAAGAAAACCGTTAGAGCCGTTTTTGAGTTACAGACTTACGGTCCTACTTCTGGTTTCCGATGATTCATTTTCGATTTTGCAATTGTCACCAAAATTTAGAAAATTCATCTGTACCAATTCTGAAGTTTCGTAGTTCTATCTTTATTAGTTTCAGAAACATGATAGCCAGAAGATTCCCCACATACATATACACACACTGACCAACTGCCAAAAACTACTTTTTTGAACTCAAGAGGCCTTAAAATGTGTAAATCAGGTGAAAACTCGATACTGAATTTTTGGACCAAATACAATACTTTTATTACCTACGGTAGTAGGGTAATGGAAGTAAAGAGTTAAAATTTTTCGACTAGAAATGAAAGTGTTTAAAATGAATGAATAAAAAATAAATAAAAATGAAAAATATATAAAACATTTGGATAACCAAAGCTTTAAAAAAAAAAAAAAAAATCTTAAAAGCACAAAGTTTATCATACCTGCTTCAATACACTGTCGTAGCTTCATTAAACTGTGAAAACATAAAGGTGGAACATGAGGCTTTCCCCACCGGTCTGGTCCTAATTCTACATCTTCTTCATATTTTATCCATCTAGCTGTTTGTCTCCACTCAATATCAGATGTATATTCATCAGATTTTAACTCATGAAGTTCTACAAAAAGCTATATAAGATAATAGAAGTTTTCAACTTATGTTATATACATTTAGAAATATTTAATATATATAATAGGCTTTCTTGAATACTGAATCATTAGTAAAGCTTAAAAAACATTACATAAAGAATATTTTAATAATTATATAAACTATTATCTTGTCAAATAATAATAGATCTAAATTTATGTATATAAAATTTCAGACTGCGGATGTTTGTTTTTGAAAACTACTGGAGTTGAAAACTACTGCAGTTTTTTTGCTAAATGATTTGTGTATTACTGGGAAGGCTCTTGAAATGTTCTATCTGAGAAATAGAACAGAAGCTAGAAGCTTTTTAAAATAATGGTTCATGGCACCATCTACATTTGAATAACATATTTACTATTAGCATTACTATTAGCATTAATATTACTATTCATGTCCCATAATCATTGATATTGGTACATAATTATGACTTACTCATTAAAAGAGGGAAATAATCCAAGGAATCTGAATTGATCATTTAAATTAAATTATTCCAATTAATTAAAAATATAATAACCAAAACCCTTACAATAGCTTTTGAATTCTTGAGATATTTTTTATTATAAAGCTGATACCAATTTTTTAAAAACTCTTTACAGAATCATTTGTTTATTTCTTGACATAAAAATAAATATAATTATACAGGCAATAAATATGAAATAAATATGAAATAAAACTTTATTAAAAAATAAAATTGGGCCAAAAAATTCTGTTATATAAAAAAAGCAATGTTTGTATGTGTGTTTGGTAAAAAAGAATGAAAAATCATATGAGATAATGAATACAAAAAATTTTTTACAACTTTAAAAATACATTTTAATTAAAAACATTAAAATACATGACAGACGTTTCGGCTAGAACACTAGCCCTCCTCAGTGTCAAACATACAAGCACAACATTTACAAAAATTCATAATACATCATAGCAAGATTAAATATTCAGGAGGAATAGCTTTAGAATCGTTCAAGGCAGAGAACAGGCGAAATTAGATTAAAGGAACATAAACGCTCATATAAAACAGGAGATTTAAGATCAAAACTCGTAATCCATTCTCTCAATAGTGATCATATTCCTGATTTTGACAACTTTAAAATTTTAGCCTCTAATGTAAATATATATGAATCCCGTATTTTTCTAGAGGGCGCTTTTACTAAAATGCAACATTCTGCATTGAACGAGGCTAAAGCTATTCCTCCTGAATATATAATCTTGTTATGATGTATTATGATTTTTTGTAAATGCTGTGCTTGTACGTTTGACACTGAGGTGAGCTAGTGTTCTAGCCGAAACGTCTGTCGTGTGCTTTAATGTTTTTAATTAAAATGCATTTTTAAAGTTTTAAAATTTTTTAGTATTTATTATCTCGTTTTAAATGTTGCATTGGTGTTAATATATTAATGAGACGTATAAATATGTTTAATTTTATTAAAAATCATATGGTTTGCATAGTGGAAGCACTATCCAACTGTACTTAGCAGTTGAATTGTATAATATTCTATATATTTATATTAGGGGTGGGAATCGATTAACAGTTTTAACTGGATTAATTGTAGTTCATTAATCGATTAATCGACCGATTAATCAAATTTTTAATCAATTTTCATTTTTCATTATGTAATTTTATTTAAATGACGAATAAAATTCTCCTATGTGATTTTTTCCCCTCCAGATAGTACACAACAAACCATAAAAATGATATACATGTTTATATAGCTTGTTCCTTAAATAATAATAATAATAATAATAATAAACATGCAAATAAATAATGAAAAAAAACCATTCCTAATATATTTCCAACTAAAATTTTTATTCGAGAGTACAGATGAGAAATAACATATAGGTAATCATCTTGTATTCATTATTACTTTTATATTCTAAAAAAATAAATTCTCAATTTTACTATTTTATTCGTATGTTTGACTGAAAGAAAATATATATATCTACATATAATAATCGATTATATCCGTTTTATAACTAAAATTTAAATTAATTTTCAGAGTAATAGTTGTTGACTTTAAAAGTGTTAATTTTATATAAATATTTTCGTTTATTTAATTTTTATTTTAATAAATTCATTTTTAATTTGAAAGAAAAATTAGATGAATTTCTATATACTTTCATTTTATACTAGCTGGCTTTGTCCACCTCGCTTGCCACTATTTTTAAATGAATTCTCAAAATTCCATATTATCATTATAAAGAAATCTCAAATTCTTCATTGTTTATATTTCAACTCTTCTTTGTCATTTCAGAATAGAAAATAGAATGTTATTTTCTGTTTCTTTTTCAATAGTTATTATCAGCAATTCTGAACGGACAATAACTGCTAGAAGGTATTGCGAAACCCTGTTGACACCTTCCACATCAAAGGGATAGTGGAAATCACAGTTTTTTTTTTCCTTTATATTGAGCATTTCTGTTTTTTGGAAGCTTCTTGTTTCTGTGAACTGTATTCCCCCAGCACGGACTTAAAATGACATTTTGTTTAAGAATCGTCCTCCTTTTCTCTACCAACAAAAGCGTAACAATTTCTTTTAAGAGTTTTTTTTTTGTTTCTTTTTCATTATTGGATGGACACTTCTTAGAATGTTTGTTAGCAAAATATCTGAGAAAAAATAATTAGTAGGCAGAACAGAATCTTAAATTTTTACTTTAATTCGTAGTTTGAAAACTTTAATCGGATTTTGAAAAATTTTAATAGAATTAATTGAGCCAATTAACTTGATTAAAAAAATTGATCGGGATTAAGCATTGATCGATTAACTGACCCAATTAATTGGCACAGCCCTAATTTATATCTATGATAACATATTTTTAAAAAACATTTTGTTTTTAATTAGAAAAGACAAAATCTCGCCAAAGTTAATTTAATATCTTTTTACTTATTTTAATAATATAACAGGTTTGGAGAAGATTTAAAGCTAGTGGAATCCTTAATCTGACCAGCAGAAAGAAAATTTAGGGCCTAAATGTTTTTGTAATATGCATTCTTTCTCACATTACTTGAAACTATCTGTCAGCGTACTGCCCATATCACATTGAAATTTTGTTAAATGGTTCCTTCTTCTATTTTTTCATAGTAATAACACCTTTTAAGCTTAAATTTTATTTATTTTGTTTTGTGTGTCTACTTTTCATTCTACTGAACCTACTGCTTTGAATTTTTGACCAAAGTTTACTATGCCTATCTGTTATAGTAACGTCTTCTTTTAGCCACGATTTTCTTTTAATAACATACCCAGTACAATATAAAAAGGAAAGACAGCTAAAGCCAGAGGGGATCATAACCAAGGCTCATGTATAAATTTGCTTCTTTTATCCGTATGCATGCAGAAAAAAAACAAAGTTAAGATGCTGCCGCAGGCATTAAGGACTCTGACCGCACATATTGCAGGCAGGGAAGATGCAGTCGAAAACAGCAGACAACCCTTACCAAGAACTAGATCGATTTAATTGGAATTCCACTTAAGAATTATATTTTTTCAGATGAGTCATTTAAACATACTGGCCAGTAAAGCAGGTGCAAGCAGAGAGTTTAGAATTATGCATGCGTGAAAACCAAAATCAATGTTTTGACTGATTTCACAATGAAATGTTTTTGCTTTTCTTGTTTTTGGAGATTTTTATATTAGTAACTGATATGTAATTTTGAAATGTAATTTGAATGTAGTGACCAGAGAATGGTGATACGGGTAAAGCCTCTAGAGCCACTGTAATGCATGGCCAGGTTCAGCAAACAATTTTATAAAAAACATACATATATCTTACTGCAAAAAACTTGTAGCATAAAAAACGATATAATGACAAAATTAGTTATAATACACAAATATTCTTTGGGTTCTAAACATTTTCATAATATGTATATTATTTAAATTAATAAATAAAAAATCTGAATATTGCACCTTATATTTTAGTTAAAATTTCACTTTTATTCAGAAATACATTCATACATGAAAAGATAGAAAGAATTAAGATTTTAAAATTAAGTTATTAAATTATTTTAAACTAATATTGTGTGGTAATCTAAAGAAAAACCCTTTCAAAATTCATAACTTGAAAACAATTCTGAAATTTCCCCTATAAAGTGTGTTTCACTGTAAAGTACTTTTATAACTCAAAAGTTGAAAATTTGGACAGCTTTATGAGCAAAATTAGCTGACTACTAATTTTTGTGTAAGTATTTGTGGTTAGATATTGCATATCAATTAATCCTGTTTTTCTGGAACCTCACGGAATTGTCACTCTTAAATTTAATAACCAATGAAAAAGTATAAAAGGAAATTAAGTCTGTTTACACTTTTTCGTAAGTCATTTTACAAAATTAAGACTTTATAAGGGGCTGCATGCAAAAATCGGTACCTTTTTACATATAGCTCTAGCTAAAACAAATCCAAGTCAATTTCCACCCCAGGATCGGAATCAGGAGTGATGTCATTCACCTGTCATACTATTATTCAGCATGGTTCTCCTGCCTGACTGGTGTGAATAAACTGCATTGATTCATGAATCCGAAAATAAACGACTTAATTAATTGGACTCTTCACTTGTGAGACAGAGTTTGATCGATATTCCCTTGTAAGAGATATCTTACATATATAATTTTAAAAACATGAGGTGAAAATTTCCACTACACAAATATGATGAGATATACTTAACAAAATAAGCATAACTTTATAAATATTAAACAAGAAGAAAAACTTTATATTTAAAATGAGCCTACTTTATTTCACTCATGGTCCCATTCGGTCGAGTACCGAACCATATATAAATATGCTGCAATTCGCAAAATAATCGAAATCACGGCCAACGAGCAAGCTTGCAATAATTGCCAGATGAGCTAACAGATTGATGACAGGTGGCGCAGCATGTTACAAGAAGCTAGAAGACGGAAAAGCAAAGCACAGTCAGTCTCTCCAGAAGATAGTTGGGTACTTGACTGAATGGGACCATGAGTGAAATAAAAAAGGCTCATTTTAAATATTCTAAAATGTAAAATAAGCATATATACAAAATCAAGAAGCATTTTTAAATTTTAGGGAAAGTCACATTTTCCAGGCTTTGATATCTTTTAAAAAATCAAGCACTTTCAAGGACAGATGGTATTTTTATCAAATTTTGATACTTCAAAGGTGCCAAGTCCCATGGTTACACTGACAACTTTGATAATTGTAACACTTAATGAATTTTAAGAAGTCTAAAAAAGTTTCTGCTTTACTTTAAATAACAAATCAATAGATACAATTACAAATGTTACTTAATTTAAACAATTAAGAATAAATAAATAAAACAAATATATTTGCCATACTTCATGAGGTACATGATCATATTTCTTCTTATAAAAACCAAAGATCGAATCGTCCTTTTTCAGAAAAGATGGCCAAAATCTGCCTCTAATTTTAGATCTATGAATTCCTTTTGGATCTTCAAAACGATGACCTATTAATAAACAAAGTATATATTTAACTTTACAGAAATTAAAAACAGATAAGAAAAGGTTAACAAAATTTAATGCCTCTAGTTACTGTTAAACTATAAAATTGGAAAACATGCCTTAATACACCATTTTTTGAATGTACACTCTATTGCATAACCTGATTCAAAATAAAAATATGGATGTTTTCCTGAGCACTGAAATCCAACACATTTTAGTGACATCTTTTTGATTTTTTTTTTTTTAACTTATTACATTTTGCTAATAAATTATGTAAAAGAAATTTTGTTAATGCATGCACATTAAAATGTTAATGCTTGCATAATTAAAAATTATTACACTTCATCAGGTGTTCAACATATTTATAAGCTGTATAGCTACTGTAACACATTAGAGTTACATAAGTTCAAAAATTTCAAAAAATCAATTTTTTTTTTTCTTTAAATATAATAGTACAATATGTCTAGAATATTTTCTTAAAGTTTCAAGTCAATCAGAGTAAAAGTAGGACAGAAAGACTTTGGAAATGCACTTTGCCACTTTGTCTGCAGAACTTGTGCCTACTTTGTTCACATGTAGAAGGGTCATGTTTTCTTTCCACCCAAAACAATTGTTGCAAGTTTTTTTTTTTTTTCATTTTATGATGTTTATTCAAGTTCTTTACATATTACTTATAAATGTCAGTCCTGTGGTGCATTATTATAACTATACTGCTTTGCATACAATTTTGCCAACATTTCAAATTTGTTTGTTTCTTTTTCCTTTTTTAAACTTTTGTTCAATTATGACCTATACTTATCTTCTAACAGAAAAAAATAATATCTTTTAATTTCAGATAAAGCTCTTATGAATTAACCTGACCATTAGAAGAACTTTTTTTTTTGTTTGTTTGTTTGAAGGGTCTCAGGAAACTCAAGTCCCATCAGCTGAATTTTCCAAATAATTTTTTAATGAAAATGCTGAATAAAACAATATTTCATTGGCATGAAAACTTTGCATGTTATAAACACACACACACACACACACACACACACACACACACACACATATATATATTTATGATCGTTTAAAAGGAAAAGAAAGAATTATTTTTAATTGTTTAAAAAGAAAAAAAAAATATATCATCATGAATATATAAACTCATCCCATACAAATAAGTATTGATAATTAAATAAAATACCATAATTAATGTGCTATAGCTATAATGAATATCAAGCATTTTTTTTACAAGGTGATTAATCTCAAACATTATCATTTTCTTTTCTTTTTCTTTTTGTCACTGATCAACTTTTAACCTTCAAGACACAACTTTTACTGAAATATATATGGGTCATTGCCAACACAAGGGGAAGAAACCATGTCCCATAGTCCTCAAAAATATAACATATTTTCAATCAGAAAAAAGTTTACAGCTAGGCTATTTCTTACGATTTTCTCTAGTTCAATATTAGTTTTTAATGTTATTTGTTTTTCTTAAACTCTATCGATAAAACCTGGAATATCCACTCCGTGGACTGTCCCCAAGGGAAGTCTGCAGAATATAGCATTATTTTCAAGCTTAGTATTAATGTTTTTTAATTACATTTTGATTTAAGCAGAACATAATTATCCTTAAAAAAAATTTATTAAATTTTAGAGTTATAAAATTAATCTTGTTTTTTTTTTTAATTAATTTATAACAAATGTCCCTAATGCAGGGCTGCCAACCTCTGGGAGTGCTAAAGTGTAGTTAAAAAGCAAAAAAAGTGTAGTTTTAAGCTACAAAGTGTAGTCGCTAAAAAATTAGAAAATACTTAAAATGTAAATAAGCATAAAATCTTTTGTTTACATTATGACTTACTTTCTGAAATTTATTGATTTTTAATAATCAAACATTCAAAAATAATAGAAATTTTATCCAAATTTACCTTTTATATTAACATGGATACATGAAAATACACTAATTCTAATATAATACACTAATATGCAGGGTTGCCAACTTTTCAAAAACAGTTTGAGGAGTATTCAGAGAAATTTTGAGGAGCATTTCGGCTACTTTGAGGAGCAATTTTAAAAATTAAAAAAGAAAAAGAAAGAAAGAAACTACTAACAAAAATAAATTAGCAATAATCATATGAAATTAAGTGAAGAAAAAAAAAAAAAAAGGTAAGATGTAGGTATGCATCAAATTTTTAGTTATTCAGTATACTGAATATTCATTATTCAGTAATAATCAAACATTTAGTGCATGCCTATTCAAAAGAAACTTGTTTAATTACAAGAACAAGACAATTGATGTGAAAATAATTTCAATGCTATACTTCAAACAGATACAAAATTTGGATTTTTTTAAACAAAATCTTAAATTTTTGGAGTAACAAAAGTCAAAATAATGAACAATTTTAATAGTTTAGATATTAGAAAATGTAATAAAACTGAATCTACAATAAAATAATCATTGTTATTAAGGATGGAAAAGGATTGAAATTGTACAACATTAAATTCAATTTCAGTGCAAACTGACAGCCATCAACTTTTCTGAAACTTTTTTTTCCCCCTTAAGATTATTGCTAAATATACCTAAAAAATCGAGTTTCCGTAGAGGAGGGGGGGGAGGTAGAATTACGTTTTTATCATTAATTAAATAAATATGCTATTTTTCTCGTATTTGACAGAATTCGCAATATTTTTACGACCGATTGCCGAAATTCGTAATTATTTCACTGCAAATTTACAAAATCTACGTTTAATAGCAAATAATTGCTAATATATACTATAATTTTGCTCTAATTGATAAAATTCACTCTTCTTTAAAGGTAAATCCCAAAATACACGATTATTATGCGGCCGATTGCCGAAACACGCTATTATTTAGCTACTAATCTATGCAAAATACGTTCATCTAAAAGCTGAATCTTAAATACTCAACTATTTTGCCACTAATCAGTAAAATTTCCTTTTTTTTTTTTTCTTTTTCAAAGTGTAATCTCGGAAATCGGGAATAATTTTGAAGTAGTTTTCGCTAATACGGGATCGCTTACCCACTAATAATCAAAAATTTACGTTTTATATGCTATCGTTTGGCTGCTAGCCAATAAAGGTTTTTTTTTTTTTTTTTTTTTTTTTTTTTCCCCCAGTTGATTTCAGTAAATCGCGATATTTTTGTAGCCGATGACGGAAATACGCAATCATTTCACCGCTAATTAACAAAATTTATGTTTAATCGCTGAAAAAGGCTTTATTTTGATGCTAATCGATGAATTTCTTGCTTTTTTCAAACATGATTTACATTATAAGTATAATTTTGTGGCTTTTTATAGAAATACGGAATTATTTTACAGCTAATTTTTAAAATTACGTAATCGTAAACTAATTGCTAAAATAGATGTTATTTTTCTAAAAATGTCTAATTATTTAGTCATAAATCAGCTTTTTTTTTTATTACTGAAATGTCATTTTTTGCGGCTGATTTATAAAATACGCAATTTTCTTGTGCTATTTTTGTGATGAATCCATTTTAAATCCGACGATTTTTGTGAAAGTCCCATTTTCAGATATGAAAATTTCTTAGAATCATCCACGCACTATAAAAACTAAGTTATTGCGTATTCAGTTATCCTAAGAAAAAGCACAGGAAATATTCTTTTTCTTTCTCCAACGGTAGATACTTGGTACGATAAAGTTCGAAATTTTCCATGATTTTTTTCAGAAACTTGTATATTAAAACACTTAAGAAAGTTTCCTATTACAGAGGACAATTCCTCCGTTAAAGTCCGACTTTATACTGTTTTCTCCAAAACTCGCGTGATTAAGGCTTCAGACACTTTAGAAAGTCTCCCACGGAAGATAGCTCTTCCTGGTCTTAGTTTCCTTGCGTTGTCAATCGTACTTAAAGTTCAGGTGCTTGCGGTTTTAATTAAGCACACTCTCAGCTAATGTAAACAAATACTTGTTCCCATTCTGAGTCAGCAATATTTCGATTACGCAATGCCTAGCAGTAGAATGTTTTTTTTTTTTTTTTTTTTCTTTACTATTTATTTATGAGTATTTACGGTGAAGCATGTGGTTCTTCAACTAGATTGTAAAAGTTAGATTTGTTATTTTTATATTTTCAAGAAGCACTTTCATACATAAAAAATAAAATTCAAAGAATAATGTTTTATGCGGCAACTGTTGGAAATGCAAAATTAAAAGTTGATAAGGATTGGATTGCGATTTCTGTCTAGATGTGTGCAAGGAAAAAAAAGAAAAGAAAAGAAAGAAAGAAAAAAGATAGTTTTTTTTTTTTTTTTTTCCAGTGTCTGCCACTATTCAGTTTTATATTATACTTTTTTAATCCGTGGTGAAATCGGAGTTCGCTCATTGTAAACAAGATGACGATGGGGAAAGGAAAAGCGTAGCTTTAAGTATACGATGCGTAGAGTGTAGTAGAAGCAGGCTAAAGCGTAGTTACTACGCCAATTGCGTAGTTGTTGGCAGCCCTGCTAATGAAATCCATCCACTCCGTGGACAACTATTTAATTTCCCATAAAGTTCAGTAGATGGCACTGCATGTCACCAGTGTGTAACTGAGAAGAAAGAGGGAGAACCATCTTTGTTTTCACCTACATGTGCTGAACTCAATGCTTTATTTCGTTCTGTTAAAATAGATTTCATCTGTGATACCTCTGTTTGGCAATCCCATCAGTCCACTCTGTGGTCAGAAGTATACAGGTAATTATAAGAATTATTTATTATCTAATTATTATTACAATTAATGATTATAAGGCTTAATTCGACACTAAAGTTAAATTGTTCCTGACATTGTTGCTCTGTTCCTTAAAATTCAAAATCAGACATTCTGTCTACTCTGTGGACTTCCACTCCGTAGACATCATCTGATCACGGAGTGGACACTTTTTTCTACGGAGTGGATACTTTCAAAATTAATCTTAAAAATAAATACACTTGAAAAATAATTTAAATATATTTGATAAATAAATTTTAACCCTTATTTTTGTTAGCCTACTGATTGCTTAAGGTGCAATGAAAATATATCCCCCCCCCCCTCCCCTAACTTTTATATTTTTATTCGTGATTTTCTAAAAATGTCATTTCAACTTCTTTAAAACAGTATTTGCTATTTTTTACTTAACTGTTAATCATTTCTCTTCATGGTTTAAATGTAAGAACAGAATTCGTATTAATATAAATTTAAGAACAGTTTTATGAGTGTTGTTTACAGAGTAATGCAAAAGGTATGGTGTATACTATATGTCTTTTTTTTTTTTTTTTTTTTTTTAAGTTTTAAAGGTAAAATGTAGAAAAGGTGACGTAACACTTCAGAAAAATAATGGCAAAAATATAATTAAATTTAGTTTCAGAAGAAAAAAAATTAAAATATTTTCATTTTACAGTAAAACTAAAATTGTTTTGCATTTTTATTAATTGAATAATTCTTTTATGAAAACAATGCTTAAAATATATATTTATTTTCTTTGCAGAAATTTATTATGTTGTTCAAGAAAAATGGAAATTCACATGTAACCCAATGCAATGCAGGACAAACAAATGTGCACAAACCTTAGCTCAAACTCAGTCAAAAAGAAAATTAGGTGGAGTTGAAAATCAAAAAGATAAGAAAAAGAACAAGAAAAAGAAACTTCCCAGCTAAACTACAGAAAAACGTAAAGAACAAAAAAGGAAAAGTATGCAAAGAGCAAGAAAAAGACTAATGCTCCTATTACACACAACAAGTTTTCGCACAACTTTTGAGACAATTGTAAATTTGGATTAAATCACGTCAATGCCCAGTGTAATAGGAATTGGGAGTACGAACAATTTTTTCTGGCAAGTCAGACTGTGATAAACCAGTGAGAAGAAAGCTCCTTATGTGCCGAGAAAAGACAGCGCCGGCGGGAATTCATTCACTGTTGTTCTTTTCGCTCTCCCATGTCGTCCCCGTTAAAACAGAGATAAATAGTACATGACATGTACTGTACACCGTGTAAACCAGTTTTTCGAAGAATTTTTGATTCAACTATTGTAACCTTCTTTTGGTTTACAGCTTCCAAAAATTGGATGAAATGAAAGTCGCGTAAAACATCTTTGTGTATAATAGAAGCATAAGAAAGGATCCCGCAAGACATGAAGAAGGAAAAGCTAAAGAAAGATAAATATATCACAGAAGGAAGAATACTGTAGTTAAAATGTCTGAACAAATGAAAAGAAATGTTAGGAAAAAATGGAAGAACCAAAACAGAAATTAAAGGGAGAGATTGAAGAAACAGCATAATCTTTGAAGAACATCTCAGAGATGATACACCTCCTGAGACACCTTGTTCAGCAGCCATAAACATCACACTACCACAAATTAATCCATCTCTGACAACAAAACCATCTGTATCATCATCTAGCAGATTAGAAAGTGGAAGTAAAAGGTCAAAAAAGAACAGTGAAAGGCTTCGTGCAAAAAATTGGTTAGGAAGCTTGAAAAATACAAAAAACATGTGCAAAGATCTAAGGATGTGAAGTCAAAAAATAATACTACTGATTCTGAAATACCCAAGTGAAAAGTGAAAAAAAATTATCACAGAAGCAAATTCAAAAGAAATTGAGAAATGTATTATTTTTGGCGAGGTTATAAAAGAGACAATAAAAGAAAGTTTTAAAGGTGCAAAATCAAAGAAGAAACTTAAATAAATCTTCCAAGTTTTAACAGGAAAAATAGCAAGGAAATGCAAATATCTTCAACATATCAGACCAATCACATAAAAAAAAAAGAAAAATGAAAGAATAAGCAGAACCAACAATTATTTTCCTGTTATTTTCATTTTTCAAAAGAATTAAAGTAAAAATATTTGTTGATAATTTTCTAAAACATAAGTAAAACAATATGGATGAAAAGATATAGCTGCAACATAACTTTCAGTTTGGATATTTATAAGAGTCCACTCCGTGGTCAGTGATGTCTGCTCCGTTGAAACATTAATTTTGAAATTAATTAATCACCAACCAAAAAATAGCTAAAGAGCTCATCAAGTAAACTAGATTCATAGTTGTCAAGAAGGAATTAAGGAACTTTTTAAAAAATTTTTGGTAAAATTTTTATATTTTCAAATTAGTCTTCATTTTCTACCTCTTAGATTGGCAATCACCCATATAAGATATAATACATTCTTTTACATCTTCACAAGTTTGAAAACTGAAATGTACAGAAAGAAAGTAAGAAAATGTTAAAGTTCTGTGGTGAGTTCACTAATTTGCCCGCCTCTGTATTTCACTCAATTAAAAAGGGAGTCTACAGTTTTATAAAATCTTATTTTCTAAATAAAATATTTTTTTCTTAAATTTTTGCTCAAGTTTATTTGTGTTGATATTATAATAATCCATTTTTTGTAATAAATAAATAAATATAATAATTTATACACAAATATTTTTTAAGTATAAACATTCTTTGGCAAGGTTCATAAAAATAAATGAAATAAGTAAAAAAATATTCTAATTAACACACTGAGCATATTAAAAGAGGATAAAATTGTAATGTTGTTTTCATTGCATGGTCTTTATAATATACAAAAACAATAACTTATTTCCACTTGAATACTGTTGTGTGTGATTTTCATTCCTAAAAAACAAATTAAGAATCTACAAAATGCAAATTTCAATTACAAGTATATTACGGAAAAAACAAACACTCAGTGAATGTAAAAATCTGTATCAGTTGCTCAGAAAGTTAATATATTCTTACAATCCTTTGAGTAAATATTATATAATACACAATTTTTTTTTTTTCTTTGGATTAAAATTTGTTTGGTTTTAAAACTTTATAATGTGATATTCCTTCAATAATTAATTATATATTTCTTATTAGCATGCATCATTTTTATGAATAATATATTTTTTCTTTCCCACAGGGCTTTTAATTCAACAGTCAACACAAACAGTCAAAAATATTAAAAGAAATTTTTTTTTTTTTTCTTGTAAAATATAACAAATCTGAGTTAAGAAATAATTGTTTTTTCTTTCGTAATTTGAAATATATTTTGTGATTTTCCTTAAAGCATTAGGTATACAATAGAGTACATTTATGCATAATTCCTATACCAAAAATGCAAATAACACACTTATTACTTCTTAAAAAAGGCCTAATTACTTAATAAAATTAGCGAAACACATAACTTACTAGCCATATCATCAATATCAGCCTTCTGAAGAGTCTCTGCTTCTTCTGGTTCCAAAACAGTATTATACTTCTTCGCATCAATATTAAAACCATGATGTTTCCTTTTAAAAGATCGTCTTCGTGGATGTCTAAAGTAAACAAAAAAAAAAAGTAAAAGAAGAAATAACAATAGTAGTTTCACTACTTTAAATCATCTGCTGAGACAGCAATAAAACTTTAAATTTTTAAGATTTTTTATTAATAAATAATTAAGTTTAGATATGTTTCTGAGGAGCATGCACTTTTGTACCAAGCATTCATTTTTTTCTATTTACAATTCATGTTACAGGAAAGTAAAAAATATAGACTAACAAAGCATATCAGAAAAATTAATCAGAGAAGCATTGGCGTAACTAAATCTTTCTAGGGAGGGCCATGGCCCCTTTAATCTTACAATTTTTTAAAATTATAAATAGTGTTTTCATTATGTTGGTTAGAAACGCAATTAAACTAAATATACATTCAGATAGTTTACAGACGATAAAAATTAAGGGAAAGAAAAAACATATTACAGTATTTGATTAATTAAAACTGTAAATAAATCAAAATAAAATATTTAAAATGAAAAATGTATGTTTTTTATTTATTTATTCCCACCAGCAAACATATATGATACTTTTAAAGCTATTATGATTTCAATTTTGTTAAAACTTTTTTTTTAGAAAAACATGATTAAGTTTTATTTATTTATTTTTAATTCACATGTAAATAATTTTTTATGTTAAAAAATAAATATAAAAAAGTTATACACATTTTAATTTTATTGGCATCAACTTGAAACCTTGAAATTACATATAAGACAATAATAAAAAAAAAAAAAAAAAAAAAAAAACGTAAAAGTCATATAAAAAATAAAGGTATGTAGCAAAACTACATGCATTCTTTTTCAAAAAAATTGTATATGCCATACTTCTTACTGTACTTCGCAAAAACTTTTTTTTATTAGTATCGATTTAAATTTCAGTTTTTCAGAGCAAATACCTTTTTACATAAATAACTAAATTTCTTTTAACTATAACAGAAATGAAGATTTAAATAAAATGTATAACTATATGTATGTGTGTGGATGAGGAATCATGAACACAATTATACACACACACATAAAAGAATAAAGAAACAAGAACGAAAAATCATGTCGTTTGCAATGATTATTACTACTTTCTAACTGTATGTATACTCGTTGTATCGTTTAACCATCAACATTCTTTGCCTATGTTATCACATAACAAACAGACAGAAGAACTGTAAGGCAGATATGTAGACTAATCGAATTCATAATCACACTTAAACATTATGAAAAGCGTTAAAAACACTTAACACAAATGGAAACGCAATTTCAGCAATTTCCAATTGCAGCCCTTAATGTGTCAGAATATTTTAGGGTAGCCTTATAAATCGAATGCTACATATATCATTAATATATGCGTTGTCTAGTTGCAAAAGCAGCCAACTCCTTCAATTCGGAAAATGCATTTTTCATTTTTTTCAGTTCTAAGTAAATATTTTTACCAACTGGAAACAAGAAATCCTTCCAAAAACAAACCATCCCTGTGTTATTTGTGTTTGAAAATCACAATGTGCTACAAAACCGGTCAAAAACTCCTAAGGCTGGTGAGTTTCAAAATCCATCATCTCCATATGTGTGAGATCACGATCTTGCTCCACCCGACTAAAGTAGCATACTTGTTGCTTAAGTTAGTGTTATCATGTTTTCTCTTGCTCGTGACTCTTTTAATTGGTGCACATTAAGTTTTTAATAATTGAATTTCATGTTTTCTTCTACAATGCAGAAGTTTGTAGAAGAAGTATCTTCTAATCAATCAAGGAAGAAGGAAAGGACCCTACAATGAGGGAAAATAATAAAGTCGATATTTTTCTTTTTATCAGATTTTCTTTTTTTTAATCAGATAACAAAAATCAGTTATTTATAAATAAAATTTTATTGAACAAAATGTTTTGTGCATTTACAACCCTAAAAATCCAATACTAACATTAAATTTAGCTAAAATAAAAGCTAAATTCTGGTTTCTTGCAAAACTGGACAACTACAAAATAAGTTGCAAAGGTGGCCCAATACAAAATAAAAATTTGCAGAGTCCCCTCTTATCACATGCCCCTGCCACCTTATTTAGAGTTTTCAAATATACTGCCATAATGATTATAAACTAGAGTTTTGATTCCTATCTTATTTTGGTTATGTGTGGCAAAAAATCAGCTTTTTCTCAAAATTTTATTTTTTGTAGATGGCTGATTTTGCAACAAAACAAAACATATATATATATATATATATATATATATATATATTAAAGCATATTAACAATAAATATGAGTTTCATTATGATTTTTGCAGTAGAAAGTTATTTAAATTTGATTTATAAAGATGCCTTTCATAAAACACAATGCATTGAAATTTTTAGGGTGTCCCTGTATGCATATCGTTTGTGCTATTAATGCTATTTTAAATAAAGAACATTCCATAGGAAACTTGAATAAGATATATTACTTTAAAGAAATTCGAAAAATATTTATGGACACAAGAGGCAGACAGACAGACAGTCAAACGGACAGAAATATAGACCTATAGACTAATTCAAATCACAATCACCCTTAAAAATTGTTAGAAACTTTTAAAAATGCTTACTAATAATGAAAATTCTATTCCAACAATTTTAAGTTATAGCCCTTAATGTATGTGGATATTTTTGTGTGGTCCTGTAAATCCTAATGCTAATTATATTTTATACTATAGCAGGGGTGTTTGCACTCCGGATTTTTTATTTTATTTCTCACGAGTAATATTTTAATAGTGATAATTATTAGTTGTTTTCTAGTAATGTTTAGCAATTAAATATAGCCCAAAACACAATTCGTAATTATTGGTGGAGAATAAAATAAAAAATCTGGAATGCAAACACCCGTGCTATAGAAAGCAGTTTTTTATGCATATGAATATTAATGTCAATTTCAATAAAATTTATGCCAAATAAAGGTGTCAGAATATAGTTTCTAAAAATACCTCTCATAGAAACAAATGCTTTGGAATAATTTCGTGTGTCTCTGTACATAAACCAGTGGGTGGTATTTACTTAATTTTCAATAGGGAATATCCAATAAAGAACTTGAATTATATATATATCAGTTTCAAGGAATTTTATTACTATTTACAGGAGTTAGATTGTGGACAGACATACAAATCAAAGTCATACACACTTTTCAACTCTGTTGGGAAGTGTTAAAAAAGCTACTCATTAGAAATATTTGTTTTTGGTATTTCAAGTGCTAGTGGATCTATAGATCAAAAGCTTCAATGTTTTGTTTGTATTACTCATTACTAAACAGTTCATTTTTAACAAGTTCTAATAGAGTTGAAAAGTGTTTCTAATTTCAGTTTTCCTGTTTGTCTGCCCATGTTTTAACTCCCATTAATATTCATAAAATTCCTTGAAACTGATATATATTATTTAAGTTCACTATGTAAAGTTCCCTATTGAAAATGGAGTAAATAATGAAACTAGTTTGTGTACACAGACACCCAGGAGTATTTCTAAGCATTTTATTTTATGAGAGATCTTCTGTGAGAGATCTTTCAATTTTTTTCTCTGAGATTCACCAAAAATTTTACAGTTATTTTCATATAACTCATAAACATGTGTGCCAATTTACGATTGGCCCAGACAACACAATGACGTTCAGATATTATTTGACACCATATGTGGAAGATCTTAGCTATCACTGCCCCCATAATAAACAATTGAATTCTAGTAATTTACAATTTTTCCTCTTTAACTTAAAAAAGGGAAAAAAACAAGAAGAATGAAATAGTAATTTTAAATCTTATAAATTCTGAGGGGGAGATAGCCAAAACTCTAGGGGGTGTCAGGTTCCCTTGGACACTACCTAGTTACACCAATACAGAGCAGCTAGGGGAAATCCTAAACTGACCATTTAAATAGGATAGCCTAGTTAATGAGAAAGAAAAAGTAATATAAACTAAAACTATAATTTCACATAAACTATTATCTGTCTTAATATTTCCAATACAACATAAATTAAAATGCTGAGAGAATCACAAAATTTTCTTCTACAGAATTCAAATATGCCACGAAGCATGACATTACATCTTCAGTTTATTCCAAATTAATTATTTTTTATAAATTAATTTGGAATTTAATATACGTTTTATTAATTCATTTCTAAACAATTTATTTATTCTTTTATTTTCACTTTCAATTTCAGTGTTTTAGTAGTTTCTGGCAATTTCCAATCCTTTGCTGTACTTTGCATGCTAATAATCTATAATGAAACCTCAATCCATCATTTTTAATGGGGTGCATGAAAACAAAGATTCAGGAAAAATAATGTATGGGGGTTAAAGTCAAAACATGAAGGAAACAATGTATATACATTAATACACACAATGTATTCTATGGATAAAATCTAATTTGTTACCTACCAAACTGTAAAAGAAATAAAAAGAAGTTTTAGAACATTAAGGGGCATTTATTAAAAAAAAAAAAAAACAATAAATTTATGTTGAATTTTGCTCATATTTTTTTTTTTTAATTAAATAGCAAATTTTAAGATTTACTACACTCTTCTAGTTCTTTTCTGTAATTTCATGAGCATACATAAAAGTTTGTACATTTTCCGAATGTCGTAAATTGTGTCAGACTGACTTGGCACCAGTGTAGGCTCAGCCTCATCGGTATGAAACTTATCCTCTGTTTCTTTGCCATTATTAATTTTTTGCATCATCACACATTTCTTCTATGGTTAGAATACTGCATATTGAAACGTCTTGACCAATGGAAATATGATCACTAAATTTCACACCACACACAACTACTTTTCATCTGCATAATCATTATTATCATCATGTTTTTGCCCTTCTGTCAAGTATTCTTCATCATTTTTTACACATAACTACATTTCATGAAACAATTCTGCATAGTACTGAAAGTACATAATGAATAGCCTGCAGAAAGCCCATTTTATATCTTTTTTATGTATTCTGTGCTGGCCATATTCTTTGTAAAATTTGCTGTTTTGTCATGCAAAGTACCACCCAATAGACATTTTTAAACTACGGGAAAAAAAAAAAAAAGGATTTAAGATCTTCTCAAGTAACCATGGTAAAATTAAGTCACACATTTTTCATATAAGATAATATTTACAGGGGCACTTTAATTATAATCAACCTGTTTATTATTTCCATAGAACCTATCAATTTATCAATATGTGTAAATGAAGAATATATCTAAATAACAATAATAATAAAAGTTACATACATCAAAAATAAATATATTTTTTGCATAACATTTTAAAAGTACATAATAATTATTTATATTAGAATACTGTATTCTAGTTTAACAATTTTAGATTAACAAATATATATACATATTATAAAAAAAAATTCAGTCATAAATATATTTACTTTGTATGACTTGTTTTTGCAGATTCAGATATAATAGTCTTTTCCAGATCTTTTTCCAAATCATGTTGAGATTCTTCCCCTGCATAAAGAGTTACAAAGATAAATAACTACAGAAAAGACTTATAACACTACAAAATATATAAAAATAATAATAATTATTATATCAAAATTGAAATATAAAAACAGAAGTAAGTCAAATTTTGATGAAAAATGAAAAATCAGAACTGAAATATGGGAAAACTCGAAATGGGACTAAAAACCAATATATTAAAAAAGGCTTTAACAATTTTCTTCAAATTTTCTATATTAATTCCCTTTTAGATGTCGCTTCAGAATGAGTTGACAACTACAAGAAAATTGGTAGGAATCCAGATTAGTGAGGCCAATTTTAAGGCTTCTTTCTCACTATCTACAACAATAAAAAAGATCAAATCACCAAAATTTATGGCAGGTTTGGTGTACAAACTAAACTGCTATAAGGTTTATCACATCACTATAGAAGATTTAAAAAAAAAAAAAAAGTGAATTTAATTTATAATTAAAACAAGATATAACAAGGGAATTTATTATATGTATAGTAGTGGATAATAGACGTTGTGTGGTCATTACATATCACATTGTTTAATTTTATATTAAATAAGAAAAGTGAACACATTTCCTGAATAGTACTAGTATGTTATTGCCACCACATGACTTTCTTCTATATTTTCCTATAGAAATTCACTAAGTGTAAATATTTTATTAAAACTATTATTTATTAAAATTATCTAACATGATGAATGCAAATGATTTTCATTGGAGAGAAAACTAACTCTTAAACAGATACCGATTACTGCACATTAAAAGTTCATGCATTTTGTGTTCAAGCACAACAAATTCAGAACCTGATCTATAGGGGGCAACCCAATCAACTGTCCAAAGAAGCAAATTTCAAGGTGGGGGGCAAAATTAGAAAAATATTAAATAAATGGAAAACATAGAAAAAAAAGAAATATTTTCAAAAAGTGGCTCAAGAAACGAGGTAGCTAAATTTTTTAATATCAAATTTATAATTGTTTGTTTCTATCACATTAATATTTGATTTCCAATTCCCTCATATATATAATTAGTAGTATAAATAATTTTTATTTTGTATAATTTAGGTATGAAAAAATATTACTTGTATGCATTGTTTCAATCATTAAAATCTTAGGAATTAATTGCTTAGGATTTCGGGGTATTTTTAAACGTTTTTGACTTCACTAATCAAAACTATATAAAATTAGCATAGTCGCAGGCAGAATTTGATTCTGATTTACAAAAATCAGTGCGTAATTTTCAGTAAATAAGATATTTGAGCCATCAAATATATTGAGAAATAATTTAATAATAAGCAAATAAATAATTTTTTCAAAAACCAAATAAATTTATGAATATCCTATTCATATATTCATTATTAATTTTATTATTTAATACTTACAAATCCCTTGCTTATTAATAGTGTGAGAGAAGAAAATCTTCTTCATGACTGTGTTTTGCATACTAAAACATAAACCAAAGGTAACCAAATACCTAAACTACAAAAGTACCAAAACTGGTAGTGTCAAAACTCACTAATGTTTAAATGCATAATTTTTCAACTGAAACCAATGTTCAAAATTTTTTAGAAGTTTTTAGGATTTATGAACTTTAGTGATGGGATGAATATATTTTAGAAAGCATAAAAATGTAAAAAAAAAAAAAAAAACTCTTTATAATTAGCATTTCTAATTACTTTTATTTTTTAATGTTCTATTAGAGTTAGGAAACACTTTGATTTTCCTGAAAGGGAATGGGTTTAATTAATACATAAATTATGTATCTAGCACTTTTAATATGAAATTCAATATTGCAAAAAATTTTCCTTTATATATTGCAATAATGAACACAAAATCAAACTACAAAATCTATATCCTTCAATTTTAATCTGGAGATGAATCATTTTATAACAACCTTTTGTTAAGTGATGAGGTTTTGATACAAAACCAATAAAAACTATGATTTAGGAAGAGCATTGTGCAAAATATAGATTTTAGAGATTGGAAAGTCTTGCATTCTTGTTTAAACATGCTTTTTAAAAGTACAGACTATTTTGTTACATTTTTCAGCTTTCCAAGATTTTAAACCATATATCTGAACTTTGTTTTTAAGCACTTTTTATTTTATTTATTTTGAAAAATGAATAAATTGTGTAAAGATTTATTTATAATTTGACAATCTAATATCTTACACAAGAAAAAAAAAAAAAAAAAATAGTAAGGGATTGAAACCAAGAAAAATAAAGAAAAATAAACTTTACCCAATAAAAATGTCACTTTTGATTTTTCTTTTTCAGATGCAGGAGTATTTCTTAATCCACTGTCAGTTTTTTCAAGGGATGATTCTACATTTGCAGATGACAAGGGCTCTTCAGATGATCTCTTCAAGTTGCTAGGTAAGTGAAAAGGAGGGCTGGAAGGTAAGATGTTTTGTCTTCAAAGACAGGCGCTGTATAACAAAAGAAAAAGTCTAACGCTTGTGTGAACTTTAGATACATGCTATTATTATAAACTTGTAGTTGACTTATGGGGAAAACTTTATAGTGAGGTTAGTTTTGAAAATGCTGCGCAATTTATAATTACTATTTAGTTTTTCTTGTTAGAAAAAAAGAATGCACTGACACTGAAGGAAATAAAGAATGCAAAAATATATGCATACAGATTCACATGCATTTTTTTTTTTTAAGGGAATAGCAAAGCTTGTTTAGTGAACGGTCTTTTTGTGGTATATATCTCAAAATCACAAATAGAAACAATTTTTTAAAAATAAAAACATTAAGTCATATTTTACCAAAACTGGTTAACTGGTAAATTATGATTAATTGTCTACTAAGTTTGAATTCAATTTACTTTATATTTTATCTTCAATCAGTTAAAAAAAAAAAAAAAAAAACACCTTTATAAAATATATTAGTAATTTTCTTTTTAATAAAAAAGGTTAATATTCTTGAAATTACAGATGCTGTTAAATTATTAATGAATAAAATATTTTTAAAAACATTACTATTTTCTTTTTCTTTCTTTTTTTTTTTTTAATTAAGAAATTAAAAATATATAGATATAGATATCTACATGGTTAAGTGAAATATTTTTATTTTATTAATTACTGAAAATAAGGAAGTTTAGAAAACTTTTGAAAAATATGTTTATTACACAAGAAAATATTAACACAATTATATTATCAATTGCATAAAATTTTGTGAGATCTGAATAGAAATTAATTTCTAATTTCAAAAAAAATACTAAGCAAAAGATTTAGAAGTTTAAAAGTACCATAAATCACATTAAAAAAAAAAAAAAAAAAGGAAAGAAATTATCACAAATATTTATTATTATTACAAAAAAAAAAAAAAAAAAAGTGTGTGTGTGTGTGTTGGGGGGGGGGGGGGGGGGAGATTTGAAGCATGAATCATTTCATGACAAATTAACCATGCAGTTAACCTAACCATTCATATTTTTATAACTATTTCACGTTTCATTCACATATCAGTAATATAAACTGTGTTACATTGTAAGAATTTTCTTTAACCTTATTGTATTTTCACAACTGTATTATTCAATTTTAAATTTAAAAAAAAAAAAAAAATGGCTTTCATATATATATATATATATATATATATATATATATATATATATATATTATTTTATTTTTTTTCTCTTGGATATTTCAATATATTCAGTTCTACTTGGTGAACTTATTTATATCTAGTTGTGGAAGAAAATATTACTTTAAAATCAGACAAATTTCAGTTTATAATAACAATTTTGACAAGTTAATACAGTACACTCCCGATTACCTGCGACTAAATATACACTTTTTTTTTTTTTTTCATTCCCATCCTTCAGATGGAACTTATTTCCGCAATTTAAGATGAGTTTTCGACTGTTTTTACTAAACATAAATTCTATTTAAACATGTGAAACAGTCACGTGCACAAAGCAGGTGCAGCTAACCCGTTCACAGGGATAAACAATGTAAGGGTTGATATAGGCTGGCATGCAATCTAGTACAGAATTTTTATCTCCGAGCCACTGACAATACGCAGGTGTTCGCGCCAAGGTCGCTGAACTTCCCATCCTCTTTCTCTCTTGCCTACAGCCGTAGGCCCCGCCTACTCACGTGTCCAAACTATCCCCTCTCATTTGACACTTTAGTATTGAGTGAGTGCTGACGCTGACCGGTCGATGTTTAACAGTATTGTTCGTCTTTTATCGTGTTTAGTAATTGTGTTGCCTGGTTTGGTACATTTTTCGTTGCGGATTTAAAATGGCTGAAAAGCGAAAGAAGGTTGTGTTGACGATTGCCCAAAAACTGGAAATGATTTCAAAATTAGAAAACGGCGCTTCAAGGAAGCATATGTGTTTGGATTATGGAATCGGGGAAACAACAGTACGTGACATTTTAAAGAACAAAGAAAAATTGCTGAACTTTGCATCAATGTCAGACAGTGCTTCCGGAATGAAAAAACGAAAAACTATGAAGAAGTCTACATTTGATGAACTAGATACGGCTTTGGCGGAGTGGTTAGCTCAGGTGCGAAGTGAGGGAACTCCCGTAAACGGTCCTATCATTGCGGCTAAGGCAAAAGTATTTTTTGATTTGTTAGGCATGGAAGGCAAATTTGATGCATTATCCGGCTGGTTAACTCGTTTTAAGCAGCGTCATGGAATTCGTGAGATTGGAATTCATGGGGAAAAACTTAGTGGCGACCAGCAATCAGCGGACGATTTTCAACAGGAATTTGGAGCATTAGTGTCAAAAGAGACGTTATCATTTGAACAAATTTATAATGCTGACGAGTCTCGACTCTTCTGGAAATGCCTTCCCACCCGCACGTTAGTATTTGAATATGAACGTCAAGCGCCTGGACACAAAAGTAGCAAAGAAAGATACACCATCATGTCGTGCAGTAATGCTACAGGTAGTCATAAGCTTAGGCTTGCTGTCAATGGAAAGGCTAAAAAACAGCGGTCGTTTAAAGGCACTAGAGCAGAAAATTTGCCGGTTGATTATTTCAATCAAAAAAGAGGATGGATGGATCATTCAATATTTAAACAATGGTTCGATAAGATCTTTGTTGTTGAAGTGCGAAAACACCTCAAAGCAAAAAAATTGCCAGAAAAGGCGGTGCTGTTGATCGACAACGAACCTTCTCATCCCAGTGCAAGTGTGCTTAAGTCTTCTGATGGCAAATTTTTTGCAATGTTTCTCCCCCCTAATGTTACTGCTCTAATTCAACCGATGGACCAAGGAGTGATTGCGTCAATGAAGAGACAATACCGCACCAAACTTCTAATGACCAAAATTGAAGAAGGTTGTGATTTTAAACAGTTTTGGAAAGAATACACAATCTTGGATAGCATCAACGATATTGCGTCTGCATGGGAATCAGTAAAACAACCAACCCTCATTAAGTCATGGAGGAAAATCTTCCCCGAAATTGAAGAAAAAGTCAAACTAAATGAAGACAACAATGACAAGGGTGAGGAGGATGTGGACATGCCTACTGCAACGCTGGCCGAGTTAGTAAAAACTGTTCCTGGTGGTGAGAACGTCAACGATGAGAACATTAAAGAGTGGTTGGAGTGTGACGCCAACGATCCCAGCTTTGAAAGGTTGTCGGATGAGGAAATCGTTCAAAAAGCAATGGGTGAGGTTCAGAGTGAAGAAGAGCGGCAAAACGAGAGCGAAGAAGAAGATGCTAATGCACAGGCGCGGATGACACACGAAGAGGCTTTACAACACGTCGACGGACTGCTCCATTATTTAGAGGAACAAGACCAAGATGCGCAGTTGGCTGAAAAACTTATGCTACGCAAAATTCAATCGCGGATCAAGAAAAAATGTTTCCAAAGCAAGAAACAAAAACAAGTGACTGACTTTTTTAAGAGGGTGTAAGACTGACTTTTTTAAGAGGTAAGATTATTTTACGTCTTACAGTATGGTAATACTGTATTACATAAACTGATTTTTCATGTTATAATTGTTTTCTCTTTTATTCTCTTCCATTTTCATCATTTTTGCGGATTATCCGCGATTTTCGTTATCCGCGGTAGCCGCGCCACCCAATACCGCGGATAATCGGGAGTGTACTGTATATACATTTTTTTTTTTTTTTTCATTCTCAGCTAAAATTAATTTTTGATCAAATTTTTTAACATATGCAAATTTCCTGTTTTCATTTTTTTTTTTTTTTTTTTTTATTTAATGTTTGAGATTCATTAACTTATCAATTCTATCCTGCTATTTAGAGAAGAGAAATAATACAATTCCAGTTCTACGTTTACACAGGGAAAATATCATGTTTAAAAATCATCAAAAAATATCATGATTAAAATTTTTAAAGAAAAAATGAATATTTAAACCTAAAAAGTCTTCACACACTATAACATAAAGGAAAGCACTACTGGTTTCAAAAGGACGTGGCTTTTCTTCTTCAGGTGCAAAAAGCACGTGCTACTACCTCGGACACAAAAGCAAGATTTCAAGATAGCAGCACAAAAAGAACTTTGAAGAGTCTTACTTTTGCTTCCAAGGACGTGATTTTTATACTTAGAAAGGTCATGTCTTTTTGAAAACTTCAGTGCTACCCTTTATTTTATGGTGTGTAAAAAAGTTTTTATGTTTAAATAATAATTGTGAAAAAAAAAAATAAAATTAAAATTAAGCTCAAGAAGCTTTTAAGTCAGATACTACATTTATGGAGTCTTTGCATAAAACTAAACTTAAAAAATTATGATGATGGGAAGGCACAAACCCTATTCGACAATGAAATTTCCTATTATTGACTACCCTTTCTTGTTCTTTGATGTATTTAAATATTCACACTTGGGATTGGGCATTCATTGAGTATTTATTTCTTTTACAATATTTACCTTTGTAAATACACTCATGTTTGTGAAAATTGCAACACCATGAAGGGATTATGCAAATTGAACCAAACCTACAGGAAATGTAAAGCGAGGTAAGGCATGCAAATGATTAGAATTGCAAAGCGATTGCGCATGCGTAGAACAAGAACCAATCAGTTGCTTGTTCCAGGTATATAAAGGACATTAAAGGCACGTTAAAATCTGTTTATCGTCCTCTGTATGGGATAAACATTTCATTGGTGGTCAATATGCCTCGTCAAAAGCAGAGGGTGCCATACCAACAACTAACAGCATTTGTATGAGGCCGCATCATTGGTATGCGAGAGGGTGGATTTTCGTATTGAGAAATCGCAGCCCACGCACAGTGTAATGCCACAACAGTGATATGTGTTTGGAAGAAATGGACAGAGGAGAATCAAACAAGCTGAAAACCTGGCAGTGGGGTACCCAATAGAACAACGGAATGATACGACAGACACTTCATTCGCATGGCTGTGACGGACCATACAGCGTCCTCTCGTGTTAGCACAACGCTGGAGCATGGCTACATGTGTTTTGTAGCCTAGCGCTACGGTTCGTTGCTGTTTGCTGTAGCATGAACTGCACGCAAAGGTTCATCTATGCAGGATTCCTCTTTCACTGAATCACAGACGCCTCTGACTTCAATGGGCTCAGCAACACAGCATGTGGTGTGCCCAGTGGCAACAAATTGTTTTCTCTGATAAATCTCACTACAATCTGGAGTACAATAATGGAAGAGTACATGTTGCACGTTACAGGGGGGGAATGTCTGCTCCCACAGTGTGCTATCCAGCATCATACTGTACAAACACCTAGCATCATGGTGTGAGGAGCTATTGGGTATAATTGTCGATCCCATCTAGTGCATATTGCAAGCAACCTCAACAGTGATCGCGCCTGCTTATTCTCCAGATATATCACCCATCGAGCATGTCTGGGATTTCAATGGTCGGCAACTCGCTCGTACAACTGGTGGGGCACACAGTAAGATTGAACTATGGCATAAAATCAAAGCCATCTCATCTGGAATGCCATTCCCAAGGATTACATTCATAACCTGTATGATTTAATGATACAACGTGTACAGGCTCTCATCGCTCAGCATGGCGGACACACAAAGTACTGATTTCAGGCATTCTTTTTGTTTTTTTGTCTTGTACATTTCATCGTTTATTTGAACCACTATCAGTAATATGTGGAATAAATTTCATTAATTTCTGACAATTCTTTCATAGTGCAATTTTCACAAACATGAGCGTATAAACTCTGAATTGTATTGTATTAAATCAAACACTGATTATTTAAAAATGAAAATGGCAAGCTTCTTAAAATAGTAGCAAATATACACTAATTTATTCAAAAGGACTTAAAACTATATTTCTATAAACTTATACCTTATTAAAAAAATTCTTTTTTACTATGCAGATATATTTTCGATGCTCCACATCCATCGATTTTCACTGCGTTGATGTGACTGTCTCTTCGTCTGGTTTTCTCTTCATCTTTGTACTTCTCTTCACTTCATATCGTTTTTCTATTATGTGTTGCGAAATTGTTGGAATAAGACTATGCTCTTGGTAATTTACAGATTGGGTATTAGTAACTATTTCAATTGCTACCCATTTTAGTGCATAGTGATGGTTGTTATTAATGGGCTATTTTTTTAGTGTTAAGAGATTTTAAGTTAATGGGGTTAATATTATGAGTTGTGAATAAGGCAGTGGTTATCTTTTTGAATTTTAAATCAAGAGAGATGTTCTTTTTCATGGTCTTTAATATGGTGTTTTGTCATCCTATGTAACAAGCTTTTTTACTATTTTCATATTCAAAATTACTTTTGTAGATACTTGCGGTGAATTTATAATTTATTTGATCTTTTTCATTACGGAGGCGTTGAAAAATATTTTTATTTGGTTTTATTGCGATGTTAATATTCAGTTTTTTTGCTTCATTTTTTATTTTTAAGCTGGCGCTATTACAAAACGGAATAGAAGTGGTGAAGTGTAGGTTTAGTATTTTGTGCATTATTAATGGTATTTAAGGTTTTTAGACTTTTTTATATATTTTATTCACAAGTTTTTTGCTGTAGTTGACCTTTTTTGCGATTTCTTTGATATAGTTGATTTCTTCTTTTAATAATGTTTTGTTGGAGCAGACTAGTATGGTTTATATATGAACGGAGTGCAGAGTATTTATATGGGAGGGGGGTGTTAAATTTTTTATTTATCAAGGAAGTTTAAATTGTTGTTGGTTTCAATTTCAATAGTAAATTTTATTTTATTATCTAGGTTATTTAGATCCTTTAAAAGGTTGGTAGGGTTGGTATGATTAGGAATGAGGGTAAAAATACCATCAAAGTAGTGGGTTCAAAGTTTACATTTATTTATAGTGTTAGCAGCAGAATTTTCAAGGAGACGCATCTTTAATTCGGTGATTATTCCTGAAATGGGCGAGCCCATTTCAAGAATACACCGAAATTTATGGTAAAAATAAAATCAGTGAAACTCTTATCCATGCCAACAATCTTCTCCTTAACGAGTCACATTTTACTTTTAATCAAAACATCTATAGACAAACTCAGGGGGTCCCAATGGGCTCGCCCATTTCAGGAATAATCGTCGAATTAAAGATGCGTCTCCTTGAAAATTCTGCTACTAACACTATTAAATAAATGTAAACTTTGGACCCACTACGTTGACGATATTTTTACCATCATTCCTAATCATACCAACCCTACCAACCTTTTAAAGGATCTAAATAACCTAGATAATAAAATAAAATTTACTATTGAAATTGAAACCAACAACAATTTAAACTTCCTTGATCAGTGGCGGATCCAGAACTTGACTTTTGGGGTGGGGCTAAGATTTTTCAAAGTGTTATTCTAGACCAATAAAAAATTTACAATTGCAATATTCAATTGTAAATGTCAGTGTTTTGGGGGCAGCCCCCTAGCCCCCCCCCCCTTTAAATCCGCCACTGTTCTTGATGTCCATATTATCAAAAATCCAAATAATTCGTTTGCACTATTATTTACAGAAAACCTACTGCTAATAATGAAGTCATAAATAAAAAATGCAACACTTCCCCTCCCATATAAATATGCTGCACTTCGTTCATATATAAACTGCACCATACTAGTCTGCTCCAACAAAACATTATTAAAAGAAGTAATCAACTATATCAAAGAAATCGCAAAAAAGGACAACTACAGCAAAAATCTTGTAAATAAAATGTATAAAAAACATCTAAAAACCTAAAATACCATTAATAACGTGCAAAATACTAAACCTACCTTCACCACTTCTATTCTGTTTTATAATGGCACCAGCATAAAAATAAAAAATGAAGCTAAAAAACTGAATATTAAAATCCCAATAAAACTAAATAAAAATATTTTTCAACACCTCTGTAATGAAAAAGATCAAATAAATTATAAATTCACCGCCGATATGTACAAAATTAATTTTGAACATGAAAATAGTAAAAAAGCTTGTTACATAGGGATGACAAAACGCTGCATTAAAGACCCTGAAAAAGAACATTTCTCTGATTTAAAATTTAACAAAATAACCACTGCCTTATCCACTATTCATAATATTAACCCCATTAACTTAAAATCTCTTAACGCAAAAAATAGCCCCTTATAACAACCATCACTACGCACTAAAACGGGAAGCAATTGAAATAGTTACTAATACCCAATCTGTAAATGACCAAGAGCACAGTCTTATTCCAACAATTTGGCAACTCATAATAGGAAAACAATATGAAGTGAAGAGAGCTACGAAAATGAAGAGACAGTCACATCAACACAATGAAAATGGATGCGGAGCATTCAAAATATATCTGCATAATAAAAAAGGATTTTTTTTCTTTTAATAAGGTATAAGTTTATAGAAATATAACAGTGGCAAATATTTTAAAAAGATTTATTGGAAGGAGTCGGGAAGTTTTCTGAATTTTTCCAATTAGGTAAATGCTAGTTAACCAATAATTTACCTTTTTTTTAAAAAAAAAATCCCTTTTCGGCAAGCTTAAAGGTAAAGGTAGATTCCTTTACGTTAATGTTACAATTGTAAAGAAATTTTACATATGCATTAATACCTAGCCAATGGGCTTTGTTGCCACACATTGCATTATTTACGTGGCTATTCTGTTTCCAAGAAATTTAATTTTCAACTACAAAAAGGTTTTATTCATTCTACTTAAAATTTTAGGCTAAATTTATTGGTTTGTAAATGTTTCAATTTTTTAAAATTCAAGCTCATAATCATTCAACAAATAAAAGCCTTAAAGATATACAATCCCAGCAATGGTGAATCCCGGAAGGGGATACCCCCCCCCCCCCTCTCCACCCAAGCTTAATCGAAATTATATTTTTTATTTAAAATCCATATAACTGCTGTTCAATATCTTTCTTTTAAAAGAAAAAGTAATAGAAACGTGAAAATGCACTTGTGATCTCACTAGTTCTGGTAAGCGTGGCGTTGTTATGGTCAAGTCAAATACAGATAAGTGGTAGCGGTTTTTGAATAGTTATTTCGTTGTAATTTTTATTGAATTATTGAAAGTTTTGTATTGTGTTTTTGTGATTCTTATTGTCAGATGAGTAAAAATTCTAAAGTGAAACTGTTTTGGTTCACATAAGCTGGAACATTAACATTAACATTAGTTAACATTTGAGAATTTGGCACCGCTGAATTTCAATGTTAATTGTTATGAATTTAGTAAATTGCATGATTTGGCGAGATTTTGGTGACAAAACTTGTGACTTAGCAATAAAATTTGTGATTTGGCGGCAAAAGTTGATAGTTGACGACGAAATTTTTGACTTGGCGACAAAATTTGGCGAGCTTGGAGATGGAGAAAGGCAGCTTTGGCGTCTTTATATTTTCTTTCCACGCGAAAACCTCATATCTATTTACAGACCAATATCTTGTTTCGACAAGAAAAAAAGTCAAAGGAAGCTGTAACGTATTACACTCAATCATAAATTTTAAATTCTTGCCTAAACTGACATTCTAAACTATTCACCACAAACGATATTTGTATTAAGATTAATGTATTATTTTAATTTTATATTTTTAAATGATTAATTAAAGCGTCAACAAGGATTTTAATTAACACACTTTTATTAACTTGATATGATGCAACTATTAATGTATTAACGGAATTTTGCAATTCAATTTTCGGCAACTTCTTGTCTTCCAAAGGACCTGAAATTTTGCACACGACTTCATAATCAATGACAATACTAGATACAAGTGTTTCCAGGCACTTTTCCCATCAGGGGCATGGTTCCAAGGGCAAACAAAAAATCTATACTTATACAAAACTATCGTATGTGACACAGGATTTGGATGTATTTGTATAATGTCAAGTGGCAACAATTAATTTTTTTTTTAATAAAGATTTAAAAGTATGTAATAGTTTTCTAAAATTAGTTCATTTTTCAATAAAAGAGTGTTCTTTATTTTTTTTAATGGTATAATTTTATTTATCAAAATAAGGGAATTCGAGTAATGAAATACTTTAATTAAAATTTAAATTTTCATGAAAATAAACTTCAACGGAAAATTCATTAAAATCGTCCCTAGTTCATTTGTTAAAGGGATACCTAAATGTCCCCATTATTACCTTTTCTACCATGCCAGTTTAATTCGTTTAGCATCGATTTACAAGATTTTTTTTTTTTTTTTTTTAACGATGACATTTATCTTTTACATTATAGCATCTATGTCATAAAGCTAAGTCTAAATCTGCTTAGCCCTAATATATGTTGATTTTATCACGGAGTAAAAAGACAGGAGAAGAAGGTAACGCTGAAATTTTGTGATGTTGTTTTCTAATGTTTACAGATGGCGTCAGCATGCAATCCTTCCTTCTCTCTAGCTTCCGCAATGTTATTCAATGGGGAAATGTCTCGTTTTAATTATTTTTTAAAAAATAATATCAAGCTGAAAAAATTTCGATTGAAAGCAAATTTCATTAAATAGAGTATTCTAACCAACATGTTTTTTTTAAGAGCCATTTCATACTAATTTTACTTTGAAAGAAAGCTTTTAAAAAATGACGATTCTTATGAACCAAAGCTAGCTAAAACAGACAATTGGGAGGAAGGAGAATGGATGAAATTTTGTAAAGAAAAAAAATAAACTTATTTTAGGTGCAGAAAACACGAACTCGAACTTTATTTTTCTCCTAGGGCTTTTTTTTTGTTTTTCTTATCACTATCATAGCCTGTTTTACAACTAGGAACGAAGCATTTATTTGAAACATCTGAATTATGCAGTTTTAAGAACTTACAAACAAATTAAATTGCTTAAAATAAAAAATTTTAAATGTACTTCAGCAAAATTCTATTGAAAACAACAGTATATCCGCGCCGAAGTAGGGAGGAATGACAAGTGGCACCCTCAATATTTACCAAAAATTTAGATCACAGTTTCGTAGCTTTCTCCCATTGGACCTTCAACTCCTATTAATATTACTCCGTGGATTTTATTTACTTATTTTTTTTATTAACTTTTATTTTATTTGTTTAAAATCACGAATAAAATTTTATTTCATTTTTCTCAGTACATTGTTGTAATTGTGACGTCATATTTTCTGTTAAATTAAACTTTTTTTTTTTTAATCAGATTATTATATTGTTTAAAAACATGATTAAAATTTTATTATATTTTCAGTGATCTTTTTTATTATCATTTGCACGTGACATAAGCATCAGGTTATAAATTTTTTCAATGAAAGCTATAGAAAATGTCGGCTTCATCACAAGAAAAATCACTTTTTAACTTGTAACTTTTAAGCAATTGAAGTTATCGAAAAAGTTTAAATACAAAAGTTGTTTTTTAGGGTAAGGCGGTAATTCGCCTGATTTGAAGTATTTTCCTATTTTCAATATTAAAGAAATTATGGGCAGATGAAAATTTCCACCCCCCACCATTTCCACCCCCTTTGAGCAGGATACCCCATCTACGAACTCGACCGAGATTTTTACTGTCCTGACAACATATCCTGAGCTGGTTAAATTTAAATAAAAATTACTCCAGTTATCGTGTTCACAACTTAACATGGGAAAAAGCGTTATACATATACATATATATATATATATATATATATATATATACCTATAAACTTTTGAATGGAGGGTGGTATTGGGTTCTAGGGGTCATGATCGGTGAAGATATGAAGAAATTTTCCAGAAGTCGTGTCATGAGAACTATTGCAATAGGTAGATCTCCTATAAGGAATCTACCTAAAATCACTGCAACTTAAAAATATATATGTTTTGTTTTAAAATCTTTTTTTTTGCATATTTTTACTGTTCATTTGCCATTATCCCAAATATATTCCGATTTCTCTTACAGATTAAGGGGGCACCTGAACACTATTTTACTGTGAATGCTTATTTCAATAATTGAGAATGAAAAAATAAAATCCTTATTTGATCAATTAGCTAAATTTAAGAGATATTTTGTCAATCAACAGCAAACTTGTATTTAAGCAGTTGACAGCAAAAATGTCAGATAGATTATAATAAATTGTAGTGTATGACTAATGTAACAGATAACTCTTAATACTATTTATAAGTGTGAATTGTTTTCTGTATTTCAATTTTCAGAAAAATAAAGTTAAAATAAATTTTAAGAGTGCATCCATTATGTGTTTTTTAAATAAATTCAATAATAATAATAATAATAATAATAATAAATCACTGCATTATTAATTTTTCCAGTAAAATTACAATACCAGTTGATGTATAATCACCTTAGATGAGATGAAGGTGCTACAATTTGACTTAGAAATGGCCGTAGAACTGACTTCAGAGGAAACTTCGAAGACTGCGATGCAGCAGTTTCAAGGGATGTTGAACTTCCAACAAAAAACTGGACTTTGGAATCAGTAGTCTAGAATAAAATAAATACAAGCGATACAAATAAATACAAATTATTTAATATTTTAAAATAATTAAAAATTGCTCAAAATAATTTTCTTTTGCATTTTTTTTATTTACTTGAATTCTTATTTAGACAATTTTTATGTATAAATTCAAAAATACTAAATTAACATGGTAAAACATAACTTTTTTATCAAAACATAGGCCTGAGATTAAAAAAAAATTCAATAGATAAGGTAAAATTTACTACCTCGGACAAGGTGAGAAAATATACCAAAAAGAAAGCATCAAAGGAGCACAAGGATATTGCTAGCACAGAAACACCACTAGAATGACTAACTAATCTTAGAAGAAGCACTAGGCAGACAGGTCAACAATGGAGGACTGTGGAAGCATAACCAACAGCTGCTGCTTCCCTCAAAATTTTATGCCACAACCTCTGGAGACTTCCTTAGGGAGAATATCTCAAGACAGGCTGATTCAACAGAATGAAAAAAAAAAAATCTCTTTTTAACCCTTTCATGCCCAAGGGAAATATTTTTCCCTTCTACAAAAATCGTTATCGATTGTTCAATTATTATTCAATAGATATTTTTTTTTACTGAATGTCAAAATAAAACGTATGTCCAAGGCAGCAAATGTGTTTCTGAACGAATAAAAAAAAAAAAAAAAAAAAAAAAAAACGTATAGAAAATAGGACACATAATAAATGTGTTATGTGCAATGTCCACTTGTGCTTCACAAGTAAACGAAATTGTTTCGTAGAATACCATAACTAGCTATTTATTTTACTTTTCTGATAATTTTTATATTACAAAGCAATAAATTTGTATTACAAAGCAATAAATAAAATACCGATATAATAAACCTAACTCTTCGTTTATTTACTTTTATGGTCCATAGGGAAAATATTTCCCATGAAATTATAGGAAACCTATACACCCTGCTATGTTTTTCTGGTGATATTCTCTTACTTTACACTCACAATAGCTAAAATATTGTGTTGTATTGGCATATTTAGTCTTGGAAATCTTATGGTCCTGAAAGGATTAACCCTCTAAATATTTTTCTAAGTCCTACCTAAGCTTATCCTCTGCTCATTTTCATATACAAATTCTTCAGTTTTTTTTCCCCCCCATTGGATTTATTTTCTCATCCTCTTCCCATTCACTTCTTTTCCACAAATGATACAACATCTTATTCTCTTCTCATTGATAAGATCTCAAAGTATTGGGTTGTTCAGAAAGTAATTTCGTTTTTCTCAGCAGAGGACTTAATTGTACTTTTTTCACACCATCTTCACAATTAAGCTGCATTACCATTATATATCGTGACAGCTGATATAGCAAGGCTTGCTTGTGAAAAAGTTTGTTTTATTCTGCTCAAAAGGTCTTGATTGGTGCCCTATCAAATAAAGAAAATCGGAAGCGACATTTTCAGCATATTTGGTTTTTGCTATCAAAAAGGCGAAAATACTGTTCAAACATGGAAAAAAGTATACGATGTGTATACAGAAAATTTATTTAAAGAACGCCAGTTTCAAAACTGGCTTACCAAATCTTGTTCCGGCTATTTTGACATTGAAGATGCATTACGTTCTGGAAAACCAGTTTATGCTAATGAAGATAAAATAAAGCAGTGATTTACGAAAACTGCTAAATAACAACTCGTGAGATCGCTAAGAAACTGACCAAAGTAGAGAATATATAATTCAATAAAATAAAATATTTACACAATATAAGAAAATCATCTTTCATTTTCAAAGGAAAACACAAAATTATTTTCCGAACAACCCAATAGAATTATAAATTTTCACTCTCGTCATAAATTTCTTTATTGCTTTTATTCTGTGTTTATGTCAAGCTAGTTTTCTTCCTGACTTGAATTTTTTATCTTCCAACTAACCTAATGCTTTTTAACATATAGATTATATATTCATAAATTACTTTGATTATACATAATTTTATTCCTTTTTTTTTTTAATGGGGGGGGGGGGGATATAAAAAACAACGAATGTTTGAGAATTTTCCCAACAAAATTGTAAGACTAGGAAACTGAATAAAAATTTTTAATTTCTTAACTTTCTCAGGAATGTTTTTTGATTGATTGCAACTTTCTAAGAGATAATATTTAAAATATTTTTGTAATTGGATATCTCTGTAATTGTGATTGGAAAAACAGTCATTAGTCTCTAATATCATGGGATAACACTCTGTACACACATTAATCAACTAGTCGGAGTGAAAGAGAATTTTATTAATTTACAGAATTTGAAACTGAAAATTAAGAAAAATGACAAATCACCTTTTGTGCATCAGAAGATTCTTGTGTTGCCTTGTTTAAATTAAGAAGAGGATCATGTTCCTGGGGTTCTTCTTTTTCTTTGGGAGGGTCTATGATTGGTTCTTCACTAACAGTTGTCATATGTGGTTTCTCTGCAGATTTTTCATCACCTTTTCTTTCACTTTTATGTGATTTTTTATATTTATGATGGTAAAGTTTGTGTAGAGGTTGGTGATACTGTAAACTCTCTCTTCTATGCACTGAAATAAAGAAAAAAAGATGTATAATATAAGCTTAACAAGGATGAAAATTTCTTAAATTTTATTGATTTAAAAATAAACAAATAAAATTGATGTTCAGCAATTCTTAAATATAAGTCTTTTTTTTCCTCCCTCACTCAAATAAAACATGGGAATAACAAATGAGAAAATAATGAATAATGATTGCAAATGCATTAAGTAATACAATTTCAAAAATTTCAATGTTACTTTGAAGTTATATAAAAGAGAATAAATGAAAATTTCTTTTAAGTAATTATATCAATGATGAAAATTTAAAATAATAACTTGTATTATTTTAATTTAAGATAAAAAAAAAAAAAAAAAAAAAAAAAAAAAAGACCATGCTTACCTAAAAAGGAAGAATAATAATAAAGATTATAAAAAAAAAAAAAAAAAAATACTGTTTTTATGTAAGTTTTTTTTTTAGAACTAGGGGGTTCTGCCCCCTGCTCGCTCTGCTCACCAACCCCTGAGTAAGGCTTTGCGTCCCCCCAGACTCGCTTCACTTATTAACCCCTGTGGCACTCTGCCTTTCGCTCAATAGGAATTGCTGATATTGCTTCTTTATCTTTCACTGAATAAGAAAAGTAATACTGCATAAAACAAGAAAAAGAAGAAGAAAAAAAAAAAAAAAAAGGAAATATTCATATTTAATGTCAAATTGAAATACATAATATTTAATACTTTTTTAAAAAAAAATGAAATAATACGTTAAAAATCAGTAATTTTTTTTCTCCAGAAAATAAAGAAATTCGTAATATCTAGACCATTCTGTGTTACAGATATAGTATATGCTTGTAAAAAAAAAAAAAAAAAAAAAAAACAGACCTCTTCATTAAATTAGATTAACCTTTAAAAAAAATTAGAACCTTTCTAATGCCCGTACTTTTTAATATTGAATTATTTCAGTTAATTTATGGCAGTATATAATACTCTCGGTATATATTTATTGTACTGCCAGATAATAATTTTAAACATTCAAAAATAACGAAAAAGGAAGAGTTTATTATTATTATAATTATTATTATTATTTGGAAAAACCTCCTGCAGCTTCAATTATTAATTCTCTTTGGTACTTTTCCATTTTGCTGGTGAGACCATAAAGTTGCCAAGAATGATATAACCGATGGCAATCATTAAGCACTTAAGAAAGAGTAATTGTTTCAAAACACTTCGAATAATAATAAGAAAAAATTAAAGAGACATAACCGTTTACTTATTTTATATTTTTAAGAATATTTTTTGAAGTTTTGCTTAAAGCTAGCTTTTAAAAATGTTGTCCCATAAAAAAATATAACATTTTGTCAAATCCTTGATAACATATATAAATAAACTTTAAATTTGAAAAAAAAAAAAATCTTAGTTACAAATTTACTTTTAATTCATAAATGTAAATGTTATTGCCAATAAAGTTTGCTTGGCGAGATTTGCGTAGTAAAATAAAAGTACCTTCTTTCCTATCTACTTCTTACAGTAATGAAGAATAAAATCTGCTCGATTCATTATAAAAATTTTAGATGATGAATTTTTTCCTTGTCATAATTAGTAATATGAAATGTATCATAAAAATATCTAATTCTGTAATGTTAAAAAATTATCAATGCTAAATAAGAAGATTTTTTCATTTATAATTGAGTATGAATTTAAATCTAAATATTTTTATATGCTAGATATTGCCAGTAATAAAATTAGTTTTCTAAAAGTAGAAAAAAATAGATATTTGTGGAATTTATTTTATTTTTTTACACCAGTGATAACATTTTTATTTCCCTGTGGAAAATGACGTCATTGTGGAAAATGATGTAATAAGAGAAATTATTTCTTTAATGGCAAATAGAGTACCTTTATAAACCTGACGTTTTTAATTAATAATCTCGTTAAGATGATGCAGATTTCTAACAATCTGAAATGTCTTCCTTGAAGTATTCGGAACACATTGATACCTCTCATGATGCAGAGCACTTTGCCCTCCGCAAGAAGATGCTGTCACAGACAAAAAAAAAAAAAAAAATGATGCCAGCGACAGAAATTTTTTTAATATATAGAGAAAAATAAATAAAATAATAATTCTAAGATCCTATTTCAGGAAGATTTCACACAAATTACGAGTGAAAATAATGATAGCATAAATAAATAAAACTTGTTTGCATTTTTATTTATTTGTTTATATTTTAACCTAATAGTACAATACGTCTAGAAAATTTCCCCAAAGTTTCAAGTAAATTGGGGTAAAAGTCTAGGAGAGAGAGTTTTTGGAAATTTTCCTCATTAGGCTAAATCAGTCAAACAGCAATGCAGGTACACTGAAACGAATGGGACTCGAGAAGCAATAAGTAGTTTCTGGCAAAAGCGAAAGGTTGCCCTGGACATTGCAGCTGCAACAGGATCTTTGCTGCTTTACAGAGTTGTAATCAACAATTCTATGTAAGTAAAAAAAAATCATTACTATATTTCTATTTAAAACTTAAATTGCTCTTTCTGAAAATGCTATTTTTAAAGTTGGAGGGCATGATCTGTGCACATTTCTTCAAAGCAAAATTGACTAGTGACTGAATGAAGTTTCCCCCTCCTTCCCCTGATTAAAACTAATTTCACACGACTATAGGTGTAAATTGTACCGAAAATTGTATTTTTTGCATATAACTCTCCCACAAATTCAATTTCTTTTTTTAAATCCTTCGTTAAACTATGAGCTATATAGATTTGTACAAAGTTTTTTTTTTTTTTTTTTTTTTAGATAAAACTATCAAGAGTTGTCCTGACCACAAGGGCACTTTTTTTCCGAGAAGTCTCTGGAAACTAGGTCTTAATGGCTGATATTGTTTAATGTTGCACTTTTATAAGTTCATTATTTTCAATAAAACAATTCTTTACTATACAAAAAAAAAAAATATATATATATATATATATATATATCACTTATTTAAAGTGTATATTTCATTTCCCATAATAAAATTGCTAATCAAGACTTTTAAGAAATAATTTCTTCTTAAAGTGTTACATAGAAATTTATAGTTTTCATTTTCATGGGGCTTTTCAAAGAAAATAAAACTTAATATTTATATACATGAGTGTGTGAAGAGTAGTGGGTAGAAGTCATGGTACAAATTCAGTGATGAGGCAGTTTTCTCACTCAGGAAAATCTTTATTTACTTTGCAGTTATTCAGTATCAAAAAAGGGTATGTCCTTGAATTAGAACAATGTTTGAAAAGTATCAATGCCTTTTAGAACAATGCCAGAAAGGTATTAATGCATGAAGAGGCATGTCATGAGTTATATTAACAACTAAATAACATATATATATTAAAAAAGTGAGCTTGTGCCTGTGTTAGTGAGTTTTACTGCCATAATTTTTGCAATTAGTCACTAATAAGGATTTTGATAAATTTTATTGGTGAATATGTTTTAATTGATATCTGTGGGCTGAATTGAAGAATATCCTAAACATTAATTTAAACTTACAGGGAAGGGGGGGAAAATGTTGCCAGTTTTATATCAGATTTTGAATAGGATTTTTTTAAATGAAAACTTAATTCCTTTTACTTTTTCATATAATTTTTCTTTTTTTCTCTAAGCTAATCTTCACAGCAAGTACCTTTAAGTAGGTATGTTATAAAAACCACATCTAAACAAGTTTCATTCAGGTATGTACTTTTACATTTGTTATTTTGTAAGAAAAAACTTGTTGCAACTTTTTAAAGTTTTTCATTTAGAATTGACCACCTAATTTTATGAGACACAAAAATTACTTTTTTACTAGACACAGAATCGGATTTTCACTGACTATACAAATTTTTAGAAATTTTAACACTACCAAAACAAAGATAGACAAAATAGTTATCCTAAAAATGAACCTAATTGCAAAATTCCATCCTATTTCACAGTCTAAAGTTGACTTTTTACATAAATTCCAATCAAGTGATTTTTGAATAACTGATTGAAGTGTAAGTTAGCCTTTTACTTAACAGCTATTTTGCAGTATAGAAACAAATCCCAACAGTATAAATAGGTAAATAGGACTATAAAATAAATTTCTTAGATTTCTCGATTCTCTCTTATATATTCCTAATATTCACACTGCATTTTGCATTTAATCCATAGGATTTGAATTTGGGATGCCTCTCTATAGTCATTTCTTTCACAGTAACTTAATTATTTTTTGCTTTAACTGAAGTCCTAGACCAAGACCTACAGCTTAAATTGGATTCCAAACCTGTAATTACATCCATGTCTGAATCAAGATTCAAATTCAGCATCTGGCAATTAAAAGCCAGAGTGCTAACCATCGACTTCCAGTTTGGGCTTGAATCACAAGCCACCTAAAATAGTTTCTGAAAAGGTTAATGTCGATTAGGAATTATTGCATATCCAAGAGAAAATCTATAAAATCCCCCCCCCCCCCACACTTTTTTTAAAAGTAATATATATACAATTTTTTCGCTTTTTATTTACTCACATTCAAAATCATTTTCATCAAAATGAGGCTTAGCTTCATCTTCTCTTTCAATGAGGTCTGCCAATGAAAAATGATCATTAGCAGGATGAAAGATCTCCTCCATCTCTTCATCAAGATCCTCTTCTTCCCACTCATGAGTAGTTTTATTATACTGAAATAGTAATATAATATTAATAAATACTGCAACAATAAGTTCAATAATAATAATAATATATATATATATATTAAGCACAAAGTAATATTATATATTATGCAAACAAAAATCACAAAAAAGAAAAACCTAATCATTAAATGTTCTATAATACATTATTTTATTTACAAAGGATTAAAATTTATTAAAAACATTTAAAAACACCTTATATAAATCCTTTTAAAAAAGGATATTTATATTTCAGCTCCTATCGGAGCCATCATCAGAGCCTGACGACAAACAAAGAGCTTGGTGATTCACTCCTTTATCTTTTCTTCCTCGTCCGTCAATTCTTCACTTCATTTCTTTTTTCCCAAAAAAATCTTTCCATTCAGGTGGGATTATATTGTGTTCTACGTCATTTATTGCGTCATGGGTGGTCAGAATTTCAAGTGCTTCTCTTTTAAGTGCATATTTATGTGAATTGAAAGTTGAAATTTTACGAAAGTTAATTGAGTCAAAATTAATAGGGTTAGTGTTATTATTTCTTGAAAAAGTTGTGGACGGTAAAAGCTGTGGATCTCCGAACACCTTGCTGACCTAAAATACAACAAACCGTCCATAGCTTTTTCAAGACATAATAACACTAACCCTATTAATTTTGACTCAATTAACTTTCGTAAAATTTCAACTTTCAATTCACATAAATACGCACTTAAAAGAGAAGCACTTGAAATTCTGACCACCCATGACGCAATAAATGACGTAGAACACAGTATAATCCCACCTGAATGGAAACAGTTTTTGGAAAAAAAGAAACGAAGTGAAGAATCCACGGACGAGGAAGAAAAGATAAAGGAGTGAACCACCAAGCTTGTCAGGCTCTGATGATGGCTCCGGTGAGCTGAAATATATAGGCCTATCTTTTTTAAAAGGATTTATATAAGGTATTTTTAAATGTTTTTAATACATTAAATGTTCTATAATACGCAAATAAGGACTAAATGATTAGAAATACAGACAGTTTTCTTCTTTAATTAATAATAATAATAATAATAATAAAAACCTGATTAATTTAATGATAATAAGCATAATTTTTCAATATTAAATATAATCATCTAAACAAATATTTAAAATTTTCATATATAATAGTATGTTTCCCAATACAAGTAGTTATATGACATATAATTAATAGCTTATTGTTGAACGCAACATTTACAATAAGTTATGGGAATTATTTTACTTAAAATGGCATTTTTTCACCCTCAAATGTTATTATGTTGTATTCTAATTTGTATTGTAGCAAAAATAATTAAAAATTAATTATATTTAAATTTCAAGGTACCTTTTATGGTACCTGAACATATTATAATTTTTTTTAAAGTGAATTTCTAATATGTAGCATTTTATGTGATACGTAAAATAATTGGCATAACTTATTGTAAATAGTATATTGGCCATGATGGAATTGCCCTTAAAATTAGTCAGTTTGGATATTTTGTACACAACTAGTTCTAATGTAATATTAAATGTAAATAAAATTTATTCTACAAGAGTTTAATTATTGTTTTTCAATTAAAAAACATCCACATTTTAGATACTATTAAAAAATTTTTATTAACTTTTGTAGTTAATAAAAATATGGCATTTTTGTAAAATATTTCTATTTTATATTCGTAACTAAGATTCACACTAGAGATGAAAATTTAGCAGTCCAAGACGATCATTCATTCAGATAATGATTTAGTGATCCAAAAATATAGCGAACTGACATTTTCACGGCTGATTGCAGAACTACAGAACTTTGCAAGGAGGTCCATACTGACCTCTCTTGTTGCACTTCGAGGCTTAATTTTCTAAATTTTGATAAGTTTTTAAAATTAATTAGCATTTTTTATTCTTAAATGATAGCTTCTAGAGACAGAAACGTAAAAGTAAAGAGATTTTCTATAACTCATTGGCTCAGCTAGTTAAAGCATCTGGCTAATAATCTATCAAGAGCCATCGTGTGATATGTTATAGATGATAATAAAAAAGATGCCAAATGATAACAGAAAAATCTTTCAGTATTCTCAGAGTATTCTAAACCATGAGGATGATCAGAAAGTTACAAAAAACAAAGTTAAACTCAGAAGTATGTTGATCCCCTTTTAGGCTACAGAGCTATAAAATTTTGCATGGAGGTCCGTTTTTTACCTTCTCTGATACACCTCAAAGCCCGATTTCCAAAACGCTGATTAACTTTTTTGAAAGTAATTAAAATCGATAAATATCTGAAAATATCGTCTCTAGAGATAAAAGCTTAGTAAAAAAAAATTTTCGTGACCCATTAGCTCAGTTGGTTAGAGCGTCAGGTTAATAACGCGAAGGTCTTGCTTTCGATCCTTTAAAACACCTTTAAATTTTGCAGATAATTAATAGAAAAAAAAATACTGTGGATACAATGAAGGATAAGGAACTAAAAGAATACTGTGATACTCGATTAGAGAGAAATTTATAAATAACAAATTTTTTTTCGGCGTATTAAATCATAAAATTTTTGCTAAAATATAAAGTGGATATTTCTACAAAACTAGCATGATGTGGCCACCACATGACTTTCTTCTATATAATTTTACACAAAATTCATCCAATACAAATTATTATTAAATTATCAAATTATTTTCCATTATAAATGCAGACGATTTTTATCTGACAGTATTATATTATCACTAAATGCCGAAAGATGTCAATTTTTTGAAAATCAGAAGAAATAAAAAATTTCTGTTTTTTTTTTTTTTTTTCGTTAACAAATAAAAAAAAATCTATAACTTTGTTTTAAATTATCACAGATCGATAGTTCAACCATTCGTATTAAAGGTACTGACGAGGTCTTTAGAAAGATACCCATATATTGAAAATTTACTCTCCTCCCGGGGTGTACTTCCCCCCCAGGGGGAGGGGGCGAAGGATGCTCCCACATGCACAATTTTTTTTTTCTAGTTTGCTACTACTATTATCAATAATTCATATTAATTTTACAACCACAAGTTAAAAACAACTCTCATTATGTACATTTATACGAAATTTTGTCCTATACTGCCATGTTAAATATTAGAAAAAATGCTATGACAGCGCCATCTGTTGAGAGATTAATCCCCAAATCTAATCAGCACCAGTTAATATCAGGGTCCAACTAAATACCAAGTTTGGTTAAATTTTGTTCATTGGTTCATGAGATACAGCATCCACAAAATTTGTGATATAAATTCTGGTGTGAAACAACTACACATCTTCCATTACCCACTATTACTTGTATTATATGCATTTTCTTCCCATGCTATTCCTATGGGGTTTTTAGCCTTTTTTCCCCCTCTTTTTCGACATTCTAAAGTGGCGGTGGTTCCCGCCCACCCACCCCCACCACCGCCAAGAGTAATACTAGGCGAGTCGTATTAATCCTGGACGATAGGACCCATGCCCCAGCCCGCCCGGTTCCCGCTGTTCAATGTATTTTTCTAGTCAACTTTGTCCCCTTATTACTTCCGGTGTGATTTTTTTTTTTTTTTTTTTTTTTAACACACTTGACATTGTGAGTTTTTTCGCTTTTCTTCCTATGGGGTTTTTAGCCTTTTTTCCCCCTCTTTTTCGACATTCTAAAGTGGCGACATTCTAAAGCTTAAAATTGACCTAATAAAGTATATGCCTAAAAATTTTACGGTAAGAGAAAGCTGATACATGTTAACACATAAAACATAGTTTACATAGCGAGTTAAAAAAAAAAAAAAAAAAAAAAAAAACTAGTATGTTGTAGCCACCACGACTTTCTTCTATATTTTCCTATACAAATTCACTCAGTAACAATATTTAAAAAAAAAAAAAAATAATAATAATACGATTTTTTTTTTTGTTTTCTTTTGTTAAAATTTAAAAAAATGTATAACTTTGTTTTAAATTATCAGAGATTTATAGTTCAACCATTCGTTTTAAAGGTATTGACGAGACCTTTCGAAAGATACCCATCTTGAAAATTTACCCCCCCCCCTTTGGGAGTACTTTCCCCCCAGGGGGGGGGGAACCGATACCCCAGATGCACAAAATTTTTTTCGTAGTTAACTACTACTATTATCAATAATTTATATTAATTTTACAATCACGAGTTTAAAATAACTCTCATTGTGTACATTTATACGAAATTTTGTCCTATACTGCCATGTTAAAAATTTAGAAAACATACGATCACTGCGCCACCTGTTGAGCGGTTGATCCCTAAATGTAATCAGCAACAGTTTATGTCAGGGACCAACTAAATACCAAGTTTGGTTAAATTCCGTTAAAAAAAAAAAAAAGATTTTTTATTTTATTTATTTATTTTTGGTTAAAAGTAAAAAAAAATCGATAACTTTGTTTTAAATTATCACAGATTTATGGTTCAACCATTCATTTTAATGGTATTGACGAGACCTCTCGAAAGATACCCATCTTGAAAATTTACCCCCCCCCCCCTCAGGGGGGGAACCGATGCCCCCACATGCACAAAACTTTTTTTCTAAAATAACTCTCATTATGCACATTTATTCGAAATTTTGTCCTATACTGCCATGTTAAAAGTTTACAAAAAATGCGATCACAGTGCCACCTGTTGAGCGATTGATCCCGAAATCTAATCAGCACCAGTTTACGTCAGGGTGCAATTAAATACCAAGTTTGGTTAAATTTCATTCATTGGTCCGTGAGCTAGTGTCCACAAAAATCGTGATACACACAGACAGACAGACATTTAAAAAAACTATCAATTCGTGTTCATGACATCCCAAAACGTGTAAATCCATCAAAAAACGGAGGTCGAAAATTTTCGCGAATAAAATTTCTTTCTATATTACATATAGAAGAAAGTAAAAAGAAAGAAAGAAAAGTAGAGCCAATTTTTTGAAACACCAATTTCCGAGATCTAAAACTGACCTACCTAATCAGGATGACTGTTAATTTTCCTGCAATAACCACATAATACATGAAAAGGGATACCTAAAATAAATTTATGTAACAATTTTCAAGAGCCATTTTTTGAGATACCTACATTTGAAGGTATATTTGAAGACTTTTCCAAAACTTAGCATACTCAATTGTTAACTGAAATGCAACAATTATACAAAAGTATATCTAAAATGGGGTTAATGTGGCGAGTTTTTTATATATATATATATATATATATATATATATATATATACACAGCCGTTTTTAAAGGAATGCACTTGCGAGACCTGAAATTGAGCTATTTATACAGGACGCCTATTGATTTTCTCTAACTAACCAATTTTTATACGTAAGAACATCTACACTCCTTCTCATAATTATAAGGACACCCGTTTTTCTATATACACTGAACACTATTATTTAAACAAATATATTTTTAATTAATTTGAATTTCATTAATAGACTATATTTAAAAAGTTTTATCGTTTTTCTATCTTAAAAAACTTTAAATATGGTAAAAAGATGATTTTTCAGGTGTTCACAATTATAAGGACAGCTCGAATTTTAGTAATTTTTTTCAGTTATTCTTTAAATTAATATTTTATGGGGTCTCCTTCTAGGGTTAAACAGTCAGACATTCTCTCTGGTATATATATATACATACATTTTTTTTTAATACTCAGTTTCAATACCATTTCATATAGCATGTATGATATTCTTAATACATTTAAACTATTTAAAATTGCTTTCCACTTGCATGCACATTTCTAATATCATAAGTTGAGGTTTTTTCAACTTTTAGACCAAGGGAAAGGCAATAATACAGAAGTTTCTTTCTTAAAACTATTTCCTATTGCTCTAAAAGTAGAGCAAAAATGTAAGCCTTGTTGAAAAAAATATTATTACCCCCCAAAATCTAACAAAAATCTGATAATTCGACGTTTAAAATTTGCGGATATTCTCTTGATGTTCATAATAATTGAAAAAATTACTAAATTCATTCTGCCTTCAGTAGAAGCAGCTCCCCAGAGCACCATAGATCCACCTTTAAAATGCCCGATTCATATCTGCCTTTAAAAAATCTGCTCTGTCTTTCGCTAATTCCAGATCGTGCCAGTAACTGTTAAAACCATTTGGTTAATCAAGAATAAAATGTTTTTCATCCGAAAATGCAACATTTTACCATTTAATATTGTCTTCTTTCCACAATTAAATGCTGATTGATTATTACAGGTTTTTTATTCATTTTAACATATTATTAATTATTTTAAACATGCATAATTGTGGACCCTAACCTTTCGTTAAAAATTACGAGAAAATTTAGCAGCAGTCATTATGAGTAGAACAGTAAGAGGAATTATGAGTCTTCGATCTCTGTAAAACAACTCTGATTTTGCATCAGATCTCTCTCCTATCGAACCAGCAGTTCAACGTTTGATCACATTTCCTTCAGCAATTTTAGATCTTCGAATTTCATTAGAAATTCGGCGGATTGAAATTATCCTTCCACTTAAAAAATACATTTATCATACTTCATTACTTGAACGTTCTTTTTTTCGAGAAATTATCAGTAATGTCCGTCCAAGAAAAATTGAACCAAGAATTTATCCGCTAGTAATTTAAATAAAATGAAAAAATCTGGATTGCCCCTATAATTATGAACATCTAAAAACGTGTAGAAAAACAGATTTTGCATTATTTTTTATTAAATTTGTTTCAGATTAAAAAAATTATAGCAATTTTGGTTTTTAGAATCCTAGATATATTAAGTGCACTTAGTTAATCTTGTTCGCAATTACTTTTACATTAGTTATTTCAAAATATAAAGTGTCCTTATAAATATGAGAAGGAGTGTAATTAAGTGTTTATAAAGCAACTTAAAACGTTAGAGTCGTTTTTGAGATACGAACTTACGGTCTCACTTCCGGTTCCTGTTGTCTCACATCCGGTTTTCCAATTTTCACCAAAAGTTAGAAAAATCATCTATACACCAGAATTGTCTCAATTCTGAAGTTTCGCAGTTCTATCTTTATTAGTTTCGGAGATATTCCTCTACACACATACATACATGGGTCATTCTCTGAAAAGTGGGCTTTTTTTTTTAAAAAAAAAAGGTAGCTCAAATAAAATTGCTCCAACTTTTTTTTTAATTTTGTGCATATACACGTTAATAAAAATAATAAAAAATACATACACAGTTAATAAAAAATAATATTAACCAAGCTGTATCTGATAATTTTTGAAATAGTAATTATTTTTATTAATTAGAAAAATGAGGGAATGATTGTGAGGGAATGACAAATTTCTTCTAGAAACTACTACTTTATAAAAATATTATTAAGTTTAGCTATATTTTCAAACACTAAATATTTATTAAAACATATTTTTATTAATATAATAGCATAAAAAAGCAAATTTGATTTCTTTTAGTTAACTTTATAATGAGTGAGGGAATGACATATAATAAAAATACTGTATTTCAATCTAACGTTTGAGAGCCATATGCTATTCATTGTAAAATGTTTCCAACAGAACACAAAATGTTTTCTTTACTTTGCTTCTATATAAATTAAGTTTGACTTATATAAAGCACGTGCTGCCATTATTGGAGTAAGTAGAGGTATAATTACAGTTTGATGAGGGAATGATATCTATTACCAGGGACAACAATAATAAGTGTTCTAATTTCTTTCATTGCATAATATATAAATGTAGTATAATGGATAAATATTTATTAAGGTATGTTTAATAAATTTTCACTTTAAATAATCTAAATATAGATGCTTTAATACCATAGAAACCATTTTATTTACTTACATGTGGGAATGAGGACACAGTGAGGGAATGATATTTTGCATTTTAAAAAATATTTTAAAATTATATTTGAATTCCAATAACCAAAGAATGACAGTTTACATGCAAAACCAATTAATGCTGATAGTTTGGACTGCTTTTTGTTTTTGTGCTTTTAAAAATAGGCCCTCAAGACTACTGGGACATGAAATGACCACTTTTCAGAGAATTACTCACATATACACACACAGAGACCAATTGCCAAAAACATAATTTTTGGACTCTAGAGACCTTAAAATATTTAAATCAGGTGAAAATTAGGTATTGAATTTTCGAACCGAATACAATACTTCCGTTACCTACGGCAGTCGAGTAATAGAGGTAAAAAAATTAAATCTTTATCGTAAAAAATTTTCTAATAAAACAAAATTCGCGTCATAATAGCTTTAAAATTATAACATACTTTTGCGAGCAGTAAAAAAAAAAAAAATCAAAAATATACATTTTCCATTTTAAATATTTTATTTTTTGTTTAATTAATTCAAATTAATCAAAATATGTTTTCTCCTTGATCTTATCGTCAGCCAACTAATGTGAAGGCAGATTTAGTTTATTTTAAATTAGCGGTCCTCTTCACTTACACCTCTTCACTAAAATTAATTTAGGCATGTTATTCACATTTATATGAAAAGGAGCAGGCTAGAATATACACACACACATAAAAAAAATACACAATAATAATCATCATCGTCATCAGGATTGTTTTGATTTTAGACTGCAGCGCTTATAAATAATCACAGTAGACAAAATTTTATTGATCACTTTTTTTTTTTTTTTTTTTTACGTGTTTAAGATATACTTTACGCGCATAAAAAAACAAAATATATTGGTCAAAATAGAAATTTAAGGGGTATTTGCTCATCTAAGACGCTCTGGCAAATATAAAATATTTATAATAAAGCAGTTTTTCGCTGACATTTCTCCTCCTCATCATTATTATCAATTTTCTTGTGAAATGATCTTTCAAGCAAATAATTTCAAAATAATGAATAATCTATCGACAACAATATAGAAAAAAAAAAAAAAACGTATGCAGGTTCGAAAAATGATTATAAATTCTGTGTACGTTTTTCTAAATAACTAAATTTAAGTACTCATTTAAATTTATCAAAACTATTTATTTATTTTTTTCGTTTCAGAAAAAATACCAACTTAGTGATTTGTGTTTGGCGAATGCATATTATTAATTTCTTACATATCTATTAAATAATTAGTAAGTATATAAACATAATAGTACACGCTCAATTAGGAGAAACAAGAGTTCAATACAAATATTATTACCCTGGCTAATTTCGATACATCTTTCTTCCTGATCATCTTGAAAGGTAATCAGTGGAACTTTGTATACAATAACAAGTTCACCTTAATAATGTCACACCAATAAAACAGTCCTGCACTAAAAAATAATTACTATCTACTAAAAATTGAACGAATTCGTCGTTCACAGGAACAGACTGCCCTCCTTCCCCAACGCCGGAAACATTTTGCGCCCACCATACCAATATTATCTTACTACTGGGGGTTATTTGAGGTGTCATGAGGTCAAGGATATCAGGAAGAGGGATGAATGTATTTTTAAAAAAAAACTTATTTTTTTCTGTGATGTATTGATTTCTCAAAACATGTTTGTGCAAATCTTCACGTTTATTCATTTTTCTCGTTTAAATTTTGAAAGAACACCAATAAGAAGTTATCCACTAAGTTTAAAAATGGAGGAGGGAAAATAATAATACACATACAAAATTACGAATGAAACGAAAAAAAAAAAATTTTTTTTCATTAAATTTATAGAGAATTACTGGCAAACTAAAAAAAAAAAAAAAAAAAAAAATCTCAATTCTCCTTTCCATTACCTTTCAACTTACTTCACCTATAAATATCACCTTTTATAGTCAAGACTAAACTTATCGCCAACGATCTGTCTATTATAAAATTTATAATGGAGCACATTTTAAAGGTAGTCAAGAAATGAAAATGGTACATAAATTTTATTTCTTACAAAATAACCTATTCAATATTTATTATTATTATTATTATTTTGTTATTTTCTTTGAATAATTTTATACTTCATAATATAATTCAATTGTACACGAAAGCTATTAAATATATATATATATATATTATATCCCAATGAATGAATATATGTATGCATAATCATTAAAGCATGAGTTACAGCTATTTGCATTGATTAGCTACTCAATTTAAAAGGAAAAATATATAAACTTCATTCTGACTGAATTTACAAATCAATATTACAAATACTATCTAAAACTTGGATTTTATTTGTTGTATAAAAAATTATTATGCCCTTTCGTTATGCATAATTTATACTGTTATTTATTTATCCCAAGATAACAACAATAATAATAATGTTGTCCACACTTTAATGTGTGTACAAGAAAGTCCTAATCATATTATTACGAAAACGTTGACATTTTCGTATGTGGTAATAAGGCAGCTGTCCACGCAATACCTTCGAAGAATGTACTTTATTCCGCGAATATTCTCTAAATTAAAAAAAGCTACAATTCATACAGTAAGTGTCACGAAAATTGTGTAATTATATACAGCAGAATACGAATATCTCTTTTTCAGGAGCAGTGGTGCAGAATGCAGATGCTTTACTTTTATATTCTCCAGCGAAGGTTAATGGTAAAAAATCTAGTAAACTACTTTTAAACTGAGATGGGGCTTCTAAATTTTGACAACCTTAAAATACTATTTTTCGCCGTCACCAATGCCGACCTCAATTAAAACCAATAAATTATTATGTTCCTCTTGCCTTTACATGTATTTTCACTGTAACAGCAGTTCCGGTAAAAGAAAAACATTTCATTCTTTGTAATAATACAATTACGTGGATTCTATTAATAGAGATGCACAACTTATGTTATAGTAACCCTAAATAAAAATTTCCAACATTCTACGTCGTAAAGGTTTTCGAGCTATGTTAGTTTAATACATGCACACATACGCAAATACATCAGTCACAAAAAACCTATTGCATATAATGATATAACTTTAAAGATGAAGTTCATATCAAGACCAAAATTGAAGCTGTACAATTAGATGTTATAAGTCTCAAATAAAAAGTTTCAACGGCCAGACGTTTTTAAATTATGCGTGATACAACATGTTTCGTAAATTGTTTTCACAATACTTGCTTTTACTTCGTACTTAATGAAAAGGGAAAAAACTGTTTCGTTTAAATTTTTCCTCGGTAAATTATGTGTATGCCAAATAATACAAATTACAATTAAAAAAAAAATATATATATTAAAAAACATTTTTAATTAAAGACTTTATTTATTAGCTTGATTCGCACTAAAAAGTATAAAAAGTTAAAAATGAAGTGTTTCCACCTAAATTTCATACTTTAGTTAGTTTAAACAAATCTAATTGTCGCAACCGCCCCTTTCATTTGGTACCGAATCTGTAACGACAGGACTGATATTTCTAATTTATTCGTCCCTTTTTCCGTTTTCAACCCGGATTCGGCAGAAGGTTTATGACAGAGAATGTAAGCTAAAAAAAAAAAAGTATTTAAATAATAATAAATAAATTAAGAGAGATAATTTAAATAATCTATTTTATGATTTTGATAACATGTAAAAGAATTCTAAAGTGAAGTATTTCTGCTCTTGATAGATACCCACACAGCCACTTGTACCCATAAGACATCTATAAAAGTTAAAAAATGATCCATTAAACTTCTATAAGTGTACTACAGATATCTATTAGCACGGCAAATGTCACTCTTTTTATACATACATTAGATGTATGTTACATATCCAGTAAATTTCCAAATATCCAATAATTGGACTTATTAGATCTAATAGATATTGAAAATAGGTAAATCTTCATTTTAAGTAAATTGGAGTGTAAAGGTTGATATTTTTATTTACCAACTATGTGAAAAATACCAGAGCCGAGAATCGAACCCGGGCACCTCCGCTTAACGCACGGATGCTCTACCACTGAGCTACCCTGGCTGACAACCAGCTAGGCATTTCTCACAGGGTAGCTCAGTGGTAGAGCATCCGTGCGTTAAGCGGAGGTGCCCGGGTTCGATTCCCGGCTCTGGTATTTTTCACATAGTTGGTAAATAAAAATATCAACCTTTACACTCCAATTTACTTAAAATGAATATTCACGGTTGATGAATTCATGAATAAATATTTCTAAATAGGTAAATCTTGTTTTGATCTAACATGTTACATCTACCAGACATCCAAAAAAACACGTCTAAATTTCGTCTATATTTAAGCATCTAATAGATATCTATAATTTGTACAGAATATCCAGAACTTTTAATGGACATTTTGTCTTTAGATATTTTGTATCTTTTATGATGGATATCAGTGGCTGTATGGGTATCCCTATTCTGCATTCTGCTTCTCTGCCTCTGCGATGATGCGTCATTAGAAAACGTATTTCCTGACAGATGATTAATAAGAGTCAACATATTTATTAATAATTCACAGATGACTGATTATTATTATTTTTATCGATGTAATCCTCAATCAGCAAATAAGGAAAAATGTTCTCCAAGTTTCAGTGAGTTTGTTAAGTATGTGTATACATGTCAAATAGCACGCCATTTCTGGAAGATTTCCTTCTTGCTTAGCATCCAGATGTCGATCTTTTTGTGAAATAAAGTAATTCATTTTAAGACTCATTTAATCTGAGTGGGGAAGGGGGAGACATAAATTGCTATGTTTGATTTACAACATTCTTAAAATGCTAAATTTTAAATTATTTTTTTGTAGCTAGCGAGCTTTGCCCGCTTCGCTGGTCGCTATATTTAAATGAATTTTCTAAATTATATAATTTTCTAAATAAAAAAATTGTAAAATGTTTATTTAAAAAGAACGTTTATATAAACTTCTTTTGATGATTATTTACAGCATATGAAAAGAATGGATGCATTGCCGTGATGTACAGTCGTTAATGAAATGTAAGTGGCATTTAATGAGTTTCATTATGTTGATTAGAAACGCGATAAATTTGAAGTAAACCAAATATGCATTCTCATTACTTTGCAGACGATAAAATCAAGAAAAAGCATATTAGACTATTTTATTAATTCAAATTAATATTTAAATAAATAAAACAAAATGTAATCAAAGCTATTATGAGTCAGTTTCATCAGAAAATTTAGATTATACATCTTTTCTTCTTCTTCTTTTTTTTTTTTTTTTTTTTTTTTTAATTCAGTGTAAATAAACTTTTTTTTATGTTAAAAAAATCTGGAGTGACTCCACTCGACTTTCCGAACATTGAGTAATTAACAGTTTTGTAGATAAAGTAAAGAAAGAGGAGTTGTTAAACAAACAAAAGAGAGAAAACCATAATAGAGTGTTTGAGCATTTTTCTCCATCTATTACACGATGTTTTATTTAACGCTACTGAACTTTGAGCCCATAGATCTTAATTATAAAGAATTTTTCGTTGTGTCCCTGTAAAAACCTATAAATGCTAGATTCACCAAAATGCGTATAGTTAGTGCAACAGTGATTTATAATACTCATATAAATTTTCAGCTCAATTCAATAAGGCGTTTAGATGCTATCGTACTTTTAAAAATTTAGTCCCTTAGGCCATAATGATAAAGAATTTTTTTTTGTGTCCCTGCAAAAAAACTGTAAGTGCTAGATTCACCAAAATCTATACAGTTAGTTCAACTGTGATCTATAACATGTGTAAAATTTTTTTTCTCAGATTAATAAGGTGTTTAGACGCTATCACACTTTTAAAAATTTGGCCCCATAGGCATAATGATAAAGAATTTTTCTTTGTGTCCCTGTAAAAAAACTATAAGTGCTAGATTCTCCAAAATCTATACAGATTGAGTATTTGTGATCTATAATATGTGTATAAAATTTTTGCTCAATTGAATAAGGCGTTTAGATGCTATCGCACTTTTAAGATTTTGCTCCCATAGGCCATAATGATAAAGAATTTTTCTTTGTGTCCCTGTAAAAAAACTATAAGTGCTAGATTCACCAAAATCTATAGGGTTCGTACTATGGTACTTACAATATGCGTACCAACTTTCAGGTTAATCGAACAAAGCGTTTAGACGCTAGCGTGTTCACTCACAGACATACACACATACATACACACACACACATACACACACACATACATACATCATCGTAAAAATAGCGAAAACGGACTCAGGGGACCTCAAAACGTATAGAAACATCAAAATCTCGAATTCGGATTTTTGACATGATTACAATACTTTCCTCACTATAGTGTTCGGAAAGTAAAAATATGTGAAATAAAAAAATTGTAAGCATTTTGGTATCAGCTTGAAATTACAACTCAAACAAAAATATCATATATAAAACTAGTATGTTGTGGCCACCACAAGACTTTCTTCTATATTTTCCTATACAAATTCACGCGGTAACGATATTAAAAAAAAAAAAAAAAAAAAAAAAAAAAAAAAACACGATTTTTTTCAGTTTTTTTTTTTTCGTTAAAAGTAAAAAAAAACGATAACTTTGTTTTAAATTACCACATATTTATAGTTCAACCATTCGTTTTAAAGGTATTGACGAGACCTTCCGAAAGATACCGATCTTGAAAATTTACACCCCCCCCCAGGGTGGGGGGTACTTCCCCCTAGGGATGGAAACGATGCCCCAAATATTTTTCCTAATTAACTACTACTATTATCAATAATTCATATTAATTTCACAATCACAGGTTAAGAATAACTCTCATTATGTACATTTATACGAAATTTTTTCCTATACTGCCGTGTTAAAAATTTAGAAAAAATACGATCACAGCGCCACCTGTTGAACGATTGATCCCCAAATCTAATCAGCCTCAGTTTATGTCAGGGCCCAACTAAATACCAAATCTGGTTAAATTTCGTAAAAAAAAAAAAAAAAAAAAAAAAAACGATTTTTTTTCTAAGTTTTTTTTTTTTTGTTAAAAGTAAAAAAAATCGATAACTTTATTTTAAATTATCACAGATTTATAGTTCAACCATTCGTTTTAAAGGTATTGACGAGACCTTTCGAAAGATACCCATCTTGAAAATTTACTCCCCTCGAGGGGGGACTTCCCCCCCAGGGGGGGTGGCGAGGCTCCTACGCATACAAAATTTTTTTTCCCAGTTGACTATCTCTATTATAAATAATTCTTGGAAATTTCATAATGATTACTAAAAAATAATTCTCTTTATGCACATTTATACAAAATTTTGTCCTATATCACCATGTTAAAAATTTAGAAAAAGCGGGATGGCAACACAACCTGTAAGACAATTTTTACCAAAAGTTGATAGGCACTAATTTATGTCAAGGTGCAACTACATACCAATTTGTATGAAATTCTGTGCAGTAGTTCTTGAGATACAGTTGCCACAAAATTTTGTCACACACACACACACAGACAGACAGACAGACATTTTCTAAAAATGGTCAAATCGTGTTCTACAGCTCTCAAAACGTGTAAAATCATCAAAAACCCGAGGTCGAAAATTTTTACGAATCCAATACTTTCTCTATATTACATATAGAAGAAAGTAAAAACGAAAAATTGCATAAAACACATACATATTTAAACTAATACGGATATCGAAAATCTAACAGCATGTTGCTAAACGCATTTATTTAAGAACTGCACCTGTCATAGTTGTTTCTGCGCGTCGCAGACAGACAAATACTTTGTTTTATTATTATAGGTTTGCTCGACTGTGAATTGTATTTACTCAAAGAATATCTACACTATAAATATCTATACTATATTTTAAAGACATATTAACACGCTTTAAAGATACGTAATACACAATTTAAAAGAAAAACTAGTATGTTGTGGCCACCACAAGACTTTCTTCTATATTTACCTATACATATTCAATCAGTAACAATATTAAAAAAAAAAAAAGTACGATTTTTTTTTTTTCTAAGTTTTTTTTTTTTTTGTTTTTTTTTTTGTTAAAAGTGAAAAAAATCGATAGCTTTGTTTTAAATTATCACAGATTTATAGTTCAACCATTCGTTTTAAAGGTATTGACGAGACCTTTCGAAAGATACCCATCTTGAAAATTTATCCCCCCCGGGGGGGTACTTCCCCCCAGGGGGGAAACGATGCCCCCCCATGCAGAACATTTTTTTCCTAGTTACATACTACTATTATCAATAATTCATATTAATTTTACAATCACAAGTTTAAAACAACTCTAATTATGCACATTTATACGAATTTTTGTCCTATGCTGCCATGTTAAAAATTTAGATAAAATGCTATCACAGCGCCACCTGTTGAGCTATTGATCCCCAAACATAATCAGCACCAGTTTATGTGGGGGACCAACTAAATACCAAGTTTGGTTAAATTTCGTTAAAAAAAAAAAAAATTGCGATATTTTTCTAAGTTTTTTTTTTTGTTAAAAGTAAAAAAAATCGATAACTTTGGTTTAAATTATCACAGATTTATCGTTGAACCATTCGTTTTAAAGGTATTGACGAGATCTTTCGAAAGATACCCATCTTGAAACTTTGCCCCCCCGGGTCGGAACTTCCCCCCCCCGGTGGGGGGGGCAACCGATGCCCCCACATGCACAAAATTTTTTTCCCAGTTAACTATTACTATTATCAACGAGACCTTTCGAAAGATACCCATCTTGAAAATTTACTTCCCCGGGGGGGGAACCGATGCCCCCCCATGCACAAAATTTGTTTCCTAGTTAACTACTACTATTATCAATAATTCATATTAATTTTACAATCGTAAGTTTAAAATAACTCTCATTATGCCCATTTATACGGTATTTTGTCCTATGCTGCCATGTTAAAAATTTGCATAAAATGCGATCACAACGCCACCTGTCTAGCTATTGATCCCCAAATCTAATGGGCACCAGTTCATGTCAGGGTGCAACTAAATACCAAGTTTGGTTAAATTTCATTCATTGGTTCGTGAGATACAGCGTCCACAAAAAAATGATACAGACAGACAGACACACACACAGACAGACAGACAGACACACAGACAGACATTTTTTAAAAACTATCAATTCGTGTTCAGGACATCCCAAAACGTGTAGATCCGTCAAAAAACGGAGGTCGAAAATTTTCGCGAATCCAATACTTTCTCTATATTACATATAGAAGAAAGTAATATGTCATGCATAGAATATTGTAATAAACCAGGATTGAGGTTTAGGACTTTCTGAAACAATTTTTGACAAGACAGGTGGTTTTTGCAGTCCAAAAGTGTCATAAATTATCTGAAATTAAAATAAAGAGGAATTTCCTTTTATAACCTCTACATTCTTATTAGCAGTTATAATTAGTAATCAAAATTATTTTACACTGAGAAATCAGGCAGTTTTATAAATATTTTTATTATGCGATATATATATTTCACATATATATATTTTTTTAATTCATATATATGCACATAGTTATTGAACAATAGGTATTATGAACAAGAAATTTCATTATTTCTAAAATTTTTCTTACAATACAAAATGTATGATAGTATATCCAAATTGAATAGTCAATCATTTATTACTTTCTTCTATATGTAATATAGAGAAAGTATTGGATTCGTGAAAATTTTCGACCTCCGTTTTTTGACGGATTTAAACGTTTTGGGATGTCCAGAACACGAATTGATAGTTTTTAGAAAATGTCTGTCTGTATCACTTTTTTTGTGGACGCTGTATCTCACGAACCAATGAATGAAATTTAACCAAACTTGGTATTTAGTTGCACTCTGACATAAACTGGTGCTGATTACATTTGGGGATCGATCGCTCAACAGGTGGCGCTGTGATCGCATTTTATGTAAACTTTTAACATGGCAGTATAGGACAAAATTTCGTATAAATGTGCATAATGAGAGTTATTTTAAACTTGTGATTGTAAAATTAATATGATTTATTGATAATAGTAGTAATTAACTAGGAAACAATTTTCGTGCATGTGGGGGCATCGGTTTCCCCCCCCCTCCCCCCTTGGAGTAAATTTTCATGATGGGTATCTTTCGAAAGGTCTCGTTGATAATAGTAGTAGGGAAAAAAATTGTGCATTTTTTTTTTTTTCTTTAAATATTGTTACTGAGTGAATTTGTATAGGAAAATATAGAAGAAAGTCTTGTGGTGGCCACAACATACTAGTTTTTAATCATATTTTTGTCCGACTTATTTGTTCGTTATTTTAGAGAAATTCTATGTAAAAATTACTTTATTATTATTTTTTTCTTAAATAGATTAAATGATACTAAAAATAAATAAATTAAAATATAAAGTTACAATTAGGCAAAAAGTACTATGCATTTTAAAAATGGCAGATATGTAAAAAAAAAAAAAAAAAAAAAAAAAAAAAAACGTTAAAATAAATACTTAAGAATTAACATTTAAAATTTCTCTTATTCAATGGGAGAAAAAAATGAATACTTTTTTATTAATATTATTTCAAGATAAGTTTAAGAACATATTTTAAAAGAAAGCATAACAAATAAAAATATTTATTTCTCTTTTTTAGGAAAATAGGATATTTGGTTCATATTGCTTATATATTTTTATATGTTTGAGTGTAAATATTACAAACATCAATATTTGAAACACAGTTTAACGATTTATCTATAACGTTTCAATAATAAAAAAATTTAATCATGCTCCAAAAGTACTTTTTTCTGAAAAACACCTTATAAACTTGTAACTCTAACATATTTTTGTTTATTTACTAACATTTGTAAGATCATAAGGGGTTTTTCCCGAAAAAGAACTTTTGTAAAGCAGTAGAAATTAGAAATATTTGGATCTTCAAAGTAATTACGCGGCACGTGAAAAACCCCTTATGAAATTTCAACCCTAGAAAAGACCTAAAATTTAGCTCGTTCTTTTGCCGAGAATCTGCTTAATTTTTACTATATTCAAATGAACTTTTGACAAAAGTTGCCCAATAACTTTCAACCTGAGTAAAAAAAAAAAAAAAAAAAATTTCCATCTCTCGCGCATGCGCAGTGAAAACGTTTTTCATAAAAATGTTCATATTTCATAAGATATTTAAGATATTTGTATTCCGATTGCAGTACATTGTTTCAAATTCAATTTATCTGAAAGGGAGTAATTTTTGTTTAAAACTCTGTATATTATAAATAAAATACATGCTGATTTTTTTTTTCCTTATAGCTCCGCTATTTGACATGCTATTGTCACACAAATTCATCCACAAATTGCACTGAGTCTATATTAACATATCCCAAAGTTACAGACCATTTCCTTCACTGAGCGATACAGGGTGATCGCAAACATTATTGATTTTGCTCAATTTTTGCCGGGCCTCTAATTATTGTCGTAGCCTAATCTTCACTAAAAAACACGAGGAAGACCCTGTTCTTTATATATCCAGTGTTCAAAAGCATTTCACTTAAAGATAAGTTTTTAAATTGAAAAGAAATTGATCGTTTGTAAATCTTGCAAAACTTTTGAGCAGGAGTGTATATTTTTATCAATTTATTAAAATATATCAGCTAAAATCTATAGTTTTGGACAATTTATGATATTAGGGCTTTGGACAGTACGGTAAAAATCATGGTTTTTACCACAATGTCCGAAACCTTGCAAATCCTATAATACACATTTATTTCACATATTACAACACAAAATTTTTTGAAAATTTTCAAAATAAATAATTTTTAAATAAATAATTATCAGTTATTTAACTGAATATAATTTTCCGTTTGTCATATAATAAAAAAGGAATTGTGTTTTATTTATTTTCTCCCTTTATTAAAAATCAATTTTATCCAATAATTGAAAAACACCTTAGTATTTAGCATCGCTACAGTCAAAGATATCATTTTATTCAGTAGTTGAAAAATACCTTAGTATTTTACACTGCCAAAGTTATCGATCATCCTACTCAATAGTTGAAAAACATCTCAGTATTTTGCATTGCTACAGTTATAGATCCTTTTATTCGATAATTGAAAACACTTTAGTATTTTGCATGTATCTTACTAAAATTTCTAGATATCTGACATAGCTTTTAGTACGAGATAGCTTACTTATATGACTTTAAAATCATGTTGAAAAAAATTATTACTATTATTGTTCGTACATGTGCAGTTATAACATTTTTCATACAAACGCTCATGTTTCATAAAATATTAAATGTATTAGTATTTTAATTGAAGTATATTATTTGATTTTAAACAGAAAGTGGTGCTAAATTTTGTTCAAAACTCCGCACATTATAAAGTTAAAAAAAAAAAAAAGAAAAACTGAAGAAAAAAGAAAACAGTCTGTTAACTTTTGCTATTATAGATAATTTTATTCTTTTAGTAATACAGGGTGATCGCAAACACTATTTGTTTTACTAATTTGTTGTCAATTCCCTAATTACTGTCGTAAACCAATCTTCCCTGAAAAAGGTGAGGGCGACCTTGTTCTTTACATCTCCAAAGTTTAAGAGCACTTCATTAAATGCGCAATTTCTAAATTGAAAACTAGTATGATGTGGCCACCACATGACATCCTTCTATATAATTTTACACACAATTCATTGAATACAAATTATTTATTAAATTATTTTCCAGACAATTTTTACCTGGCAGAATCTTTACATCACTAAATGCCGAAAGAAAGACAATTTTTTGCCAATATCAAAAGAAAAACGATTTTTTTTTTTTTTTTAAAGTTTTCTTTCGTTAAAAGATAAAGAAATCTATAACTTTGTTTTAAATTATCACAGATCTATAGTTCAACCATTCATTTTAAATGTATTGACGAGATATTTCGAAAGACACCTTTATTGAAAATTTACTTCCCCCCTGGGGGGGGGGAAGGGGAAGCGATGCTTCCACATGCACAATTTTTTTTTCCTAGTTAACTATTACTATTATAAATAATTCTTATTAATTATACAATCACACGTTTAAAGTAACTCTCATTATATACATGTATAAGAAATTTCGTCCTACACTGCCATGTTAAAAATTTAGAACAGCGCCACCTGTTGAGCAATCGTTCCATAAATTAAGTTCAGGACATCCCAAAACGTGTAAATCCATCGAAAACTGGAGTTCGAAAATTTTTCACGAATCCAATACTTTCTCTATATATACATATCGAAGAAAGTAATAAAGCGATCGTCAGTAAATCTACTAAACTTTCGAGCTGCAAGGTTTTTTGAATGCAATTGTATTATTTTTTAGTATTATTTATAAAATAGGGTAAAATATGTTATAGAGATTTCAGAAATCATTGTAATAATAGAAAATAATAAATTACGACAATAAGGCATATGAGATAAGAATATTACCCCTTTTTAGCGAAATTTGTTAACCCCTGCTTCTACATAACCTTAATAACCAGTATAAATTTGTATATTGTCCGGTTCCTGTAAAAGTTGGCATTAAATACAAACACATGGTTTAGTAAACGAAATCCTGCCAAACTAAATAACAATCAACTAGGCATGAAATAAAATTCAATGAAACTAAAGTATGACACTTGTCACATTATTTTCAGTTTTTTTTTTTTTTTTTTTTGAGAGATAGAGAGTTACGGTATATTGCCGCCTACGTTTTTTTTTTTTTTTAAGACACATATCAAGGTGTCCACTCAAATTTGCAAGAGAATATATAAGTTTATCCAGATTTCAAACACTAATTTCGAAGGTCATCGAAATTAAGAGTTATTTTTTAATTCCTAAGACAAATTTTTAATTATGTAAAAAAGCAGGTACTTTACCCATACAGTTTAAAAATATTGTGTTTCATAATTATAATAACAAGTTGTAAATAAACTATCTAACTGATTACCTAAAAGTGACTACTATACTAGCAGAAAAGTTTATCAATGTTTAATACACTGTTATGAAAATTTCGAAAATTAATAGAAAAATCAGGTGTGAAACAACCAGACGACTTCCATTACTTACTATCAGGGTTGGCAAACTGGGCCCAGCCCAGAAAAACCCGCCCGGGTTTTTCTGGGCGGGCCCACCAACAAAAACCCGCTGGGTTTTTGCAAATAAGTGGGTTTTTGTTAAAAATTATTTATAATTCACAAATCCCATCTATAGAGTATAGAAAACACCTTACCTTTTAAGAATAAACTCTTATTTTTATTTTCTAGTAAATAGTATTATACATAAAAAGTAACTACAGTTATAAATATAATAAAAGCAAGTTTATCTTCTATAATTGGTTCAATTTTCCTTTTCCTGTAAAACCGAATGATATTTTTGTTTAACAACAGACATAAATGTTGTCCAGAATCAATATTTAACTAATTAAATTGTTTAGCTTTAAAACTTTATAATTATTTTATTTTAATTTTAGTAGCAACATAATTATAAATCTAATAAAATTTTCTTCTATAACCATTTCAACTATAAAAAAAAAAAAAAAAGTAACAAAAGGATAAATCAGTGCAAATTATTTTTATAATTAAATCTAGTTGGCATAGGTGGACTCTGCTCAGTTCCCCACCATATATATGTTCTCATAAATTTCTAGTACAGGACATTCTGTTAACATGATTATCATGTTAAGAGTAATGAATTTGACCAAAAGCTTGACACCGTGACAGAATGAAATCCCCGCCTAATAGGCTATCCACTGTTCACTTCGATATATTTATCTTATTCTAATCTATTAATTTATTTTATTAGGGTCAATTTTGTAGTTTCATTTTCATACTACTATTTCCAATGCAACAATCCTCAAAATGCATATTTATATGGGATGTCGCCCATTTTGCTATGTTGATAAAATCTTAAATTACGAATAACTTGCAAAATTTTCCTATTAGAATATTTGTAGTCAATCATGTTCAAACAAGTATCATAAATGTTATTTTGAAGTTGTCTGATATATTTATGATCCTCAAAAGGGACGTTTATGCTCAATTTTGCCCTATTCTGCCATTTTAAGTAAATCGTAAACTCTAATTAATTTATGAATTTTTTAAATTGAAAAATTCATACTCTATGATATTCATGCCAGTACCCTAAATAATATTTCAAAAGTGGTCTGACATCTTTATGGTGAAAATATCCCTCAAAATTGACGTTTATGTGAAATATTGCCCTATTTTGCCATGTTAAGAAATTCGTAAATTTCCAATAACTTGCGAAATTTTCAAAGTAGTATGTTTCTAGTTACTGATGTTCATTCCGACATCAAAACTCATATTTTAAAACTGGTCTCACATTTTTTCATTAAAAATTTACCATTTAATGCACGTTTAAGTGAAATTTTACCCTATTCTTCCACGTTAAGAAAAGCGTAAATTTTTGATAACTTACGAAGTTTTTTAAGCCAAGGTCAAAAAATTTCACAATTACCTACGTTCCCCATACCTATAGCATGAGGGGGAATTAAAAAATATAAATGATATGCATTGTACTTAAGAATTTAAATTCTTTTATTTTATGAATTATTGTCATTAAGAATATTTATTTTCAACAAGCATACATGTCATTAGTATAAAATATAGCATAATCTTACTAATTAACACTATTTTAATATTAAAATTAAACCAATTTTTATTTCTGAGATAAATATTAGATTAATTATTAATTTGTAGTTTAATATAATTAGGTGTATTACAACTAATATGCTAAATAACATATATCTAACAATACAATGCAAATGTATTCAAGCAAAAACCCACAAAAGCCCAGAAAAACCCAAGTGGGTTGGGTTTTTGTAGAAAAACCCGGGTTTTTCCCAACCCTGCTTACTATTACATGTATTATATGCATTTTTTGGTGATAATATGATCAGAAGACATAAAACTGACCTAACAAATTAGACACCGAAAAACTTTCTGTTAAGAGAAAGCTTATACATATGTAAAGATATATAAAAAATAGATTTACATTGCGAATTTAAAAATAGTAAGAAAAAAAATCTTTATCCATTTTTCGAAACATTAATTTCCGACATCTAAAACTGATCTACCTAATCAGGATGATTGTTAATTTTCCTTTAATAACCACGTAATACATAAGAAAGGATATCTAAAATGGATTTATGTAACAATTTTCAAGAAAATCATTAGAACCGTTTTTAAGATACCGACTTTTGCCAAAACTTGGCATACTCAATTATTGACCAGAAAACAATAACTACATTTAAAAGGATATTTAAAAGGCAATTAATATGATAAGTTTGAAAAAAAAAATCGTGCAGCCGTTTTTAAAGGAACGCACTTGCGAGGCCTGAAATTGAGCTATTTATACAGGACGCCTATCAATTTTCCTGAACTAACCAACTATAACATTCGAAAGGACATCTAACAGGGTGTTTATAGCAACCACGGATTAAGAGTTTAAGTAGTCTTAATCCGTGATAGCAACTTAGAAGAAAATCGTTACAGCCGTTTTTGAGATACAGACTTACGGTACCACTTCCGTTTTTCCAATTTTCACCAAAATTTGGAAAATTCATCTGTACACCAGACCTGTCTCAATTCTGAAGTATCGTAGTTCAACCTTTATTAATTTCGGAGATATGATAGTTAGAAGATTTCCCATATGCCCCCCCCCCCCCACACACACACAGACTAATTGCCAAAAACCACTTTTTTGGACTCATGAGATCTTAAAACATGTAAATCAAGTGAAAATCCGATATCAAATTTTCGGACCGAATACAATACTTGCATTACCTACGGTAGTCGGGTAATGGAAGTAAAAATTATCAGAAAGAATTACCATCAAGTTAACAGAAATTAAAAATTTAACAGAGATAACAAAAATCATTTTTAATATACATTTTCAACACTTTTAAAACGAACGGTTGAACCATAGATCTGTGATTAGTAATAATATTCAACAAAGTTTTTTTTTTTTTTTTTTTTTTTTTTTTATAAAAAAAAAAAAAAAATAAAAAAAAAAATAAAAAAAGCATTTCCTCAGATGTTTGCACAAAATGAATTTTCTTCGGACAATAGAGTGTTGTCATACTTCTCTGAGTTTCAAATCGTCTTTGCATTGGAGAATATAGAAGAAGTTTCATGGCAGTCGCAGCATACTAGTTACTTTCTTCTACATTCAATAGAAGAAAGTATTGGATTCGTAAAAATTTTCGACCTCGGGTTTTTGATGGATTTACACGTTTTGAGAGCTGTAGAACACGATTTGACCATTTTTAGAAAATGTCTGTCTGTCTGTCTGTCTGTGTGTGTGTGACAAAATTTTCTGGCAACTGTATCTCAGGAACTCATGCACAGAATTTCATACAAATTGGTATGTAGTTGCACCTTGACATAAATTAGTGCCTATCAACTTTTGGTAAAAATTGTCTTACAGGTTGCGTTGCCATCCCGCTTTTTCTAAATTTTTAACATGGTGATATAGGACAAAATTTTGTATAAATGTGCATAAAGACAATATTTTTTAGTAATCATTATGAAATTTACAAGAATTATTTATAATAGAGATAGTCAACTGGGAAAAATTTTCTGTATGTGTAGGAGCCTCGCCCCCCCCCCCCCCCTGGGGAGAAGTCACCTCTCGAGGGGAGTAAATTTTCAAGATGGGTATCTTTCTAAAGGTCTCGTCAAAACCTTTAAAACGAATGGTTGAACTATAGATCTGTGATAATTCAAAACAAAGTTATGGATTTTTTTTTACTTTTAACGAAAAAAAAACTTAGAAAAAAAACATATTTTTTTTTAACAAAATTTAACCAAACTCTGTATTCAGTTGGTCCCCGACATAAACTGGTGCTTATTACGTTTGGGGATCAATCGCTCAACAGGTGGCGCTGTGATCGCATTTTTTCTAAATTTTTAACATGGCAGTATAGGATAAAATTTCGTATAAATGTACATAATGAGAGTTATTTTTAACTTGTGATTGTAAAATTAATATGAATTATTGATAATAGTAGTAGTTAACTAGAAAAAAAATTCTGTGCATGTGGGGGCATCACTACCCCCCCCCCCCTGGGGGGTAAATTTTAAAGATGGGTATCTTTCGAAAGGTCTCGTCAATACCTTTAAAACGAATGCTTGAACTATAAATCTGTGATAATTTAAAACAAAGTTATCGATTTTTTTTTACTTTTAACGAAAAAAAACCCGTAAAAAATCGCAATTTTTTTTTCTTTAATATTGTCAGTGAGTGAATTTGTATAGGAAAATATAGAAGATAGTCTTGTGGTGGCCACAACATACTAGTTTTTCTTTTGTTTCTTCAGTGAACATCTTCTATACGTCTCTAAACACATTTCATACTTTTTACAGGAGCTTCTAATGAAATTGAGATGGCTTCTGTTCTGCACATATTCTGCTTTCAAAACTGTCCTCGCAAAGTTTTTACTGAAACAGGCACTATCTTTAGCTATAGGCATTAGCAATTTTTATTGACTTTTTTATTTTATCTTACCTATGTATGGTGGGAAAGTACTTTTGGGTCGAATTTTGAAAACTGAGTTTTTGATACATTTATATAATTTAAGGTCCGCTGAATCTGAAAAATCAGGTTTTTCGCAGAAACTCCGCGAGTCCGTTCGCAACGTAAGAATAAATATCAGCAGGTCCAAACTTAGTATTCTACAATTTTATAATGCAGGAATGTAACCTGAATCTTTTTTAATTGAAATTGTTCATATTTCAGACTGCACTAAGCAAAAAAAAAACACAGTACGTTTCTTCTATATTAGAGGCTATGACTAGAAGTCTTTTGAGGTACATTTTGAGCGGTGATATGCAATCTTTTTACTTGGCGACTGTTATGTATAATACAATGTGGTGTGTATACAATTTAAAGACAATATATACAGGCGTATCCAAAATTAAGCGAATATATATACGCTTCTATTATAAATAATGAAAGCGCTTTAGCAAATTACACCTTGTCCAGGGAAATTGCTAAATAATTATTACTTTCTCCTACTCATATGACAGCCTAAATATTGTTTGGAGCCCAATTTTCGATATCAAGATTTTACATAATTACGCGTTTTAAGGGACCCTGAATATGAAACTTTCAGCGGTTGCTCTTTATGACTGCTATCAGTATAACTTAAAAAGAAATAAATGAAGATGAAGAAAGTTCAAATTTAGTATTCTGAAGAGCATATGAGGATGTTAGTTAAAAATTTTGACTGAGATAAGAAAGTTTATAACATTTGTGTGGATAAAACTTCTCTGAATAATTTGAAATTAATTTTTAAATATAATAAACATTTTATGAATGCAGTTGCGATAATTAAACATGAGGTTGAGGGGGCGGAAGCTCCCTCTGAATTTTTTTTTTTTTTTTTTTTTTTTTCTAAAACTAACAGAGTAAGAAAGATTAATGCAAGTGTCATGCCATTACAAACACCTCCCCCCCCCCTCCACCTCAAACTTGATTTCTAAATGAGGACTTAGCTTCTAGAGTTTTCCATATATATATACATACAGTAAGAACTACAAAGAATAGACATGCATAAATATTAGTTTTAATTAAAATAACTTACTTTTGCTTTATTCGGAGTTGATTTATTTCGCTCCATGATTGAAATGAATCAACCTGAAAAGAACCACAATGAACAAATGAAGTTTGATAGAAATTATAGAAAAAGTACATAAATTAAAAAACAATTTTTGACATTTAAAGAAGAGAGAGAGAGAGAGTAAGAATAGAAAAATCGCAATAATTCTGTTTTGTTTATTTTTAGAAACAATTCACACTTCTTCATTTTTCTCTTTAATCGTTTTACCAAATAAAATGAAATCATCTAAACTTTATATTAATTAGAATAATAATATTATTATTAAAAATTTAAAATTTCAATTTTAATGGAATCTACGGACCTATGTAATAGCTGTAAATGCAACCATTTCTCATACATAAAATTAATTTATATCCCTGCTTCTGTAAATGGAATAAACATAAAAACTTTACCATGGCAAGAATAACTTATATAACAACTATTATTATTTATTTATTAACTTATTGTCAAATTTATATATTTAAAATTTCATATATATCATTTTCTTCATTTCAGAAAAATAAATAATTGTCAAATTTATATATTTAAAATTTCATATAAATCATTTTCTTCATTTCAGAAAAATAAATAAATAAATAAGAATGCAATTGCGCGCTACATACTGGCAAGTATTTTGTTTCAAGGGTTTAAAAAAAAAAACTAAAATTACAAATAATTCAGAATAGTTCTAGCTTAAACTTATACTTCAAATTAATATTTTTAAAATTAATATGGAAACAGAATACACTTTAAAATTTCAGATTTATTTTTTTCAACTATAAAAGTTAAAATAATAATGATAATCATTTTGCTAAACTTGAGGTATAAGTTATTTTATATCTGCCCGTTTCGCTGGCCACTGTATTTAAATGAATTCTCAAAATTCCATACTATTTATTAATATAAAAATCTAAAAAAAAAAAAAAACTGAAAAATTTCTTTAAAATTAGCATAAATATATTATAATAAATTTTTATAACTACAATAAAATTATTACTATTATTATTTAGTAAATTCAAAGAAATACTCTAAACCGGTTATTTACCTTGATCAGCAAAATATAAAACCACAGAGTAAATTTACTCTTCAAATATCTCAACCACAACTAAGTGCACGGGTTGATTCTGCCTATAACAGTTATCCATTTATTTTCAAGGACGGCTGTCAAATCATCAATCTAATTAATAGCATTTTGCATTTCGAATTATTATTAATGAAAGTTTTCCCATCTCACTAAAACATGTGAATCATGACTTCGTACTGAAACCTGTGTGAGATCTTTTGTTTTTCCCACATCGTTACAGTCATCGGAAGTTTTCAAGTGAACAAAACACTATTGGTCGTACGTGGTGACATACGATAATTTTTCATGCGTAGTGAGATGACAAGCTGGAGAATTTCGTAAAGCAGCAAATGAAGGCATAAAATACACCTACGGTTAAAAATGAGTTATGATATAATTATAAATTCCCAAAAAGAAGAAGGGGGGAAAAATCAGTAAACCATTTTACCGAATTAGTTATTTCTCATTATAATCAGGCCTGGCAATTGTAACCCTACATTATAAATCCAGAAATTGTATGAAAAAGAAAGGGTGCAATTAAAACAACGAACTTCGTTACACTTGTTAGTGTTGTAACTTCGTTACAACTGTAACGAATAAAATGCATGTTAAATTTTGCAAATTTAAAAAATGCAATAGATTGCAAATTGTAAAAGATATTTCTAAATTTCTATTATACAGCATTTTTTCATAACGATCACTGAAAATTAATTGAAATAAATTCTGAAATCAGGAAATAAATTAAGCAAAAATTACTGAAATTATCATCCATGTATAATACAAATAAAAAGGAATACATTATACAATGCCAGACCAAACAAACAAACCAGATTTCATAATAATTATGAAACATATTTCTATATATGATACTTAGGTCAGTTAAAGTAATTTCCAAACTATACTTGATTTCCAGTCATATATTCTTTCTTTGAGGTCTTAATCGAAAGAGGGTGAAAACAAATTATTTCGCCAATATCGTAAAATGTGCATATACTAAAATCACTTATAATATATTTCACATATTTGCATGATGAATCATTTTTATACAACATGAATAATCGTTAAAAAAAAGTTATTCAAACTGTCACACACACACATGTATTAAATTCATTTTAAATATAATATAATGCATAAAATTAAAATATTTTCAACGATTGCATATAAAATGAGGTAAAGTATTCCAAATTTTATTATGCGGTAAAGTATTTCATTTATACATATAAGCACTTTCTCTCATGTTAAAAAAAAAACTAATTATGTCTAGCTTCAGATTTTTGGTTAGAGTAAATAACTAACTACCATAACGTAAAGTTAGTTTTGTCAATTAGTGTCACATTTATCAAAATGGAGACAAACTAACAGATTGGTATTCACAAAAGATTTCATTAGAACCTGAAAAAATCGTTACATACGTATTACAGAGGTGGAAGTCAGTCAGAAGTCTAAAAATACTATTGCCCGAAATTGGAAAAAATACTCACGAAATATTGAGTTAAAAAAAAAATAATAAAAAGAACAAAAAATAAAAATTAAAGGTGCTACAGCCAGTTTTTTTTTTTTTTTTTTCCCCTTTTAATATTGTAATGCACAAAATAAGCATAATTTAAAAAACTTTAAAATGCATTAGAACGACAGGTCGTACTATTTCTTTCAAACAGTGATTTTGCCATCGTAACCAACTTTTATCTATTATCTTAAATGAACGAGAAAAAATCTTTGTTTTTATCTAAATATATAATGCTGAAATATTGTCTGTCATTGTATTTGTCAGGATTTTAAGATTTTATCAAAAATTGGTACACTTATTAATCAGGCCAAAATCAAGCTGACGCCTTTTTTTTTTTTTTTTTTTTTTTTTTTTCAATTCAATCAGATAATTGCGGTTCAAAAGATATTAAATAAAAAAGTCCATTAAAACTTAAGTTGACATCTTCATGAAGGTAATATCACAACAAAGAGAAAGGTACCATGATCAGGAATGGTACTTACCCTATTACGTAACTAGATGTTCATAACTGAAGAGTAAAACAACAACCAAGCAACGATTGAGAGAAAATATAGGGCACATACAAAAAACTTTATTGTTAAATATATTTAAATATGTTTCTTTTTTTAGGTCGGAAAAAAAATGAACCCGCAAACACTCTTTTAAAAATAATTATAAGAAAATTAAGAAAAATCCTGCTAAAGAAATGTAACAGCTTCAGTATAGAACCCCTTGTCGAAATTTAAAATTTGGCACCGAAGTAGCTTGGACGTTTTTCGTCAAGATTTATTTACGCAACTGCGATAGCCATTTTAATTCATCGCCCACATGACATCAAAAATATAAAAGTCGCCAAGGAGCTCCTATGCTAAAGCTGTACCAAAGAGATTTTAAGAAATTAATAAAGTAACCGAAATTAAACACAGATACTGCATGCCTTTATATGAAAGAACAGATTAAAATAAGTCCTGCCGTACTAAATTAAATTCTGTTTTGTGCAGAATTTTATATCAATTACTAAAAACACAAAAATTAGATTTCTCTCTGTGTGTGGGGGGGGGGGGGGGGGGGATGTATGTCTGTAACGGTATCACGGTATTTTTGTTCGGATATCACGTGAGAACGGCTAAATGGAATTCAATGTAATATAGCAGGGCTTTAGGTCTGTACCCATTGACAAAATATTATTGTAGACCCCTGATTAATAACATTTTTACTTTCGAACATCACATCCCCATTACACAACTTGCCTTTCCTGGCCCACCTTTGCAATACGTTTGCTTGGCAAGCACCAGGGGGTTTTCAGTTTTCTTTTTCTAATTTTCTAATTGTTTCATGTTTTAATATTTTAAAAATTTTACAAGCACTGATGATGGAACTTTAGAACTTGCGAAATGGCCGTTTGCTAATTTTTGAATTTCTCTAATTAGTGCTCTTTTAACGTTGTTTCATTGGAACAACTATAGTATCTCCCCACAGCTGAATTTGGCGATTATGGCCAAATCATAAATCTAAAAATCATATATCATAAATGATAAAATAATAAGCTAAATTGTAAATCATAAATCTAAAATAAACAGCATGCCGGCTGCCGTATTATATCGCAAACAGTCCAGAACGACACCGTTATCGTTCAAATCGGCGCCAAAGAAAAATCACCAAATTCAGCTGTGGGGAAATACTATAGTTGTACCGTTTCATTTTCCTAAAATTTTATAAATGGATTTTTCTTTTTTGTCCGAATATTACGTGAAAACGGCAGGAAGGGAATGAATGACACTATATAAGGGCAAGGGTTGAGACCTGTGACCAATTTAAAATTATATCTATGAACCATTTCCAAATATTAATTAGATTTTGATGTATATGTTACCGTTAAAGCATGAAATCCGTTATTTCATAGAATAACTAGTACGTATTTCATGAAATACCTAGACAAGTCAGTTAAAGTATATAATATTATTGAATTCTACGATTTAACTAGGTATTCTATAGAATAACGATTACTTGATCGTTAAAGTATGAAATGATTATGCATAATCCCCGCTAAATTTTGAGGAATGTGATTAATCATTCAATATTTACCACATTTACGGTTATTTTAGCAGTGCTGCAGCACAAAATTTTGAATATTTTTCAGACACATGCACTTTGAGATAGGAGTACCCACAGTGATTTTTTTTTTTTTTTTTTACATGTTCGCAAAGCGTACAGACATTCAAAATACTTGCTGCTGCAGTACAAAATTGTGCATACTTTTCAGATTCATGCATTTTGAGATAGGGGAATCCAATGATGTTTTTTTTTTCTTCTCATGTACGCAAAGCGTACAGATGTTCGAAATACTGGCTGCTGCAGTACAAAATTGTGCATACGTTTCAGATTCATGCATTTTGAAATAGGGGTATCCAGTGATGTTTTTTTTAGTTTTCATGTACGCAAAGCGTACAGACGTTCGAAATACTGGCTGCTGCAGTACAAAATTGTGCATATGTTTCAGATTCCTGCATTTTGAGATACAAAAGTTTACTTAAAATACATGAAATAAAAAAAATATGCACAATTTTGTACTACAGCAGCCAGTATTTCGAACGTCTGTACGCTTTGCGTACATGTAAACAAAACAACAACAACAAAAAAAATCACTGGATACCTCTATCTCAAGATGCATGAATCTGAAACGTATGCACAATTTTGTACTGCAGCAGCCAGTATTTCGAACGTCTGTACGCTTTGCGTACATGAAACCCCCCCCCCCCAAAAAAAAAACATCACTGTATACCCCTATCTCAAGATGCATGAATCTGAAACATATGCACAATTTTGCACTGCAACAGCCAGTATTTCGAACGTCTGTACGATTTGAGTACATGAAAACAAAAAAAAAAATAATAAAAAAAAAATCACTGGATACCCTATCTCAAGATGCATGAATCTGAAACATATGCACAATTTTGTACTGCAGCAGCCAGTATTACGCACGTCTGTACGCTTTGCGTATATGAATTTATGATCAATTAATTTATAAAATAATTTTGAAATTGTTTATTTTATACTTTAACGGTCTGTCATTAGTTATTTATAGAATAACTACGTAAAGTATGAAATTTCTTATCTATTATATACTTTAACTGACTTGTCTAGTTATTTCATAAAATACTTAATTATTCTATGAAATAACTGAATTATATACTTTAACGGTAACATATATAAACAAACAATGTCTGCACATCCGCAATAAGACTTTTGTCATTAAATTTTAGCAGATTGAATGGGTGGGGGCAGTGAGCGAGCGTGTCATTTTTTTTGACCGGATATCACATACTTAACTTCACATAGTGAAAATTCACATATTACTATTGCAAAATATAACGATAATCAATATTATAGTTGTGAATTTTCTTAATTTGGAAAAGTAATTTAAAAATACGTATTAGTTATGGATTTTAAAAATGGAGAAAATTTTCCTACAGAATAACATTTGCATTGGCTTCTGGCGACGGTAAGTAGAGAGCCTTCTTAAGTAAAGCTGCAACTATCCAAATTTGCATTGTAAAATTCATACAGCAAAGTTGATCTATCTTCCTTTTATTTTTATAACGCTAATTATAACGCTATTTTATAACGCTAATTAGTGTAGAAAAACTTTTTATGGGTTGATTATCGACTGAAGGTACAGCTTTCCTATACGATCCTCTAGTCTAGTCGAATTTTAAATTTTTGTCGTCATTTACGATTTATTTATTTATTTATTTTTATTTATTTTTTTTGTATAATTTCTTGTTAAAATTTAGTACCTATTTTGAAAAATGTAATACTTTTTTAATATTGCAGTTCTTACTTACTTTATGGCAACATTTCATATTGCATTTCTAACGTACGGCTAAGGTTTATGCATTTATAGAAGTAAAAACTTAATTTTTTAAAATGCATCTTTTCTACAAAATGATCTAGTTAGACACAATGAATATAGATCATTTATGTGGTTATCGTTAATGCTTCACTTTTTTTTCCGGCATTTTATAATCTTTTTATATAATTTGCAAGAGAGGTGACGATTCCGGATCATACTCATCCAGCAAGTCGCGACCTAATTTTCATACATTAGTTAATTTTAAAAAATATAATTGTCGATAGCTGTTTAATCCGATGGATTCAGAAAAATCACCATTGCACATTTAAATTTATAATAGTTGTCAAAAAAATTCACCAGTGATTTCTTCTTCTTTTTTTTTTTTTTTTTTTTAAGTATAAAATGAAATATGCTTCCACGCGAAAAATAAAAATGTATAAAATTTGCTCATGCATATGAAAATATGAAAATGGAGTAAAAAAACAACCATAAACCTTTTTAATATACTTCAGTTTTAGATTTTTTTCTTTTGTTTAAATAGTATGTTTTTGGCACGGATGAATCGCGCTTGGCATGAAAGCTAATCAATTGATAATCCCGGGTAATATTTTAAAATTTTGATGCTGAAATAGATCGGACATTTTTCGCCAAGGACTCTACTTTTGTGAAAGCCACTTTAAGCCAAGTTAGCGCATCTAATAATAATAATAATAATAATAATAATAATAAATTATAAAAACATTGAAAAACAGAAAGGAAAGGAAAAAAAAATATATAAAAAAAGAAAGAAAGAAACAGAAAAAATAATCGCATAAATTATGTATTTTTGTCTAAAATGGCGATAAAAATTCAAAAGTCGACAAGAGGAGCTATACTAAGGCTGTACTATGATCAGATTTACATATTAAATTATTTATTTTTCTATATATCAACTACTATTAACTAACTCAACTATTATTATAACCACAAAAAATTGTCTCATACGATAGATGTAGCCGATTATAGCATATTTTGTAATATTATATTTGGCGTGAAATTGTTGTCATTTTATAACTGATCTAATAAATCAAATACATATAGAAAATAACGTGAAAGAAACTATTATGTTCTCCACGTATAGTGTTGTTCATATGTAACTGGGATTTAAATATAAAATTGCTGCTTCAATTTTTTCGATACTGTCCATTTCGAAACTGTCATCTGATAAGCACCCATAAATGGAAGTCCTCTTGTAAGCTATTGTCACAGGCAATAGGGACAGGTACCCGAGAGTTTGATACGGCAGCTGGGACAGGAAGCGGAACAACTATAGTATCTCCCCACAACTAGATTTGGCGATTTATTTTTGGCGATTATGGCTAAATCATAAATCTAAAATAAACAACATGCAGGCTGCCATATTAAATTGCAAAGAATCCAGAACGACATCGTTATCGTTCAAAACGGCGCCAAAGAAAAATCGCCAAATCCAGTTGTGGGGAGATACTATAGTTATACCAGAGTGTCCTTTAAATATAGTGACCAGTGTAGCAGGCAAAGTCTTCGTTGATTCACTACCTTAATTGATTTCACATTCCATCATTTTTAACGGGGTTATTTAATAGTACATACTACATTTATATATTTTTTAATGCTTGGCTGGAGTTGCAATGGCTATCGCCGTCGCGGGAATAAAATACTCGGCGAAAAACGCCTGAGCTTCTTTGGCGCCATATTTCAAAAGACGCCAAGAGGCCCATATACTAAAGCAGTTCAACAAAAAGGATAATTATGCGTAATGCTTCATAAAATTTAGAAAATCTGACTGGTTATAAATAAAACTGTAATGTATACAAGATTTATTCAACAAAGTTTTCACTGCTTTAACAAAATAATTAGCGTTTCTTCTCTGATAATACACATTATTAAGAAAAAACTATTAAAATTATCAGCGTAATTTTAACAAATATTTCACCATGTTTAGTCAGAGATTAATGCAATGGTATATATTTGTTTTAAAAATTTATTTAGAACGTAAATTTAAAATAAAATTAATAAAAAGCATTATTGTCAATGACTGTTTAAAATATTTTCCGTCATTAACATAACAAAATATTGTCAACATAATCTGTACATCTATATAAAAAAAAAAAAAAAAAGCATATAAAAGCTTAGCTTACCACATCAGTTTAAAAACAAAAGCGAAAGAACATATTGCCACATTTATTTGTGAAATATTGAAGGGATAACAATTATGAAATAAATCAATACAATCTAAAGGGAAAAAAAGTTTCTTGGGAATGTCTGCCAAGGTTGCTTCTTAATGTCTTAAAGTATGTTGCGTAATATATATATATATATATATACAGGGTGCGGCAGCTATTTGAGAACAAAGTATCGTCCGTAGAAAAAGGGAGCAAACACTATAGATATATCATTTAATGAACATGGAACGGTGTGTACACAAGAAGTAGGACCTAATGCACGACACCATTCAATAAATCCAACATCAGCTGCAATAACAATCTCAACACGCTGTTGAAACCGTCCGCAGGCAGAAATGAGGTGGACACTGGGAATATTTGTCATGGCATCCACAATAGCTGTCTGGAGACACCAACGGTGTCATGTGGGTACTTATTAGAGACCCTTTCAACAACGCCCCAAGCGTAATAGTCCAAAGAGTTAACATTAGGTGAGCTAGGGGCCACATGCGTGAAGTGATGTGATCATGAAAATTGTTTACCATCCACTCTTGTGTTGAATGGGCCATATCGGCTGGTGCAAAGTCCTGCTGAAAAACATATGGCCTGTCACCGGCTAGAGCAATAATCCAGCGCTTCACTACCGTGTTCAACACATCGTTATAAGTAACTGCGTTGATTCTGGCACGTTGTAAAAAGAAATGTGGAGGCATGACGTCACCTTCATTCCTTACGATCCCTAAGACCATAACAGACTCAGGAAATTTAGTGTGCATGACAGTGGGAATTTCCTCTTGTCTTTAACACAGTCAAAGATTATTTATCCGGTTGATTTTCTGGTCCTGGACGAAGTTTTTCTTGTCCTAAAAAAACCAGCGTGTTTCTGTCTGTTCCTGATGTTTCAGCTTCTTTAAGAGGCTCTTTGCTCTGATTACTCTATTCTCTCTGGTTTTCTCGGACATGAACTGTCCTCTCCGCATTACATACGACTTGTAACAGAGGTCTTCTTTAAACACACGTGGAATTGTGACCTCGCTGACCCGCAGATTTCAGCTGAGTATCCCTATGGACTTTCCACGGTCCTCTTCGATGGCAGCTTGAACAGAACTGATGAATTCAGGTGTCCTGGGAATGTCTGAGACCTGGCAATGATGTTTCCTGTGCAAAACAGTTGTCACATTAGCATTGGCAACCCTCAGTTATCTCTGAACTCTGAAAACGAATGATCGGGCGACTTTCAGAAATGCAGCTATTTCAGAAACGGAGTATCCTGCATCCAAGGAGACGTTAACAGCGTGCTTTTTCCTTTCCTGAGTTAGAATAGGTTCTGCCATGTTTATCTGTAACAAAAATGGTTGTTTAAAGATGATATACAGGGCATTGTATCACTTATAACGTGTGTTCTCAAATAGCTGCCGCACCCTGTATATATATATATTTATAAGGGAAAATTTAATAGAATCTTAAAAAGCATATTTTGAAGGAAAAAATCAAAATATATACAGTACGAGAATAATTGTTTCTTTTCCGACAATTCTTTTTAACTTAATATGTTACATTTTAGCGAGAGGAAAGAGAAAATACCTTCAATATTTTAATTCAGAATTTAATTTTTACCATGGAAAGAAACTACTGGCTCAAATTCGAACATTCACACACATTTTTGTTTAGCCATGGTGAACGATTCCGACTATGAATCTTCTACATCAATTTTGTGAAGAACAAACATTACACGTGCCGTTGTTGCGGAAAATTGTTAAATTCCGAGAAACATGGTTCAGTGGTTTCTATGCTAGAATAGATAATATGCAGCACCGAGGAAGATTTTCTGGTTCTTGAATGTCCTACTAGCAGACAGAAAAAAATAACAGTCATAGCTTAACGTTTTAATGAAGATTAATCCGGTTCCAAAAGGAAAAATCACGTTTTGCAACACGAAACCATTTTTAATACTGTATATAGGCTTCACTGTATATAGAACTCAAAATTACATCAGCATGGGATTTAAATGGTTTAATGGGGATTAAAAACTTTTTGTTTTAAAATATGTAAACATCATATATCTCATTTAAATATCAAATACCTCGAATATCAAATTCTCTGAATAAAATCAAATTATGACAATAAATTTGAATTTTAATAAATATTTTAGCACCTATTAATATATATAAATGGCTAAGAGATTTCCTTGGACTCTGTATGTGGACCAGTCTATCTGCGTTTGTAATGATCGATAGATGGCGCTTTTTCAGCTCTTGTTGTTAGTAAATATTAAAGCTACGTGTATCTATTTTTGTTCTTTTTGTTATTCTACTTAATATTCGTACTATAATTTCTCCGCCATTACATCATGGAAAATTGATTGCTTTTGGAAAAAAATATTTCAGTTTATTCAAAGTTCGATCGAAAGTAGATATTTAACTGAAGCTGAACAAATATTAGTTTCAAATCATCAGATTAATTCTTTACTTCCACTAGCCTAAGCAACTGAAATTTTAAATTTGTCATTTGGAAATAAATGGAAGCTTACGTTATACAAAAGGAAATTTCCATACCATTTGTCAAAACAAGAGCAATTTAAATAGCTGATCTATTTCAATCCTATATTTGATGTTTCTTCAAGAAAAAAAGTCGGACTACATACCGTGACTGTGAAAATCCGCGCGGGGGCTTTCGCTAGTCGAGCCAGTGTTGCTGAAACTCGGGCGCCTGTCCCTGTTGCCTGCGACAATAGCTTACCAGTGGGCTTCCATTTGGGTGCTTATTAAATGAAAGTTTCGAAACAGATAGTATGGAAAAAATTGAAGTATCCCTTTTATATTTGAATCCCAGTTGCATATGAACAACACTATACGTGGTGCACATAATATTTGCTATTACGTTATTTCCTATATTTATTTTGTTTGTCCGATCAACCATAAAATGACAGCAATTTCACGCCCAATAATACAATATGCTATGACCGGCTACGTCTATCGCATGAGACAACTTTTTGTGGTTATATACACTTCATGGTTAGTTAATACTAGATGCTATATTCAAAAATAAATAAATATGTAAACCTAACCTTAATTTCAAGATCATTTTTTCAATGCATAGTCGTAATTGTGACGTTATTTGCCCCTTCTAAATATTCCTTTAATCTATTGTTTTATTTATTCTTCCAAACGATGGATAAAAATTTATTTTCTTTATGTCAATACATTATTGTTGCTACGTTAGTTATACATTATTATAATGATTATGATGTTAGCGTTATCTCCAGGAAACTTAGGCTTTTATTATTAAGAAGGTGACATTTTTCAAAGCAATTTGCCGTACCAACATTCTACAGAAAAAAAATGGACAAACTTTGATTCTTTCAACACAGATTCTCATCCCACTTTCTTTTTCTTTGATATTTGTGTTTATTCTGATGTTTAATCTTATTTATTTTCAGATAAAGCTGCATTAGTTGAATCCTTTCAACGTACCAATATTAATACTTTCTGTTTCTGCCGGCGCTCGGATGATATCTTATCACTTTTTTTGTTCGTTTACTTATTCCTAGAGTGTGAAAACCAAAACAAAGAAAGTTTGATATGACACATAATAAAATATAACGGTAATGAATTTCTGTCTGTATTATTAACAGACCTTTTTCTTTCTTTCTCTCTCTCTCTCTCTCTTTTTTTTTTTTTTTTTTTGTAAGGAGGGTTGGGTAAGAGTGGCTAATTTTCAGTAAAAGTACTGTAAATATGCACATCCGTAAACAATTGGAAATAGTTTTTCTACACTTTTGCAAATGTAATAGCAACTAGTCATACACATAATATATACAGAGAACGGATCATTCCTTTATTACGGGAATATAAGAAAGTATGTCAAAGATGAAACAGCTGAGTGTCAGGGCCCGACTTAGACTACCTGGAGCCCCGGGGCAAACCTATTCTGGGGGGCCCCCTTGCAGTGGCATAAGAACTCTTTAGGTTGCAGAATTTCTGCATACACCTGTAGGGGGGCCCCTTCCAGAAGGGGGGCCCAGGGCATTTGCCCCGTATGCCCTGCCATTAGTCAGGGCCTGCTGAGTGTAGTGAAAAGGTTACCCCTTTTTTGGCATTTACTGCATTATAAACGATTATTTGTTTTTTACTTTCTCTCCTCCTCCCCCCCCCCCCCACCTTCTCCAGACAGTAACACGGAATTGTAATTTTTTTTAGTTGTTTGATTAAAAAAAAAGTTTAAAGTGGCATCTCTTTATGATACAGATTAAAAAGCCGAATCTGGACTTTCTGAAAATATTGTTTTTGAGGTATGCTAACAAACACAAACACATAAAAAAAAAAAAAAAAAAACCTGATTTTCAGATTCAGAGAACCTCAAGACGTGTAAACTTAGAAAAAACGCAATTTCGAAAATTTTATTCAAAAACATTTCTCACTGTTTGACATAATTATAGGAAATTTTTTAATGAGTTTTACATGAATAAATTAAAAATGCATATTTGTATTATTTTATTTTTTCATAGAATATTTTTTAAGATAGAATATTTTATTTCAAACAAAATGTTAAGACAAAATTGCTGAAATCTGATTCCATGATAATGTTTCATCTCGAAATATTAAAGAAAATGACATCATTTTCTAACAATTACAGTAAAATGATTTAGAATGAAAGGAGGAGGAAAGAGAGACATGTTTTCTTTTTAAAAATATATTATTTTCTTAATCTTGGAAAATTAAACTGCCATTGTTTCACACTAACTTTAGCTGAGAACCTTTTATAGAAGACAGTGGTATATAGAAAAAAAAAAAAAAAAAAAAAAAAACTATAAGCTATTTAACACCGATTGAGTCAAAACAAAATAATTTTTCACACTTAATATTTCTGTTTTATAATTAATCTACAAATATATGAAAAAATATTTTTTTTTTCTATTTTTAATTTCTAACTTTAAATTAAAATTTTTTTTAACTCATTATAATAATTCCTGCAATCGACATTTGATTATTACTATACTTAGGTTTCCCATTACTTAAAAAACCTGGTATGACTTCACTCGACTTTACGAACATTAAGTAATTAACGGTTATTTAAATAAATTAAAGTAAGAGAAGCCTGAAATGAATCAGCTCAATTGAATGACGCGTTTAATGCTATTGTACCTCAAATAATCTGAGCCCATAATGTCATAATGATAAAGAATTTTCGTTGTGTCCCTGTAAAAATATGTAAGTGCTAGAATCACCAAAATCTATACAATTCGTGCAAAGGCGACCTCTAACATGTATATAAATTTTCAGCTCGATCGGATAAGGCGTTTAGACGTTATTGCACTTCAAATAATTTCAGCCCATAGGTCATAATGATTAAAAAAAAAAAAAAAATGTGTCCCTGTAAAAAAATATAAGTGCTAGATTCACCAAAATCTATACAGTTCGTGCTACTGTGAAATATACGTTCTATCTTTCAGCTCATCCGAACAAAGCGTTTACCATCGTGTTCATTCACAGATATATACACTCATGCATACATCTGGAAAAATTGTGTAAAATCGTAGATATCTCTAAAAGGAGAGTTGGTCTCAAAACCAAAACTGAGGGTGTTCAACTGGATATCATGAAACTCACAAAGGTAAATTTGCAACATTCTATGACCATTTGTTTTTAAGCTAGGCGAAATACAAAACCCATTTCGCAACTCATGAATGAAATACTTTCCTTACATGTTATGTTCGAAAAACAAAAATCTGGAGTAATTTCATTTAATTTTCAGAAAATTCAGTACTTACCACCATGCGTTTAAGCAAATCTGAATGACTGATTATTTCAGTAAATAAGTGAAAATTATAGTTAAGTGTTTGAATATTTCGCTCCAAATTCGTATGTTTATAAAATGTTGGACCATAAAGTACCCCCTCCCCCCCTCTTTCTCTTTTTTAGTTTCAGTAAAATAATACAAATAGTAAGCATTTTACAGTAACGATCATTCTGCACCAAAATTCTAAAATATGTATCAGTTTCAATCTTGTATAACAATTTAACAAACTTCAGATAATTAGTATGTGTTAAGTCTTTGATGCTTCCCTGTAAATATTAGCAAAGTACATATATATTTCTGTTTTGAACATTTCAACATTATTATAATGAACTTCAAATAATTTGTGTCTGTACAACATGTTAAAACTTCTACACTCATGAAAATTTGTTAAAGTCCTGTCGACGACGACCTATATCATGCCCATCCAATTTTATTTAAATCGAATGTAGAGTTAGACGCTTGTGTATTAGAGATGAGACGGGCTCAGCCCGAGCCTGTAAGCCCGAGCCCGAGCGGGCTCAAATGTTACGCAAGTCTTCGGGCTCCGGGCGGGCTCGGATTCAAGCTAAAAGTTCCGTTTATATTATTCTTCACTAACTGTAATATATATATATATATATATATATATATATATATATTAAAAAAAAATCATTTTGAGAGCATTTTTAGTAATGTCATAATAGTCATGATAGGTTATAAATCACAAAATAATCTTGCAAACGTTAGTAGCTTTGACTTTCCATTTTCTAAATAGAACTTTTTTTTCAGCGCGATGCATATTATGTCATAGTGTTATACAGTAATCCTTCCTCCTTCGTTATAATGGGCTTCATTATATCACTCATTCTGATAAATTTTTTTGTTCCCCGATAGGCGCGTTATAAACAATCGGCTGAACTATAAATATATATTATACTAGCAGGCTACGCCCGCTTCGCTGGTCACTATTTTTAAATGAATCACAATAATTAATGAATTCTCAAAATTGCATTAATTTTTATCATGTGATAAAAAAAGAAAAAAAAAATCTGATCAGGAAAAATGTCGCACCGGGTCCCCACTGCCTTCGGCAGCGTAGACCCGTGCACTGCGCGCAAGTATTCCTTCACCATCCTTATGACTTCTCAAAATTCCATGTTATTACTCATAAACTTTCATTCTCAAGAAAAGGAATTAAAAAATATATCATTTAGCATCGGGTAAAAACTCACACCGGGACGCCACTGCCTTCGGCAGCGCAGACCCATGCGCGCTGCGCGCGCACGTTTGAGGATATACGTGCGCTGTACACGCATATTCCTTCTCAACTCAAACTTTTATTAAGAAAATTAAATTAAAAAAAAATCTTTTATCATCGGGTAAAAACTCGCACCGGGTCCCAAACCCATGCGCGCTGCGCGCCTATTCCTTCCCCACCGTTCCAGCCCCTCCTAATTAACTTGCATATACCAATTTTGAACGGTCTTACTCAATTAGCTGAGATGCAAAAGAAAACCTGATCAGGACACTTTAAATTGTAAATCAGGTGAAATCTCGAATTCCACTTTCGATAATGTAAAAGAACTTTAAAATATCTTTCGAACGATGTATTAAAAATAATTTAATCATAATTAGAATATGAAATATTGAAATTAAAAATATTACAGCGCCATCTGGCGGTAGAAATTTCTGTAATCTATTGTTCCATTCCAGATCAACAAAGCTTTCAAATGATGTATTACTCATGAAATTATTTTAATTAGTAGATGAGATACAAAAGAAAACCTAATCAGGACACCTCAAAACGTGTAAATCGGGTGAAATCTCGAATTCCATTTTCGATAATGCAAAAGTACTTTAAAATGTGTATCAACTAAAATAAGCTTTCAAATGATGTATTACTTATGAATTTTTTTAATTAATAATTGAGATACAAAAAAAAAACTGATTCAGGGCACCTCAAAACGTGTAAATCTGGTGAAAACTTTCAATAATTTAAAAGAACTTTAAAATATCTTTCGAATGCTGTATTAAAAATAATTTAATCATAATTAGAAATTGAAATATTGAAATTTTAAAATATTACAGCGCCATCTGGCGGTACAAATTTCTGTATTCCACTGTTCGAAAAGCTTTCTAATGATGTATTACTTACGAAATTATTTTAATTAGTAGCTGAGATACAAAAGAAAACTAATTCAGGAGACCTCAAAACGTGTAAATCTGGTGAAAACTGTCGATAATATAAAAGAACTTTAAATTATCTTTCGAATGATGCATTAAAAATAATTTAATCATAATTAGAAATTGAAATATTGAAATTTGAATGTATTACAGCGCCATCTGGCGGTAGAAATTTCTGTAATCCACTGTTCGATTCCAAATCAAAAAAAGCTTTCTAATGATCTATTATTTATAAAATTATTTTAATTAGTAGCTGAGATAAAAAAAAAAAAACCTAATCAGGACACCTCAAAACGTGTAAATCGGGTGAAATCTCGAATTCCATTTTCGATAATGTAAAAGTACTTTAAAATGTGTATCAAGTCAACAAAGCTTTCAAATGATGTATTACTTATGAAATTTTTTTAAATTAATTTCTGAGATATAAAAGAAAACTGATTCAGGACACCTCAAAACGTGTAAATCTGGTGAAAACTTTCGATAATTTAAAAGAACTTTAAAATATCTTTCGAATGATGTATTCAAAATAATTTAATCATAATTAGAAATTGAAATAATGAAATATTGAAATTATAACAAATAATTAGCAATAAATTAAAATTGCGACTATAATTTGAGATTTAAACTATCCTATCTCTCAAGTTGGATCGAACTGCACATGGTGTGCGAATTTTATTATAATCGGTTAAGTGGTTTAGGAGTCCATTGAGGACAAACATTGTGACACGAGATTTATATATATTAAGATAAGTATATACATGTATACAGAAACACATACATTATAAATTGTTATAATAACATTTATGGTTATTTAAATTGAGGATTGATAATAAGAAAATTAATTTGAAAATGAAAACGGTATTTAATTTTACTATTGTGTATGCGTTGCATAGCGTACCACTTTCAATATCGGGCTCGGGCTCTGATCCCACAAAATATTTCGGGCTCGGGCGAGCTCAGTTCAAAAATGTTTCCGACCCGGGCGGGCTCGGATTGCCAAAATAAAGCCCGAACTCACCTCTATTGTGTATTTCAAATAATTAGAGTCCATAGGCTTCGAAGAATTTTATTTTGTGCCCCTGTAAAAGAATTAAAAGTCCTACATTCATGGAATTTGAATACACACATCAGCGTAAAAATGGCGAAAATTAATTTAAAGAGATTTCAAAACAAAATCTTGTTATCGAATTTTTTCATAATTAAAATATTTTTCTTACACAGAGCGTGTTCGGAAAGTAGAAAATATTTACCAAAAACACTGAAGAAAAAATGTATGCGATACCCCATTTCATTCTTCTCGATCGAACTAACAAATTCTTTTTCCAACCAATAGCGGAATTATGTATAAGAAAATTTCATAACATCTCCAACAAACATAGTTTTATATGTTTATATTAAACAGATTTTAATGAAGTGATATTTGAATAGCATGGGAAAAAAAAAAAAAAAAAAAATATATATATATATATATATATATATATATATATTAAACATGATTACAAAATCTTGTATCAGTACGGAATTATGATTAAAGCGTGACTGTTTCAAAATATTTTATGAATATATAAAACAATGGAAGGAAATTCAATTTGAAATAGAAAAAAATTGATTGGTTGTTAAAAATAAATAACAAATAAGCGTACCATCGCAATAATAGTTTTTATTTGATTATTCATTTGATTTTCATCACGAAACAGTGACTTCGAAATTTCGAATGAAAACAAAACTCTTAATATATCATTTTCTTTATTTCATAAATAAATCTCTCCAAATTAAACAGACAAAAAATGTAAAAACAAAAGATTCACTTCAGGTACGGGTAGAGTGGAACAGTGAAGCCTTCCTAAAAGTCAACTTCTATTCGAAAGTAACCTTATTTTAGGGCCAGGTTTATAACTGTTTAATTTGTAAATGCGCTCAAAAATATATCAAAGTAGATTATTTGTATTCGATGAGAATAAAAATCAGGGTTGGAAAAAACCCCAGCCCAATGGGTTTTTTCGGGTTTTATCAGAGTTTTCAAGAATATTTTCTTCCTTGCCGTTTTTAAACATTAGTATATCATTCATAATAGGACAATTTAAAAAAATAAATAAATAAATAAATAAAAATTAATTATTCATTAAAAACAAAATTTTAAAATTTTAATTTTAAAATTTCTAGTCTTTTTATGATTAAGTTGGAGATTTTTTTTTTTTTAATTAAACAATTGTACTATCTAAAATTATGTTTATCTGCCCTTTACAACAAAAACTGGATTTTAATAATTATTTAGTGTTGCTTCATTATTATTTATTATTATTTTTTTGTACTGAGTAGATGTCCATAAAATAATTTTAATTATTGTTCCTTACACATTACTTAACAGTGTTGCATTGTTAAAGTTTTCAGAATTTTTTTAAAATTTGATTTTTATTTATTTATATTTTGCATTCCTCAAGTCCCCTAATTTTCTTTATATTGACAAACAACTCTTTTTTCTTGCTCTTATATTTTTTATGTATCATTTCTTATTATATTTTAATTAGATAAAATTTTATTTATTTATTTTATTTTATTTTTTCATGTGGAATTTTTCAATTTTTTTTTTTTTTTTTTTTTTTTTTTTTAATATAGCAGTTTGAGCACTTCCAATACTTCAGAAAATTCTTTGTTCATGTTCTAATAATGCATATAATATTTGTTTTATATTTATATGTTTATTGTAAGTTAGATAAAAGTGTAATTTTAAATAAGGATTTTGAAAAAACCCGCTTGGGTTTTTTCAAGTGGGTTTTATTGAAAAAACCCACCCGAGTTTTTTCGGGTCGGGCAAAATCAAGCCAACTATGATAAAAATAGCATTAACATTATCACCGTCCGTTTGATGTAATTTTCAAAAATTGACTACTGACATATCAAGTATTGAATATCAATTTTTTTGCTGATTAAAACTAAAAATAAAAACAGTTTTAAACAATTATTCAACACAAATCGAATTATTTTGCATGTCTCAAAAACTGTGCCAATGCCACACCATAATTCAACCGAAATAATGTGGTTGGCATAAGTTAGTTCCGCTCGTTTTACAGTAGTTTACCACTGTGAAACGATCGGTTGGTTGGGTTAAATACGATTAACTATACATTAGGGGGTTCTAGGTAAAAAGTAATGTCCTTCATTGTAAATGTGTGCAAAATGTCAAGGGTCGCTTTCGGACAATGGATAATTTATGAGTTTTGACGCGCTGCATGTTGCTAGTATCTGAAGGAAGCTTAAGAGGTCATAGGCATATTTATCAAAGTTTCGGAGACACAACACAAACTCCGAATGGCTAGGTCTTCGAGCGCGACCTGGATAAACCCAGCACTTCCCTCCTACCAGCTTTGAGCACAGAACCGCTCGGCCACCGGTGGGGCGTAAAACCAGTTGACACTGTAAAACATCGAAACATTTCAGTCTGCTAAATTTTACGGGATTACAATACTCATTAAAAAACTGCCCCCCCCCCCTCCCCCTTGCATGCCTTAAACAAAAACATTTATTTTTTAACAGCAAGGATTTTTTTGTTCCTCGGAGTGGGGGGGGGGGGACAATAATATACATTTTTTGTCATCAAAATGCAGCTCCATATTGAAAATTGAAAATGCAACTAAGATGGCTCTTTTGATTTATTTACTAATACAATGAATATCGATATGAGTTGATAGACCGAGATTCATCGACAATAATCCAATACGATATATAATAGCATAAAAGCGATAAAAATATGATATATCATACTCAAAAAGAAAATCCAAAAAACGATTAGAAATCATATGTTATAATTTTCTGCTCAGACTATTTACGACCAATTTGCCAGACTATTTAAATATTCACAAGAAATCGTCGTCGTTATCGCGCAGTAAAAACTTCATGTGTAAGAGAACTTCTTTTCTTCCTCCCTCTATTATTATTATTATTATTTTATTATTATTATTATTTTTTTTTTTTTCGTTAAAGCAAAAGCGCTGTCTTTAATCTGTCCATTATTCTAACAATACTAACGAAACTTCTATTCAGTTGTCATTCCATAAAATTATCATTAAAAATCCAAACGATTCAGAAATTTTTGCAATCATTTGACAGTTAACCTTGCTTTGTCCGGCTGCTTGATTGTCAAAATCATATGAATTATGCCGCAATTTTATGTTAAAAGATGAAAAATAAAAATATTAGTCGATTTTGAATATGAAAGAGAAACAAATACTAAAATAAACTATATATGATTCCCAGTTAACAAAAAATATGAATGTTTAGGATTAAATGTTTAAGAGATTGCATAAATAAATTGAAAACATTTTTCCAGAAATTACCAAAACTAAAATTTGATCATAAGCTATTTTATTATATTACATATATTCCGCCTTCTAAAAATATAACAATCCAAATCTTAAAATATAGACTTAAAAAGTGATATCTTCAGTCTAATTTAATAAAAAAGTAAGTGAAACTCAGAAGCTTGAAAACTATGACATCAACATCCGTTATAAAAAGCACCACGAAACTGGCGTTTAAAAAGTAATAAGTACAAAACTTTGAATAAACACTATAAAATGCTGGAATTCACATTCAAAGTTTTGTAATTGTATCAACATTCGGGTTGATTGACTTTTTCCATAGTGCTTCTCTATAAAACAAATCATGGAGAAGAGCACAAACACCTACCGAGGATTCCCATAAAAAGAAGACGGATGAGTCAGACCATCTTTTGCCCGAGTTTATTGTTTATTAGAATGTGCGGAAAAACTTGCACAGATTCTCACAGAGTTTTTTTTTTTTTTCGCGGCTGTTGTTGTGTGATTTAAGGCCGACTGACTACATTAGGGTCCTAAGCCTATAAGTGGGATGACCTCCGTGGAGTTCTTCCTAAGCAGTCTTAGCCCGTACTTGTATGAGTTTCGGAGAAAACCACGGAAAACTCCAAACGGCTAAGTTCATGAGCGCCACCGGGGACCGAACCCGGCACTTCCCATCTACCAGCTTTGAGCGCAGAACCGCTCTGCCGCTGGTGGGGGCAAAGTAAAAAAAAAAAAAAAAAAAAAAAAAAAAAGGCAGGCGAGCAGAAAAAATAACAAAGCCGTTATTATTTTTTGGCAGCACTAGAATCTCCTATAGCTTTTATCTTTACACCTCCAAAATATCGTACAAAAATGCTTTGACCTTTTAGATTCATATCAGCTTATTTTTTTTTATTTTTAAGGGGAGAAGGGTTAACGTCACTTCTAATCACTGAGTTGAAGATGAGTTGTTCTTCAGATCAGTGCTTCTAATACAGGGAATCATAAATCGAAAAATGACATGGTAATATAAGAAGAAAACTGGTGATATATTAAAAAAAAAAGGGGGATTATTTCAAATTGAAAAGGAATTATTATTTAGAGGAATCACACCTTTAATTTTAAAAATAAACAACCAGTCGATATTCATAATAAGTAAATAAATAAAAATAAATCACATAAATAAGACCATATTGTTTTTAAACGATATGTCGATGTCGTAAAAACAACATGTAGATCAAAATAAACATCGCATAAATATACAAATCAGAATATAAACATAATAACTAAATTCAATTCCTCAAAGGAGGTGGACTTTCAGAGAGGTTTCTTTGTAATTTTTAATGAATGTCACTTGTCTATTTACAATAAATCTGCGTGGCATCTAAGATATTTTTTTACGTATTAAATTTAATAACATTCGCTTTTCACTGCGGCGATTACACCATGTGCGGCGCTTAGGATATTTTTTTCTCTTCTTTTCGGGCTTGATATTTAGCATGCGGCGTTTCTACCTTAAATCACAGTTACATGTTTGGACCAAACATTTCTAATTTCTTAAACAACGAAACTTTTATAACCAAGCATTATAAAACGTAAGAAATGTTTCGGGAAGAAAAAATTAAGTGCGATTTTTTTAAATGGGGAGTTCCTAGAAAATTTTGCCAAAAATTTTCCCTGCCAAACAGATGCATAATAATATAAAAACTCTCCAAAATTGTTAAGTTTAAAAGTACAATCTATTAATTTTGTTCTGTAAATAGTACATTTTAATAGCTTTAGCTTGAATTTTATAAAATAGCAAATATATTTGGGGGGGGGGGGGCTGATTTTTTCGTAACACATACTAAATATTCTCGTACTGATTTTTGCTAAATATTCTACACTTTTTCTAATATTTTTTGCAAATCTCTTACTTTCCAGATTACCGGGAATTTCGGAATATTGTTTATTCACAAATTTCTTTTTCTTCACCATTCAATGCCAATTTTTGGTTGTTTTTACTGCAATTCTGGATTACATCTATCACTTGACTACCATAGGTAATGGTAGCATCGTTATAAGGTCAAAATTTTCGATGACGAATTTTCACCTGTTTTAATGTTTACCTAAGTCCGAAAAATATATATTTTTCTTTTTTTAAATTGGCCAGTGCAAGCGCGTGGAGAATCTTCTGATTATCATATCTTCAAAATGGAAAAAAAAAAAAAAAAAAAAAAAAAACGAAACTTAATAATTGAAACATGTACGGTAAACAGACGATCCTGCCAACTTTTGGTGATAATTGGAAAACTATCTCCCTCTTACAATTTCCCCATCTCCAGTACCAAATCTCATGTTACTATTGTTACTACAGAAAAATTGGTTTATGAAATTATTCAATACCAAACACATATATATATTTTAGAAATTTTTTATTAATGAATTCATCACCCGTGAATATTCATTTTAAGTACATTGGAGTGTAAAGGTTGATATATTTTTTTGTGAAAAATGCCTAGCTGGTTGTCAGCCAGGGTAGCTCAGTGGTAGAGCATCCGTGCGTTAAGCGGAGGTGCCCGGGTTCGATTCCCGGCTATGGTATTTTTCACATACTTGGTAAATAAAAATATATCAACCTTTACACTCCAATGCACTTAAAATGAAAAAACACTTTTATATATACATATATAATTCCGTTTTTATATTCGGAAAATTTAGAACCCATCAATTGGCTTTTTCTTTTCTTCTTTTTTTTTTTTTTTTATCAATATGTTATTTTACATCTTATATCTTCTGATCACACTATCTCCTATAACATGTATAGTATAGTGGATAATGGAAGTCGTGTGGTTATTACACACTAATGCTATTATTATTATTATTATTATTATTTTCAGGCGGGGCTACAAAATATAAAAAAAGAAAAGAAAATTTCAAATAAAAGAAAAAAATAAGATTTTGAAAATTTAAAAATAAAACTATGAAGAAAATCAAAATAGATCCGCAGATAAATTTCAATACGTATATCCTCATATTGCAAGCAAAGTCAATTTATCTGTTACCGCGTCACAACTTTCCCACAATGTGGTGGTACAATCTCTAACAAACTAAATTTACGAAGTACATACATAAAAAATAATAATAATAGTAATTACAGATGAATTCACACCGATATGTGCAAAGGGGGGGGGGGGGGAAGACGAAATTTCAGAAGCAATTATTAAAAAAGTAGTAGTATAGTCAGTGGCAAATACAATCTCAAGGGTGAAACAAAGCCGATTATCTTCTTAGCCAACTTTTTCTTCGGAGTAATTGCGGTTATGTCATGCTACAATCGTTAAGTGCAGTGATTTATACCAGAATTACAGTAAGCTTATGAGCGACTAATTGCGTAACAGCGTAAAAGTAAAATGTCCGAGATCGAATATATTTTAGATGCATTCTTTATCCCATTAATATATAAATTATTCCATTTTTATAACTAATGATCATTTCATTATGAAAAGCAACGCGTTATACAATTCTCAAATAGTTAAAATTACTTAATAAATAAATAAATAAAATAAAATAAATAGAAACAGTTTTTATAAACAGAAAAGAAAAATAAAATAAAATGAAGAAAAACTTCTTTCAATAGCATTTTTACCGAAACGTGACATGATTAAAATTACACCGTGTCGAAAATGCAATTTCCTTACTTTTATTGTCATAAAATAACGTTGAATTCCATATATCACATCGCTGAACGCGATATAGGTCAAAAGGACTTTATATTGGAATCACATGTCTAATCACATTAATATCCGAGTGTGACTATGCAACTAATTTAAAAATAATAATAATAATTTTTGAAATTACGAATTAAATTTAATTTATCACATGACTGTAATTTAACATCGACATAAAATACAATTAATATTTACATTTATTTATTTATTTTTATGTATACAACGCTAAAGTAAGATTAAATTTATAAAAAAAAATCTGGAGTGACTCCACTCGACTTTCCGAACATTGAGTAATTAACAGTTTTGTAGATAAAGTAAAGAAAGAGTAGTTGTTAAACAAACAAAAGAGAGAAAACCATAATAGAGTGTTTGAGTATTTTTCTCCATCTATTACACGTTGTTTTATTTAACGCTACTGAACTTTGAGCCCATAGATCATAATGACAAAGAAATCTTCGTTGTGTCCCTGTAAAAACCTATAAATGTTAGATTCACCAAAATGCTTATAGTTAGTGCAACAGTGATTTATAATACTCATATAAATTTTCAGCTGAATTCAATAAGGCGTTTAGATGCTATCGTACTTTTAAAAATTTAGCCCCATAGGCCATAATGATAAAGAATTTTTCTTTGTGTCCCTGTAAAAAAACTGTAAGTGCTAGATTCACCAAAATCTATACAGTTAGTTCAACTGTGATCTATAACATGTGTACAATTTTTTTGCTCGGATTAATAAGGCGTTTAGACACTATCACATTTTTAAAAATTTGGCCCCATAGGCATAATGATAAAGAATTTTTCTTTGTGTCCCTGTAAAAAAACTATAAGTGCTAGATTCTCCAAAATCTATACAGATTGAGTATTTGTGATCTATAATATGTGTATAAAATTTTTGCTCAATTGAATAAGGCGTTTAGATGCTATCGCACTTTTAAGATTTTGCTCCCATAGGTCATAATGATAAAGAATTTTTCTTTGTGTCCCTGTAAAAAAACTATAAGTGCTAGATTCACCAAAATCTATAGGGTTCGTACTATGGTGACTTACAATATGCGTACCAACTTTCAGGTAAATCGAACGAAGCGTTTAGACGCTAGCGTGTTCACCCACAGACATACACACATACACACATACATACACACACACATACATACATCATCGTAAAAATAGTGAAAACGGACTCAGGGGACCTCAAAACGTATAGAAACATCAAAATCTCGAATTTTGATTTTTGACATGATTACAATACTTTCCTCACTATAGTGTTCGGAAAGTAAAAACATGCACATTGAATAATACAACGGTTGTCATGTTTCTATAATTAGATATTTTTTCTAGCTTAAATGCTCACTGATATTTATTTAATACACTGACTACAACTTTCATATATTCAAAAATAATATTTGTAGCAAAATTCCCCTCTCCCCTCAAAAGAAAAAAAAAAAAAAAAAAAGTGAAAGTGATTAATGAGGAACTCCTCTTAATCCTGGTTTAAATTCCGATGTAATAGGTTAGCGAAACAGTTGATAACGAATGATTTTTATTTAAGATTAGGTGACCACCACTCACCTTGTGAGCCTTCATTATAATGAAGCCCTTTAGATTTCAAAAATTGATGCAACCATCTTAACAATGCAGTAGCCCTGTGCATCTTGCACTCGCAAATTGTTAAGAAAATTAATGTAACGAGTCCATGCACATTGTAGCTGAAAACCGTCAACGTCTCGTGATAAACTTTTACAATTACAAAAACTTAGAGCCCCTAAATAAAATAATAGGCCGGGGCATCACCGCCATTTTTTTGCCTCCGAAGAGGACAGCATTCCCGCTTGGCGTCCTTATCGCTTCCCTAATGATTTCAAGAAATCTTGATCTGAAGCTAATCCGGTCAAGATAAGAGCAGTAAGCAACAATAATATTCATAAAAACACATTTTTTTCACAGTACATTCTCAGGATGTCATTTTATTCTGAGGATATGCTATGGAAATGGATGAACGTAACGATGTGTTGTTAGGGCGCTTTCTGTTTCTTTTACAAAATGTCGCCAAAACTCAAATACACAGTAATAGAAGGTCTGTGAACACTTTATATTCTCTTCTTGAATGATTATAGCAGTTTATCGCTAAACAAACTTCCATATCATAGTTTACTTAGCTAAAATTATGAAATATAATACAATAAGTTTCTCTAAAGTAACGTAAGACGATTAAAAAAAAAAAAAAAAAAAATGTTTGTGGTTTGTTTATCAGAGAAACGCGCTGGGTACATGTGGCAACCCTAAGGCAACAAAATGCCTGATGCGCCAGCTCGTATATATAGGAGCCTTACAATAACTGGGTCCTCTGATGTGCTTGTAATATGTAAACCATTAATACAATGATCACTAAAACAGGGATCTGTGCGATAAATCATTAAAATAATTATCACTATTATAGCTTAGCTGGTTCCTGGTTCACTCTAGCTTTACCATCTCATAAAAGATAAATAATCCGGAGGGAAAATATATTGCTCAATTCATTCTTCTATAACAAGCTTATATTAAATATAATTTCAATTACGACTTTTTAAGTAGAAAAAATATAGTAATGCATATTTTTGAATAACATTAAGATTTTAAAAGAATAAAATCTATATATTTCATTTGTATAATTATTTTATTATTATTTAAAGAAGTCGGGTTTGGAGAAGAATATTTATAACCAAAAAAATATAATAATATTTATGGTCTCAAAATAAAAATCACTGAAAAAAAGTAATAATAATAAAATTAATAAAAAACTTTCGTAATCACTTTCATGCAATTTAATTTTTTTTTTTTTTTTTTTTTTTGTTAAAAATACCACTTGTTGTCATGCATGGCAAAATTAGCATTTTTCATATATTATTTAATATATATATATATATATATTTAGACTCAATTTAATGCCGCTTTTTTTATTACTTTCTTTGGATGGTATCTTGTGCTCAGCGAGACAATTTTACGAATATTTTTTTAACTTCATAGATAAAACCCTAATTAAAATTGCAAGTGATATTATCAGTTAATCTTAGAAATCCTTTTTACACTGTATACATTTATTATCATATACAACTTATACCAGTAAATTTTCCAGAAAAAAAATTATTTGTTTTTAATATAGAGCTTTTATTATTATTTTTATTTAATTGTCAAAAAACTCTACTTAGAAATGGAAAAATTATCGAAAAGAAGTGTTTTGTTGCAAGCAATCAAATCATCGCATCAGCATTGCAAAATTAGAAGATCGTCCGAGCTTTTAAAATCAACTTCTTTATTCTTTTGTCCTACTAGCCCCCCCCCCCCCCCCAAATAATAATAATAACTGAGAAGCAATTTATTTTGAAATTTGCGTTTTTTTTTTTTTTTTTGTAGCATTTAACGAAATATTTGTTGTGCTTTGTAAATGTCAGTCAGTTAGCCGTGGAATTGTCCCTTAATAATTTCTGAAAAGTATTTATAATTTTATAGATAGTAACATTTTTATTTGGACTGTTTATTTTTATTTAGCTACTAATCTATATACAGTTGTTGTCAAAACATATCGTCGTTTTTAATATTTCTAACAAAAAAAAAAAAAAAAAAAAATGCTTTTTATGACCACTGACCGCAGGGTTTTGCCCATCAGAGCTTTTGACAAGGGTGCAGCACCCTGCTTGCCGTTTGGAATTCAATACATACGAGGGTTGGAAAAAACCCGTTTTTTCCCCTTCAAATAAAGCCCAGCCCAGTGGGTTTTTTCGGATTTCATCAGAGTTTTTTCTGGCTTTTTCTTGATTTTGAGTGAGAATTTTGTTTTTCTTTTGTTATACGAATAACATTAGTAAGATGATTTAAAAAAATAAAATGTAATTATTTATTAAAATTAAAAATAAATAAATAAATAAATAAAATTTCGAAAAAATTCTTCTCTAATTAAATTATAAAGAACTTTTTTTTTTTTTTTTTCTTTTTTTTTTTTTAAATTTATACTTTAAATATTCTAAAATTCTGTTCTTCTGTTCTTTGCAACAAAAACTGAATTCGAATAGTTATTTAGTGTTGCTTTATTAAATTTTTCATATTCAACAGATTTTCTTGAAATGTTTTGAATTATTTTTCTTCCATTAATTATTAGTATTTCATTGTTAAAGTTTTCAGATATTTTTTAAATTTTGAATTTTATTTATTTATATTATACATTCCTTGAGCCCTACAATTTTCTTTATATTGACAAAAATTCTGCTTTTTATTGTTTTTATTTGTTTACAATAAATAAATAAATAAATAATTATTGTATTTTAATGAGATAACATTATCAACTATTTTTCATTGGCATTTTTTTAAGACTTTATAGAGCAATTTGAGGACCTGCAATATTTTTGAAAATTCTTTGTCCAAGATAAAATAATAAGCATTATATCTGTTTTACATTTAAATATTTGATAGAAGTTAGATAGAAGTTAATTAAAAGTGCAATTAAATAAGGATTAAAAAAAAAAAAAAAAAAGAGTACCCCCCCCCCCCCTTTTTCAAGTGGGTTTTGTTGAAAAAACCCACTCGGTTTTTTTTTAGTCTGGCAAAATCCAGCCAAACTTGGCATATATCCTAGTTGCCCCTTAAAGAACAAAAAGCACCTTTGCCTCCAAAATGCACCCTCCTTAGTTCCTTAAAATGTACTTCTTGCCCTAAAAAATGCGCCAAGTTGCCACAAATTGTGTTCTTTTCGCCCTGAAAACGTGTTCAACTTGTCAAAATATAGCGTTTACATGTTTCCTTTCAACAATTATATATACACGTGTATCATAATCGTATTTTAAATATGACTTTTCTGAGAACTTTGATCTTTTCAGAAGTGTACACTCTTATTTGGACGGTTCATTATAAAAGTGGTGTAGCTCCATATTTTTTAAATACGTATATTTTTGCTTAATTGCATCACATTTAGTCACATCTTTCATTATAAAAGTGAAAAAACTCCAGCAATTGCATTAAAATCCCATAAATGGTATTACTTGTTATTTTTAGAAAACTATAACTTCCATATATTCATTATAAAAATGAAGTTTCTAAGTTTTTAAAATTATATTTAATACTAGCCGCCTTCGGCGACCAACTGGTTCGCGATCCTTGAAAAATCCGATTTTACTCTGAAACTCCCTTACGGAATATAACTGCTTATATCAGTTTAAAAGTCCACAATATTTCAAATGATGTGTTATAAGTAATTTAATCATAATTAGAATTCCAGATATCGAATTATTAAAATATCAAAGCGCCCTCTGGCAACAGAGATTTGCAATATGTACTCTTGCATCAATTTCAATGACTTTTAAAATGATATTTTACCCATGAAATTGTGTTAATTAGAAGCTGAGATGCAAAGGTAATATAAGCATTGTTATAAAAAAAATGTCTGCTTTTTTCGTGGTTTTTCTCAGAAACTTGCGTAACTGCGGGCTAAATAGAGTTAAAAATCCTTAATACGAAATGTGAGCGGAGTATCGGAATTCGGAAGCCTGCATCATAATTAGAATTGGATATATTGTAATAAAGGTGTTTTGGCTTTTCTGTGGTTTTCTTTGAAACTCCCGTACGGAATTTAACGGTTTATATCAATTTAAAAGGTCCGAAATATTTCAAATGATGTGTTATATGTAATTTAATAATAATTAGAATTCTAGATATTAAATTACACTGCTCTAAAAAAAAAAAAAAATAAAATAAAATAAAATAAAAATAATCGAGGTACCATTCTTGCTGATTATTCTTATGTAAAATGACCTCCTGAATGCGAATATGACTCCCATTTTGCTCAGTCACCCACCGTTTTCTAGAAACACCACCCCTCCCTCAGTTTTTTTCCCTGTTTGATAATTTTATGACCATGAATTTGATTTGAAAAATGAAAAATAATTAATTTAACACCTAAAATCCAGTGTTATTAAAATATCAAAGCATCCTCTAGAGACAGAGATTTGCAACATATACTCTTCAATTTCAATTCATATAACTTTTAAACTGCAGGGGTCGATCCAGGTTTTAATTTTTGGGTCCTTTTTTTGTGAAAAACAAAATATTTTTGTGAAATTTTTATTTATTTTTGTGAAATATAAAATATTTATGTGAAAAATTAAAAAAATATTGTGTAAAATCTTCCGTTTTTACAATCACTTTATGTAATGTCTAATATCAAGTTGTAAGTCAAATTAAGGCATTAATTAAAAATAATACTGAAAATATGGAAAACATTTAATAAAAAGATCATTTTTATAAAACAAAATCTTGTGAAGGGACTCATTTTATAAATTTGAATTTTGTGAAGGGTCCCTTTTCATGGATTTGAATTTTGTGAAGGGTCCCTTTTTATGAATTTGAATTTTGTGAAGGGTCCCTTTTTACTATGTGGAATTTTGTGAAGGGGCCGCAAAAGGGACCCAAATTTTGCCTGGATCGACCCCTGAACTGATATATTACTTATGAAATTATGTTAATTAGAAGCTGAGAGTACAAAGGTAATATAAACATTTTTATAAAGAGATTTGTGTCTGACTTATCCATGGTTTTCTCCGGGCTATACAACATTAAAAATTCTTAGTACAAAATGTTAGCGGAGATTGGAACTCGAAACCCAGCAAAATATAAAAGAATAAAGGCGTTCTGGGTTTTTCGTTGTCTTCTCCGAAATTCCCGTTCCTTTTCTACATTTTTGCCCCTTGCCCCCCCCCCCTCCCTTTCCCCCTCTCCTAATAATTTTACACTCGAAAATATCCGCAATCGATTTATCTTGCCTTAAAACCTAATAATACTAATTTCAAACGCTGTAACTTTTTTTTGTTGTCCCCCCCCCTTAAATCCTTCCTAATAATTCTACGCTTTCAAAATTATTCACAATCGAATTATCGGGCATTAAAACCAAATACTACGAAATTTCAACGGCATATCTCAATTTAAAATACTGCAAAATATAAAAGAAAACTTAATCTTACATTGTCTTTTGGTCACGTGAGTCGCGATACTAAATATAATTCCCAATAAAAATGTATTTTTTTTTATTAACATATTTTCATGAAAATTTAACTGTAGCTTTATAATATGCTGTCTAGGCCGAATATTAATTTAAGTGTACGTGAATAAAAATTTTGAAAAAGTTTGAAAATTGCAATTTTCCCCCCACTATAAAACACGTGGCATCTTAATTGGTTACAATCATTTCCTTTTTCATCGCAGACAGTCGTCTGGCAGTTGAAATGATGTTTCCACCTAAATTTCATACTTCAGTTAATTTTAAACAATCTAAACTGTTGTATCGATAAGCCGCTTGCACTCTTAGATTAAGAAAAATCGTCCCTTTTATCTGGTACCAATTCGTAACGATCGGAGTAATATTTCTAATTTATTTTCCACTTTTCTGCTTTTAACTCCGTTAAAATATCTATTTTTACGCAATCGCGATGAATGCTCAGTCATTGAGATAGCTTTTCGATTGACACAGGTCGACATTTTAATATCTCCACAACTAATTAAAATTTTTACATACTTTTTTCACTATCACCTCGGGAAGGCTTAAAATAGCTTGAGCAAATGTAAATGTATGTTTTAAAGTATATTCCTTCCCTGTCGTCAAAAAAAAAAAAAAAAAACCTATGATATTTCTGATTTAAGTAAAGCATATGTTTTGCGTTAGGCCTGTAACAAACCTGACAATTCGCAGAAATATCCTTGTAAATTTCAAGCATGGGTTTCGTTATGTTCTTTTACTTGGAAATGTATTTACAAGAATTCATTCTTTATATAGTCAAAATCATGAAAAAAATTTTAGCAGATCCTTTTTAGAAGATTTTAAAATATAGATTTCTTAAAGAGCGAACCATTTGGTAAAATTATACGGCTTGTTCATGTAATGTCTTAAACACTTTATTATAGTTTATGCTATACCTCCTTGTGTGTTTGTTTTTCCAGTTGTTATGCAATTTTCTGACATATTTTGTTTCCGAGAACTTTTGTCGATATTTTTGTTTCAGCAAAGGAGTTATTTTTTGCTCCAGAAATAGCCCTAGTTCAATTTCTGGACCCATAACATAAATAAATTCTTCCACACTCTAGCTTTCGAGTCAATTTCGCCGAATTGTTAGTGCAAGTAGTAATTGTATCCCAATACAAAACATTTATGAGTAATGATTTCGACATGCATAGGTAATTCTGAAGAAAGTTATGCAAACATACGTAAAAGGTATCAAAGTTTTAATCACACTGCGTTGCACAAAACAAAAACAAAAACGAGCCCTGATACCATTTTTGCTGATTCTTATGTAAAATGATCTCCTCAATGCGAATATGACCTCCATTTTGCCATACCACCCACCGTTTTTTCGGGACGCCAACCCCTTCCACATTTTTTTTTTTTTCCCTGTTCGACAATTTTATAGCCATGAATTTGATTTGGAGGGTAGAATAGCATTATTTTAACACTTAAAAACAAAAAAATAAATAAATAAAAATAAATAAGGTATAATAAATAATAATAATAGCTTAATAAAATATAACAAATGTAACTCTTAATTTAAGTAGCGAAGCCCTCTCTAAATTTTCTCCTTGATACAAATGCTCCTGTTTTAGAGTTTTTCACATCTTTAGCCCCTCAGAAGATATTTAACAGTTTAAAAAAAACCTCCCCCCCCTTCCAAATCAAACTCATACCCTTAAAATTATCGAATATAGTGATAAAAATAGGGGGGCATCCCCAAAAAACGATGGGTGATGGGACAAAATGGGCGTCATATTCGAATTCTGGAGGTCATTTTACATAAGAATTTGAATGAATGGTATTGGGGCCAATTTTCGTGCAGAGCAGCGTTATTACGGAGAAGTAATCGAGATATCTGAAAATTTATTCTGCACATTAACTGATCTTCATGTACGCATACTGTCGTAAATTACAGCTATTAATGTTGATATATTTGGTTTCAAGAAGCGTGAATTGAGGTAACCCCACATCCATCCTATTCTACAATAATGGTCATAGTAAGGTTTAAAAAAAAAAAAAAATTGGAAGAAATGTACGAGTCTATAGATGAGGACTACTTATCAGGGAAGGCTTAAGAAGATCAAATAAAAATTAAGATTCTATCTGGATTATTTTTTACAAAACTTTACAATGCCCGCTGGGAATGAATATAATACTTCAATTTTGCCCTATACATCGGTCAGAATAAATCATAGTATGGCTGTAACTGGAGGCATTGTACGCTCTTCAAGATGTTTTGCAATATATATATTCTCGTTATTCCCAGGATCATTTTGGTTCATCTTACACAAGGCTGAAGCCAAAGGAGGTTTTGACGGTTTAACCCCCCCCCCCCGTCCAAAGCCCCCAAATTTTGCAAATTTTCCGAAAATTTGTGCGTTATACACCATTTTTAACACCCAACATTATGTACTAAAGCTTGAAACTCTCCGAAATATTTTTCTGGCTACGGCCACGATCTTATATAACATATTTTTTGTTATCGTTAATGACGCGTATTAGATTAAGAAATATATGCATATTGATCTTATTATCAATGTAGAAAAGTTAAGTTTTGAAAATGCTAGCACTTTCTTTAATAAAAGAAGAAAAATTTATATTATCATTTGTTAATTTTTTTGTCTGCATTTATATAACTTCTGAATTACATACTTTGCGACGATGAAAACTTTCCGTCAATATTTACTTAGTTCTTTACTTTGACATTTTCTTCGCAATTCATGATACTTTCATGAGAATCACAAAACAAACAAGTGTCTTTTGACGGTGAATTAAAATGTAGGACATATTGCGAGGCAAACACATGTTACGTTTCTTTTCCTTCATGGTTATCTTGGAAGTGTGAAAACTTGACAAATATTTTTGCAAAGTACTGGTATCTGAGTACAAGTTGACAATAAATAAATATATATATATATATAATAAAATATACCGTTATATAAAATTATCGCACTGCAATAGTTTGTGTACACTTCATTTTATTTAGAGGTGATTGTTGTACAGTCGGATTTCGGATATACTGTGATTTTGGATAATCAAGGAATGCAGTCAGACATGAGATTAAGTAATTAAGGGACTTTATTTTGTTTAGTTTTGGGGCCCTTACAAAGTTTTTCAATGGAAGCATGTGCTTCTATTCAATGTCTATTCAGTAATTAAGAAATGTCTGTGTTAAATATAATAATAATATATATTTTTTTAATATAATTTTTTTTAAATATAATAATAAATTTCTTAAAATATTTTTAAGAAAGCTTTTTTAATAGCATAATTCAATATTAATACTTTGGTGAAAATATCGTAATTACCACAGTTCAGTTCAGTTCAGCATCCAATTAACATTCAGGAAAATAAAATAATTTAATTAGAATAAACTAGCGTATCACTATATAATTTTCTCTTATCCCAGCATTTCAATACTATAAAAGCAAATTGCAGATAAAGAGGTAAGATAAAATATACTGTTTATACGAACCTGCTTTAGAAATAATTTAAAATAAGTTTGGAAATAGTTTTGCTTGACAAATAATTCTATGCGGGGCGGTCCCCCCCCCCCCCCTCAACCAATCGCTTAAATATAGTATCTACATTAAAAAAAAAAAAAAAAAAAAAAAAAAAAAAAATCAAATTAAGTTTATTTCAAAATATTCAGACAACTTTAACCTGCAACACTTCTTGAAATTTGCCAATCTTTATCAAATTTTTCTGGTAGTAACCTCATATGAACTTAGAAATACCAACGCTAAATTGCCTGCAATTATTTCTATTTAAGTTACGCTGATATCAGACAAATACAAAAGTCAACCGTTACAAATTTGACTCCAGTGTTCAGTGAACCTCAAAACGCGATATTTTAACAAAAAAAAAAAAAGTTGAAAATTGAACTTTATGTAATATTTTGTTTACTGTATGAAAATAAGGAATGTAATTTTCATTCCTCAGCAGATTTCATCAATATATTAAAATGCAAAAAAGCACTTCAATAAATTACAACTAATAGAAAAGAATGCGTTCGCTTAATTTTTGTTAGTCCTGTATATCGTCTATAAATTATATATACACCATATTGCGTACTTAAATTTAGCCCCAAACACATGAAAAACGCATGGCACAATCTGTAATACATTTCAAGCTATTTCCAAGTCCCAATATCCTTTTCGGTAGTCCTGTAAACGAATAATGAATGATTCACATACCATATTCCACACAAAACATGCACTTATGCATATAATATATACATATTCATTTCATTTCAGTGCAGTCCATAGATGTTAAACTGTATCTTTCAGAAATTTCGCCCATAGACGTAGTGTAACAATTCTTTTGAATGTCTCTGTACACGAACTATTAGCTTCATTAAAGAAAAAGGGGGGGGGGGCTTTAGTGTAGCATTCCTACATGATACAGATTTAGAATACCAAGTTTGGACTTTCTACTATTATTTGTTCTTGAGATATACTAATTATAGACAGACACACAGATGAACCGCTAATAAAGTTATTTATTTATTTATTTTATTTTATTTTTTATTTATTTATTTATTTTTTTTTTTTTGGGGGGGGGGACTTAAAACGTGTAAATATAATAAACACTCGGATTTCGAAAATTTGATCCCAAAACAATACTTTCTCTACCATATATGGGTAAGAGAGAAAAAAAAAAAAAAATCATTAAAAATATTTACAGTCACCGACATTCGTGAAGATACATTTTCGAATCTAAAAGTTTTTATCGAATATCTAAAAAAATACTTCATAAATCCTCTTGAATCTTTAGGGTTATAAAGGACATATTATACCACATATATTCAGCGAAAGTTTTGTACTGAAGATTAAAAGGGGATTAGTCACAAATTAACAAAAAATATATATAATCTTTGGAATCATCTTATAAAAAATAATGCTTGAAATGAGTTATAGCTATAGTACATAATCAGGGGTCGATCCAGCTTTTAACTTTTGGGTCCCTTTTTTTTTTTGTGAAAAACAAAATATATTTTTATAAAATTTTTATTTATTTGTGGGAAATATAAAATATATATGTGAAAAAGTAAAATATTGTGTAAAATCTTCCGTTTTTACAATCACTTTATGTAATGTTTAATATCAAGTTAATAGAGTTTCGTTGAGACAAATTAAGGCATTAATTTTAATTAATACTGAAAACGTTTAATAAAAGGATCATTTTTATAAAGCAAAATCTTGTGAAGGGACTCATTTTATAAATTTGAAGTTTGTGAAGGGTCTCTTTTTACGAATTTGAATTTTGTGAAGGGTCCTTGTTTATGAATTTGAATTTTGTACTACGTGGAATTTTGTGAAAACAAAAGGGACCCAGATTTTGCCTGGATCGACCCCTGATAATTATCAATCTACTTTTAATTATAGATATAAGTTTGTATGAGAACTGTACTTATATTAACGGAGAAATAAATGTTTCTTTAATAACATCGATTTTTTTTTTTTTTTTTTAAACCAAAGCAATGCCACTTTAAGAAAACTTTACATATTACATTAGACACAATATAACGCAATCAGACTATAAAACTATCGATTACCTTACGAAATATGAAGTATTTTCACTAAATAATTTTTAACTGCGCATGCGCAACACTTAGCAAAATTTTTTCTTGCAGAATTTATAAGCCAAAAATCTAGGCTAACTCTTAAAAAAAAAAAAAAAAAAAAAAATCCCAAAGACAATATCGTTAAAACTTAGATATCATCGAAAGAAAAATTGATTTTCGAGTAACTTCAAAAAGATGCAAAACGCTAAGGTTTTTTTTTTTTTTTTTTACCTATATTTTCATTTTGAATCTATGAACAGGATATTAGTGAAGGCACACTATGCATTTTCTCGAAAAATGGGGAAAATCTTTGAAAGCCATTACTTTTATTAAAACATATTTTTATTAGTATTTTATGTATTGGCAATAATATTGACTATACACATTATTCTGTCTAATATTACAGTTACTGTGCTTTCACTTTTTTCAATTTCAGGATGAAAAGTTCTATTTATTTTTGTAAGTTTATTAATTTGAACGTTTATTAAATATTTTGTAGTTATTATACATAATATTAAAAAGATTATATAAACAATATATTTTAGTTTAAAATAAATAAATAAAATATTTCCCCCATTTTTTTGAGAAAATGCATAGTGGGCTTTTACTTATGATGCCCATGACTGTTTCTCGATTCAAAATGAAAATATGGGTAAAACTCCCTTAGCGTTTTGTTATCTTTTTGAAAATACTTGAAAATCAATTTTTCTATCGTTGATGTCTTTCTGAGCTTTAACGATATTTGCTTGGGGTATTTTTTTAGAGTTAGTCTACACATTTGGCTTATAAATCATCAAAAGAAATTTTGCCAAGTGTTGTGCATGCATAGTCAAAAGTTATTTAGTAAAAATACTCATATTTCATGAGATAATCGATATTTTTATATTCTGATTGTGGTATGTTGCGTCTAATGTAGTATGTAAAGTTTCCCAGAAATAGTATAACCACGGATTTACAATTATGCATATTACAAACAAAAAACGTAAAAAAGAAATATATATATATATATATCGACGTTATTAAAGAAAACTTTGTATCTCCGTTAATATAAGTGCAATTTTCATGAGAATTTATAGTTATAATTTAAAAAAAAAGCTGATAATAATATATTACAGCTACAACTCAATTCAAGCATTATTTTTTACAGGTAATCCCAAAGATTTTTGTCGTTGTTGTTAATTTGTGACTTGTGACTAATCTTTATGTTCTTCTTACTTCTAAAGTTTCAAGAGGATTCATGAAAAATTTCTTTAGGTATTCGACAAAATCTTATAGATTCGAAAATGTGCCTTCACTTATGTCGGTGATTGTAAGGTATTTTCAAACGTCTAGCCGCTTATACATTTACCTTTCTTAAATGTAAAGTTAAATGCAATATAAAATATATTTACACCACTTACTTTTAGTTAATACTATGGGATGAATTTAAAACTAATCTTAAGAAGAAAACAATAATAATAATAATAAAGAAAAATAAGCACTGTCATAAAACGAAAGTTATGCAAAAAAAAAAAAAAAAAAGTAATTCAGTTTCAGTTAAAAAGAGTCCAATAATTTTAAAAGACAACCTAACTCGAAGAAATTTACATTTTTACAATAATTACACAATCGAACTCGGAGAATTAACATTCTTACAATAGACTCAAGAAATTATTATTGTTTTTTTTTTCTTTGATAGATGATCAACACATGTAATTTGTATATTATTCCCTTACCTAGATTTAGAAATGGTGCGATATATATAAATGCGAATTTAATCCCATTCTTCCACACATTAATATAAAGTTATCTTTTTATGACCCAGTCAAATGCTTAAGTATATTTTTGGAATTAAACAGTGTAAAACGTATACACCGAAAAATATTTTCAGATATTAAGTATTCAGCGAATGGAAAAATTAACAAGCGAAACCTGGCCGTAGTTGAGGGTCACTAGGCCGATAACCTAGCGACCGGCAAACAGTTGCGAAAGGAAGGATAGTGTAAAAAAAAGGTAAATAAAGTTCATTTAGCTGACAAGGGTAATTAGGAGATTTAGAAAGAAAAAATACGGTCAATCCATTAGAACTGAAAAGGTAAATAAAGGAAATCATCTTAATGCAGTCTTATTTAAGCTTGTAAAGTTTGCGATTGCGTAACAAAACTTAAGAAAAGTACTTTTGAAACAGAATAAGATTAACATATCATTATTATAAGACACGTGTGAGTGAAGAAATGCAGTCATATCAGATATACTCGAAAAAAAATATATATTTGTTTTAAGTTTAGATCAAAAAATAATTGTAGATTTGTTATTTTATTTTCAAGTTAGAATTTAATTAGGTTCAGATTTTTGAATAGTTATAAGGTAGTTTTATTTTTGTTATAATAATAATCTATATAAATAAAGAGAAGTATCTGTGTACATGCGTGTGTCCGTCTGCGCTCTGGTGCTCACACTACTAATTGCAGAGCTACAAAACTTGGCAGATGGGTAACTGTAGGGGGTAACTGGGACCCTGTAGGTGTTCACCTCATCGAGATTTTTTCGAATTTCGAATTGGAATTTTATTTATTTATTTTATTTTTTCGATTTTAAATATTGGTTTCAATGTTTCATTTTTCTGAAATTTATTCTTTCATTTCAATCGGTCTACGTATTTTAGCAACGGCTATTACGCTATTTATTTTTTATTTATTTAACCCTTTGCGGCGCAAGGTAATTGAGATCATTTAAATTAAACTGCCACCGAAATTCACGAACAAAATTAAAAGAAAAGAAATTGACGACCGTTTCCGCTATGTTGTAAAAGTAAAATTTTGCTAAAAAAATTTCCGGGATGAGTTTTTGCATTTGAAAACTAAAATTAGGTGATGCTGTAGTGGCATCACCGCCCCTGAAAAAGTTAATTCATTCATTCATTTGAAGGCGATTTTTTCTTTTTCTTTTTTTAGTTATTATATTTATTGAAAATCAAATGATAATGCAATAGAAAAAATTGTTATGTTTATGTATAATTATTATAGTATAACAACTTTTTATTTTTCCTTTTTTAAATTAATTCTTTTAAAAGAAAAATACTTTTTTTTTTTTTTTTTTTTTTTATAATATTTATCGAAAAAAAAAATTACAGTATATAGTAGAAAGGATTAAACTGATTAAAATTTTAAGTTAAATAAAAAATAAATATTTTTTATTTAATTCCTTTAAAAAGAAAATCTTTTTTTTTTTTTTTTTTTTTTTTTTCTTAATTTATAATATTTATCGAAAAAAAAAAAAAAAAGATAGTATATAGTAGAAAGGATTTAACTGATTAAAATTTTAAGTTTAATTAAAAATTTATTTTTTATTTACTTAATTCCTTTAAAAAGAAAATCTACTTTTTATTTCATTTATTATATTGCTTGGAATATGATATGATAATATAGTGTAAAGACCAAGGGCTTAATACATGGTTCAAAAACTAAAATATTTAACAGATACTGAAATACAGTCATCTTTAAAATCGAAGTTCTTAAATAATAGCGGATCCACCTGTCGTCGATAAACACCCAAATTGCAGTGCCTTGGAAATTCCTTTCCGCAGACAGTGGGAACCTGGACCTGATGCAGTGAGGGCGGAAAAAGAGATGCGTTGGTGTAGGCAGCGGGTTCCCGAAGCCAGATTTAGATCGGTTTCGTTGCTTTTTTTTTTTTGAAGTTTTTTATTTATAATAGGATGTAAAAAAACAAATAGTGATTCAATTCTTTTGAAAATTCATTTAAAGAATAGTGAAGCGGGCTTAGCCTGCTAGTAATAATAATAATAATAAAGAAATAGATTAAAATGTTATTACATGCAGCTGGTAAAATAAGGCAAATAAAAGGTTTAAAAAACTGTTAGTAAATTAACAATTGGAATTTAATAACATAGGAACTGAAAATATGTTTTAACATAACAGAGGAACAATTTGAAAAAAAAAAATAATAATAATAATTTATATATATTAAAATTTAAACAAATTTTATTTCATTTAAAATTTTCTTTTCAACTTATAAGTATGGAATTTAATTAAAACTATAACATCTAACTGCAAAATTAACTCTATTTAGAATCGTGGTTAAATTAAAATGTTTCAGGCAAAATATATGATTTTTGCAATTGTAAAGTAAGTAATAATTTTACTTTTATTATTTTTTCTTATGCATAATTTTATTTTGTAGGTGACATTGGTGATTGTAGTTATTAAAAGTATGTTTGTCTTTTGTTTTTCCTTTTTCTTATTGAGACTGAAATTGAAATTATTTACATGTCCTTTTGGATGTTATCGGGCTTAGCATACTGTAATTTTTTAGCAAATTGCATATAGTTTGACAGAAATAACGCCTAATTTGCATGCAACAATCAATCTGAGCCCTTGAAAAAGTATTGATGTTGTATGTCTTCATTAAAAGGATGCTTAATTTTTTTTAAAGAAATCTTTATTCGTGTTCTTTCTAGTTCATGTGTTACTTGGTTTCATCTTACTGCAATGTTTGAAAGGGTTTTCAATATATATATATATACTGAGCTTGTGGGAATTTCTAAACTTTGCTTTTCGATAGATTTACACATTTTGAGACGTCCCGAACACAATTTGGCCATTTTTAGAAAATGTCTATGTTACCGAAATTTTTTTAGGCACTTTATTTCTTAAAGAAAAGGAGAAGAAGGGGGGTGGGGTATTCTACAAAACATTATATTTGGTTGGTGGCTCTGAAATAGCCAATAGGTGGCTCTGAATTTGCACAATTTCCGCTATGCCCATAAAGGCTATATCTCAGCTTCTATAGGGTATGAGAACACAAAACTTGATTTGTGAGGTAGCCATTATGAAAAATTATGCTGTTTCATTATGAATGCACATAAGCTAACAAGTTATTCTGTATTTGCACGCAGGCACGCTGATATGCCATTTTCCCTTTTTAAGGGGAGGCTATATCTGTACTACTATCGTGTATAAATGCACCAAAACTACATATGGAAGATATAAATTATGAAAAACTGTACTACTGAATATGGGTGTGTATCGGCCGAAGGGTCATGCTGAAGGGTCAAGTCCTGCTATTCATTATTTGTGATTTTCCAGATGGGTATATCTTAGCATCTAATGGTAAATTGCACCAAACTGCATATGTAAATTCTTTATTATGAGAATCTATGTTAATTGAATTTTTGAGTGTCTTATCTGATCCTAAATGGCGCTGTTATATAAGATGACAAAGAAAGTTTTGTAATTTTGTAATGACCATGGCGTACTAGTTTTTTTTTTTTTTTTTTTTTTTTTTTTTTGTCTTGGGTGAGAAATATTGTCATTCAAAAGAAAAATATGTTATCAATTCAGATCATATTAAACATAAAATTTTAGGAATACTAAAATTTAAAGAATTACACTCATAAAAAAATAAGCTCTGAAGAATAAAAGGTATGTTTCTATCTATAGTTTCTGAAAAACATATTTTTAAAGTATACCTAAAACTCGATACCTCTTTTTCAACCATCCATCATACTATCATAATGCTAAAAGAAAAAGAAATACTTACGATTCTTTTTTTTTTTTTTTTTTTGTGCCATGTTCGTTTTATAATAATTCCTATTGGCAATAAGCCAGTTCATTCCGATTTTTTTTTTTTTTTTTTTTTCTGTGTGTATGTATGTGTAAAAGTACTGGAAGAAAGATATGTGTTAAAATGAACTTTCAGAGCATTCTTTTTCCCGAGCTTCCGCAAATATATTACAAAAAACATGGGGGTGAAGTTCCGTTTCTATAACAATAAGTCAGTTATTTATATATTTATTTGAATAATATGTATACTATTCTTAGAGGACTTGTACACCTATCAATAATTACATTTGATGAAACTCAAATTTGTTTTTTTGAGTTTCATCAAAATTTTTGATGATTTTTTTTTTTTTTTTTTTTTTTTTTTTTGTATGTGTGTGTGGATTTATTTAATTAGTGCTAATTAATTTTTCGAGCTTCTGAAAATATATAATATACATAAGCCCAATTCAAATAGATACGGCAATGATGTCATAAAGCTCAGCACATACATACACTGTGATAACAAATATATCAGAATCAGATAAATATGCATGTAAAATTTTGATTAACATTGAAGGTCTTTTCCCGATCAAAATAAAGAATCTTTATTTCATCTTCATTTAATTTATTTAAAATAAGTTATTTTTTATGAATTAATCGATTTGAACGATGAAACAGTATTAAAACAGTGTAATTTATCGGTTTTAAATAAATTTTTAACCAAAGGAATTTAAAAAATATTTCTGACTGAAAAAGAAATAGCTATGTTTGCATTAAACTACTCTTAAAGTATACCTAAAACTTGATACCTCTTTTTCTACTTAAACTACCCCCCGAAAAAAAAAACTGTTGTAATATATAGATATAGTATAATAGTCTTAAACAAATGCTTTAAAAACTTTTTATTTACTTGTTATTATTATTATTGTGGGGTGTGGATACATAATTAAGTTTTTTGGAAATAAATATAACTGCCGATTTCCGATTTCAGATATACAGGGTGCATAGGAAAGTCCCTTTAACCTGAAAATACTTGCGAACGGAGAGTGCTACAGCCACGCAAGTGAGGTAACGGTATAGTAAAGCGACTATGCTCGACCTAATGCAAACGACAGCAGCGTCCCTAGTGACGAAATTTGGAAGTTAGCCATTGCAAATCGAAAACGAAAAGAGATAGAGCAAAATTTCCAGTTAGAAAGTTTTAGAGCATCAATTAATTAGTACGAAACGATATTTGGTTAACACGGATAAGATAAATTGGCGCCTGTATACCCAAAAAATATCTAAAATCGATGCACTCCATTTTGTGTAAATATTTGAAAGGAATAGCCAGAGGAAAGAAGAAATATGCACAATTCAATGAATAAATAATATGTACTTACATCAATACATTTTGATAACATCACACACAAAAACAAAATAGGTAAACTAAACTCTAAGTCTCATAGTGATAAAAAGTTAATGTTGAGAATGTTCGAAAAGTTCGCCATTGCTCACAATACACGTTTGTATTCGTGTGAGTAATTCTGCATGCACGTTTCTCAGCATGGAAGGTGTTACACTATTGAAAGCATCTGTAATACGATGACGAAGATCCAGCAGACTTGTATGTGGAGTTGCATAAACCTGATCTTTTATGTAACCTCACAGGAAGAAATTCATCGGAGTCAGGTCCGGCGATCGTGGAAGCCATTCAATACTACTACCATACCCAATAATTTGTTGTCCAAAGCAATCTTTTAGAAAGCTTCGCACTCCAGCTGGCTGGTGTGCAGGAGCACCGCAATGTTGGAACCACATGTCCCGTAATGCGGACAGGGGAATATCATCCAAAAAGTCGGGTATGATATCCTGTAATAGTTGGAGGTACCTCTGTCCGTTTAATGTGCCTTCGTAGAACACAGGTCCCAGTAAGCGATCCTTCCAGATACCACCCCACACATTAATGGACCAGCACACTTGGTGTTTTGTGGATAGTCCCCACGAGGGATTTTCCAGCGCCCAGTAGTGGGCATTATGTCGGTTTAGTACTCCGGTACTCTGAAACAGTGCCTCGTCCGACCAAACAATGTTGGACAAAAAATCTGATTTATCTTCAACATTATTTAATGCAGCAATCAAATCGACGCTCATTATCCCGTGGCAACAGTTCTTGCTGCAGAGTGACATGATAGGGATGTGCATGTTGACTATGCAGTATTTGCCATACTCGGGCCCGTGTTAAGCCACACGCCATGCTGATTTATCTTGTACTGCTGTGTTGATGGGCTAGTGCATATGCCAAAATACTCTCTGGCGGTATACACATACCTGCACTCACTGGTCTGCCAGAACGCGAACGACTTTTAGTGCTTCCTGTCTCTATGAGCCGTAGCACTACATTTGCGATAGTAACTGCACTTGGATGTGGCCCACCTGGAAAACGAACGGCATACTCCCGTGCAGCATGCGTTGCGTTTCGTTGACATTCGCCATATATAAGCACCATCTCGCAATATTGAAAGTTAGTGAAGCTTGACATTCTCACACAGCTCCAAAATTCTAAATCCAAACGTTTATTTTTAAGAAATGTATTTTTTGTAGGATCTCATTCATTTAGGATCATTCAAAATTCCATTTGTTTTGTCACTTTCAAAAAAGAACACATATTTTCTACCCGTCGCTAGGCAACGATTGAAATTGCCACAACACAGAAAATAAAATTTTTAAAATTAAAGCGCTCGCACGCTCGCACATTAGGAATAAAATTATTGTCTGCCATCAATAATTTTATGCTATGAGATTATGTTGTTTGTATCAAGCGAGCGCCAACACCCTTTAAACTAAAATTTTAAATGCATTGGAAATTAGTTTTTAGACATTACAGTACAGTACAAAGTCACAAACTGCATTTTCACACTGCTACGTTTCCGAAATGTGAATATGTGGAGTAGAACAGTCGCGCACAGATTACGGACATTTTTGGGTATACAGGCGCCAATTTATCTTATCCGTGTAAACCAAATATCGTTTCGTACTAATTAATTGATGCTCTAAAACTTTCTAATTGGAAATTTTGCTCTATCTCTTTTCGTTTTCGATTTGCAATGGCTAACTTCCAAATTTTGTCACTAGGGGCGCTGCTGTCCTTTGCATTAGGTCGGGCATAGTCACTTTACTATACCGTTACCTCACTTGCGTGGCTGTAGCACTCTCCGTTCGCAAGTATTTTCAGGTTAAAGGGACTTTCCTATGCACCCTGTATATACATATTTCAGAATAATGCGATCAGGTTAATGAAATATGAGTATTTTTTAAAAATGTTTAACTGAGCATGAACAGAAGTTGAAAAATTTCATCTGTATAAGCGATATACGTAACGTTACTCTTATTTTTTTTTAAAAAAAAAAGGAGTGAAATTCTAGAAAGATATTGTCGATAGAATGAGTGAATTTTAGTTGCTCTCAAACGGAAGCAAAACGATAAGTGATTTTATTCACATTTGGTGCACAAAAAACTTTCAGTCATTAAATTTTAGAAACTACCACGGGAACATTAGGAAAATTTAACAATAACGAACTGCGTATCATTTAAATAATTCATGAAGACTCATGTTTCTCAAAATGGTGTGGTTATGAATAACAATTAAAAATTGGAGAAAATCCAAGAAATTGGATGTACCATGTTATCAGATACACAATCATAAAACTAACTGAATGCTATTTTGCTGATCAAATTCTGACGATTGTTGGTTTTCTTCTTACAAAATTTACTAAAGACTAACATTTCTTAAAGTCTCCTAACTAAAAATTTTGTGATAAATAACAGACATACAATACGTACGCCTTTCCAGTGACTATTTAATGCAGGATGTCTGCATGAACAGTAATAATCGATAGCATCCTGTGTCGTCCGGATTAATGTCATTTTCACTTAATTAAATCATTATGGAGTAACTAAGCAATATTTTTTTTTGGAATTTCAACGATTTCGAAATAGAAAGGAAATAAATGACGGATAATAATAAACAAAAGAAAATTATACAGTTTGCATAGATTACAAAGCATTTCCGAACGGTACTTACACGTTACATCATAAACACTTTTTAACATTAATGGAAAATAGATAAAAACATCTGAAAATGCAACTTGGTCAATACCTTTAAAACGAATAGCTGAACGACGTTTAGACGCTATCGAACATTAAAAAATCTGGGCCCGTAGACCATAATGATAAAGAAATTTTTGTTGTGCCCCTGTAAAAATCTGCAAGTGCTAGATTCACCGAGATTTATAAAAAGCTTGTGCGACGATGACCTGCAATATGTATGTAAATTTTCAACTCAATCGAATGAGGCATTTAGACGCTATTGTATTTTAAGGGGAGTGTTTACCTTCAAATCTCCAAAAAATCGAATTTTCAGTTTTTACATATTCATAATATTTTGAAGTAGCCAGTGATCTATAATAATAAAAGAAGATGTCTGCCTGTCTGTCTGTTTGTCTGAGCATCTATACGTTCAGCCCCTACTGAACGCAGAAGTATAAAATTTGACATACGGGTGCTCAGAAGCCTGCCCGAGTGCATAGTGAAAACAGAATTTAAAAAATTTAATTAGTTGCGGAGATATTAATTAAAACGTTGACCCATGTCGATCGAAAAAGGACCAAAAATCCTTATTGCTTAAAAAGGGGCATTCTATCAGCAGACGATTTTAACGGCTGTCTCGAACGGAAACAAAACATGTGGAAGTCATTAATGTCACATGATCTTGAACTGGGGTTAAAAATTGCAAATTTCAAAGTGCTTCAAATTTTCTTTTTCGCACACAACACTTAATATACAACCTATTCAGCACAAAACCAACCTGCAGTTAAAATTTCATCAATTTTCATTAATAAACAAAGCAGTTACATTTTAATTGCAAATTAAATTTTATTCTAACACGTAATCTATCTTTCAATAGACGATAGAAGTTTCCATAGCAACAAAATACATTTGAAGGAACTAAAAAATACTTTTTCTTTTTCTTTTTACAATTAAAATAATTTCATAAGTAACACATTATTTGAAAGCATTGTTGATTTGGAATTGAACAGTAGATTACAGAAATTTCTACCGCCAGATATTTTAAAATTTCGATATTTCAAATTCTAAGTAAATTATTTTTAATACATCATTCGAAAGATACTTTAAAGTTCTTTTAAATTATCGAAAGTTTTCACCAGATTTACACGTTTTTGTCCTGAATCAGTTTTCTTTTGTATCTTAGCTACTAGTAAAAAGAATTTCATAAGTAATACATCATTAGAAAGCTTTTTTGATTTGGAATCGAACAGTGGAATACAGAAATTTGTACCGCCAGATAGCGCTGTAATATTTTAAAATTTCAATATTTCAATTTCTAATTATGATTTAATTATTTTTAATACATCATTCGAAAGATATTTTAAAGTTCTTTTATATTATCGAAAGTTTTCACCAGATTTACACGTTTTGAGGTCTCCTGAATTAGTTTTCTTTTGTATCTCAGCTACTAATTAAAATAATTTCATAAGTAATACATCATTTGAAAGCTTTGTTGATTTGGAATTGAACAATATATTAGAGAAATTTCTACCGCCAGATGGCGCTGTAATATTTAAAAATTTCAATATTTCAAATTCTAATGAGCGAGGAAGGTGTTGTAAGTTCTAAAACGGGGATAAGGCACCGCAGACGCCACGGAGCGGGACTTAGCTAAAGTCAGAAATTTGAAAGATCATAACATGGTGAACGAACAGGCTGTTTCAGAAATTGAAAAGGAAAGAGGGCGCCGAAGGCGCTACCGCACGGGAATTCACTGCGATTTCAATGAGATATTTTCACGATATATCAATAAGCTGTACCTGAAACGGGAAAAAGGCGCCGCGAGTGCCACCGAGCGAGAGTTTCGTAAAGTGGGATCTTTCAGGGATCGCGAACCAGCTGGTCGCCGAAGGCGGCTAGTAATTAAATAATGTTACAAGTAAAATTTTTACTTTAAATTCGTTTTTCTCAAAACTGTATTTTTCTGGATGTCGTGCAGTGTATAAAATTGAAATTTTCAGAGTAAGCATATAATGTTATTACCTACAAATTCCACCTAATTTTATATAAAAAGCTAATTTATAAATTTTGCATACAGTGTTTGAAAAGAATTTTTTTGTGTGATATTTCCTAATATTCAAACTTATAGTAGTTTGTAGAAAATGTAACTTAATATATAGTAAAAGTAATAGGTGCAGATGCATATATGATGTATTTATATTCTCAAAATGACAAAATTTAACTAAATATAAATTTTTATGCTTGTAAGGCTGCGTGGAGTAATTCAACAAAAATTTTGAAATTTCCAAAAAGGTGTATAACATTTCAGGCATGAGAGTGCAGAAAATTAAAAAACGAGGATACACGCGTGTTCATAAAATTAATTTAAAAAAAAAAAAAAAAAACGCGCGCGGGGAAATCTATAAAAATGTACGTTCATAAAATTTGTTTCAAATGAAAAATAATGCTCACAGGAAAATACTATACAAAATATTAAAAGTGACAAATTAAACTAAAAAAAAATAATGCACAATAAAACATGTTTTTTTTTTTTTTTTTTAATGTTAGCTAGCAATCAACATTTAATCATTGGCTGGTGGTGGAAAATGGGAAAGAATGGGGTGGGGGGTAAAAAGTAGTTCATGAGAGAAATATTAAACACAATTTTACTTCTTTATGGGTTCTAGAATATCATAAAGTAAGTTTAAATTAATATTGTGGATGGATAAATATTCAAACATAAAAGGCTTCCCGCAGAAGGTTTGATCGGCTATGGTTAGAGATGAAAAAGGGGGGGGGGGGGACAAAAAATTACATGAGTGGGAAATATTGAATAATTCTGTTCTTTTATATGTTATAGAATCTGATAAAGCATGTTTAAAATGAATATTGACATTTATATTTTGGATGGAAAAAGATTGAGAATCTAAAGTTTTTCGTGGAACGTTTGAACACTGATGGTTATTGGAGTTTGATTTTAACAAAATAAAAAACCGCAGAATTAACGAAAATCACAAAAACGCGGAAAATTCTCATGCCTGACATTTACTAACGGAAAATAAAGTTGTTCTTTATTGATAACAAAGAAACTTTATAGACACAATACAAAAACTAAGACGAATTAACTCTGAAAATTTGGCGTAAAATAGATAATATTTAAAGAAACTGCTGCGAATCGAAAACAGGGTAAAATATGCTGGATTTTAGTACCTCAAAGGTGAATACTCCCCTTACATAATTGCCATCTGTGATAACACAGGTCTACAAAAATGAAGTTGACAAATTTTGATTTGATGATTTTAGCTGAACTTCTTACTTATACCATCATAACAATAGGTTGGTTGGTATGGTTTTACGTCGCACTAGTGCTGCGCAATCACAACAGTAGGTATCCATAATTCATTAATCTTGTAAACATACTATAAAATTTACCATAAAATTATATTGGTGGAAGAGTAATGAAAGAAACTGTATAGGTCTGTATTAACAAAAATCTATACGTAATAACACAAAAATAACACGAGAAAAATTGGCTTCATTTTCGGTTTCAGCACACCAAAAAACATCTGTGCCAGCTAAAATTATCAAACCAAAATTTTTTTAATGTAGACTTGTGTAATTAAAAAAGAAAAAAAAAATTACAGGTTTTTTAATTAAAAAAAAAAAACCACTTCCTTAACAAATAAATAAAATAAGACATCGGCACGAAATTGACTTTCTTTGGACATTTAGTGTTATACTTCTTTGAGATTTTGGTCTGCATTTATTATAGGATATAATTTTAATAAATAATAATTACAATATACACCCGATTATCCTTGATTTGAGTGGTACAGGTTTCGTGAATAATAAAAATATCGGATGAACCGCAAAAAAAAGCTGGAAATGATGGGCAAATGAAATAAAAAAAGTAATTTGAAAACGTGATTGTATTTGTATATAAAATATAATACAAACAGTTGAAAATATAAGCAACGTTTCTTACTAACGGATGTTAAAAACAATAAACAAAAAATTGTACTTACGATGAAGCCATGGTATAATCTGTAAGCTAATTTATGCATTAAATCAAACAATCCAACATTTTAATTTCTTCGATATATTATAAATACCCGCCCTTTTTTCACACCACTTTATCACTTGTAATGAAATTTTTACCGACGTGTAACTGCGATTAAATAATAAGAAAAATATCCTTCAAGAAAAGTGGGGCGAATAAAAACGGGTACTAACAATGTTCCGGAATAAATTATAATATTGGCATGTCTGGTACCATACTGTATTATACAAAAAATAAAACAAAAGCAACGCAAGTTCTTTATATTTACATTTATTTTTTTTCCCTTAAAAAAAAAAAAAAAAAAAAGAGCAATTATTTGTTTTTGTTTTTTGTTGATAAACTTCTGTTGATCCGACTTTTTCCCAGTATCTACGGACAATCCGAAACGCGCATAATCCGTTCGCGGATAATCGAAAGTTTATTGTGTGATAAACAATTAAACAATTTGTGTCGCGTGAATTAGTTAAAAAAAAACGAAGTTTCGTTGTGGCCACCGCATGCTAGTTTTATCTAAATTAATCTATGCGCTCGTAATGCGTTTTATTACTTAATAAAACGCTTACTTAATGACTTTTTTTTTTTTTTTTTTTTTTTTTTTAAGTACCTTCATCAACACAAGATTATTTACTTAACCCATATCGTAACAAGCATTGAAAAAATATTTTTTCTTTATAAAATCTTAAATATATGTTTCTTTAAGCCTAAATCAAAAAACTTACCAACCTTTCATTAGCTTAATTGGCACAGGCTGTCCTAAAAATAGGACAATGGTTTAGGACAGTCGGAAATATAAGGAAAACAGACCATCTCTCTCTATATATTTTTATATAATTGTTTTACCAGTACAAAAGTGTAGAATATTATCTCAATAAATTTATATGTCCGTTTTCCTTGAACGTAAAACCTTTTTAAGTAATAATGTGTTGAAAATGTAATAAATAAATCTTCAAAAATAAAAAAAATATATATATACACCGTGACCAATAAGTTCTCATACAACTTTTGAAGCACGTTAAAAAGTTGTACATATGTGTTGCTGTAGTCCCAAATATTTTGCAGGCAATTTAGTGTAAGTTATAAAGCTATTGCAAGTGTATCTGTCGTACTAATTATAATTTTTCTGTAATTAGGTAGAATGAAGAATTTGAGAGAAATTGTAATAAATAAATTCGTCAAAGAAGAGCAGCCGGTGAAATTTTCAGAGACTTCAAAGCCCTGGGGGGTGAAGAGATATTTCATTTACAGAACTATCAGAAGGTATAATAAGACGTTCTCTGTCGATGACAGAAAAAGATCTGGCAGGCCGAGGTCCGTTCGGACATTAGAGGCTGCGAAAAGGGTCAGGAAAGGATACGACGTAACGGACAAAGATCTGCTAGAAAATTAGCACGAGAGCTCAAAATATCGAATGAGTCAATGCTAAACATTCTGAAAAAGGACCTTGGGTGCAAGGTTTGTAGAAAACTTAAAATTCACGGAGTTTTAGAGTCTGCTAAGATGAAATGGAAGCAAAGGGTGGAAGAAATTGTTGCTTGGCACGCTGGGGATGAATTTGTCTTTGCAAACGGGAAACTATTCAGTTTACAGCAAAGTCTCAACCCCAAAAATGGCAGAGTATGGTCAGTTTCTATTGATAACATCCCTGAGAGCCAACATTACGTTCCGCGTTATCAAAATGCTTCGTATCTGATGGTTTGGGCCGCTATTTCCAAAAGAGGAAAACTCCCGTTAGTCTTCGTTGATAGGGGGTTAAAAATCAATGCCTAATATTATAAAACTGAGGTTTTGGAAAACGTTTTACTCCCAAATGTCCAGAGAATGTATGGGGCGGAATATTTCTGCTTCGAACAAGGTGGTACCCCTTCTCATACCGCACGTGTGGTTCAGGAGTGATGCAGTCAAAATTTAGCTGACTTTTTGCCAAAGAACGAATGGCTCCACAACTCCCCCGATATGAACCCCCTTCATTATTTTGCGTGGTCATATATGCTCTCCCAACTGAATAACTATAAAATCACTGATTTGAACAAATTTAAAAATGTAATTCAAAAGATACGGTAGGAAATGTCAATGGAAGCCGGGCGTGCCGCATGTGATCGATTTCAAAAAAGACTTAAGCTGGATAAGAAACTAAAAGTCGGAATTATTCCAAAGGATTTATTGTGAAGATACTTAATGATTGTTACTTTAATTTTATGCAAAAAGGTTTTGTATGATTTATTTTGCGTTGTTGTAATAAAAATTTGAAAGTGTATGAGAACTTATTGGTCACGGTGTATATTAAACGCTAATTTAAACTAACGATAAAGACACATATGTATTTATTGGACTTTTAAATAATATATCGCCTTTAATTTGAATTAAAATTTTCAAAAGAATTTATATAAATACTACTTATGCATGGTGTCCTATTTTTAGGTGGTGTTTCATTGTAAAAAAATAACGTATTTTTGCAGCTGATCAGCAAAATACGTAATTTTCTTTTCCAAGTTTTTTGAAAACATTTTAAAATCATTCAACTTTTGCGAAGGGTTGGTTTAAATTTGCTATTTTTTGTGAAAGATGAAAGATTTTTCATTTCAAGATTGTTGATTTTTATGAACGTTTCTGAACTAAAAAATTTTAATAAATTGTACCCAGAAGAGTGTGGCAATTTCTCTCAATTTTAAAAAAATTATGTGAAAATGTTTAACATTGTTCTTTTATTTCATGAGAAAAAAAAAAAAAAAAAAAAAAAAAAATGTGAGATTCCCGCGATCTCGCGTTTTAGTGGGAGCTCTGCACATAGGGAGCTCTGCACATTCCAATCCTGTTCAAGTCATAATAAAATATCCAATATTTATAAACTTCAGTTGCAATGAATAAAATTAAATACGCAGGTAATCGATACTTCAAAAGAGTAATGCAGTTTTATCGTAGTTCACACGGTACACTTTTACTAGTGAAATTGATATTCGACAATCAAAACATAATACTGACTTTCAGGTTTTACTAGCCGACGCATGGGTAATAAGATGGAAAATCACTCTTGTAAATTCGTGTCCGAGTGTCAGGGGCAAACGCGGTCAACAACTTGACCTAATGCAACACCGAAAAGAAAACGAACATATCACTGACCTATCGTGAGTTCATTTCCTTTTCAGTTACGAAATTTACAGTTTTAAATAAAACTTGTAGTAAATTCTTAAACGTAATACGGTTGCATGTTTCTACTGTACAGTATATATAATTTGAACAAGGAAAAGAAAAATCAATTGAACCCACTTATATGCGTGCGATTAAAACAAGCAGTTTGCATGTTAATAATGGTTTACCGTTGTAATTAATTTGAGATATTCACGTTTTTAAAAAGCTACAAAGAAGGAACAGTATGTAAATAGGGTGAAAAAATATATATGTTCCATTTCAATTGACATTTTGTTTTTCACATGGTACACTAAATAATAAACATGTACAAATGAAGGTCAGTATTTTACGTCGAAAAATTTGAAATAAAAATAAAAATGTAAAAATAAAAATGCAAACTCAAACAACTGAAGTCCACTGTTTTATCTTTTTGCCCTTACTAAAATCTTATTATGTAAGTAACTTTGTTTATATTGCCAAAAAAAAGAAAGAAAAAGAAACTATAAGAATAAAGATCACTCCACACATAAAATAAACTGTTTATATTATAAAGTGATTTGCTAGGACTTAATGAATATTATGGTGCTATTACACACGGCAACTTTTCAGCCGATTGTTAATTTGAGCCAATTTTGTTGGCTCAAATTGTCTCAACGTCCAGTGTAATAAGAGCTGGGAATACGAACAATTACAACAATTTAGAGGAGATATGTCTGTTTCATGTTTAATCTAAAAAGAAATTTAGCACTATTGAATTGAATGTTCAGCTTAGCTTTCTAATGTAGATTTTAAATTACTTTTTGATGCAAATAATTGTTTAAAGATTTTGATGTTTTGCTTAGTTCTGTAACTCGTGCTGTTAACATGTACTTTCTCTCTCTGATTAAAAATATATACAATTCAATATGTTTTTCTCCACTGTTGTCTAATATTTTACTAATTTCAAGACAAGTTTATCATTTCAGATAAGATCATGAATTAGAAATTCAAGAAAAAAAGAAGAAAATGAAATATACAATCGAACACTGTTAACGTGAACACGCTTAATATGAATTACTTTAACATGAACTGTTTCCACAATCCCCGTCAAAATGAAGATTAGTTTCTGAGTTACTGATAGCATGAACTACTGATAACATGAACAAATTTTTTATTCCCTTTGATATTCACGTTAATGAGGTTCGATTGTGTGATTGAATGAAATGAAATAAAACCGCACATTCCGCTCAATTTGGTAATAGAAGTTTTTGAAGGCATTTATGGGGAATTTAGCAGATACTTAAATTGTGAAAAAAATTACCGGATTAATCTTCTTAGTTCTGTATTTTTGAAAATGTTTTGTTTAACGAAAAAAGTTACTTTTTACAGAAGCGAGGAATTTCAATGGGAACAAGTTTTTCGAGTGCTTTCGCAAATTTATTTTTATACTTTTTCGAAAAATTTTTTTAATAAAAATTACTGTTTTCAAGTATATTGATGATCTGATTTTTTTTTTTAACTGCAATAACTTCGAAAATATTTCTGGAGAAATATATCCCAAAGATTTAATTTTAAACCGTATAGATACAAATAAAATTCCATTCTTAGATCTAAATATAAAGAAATATAAAGGAAAATGGCTTATTGGATTATATGATAAAAGGAAAGATTTTAATTTTAAAGTAAATAGTCTCACTAATTGGTTTTCAAATATAAGTAGAAAAGTTCTGAAGAATATTATATTCGCGCAGTTTAAAAGAATTCGCACTATTTTATCAGGTAGGGGATTTATTTCATATATTTTATTTGCTTTCTCGTATACACTCAGTAATTCTTTATATTATTGGTGTTTTTATATTTATATCAATTAGTTTGATGTATTTTTATGCCTTTAGAATTTTTTACTTTATGTTTGTCAGATTTTTATTCAGTTAATGGTGGTTTTCTGTTTGGTGAGAAGTTGGGGACTAAGGATAGTTATTATCTAACTACTGCTACTATCCTTTAAGAAACTTCTCTTTCACTCCTTCACGGAGGGGCCTCCCTGATGAAGACCTCTGTGTCTTTTGTGGTTTTATTTCATTTCATTCATTTGTTAATTTATTCCTATATTTAAGCTTTGCATTTCTTTTGCAGCAATTTTGCGCATTGGTTTGTAATTCCCCAGTTAGGTTTTCTAATCTTTCAACTTTTATTTTAATTTTATAATTTTATATCATATACATATTCATTTCAAAAGATTCCTTTATATATATATATATATATAAAGGTAAATGAAGATTATTATATTTTTCAATTGAGATTGCTAATATTAAGCTCTTGAAATGTACAATATTTAAGAGCTACCATAATAGGCATATTTCCTAATAGAAACAAATGCTTAAAATAATAATTATTATTATTGATGCAAGAAAAATACAAATTATTTCAACCTGTCGAAAGTTTTAGATAAAGGCGTATGATTTTATTTTTATTACATTTATTTATATGCGGGACTTAATTTTGGAAACTACAATTGCGAGCCCATTATTTGTTATGGTATAATTTGGTTCGGTTGGAGAAACATGGAAATACAAAATTTTCTCTAAAAGAATAATTGATTCAACAAAATATTATTAAAAGAGGAATCAATCCGTGTTAGAATAGTCAATTACTTCTACATAACCCAATAAATAATTTATGCATTTAAATACTTTTTACTTAGTAAAAGTCTGAGTTTTTCTTGAACATTAAGATGGGTAAATGCACAAACACCCGCGTAATTCTCTCATTTTAATAACTGATTGCCAAATAACGAGCATTTGTGTATAAAATCCTCAACATTTAAATAGGTGCAGTATTTTAAATATGATTAACTACTATTTCAGATATGCTTAGAGGATTTGAATATATCCAAGATCTTTCGGGATATGCAGAAAATGTGAACAAAGTATAATGTACATGTAGTGTAGATCTCTAACTTCCTTTTTTGAAGCCGGAAATAACGAACTGTCCATTATTTAAGAAAGCTACTTAAATTCTCTGTAGAAGAAATCAGCATATTATACTACATATATTTTTTCGAATATTCTTAAATATAACACCGTGATACTTACCTTTTCTTTACAAGTTTTTCAAAGAATAATAATAATATAATTCAGATATAATTTTCATTAATATAATTTTCAAAGAATAATATAATAATATATAATTTCGAAACATTTCCTTTTAGCAGGGTTACCTTTAGAGCTTTTGACAATTGTGTCGAACACTGTCTGCTCTTTGAAACACCGGACGAGTTGCCCCTTACAGAACAAAAATGCACTCTTCTTGCCCTAAAGATGTTTCCTTCCTGGTTACCCCAAAAATTCATCCTCCTTAAACTTAAAACGTGTCCAACTTGCCAAGGAAAAAAAAAAAAAAAAAAAAAAATCGAACTGTTTTCTGTTTGCATACTTTCTCTAACTTAACACAATTTATATCGTAGTTATGCATATTTTGAATTGAATAAGAATCTGTATCTTTTCAGAAGCCCACACACTTATTTGTTTTTAATAAAATATTTATTCTAAATCTGGGTGGCCTGATACTGGAACTGCGACTTGATACAACAGCAGTTTAAAAAAAAAATTTGTATTAGACTGAAATTTTACAGCTTAAGAATCATGCAATATGTTTGAATAATATTATACAATCAATCTGTATACATTATAAATCAAATATCAATCGAGTCAAAGTTCTATATAATATATTATTATAAATGTTTGAAAACAAGTTTTTTTTTCTTTAATGTGTGTGTGATCGCTTTTTTGTTCAGAACTGCATAACTTGTTAAATCTTAACTCAAAAATTTGTGAAAATACTATAGTCCAGTTATTCTCTGTCAAAGGTCCTTAAATATATTATTTAGGTGTTATTAGTCTATGCTCATATGTTCATACATGTCTATGCTTCTAATGAAGGACATGTACAAATGCTCTATTGAAGGACATGTACAAATTGTAAAATTTCCACACGTAATCATTCATTAAAAAAAAAAAAAAAAAAAACGATACAAGCGTGTTTATCATTATAAATACAATTACTAAATCCAGCTTAATAATAATTTAAATTATATGAACTCACCCAATAACTGCCAGCTTTCTCTCCGTGAAGAAAGCACTAAATACAATATAAAATCATTTGCACAAACTTAAGAGGTGCATATACTCTCCAAGAATATGCCTAATAAAAAGAGGAATAACAAAAATTTAGAATTTATTAATCCACATTTATATACAAAGACAATAATGTTTCTAAAGACAGTCTCTCGCTCAGTTAAGTAAGAAACATTTACGCAGTGATATTTTCTAGTACACAAAAAAGAAAATTCTTGTACGTCTCCCTTCATTTTTTTCCCCCCTTGACTACTATTTTAACTACAATACCTTTAATAAAGCAATAAAGCACAAAACACTTACATTTAGTTAAAATATTGAATGAAGAAAAAGTAACAAAAACGTAATGTAAATTAAAAAAATTTTAAACAAAATTTAATTTTTGCAATAAACAACAAATAAATATATAAATACATACCTCGTGTATAAAAATAAAGAATTTTCACTAATATTTAAACATACTTTACGTAAAGACTAATTTAATCAAATAAATTGAACAAAATATTTCATTTTTAGAATTATGTATTTTCCGATTCTATTTTTAAGATTATTTGCTTTCACAAATTTAAAATTCTCAAAATTGACTAGGTAAACTTAGAATAATCTCGCATATGAACCTCATTGTATTTATATTTACAAGAACACGGAAAGTGCGATCATGCACGGTAAAAACGGAACTAAATATATTAAAAAGCTCTTAAAACTTTCGCTAAAACATCAATACCTGCATCAAATTTCAGTCAACAATCGATCATCAACTGTCATCGGTCTTTTTGTTAGTCTTATCAAACATATTTCATACACTTCAAAAACCTTTTAACAGGAGAACAATAGAGATTTATAAACATCAATAAAGTATACTCCTAAAAAAATCAACTGGAAAAAAAAAAAAAAAAAAAAAAAAAAATCACATAAATTGTTCCGAAAAACTGTATTTGGCATGTTTATAAAAACAATATAAATAATGCAAAAAGTAATTAATTCCAATTACTTTTTTCGTTATTAAAAAACAAAACTACAGATTTTACAGAAGTTATCATTTTCTTGTTATTGAAAAAACAAAACTGTTTATTTTGTAGTTTAATAAAAAAAACTTTTCCATTTAAGCACACGATATTTCTGTCGAACTTACTATGTGCACAAACACGCTATCATAGAATTAATTATACATATTCCATAACGCAACTGCTCAGTTTTCCTATGCAAAAAATTTGTATGATTTCTGTCATAATAGCTATTAGCAATGTACCAGTAATTTACTTCATAATACATTCTAATATATTTCAACTCGAACACTTTTATGATGGTTGGCAACGAGGAGGGGGGTTGGTGATAGAAAATCAAACGAATTAATCCCAATAAGTGATAAAACAAACTGTTTTGCTTTTTCAACTCTCTATTTTAATATATAAATTATGAACTTACTCGGCTGAGTACACACTAATCAATCGATAGCAGCTCCCTATAAAAATAAAGAAATGCATCTACTTTCTGAAACGACATTCCCACGAGTACATTATTTAAAATAAATTTTGTTTTGAATGTACTCAGAACATCGAAAAAAAAAAAAAAAAAAAAAATGCAAACACAATTAGACATAAAAACGCGACTTACAACGGAATACATAAACTTCACCTCTTTCCCACATAATCTGATCACGTTCTTAGAAAACAATAACATAGATAAATCAAGATTCCCATTTTTAAAATATAAAATAATTTAAGAGTTATTTTCTATGCCTGCACTTCGCCTCTTTCCCGCATTTTTATTTTGTAAAAAGGAAAAGGAAAACTGATTCACAACCCAGTAATTTATGGAGCATTTTTTTCACCCTTCAAGACAACAAAATTATGGCACAAGACTCCATGTGACATTGAAAGAAAGACTAAGTTAACGATGTGAAATCGTGCTTGACTTCGGCAATTCATAACGCGAAATTACTTTGCATTCTCAAACTAGTATTTGCAGAAGAGACAAAGAGACTATGCACATGATCACCTAATTTGGCATTTGTTTGAATATAAAATATGCTTTTGAAAACAGAAAAATTGCCCAAGAAACATTCAAGCAATAGTAATACCACCTGAAATGCATTTCTGGAATGTTTATAACACAGCAATTTCAACAAAGTAATACCTAGTACTATATTATAGCTGCATTCTTGATATACACCTGCTTTTAATAAGCATCTTTGAATTTTTTAAATTCTCATATTATTTAGGATTGTTCTGGTTAACAACTGATTTTTTCTCCAAGGTAATTTTCTTCTACTATGGTGTGACAATTAATCGACATTTTTTGTCAAATTTCTTGGGTGAAATCGAAGTCTTTCTTTTTTCCTTTTCTTTTCTCCCCCCCCCCCCCCCGCCCTCAATATTTAATCAATTTCATTGACATTTTCCAGTTTTTAAATTAACTTTCTCCTGAGATAACGTAACTGAAAGAGGTTTTCATATTACAAACCGATGGATAGTTATATTCAGTTTACCATCAAACAGAGCTAAGGTTAATTGTTATTTTGCGTCAATGGACGCTAAGTCTAAATATAATTATCAAATCAGCAATTTTGTTTTATATACGTTAAAAATTCGTATATGTTCGATTAGAGAAAATAATGAGAATCAACTTGAAAATGTGTTCTCAGTTTATTTTGAAACACAGTATCATAATAATTTGGTATTAAAAGTTGTTAAAATATTTATTTTAACAACTTTTAACAACATACTTTGAGTTAAAATATTTATTTATTAAAAAAAAAAAAAAAAAAAACTTAGTTAAATTTTTTGACAAGGTAAAATGCTTGTCCTCTTTAAGGGTGCAACTTAAAGATTACATATTGACAACGTTTTTCATAGAAAACTGCACAGAACGTTAACTTCCTATTATTGATCAGATTGATGCAACATGTAACAGAAACTATATTGTGTTTGTTCTAAGAAGTAATGACAACTCAATTGAATGACTTTATTTTCCCAGAAATTAAGAAAAATTAGAGTCTATAATAAACATCATAGAAACTTCCATCAAAAGAGAAAGACTGAATACAGAGAGACATTTGGAAATTTTTGAAGATTGATGTCATTTATCTTCAATCAGATTGATTTATTGATCTGATACGCACATTTTAACAAATTATTTTTTAATATTTTTCTCAAATCAATCATAACAAGGTTTATATGAGTGTTCCATTTTCTAATTTTTTGTTCTAAGAAGTAGTAACTTATCGACCTACTTTATTTTCTTAAAAATTAGTGAGGAGTGGGGGCGGGGGGAATGATGTGATTACCTTGTAGAAACTTCCATCAGAATGACATATAACCAAGGAATCTAGTACAAAGGCATAAACTGAATTTATTTCATTCATCTTTATTAACTTGATTTATTACTCTGATCGTTTAATTTTAACAAATGATTTCTCGTAAATCGAAGAAGAGAAAGTTTATATAGGTGCTTTATTTTGTGATTATATATAATTCACTATTTTTCTTTTTAAACTTCACATTAATAACGTTTTTTTTTTTTTTTTTTTGCCTCTCTCATATTAAGGGGACAGACTACTTTGAAAAATGGGAAAATGAAGAAATTTTAGATGAATTTTCAAAAAAAAAAAAAAAAAAAAATGAATGCATGTACAAACTTTTTTTTTTTCCTTCTAACTAGTACGACATTACTCTATTGATTAAACACTATATTTTGGTTTACTTTAAAATAGGAAATTATTTTAATTGCAAATTATATTATTTTTAAAAAAATTTCAAAAGGTGCTTCTGCGCGCAGGATATTTCAAAAAGTATTCGAGATATGAATTTAAAATTTTTCTTAACCACACACTTTGGCATAATGAGTAAAATGAACTACAAGTAATACATATATAAATTAAGTCAATTCCTACTTACAAACACTATCGAAACAATTTTTTTTTTAAATAATTTTGAATTAGAAAATAAAAAGCGCGCGTTAAAAATTAAATAAAAATAATTATAAGATAAAAACACTTTTTGTTTAGCATGTTTTAAATTTTCTGATGAATCATAGAGCTCTTATCAATGTGTATAAAATTTTTAAAGTGATGATGACGTCAATTTTTGTGAGATGCATAATTTAACTTTTTATAATTTTTTAATGTTCACGTTTAATTAAATGTAATTTATTTTTATGTCGAAAAAAATTAACTCGTAATTTTTTTTTTTTTTTTTTTTTTTTTGGCAACAATTAAATAATATCTAATATTTTATGGCTATTTTAACGCTATTAGGATGTTATTATTTTCATATTTTAATTAATTAAAAGAAAACTAATCAAAAATTCGAAAATCGGACTTCGAAGTATTGTGCTGTCACCGTGTTCTGAGCAATCCTGAAAGTTTCTAATGTCTAGCTAGTCGGGAAGTCAGTTAAAAACCGATTGCAAGATTTGTACAAGATATAGGGAGAGTGTGAACTAATAGTAGGAATTGAATAAGAAGTTCTGTTCAATAGAAGGGGGAAAAAATGATTGTGGAAGTATAAAAATTTTAATGGTAATTTCATATTTCAAATTTAATTATTAATAATTTGAATGCTTTGTTTCATTTAATGTAAAAGTTCTAAGGATAAAGGAAATTGTAATTGAAATATCTTGCGTGCAGTGAGAAAAAGCACCCTTGAATTAAAAAAAAAAAAATAATAATCTGCAATAAAAATACATTTTATCTTAAAGTAAACGGAAATATTATTTTTAATCAATAGAGTATGCCACACACACACACACAACAACAACAAAATTGTTTCTACATGCATTTATACTCTTTAAAAAATTCTGAAAGTTGATCGAAAATTTCTTCTTTTTCTCATTTTTAAAAGTAGGCTGTCCCCTTATATGGTAGACAGTCTTTATGACGTATTTTCAAACAAAAGTATTAAATCTCAACGTCTTTCTTTTTTTCATTATCTTAAAGAAAGAAAAAAAAAATTGCCTAAATATTTAAATTACGTTGATCAAAGAAAGTTATTTTTAACGACCCTCCACACTAGGGTTGGAAAGGGTTTTTTCGTGTTTCATTAGAGTTTTATGGGTTTTGTCGGGTTTAATCAGGGTCTTTTTCAGAGTATTTTCAGGTTTTATTAGAGTTTTCAGGAATATTTTCTTTCTTCCTTTTATTAAACATTAAGTGTAACATTAATAATAAGATAATTTAAAAAAATTGAATTATTTCATTAAAATCAAATTCTTAAAAATTTAATTTTAAAATTTCTAAAATACTTTTATGATTAAGTTATAAAGAAATTTTAAAAATTAAATAATTGTACTTTAAATACGAGGGTTGCTATTTATATTTCTGGCCTTGGCAACAGTAAGTGTTGCTAGGCGACCGCAGACGATTTTAATCGAAAGTTTGATATTTTTAAACGTAAATTCAGCAGACGATTTACCATTATAGCTTTATTTGTGTTGTTGACAGTAAATCGAAAAGTTCTTCTCTTTCAAAAAATGGAATTGAATCGTGAAAATTTTCGTGCGATTATTTTTCATAACTTTCGACGTGGATTGTCAAGACAAGAGTGCTTCGATGAACTTAATTCTTTATACAGCGATAAAGCGCCATCCTACAGCACTGTAAAAAATTGGTATAACGAATTTAATCGTGGTCGATGTTCGATCCAGGACGAATCCCGTGCAGGTCGTCCAAAATCCGTTGTTGTGCCAGAAAAGATCGATGCTGCGCGTGAACTGATAAAGCAAGATCGTCATGTGACATACCGTAAGATTGAGGCGTCTTTGGACATTAGTATGACTAGCATCAATAAAATATTGCATGAACATTTGAGCGTAAAAAAAATTTGTTCGCGTTGGATCCCGCATAATCTGACAAACGCTCAAAAAAAGGCTCGTGTCGATTGGTGCAAGGAAATGTTGGAAAAATACGTTCAAGGTACATCAAAGGCTGTGTATAACATCTACACAGGTGACGAATCATGGATCTATGCATATGAGCCGGAAACAAAACAGCAATCAACTGTATGGGTCTTCCAAGGCGAGGCAAAACCAACAAAAAGTATTCGAGGAAGAAGCACATCGAAACAAATGATTGCCTGTTTCTTCGGCATTAACGGTCATGTGGCAACAGTGGCGTTAGAGCAACGCAGGACGGTCAATTCTGAATGGTACACGACCATTTGTTTGCCAGAAGTCATCGGAGAAATTCGAAAAAAGCAGAAGAACAGGCGAATCATTCTTCATCATGACAATGCGAGCTCTCACACATCGACTCAAACAAATGCATTTCTGACTGAGCGAAAGATCGAACTGATGGGTCATCCGCCGTACAGCCCTGATTTGGCACCCAATGACTTCTTATTCCCACACATCAAAAATAAATTACGTGGACAACGATTTTCTACCCCCGAAGAAGCGGTTGATGCATTCAAAACGCATGTTTTGGAGTTACCTCAATCGGACTGGAAAAAGTGCTTTGAAAATTGGTTCAAACGCATGCAAAAGTGTATTGATCATCATGGAGAATATTTTGAAAAACAATAAAACCAATTTCGATCCTACATATTTGTTTTTTCATTATTAGGCCAGAAATATAAATAGCAACCCTCGTATTCTAAAATTCTTTTTATCTGCCCTTTACAACAAAAAATTGAATTTTTTATAATTATTTCATGTTGCTTTATTAAACTTATCGTAGTCAATAGATTTCCATAAAACGTTTATAATTATTGTCCCTCTACATTACATAACAGTGTTCCACTGTAAAGTTTCCAGAAATTGTTTAATTTTAATTTATATTTTACATTCCTCGAGTCCTACAGTTTTCTTTATATTAACAAACAACTCTGTTTTTCCTTGCTTTTATTTTTTAATATAATTTTTTACTCTGTTTTAATACGATTACTTTTTTTTTTTTTTAATTGGGAAATATTTCAGGATTTTTACTTTCCGAACACTATAGTGAGGAAATTATTGTAATCATGTCAAAAATCCGAATTTGAGATTTTGGTGTTTCTATACGTTTCGAGGTCCCTTGAGTCCGTTTCCACTATTTTTACGATGATGTGTGTGTGTGTGTGTGTGTGTGAACACGCTAAGGTCTAAACGCTTTGTTTGAATAAGCTGAAAGTTGGTATGTATATTATAAGTCACCATAGTACGAACCCTATAGATTTTGGTGAATCTAGCACTTATAGTTTTTTTACAGGGGCACAAAGAAAAATTCTTTATCATTATGGCCTATGGGGCCAAAATTTTAAAAGTGTGATGGCGTCTAAACACCTCATTAATCTGAGCAATAAATTTGTACATATGTTACAGGTCACAGTTGCACCAACTGTATAGATTTTGGTGAATTTAGCACTTACAGTTTTTTTACAGGGACAACAAGAAAAATTCTTTATCATTATGGCCTATGGGACCAAATTTTTAAAAGTGCTATAGCAGCTAAACGCCTTACTCAATTGAGCTGAAAATTTATATGAATATTATAAATCACTGTTGCACTAACTATAAGCATTTTGGTGAATCTAGCATTTATAGGTTTTTACAGGGACACAACGAAACATTCTTTATCATTATGATCTATGGGCTCAAAGTTCAGTAGCTTTAAATAAAACATCGTGTAATATATGGAGAAAAATACTCTATTATGGTTTTCTCTCTTTTGTTTGTTTAACAACTCCTCTTTCTTTACTTTATCTACAAAACTGTTAATTACTCAATGTTCGGAATGTCGAGTGGAGTCACTCCAGATTTTTTTTCTATAGAGCAGTTCTGATCATCCCCAATATTTCTGAAAATTCTTTTCCATGTTCTAATAATGTATATAATATTTGTTTTATGTTTGTATGTTTATTGTAAGTTAGATAAAAGTACAATTTTAAACAAAGATTTTGAAGAAAAAAAAACACTTGAGCTTTTTCTTGGGTTTTATTGAAAAAACCCACTCGGGTTTTTTCGGGTCGGGCAAAATCTAGCCAACCCTTCTCCATACGAACGCTCATTACATTTGCGGTAAGTTACAAAATTTCACTTACTTGGATGAATTCTAAAAAAAATACCATTAGGAAAGTAAGCATTTTAGCCAAGATTGTAATTGATTTTAGTTCTGGTCCTTTTAAATTAAAACTTTTTTTTTTTCCTAATAATAAAAAAAAGTTCCTTAGACAATTTTATTTTTCCTTAATTTAAACGTTTTATTTTATCAATATGCACACACTAAAATCTACCAGTGATAATTGTAGTGCAATCTTACGCATATCAAATTTATTCACAAATAATTGCTGATACACTCGTTTTTAGCTTAGAGAAATTTTTTAACTGAATAAATCATTTAAATTTACTGCTAATGCAATCGTATTTCACCGCGGATTTAAAAACTCCAAATCATGCATCAATACAAGACCTATACATAGACATTCAAAATAAATTAAATGCAACGTCAACTCAGGAAGTTTCATAACATATTCGATATGAACAGTGTGTCTTTCTTGTTTTTATATTTATTTCTCGTTGACTAGACAAACGTCTTATTTATTCATGTCGCGTAAAACAATTCCAATTACTCATGTTTACAGTTTACGAGATAGTCAGCAGGCTTATGTGCTATCAATAACATACAATCAGAATAAATAATTTATATATTTTAATGCCCATTTATTTCTTTGAAGTAGAAATATTTTTCACCTGATATCAAAATTTTTTAGAGCTGACGTAATTCGTGTTCGTAAAGGAATTCAATTATGAGAAATTGAAAAGTAATAAAGTTATTCAAAAATAATCCCAGACGATAATTTTTACTTCCATTATCTGACTACTGTAGGTAATGGAAGTACTGCATTCGAATCAAAAATACGATATCGAGTTTTCACCTGATTTACACGTTTTAAGGTCTCTTGGGTCCAAAAAAGTATGTTTTTGGCAATTGATCAGTGTATGTGTGTATGTGGGGAATCTTCTGGCTATCAAATCTCCAAAACTAATAAAAATAGAACGACGAAACTTCAGAATTGAGACAGGTCTGGTGCACAGATGAACTTTCCAAATTTTGGTGAACATTGAAAAACCGGAAGTGGGCGTAGGTCCGTATCTCAAAAACGGCTCTAACGATTTTCTTCAAATTTGCTATATAAACACTCTATTAGATGTCCTTTCGAATGATATAGTTGGTTCGTTCAGGAAAATTGATAGGCGTCCTGTATAAATAGCTCAATTTCAGCTCTCGCAAGAGGGTTCCTTTAAAAACTGCTGTACGGATTTTTTTTTTTAACTCGCCATATTAACTCCCTTTTAAATATCCTTTTGTATGTAATTATTTTTTTTCCGGTCAATAATTGAGTATGTCAAGTTTTGGTAAACGTTGGTATCTCAAAAACGGCTCTAACGATTTTCTTGAAAATTGTTACATAAATCCATTTTAGATGTCCTTTCTCATGTATTACGTGGTTATTACAGGTAAATCAACAGTCATCCTGCTTAGGTAGGTCAGTTTTAGATCTCGGAAATTGGTATTTCAAAAAATAACTAATTTTTTTCTTATTTTTAAACTCGCTATGTAAATTTTGTTTTATATGTCTTTACACGTGTATCAGCTTTCTCTTACCGAAAACATTTCAGATTTCTACTTCGTTAGGTCAATTTTATGTCTTCTAATCAATCGCCAAAAAAAATGCATGTAATACGTATAATAGTGGGTAATGGAAGTCGTGTGGTTCTTCCACACCAAATTTTTTTAAATAATTTAACAAAAAAAAAAAAAATCTGGAGTGATTCGGCTTGATTTTTTCTTTTTAGTTTTTTAGAATATCTTATTGTGTAATATATTTATATTACGTTAGGGAAAAAATTCCTATTTTCTGAATTTTAAAAGAAATTTTTTAAAGCCTGCATTTCTTAAGAAAAAAAAAAAGGAGGATTCTAAATTTTTAGGTTTCTAATGCTGCATGACAATCTTATGCTTCCCATATAGTAAATGCGTATATTTAAAATTTGTTTATAACTTTATTTTTCCCCATTCATCCGCCAAATGATAGTTTAGTAATCGCAAATAATAACGCTAATCTATGAAAAATAAAACAAAATAATTATAAAGAAACCTCAAATCTCAGTAAATTCTTGCTTTTTTCCTTTACATTAGGATATCATTCTTTAATCAATGCATATCCATGAAGTAAGTAAAAATAAATGATAAATTCTTTTGATAATTTTTGTAAACTGAACGCCTAACATATCAGACATAAAAACAAACTAATAGCTTTGTAAAAATTTAGCACGCAGTGTTTCAAAAGCTTCGGCAACCTCTACTTAAAAAATACAGAATTTGGAAAAAAAAAAAAAGCAAGAAGCAAGAAGCAGAAAATTTTCAGATGCTTTGAAACAGCTGCTGCTGCTAGGTAGACATATAGCTACTTTTACATGATACATGCGCATTTTATATTTAACTTTAAAAATTGCATTTACAATAGAACAAAAGTAGAAATGATAAGCGATAAAGTTCAGTTTTTATCAAAAAATTTAAAATGTAACAATTATGCAATAAATTATAACAACAAAATTTAAAGATTTGCGGAAGTAATCCGATAAATTTTAAAAGGAAATTTTAGAAATAATTGCTTAAAAGCAATAAGGACTATTACATAATATATATGTACTACACAGATAAAAGATGATAATATCACAAATTGTGTAAATTAATAGACATGTTTAAGAAAAATTATTTTTTCAAAATAAGTTAACAATAAAGAAAATATTAAGCTTTTACTTGAGCGCACATTTCTACACATGTTTATTAAGATAATGAAAATTGGCAAATATATACAAACTATAATGCAAATTTTCTAGCATCTTTCTATATATAAATGGCTAAGAGAGTTTTTTCCTGCAAGTCCGTGACTGGACTCAAGTTGATTGGCTAAGAGAGATTTTCTTCTGTTTGTCTGTGTGTTGTTGCCACCAGCTTTTCATACTTTAGTTAATTTAAAAAAATCAAATTGTCCGATCGATAGGTTAATTAAACCGACGGATTCAGAAAAAATGTCCCTTTCATTTGGTACCTTATTTGTAACGGAATTTTGATTGGATTTTTTAAAATTAATTAAAATGTGAAAATAATAACCTGGTAAAAGCTGTAAATGTGGATATTCAAAATTTTAATTGTTGCTAAAAAGGGGGAAAATAATAATAATAATAATAATAATAATACATCATTTTTTTTTTTTTTTTTCCAAAAACATAAAATGAAATATGCTTTCACACGAAAAATAAAAATCGAAAATGGAGTAAAAAAACAATTTAGATAAAGTTGCACCAGAGTTCCAAAAATTAATGAAAATATAAATGAACGTTAAATAAATAAAATAGTCGTCTGCTCAATCACGTGATATTGAAAAACAAGGAATCGAATTCAGTAAATATGGAAAGAAAAACGAAAAGAAAAGAAACAAAATAATAATAATAATAACATAAACCACCGGGAAACCAAAGCGGGCTTTAAAGCAATTTCATGATTTCTTTAAATTTTATTTTTGTTTGTAAAGCGATATAGAAAAGAGTTTTCTTTAAATGTAGTGACCAGCGAAGCGAGAAAAGCTTTCGTTGATTCACTACCTTCATTGATTTCATGAATTAAAAAATTGTTTCGTTAACAAACTTTGATCTATTGGCACGTAGGCAGCATCAGGCCGAGTTTTGTACATTTCGAGTTTAATTTTGAAATTTTTCCCGCATTCGGAATTCGGTTCGTTCCCGAACCGGGGCTTTGCTAGTTGTTATAGTATAAGACTGTAGGAAACTTATGAAAAGCAGTAATGAAAACATGATTTAATGGATATATTTAGTAAGAATTTGTATAAGGCAAGAAATACATATCTGTATCCCGTAGGTAAAGGACACTATGTCACAAATACGAATTTTTTTAAGGAATGATGTTATAATGAAATTAATTAATGACATTCCTCATAAATAAAGAAAATGGACTTGGTTTTATGTTCTACTATTCTTTCTCCTTTGTAATAACTGATACTTAATGCCTCCATATAAAGTAAAAAATTCACATCAAGAACATGGTTCTAACTCTTTTCTTAAATTGGACTTGGTGTCATTTATCTCCGGGGTACAGATATAAGATTTTAAAGAGTCACACCATGTCAAATTAACACAATTTGAAAAAAAAATCTCGTTTGATCGCCTCGGTTTTTCATAAAAGTTGTTGTTTTAAAAAGTGTATTTGCATATTTATGAAAGGAAACATTAAAAATATTCTTTTTAATGGATTCAATTTCAAAATTTTAACCCGTTAGTAGTCGCTACAGACAGCGCCACCTATTACAGATTGCGCACTTTTTATTTAACTCACACCAATAATTTTAAGAAGTGATGTGATCGACGTTCCTTCGATTTTATTCGCGTTTTATGTATATCAAATGCTACAAAAAATTAAGGATGGGCGGCAAATCGACCAACTAGCGACTACTAACGGGTTAAGAAAATTTTTAACAACTCTTTATTGGAGGAAAGTCAACTCACTACTATTTATACCGTTTGGCGATGGGATTTGGCGGCATTTCAATCCAAAAAACCCATGGAAAGTTCTATAATTCTACCCCATTGCACAGTATAACTTCGAAACTTCGGGAAACCTAGTATTATTTTCACCAAATTTGGTCGCCAAATTCGTCGTCAAGGCTGACTTCAATGAAAGTAAATTAACTGCCCTTTTTCTCTTTGCCTGTAAAACTACTTTCACTGTGACAGGACAATTGAGGCAGGGGAAAAGACAATCCAATGTAACAGTGGTACTATAAATGACGGTCGAATGGTTGATAAATGATTAAAACAAATCTAAATGGATAAGAAAGAAAATACAATATTTCAAGCTTTCAGAAATACAAAAGTATTCTGATTTGTAATTTTAATACTAGTGTTGAATTAGAAACTTAAAACATATTTTATTTTAGTATCATAATATTTTAAAAATTTAACGATAAAATAATAATAATAATAATAATAATGAAAATGTTCAATGAAGAATTTTACTATCTAATTTTAAATGGGAATAAAGTTTTACAATAAATTTGCAACTAAAGAAAAGTGATAAAAAAATAAAAGGAATATATTCATAATATTGCGTAGTTTTATTTATTTTTGCAGTAAGATTCTAACGAAATGTAGGAAATATATTCAAGAGTAAAAATAATAAATACGGAAAAAAACCCACAGTAAAAATATTTGAACGAATCGTGCACAGAAAGAAAAAAAAAAAAAAAAAAAAACACTCGTCATTTAAAAATAATTATAAAAAATCAGCATATATAGTTACGCTCATCACTGACTGACTCGGTCACGCTTAAAAAGGCTAAGAGATTTCTTTGGACTCTGTCTATGTATGAACGCAAGTTGCCACCTAATTTTCATACTTTAGTTAATTTTAAAACCGACGGATTCAGAAAAATCGCCTCTTTTTATTGGTACCTTATTTGTAACGAATTTTTGATTAGATTTTTTACAATTAATTAAAATATGAAAACAGACATAGCTTTAAAATAGACATTTAAATTTTTAATTGTTGCCATTTTTTTTTTTTTTTTTTTTTTCCCCAGCATAAAATAAAATACGCTTTCACGAGGGGAAAAAAAAAAAAAAAAAAAAAGGAAAAAAAAAAAGTAATAAAATATTAAATCTGCGTCTATATGATGTCGTGATGATCTAAAAAAAAGTGACGTCTATAAAATAATAATAATAATTTTAAATTTTAAAGGTAACGAAGAGGTAAATAAAGTGCGAAAATTTCACACGGGCTTGCTAGCAAATGAATTATTTGAAGTGTGAAATAATTAAAATGAAATGATCATTTTTCAATGGGCGTCTTATCTTACTCGCCCTACAACTAACTAGTATATTAAAGGAGCAATTAAAAATATTACATAGTATTATATCATTTTTATTTTCCGAGCATCTATATTAATAAAATCAGACTTTTGCCTGTAAATTTGTCAGAAACAAAAAAATTTGAGATATCGTCACGTTTCACACACCATGAAAGCCAAAAATGACTTCAGAAAATTTTGTTGTATATGTGTGTGTCATCGTGTCTATATGTCTGTAACGCTATTTTTGTACGGGTATCACGTGAGAACGGCTGCACGAAATTCAACGACGTTTGGCAGAAATTTAGGTCTTTACACAACTTAAAATCATATCTATCAACTTTTCCGAAATCCCCCCCCCCCCCGCACAGTGGATCGAACAATGTTAAAATACGAACATAGGCCCAAAAATCAACCTCTAAATAACTGATATTTTGCAGTGAAATAATTTAAAAGAATGTCTAAAAAATACAAATATATGGTTATTTCTTCAATTACACGAAGTTTTGTTGTATATAAATAAGTTCAAAACGAAAACTTACAGAAATAAGATTTTTCGATGAATTTCAGTGACTTTATTTGATAGCCATCAAGTGGCACTTAAGATAACTATGAAAAAATACGAAATAAAAATACTTTCAATAATGTCCTAATAAAAGTTTAAGGTACTTCTGCCAACATTTTGTTGTTTTTTTATGTTGTGATTCACGCATGAAATGTGAATATGAAATTAACAACAAAATTAAATTTATAAGTTATGTAACTTTTTTTGTCCAAAATTGTCCAAAATTTCAAACACAGTTTACTACTCCCAAAAGTATACATTTTATTCTGTGAAAAGGATTTTCGCCACAAATCGCCACTTTTAGAGAAAAATAAATTTTTATTCTGTCTACCCCAAATTATCAATCGAGAAATTTATCTGAATAACTGTATTCAATAACGACAGAAAATATATTAAAATTTTTATAGTGAAAATATTATAGAATTTAGATGATTAAAACAAATTTAATAAATCAGAAATTAATGCTTATTTTTTTTTAAATATTTAATAAAATAATTAATTTTACTTTAATGGTACTGAAAAGTACCGTTGGACCCCAAAAAGGGGGGAAATGTAAATGGTTGCCGTGATATGTCATAAAATGTTAAAATTAAGTAAATGTTTAACGTTAAATAGTTAAATGTTAAAATTAAATAATGTAATTACATATTACGATTTAAAGTAAAAGTTCCTGTGTTTCTGGAAAATGTTCCTTCATTTGCACGTTTCTTTTTTTCGTTCTCATGCTTGAAATCAGGGGGTAAGATGTTTTAATAATAAGTAATGTAGCAAATCTTCGTTACACGCTCTTCGATTTTTCTCGTGTGTTATTCTCTGTATTTACGAAACTCTTTATTTCGGGCTTCGCTAGCTTCTTCTGACAATTGTCCAATTGGAATAGAAAAATTTCCCATTATGTCTTTTCCATGAATCAATAGTTTGTGAACTGAAGCTGGCATATAGTACCACACATATTTTGAGACACATTGTTTCGCTGTTTCCAGTGCAAATTTTCCAAATTTGTCTCCTAAATTTGCCTTCTAAAATTGTCCTCCTAAAAATAACAGAACCTAGAAACAACGTTTTTAAAAATTTCTTTGATAAGAATTCACTTTATTTGCTTATTTGTTTAAAAATGATTTCAGATAGCAAAATAAAACAAATAAAAAATCCAGTTCAATCAAAAAAATTCATTAATTATTGATCGCCTGCATTCCATAAATCTTTAGTAAAATAAAGACAAAAGTGATTTTTTTTATAGAGTTTGTCAGTAAATGCCTGCATGAGTTTTCTATTAAAAAACTACATAAAAAAAAGAAAAGAAAAAAGAAGCAGTAATCTAATGATATATTTATCATTGTGTGCTAAATTAATTGTGTTACAAATATAGATTTTCTTCCCGAAATTTTTATTTATTTTCTTTTATTCTCTTCTTTTTATACAACATTTGTTTCTTTACCAGGTATGTTTCTAAATACTTATTTGCAGCAGAAAAGTATGATACCGCTTAACCCCTTTATTAAACCATTTTTTCCTCAAATGGCACATTTTCACGAATAAAATTTGATGTAAAGTAAAAAATTCATTTAGCCTATTAGAAATAATTAATTTTACTTTTGGCATCTTATTCTCTTAGTCAATCGCATACTTCTCACAACCCATCGTATTAGCATAAGCAGGATTGTCACAAACAACTACTTTTTATTTTTTTTTCCCACTAGAATTATCAAAATAATTTTCATACTGATGTTTTTCCAGAAAAATGATACACAGGAATCATTATTTAAAAAAATTGGTGCCAGGTGAATAAAACGATAACGAATTTGGTAGGGAAAATATTCCCTCGGCCTTATAAAGGGTTTAAAAAAACATGGAATCGCTTTAACTATCATACATATATACATATTTAAATCGAAATGTGACAAAAAACATCATACATAGATAATAATAATACCATAACGTTCCTATGTTCGCCTCTGCCTATACTTCGATCCACTGTGCCCCGGGGGAAACAAAAGTCAAAAACACGTTTGTAAGCATAACTCGGCTGCAAATTACTTCACAGTAAAGAAATTGCACATGGAGAGACTAGACATGAGTACAAGAAAAACTTTATCTGCGATTTAGAAATTTTCAATTTTTAAGGGGAGGGAGGAGGTAAACCGATTTTGGCAGGAAATTTCCTAAATTGTGGATTTTTGAGTAGAACTCTACCAAAAATGGAACAAAGATGTTGAAAAAGCTACTTCCTTAGGATATTTTAAAAAACACTTTTTTTTTTTTTTTTTTTTGTTTGTAATTCGCGATTTTTTTTTTTTTTTTTTTTTTTTTTTTTTTTTTGAGGGGGGGGGGGGGGGTTTACGAGGGGATAAAATTGAGACAACCCTTTTAGCGCTAAACTTTTCCTGAGAAATCTATGGCAGCTGCGGTCACGAATTTTAGTGTCTGGATTGTTTATATGTATCCGACACCTAAAGTAACGGGATTTATAGAAATTAACCCCGTTCGAATTTGTCTTCTGTCCTCCCCCCCCCCTGGGGGGAACAGAAGGCAAAATCACCTTTGTAAGCATAACTTGGCTCCACATTATTTCCCAGTGAAGAAATTGCACATGAGTACAAGTAAAACATCATCTGCGATTCAGAAAATTACGATTTTTAAGGGAAGGGAGGGGGAAAATCGATTTTTGGCGGGAAATTTTGCAAATTCCAGATTTTTGAGTGGAACTCTACCAAAAATGAAACAAAGATGTTGATAACAACCATGCGTCTTCTTTAGGACATTTCAAAAACACGTTTTTGATTTTTGTAGTCTGCCATTTTTTATTTATTTTATTTATTTATTTATTTTATTTTATTTTATTACTTTCCGAACACTATAGTGAGGAAAGTATTGTAATCATGTCAAAAATCCGAATTCGAGATTTTGATGTTTCTATACGTTTTGAGGTCCCCTGAGTCCGTTTTCACTATTTTTACGATGATGTATGTATGTGTGTGTGTATGTGTGTATGTCTGTGAACACGCTAGCGTCTAAAGGCTTTGTTCGATTAACCTGAAAGTTGGTACGTATATTGTAAGTCACCATAGTACGAACCCTATAGATTTTGGTGAATCTAGCACTTATAGTTTTTTTACAGGGACACAAAGAAAAATTCTTTATCATTATGGCCTATGGGACCAAAATCTTAAAAGTGCGATAGCATCTAAACGCCTTATTCAATTGAGCAAAAATTTTATACCCATATTATAGGTCACAGATACTCAATCTGTATAGATTTTGGAGAATCTAGCACTTATAGTTTTTTTACAGGGACACAAAGAAAAATTCTTTATCATTAAGGCCAATGGGGCCAAATTTTTAAAAGTGTGATAGCGTCTAAACGCCTTATTAATCTGAGCAAAAAAATTGTACACATGTTATAGGTCGCATTTGCACCAACTGTATAGATTTTGGTGAATCTAGCACTACAGTTTTTTTACAGGGACACAAAGAAAAATTCTTTATCATTATGGCCTATGAGACGAAATTTTTAAAAGTGCGATAGCATCTAAACGCCTTATTCAATTGAGCTGAAAATTTGTATGAATATTATAAATCACTGTTGCACTAACTATAAGCATTTTGGTGAATCTAGCATCTATAGATTTTTACAGGGACAAAACGAAAAATTCTTTATCATTATGATCTAAGGGCTCAAAGTTCAGTAGCGTTAAATAAAACCTCGTGTGATATATGGAGAAAAAAACACTCTATTATGGTTTTCTCTCTTTTGTTTGTTTAGCAATTCCTCTTTCTTTATTTTATCTACAAAACTGTTAGTTACTCAATGTTCGGAGAGTCGAGTGGAGTCACTCCAGATTTTTTTTTTATTTTATTTATTTATTTATTTATTTTTTTTTTGGGGGGGGGGGGGGGGGTACAAGTAAAACATTATCTGCGATTAAGAAAATTTCGATTTTTTAAGAGAAGGGAGGGGAGGAAATCGATTTTTGGCGGGAAATTTTGCAAATTCCGGATTTTTGAGTAGAACTCTACCAAAAATGAAACAAAGATGTTGAAAACAACCATGTGTCTTCTTTAGGACATTTCGAAAACACGTTTTTGATTTTTTGTAGTCTCTAGTCTGCCATTTATTTTTATTTTTTTTTTTTTTTATTTTTTTTTTATTTTTTTTTTTTTTTGGTGGTGGGGGGGGGGAGGGAGGTACAAGTAAAACATTATTTGCGATTAAGAAAATTTCGATTTTTAAGGGAAGGGAGGGAGAAAATCGATTTTTGGCGGGAAATTTTGAAAATTCCGGATTTTTGAGTAGAACTCTACCAAAAATGGAACAAAGATGTAGAAAACAACCATGCGTCTTCTTTAGGATATTTCCAAAACACGTTTTTGATTTTTTGTAGTCTGCCATTTTTTGGGGGGGAAAGGGGTATGTGATATGAAGGGCAAATTCCAGACACCACTTTTAGAGCTAAATTTGTCCTGGGAAATTTATGAGAGCTGCGTCCACGAAGTTTGGTGCTTGGACTGTTTATATGTATCTGACGACCGACACCTAAAGTAATAGGATTTATCGAAATCCCCCTTTTCTCCCCTGAGGGGGCAGAAAGCAAAAAAACGTTTGTAAGCATAATTCGGCCCCAAACTACTCCACGGTGAAGAAATTGCACAGAGGAGACTAATTTGAGGAGACTAGACTTGAGTATAAATAAAATGTTACATACGATTTTGGAATTCTTGATTTTTAAAGGAAGGGGAGGAAAAATCGTTTTTCGGGGGAAATTTCAGAAATTCCGGATTTTTGAGTAGAGCTCTACTAAAAATGGTACACAGGTATTGAAAACAACCACGTGTCTTCTTTAGAATATTTCCAAAAACACATTTTTTTTTTTTTTTTTTTTTTTTTTTTGGGGGGGGGGGCGTTACAAAGGAGCAAATTCGAGACACACACAGACCCTTTCATGGCTAAATTTATCTTGGGAAATCTATGGGATTTGCGGTCACGAAATTTAGTGCGTAAATTGTTTATATGTATCCGACACTTACTGAAACGGGATTTTACGAAATTCCCCCTTCTCTTAGCCCCCTTGGGGTCGGGGGGTTATACACACGTGTAAAAAAACGTTTTCCCGTTTGAATTCGCTTTAAATAATCTTAGAATGGCGAATTTTGGTGTGTGGATGTTGATTAAGTGTACGCGTTATGTACTTTGGGTGGATTTCGCAAAACTTCGAACTTACCAGCTGGGGTAGGAGAAGTAAGAAGCGAATAAGTTGCTGCCGAAGGCAGTGGGAACCCGGACTTCGCACGTTGCGAGAGGGAAAAACCTCTACAGAACACAGCAGAACTTTAACTTAGGTTATTAATAATGATATGTGATTTTAACAACTCATTTAAGTATGGTGTCGGGCAAAATCTGCTAGTTCTATATAAAGAAAGTATTTTAATCAAGATTTGCGAAGTTGATTTTGTATCTCGCAAAACAAAAACGAATGGTCGTAGAATGTTGCAAATTTATATTTGTGACTGTCATGACATCTAGTTATACACCTCCAATTTTGGTCTTGACACGAATCTTCAATTTGATATGATTTTTCACGACGTATGTGTGTGTGAATGAACACGATAGTATCTAAACGCTTTGTTCGAATGAGTTGAAAGTTGGTACGTATGTTATAGATCACAGTAGTACGAACTGTATAGATTTTAGTAAATCTAGCATTCAAAGTGTTTTTTTTTTTTTTTTTACATGGACACAAACAAAAGTTATTTATCATTATGGCTGAGGATTCAAATTATTTGAAGTGGAATGGAATAGCATTAAGGGGACACTTCACCTAATTTGACCGGAAGTCTAATTCCGTGTTACTCTGTGGAGAAATTTTTTTATAAATTACTCATTATCTAATGTATTTCTTGTTTAAAACCGTTTTTCTATTTAGAAAGTTCACAGCCATTAAAATGTTTCTCGTTTTCCGAAAACTGATTTTTTTTTTTTTTTTTTTTTTTTTTTTTGAAGCTACAAAAAGGAGCAAATAATGCTCTTAGTTAACCTCCCGCACTTTACAACTTTAAAACAAAATATTAAAAATTAAAATAATAATTTTAACGAGAAATATTTAAACATTTGTGAATTTTTAAAATACGAAAACGGAATAAAAAAAAAATACATTGGGTAATGAATAATTTCTATTTCTCCATAGAGTAAATTCGGAAAGTCGAGTGGAGTCACTCCAGATTTTCACTTTCCGAACATAAATATATAAGTATTGTAATCATGTCAGAAATCCGACTTAAAGATTTTGGTGTTTCCATACCAGGGTGTCTACTGACTTGACAGAAAAAAAAATTCATGACCTCAAAAAAAATTTCATGGCGTTTTATCGACATACCCAACCTTTCTTTTTAAATTAACATTTTTTTTTTTTTTTTTTTTTTTTAACCGATATATCACCTTGCTTTATTCTTAAAATTATTGTTTAACAACAATATTAACTGTTAAAAAATAAAAATAAAAAATAACAATCTAAGTAAATAGTAATGGAAATCAATCTAAAACAGACACATATAACTACATACATATGTACCCTATTTGTGCAATGTTTATAATATTTAACTATTAGTTTTTTGGGGGATTTGAAAATTGTCATTTATTTTCCTTGCATTAAGGAGAGGAATATATGTATTATTATTTTTTATTTTTATTTCCCCCCCCCCCCACGAAAAGACTAAGAATAGTAGAATAGAATTATTAAACTAAAGTCAGAGATGAGAGTGGGAAATAGACAAAAAGTCTGAAAGTATATCAGCAAAACTCAAAAATATTTTAATTTTAGTAATAAAAGAAGAAACAGATACACAAACTCAGACTTTCTATAAGCAAAAATGGAGAATATATGAAAATAAGTTGTTTAGAAACTGTCAAAAGAAAGAAAATTAAACAAAAATAAGAATATTTAGAACAAAAAACCTGAAAATTGTTTTTTAAAAATGAAGAAAAGTCTGAAATTCCTATAAAAGTCAGAAAATTCTCATCCCTGTAAAGTTTATAACTATACATCTCAAACTTTGCATTTCGATGTCTTTCCTATACTTCAAAATAGAATACATTCTAATTTAGAAAAAAGTATTTCATTCAGCTATACATTAATATTGTTTTGATTAACAAAATATTTCGAGCATACATATATTTTAGAATATTTAAATGTTAAATAAAAAAAATTAAAAAAAAAAATATATATATATATATTTGACTATTCTACTCAGGGTTGGCAAGGTTTCGGACACTATGGTAAAAAACACGGTATAAACCATGGTTTTTACCGTACTGTCCAAAACCTTGGTGTCTTAAACTGTCCTAAACTGTCCAAAACTATATTTTTTAGTAGAATTATATTTTATTAAAATTATGCAAATATTTGAAAAATTTACAAAATTATTATAATTATTGTTGTTTTGTAACATTTTCCAGTATATTTCATAATGTTTAGTGAAAGATACATATATTAACAATTATAATATTCAAAAGCAAAAATTTATTACTGAAGCTTTAATGGAAAAATGTGGATAATTGTACCTCAAATATTGATATTTATAATATTTACACACACATACACAGTATATATAAGCAACGTGAATAAATATATCAAGAGAACAAATTAATATATAATTATTATTATATATATATAAGATTTACAATAAATCATCTTGAAATAAATATTAAGAATGTGCAGCTACACAAACATATTTTATTTTATTTTTAAATAAATGAAAAAATATAATGTAAAAATATTAAGTATAATACACACTTTATTTTTATTTATTTATTTTTATTTATTTATTTTTTTTTTTATTTTTTTTTTATTTTTATTTATTTATTTTTTTTTTTTTGGGGGGGGGGGGGCATATCTGCTGTTTTTGAAAATGATGCATATACTTCATTGCCTAATTATAATTATTATATTTTATTTTTGGTATCTTTTAATGTATGTAATTTATGAAAGAACTTTTAAAAATAATTTCTGTAAAATATTGGATATGTAAGTATTTTGAAATTAAAAACAAAAGACAAATTATTCATTTTGAATATCCTATCATACATTTTTTATTGTAAGGAAACTTTTTGAGTCATTAAAATTAATTTTTTTTATAGCTATTTATAAATTGTAAATTTCTTTTAACTAAAAAAGGTTTAAATTTTCAGTATAAAATACTTTTAGTTACTAATTATAATTGCTACTGAGACTGTAGGGAATTTTCTTATAATTTTAGGTTTTGGACACTTTCGGACAGTTTTGTACAGTTTAAGACAGTTTAGGACACTTTTGGACGGTAAAAACCACCTGTCCTGTCCAAAACCAGTTTCAGACGTCCTAAACCCCAACCCTGATTCTACTATAAATGAATATTCTAGGTTTATAATCATGCTTATATGTTTATGCTACTAAATAACAGTAACCTGAAAATCGATCTGAACTTACAATAGAGAATTTTAATGACCCGACTCAAAAACTAAAATGAAAATTAACAATTCATCTAAAAATCTTGCAAATTAAGTTATAAAGTAAATTTTATTGCTATACAACTGGTAATTTTTTTTTTTTTTTAATAATAATTTAAAATGTAATTACTAATGCACCAAGTTAAAAATTTTAAAATCTGAAAAATGAATAATAATAATTTTTAACCATTTAGGTGTGTTGTATACTACAAGTGTACAAAATGTGCTTCAAGTTTAGTAATAGGTACAAAACTTTGAATAAACACCATAAAATGCAATAAACTCGCAACAATTGTTTCGGGTTGAAAAAGCACGGCCATTCACCAGGCGAACAAAGTGGGCACGGGTGCTACAAGCAAAAGTAACAATGCACCAAAGGATGTGTTGCCGAATTATGTTTTTGCCCATTAAAGAAATTATTTTTTATTGTTTTTAATATTCTGAAGTCGACCAGACTCGTAGGGAAAAAAAAAAAAATCTATCAACTCAACCCCAACTGCAAGAGAAAAAAAAAATTTCGACCCGACCGGTTAAACTTGGTTACCTGAACCAATACGTGACTCAAACCTACGATCAAATTTCAAAACCTGTTCTTGACTTTCATGACCTATTGCTGAATTTCATTATCTTTTCATGACTTTCATGACCTAGTAGACACCCTGTATACGTTTTGAGATCCCCTGAGTTCATTTTTACTATTAATACGATGATGTATGTATGTACATCTGTATATGTATGTGTCATGTGTGTATGAGTGAACACGATAGCGTCTAAACGCTTTGTTCGAATAAGCTAAAAATTGGTACGTATGTTATAGGTCACTATAGCATGAACTTTATTGATTTTGGTGAATCTAGGGGTGAATCTTTTACAGGGACACAAATAAAAATTAAACGCCTTATTCGACTGAGCTGAAAATTTATACACATGTTGTAAATCCCCGTCACATGAATTATATAGATTTTGGTGAATCTAACACTTAAAGTTTTTATTACAGGGACACAAAGAAATTTTTTTAATCATTATGGTCTATGGGCCCAAATTTTTTTTTTAAGTGCGATAGCGTCTAAACGCCTAATTCGATTGAGCTTAAAATTTATACAAATATTATACATTACATCTGCACGAACTGTATCGATTTCGGTGAGTCTAGCACTCATAGAATTTTACAGGGACACAACAAAAAATTCTTTATCATTATGATCTACAGGCTTAAATTATTTGTAGTACAATAGCGTTAAATTAAACACCATACTATATGGAATAAAATACTCAAACATCCTGTTGTAAATTACTCTTCTGTTTATTTAACAACTTCTCTTGCTTTAATTTATTTATACACAACCGTTAATTACTTAATATTCGGAAAGTCGAGTGGAGTGGAGTCACTCCAGATTATTTTCTATTAAGATTTTAACAGAATAAATTATTTACAAGAAATGACTGTTTTGACATATAAATTTCGAATGCAAGAAGAAAAAAATAAAATACAATAAAGGGGAGAGAGAGAGAAGAGGATTTAAAATAAAATACAGAAAAACAGAGCACGCCAGCTAAAAGCCAGACTATATTCCAAAACCAGTCTATATTTCCTCTCTCATAAAACTGTGGATAAAACATATCTTCGTATAAAGATTACCTTATGCTGTATATAAGATAATTTTATTTTTGTAGCATAATCGTACTTAGTTGTACTTATGAAAGAGTTAAAGTCACTTACATTTAATAGGGCATAAAATTAAAATTGTTTAAACATACAATAAAATCTCTCAAAACGTCCACCTCTATTGATGGGCCTTCTCCCTTAACGGCCCTCTTCACTTACCGTCGGCCGGAAGCCCGAGCCAATGTTATTCTATGGGGAAATTTTTCTTTACAAATAACTTATTAACTAATACATACCTTTTTTAAAAATGTATTTTTTTTTTTTTTTTTTTTTTTTTTTTTTAATATTTTATTTTGAAATTGCAAAATGAAAAAATTTCACATATTGAAAATTCGCATTTTGCAGCTTCAAAATAAAATATAAAAAATTAAAAAAATAATTTTTTTAAAAAAGTCCGTCAATTTAACAGCTGGGAATTTTCAGAATGTGAAAGCAGAATTTAAAAATATGTATTAGTTAATAAGTTACTTGTAAAGAAAAATTCCCCATAGAATAACATTAGCTTCGGCTTCCGGCGGCGGTGAGTGCAGCGGGCCCTTAAGGGTCAGTTTTCACTGGCAAACATTTTTCCCTATTGGACTACTACCTATCAACTTCAATAATTCAATAGTTTCCTTTTTTTTTTTTTTTTTTTTTTTTTTTTCTCTCTCAAGCAGAAAAAAAAAAAAAAAAATCTTATTAATTTTTTTTCTCTACACACAAAGATTTACTTCAGAAAATATTTCAGTCCATTTGTTGCCATCATTCATTTCCTAAATAACAGTTTTTGTTTAAAATTTAGCAATATAAAAAACAATCTTTGAGGAATACTTGGTTATTTTTTGTATGCCTAAAATACTTTTATAAAAACTAATATTTTACATAGTTTATTAACAGAATTTTTCCATCATTCACATAGAAATTTTGAAGTACACATTTTTTAAACACATAAGATGCATTTAGAATATTTGATTTATAAAAAATATTTTTCTATGGTGGGGAAAAATGGGTATAAATTAAGCTTAGCAATTTATCCTAAATTTTTCAATTGTTGGGAGTTAAAATAAGTTATAAACAATACGTAAGCAAAGTGTGACGTCACTGACTGTCAGTAGCTCAACCCCTCCCCCCCCCCCCCCCCAAAAAAAAAAAAAAAAAAGATTTCCTATGTTAATTATGGATTTTTTGTAAAAAATTATAAAAATTAAGGAAAATTATTTCCCGATTTTAATCCCCATATTTGTGTATAATTATAAATTAGCTATCGTGCACATGTGTTAGATTAAGTTATTTTGCTGTCAATTTCACTTAATTTTAAATTTCAAAACTCTGTCGTCCTTGGCGTTTTTTGTATTTGGCGATAAAAAACGTAATACGAAAACATACATGTGAAATGTATATTTTCGTAATATGCATTGTACGAAATATTGTTTCATATTATTGATTGCTCTCAAAATAACCATGATTTTTGAAAGGAATTAAATATGTTTGACAGATAATTTGGCGATCATTCCTTTTTTTTTTTTTTTTTTTTTCTCTCTGCCAAGGACGACAGATATCAAATATTCCGCTGCAACATATTAATACCGTGTATCAGATACTTTATTCAGACATTTGAAAACAAATTTGCCTTCAAATTATGATAGAATATGTATTATTTTCCTTTTAATTTAGTATATTAGTCGGATATTTATTGTGTAAATATCACCCTTTGAAATGAAATGCTGATATTTACATTCGAAAATGGAAGTTTGCTATTTTTTTTCCCTAGAGTTTTGAAATTTAAAATAAAACTTTTATCAATTTCACAGCAAAAATAACTCAATCTAACACACATAGACAGTAACTTTAACTTATATATATATAACTATACTCAAATATGGGGATTAAAATCGGGAGATAAATTCCCTTAATCTATAATAATTTTTACAAAACATCCAATGGACTATTAACACAGGAAATCTTTTGCTTGGCCCCATGGACGGCCAGTGACGCCATCACTTCGCTTGGGTATAAAGTTAAGTAACCGTTGCCGTTTATCTACCTCCAAGACATCTCATATTACACAGCCTCTGAATGTTGGGTTTTTGCCTGAATAAAACGTTCTTGGGGAATAGTTCTAAAAACATTGTTTGTAGAGAGTCGACTTCAGAGAGTGCCAAAAGTTACATTTCTTTAACTGCTAAACTTACTTTCTGTAAGTTTAAAGAGTGACTATATCATAAAATTTTTAAAACAACAGTACTTTATTCTGTTAACAAAGAAGCTATTATAAACATAGACCCACTAACACAGAAAAACATAAGCAAAATTGTAGGCAATATAATCAAGGTGACTAACGTTAGAACTTTTCTAAATTCCCTTACTTTTCCATGGCTATTTCTCACAATTTTCCCTGACCTACGCCGTTTTTTCAACCAAAAATTTCACAAAATTAGCGAATAATTTAGCAATTTACAATACCAAGCTTTTAAATATGGTTTATTTTCACAAAATTTGTCAAAATTCCATTTGTTTACTTGAAATTCCTTCATTATTCCATGACTTTTCCACGATTCCCCGACTTTCTTTGACTAGCAATAGAATTTCCCTGTGTAATAGAATTTTCAGTTAGAATAGTAATGGGAAATTAAGTAATAGAAACATTTAATTTAAAGTCTTCTATACTTCTGTCAATCTCTACACCTCAGTCACAAGAATCAAAAGAAATTTTATAAGATGGCATGCGAAAGTACAACGTGAAGGTAAAAATGATCACTGCAGCTGTTGTAGCAAAATGCCTTCCAAACGAGAAATATCACTGCAGATTAAAAAAAAAAAAAAAAAAAAAAGTTTTATATTTCAAATGTGAATGAACAGAATCCACAAGATGAAAATGAGAATCAAAAATTCAATTTTATGAAACGCTGCATTCACGCTAATGTTCAATTTAAATTTGCGTGAAATATTGCTAAGTAATTGTGCAATGTTAGAAATAGAAAATGCAGTTCGATGAAAAAAATTATTGATCAGATTATTCAGATGGACTGGGATAATTTTGAGAAATATCTAAAACGGTCAACATCTGGTGAGTTATGTTTTCCTGTAAAATGATGACACAAATTTAATAATGAAATCTCACATTAAAATTTTAAAATAACATCACTGTAGCTATCCTTTTTGGATGTAAACTGCAATTTAAATTCTTTGTTTCAAAATAAAATACTTTTTCATTTCTTTTGGGATATCGATAATCATTTTTTAATCACTCCATTTTAACCCAGCTGTTAAATAGCAATAAAAGTTTAGCTACTTAATAAATATTTATAAAATGTTGATAAAAAACATTTTAAGGTTGATAACAATGAGTCCACTGCATAAATGCAGCAAAAAAAAAAAAAAATCATATACTTACTTTTTTTAGTGAAAATAAGTGATAAAGGCAAAAAGACATTTCCACTCATTTTATCCCACCAGACCATACTACCTAATAAATTTAAAAGCAATGGCTAATAAATGGGTAATGCTGACTTTAAATATCAAAACAAAATAATAGTATCATTCCTAGCTACAATTAAAAGTATACAGGCTTAAATTAGTATAAGCTTTGAAAATTGAAACAATCTAATGTTACTGAATATTAAAAGGTTATATAGACAAATAATCTAAATTTGAATAATTAAAACCATTTGATTAACAGAATTTATCGTCTGAATTAAGATTTTATAAACAACCTCTAATAAAAAGCCACCTCTCTTAAGAACCGTTTTTTTTATGGTACGGTGGATGGCCAGTTTCATTGTAATTCTATTTAATATACAGAATTAACCACAAAAATAAAAATCACTTCACTTTCAACAAAAAACAAAATGCCATCACGTCTGTGATATCGTAATTTATGATCAAACGAAAGTCCTTACCTCTTCCTATGTCCAAGAACAATCTGTATATTGTCTGGAAAACGTAGCAGGAACAATTCAGACTAATTTCCTATTAGCATATTCTTACATTACCATCCCAAACCAGTATCAGTCGCGACACGTTCACTTTCGCTCAGCACCGATCCACGGCCAGATAAAAGAAAACTCGGATAGAAAGGGAAAAGAATGGATAGCTGTGGAGCATCCGATAGTTCTGAGAGAGAAAAACAACAGGTTGTTAGCGAACAGTCACTGGGCTCACAGTCTTCAGAATGTTTACAAACAGCTCAGTGGAGCGTGAATAATATGCAAAAAGCAAAAGCAGAAATGATCGGCCAACCGGTTTGAAAGGAATTTGTTCCCAGCCCATTTCACTTTACTTAAATTATCCACCAGTCATTACTCCTTTTTTTTACATGCATAAGAGTATATATAAAGTGTGCTAGAAGGATTCAGTAAATAAAAGTACTCAAAAAAAAAAAAAATAGTAAAGCAATTTTCCTAGAACAGTTTTCGTAATTTGCTTTTTTGCTCTTCTTTACCGAGTTTCCAAAATTACGCATTTCCTGCTATCATTCTTCTCCAGGTCAAGGTTAGGCAGTTACATCCAAAATATAGTGAAAGGGGGACTATAAGATTAAAAAAAGAAAATTATAACGCAGGTGGAAAACAATGAAAGAAAAAGAAAACTTCCACTTTCGCAACTACTTAAATGAAAAAAAAAATAATAATAATAATAAATTTCGAAACATAAGAATTACAAATTATATGTTTGTAAAATAGTCATTTTATCTGAAGAATGTAAATGAACATTAATGACAGCAGCAGAGAAAAAGAAATTAGTTACGTTAAAAATATCTGAGATTAATCTAATGTAATAAAATTTGGCATTGTTTAGAAAAAAAGAGAAAAAGAAATAATAATAATAAAGCGAGGTAACATCTCAAAACATATTATATATATATTTTAAACGTTTAACTGAAAAAGAAAATATTTGTCTTTGCGCATAGAATTTTTGTCAAGTTAATGATATAATGAAAGGAAAGAACTCATAACGAAAATATCATATACTATAAAAATACGCACACATTGTATAGATTAGAAATAATTAAGCATGACACTTCATCAGATAAATAATAAAAAAAAAAAAGAAAAGAAAAAAAAAAAAAGCACCAAATAAACAATTGGTGCTTTGTTACTTTCACGCTCCCATTACCTGACCACTTTTAAACACTCATTTTACTTCTAGTTACGAATCTCCACAATCGGACTTTGGAAATTCAGCGAGCACTATGTGGAGAATAGCACTTGAAAAAGCACACAAAGAGCATTCTCTCCCCCAAATCACAAAAGTCCATAAGATGCACAATTTTATACATATATTTAAAAAAAAAAAAAAAAAAAAAAAAAGCTATAAAACCATTTTTTTATATTATATTATGCAGTTTTTAGGTATTAACCGCGTGCCATGAATGTTTACACAGGTTGCGACAGAAGAAAGATAGGTTGCTATAAACATTGAACGGTGGTTCTGAAAAAATGCTTGTCCAAACTACACTGCTCTGCATGAAAATCGGCCCAACACCATTTTTGTGAATTCTTATGTAAAATGATCTCCTGAATCCGAATAGGACGCTCATTTTGTCCTATCACCAACCGTTTTTAGGATCCCCCCCCCCACCTATTTTTATAACTTGTCGGTAATTGTATGGCTATAAATTTGATTTATGCGGGGAGGGAGGATTTTAACTGTTAAATATCTTCTGAGGAGCTACAGAAGTGAAACATTCTAAAACATGAACAATTACAGCAAGGGGAAAATTTAGGGGGGATTTGCCACTGTAATTATAAATTACATTTATTATATTTTATTGATCAATTATTATTGTTATTTATTGAAAAGGTTTTCAATACATATATTGGTTTATTTCCTTATTAAGTGTACCATTTAATTTTTTCCCTTTTAAAAACACGTTTTTTTTTTTTTTTTTTTTTTTTTCTTTTTTAATTTCATTAACAACTAAAAATCGAAAATTTTCACGAATACAATACTTTCTTCTAATATAAATACAAAGAAATAAAAAGACTCAGATTTTTCATTACTGGAATAATAATAAAAGAAACTAACAAACATGTGAACATAAAATTTGGATGGCATGTTTTTACCAACTCATATTGATTGAATTTCATATTATTTTAACAGAAGCAATAATTTTTAAACTGGTATAAATTGAATTTTTTACACAAGTAAATTTTCGAAGAAATTAAACAAAAATAAATAAATAAAAGTAAATAAATGAAAAGTGGTGTTAAGGATGCATTACAGATAGGTGAAGATACACACAACTTTAAATGCTAATTTAAAACTGAATTTTTTCTTCCTGTATTCACATTTCTTTTCTTCCAGAATGAACTTTTTGAAAAATATATTTAGTAATTATAAACTATGAACATCGTCAGAATAATAAAAAAATTTAATAAAATTTTAACATTTGGAGGCATTTTTTAACTTTATCTATCTGTAATGCACAATTAACACCACTTCTCATTTAGTTTTTTTTTTTTCTAAAAATTGAAATAAAAAAATAAATAAATCCTTCAGGGCTTACTTTTTACAATAAATGAAATAATATCAGCTTAAAAATTATTACTTATGTTAAGTTATAAAAATTAGGATTGAGAATTTGAATCAAAATATAATTAGAATAGTTTAAATAAAAATTATAGTAAAATCAAATAAATAGATTCAAAGATAATACTTAATAAACTTGTAGTGATTTTGACTTTAATTTTAATTATATATTAGTTATTATTATTATTATTTTAATGAAACAAACTTTATTTTAAAATCTTAAAATAGGATATTATGCAAAAGTTTCATATGAATTTTTGAAATCGAATTAGCGGTTGCGTCTTGCAGTCAGCGTCCCTTAAAATTTTAAAATGTAAAACCAATTCTGTGGATAGTCCATGAGAAAAAAAAATATTGTATTAATTTATTTTGGTTTTATATAAGATTATAGAGATGTCAATTTTTATTTATGTAACAACAACTACGGTTAATTCATTTTGTAATAATATCTGAATTTTTAAATATTTCTAAAAACGTTAGCATAAATTTGATAAAGGTCAAAAACTCATTTTAATAAAACCCAAATACTTAAATTATTAAATGCTTACTATATTTGATTAAAAGGAATTTTAATAAATGTGTACATGCCTTTGAATTTTGAACAGGGTAGGTGCTCCAGTGATTGGCATGCTCCAGTAATTGACATCTATCCCGAAATAATTAATAAAGAAAAATAATAAAATCATATATTTGACATATAAGAATTTTAACATTTTATGTCAAACACTGGAGCATAGCGTGCTAATAACTGGTAAAATGAATAACTAGCAGTGTCAAACACTGGAACATAGGGGGCCAATTACTCCTAAAATGGAAAACTGGCAGTGTCAATTACTGGAACATCGAGTGGGTGTCAAATAAAAATTCATAAAAAAAATAATAATTGCTATCAAATGTATATATTTTAACATATATGTGGTTCTGAATGTCTTTCATACCATATGTACTAACTTAAGATTTCTAAAAATATTTTCTGATGACTAGAACATTAAAAACATCAGAGATTGCTCTAAAAGTGTCAATCACTGGTGCACTTACCCTACATCATTATTATTATTATTATTATTATTATTATTTTAATGCTGAAACTGCGTATTACGAAAATATGGAATTAAATTAAAAAGCCAGAATTCTTTTTCCTAATCTTTATGAAGAAACGTGATTCTCCTTGCTTTAGTTTTGGTCCGTTATTTTATCTTCATCTACTATTCAAAGTTTTGATAAAAATTCACACATTCTATTCTCAACTGAAAAATAAACTAATTATCATTGTACAATAACAGATTGCACCATGATTAAAAAGTGTCCAGTAAAAAAAAAAAGAATATACAATTGTACGACTTGTTTGTAAAGAAATAGAACCATATGAAATATGTTTATATCAGTGCAGAAAATTGCTTTGTAATTTTTTATTAAATATAGTTTTTTTTTTTTTTTCTTCCCACTTATTAGTGGCCATTTATATAAGCCACTTTTTCCCCTTTAAATAAGAAACCATTCATTTATTTTATTTTATTGTATGTACAACTACAGTGGTGTGTAAAATTAAAGAAACAAGATTTTATCGCGATTTTTTCTCTTGTGCATAATTTTTAAACTAATAATCATATTGTTGCAACGGATTAAGTCTTTTCCTCTGCACCAATTGTACTATCGCAGTGAAAGTAGTTTTACAGTTAAAATAAAAATAAATGTCATTTCCATTCACTTGCAGTAAGGTCTTGTTGTAAAACGTTCTTTTACGTGAAAAACCGCTTATGGGTTTATAACTCTAGCGTAATTTTATTTATTAAGATTTATAAGTTTCTAAAGGGTTTTTCACAAAAAGGAATTTTTGCAATGTAAGTAAAATAATTAGATCTTCAAATTAAATCCGTGGAATGTGAAAAACCCCGTATGAAACTTCAACTGCAGAAAATATCTAAAATCTTGCCTTTTGTCGTTAATTTGCTTAATTTTTACTCTATTGAAATGAACTTTTGACATGCCCTAAAATTCAAACTATCTGGAGAGAAAAAAAAAAAAAAAAAAGTTATCTTTCGCGCATGCTTAGCAAAAATATTTACAACAAATGCTCATACCTCAGTGAAAATTATATGTGTTCATTTTGTGTTTCAGAAATTATGTTTCTCTAATGTTTTTTTTTTTTTTTTTTTTTTTTTCTGAAATTTTTGTAAAATTTTGTTGAAATCAGTTTTTGTCATAAGCAAAACGCTTGCCAAAAAATTAATCATTATTGAAAAAAATATACATATCTGTCTAAATCAAGTTATTTTTAGTATTTTATGTTATAGAGTGATCCAAAGTATTTGCGCTTTTCTTCAATTTGTGGTTGGTCCCATATTGCAATTGTGGCTAAATTGATAGAGGAAAATAAATTTATAAATGCTCTTTGCATGTCTGAAATTCAAGAACATTTCGTCCAGTATTGTTTTAAAATATAGAAAAAAAAAAAATGTATAAATAAAAAGAATTTTTAATAATTTGATCATTCACTATATATTCTTTCTTTGTAGTGGGCGCTTTCAGATCAAGGTACAACCTGTTATTGTACAATAATAATTAGTTAATATTTTTCGCCTGGAAACAGAATGTGTGACTTTTAAAGCAGAACTTTAAATAGTAGATGAAGATAAAATGACTGAAAATAATAGATGTAACTATATCTTCTTTTCGACCGAAAAATAAAATTGGCGGAATCATGTTTCTTCCTAAAACATAGAAAAGATTCCCCCCCCCCCCCCCCCCCGCACACTTTTGAATTTAATTTCACAATTTCTTAATATGTAATTTAAATCAGTTTAAACAATAATAATAGCAATGCATTTAAAATCCAAGATTTGTTTAATCAAATGCGTTAAGCATTTAATAATTTAAGTATTTTGACTTATATTGGAAAAAAGTTGATCTGTAATAAATTTAGTACTTTCGATTTAAATGCACACAAATACATATATATATATATATATATATATATATATGTGTGTGTGTGTGTGTGTGTGTGTGTGTAAAATTAATTTTGAAAGTTTCAAATTTGACATTTATTAAATTTAATTCATTAAATAGGTTTAAATTTAAACGTCTTGATAATCGACAGAGTTCTGATCGAAGACAATGCAAAATATTGTATTTTTAAGATGGAATTTTTTCCAATTGATTATCAACGCAAGTTTTTTTAGAAGTATTCATAAGTTAAAACAAAGATACAAACTTATATTTGGTGTTGGTAGGCGTAGGGTTAGTGTTAAAGCCAACTGACTGAACAGTTGTTTTAGGCTTGAGTGGTGTGCTCTCCATGAGAGTCTTTCAGCCCGTAATCACTCGAGTTTCGAAGGAAATCACCGATATACTCTGAACGGCAAACTGATGAGTGAAATGATCGAACCCAGCATCCCCTCCCCTCCCGTATTCCAGCTTTGAGAGCAGATCCTCTCAGCCCAAAATCTTATACTATTAAGTGAGCAATATTTGTATGTATATTTCACTGTTCTCGAAAACGGTGGCTCGGACAATCACGAGATTTAACACAAAGGTGCCCCCCGAAGGATCATTGCGCACATCGAAGTCAGAATTTCGAATTTCTGTTTAGTTTTCTTTTAATTAATAAAAATATGAAAATAATAAGCTAATAATAGCAAAAAATTAGCCATTTAAATTTAATCCATAATTTAATTGTTGCCAAAAAAAAAAAAAAAAAAAAAAAAAAAAAATACGAGTTTTTTTTTTTTTTTTTTTTTTTCCCAACAGGAAAATAAATACATTTATCTAAACATGAACAATACTAACACACTACTGATCGCAGAGCTTCCAAATTTGGCATATAGGTACCTGGGACCCTGCAGGTGTGCACCTCATCGAGATTTTTTCGAATTTGAATTTTTTAAATTAATGTTTTTTCGATTTTAAACATTGGCTTTTATGTTTCATTTTTCATGAATTTATTCTTCGATTGTAATCGTTTGCGTATCTTAGCAACGGCTATATTATGCAATTTATTTTTTATTTAATACATTTATTTGAGGGCGAATCTTTTTTCTCTTTTTAATTTATTATATTTATTGAAAATAAAATAGTAATGCAGTAGAAAAAATTAAATATATTAAATTTAAAATTTAAAAACGTATTTATAACAGTTATGTTTATGTATAATTTTTGTAGTATAACAACAATTATTTTTCATTTGTTAATTTAATTTCTTTAAAATTTTTTTTTTTCTAATTTATAGTATTTGTCAGGAAATAATGGTAGTATATAGTAGAAAGGATTAAACTGGTTGGAATTTATTTGTTTTTTATGTATTTAATTCCTTCTAAAAGAAAATCTACTTTTTATTTTATTTCATTACATTGGTCGGAATCAAATTGTAATAAAGTGTAAATAGCATGAGCAATAAAATACTTGGTTCAAAAACTAAAATATTTAATAGACGCTGAGATACAGTTATCTTTAAAATCGTCGTTCTTAAATAATGGCAGACCCACCTATCGTCAATAAATGCCCATATTGAAATACATAGGAAAGAGATTTCTGCAGGCAGTGGGAACTCTGCTCCCGATACAGTGCGGGCAGAGAAAGAGCTGCCGTAGTCAGCGAGTACCCGATGCGAGGTCTAGAGCGATTCCAATGTAATTATTTTAGTTTTTATTTATAATGTGATGTGAAAAATAAATAATGATCCAATTCTTTTGGAGATTCATTTAAATATAGTGGCCAGCGAAGCGGGCGTAGCCTGCTAGTAATATTAATAACAATAATTAATAAATAAAATATAAATCTTTTAACATCCGTTATACTATTAAGTAAGAGACTTCCCGAATAGCGTTAGGAAGAACAACAACAAAAAGACCACTTTGCTCATGCTTTTAAGTTAAACTTATATGAACCTTATACTATTAGAAACAGCTTTTTGAACTTCAGTATTTTTTTGTGAGAATATTACATACATAAAACAATTAGTTTAAAAGATGTGATTATAAATGTACTTATTTCTAACCGACTGATTTCAAAAGAATTCTTCAGTGGCATTAACTGAATGATTCAAAACAGTTATTCGTTCAATTATTCATTGAAAGTGCACAGAGATTAAGTTTGTTGTTGTCCAATTAATTTCAAGATATTTGTACAAAACTACACAATTTTGATTTTCTCTTATACATAATCAAATTAAGATTACTTTCTTTAATAATAAATTTTTTTGTATTTATAAAATGTAATAAAACTTTCTTAATTTAAACTGACTTCAAGATATTCTGTAGAAAACAACAGATTCTTCAATGTGAAATGGTAACATGGATATATAAAGCGTTTGCTTTTTTGAACGATCGTGTGTGTGTTAAGCTGTATCATTGCATCTTTCTACGAATCATTTTTATCGTTCATTGTTATTATTATTATTATTTAAGTCTTTATTTTGGGGATCTGTATTACTAGATTTCTCTTTATTTTTGTTTTATTCGAACATCAAATATGTCAATACATTTTGTTAATTTTTCATATCCTTTAGGGTTACATACAAGCTGAAAAATGCGATTGCAACCTAATCTTACAATATTAAACAAATTTTATAATATTATTTATTAATTATTAAATTACGTATGATTATACATTTTTTTTTTTTTTTTTATAATTATATATTAATATATTCACGTTATTGAAAATTGTGAAAAAATTAAGCATAATTCTAACCCAAAAAATGAGTGTAAACGCACATAAAATAGCATGGTCAAAAGGTGTGGATTCTTTTACGTAATTACTGTTAATAAATGTGAATAAAATTAAATATAACAAAGGAGACTTCGTTCGGCAAACATCGTCGCTTAACTATTAAAGAATTCACCTTGACCTTCAAAGTTCCTTCCATCCTACATGTATAACGCATCCTTTAGCGGAGGTGTTGAATGGTGTTTATCTGGGTACTGGTTGATAAATCTGCTAAGGGAAAAAAAGATGCAAAATAAGCCGTGAGAAAGACAAAGAGCCAAAACGATAACTGGAGGATAGTAACAGTTCATTGAAACTATGCAGACGACTTGTTTAGACAGCTGTAGCTACTATTACAAGTTTCAGCAGCGGCGAATTTTGGGATATGAAGATCTTAAAAATAGAGAAATATATAGAAAACAAAAATATGCGCCACGCATAGGTTTTGAAAAACCTTTGTATTATGAGAAAGATTTAAGTAAGTCATGTCATGGCCAAGGTCAATATCTGTATGGAAAAAAATTATTCATTATTCACAAATGTAAATAAAACTAGTTTTAAAACAACAGCATTGCATATGCATAACGTACATATGCATACGTTTTTCCTATTTCGAAACCGTATATATGTATAAGTATCAATACAAAAAACCCTTAACGGGTTAAAAGTTTGTGACGCAGCACTGCACTTTATGGCTATAAGAATTAGATATACGGGTCTTAAAAATAATGATATCAAATTTTCAGTGACGCTTTGCTATAAAAAATACAGAGATTTTCTTATTTGAGTTTGTTTTTTTCTTCTATTTATTTTTACAGTGTAAACGTTATTTTCAACAAAAAATAATATATAACATTTACTTACCGATACCTTTTCATTCACATCTCTTATAATATCAAAATATGTGTTTTAAAAGAAAGAAATGATATGAAATTCCAGCAACGCAGTGATGTTACACTAAATGATTTGTTTTTAAATTCCACTGCAATTATTTTGTTTTGCATATTAAAGTATATTTGCACATTGAAATATTGCTTTTAATTTTCAAATACGCAGTCAAATATATCACTTTCATTAAGTTTATATTATGTACTGAAATGTATTTATTTCAATGAATTATTTTATCTTTTGCGTCCCGCCATCCAAAACTACAACTAAAAATTTCGCTTTTTTTTTTTTTTTTTTTTTTTTTTTGTTTGCAGCACACTATCTATTTGCATGCTTTTTCAATTAATTTCGATAAGATGGCACAAAATAAACATTTCTATAAATTTTACTTACTGTTTTGTATAGCGTGACGCAAAAGATAAAATAATTCATTGAAATAAATACATTTCAGTACATAATATAAACTTAATGAAAGTGATATATTTGACTGCGTATTTGAAAATTAAAAGCAAGATTTCAATGTGCAAATATACTTTAATATGCAAAACAAAATAATTACAGTAGAATTTAAAAACAAATCATTTACTGTAACATCACTGCGTTGCTGAAATTTCATATCATTTCTTTTAAAACACATATTTTGATATTATAAGAGATGTGAATGAAAAGGTATCGGTAAGTAAATGTTATATATTATTTTATGTTGAAAATAACGTTTACACTGTAAAAATAAATAGAAGAAAAAAACAAATTCAAATAAGAAAATCTCTGTATTTTTTAATTAATAGCAAAGCGTCACTGAAAATTTGATATCATTATTATTAAGACCCGTATTTCTAATTCTTATAGCCATAAAGTGCAGTGCTGCGTCACAAACTTTTAGGGGTTTTTTGTATTGATATCATTACTTTTTAGGGGTTAATGATTAAAATGTAAAATTAAAGGAGCATGGCAATGAGTTTGTAACCCTGTATAAAAAGTGCAGTTTCATAGTTCATACCACATTAAATTTTACCTCGAACAAAATAACAAACTAAATGAAATTTTAAAAAATTATGAAAAGTTATAAATAAAAAACTTTAAGAAAGAATATTTGTTGTGTGATGGAAACACGCAACATTACAAAGGAATAATATATTATATTTTAAAAATAAACAATTTCTACAAAAAAAAAAAAAAAAAAAAAGAAAGAAAGAAAGAGAGAGAGAGATTTATTTTATTTTATTTAATATTCAATTTCTTTGGTTCAACGGTTCATCAAGTCAGTAATATCAACACAGCAAAGCAAGCCGTCACCGTGCAGCCTCTGATGATGGGAGGGGCCCCTTCCCGAAAGTGCTAAGGCTATATTCAAGAAGTATGTAAGGTCTTCATTTATTTGTTGTAAAGAAAAAGGTTTTTGCTGTTGCAATCACTTTTTAAAATAAAACCAATTTTGAAAGTTAACGACGTATGAACTTGAAAACAATGGAATTGAATGAATATTTTTGATTAAAAAAATATTACATAAAATACAAATCTCTAAATAAATAACTCATTTAATATATATATTAAAGAAAGAAAAATATTTTATTTTGTAAGTTTGTTTCTGACACTAACTGCCGATAGATGGAGCCAAATTACCTATCTGAGATTGAATATTTCAAATGGAAGCGAAGACTGTATACGTCCACGAACATTCCAAACCGGATTACATTCTTTTCTTTTGAGCGATGCGAAAGAAAATAGTGTAATCCGCGAAGTAATATAGTTCCATTTTTAAAGTGAAATATTTAAAAAACAAGAGTTTTTTGGGAAAAACGGGGCACGTCACGCTTCTCAGACAAAAGAAATTAATATCATATATCAATTTCATAAAATTTCTCCGAGCCGTTATTGAGAAAAAAAAGTTACACGATAACACATTATTCCTTTGAAGTCTTAAATTGCAACTCCAGATCTCAAAATATATAAAATGTTGAAGTGTGAAACTTTCAGGATAGCATCAGGCAGAAGATAAAAGATTATTCTGAAAACATCAGATCAAAATATCTCCTATTTACCGAGATATTAAATGTCAGCGTTTCCAAATTCCTTTGATGTTAAATTAGCTGTATATAGAGAGTGTCGCTGCTAAACTTTGTTTGAGCTTTGCTGCGTCACTCAAAAAACTGTCGTTCATTTGTACCCTTTTTTCAGTTTGGTAGATTTTCAAATTTGTTTTTTTTGAGTGGGATGCTAGCAGCATATATTTTTTAGAATACTGGTCCTGCAGTGTGTCCCCCCCCCCCCCTACACACATACACACACACACCTACTCTGTTAAATGTATACTTCTCAGAAATATCCAGTCTGTTTTTGGGAATAATATGCTACATATTTCATTTTAAATTTTTATTATGCTAAGATATTTTTTCTTCGTCATAGCATGTTCACCCCCCCCTCCCCCTTTGCAGTATGATTTTGAAACAGTAAATTGGGTGGGAATTGTATCCTTGTTTTGCATAATATTTCCTTGTCGCTTGAAATCTAATTCTATTATCTAAACTATTTGCTATTATATATACAGAGTGTCCCCAAAAAAATGAAATGCAATTTAATTCTTTACCATTTAGCGATAATTGGGCAATGTAATTTGCTAAAGTGTTCTAAATAAAGTACAAAATAACACCACGTTATTAAAAATTTCTTTCCATTAACTTCCAAAAAGTTAGTCTTTTTAAACTTTTATATGATCCTTCCAAATAAATTGGGTAATGCAACATCATCATTAAAAACAAAAAAAACACATATGTGCATCTTTAAAACTACTTGAGTTATACTTAATTCAAATTTGAATGCTGTGTGTAGGGACAATATACCGAAATAGAAATGTAAAATTATAATATAAAAAACGATAAAATGTATGAAAGTATTTACATCAAAGACATTTTTAGGTGTTTCGGGAATATTCGGCATCCAGTCACAAATATTTAAGCATTTATATTATTTTATTTATTTACTTTTTAATATTAAGTCAGACATCTTTTATTTAAATAATTCAAACTAAAAAATTTAATTCAAATATTCTTTATTTTAAAACTCACATTTCTCAAAACGGTATTCTAACAAATTAACTCCCAGAAATTTTTACGGTTTTAGTTGTTTTGCGAGATCTGTATTGTCTGTGTTTCTTGAGAATTTTTTGCTAATATTACTAAAACACATTTTCTAAATATGCACTACAATTATATAGAAATTAAACCAAATTTCTTTAAAATTCTTTCTTTCTTTCTTTTAATTTTTAATCTAAACGAATGCCTAATTTCTCTATGTATCATCCAGTTTTATATCCCACCCCTTTTCCTTTCCCAATAATAATAATAACTAGACAATTAATAATTTGAGACTTTTAAATGTAAAATAATAGATATACAGCAGGTATTTTTATTCATTTCTGTTTGCTTGTTTATATATTTATATTACTAATTTGTATTTTTATTAATTTATTTGTCAAAGAAACTGATGAAAAAAAATGTGTTTTTTCTTTCTCGGAGGGATTTGGGGACAGAAAGAATGCTTCTTCTTCTTCTTCTTCTTCTTTTTTTTTTTTTTCCTGTTGTTGCTTTCTGATATTATTTATAGACTTTGCACAATCGTTCCATTATATCTTTTGCTTTCTTTATAATCAAATTTCTTTAAAAAATCTATAATATTAAAACACAAAGCCTTTTCTGTAAGACCAAAATCGTGCGATCTGGGCATGCGCGAGAAAATTTTGAACCAATTCGGAAAGGGAAAATTCCTTTTTCTTTAAGCAGTGCAATACGAATACCGATAATAAAGCTTGATTAGACTACATTAATACGTATTTCATATGTCTATGGCAGACGCTAATTAAAACTCAATCATAAAAATAATTGACACTATTAATTCATTGATTCATACTTCCCAAGGAAGTATATTAAAAACAAAGCAATTCGCGAATACTTATCGGTTACAATTATCTATGATCGGTTATCATCATATGCTTTTTCGACGAAAATTTCTAACAGGATGTGCCGCCATCTGTATTTTTTTCCATTTCTTAAAAGAAGAAGAGAAAAAAAATCTTTTAAAATTAACAAATTGTAGAGTTTATTGTTCTTTAAAAGTTAACTTTTATCAGTTGAAAACTTTGCTTAGAAAAGATGGAGATAGATATTTAAAATCAAAGGAGATTTTATTTTATTTTATTTATGTAAATTTTTTTTTGTTTACTCTAATTATTATAATCTCTGATACTTCATTTTGATACCATATTACTGTAAAAATAATTTTAAAAGAATAACATTAAAATATTGATAATTTATATGAGTAAAAATTTACATTGTGTAATTTATTATTAAAAATTTAATGAGCAAATTAATTTGCTAAAGTATTAAATTCATTCTTCTTTGTTTATTTTTAACAGTATACTTTTGTTGAAATATACTATTTTGATAGAATAAAGTGTTGCAATACTATTCCAGTAAAAACAAATTTTAACTGCATTCTGATTTGCAGTTTATTTTTAGAATACAGTGAATTAATATTTTGGATTATATCCAAGTGGTTTTACAAATACAAATACAGGAAGGAAAAATCAGAATCAAAACTATTATTTTACATTTAAAATGCACTTATTGTCTTGGCAAATTAGAATTATTGATATATTTTACAAGTGAATGAAAACTTTGTCTTTCAAGTATGTCTTTTATTAAAAAACTGTGACCTGTTATCGTTGATAGTAAGTTAATATAATTATAATCTGGTTAGTAAGTCTTTGTATTCATTCATTTTGCGTGAAAAACAGCGAATAAATTTCACAGTAAACATAAAACGAGTGCAGTTCTATAGACTATTAGTCGATTTGGTGTCACGGGAGGAATTCTATTGTGAGATTAATTTACATGCTTGATGCTTTGATAAGTATTATCACAAATATTGATACTATGAAGAAATATTTATTCTTTCAATAATTTATATAAATTCTGCCTTTCTTTTAATTACTCCTAACATTTTTTTGGTCATATTTAGAGTAAAAATACGAAAACCTTGGAATTTTATTTTTAATGTATATTAAGTATGCTTAAATTTTGTATATTGAAATTTCATGAAATTTATCCCTCCTCCCTTCCAACCAAAAGATAATTGATTAAAGCAGGGGGTTTTAAACCAGTTAAGAGCAATGCAAAATATTAAAGCAAGGGTGTTTTAAACTTTATGCCGTGAAAAAGATTTTAGTTGCACATCATCCGTCAAATTTTGACGGGTATTAACTAGTAATTTATAATTCTCCTACAGACTTAAAAATCAAGTTTCATAATATTGAATTTTTAAATATGCATTCTTCTTTTATGACTAACGGAACTCAGTTTTCAGAAAGAATAGTTACTTGTTTTTCCATTCTATACAGCATCCTAAGAAATTCTGATTAGATTTTTAAAAGTTACTAAAACGCACAAAATAAAAATTTAAGTGGGAAAAAAAAAAAAAAAAAAAAAAACACTGGAGTCCTAAAAATTATAAAATAAATATATATTCTTGAAGGGCTTTTAAAAAAATCAATGTGTCATCAATAAGTAAATTTAAAAAATCTATCATTTTTTTTTTTTTTTTTTTAATATGAAAATAATTTCCTTATAATAGCTTGAAAATTAGCCATTAAAATATTAGTTTTAAATTTAATTGTTGAAAAAAAAGTTTTCCAGTTCATAGTTTTCGACAAAAAAAGAAATATATTTTCACACGAATAATGAAATTTTTTGCTATTGAATAATGAAACTAAAATATTTAATAGATGTTGAGATACAGTCATCTTTAAAATCGTAGTTCCAAAATAATCTACCTTTCGCTGATAAATACCCAAATTGAAGTACCCGGAATACACATTTCCACAGGCAGTGGTAACCTGCACCCCATGCAGTGAGGGCAGAAAAAGGCCTGCCGTAGGCAGCAGGTACCCGCAGCAAAGTTTAGGGCGATTTCAATGAGGATTTTTAAGCTATTGTATAGCTTTTATCGCGGGCTTTGAGCGCGGCGACCGAATTGAAAAATTCCGTAACGAAAAAAAAACCTAACACAGTTCGGTAAACTTCGGCTGTACGAAGCTCGCACATATCGAGACGAGCTGCTCCGAAATCGGACGAATACATAAGCAGCTGTTTGTGAGAAAGTATATAGGTGTATAGGTATCTGTCATCTATGTACAACAGTGAATAGCTGTACGCGTAAAATTTGTGTATAAAGTAGATCAGATAAAACTTGAATATCTCCATTCGACTTGCAGGCCTTTAAAACCTATTAAATACCTTTTCTCTATTAAAATTTGTTTTCTTATCATTATTGTTATCTTATCATTATTGTTATCTTATTCATTAATATCAAAGAAAAACCTTGAATATCCCCATTCGACTTGCAGGCCTTTAAAACCTATTAAATACCTTTTCTCTATTAAAATTTGTTTTATATCGGTCACCACGCTCAAAAAGTGTAACTTGAATTAATATCAAAGAAAAAACTTGAATATCCACATTCGACTTGCAGGCCTTTAAAACCTATTAAATACCTTTTCTCTATTAAAATTTGTTTTCTTATCGGTCACCACGCTCAAAAAGTGTAACTTTAATTAATATCAAAGAAAAAACTTGAATATCCCCATTCGACTTGCAGGCCTTTAAAACCTATTAAATACGTTTTCTCTATTAAAATTTGTTTTCTTATCGGTCACCACGCTCAAAAAGTGTAACTTGAATTATTATCAAAGAAAAAACTTGAATATCCCCATTCGACTTGCAGGCCTTTAAAACCTATTAAAATACCTTTTCTCTATTAAAATTTGTTTTCTTATCGGTCACCACGCTCAAAAAGTGTAACTTGAATTAATATCAAAGAAAAAAATTGAATATCCCCATTCGACTTGCAGGCCTTTAAAACCTATTAAAATACCTTTTCTCTATTAAAATTTGTTTTCTTATCATTATTGTTATCTTATCATTATTGTTATCTTATTCATTAATATCAAAGAAAAACCTTGAATATCCCCATTCGACTTGCAGGCCTTTAAAACCTATTAAATACCTTTTCTCTATTAAAATTTGTTTTATATCGGTCACCACGCTCAAAAAGTGTAACTTGAATTAATATCAAAGAAAAAACTTGAATATCCCCATTCGACTTGCAGGCCTTTAAAACCTATTAAATACCTTTTCTCTATTAAAATTTGTTTTCTTATCGGTCACCACGCTCAAAAAGTGTAACTTGAATTAATATCAAAGAAAAAACTTGAATATCCCCATTCGACTTGCAGGCCTTTAAAACCTATTAAATACCTTTTCTCTATTAAAATTCGTTTTCTTATCGGTCACCACGCTCAAAAAGTGTAACTTGAATTAATATCAAAGAAAAAACTTGAATATCCCCATTCGACTTGCAGGACTTTAAAACCTATTAAAATACCTTTTCTCTATTAAAATTTGTTTTCTTATCATTATTGTTATCTTATCATTATTGTTATCTTATTCATTAATATCAAAGAAAAAAACTTGAATATCCCCATTCGACTTGCAGGCCTTTAAAACCTATTAAATACGTTTTCTCTATTAAAATTTGTTTTCTTATCGGTCACCACGCTCAAAAAGTGTAACTTGAATTAATATCAAAGAAAAAACTTTAATATCCCCATTCGACTTGCAGGCCTTTAAAACCTATTAAATACCTTTTCTCTATTACAATTTGTTTTCTTATCATTATTGTTATCTTATTCATTAATATCAAAGAAAAACCTTGAATATCCCCATTCGACTTGCAGGCCTTTAAAACCTATTAAATACCTTTTCTCTATTAAAATTTGTTTTATATCGGTCACCACGCTCAAAAAGTGTAACTTGAATTAATATCAAAGAAAAAACTTGAATATCCCCATTCGACTTGCAGGCCTTTAAAACCTATTAAAATACCTTTTCTCTATTAAAATTTGTTTTCTTATCATTATTGTTATCTTATCATTATTGTTATCTTATTCATTAATATCAAAGAAAAACCTTGAATATCCCCATTCGACTTGCAGGCCTTTAAAACCTATTAAATACCTTTTCTCTATTAAAATTTGTTTTATATCGGTCACCACGCTCAAAAAGTGTAACTTGAATTAATATCAAAGAAAAAACTTGAATATCCCCATTCGACTTGCAGACCTTTAAAACCTATTAAATACCTTTTCTCTATTAAAATTTGTTTTCTTATCGGTCACCACGCTCAAAAAGTGTAACTTGAATTAATATCAAAGAAAAAACTTGAATATCCCCATTCGACTTGCAGGCCTTTAAAACCTATTAAATACCTTTTCTCTATTAAAATTTGTTTCCTTATCGGTCACCGCGCTCAAAAAGTGTAACTTGAATTAATATCAAAGAAAAAAATTGAATATCCCCATTCGACTTGCAGGCCTTTAAAACCTATTAAATACCTTTTCTCTATTAAAATTTGTTTCCTTATCGGTCACCACGCTCAAAAAGTGTAACTTGAATTAATATCAAAGAAAAAAATTGAATATCCCCATTCGACTTGCAGGCCTTTAAAACCTATTAAAATACCTTTTCTCTATTAAAATTTTTTTTCTTATCATTATTGTTATCTTATTCATTAATATCAAAGAAAAAACTTTAATGGCCCCATTCGACTTGCAGGCCTTTAAAACCTATTAAATACCTTTTCTCTATTAAAATTTGTTTTATATCGGTCACCGCGCTCAAAAAGTGTAACTTGAATTAATATCAAAGAAAAAACTTGAATATCCCCATTCGACTTGCAGGCCTTTAAAACCTATTAAAATACCTTTTCTCTATTAAAATTTGTTTTCTTATCATTATTGTTATCTTATCATTATTGTTATCTTATTCATTAATATCAAAGAAAAAACTTGAATGTCCCCATTCGACTTGCAGGCCTTTAAAACCTATTAAATACCTTTTCTCTATTAAAATTTGCTTTCTTATCGGTCACCACGCTCAAAAAGTGTAACTTGAATTAATATCAAAGAAAAAACTTGAATATCCCCATTCGACTTGCAGGCCTTTAAAACCTATTAAAATACCTTTTCTCTATTAAAATTTGCTTTCTTATTATTGTTATCTTATTCATTAATATCAAAGAAAAAACTTGAATATCCCCATTCGACTTGCAGGCCTTTAAAACCTATTAAATACCTTTTCTCTATTAAAATTTGTTTTCTTATCGGTCACCACGCTCAAAAAGTGTAACTTGAATTAATATCAAAGAAAAAACTTGAATTAATATCAAAGAAAAAAAAAAATACTGCATAAATAAAATAAATAAATAATTATAATTGCATAAGTTGATAAAAAATGCTATGCAATAGCTTTACCGCGGCAGTCCTCGAGTGCCACACGTATTTTTTTTTTTTTTTTTTTATAATGTGATATTAAAAAATAAACAGTGATTCAATTCTTGTGAAAAATCATTTAAATATAGTGACCAGCGAAGCGGGCGTAGCCTGCTAGTAGTTAAATATATAAATGAGAAAATAAAATCTTATTTAAAAAATAATTAAATATTAAACTGCTGTTTGTAAAAAATGCAACACCATGAAGGAATGCGAATATCATAACGATATTTATTGGGCTCATACATTATAGCAAGAAGAACAAGTAATTCTGAGAAAACAGTACATAAAGCAGCGACCTCTGCGAGCAATAACTCCACTTATCTGTCTAGGCATTGAATCAAACAGCGATTGGATGTACGGGTAAAGCACTTCATGAAGTTTCAACACGATGCCATAATTCATCGATCGTAGTTACTGGTGAAGGGTGGGGGCCAGTCGCTTTTCAACGATTAAACAGTCATTTTCATTGGTGCAAGATCAGGAAAACGCACTGTCCAGAGCAACAGTCGAACATATCCTGCCTCAAGAACGATCCGGACAATATTTACAACTTGCAGTCGTGCATTGTCCTATTTAAGTATTGCGTTTCGTAAGCCTTGGATTTAGGGCAGAGCGAAGGGCCTTAACTCGTCAGAAATGTAAGGGCTGGTATTCAGAGTGGCGGGAATCAAAACAAGAGGTGATCGAGACGTGTATCCAATGATACCACATACCATCACTCCAGATGGTGACCCAGTATGCAGCAACCAAAATTTTGATTACCCTCAAAACTGCATCACTGATACGGGGGCCTTTAATGTGGAATTAATGACGAACCTGGACGCAGGGATGGCGTGAAGTCGCCTTTCAGACAAATCACAACCCTGTTTACAGCATCAAGATTGCCTTATCCGTATTTAACGGCATTATCAATAATGCACAATGCCAGCTGGGATTCCACATCGTCACACTGTCCACCACATGCAGTGATGGTATGGGGTCCCATTGGATGCACGTCTCGGTTACTTCGTGTTCGCATTCCCGGAACTCCGAAATGCGGTCATTAAATTTCTGGTGAGTTAACGCCCGCACCTCCTCTCTATATTCAAGGCCTCCGCAGCGCCACATTTAAGCAGGATAATTGCACGACCGCAAGTTGTCAGTATAGTCCGGACCTTCCTCAATACATAATGTGTTCAACCGTTGCTCTGGTCAGCGCATTCTCCTGATCTCGCACCAATGAAAATGACTGTTTAATCGTTGAAAAGCGACTGCCCCCCCACCACTCACCAGTAACTACGATCGATGAACTGTGCAATCGTGTTGAAGCTTCATGAAGTGCTCTATCCGTACGTGTCATCCAATCGTTGTTTGATTCATTGCCTAGACAGATAAGTGCTGTTATTGCTCACAGAGGTCGCTGCTTTATGTACTGTTTTCTCAGTACATGTTACTCCAAATTTTCTGAAATTTTAATCAATTGTTCTTCTTACTATGATGTATGTGCCCAATAAATATCATTATGATAATCTCATTCCTTCTTGGTGTTGCATTTTTTACAAACAGCAGTGTATTTATTTTAAGGAATACGTACAAAATAGTTATAATAATAATAATAACAAATATTGTTTTAAGTGTCATGATTTTGACACGAAGTATCTGGGGAACCATTTTATTAATTAATTTCCAGCTCCGCGTGACATTGGGCCTGGTCATCTTAATTCTTACATTTCATGCAACACTGAGCAGAAATTAGAAGGTACAGAGATTGTCACTTGTATATAAAATAATAATAATAATAATAATAAAACAGTTTAAAAAAATAATAATCGGGATATAAAAAGATAAAACGGTATAGCAAAAGAAAGACCAATTGTACGGGCGAAAGAAGAAAAAATTTCAAGGTTCTTCCGTACTGAAACACACACACACCTTTCGTAAGTTTCAAAGAAACTAAGCCTCAAAACTTTCTTTCGCCATAACAGCTGCCAAAAACTAATACAATGTAAGTTATTATAAAAAAAAAAAACGAAAAATTGTTCACTCTCAATTTTCACTTCCTGTTTTTATTAGTTAATAGCTCGTCTCGTTAATAATATATGCCATTCTTGCAGGTGTGGGGTAAAAGTTACGTTTAGAATTGTCTGGATTATTAAAAGAAACACCTGCATCTCCACAAAAGGTTTCTCTTTAACCGCAACGAAAATAGCTTACTTATATTCAAGTAAGCACTTCGTATAGTCAGTTTATCAGTTAAAGTGATTCAGTTATTCCTGAAAGTACGCGACTTGAAAATTTAGTAATCAAAAATTGCCCATCAATGTGATATGTAAAAGAAAGAAAATTTTGTACGTCGCACACAGATTATCAAACAATATCCGATATTAGAATATTACTATGATAGCTTCGCCAGAGTCCTATTAAAATCCAATGTATAATTTTAGGTTGAATCCCAGTTCGCCCTCGTATACGTAGTCGTTTAGAGTTTTCCGCGGTTTTCTGCAAAACTCACATGAATTTTATAGCAGAACATCTATACTGACAAGTAAATATATTATATCAATTAATTTTTGAGTACCAATTTTGAATAACAATTGAGATTTTAGAGCTATTATAAAATTTCTTTCGTCTAAAAATGCATAACATTACTGAAATGCATTCAAACCAATAACGGTTATTAGAGTTCTTTCGAAGGCCCTGTATACAAAATAAATTTAAAAAAATACATCCTACTCAAATAAATAAACTTTTTAGGATGAGAAGACCATTTCTTTTAAGACAGAAAAAAAAAAGGCGTTGTTACAAGGAAAATAAAAATTATATATATATATTGAAAACCTTTTCAAACATTGAATAGATGAAAACAAGAAACATTGAAAAAGATGAAACAGAAAAAATTCAAAAAAAGATTGCGACTATCAAACATCCATAAATTGAAACATGCAAATTCATTACGTTCTCAAGGGTATAAAATGAATGTTGCATGTAAAATAGATGTTATTCCTGTCTTGTTGTATGCAAATTGCTAAACATTTACAACAAGCTATACCATATAACACCCCAAAAAAAGAGAAAATTTAAACTGAAAAGATATGAGAAAAACCAAATGAGAATCAAACATAAGCATGCAGCATATTCAATATTATTAATTTAAATACTAATAATAATAGTTAAATGAAATGCTAGTAATAATTAATAAAACTAAAGTATAACATACATTACACATGAAAAACTTGTATAAGTAGCTTGCACGGAAATCCAGATCACTAAACACACATGTGGACAGTTAGATTCACAGTTAATTTTGGAATCGTTATATTGATAAAAGAAATATGCTGAATTTAAATACATCACGAGAGAAAATAATAATTCTGAACATAATAAATGGAAACATATGGACAATGACGTAATAAATTTGTTACAGGACATTCATTACATAAATAAAGTCAGCTAATGTCCTAAAGCCGTATGGTGGCCGAATTGTTTAGCGATCTGGCTTTCAGTAGTCAGGTGCCACGAGTTCGAGTCCCAAATCAAGCATGGATGAACGTAGTTGTTCAAAATCCACTTCAAGCTGTAGATCCTATTCTAAAGATTCTGTAGATCCTATTCTTTTCCTATACCACGGGCTCTAAATTAAATTCTGTTAAGGACAGTAATATTTTTCCTTTGGGTCAAATATAAAGCAATTGTTGAAGAAATGTGTTTATCACCCTTCAATTTTTTTTTTTTTTTTTTTTTTTTTTTTTCCCTCTGAAGAAACTAAAACTTGTTATTTGAAAAATTTATTCGATTAAAGAATTACCATTTAAAATTTATCAATTGTTAATTGCTACATCTTAAGATAAGAGAGAGAAAAAAAAATAGCTGTTGTTTGAATCAGTGTTGGGCATAATTGATTAAAAAGTAATTGAATTACAATTAAATTACAATTATAATTATTTTACTGTCAATCGATTAACAAGTAATTGATTACAAATAAATTGAATAATCGATTAACAAGTAATTGATTGGAAATAAATTGAATTATTTATTCAATTTATTTGTAATCAATTACTTGTTAATCGATTGACAGTAAAATAATTATAATTGTAATTTAATTGTAATTCAATTACTTTTTAATCAATTATGCCCAACACTGGTTTGAATACATCTTTATATGTGAGAAAATTTATATAAGAAGTATTTCTTATTGTGTATATTGTATTAATTGTTACAGAGGATTAATTCACTGATGAAAGTTGAGACTTTAATGCTTATTAAAGAGAAATAATTTATTTCTTTTAAGATTAAAGAAAATGTTTTTGTGGGAGATAGTTATAAAATAGTGATTACGTAAAACTCAGATAAATTAAAGGCGTAAATTTACAGTTAATAGGGACTAAATTGAGTTTAATATGTGTGAAATACATTGAAAATTGGAGTGAGCTGAAATTTGCTGCAGTCAAAAACTTTAGTGACCGCCGAAGAGGCTAGTTTATAATAAGTAAAAAGTTGTATAAGATATGATTTTGCATGCATTTATTAAGAAATCGTCGTCAAGGCCGACATTACTAGGTATCAATGAAGCGGTCTTTTTTTCCCCTCCTGCCTGTAAAAATATATTTACTGCAACAACAGTTCAGAGGCAGAAAAAGTGTTTTCAACATTACGATTCCAAGGTTTCGAATTAAAAAAGAAATATTTTTAAATATAAATTAATTTTCTTTTTCCTATCGATCTTCTTAAAAATTATCATTAATAAGGTCAACTAACATGTTATTAAATGTGAAAACTATTATTACATGTACAATTATTATTAATTGTGCAAGATGTCAGAATAATCTCTAGATATTAAAAACTAGTATGTTGTGGCCACCACATGACTTTCTTCTATACTTTCCTATACAAATTCACTCAGTAAAAATAATTTACTAAAATTATATTATTTTTAAAAGATTATCTTCCATGATAATGCAGACGATTTCCATATTAGAAAAGTAGTATAACACGAAATATACATAGGAAAAAAAAAGTCAATTTCATTCTGAATATTACATTAAAAAAAAAAAGTTAAAAATGAAAAAAAATTGATGGATAAAAATTAGATATGTTTTGGAATGTTATTCTTATAATTATCTGAAGCTGGAAATGGAGATTAGTCATATAATATTAGAACGACGCTGGGGGTAATTTGATCCATAACAAACAAATGTACTTGCTACCAGAATTGCTATTTAGACAAAATGTAGTTAAATTTTAACAGTTCTTCCTCAATAGAACTGCATTCACTGTCTGAGGTTTCGTGTATTCTTTTTTTCTTTTCTTTTATGGTGTATCAATACACCACTGCCCAAATCACTATCATCAGATTCATCTTCATCGGGGGTCTAGATCGAATAAACGGGTAGAGCCGAAGTGAGTCGGTAGGGCCGGTGAAACCTCCCTCGGTGTTAGATGAGCGGAGTCTAGTATTAATTTTAAAAAAAGTTTCCTTTGTCTATATAGAACCATGTTTATATTATTACTATTACGGTCCTTACATTTATAAGCATTTAATAAATGTAAACGAAATTTGAAAATTTTATAAATAAGTTTTTTTTTTTTTTTTTTTTTTTTTTTTTTAATAACACACACACACACACACATATATTAATTAAAAAATCAAATAGTTAGTAAAATTACTATTAATTTTCGAACTAAAAGTCAATCGAACTAATCGAACTAAAAGTCATCACAAGAAAATTTAATTTGGTGAAATTTAATTTTTATTGGTCTTACGTAGTATTCAGTGGCCTTAAATCTTCTGTTACTCGGCTATTACTACGTTTTAAAAATTTATTTACTATATTCAGAGGAGAAGGCATAAAAATGGGCACATGTGTAAATATGGGCACCCCTCCAGAAGTGGTTGTGGGAGGTGCTGAAATGTGGCGGGAAGGACTATAGATGGTACCACTTGTTGATATAAAAATTAAGAGAGTAGAGGGAACCATTCTTTCAAATAGTGTGGATGCAGTGTGAGTTACTGTGCGAATTGGTGTTTATTCTGGACTGCAAATTTTTGACAGTTATCTGAAATCATTTTCTTTTCATGTTCTTGTGGTTATTTTAAAATAATTTCATAGTGATTGATATAAAGAAAACGAAGATCCTAAGCTAATTTTAGAAGCACGACTTTAGTCACGCACACTTTTAGGTTACATGTGATAGAGACCATCTTTTTTAGGTAAGGTTGATGTAAATATGGGCACCCTTTCTTGGTGTAAATATGGTCCCCGAGAACTTCAAATGCAGATTCTCCGTTCGTTCGATATATCTCCTGTCCCCAACATTAAGAAGAGAACCGCTACTCGTGGACGCAAAGCAGCAAGGTCCAGCCTTACCATCTGATGACCATACAAGGATCAATTGACTAAGTCGATTGACAAATGTGCTCAAAAGTAGACATGCTTGAGTTTTCCCAGGGTAAGATACCAGCCAGGGTCCGGGAAGGTAAAAGACCGGACAAGGGTGCAAAGACCAATAGCCTTCAAAGAAAAAAAAAAAAAAAAAAATCAACCCACAAAACGATATGATTCATCATCGGACTTAGAAGACTTCTGTGACACTCCTCTTATCAACACCATGATATCAACCTGGACATCAAAGACGGGGATAGACTAAATTCGAGCGATGCAACTTGCATCTTTTGTGATGGAATGTACGCTGAACGTGAACAAACTCGCAGAGAAGAGTGGTATATTGCGTACAAATGTGGGCACAATTAGATTGTGCCGGTTTTGACAGAGCCAGTTACGTGAGCAATTTCTGTAAATAATTTTTCCCGTATTAAATATGTTTTCCAACCTTCTGTATTGTTTCATCACGTTATAAAACTTTTAAAACTGTTTTCTGTGACTTTTCTGGAAAGGGCTCATATTTGCACCTTTTTTTTCCCCCCCCTGGTGCATTTTTAAAAACTTTTTGTAAATCTTCGTTTCCGAACTGAAATAATTGATATTAATCATTGTTTTGCCTCCTTTTATTTAGTAAACTTGTTATAGTTACTAATGAAGGTCAAAAACGTAGATTTTTTTTTTTAAACAGTAAAGGAACTTTATGTCGAAAGCAAAAGAGTGTGCCCATATTTACACCTTTTCCTCGCTATATATAGTCATGGTCATTACATTTATGCTTATAATCAGGGTTGGGGTTTAGGACGTCTGAAACTGGTTTTGGACAGGACAGTTGTTTTTACCGTCCAAAAGTGTCCTAAACTGCCTAAAACTGTACAAAACTGTCTGAAAGTGTCCAAAACCTAAATTTATAAGAAATTCTATTCCCTACATTCTCAGTCGCAATATAATTAGTAATTAAAATATTTTATACTGATGATTTAGACTTTTTTAGGTTAAAAGAAATTTACAATTTAATAATAGATATAAAATTTTAAATTTTAATGACTCAAAAAAATTTCTTGCAATAAAAAAGTATGGTAGGATATTCAAAATAAATAGTGACTTTTTTTTTTTTTTTTTTTTTTTTTTTTAATGCAAAATACTTACACATCCAATATTTTACAGAAATTATGTTTAAAAGTTATTAAAAGTTCTTTCATAAATTACATAGGTTAAAAGATACCAAAAATAAGTAAAATATAGAAAATATAATTAGACAATAAAGTCTATGCATTTTCAAAAATGGCAGATATGCCACCTCCCACCCCCCAATTAAAGTAAAAAAAAAAAAAAAAAAAAAACATCTTTAATGCATGTACCATTTAATATTTTTGCATATATATTTTCTCATTTATTTAAAAATAAAAATGTTTGTGTAGCTACACATTTTTAATATTTATTTCAAGATGATTTATTGTAAATTTGTTTTATATATAATAATAATAATTATATATTATTTTGTTCTCCTTCAAAGCAAATAGATATATTTATTTATGTTGCTTATATATCTGTGTATGTGTGTGTAAATATTATAAATATCAATATTTGAGGTACAATTATTCACATTTTTTCAATAAAGCTTCAGTAATAAATTTTTGTTTCTGAATATTATAATTGTTATATACATCTTTCACTAAACATATTATTATTAGAAGTTAATGGAATATACTGGAAAATGTTACAAAAGAACAGTAATTATAATAATTTTGTAAATTTTTCAAATGTTTGCATAATTTTAATAAAATATAATTCTACAAAAAAATATAGTTTTGGACAGTTTAAGACACCAAGGTTTCGAACAGTACGGTAAAAACCATGGTTTATACCGTGGTTTTTGCCATAGTGTCCGAAACCTTGCCAACCCTGCTTATAATAATTTTGCATAATTTTAAGCAATCATTTTACATTCCTTTTAAGAAATAATTTTTTAAAAAAAGTTATTTAAATAAAAAGAAAGAAAGAAAGAAAAATTACTTATGAGCAAGTATTATTATCGTCCTCCAGATTCAAGAATTTTTTCCAGACACAAAACTTTTTTAACGAACCGTTTCTCAAGACTAATATTTTCCGCTTTTAGCTTTTGCTTTTTTTTTTTTTTTTTTTTTTTTTAGAAATTGCGTTAATAAATAATTCATTTTTATAAAAGTATTTTTATTACAGGTATAAAACAATGTTGTTAATCAATCAGCTGGTATTTAAAGTAACGGTTTGAGGGCACCACCGAGTGGGGCTGCGAATTTTCAGGGGTTGCAAACAATCTTTTCACCGAAAGTGGCTAATAGTAACAATAAAAATTAAAATAAAGCTCATGTTAGGTCCTACCTGGAAAATTTCACCAAGGGGTCAAATCTGAAGTGATCCTCAACTGCTCATCTCCGAATAGACGGATTGTCTTCAAGGCACGTCCATTTCAACTTCCCTAAAAAGAAAAGCAAAATTAATAAACAAAAAATTATTTTGTAGAAAAACCAAGGGTCGATCCCGGTTCTATTTTGGGGGTCACATTTTTTGTAGGAAAAAAAAAAAATCTATAATGCTTGAGTAAATAGCGTTTCATTGAGCCATTGACAATCATTCGAAATTACTATAATGTAAAATATAAAATAAATTATAAAATAAATTTTATAAAACAAAATTTTGCGAAAAGAAGTTTTTATAAAATTTGAATTTTGTGAAGGGGTTCATTTTATGAATTTGAATCTTCTGAAGTAGCCTATTTTATGGATTTGAATTTTGTGAATGGAACCTTTTTATGAAATTGAATTTCGTAAAAAGGCAGCTGAAGGGCTCCTTTTTTTTTTTTTTTTTTTTTCCTGGATCAACCCCTGAAAACTAACGCATGTTTACTAAATTTATATATTGGCCAATACATCATATAAAAGTGAACACTAGTGTTGGGAAGGGGCTCAGATTTGCTACATTATTTGTTATGCATTAAATTAAAAAGCAGGATTATTGCAGGATTTGAACATAAAATATCTCTCTATGCAAGATTTGAAAAGAAAAAAAAAAAAAAGTTTGCTACAATAACATAATTGTAGAAATTTGACTTCTTCAAAGAAATTTGTAAAATAGCTCCCCACTTCTGCCCCCCCCCCCCCCCCCAAAAAAAATAAAAAATAAATAAATAAATAAATAAATAAAAAATAAAACTTTGAAGTGCATAAATGTAAGTGCCCCTTGTTAGTATTGACCAGAAAAAGATGACATATCACGTGAAAATCAATCTATAGTCATCGCAAAAATTCAAACCTCCATCGGTATTTTTTTCCCCCTAAGTTATAAATTTGTTTTTTAAAATGGTATTATTTTGCTTAACAGAATATGTCTTAGCTATGAAAAAATAATCAAGTGCTTATCATTGTAAAAAATCGCAGGAATTTTACTAAGTATAGGTGCTAATGAAAAGTTAGTCCCAAAAATTTTATACCTGTCATGAGATCTAAAGAATTTAAAAAATGAAAAAGTAGAAGTATTTTGCAATTACACTTTAGAATATAAAGTAAATGCCTAATTATAAGCTAAGTAAGTTAGGGTATTTTTATTTTATTTATTTTAAGAGATAAGTTGATATATATATATATTTTATGTTATGCCTAAAAATGAATCAAAAGGTCACACACGTCACGAGGCAATGTTCGATATGATATAGAATAAAATAATACAGACGAACACCATCCACAGAGTTTTTTTTCCCAGAGTAGTCAGAAAAAAAAAGAGGGAAAAGGTGGCTAATGTGGTCAACTTAAATAATTCTGCTATTTATCACTCAAAATTCCTCAGTAAGTTTTTGAAGATCGGTCACATTGGTATTCCACTTCAATGAACAATTACATAATAACATAATTATTAGTTCAGCGGTAGTTTATAACACAAAGTTTTTGTAGGTGGAAAAGTAAGTTTATTAACTTTATGGTTAGCTTTTTAATGACGAGATTAGACTGTTTCACTTCTATATTTCAAATATTAAATTATAGAGTTTTATAAATATTAAAAAAAAAAAAAAAAAAAAAATCATATTTAAAAAAAACTATATTGCCAAATAATTTGATTTATTAATCAACATAAAGATAAAGACAAACATGCATTACGCACATTAATATTATTATTATTATTATATATATATATATAAGGAGCAAACATTCAAACCATGTTTTCCCCAAAATAATAATAATAATAAAAGAGTTAGTGATTTTTCTTTAAACTTAACACAAAATAGAATATGTCTACTTATCTTCCTAGTAACTAATAACACATGTAAACAAACGTTAATTAAGGTTTAAGTTTATTTATTTTTTAACTTATTATTTTTATGTTTCTGAAAAATTGCATCCGAAGGAGAAAACATGGTTTGAATGTTTGCTCCTCATATCCTCCTATGTGTGTGTTAAAAATATTATTCAATATACTTTTTTGCGAAAAATTCGAAAAGTATCCACACAAGCCCTCTTTTCCCCTATAAAGAAGAAATTATATTTTCTCATATCCTTTACAGTGTTTATTCCAGCTTTTTAAAAATGGTACCCCATTTGTGAATTTATAAAATAATTTGTGAAAAAATCAAGTAAGTTTGCGAAAATAATGCTTCAGAACAATTAACCAAAAATGCGCAAAGAGATTTTTAAAATTTTAAAATACATTTAAAAAATATAATGGAACAGTTGTAAAATAAATATATATGTTGGCCAGTTATTTCTTATGCGTAAGATAAGGTGTTTACTTAGATATTTACCATTTTCTTCAGTAAATATTCAAACTGGGGTATTTTTTATATGTTTGATGCAGCGAATCTTATAAAAATATTGCTGAGAATTGACTTTGTGAAGGTGCTGCTTTGCTGAAAGTTGATTTTGTGAGGGTGTCTCTGCTGAAAATTGATTTTGTGAAGGTACCTCATTGCCAAAAGTTGACTTTGTGAAAGTGCCTCAATGGGGTACTAAATTTGTTCTGGATTAACCTCTGCTTTAGCAATAGAAGCTGAAATTATTCATCACTAGCAAATTAGATATCAATATTTTTTACAAATTAATAATAAGTCTTTTAATAAAAGTAGTTGGAACGGGATATTCGCTAATTATAAATTAGTTGACGCCCCCCCCCCCCAAATATTATATAATAAGTAAAATATATTTGATTCCTGAAATTTTTGACTACAGGTTTTGTTAGATTTACAAGATTTGAGATAGCTTGAAATTGATTTGACTATTTTTAAAAAATGTCTGTGAATAATCGAAATTTAGTAGACGCGGTCAAAAAAAAAAAAAAAAAAAAAAGCGCACGAAATTCCACGCACCTTTACATAAAGCTAGAAATTAGCGGTCGCCACTCGCCACATGGCGACTAGATTTTTAAAAGTGGCGACTAAAGAAATTGCCTTTGGTTGCCACTGCAGTGGCCACTTCTCTTCTACCCATTCTTTATAAAATATACCCCATTCCAAGGCAAACTTTGATCACGCGGCGGCTTTTTCGTGGTAAACGTGCCGCGCAAAGAGTTCAGGCTGTTCTAAAATCTAACCTCGCCACTTGCAAACATATTTCGGAAGTCAATTTTAATAGTAAACACTTAAAATTCTTCTACCCATTCTTTATAGAATACCCCATTCCATCCAATGCAAACTTTGATCGCGCAGCGGCATTTTCGTAGTAAACGCGCCGTGTGCCTCGAATTCAGGCTTTCTCAAATCTAACATCGCCACTTACAGACATTTTCGGAAGTCAATTTTAACAGTAAACACTGGAAATTGGCGGGTAGTCTTATTCATATACTAAAAAAACATATGGCTTTTTTCCATTTTTCTATAAAAGTATTAGATTTTGATTTTAAAAAAATGTCAAAATGAGAGTTTCGGCCAACTTTCGGGAGAAAGAGACGAAAAGGAAGCTCGTGAGATAATCAATAGGCTGAAACTCCGATTGTGTTACGTTCGCAGAAAAATTAAAAACGTCATTCGACGCATTTTCACTTCAATAGCCCCGTCTCCATATGTCCAAAATTAATTCACATTCGTCCAAAAAAAGTAAAAAAGTCCTTCAAAAGAAAGTTGGAACGCACATTTAAAGCCTCTTTTTTTTTTTTTTTTTACGAAAGGGAAAGAAATTTTCAACCCTTTTATTCAACAAAAATGTGCACCTGGCGTGTTTTTGTTGAATTCGCATTTTAGGATAAGAAGATTGCCACAGTTTTTGAAATGAGTTTCAAAAAGTTGACTACCTTAATGATTTGTCGAGACTGAACATTGAAAAAATTAAAGAAAAGAAAATTTTATTTTACTTTTATCAGCGAGTGGCCAGTGGCCACTAACTTTTTAAAAGTGGCCACTAAAAAAATGAAGGCTAGTGGCCAGTGGCCACCAACCAAATTTCTTAATTTCTATCTTTACCTTTACATATATTTTTAATCATAACATAAATTGATGCTGATTACAATTTAGCATATACCGACTATTAGGTGGCGCCGCTATGCTGCACTTTTCAAACTTTGGATAGCATTAGGGAACATTTTAGAATGGTACAGAAGAAATTTTTGTAGTGACTACAATGTTGTTGGGAAGGGTTAAAAAATTTCCCCGCATCAGAAGTATTGTTGCAGAAAAAGTAGATTTACAGTTACAGAGGAAATAAAAGCTGTCTATTGATATTCATGCAGGTTGGCCTTGGAGACTGTTGGGAAGAAAGAAACAAGATAAATGAAAAGACCAACAATTAGTGATTCTGAAAATCACTTTTTATAGCTGATATTTCCTTCATCAAGATTCTTTATCAAGATCGCATAGAGACGCGATTACACCGTGAATTTTATTTTTATGAAGTATAATTTTTACCCAGGAACAAAATATAGTTGAAAATAAACTTAAATTAGGTTTGAAATAAATTAATTTATTTTTAACCAAAATAAATTAAATTACACAGAAACAATTATCTAACATAAATAAAATCGATTGTGAATCATTTACGCAAATGTAATATTTCGTTACAAAGTTAGTACCATTTTAAATAAATGATATAACAATATGTAGTGATAGTCTTTTTTTTTTTTTTTTTTTTTTCCCCTCTGTTATTTCCAGTGTTGCCAGATGGTCGACAGTCAATTTCCCCAAACAGGTTTCAAATTTACCCCAAATCAGGGTTTTTTTAAAAAAAATCCCCAACTCAATTTCTACTAAAAAATGTAATTATTTTAAAAATTTTTTTTTAAATATTTAACAGATTTAAGCCCAAATTTTTTCCCAAATGACGCTCATTTTTGAAAAAAATCCCTATATACAAAAATAACTTATGTACACACTAGTTATCAGAAAAATTTAAATCTGCGTAAAGTACTTTTGTGCTGAGGATGTACGCAAGATGTACTTTCCTCAGGATATCTTGAGGATGTCCTGGGAAGAAGGGGTACCTTCAAAAGTCTCTATATGCTAAAGAGAACTGTTAAGAGTAATTACGCGTAGAGACAAATTCCTACCGTTGGCAATGCTGTAAACTTAACAGGTAGACTAAAATAAGTAAAAAAAAGTTGAAAAATTCCCTGATTTCTCCCCAAAAATTTCAAATATCCCCTCGAAATTCCCCACAAACATTCAGTGCCCAAAATTGTCCCCAGAAGCTCAAAAAGTTCCCAAAATGGGGACAAAATCCCCAATCTGGCAACACTGGTTATTTCAGCAACCGTATTCAAGTTATACAATTTTTATTAAAATCACACAATCAACTGTGGAAGAAAATCATATTTATAGAAATTTTTAATTTTTCCGACTGAGTGAAAATAATGCCTGGACCGGGAGTCGAACTCTGGATCTTTTGACTTACAAGGTCAAGGCTCTACCAATTGAGCTATCCAGGCGGACAAACCGGTCAGCACTACTCACTCAGACAACCTTTAGGCAGAAACATCTCTGGTCTATCATGTAGATAGCTTAACAGAAATAAGCCGCAGGTTTGTCGGCCTGGATGGCTCAATTGGTAGAACCTTGACCTTGTAAGTCAAAAGATCCGGAGTTCGACCCCGGTCCAGGCATTATTTTCACTCAGTCGGAAAAATTAAAAATTTCAATAAATACGTATTCAAGTTGCTCTCCGCATCCAGTCAGGATGAGATTTTTTTATTATTATTATTAACATAAGTTCGCAGAACTTGCTTTTAGAGAATTCTATGTGTGCTTTCGGAAATAGGCTGATAATGTATGTGAAAATAAGCGGGTAGCAGTGAAAGTTTTATTTTGATGGTCTTAATCAGTTGCATCATATTTTTCATTTTAGGACCAACAGAAACAACTTAGTAACTCGGCGATCAAATGTGGCGGAAAATAGTAATTAATGGTTGCCGAAATCTGAAAGTTCTATCTTGAATTGTAACCGAATTCTTGGAAAATTAAAAAAAATATTCATTAGTTTTTGCCTAAAACAGTCTCGTAAATTTACTGGCACAAAAGAAGAAAAGCCTCTATCGAAGCGAGTTCAGTTTGCATTCAGACTTCGAGATGAGTATCTAAATCAGCTAAATTCCTGCTCTAAAGTCAATTTTGATTACTTGATTTTTACGGTACGACTGATTGTTTTTTACTCAGCTCTTTAAAAAATATTCGTTAAATATTGATTTCGTGGTATCAGTAATAGATTTTATTGGATTGGATTTGAGACTACTCATTCAATAAAGTGCGTTAGAACCTGCTTTTTCGATCTACTTTCTGCATGAAAGAAAGCCGACATTTTTGTAACAATATACGACTTTTTTTATTGTACAAATGTATAATAACGACTTATATTTGTTCTGGAAAAACAACAAACTGAATGGATTTTTCTCAAATTATTCATTTCAATTACTTTCCTACAGAATTGTTGGGCCATGTACCAGAGAGTGCACTTGCAGACACAAAAAACTTTTATCAATTTATATGAATAATCAGTTTAAGTTTTTTTTCAGATCAATTCCTGCATGTCCGTTTGCATATGTGAAGCCTTACAATAAGTTTTTAATGTTTTTCATAGCGTTTTCTTAAAATGAGAACGTGTGAAGAAATATTGAAGAAAAAACCCATTGCATTTCTTATGATTGTGTTTTACCAATCCTATATATGTAGTTAACATTCAAAAAAATACATGTAATTATACTCTTCAACACATACACACCAAGGTTGGCAAGGTTTCGGACACTATGGTAAAAACCACGCTATAAACCATGGTTTTTACCGTACTGTCCAAAACCTTGGTGTCTTAAACTGTCCTAAACTGTCCAAAACTATATTTTTTAGTACAATTATATTTCACTAAAATTATGCAAATATTTGAAAAATTTACAAAATTATTATAATTACTGTTGTCTTGTAACATATTCCATTAAGTTCTAATAATAATAATGTTTAATGAAAGATGTATATATTAACAATTATAATATTCAAAGGCAAAAATTTATTACTGAAGCTTTAATGGAAAATGTGGATAACTGTACCTCAAATATTGATATTTAAAATATTCACACACATATACACAGATATATAAGCAACATGAATAAATATATCAAGAGAACAAAATAATATATAATTATTATATATATATGATTTACAATAAATCATCGTGAAATAAATATTAAAAATGTGCAGCTACACAAATATATTTTATTTTACTTTTGAATAAATGAGAAAATATATATGTAAAAATATTAAATAGTACACACTTTAAAGATTTTTTTTTTTTTTTTTTTTTTTGGGGGGGGGGGGGGGGGGGCGGGCATATCTGCTGTTTTTTGAAAATGCATAGTCTTCATTGCCTAATTATAACTTTTATATTTTATTTATTTTTGGTATCTTTTAATGTATATAATTTTAATTTATGAAAGAACTTTTAATAAAAAAACTTTTAAACATTCTTTCTATAAAATATTGGATATGTAAGTATTTTGCAATTAAAAATAAAAGACAAATTATTCATTTTGAAATATCCTATCATACATTTCTTATTGTAAGAAAATTTTTTGAGTCATTAAAATTAAAATTTTGTATAGCTGTTATTAAATTGTAAATTTCTTTTAACTTAAAAAGTCTAAATTTTCAGTATAAAATACTTTTAATTACTAATTATAATTACTACTGAGAATGTAGTAAATAGAATTTCTTATAATTTAAGGTTTTGGACACTTTCGGACAGTTTTGTACAGTTTTAGACAATTTAGGACACTTTTGGACGGTAAAAACCACCTGTCTTGTCCAAAACCAGTTTCAGACGTCCTAAACCCCAACCCTGATACACACGCATATACATAGAGAGAGAGACAAAAAAAAAAAAAGAATGATTCCTGATCTAGAAGAAATCTTGATCTTCTATTACAGCTGAATTTCAAGTTCATACTAAAATCCTTACTTAATCCGTAATCTTCCTGAATCTTGAGTTCATACTAAAGCACGGGTTTTTATTGCACCTGCATCCTGAATTCACATTAAACTCGGAAATCTTTCTGCTACTCCTGGATCCGCGTCTACGCCGGAGTTCATTCCTACAGCAAATTAAGTTAGTTTCAAAGACCGGCTTCTTTCTATGTAATATTAGCAGTGCAAATTCAGTGCCAACTGGTCATAAGCTTCGATAGCCAAAGTCTCGTTTTGACGGATATTTGTATTATAGTAGCAGAATCTCGGCATTATTAAAAATGCTTAATTTTAACCACGTTATTGTTATGTTAAAGAAATGGTAAAATGTTAAAAATCGATCTGAAATTACACAGGCCAGCGAAAATGACGTTTTTGAAAAATACAAGAAGTTTTCGCTGGCTTTTATATTATTTAGTGTGCTGATTTCGAAAATGACCTCAATTTTTTTCCATCATTCACGTCAGGATTTTTAGTGATTTTTATTTAGTCAGTGATTTTTATTATTTTTCTTCCCCCTCCAAAAATATTGAATGTACTATCTGGCAACAATATTTTTTATTCATTTAAATCTATGTAAAATGATCGATTATTGGTGTAGCAAATTGATTTTTCAGCAATCGATTTAATATTTATAAGTTTAAATGGATAAAAACCACTGTTGTTAAACCGCACAAGCCGCCTCTGGTTGAGGGGGAAAAAAAAAAGTTCCTTTGGGTACTTTTTACATTAAATTATGGTGCAGTTTCTAAAAGAAAATCCCCAACATTAACATACTATTTGTTTTTATTAATGTAACTTACATAAAATAGACGACTGAGCAAGAGGTGCAAATATTATGTGTGTGTTAAAAATCGAAATAAAATTGAATTTTTCAAGAGAATGTGACGTGATACACATTTTCCGTTATATATTTTTAAATCAGCACCAAAAAATACATAAAGTTCAGCTATCAATTATTTTATATTTTTACTTTCCGAACACTATAGTGAGGAAAGTATTGTAATCATGTCAAAAATCCGAATTTGAGAGTTTGATATTTCTATACGTTTCGAGGTCCCCTGAGTCCGTTTTCACTATTTTTACGATGATGTATGTATGTGTGTGTGTGAGTGAACACGCTAGCGTCTAAACGCTTTGTTCGAATAAGCTGAAAGTTCGTACGTATATTGTAAGTCACCATAGTACGAACCCTATTGATTTTGGTGAATCTAGCACTTATAGGGTTCTTACAGGGACACCAGGAAAAATTCTTTATCATATGGCCTATGGGGCCAAATTTTTAAAAGTGCGATAGCGTCTAAAAGCTTTATTAATCTGAGCAAAAAATTTGTACACATGTTATAGGTCACAATTGCACGAACTTTATAGATTTTGGTGAATTTAGCACTTACAGTTTTTTTACAGGGGCACAAAGAAAAATTCTTTATCATTATGGCCTATGGGGCCAAATTTTTAAAAGTATGATAGTGTCTAAACGCCTTATTAATCTGAGTAAAAAAATTGTACACATGTTATAGGTCACAGTTGCACCAACTGCGTAGATTTTGGTGAATTTAGAACAAAGTTTTTTTTACAGGGACACAACGAAAAATTCTTCATCATTATGATCTATGGGCTCAAAGTTCAGTAGCGTTAAATAAAACATCGTGTAATATATGGAGAAAAATACTCAAACACTCTATTATGGTTATCTCTCTTTTATTTGTTTAACAACTCCTCTTTCTTTATCTACAAAATTGTTAATTACTCAATGTTCGGAAAGTCGAGTGGAGTCACTCCAGATTTTTTTCATGGTAGGCCTGTGTGTCTTAGAGTTGTGAAATTTGCATAAACGTGTATTTGCGATGTATCAATTTTTTTTCTATTAAAATTTTCGAAAACTATTGAAATTTAAAAATTAAAATTTTAATTTTTTGAAAAAAATTTTAAATGCTCCGTGCGATTGAGTTATTTTTTTTACTTGATCTTACATTGCTATAGTTTATCAATATATGCTAAACATTTTTGTGCACTATTAATTAACAGGTTAATTGATAAGCTATTTTTTAACCCTTTCAGCGTTAGGTATCTTTCATTATATCTGTTTAATGACTTATAAAATTAATACTGTGCAATATAATAAATATAAGAATTTGGTACAGTATATTCCAGATATTTATTAATCTTATTTTCCTAAAAAATTCAACATTTATTTCAAAATTTAGTCACAGCAACCTTTTATTTCGACTATGCGTAACAGAAAATGACGGTTTAAACGCTTAAAGGGTTAAAAATATTTTTATGCTTCAATGTTTAAAAAAAAAAAAATGCACAAGATTTTTTTTTTTTTTTTTTTTTTTTTTTTTTTATGTACACCCCGCGACAAAAAGATAGGTACAAAGGGATTTTTCTTTGATTTTTCATAAAATAGAATTATCTAAATTGTGCTTATCATTTATTATTATCATAAAATAACACTATTCCCGGACTAATTTTTGTTTTCAGACTAATTTAGAAAAATTACACTCCGCGACAAAAAGATGGGAACAAAGTTTTTTTTTTTTTTTTTTTTTAATAACATTATCTAAATTGTGCTGATCATTTATTGCCATAACAAAATATTACCATATCAAAAACATATTAAATATTTTGAATCATATTCAAAAAAAAAAAAAAAAAAAAAAAAAGACTTTGTTTCTATCTTTTTGTCGCGGTGTGTAATCTTAAATTAGAAAATTTTTAGTCTTAAAATTTTTCTAAATTAGTCTTAAAACAAAAATTAGTCCGGGAATAGTTTTATTTTATGATAATAATAAATGATAAGCACAATTTAGATAATGTTATTTTATGAAAAATCAAAGAAAAAATCCTTTGTACCTATCTTTTTGTTGTGGGGGGTAACTTAATTAAATATAACCAATTAATGCACAAAATTGTTCAAAATATAATGCTAAATCATAATATTGTGAAATCGAGAGAAACATTTAAAAATTCAATCACATCGAGCATTTTAAAAAATAAAATAAATATAATAATGAAATTTTGATTTAAATTCTTTAAATTTTTAGTAGTTTTTGAGAAATTTTAATCTATTTAATATTGATACATTTTAATGCACATGTAGGACATTATAAGACAGTAACTTCAAAAAACGATGTTTAACGTCTACCAAAAGTGGACGTTAGAATATTTTTTCTAAATTACTGTCTTAAAAGAGTTATGAAAAATTACATACACATGCATTAAAATATAACAATATTAAATATAATTAAATTTCTGTAAAACTGTTTAAAATTTAATAAAAATAAAATTCGAAATTTGAAAAAAATTAATTAATTCCTGAATTTTAATTAACGAAATTTATAACTATTTTAATTAACGAAATTTATAAACCAATAACAATAAATATACAAAAATTTTCGTTCCCCCCCCCCCCTCCTCGGCTGTATTTCTTCAAATATTCATCTTATGTATACATAAAAATAACGAAGATTTGTTAAATGAAAAGAAATAAAAAAGGTGTAGAACCAAAAAATAAAAAAATAGCTCCTACACCCACAAAATTTTTTCCTGGTTAATTGTAAAAAAATATATTTTTCTTTCATTTCACAATGACTGGTTAAAAATAATTGCTGCTGTGTACATTTATAAGCGTTTTTTTTTTTTTTTTTTTTTTTTTTTCTACAGCGCCGATTAAAAATTATATGGAAAACAAGAAGATAGCACCGACCAGCTGCACCGAAAGGTAATAGACACCAATTTATGTTAAGATACAGCTAAATATAACATTTTGTGAAATCCTGAGCAAATGTTCCGGAACAAGAGTTTGGAGGAGATTTTTGTCACACACACACTGAGAGACAGCCACATTTTCTAAAAAAAAAAAAAAAAAAAAATAGTCCAATCGTGTTCTGGACATCTGAAATCGTGTAAATCCATCGAAAGCCAGCAGGCGAAATTTTTAAGGAATCCAATACTTTCTTCTGCAGAATATGGAACAAAATAAAATTCAAGAATAAATGGAGCGGTCATATTAACATGTTTTTATTAACTTCTATTCTTGTTTGTTTGTTTGTTTGTATGCATTTGTTTGTCCGGTACAAACCTTGCAATCGAATTTTAACTAACTTCCGTACTAGCTAGACATTTAAAACTTTCACAATAGCTCAGAACCTGGTGACAACACAATACTTCGAAGTCCGATTTTCGAATTTTTGATTAGTTTTCTTATAATTAATTAAAATGTGAAAATAATAACATCCTAATAGCATTAAAATAGCCATTAAAATATTATCTAAAACTTAGTTGTTACCAAAAAAAAAAAAAAAAAAAAAAAAAAAAATTACGAGTTCATTTTCTTTCGACATAAAAATAAGTACATTTAATTAAACGTGAACGTTAAAAAATTATAAAAAGTTAAATTATGCATCTCACAAAAATTGATGTCATTATCATTTCAAAATTTTTATGCTCATTGATAAGAGCTCTATGATTCATTAGAAAATTTAAAACATGGTATATAAAAAGTTTTTTTTTATCTTATAATTATTCTTCTTGAGCATGTAAAGCTACTTTTACCGCAACATCAATTCTATTGCAGGAAGAAGGTTTCAAGATTTACGAGTACACTTCATCAAAGCTGTTAGAAAGCAGAAACAAGCAACAATGGAAGATTTTTAGCCCCCCCCCCCCCCCAAAAAAAAAAAAAAAAAAAAATCGTATTTATGAAAATGGATGTCGAAAACACAATTAAAGGAAAGTGTTCAGAATAGAAGAAAGATAAACCATTAATTTCCTAACAAAATCAATAATTGAAAAAAAAATAAATAAAATAAAATAAAATAAAATCAATCAAAAATTTCTGGGAATTCAATTTCCAGAATTTCAAAATTTAAATTCTTATACGGCCCCTATAAAAGAACTTTTCTAATGAGTAAAATGTGATTGTGCCCCTATAAATGCATCATATATAGGATAAATAGTCCCAAAGATATATTTAAAAGGGATGCTACTTTGAAATAGATAAATGTCTGAAAATATATACAAATAAGTAAAATAAGTAAAAAAAAAATTGTCTTTTCCAGTAATCTATGTAAACAAAGAGAAGTGTCTCTCTCTGTGTGTGTATCTGATTGCGCTCTGGTGCTCACACTATTGATCGCAGAGCTACAAAACTTGGCATATGGGTACCTGGGACCCTGTAGGTGTGCACCTCATCGAGGTTTTTTCGAATTTCGAATTTGAATTTTTTTTTTTTTTATTATTATTAATCTTTTTTCGATTTTAAACATTGGTTTCTTTGTTTCATTTTTCCGAAATCTATTCTTCCATTGTAATCGTCTGCATATCTTAGCAACGGCTATTACGCTATTTTTTATTTAATACATTCATTTGAAGGCGAAATCTTTTTTTCTCTTTTTAATTTATATTTACTGAAAATAAAATGGTAATGCAGTATAAAAAATTAAGTATATTAAATTTAAAAATTAAAAACTTATTTAGAGCAGTTATGTTTATGTTTAATTTTTATAGTACAACTTTTTATTTTTCAATTGTTTATTTAATTCCTTTCTATTATATTTATATATAGTATTTATCATAAAATAAATGGTAGTATATAGTAGAAAGGATTAAACTAATTAAAATTTATTTGTTTTTCATGTATTTAATTCTTTTTAAAAAAAAATCTACTTTTTATTTTATTATATTGGTCGAAATCAAATCGTAATATAGTGTAAATAGTTGGGCTGTAAAATACATAGTTTAAAAATTAATATATTTAATAGATGCTGAGATACAGTCATCTTTAAAATCGTAGTTCTTAAATAATAGCAGATCCACCTGTCTTCGATAAATACCCAAATTGAAGTGTCCGGGAAAGACCAGGGCCCGCTTTACCTTTAGGCGAACGTAGGCGTTTGCCTAGCACCGCCAATAAAATTGGAACACCGCGCAAAAATTTGGAAAAAAAAAAGAAAGAATGGAAGAAAGAAACGAAAATCATAAACTATTTTTTGATTTTTTTTTTTTTTTTCCCCTCTCTTCGAAGGGATATGTGTGTATTCAACTGTAAACTAAAAGTAACCTTATTTAAAGATTTTAACTTTGTATAAAAACACCTTAACCCTTTCAGAGGTAAGGAAATTTTGCTCACCTAAAATAAAGTACAACCAAAATTTACGAACAAGTCTAAAACAGGAGAAATAAATGAAAAGTTTTTTCTTTATGTTATTAAAGTAAAGGTTATTAAAAATTTCCAAGATTAGTTTTTGCAGTTGGGAATTAAAATTAGGTGGTCTGGTTGAGGTACTAAGATTTTGATTTTTAATAAACATATGTTTTGATTTGTACTGTAATAATGAATGAAAACTAGATCTTTTTCGTATTAGATGAAAAGAAAAGGATGAGGAGAGGATGAATGATTTGCAATTTTAACCCGGACAATTTGATTTTAGACCAAAACATTCTACCACCCATCAGAATAACAAAATTCCTTCACGACAGTTTTATTAAATCTGAAAAATTCGGAACCCTTTTTTTTGACATCACCCTTTGACACTTTCGCATGACGGTCTCATTTTTAAGCTCATCCAACTTAAAATTCCAACTCCTTATATCAAATTATCTATAATCAACTAAATAACAGAACTGAGAAGAAGAAAATAGAAAACACTATTAAAATTTATACTAATCTAAATGAAAAATTCCTGAAAGTTTAATACATTTGTTAAAAAAAAAAAATAATAATAATAATAACTTCATAAACAAGTCAGAAAATAGTTCTGATTTCAGGAAGTCTTCAGAATAGATTTATAATACGCAAAATATATAAATTTAAATAAATAAATAAATAAAAGTAAATTTAAATCACATAAGGGCGATCTTTTGTCGAATATGGTGTCTAGAAAATCTGTTTCATGCGTTTACTTTAGATAGTCTTTCAAAAGGCTTTACTCTCATTTGGAAAAATTAAACGCTACTTAGATTCGTATCATCATATCTAAGTATGAATAAGAATACCTAATTATGTCGCGCGTTTAAGAATGAAAAGGCTTCGTAATTGTGTTTGAAAGTCATCAGTCTGCAATTAATAATAGCTTAAACAAAATTTCATCTGATAAATCTATCCACCAAGAAATGAAGTTACGAAAATTTTATTTCATATATGCATTAAGCAAAAGTGAAGGGGAAACATTTTTAATACTTTTCAACGAAGTTTAAAAATGTTGACACTTCGGTCTGTCGACACGGCCGTAGCCAATGTTTTTTATTTAAAATAGTAGAAATAGGACGACTGTCTTGTGTACAGGGGATGGTCACCCAAAGAATGAGAGTTAACTGATTTCTATGAGATGTCTTTTTATAAATCACATTTTAAAAACTTTGTACCGCGAAAATTGTATTAAAATTTAGATTTATTATTCATATGGTTGGGAAAAAAAAAATCTATAGAATATGGTATGTTTAGCATTAAGATTTACAGGATCACACTGAAATATTCAGATACTACATTATAAGAGCTACAATTGGAAATTGCTGGAACTGCATTTCCGCTTGTGTTAAGGTTAACACTTTTCAACAACGTTTTGGAGTGATTGTGAATTCAGTTTCTCTGTCTGTATTTTTTTTTCGTTGTGTGATCATGTAGGCAAAGTACATTAAAGGTTAAATAATACAATAAGTACACACAGTTGGAAAGTATTAATAGTCTATGCGAACCGCATGATTTTTCGTTCTTATTTAAAAATGAAACGAATTCTTGTAACCATCTAATTTAATGTACAATTGAAAATTATCAATTTGGACGGATTAAAATTATAATAAAAATAAGAACTAATTAAAAAAAAATTATCAGTAATATTTTAAAATTATTATAATTATTCACACTGAAACATTTTCGATAGTAAAAATGTCGCAACATGATAGATTCACTCTCCGTTTTAAAAGGCGATGCTGCACTCTGAAACCGTAGGCAATGGTGAAGAAATGATGGATTTCAAATTTCCTTCCCTTTTGCCCATGCAAAAATTTTCTTTTCCATTCCATTGTAATTGTTTTTACTTAGATTTTCGTCTAAACAGTTTATGGTACAAGCTGTACATGGTATATGAGTACATGTACAGATGTATCAGTATTGATGGACAGTAGTTCCATTCTGTACATCAATAGGTGGAGGGGAGGGGTGATTTGGTAGAATTATATTTCATAGATAGTAAGGTATGTTGAAAATTAAACTAATATAAACCGGAAACACTTTAAGATTGTTCTTTATACACTACACAGAAGTGTCAGAGTTGACGTGCTACCTACGACGACAATACATCCATTTCATTGAGTCTTTCAGTTCTCACAAAAGAAAGATAATTGGACATTTAAGGCAAATGCAAAGGATGTCATGCCCTCTAAATTTTCAGCTCTACGTTTCTACTATTCTTAGTGAGTTAGAAATCCTTTCACATATACTTAAGAAGATATAATGTCAGTGGACCCATTGACAAGCATTGTAGCTCAATTTAAAAATGCACCGACTTTCAAAATGCGTTAATTATAACAGTTGGTTATAAATTAAGTAAGTGAAAATGAAAGACATTTTAAGTCAGTTGAAGATCGTAAAACGAACATTAATAATAATGTCAATGGCAGACGTAAGGTTTAACACTGAGAAATTCATGGTATGTCATAAGGAGATGTGAGAAAATTTTCAGATTTTATGGATTATAATCTTAAGATTTACTTACTATATGGGAAGAGGTCTTGACAAAAATAAAGAATATGTGCCTTATTTAATACAATTGAGTTAATAAATATTTCAGGGTTGGCCCGTCCAAAACTTGTTTTTCCCATCCCACCGGGAAAATCTGGTAAATAACAGGAAAACCGTCTAAATGACAATATGTAACAAATATTCTGGCTTTCTGAATCTCATGTGTAAAATGAAAGTTAGAAATACATAGTTATTAGAAATTTCCCTTAGGTTTAAAATTATTCTGTGGGAAAGGAATATAAATAAATAAGAATTATTGCATAAAACTTAAAATTTGCTTATGGAATTTTTTACTAATAATGAATTTTCTAAATAAATATTTTAGAACAAAATTAAATTAAATTAAACTTAAAAATATGAGTGCCATGAAGAGAAGCAATAAATAACTTGTGTTAAATTTAAATAAAAATTTTATTACTTTTTAAGTAGACCTATTAAACACGCATGGATGCATTGTAAAAAGTTTCGTTTTGGCTAATGAACAGAAAATGCTTACAATGCGGCAGAATCTTGAAACAAAAGATATTATAATAGTTATATATGGATGTGCATCACATTATTTAAATATTATTGGCAAGAATGTAACTGCTTATTCTGTTATGGCTAATGTTGTCAAAATTCAGAATTTAATAATGTGCATCACATTATTTAAATATTATTGGCAAGAATGTAACTACTGATTCTGTTATGGCTAATGTTGTCAAAATTCAGATTTTTTTTTTTTTTTTTTTTTTTTTTTTTTTTTAGAAATCAAATCACCCTGGAAGTTTATTGAAAAAGTATGCCGATTCGGTTAAACCACAAATTCCAAGTGAAACAAGGTGGAACTCACAAATAGCTTGTTTAAAAATTTTTATTACTAGCAGGCCTTTTTATCTTCAAATTGTGAATAATTACGAAGATGAAATTGATAACGACATTAACCCGTTAAAGCCCGAATTAATTTTTCAAAATATTATTAGCTGATTATTTCCACTTCTAAATTAATATAGACAACTGACAATAAAACATTAACTTAAACAATTCTTCTGATAGTTTTAAATTTAAAGCCTATCCTCATTTATTGACGTTTAGTGTTCTAGCGAGAAAACTTCGAGATTTATATGTTGAAAAAGATCTCGAAAGTAAAATATTATATATTATTATTCAACTTAAGTTAGTATACCTGCGCAAAAAGCAAATACATGTACGACGAATGAAAAATCATAAAATGACTATCCAAATTATGAAATAATAATTAATATTAGGCACATAAAACTTTCAGGGATCATTTAGAGTGACGCTATAAACTGTCACTAAAAAGCAAAAATCATTCCAAGAAACCACAAAAAATATACATGCCATTTTATTAGCTGTCTTCAATTGAGGACACTGGGCACTAACGAGTTAAGTGTTTATTAAATAATCTTCATATGTATAAAAAAGCAAAAAATATGTACAACCAGTTGCAAATGCCTTTACGAAGTTACAACACGATAATAATGCCAATATTGCTAATGATTGTGAAATTTATCTAGAGTTTCTTCAAAATAAAGAACTCAATCCACATTTCAGCAAAGTGAAATCTAGCTTTGATAAAGCAATGACCCCTGCCCATTTATTGGCACACCTGATGAATCCGAAATATAAAGGTGAAAAATTTTATCACAAGATCAGGAGGAATCTGCTCGTGAATATTTGCAGGCTTTAAATCCAAAACACTTACAATACAATACACAATACAGTTCAAGTCATTTGATGCACCTTTTCCGAAGGCATTTCTCTCCGAAGACATTACAAACACTATTTCACCTGCATGGAAGAATTTAAGTAAAACTGGAATAGATGCAGAATTTCTCCAATTAATGGAACATCTTAAGGGATGTCCTGCATCATCAGCATCTCTGGAGCGTGTTGACGATACTTTATGAGTGGACTGTATATCATTTTAATAATTACTATTCTGAAGCTATTACTTCACAAACATTTAATTAAAGTATTATTTACATATATACAATTTATAGATGACGTATTATTAACGTATTCAAATATGTTGACACCATAGTCAACGCAAACTATAAAAAAAGGTGAACCATATCACCGAACAAGATAAACAAGAGAGATGTTACTCTTATAACGAAAAACAATACAACTGCTCCGCTAAAGCGGGAATACAAGTGAACAAGAGATGCGCGCCAAGGCTGCGCATATAGCCAAACTAAGGTGAGCGGCAACATACCGGCCCACCTTGAAACATTGTTTCAAAATTACAGTTCTAATATGTAATAGCATAATTATAATTAATTATACGAAAATATTATATATTCAATTTAAATAATAAAACTTATACAAGAGAAATATTAATAACATTGTAAACAATAAAATAATACAAATGAAATACAATAAACAAATTAAATTTAACTATATACATTATTTATTTTCAAACAATTTTTTTTTTTTAAACTTTTCTGAAGGTAAAAGAGCAATTTTGGAAATAGGTCGTTTATATGTCCCATTTCTTGTTTTAACCGAAACTACGCGTATTTTGTTATCCTTTCCTGGAATAATTTCTACTATTCTACCCAAAATCCAACTACATATGGGCAAGTTTTCTTCCTTTAATAGTACCATATCCCCATTTTTAATGTTATTTGTTTCAAATTTCCATTTGTTTCTTTGTTGTAACGTATTTAAATAATGACATTGCCATTTTTTCCATATCCCTTGAACTATTTTAGTTAATTTTTGCCAAGTATCTAATCGATTATCTGGAATGCCAGAGAACTCGGGTTCGATCACCGCTGTGATGGGTCGACCAACTAAAAAATGACCGGGAGTCAAGACGTCCAAATCTTCGATATCGTTTTAAAGGGGGGTAAGGGGTCGAGAATTGAGGATTCCCTCAATTTGACAAACAACGGTTAAGAATTCCTCATATGTTAATTTAGCGTTTCCTACTGCGCGTTTCAAATGATACTTAAACGATTTTACGCCTGCCTCCCATAGCCCTCCAAAATTTGGGGCACGGGGTGGCAGAAATTTCCAATTAATATTCTCTGAATTTAAAAAATTAGTAAGGTTTTCATCAGGCTGAGTAGCTAATCTATGTAACCTTTTTAATTCATTATTTGCACTAACAAAATTTGTTGCATTGTCACTGAATAATGTTTGGGCTTTGCCTCGTCTAGCAAAAAATCTTTTTAAAGTTGCGATAAAAGCTTCGGATGTTAAATCGCTAACTACCTCTAGATGCACGGCTTTAGTAGGCATGCAAATAAAAATACAAACAAAAATTTTGTTATAGATTCCTTTTCTTTGACCCCGATATTTAATTAAAAAAGGGCCACAGAAATCTATACCTGTGGTGTATTTCGTCATTGTATTCCTGATTTAATCTATTGGACTGTTGGTAAGTGACGTCACGTCCAATCAATGATCTGTTCATTTCTTTTTATGTTTATCTCTGCTAGAACAGATCGCAGTCTTAAAAATGTAGTCGTTTATGTAACTTGTATTTTTCATATGTAATTGTCATAGTCATCTATTAAATTTTATGTGTTTAAAATGAAACGCCCCGTCATATCCTAGTTATGGCTTATAAATCTTCTCCTGCCTACAAAATACTATATTGGCGACGAAATGAAAAAGAAAAAAGCAAAAAGAAGTTTTGCTCTTCAACATTTTAATAATATCTACTTCAAGATGATTAAAAATGCAATCTGCAGTTCTTCATAAAGAAAATTGATATTTCGAAAGTAACGAAAAGCGATCGGAGACGGGCAGTTGGTGAGTTTTTGTCTACTGTCAGGCCGGAAATGCATAGGCGCCAGAGATAATTAGTTGTCTACGATTTTTTATTTTTTCGGGAAAGAGAGAAAAAAAGGTGTTTATTTATTTTATTTTATTTTTTTTCTTTCTGTTCTTTTATTAGATTGCATGTTTTTATTGTTAGAACTAGCATATTTTCATTAAAAATGTTTCAAATTTTTAAAGAATTCAATGATTCGGTTGAATCGTTTGAGATTTATGTAAGGAGACTGGAACAGAACTTTATATTGTTTGATATTAAGGATGAAAAAAAAGTTAGTGCCTTAATAACTTTTATTGGACCGAAATTATATAATTTACTTACAAATTTACTGTTCCCAGATCTCCCTGAATCAAAAACTTACACTGAATTTGTAGATGTCTTAACAAAACATCTGTGTAAGATACCTAACAAAATCAGTGAACGCATTAAATTTAGAAAATGTTGTCAAGGAGATAACGAATATGTGCAGGATTTTAGTGTTCGATTAAAGAAATTAACAACACATTGCGCGTTTACAGGCGATTCGCTGTCAGAAAATTTGTTAGAACAATTTTTACGCGGATTAAAAAATGAAACAATCCAAAGCAAATTAATGTCTCAGGTTGAAGATTTAACATTTGAAAAAGCAGTAGAACAAGCCGTAACTATGCAAAGTACTGAAAATGACATGATAGAATTACAAAATAAAAATTTGAATTTGAATAAAGTTTCTGTTAGTGTTAGGAAACCAAAACAAAATTATTCTCAAAATAACTTAAGTAAACAAAACGTGAACAAAACTGCGAGTGCAAATAAAAATAAAACTTATTGTTATCGTTGTGGAAATAGCTCTCATTTAGCAAATGTTTGTAAATTTATTAATGCAGTTTGCAATTTTTGTAAAAAACGTGGTCATTTGAGTAAAGTGTGTCGGAACGCACAAAACAATGTTACTCAAAAGAAAAATGTAAATGTTCTTGATACTGTAGACATTTTGTCGTTACAATCTGAAGGCACTAAACCTATAAAAATTTGGGTTTTGATAGAAAATAGTGCTAAAGCAGAAATGGAACTCGATACGGGATCGGCGATTTCCGCCGTACCGATAAATCGTTTTCGGAGATTATTTCCAGAACATAAAATGTTTCCTGCTGATGTAAAATTAAAAACAGCCACGGGAGAAATTTTCCAGCCCGAGGGATTTGTTAGAGTAAATGTAACTTACGAAAACAAAACTAGGAATGTTAAGTTATATTTAGTTAAAAAAGACAATTTTCCTTTATTGCTAGGTAGGGATTGGATAACTACATTTAATATATTCCCAAACAATTTACAAACTGTTCCGGTAAACAAAGTACAAATCTCGGATAATTTAAATAATTTACTGAATGAATTTCCGGATTTATTCTCAAATAACGTAGGTGAAATTAAAAATGTTAAAGCTGAATTACATTTAGAGAAAGACTCATCACCAATATTTTGTAAATCGCGAACAGTTACGTATGCATTAAGAAATGCGGTAAATGAAGAATTGGAAAGATTAGAAAATGAAGGGATAATAAAAGCTGTTAGTACTAGTAAATGGGCAACACCTATTGTTCCGGTGGTAAAACCTAATGGGAAAATTCGTTTATGCGGCGATTTTAAAGTCACGGTAAATAAATTTTTAAAGGTTGACAAATACCCGCTACCAAAAATTGAGGATATATTAGCAACTTTAGGGGGTGGATTACATTTTACAAAAATTGATTTAAACCAAGCATACTTGCATTTACCGGTAGAGGAAAATTCACAAGAATTACTTACTATTAACACTCCTAAAGGCTTATTTCAATTTACGCGATTACCATACGGAATTGCCAGTTCGCCAGCAATATGGCAGAGAACTATAGAACAAATTTTAAAAGGTATAGAGGGTATTTCAGTTTTTATTGACGATATATGTATCTCAGGGGAAACTGATGAAATACATTTAGAGCGATTAAAACAAGTGCTAGAAAGGTTACGTGAATATAATCTTAAAATAAATAAAGAAAAATCTTTTTTCATGAATGATGAAATTACATACTGCGGTTACAAAATTGATAAAAATGGCATACACAAAACGCAAGAAAAAAGTTCTGCTATTTTAAATGCTCCAATACCTCAAAACGTAACTCAAGTAAAAGCGTTCCTAGGCTTAGTATCTTACTATTCTAGATTTGTTCCTAAATTATCTACGATTGCTTATCCTCTAAATGAATTATTACGTAAAAATGTAAATTTTCAGTGGACTAAAAAATGTGAAAATTCATTTAATGCAATTAAACAGGAAATTACTTCCGAAAGGATTCTCACCCACTTTAATCCTAAATTACCCTTAATTTTAGCCACTGATGCTTCTCCTTATGGAATTTCGGCAGTACTTTCGCATACAATGCCAGATAACTCCGAAAAACCCATAGCTTTTGCTTCTAGAACTTTATCTTCTGCAGAAAAGCGGTATAGTCAGGTAGATAAAGAAGCGTTAGCAATAATTTTTGGTGTAAAGAAATTTTTTCAATTTTTATATGGTAGGAGATTTACTCTGTATACTGATAGTAAACCCCTAGTTTCCATATTTTCACCCGTAAAAAGTATTCCGGTACTTTCGGCAGCTAGAATGCAAAGATACGCATTATACTTACAGACATTTAATTATGATATTAAATATAAAAAATCTGCAGAGCACGGAAATGCCGATGCTCTATCACGTCTTCCATTACGTAGTGAAGACTTACTGCTGCCGTCGTCCGATTCGCTACAACCAGAAAAAGTGTCACCAACTTTGTCACCAAATTTATTTGGCAACCTTGATGAATCCGATTGTTTATTTATTCATCAAATCACATCGTTACCGTTAAATACAAAGATATTATGTGCAAGTTCTAAGCGAGATCCAACATTGAAAGAAATGTACCGACATTTAATATCAGGCACACAGATGCCAAATCACTTACTTTTTGGACATAAACAACAAGATTTTTCTATACTAAATAATTGCATACTACAAGGGAATCGTGTTGTAATTCCTACTGTTCATAGACAAAAAGTGTTGGAAGATTTGCATTTTGGCCATTTTGGCATAGTAAAAATGAAAGCACTGGCACGTAGTTTTGTATGGTGGCCAGGTATTGATAAAGACATTGAGAATTTAGCAAATAACTGTTCTGTTTGTATTAAATTAAAACATAATCCTCCTAAAATGGAAAATCATCAGTGGGAATGGCCTACAACACCTTGGAACAGAATACATGTAGACTTTTTTGGTCCAATGATGGGGAAAATGTTTTTAATCGTAGTAGATGCCCACAGTAAATGGACAGAAGTGTTCATTGTTCCTAATACTACGGCTGAGAACACTATAAACTGTCTTTCTTCGCTTTTTGCCAGATATGGCTATCCTGTGTCCCTTGTGTCTGATAATGGGCCACAATTCATTTCAGAAAAATTCGAACATTTTCTACAAAGTAAAGGCATAAAACATAGTTTAACTGCACCATATCATCCCTCTACAAATGGTCAAGCCGAAAGATATGTCCAAATTATTAAAAAGGGATTGAAATCCTTAAGTTCAGAACCCGGAAATCTCCAATTTAAGTTAAACGAATTTTTATTCCAATACCGAATAATGCCTCATATTACAACAGGGGAGAGTCCCGCATCATTATTTCTGAAAAGAAATATCAGATCAAAATTAGATTTGCTTGTACCAAATGTTAAAAATTATGTTGAAAACAAACAACATAAAAATGTTTTTAACAAGAAAAAGATAAGAGAATTCGAAATAAATGAAAAAGTTGCAGTACGCAATTACACATCAGGAGATAAATGGAAAATAGGTAAAGTAATTGCCAGACTAGGTAAACTACATTATAAAATTCAAGTAGGTTCATGTGTATGGAAAAGACACGTTGATCAACTAAAAAGTGTAGGTTCCAGAGTACAACTGGAGGAAACTACAAATCCTGGTGAAATTGAAAAGAACACTCTTGATGGAAATATTCCCATGGTTTCCGATAGCAAGAGTCCACACCTGCAAAGCAATGGAGAATCTAAGTCTGGTAGGAGGCCTGCCATTATACCAGATCCAGTGCCAACCGATCCTGCCAGTACACCAGATCCAGTGCCAACCGATCCTCCCACTACACCAGATCCAGGGCCAACCGACAGTAGATCTGTGTCTACAAAGCCTGGAGAAATTGACTGTGATAAAAATATCAACAGTATTCTAAATAAAAATAAACTAAAATCTGAACATTCAAAACTTAAAAACACTAATTTATCTTTTTCTGAACAGGTTGTAAGAAGATCATCTAGAGTAAGAAAACCTCCCATCAGGTATGGTATACAGAATTAAGGGGAGGAGAAATGTGGTGTATTTCGTCATTGTATTCCTGATTTAATCTATTGGACTCATACTTGCCAACCAATTTCAATAAAAAAAGGGAAGATTTTTGTTGAGAAACCAGAAGATTTCATAAAAAAAGGGAAGATTTTTTTTTTTTCTCTTTGACGTATTAAATAATACAGTTTTACAATTTTAATATTTAGAAGCAATCTATAAAAACGTTTTACTATAGATTGATTATACTAAATATATAAAAGTTTTAACTGAAGTTATTCCTCTTCAACATATAAATATCTACAAAACAGAATCTGTAAAAAATTTATTTAACAATAGACAAAAAAACTTAATTAAGTTAAAGTATAACTATTTTTTTTAAATAAATATAGAATATGATTTTTGTGTATGTACATTAATCATACATATAAAAAAAAGTAGCAGTAGCTAATTATCAGTTTCAAACTTGCATAAAACCAACTGAGTATTAATTTTCTTAAATTGACTCGGGAAAAATTTTCCTACCTGAAAAAATTATTCTTCATTTTTTTCCCATGTTTACACATTTGGTATAAATATGATATACAAATATTTAATTTAATTGAGGAAAAATACAGATTCATTAAATCAAGCAATAAAGATCTAAAATTAATTACATATGTGAGAAATATTGAGCACTTCCATTGCTTTATTGTTTCTAGAATTGATCATTGATCACAATCCGGGGAATGGGGGGGAGGGGGGAGTACAAAAATAATTACAGAGTAAGAAATATTAAACTCTTTCAACTCTACTTCTAGAATCTAATGTAAGAACTTTAAAATTAATATTATCATTTATGTTGCAGATGGATAAAGATTAAGAAACAAAAGACTTCTGCAGAGCATTAGATTGCTGATCACTAGTTGGAGATAAATAAGGGGGGGGGGGGCAAAAAATAATTACATCAGCAAGAAATATTTAACAATTCTATTTCTTTAAATGTTCTAGAATCTCATAAAGCAAGTTAGAAATGAATATTGACATTTATGTTATGGATGGAGACAGATTGAAAATCAGGAATTTTCGTAGAACATTTGGGTTTCTTTTTAAAACGAAAGACATCCGCGACTTTTTTAAAAACGGAAGATTTCATCATCTGTCCGGAAGACCGGAAGATACGTTAAAAAACCGGAAGTCTTCCGGGAAAACCGGAAAAGTTGGCAAGTATGTGGACTGTTGGTAAGTGACGTCACGTCCAATCAATGATCTGTTCATTTCTTTTTATGTTTATCTCTGCTAGAACAGATCGCTGTCTTAAAAATGTAGTCGTTTATGTAACTTGTATTTTTCATATGTAATTGTCATAGTCATCTATTAAATTTTATGTGTTTAAAATGAAACGCCTCGTCATATCCTAGTTATGGCTTATAAATCTTCTCCTGCCTACAAAATACTATAATACCGGTACAATAAAATGGATGAGTCACATTTACTCGTTCCTTTGGCAAATTTCCCATAAGTTGATTGACCGTTAAAGGTTTAAATTTGTAACACGTTACGCAGTTACGAAATATTTTCCGAGCTAAAGATCTCCCACTAACTATCCAATATTTTTTCCTAACGTGGTATAACAAGGCTTGAGGTCCTACATGAAAGAATTTTTTATGGAAATGTTCCATAATCATGGAAGATAATTTATGGTCGTGGGGCAACAAAAGGGGATGTTTACTATCAAAATTTAAATTAGCATTTTCCAGCCTTCCACCTACTCTTAGGAGTCCCTGAGAATCTAAAATTGGATTAAAACAATTTAATTTACCTGATACGGGCTTCCTTTTTTCTAAGCAGATCAATCCTGCGGCGAACTGTGTATACTGTACCTGTCTAATTAAATGCACTTCAGTGTCGTTTAATTCGGTGCTTCGGAGTGGTCCAGTTACTCTATTTACCTTTGCTCTTGTATTCCTAATAAATCTAAAAATAAAACTACATATTCTAATTAATTTACAAAAATTATTTGTTAATGAAAACAAATGATTATAAAAGTTCTGGGGAGAATTCGTAGATTGAATTAATCCACACAACACTGCAGGGTTAGCGTCACCCTGGTGATTATTTTTCAATTCACTCATCACAATACTATTATCACTGGGGGACAGATAGTCAGAGTCATTGTTTATGATACTACTGGATTTACTTAGAAAGTCTGGTCCCTGCCACCACAACTGATTATCCATTAAATCGGTGGTAGTTAGACCTCGTGAAATTAAGTCTGCTGGATTTTCCGCAGAGGACACATGGTTCCATGTGAAGTTTTTAGACAGTTCTTGAATTTTGGTAACCCTGTTGCCAACAAATGTTTTCAATTTCCAAGGCTCGGTTTGGATCCAGGCAAGAGCTATTTGAGAGTCTGTATAGAGATAAATATTATTGATTTGTAATCTCAAAGATTTCAAAATTTTCACAATTAATTTGGATAACAAAAGACAACCAGATAACTCGAGTCGAGGGATAGAAACAGTTTTTAGAGGTGCAACTTGAGATTTGCTGCTAACCAAATTGGAGACAATTTCAGAATTATGAATAGACTGAATATACACGGCTGCTCCAAAAGCTAATGACGATGCGTCGGCGAATCCGTGTAAGTTTATTTGTTGTGCTTCAGGAATTAAAACATAGCGATTTATTTTAAGTTGTTCAAGAGCTTTTAACGAAGTGGCGAATTCTAGCCAATTTTGAGCAATAGGGCTTGGAATAGGGTCATTCCAGTCCAATTTTAATTTCCATAGTTCCTGCATAAACAACTTGGCTTTGACAATAACAGGACCGATGAGGCCCAATGGGTCGAAAATACGAGCAATGTCTGATAAAATGCTTCTCTTTGTCATAGACTTTAACTGACACAAATTTATTTTAAATGTGAAAGCATCTAAATTGGGTTTCCAGGCAACCCCTAGGGCTTTGGTTTCCTTATCAGAGAATGTGTACTCAGGGTATGTCTCTTTAGAAAAGTCAAGTAAGGAAATATGATTTGCATTCCATTTATGTAAATTCATTCCAGCGCTTTCTAACAAGTGTATAAGTTGTTTTTGAAGCTCCCTAGTAGATTCTAACGATTCTTCCCCACTTATTATATCGTCCATATACGAATCATGTAGCAAAATATCGGATGCCTTAGGATATTTCTCGGCTTCTTCAAGGGCTAATTGCTTCAACGTTCTAATGGCTAAAAAAGGGGCACAAGCGATACCGTATGTTACGGTATTAAGTTCATAGGTTTCAATTTCTGAGTTCACATTATCTTTCCATAAAATTCTTAATAATTTTCTCTGATCCTCGGTAATCATTATTTGGCGATACATTTTTTCAATATCGGCCAAAAACACAAATCGGTGTTGTCGAAAGCGTAACATGATTTCATACAAATCTTCATTAACGACACCTTTATAAGTAATATCGTTTAATGATATTCCATTAGTTGTCGGAATCGAAGCGTTAAATACAACGCGAAGCTTCGTAGTAGATTTTTCGGGCCTATAAACGCCATGATGCGGTAGATAATAACAGCCAGAATCATTTAAATTATCAACAATTTTTGTCATATGATTTAAATTAGTGTATTCTTTAATAAAATCACGATAAAGATTTCGCATTGTCGGACTCTTTTCTAAACGATTCCATAACTGCTTGAGCCTTTTTTCTGCAATAGATTTAGACTCCCCAAGAACACTAGCATCTTCCTTCAAAGGCATGGCTACCATAAATCTTCCCGATTTATCTCTCCGATAACTTTCTAAAAAATGTTTCTCACACAATTGTTCTTCCTGACTAATTGGACGTAAGTCAATTTCAGGAGCTTCTATTTTCCAGAATTTTTGAATGGTTTCATTAAGATAATCATTGCATGCAGTAAAACCGCAAAAAGTATTTTCAGATACATTGCGGTCTATGGTTCCCGCAGCAATATGCCCAAAAACGCTATTCTGAAAGGTGAATTGTCCTATTTTCAATTTATCTGCTTTTAATATTTCATAGAAAAATTCAGCACCAACTAAAGCATTTATTTTAGATTTTTTCCAAAATTCACTATCAGCTAATTCAAGGTCATGTGGTAGATTTAAACTTCTTATGTTTATATTGTGTGAAGGAATGAATGCTGTTATTTTAGGTGTAATTAAAAATTCAATTGGTTCACTAAATGAATCATCTTTATTGGAAATAATGGTACGTACTGAAGATTTCACATTTGTCATCTTACCATCAATTCCTGAAATATGAATATCGCATTTCCTTTTTTGCAAATTCAATAAATGAGCGAGTTCTCTGTCTAACATGTTACATTGACTACCATTATCAAGAATTACACGAACCGGAATCTTTTTTTTATTGCTACTTTCCAAATAAACTATACTTGTTGACAGCAATACATGTTTTTTACTTTTTAAGATGGGATTATTAATCTCGTTATATAATGTCATCGAAACATTTTTTTTTTCCTTTCTGCAATTCAGGATATGAATCATTCGATAGAAGCAGGTGTTTGTCTGTTTCTGACGCCGTCTCGCTTGAGTCAAGATTTTGTGGTTGCGGTTTTGATCGGAAATTATTACTTTTTGTTTCTGGCAAAGAACGATGTAGGAGTGTATTATGTCTTTTAGAACACATATTACAAGAATGATCACTTTTACAATTCGAAACCTGATGCTTGGATTTCAAACAATTAATACATAACAAATATTTTTTTACTGTTAGGAATCTTTCGTGTTCATCTAATTTTAAAAATTCACCACATTTTGACAAAGAATGATTTTTTTTACAAAGGGGACAATTTTGATCATTAAAAGAATCATTTTTAGAAAAGAAAGTTTTTATTCTAGTACTCTTTTCCGCATTCATTAATTTCGGTTTCGTATTCGAAACGCATTGTAAGTTTTCTAACACCAAGCATCTTTTTTGTAAAAAGTTAATGAAATCGCACCATGTTGGCAATTCTGTAGAACTTAAAGATAATTCAAATTGTTTTTTAGTTTCTTTATCGATCTGTTTAAGAACTAAATTTATAAGTAAGGCCTCCGTAAAGGGATTCAATTCCAATCCTATACCTTTGAGTGCTCGAATATTTTTTTGACAGCTATCTGTTATTGTTCGCAAATTTTTAACTAAATCTTGAGACAGATTCTCTACGTTTAATATCTCATTTAAGTGAGAATTTACAATCATTCTTTTGTTTTGGAATCTATCTTCCAATGCTTTAAAAAGCGAAATATATGAATCGTCTTCGGTAATTACATCTAGTGCTCTTCCACAAAGTGTAGATTTTAGATAATATAATTTTTGATTATCTGAAAGTTTATCATTCTGATCAATTAAGGTTATAAATTGATCTTTAAAACTATACCATTCATTATATTGTCCATTGAATTTGGGTAACGGAATTTCAGGCAATCGAAAATTGATAATAGAATTATCTGCTTTAGATTCATTTGAAATAATTTCATTTACATTTTTACTAATGTTATTAGTGTAAGAATTTTCGAAGCCTTACCTCTAATTTTTCTGCCTCTTCTTCCAGTTCTGCGAATGCGTTGAGCTGAACTTCAAGGTCCGCTTCATCAGCTATTTCGAAGTACTGTATTTTCAAATCATCGAGTTTGGTTACTATTTTTTGAAGATAATCCTTCTTTATTTCTAGAGTTATAATGTCTTTATTGTCCTCATCAACATTATCCAAATATGTTGATATTTTTGTCAGTTGGCCTTTCAAAGTTCCACGTTGTCGATTTAGGATAACTAATTTATTTTTATCCATAATTACTTTCATCAATGAGCACCACCACTATTTCATTATATTACGATTGATCTTCCTCCGGTTCTACTAGACCAAATGTTGACGATACTTTATGAGTGGACTGTATATCATTTTAATAATTACTATTCTGAAGCTATTACTTCACAAACATTTAATTAAAGTATTATTTACATATATACAATTTATAGATGACGTATTATTAACGTATTCAAATATGTTGACACCATAGTCAACGCAAACTATAAAAAAAGGTGAACCATATCACCGAACAAGATAAACAAGAGAGATGTTACTCTTATAACGAAAAACAATACAACTGCTCCGCTAAAGCGGGAATACAAGTGAACAAGAGATGCGCGCCAAGGCTGCGCATATAGCCAAACTAAGGTGAGCGGCAACAGAGCGTATTTTCTCTAATTTTTCTTTCATCCAAAACAAGATTAGGAATAGACTGGGTTTACAAAAACCTTCTAAATTAGTATGTATTTCGTTATATGATGCTAAAATCCAATGTGGAAGTGGAAGACGAAGAATATAAATAAGATTACGGTTGGCAAATGTTTAGGAACCTGTGTGGTATGTAAATATTTAAATAAATGCAATCCATTGTCCGTTTTTGTAGACCTTCCTTTCCTTTTTTTTTCTTTACCTTTTAAGCTATTTACTTAGAACTCAATTTCGACACTTTTAAAGGTTGTTTTGAATTTATGTTTTTAATAATCAGTTTTTTCCATGTGGGAAAAACATAGTATATCATTGTATTTACCGGGAATGGGAAAAACCTTGCCAACCCTGAAATAATTGGTATTAATATTCTTAATTTGTAATATTAGACGGGCACGGTGTGTTTACTCTAACTATCTTTTGTGCATTTTTGATCGATGCCAGTTTATTTTCTTGTTTTAACATTTGTGATTGTGCATGTTTATATATATATTTTCCTTATTACTAATTCAAAGTAAATTAAAAGTAGTAAAACTTGAAATAACTGTAATTTAGAACACATATGAAAACGCATACGGCTCTTACTCAAACAAAATTATGTTCTTTATAATAGTGGGTTATAAGACAGCTAAGCATTTTCGAATTTGTATTCATAGGAAGAAAACAATCACTGATGCCATTTACTGCTGTTCAGTGATGCCAGATGGTCGAAAATTATTTCCCCAAACAGGTCTTCAAATTTCCCCCAAATCAGGGGTTTTTTTCGAAAAAATCCCCAACTTGATTTCTACTAAAAAGGGAAAATAAAAATTTAAAAAAATATATATATCAAGCAGATTTAAGCTCAGATTTTTCCCCAAATGAAGGCAATTTTTGAAAAAAAAATCCCCAAATAACAATAAAGTTATTGAAAATACGTTGCCAACATTGACAGAAAGTTGAAGACGTCGTGAACGATTGAGAGACGTCGTGAGATTGAAAGACGTCGTGAACGTTGGCGCCTTTGGCGTAGAGTGATCTAGTAGGGCCGTGGCTGAACAAATGGAATTTAAAATTGTAGCTATTCTACAATTTAATTGTCTAAAATTATTTTTCCAAATTTTGTGACGAATTTCGTGTGGCATTTCATAGAATGTTCGATATATACAAATTAACGCTTTGGCGTATGCGATTCATTAAGATCTGACCCCAACAAATTTCAACATGTTTGATAATTTGAAAAAAAAAAAATTTTCTTTTTAATAAAACAGCAGCTCACTGAACAAGAAAAAACATGGTTACTGTTGCCACCCCTTTTTTTCTAATACTGTGATGCTACGGTTACAATGACATTTTATTACCGATACCTTGGAAACAATGCATACAGGGCAAATAGTTCATTAAATTGTAATTATTATTTTCCTTTTTTTTTTTTTTTTTTTTTTTTTAAATAATATTTTATTTCTTTTAAATATCAGTCTGCACGAACAAAAAATACTCACATTTTTAGGAGTATTAATGAACTGAAGTTTGAACTACCTTTCACTTCCATTACTAGAATGCTTTCGAGCGATCCGATATTTTAGAAACATGATGCTTTCATTTTCCATTATAAAACAATTTATTTGAACAAAACATGAACTTTTGTATAGTAAATTGCTTATTTCGATTTTGTTTGCACAACACGTTGATTCTGTCTGAAACAAGTATACAACATTTTTTTTCTCCCTCTAGATTTTTTTTTAAGTACCGAAAACATTTTTCTGAAAAAGCGAAGTTACGCTATACACAAGTTTTGTTTTTATAAGCTTGCTGTAAAATCAAAAGATATGGTTACAGAAGAAAAAACAAAAATCTGGTGTGGAAAAAAATAAAATAAACACTCGATCTTTTCGAACATTATACAATTAACGGTTGTTTAAATAAATTAAAGTAAAGTAAGTCATGAATAAACAAAAGAGAAAATTATAACAGGGTGTTTGAGTGTTTTTACCCAAATAATATGTTGTTTAATTTAACGCTATCCGCGTTTGTAATGATCGATAGACGGCGCTTTGTGAACACTGCAGTTGTTAGTAAACATTAGCCACGTGTGTTCCAATAGTATTCTTGTTATTCTACTTAATATTCGTACTATAATTTCTCCGCCATTACATTATGGAAAATTGATTGTTTTTGGAAAAAATACTTCAGTTTATTCAAAGTTCGATCGGAAGTAGATTTTTAACTGAAGTTGAACAAATATTAATTTCAAATCATCTGATTAATTCTTTACTTCCATTAGCCGAAGCAACTGAAATTTTAAATTCGTCATTTGGAAATAAATGGAAGCTCAATTCTGGATTTCTTGATGCTTTGGATTTACACTGTGGCACACAAAAGTATGTGTTATCTTTTTTACCGTATTTATTCATTTTTATTCAATAAATATATGTGAAACTAAACATCGGCTAGCAATGGCGGCTATATGGAATTCGAATTAAACCATGTTTATTGTAATTTCACCGTAGCCCACCAGAGGGCGAGCATTTCATTACAATCGCGGATTGCACTTAAGGTAATTTGAGCCCATAGTTCGTAATGATAAAGATTATTTCGTTGTGTCCCTGTAAATATAAGTGCTAAATTCACCAAAATCTATACAATTTGTGCGACGATGACCTATAACATATAAATTTTTAGCTCAATCTAATAAGGCATTTAGACGCTGTTGCACTTTTAAATAATTTCAGACCATAGACCATAATGATGAATAGCTTTTCTGTTTTTCCCTGTAAAAAAACTACAGGTGCTAGATTCACTAAAATCAATGCAGTTCGTGCTACGATGACTTAAACATATGTACCAACTTCCAGGTCATTCGAACAAAGCGTTTAGATGCTTCGTATTTACTCGCACACTTACACACATCATTGTTAAAATAGCAAAAATTAACTCACGGGCCCCTCAAAACGTATAGATACCTACACCAAAATCTCAAAGTCGAACTTTTGTCACGATTGCAATACTTTCCTTACGTATGTATTTCAGAACGTAAAAATCACCATACAACTGATAATGAAGCGTAAACAAAAGAGCAGGATTAAAGATGCTTTCTAATAAATGTTTCAAAAAAGCATTTAAGAGTTAATAGAAGCATTTACAACAGCTTAAATCAAAAGTATGACAAGAGCCGGATATATTGCATCTGGCACTCTGACGATGTAATAGTGCGAATAGTATTTGGGATGGTTGTGTTTTACGTCGCACTAGTGCTGCGCAGATGGGCAATTGGCGACGGTCTAGGACACACACCTAAAAGTGGTCCGGAGACATGCCATCACAATTTTGATCCTCCACGGAAGGGATGGATCTCCAGCTTCGGTGAGCCCCAGAGGTATAATTTTTGATGGGAACATGGAGGACATTGCGGCCACGACAGATTTTACGTGCACCAGCCACCATTAGTGTACACGACGGTCTTTGGCCGGCTCGAGTACCGAACCCGCAATCTTCCAATTACGAGGCCGGCGCTCTATCGACTGGGCTACCGCGGCCCAGAATAGTATTTGGAATTTGTATTAATAATTCTCGGAAGATTATTACAGTATATTACACCTGAATCCACATCATATCACGTCTTCTCTGTTTATAATACATTGTTTTATTAGATAAAACTTACCATCCCAGATAGGAAAACGTTTAACTATAATACTTTGAACTACTTGATTAACTTATACTTTTCAAGGTTATACCAACTATGACCTTCAACTGAACCATAAAACACAACTATTGATGACAATTAGCCGGCTTTAGTTTATAAAAGAATAGTTTGTCATTGGCGGCAACGAAAGGAGTTACCATACAGGCGTATATGTATATATGCAAAGGTGGTGAAACATTCTTTTAGTAAATAAATGTTAACACACTTTCAGAAACGCCTGATAATTTCTGAGGGGGGGGGGGGGGACAAAAAAAAAAAAAAACCTCAATATTATTAAAGAAAGAAAGAAAAAGGTTAAAAAAGAAAAAAAAAGAAGAAGAGGAAGAAAATTACCTGATCACCTAACCGAAACCAGTAGATTGGTTAAGGACGTTTACATATTCCATAATTTGTTTCCCGGCAATGTGTAGTTTACTTTTGCTACAATTCTAGTTATTTAAAAAGAAAAAGAAAAAAAAAAAAAAGAATTTTCAAAGTTCATTGCATTATATATATATATATATATATATATATATATATATATATATATATAAATCTGGTGTGAAGCAACCACACGACTTCCATAACCCACTATTTCATGTATTATATGCAATTTTTAAAAAATGTGATCCAGAAGACATAAAATTGACCTAACGAAATAGACACCTAACAAATTTCCTGTAAAAGAAAGTTGATATATATTATATATATATATATAAGCTGATATATACATGAAATTTGATATATGTAGACATGTAAAACAGAGATTACACAGCGAGTTAAAAAAGAAGAAAAAATAAATGGTAGAGTTATTTTTTGAAACACCAATTTCCGAGATCTAAAACTGACACACCTAAGCAGGATTACTGTTAATTTTCCTGTAATAATCACGTAATATACAAGAAAGGATATCTAAAATGGATTTATGTAACAATTTTCAAGAAAATCGTTAGAGCCGTTTTTGAGATACCAACTTTTACTAAAACTTGGCATACTCAATTATTGACCGGAAAACAATAATTACATACAAAAGGATATTTGAAAAGGTGTTAATATGGCGAGTATGAAAAATATTCGTACAGCTGTTTTAAAAAAATGCACTTGCGAGACCTGAAATTGAGCTATTTATACAGGGCGCCTATCGATTTTCCTGAACTAACTAACTATATCATTCGAAAGGACATCTAATAGAATGTTTATGTACCAAATTTGAAGAAAATCGTTAGAGCCGTTTTTGAGGTACAGACTTACGATCCCACTTCCGGTTTTCCAATTTTCACCAAAATTTGGAAAACTCCTCTGTACACCAGCTCTGTCTTAAATCTGAAGTTTCGTAGCTGTATCTTTATTAATTTCGGACATATGATAGTCATAAGATCCCCCCCCCCACACACACACACACACTGACCAATTGCAAAAAACCACTTTTTGGACTCAGGAGATCTTAAAACATGTAAATCTGTGAAATCTCGATACCGAATTTTTGGACCGAATACAACACTTCCATTACCTATGGTAGTCGGGTAATGGAAGTAGTAAATAAATAATATTATAGTTTTAAAAAATTAAAGAACACGCTTTTATAGAAATGTGAACTAAAAAGTGCAAAATATCTATCTTAGTATTAAAATGCAGGGTAAGAGAAAATCGTGTGAGTGACACACCATAATATTTACATACATTTAAATATTTAAATAAAATAATTTAGAATTAAACAAAAACGATTTTTAAAAAATCTCCCCTGACTGGGCTCGAACGCTAGACCATTAGGTTCGTAGCGCGGTGCTTTACCTCACGGCTACAACGTTCACGTAGGGGAATTCTTTTTTTTTACAATATAGATTTTTGTTTGTTCCCAGAGCGGTTACAAACATACAAACAAACATACATACAGGTGAAGCTAATAAACGCGTGTTAATAAAGACAATTTATCAAAATATTTTTTGAATACATAATTTACCTATATCGAACTTCAACTTCATAATGGTTAAAACATAATTTAGGTAATTTACATTGGTATTAAAATAATCAGTAGAATAAAATTCCTCAAAAATTTTTCTTTGATTTCACATCGAATTTTACTCAAGGTGAAAAAAAAAAAAAAAGAACTGAACAAAGGGCTTCTAAAGACTAGTAGATTTTTATTTATTTTTAATAATAAGCAACCATTTGAAATTTCATCAGTATATGAATACTTTAAATTGAGCCTAATCAAAAAAGATTACTATCATAATTCAATTTATGAAGCATTTTTAAGTACATAATGGGCTACAGAAGATATTTTGAACTGATTTTAGAAGATTTAATCTATTTATAGGAACTATTTGAACATGCACACAGCAATATAAAACACGCAAAAAATAAATTCAGTTATAAAACATGTTTCATGAAAGAAGAACCCATAAATTATTAAGATTTTTTTTGTTTGTTTGTTTGTTCCTCATTGAGTTAAAAAAGTGGTAATTATTAAGGATGTGCCGTATAGTCAAAAAGTGTGATCCGCGGATACGGATATCACTTTCTCTGTATCTGCGGATACGGATCTTTCCAAAAAATATATAATATTAAAGTATGAAAAATTTATTTATTTCCATTACCCAGTTACCGTAGGAGGTAATTTAAACTGAGTCCAAAAATATAGTTTTTAGAAATTCGTTATCGTGTATGTGTGCGTCTGGTGAATCTTCTGACTATCAAATCTCCAAAACAAAAAAAGATAGAGCGACAAAACTTCATACTTAAGACAGTCCGGTGTACACATTATTTCCCCAATTTTTGGCGAAAATTTTTAACGTCCGGTTTTTGACGGCTTGCAAATTTCACAATGTTCCAAACACGATTTGGTCGTATTTTGAAAACGTCTGTCTATCTGTGTATGTACGTTAGCAATACTTTGCGAAAATTGTATCTTATGAAAAAATGCACAGACCGTCATAAAACTTTATAGTTTCGTTAGATCCTGATATAAATTGGAGCTGATTGGATTTTAGCGTATATCGCCTTACATGTGGCAGTGTTATGTTGCCACTACCCTCACTTACGGAAAGACTATAGCTCAGGTTCTACAGTATATGTTATGCACCAAATTTTATATATTAGATGAGATGGTTTATTAGAAAAAAAAAAAAAAAAAAGATATGCCGATTTAATTTGCATATCAAAGTGTAGATCGCATTACTGTGCTGCAATTTTTCCTATTTACGGGAAGGCAATATCTTAGCTTCTATAGCGTATACGCAAATCACACTTAATATATAAGACGGTTAATATAAAAAGAAACAATTATTTCAATTTCAGTATATATAGACTGATATGCAGTCTATGCGGCTGATATGTAGCGCTGATATGCAGTCTTTTTCCGGTTATGGGTTCTTTTTTTTTTTTTTTTTTGACCAATTATTATATTAAAATGATACACAAGAAAATTTTGTAATGGCCATAGCATAATAGTTATTTTTTTTTTTTTTTCTACCGTGACATAGTCTTGTTTTATTACTTATAGCCTATGGATTCAAATTATTTGAAATGTGCTTGCGTATAAACGCAACATTCGATTAAGATAAAAATGAGTAGGCATGTTATAGGTCATGCTTGCAAGAACTATAGAGATTTTTCTGCGTGTTCAATTAATAGCTCAAAGGGATTCAAAACACAATTTTTATACATTGCAGTCTATGGAACTGTTTTAATAATGTTAAATTATTTAAAACTTAAAAAAAAAAAAAAAAAAAAAAGGTGACATATTACATTACTTTGCTAATGTATGGTTATTATAAGAAATTATGTACATAGTTCTTTTACAGTGATGCAGGAAAAATTCAAACTAAGAAAGAATTGTCTTGCTTTTGTCGCCAAGGCTGTAGTAGTACGTGTTTGCACCTGGGGAAGAAAAGCCACGTCCTTTCGAAACCGGTAGTGTTTTCATTAGTTTTATGGTGTGTGAAGAAGTTTTTAGTTTGAATATTGATTGTACACCAGTTCTTTTATTCCGTATTATGCAGGAAATAATTTACGCATATTGCGTACTATTGGAGCTAATTATGTAAAGTTCATTAAAATATTTAATGAGAAACTCATATACATTTTAGAATTTTTCTTCTGAATGATCGTTACTGGAAAATGCGAGTTTACTATTAAGGGGGCTCTCGACCTATCGTCTCCGAAAGACGAAGACAATGTTATTCTATGGGAAATTTTGCCCCATTATAATTCATTAACTAATACATATTTTTAAATTCCATTTTCACTTTCCAAAAATTCACAACTATTAAACAATTCATCGCTTTCTAAAAATTGATTATTTTTATTTTTAAGATTTCATTTTTAAGCTCAAAAGTGAAAAAATTCACATTGTGAAAATTTGCATTTTCCAACCTCAAAATAAAATATTAAAAAATTTTAAAAATAATTTTTAGAAAGCGATAAATTGTTTAGTAGTTGTGAAATTTTTGAATGTGAAAACGGAATTTAAAAATATATATTAGTTGATAAGTTATAATGGGGCGAAATTCTCCATACAATAACATTGGCTCTGGCTTCTGGGGATGATAAGTGGAGAGGCCTCTTAACAATTTGGTTACGAGAAATTACAGTACATTGTACAAATATTCGCACTTGTAAAGAAATATTCAAACACCCTGTTTAACGTTTCACTTTTGATTATTTACTGAATTATTCATCGATTTAAATTTGTTTAAACACTTGATGAATACTAAGTATTAGGAAAATCTAGTGAAGGTACTCAAGATTTTATTTATTTTTTTAGAAACAGCAAATTAACCCATATTGGACCGCCGTCCTATTTGTAGGACAGTTGAATTAAATGTCAATAATGTAAAAGAAACATTTAAAATCTGCAAAAAACTTGACATAAATTTTTAGAAATAGACTGAATTAATTAAATTACTGTGAAAAATGGAATTTGAAAAAAATATTAATGCTGCAGAATAATAAAGAACTTCTTCTGCTAAATAGTGAGCATGTGCTAGTGAAAAATCCAAATGGTCGTCAAAGACTATGTCAACTGAAATCATGCAATAAAAAACCTGTTACAATTTGCAACATGTGCAATGTTGGATGTAGAGATTGTTTTTTGGACTTCCATTCGTAAAAATCTTTACAATTTGCAAAATACTCACTTTTGGACTATGTAAAGACTGTTTTTTGGACTAACAAACAAAATAAAAAATTTTGTAAAATTATTATAATTTTTTCTTTTTTATATGTGTAAGTATCTTATACTGACCATGTTTTTAAAAAATTACATTTTTCTAATGATTCGTTTAATGAGTGGTCCAATATGGGTTAAGCAAGCTATTTTTATCAAAATATAAACGTTCTTCTACTTCCCTACTTACTATACACACAATAAGACTTCTTTCTAAAGTTCTAAGTTGGGAACAAGCCCCTTATAATGTTTGCTCTTCTCCTTTCTCATACTCCACAATGAGATAATTACACGTATGAATTTTTTCAATAGTTAAATTTTTTTTATGATTCTTATTGCTTGTTTCAAGTATCAACAGACATTCATTAAATAAATATCTTACTTTTATAATTATAAAATCACAAATTGTATTTCTATTTAACAAGCTGCAGAATTCAATGAAATGTTCTAGAAGAGAAAAATTCTGAAGTTCATAAAGAAATTTCCTCAAATTCTCATTAACTCTTTCAAAGACAACGCAATTATATTTAATTAAAGTCAAAAAGCACAAGAATTTGATAAAATATTATAAGAAAAGAAATAAATGGATTATTTTCGGCTGAGTTAAAAAAGTAAAATTTTATTTAAAATTCCTGGGATGAATTTTTATAGTTGGGAATTAAAATTAAGTGGTATAAAATGTGTCTCACCACTCTTCAAGGGGTTAAAAGATAAATTAAATAGAGGATTTCATGAAACAAACATTTGTTATATAGATTTTAGAAGTAGAACTAACAAAATAACATATTCCGTTGAAGATAATTTATAATTATTTTTACAAGACACAGCACAATAATTTTGCTCAATTTATTACTTTTACAGTCTGAAAAAATATTATGTAGATCGGATAAAAATTGGTAATTTTACATTGTATCGACATTAAATACACTTATGATTTAAACATAAAATGGGGTACACATTTACATTTTTAACATTAAAGATTCCAAATGCTTGCTTAAATAGATATGATGAAAAAACTGCCAGGGTGTTTTTATGCATAATTATTCAATGTGTTTATTTATCATGCAACTTTAATTCGTGTATATAGATTTTAGAGAAATAAAAATATAAACGCGATACAAAAAGATACACAAAACACAGAAACTGAAAATTTTTATTTTTCTCGCTAGACATCTTTAATGTTGTTGCAACGGATAAAATTTTTCCCCCTGCACTGGTCTTATTGCAGTGAAAGTAGTTTTACAGTCAAAGTGAAAATGAATGACATTCCCAGTAGGGTCGGTCTTGACAACAAACTCTTCGCAATAAATAAGAAATTTAGCAACTTGGCGACCAAATTTGCAAAAAAATAGTAGTTTAGGGTTCCTGAAGTTCCGAGGTTTCACGTTAAACAATAGTCAAGATATAGAACTTTTGATGCAATTACAGTACAAAACCATCACCAACAGTTATAAATAGAAGTAAGTTGACTTCTGAGTGTCAGAGTCGGTGTTGATCAAAGAGCTATTCTGAGCGATTTCACTTTTAAGATTCTCTTCTAGGCGAATGAATTTTTATTTAGATCAGCGAGATTCTTGCCTCTATTTGACGCTGATTGCTCTGATCTTGACGTGAAACAAGTGACTGTTTTCTTGGGACTATTTCGAGAATATTTGTCGAATAGTTGTGCTACGACAGACACAATTGAATTGACACCTCTATTGGACTGTTTCAAGGATATTCGTAGAAATCATAGAAATCACAATTTTCAATTTTGTTATACTAATTCAAGAAATTCTACTGAATAAAATGCATTAACTGCCTACAGCCTATCTGTTTCTTTCAGAATTACTTCTTTCACACAAGAAAATCGACACGACGCATTTTCGTAACCAGATACTAACGTATCTTAATTCTTAAACGCCCATAAGTTCAACACAACGGGGAAAGAATCGCTGTTTTATTATCATGAATTTATTCGGCCTTAATATCTAACAATATTCAGTCAATGGATTCGCCTGAATCATATGCAATCGACAGTCTATAGTACATTCAAATTTCTAATGAATGTGGTTTCTAATAAATTTATTTTTTATATTAACAATAGTTTGATCTAGTGAAAGGTCGTTCGACAATCTTCACTTACACACGCTTTTACGGATATCTTGGAGAAAATTAGCTTTATAACATTTTCTATAGAACAGAAATTTACTTCGTCATTGAATTTTAGCCCCACCAGTGGCCGAGAAGTTCTGTTCTCGAAGATGGGTTATGAAAAGTGCAGGGTTTGACTTAATGCTCTAGATTAACAATTATGAATGGTAGCAATAGGTTACCAGATGAATAAAATTTGAACTTTTGATAGCCACTTTTAGATGTAAGCATACCACTAATTAATAAAATTCGGCATTTTTTTTTTTTTTTTTTTTTTAAGCTGATTTCAAGAATATGTGATTTTTTGCAGTTGATTTCCGAAATATGCGATTATTTCGTTTCGATAAAAATCGCTCTTTTATAAAACTATTTTTTTTTTTTTTTTATGAAATAAACAATAATTTTGTGTCCTATCATTGAAATATGAAAACATTTCGCTGCTAATTAACAAACTTTACATTCGATGACGCAAATAATTGCAGAAAAAAGCTCATGTTTCGTCGCTAATTCATAAAAGTCAACCTTTGTACAAAGTTATTCACCAAACACATAATAGTTTTGCGGCTCAGTATTGAAATGTGTACTCATTCTGGGACTAATTGTCAAAATTTAAGTTTTATAAAACAAATAATTGCAGGACTATACAACTATTTTGTCACTAATCTATAAAATTCGCGATTCTTCAATTAACCATTTCCCGTAATAGGCGACAATTTTCGGACTTATTCCATGCTTTTGATTCCATAGTTGTTGAAGTAAGGAAACCGTTCGTTGATAAAACTCGTTGATTACACCGTTCGTTGATAAAATTTACGTTTTTACTAAAATAGACTATTATTTTGTCATTAATCAATAAAATTCGCACTTTTCTTTTCAACTTTCGCTGTTTCTTGTATCGGTAATTATCCATAGCGATGCATTCCAAGAATGAGACAATTTTTTTCTGCTTTAGATGCCAAATACGTTCCTTCAATGAAAACTTTTGAAATCCTCATTGCTTTCAAAGCTAAAAAGTAGAAAAATTATAATAATAACTAAGTGTGAGAGAATTATCGATTCCACATATTTTTTTAGATCTTAGGGGAGCAGTAATTTCCCACTGCTCCCCGTAGGAACTACTTTGATTCCGTAGTTGTTGGCATTTTATTCAATGCTTTTCATAATAATATATATGTATAAAATGGTCGCTACATCTGGCGACCAGGGTTTGAATTTTTGGTAGGCATTTTCAGTGTAATGATCGCCAGTTGGCGACTGGCGACCGCTAATCTAGAGCTTTACTTCGATCCCAAGACGCGCTCGTCGGCCTAAACGTTCAGAGTTTTCCGTGGTTTTCAACTGAACTTGCGTAAATACGGGCTAGTACTCCTTAGAAAAACCCATACGGAGAGCACCCCCCCTATCCCTTTCACGCCCAGTTCTTTAGTGTAGACAGTTGGCTTTAACTCGAACACCAACATTGAATTTAAAAACGTTACACATATATATATATAAAAGTTTGCATGCGTTAATGTTTGCCTGTAAATAAGAAATAACAATAACATTAATTGTTTAAAATTGAGTTTGTGTAATATAAAACTTTACAAAGAATTACGGTTATAAACATACGATTACATACACAAGTAGATCTAGGTTTTGATTTCGAGGGCCTATTTGTATATATCACAGGTAAATTTAATTTGATGAAATTTTATGCTTTTTGATCTAAGTGGTTTCAGGGGCCTTAACCCTTCAATGCATGATTTTTTATATTTTTAACAAACAATGTTTTTCTTCAAAATCATGGCTAATTTTTTATCGATTATTTTTTTAATTTTTAAGTCTGATAATATATGCGTCAAACCTAAATATTCAAAAAAAAAAAAAAAAAAAAAAAAAAAATTCTTCTGTGGTTGAATCTTAACACAGAAATGAAAAATACATACCTTCAGTTACATAGAATAAAATTTTTAAGTGTTTAATACCGAGTTTATGAATTACACAAAGCTAGCTTGACCACTGAAAAAACACAAAAAGTAATCCTGAACTCTTGGCTGTTTGATGCTGTCATGTATAGGGAAAAAGAACATTCGAACATTTGTATGGATACATTAAGACAAAAATCCGCGCAGTAAACCGTCTGTTTTGTAACATTTTTAAAGGTAGATTCAGTAAAAATTGATCTGATTCATACATGTATCACCACGCATTGAAGGGTTAAATTTTCTGTTACTCGGCTTTTACTACGTTTTAAAAAATTAACTATATATATTGTGCGCAAAATACAGAAATGCATATAATAATGTATTACTTCCTGTGTTATGTTGAAAACATCGCGTAAAGCCTATTTTAGCAGTCGTTTTACTTTTAAGATTTAATATCAAATTTGCCAAGGAAGAGATGAAGGAGTTTATGTGAAAATTCAGAAAGACGTTGGCATTGGAATTAGTTGAATTGCAAGTATGTTAAAAAGCAATAAAAGTATTATAAGAAGAGGTTTTACTTATATTTTTTATTTTAAATCAACATGTACAATATTGCCTCTAATTAAAAGAGAGAGACAATATATATATATATATATCTTTTGCAAATGTCAATATCATGCCTTATCTGAAAGCTTCTCGTGATTTGGATAAATTTTATTTTAAAAAAAAAGTATATTTCTATTATATTTATTTTAAAAGACCATCATCTATATTCATTCCTTCATTATAAAGACTATTTGTTAAGAAGACAGAATCAAAAGCTCCCTAAACAAATTCCAAAATAAAACTATGCATGCATGCTAAATACAAAAGATATAGTTTTCTCTCCAAGCAGATATTAAGAGTAATTTTATTTGGTGCCAAAAGAGGGGGAGGGGGTTTCTAATAATACGCATTAGCAATTCATTTCTAGTAATAACTAATAATGCTAGCTATATATATTTAAAAAAAAAGAAAAAGAAAAAAAAAAAGACTAATGTTGTATTACAACTTGCTAAAGACTAACATATTAACAACTCAGACTTTTTTTTTTTAATTAATTTTTTTAACCTTACCAGGCTTGTCCCATAAATATCTTGATATTTAATACAAAATTTAAATAGTAATTTTCCATATTTAATTACAGTCGGTAACAAAAGTATCCGAACGCTAGCAAAAATTCTTATATAAAAAAAATAGAGTTAATACTGTTTTGTTAAATAAATCCTTGTTGAATCATGTTGCTAAGAACATGATTCGACAAGGATTTTACAGGGGTGTTTGTGTTAGGGGTTTACCCCTGATTTCAGGGTTTTTACTCTAGCAATCTGTATTTTCATATTTCCTATAAAGTTTTTTTTTTTTTGCTTTCATTGGTTGTTCATTTGTTATCCAGGTGATATGTGAATGAAATGTAAAAGAATTGAGGGCTTCTGGCCTTAATAGTTTGAGTATTATTTGATATTTTGGGGTTTTTCTCATTTGAGGGTCTAATTTTCAGGGTTTTTACCTTTGAGTCACAATCACCCCTAGATTTATTTAACAAAATAGTATTAACTCAACTTTTTTTACATAGGAATTTTTGCTAGTGTTCGGACACTTTTGTTACTGACTGTACATTATTTGTAAAAACTAATGTAATTAGTAATTATATAAGTGAACATTGAATATCACTTTGTAAGTTAAAAAATTAAGACTTACTTATATATTTTATAAATGAGAATAGATGTTCAAATTATACTGCTAAAAGCAATGTGATGCATAATACATGCAGTGAAATTTTCAACCAAATATAAAAATTCTAAGTCAAGGAGGGGGGAAAAAACTGTAGAAAAAAGATTTATTGAAAAAAAAAAAAAAAAAAAAAACTCTTTGAAACCACTGACAATGTTTTCAAAAATTATCCCACTTTTGGGATGCTTCCCCCCCCCCCTCCTCTTGTATACTAACATATCTAACTTGTATACCTAACAATGCTTAGTTCTACTCTTAAATACTTCAGATTTTTTTTTTTTTTTTTAAATCATGATTCTGAGATTAAAATATGTTGTCCAACTATGGTATGATTTCAAATATGAGCTTACAGCTTTAAATTAAAAAATGTTTATTAGATATTAGAAAGAAGTTCTTTATAATTAAATGTCATGTTTTCATTTTATTTATTTATTTTTAATAAGCAACCATAAATTTTTAGATATTTCATAAAACCCCTGCCTGAAGATGCCATGAGAACCAATGGAACATAATTTTCAATCACAATATACAAATAAGAAATGAAAGCTACACTAGATATTGGATAGATAGAATATTATTCAATTTTATAAAATGCTTTTAAAACAAGCTAACACAGCCTTATTTTGTACATATGTCTTGTAAAATTCTTCATTAATTAATTAAAAAAAAAAAAAAAATTCCAGAATTAAACCATCACAGCTGCATGATAATAAAGGCTAAAAAAAATAAAATAAAAAATAACTAAGCAGATGTTTGAAACAGGCTATGCCGATTTAAATCAGCTTGATTAAAATAACTTCGATTTTTTTTTTTAAATCATTGGTTTAAATCAAAAATAAAATTTTATAATTTGGGGTAATATGTAGTTTTATTAAGAAAACTTGAACTTACTTATTATTTACATCAAATACCTCCCCCCCCCCCCCCAAAAAAAAAAAAAAAAAATCTGTGTTTATTAATTTTAAAAACGGTACTTTTAATTTTCCATAACTATATTTTTATCTTCTATTCTTATTTTGAAGCTAACTATTTTTATTTGCGGCCTATTTTTTTTTTTTTTTTTTTTTTTTTTTTAAGGATAATAAATATTGTATCATCTGAACTGAAGCATTTGAGTTGTCTGTCCTTCATTTTTAACTTTTCTTATTTCTAATTCTAATCACTGTTTTTTAACTGGTCAAGGCATTCCTAAGCAATTTTTCTTTTTTACTTAGGCTTTTATAAAATTAGAAATGAAATGATAATGGCCTAGCTAGTTAGTTGTTTCAGTTTTCTTAATTTTTTAAAACTTTAATCTTTTCAAAAAAATCTTAGAATTTATATGTATTTTATTGGTAATAAACTGCACAAACTAATGTGTGTATTGGATTTCCTTTAATTGAATAATTATTTTCCAAAAAATTTCTCTTAAAAAATTTTCATAATGTGATATTCAAGATGTTTTAATATGCACATTTTAATGACAATAATAATAAAAACATTAAAAAAATATTGATCTTATATGCTTTTAAGCTACTTACACTTAATCATTTATTTATTTATTTTATTTTTATTTATTATTATTTTTTTTTTCCCTTTAAGAGGGGGAGGGGGGTAGAATGTACCTATGTTGGCTAATATCACTTTTTTTATTTATTTACTTTTATTTTTATGTTTTAATATCATCATATATATATATATATATATATATATATATATATTATTTAGTTTATTTATATTTATTGCTTCTTATATGTATTCACATTTAAATTAAAAAAAGAGTTTTCGTGCTTAACTTCTTAACATTTATTTTTAGTCGAATAATGTTAATAAAACAAAAAAATCTGATTTAAGTAAAAAAAAAATCTGATTTTTTTGATTTTTTTTTTTTTTTTGCACCTTGGTTTGAAAATAAAGGGAATGAAATAAATTGTTAGAAGTATTCTAATTTGTCATCTCACCAAAAAGCAATCTTCTGAAAGAAAAATTACATATATAAAATACATCTTGAAAAAACTATAGAGTTAAAAAAAAATAATAATAAATAAAAGGAAAATGAAAAAATTATAGTACATATAATTTTGACTTCCATTTTTTAGTTGTTGAAACTGATATTATAAAATAATACACTAAAAATGATCAGTTTCACCTTTTTACAGCCATTATTTCCACAAAACACGTATAATTACAATGTAAATGTCAATTAAATAAACAATACAAACAAAACTCTGTAATAAAACATGCTCCCCAGAATACAGGTGCTGAATGATAATGAATAAAAACAGAACTTTATTTTATATATATATATATATGTATGTCGTGTGTGTGTGTGTTTGACATCGAAAGAAATACATAAGATTACACGATAAGAAGTTTTGATATTGAATTATTTACCTATCAATTAAAAAATATATTATTAAATAAAATCAAATTAGTTATAGAAACTTTTAATATAATATTGGTTGATCAAAGTTTTAATTTTTAATGGCCATTTTGTGTTAGATATATCTGTAAAAAAAAAAAAAAAAACTTTAATTTACTTTTGTGAAAAACAAATAGTAATTGTGTAAAAACCTTAATTTTAACAAACATTTTATTTTAAATTTAAAAATGTTTCATTAAACTAAATATATATTATGCGGCAATTTTTTATACTTTTAATTTTAAAGACAAGGTTCGGCCACAGACATAATTTATAAAGAGATCACCTTTAGAAATCAATTTTTCTGAAAGGGCTCTTTTAATGTTGTAAAATTTTGTGAAGACACAGCGGAGTGCCCGCCAACATTTCTTTGAATTGGGTGACATATGTGTATAATATAATGAAATACATTTTAGCATTAATAAAAACGAAGTAGAAAAACGAGCACATAATACAACAGCCTCTAGCACTTTAAATTTTCCTTTTAGCAATTTTTGAAAAAAAAAAACTCGTAGGTAATCTTACACCATATAAACAAATAAGCAGTTCGAAAAATTTCTATTTATTTTCGCAACATTGCAAGCATACTTCGAACTTCAATCATTAGAAAATAGAATTAAATATATATGCATATATATTAACTAAACATTAATAATAATTTTATCAAAATAAAAACAGTACCTGTACGTGAAAATAAATGAATAACTAAAATAAAACACATACAACAGCTGGGGCTTTGGCAGCAATGAAAGATACATAAGAAAAAACCCGAAAATAAAGTTATTATTAATTTTGAAAGACTGCCAAAACATCATAATTATTTTCTAATTTCCAATCACTATCACACAGCATTACTCTTTCTAATAAGGAAAACAAAAAGAACTTACGCTGTATTTGTAAATTATTATCAAGCGCTCAGAAACTACAGGAACTTCCGTCTGTAATCAGAAACATTTATGTAATTTCCATATAACAAATACTTCAGCCCGCTGATGATGAAACGAAAATAAAACTCAACACACAACACATGCCAGCCGGCTTTAAAACATAACCGGGAAAAATAATGGTAAATAAAGATATTACTCGTATAATTTGCAAATGTCAAAATCTACCAGATGACTACTTAAGTTATTTTAGTTGAAAATAAATTCGCTAGGGAAAGTTAACTTTCTGCCAATGATTCATTTTACAAAAGTTAAATTTAACTCCATGGTATTTCCTATGTCAAGAATAAGTGCAACTCAACAATTGTAACTAAAAGTAAACAAAAATGAATTGTCAGCGGAAATTTTAATTTTTGTACCGATTGTATTAAATCTTTTATGTTTATATCGCAGCTAAACTATTTAATTTAATTGTTATGAACAGCCCAGTAATCCATGGATGTAGTCCATCTTCGGACTCTAGTGTTTCTGATCTTGTAAAGGTAAATATTTATATGTTTGAAGAAAATGAACAAATTCGTTATGAAGATTTATTAATATATATTTTTTATGAAATTTTGATGCGTAATCATATTGTTAAAAAGATCAGTTTCTTTATTAAAGTACATCCTGTACCCAGGAAATTTCTTATTGTTAAAATTTGGAAAAATCAACAATTAAATGTTATAATCTTTTTACCCAGAGAAAATATTTGGCAATCAGCGGCTAAAATTAGAGTTGCGCCGAATATTTGGTTCGGCCGAATATCTTAATATTCGGCGACCGAATAGTGGAGAGTGAAGTTTAAATTAAGTTGAAATACTGAAAATTATAAAAATATTTTTTATTATATACAGTTTTAATTGATTTTTTTTTTTTTTTTTTTTTTTTTGTAAATCATCATTGTTATGATGTCAAAGAATATTAAATAAATAAAAAATATATACTAATCTAATAAAGTTCTTATCACATTAATTTCTAATCTAAATTAAAACAGAATCTGTATTCAAATATGATACATTTCAAAATAATAGCTAATAGTAATAGTTAAATGAAGGTGAAATTGTGGCAGTATATCTAAAATTGTATTTACATGCAGTCAGTACAAGGTACAAATCAACAAAAAATAATTAGGATAGAAGATAGTATATCAAAAATCAATCTTTGTATTTAAATTTTGACAATTTATGATGGAGGAACAAAAGTTTTTCTGTATGTTTGGGCAGTATGTGTATGTGAGAGAGAGCTTATTGATGTGTCTATTAGATAATATTATTATTTTTTCATTCTGGAGCATACAACACATTTTTAGTGTAGTTACTCTTTATATATATATATATGTATGTAAGTATGTATGCCTGGATGTAAATAAAATTAATTTATGAAAATTGAAAAAAAGAAAATTTTTGATTTATTCTTATTTAATGTATTTGGACTTTTTAGTTTATTTACTATAACTCAAAATTTTACAGGAGAAAGGGAAAGTAATGATTTTTTTGTTTGTTTGTTTGTGATATATGTATAATATTTTATTTCTATTTTGACAGTAAATTTTTTTAATCTGGCATTGAAGCCTGGTGTGAATTTGGAACCTTTTTTTTAATATAATTCTATACATATGAATAAAATTAGAGCTCTAAAATTTTTCATAAATTATTCTGTTAGTAAATGCTTAATATGTTGTTTAATGACCTGCATAATAAAATATAAATCTATAAACAGGCTGCAGAGGCCTGGCACAAACATTTGCATACGTATGATTAGTGTGAGTAACACCGGGTTAATGCTTAGATTTTATGCTGATATTTTTTAATGCATACAGTATTTTTTTTTTTTTTTTCTTATATGGAATAAATTTAAAAATAATTAAACTATTCTAGGTGGGAAAAAATACTTTAATTGAAATTTAAGTATTTGGCCGAATATTCGGCCAAACTTTTAACCGAATATTCGGTATTAAAACCCCGAATAAACTACTACGTCATAAATGCCAAAAGAAAAATATTTGCGATGCATACAGCTGTTTCGGTAGTCTTAAGCGTACTGTCTTCAGTGCAAAAAGAATTCAGAATCTGGAGAAGTGCTTGTATATATAGGAGAAGGACCGAATTTAGTTCAACCAATAGGATTACGGGAAAGGTGGAGTGTGTAGGCAATAGGAATTTAGGAATGTTAGCTGTGTAAACTTTAGAAAAATTAAAAAAATGTGGACTGAATATAACATTTCCAACAATCAGACAAATAAGGAACAGCGAAATCACAATTTACAAGGTTTTTAAAATTTTTATTAATATGAAAAGCTTCAAAGAAATCGAGTTCATGAATGGATTTAGGCCCAGTGGCAGAAAGTTTTGTAGCTGTCTGCAACAGGCTTTTAAAAGTTCATAATCTATCTGCAAAATTTGCGCATAATCAGGGGTGAAAATGGCTTACTTACACTCAAAAAGCCTGAAAGCTGATTGGGGGAGGGGGGGGGGATTAACATCAGTGGTGATCTCGTGCAACAATACACAAATACAATTTTACTGCAGAACAATAAACAATTGTATGTATTCATTCCATTCATCTTATTCAATTAAATATTTTATAGCAATGTTTGACACAACACAATATAAATAATTATAAACAATAAAAGTATTAGTTTTAGTTTTGATACAGAATTTTTTTTTTAAGTGAATTGTTATTCGAAAGTTTCAGACAAATTTTTTTATCAGTGCAGACAAAAACTGTCCGCAAGCCGTTTTTCTGTGTCCGCGACGCCACTGGGGATTTAGGTCTGCAAATTATTTTAGCTGAATTAAACTTAAAATTATGTTTTTCCTCCCAGCAATGTTTAGAAATAGCCGATTTGTTGGTTTCTTGTTTGTAGACTTAATTCATATGTTCTTTTAGATGAAATTTAAGACTGCGTTTAGTTTGGCCAATATATGATAAACCACACTGACAGGAAATACTATAAATGCCCCAAGAATTATGCATATCAATGGGATCTTTTAACTGAGAAAAGGTGAGTTTATTGGAAGGCGAAAATATTATTTTAAAATCATATTGTTTGAGAATTTTAGCTATGATGTAATTTTTGGATGGTTTTGTCTGTAATGGAAGGGTCATAACCTCTGTCAATTGTAATGGCTTTCAGGTATTTAATTTCAGATTTTAATAAAATAGGATTTGAACAAATATTTAGGGCACGGTTTACAAAAGTATAGAAAGCAGTTTTTTTTTTTTTTTGGTTAGGTGGGTGACATGAACGTGCATGGGGAGGAAGGGAGACTGCAAAATTTTTACGATAGACGGTAGTTGAAAATCCATTTACAGTGTGAGAGACGAGGGTATCAAGAAATGGAAGGGAGCCATTATTTTCTATTTCATATGTAAACTGGATATTACTGTCAATTGAATTTAAAGTTTCTAAGACATGGTCAATATTGTGACGAGATATGTCGATAAGTGTGAAGGTGTCGTCAACATAACGGGTCCAAAAAATAAAAAGATATTTTCTTAAAAAGCTTGCTTTCGAAATAGTGCATGTAAATATCTGCGAGAACTGGGGAGAGAGGGGAACCCTTGGCTAAACCTTCAGACTGACGATAGAATTTATTTTGGAAAGAAAAAGTGGTTTGTGATAAACAAATGCGGGTAAGAGAAATTAATTCTTGTATTTCAAAAGATGTGAAATGAAACTCTTTTAATCTATTTTCGAGACAGCAGAGGGTGCCACACATTGGAACATTAGTGAAAAGAGATTTTACATCAAAAGAAACCATAGTGAGATTAGTGTGAGGGCAGTTTTGATTATTTTTTGCAAAATTTATGGAATTCTTAACAGTATAACTAATAGCAGCAAGAAGGGGAGCAAAAATTGTGGTGAGAAATTTAGCTAAATTATAGGAAGCAGTACTGATATTAGAGACTATGGGATGAAATGGAATATTGGGTTTGTGAACATTTGGTAAAGCATAAAATCTGGCACAATTAGCAATAGAAGGGATAAGGTGAGATTTAGTCGAGTCCAATAACAAGGGGCAAGATTTTATAGCAGATTTAATCTTATTTAATTCTTGAGGAGAGGGGTCACGGGGCAGAGGAATATATGGGCCATCATTAATTAGTTCGGTAACACTTTTGATGCATTGTTTTTTATCCAAAATAACAATCTCACCACCTTTATCAGCTTTAGTAATGATGATATTTTCATTAGATTTTAATTCCTTCAAGGTGTTTTTTTCTGCAGGGCTGAGATTTGATTTAAAATTTTTAGAGTTGAAATTGGCATTATTAAGGATTAAACGACAAAGGGAAGAGAAAGAAATCTGCAGGCGAGTACTGTGGATATGTGATAACAGTTACATGATGTTGGGCCAAGAAGTTGTGTACACAGATCACAGTATGTGGGTGTGCATTTTCATGCAGCAGACTCCACTTTCCACTCCTGTACATCTGTAGGCGAACACGTCAGATGTGCAGCAGTAACATTTCAAAACAGTTTTGTAGAATTCAGCATTGACAGTTTGCCCTTGCGGGACAAATTCTTGGTGGATCATGTCATTTTGTCAAAAAATGTGTCATTATTTTAGACTTCTGTAGGCAACTACACAATATACACATCTGAACAATATCTTAACTTAATCTTGTACAATGTACACATCTTAAAATAAAATATACACTCACATTTTGTTTGCTTATAATTTCTTTTCTTTTCTTCCCCTCTCCCCCTTCTTGATGATAATTTTGGCACTGAGAGACACAAATTTAAATAAGTTCAAAACTTTTTATTGAATCTATTTTGAAAATACTGATTTAATCAATATAGTTTTAATAAATTCATTTTTATTTTTCAGTTGCCAAGCATTAAAGATTTTACTATTATAAAACCAATCAGTAGGGGTGCTTTTGGGTAAGTAATTTTGTATTTCATTTTAATTATGTAATTTACCAATATACATTCCTTTTAGTAATATTAGTTTTAAAAGTATCTATTATATTGTATCATTCACCAATTCACTCAATTAATTACTTAAATAGAGAACAAGCTACAAGTAATCATGTTATGGTATGAGATTAAAACATACGTGTGACTGTCATAATGTCTAGTTGTAGACCTGCAAGTTTCGTCTTAACACAAGCTCTCGTTTTAGAAATATCAACAAATTTACACAATTTTTCATGACGTCTGTATGTGTGTGTGTATGTATCTCGCATAACTCAAAAACGGTTGGACGTAGAACGTTGTAAATTGGTACATAGGTTTGTTATAACATCTAGTTGTGCACCTCCCTTTTTGGATTTTATTTGATTTTCCGTTTTGGAGATATTTAGGAAAATTAGGTTCATAATGACCAAAAATACAAAGGTTTTGGTTTTGGCCATAATGCATCGAAAAACTGTAATAATTCAAAAATCGTTTGGACAAATCTTGCAATCGATTCTACCATCTTTTTTTTAACTTCGATTCTTGTTTGTTTGTTTGTTTAGTACAAATCTTGCAATTGATTTTTAACTAACTTCCCAACTAGCTAGATATTTGAAACTTTCAGGACAGCTCAGAACACGGTGACAATAAAATTTTTTTAGTACTTTTATTCAACTGTTTCAGGTCCCTACTGCCTTCGACAGTGTTACCAGTACAAAGCTTGCAATCGATTTTTCACTAACTTCCCGACTAGCTAGACATTTGAAACTTTCAGAATAATTCAGAACACGGTGAAAATACATTTTTAACCCGGCAGGACAACACCCCATGCCCAGAAATATTCATCTGCTGTCTCTCAATATAAGCAGAAGTGGTTGGGTCTTTCAGTACCTGTCTCCAAGGTCATCCTCCATGCAGAGTGTATGAAAACAGCGAATTCAGACTCTTTTTCATTCTTATAGAACAATTTCGGGTGTAAAAACTGCAAAAAAAACTAAAGTTTCTGATCCATGTATACCCTAATTATTATGAAAATTAATGTCTCAGTATTCTTATCCACAGTAACATATCATTTTTATTATAATAAATATTGTAAAGAAAATAATTAAATGTGCCACATCACACATGGGAAAAATTAAGTTTTTCAAAGAAGGAGGAAAAAAGTGAGTGCTTTTAATTTATTTTCACGAGAAAGAGTGTAATTATCACAAATTTCATTAACAGATTGAATTCTAAAGATTTTTTTCGTATTTATGTTATTTAATATGTTTGCGTGCACTGACACCCCATACCCGTTCTCATGTTACGTTTCACAGCGCCTATCCTGCCGGATTAAAATACAGTGAACTTTCGTTAAGACGGCCCCATTTAAGATGGATTTCTCGTTATTATGTACAAAAACAGAATCTCCGGCTAAGGCCTATAGGAATTGCATGTAATAAACATCGCTTTGTACATACAATTCATTCATTAAGATGGACATTTTTTTCCCTCAAAGCTTACTTTCTTCGAAAAAGAGTCTGTTCACAAAATCTTTTCAAATTCAATATTTTGTTGTTTTTTTTAACTTGAAAAGTTTCAATAATAAAAGGGTTAATCTCTTTCACTGTGTGCTATTACACTGTGGGAGGTAAATAGTATTGATTGACAGTGACAGTTGGATCAACAATTTGCTCCTGTCTCCACTTCTAAATATTGTGGAGACTTAGCAAAGGATTTTGTTATCAAGTTGTACTACATGAAGAAAAGAAGTTTTGAAAGTAAGTATCGGTTTTCATGCTTTTATATTTTTAGTGAATAAAAGGGTTTGAGGAAACAAATAATTTTCATTCGTGTTATACTGTGTATGTGTACATAATAGTGATTTTAGAGTTCATATAGAACTTCAGTTTATGAACTCTTGTTATAATGGACTCTCGTTAATATGGACAACTGCTGGCCCTTGATTGTCCATTTTAACGAGAGTTCACTGTATTTTTAACCAACTTCTTCGGGACCCTGCTGCCTTCGGCAGCATTACCAGTACAAGACTTGCAATAGATTTTTAGCTAACCTCTCGGCTAGAACTTCTTTTTAACTAACTTCTCATTTGAAACTTTTATAATAGCTCAAAACACAATAGCAATGAATTTTTTTAATACTTTTAGCCACTGCTTCCTTCAGCAGCATTACCAGTACAAATCTTTTAATAGATTTTTAACTAACTTCCCAACTAACTGGACATTTGAAACTTTAAGAAAAGCTCAGAAGACGGTGACAATGCATTTTAAAAATATTTTTAGCCAACTGTTTTGAGTCCCTGCTGCCTTCGGCAGCATTTATTTTATATGATTCAACAGAAAATTTATTTAACTAATTTCCCGACTAGCTAGACATTTCCATTTGAAACATTCAGAATAGTTCAGAACACGGTGAAAATGCATTTTTGTAATACTTTTAGCCAACTCTTTCAGGTCTCTGCTGCACTAACTTCCGACTAGCTAGACATTTGAAACTTTCAGAAAAGCTCAGAACACGGTGATAATGTATTTTTCAAATATTTTTAGCCAACTGTCTCAAGTCCCTGCTGTCTTTGGCAGCGTTTATGTGATTCAAGAGAACATTTATTTAACTAACTTCCTGACTAGCTAACCATTTGAAACTTTTATAGTAGCTCAAAACACAATAACAATGCATTATTTTAATACTTTTAGCCAATTGTTCTGGGTCCCCACTGCCTTCGGTAGCATTTATATAATTCAACAATCATATAACTTTTCGACTATCTAGAAATTTGAAACTTTTAGAAAAGCTCATAACACGATGACAATGCATTTTTAAAAATACTTTTAGCCAATTGTTCTAGCTAGCTGAACACTTGGCCCACTGCCTTCGGCAGTGTTGTGATTGAACAATCATGTAACTTTTCAACTAGCTAGTCATTTGAAACTTTCAGAATAGCTCAGAACACGGTGACAATGCATTTTTAAAAGACTTTTAGCTAATTACTTTGGGTCCCCTCTGCCTTCGGTACCGTTTATATGATTTAATATAAAATTTAAAAACATGGTATATAAAAAGTTCTTTTTATCTCGTAATTATTCATCCCATAGATAGAGCCTGTAATCTATCTCGCATAACTCAAAAACGGTTGGACGTAGAACATTGCAAATTGGTATATAGATTTGTTATAACATCTAGTTGTTATAACATCTAAACCTCCTTTTTTTGTCTTTATATGATTTTCCGTTTTGGAGATATTTTAGAAAATTAGGCTCATAGTGATAAAAAATACAAAGGTTTTGGCCATTATATATGATCTACCATCATAGAAATTTCAAAAAAAGCTAATGATTGAGCCAGTAATGATACTGTTATGAAAGTTGAAGACATTTTTGCGTGTATAAAATTAAGCTTAAAAACATAAGCAGGTTCTTGTCAATGAATGCAATTTATTTAATGAGTATTCTTCCTTCAGATAGAGCCTGTAATGTATGTCATGTAACTCCAAAACAGTTGGACGTCGAACGTTGCAAATTGGTATATAGGTTTCTTATAACAACTAGCTGTGCATCTCTCTTTTTGGATTTTATATGATTTTTCATTTTGAAGATATTTAGGGAAATTATATTCATAATGACCAAGAATACAAAGATTTTGGCCATTAAATATGACCTACCATCAGAGAGATTTCAAAAGAAGCTAATGATAGAGCTAGTAGTGATATTGTTATGAAAGTTGAAGACATTTTTGCGTGTAGAAAGTAATTTGTAGAGACATAAGCAGTTTCTTATCAATAAATGCATTTTATTTAATAAATAGTCAGCCCATAATGAATTTTTCCAGAATATTCCAGATCTCTCTTATTATTGAAGTTACAGCTTCCGAACCTTGGCAACCTAACTACAAATTTTCACCAAATTCATTCGTCAAGTCGCTAAATTCGATGCCAAGACCAAAAATCTACCTTGGCTACTAATTTGCAGTATGGCAAGATTAGTTATAAATTTTGGGGGCAAATCTTATTTTAGGATAGCCAGAAACCCTTTCTCAATTTTAACTGAGTTAATTGTTTTAGTAAAATTTATCTCTTTCTGATACTAATTTTTGCCTAAGAGAACAAAACTGGGCCGTCTATACTCAAATGATTTTCATTGTACTCTAAGCTGTGCGTTTGCCAATGAGATATTCTGTAACAATTCATTGGATACTATTCTTGAAAAAACTAGTATATATTTGTCTCGGCGGTATCTATAATCGTATTATCAACATTTTTTTGGTTTGAAGGGTAGTTTTTTTTGTTGTTGTTTGTTTGTTTGTTTAAGGGATGTCTGTGGACTGGAGCCTGCCTGTTTATTTATGAATCAGTTACATCACACAAAACTGTCAGTGTTTTCATAAAAATATCTATATTTCTATGGTTGTATAAGGAGGTCATGTGGTGGCCACATCAGATTTTTTATATTGAGGAAAATCAAAAGATGTAAATTCATTGAAAAAGAAAATGACTTCAACTATTGTAACTTTCATTTAGTTTAAAATAAGAATTTTCTTGAATGAATGGCGTCATACAAAGGAGTAAAACTTGTGTTTTTTTTTTTGTTTTTTTTTAATTGGCCTCAAAAGCTTTGATTATTTATAGTGTTAAAGTTGTTAATAGGTTCTTAATCTAAAATGTAATAGCATGTGATGATTAAATGTAATGTCTAATACAGTAGTGACCAACTTGTGGCCTACCATGTAGTTTTTTGCAGTCCGTGAAGAGATTAACAATATTTAAAGTTTGACAACTTTGGTTAACAAATTAAAAATTAATAAATCTGTTCTGACTTTTCGAAGTGCAAATATCATTCAACGATTATACATGGTAGCTAAAAAATCACATGGAATATTATTAGATCTATTATTCATTCTTTTTATTATAGTTATTAATGTATTGTCATATATTTTTCAGGATTCTATTGTTAATTTATGAATGAATAAAAGTAATGTATTCTGCTCCGAAAGTGTACCCTGCCCTTCTCTCCAAAAAAAGTACATTTACGTACAAGATCCATACACTCACTAATATATATAGATATGGTGTGGCCCGCCTAAATGAAATAGATTTCCAATGACGCCCACCAAGTGTTTTGGGTTGGACAGGTCTGGTTTAATATACAAAGATTTTTTCAAATGTAGTGGCAGAGAGATCTAAATAAATAAAAGTTCTATATTTGAGAAATCAAAAGTGAACCAGATTTTTATTTATTTATTTATTTATTTTTTTTTTTTTTTTTGCTTGGAACAAAGTTCCTTAGCGCGGGTGCAATAGTTGTTAATTAGCAGAAATCATCACATAATGGAAAAGTGTCACGCTCTCTCCATGCAAATTTCTCTCATCAGAAAGAAGAACCCCAGCAATTTCTACTTTTTCTCCCTCGTTACAGTTGCTAAAGAGGAATGCAGAGGCCTGGAGTAACAGTCTATTATGCTGATATTGATTATTTTAGTTTATTTTAGAATTCCTTTCTCATTGCCAAATTCTTGTTGAACATTGTTGTTTCAAATAGACAAGCATCATGCACAGCCAGTTGTATAAGCTTAATATTAAATACATGGAAATTTTGTTAAGGCTTACTTGTTATTTGTTTATGTTTTAATTCATACATGAGTTACATTGTCTTATTGCGATTTTGCAATGAAAATTTGATAAGTAGAAACTGCAACAAGTGTATATAATACAAATTTAGAAAAGTAAGTTGATAAAATTGTCTATTTTGAAACGATGTTGAAGTAGTTATTGTAGCTATTTATATATCCCCAAATCAAAAGCTTGAATATATAACATTATTTATTCATTGATTACAGTTAGAATATACTGAGGAAGGTTCTAAATTTTACAAAAAATATATTAATAATTTCCCTAAAAGCCAGATAATTTCATAAAATACTTCTATATAATAGCCTTTAATTTTTATTCAAATATTTATTGGCAAAATTATGAAACCACTGAAAATATCAGGAACAGTTATTTATTTAGTATATTTGGATTTAATTTCAATTTTTGTGATTGAATTTAAATGCAAAAATACTTAAAAGTATGTCACAATTCAAAATTTACTTCATAGACACATTCTCAGCTTTAGTATTGCTCGATGTTCTACCCCTGCCTATTACTCCCCTTTCAAATTACTTTTTCAATTTGCCCATATAACATAGCTGCCTTTTTTTTTCTATTGTTAAAATTGAAACAAAGTTTCACTAAATTCATGTTTCTTAAATCCCAAGTACAGATGCTTAGTTAAAATTATCAGTGAACATAAGAAATACAAAACAAAATTGGGGATAACCAATAAATATTTTTAAAAAAATGAATAAATAAACACTATACAAAGAAATAAATTAACTTTCAAAAAAGGTAAAATACTTATTGTGCATTTTAGCTAAAATGCTAGCAAAACATTTTTGCCAGGTTATCAAAAAAAAATAGTGAAAGTACTCTCTATATAAATAAGCCATAAAGGTAATAATTTGTATTATAAGTTAGATACTAGCGTTTCTTTGAAGCAAATATAGCAACTCATAGGAAATAATACTAAAATCCAGGGGTGCAGAATATGTCCGAACGCGCGAACGATGTTCGGGGGGAAATTCTAGCTGTCTGGAGAAATTTCGAATATTTATTATCTTAGAATAAAATAAAAATGAAAACGGAAGTAAGAAAAAATTACTGAAAAAACAAACTTTCTAATATTAAACTACAAATTAACAGCTGTATTCTTCTGTTACAAGTGTATACCCTTTAAATACCCATTTCTCCCCCCCCCCCCCCAAAGGTGTTCAGATTATAGGTGGATGCGTTATTTTTGGGGAAATTTAGAATGTGTTCGGGGGAAATTTCAGAGGTCTGAACATTTTCTGCACCCCTGCTAAAATCATTGAAAAAAATATATATATAAAACAAAATCTTTTGAAAGGAACATTTTCTATTATTTTAATTTTGAGAAGTGACTCATTTTATAAATTTGAATTTTGTTAAAAGGCCCATTTTATAGATCTGGATTTTGTGAATTGTCCCTTTCTATATGGAATTTTGTGAAGGGGCAGATAAAGGGCTCAATTTTTTAATCCCCCTTATTGAATTGACCCTGGAAATTATCATAAAGTAAAGTTTTAGCGTTAATGTAAAGCTATATTTATTTTAAAAATTTACAAGTAGTTTGATTCATATTACTTGTATTTTTATGTTTATCCATTTTTCATGGGCTAATGGCTTTTCAACTTATGTATTTATGTATTCAGTTTATGTATTTCAGTTTAAATGTATTTTCTTTCTTTTCAAACTTTTAACCCTAGCAAAGTCTTTTTGGGACATAAAAATGGAAAACCCGACCAAGTGTTTGCTGTTAAAGTTATGAAGAAAAAAGTAATGGTTAACAAAAATATGATGCAACAAGGTATGTTTTTACTAAAAGTATTTTATCTGATCAATAGGTCTTTTAGTAAAAATTGAAATTTTTTATTCATCATTATTTTGTTTCTATAAGGTGTGCCCAAATGAAAAGGAGACCTTAACTGAGTGGCGCTATATCAAATCCCAGTGAGTTAATGTGTTGGCCAATATATGGCATGGTGGTATTGCTACATACACAGTTAACGGCTTTGCATCAATATCCTCATTGCCGGAGAGTCATTTCCGCAGTTCATTGCATGATGTATTCCTCCAGATCAGCACGAAAAGATTGGCTGTGGATGAGCTCATACGGCAAAATTGCCGATCACCACACGTGAAATTGCTGTTGAACTGTCGATAAACAAAGGAACTGTGCATCACATAATCCACAAAAAACTTGGTTATGGCAAAGTTTGTGTACAATGGGTGCCCAAGCATCTGTCAGAGAATCAGAAGACGGGGAGAATGGGTGTTTGCCTGACCCATCTGTTGAGCCATCCGCTCCCTCCCTACGCACTGGGATCAGTGTATCAAATGGCAATTATTTATAGTTGTACTATACCACATGAACTGTAATTATAATATTGTTATTAAAATTTCTGCACATATAACTTTAGTCTCCTTTTCATTTGGGCACACCTTTTGTACTGATCTGGAGGAATCCATCATGCAACGAACTGCAGAAATGACTCTCCAGCAATGAAGATATTGATGCGAAGCCGTTAACTGCCATGTGCTTGTAGCAATACCATCATGCCATATATCGGCCAACACATTAACTCACTGGGATTTGATATAACACCGCTACAGCTAAGGTCTCCTTTCCATTTGGACACATCTTATTATGTTTTCCACCTTGGTCAAAGATTTGATTTGATTTTATAATTAAAATAATGGCTTAGGTTTAAACCATATTTAAAAATATTCCACATAATTTTATCTTAAAACGCTTAAAGCTTATTTGGTAATTGACATGAGCTAATTTAAAAATATATAACATATTATATATGCCAGTAACTAATACTATTTTAAATTAATCGTTAATTATCACTTTTTTCAAATTTAATTTTTGTTGAATTATGAATAATATATTCATGTTTAAAATTAAAGTCTCAACCTGTTTTCTTGTTTCCTTCTTTTTGCACATAATTTTTAAACAAATGAACATATGAAAATAAAATTTGAATGGCATGTTCTTTATCAAACCATTAATTAAATTTTATAGAACTTTAACATAAGCAATAATTTTTAAACCAATATCACTTCAAATTTTCTCTAAAGTAACTTTGGAAGAAATAAAAAGCATTAAACAGTGTTAGAAAAGAAAACTAAATTAGGAACAGTGTTAATGATGCCTTACAAGTAGGTAAAAGTACACATACCTCCAAATGTTACATGGAAATTAAAATCCAATTTTTCATTCTATATTTACTTTTTTTTTTCATTACGGACTTTTAAAAAAATTATAATTATTAATCTGCCGCCAGAATAATAAAAATTCAATTTTATAAAGAATATCTCATCCAATTTTCATGTTTGTTTGTAAAATAAATACAGGGAGGAAAAAAGAGTTTTAATTTAACATATGAAGACCTATGTATCTTCACCTATCTGTCATGGATCTTTAATACCACTTTCCAAATATTTTTTTCCCCCTAAAATGGCTTAAATTTTCCATTTCTTCGAAAGCTTTCTTTTGAGAAAAAAATGAAGTAATATCACTTTAAAAATCATTGTTTTTGTTAAAGTACTATAAAATTCAATTAATGATTTGATAAAGAACATGCCATCCAAATGTTATGTTCATACGCTCATTTGTTTAAAATTTATGCACAAAAGAGAAAAACAAGTTGTGGCTTTAATTTTAGACATAAGTACATGAGAGAGAAAGAGTGGGTGTGTGTGCATGCACATATAAAACTGTATCCATTTGTTCATCAGTCGTCACAAGAATTAATACACTTATTAATTATCACAAAATATAGCTAATGCTATATATTTTATTTTGATAAGACAATTAGTAGAAGAGTTATTAATTGAAAACTTCATATTGACTTTTTAATTCTTAAATAGAAATACTAAACTACAACAACAACAACAAAAAAAAATCAATAATAATAATAAAAGTGTTTTTTTTTTTTTTTGACATAAAAAGAAAATTATTTATTTACAACATGAATAATAAAATTAAAATCATTATTGACTTAAATTATTAAATAGAAGTGTCAAACAACTGCTAAAAAATAAATAAATAAAATAAAAGTATACATTTTTTTCCCCCTTGATGTGAAATATATTTATTTATGAATAATAAAATTAAAATAAAACTTTGCTTAAAAAAATAAATAAATAAACTTGCTTGTGTTTCTGGCAAAATTGGTGCTATTATAGCTTGAAAATTTTTATACATATCAATAAAGTTTTACTTCAGTTTCATTATTCATGTGTAAATAAATATATATTTATTTTCATGTCAAAAAATAATGTGTAAAATGTTTCTCTTTGTTGATTATTCCTATGTGGTGTTTATTCGTTTAAGTTCTCATATTCAATTCAGATATCCAGATAAAACCACTTCACACTGTTATTTTCATGCATTGAACAGCAGAAAATTACTTCCCATCCCTCTATTACAGAAGCTTAAATAAAATGCACCTATGTCTCTGTCTCACAGATTTTCAGTTTATCAGCAGCAAGGTGTTTTCCATAAAATTTCCTTCAATTTGATTTTTATTTACTCACATTTAGACAATATTAGCATTCAGTTTTAATTAGACTTTTTCACTTTTAAATTTAATATATTAAAAGTTCCTTTCATTAAAATACAAGAGCTTTATTTATTTATTTATTATTTTATAAATTTTAATTTCAAAGTCAAGATTGTTGATACATACATGCAAAAAAAAAAAAAAAATAAATAAATAAATAAATACTTATATAATCTTCAAGTCATATATCCCATTGTGAGGGAGATATTTTAAAAATAAATGTTCTACTTTTCACTCAAAACAAAACAATAGCAGATGGATATTATTATTGAAAATACCAGATCTGTATCATTAAAAAGAAATATAAATTTAAAATTGCTACCACAAAATCTAGTTGATCTTATGTAATAGCAATTTTCAAAGAGAATTTGTGAATTAATGAGCATTTGAAATCTTATACAAAAATGTCATATATTGGAAATATCAAATGATAATTCAGTGAAAATATTTCTTGGCTGTAAAACACAAAAAGTAACTCTACTGTTCCTTCAACAGTATTATAAATTGTTTGCTTGTTTTAAGATGTTAAATTTTTCTGCATAGTTTTAAGCAATCTGCAGCACTCGCCGCCATACTGCACTACTTCTGCTACTGGGTTTATAATTTTACAAATCTTAAAATTTCTGACTATTTGTTTTTGTATATTATATGAAAAACTGTATTAGTTACTTAAAAAAAAAAATCTAGAAGTATTTTTTAAAGTAAAAAATATTTAAAATTACATAATCTTTTATATTTCTTTTATATTACATAATCTTTTATATATCTTTACTGTTGATGTATGTTTAATTAAAATTTAACCTTATTGAATTTTGTTTCATTTATTTTCATGTAGTTTTGACTGAAAGAGATGCACTAGCTGTGAGCCGGAGTCCATTTGTTGTTCAACTTTTTTATTCAATGCAATCTAAAAATAATATATATCTAGTAAGTAATAAAATTAAGGAGAGATTATATATATATAATTTATAAATTATAAAAAAATTATAATTAATTAATTTTGATTAATTAAAATACTTAATTTTATTTCATTAAAATGGAAATACGACTTAACCATTATAAAACATTTTAGTTTAAATAGTTTTTAAAATTAATATTGTAATATTTCTTTAAGAATGCATATTTTTAAGAGATAGTAAATTGGTATGAAGCAGAAGTCAGGTATTATATAATACACGTTTAGTCCTACATCTTACCTGATACATAAATAATAAATTAAAAAATTTTATGGTATTTTTGTTTGTCAATTTGTTTTTTAAAATAGAGTTTTAGTCTGTTATATATTTAAGTATCAATAATTTACATTATAGGGGAGTATTATTTATTTATTTTGATAATTTGTATTTTGGAACATAGATAACAGCACTGCAGTGGTGAAATTTATCTAGCAACTTCATGCCTAACTCACAATTTAGTCATTTTATTTGTGAAATTTAGTTTGTGGTAGCCAAAAGTAAATATTTTTAGCTAAATATTTTTTCTTTTGATCTCTCAAGAATAAACTTCAAGAACTCACTTTAAAAATAGTATCTTTCAAATTGCATCCTTTGCAGATAGCTTCTTTGCACAAGACGACAAAGGAATAAATAAAGGTGCTTTAACAGTACATAAAATTAAAGAAACTTTACTTCTTTAGATTTTGCCTTAGCACTTGCGGGAGGGGCCCCTCCCTTCCTCAGAAGCTGTTCTGTGGAAGCTTGCTTGTGTACTGGTAACTTGTTTACTCTTGATCTTCAGAATTCTACACCAGTTACAGTTTACATCTTGTGCTGGTTCGTTGCTATTACATGAATTTGGATTTGATAAAATTTCAATAGTTTCACGATGTAAAGCATAGGTTGGGTTGTTAAAATTTGCTAATTTGCGGATGTCTCCGAAATTTATTTTGATGTTTTTATTGCATTAGTTTTGCTTAGGTGGTTATTTTGCCAAAGGGATTTCATAAATAACTGGAGTTTCAAGTGGATCGATCTACTTAAAAATCCCTTTTGTAAAAGATAATAAATCTATTGGTTATTATGTAGGAATGACCAAGCGAAAAATTAAAAATAGAATAAAAGAACACATAACAGACATTTAATTCAGTAAAATAACCACCATGCTAACCAAAACTGACGCCAATGAAAACATCAAAATAAATTTCAGGGATGTCAGCAAATTAGTAAATTTAAACAACTCAACCTACGCTTTTCATCACAAAACTATTGAAATTTTATCAAATCCAAATTCATGTAACGACAGTGACCGAGCACAAGATGTAAACTATAATTGGTGTGGAATTCTGAAGATCAAGAGTAAACAAGTTACCAGTGGACAAGCAAGCTCCCACAGAACAGTCTCTGAGGAAGGAAGGGGCCCCTCCCGCAAGTACTAAGGTAGAATTTAAAAAAGTAAAGTAAGGTTTCTTTAATTTTATATATAATGTAATTAAGCTTCTTTGGATTTTTTAAATAAGTACTTTAACGATTTTAACTGGTACACGAGTAAAAAAGATTATTGAAGGAGAAGAATAAAATATAAATAAATAAATAAACAAAAAAGCCACTTTAGTTAGAGCCAGAAGAAATATAAAAAAAAAAAAAAGTTTCTAATAAAGATAAAAATAAAACTGAAGTCTCACATCATGTTCAAAGTAAAAATATGTATTAAAAAATTCAAGTGTTTCTAAGAAACATCTGTTTACAGTAATAAGGATATAATTTACAGCAAAATACTAATTTTAATACTAATAAAATAAGTGTAAGTAAATTTTTGTCAGAAATTTGACGAAAAAGACATTTTTAATTTTTTTTATTTAATCACAGAAATAAAAGATAAAGAATCTGTTTTTGTGAGATTCATGCAATGGAAACCTAATCAAGATCTCTACATTTTTCTTGAGAATGTAAATATATCTCTTGTAAATTTTCAAGCTATTGTAATGATGAGTCTTCCAGACCCTACAACTTCACAAGAAAACAATAGACTTTCAGTGACATGAAAATCTTTTGGTGTATCATTTTCTAATTTTAATGTTCCTTAATATACATTATTTGTATGAATCGAAGACATAAATAAACAAATATAATATATTCTACATTTTATGCTATTAAAAAACACACTACATTATTATACTTTTTTAATTTTACCTGTGGTCCATAATACCCTGAGCCATGGACCATTTTTTCCTGGGCTTGGGGGTAAATTGCTTATAGATATATATACACACACACATATGCATATGTATATACTCATACTGTGAGGGAGAAAATCCCCCACAGATGAAAGCAGCTAGTCAATTGGCCGTGAAGTTTGCTATAAGAAAAGTTGTTGAAAAGCTTTTATTTGTCCACAAAAGCAAATTTTCTGTTATATTCTGGAACACAAACTGTCAGCCATAACATGAGATAAATTCCGTTGAGTAAAATTCTGTAAACAAATATCAGGATCTGTGAGGTAGTTATTCCGTTTCTAAAAATAAAAGTTTATTCTTTGGCCGTAAAATTTGATATACACTGCGTTTGATAACAAATAGAAATCATTCAAGTCTTGATAATTTTAAACTGTCTTTATTGAGATTATCTTCTTAAGAAGTCACATAAGGAATGGAAGTTCACATATAAAATATTATTAGCAATAAAACTAAAACCCAAGCATTTTTCGGGAAGCGACGGAGAGAGAGAGAGGGCTAAAATTTTTCGTATTGACTCTACGATGAAAAAGCGAAAAACTGTGGGTCTGCTTTTTTTCTCGCACGGGAAGAACCCCTGGAAGGGCAGTCATATGTTTCGCTTTATCTTATTTTTGCCAAAAATGAAAGCCAACTTCAGTTCTTTGTTTTAGATATTAAACTAATGTTAATTTTTGAATTTGTAATGACGGTTTATAATTGTATTAACCTTTTAATCGCCAACTTTACGATAAGCGACCGTTTGACTAGAGAAAATGACCGTTATGAACTGAAATCATTAATATTGGGTAATTTAAAATAAATTATATCCGGTGTTGCAATAATATAAATTCTGACAATGAGTTTTCTTTTTTTTTTATGACTATTTGAGAACACTTTTTTTATAATTACGTTTAATGTCAGAATTTCCGTTAGATATTATTTCTTTTATTTTCTTTTTATCCCATAAAATAAAGTACTTTTCTATTCAAAAAGATAAACATTTATTTATGATTTAGATATAAAACATATACAATTTAGATTTCTGAATGATGTGTGTTATTGTTTTATTTTAATAAATAGTGTAGGTCGTATGTATAATTAAAATTGTGTAATTTTTAACGACATTTAAAAATAATTCTTTTTTTAAATGCTTAAGAACAAATTACGTAAATATAATATCTCACTTAAAATTTAATTATCTTTTTATTGCAATAATGCATTCATTTATCATTAGATTTTATTTTATTTAAAAATTCAATTAAAATTTAACCAAATATATGTGAACACCTTCACATATTTCTCCCGGCGACCCAGAAAAATAAAAAAAATCTCTCTCACTCCCTAGTATGTCATATAAACACAATGAAAATTGTCATTCATTTTTTTTTTTTTTTAAATATATATAAGAAATCTGCATAAGCAAAAATAAAAATTGTATATAATGAAACAGTCAATTACGAGTATAAAATGTGCACATTAAAAAAATCTGTCTCATCATGACAGAATGGCTTTCCGAATATTTTATCATTTGACAATGATTGTGGGCACCACATTTTCTTATAGTTCAGAGTCTGGATCCAGATTTCCCGTATATGTATCTCGTCAAGAAAGCCTTAAAAGTGATACTTATTCACTTTTTGTAAAAATAGTTTTTCTCTACAATGTTCTTACATATATATACATGGAATGATGCTGTTATGCTTTAAAGGTATTACATATTACTCTCTACATTGTTAAGAATAATGAACATGCCATATATAATACTGCAACATGTCAAATAACATTAATGTTAAACATAGAAAAAAAAAAAACACATGAGTACAAGTAAATTAAAAAATGAACATAAAATGAGAGGAAAAAAAAATATAAATGTATATACAAATAATAGAAAATATCACAAAAATGAAAAATTTGTTCGTGCAATTCCACACAGGAGAGATTCAAAAACAACGCCCATTGGACAGTCAAAAAAAAATATCTCCCCTTAATCTTGCATGTAGCAACAAGTATATCGACTTTGGCTTATGGCCATTGTCCTAGCGGGATAGGGCGTGTATAAAGACCTGACCTGTTAGGGACAGGCCTCCGTCCCCCATCAAAGTCAAAGACTTCTGTAGGGACACCTCGCAAAACTGGGTATATATATGTCAATTGAATTGTATTAAACAATTTTCAAAAGAAGTGTGGGGGTCTCATCACAATGAAATGCTACTCTCCCGGGTAAATTTTGAACGAGTTAGCATTATCATAGAGGGTAAAATTAAAAATTGAAAAAAAAATATATTTAATTAAAATTCTTAGTACTATCAAAATTTAGTGTGATGAGATAAAGACTACCAAAACAACTCACTAAACCCAATGAAGCAATTCAAAAAATAACATATCATAATAACAATAATAATAAGGTAATTGCCACATATTCGAATTTTGAGATTTTAACTTTAAGTCATTGCACTATTGAAAAGTTTTGTATAGAGTATGTCAATAAACAGTATTGTAATCATCTGTTAAACTTATGATATATTAATATCTATCAAAATGTAAATATTATTAAACAAGTTTTTTTTTTTTTTTTTTTTAAATGAATTATAGTAGATTTTATTAAATTTGTTGTTAAGAAAACTGTAATAATAAGAACTAGAAAAGAAAAAAATATGCAATATTTCACATAGTGTTGTGTCATCCATTGTAATTAAAAATAAGAAAGAGAAAAAAAAAGAAAAGAAAAATGCAGAGTATACATTGGTCCAGCCAATTGCCTGCATACAAGGAATGACAGAACTATAAATAAACAAACATAAAAAAAAAAACAACTCATGCACTACTGAGCTCATGGAATGCATAAGTTTTGTAAAACATTACATAATATGATATTAAAAATTAATTCCTGTTTCTTAAATTATAATTGTGGCTTTGTCTTGAATTATAATTAACATTTCTATTAGGACTTGCTTCATCAAGTAAGTGGCTGTATCTAGGTGGTGCAATAATAAGTCTGTCAATATGGACTCGAAATGACAATCTGTCAGGTGCTTGTAGTCTTTTAATTGTAAATGAAACCGGTGAGTGTTTTTGTAGAACAATAAAAGGTCCTGTGTACTTTGGTTTAAACTTATCAACGGATTTTAAATAAACAATGTCATGTACAGCAACAGGTCTTAATTTAGCATGTCTGTGAAAGTGTTGATATCTCTTATTTTGATTATCTTTTATGTTAGAGTAAGCTTTAAGGTAAATTTTATTTAAATCTTCTAATAATTTATGTGTATCAATATTCTTGTCGAGAAAAGGTTGATTCATCTGTTGTTCAAAAGTGTCAAAAATCAATGAAATTTCTCTTCCAAAATGTAATAAGTTAGGTGAGTACAAAGTAGATGAATGTTTAGAGCCATTATACAATGATTTATGTATAAACAAAGAGTTTTCAAATGTATGGCCTTCAGACATTAAAATGTTTACTGAATATTTAATGGATTTATTGATCCTTTCGGACAATGCGTTTGATTGTGGATGTGCTACAGAAGAATGTGTAATTTTTATACCAAGAGTACTATTAAAAGAGTTGTAAACACTGGATGTAAATTGAGGACCAAGATCCGAGAGGATAACTGAAGGTCTACCAAAGGTGGTAATATAACTACACAAACATTTAACTATTTTTTCTGCTGATGTATCCTTTAATGGATAAAGTTCCATATGGCGTGAGAAAATGTCCAACACTGTGAGTACTGAGTGACCATTATTAAATGGTCCTACTAAATCAACACTAATAGTATGTCCAGGATGTGTGGGTGTGTATGTAGGTTGTAATGGAGCTGGAAGAGTGTTATGATGTTTAGCCTGTAGGCATCGTGTACATGAAGCGACAAAGTTTAATGTATCTGTGTACATTCCCTTCCAAAAGTATTTGTTTGATAGGAAATTATATGTTTTATTTAATCCAAAATGAGACAAATGTGAAATTGTTAATGTCTTAGCTTTTAGCGAATTAGGAACAATAATAAGATATGAGAATGTTGAGCTATTGGGACATTGCTTTTTATACATCAGTACCTTTGTGTCTGGATGAATAAAATAGTTTGGGTATTTTCTTGAAAAACCTTTCTTTAGAATTTCTGTGTAAATTTTTGACAATACAGGATCCTTTATTTGTTCATTTACAAAAGTATTATTAGAGATTTCTAAAAGTGGGTCTTTATTATTTGAATCTCCAGAAATTAAGCAATTAGTGTATTGTTGTTTGATTTTTTTACAATTGTTATCATTAAAGTGATTAACAACATTACTATTATCACGTACTACAGGTAGAGGTTGTTTTTCAAAAATTAATTCAGGATTAGAGTTCAAATCTTGTTGATTGTTAGTGAAGTCACATCTCGAAAAATAATCTGCTAAAATATTTGATGAACCAGGAATGTGTTCAAAATCAAACGAATATTCTGAAATTTCCATTAACCATTTTGTGGTAAGGTCTGTAGGATTAGTTGTTTTTTTGTATCTTTTTAATGGAGCACTGTCAGATAAAATTGTGAATTTTCTGTTGTACAAATAGTATTTAAATGCAATTATTGATTTGTAGATAGCCATTAATTCCAGTTTTAGTGCAGGGTAGCGTTTTTCGGATGGCTTCAATGATTTAGAAAAGAAGGCTATTGGAAGTAATTTATTATCATGTTTCTGCATTAGTACCCCAGCAATGGAAATATTTGAAGCATCTGTATTAAGGTAGAAATCTCTATCCCAATCCGGTAGTCTGACCACTGGTGATTCAAAGAAAATTTTTTGAATTTTGTGAAAAATCTGTTGATGTTCAGTAGTCCAATGAAATTTTGATTTTGGTTTAGTCAGATCAATTAAAGGTTGTATTAGTTTAGAAAAGTTGGGTACAAGGGATTTATAAAATGTTACAACACCAATAAATTTTTTTAATTGCCTTTTAGTTGACGGTGTAGGAAAAGAATTAATTTTGACAATATTTGATTGTATTGGGGAAATACAATGATTTTGAATATGAAATCCAAGATAATTTACATCAGTTTTGTGAAAAGTGCACTTGTTAGGTGCAAGGGTTAAGTTGTACTTTATCAAAATTTGTAAGATTCTACTTAATTTAGTGCATGTTTCCTCAAAGCTATTCGAGCCAAAAATGAGGTCATCTTGATAGGCATGTATTCCCTCTAAATCAATTTCATCAATAATTGTGTCCATTAAAGCTTGATATTGAGAAGCAGCATTTTTTAATCCAAAGCATAGTCTTTTGTATTTAAAACTACCAAACATAGAAGTAAATGTTAATTTATCTTGTAAATCTTCAGGAAGTGCAATCTGGTGGTAAGCCTGTTGAAAATCTAAACATGTGAAGTACTTATAGGCTGATAAGTCAGCAATAATTGTTTGTATTTTGGGTAAAGGGTATGGAGATCCCTGAATTATTGAATTAAGCATTCTAAGGTCCATTGCAATTCTATATTTTTGTTTACCTTCTGCGTCAAGTTTTTTTTTAACTAAAAGAATGGGGCAAGCCCATTCTGAACAATTTCTTTCAATAATTCCAGCTTCTACAAGTTGATTTATTTGACTTTTAGCTTCTTGTTGTAATGATTGTGGTATTGGAAAAGGTAATGTTTTAATTGGGAACTCAGTGATGAATTTTAAATTTGGTATAACTTTGTCTGTATGCCCTAAAGTTTTCATAGATTTAGAAAAGGCTGCAAAATTTGTTAACAAAATATTCTTTAATTTCTTTTCTTGGTCTCCTTGGAGATGTTTGACATCAAAATCCAAAGGAGAGAGTTCCTTTCTTCTTAAATTTAATATTTCATCAGAAGCTTGAATGTAATTCAAAATTTGTGTAGTTGAATCAGTAACAATTTTACTGTTTTTATCAATTTCTGCTTCCTGCGGAATAATTTCATCAATTTCTGTTAGGGTGCCCATTTTTGTACCTTTATTTATGTGAATACTTTCTTTAGTTAGATTCTTAACATAAATTTGAAATTGGCCTCTATTACAATTATTATCATTATCGAGCATTTTTGAAGTACCACTATTTATTACTGAATCTAGACACAATACATTTGCATTATTTTCTGTATTTTCAAACAAATAGTCCCTGTCAGACAAAAAAATTGTATTCACATCTATAAATGTTTCCTCTTCCGGTTCTAAAAATATTTTCTGAGAAGCCCTAACTGTCATTTGTTTACATTTTTGGGGAAGATTTTGATTTTTTTTTTTTGAGTTTCAGTATTTTTCGCAACACTACAATTGTTTAAGTTTTCATCTTCTACAAGTGTATTTGCAATGGGAATAATTATATCTTTAAGTTTGATATTGTTTTTATACAAGTCTATTATTACATTATTTTGTTGAATAAAGTCCCATCCAAGTATGGCCTGAAACGTTGATTCATTAGGGATGTCAACAATGAAAAATTTCTGTGAGAAAAATGTGTTATTTATTTTGAAAGAAGTTTGAATACATGAGGAGAATTGTACGTTTGAATTTACAGTCTTAATCGTTACTGGTGAAGACAAGTGTTTATAAGTTAATTTCTCTTTTAAAGATTTAAAAGTACTTTCAGAAAGCAATGATATCGAACTCCCTGTGTCGATTAAACTGGTGATAGCATTTTTAGCTAAGTTAATTTCAATTAACGGTAGTGTAGGTGAAATTTTATTTACATTAAAAATATATTCATTTTGAATTTCTGTAGTTTGTGTGGATTTGTTATCAGCAATATTTATTTTATTCACAGTTTGTGAGGCAATGGAATTTACTTTTCTTGTACTAGATAGTGTTATAGTGTCACTTAGATTTGACAAATCAAAATTAGGATTAGGTGCTGATGTTGTCTGGTGTAGTTGAGATGCAAGGCCATCAGCTACTCTACATCTCGAGTCTAGTTTAAATGCCTATTGTTGTCATTTCTCTTGAAAAATCTTCCTCTCGAAAAATTATTGTTTTGGGTTTGGCTTCTTTGCCATTTATAACATTTATTAGCTACATGTCCTTTACGGTTGCAAAGTTGACAAACAACATTATGAAAACCCTGTTGTTGTGATCCCCTAGCCTTATGTGTTTTAAAATTTTTTTTATAATCATTGTGTCGACTTCGTCCAACATGAGCATTTTGTGAATCTGATAAACTGTTTACTTCCTCTTTTTTTTCTTTTTGTCCGAAGGACAAAGCATCTACTTTTTCTGTTAATTCAATTAATTTCTGTGATAAATTGTTAACAAATACATTATCGCCTTGTTTAAGCAAGATATTTTCGTTCATGTTTATCTCTTGTAATTTTTGAGCGCGATTTACCGCCAAATTATAATCCGAAATTCCTTCTTCCATTATTTTTATACGTATGTTAGATGGAATGGAGGAGATAAACCTTGTAAATTTAATATTATCAAGTGCGCTAGTGTCCGTGATCTTTTCGTAAATAATGTTTGCGAGAATGTTCAATCTGTGTGCGAAATTTTTTATGGATTCTTGAGGGAGCAAATTCAGGTTGTTAAATTCTACAAGTGCTTGAGTGGAACTCATGGGAGTAAAAAAGGTTTTAAATTCTTCCTTAAGAAAGTTTAAATCATTTGATTTGTATTAAATGGGGGGATTGTGTCAAATATTTTAATGCCGCCCCTGATAATTTTCCCTTCATAACGGCCACGGCTTCTTCAGTTGATAATCGATTTATTTTCACGTAGGTGGACAGCTGATCAAAAAAGAAGTCCACCAAAGATGGTTCCCCATCAAAATTCATTAACTGAATGTTGACTGTTTTGGCTTTAGCCATAATTAATAAATTTGCCTAACCAACTTAAAATAATATTGTAAATAAATTATATAATAAATATATTATGTGACACAAATCAAGAATTTTTAACACCAAGCATTCTTGTTTTTTTTTTTTTTTTTTTTTTTTATTATTTACATTGGCATATATTTTATAGTATTATATGCCACTTTCATAAACAAGAATACTTAGTTTTATATGCCCATATATTATTATCCAAAAAGAAAAATACGTGAGCATACATATGAAAAATATTGTGTAGAAATAAAAATTGTGAAATTAAATAAAATGTATTCAAAATATAGTCAATCAATATTATGAATGAAAATGTTAGAATTTGTACTAAGCATTTTTGCTGTTACGATTTTTTTATTCATTCATTTATTTATTTTTTTTAATTCTGCATTGATATTTAAAGCAATACAAATAATATTGCATGACAATTTCAACAAAAATACTTAGTCTCTTTATATATATATAATATCAATTATAAAATGAAAATTTGTGTAAAAGTGTAGTAATAATTATGCACTATAAATGAAAAAATAAATTGTGTTTATGAAAAAAATATAAATATGAAGTTTCAAACCTACCAAGTACTTTTGCTCCAACTATTTCAATTTCCAATTATTATTATTATCTTCTTTTTTTTTTTTTTTTTTTATAGAGACCCAAAAATATTAAAAATATCAGCAAAAGTACTTAGCTAAATGTATATTAAAAATATATATAATATTACGCATAATTGATAATAATTTTAATTTAATTATATATATGCACCAGATAAATATTGAAATCGCACCAAAATAAAGTGTGAATTATTAATTTTTGTATTTGAAAAAAATTATAAAATAATTAGTATTATACTTTCCTTTTAAGTCGTAAAACATTTTTCCGAACATCAATCAAGTTTCTAAAAGTCTGTAAAATTCAAAAAAAGAAAACACTTCAAAAATTGAAATTTTGTGTATATTAATTGAAGAACAATATCTCGGAAACTCTGACAAATCGCAGTACTGTGGGATGTTTCACCAGTGCGCAGAACGTGCAATATCTATCACTCCTTTAACTAGAAAAAATATAAAAATTTCCTGAAAGATATTTTCAATACACATGGTTTTTCTCCCGTATGATTTTTTCACACAAAAAAAAATTCCGAAGATTTGAACTAAATGCACACACAAATTGGCCTTTCCTCTGTATGTGTGTGTGTGAATTTTATTCGCTGTGCACAAAATTTTGAAAAAAATTATCACTATAACACATGTACGGCTTTTCGGCAATTGAAATTATGAAGCTGTACACACACTTTTTGGTTTTTCTTCTTTTTTTTTTTTTTTTTTTTAGCACGATTGCTTGAATTATTTTGCAAAAAAAATTCCCGAAATTTTCACATATAGCTTTTCTCCTGTAATCGCGCGTTTAAATCCTTGAGAAGATCTTGTATAAAAGAGCATCCAGTACCACAAGATGAAATGTACGATCACCAAACTCCGAAGCCGGCAGTCGAGAAGAGAACAAAAATTAGCTGTTTGGAAATGCGAACTATTCTGAATGGCAGTTTCCTATCTTTTCTCTCGGCGCAGGAATTGTATATGAAGCGAGCGAAGGACTAATATTAGTATTCTCCGGACAGAATAATACACAAGGTCAGCAACCTCTCAATGAGCTTTTCAGCAGGCTGAATATATCAGACTCAGCGCAGGAACACGTAGATAATGGAAAGTTCTTGTTTAGCATATCCGACAGCTCCGAGATATGCAAAAATGTCATTGATTCTTCAATCGGCCTCTTTCTAAAAAGTTCAAGAGCAGAGAAAACTTTATTTCGATCGGCCCTCCCCTCTCTCTCCATCGATGCATTCCCATAAACCTGTACGGCACAAAGTTGTGTGAGGGAGAAAATCCCCCACAGATGAAAGCAGCTAGTCAATTGGCCGTGAAGTTTGCTATAAGAAAAGTTGTTGAAAAGCTTTTATTTGTCCACAAAAGCAAATTTTCTGTTATATTCTGGAACACAAACTGTCAGCCATAACATGAGATAAATTCCGTTGAGTAAAATTCTGTAAACAAATATCAGGATCTGTGAGGTAGTTATTCCGTTTCTGAAATAAAAGTTTATTCTTTGGCCGTAAAATTTGATATACACTGCGTTTGATAACAAATAGAAATCATTCAAGTCTTGATAATTTTAAACTGTCTTTATTGAGATTATCTTCTTAAGAAATCACATAAGGAATGGAAGTTCACATATAAAATATTATTAGCAATAAAACTAAAACCCAAGCATTTTTCGGGAAGCGACGGAGAGAGAGAGAGGGCTAAAATTTTTCGTATTGACTCTACGATGAAAAAGCGAAAAACTGTGGGTCTGCTTTTTTTCTTGCACGGGAAGAACCCCTGGAAAGGCAGTCATATGTTTCGCTTTATCTTATTTTTGCCAAAAATGAAAGCCAACTTCAGTTCTTTGTTTTAGATATTAAACTAATGTTAATTTTTGAATTTGTAATGACGGTTTATAATTGTATTAACCTTTTAATCGCCAACTGTACGATAAGCGACCGTTTGACTAGAGAAAATGACCGTTATGAACTGAAATCATTAATATTGGGTAATTTAAAATAAATTATATCCGGTGTTGCAATAATATAAATTCTGACAATGAGTTTTCTTTTTTTTTATGACTATTTGAGAACACTTTTTTTATAATTACGTTTAATGTCAGAATTTCCGTTAGATATTATTTCTTTTATTTTCTTTTTATCCCATAAAATAAAGTACTTTTCTATTCAAAAAGATAAACATTTATTTATGATTTAGATATAAAACATATACAATTTAGATTTCTGAATGATGTGTGTTATTGTTTTATTTTAATAAATAGTGTAGGTCGTATGTATAATTAAAATTGTGTAATTTTTAACGACATTTAAAAATAATTCTTTTTTTAAATGCTTAAGAACAAATTACGTAAATATAATATCTCACTTAAAATTTAATTATCTTTTTATTGCAATAATGCATTCATTTATCATTAGATTTTATTTTATTTAAAAATTCAATTAAAATTTAACCAAATATATGTGAACACCTTCACACATACACATACTCAAATATTCATAACATTATTATATGCATTACTATTATGGAGAGAAAAATCAGTTGGTAGTAAAATTTATCTATATTTCATTTACCAATTTATAATTTGTTTATAAAATTAAAAGAAGAGTATAAAATTATCAATTGCCTAAATATATTAAAGGTAAATTTCAAAACTCTTATTTAAAAAAACCAAAAAAAAAACCTACTAAGTGTTAAAAATTGAATTCCATTCATTGAATTGACTTATTGAATTAAATTGATAAAACCACTCCATGTTATATTGTGATAATTTGTTTTACCTAGATTAAAAATGTTAAATATAAGATTTCCATGTTAAGTGCAAAATCACAAGTAATCAACATAATCTAAATTATTTCTAAGACTAATTTTCAAATAAAGAAAAGATGAAGTTGGCATAATTTTCATTCTGATAAGTACATAAATAAAATATGATTAACTAAAGAATGAATTTTTCCAATTCTTTGTAACAGACATTGTCTATGTATTAGTCTATCCATGGATCATGAAAAACTAATAGTGAGAAAGGTTGTTTCCTTCCTTTTTAAAGTTCTAGGTTATTGCAAGAAATTATTTCTCCCCCATCTCTTTTAATATATGTGTACTGATAAGTATAAAGGATTTAAGTTCATATTCTTGATTTTTCAGGAGATGAAAAATAAAGTTAAACTAACTAAAAACTAATCAGAAAAATCGATTAAGAAAAAGGGATTATGTTGATTTATACCCTTTATACCATTCAATGATTGTCAACCTTCATTTAATAAAGGGAAAAAATTGAATTAAATATTTTATATAAAGATTAATGCTAAATTTCTGACTTGAATCTTTTTTTACCAATGGATTTTCTCAAAGACTAAATGACATGGATTTAAATCCTTTATACCAATCGATAGAGATTTTTTTTTTTTTTTTTTTTTTTTTTTTTTTTTGGGGGGGGGGGGTGTCTGACTATGTACATAACTCAAAATCGACATTTTTGGACTTAAATACTTTATACTTATCAGTACAGATGAAATGTGATAATGCAATAACAGTATTCCACAAATATTTACTTTATTACATTTCCAAACTATATAACTAGGTGTAATTAGTATTTTTTTTTTTTAATAGTTTTTTAATCGATTATGATTGGAATGAAATCAAACTTTTTGTTTATCAAATTATTAATTTATATAAAAATATTTTTATTGGTAAATTGTTGTTGCAAATTTAAAAGTACAATTTATTTCTTTAGTAAAATAATTTAATTTATCAAATTTATACCAATTCAATAGGTTTTACTTCGTCCAAATTTGTCTAACATCAACAGACATTTTATAAAAAACTAAACAAAATAGGAACCCTGCTTCATTTATCCATCATTTTCATGATTCACGCGTTTCTTTGTATGACAAATAGCATCATGATCAAGTACCATAAAAGTTCTGCAACACACTCTATTTTTTAATTACTGTTTTTGCAGGTGATGGAATACATGATTGGTGGTGATGTAAAATCCCTTCTTCATATATATGGCTTTTTTGATGAAGAAATGGCCACTTTTTATGCTGCTGAAGCTGCCCATGCTTTAGAATATTTACATCAGCATAATATTGTCCATAGGTAATTTTTTGGTATTTAATTTTAAAACACCATTTTACTGATTCAAATTTAAAGCATTATTTTATTTTTAAAATTTGTATATTTCATTAAATGTCTTCTAGTTTAGTGATAATAACTATAATAAATGAGTATTTTATAATTTGAATGACACAACTTCACTCTTTTTAATAATTATCAACAAATAAAAAATTACTGCATGATTAGATTTTTTTTTTTTTTTTTTTTTTTTTTTTTTTTTTGTAAACCTAAATATTCTCTACAGAAAAGTTTACTAAGATTTGCAAACAGTCTTTTTTTTTTTTTTTTTTTAATCATTTTAAACTTATTTCTTGATGAAATATTTTCAAGCATTGGGTATTTAAAGAACTGGGTCTTCCTCATGTTTTTCAGTGAAGATTGGTTTAAGACAACATTCAGCGGGGCGGTAACAAATTGAGCAAAATCAATAATGTTTGTGATGACCTTGTATCATTAAATGAACAAAATGATCTGTAAATTTAGGGTATGTTAATATTGACCCAGTATAGTTTGTGGCTGATTGTGTGATGATAGCATGTTAAATAACCTAAATAGAAGCATTTATTTCAAAACTCTAAAAAAAAAAAAAAAAAAAAAAAAAGCATGTTTTTTATTTATAATAATCACAGTTTTTACAAAAATTACTCGCACTTTCAGATAAATTGAAAAAACACTTTTAAAACAATATACTGCAATCAGAATACAAATATCTTAAATATTGTTGCATACATGAGGGGTTCGTAATTTGTCCGAAAGTGAAAGGCGAATCTTGCAGAGGCTGGAAACTTTGTTTACAGAAACTTCAAAATGATTACAGGTCTATAAACCAAGTATCAACTTCACTTTTACCAGTAAATACAGCTTAAATAACAGCTGTTAACAGCAAATTCACAGTACAAACTGTATCAGAGCATTAACAAACAGCAATTGATTGCAATTTAAAGAGGCTCAGAGCTGTTTTTTTTTCATAAGGCAGATGGTGAGAAACTAAATGAGACTGACTCATTTGGCGTAAAGCAACTTCTTAAATACCTGCATAGAAAAATGTAGGAAGTTCCAGAAATTCATCAGCCAATCAAGTTACAGCTTTCATATTTGGTATGTTAATGATAAGAATTTTCTCACCTAGGTCGCCAGAAAAATCGCCAAAGGGTGAAAAAGTTTCCAATTTTGGCACCAAATCCATTACCAGACTTAATGAGGCTTTGATAGCAAATTTGACCATTCTAGGATCAAATGATGCAAAGTAAATTAAATATGCATAGTGGAAATAACTGTTATGCATTAAGAAGCTTCAAATATTTAAATAGAAATGAACTCTAAAATAATGAGGGCAAGTTTTAAGAAACAAACAAATTTTATTAAATCTTTAAACTTAACAAATGTAAAATCAGCTTTCAACAATAACAATATATCAGCAACAATAAGATTAACTTTAACTCTTAACCAAAACAATAATAGTATAGTATAATATTACACAAGGCAACTAACAAACGTTGACCAATTAAAAAACACTTCAACAATTATAAATCTCTCATTAATTTTAACAGTAATAAATCTTTAATTAACTTTAATGAAACTCAACAACTTTTAATTTCAACTGTGATAAATCTTTTAATAAAGTCAACAGTAATAGAATTCAAATTAATTTCAACGGTAATAAATCTTTAACAAATTAACATATTGTAATGCCTAGGCAATGATGTTAGCCCAAGGCTAACAAACTTCAGAGTCAACATAACACAAACGGTGTTAGCCCAATGCTAACGAACAGCGACTCGAAGTACCACTAAAGCTAAACTACTAACCTTTAATTAGAAAATGAGATACTAAACATCCCTTTAATTGAAGCACTAAACACTTCATCTGTTGACAACATTTCTACAAAAATATGTTAAAGTAAACAACTTACGGAATTTTAATGAACACTCGCCATTACTAACACTGCCAGAGCCATGATGATAGAGGAGAAAAAGTGGAACATAACTTCCAACACAGACATCTTGAAGACAATCTACTTGACTGCACCACAAAACAAAAAAAAACCAAAGAACTGCACTGCACTGAGTCGTTCATGTGCTAGTCCTTAAATACTGCCCAACGAATTAGAGCTTGCAGCCAATGGCATTTCTTTAAAACTAGTGATTGTACTGCCATCTATTAGCGGCAGTCGTCAACTTTGCAGTTAAGCCAATAGATCTCCAAAAGCTGTCAGGATGCAAGTGAACTTTTATCCGGTCGTCAACAGCTAATGTTTCTCCAATTAAACAGAAATGAAACTTATTAAAAATAAAGCTTCTGAACAAAAACATAAATAAAAATAGTTTCACTTTAATAAGAAATGTTTCAATAAACTTTAAGCCATAAAATAAATTAATATGTTACATTATAATTATAAACCTTATCTTAAGTAAACATTGCTCTAATTAAGTAACATATAAACGTTCAACCGTTGACAAAAAACACTATTACTTTTTCCTACTTCTTATTTAATAATTTGAACATTGTAGTTTTAATTTAAGTAGTTGAAAAAAAAAAAAAAAAAACAGCATGGACAAAATAGTTAAAATTTACATCAGGCTTTTTAACGGATTTTAAGCTATTTTAATCCAAAAACAAACTAGAAATGCTGAAAATTAACATTTATCACCTGACTAAGTCTCTTATTGAATTTACTTAAAAATAACTACAAATTCGTAACACTGTTCCCCTTACAACGGCTGTACATCCCGGATAGTACAATATTAGGAGGCAAAACTAATCAAACTCTACAATGTAAAATACAAAAACTGAGTTGCTTATAACAATAAAATAACAATACAGATTGCAAAATTAAGTGAGAAATATTTACAGAATTTACAAATAAGTAGAAATATTTACCTTACGCATATACAAATTTAACAAATATTTACATTTTAAATTTGAACATTACCATTAACTCTTTTATGTGGCTAACTGATCATAATGAACTACCTTCGGTTTTGATGAAGGTGTTTTAACAATTCTTACCACAATGTGATTCAGTCTTTTTAAGACTGTGTAGAGACCTTCTCAGTTACACTGTAGCTTAGGAGAGAGTCCTTTGCATTGAACAAGGTGTCACAACCAAACTTTGTCTCCTTCCTTGCATTCATGTTATGTAGCCTTTAGATCATACCTTGTCTTCATTTTATCCATTGCCATGTGAATCCGTTCCCGAGCATAGTTGTGTACGTCTTCAAATCTTGCTTGGAGATCTTGGATGTACTCCTTGAGTGATGAAGGCGCATCTGGTGGACAATCAAACAGGAGATCAGATGGGAGACAAAGTTTACGTTCAAACAGCATCTGAACTGGAGTATAGCCGGTGGTTTCATGGGCAGCACTTCGATAAGCCAGCAGGAACAACAGCAATTTCAAGCCCCAGTCTTGCTGGTTCCTTGATACTAGAAGAGAAAGGTTATTTAGGATGGTTCAGTTAAACCTCTCGATCATGCTGTCCGACTGGGAATGTAGGGGTTTTGTCTATGCCGAGTAGATGACACAGTCCTTTAAATACAGCAGAGGTAAAGTTTGTATCTTGATCGGTATGAAGCTGTATGGGTATGCCATACCTTGACACCCATTGCTGCACTAAAACCTCTGCGACTCTGCATGCCTCTTGATCGGGAATGGGATACACCTCAGGCCACTTGGTGAAATAGTCCATCACGACGAAGATGTACTTATTTTCTCTGGAGGTCCATAACAAAGAGCCCAAGATGTCAAGTGTGATCTGCTGAAATGGGGCTTCTACGTTATACTGTTGCAATCTTCCTCAGCTTCGTTTCTTCAGGCTTTTATGTGCTGCACAAGCATCACAGGATTTGCACCATACGTCCTCCCTTGCCTTGCACCAGTAGAAATATTCTCAAACTTTCTGGAGAGTATTCGTCACTCCAAAATAGCCCCCGGTAGAGCTACTGTGCAGCTGCTCTAGAGCGTCTGGAGTCTTCAATCTTGGTAGCAAGATCTGCCATCTGAAGTTCCTTCGATTGTCAGATTCCCATTTTCTGTACAATACGCCGTTTCTCACATGCAGAGAGTCCGAGAGTTCCCAGTAACATTTTGTGATGGGGCTAAATGTGGAGATGCCCTGCTGGGTAGGTCTGTTGCTGGCTGTCTCCTTCAATTGAAGTATTGGCTTTATGTCAGGATCTTTCAACTGGGCTTGTCTAACTTCCTCATCACTCCATGGAACTTGTTTCAATGCACTGAGACTGTAGCTTGGCAAGCAACTGGCTTTATCAGCTGGTAATTCTTTTCTGCCTTTCAACAAGGCATCTGGATTTCTATATAGAGCTTCTTCCTGATGACGTATTTCAAAGGACTTCTGGGTAATATCGTTTGATGTGGCTATTTTTTCCACAGCTCAGAATTTAATCATCGGATTCTTTGCTTGTTTCTTACTCTCAAGACTGTGTAATCTCCTAGTAAGATCTGTCAGAATTTTTTTGATCTCTTTAAGGTCATTTTGAGAGTTATCCAAATTGACTGCTGTGCTGCTCTGATGGTCTTTACGGGAGGCTTGTTGGGCTGCCTCAATCTTCAGAGCATACACTAAAGCTGATTGCACATTTTTGACGTTGGAGAGTGTAAGTGCTTTTTGAATCTCTGGATCTTGCGTGGCATCAATGAAGTATTCTAGGGCCAAATCATTGCGAATTTCAGGGTGACAGTCTGAAAAAGCTAGATGTGATAGCCTCTGAATATTTTATGCCAGTTCTTGTAAACTTTCCACTGGTTTCTGGTGACAGGACTTTAAATGGAGTCGATTATGTTCTTTGGATCTTTTTCCTCCAAAATGCAGCTACAGTGCTCTGGTCAAAGTCTCGAAATCGTTAAGGTTAAGCTGATAAATATTATGATTGGGTTTGATTGATCACAACTTTAAAATACCAATTAAACCCAATCGTAATATCTATCAGCTCATCTATAACGATAAAGACCCTATTGATTCACTTGAAATCGCCGTCATCTACCATATTCCGTTTTCCCGACCTAACAATAGTAGCAATTGCTACATCAGAGTTACGAAAATAAAAATAAAAAAATGTATTAAAGAACATGTTCCAGACGTAAAAATTAATAAAAATGCTACAGCCCTAGCTAAAACTGCACAATTTAAAAATATCAACATTTTAATGAAACAACGAAGATTGCGGACTACAGAAAGCCGGCATATGCGCATTACCAAGAAACTGTTGAAGTGCTAAGTAATTTGGAATCTTGCAATAGCAACAAGCCCCATGCTGACATCGATCAGGTTTGGAGCCACCTATTGAAGAGTCGGCCAACTAATCCCAAGAGACATTGGGATAATACACTTACTACCAGAAGTGTTACTGCTGAAGTTGCACCTTTGAAAATGCCGGGGGCCTCCAGTGAAAGTGACTAAGGATCAAGCCTAAAGTAATCTTTTTAAAATTTATTAATATGTTAGCAGGCTTCATGTTTTAAAGTTTGAAGTTAAAAAAATTTCTATTGTTCGCGCATGCACAGTGAAAACAGTTTTCATAAAAATACTCATATTTCATGTGATATTTAAGATATTTGTATTCCGATTGCAGTATATTATTTCAAAAGTGTTCTTTCAATTTATCTGAAAGTGGGAATAACTTTTATTTAAAACTCTGTATATTATAAATAAAAAAACATGATTTTTCTTAGTGGTTTGAAATAAATGTTTATATCTCCATTATTTTAACATACTATCATCACACAAATTTATCCACAAGTTATACTGGGTCAGTATTTACATATCCTAGAGCTACAGATCATTTCATTCATTTAATGATTCAGGGTGATTACAAACATTATTGATTTTGCTCAATTTGTTACTTGGCCCTCTAAATGTTGTCTTAAACCAATTTTCACTGAAAAACATGAGAAAGACCCAGTTCCTTAAATACCCAATCTTTGAAAACATTTCATCAAGAGATAAGTTTTTTAATTGAAAAAACTGATCGTTTGCAAATCTTGCTCAACTGTTGAGCAGGAGTGTAGCTTAGAGGTTTGTATTTTTATTATTACGTAATTTATTTTCCTTTCTTTTTTTTTTCTATTTCTCTAAATTTTCAATTTTTTAAAATAATTTAATATATATGTGACATATCCTCTTACTCTGGGTCACATAATAGCTATAAAGAAGAGAGGCTTTCACTCAGTAATGAATCCAAAGATGAGAGACAGGCATTTATTGGGCCATCTGGAACATCTTACAGGGTATCCATGATTGAAGGCTGAGCATGTGGAATGCAATGCAGTGAAGCCGAGAACGACGGAAGCCCACGATCCCGCGATCAAACATCGCGCTATCTCCTGTGACCCCTCGGGGCCCTTATTTTGACATGGTTTTACTAAGCAAGAGCACACAAGAAGAGAGACCTCATCTACATGCGTTTTCTCTTAAATACCGGCATTTTTGGTGGGAAATCACACCACTCCTTCGTCTAATTATTGGCTATTAACTTAATGATTGACAACTTAGCTGAGCTCCAGATCGCCGGGATTAATTATTATGCATCATCTAACCACAAGAAACTGCAAGTTGCGTTTGTTCAGCACTTTATTATTCTAAAAATTCGTTCACTTTTATGACTTTTGTGTTATGCTCGTGCATTGTACTAAAACTTACTTTACAGGGGAAACTTTAGAATTAATTTTAAGTTAAGACTTTCTAATGGGATTTTCTTTAAGTTATTACTGACTATTAATTTCAAATAATAAAATAATAATTTAAAAACTTGCCTCTCTTTATCCTTTCATATATATATTTAAAAAAGTCTTTGTTGTTAAAGGATGAAGCACTCTCAAGTAATATTTACTGATATAATATAATGATTTTGTCATTAAAATTCTAATATTTCATTTAAACAATTTGCCTTTAAATATACTTCCAGATTTTTTTTTTTTTTTTTTTTTAAGGCTAGTCTCATCTCTGATTATTATTATTATTATTTTCTATAAATTAATTTCTTTTCTTATTTTTCCTTCTTCGAAGTTTTTTATGTGAATTGTTGATATTTTAGAGATTTGAAACCAGATAATATACTCATATCAGCATCCGGACATATAAAATTGACTGACTTTGGTCTTTCAAAAATTACCGTGAAAAAGCGTAAGCTCTTTTTTATTATTATTGTTATCATTTATTATTATTTTTAGTGTACTCTTTAACCTCCCAACTAGTAGTGTGAGATACATCCATTCACTAAGCAGTTTTGATTTATAAGTGTTATGGGGAAAAAAAAAAGTATTTTAGTAGCAATGTGCAAAAGTACAAAGTAGTTATTAAAAATTATATATGTTATTTTGATATACAATATGCATGTAAAAACAATTAAAAATATTTTTAAAAAATATTTTGAAATTTGCTTGAATTTTATTATTAGTATTAAAACAGCATTTTTATAAACTTACCCGTACACTCAAAGAATTTATTATAATAAAAATTACATCCAGAATTTAAAATTTTTATACCTTCAAAATTAGTAATTTGATCGGTTTCTATTGAATGAATGACAATTCTAGAATGTTGGTCACAATTTTTAAACAATCTTCTGTGTTCTTGCAATCTACTTCTAGCCATACGGCCAGTTTCTTTAACACAGACATATTTGCAGTTTTGCAAATAATTAGCTATACTACACCAATTAGATCTAATAAGGGAATTTTAGGTTTAAAATTAAAAATATGTTTTTTAATTGACCAATGGGATGAAAGGCAGTATAAATAAGGAGCAAGCATTCAAACTGTGTTTTCTCAAAAAATAAATTAGTTAGTGATTTTTCTTTAAACTTAACATAAAAATAATATGTCTACATATCTTCCTAGTACTATGTTCACATATTTTCCTAGTATCCAGTAATATATCTACATAAACGATAATTATGTTTTAAGTTTAGTTATTTTTTAATGTATTATTTTTGTGTTGTCTGAAAAATTGTATCCAAAGGAGAAAACACGGTTTGAAAGTTTGCTCCTCAAATATTATGAGGTTTAAGTAATTTAGTAATACATTCTTAGGGAAAAACAAAATATCGCATTTTTTAATAGTTGGAAAATTATTCATCTGCAAGAGAAAAGAGGGCAGAATTATAGGAGAACGAAAAAGAAGGGAAGCAGATAATCTTACTATCTGCTTCTCCTCTTTTTTGTTCCCTTTGTATAAATTACTGTCCCCTCCCCCCTATTTTTCTTTTGCTACGCAAGTAGAATATGCCAATGCAACCATTTGAATTTATCACAAAAAATTTATTTAACTGAAAATAATTAAAATATTGTCAGTAATTATGAGATTCTAAAATCTAAATAAACATATAGACTTAGGACCATAGTGTAGTCAAATTAGCCTTAAGCAACACAACCAACCAACTAAAATCTAACAAAAATTAATAATTATTTTAAGTTAATTATTTGCAAAAATTATATTAATGATTTAATAAAAAGCACTTACAGAATGTAATAATAATTTATTGTATCTTGATTTAAAATTAAAATACTTTTGCTCGATAGTTTAAAAAAAAAAAAAAAAAAAAAAAAAAAAAGTCTAATCTTTTTACTTATTTAATTGTGATTTTACTCAGCTATATTTTAGTTTTTATTATTTCCTTTTATTTTACATTGCAATATTTTTAATTCAGAAAATTTTTGTACCAGTAATGTATTTTGATTATGTTATTTCATTTCAGTATGTAGCATAAGTTGTTAATAATCTTGAGGATTAATTTACAATATTTTAAAAAATATTTCATATTTGGCTAGCTGTAAAATTGATGGATCTTCTGGGATCACCATCTTGCTTTGGTAGTGGATCCAGATACTTTCTTCCTAATCGAACTCCTGGTCAACTTTTATCACTGACATCAACATTTGCTTTTGTATGTTTTTCAGACTATTGTATATTCAGTGATATGAATGTATTTAATCTTATAGAAATAAAACAAGTGCATTTAATTCCTTAATATAAATTTAATCCTGCTCTTAATCTTGTCTGTTTATTTATATATTTTGTGTATGAGTGTCTGTTTTTTTTTTTTTTTTTTTTTTTTTTTTTTTTTTTCCCCGATTAAGGAAACTGTAATCTTGTTCCTCTAAAATTTTGTTTTAAACTTAATTTATTATTTATTTATATTTTTGGTTGCTACATTGTCCCAGCATGTTGTTTTAAGATAATTTTTTTTTTTCTTTTCTGAAAGTTTTCTCTAAATGTTTATTTTATCAAACTAAATTTAACTTTACAAAATATGCTTTAAAAAAATGAAAAGGATATTTTATGATTTTGTTTTAAGATATTTTTTTTTTTTTTTAACTGGAAGTTTCTCTAAATTTTTACCTTATCAAACTAAATTTAACTTTACAAAATATAAAAAAAAAAATGAAAAGGATATTTTATAATTGCTATAAAAATTGTAATAATTTTCAGAATTATAAAATAAATTTTTAAATATTGTATACTTTTCTACCAAATAGCATATTTCTGCTTTTTATTTTATTTTTTTTCCTATTCCCCTCCTCTCAAATAACAATCGGTAATGAAACACCCTACTGAAGCCATACAATTTTCAATCTTTCTCCATCCAAAATATGAAATTTCAATATTTGTTTTAAAATTGCTTTATTCGATTCTAGAAACTAAGGCAGAGTTCCTCAACATTTCTCATGTACATAATTTATTATTTTGTGCCCTCCTCCAATTAATGATTGACAATCAAATGATCTCCTAAAGCCCTGCAATTTTCACTCTTTTTCCATCCATGACATAAATGTCAATGTTTATGATAAACTTGTTTTATTCAATTCTAAAACCTGTAAAAAGGTAGAAGAGTGTTCAGTATTTTTTGCATGTATATTATTTTGTTTTAAATCATGTTAAATTAATATCCTATCCCTATGCATACAATATTAATGAAGACCACTCCTAAAAAAAGTTTTGTACCGCCACTTTATTTTGGCAAAAAGGATAATATGTTTTTTAATTAAACTGATATAAATCTTATATATTACAGACAGTTTTTTAAACTGTCCATTATTTGTGAGGATGCTGTATGCAACAAGTTATTAATTTAAAAGGTATCTGATTATAAAGTACTTTTAAGTAATTTCAAAAGAATTCTTTGGGGCCATTTAAATCAGTGATATGGATAACTTTTTAAGTTAAACTGACATAAATGTCATTAGAAATAGCTTTTCAAACTGATTTTTTTTTTTTTTTTTTCATTTTTGTTAGAATTATGCTTATATATTTCTGGTTATATATGGTTTAACAAATTTTATTAAAACTTAATTTAATATAAAATTATTTCCAAACTTGCACTGATCATTTTTAGTCAATCAGCAATGTAACATTACTATTTAACTTGATGTTAAATAAAGTGTGTTTGTTTTAATGGAGCTTTCTTTTTGTCTATTGAAAAGCAATGTTAATTATTTAAACACGGAAGAGTTACAGTGTGTTTTTGCAGTTCTAGACTTTGTTTCAGAAATTTCTGTGAATTAATGCTGAACAGCAGAAATTTTATGCATTTTCCTGCAACTCATTATTTATTTATTAAAAAAAAAAAGTCTTTAATAATGGCGTTTGTGTTATTTCAGCCTAAGAAGAGCAACAGTGTGCATATCGGCAATACTGCTAGTCCCTCTTTTCCATCTCATCTGAATATATCTCTTGAAAAAAGAGTTTGTGCATCGGATTCAAAAGACTTTCATTACTTGAGAAACTGTTCTGAAAATGATCTCAGTGGGAGTTCTTTGTCTGTAGTTTCACCTTTAGCTTTGAATTTTGACACACCGGACAGAGCTACAAGTTCAGATTTAAAAAATATTGGTAAGAGTATCTTTTCCTGTATGTTTTTATTTGATTTGATTTAAATATCCATTCACTGATTCTAAATATTTCTAAAGATTGATCCCTTACTTGCTGAGGAAAATTTACAAAATTCACTTTAAAGTGCCACTGTTTTCTTTCAACTCTGAAATGAGTAAATCTTTCAAAAACACTGTCAAGATCACTTTCAATTTTATTTTATTGCACTATCAAACCATGTCAGTAATTTTACTGGAAATCAAACTGGAGTCCCTGGCATTTAGTACTTACCATAAGACTGAGGTTTGATTGATGCCCTTATTACTTTTTTTATATGTTATTAATTTAGCCTTTTCTTAAAAAAACGTGTAGTTTATATAGAAAATGTTTATCAACCATAAATATTTATTAAACATGTTGGAGTGTAAGGTTGATTTTTTTTATGCTAATTATGCGAAAAATGTCGGAGATGGGAATCGTACCTGAACATTTCATTTACTATGCAGATGCTGTGTTACTGAGCCACCCTGGCTAATTACCCACCCATCATTCTTTGTTTAATATCTGTTGGCAAGATCACCAAGTCTGAACTCAGGTGCAGTGCTTAAGTTTGATTACTGGCTTTGGCATTTTTTGCATAGTTGGTTTGCAGACATGGTGACGTTGTGAACAGATATTATGCAAAGAAAGCTGAGTGGTTAATCAGCCAGGGTGGCTCAGTGATAGAGCATCTGCACGGTAAGCAGAGTGCTCGGGTTCGATTCTTGGCTGTGGTGTTTTTTGCATATTTGGATTTGGTATAAAAAACTCATCCTTAGACTCCAACATCTCTATTAATGTGTAGTTTATATGTGATCAAAGTTACAAATCCTACTTTAAGAGAATTTTATTTTTAAATGGTAGGAAAATTCTAAAATAAAGATTGTGGTATTTAATCAAATTTTGTATTCATATAAAATTTCATATTCAACTACTGCATCAAATTTTCATTCTGATCGAATGTCTTTATCCAATCCAAAACGAGTAATTAATCGATCTTTCATGCAGTAAAGAAGTATAACATTTAGCTATTGCTTTTTTCAATTTAACTAGGATAAAATATTAATGAAAAGTATAGTACTTGAGATGAGATTCTTACAACAAAAAGTCTAAAAAAAGTCAGCTGTGTTAAAACAAATGTGTGTGTAAATAAAACTATAATTAATTGAGATTGAGAAAATAATCTTACTTTTAACATTGTAAATTTCATTGGTGTATTTTCCTGTGGTTATTTCACATGGTTAGAATTTCATAAAAAAAAAAAATAATAATAATAATAATTTGAGACATTGTTTATAAACAAAAATAGATTCTTTGTTAATATTATAAATTATTTATATTGCATTATTTATGTTCTAGATTCATTGGAATTACCTTCAAAAAAATTGGAAAGAAATGACTCATTCGGATCTAATTCTAGCCATAGTTCAAATTCAAGCACTACTCCTTTCTACCCAAAAAAGAAAAGGAAAATTTTAAGTTCTAGATCTGCTAAAAATATAAGGGAGATGAGATCATCTAGTTTTATAATGCCCAGTAATGAAATTACCAAAAAAACAAAACAATTGCGTACTGACAGACTGAAAAAATCTTTCATGAATTTAATATCACCTAAGTCTAGAGAAAAAAGAAAACATTCATCAAGCTCCGACGAAAATTTTTCTAAAGTACAGAAAACCAGTACAGGTCTCACTTCAGTACTATCAGATATAAGATTTAGTCAGAGTCAGAATGTTTCTAGTGATATAAAGAGTGCATCCGAAGACAGTGTATTCTTTAAATCACCAGCTGTGAAATTAGAAATTTCTAGCTCTGAAACAAATGGGAAGTCAGTAAGCAACAATTCTATATCAAATGCAGCTATTCAGAGAGCGCTTCATTCTTCTTTAATTGAAGAAAAAAGCAAGAAAAATGTTAATTTCTTTTTTGAAACTCAAAATTGTACTGGACATACGAATGAAGCTAGCTATATGTCTATTAGAGGATTTAGTGACTGTAGTTCCGTTGCTTCTCATCCTCCATTCCACAGAAGATCTGGCAACAGCAGTAATTTGTTGCTTTGTACGCCTGATGGAAGTAAGCCAAACAAGTTGAATATTCAGTCAGTAAGTAAATATATTTATATATTATATAATTAATGAGTACTGTTATCTTATCTTTTCTCATACTTAAAATGTTTCTCTCTGCCTAAAAAAAAAACATTAATTTTTGTTCTTATGTATATGAATAAAATGTTATGTTTGTGTGTGCACTCTGGAGTCTGCATCGAGTCGGGTGCAAATCAGATTTCCATAAATTTTTTACATGTGCGTTATCTGCAAAAAAATGTTTTCTCTGATTTTTTTTTTTTTTTTTTTATGAATCTAACTTTTTGAATGCAAATATTGGATGAAATTCTCTTCCTTCACAGTAATTTAAAGCAGCATGACTCATAACATGAGTTTAATTACAATTATGTAAATATTAATACTTTATGTTTAGAACTTTATATGAAAAGATTATTTGTCTTTCAATGTACATTGGCTTCCTTATTTTATTTCTTTTTTAATAGAATCAAAATATTTAGAACTATGGATTTTTTTCAAAATGATATTTTTTTGTACATTTGAAATTTTGTTATGTTATTCAGTTAAGTTTTGTTCATAATTAGGTATATATACTTTTTATGCTTTATGTAACATTTAATTTTCTGAAAAATTTCTTAAATAATATAACTATATTTTGTGCAATTGAATTTCTATTAAATGTCTTTAACATGTCTTTATTATGAGTTACGGGTCAGCTTGAGGAGTCAGAAGCTGTGGGTTTGGGGCAGGTTGCAGGTCAAAAGCCATTTTGCAAGTTGGCTGCAGAGTAAGATTACTCAACCTGTGCTGGACTCTACTCTGGAGCTTAGACCATTGATTGCAGAACTACAAAATTCAGCAGAGGGCTATTTCTGACCATACAGGAGTTCAGATTTTCGAATTTGAATTTTCTATATTATTACTATTTCCTTAGAATTTTTTTCAGTTGAAATTTATGACATTATTCATTTTATCAGTTTCATTTTCCTAAATTTTATATTATATCTTCATGCAGTTTTACTTACATTTTTATTAAAATTGTATTCATGTTGCTCATGCAAAGAAGCACTTCTAAGTTTTTTTTTTTTTTTTTTTTTTTTAAATTTAGAAAATAATTTACAAAAATGGCTTTTACTGGTAAATAATAAATTAAATAATATATAAATAATTTTGAATTAAAACATATTGATTTATTTTGATGGAATGTCTTTGTAATAATACAAAAATACAATAACAAAAACAAAAACCAAATTTTATAATAATTAAACGCAGTTGATCCAAATTTTAAATTATAAATAGAAACATAGAAAAATAATATTTTAAACTACCTTGATGTAAAAATAACCAAAATTGAAAATTAAAACCTGAAAGCCACTGTGTATAATCAATATTAAATGTAAAATCACATTATAGTTATAAAATAGCCAGCCTTAGATCTTAAATAAGATATCTTTATAATAATCGAGAAAGAGTATAATGGAAATTAAATTTATTTACACTTTCTTATGTCTGAGATTACTCCGATTTCATTTTAAAAAAGCAGAACACAAATTACAGTGGCATTTTGACAGTGCATGATCGGATACTACAAAAATGAATTATATAAAAGTAAAAACATAATATTCACAAAAAAAAAAAAAAAAAAAAAAAAAAAACTGGAGGAATTGAATAAAATAACTGATAAAAATAAGTACTATTTCAATTTCATTTGTGACATGTATTTCAGAAACTTTATATGTACTAATAGTAAAATTGATATGTTACATCATACTGTTTAATTGCTTGGATATTTTTATGCTATAGACACCTCTAAATTTTGGCCAAGCACCATTCAGAACGCCTAAAAGTGTAAGACGAGGACCAGAACCATCATCTAATCAGCGTATTCTTGGTACACCAGATTATCTTGCTCCCGAACTTCTGCTTCACAAAGAGCATGGTGAGATATGAGGTTCTTTTAGTTATATGAAAAATATTTAAGAGGAATAAGGTTATTTTGTTGTCTTTGTGTTATAGTTATAGTTTTACTAAATGTACCATACTAAATCTGTAGTAATAGACATACAATATAAACAAAAACAGTTATATGTTATATAGTAAAAAAAAAAAAAAAAAAAAATTACTTAAGAAATAAGGTAAATTGTTGTAAAATGCATTGTGATTTTACTGGTGTTGAATAATTGATGATTAATATAAACTTTGTTTGGAAAGTTGAAACAAGAAATTTTCAACTTTTATATCATTTACTTCAGATATAAAATATTTTGAAAAGCCTTACCAAAACACTTCAGCATGATCAGTTTAAAATATTAAATCAGTGTTGCAAATTAGAAACTTTGTGTACAGTGTTTTAAAAAATCATATTTTATGCAAAATATCAAAAAGTAATTAAAAAAAAAAAAAAATATTTTGTGCAAAAATCAAATTTGGCACTGCAACTTTTTGCATTTAAACATTGAAGGAGGAAAATAATAAAAAATGAAGAAGTAATAAAAATTTTGTTTGTTAACTTTTCGGAGAATCCTGCCCAAGAGAAATTCAATGCTCCTTTTCTATGAGTAACTGGAGAACTAGAATACAAAGAAGTCCATGGTAAGTACTTCTCTTGTCATGAATCCATTCGGTGAATGTGTTAGGATTAGCATGTGAGTGACAGTGACTTGATTCAGTAGTGATTGCTGGTGTAGAGATTTTCAAGCATTTTCTAATTTATGCAAGGTTGTAATTTTGGAAAAATTTTGATTTATACATCGTGTATAACAGGCCTGTCCAACCCAAAACACTTGTTGGGCCGCATTGGAAATCTATTTTATTCATTCGGGCCACACCGTAAAAGCCCCCCCCCCCTTCTTTTCCGACTAATTTCGCCGTAAATTAGTGTAGAGACATGCGGCTGGTGCCGATCGATTAGTAATAAGTCCTAGTTTAGAACGGTAATAGTTAGATTTTGCTTAAGGGGGTGTATGCATATTAAAACTGGCATCAACTTCATTTTTTTCAAAGGTAACCCCCAATTTCGAGAAGCTTTTTGGATTATTTGGATCAAATCAGCCCAGAAAATAGTATAGTTTATATATTTCTCTCAAATTTTCACATGATTTGTTAAAATATGGAGATGCTAATGTTAAATGAAGGTAATAGACATTAATTCATGTCTTCCCAAAATTATATATTGAAATTTCATTTTTTTTTTTTTTTTTTTTTTACGTTAGAATGAAGTAACCCAAATATATTCCATGCATATTTTTGATTAAAAAACATTTTTTGAATTATGAAAATTATTAGTAATTTCATATTTCAAAAAATTATGTGTTATGTCAAAAATATGGGTTTCTAAATTTACAGTTCATTCCTACCATTATTTTTCGAATTATAATGATATTTCAATTTTTATTGCTCTTAGGGGGCTGTCACTTGTTATCATTTCTGTCATGTATTACTTTGCTTGCGTATGATTAAAAATAGTTATTCAAGTAAGTTTAGGCGTACACATCATTTCTTAATTAGCATTACTTCATATTTAAAATTTTTATACTTCTTTTCCGATTATTATGTGAATAGATATAATACTTTTCTCTGTCATATCTTAATTTAATTATTTTAATTATAGAGATTTACTCCTGATCAATTTTTGCTTGTAACTATGAAAACGATATAAGGAATATAAACTAAAGCTTTTTCCGAACTGAACTGACTTCCGAAATTCAGACATGTAGTCAAAAATAGTTATTATTTTTCGGGGGTAAAAAAAAGTGTTCGTGCAAGTTTTAATATGTAGATGACACCATAAACAAAATTTAGCAATTGAATTAAAATCTAGATTTTATTAGCAATGAGTTAGGCATCAGCTGCTAGTTTCTACGATAATTTACGGTGAAATTAGTCGGGAAGAAATTATTATTATTATTTTATAACTGTACATATGCATATGTGCATATATGTTTGTGAGTATATGATTCATGTGTGTGTATAATCTTTTCGTGGAAGGGCAGGGTGAAAATTCGGAGCAGAATACATTAATTTAAATTATTTTCATTACTAAATTAACAATAGAATCGTGAAAAATTTATGACTATATATTAAAACTATAATAAAAAGAATGAATAATGGATCTAATAATATTTCATTGCAACAGTTCTTTAGCTATCATAATCGTTGAAAGGTATTTTCACTTCGAAAATTCAGAACGTATTTATTAATTTTTGATCCGTTAACCAAAGTTGTCAAACTTTAAATATCGTTAGTCTCCTCGCGGGCCGCAAGAAACTACGCTGTGGGCCGCATGAGGCCCGCGGGCCGCGGGTTGGCCACCCCTGGTGTATAACACTCAATTTTACATACTAAAACTTGAAACCCTCTGAAAATTTCTTCAGCTTTGGATTCATGTACTGTAAAATAGCTCAATTTTCTATTACAATTTTAAATATTTTTTATTTGTCTTTAAAATAGGCTTATTATTATTTATTTATTTTTTTTTTTTTTTCAGCGAATTTCAAAACAAGACTCAAAGTGAAATAATCATTTATTTCCTTAAGGTGTACTTTTATGTTTACAGTGATTAAAAATATAGGTTCATGATATGATTTATAGTATCAACATCAACTCATTCCCTGAGCAGTACATCGGCAACAGCAATGAGTGCCTTATAGTAAATTATTCTTCGATTTCATACAACAGAAACAAGAGTTATAAATATATTAAAAAAACCTTACTTGCTTCTTTAAATTCAGCCATAGAACTTGCAGGAGGGGCCCCCTTCGCCTTCTATCCTCAGCGGCTCTTCTATGGAGCTTGCTTGCAACTGTTTACTTGCTCTTGAGCTGTGCTTCGAGATGTGGTACCAGTTACGGTCTATGTCTTGCAATGGATCGTTGCCATTACATGAATTTGAATTGACAAAATTTCAATAATTTTGTGATGTAGAACACATGTTGGATTGTTAAAGTTTGTTAATTTATGAACATCTCCAAAGTTTATTTTAATGTTTTCTGTGGCATTAGTTTTTGTTAATGTGGTGGTTATTTTGAAGCATTTAATATCAGAGATATGTTCTTTGATTCTATTTTTAATTTTACATTTGGTCATTCCTATGTAACTACCGTTAGAGTTATTATCTTTTATGAATGGAATTTCATAAATACCTGGGGTTTCAAGTAGATCAGTTTTATTTTTATCGTTTCTTATGGTTTGATAAATATTTTTGTTAGATTTTATTGGAATTTTAACATTAATTTTTATGGCGACATTTTTTATTTTGCTTGATATTCCTCAGTCATAAGAAATTGCGGGGGTATCAAATAGTGAACCCCAGAGAATTATTGAAAATGAGGTTCACTGGAAAGAAGAAAATGGCGCAAGGACGCCATCTTGAAAATTTTTGAAGATGCACCTCTTACACATGAAATTACTTAATTGCACCTATAAGTCAATGTTCCATTAGCAATTATATGGTTAAATATAAAAATTCGAAGCATTATTTTCGATGTAGGGAAAGTTACATCCCTTTAATGTGAACGTCCATAGTCACAATATAAACCCAGAATTAATTGTATCACTAAACGTGGCTTTTGTAATGAGGAGTAGATTTTCCAATGGAGATACTGTCTATAATGTCATGCAATTAAAATAAAAGGAACATTCTCACCAAAAAAATAGAAGAGGCTCCATTCGAGGTAATCCAATTTTATTAATAGAATTCATCTAAAACGGATGACTGCCGGCAGGTATGGCTGCGTGCACCTTGAATCATAATCCATCTTGATCGGCACTAAGTTGACACACATTTATAAAAAAAAAACTTATTAATTATGTACTATATAAAGTAATTAAATATATTTATTAACGTATTTTAGATTCGCGACAACGTATTATCAATTTTCAAGCCATCCTTCGGATAGCACGCGTTGTATTATATGGTCAACACACGACCGTCAAAATTCCGCGGCAAGTCCTACCCAGACTCCGGTGGTCGCGCTTTGCGCGCGCCACGTGCCGTTCTCGCAGCGTTGTCGCGTGGAAATAGCCAATTAATAAAGAAACCCATTAGTATTTTAAAATAGACGAAATTGTAATAAATTAATGCGATAGTTTGAAACAATAGCTTGAGGTTCATCATTTTAGGAGACCAGAATATAATTTAATACAATTATCGCGACGATGTACTTGGATTGGATTTACGCCATATGCCTAATCATACGGAGCAACTTGGAAGATGTCGGAGACGCCTACACACGGATCCTGACCCCAGACCTGCAAGAATGTCATAATAAACATCTTGATCTGCATTTCTTGTCTCTATTCGTTTTACTTCCAGCATTCATGGTAAGGTCTTTTTATTATTATTTCTTGACATCGGACTGCGTGACTCACAGCGATGTTTTTTTAAAAAAGAACCTGGATTCACAAATTAATTCTGAATGTACTTAAGAACTCTCTATTTAAGTCGAACTTGACGGAACTATTAATTAAAGCCTTTGTGCTAATTTCCGACTTAGACATTTTAAACTCTTATATTACCTAAAAAATTCAGAAAGCCCAATTTCTATTTATGACAGGGGGTAAATTTCAGTTTGATTTTCTGATAACTTTTTTTCACATTTAATTTTTTTATTCTATTTTTGTATAATTTATCGATGAGATCTTTTTTATATACTGCTTTAGTGGTTATTTTTTTAATAGTATTAAGTTCTTTATTGAATAATTTTTTGTTTGAACAGACAGTAATACCACAATTAATATAAGATTGTATGGTGTTTATTTTATATTGATAAGGATAAGGGGTTTTGCTTCTATTATTTATAATTTCCGTGCTGCTATTTGGATTTCTATAAACAGTAGTTTCTAATTTGTTGTTCCCGGTTTTCATAATACTTACATCCAAATAACTTAATTTTCCATTAATTTTGATTTTGTGTGTAAACTGAATATTTTTATCCAAATTATTTAATCTATTATTGATATATCATATTGATTGTGAACGATCATGAAAACATCATCCTCATATCTAAACCTGTACTGTTTTTTTTTTTTTTTTTTTTTTTTTTTAGGGTTTTAAAAGACATTTTCTTCTAATGATCTTAATTTTAATTCAGCAACGACACCTGATATGGGGACCCCATTGGGATCCCTTTTCACTGTTTATAAAAACGATTATTGAACTTATGGTAATTTTCATTCAAAACCAAGTTACTGGCTGCAATTTTGGTGTTTTCAAATTGATAACACCCTAATCAAGGCCAGTAACTTGGTTTTGAATGAAAATTACTATATGTTCAATAGTTCTAGTGACATATATCTTGACTCAACAAACAGGCCTTGAAACATTTTAGCTCTCTTTAAAATTGGTAGAAATGTTATTCTATAGACATCAAGAATAGCTTTTAAAACAACTGCAGAACTATCACTTTTGACTTAGAAATTCTCCTTAGAAAATAGTGATCAGTTTGCTATTTAAAATAGCATTATGAAAAGGCTTAAGAAAATAGGCTGTAAATTTGGCTTTGCCTTTATTTACCTTTTTAAAGCTGTCACCATGCAAGGCTATGGAGCTTTCATTATTGCTTATAAACAATAAGCTTATGAACAATATGAACTGCCATAGTAAAAATCGTGAGCACAAGTAAAATAAATATTTTCATCATCCTGTTTATGCTTGAAAAATGTTTAATTAGATTCTTCAAGATATTGATTCTGAATGCAATATAGCATCAAAATATTCTATATCCCTCCATAAAATTTCCATAAAGTAAATGTATTAAAATATGGTGTATAAAAATACCTCTCATAGAACGTAATGTTTTAGAACACTTTCGGGTGTCCCTGTGTGCAAGCCAGTAGTGGTATTTACTGTATTTTCCATAGGGAACATCTGATAGTGAACTCGAGTAACATAAACCACTTTCAAGAAATTCCATGAATATTTATGGGGTTTAGAGTGCAGACAGACAGACAGAAAAACCAAAGTCATTACCACTTTTCGGCCTTGTTGGAATGTGTTAAAAGAAGTAATAAATCTTAGAAAATTAATTTTCTCTTGTTTCCTTACTAAATTTTTCGAACATCACGTAGATCATACTGATCCATACCGACTCTATTGTTAAAACTGTTACTTGTACAACAAAAGTAAAATCAAGTAGGATTTTAGAAACAGCCCAAAAAACTTGTGACTCGTACTAAAAAAAATCAAAATCAAGTAAACTGCGTTAAATGTGCCACAGAAAAGAAATTTCACTAATTCATGAACAATGATCAATTGCTTTAAAGTGCAGACTTTCGTCCAAAACTTGATGTCTGAACACAATGAAATTTTTTGGGAGTGTCTTATGTTATTTTATATTCTCATCCAGATTTAGCAAATTTTTTAGGTAATTTTGTGGTAGGAACCAGTCAATTAACCTGGAAAACTTCACTCCTATTGAAGATAGAGCTTTCAAATTTTCGCAACCAAAAACTACCATTTCTCAGCATATTAAGACGTCAAATTGCTAAATTCATTGCCATGTCATCAAATTTCATGCTAAGTCTAACCTTCATGAAAGTGACCCTTGTTTCTATTTTAACTGTAAAACTCTTCTTACTACAACACCTCCTTTCATGCAGGAAAGAGTTTCAGTCATTTGTAACAATGTAATGACAATAATTGAAAGTCAGTTTTGTATATACTGATGCGGTGCATTTGTACATATAATGAGTTTAGCATACTGTATTTGTACAGAAAAATAAAATTTATAAATATATAAAGAATACATAATAAGAAAAAAATCTCTTAGTGCATTCCCTTTTTTTTTTTTTTTTACTTTTGTTATTCAAAACTTTCAAATAATACTAGAATCAAATTAATGTGTGACTATCGATGCAATGACAAAATTCATATTTGTTTATTATGAAAGTTTTTATTTTTATTTATTTATTTATTTTTGTAATAATAAGTGAACAATAAATTTGCAAATTCATAAAATAGAAACTTATAATAACATTACTAGATAAAAAAAATACTTGATAGAAAATAAACTATCTTATGAAACAAATTTTATCCGTTTTCATCATCTAAATTTTTTTAAGTAAGATTGACTAAAACTTCAAGTGTCTCTTTTATGGTGACCATATGAAAGTACCTTTATAATAAAATAACATTAAAAAGTATTACAACTGCTCAGTTAATGAGATACTTTTTATATTAAATGCATGAACTTAGAAGGTTATAATCATGATAAATAATTTTCTTGCTAAAATTATTTAAAACTTTAAAAAATTATTTCGAAATAGGCACTGTTCTTGAATTTCGAGGACGTATAGTCGCACTTAGCTTTTCCATATAATTGAAAAAATTAAAAAATTGTTTTTAACTATTCTGATGCATTTGTACTCTGTAAAAAATCGATTTTTGATCGATAAAACGTGAATATTTTAAAAGAATTATTAAGTTTTAATGTGAAATGAAAATTTAAACAAAGTATAGTGAAATATATTTCATCTGCTTTAATTTTTTTAAATTCTTAAATAATATTATAATAGTAATAATAATATAATTGTTCCAAAACATAATATTCCATCGATATGATTACAATATTTGAAAATCTGACTGGTATTATTGTGTAAGTCATTTCTATTAATTTAAGTGCGAACAACAACGAAAAATCTTACAGTTTGCATAGATTAGTAACACTTTCCAGTTGTATGTACTCGTTACATCGTTTAACCTTCAGTGTCCTTTGCGTACCTGACCACATAATGGACATATAAGAACAGAAAGATAAATAGATTAATTGAATTTATAATCACACTTAAACATATTCTGAAAGTGTTAAAAACGCTTAACACAAACAGAAATGCAATTCTAGGTATTTAAAACTTTAAAAAATAGAGCTATGGGTTACAAAAACCATGCAACTAGGTTTTTGGTGGTAAGGAATCAATTGCGAATACGCTTAGAGCACTAAAGAGCACGAATTAGCTACAGTCAGAAATTTCAATGGTTGTTTGCTTGTTGAGCACATAGGCTGCTGTAGGTGCCTGTAATGAGGTGAGGACGCCATATGTTCAGGGCTGCTAACAACTACGCAATTGGCATAGTAACTACGCTTTAGCCTGCTTCTGCTACACTCTACGCATCGCATATTTAAAGCTACGCTTTTCCTTTCCCCATCGTTATCTTGTTTACAATGAGTGAACTCCAATTTTGCACCGTATCAATCTGCAAATCGCAGTTATGGATGAAGTAGCTTGAAAACTCCGGAGGTTGGTAGGTTGTTTTGTTTCCTTCTCATATACTATGACGATAGCATGACTGTGTACGCACGCATCAGTAATGCGCAGTGATTGGATGTTCGGAGAACTCCTTTTCTATCGCTAGAGGTCTAATCTGTTTACTTTCGTTTTTCGGTATCGTGTATTTGTTATCGGCTGGACTCGCATTTCTGCATTTATTTATTTTTTTTTTTTTACTTAAAAGTGGACAAATTTGCTTAGTTTTTTTTAATAGTATTTTAAGTTAAAATGAGCGATGATAATGATGATAATCCAGAGAAGAAGAAAAAAGTTCATGATAAAAAATTTATATCGGAGTATTCTGCTAAATGGACATTTGTGATCTGTAGATTCATCACCCCATCAGGCGTATTGTACAATATGTATGTAACAGCAGTTTTCGCGTAAATCATGGTGGACTTTATGATTGTTCGCGTCATATTGCAATAAGCCGATATATTATTTTTGTATGTTGGATTATTAAAAGTCAATAAATTTCAGAAAGTAAATTTTAATGTAAACAAAAGATTTTATGCTTATTTATATTTTAAGCATTTTCTTAATTTTTAGCGACTACACTTTGTAGCTTAAAATTACGCTTTTTCTTGTTTTTTAACTACTCTTTAGCACTCCCAGAGGTTGGCAGCCCTGTAGGTACCTCTGATCGGACATTTACTATTTTGTTAGATTTTTTTTTTAAGGATGGCGACAATGGTCAGAATTTTCAGGGGTCGTTTACACGGTAAGAGAACAAGCTGTCAGAGATGTCTGAGACTGAGATGGGGTGAAGGTGCAGTAGTTTGCCACCAGTAAGGAGTTTACTTCATTCAGACATTTCAAGTGTTGTTAATCAGCTGGTAGGCAAATGCAGCTAGTTAGAAATAATTGACAATGTAACATTTTTCATACATAAATCATCTGCATCAAATATTTGTTTTTGTGAGTTAATTCTCATAATTAAATAGTAAACATTTTCCATTTTGTGAAGTATTTAAAAAAATCCCTTTTCGGCAAGCTTAAAAGCAAAGGTAGATTCCTTTACATTAATGTTGCAAAAAGTAAAGAAATATTACATATGCATTAACACATACTTAGTCAATGGTTTTGTTCCCACACATTGCATTATTTACGTCGCTATTCTGTTTTCAAGAAATTTAATTAACTACAAAAAAGTTTTATTCATTCGACTTAAAATTTTAGGCTAGATTTTTTGGCTGTAAATTTTTCAATTTTTTAAAATCCAAGCTCATAATCATTCAACAAATAGAAGCCATAAAGATATACAATTTGGTGACAAAACTTGCAACTTAGCAATGAAATTTGTGATTTGGCGGCAAAATTTGATAATTGACGACGAAATTTTTGACTTGGCGACAAAATTCATTATTTGATGACAAAATTTGGAAAGCTTCACGATGGAGAATGGCAGCTTTGGCGTCATTATATTTTCTTCCCACGCGAAAACCTCATATATCTCCACAGATCAATATCATGTTTCCACAAGATAAAATGTCAAAGGAAGCTGTAACTGTGACATTAATATACCACAGTCCTCTAAAAAATTAAGTCAAAACAAAAGTCATTTAAAAAAAATGAATCTCAATCCAGTAATTTAAAAATCCGTGAATATTTTATTGAGATATTTAAAACATATAAAAAGATGACAAATGAGGACAAACCCAGTTTGAATCCATGAATTATGAATTCGTTAAAAATGATGGTGGAGGAGAGAGAGATTTTAATTCACGAAAATTTTACATCTTGACAGCACGGTGATTATAGTCGAAGTGTGTGGAATCAAGACTGACTACCCACTTGTAATCCACCAGATTGTTGTAACATCACCACATTCAGAAGCCAACGGTGCCAATTAAGTTTTCTTTGTCTTAATGTTATTTCAATGTGAATTTTTAAATCTAGAAAAGACGGTTAAAAAAAGCAACCCTAACCTGGCATACATCATTGCGCCAAAATAACTGTTACAAACTGGTGCAGATAATCATGAAATTCTAACGACTTGATGTCTAAATTATGAGTCATTTAGACCATCTCAAACCGCAATTAATTATATTATTATAATGGAAATTGTTTAATGGAATATTTACAGCTATAAATATAAATAGATTTATTGAGAAACGCAGTGAAATAGAAATAAAAAAATAATAATTCTTTTCAGGGAGAATAAAATTAAATTGTGTTAAAGATCCCCAATATATATATTGCAGTATGCTAAAAAGGAGATCAATGGATTTATTACTGAATTCATTCTTGAAACTACAAAAGATTATCCATTTTAATTTCCAACAAAGAATTTAATAAATTTGAAATAAATCTGACATATATAAAGAGGATTATTAAAAGTTAATAATTTTAATCTATAATAATAAAATTGTAAATAAATAGATATTTAATTACAATGAAATAAATTTGATGAAATAAAAGCATATGGGAGCAACTCGCTCACAGTAACGTATTACTCTCAATTTCAATCGTAAATTTTAAATTCTTGCCAAAACCAACGTTCTAAACTATTCACCACAAACGATATTTTTACTAAGATTTACGTATTATTTTCATTTTATATTTTTAAATGTTTAATTAAAGCTGTTACCATGGTTTTTATATTTTCAGTGATCTTTTTTATTATCATTTGCACATGATGTAAGCGCATAAGGTTATAAATTTAAGCAAATAAAGCTATAGAAAAAGTCAGCTTCATCACAATTGTCGAAAAATCACTTTTTAACTTGTAACTTTTAAGCAATTGAAGCTATCAAAAACGTTTAAATACAAAAATTGTTATTTAGGGTAAGGTGGTAATTCTCCTGATTTGAAGTTTTTTCCTATTTTTAATATTAAAGAAATTATGCGCAAATGAAAATTTCCACCCTCTTTGAGCTGAATACCCTATCTACGAACTCGACCGAGATTTTTACTGTCCTGACAACATATCGCAAGCTAGTTAAATTTAAATAATTACTCCAGTTATTGCGTTCACAACTTAACATGGGAAAAAGCATTATACATATATATATACCTATATATATGTATAAACTTTTGAACGGAGGGTGGTTTTGGGTTCTAGGGGTCATGATCGGTGAAGATATGAAGAAATTTTCCAGAAGTCATGTCATGAGAACCATTGCAATAGGTAGATTTCCTCATAAGGAATCTACCTAAAAGTATGCAAAATCTAAAATCGCATGTTCTTTTCATAAAGTAAACATTTCTTGAATATAATCTAATTTTTCATCAGTGATGGAATGGAAAAAAAATTACTCTCTCTAAATAAAACCTCCAGATTTGTCATGTTTTCATTTTGCATTCGAATTACATATGTGGTCTTTTTACTTCGTCTCAATAGTCCAGCAGATGGGGTAGGGGGAGATTAAGGAGATCTTTTAGGTTTGAAAAGAAAACTTTCATAAGTTAAAAAATTTAGGAAATTTTTTCTGGGGGTGCACAAATCCTTAATAAGTTTTGTCACTTAAAAAATGCCCTTCAGCAAAAAATTGTTCAATAAACTATGTTTGGAACACAACTTTGCCATCACATTTTTCGTGGCACCTCATGTGGCCACATGGTTTTGGATCGACAATATAAGATCCAGTTTAATTTATTTATTTATTTTTATTAACTTTTAGACAGGCGCCTTTATGTGCCTGGCGCTTGTGTGCACCACGCACATCACACACTGTGTCGGCACGCCTCTGCTAAGAGGGCAACTACCTGATTTTTTTTATGCTAAAAATTTAACTCCGACATTCGGAAAAAAAGCAAGGTTCAAAAATATTTGAAGAGTGCATTAAAGATTCTCCAAATTGTTTCTAGAAATGCAAAAGAATACACTTTCTCCAGCTTTGTTATGTTGAAAAATCATGTTCAAAAACAAATTCTACAAAAATATATTTCAGTAAAAATTTACTTCTGCATTACTGTGGAAAAGTTCTTAATGGTGGGAAAGAAAATTATTTTTCAGCATTTGGAGGGGAGGGGAATGGAGTTATATTTTAATAGAGTTGATTTTACTTTAAAAGGAAAAAATATATATATGTTCTTTAAAATGCATGAGTACCTCAAATAATTAATTTAAAATTTTGTATGTTTTAAAATAAAACATGACTGTGTATGTAGATATACTGTGACTTCTTCCATATAGCTGCAGTGGTTATGAAAAACCTACCTAAAAAATATTTTGCTCATTTTTAGAATGAGCATTAATTCCTTCACCCCCCCCCCCCTCTCTCTCTCTCTCTCTCCCCCTCCCCCTTGTTAAAGTATATCAATATGGTTAATTTCATTATAATATGTAATCATGTGTCATTATTTATTTTTTATTTATTTTTATTTATTTATTTATTTATTTATTTATTTTATTTATTTTTTTTTAAAAAAGGTTTTCCTGTAGATTGGTGGGCATTGGGTGTATGCTTATATGAATTTCTGACAGGTATTCCACCATTTAATGATGTTACAGCTGAAGCAGTGTTCAATAATATTTTAAAAAGAGGTTTGTATTAAAATTTTCTTCTTTAAACATACCAAGGTAATTTTTGTTTATTTATGGTCATTTTTAATACCTATTACCAGGATATGTCTATCATCAGTCTAGGTATAAATCAAAATATATAGAGAAGTAAATACCTGAAATTCCAATGCTACATATAAATTCTAATATACTGTATAACAAATGCTTTTTTTTTTTTTGCTAAATTGCAAAGGATTGATGAAAGTTTAATGTAAAGCTACAATTGAATTTTTATGTTTGTCATGTCTTAGGATAACTGAAGTAAAGAGTTTGAAATTTAGTATATGTGTGGGGAAAGTATGTGAATTCATTTATTATTTTGAAAATTATCCACTAACAGAAAAATGGCATATACATTTATGTGCCAAATTTATTTGTTAAATTTACAGATTTCTGAAAGTTGACAACCTGTTGCTTTGTCAATATATATATATTTTTTATTTTTTATAGATCATTGAGCTTGTATGCCAAGTTTTATGTCTACTCTTATTCAAAAAATTAGAATAATGAAAGAAAATAGGTCAAGGGAATTACAAATCTAATTTGTCAAATAAATAAAATATGATATCAAATATAAATTATCAGAACATAAATCTACATATTTTGCAGATTATAAGAATGTAAACATTTTACGAAGAAATAAAAACGTATATTTAAAATAGCAAATGAAAAAATTCAAAATATTAGAATACTTTATAACATGGTTCAAAAAAATATACAACTATTTTCCCATTGATTTAGAGAACATCTGTAAATTTTATTAACTATGGGATTAACATGTGTTCTGTGGAAAGTAAAAAGTAGTTTGGCATTTGATTTTAGTTCAGTGTTTACTTAAAATAGGATGAAAGAGCGACTTATGTGAGGATGAGAAATTTCATATTGTGTACTTGCACAAAGAAGGAAAAATACAACTGGGGAAGGAAGTGAAATGTTTTGAAGCAAGTGTGACTACAGTTTTGATTCTAATATTAAGTGTTTTCAAAATAAATACTTTAAAAGTGTTCAAAACCAGTAACTTCAGCAAGAGATGAAAGAAAATTGAAAAAGATTATGATGAAACATCTCTTTCGAAGTGTGAAATATTTGCAGAGAATATGGAAAGAAACAGGTACAAATTCCTCTAAATCTACAACATTATGATGACTACACAAATTAGGTTTGAGATCATGTGTGCTCAAGACAAAGCCACTTTTATCATCTAAGCAAATGGTTGCTAGAGTTAAATGGTGTAAACAAAGACTATTTTGGGGGTCAAGATTACTGGAAAAAGGTACTCTTAAGTAATGAAAATATGTTTTGTGTGTCCCATGGGCACCAAGGTATATGTGTTTAGAGACTTAAACAAGAAGATTTTGATAAAGAGTGTTTAAAACGTTTGGTTAAACTTGCAACCTCTGTCATGGTATGGGGCTGCATGACTGCACAAGTCCCAAGTAGACTGTATTACTGTTAACACAAAAGTCAATTCAGAAGTATAACAAGAAATTCTTGAACACTTCATGATACCTTCATCTGAGGACTTATGTGATGATGATTGTGTGTTTCAACAAGATTCAGCTTCTTGCCCCACTTCCAAATACACAACTAAATGGCTCCAAAACGAGGAAGTAAATATACTCCCATGGCCTTCGCACTCACCCGATCTAACCCTATTGAGCATTTGTTGGGAATTATGAAAAAACGACTTCAAGAAACTGCACCAGGAGACAAAAAAGATCTTATTTATAAATTGAAGAATATACAGAGGAATTTTGACAAAAAAGTTTGTGAATCTTTAGTCAACAATATGCCAAACCATTTAAGAGCTGTCATTAAAGCTAAGGGTGATGCAACAAAGTACTAATTAGTATGTAAAAACCTTTCGAGTTTAAATTGTGTACAATATATTTACATTATTCTAATTTTCTGAACCATGTTAGGAAGTATTCTGATATTTTGACTTTTTTTTTCACTTGCTCTTTTAAATATATTTTCTATTTCATTGTAATATGTTTTCATTTTTATTTACAAAACATGTAAATTTATATCATGATAATTTATATTCGATACCATTGATTATTTATTTGATAAATTAGATTTGTAATTCCTTTGATCATATTTTCTTACATTATTCTAATTTTTGAATCAGAGTAGTAATTAGTAAAATTTTTATTTTTACTATTGAATAATTGTTGCTTTAATTTATCTTTATCTTTTTTTTTTTTTTTTTTTTTCTTATCACATCCCCCCCTTATAGATATACCATGGCCTGAAGGTGAAGAAGCTTTATCTGACATAGCTAGAGATGCTATAGAAATGTTGTTGACCTATGACAGTAATAAAAGACCTGGTGCTAAAGGTATATTTTATAATTTTCTTTGTAAATTTTTAGGTAATGAAAACCTATAACTTTTACATTTTTTTTTTTTTTTTCCATACACTAACACAAATGTTATATTTTCAGAATTGAAAACATGGCCATTATTTAATAATGTTGAATGGGAAAATATTTTACAGATGAAAGCACCATTTATTCCTGTTCCCGACAGTCAAACAGATACTACATATTTTGAAGGTAATTTAATACTTAAATGAAAGAAATATTACATTTTCTTAACTCTCCTATCAACTGATATGGATTTTTTTCCATTAACTAAGCTGTTTTTTTCCCCCTTTTTATGCTTATAATTCAAAAGTACATAATTAGAGATTAGCTTTTCTTGAGTATGAAGGTCACATCCCTAACAGCACAAAATATTCCAGAAACGTAACAATCATATAACATTGAAACATTATAAACATTTTAGAAATGTTGAAAAACGTTCAGATTGCTTTCCGATTAGTTTCAAAAACGTAGAAATGTCCGCGATCGTAACAAAAAACCAGATACGTAACAGAAATGTTACAATCACTTAACAGATAGAAAATCATAAAGAGTGAATGTTTCAGAAAGCTACCAGAGAGCGTACTTAAATGTGTTTTGTTTTCGAAAGATTGTAAGCTTTTTGCAACATAACTGAAACATTTTGTGCTGTATGGGATATTGTTATGCTCTAATTAACATAACACTGTTTTATTTTTATGTTTCAATTAGCATAACACTATTTTATTTAAAACTATTGGTTTTCAGGTTTTTCTTATTTAAAAGGCTTTCGCGTTTGAAATTAATCTTGATACTCTGCAAATTTTGATTAAAATCGATCACGATTTAATTATTTAAAATAATTCGGTTTTCACTTTGTAAATTAGCATTTATCAAAAAATAGATAAATAAATAAATAATTCCAACAATTCCAGATTAAAACGATAATTTAATCGATTATCCTTTCACTAAAACTTCTTAAAAAAAAAAATAGAGAAATTCCTAAAATAGCAAACAAAGAAAATAAAGAAAATCTAAAATCAGAAAAATCCAAAATTGTTTTATAAGTAAATTGTTTGTTGTATAATTGTTTTATAATTGTATATATATTTGTCAATGTTTATATTTCGTATTTAAAATATTTTTCTAAGTTTTATTTCCATTTATTTCTGGTTTCATGAGATTGCTTTTTAAATTTCATTTAATTTGATATATTATTCATTAAAATAGCTTAAAATTTAATATTTTTCTCCTTTCAAAAAATCTCAAGTTCAAAAACAGCTTTTTTTATTCACTAAGTTTCTGAAATTGGAAGTCAGCCATGTTTTCTTAAAGTTTTCGTACTTTCCGTGCTTTGAGAGGGGAAAAATTTTTCTACAGGCTTCTTGAATTTTCCAAGGATGCACAAAGGATGCAATCCGCCTGTGCCGTGATGAAGCTAGCGTCACTTCTAACATCAGTAGCATCCCTTTCGGGATCACTGATTGGCTCATTTCACGAATAGCGCAGATTTACGATAGCTCTCAGGCAGAACAGCAGGGGATCATGGAGTAAATTGTCATTCGTGCCAACAGAGGCCGGTATTCTAATCCCGCACCGATGCTTGGATCAGTGGCAAAAAACTTTATTGTATCAAATAAGACATTCCTTAATCTTTTATCCTTTTCCTTTCTGATTGATTGCCGAAAATTAGCAGGAGCAGTAAAATCGATTGTGTGTTTAATGCCATGAATACACATCAAATCTCAGCTAAGTTTCATCTTCAGTCTGGTGATACCTTCTCAAAAGCGATGGCTCTATGACACTCCTTTATATGTGTCAGCTATAATGCCATGAATTCACATCAGTTCTAGCTAAGTTTCATCTTCGATGCGGTAATACCTTCTCAAAAGCGATGGCTCTGTGACAATCCTTTAAATGTGCCAGTCCACAGATGTCAAGAACTGTCAGATCTTTCTTCTTCAGGTACAAAAACACGTGCTACTGCCTTGTGGCAGTGCTACTAGCATGTGTTTTTGCACCTGAAGAAGAAAGGCCTCATCCTTTTTAACTATGTTAAAATGTTATTCTAAAATAATTAAAGCTGAAAATTGGAAAAATGGAGGACAAATTATACACAAGTACACTGAGAAAAAATTCTATAACTCACATCTAGAATCTTAATTGTGGCTCTAGAAAAAAATAGTTCCATGTCATCCTTATAAATCCTAGTCCCCTTGGAAAGTGAGTTCTATAAGCCCCTATTAGAATTCTAGAGCTTTGCCTATATTATCGAGGGCAAAGTTATTTAAAAATCTCTCCAAATAAATGAGACTACAAGGGGCGGGTTTCAGCAACTATAAACTTGGTTTATTACCCCATTCTAGAAAATCAAGCTAGAATTTCTCGCAGTACAAAAGATTCAGAATATTGTTTCACCATCTAGAAATGTGTAAATTAGAAATTCTTGATCACTTCATCTATTCAGTTTATTGGCATTCCTTATGCGCATAGCTCGGAAATCTATATTTCTAGTTAAGGGATTTAGAAAATTACTTATTCATTCTAGAGGAAGGCGGTATATTTGTTTCTCAGTGTATACTTAAAAGCAATGATATAAATTAAAATAAACACAAAATATCGATTCACTCTTTATGCAATTTTTTGTTTTAATTATTATTATTACTTTTTTTAAAATGATAAAGTTATGGAAGTAATATACCAGAAAATATATAGAAAACAGTCCACGCTTGTACCTACCTATACATTAAAATTGGTGTTCATTTGCCTTTAAAAAGTAGCAAATGTCTATTTTCCTTTTCTTGTAAGAAATATTGATAATATCATTAATATTGATATTAACTTGGTGATACATCGCAATATTTAATTTCTGATATCGTCCAGCAATATTGGATGTTCACTTTACACAGAATTGCCACAATTTTAATTTATTCTGTAACATTATTAGTACCTGCCATTTTTTTCATGCCCCTTTTTTTGTAAAATAATTTTCTCCAATATGTAGTTACAATTAAATAAGAAGAAAATCAGTTTAAAAAAGAGGGGGAGAGGGGTGAATAAAAAAGTGAGTACTGACATTGTTATGATATAAATTAAAAATGTGCTAACTGTGCTTGACTGTCCTCTGCTGCATGGTCTGACAACTGGGAGTTGTGGTATGGAGGGCTATTTTATTTGATAGTCAGACTTTGTTGATTTCCATTGATTCATGACACCTTTTTTATAGCTCAGTGCTGATATTCTATATTCTGTTGTATAACCCTTTTTTCAAATACCCTGGATTACATTTGGCAAGTTTGCATGTATGGACAATTCACATCATCATCTTTACTGCTTGTGTGATGGTCAAGTATTGCGGTGTCTGATTCTTCTCTTGTTCGATTTCTTGAGCCAAGTAGGTAGCCATCTCTGGTCAATACTCCTATTAGCCTCCACACAATTGCAACTACACTTTGGCTAAAATCTTTATTGTTTCATGATTTTTTTTTTTTTTTTTTTTTTTTTTTCACATGTAAGATTTTAAGTTGCTAGTTGTTTTGCATTTTTAAAGTCTATTTTTATATTTTCTTCTTTATTATTTTTGGTTAGTGCTGTGGTAGCTCTATTATATTTAAAGTCAGTTTCATATTCTTTTATCCTATTTTTTCTATTTTCCTCCTAGTCATAGCCCATGGCTATTTAATACCTGGTTGTATTTTCCTCTGTTTAATATTTTATTTCATAAATGCCTGCTGACTCTATATATTTTTATATTTTGACACTGACTGTATATATTTTAAAATTATTTTATTTCAGATATTACTCGGGTTACACATGGTAGGGGATCATAAAAAAAAAAAAATAAATAAATAAATAAATAAATCAATATATATGCATTTTGGAACACTTAAAATAAATAGGTCCCTTAATTCCCCCCCCCTTTTTTTTTTTTTTTTTTGGTCCCAAAAGTCTTTTAATTTTTGAGAGAGTTGTGCTAAGTGCCCTGCCTATAATACGTTTGTAATAATACTTAAAGGATTTAATCCCAACTTCCCATAAGGCACTATAATTTGGTGCCCTAGGAGGAATAAACTTCCATTCGATTTTCTCATTTATATGAAGAAATTTGCCAAATTTTCAACTTTCTGGGTAATTAATTAAAAAAATTTCTTTAAGTCCTTATTGGCTCGAACAAGATTGCACCCATTATCCGAAAAAATTTTAGTACACTTACCTCATCTGCCGATAAAATGTTTTAAGGCAGCTATAAGTGACTATCAAGTTAAGTCAGCGACGATTTCAAGGTGTACTGTCTTAGTTGTAAGGCAAATGGAAAGAACAACATAAATTTTCATGGGATATCCTTTTCTTTGATGCTTATTTTTTATAAAGAAGGTGCCACAAAGATCTGTTCCCATACTATTAAATGCAAATCCTGGATTTATCCTTTCTTTGGGTAGATCACCCATTTTCTGAGACCATAATTTAGGGTTAGTCCTAAAACATTTAACATAATTATGGACAATTTTATGACATGCATTTCGAACATTTAAGGGTCAATATTCTTGCCTAATATTACAGGGTGATCACAAACATTATTGACTTTTCTCAATTTGTTACTGGCCCCCTAAATGTTGTTTTAAACCAATCTTCACTAAAAAACATGAGGAAGGCCCCAGTTCTTTAAACACCCAACGTTTGAAAACATTTCATCGAGAGAGAAGTTTTTAAATTGAAAAAAAAAAAAAAAAAAAAAGCAGATCGTTTGCAAATCTTGTTAAAATTTTGAGCAGAAGTGTAGTTACTATTTAATAATTGTTAATATTTTTTATAATTATAGAATTTTCTTTATAACTTTAAATAATAACTATACTGAATAATTCAATTCCACATTCTTTAATTTTTTTTTTTTTTTTTTCCTCAGCTCGAAATGAAATGCAGCACATCAAAGTGTCAAGTTTCGATATGTAAAAGGCTGCCATGTATACATTAAATGTTGTTCCTGTGTATAATATGAAAATGTGTAATTATGTTATTTTTTTGTAAGAATGAGTGCATCAAATGCTATTAGTAGAAAAATTTTAGACAATTGTTCCTAAAGCTAAGATAATTTGTTTTTAGTGCTATATCACTCTAAAATTATTAATTGTATTTATTTTCTGGTTTGAAAGGCATACTCTTGCCAGAAAAACTTGAATCAATCATCATTATCAAAGAATGAAATCTATAAAGAAACCAACATTTTTAAAATGAGCTAGCTTTATAAAATTTTATGCGTGTTAAAATGGTTGATTTTATTGAAATAGGACAATCATTTGGTGTTCCCAGATAATTGCAACTGTATATGTAATTTTTTAAATGTAATTTATTAATTAAAATTTATTAAAAGATAAAGTATTTTAACAATTTTATCCAAAATTCTCTTGGTAAGTTTGAATATCTGTAAGGATATTAAGAAATATGGGTAAAATTTTTCGTTTAATCTTTCAAAGTAAATACAGTGGAATTTAATTTGAAGAAAAGATAATGATATTCAGTTTTAAAATATTTTTTCTTGATATTTTAGTAATGCTAAATTAAAGGCAGTAATGCTTCAGTAAAGCAAAAAATTAGCTGTCTGTCTGATAATTCATTTATTTATTTTATCCTCGCTGCTCTTTTTCTATCATATACTGTACTTTCTCACTAATGTAAACACTAATGCTGTGCTAAATATGAGGAAAGTAAGAGAATAATCCATATAAATTTTTATTTAAAAAAAAAAAAAAAATGTTGTATGGCTGTGATATAAAAATTCAGATTCCTGTGCATAATCTGAAGGTCATATAAATCCGTTTAATATCAAATTTTTATCTGTTTCAGGTATTAACAAAGTATAACATTACATTTTGTAATGTGGATTATACACTGAAAATTAGGGTACTATTTTTCAATAATTTCTTCAATCTTTACATTGTTTATGTTATGTAACCTATATATAAACTGTGCTATCAAAGACTTTGAATGTAAATTTTCTTTAAATAGGAAATAATTATATTTTTTGTAATTATTTACCAACCCCCCCCCCCCCCTCCCCCTTTTTTCCCCCTCACAAAGAAATTTGTGAATGTAAGTTTTATGCCAAAACTTTAAATATTTCTTATTTATGTATTTAGTCGTAAAGAATAATGTAATATTTGCTTTGTTATTTTTGCTGTTTCTTTTATTTATTTCCTATTATTATTCATTGTGTAGAAATTTTACAAATCATAATTTTCTTATTAATGTGATTTCTCTGTTCAGCTTTTCAAAAAAAAAAAAAAGTCTGTTTTATAGAATGGGCAGGGTAAATGAAATATTGTCTTTTATTTGCATTAGAATAGTTTTGTATATTTTATTTGAAATAATACATTCCTATTTCTCAAGAGAAACTCCTGTATCTGCATACATTTCTCCAATTTTAAAATTTATCAAAATCTTTAACAATTTTTCAATTTTTATGCAAGATTTTCACTTTTGGTGGATTTTTTTTTTTTTTTTTATCCCAATAAAAATCACTATATTTTGTTAATAACTACTAATTTTTTACTTATTGATTAAATTTCACTTATATATATATAGCTTTTTGATGATTTCAGTCATGAGTTAATCAAACTTTAAAACTGGCCTTTATTTTTAAAAACCTGTCGTCGTTGTATAGGTCTGAAAATGCCGCTTGTAAAGTTTCCCTTACTTTGATCCTTCAGTTTTAATAAGTATGGAAATGATTTAATTTATCAATGCACTTCTGTAAGCAAATTTTTCTAAATTCAAATTCTTTAAGTCATCCATTTTTTTTAAAGGCTTTGATAAATACACTTTCATAGTCATCGATTTCATCTTTGGAATGCAAATGACTTCTTCTTCATAATTTTTAGAGTGAAATATAACTAAATATCACACACACTAAGACCAAGAGACTAGTGACTGTCTTTGAGGTCTTTTTGTTCAAGAATTTTAATTTTTGATAATGCTGAATGAGAAAGTGCTTTATTATGAAGAGATACAAGTCCTCTCATTTTTACTTGTATATCTGTAAAATACTTATTGTATATCAGTTACCTGTGACTTCCTAAATTTTGTTACTTTATTTCTAAAGAAAATAGCATGCATTTTTTTTTTTTTTTTTTTTTTTTTTTTTTAACAGTACTGTGTTTTATTCAAAATTTCTGGTTTGAGAGATTATCAACAAAAGACCGTACTTTCTTTCGTGTATTTGGAATATTAAAACATAGGATGTATGTTTCTTCACCAATTGTGATTTAGAAATATGTTGCTCACCATTTTTGTCATTTTGGTGATTTTACACTGATTCTACCACACTTTTTTTTTTTTTTTTTTTTTTGGGGGGGGGGGGGGGTTAGACTGTTGTGCAAAGTTATAGTAGACCCATTAACAAACTTGTATTGTTGATCAATTCTTTGTGAATAGTTTTATGTATAGATGGCAACTATTAAATCTCTTCTAAATTTATTCAATAAGTACAATGATTATCACAAGGGGAAAAAAAAATCTTTCTAAGTTACATTTACTAAAACTACAACCAATAAAAGTTTTCCTGTTTGTTTGAATTTAATCATCAAAATTCTATAAAAGATTAAAATACAGTGGCACAAAACAGAGCTTCCTTGCCATATGCTACTGGTAGACACTGAAAATGCAGTCTTGATTTATTCTCATTTTGAAATAATAAATAATCATATAATAATAATCTTCACATGTCAAAACTATCATTTCTTTCAAAATTTATCCTATGACATAAACATTGCAGTTTTTATCATAAAAGTTTAAATTTATGTATGCAACCTTTTTTTTTAAAAAAAAAACATATATCATCTGTAATTAGCTAGTGTCTTAAAATTTGAGTTATTCACCTGTTTTACATAAAAAATGTTTATATATAAATGAAAATATGTAAAACGGTTATGCAATTTGGAAAACAAAAATTGATCATCATAGTTTTTATTTTTTCTGTTATATTTATAGTATTGATTATTATTTTGTATAATAATTTAAAAAAGAATAAATATTAAAATGAAATTCGTTGTTTATGTTTAAAGTTTGTTGTTATACATTTTATTTAATGGTTATTTTATTGTCAACCAAACTATTAAAGAGTAACACAGTTACATACAGCAGGTGATCGAATTATTAAACTTTCTTTTAATATATTTTTTTTTTTTCTATTTTCTAAAAATATATGGAACAAAACGGCTTTGACCTCCAGACTTTTAAAGAACATTCATAAACTTGTATTTTGCATTATTGATTTAGTCACAAGTGCAATTAGGGGGCCAACCATAAATTGAAGAAAAGCACAAATACTTTAAATTATTTTTTATCATAAAAAGCTACAAATGACTTGCAACATTTACACATGTGTAAAAATTACTGGCAAAAGAAAAAACAAGATTTTAAATATTTTCCAGAGTTGAAATTTTATAAGGGTTTTTTCACATGCTATATTGAAGATTCAATTATTTCATCCCGGTTGTTTTTTGTGAAAAATCCTTTTTAAATCCACAAATCTTAATCTTATATATATTATAAATGTGAATGTCCGTTTATTTGACTGAGTTTCACGCTAAAACTGCTCGATGGATTTCGATAAAATTTGTTATGGAGATAGCTTATACCCTAACTTAAAAAGTTGGCTACCTTTTATTCCGAAAAAAAAAATTGTTTTTGCGATTTTTATGCATAAAATAGCAATATTGTAAGCTAATAATAGCAAAAAATTAGCCATTTAAATTTATCCATAATTTAATTGTTGCCATAAAAAAAAAAAAAAAAAAATTTATTTTTTTCAACAGGAAAATAAATACATTTATCTAAACGTGAACGATAAAAAATTATAAAAAAAAATTATGCATCTCACAAAAGTTGACGTCATTCTTAATTAAAAATTTCTTTTACACATTGATAAAGTGCTAATACGCAAGCGAAGTGATGACGTCACTGGCCGTTCATGGATGCAAGAAAAATATTTCCTATGTTAAACGTCCATTGGATTTTTTGTAAAAAATTATTAAAAATCGAGGAAAATTATTTCCCGATTTTAATCCCCATATTTAGGTATAGGTATGTATTAATTATCATGTTCATGCGTTAGATTAAGTTATTTTTGTTGTAAAATTGACAAAATTTGAATTTTTAATTTCAAAACTCTAGGGGGAAAAATGGAAAATTTCCATATTCGATTGAAAACACAAACATTTCATTTCAAAAGATGATATTTACACAATAAATATCCAACTAATATACTAATTAAAAGGAAAATGATAAATATTCTATCATAATTTGAAGTAAAATTTGCTTTCAAATGTGTAATTAAAGTATCTGATATAACATACTAATATGTTGCAGCGGAATAGATTTGATATCAGTCATCCTTAGCAGAAAAAAAAAAAATATATCGACAAATTATTTGGCGAACATAATTTAATTCCTTTCAAAAATCATGGTTATTTTAACAACTTATTGAATAATATGAAACAATATTTCGTACAATGCATATTACGAAAATATACATCTGGCATGCATATTTTCGTATTACGTTTTTGATCACCAAATACAATAAGCGCCAAGAACGACAGATTTTTGAAATTTAAAATTAAAATTTTGTCAATTTGACAGCAAAATAACTCAATCTAACACATGCACATGATAACTAATCTATACTAATATTATAAATGCGTAAGTTTGGATGGATGTTTGTTACTCAATCACGCCACAACGGCTAAACGGATCTGGATGAAATTTTGTACAGAGATAGATAATAGTCTGGAATAAGACATAGGCTTCTATTTATACCGGAAAAAATGTAAATTTTTAATTAATCTTCCATATAATATAAATATTTCTTCTATAATAAAATTTTAAATAATTTATTTTAATTTTTAATTGTTGCCAAAGAATATTTCACGCGAATAATAATAAAAAAGAAACAATAAATATTAAATTTGCTTAGGCACATGACAACATAACGTCATTATCAAAATTAAATAATAAGAAAATGAAAGCTAATTCAGATCTGTATTAAAGAGCTTTATTAGTTGATAATCCTGGGTATATTTTTAGTTTTAATACTGAAGTATATAGGCCTTTTTTCGCCAAGGACTCTATTTTTGTGACAGCAACCTTAAGCCAAGTAGTCCATAAAAAATATAAACAAATCTGTACATATAAAAGAGTAAACTCACTGATTCACTGACTCAACACTGCCATGACGATTCTGTGGGAAAGAGGGTCACACATTTTAGTGACCAGGTTAGCTTTCGGAGCCTGACCCCCATCTAAGACGGAATATTGCAAAATACCCTCCCCCCCCCCTGTCTCCCTTGGGGGGCAGAAGGCTTAACTCGGCTCCAAATTACTTAACGGTGAAGAAATTGCAGATGGAAAGACCAGACTTGAGTACAAAAAAATTACTTTCTGCGATTTTGGAATTTTGGATTTTTAAGGGGGGGGGGGAGGGAAGGGAAAAGGTTTTGGAAGAAGGGTACTCAACACACGAGGAAATCGAACTGAACACACACTACAAAGGGATTTTATGAAATTCCACCCTACCGCCCTTTGGAGAATGGGGGGCAAAAACATGTATTCATGCGTAACGCTGCACTAAATTATCTAATGTTGGACATTTTTTATGTAAGGGACGATTATATGTATCTAACTCATAGTATGAAGAGATTTTGCGAAATTCCCTCCTTTAAGAACGGGAGGAGAGATTTAAAAAAAAAAAAGTTTTAAAGCATAACTCAGCTTTAAATAATTTCATGATCTCAATTTTTTTATGTGTCGGTTAGGTATGTGTATGGCGAATTTTGGTGTGTGGGTGTTAATTAAGTGTGCGAAATATGCACTTTGATGAGATTTTGTAAAACTTTCAACTGTAACCGCGAGGGAAGGGGAGTAAGAAACAGGTAAGGGACTGCCGAAGGCATTGGGCAACTTAAAATTAATATTGACGGATTTCATTTTTTTTTTTTTTTTCTTTTTTTTAAGATATTTTATTATTATTAATGATATGCTGTTTTGGGGATTCATTTCAATATAATGACCAGCGAAGCGGGCAAAGCCTGCTAGTAAATAAATAAAATTATGTAACAGTTACAAGCCCACATAAGGGATTTTTCATAAAAAAGAAGTTTTGCAACATGGGTGAAATAATTGGATCTTCAAATTAAATAGGTAACATGTAAAAAAAAAAAATTTCAATTCTGTAAAATATCTATACCACCACACTCTAGAATGTAGAAAACGAGGGGAATAAAGCTAAAAACCCCATAGAAATAGCATGGGAAGAAAACCAAAATAAAACTCACAATGTCAAGTGTGTTAAAAAAAAAAAACACTCACACCAGAAGTAATAAAAGGACGAAATAGACTAGAAAAAGACATGGAACAGCGGGAATGGGAACTCTTTCTTTTGCTGATAATTTGCTTATCTTTTATTCTATTCAAATGAACTTTTGACATAAATTGCCCAATGTATCTAGCTTTCAACCTATGTGGTGCTATCTTTCATGCATGCGCAGAAAAAAATATTTTCTGACCTACGTTTTAAAAGCTTAATTTAAATTTAGCAGCGGAATAGTTTAAATTAAATTAAATTTCCACTATTAGAGGTGTTAAAATTGAAAAATTTTAACACTTTAATTATTTTCCAAAACCTCTAAAAAATAGTTTGACTCTTAGATATTTAATTAATTTTCCACAATTAATCATTTAGATAAAACAAAAGTCTTAAATTCACAAAAATGTTTGTTTTAAAAAACCGCCGGCATTTCTGAATGTAAATAAATTCGCCAATCAGAAAAATCAAAAAATAAATAATAAATTAATATAAAATCATGTAGGATCACACTCAAATAATTTAAAAGCAATAATAATAATTTTTCTGGCGTTCATGTTTCGTTAATTAAAATTGATGATGTCACTTTTAATTACAATTTCAAAATTCCTTCTAGAAAATTTGATTAGCTCCACACATAGTATTGCTACGCCGATTCAAAACAGCATCACTTGCAAAGATAAGTGGGATTTAATAATAAATAATCATCTTAAAAATAGTCTAAAATAAATTTTCCTTCATCAAAATTAATTTAATTTAATCTTAATTCTTTAACTTTTATTTGAGATTGCGATCTATTTAAAATCTATCCTTTAAGAACTATTTACTGTGTGTATTAATTTGGAGTAGTGGCCAATCCAGAACTTTTTTTTTTTTGGGGGGGGGGGGGGGCAAAGATTTTTCCAAGATGTTATTCCAGACAGATGATGAAATCTTCCGTTTTTAAAAATGTCTCGGATATCGTTCAATTTAAAAAGAAACCCCAAATGTTCTACGAAAACCCCCGATTCCCAACCTTTCTCCATCCATAGCATGAATGTCAATATTCATTTCAAATTTGCTTTGTGAGATTCTAGAACATGTAAAGAAACAGAATTATTAAATATTTCTTGTTGATGTAATTATCCCCCCCCCCCTTTATTTATCTCCAACTAGTGACCAGCAATCAAATGTTCTGCAGAAGTCCTTTGTTTCCTAATCTTTATCCATCTGCAACATAAATGATAATAAATATTAATTTTAAACTTCTTTCATTAGATTCTAGAAGTAGAGTTGAAAGAGTTTAATATTTCTTACTCTGTAATTATTTTTGTATTCCCCCAGTTATATTATTATTATATTTCTTTTTATGTTAAGGAAAAAATTCTGAAATTGCTTAATGTAGTAGTGCCCCCCCCCCCCCCCGAGTATAATCAACCTATAGTAAAACATTTTTATAGATTGCTTCAAAATATTAAAATTGTAAAACTGTATTGTTTAATAAGTCAAAGAAAAAAAATCTTCCTTTTTAGTTCCCCATCATACTATAGGTATGGGGAACTTAGGTAATCGTAAAAATTTTCGACCTCGGTTTTTTGACTTTTCTACACGTTTTCAGGTATGAGGAATCCGAAAATGACAAAATTTCTATGGTGTCTGTCTGTAGGGTGTCTGTTAGTGTCAGTCCGTTAGGGTGTCTGTTAGTGTGTTAGTCTGTTAACACGATATCTCACGAACAAATGATCGCAGAGAGGTCAGATCAGTTTTAAAATATTACTTTCGATTCTGGCAAGAACCCTATTCATTTGCAACATTCGAATTTAAAAACTTCGTAAGTTATAAGAAATTTACGATTTTCTTAACATGGGAGAATAGGACAAAAATTCACTTAAACGTGCATTAAATGGAAACTTTTTACTGTAAAAATGTCAGACCAGTTTTAAAATATCAGTTTTGATGCCGGAATGAACATCAGTAACTATAAATATGCTACTTTGGAAATTTCGCAAGTTATTGGAAATTTACGAATTTCTTAACATGGCAGTATAGGGCAAAATTTCACATAAACGTCAATTTTGAGAGATATTTTCATCGTAAAGATGTCAGACTACTTTTGAAATATTATTTAGGGCACTGGCATGAATATTAATGACTATGAATTTTCCAATATAAAGATTTCGTAAGTTATTGGAAATTTACGAATTTCTTAACATGGCTGAATAGAGCAAAATTTCAAATAAACGTCAATCTTGAGGGATATTTTCATCGTAAAGATGTCAAACCACTTTCGAAATATTATTTAGGATACTGGCATGAATATCATAACTATGATTTTTCCAATTAAAAAGATTCGTAAGTTATTTGGAATTTACGATTTACTTAACATGTCAGAATAAGGCAAAATTGAGCATAAATTTCCATTTTGAGGATCCTAAATACATTAGACAACTTCAAAATTACATTTATGATATTTGTTTGAACATGATTGAATACAAATATTCTGATAGGAAAATTTCATAAATTATTCGTAATTTACGATTTTATCAACATAGCGAAATTGTAAATTTTTCGTATAAATATGAATTTTGAGGATTATTGCATTGGAAATATTAGCATGAAAACTAAACAACGGAATCGACCCCGATAAAATAAATTAATAGATTAGAATAAGGTAAATATATCGAAGTGAACGGTGGATAGCCTATTAGGCGGGGATTTCATTCTGTCACTGAATCAAGCTTTGTTCAAATTCATTTCTTTTAACATGATTATAATGTCTCACACTAAAATTTCTGAGAACATAAATATGATGGGGAACTGAGCAGAGTCCACCTATGCCAACTAGTTTTTTATGAAATCTTCTGGTTTTTCAACAAAAATCTTCCCTTTTTTTTATTAAAATTGGTTGGAAAGTATGCAGTACTTTTGGGGAAGGAGCTCCCCAATTTGCAGCCTATAACTCTGCCAGAAAAATTATTTGTGATATTTGGCACATTGAAATTTCTGAGATTTATATTAAAACACTATAAAACTATGCCATTGCACATTAAATGAGTAATTTCATGTAAAGGTGGAATTAACCCAATGCAAAATACATATTTTTAACAAAAAATTGCTTATATCTAACAAATAAAGAGTTTTGTTTCATATATTAAAATATAGCTTGTTTATTTCATATAATAAATCATAATAGGTATGGTTATTACATTATGTTCAAAAAGAAAGTTTTATGCAGATTTTTAAAAAGTACATCCTAAGGTGCAATAAAGCGAATTATTAAATAAAAAATTCACATACGTATTATTTCGTCACATTGGTATTATGCAAACAAGACCGTTTTATTTGTTTCAAACATTAAAGTTATTACAAATAAAAAATGATTAAGTCATTTTTTCTGCAGTGTGGCTGTTTTTTTTTATTTATTTATTTTTTGGTCGCTTATTGTAATTTTCAAAAAACAACAAAATGTTTGCTAGCTTTTTATTGATGTAAATAATATTCTTTACAGTGTGAAATATACAAATAAACATATCAAAATAGTCATTTTTATACAAATAATCAGACTAAGATAGTCTTATTTCATATAGTAATTACAAAAATATACAAAAATTGTAAGACATAATTTTATGTCACTTTAAAATCTTCAGACCATTGGTACTGGAAATAGTGTTCATTGAGATTAATACACTATAATTCAAAAATTCCTATTTGAATTTTGAGTTTCTTTTTGTGTGTAAAGACACATAAATTGACTAAAATTTATTTTCAAAACATACTTTTATTTTCTTCACAAAAATGTGCTGAATTTAATTTTTCTGCAAAATGTAATTTTCCTGTATGTAAAATTTTATATAATGAAAAGAAGCGATTTCATTTTGAGCAATATCACAACAATGTTTTTTTAAAAACCACAAAGTAAATTTGACAAATATATTTTTGCAGTAATAAAATGCATGAATCAGGTACATATAAAGAAAAGAACAATACTTAGTAATTATAGAATTATTACTTACGTATTATATTAACAATAATACAGGTAAAATCAGATTCCATTAAGATAAAAGCAAAATGAAAGTATATATGAGAAGTAAAAATTTTTTTCACCTATTAGCAACATTTATGTGTCAAATTTTTAAACTATCTTTTATTTAGTGCAGATAAATATAGGAAGAAACTTGTTACATTAAAATCAGACATACATTCTGCAACATATATTAATCCTATGAAATTTTATTTAATAAACCTGTACAAGAACATTAAATACAAATTTTTAAATTGAATATTTCCAAAACGCTGAAAAAAATTTTTTATACAAAATTTTAATTATTATATAAATAAGCAATTATTGCATTTTTATGCAAACTTAAAATGTTTTTAAAGAATTACCAAACAATTGGTTTAAATTCCTTTTCATAAAGTCACTTAAATTATCAAACATTCAAGTACTTTTTTTTACCTGTTTTAAAGTGTTTGTAAAAATAATTTTTAATGATTATAATACTTCTATTTGGATATATACCTTCATTTATACTTTTTTTTTCTTTTCCTTTTTAATGCTTCAAGCAAAGGATTAAGAACATCATTAGGATTATCACTGGGGCATAAAGGATTAAGAATCAAGAGAACTACATAAAGCAAAAAATTATATGATACACTAGTTGCAAAACAACAATTAGGAATCAAACTATAACTAAATCTAAAAAAGTTAGTGCTAAGCTCAAAGTGCTAATACTTGACCGATAAGCTGAGTCAGTTATTGACTGGTGCTATTTGTTCATTTAATTAGTGATCAAGAAGTGCAAATAAACCTAACAGGCAGAAAATAGATTGTCAAAATATTTTAAAAATTCTATTATACTAGCAGGTCTACCTGGTGCTGCTCGGGTTAAATAGTGCTTATAAAATTTTTGAAGTAAAGTAAAAGAAAAATAAAGATACTTTAGTTTTATGATATCACAAATGTTAGTTATTTATATGACCATTGAGTTTTATTATAAAAATTAATGAAATAAAAAAAAAGCAATACAATTAACTGCTACACATACTATCTCAATAAAATCCAAATTATAACTCATTAGGCGATTAAATGAATAAAACAACAAATAACCAATTTATTTAAATTTAAAAAAATGCTTGCATGTTCATTTTTTTCTTTTCAATAATTTAAAGTTAAAACAGGGTTTTTGTTTAATATCATTTGAACCAATTACCTGATTGAACTTTTTAGTTCAATCAGGTAATTGGTTCAAGTAATCCACCGTTAACTAGATTTTGTCCAGATAATAAGTGCACCACTTTCTGTAGCAATTGGTTGAATGGTATGCTTTAGTATAGCGAACCAAAAATCCAGACAGACTGACAAACCTTCAGCTTTATATACATATATATATATATAGAGAGAGATAAACCAATTTTTATTTATGATACAGAAAATCTTTCACATTTTATGGAAACAATTTTATATTTATTTTGCTTGTTTGTATTTTGAGATAAAATGTGCACTGCCACTACAGACAAACCAACTGCTACTACAAGCAAATTCTATTATAATGCCATACAAAGGAAGGATCAAAACATTTCTGATGCTCTAGCTGAGTGACATAATAATTGAGTTTGATTTAACAGAAAAGGAAATAGTTCCATATAACTGACATGCCAAGAAAACTACGGTCAGGTCCAAACCTAACTTTTTCAGGTCAAACCTGGAAAAGTCAGGTAATTTGAAATTAGTGAAAAAAAATCAGGCAAAATTGCAAATATTGCCCAAAAACCTGGAAAATTTTTATAAATCTGGAAATTGCTTTTTGAGTATGCAATTTAAAATGTACTATGTTATCTTTTATGCCAGGAGCCGTGTTATCTTTTATATTGCAAACTTAGTTTTGTGACCAGGAATTTTATTAAAATAGACCTGGAAAAATCAGAAAATTTTATTTTTGAAATTGAGTGAAATACTGAGTAACTGCCAAAAGACTGGAAAAATCTCATAAACCTGGAAAATATTTTTTAAGCATGCAAATTAAAAATGCACTACATTGTCTTTTATGTCACAAACCTAATTTTGTGACCTGGATTTTATTAATACAGATCTTCAAAACCTGGTGCACCACTGGTAGCTCACAGCTAGTTCAAAATATGGCAAATTCTGAAAACAAGGGTACTGGGCGATTTTTTTTTTTTTTTTTTTTTTGTACTTGCCAATAGACTAAGGATGCAAATTTCATCAAGGTGAATTATATTATAACCCACTCAACCTTCAACTTTGAACTCTATGATATGTGTATTCAAGTGAAGTTAAACACATTGTTTTACAAAAAATGAAAATAAAAATTTAGCAATACATAAAAAAAAAGTTTATTGTTATTATTTTCTTTTTTTTCTGTACTTCAATATTACAAAAACAGAAAGAAAAGAAACACAATTGAATGAACGAAGAAGTTCAGGTTGAGTGGAATAAATGTCTATCATACTACAGCTATGCAGTGAAGGGATGGTGACAGTTTGAATCCACTTCTAAATGTGGACAGGAAACATGCCATACCAATTTTTTTTTTTTTTTTTTTTTTTTCACCAAAGAGGATATCACACAATAGTATTTCCAACAATTTTTATTATTAAAAAAAAAGTTTTTTGCTTCACATTAAAACGAAAATAATATCTGCACAGTTTATTCCAAAAAATACCTATTACTTAAAACACAGACATGCTTAACTTGTACTAAATCTATCGTTGGAAATGAATCATTGAATGACAGACTATCCTCCAACCTCATTAAAAACAAAATTTATTCTCTAAACAAATCATCAATCTCTTCCAATCACTGTGGTGTGTCATCATAGACCAATAGAATATGAAAAAAATATGGTTGCAAAAATTGGCAACTTTCACTAGAAAATTTTGCCAAATACATTTTGCACCTCAATTTTGAAAATTAGCTGAAAAGATTTTAACATGCTTACATTGGTGCATTTTGTTTACAAAGTGTTTTTTTTTTTTTTTTTTTTTTTTTTTTTTTACAACATGACAATTTTTAACAAAAGATTTTTTAATAAATAAATTAATCATACTTGATTGGCTAGGTAAAATATATATACAAACAAAATAAATTGTCTAATTTTTTCATAACAATAGCTGACTGAAATTCCAGTGTTACACTTTCTTCTAAATATATATTAGCAGTTTTTTGCTGATAACGATTCATTTTTCTTTTTAAATACAAAACAATATGTTACAAACATCAAAGAAAAGTGCAAGTGCTAGACTGGAGTATAATTAGTATAACTTATTGGTGATATCTTTGTAGGAAGCAAATGTTCTCGAGCTTTCACCGGTGAAATAGAATTAATTTTTCTCCTCTTTTTTGGAGGTGGAGTTTGGGTATTGACAACTTCATATGCCACTACCTCACCTAGCAAATGTACATCAGCATCCTCCTCATTATTTTGAATATATTCTACAGAGGTGTAATCTTCATCATTTTTAGTCATAGATAACGGCAGTGTTTCGGGGCAAGTTTCTTCCTTAACAGTTTGCTGAACATCATTACTTTCTACTCCATTCATTATTCTGTTAAAAATTGTGAAGGCGTTTTCAGATGGTATCTCCTCCTCAATATTTTCAATCTCAGCATTATTATCGTTTTCTTGATTTTCTAGAGAATTTATTTCTTCAGAGGCATCTAAAATTGCTACAGAAATAATAAATATTTTAAATTCACGCTGCATAAGTACACATAACAAAAGTTGAAATTTCAAAGAAATATAATACATATTCTGGTCTTTAGGAGAATTAACAGATGAGACACCTTACCAAAATAAATATTACATTTAAAGAATGGTGAATATTAGATAAATACCAATCTAAAGAAACCATAACAAGCAAGAATTATTTTTGGCATCAGCTACTGAATGTTTTCAAGAAAGATCTATGCAAATAGTAATAAGGGAAGGGAAAGGAAGTACAGATGACAATTGCAATTTTAGGTTAATCACCAGTGACTAGTAGTGCCTTCAAAATTAGTTACCACTTTTCTGGCTGATTACCAAAAAAAATTAAAAATATTTTTGTCTGATATAAATATTTTAAGAAACATTCTAAAACTGTCTGATTTTTGTGAAGCATTTGTTTTGATTTCAATGATTTTGTAAATGATATGTTTTAAGATGGTCATTTTTTGTAAAAGGTCAGTTTTTATAAACCAAAATTTTTACTAGATAGGGAGCATTTTTTTTTTTTTTTTTTTTTTTTGAGGGGGGGGGGGGGGGGGAGACGAACTGATAAAATTTACACCTTTTTAATTGACAAAACGTAATACAGTAATCGCCGTTTAACAAATTCACTGGTTAATAAAATCAGCTGTTTAATCTGATCAAATTGCCAGGACCTGAATCAAATCAATACAAATTACTTTTAAAGTCACCGATTAATAAAATCAGCATCGCCGGTTAATAAACTCAAAAATATCTAAAATTCAGCAGCCAAAAATGTCATTTATGCACACTAAAAACTTTTTTTATTTACATTGTGAATCAGAGGTGAAACTTTTCAGGGGTACCCCTGAATTCAGGGTTTTTGAAATTTTTACTGTCTTTGAATTTCATGTTAAAATACTTTGTTTTTACAAAAATTTCTCATTTTAAATGTTTAATTTGCCTTATAATGCATTATGAAGTCTACAAATATCACTTAATATAAGTAGCCATATGATATATCATTAATAAATCTCCCCTCTCTGTATGCAAGGAACAGTTTTCAGGGTTTTTGCAAGCTAAGTAGTTTCACCCCTGTGTGATTTTTTTTTTTTTTTTTTTAAATAAGAAAAGAAATTAAAGCACAACAATCCCTCCGTTATCGCTCATTGTCGAAGATTTTACACTTGCAGCACAGTTACAAATTAAACACGCCCCATCACTTATCTCTGTAACAATTTCAAGGAACGTGTTCGTCAAAGCGCAGTAATAAGTTACAAATTTGATTTGAAATGTCTTTTTTTTCAAGTTTCTAATTATTAAAAGGCAATTTCTAGTTTTTATTTTGGAATTACTATAATTTATGAGGAAGTAATGATGATTTTCCTCAAACAAACATGCATGGGAACTTGGAATGCGTTTCATTTATTTGTATCTAAGAAACAATTAATTAACTATAGAAATTAATTAATATTGTTTACTAATTCCATTATTTGTCACCTTTTGAAGTTTCTTTTCAAATTCAGGGAAGTAATATCTTTTCCTTAAGTGTCGGAACGTTCGTCAGATATAAAAATCAGCCGCTTAATAAAATCCCTTTGGCTCAGAATGAATGTCATTTTAATAAGCGGCGGGAACTGTATTTTTGCAGCTAATTGCTAGCATGAACTAGTTTTGCCACTGATTTTTTTAAAAAAGTTGAATTGCAGCTAATTGTTAAAATATGCTAATACTTTTTATGATAATTGCTGAAATAAGCGAAAATTTTTCGCTAACCAACAAATTTGCATTTCTTTCAAATCAACAAAATTTCTGATTTTTAGATGTCTAGTTTACAAAAATGGCACTTTTTTCTACTACATCATTTTGCCGGCATTTGATTTAATTTAAGTTTGATTGTAGATATATGTGCTTTTCAACTCTCAATTAATAATATCCATTTATTTGATGTTCAAAAGATGAGAAGTAAAGTGGCAATTTGCATATATATTTTTACCATTTGTTACCACTTTTCTTTAGTCGCCACATGGCAAGTTAATTTTTCCTGGTCTAGAGGGAAGACAGAAATTGAAGCACAACAACAGTATTACATATGTTTCATAATCTATATTAATAACTAGTCATGTTTTTCATTTTATTGATTTTAATATATCATATTTAAAAAAAAACTATTTTCATAACACATTAAAATCAAGAAAATAGTTCATCTGATGTTCATTAAATTAAAATTGTTTAAAATCCCACCCAAACAAAAATTGTCATTGTATGAATGACACACATATTTCTCCATCGAAGACATTCAAGATATAAGGCATTGAATTCTGTACTTTAAAAAAGAACTATTTGTATGCCTTTATAATAAGTATATTTAAATAAATATATTTCTTCGTAATACTAAACACGAGAAGCACTAATAACTATTAAAGTAAGAAAAACCTTATCTTACTTTCTCAAAAAAACACCTTAGTTAACTTGCGGGAGGCCCCACCCCACCCCTTCAACAGCAGCAAAACTGTAGCGGCTTGCTCTTTTCCGGCGACGTTGCTTATGTCTGCTCCAAAATCCAGTCCAGTTGCAGTTAATGTCTTGTGCTGGGTCGTTGCAATTACAAGAAAACGGGAACAGCCGAAAACCGAACTGCAGTACCAAAATTATCAATAATAAAAGTAAAACTCTGTATGAATATAAAATGAATACTATCCAATCGTATATTAATCCCGCTACTGTTGTCTGTTCAAATAAAAAATTATTTAACATAGAACTTAACAATATTAAGAAAATTAAAGCCAAGGCTTGTTTCGAGAAAGACATAGTAGATAAACTATTTAAAATAATCTGGTGTGTCACTCACATGACTTTCTCTTACCCTGAAATTTAATACTATAAATACAGGTTGGAGATTAAGAGGTAAGATAACGAGTACTGTTATGTAAACCTATGTTAAACAATTCAAATTAGGCTTCCGAAAAGTTTTATATAATTAGTTCTGTGTGAGGCGGGGGGGCTACCACCCCCTCAACCCCCCATTTCATTAATGCACCTACATTTATATAGAATTTAATTCTGTTATTAAAATTAAAAGTTCACTTAAAATTATACAGACAATTTTCACACGCAACATTCATTGAAACTTATCAATCTTGATCAAACTTTCCCAGCAACAAACTTATATTAACTTCAAAATACAACATTTGGATCTCCTAAAATTATTCGTTTTTAAATTACTCTAAGAGACACAGACAAAGATCAAACATTAAAAAACTTGACTATGGTAATCAGGAAGCCTCAAAACGTGTAAATATACAAAAAACAGTCAATCAATATTTAGCTTAAAACATACATTATTTACCATGTCTCTATGAGGAATTTTTTTCAATTCCCGAACAGCTTTCCTGGAAATGGTAAAGCACATCCACTAACAACAAATAACTTGTGTGTTGTGGCCACCACACGACTTTCTTCTATATTTTCTTACACAAATTCACTCAGTAAAAATAATTTATTAAAATTATTATTTAAAAAAATTATCTTCCATGATAATGCAGAAGATTTCCATATTAGAGAAGTAGTATAACACTAAATAGCCAAAAAAATTTGAATTTATTCTCAATATTACATTTAAAAATTTTTTTTTTTGTTAAAAATGAAAAAAAAAATCAATAACTTAATTTTAAATTATCGCAGATCGGTTGTTTAACCATTCGTTTTAAAGGTATTGGCAAACTCTTTTGAAAGATACCCATCATGAAAATTTACTCACCTTAGGGGGGGGACTTCCCCCCAGGGGGGAGGCGAGTCTCCTACATACACAAAGTTTTTTTCCCAGTTGACTATATCTATTACAAAAAATATATATTCATTTCACTGTAATTTTATTATTAAGGAAAAGCACAATTATACTTTTGCTAGAATTTAAATACCTTATACAAAACTTTTTTATTATGTTTGACTGATTAATTTCGAACACTCCGTGTTCATCCTCAGAGTCGAAACGCTAAACGCCGTCGTTCTTCCTTTGCTGTTTACTTTGCCGGTGTATCCAGTGATTGCCACTTCGCTTCACTTCGTGTTCTTCTAGTAGCTGTTGCCATGCGGTGGGAATGATGTAATGCTCTCTGTCATTTACGGTATTATAATTAGTGGTAATCTCGAGGGCCTCCCGTTTTAGTGCATAGTTTTGGTTATTGTAAGGGGCTATTTTATTGATGTTAATGGAGTTAATATTAATGGGGTTATTGATGTGGGTGGCGGAGAAAGCGGTGGAGGTTTTTCCTAGTTTTAAGTCTGCGCGATGTTCTTTTTCCCGTTCTGAAATTTTCCGTTTCGTCATCCCAATATAGCAGGCTTTATTTCCATTTAAATGTTCAAAGTTTATTTTGTAAATTCCTGGGGTAGAGTTTTGCGGAAGTAGGTCTTTTTCATTGCGGATATGTTGAAAGATGCTTTTATTAGGTTTTATAGGGATGTTGACGTTTAAATTTTTAGCTTCATTTTTTATTTTAAGGCTTGCACCGTTACTATATGGTATGGCAGAGGTGAAGATGGGTTTAGATTTCTGGGCACTGTTGATTTTGTTTAATGATTTTACGCGTTTTTTATATAATTTATTAACCAGATTTTTATAGTAGTTGGCTTTCGCGGCTATTTTTTTGATATAGTTAAGTTCGTTGTTAAGTAGTTGTTTGTTGGAACAGACAAGAATGGCGCGGTTGATATAGGAACGAAGGGCTGATAATTTATAAGAGAGTGGGGTATTACAATTTTTGTTTATGATTTCGGTGTTAGCTGTGGGTTTTCTGTGAATAGTAGTGTCAAAAGTGTTATTCGGATTTTTTATGATTTTTATGTCGAGATAGTTTAGGATATTGTTGGATTCTACTATCTCGACATAAAAATCATAAAAAATCCGAATAACACTTTTGACACTACTATTCACAGAAAACCCACAGCTAACACCGAAATCATAAACAAAAATTGTAATACCCCACTCTCTTAAAAATTATCAGCCCTTCGTTCCTATATCAACCGCGCCATTCTTGTCTGTTCCAACAAACAACTACTTAACAACGAACTTAACTATATCAAAAAAATAGCCGCGAAAGCCAACTACTCTAAAAATCTGGTTAATAAATTATATAAAAAACGCGTAAAATCATTAAACAAAATCAACAGTGCCCAGAAATCTAAACCCATCTTCACCTCTGCCATACCATATAGGAACGGTGCAAGCCTTAAAATAAAAAATGAAGCTAAAAATTTAAACGTCAACATCCCTATAAAACCTAATAAAAGCATCTTTCAACATATCCGCAATGAAAAAGACCTACTTCCGCAAAACTCTACCCCAGGAATTTACAAAATAAACTTTGAACATTTAAATGGAAATAAAGCCTGCTATATTGGGATGACGAAACGGAAAATTTCAGAACGGGAAAAAGAACATCGCGCAGACTTAAAACTAGGAAAAACCTCCACCGCTTTCTCCGCCACCCACATCAATAACCCCATTAATATTAACTCCATTAACATCAATAAAATAGCCCTTTACAATAACCAAAACTATGCACTAAAACGGGAGGCCCTCGAGATTACCACTAATTATAATACCGTAAATGACAGAGAGCATTACATCATTCCCACCGCATGGCAACAGCTACTAGAAGAACACGAAGTGAAGCGAAGTGGCAACCACTGGATACACCGGCAAAGTAAACAGCAAAGGAAGAACGACGGCGTTTAGCGTTTCGACTCTGAGGATGAACACGGAGTGTTCGAAATTAATCAGTCAAACATAATGGAAAAGTTTTGTATAAGGTATTTAAATTCTAGCAAAAGTATATTCATTTCATTTTGTTTAGTGCAATCTATAGATGTTAAACTCTACTTACCTGCAATTTCCCCATAGACGAAATGTATTTGAATACTTTTGAGTGTCCCTGTACACGAACCATTTGCCTCATCTCACCGAAAAGCTTAGTGTAGCATCCCTATATGATACATATTTAGCATACCGAGTTTGGAATTTCTGCTACTATTTGTTCGAGATATGTTGATAACACACACAGAGACACACAGACCATTCGCTAAAAACATAATTTTCGTATTCAGGGGACCCTCAGAAGGTAAATATAACAAAAACTCTCGTTCAAAAATTTGACCCTAAAACAATACTTTCTCGACCATATGGGTAAGAGAAAATAAAAAGGATTAAAAAACCTAATGTTGTCCAAAGCTTTCAAAAATCCAAACCCGATTTTACTCCTGCCATCTCTTACGATCGCAGAATTTCTCATAAAATCAAAAATGCCGCCAGAAAAATAAACATTAAAATCCCAATTAAACCAAATAAAAACATTTACTAAATTATACATTACCTAATCGAAACCTCTGGTATTTATCAAATACCTTTTATTAAAGAAAATAAAAATAATGGTTATTATATTAGAATGACCAAACGAAAAATTAAAAGCAGAATCAAAGAGCATGCTGCTGATATCAAATTTGGTAAAATTACCACCGTGCTCGCTAAGACCAATGCTAATGAGAAAATAGATATCAAATTTCAGGATGTTCGCAAATTATCGAACTATAATAATGCAATTTATGCATCAAATCACGAAACAATAGAAATTTTATCCAACCCATTTTCTTGTAATAGCAACGACCCAGCACAAGACGTTAACTGGAACTGGACTGGATTCTGGAGCAGACATAAACAACGTCACCGGAAAAGAGCAAGCCGCCACAGTTTTGCCTCTGATGAAGGGGGGGAGGGAGAGGGGGCTGCTCCCGCAAGTTAACTAAGGTGCTTTTTTTTTTTGAGAAAGTAAGATACGGTTTTTCATATTTTAATAAATATATTTTGATTGGCGACTATTAACTATTTTCATCACAGCTTTAGTATGGGACCTCCTCCTTGGCAATATCAAACATTTTTTGAACTTCTCAAATCTGTACAACAAAACTATTATTAAAACGAATATTCTCTAAAACAATCCAATAGTTGTGATAACCCCTTAACGCGCGGTGTCCTCGCCACGAGGACGCAAAATTTAAGATCCAGCTGCAAAAATTCATCCCGGAAATATTTTAGCAAAAATTCACGTTTATAACATATCAGAAAAGGCCGATTTTTTAAACCTTAAAATTTAAAATTTCTTTTAGTTTAATTTAGTTCATGAATTCTGGTGGCAGTATAATTTAAATGTTTCAAATTGTCTTGCGCCGCAAAGGGTTAATTCCTCGAATTTTCTGGAAACAGTTGAAGCTGTTACTCGTACAGTAAAAGTCACTATTCCGATGAATGTTCTAGAACAGTCCAAAAAATAGTCACACGTTCCACAAGAGTAAAGCAAACATGAAATACTCCAGAGCAGAAATTTTCTTTAAAAATGCCCACAAAAAATGTCCAGTCGCTTAGAGCTCAATCCCTAGAGTACAATCACTCAGAATACGTCTCTGAATAACTCTGAATCGCAGTGACTACCTACTCTTTCGCAGAAATCAACTCGCTTCAAGTTATAACTTTTGGAGATGATTCCCTCAAGAATCCCATGGCAAGCTCAAGATCTATGTTTTTGTGTGTCAGAGAGCTTCAAAACTTCGGGAACCCTAAACTACCAGTTTTCACCAAATTTGGTTGCCCACTCACCAAATTTGTTGCCAAAGCTGACCCCACTGGAAGTGAATGAACTACCCTTTTATTTTCACTTTGCCTGTAGAACTACTTTCATTGCAACAGTACAATTGATGCTATAAAAAGACTTAATCCCTTGTAACAATATGCTATGAAAACTATTTCTGCCGTATTTTAAACAACTAATGTTTCTATGGTTATATATATATATATGTTTCCCACTAAACATATTTTTATTTAGTTATTTAAATATTAATTTGAATTAATCAAATATTTCGGCCCAAGCGCAGTCACACACAGCAGCTCATTTATTTGTATGTTAAATTAGCGTAGTGATTGGTATATACAAAAATAAATAAGTAAACGTTATCATGCTACACAACTTTATTATATCTCTCCCTTAGCGGCTTTTGAACTTTTGTTGCCATATTAGCAATGGATTTTTTTTTTTTTTTTTTTTTTTTTTTTGTATAATTTCTTGTATAAAAAGGGTAAGCCTATTTTGCTAATACTTTTATTGGACACTTTTTCATCAATGTATAAGAATCCTTAATATTTTGTTTATATTTTTAATGGTTTTTAGATTTAAAATAGTGATTGCTTAAATAATTTTTCTATTTTTAAAACTGCATTTTTATTTCTATAAAATTAAATAAAACTCAGATAAAAATAGATCATTTATGTGACTACTATTTCGGTTTATTATTTTCTTTTCTTTTTGAAATATTTTATAATTTATTTAGAGTAGTAAAGAAACGCTAGGCAGTCAAATGTGACGTAATAGGCAGTTTTTTTTTTTTTTTTTTTTAATAACAGTAAAAATATAAAAAATTTTCAATGTGCATAAATTTTTTAAAGTGCTAATGACATCAATTTTTGTGAAATGCATAACTTATTTTTCTTATAACTTTTTATTGTTCATATTTAAGTAAATGTATTTATTTTCCTGTCGAAAAAAATATGAACTTGTAATTTTTTTTGGCAACAATTAAATTATGTGTAAAATTTTAATGTCTAATTTTAAAGTTATTATGAGGTTATTATTTTCCTATTTTAATTAATTAAAAGAAAACTAATTAAAAATTCGAAAATCAAACTTCGATGTGCACAATGTCACCTTGGGGGGGGGGGGGGCACCTTTGTGTCGAATCACGTGACTGTCCGAGCTACCGTTGTCGGGAACAGTGAAATATACATACATACAGTAGTACTACTGTACATACATACAATATACTAGGTTAACCCATATATACATACATACATATATACATACAATATACTAGTTTAACCCCACAGGCAGTGGCGATGCGTGAGATTAAATTTCGATATAGTTTATGGTTTTACATTAAGATTCGTTGTGTTGGTTTATTGTTTCGTTTGTTTTGAAGGCTGTTAATTAATAAATCTGAATTCTTTAAATTTGTATATTTCATCCCCTAAGAAATTTTTTTTTCATTTTCATGAACTTCTCAAAGAAATTTTTAATCTTATTGGTCATTGGTGTTTCAGTGATCTTGTTCTGTTGCTTGGCTTCTACTATGCTTAATAGATCATTATAGTATATATATATCGAAAATTTATTTTTGCAATTAAAAAGAAATACTTAGTAAACTTTCTGAATGTCTTTCAAAGCCAATCCTATAATAAACATTTTTCAGACATTTTTTATGATATTATAATGTACAAAATCAAACAATTTAATTTAAAAATTAATAAAAAGCCCAACAAATTTAAAACAAATACTCAATTAATTGTGAATTTTACAAATCAAATATTGAACAGTATTAACATTACGTCTATCATTAATGACAAAGAATGTATGTTTCCGATTAAAGATTTAAATCTATCTCGTACCTTCAAATATCCTCTTCCTCTTGGAAGAAAGATATTCAATTATAATTCTGTATCTAAGTCTACCTCTTTTACTAACACTGTAACCTGTAAATGCAATGATCCTTCTTTCTCAAAATTTATTGACAGAGACCATGGACACATTATCACGGGTAATCTCAATATTATTGACAATTATCAATTAAAAAAATTCATGAAATTTGGCACCAAATTTAGACTTCCAGTTAAAACTAGCATTCCACAAATCTTACAACAGTTTTCTTATGACCTAGATTTATTTATTTATAAAATATCTATTACTCATAATAAACCTATTGCCTACTTCACTCAATGGAAAGTTTTAGTGTTACAAAAAATCAAAAATGCATTACTTATCAATTCTTCAAATCTGGTGTTATTTAAAAAATCTGTACTTCTTAACTCAATCAAATCACTACAGGATGACTTTGTGATCACTTATGTTGACAAATCACCTAATAATTATGCCATTATTTGTAAATCCTACTATCTCTCTATTTTAAACTCTTCAATCAATAATAGTAACATCTTCAGTTTAACTAATAATAACCTTATTATTAATAACCGAAAAATACATAATTACTATAAACTACTTCAACTTCCCTTCAATAACTTTAATTATCCTTATATAGTTCTCATACCTAAGTTTCACAAATCTCCAATTAAATTTCGCACTGTCACTGTTGGGTGTAACACTTATAACAACAATGCTAATAAAGCTCTACTGGATATTCTAAAACAAATTTACAAATGTACTTGCAAAGTTGATAATTTACACTGTCTTAAAAATAGCTTTCAATTAATTCAATGCATCAAATCGCTCGATTCAATAGACAATATTATGACTTTTGACTTTCAAGATCTTTTCAATAATATTGAGTTATCAGATCTTAGTAATATCATTTACAGTCTTTTTCAAGAATATAAAGCTCAAATTAATCTTCCTTACAATTTTAAAGAAGAAAAATTTAAAACACTTCTTAACTTTGTTATCCATAATAATTATATCTTCCACAACAACGATATCTATTTGCAACAATTAGGCATTCCACAAGGAGGTTGTAGCTCCAGTATTTTGGCAGATCTCTATCTTTATTATTATGAAAAGCAAATTTGCAATGATGATGTTCGATTTTATCGTTACATCGATGATATTATTGTATTTTATCTCAACAAGAACTCACAAAATGGCTTTTCCTTCAATTATCCACCTAATTTAAAGCTAACTCAAAATACTCTGACTAATCAATCTGTTAACTTTTTAGATATCAAAATAATCATCGATGGTAATAAACTTTACACAGATATCTATGACAAACGGCAAGATTTTTGTTTTAATGTAAACTTATTTACACATTTTAATTCATGTCTGCATCTTTCGGTATTTAGAAACATCATCATTAACCAATTATTTCGAATTAATAATTTATGCTCTGCAAAGTTTAAAAACAAGAATATTAATAAACTGATCACAGCCACTGCTAAAATGGGTTTTCCTAAAAACTTTGTATTTTCTATTTTATATCCTTAACCATGTCTCTGTCAGTACAAAAAAAAAAAAAAAAAAAAAAGCTGTGTACACTCTTGTGTATATCAACAAAAAAATTATAAAATAATAAAAGACAATAAAAAAGGTGGCGGTTGGGTGGGCAGATGTTTGATTACGGAGGTGGGGTGGTGTTGTAAGGCCGGATGGTTGGGTGGGTTTGTGAAATTAAATTAAAAAAAAAAAAGTAGAAGGCTTGTTGCATTTGCTTTGTATTACTATGCAAACTTTCATTTTCCATTAAAATTTCAGTTTTTTCCTTTTTGAGTTGTCAACTATATTTAATGTTCTAATTATACTGTTAAACACAATGTGATCAATCGGTGAATTTCATTGTGGCTTCATGGTTTCATTGTTGTTCATCTGCTTTGAAATTTGCATTTTTAAATCCATGTGGTTCCTGTTCTGGTTGTGGCAGGCTGGGGGAGTGTTGCCGGCATAAAACTAGTGTAACCCCACAGGCAAGTCACAAGTCTTGCCGCCTGCCTCCTTCTTCCTACCTTGTGTTTCTTGGGTTGTTTTTTTCATTAATTTTGATAAGTTTATGGTTTTAGGTTAGGATTTGTTGTTTTACTTTATTGATTCGTTTGTTTTGCACTGTTAAATAATAGATCTGGTTTCTTTGCATTAGTGTATTTCATCCACTGATAATTTTTTTTTTTTTTTTTTTTTTTATCTTATTGGTCATTGGTGTTTCAGTGATCTTCTATCTGTTGCTTGTGGCTTCTACTATGCTTAACAGATCATCTTTATTATATTTACATTTAAAGTTAAACCTGCTGCAATTGCGCATAAATTTTGAATGTATTTTGTGTTTAATAAAACTTATTGCTTTATGTCATTTAAATTATCTAATATATGAATTTCATATATTTAGATTTGTCTTAAATTGGCATTAACACTATTTTTTGTATTATACACTTTGTATAAAGCTGCATTTGCGCTCTTACAATTTGTATTATTTCTGTAATTTCTCTAATTTTTTCAATATGTTATTTATTGATTTAAAATTTATATTATATTATGATTCTTGTAGTGTTGTGAAGTTTTGCGACAGTATTATGTCACTGGCCCTGGATCCTTTATAACTAACTGTATAGTTGGCAACTTACTTTAATAATTTATTCTTTAATTAGATAAATATCTTTAAAACAAAATATGTTGTGTATGTATAGTCGAATATTTAATTCTAATTATTATTTAGCATTTTGTGCCTGACATTTTGTGAATTGTAAAGGTTAGTTTTTCTTACTTTACTTTCAAAAAATGGGCGGAATTTAATTTGTAATTGGAACCAAATCAATAGATTAGGTCAAAGGAGGTTTAGTGTAAATATGTACATATTATTTAATTATTATTATTATTTTTTTTTTTTTTTTAGTTCTCTCTTCACTTTTCATTAATCCAGATACTTATTAATCAAGAATCAATGTAATTGAATTTGGTATAGCCCACTTTCGTTAAAACTAATGTAAATACTTACTTGCCTTGTGATTTTTAATATACAAAAACATTTTTTCTCTATGACTCTGTTTAGTAAATTTTTAGATCCTGGCAAAAAATACTTTGCTTCACAGCAGTATTGTGCCCGGTACAAGGATATTTATAGGGATATCCTTGGATCGACATCCAGTTACCTATCATCTCCTCCTCCTTTACTTCAATTTAGAACATGCGGTTCTAATAGATGTAAAACTTGCCCTATGGCCTCTCACACACAATTGAATAATAATCAATCTTTGGTTCCATTTTGTCAGGCATACAATGTTATTTATAAAATCAGTTGTGGTCATTGTAAACTTAGTTATATTGGTGAAACTTCAACTCCTCTACATTTACGCATTAATCAGCATCGATCAGATTCTAAAAACCTTTCAGCTGCACCTTCTAAATCAACTATAGAATTACAACACTTTAAATCACATAATTTTAATTCATGTACTATAGAGATTGTAAAAATTCAGAAAAATAAAAGTGAGCGTCTATTTCTTGAATCAAAATTTATGCAATATTATAATACAATTTATCCATATGGCCTAAATTCCGAATACTTTAGTAAAACTATTAAAGCATATTCTAACATCAACCCTCTACATGATTATTCGACTATTTATGCACAACTCAATCACAAAATTAACAATAAAACTTCTAGAACTAAACGAGGTAGTAAAAAAACAGATTTAATCTTTTCTAAAAGTGCCATTATTAAACTCATTTCAGATCTACAGACTAATTACTTATCTAACTATAACTGGTTCATTATTCGAAAATTTATTTTTGCAATTAAAAAGAAATACTTAGTAAACTTTCTGAATGTCTTTCAAAGCCAATCCTATAATAAACATTTTTCAGACATTTTTTATGATATTATAATGTACAAAATCAAACAATTTAATTTAAAAATTAATAAAAAGCCCAACAAATTTAAAACAAATACTCAATTAATTGTGAATTTTACAAATCAAATATTGAACAGTATTAACATTACGTCTATCATTAATGACAAAGAATGTATGTTTCCGATTAAAGATTTAAATCTATCTCGTACCTTCAAATATCCTCTTCCTCTTGGAAGAAAGATATTCAATTATAATTCTGTATCTAAGTCTACCTCTTTTACTAACACTGTAACCTGTAAATGCAATGATCCTTCTTTCTCAAAATTTATTGACAGAGACCATGGACACATTATCACTGGTAATCTCAATATTATTGACAATTATCAATTAAAAAAATTCATGAAATTTGGCACCAAATTTAGACTTCCAGTTAAAACTAGCATTCCACAAATCTTACAACAGTTTTCTTATGACCTAGATTTATTTATTTATAAAATATCTATTACTCATAATAAACCTATTGCCTACTTCACTCAATGGAAAGTTTTAGTGTTACAAAAAATCAAAAATGCATTACTTATCAATTCTTCAAATCTGGTGTTATTTAAAAAATCTGTACTTCTTAACTCAATCAAATCACTACAGGATGACTTTGTGATCACTTATGTTGACAAATCACCTAATAATTATGCCATTATTTGTAAATCCTACTATCTCTCTATTTTAAACTCTTCAATCAATAATAGTAACATCTTCAGTTTAACTAATAATAACCTTATTATTAATAACCGAAAAATACATAATTACTATAAACTACTTCAACTTCCCTTCAATAACTTTAATTATCCTTATATAGTTCTCATACCTAAGTTTCACAAATCTCCAATTAAATTTCGCACTGTCACTGTTGGGTGTAACACTTATAACAACAATGCTAATAAAGCTCTACTGGATATTCTAAAACAAATTTACAAATGTACTTGCAAAGTTGATAATTTACACTGTCTTAAAAATAGCTTTCAATTAATTCAATGCATCAAATCGCTCGATTCAATAGACAATATTATGACTTTTGACTTTCAAGATCTTTTCAATAATATTGAGTTATCAGATCTTAGTAATATCATTTACAGTCTTTTTCAAGAATATAAAGCTCAAATTAATCTTCCTTACAATTTTAAAGAAGAAAAATTTAAAACACTTCTTAACTTTGTTATCCATAATAATTATATCTTCCACAACAACGATATCTATTTGCAACAATTAGGCATTCCACAAGGAGGTTGTAGCTCCAGTATTTTGGCAGATCTCTATCTTTATTATTATGAAAAGCAAATTTGCAATGATGATGTTCGATTTTATCGTTACATCGATGATATTATTGTATTTTATCTCAACAAGAACTCACAAAATGGCTTTTCCTTCAATTATCCACCTAATTTAAAGCTAACTCAAAATACTCTGACTAATCAATCTGTTAACTTTTTAGATATCAAAATAATCATCGATGGTAATAAACTTTACACAGATATCTATGACAAACGGCAAGATTTTTGTTTTAATGTAAACTTATTTACACATTTTAATTCATGTCTGCATCTTTCGGTATTTAGAAACATCATCATTAACCAATTATTTCGAATTAATAATTTATGCTCTGCAAAGTTTAAAAACAAGAATATTAATAAACTGATCACAGCCACTGCTAAAATGGGTTTTCCTAAAAACTTTGTATTTTCTATTTTATATCCTTAACCATGTCTCTGTCAGTACAAAAAAAAAAAAAAAAGCTGTGTACACTCTTGTGTATATCAACAAAAAAATTATAAAATAATAAAAGACAATAAAAAAGGTGGCGGTTGGGTGGGCAGATGTTTGATTACGGAGGTGGGGTGGTGTTGTAAGGCTGGATGGTTGGGTGGGTTTGTGAAATTAAATTAAAAAAAAAAAGTAGAAGGCTTGTTGCATTTGCTTTGTATTACTATGCAAACTTTCATTTTCCATTAAAATTTCAGTTTTTTCCTTTTTGAGTTGTCAACTATATTTAATGTTCTAATTATACTGTTAAACACAATGTGATCAATCGGTGAATTTCATTGTGGCTTCATGGTTTCATTGTTGTTCATCTGCTTTGAAATTTGCATTTTTAAATCCATGTGGTTCCTGTTCTGGTTGTGGCAGGCTGGGGGAGTGTTGCCGGCATAAAACTAGTGTAACCCCACAGGCAAGTCACAAGTCTTGCCGCCTGCCTCCTTCTTCCTACCTTGTGTTTCTTGGGTTGTTTTTTTCATTAATTTTGATAAGTTTATGGTTTTAGGTTAGGATTTGTTGTTTTACTTTATTGATTCGTTTGTTTTGCACTGTTAAATAATAGATCTGGTTTCTTTGCATTAGTGTATTTCATCCACTGATAATTTTTTTTTTTTTTTTTTTTTTTTTTTTTTTTATCTTATTGGTCATTGGTGTTTCAGTGATCTTCTATCTGTTGCTTGGCTTCTACTATGCTTAACAGATCATCTTTATTATATATATATATATATATATATATACAAATCTTGCCCACTTAATAGTATAAGATATATTGTGATTTTAAAATTAATTTGATTTGATAATGTTATTTTAAAAATACAGTGAAATACGTTTAACACGAAAACGCTTAACATGAAAAATCGGTTAACACGAAGTGGTATAGCGCTCCGGACAGTATACTATGCTATTGAATGTATTTTTTTTCTTTTAACACGAAAGAAAAATCATTTAACACGAAAACAATTCGCTTTCGATCTTCAGTGGCATGTTTGTTACAACAGAGATGTCAACATTTTAATTTATTCCGAAGCATTTTTAGACCCGCTTTTATTTCCATACCACTCTTCTCTTAAGAATAATTCTTTCTTATTTTATCGTAGTTATATATTGAAAGTGGTGTGAATTAAAGGCGGGGCTAAAAATGGGAATAAATTAAAATGTTGGCAACTCTCCTGCAATATGGTGCCGTCGATGATCATGTGTTTACAGCACCGAAAATGAAATTTTTAACATTGTTCATCATTAAAATGATTCCACTTATGTAGATATTGATGACGAATTTGACAACTGAATCAGCAATACAGTTCCTGTCCAGTCTGCTTCAGAAATGAAGAAAATAATAAGTATCCACAGTTATTTAGATGCGCATTCGAATTCAGTGATGAATAAAACAACGTATGATCTCAATCAATTTTTGAACAATATGGTGCTGAAAAAGACAGTAAAAGATATCTGATTTTCCCCTCCAAAATACAATAATATTTGTACTTGATTTTGATCCTAATGGATGCAAGTTAGTACTAGTTTAAAGGAAATGGAAATGATAATTGATGACATGGAAAACATTGGCCAATTTTGTACTTTTTTTACGAATCTTTTTACACGAAATTCTTTTAACACGAAAAAATATTTCGGTCCCCTCAGTTTCGTGTTAAACGTTTTTCACTGTAATATAGAGGTTATGTTTTATTATTAAAATATAATACAAAGTAGGTTAATTAATGGCATATCAAACACAATGCTACAAAATAAAATTATGATCATTTCATATATTTAAAAATATATATATTGAATTGAATTGCATATTGAGTTTTAAAAAAATATATTTTTTTACCAGGATCATCCACCATAGCCTCTAAAAGTTCAAAATCTTCTATAGAATCAATGTCCACAAAATCATCAGGTAATTTTTTGGCATTCCGTTTCCTTTTTTCAAGGTGTTTGTCAGCAGCATCTTTTACAAAATAAATGATTATCAAAAATTACAATTTTGAAACACGCTTACGTAAGCAAATTGAAAACATATTTCAAAGATTAATATAATGAATAATATGATACATTACTTTCTAATAGCACACAAATAAAATAGAAACTGAAATAAACAGAATTTTAGCTGCAAACTCCAAGATTCACATGCACAAAGAAACTATGATTTAATCACAAAATCACCTCTGGTACTCATATATGATTACTACACTTTAGTATGCTATTTAAATGTATAAATAAAATAAATATATTTTATATTGTAATAATCTATAAGGGAAAAAAGTTCAAAATATAAATAGTGAAGAGAAATATTCTTACCATTGACACTTGTATTTAACTCACAATCAATTACGATTTCATCATCATCATCATCTGACAATTTCTTCGTTGTTTTCTTTTTTCCTTTTTTATTGTGAGTTTTTTCATTTTCAGCTGAAAGATATTACAATAATGCATATGTATAGAAAATAAATTAAATATTAAATTATATATTTTCTTAAAAAACAAGAAAAATGACTCTACATCGGAGGAAAAATTTGTTTTTTTTTTTTGTTGTTGTTGTTTTTTTGGCAATCATTGTATTAAATTCTCTGACTTTTCCCTGACTTTCATGGTCAATTTTCAAATTCCCTGACTATTCCAGGTTTTTCAGGTAGTGTGGCAACCCTGAATGCCTTTTGTAAGCTGTTATTTATAGACGATAAAACTATCTTTCTTTTGATAGTGTTAGATTTCCCTAAGATGAAAATGATTTGTATTCATCATGTTAAATAATTTTAATACATAACAGTTTTAATAAATTATTAGCACTTAGGGAATTTGTGCAGGAAAATATAGAAGAAAGATTTGTGGTAGCCACAACATACTAGTTTTTTTTTTTTTTTAATATTGGATTCGTACAAATTTTTGACTTCCAGTTTTCGACGGATTTACACATTTTGAGTGGTCAAGAACACGATTTTACCATTCTTAGAAAATGTCTGTCTGTCTGTCTGTGTGTGTGTGAGAGACAAAAATTTTGTGGCAACTGTATCTCCGAAACTACTGCTCAGAATTATATATAAATTTATATGTAGATGCACCTTGACCTAAATTAGTGCCTATCAACTTTTGCTGTCAACTACTCAACAGGTGATGCTGCTATACAGCGATTTCCGCATTTTAAGGAGAGGTTATATCTCAGGTTCTATTGCTTATAATCAAACAAAACTTGATATGCAAGAAGGTCGTTATGAGATATTATGCTGATTCAATTAGAATGTTTATCGGCTTACAAGTGGTGCTGCTATACAGAGATTTCCACAATTTAAGGATAGACTATATCTCAGGAACTACTGCACAGAATTACATATAAATTTATATGTAGATGCACCTGACTTAAATTAGTACCTATCAACTTTTGGTGTCAACCGCTCAACAGGTGCCGCTGCTACAGAGCGATTTCTGCAATTTAAGGAAAGTGTATATCTCAGATTCTATTGTGTATAATCAAACAAAACTTGATATGTGAAAAGGTCATTATGAGATATGCTGATTCAAGTTGGATGCTTATAGGCCAATAGATGGCGCTACTATACTGGAAATTTTCTCGATAACAGGAAGACTATATCTCAACTTGTATGGCATATAACTGTACGAAATTTGTTATGTGAGATATCCATTATAAAAACGCATTTTTAAAGATGTTAGTTATAGATAACAGAACTATCTTCCTTTGGATATTTAGTGTTAGTTTTCTATAAGATGAAAATCCTTTACATTCATCATGTTAGATAGTTTTAATAAATAATGGTTTTAATAAATTATATTTGCCCTAAGTGAATTTACATAGAACTTGTATGATGTGGCCACCACATGACTTTCTTCTACATAATTTTACACAAAATTTATTCAACACAAATTATTTATTAATTTATCAAATTATTTTAAATTATAAATGCAGACAATTTTTATCTGACAGAATTATATTATCACTAAATGCAGGAAGATGTCAATTTTTTGCAAATCAGAAGAAATAAGATTTTTTTTTTTTCGTTAAAAGATAAAAAAATCGATAACTTCGTTTTAAATTAACACAGATCTGTAGTTCAACCATTTGTTTTAAAGGTACTGACGAGATCTTTCGAAAGATACCCATATTGAAAATTTACTCCCCCCAGCGATGCTCCTACATGCACAAATTTTTTTTCCTAGTTAACTACTACTATTATCAATAATTCATATCAATTTTACAATCACATGATTAAAATAACTCTCATTATGTACATTTATATGAAATTTTGTCCTATACTGCCATGTTAAAAATTAGAAAAAATGCAATCACAGCACCACCTGTTCAGAAATTGTTTCACAAATCTAATCAGCACCAGTTTATCTCAAGGTCGAACTAAATACCAAGTTTGGTTAAATTTGGTTAATTGGTTCTGAGATACAGCGTCCACAAAATTTGTGATACACACACACACAGACAGACATTTTGTAAAAACAGCCAGAATGTGTTCAGGACATCACAAAACGTGTAAATCCATCGAAAACTAGAGTTAGAAAATGTTCACAAATCCAATACTTTCTCTATATATACATATAGAAGAAAGCCTTGTGGTGGCCACAACGTACTAGATTTTTTTTGGTGCAATGTTTCGTTTCACACCATTACTTTTTGCCAAAGAATAGAAAAGTTGTCCATCTACACTTGAGTGAAATCTATTAAAGTAATAAGTTATGGAATATTATTTCTGAACAAATGATATTCGTTCTCTGCAATATATATAATCCTATAGCTGCCAACCATTCCAATTTTGAATACCGGTATTTTTTTTATAGAATATTTTTATAAACTTTCATAACAGACTTGTAGAGTTTTTTATAATGAATTACGACAAAAGTTTTATAAAAAATTATCAGTATCCAAAAAGTGGAACAGTTGGCAGCCATGTAATCCTATTATTGGGATTTTTGTGTTCATAGTAAGATTTTTTGGCTTATTTTCAGGAATGTTCATGGACTAGAATCTACCTGTTTATTTAAGAACTAGTTACCATCAGGTAACTGTAGCGCTAGTTTTTCAAAAGTAATACAAAGGCATTTCTGCAAATATTGCCCATTTTTTGTTACATCTCATGATGGTATGGTGAATACTAAAAAACTGTAAAATATAAATGAAATAAAATAATAAAATAAAATAATGTTATCAGTGAACTATTAAAAAAAATCTATAAACTTTTAGTAAAAGATGGCGGTCTGTCAGTTCATTCGGAAAATGATTATTACAAAAATGCTATTGAAGCTGCCGAACGTTTTTTCAAATGCATGGAGAAACCAAGTCTACTTAACAAATTTGACAGTGAACTGTTATATAACATGTAAAAGAAAATATTGGTCGCTTATACCCTGTAATTGAATCTAAAATATTTCGAGATAAACAAAACATTCCATTCAAAGGACACAGAAAACGTGCTAATATTTGTCAAGAGACTATAATAAACAAGGAAAATATCTGAGAATTACTACGCAGTAAGTAGTAAGTATAAGTAGTGAAGATGAAGTTTTAGAAACACATTTAGTAACAGCATCAACCTGATTAATTTATATAATCAAAACTATGCAGAATAAAATAATCCGATATCGCATAGAAGAAATTACCACTACCAACATTATTCGTAAAATACAAGAAGCTAAATTTATTAGTATTTTCTTTTTCCTTGTGCAAATAATGATCTGTTCATGAACTCATTTTATTTAAATAAAGTCACGATTAAATTTTATAGTATTTTTTTTTTTCTTCTCTCATATAATAATGAAATTGCTTTCGGAATTTAGGTTACCCAAAAAGATGTTTTGAAATATTTCGAAAAATATGAGATCACGGAATGATTTTTTTTCTTCTATAGAATTATAAAGAAACAGATTTCATAAATTGATATTCTAGTGGAAATAAATACTAATATCTTCAAATCGTTTAAAATACACAAATTAATATTCTATTCAAATAATGCTTGACAATTAGCTAAATACATGAATAAATTGTTACTTAAGTTATAAATGATAATAATGTGATTATTTTACACACAGGGTGCACACAGGTGTCAAATGTACACAACACACAATGTACTTCCCACACACTTTTCAGAACACTTTCCGGGATGAGAAATTTTCGCCTTTTTTGCTACCACTATTTTTATACAGATATCTTTATGTTACTTTCATAGTAATTTTTCGAAATTAGATAAAATGGAGATTATTGTATAAAAATAGTGGTGGCTAAAAAAGAATTTTCTCAAACTTAAAGCTGTCCTGAAAAAAAGGAGAGGAATGTGGCCCTTGGTTATATATAATTCTAAATCTCCCCTCCCAAAAAGGCTTTCTGGATCTGCTCCTGCTCTAGATGGCTATATCTCAACTTCTACTGGTTAAAACTGAATGTGAAAAATCCTCATTGTGAGAAACTACAGTAGGTAAATTATCAGATTTATTTATTTATTTGGACATTTTCCTTATTTTCTTTAAAAAAAAAAAAAAAAAAAAAAAACTGAACAATATGGTCTTGAATTTCAAACATAGAAAGTATATTTATAAACTCACATTTTCTACAGTGGATTTAATGATGACTAGACAGATATATATATATATATATATATATATATATATATATATATATATATTTGCGGGAGGGGGGGGGGCAGATTTTTGCTTATAACAAAAATGGATTTGAACAAAATTTTATAAAACTTGCAGAAAAATTGACATAACAATAGAGAAACATTATTATGGAACATAAAATGCACAAGTATAATTTTCACTGAGATATGGATATTTACTTTGAACATGTGAAACAAAATTTTTTTTTTTAATTGCATAGATTGAAAGCTTGGACAACTTATCCCAAAAGATTATTTGAATAGAGTAAAAATTAAGCAAATTATCGACAAAAGAATAAGCAAGATTTTAGGTATTTTCCAGAGTTGAAATTTCATAAGGGGTTTTTCTCACATGATACATATTTAATTTAGAGATCCCATTATTTTGACTCCTGTTGCAAAAGTTCTTTTTTGTGAGAAACCACTTAGAACTCACAAATCTTAGTAAATAAATAAAATTATGCTAGCGTTACAAGCTTATAAGGGGGTTTTCACAAAAAAGACAATAGTAACTTGGTATTCTAGAAAATTGCTGAGGAAATGAAAAAAAAGGGTCAGATGATTTTTGTGATAAAAATCAAGCTGACTTATATATATATTTTTTTTTTTTTTTTTCAGAAACCATATTGATCTAACTTATACTCCTTAACTTTAACAATGTTTTTGAAAATATTTTTCATTATTAAATTAAACAAATTTTAGAGCATAAATATATATGCATAATTTAGCTTTAATGTAATTATCGTAAAACAATACACAGATACTAAAGAAAAGTGAAAACAAATTTATATAAGGTGTAATCCCTTACTTTCTCCTATAGTAACATCTATTAGCGAATCATACAATTCATTATCTGTAGACTTTGCTTTCTTAGATGTTCTTTGTTTTCTTGATTTCTCTGTAATAATAATAAATACATAACTATTAGCTATAAAAAATATCAAAGATTGCATATAGTAATCTATAATAATAAAAGAAAATGTCTGTCTGTCTCTCTGTCTGTCTGTGCATCTATACGTTCAGCCCCTACTGAACGCAGAAGTACAAAATTTGACATATGGGTTCTCAGGAGCCTTCCTGAGGGGCTCATGAAAACAGAATTAAAATTTTTTAATTAGATCCGGATATATTAATTAAAACGTCGACCAATATCTAATTAAAAAGCGAGCAGATCGTATTTTCTGCCCTCCAAGTAGAATTCAGCCCGTTCCTCAATAGAAGAAACACATAGAGAAAATTTTGCATGTTTTTGTAAAGCCATCTCAGCTTAGCAGTTGCAGATATTGAAAATACACCTGTACCACAGGAAAGAGCATTTATTACTGATTCTTACGGTACAAATTTTTTTGAAAAATACGGAATTTTATATTTTTAAAAAAGTTTTAAAAAGGGTCCAAAATTTCTCTTTCTCTCGATCGTCCTTTTTTAATCGCCCTGTATGACTGAGTAACTGTTCCATTTCTTAACAACTGGTATATTTGGAAAACTCGTTTAATCCTCTTTCAAACCATATAAGTATTTTAACAAAATACGGATTAGTGATCCATATTTTTAGATTTTATGAAACATCGATTTTTTCACAAAACATTTTATAATTCCAAAAACTTTTAGAGATAAATCATTTCTTCTTTTTTTTTTTTTTTTTGTATATAGATCTCGGTTAGACGATTCACATCTCAAAAGATTGAAAGATTTTTTTCAAAAACTGAATGAGTTATAATTTTTTTATTTTATGCATAAAACCATTGCATACCACGTTCTGGATCCATTCGAATCATACGACTTCATGTATTTGGGTTGGGTTACCATGGCAACTCCCATTCACAGAGAAAACGATATCTGGAAAGTCAGGAGAAAGAAAAAAATCTTTTACTGACTGAGATCACATGTTTTTTGTACTGGGAATAAAAATTGCAAATGTCAATATTCTTCAATTTTCCTTTGTCGCACAAAAGACTTACTATGCAAAGTTTTCATCACAAGACGAAGTTGCCGTTCAAATTTCATCTATTTTGGAGAATAAACAAAAAATTTACATTTTAACTGCAAATTGAATTTTATTCTAATACGCATATTTCAAATTCTAATTATGATGAAATTATTCTTAATGCATCATTTGAAAGATATTTTAAAGTATTTTTATATTATCGAAAAAGGAATTCGAGATTTCACCCAATTTACACGTTTTGAGGTGTCCTGAATCGGTTTTCTTTTGTATCTCAACTACTAATTAAAATAATTTCATAAGTAATACATCATTTGAAAGCTTTGTTGATTTGGAATTGAACAGTAGATTACAGAAATTTTTTCTGCCAGATGGTGCTGTAATATTTTAAAATTTCAATATTTCAAATTTTAATTATGATTAAATTATTTTTAATACATCATTCGAAAGATATTTTAAAGTTCTTTTATATTATCGAAAGTGGAATTCGAGATTTTACCCGATTTACACGTTTTAAGGTGTCCTGATTAGGTTTTCTTTTGTATCTCAGCTACTAATTAAAATATTTTCATAAGTAATACATCATTTGAAAGGTTTGTTGATTTCGAATTGAACAGTAGACTAAAGCAGATTATTTGATTTTCATTGATTTGAGTGTATTTTACGTTGAACTAGAGCTACGTTATGAGAAATTACAAGAGATTTGATTGGTTTATTTGATTTTTATTGATTTGAGTGTATTTTACGTTGAACTAGAGCTACGTTATGAGGAATTATGAGAGATTTAATTGGTTTATTTGATTTTCATTGATTTGAGGTAGGGGTGTCCAGTGATTTTTTTTTTTTTTTTTTTAACATGCTTGACAGTGATTTCTGCGAAAACGAGTTTAATGTGTTTTCAGATTCATGCATAGCGAGGTAGGGGTGTCCAGTGATTTTTTTTTTTTTTTTTTGTTTTTTTTTGTTTTTGTTTTAACATGCTTCACAGTGATTGCTGCGAAAACGAGTTTCTTGTGTTTTCAGATTCATGCACAGCGAGGTGGGGGTGTCCAGTGATGTTTTTTTGGGTTATAACATGCTTGATAGTAATTGCCACGGAACCGAGTTTCGTGCACTTTCAGATTCATGCACAGCGAGGTAGGAGTGTCCAGTGATGTTTTTTGGTTTTAACATGTGTAATAGTGATTGCCACGGAACCGAGTTTTGTGTGTTCTGAGATTCATGCACAGCGATGTAGGGCTGTCCAGTGACTTTTTTTTTTCATGTGCGTGAAGCGTACATACGTGCGTTATAGTGATTGCTGTGAATATGACTTATGGGTGTTCTCTGATTCAACCATTCATTCAATAGTGACTTTTACTGTACAAGTAACAGCTTCAACTGTTTCCAGAATATTCGAAGAATTAACATTTCTATTTGACTGTTTTCGAGAATATGCGTTTTAATAATAGTTTTTTTGCACATATTCAAAATGTTTGATATTTTCAAGGAGATCCCATACTAACACTGTGAAGAAAATAGTCACCAATCGAACTATATTTATTTAAACGTTTCAATTATTCAATTAAAAAGAAATCCTTTAAACATAGTGCCCAGCGAAGTGGGCGAAGCCTGCTAGTTATAGTAAACACTGTAGGACTCTAACACATCCTACAGAGGCTTCTCCTGTCGAACCCCTCAAGATAACTAATAAAATAGGAAAGTGCACTAGCCAGCTAATAATGACAGGCCTAGGAGTGGTAAATAGGACTTCGTGAAACATGGATTTAATGCATGCAATTTGAAACCGATAATGGAATCTTTCAGTTGCCGATATATCGCAATCGCCATGATTATCAGGAACTCAGCTGTGAATGTATTGCGAGTGACCGTATCCAACTTTTCATCCTGTGCCGTACCCGTAATAGCTGGTAATCGTTGATGCGAAGGAGAGTGGATGATACTCGCATAATGCATGCGTGATATTTGACATTGGGTTCATCTGAAATCGCTGTTCACAGCTACAATCTGAATATTCATTATCGCCTTTAATGATCATGATATTGCTTTATTAGGAACCGATTATCAATTGAGCAATAACACATACGTGATATCAAACACTGATGACTGAGACACTGCGTGATATTCATTTGATCTCTTTACTCGCTGCTACGATATGATATATGAATATTCGTAATCGCCATTACAATGTTAATCCATAATGGTTATTGCCTAAAAATATAACTGACAATTACTGATGTCATTAGTTATATTCAGAAATAACTGAATAATTTCGTCATTTATTTACATCCATATTTGCTTTAAAAAAAAATCAATCTTATACTCTGTTTTTTTTTTTTTTTCTTCTTTTATTTCTATTGAAATAAATTTTTAAAAGTTTTTTCATCAATTTGTACTGAATTTGCTTTTAATATCTTAACAGTTATTTAATTTCTTTCAAATATTTTATTCTTTCTGATCAATTTAGCGAAAATTTGGTGTTATTTATTTTTATAGTTTTATTTCATTAAACAAGCTGAAGCAATTTCTTTACTCAGGGTACAGATTACTTTCTACAGAGAATATAATTTCAGAGGCGGGGGCAAGGAAGCGTTAATTACTTTTATTTTAGAAATCTTATTATTCTATAGTATAATAAAATAATTTATATTATTATTTTTATTTAATCATTCCCTTATTTATTTGTTTTGTGTGTGTGTAATTTTAGTTTTCATATTTTTATTATTTTTTCTCTTTACAAAAGATGAAAATATACTGGGTTCATGAGAATTTTCGATTACCAGTTTTCTATGAATATTTACTAATTTTCAGGTGTCCTAACACTGGATTCGGCCATTTTTAGAAAATGTTTGTTGTGCATTAGCACAATTTCGTAAATACTGTATCTCATTAACCAAAGGACGGAATTTAACAAAACTTTATACTCAGTTCAACTTTTACTTAAATTGCTATTGATTAGATTTTTGAATATAATGCCCAAATGCATTATACTGAAATTTCGGCCATGTAAGATAAGGCTATATATCACAGTTTCTATAGTGTATCAATGCACGAAACATGATATGAATGAGAGTCATGACGAAAAGCTATGTTTATTCAATTAGTGTGCGTATTGGTTGAGAAATGATGCTGCTATGTTGCAATGTAACCTTGTTTAGGGGAAAGCAATGTATCAACTTCTATGACATATAAATCACCAAACTTAGAATGTAAAATGGATATTTTCAAAAACTATGCTATGATAATTTGACAGTTTGCAGTGGTTGCCAAGAAAGAAAACCTGTAAATCTCTAATTGGTGGCCCTTACATAGAATTACATCTACTCATTTAAATTGTTTTTAATTTTCGAGTTATTTGTTTTATACCGCAAGTAAAATGTATTTATCTCAATACATTGTTGCAATTTTTTTCTGTTGAGCCATCCTTCTTCAGTTATTTTATTCAGCCCTCCAAACCAAGGATAAAAATTTAGTTTTTTTATTCTTGTAGCTATGATGTAAGTTTCAGCGTTATCTCGGGGAAACTTGTGTTTTTTTTTATTAAGAAGATTTTGCAAAAGTTTATTGTGTTAATTATATATTTTAGAAAAAAAAATTTAATAGTAAAATTAACAGCTGAGATAGTTGAATGTGTTTAAATGATATAATACTTCTACGTAAAAATGCAGTAATATATGAATTAAGTCTCTGCATATATGTGTTTCCATTATCTGTTTTTCTATATTAGTGTTGATATGGTGTTGCATTAATAAGAAATTGTACATATAAAAGAAGTTAGTGCATTCTGTATATTTTATGATATAATGGGTCTGCTTCATTCAATTCAAGCCTTTTTTATATCCAGACATTTAAATTAACATTATGAAAAGGATTCGAAAATATTTAAGTCCAATATTGTGATACATTGTGATATTGCGATTTTGCGTTGACAATATATCGTGATATTGAAATTGTGACATTGCCCATCCTAGTGCTAAAGCACTCTTGTAAAAGAGGGGAAAGAGACTAAAATATTTTAAAAAGGGGCTCAAAAAAGGTACAAGTTTTTCCTTATAAATGAATATTACGAACAAAGATGTAAAATTAATGTATATACTGCAGTGGCACACCAAAGGGACAGGGCCGTGCTTAGGGGGGGGGGGGGGGGGGCGGTCGCCCAGGGCGGCTAAAAACTCGGGGCGGCTAAAAATGGCAAAATTTCAGCTAAAAATTAGGTTTACTAAAATTGTTAGATTTTTTTCAAAAACAGGATTGGATTGGATTTGGGAATAAGGCCGATTGACAGCTGTAGGTCCTAGACCTGGGGGATGTGTCCTCCGTGGGGGTCTTTCTAAGGGGTCCTAGCCCAAATTTACGCACGTTTCGGAGAAAACCATGGAAAACTCCGATCGGCTAGGCCAACAAGCGCAACTTAGGATCGAACCCGGCACCTCATGTCTACCAGATTTGAGCGCATAACCACTCGGCCACTGCAGGCTTATTTTTAAAACAGAGAAAAAAAGAGAAAAAGATAACTTTTCGTCTGTGGCAACCCGACAGTTTTGGGCTTTAAAGGATAGTTTTCAGAAGCAGAAGGAGGGAAATAATTTTAGTGTCTAGTATGGCGGCTAAAATCTTTTGCCTAGGAGGGCGGCTAAAATCTTTCGCCCAGGGCGGTTAAAAGTGTAAGCACGGGCCTGAAAGGGAAGGTAGAGGGAGTGGTCACCCTGAACCTCTGATCATGAGGAGGGGAGGTCTTCAAAGAAACTTAATCTTTAAGTACATATATCTGGTGAAGCTGTTGTGCCATTATTTTCTTCCTTACAATTCCATTTTAAGTCGTAGGGTCCTGTCTAAGGAATGCAAAATGTGACCATAGAGGGACAACTCCAAAACCAAAAGAAAACTCATTTATATTTCTGCAAATCCTAAATAAAGCAGGGCAAACGGGGAGAATTTCGTCCCTGGCTTCGACAATTGTAAGTCTGCCACTAATATATATATATATATATATAATAATGATGATCTATTAAGCATAGTAGAAGCCAAGAACAGATACAAGAACACTGAAACACCAATGACCAATAAGATTAAAAATTTCTTTGAGAAGTTCAGTAAAAAGAAACAAAAAAATTATCAGGGGATGAAATACACAAATTTAAAGAAACCAGATTTATTAATTATCAGCCTGCAAAACAAACAAATCAATAAACTGACACAACAAATCTTAACTTAAAACCATAAACTTTATCAAAATTTATGAAAAAATAATTTAAGAAACTTAAGATAGGAAGGAAGGAGGCAGGCAGCAAGACTTGTGACTTGCCTGTGGGGTCAAACTAGTTTCATGCCGGCAACACTCTCCCAGCCTGCCAAGACCAGATTAGGAGTCATATGGATTTAAAAAAGCAAAATTTCAAAGCAGATGAATAACTATGAAACCACAAAGCAACAATTAAATACACTGATTGATTACAATGTGCTTAATAGTATGATTAGAATTTTAAGAATAGTTGAAAACTCAAAAAAGAAGAAACTGAAATTTTAATGGAAAAAGAAAGTTTGCATAGTAATATAAAGTAAATGCAACAAGCCTTCTGCTTTTTTTTTTTTTTTTTTTTTTTTTTTTTTTTAATTTCACAATCCCACCCAACCATCCAGCCTTACAACACCACCCCACCTCCGTAATCAAACATCTGCCCACCCAACCACCACCTTTTTTATTGTCTTTTATAATTTTTTACTTTCTTCTATATGTAATATAGAGAAAGTATTGGATTCGCGAAAATTTTCGACCTCCGTTTTTTGACGGATCTACACGTTTTGGGATGTCCTGAACACGAATTGATAGTTTTTAAAAAATGTCTGTCTGTGTGTCTGTCTGTCTGTGTGTCTGTATCATTTTTTTGTGGACGCTGTATCTCACGAACCAATGAATGAAATTTAACCAAACTTGGTATTTAGTTGCACCCTGACATGAACTGGTGCCCATTAGATTTGGGGATCAATAGCTCAACAGGTGGCGCTGTGATCGCATTTTATAGGACAAAATTCCGTATAAATGGGCATAATGAGAGTTATTTTAAACTTGTGATTGTAAAATTAATATGAATTATTGATAATAGTAGTAGTTAACTAGGAAAAAAAATTAGTGCATGGGGGGGCATCGGTTCCCCCCCTGGGGGGGAAGTACCCCCCCGGGGGGGTTAAATTTTGAAGATGGGTATCATTCGAAAGATCTCATCAATACCTTTAAAAGGAATGGTTGAACCATAAATCTGTGATAGTTTAAAACAAAGTTATCGATTTTTTTTACTTTTAACAAAAAAAAAACTTAGAAAAAAAAAAATCGTTTTTTTTTTTTTTTTTTTTTTTTTTTTTTATATTGTTACTGATTGAATATGTATAGGAAAATATAGAAGAAAGTCTTGTGGTGGCCACAACATACTAGTTTTTTAATATACACAAAAGTGTACACAGTTTTTTTTTTTTTTTTTTTTTTTTTTTTTATGTACTGACAGAGACATGGTTAAGGATATAAAATAGAAAATACAAAGTTTTTAGGAAAACCCATTTTAGCAGTGGCTGTGATCAGTTTATTAATATTCTTGTTTTTAAACTTCGCAGAACCTAAATTATTAATTTGAAATTAATGGTTAATGATGATGTTTCTAAATACCGAACGATGCAGACAGGAATTAAAATGTGTTATATATATATGTGAGTTGTCAACTATATTTAAAATTCTAATTATACTATTAAACACAATGTAATCGATCGGTGAATTTCATTGTTGCTTCATGATTTCATTGTTATTCATCTGCTTTGAAATTTTGCTTTTTTAAATCCACATGGCTCCTGTTCTGGTCGTGGCAGGCTGGGTGAGTGTTGCCGGCGTGAAACTAGTTTAACCCCACAGGCAAGTCACAAGTCTTGCCGCCTGCCTCCTTCCTTCCTATCTTGTGTTTCTTAGGTTATTTTTTTCATTAATTTTTATAAGTTTATGGTTTTAAGTTAAGATTTGCCGTATTACTTTATTGATTCGTTTGTTTTGCAGGCTGTAAATTAATAGATCTGGTTTCTTTACATTAGTGTATTTCATCCACTGATAAAAAAAAATTTTTTTAATCTTATCGGTCATTGGTGTTTCAGTGATCTTGTATCTGTTGCTTGGCTTCTACTATGCTTAATAGATCATCTTTATTATATATATATATATATATATATATATATATATATATATGATAATGATGATCTATTATATTATATATTTTAAATGGAAGAAAAATTGTACAATGTATTGTGTACAAAACTGAATATCAACTTGCATCATATGTAAGAAAAATTATCTTTGTAACAAAATGTATAGTAATACCAGAATTACAAATATTTCCTAAATCTTATAGAAACCAAATGTTTACTGAATTGTTCTATGGAAGTTCTAAATTAAAATGCATCAAAGATGCTACTAAATTCTAATTCCTGAAAACTGAAAATAAGAATAACATGTATGTTACTTGTATATATGTAAAATAATTTTTAATAACACATAAGATACTGGTACATATATAACGAGGTGGGGAAATCACCAAAAATCTTACCAGCCAGCAATATAAAATTGGAAACTTAGGACAGAATAACAGTTACATTACATGTACTACATGATATGCCCAATAGCAAAATTTTCAATACCAATCTACAGTAAAATGAAATTCAATTGTGACTTAAAAATGTTTGTCCAAGTTTGCTTCTTTAATAAGTAACAACAACTCGTAAAATAAGCAAAATTTGTATAAAAAAAAAAAAAAAAAGTATTATAGTAATTTAGTAACATAAAATATGTTTTAAGCTTAGCATTTCATTTTAAGCTGTTGATTTACCTATATTTTGAATTTATTTACCTATATTTTGAATGAAGAAAACAAACTTAAATTTTGTGATTACTTCATTGCCCTTTGCACGTGGTGAAGGAATAAACATATCGCACCATGACAAGAAAAGTGACACAAGTAAAAGAATAGCAACTTTGAGTTTACATTAAAAAATATGCATGATGTGCCCCCAACATGCAACCTTCTTTCTTGAATCTAATTTTCTTTTTTTTTTTTTTTTCTGTATTTTACATTCTATATAATACTTGTGACATCCCTCTTTAAGAGATAAAATCTATCAGATTGATCTGAAAGTGAATATTTGAGGAAAAATGGGTGAAGAAAAAATATCATTAGAAAAAAAAAAAAAAAAGCTACTAAAGAGACTAATTGAACAAAAAAAGAGACTGAAAGAGACAAATGTGAAAAAAAAAAAAAAAAAAAAAGAGAGAGAGAGAGAGAGAGAGAGATAAATAGCTAGAATAGCTAGCCACTCCTACGTCTGTAAATAAATAAATAAAAAAAAACATTAAAATTTCAGCCAAAACTTAAATACTAGTTAGTTCAATATTTGGCTGAGCCTTAAATGATCCATGTTATCCTTGCTTTAGGTCCAGTTTGATCACAGGCAACTTACTGTTATTATTTGTCAAAATGATTTTCTAAATATTTTACTTTATACATAAAACAAAGCTAAAAATTAGTTTTTAAAATACAGTAGAACCTCGATTATCCGAACCTTGATTTACCGAAACTACTCTCCGTTAACCGAAGTCTGTTTCTTCTTCACTTTTTTTTTCACTTTCTACTGTCATCCAAAATTTTCTCTTAACAAACATGCATTTTTAAAGTTCTTTTGTATGCAAGCCGTCCTTTCCAAACTACGAGTGCAGATAAATATTTTGGAATTCCCTTTTTTAGAATTCCTTCTCGCAAGCTCAATTCTCGGTATGAGTGTACTCTTCCCCACTTTCAAACGTCCTTATTCTATACAAAAATGTACCCCATTTCGAAATTTGAAAGGTCATACTGCCGTGTCCCAGAACAATCAAATGTTATTGCACCCTCTGATTGTAAGCAAGTGCAAAGAACCTATTCTCTTTAACTTCGGGATAGAGCTGCACGGCAAATGATGGCCAATTTACACCAGATCAAGCTTCCATTTAAACCATTGTAAGTTTTTGTTTCAGAAATAAATTTATTTTCATTTATGATTTTAATTTATTTAACAGTTAAAATAGTCATAATACCAGTTCAATGACGACACTACATATTAAACTAGATGATTATTGATGAATTCTCGATTATCCGAAAATTTCGATTATCCGAAGTAGGTTTGGTCCCAATTACTTCGGATAATCGAGGTTCTACTGTATTGGAAAATAATAAAAATTATAAAGCAAATAATAACTACTAAAAATATTTTTAGATTCTTTTATTATTTAAAAATTAAGTAATAATAAATATTATTTATTAAATTTTAAAATTTTTTATATTTTTGTAATTACAGGCAAGAGAAAAAAAAAAAAAAAAAAAAAAGGATGATTGTTACCATAAAAACATGGAAACAATTTTTTTGACATCTTACACACATGATAAAGGTTGACCAAAGTTATTTCAATGCTGCACTACAACTCCCCTATTTCTAACTGAATTGACTTGTTTTATTCACTCTACACATTGACAATAGCAACCACCTCACTGCTCCCATATTCTCTCTGCATATACCCAATATTCTGTAACTTTCTAAAATACACTACCACTATTTTAGCTACAACCCATGTATTTTGAATGACTAATCTTTTAATATATAATACAAAAGGTACATTAAACTTCTGGTCGATGTGCCTAGATCTCAGTGTATTACTGATGATACTCTCCTTATAAATCGTAATATGGTATAATATTTTAAATAAGATAACAAAAAAATATATAATTTCTACTGAATAAATAAAACTAAATTCTCATCAAATAATGTATAAACTACCTTTATGATAAAATTTTAATATAATAAACACTACTCTAATAAAAAACAAAACACTAAAGCTTACCTTTAACAGTATCTTCCTTTTCATTTACTGGTACAGGATCATCTACACTGTTTTGATCCAAGAAATCATTTAAAGTGATTTCATCAAATGTCTGTGATTCATATAATACCTTGTTTATAAGATCAATATTAAATTTTTCCTCACGCTTAAACTTTTGTTTCAACTCTCTTCGAGTTCTGTTAGGAAAGATTTGTTCCATCAAGCTAAAATCAGCACCAACTAAACTCAAGGCTCGGTAAAAATTGGCTGTGTCTGAAATAAAAATATGCAGGAAAACTTTAAGATTGCACAATATAACGTGTCACAACAACCTATCATTAAAAAATTTACAAAAGAAAAAGTATAAAATCTGTTGTTATGGCTTTTTTTTTTTTTTTTTTTTTTAATATCTTTCTGTGACCTTCCCTTTCTTCCCTAGATCTGCCTTAGGCAGATATAGGGAAAAGCAGATCTTGTCTAAAGGACATTTGGAGAAAATGCATTCCAGCTGCCATTTTTAAATAAGAAAAACTGAAACAATTCTCATGTAAATTATCTTTAATGCAATAAAATAATTGAAAAATATTTCATATTTAGTACAAAAAAAATTTTTTTGAAGAAGAAGAAGCTAGTTTTATTTAAAAAGGACTAATACAAACACAGTATATAAGTAGATTACAAAAACATTTTAATAAATAAATTAAGCATATTTTTAATTCTTAAATTAGCATACTTTGGAAGAGAGGAAAAATAAAAACCACTTTATTTGCATAAATACTTCACAAGTTACTTGCAAAAAAATTTAATAAGTTATAACACAAAAAATAAGTATACATTAATTAATAAATTAAATAATAATCTCTCTCTCTCTCTCTCTCTTTTTTTTTTTTTTTTTTTTAACTCAAGATTTAAATAAAAGTAATAATTTTAGGATGAAGAAATTATGCAAATTTCAAACAAGATAATTCAAGAATTATCTTCTCTCATACTTTAAATTAAATTCAGTTTTTTAATTTATTTTTTACACGCAGATTTGATATAGAAACTTAAAAAAAATATAGCAGTAACAATTTAATCATATCTATAAAAATGCCATACCCTTAGCAGTCCAGTGCTTAGTTAATGGCCTCTTTCTAAATGATGAATAAGTAGTATCATCTTTCCGAACAATTTCAGTACTTATTGGCTGAGGTATATTTCTTGAAACAATAAGACTGGATTGATCAATATTAATTTGCCCATCCTCAGAAATCACAAGTTTAGGTACAGAATCGATGATATTATTTTCACTTTCAATTGCATCATCAACATTCTCCTCCTCCTCTTCTACAAAACTATATATAAATATAGAGGAGAAAAAAAAAGTAAGTTAATGACACTTACAAGGAAACACTTCCAAGTGCTAATTGTCATTTTCTTGAAAAAAATTTCAGAAATTAGTTTATATTAATTCATTAATTTAACTACTGGAGGAGGAATAATCTTTTTACAATCATTTTTTAACTAAAAGTTTCGCAAAATTTTAACTTCATTACAGAAAACAAACTGATAGCAGAATTAAACAATACGATAGAGCAGTAAGAAAAAACTTACGTATTTACACTTGTAGTCTCATTTGGAGTAGCAGCACTTTTATGAGATCTAAAAAAACATACCACAAAACTTTATGAGTATAGTAATTATTAAACATTGTTCATACACTCGAAAATCAAATTTAAAGGAAAGTAAATCTTCAATAGTTATGAAGAAATATAATTTATGCATAAGTACTAATGTGTAATTGTTATTTATCCATGCATAATCTCTGGCATATTAATAAAACAAAATGTCATTAATTATGTATGTGTGTCTGTGTGTTCTAGGTTCAGCTACATTCTGGTCATCACAGAGTCATCAAATTTGGCATAGAGGTCAGTTTTCACTTCCCATGATTTATTTAAGCCAGATTTAAAAATTTTTATTATTATTATTTTAAACAAAAACTCACTTTTTTGCATTATATATTTAAAAACAAACACATGATTTCAATCTTTGTACACTATATGTAACATTTAATTCAGTTTTAAATAAACTTTATTTAAAAATCATACTGTAATTTTGAAAAAATGATTGCAATTTTCTTAGAAATGATGTTCATCAACTATGAATATTTATGTAAAGGTGGAGTGTGGAAGGTTGAATTTTTGTACCAACTATGTGAAAAATACCAGAGCTGTTCATAGTTCATGAGCATCATTTCTAAGTAACTTGTGTGGTTTATAGGAGTTGTTACGATATTAATTTATTATATCTGCATTTGCAGACATGATGACTTTGCCAACAGATATTATGTGAGAAATGACAAGTGGGTAATCAGCCAGGATTGGCTCAATGGTACACTATCAGCATGGTAAGTGGACTGCTCGGGTTAGATTCCCAGCTCTGGCATTTTTCACATAGTTGACATAAAAATTCAAACTTTCACATTTCATCTCTAAATAGATTGCAATTTATTTATTTTTTGTTCCAGTCAAGTAATTTTTTTTCTTAATTAAAAGAATTTATTGTGAAATATTTGAAATAGCAATACAAAATTTAATTACTATATGCTAAAAATCTGCATTTCACAGATAAAACTACAATTTTTCAAATATCTAATTTAATTTTTCTTAAATAATTTGAAAAATCAGATAACCGGTTTTGATACTTCCATTCAAAGGTCATATCTAAGTAAAATGCAATTCCTATTTCCAGCACATTAATTTTTTACTTTCTCTTACCCATAAGGTAGAGAAAGTATTGTTTTTGGGTCAAATTTTCGAACGCGGGATTTTGTTATATTTACATGTTTTGAGGTCCCCTGAATACGAAAATCATGTTTTAAGCAAATGGTCTGTGTGTATGTGTGTGTGTCTGTGTCTGTCTGTTATCAGCATATCTCAAAAACAAATTATGACAGAAAGTTCAAACTTGGTATTCTAAATGTGTATCATATAGGGATGCTACAGTAAGCTTTTCGTTAAGATCAAGCAAATGGTTCGTGTACAGGGACAATCAAGAGAATTCTAATACATTACGTGTATGGGGGAAATTGCAGGTAAATAGAGTTTAACGTCTATAGACTGCACTAAACCAAATGAAACGAATATATATTTTTTGTAATAGAGATAGCTAACTGGGGAAAAAATTTTGTGTATGTAGGAGCCTCACCACCCCCCTGGGGGGGGGGAGTCCCCCCTCAAGGGGAGTAAATTTTCATGATGGGTATCTTTCAGAAGAGCTCGCCAATACCTTTAAAACGAATGTTTGAACCATCGATCTGCGATAATTTAAAACAAAGTTATCGATTTTTTTTTACTTTTAACGAAAAAAAACTTTGAAAAAAAAAAAAAAAAAAAAAATCGTTTTTTTTTTTTGAGAATAAAATGGACTTTTTTTTTATATTTGGTGTTGTACTACTTCTCTAATATGGAAATAGTCTGCATTATCATAAAAGATAAATTTTTTAAATAATAATTTTAATAAATTATTTTTTAAAAAGAGAAGTATTTTTTAATAACCGAATTAAATTCTATATAAATGTAGGTGCATTAATGAAACGGGGGGTTGAGAGGAGCAGTAGCCCCCCTCACACAGAACTAATTATCATATAAAACTCTTCAGAAGCCTAATATGAATTGTTTAACACAGGTTTACATAACAGTACTCGTTATCTTACCTTTTAATCTGCAATCTGTATTTATAGTACATTAAATTTCAGGGTAAGCGAAAGTCATGTTAGTGACACACCAGATTATTTTAAATATCTCATTTACTTCCCCCCCCCCCCTCAATAATTTTTCTCCTAACTGCTGACATATTTTCAAGGTATCTATTTATAATGTATAGAGATATTAACTGCTAACATGAAAATGTGTGAATATGATATATTGACCACAGCTAATTATTTTTTTACAAAACTGTTGGTGTAAATTTTTAACACCCCTTCAGTTTTATATTTAAGCCAGTAAACTATGTTGGTTGTTAACTACAAATGTTGGATTTTCTAGGCACAGATCACTTCTATCTTTATCAGCTGAATCTAATAAGATTCAACGGGATTGTAGTGGATTTTGCTCTAAGTACTACCCCATAAAATTGCATTCTACTCAAAATCCATGTGGGGAATGATGATTATTTAAATTTATCACCGTTTTCCACCTCTAATTGCCTTTACTTTTTTGCCAGATATTTTTTAGATTTATTATTTGCGAGACATGCATGCATGCTTGACTAAGAATTAATTTTTTAGTAACAAACATTATAAATCTTCATCGACTGATCTTAAAAATTATTTGAGTTATCCTTTTCAAATTATCCTGTTACATTAAAATCCCTTAATTTACAAAAACATAATGCAAATCAATGGAAAATATGAAAACAGGCTAAAAGATTATAGATTTAGAATTAACTGTTTGATTTCATAAAAATTCATTGCATTCCATTCTTTTTTTTCTTTTGTCAACACAAACAAGATTCTTCTTAATTTGTAATCTATGCTTTTGAATTTTTGGTACAGAATTTTATTTTAAAGATGATTGAAACTAAAAGATAAAAAATCCTGAAACATACTCATCTGTTTTGGCAGGATTCCAGTATATTAAATCTGCCATTGTCATTTTACTTCTCTCAGGAGGAACATCTCCTTTTTTAAATTTACGCCGTCTTTTTTGTTGCACCTGTAAAATTTATTTGCAATATAATAAAATAAATTAATGCAAACAGTCATATAATAATGCTTAAAGACTATATTAAGAAAACCTCTGTTATTACCTCTTTTCTGGGCTCAGTTCTTTTCTTTGATAATATACTTGTCAGATGTGGATATTTAGATTTATCAATAACTGTTGGAGTAATACTTGATGCACCTCTTTTATCCGATTCAGGAACTTTTGAACGTGATCTGCAAAAAACATATGAATCAAAATCCCAATTCATCTATAATTAACTTCACATTATTAAGTATCTTAACTATCATAAACAATATAAGTTTAGAAAAAATTAAAAGCACACTTTCTGAATAGCAAGATTTATTCAGTATATATTTGTTTATACATTGTTATTACTTACCTATAAAAATAAGTGTAAATTTAAAAATTAAAAAGCAATAATACACATAGATTAATGCATGTAAAGAAAAATATTACTTTAATTATGGAAATATTTACAATTTAAAAATCAATTATTTTACACAAACAAAGAATTTTATACACACCCTAAATTTTTTGCAGGACTAGTATGAATAATACTTTCTTCAGAAGTGTTGCTGTAAATAAAAAGACATAATTTTAATAAAAGCTTGTTTAAACATGTTCTTTAATTGAAAAATATTTATATTTATTTATTTTGAGCTTTTATGGCAAATTATTTTATTCTTGCATTTTTCCAATAGACCACAGCCAAAAATTTTTGGAACTTCTGGCAAATGAAACATGTCAAGATGAAATATTTTTTTTGTTTGTTTACGAAAAATATAGTGGTAAACAACAGATAAGATTAGTTAAATTAATTTCTTTTTAATACTATAGTAAAAAAAAAAAAAACTTAAATAATACTATTTTTATATTAATGTTTAATTTGGTGGTTAATAAATAATTTTCTTATTTATATATATGACTAAATGTTAAGTAAAAAAAGTAAATAAATAAACTAACAAATAAAAATTATATTAAACATAGTATTTATTTAAAAAAAAAAAAAAATGATTTCTACTAAATATTTGCAAGTTATAGCGCATTTTTTGAGAATGCATATCTCAGAATGTTAAAAATAGTTGAAGTTTCTTAAAATAATGATTGGTGGTTTTAAATAACTGGGTGAAGTTGCCTTTATAATTAGAGTTAAAAAAGAATACTTCAATGCTTTATTTACTTATTCATTTTTTCTTAAAAATTCTTGAGTTTTTTTTTTTTTTTTTTTTAATTATTTAATTCAAAATAAATTACATAAAGTATTTATTGAGTTCAGCATGTTCCCTTAATATATTTGTGCCATCTCCAATGGAAATTATTTTTTCTTTTATATAATATGCGCAAACACAAAGTTCTTTTAAATAGCAACTATAAATAATAATTTATTTTATTAACAACTTAATAGCATTGTTAATGGCACTAATATTTGCAACAAAAAAAAGTTATCAAAATTAATAATATTTGCATAAAAGTTGGTAACATTTCATAAATTATAGTGTAGTGTGCATTAGTTAAAGCAATATTTATGCTAAAAACCCGGGACATTGTAGAATACTCTCTGTCAGAATCTTTATTAAGATCTTAGCAATGCAAAAATCTGAGAAAGTTGATTGTGTAAGTATATGGTGTATATAAAAAGTTTAATAAATGTTTTCTCAAAAAAAAAAAAAAAAGGCAGAAGATATACTATGCATATTGTCTTCAAGCCTACAAAATAATATTAATTCATAATAATAAATTTCAGATCATATGTTTTAAATAGTTCTGGGAAAAAAGAAAAAAAAAAAAAAAAAAAGCTTTTTTAGGAATCTACTGCGAAATTAGTGTCATTTGTTGAAAGATGGCTGAAACATAAGTCATGCCTAAGCCCAATTAATCTTTTTTAATCAGACTCATACAAATATATCAAAATAAAGTTATTAAATTATTAAATACTTACTGCACATCTATATTCGAAATAACTTGGGTATCTTCATCAGGAGATAATTTTCTGGAATTAATCACAGAAAAAACATAAAAAGAAAACAATATTCAACAGTGTATTAAAAATCTGAATACTACAACAAATTATTAAGTAGTTCTTTTATGGTAAAAAGTTTTAAAAGAATAAAAACTACACTGACACAAAAATACAAAACATTTTACTTACTCTGTATTTGAATCAGTAGAAACTGTATTATCTTCTGAATCAAGTGTTCTGATAGTGTAAATTTAAAAAAAAAAAAAAAAAAAAAAAAAAAAAAGCATATATTAATATTTATAACTTCATTTTTGAAATAAGTCTAAAAAAAAAAAAAAAATTGCACTGACTCAAAATAATTTAATAGAATTTAACTAAATTTTATCTTAATATAGATAATTGTTTATGTACTTTGATTTTAAGCAATAACAAAAATTATATACGAGTGATGCAGAATTATATTTCTTTTAAGTACTATCAGGAGTATTTTCAAATATACAAAATATTTTTAATTAGACAAAAGTTTAACCCATTAACGCCTGAATTAATTTTGAAAAATATATTTTGATGAATATTTCAATTCTAAACTAATATGGACAACTGAGTGCAAAATATATTAAAAGTTAAGCAATTCTTCTTATAGATTTAAATTTAAAGTCTATCCTCATTTGAGGACGTTTATGTTCCAATGAAAAACTTCTTTATAGGAAAAGTTTCAGAAAATAGAATAACTTCCTATTATATGCTGTCAAAGGCTTTTAAAAGTAAAGTATTATAATGTATGTTCATATTC